>CM027675.1:8295000-13095000 GCA_015731905.1 Salix dunnii | reverse complement strand
AGGTCAAAATGGTCCAAATAAAATAATTTTCGCTGTTCATTATTGACGCTTTGCATATAGCTTCGAGTGCTGGTCCCGGGACCGCACTCCAATGGCTGCAACTGGTGTGTTTCGGTTTTTATATGTTTTTTGAATTGAAAATAAAATAAAATATTATTCTTAAGAATTTCTATAGTAATTTTAACAAATATGGATGTCTTTTTTTTTTTCAAAAAAAATTGAGACTAAGAAAAAACTCGATTATAAATTAAATGAAAACTTGACGGGTGTATTTAATTAAAAATAAAAAATAATTATATTTGCTAATTAATACTAAAAAAAAGTCTTAAACAATAATTAAAGACTAAAAAGAGAAACTAAGAGGTAAATATAGATAATGAAACATCACTACCATAACAAAAAATAAAAAAAGCAATGAAAACATTGACAGAATTTTGTTTTGTTTTTTATATGTTTTTTTAATTGAAAAAAAATATTAAATTCATATTATTAAGAATTTTTATAGTAATTTCGATACGATCATATAAAAAAATATTTTAATATATTTTTAAATAAAATTTATTTTAGAAAATAATGTATATCGTAATCTCAAATAAACACTGTGTCAAAACTTTAGTTTTAATTGCATAACAAAAATGGGTGTTTTTAGTTTTTTTAAAATAGAAATTAAGAAAAAAACTCAATTATAAATTAATTAAAAACCTGACGGGTGTATTTAATAAAAAATAATTATATTTCCTAATAAATCCTAAAAAAAGGTATTAAATAATAATTAAAGACTAAAAAGAGAAACTAAGAGGTAAATATAGATACTGGAACATCACTACCATGAACACAAACTCAACAAATTAATTTTCTCTTTATTACAATGTGGCGGTCGAAACCTCCCCTGTCTATTTCTCCCCCTAAAACCACCGTACCCCCAGATAGTAAGATAGTGTCTGTCATTTGTTTTTTTTTTAAAAAAATACATTAAAATAATATATATTTATTATTATTTAAAAATTATTTTTGATATCAAATTATTAAAAAATAAAAATTATTTTTAAAATAAAACACCGCCACACGAAAGTGACCTAACTAAATCCATGTCACTCCACTTCCACAAAAGGCTATCCACAGTTATCCTATGAAAATGGAAAGGGGGGAGAAAACCGGATCGAACCGCCCCTAAAATTGATATTAAGATAATGCAGTCCTGGCTCATCGACCAACCATCTGATGCTGACCTTGAGATCATTAGTTTAATTACCCACTTGCCCCTCAGCTCTGAAACGACGGTTCCCTCTCAGTTTTAACTAATCTGATAATCTAATCTAATCCAAGTGGTTAGTCATTGTGTTGGAAGATAAGCACAAAGAAACAACGCCATGACCCTTTCCAATACCGTTGGCTACATTGGTCTTCTAGTGCGCCCACAGTCCCAGCACCACCACACCCGAACAAACCCAGAAACCGGCTACTTGTTTTACCTCCAGGCGGTTTCAGCACACGACCTCCCGAAAACCGGGAGTTTCCGTCTCTTTCTTTTTCTCATTTGTTTTGGATACCGGGAGCTCCCCGTGGACCCACACTCTTTCCCGATTATGTGGCGATTCGACCGCTCTCTGACACCGAGAGTGCTTCCCACGCGCTCCTCTCCGGCCCTTTCGATACCTGGACCCACTTGCATGCCTGGCTCTACCGTCCCCCTCCTCTTCTATGCTATATTTCCAAGGACTGTTTTGCCATCCATCAGTTTTTATGTATCTCCGGAAAATAACTATTTTTTTTTTATTAAATAGTTATTCATTATTCTACGAGCCTTGAAATCAAGACCATGCAATCTTATATGTGTTATCATATTAATAATTATAAATTTAAAATTTAAAATTTAAAATAATAATAAAATAATTTTTTTAATCTCAAGTTCCTAATCACCTACTAAATAATTTATAACTAATTTGTATTGAAAATATCCTTATTTACTATAATATGTTTATGAATAATTGGATTTGTGTAAAATAGTTTTTTTTCTAAAAATACCTAAGAGATTCTCAATTCATTTTATTTATTTTTAAATAAAATAAATCTTATTAATTGACTTTTGAAAACCCATTAAAATATTATAAATTTATGAGAAGTGTTTCCCTCAAAATAAATGGCTTTTGTAGATTTTCAACTAATAAAACTTTTTTTTGTTTGATAAAATGCATAGACATTATATTCCTCAAATTTACCAAAATATTATATTATTAAAGTAAATAGATGAGTGCAAAGAATATATTATTAAGTAATTTATCAAGTGTATAAAAAGATAATTTTTATTTACAAGCATATATAAAGAAGAAAATATAAATCATAAATAAACTATCATAGTAAAAACAATCCTATATATCAACATGCTTCTTGTTATTGTATTTCATATATATTTTTGGGAAAAAATAAAATTTATTTATTTATATTTTAAATGAATTTTTTTTAGTATTTCTAAACTATTTTTATATATTGATATCAGAAATAATTTTTTAAAAAATAAAAAATATCATTTTAATTTTTTTTTTCAATTTTTTTTTTTAAATAATCTTTACACAAACTAGCACTGTATTTGACAGCAAAAAAAGAAAAAAAAAAGTAATTTAGAAAAGGCTAGACAAAAGAATGTAATTATAACTCAATAGCAGGGGCATATGGGTAACCAGGAAGTCCAGATAAGAGCTACAATTATGCTTACCAAAACAAAAGTACTAGCCGATGTTGGCACACAAAGAAACAGCTCCCCACCGATGGCACATCAAGCAAGCCTCTACGATTGGGAGTTGTCTCACGCGCCCCAAGTGAAAGTAGGAAAACTCCGCTAACTTTTGAACCTTTTTAAAATGAATATTTTAAGCACGCCCAGCCAGACTTGAAACGAGAAGCAGCAGTACAAACTCCAACCTCCTTGAATGTGGAAACCAGTGTTTCGGAAGATACATGTAAAACAAGTTGCGTCCCCTGTACCTCTAAATCCAGCGGCTCCTACTCTTATCTTCTCCTCTCTTATACATACATACATACGCACACGCTCTTGTCACTCACGCACAACGCATCCTCTTAAATACTCATTTCTCTCTGCCCCCCACCTCCAATTTCAGACGCCCCTTCCTTTTCTTCTCAATCTTGTACTCTCTTGGTTTTCTGAAAGACAAACTGGAATCCAAAATGCGGATGAGTTGTAATGGGTGTAGAGTCTTACGCAAAGGTTGTAGTGAAAGTTGTAGTATCAGGCCTTGTTTACAGTGGATCAAGAGTTCTGAGTCTCAAGCCAACGCGACTGTTTTTCTTGCCAAGTTTTATGGCCGTGCTGGCCTTATGAACCTCATCAACGCCGGCCCTGAACATCTCCGTCCTGGTTAGTTTATACATCTAAGCTTTAAGAATCTTGAGCTATCCCAAAAAATTATTACCAGAAATGTTTCTGAGAATTTCGGAGTTCTTTTTTTGAGTTTTGATTTAAAAAACACAAGCTTTGTCTTTTGGAAGTTCAAGGAATGAGTCAGAATTATTGAGTCTTTTTTTAATGATTTTTATGACCTTTGAAAATCTTAATCTAGAAATGCTTTGGGAAATTCAAATGTTCTTTATGACCCCCTTAAGGTTTTCATTTAGAGATTCAAGACCTTTTCTTGTTGATGCCTCAAGTTTCCATGCCAAGGATTTAAAATTGATTGTTATTTTTTTGTGACAGCGATTTTTAGGTCGTTGCTTTACGAAGCATGCGGGAGGATAGTGAACCCGATTTATGGATCGGTCGGGCTGATGTGGTCGGGAAGCTGGCAGCTCTGTCAAGCCGCTGTTGAAGCCGTACTAAAAGGTGCTCCGATAACTCCAATTAACTCTGAAGCTGCAGCTAATGGCCATGGACCCCCGCTAAAAGTTTATGATATACGGCACGTTTCAAAGGAAGAAAACTCAGCCGCGTCAAATGATGCAAACCGAGCCAAGACTCGGTGCCGGGTCAGGAGAGTTGTGAAGCCGAAAGCTAGCAAGCGGGCTTCTTTTGGCAATGGGCTAGCGTCAATCGCAGTTGACAAGATGGATGCCCGGGATGAGTTGAATCGGTGCACGAGTCACGACTCCTCGGTGAGTCACCAGTCCGAGTTGGCAATGGTGGATGGCGAGAGCAAAGAGAGTGATGAGAGCATGGTGTCCGAGGAAACGGCCGAGGCTTCTTTGCTGTTCCCACCCAACCCCGAGTCGAAAAACGATCTCAAGGCCCATGATCTCGCGAGTGACGAAATCGCTGGGCTTGAACTTGGCCTGGACTTGACCCTTGGCCTCGAGCCTGTGTCACGTGCACATCACGTGGTCCCCGTGAAGAAGAGAAGGGTGGAAGCTTGCGGGTCTAGCGATGTTGACACGTGCAAGATGGAGCTCAGACTAGAATATCCTTGAATCGGTGAATCCCGGGGGGGGATTGCAAATGAGAAAGTCCAGTTTTTGCGGCTTGAGTTTCGGTTTTCTTTAGAAGAGATGTCAGTTATGTTTTTTTTTTTTGTCCCAACTGTAATTTTTTTTTTAATCTTTCTAGGCTCTTAATGGTGAAAATAGAGCTGTACAAATCTGGTTTTACTGGAACAAAGACATGGTAAATGATCAACAGAGGGATCTTTTTAACTGCCCTTGGCTTTTTACTGCTTGTGCTCCTGGCTTGGAGCCATCCAAACCAGATTTACGAGCCCGGACCTACACATGCTAATCAGTGACTCACTGCTGTGTGGGGATCATGTATGGATGACTCACCGAGATGTTACGAGTCTAGCAGGAACTAGATACTCTGATCAGGATTCATCTCGTTACCTGTAGGGATCATGCACGGCCTGTCACAATCTTGACCCCCAAACACTTGTAAAATATTGTGATTAATTCTTATTAATAAATTTAACTATGTAGTAAATAATAGTATAGCACAGTTAAAAATCCAATCATCCTAAAATACATGAAAAAATAAAAATAAAAGTTTAACCCAGAAATCAGTTTCTAAAGAACTAGCTAGCCTGTCAACCATATTCTAGGAGATTCAGAGCCAACTAGCTATACATAGGGAACCACCCACTTATAGTACATAACATTTATATTTTATATAAGCTCGTGAACTTGTCCAATTTTACTAATTTTTAGCATGTTTGTATATATATGGTGGTGGTACAATTTTAAGTGCATGTTTGATAACACGATTTGATTGGAGATTCAAACAATAAATAAGTTTATAATGTTTGGTAATTAAAGAAGCAAATTAATTTGTTGTGGTATCCACCACAAAAATCGATCAAAATTGCTTATTTTTAAAAGAAAAAACCCCATGCTTTTCAATCGATCAAAACTATGATTCAAACCATTAAGCGTAAAACCAATCACAAGTCTCTCTCTCTCTCTAACATTATAAAATAAATGTAAAACAAGTGTTATAAAATGAATATGGCAAGAGAAAAATAGTCATTTTGATGCTTTTAGGTGAGATCATGATTCATTTTTTTAATGCATTTGAGGGTGTTTTTCACGAAGAGGCGCAAAGAGAAGGGAGGGAGATGGAGAAGTTGAGAGGTAAGTAGAGGGGTGGGTTATTTAATATTAAAATAATAATATAAAAAAATATCACAATATAATTTTGTTTTGCATTGCTAATTTTATTTCATATGATATTTTACCATATGTTGATCCTCGATCAAATTGTCAAGGATTGTAGAGCCCTTCACGTATGAATTTAGTTTGATGGAATTACAAATAGTTTGAAGAGAGAATAAAAAGAAGTATTCAGTTTACTTAAATTAATCATTACATTCTGAAATTATAATTATTAATGTGTGTGTGTGTTTTTGTACATGTCTATATTCTTTAAATTAATTTCATAATATAAAAAGCTTGGTAACCAAAAACATGAAACTGTTTTCATTAACCTTAAACTCAACTATAATTTTAACTAAATACTTTAAAAATTATTTTAAACTATAGATAAAATATTTTTTATGAAATTACTTTTTACATTTTAATTACAAAAATAAAAATAATACCAAATAGACTCTGTAACCTCAAGCTCGGCAACAATACGTGGAGGCATTCAGCAGCAATGAATTTCAACAACCTTGATGAGGAGAACGCTCGATCATGGAATCAATGGTGGTTGTAGATCGTGTGGTGCACTGCTAATGAGAGCAGGTGTTGACGACGGTAGGCAGAGTAAAGTGGGGAGCATTTACTGTGGATGTTTGACTGGATTTACTGATGTTTGGCAGGTTTTGACGGGAAGAATGGTGGGTGCTTAAAAGGGTGGAAAACGTCGATGGCTCTTTTTCCAAGCGTACAATGAATTCAGCATCTGGTGATGCCAGGAGAAGGAATCTGGGTTGCTGGTGAAGAGTCAGGTGGGACTGAATTGCTCTGACACGTACATGCGCATGTCTTGCACTTGTAGAAAAAAGGGTCGGAGCTGGACTGTTTTTGATGGAGCCTTTTGCGTAGGTTCTGTCCTCTCAGCTTTCCATGCAAAGGGGGCAGCATGGGTCCGATCAGGAATCCTATCTGCTGCCCCGCCCTGCCCTCAGCTCATCTCGTCTGCTCGGTCCTCGCCCTGTCATTCTGAATCTGCCTCACGCTCCCCTTCTGCCATGTTTGGTATTTTTGTTGCATGTGAGACCCCACTTCTCAAAAACACATTTCGTCGTTCTAGTTCAGTAATTACAAGTTATGTGTCATCGTATTTTTTTGGAGTCCATGGTTGGTATTGCGTTTCGAGAGTTTTTATGAAAAAAAAATAATTTTTATTTTATTTTTAAATTATAATATTAAAAATAATTTTTAAAAATTAAAAAATCCCATTTTAACCTATAACACCATCACAAACTGAGCTTTGATCATTTATGACATCAACGAGAAAGAAGCCAGATAAGGCATGGATGTCACCTTCACTGTCCTTGTCACCCTTCCGAGTGTTTCTTTGCTTCGTTGAGCGAAGGCACGTGCAATGGAACAGGTGCGGGCAGATATGTAAATTAAAAGCAGCTCAGTGGAACACGACACACGAGATGAAAATATACAGAGATATAAATATATATCATTGTAAAAAACTATTTTAGAAAATCAAATCTTTAAAATAATTTCTTAAATAATATATATATAATTTTTTTATTGATATATTTTTCAATAATAAGAGTTATTTTAGAGAGCCATTTCTTTTATCTTATTTTAAATAAAATTTAATTATTTTGTATCTAATTTAATTATATAATTAATAGGAGTAAGTTATATAATTAAATAATTGCTTTTGAAAAACTTTAAAATTATTATTTTTAATTATATTTAAATTAAAAAATAGATATAATTAAAAAAAATCCATAATATTTGAAATTTAAGCTACTTATTGTTTGTTTTTCAAGTAACTATATGTTTTTTTATGGTTGCTTTATTTGAAATTAATTAATGTTACTTATTGTCTTTGAATGTTAGAAAAACTTAAAAAAATCAAAGTGAATACATTAAAATATATTATTTCAAATATAATTAATTAAAATGCATTCCATTACAAATAATTCAATCAAATTAATTATAAATTAATACCTTTATTTTGTTAGCTAATAATAATAATAATAATAATAAATATAAAACTCACCCCCACCCCGTTCCCCTTCATAATAATAATAATAATAATAATAATAATAATAATAAATATAAAACCCACCCCGTTCCCCTTCATTTATCAATCTTAAAAACCCTAATCCACATCATTTTCCCTCCCTCTATTTTGCGCCACCAACCCCCCCTCACACACATAATTTTTTCTCAACAATCAATTTGTCCGTCCAAAAATACTCCTCGTCCTTCCTTCCATTACTCCACTATATCTTCCTTCAATTACTCAATATTTTTTCTTCAAAATCACAATAAAAGAGGAGGAAGATGGCGATGCGGGAGCTTGTGATGGGATGAGCAACTGGTGCAGTGGGTAATAGGTTTGTTTTTACTTAGTATTTTTTATGCTATTTTTTTTTGTTTTTTCTTGTTCAGGTTGGCTGGAAAATATACTGTGTTTTTTCAATTGTGAATTCATTATGTTGCTATGTGTTTCAATTTAGACATTGCAATGGTAACACTATAACGGTCAGATTTTTTTTGCCTCTGCAATTAAAATCTGTAGGAATGCCTCCCAATTATAGATAAGTCATTTTAGCTTTTCATTTAGCTCTCCCCGTTAGAGACATAAATTGAACAAAAACAGCCAAAAATTTTAAATTTTAGCTTTGTCTGCATTGATTCCTCTCCCCGTTAGACTTGCCCTAAGAAATAAGCCACTCTCATCGATCTTTGGATTTCTTATTCACGAAAGTTTGATAAGGTTAATTTTGAGTGATTTTTCATACATTTCTAAGTATATTAATTTGCAAACCTGATTTTAATTCAAATTAAATTCGATTTTTTTAATTAAAAATAATCAAAACTTTGCAAACCAATTTGGCACATAACATGTTTTTTTTAATATACCAATTTAAATTTAATAATTTGTTTACGACTCACTCTTTAAATCATATTCTTTTCAACGCAATAAATAAATAAATTTAAGAGTGAGATTTTTTGCACAATGCTGTAAATTTGGATAAAATATTAAATCTCTACAGAATTTTTATGAAACTTGAGTTTCTAATAAAATATATGAATTTTAAATCGATATGAATTTATTTATTTAATAAGTTTAAATGAAATAACCAACATAAAATTATTATCGCAATTAAAAAAGTAAGAAGATTTTGATACTTGAGTCATTAAAGTCATTGTATTAGGATTAACTTATTTAATAATTTAAACTAAATTAAACAAAATAATAAAATATAAATTATGTAAATACTTACAATAACTAAAGAATAAAAATAAATAATTGATTTTCTCTCTATAAAAAGAAGACAATATCATTGAAAATACATTATTATTGTTATTATTACAACTATAATAGTTAAAATTATCATCATCATCATTGTCTAGATAGAAAATATGATTAAATTGGTCTAACAATATATATATATATATATATATGAATGAGCAAGTAAGGATTATTTTTTTTTTTTAAATAGTCATTATATTATCATTATTATTGCACAAAAATTGAAAACCATAAAATCATTAAAAAAAAAAACTTTAACAAGAGATAAAAAATAACCAAAATAAATATTATGAGAATAAAAAATATCATGTGATCTAAAGAAAAAAAACAAAGGAAAAAAGAAGAAATATTAATTTAAAAATAATTAGCAACATAAATTAAAATTAAAGAACTAAATTGAAGAAGAAGAAGAAGAAGAAGAAGAAAGTGACAAAATGACAATAAATAAATAAAATTAAAAGCATCAAGATATAAATATGGACAAAAAATAAAGACTGCTTAAGAAGGATGGATAAAAAAAAAATAAAGGAATTAAAATTAAAAGAATAAATATCAAATTGAAAACAAAATATATAATCAATGTAAATCCGGTGACAAAACTGTAACAAATCAAAATCTTGAGACTGGAAAAATTAATTGGATTTAAAACAGAAAAAAAAATAAGAGCCTTGATGAAAAACAACATATATGGTGTGTTTCAATTGGAGGACACAATTGAAACAAATAAAACCCTATAAACCGATCAAATTAAAGGATAAAAACATACAAAAAATAAAAAAGAATAAGGCATGAAATGAAAAACAATATACATGATTAATTTCATATGAAGGAAAAAATTGAAAAAACAACTTATATAGAAAAAACAGAAAGAAAATGACATTAAAAGAATAGGGATCTAAATGGAAAAACGATAAATATAAAGGATCAACATGTATTTAGCGTTGCAAGAGAGATGAAAGTGTTGAAAAAATAAAAATTGCGTCAAGCGTACGCACATAAAGTAAACTAATAAAGAAATAATAAACAATAATGGAATTATCTAAACACCTTGAGTAGAAAATAAGAATGAAAACCAGGAATCAAAATACCATTATGCCCCAAGCTTTAGTCGTTAATTTTGTCTTTTATGAAGGAATTTAAGTAGTTTAGTGTTTAGTCAATCGTGAAAAACCTTATAAGCCCTTAATGTGAGCTCATTGTTTGTGTCCACATAAGAGTACAAATGTTAATTTATTATTCACGATCAATTTACAAAATTGACACCTTTGACCTTTATTCATTTTTTTTCCGGCTTAAGAGGCAAATACATAGTTTTATCGTTCAAGAAGAATTGGAAAAATTTAACAAATTTATTTTATATTTTCAACCATGTATATTTGTATTTGTTCTGTATATATATATCTTTCTGTAAAGGATATTGATCATATGCAACCTTTCTTTTGCATTGAACAAAAGAGATAAATACATAATAGATTTGTGGTATTTGGTTATAAGGATGAAGAAGTAGACAGAAAAATATTTTAAGATAGTTTTGGAGTGAATTTCAGTATTTTAACAAAAAATATCATAGAAAGAGAGACATATTTTATTTGTCCAAAATATTTGTATCGAGATAATAACTAAAAATAAAAAAAATATCCATCATTATATGAGACCAATTTATGTTTGTCAAGTACATTTGCATGCTTGCGCTCCATTGCAACTTCAATATTTTTTTTTAATATCATTTTTTTTCTAGGTTTTAAATAATTATTTAATACTTTTATTAAACTTAATTCAATTGATGAACCCAAAAATCTCTCAATATGACTTGTTGTCTAGCCAAAATTTAAAACTAAATAATATGAAAATTATCTAAAAGTAACCTAATCAACATTATCCGAGCACAACTCGACCAATCGATAAAAAATATGCTAGAATAAAATTGAAATTAAAATAATATGAAAATTGTTCTTAATATGATATAGTTGATATGAAAAGTCTAAAAATAACATGGATAATTATTAATAAAATGAGGATAAAATTAAAAGTTAAATAAAAAAATGGAAATAAAAAGGTGGGAGTGAAACATGAACAAATCCTTAAAGAATGTAAGTTGTTTTGGTAGAGAAGAGTAAATGTTTTTAATAAATCCTTTTAAAAGGAACAGCTTGTCCACCAGGAGAAAGTTGACGCAAGATATTTGCAAATGGGAAGAAAGTAAGTGGGCTGAAACCCTAACGAGAACATACAGCGAAATGTATCGCATGGTTTGGTTCATGGGCCGGGCCGGGCCTTACCAGCATCCAACCAAGAGCAAACAAAGTCGAAGAAAGAAAATCAGACATGCACAAAGCCTTCTTTTTCAACCTGCAACCCCTCCCTCTCCACGGAGCTTTCCACTGCCATCTCTACTTAGCTGCAATTTGCTTCAACTCCCCTCCACCCCCTCTCATATCCGAATATTCTCTCAGAAACTTCCACCCTCTTTTTCTCTCAGGTACGTTCGTGTCTCTCTCTCGCCTCCTCCGTACACTCTCGGAAACCCTAGTTTTCTGATTTCTTATTTAATTTTCTAATTAGCAGTTAATATGTTTAAATCATGATTCGAATTAATCATTTCTGTTTTCTTAACTAATTTTCATACGCAATGCATTTGTTATTGCAAGATTTTAATTATTCTGTGGAAGAATGGATGGGAATAGGCGGAAATTTTTTAAGAAACCGGGAAACAGTCTGTTTAAACGGAAAGGGGTGAGCAGTAGTAGGAAAGGAAAATGGAGCGACTCTCACGGAGAAGAATTTTCAGGTGATGGTGATACTGTTTATAGGATACTTTGTCCCTCGAGAAAAATTGGGGGTGTTATTGGAAAGGGTGGGAATATTGTGAAAGCCTTAAGAGAAGAGACGCAATCGAAAATCACAGTGGCTGATTCTGTTCAGGGTTCGGATGAGAGAGTGATTATTATATACAGTTCTTCTGATAAGCCTCCGAGAAAAATAGATGGCGATGAGGATTTGGTTGCGAGGAATGGACAGCAGGAGGCCTTCGAGCCACGTTGTGCTTCCCAGGATGCACTCTTGAAAGTTCATGACCGAATTGTTGAGGAGGATCTTTTTGGCGGGATGGCATCGGATGATGATAATGATAACAATGTTGTCACTGCGAGACTTCTTGTTCCAAACAACATGGTAGGTTGTGTTTTGGGAAAACGGGGAGATGTTATTCAGAGATTGAGAAGTGAGACTGGTGCAAACATTCGTGTTCTGCCTGCTGATCAGCTCCCTTCATGTGCTATGGACACTGATGAATTGGTCCAGGTAATTGTGTTGCTCTCTTTGCTACTTTGAATTTTACAGGACATGAGGCATGCTGCATTTTTCTTTTTTATTCCAATTTTTTTCCTAGTAACTGAATTATAGTTATTATGTTGACCTTTTTGGTCTACTAGATTTTTGAGTAGTTTAGGCACCAAAGTCGTTTGTTGGCATTATGTAATACGGATTCCTTATGTTTGTGCATTTGACATATTAGATGATAATCATGCTCTCTCTCTTGTGCTTTAAGTTAGCATTGGTTGAGAATTGTAATTTTTCTTGAACCTTTTTTAAAATATTAATGTGATTTTTCATCATGAGATTGCAATAAAGATATGTCATGAAATTGATGCATTGCATTCTTTGTTGTACCAAAGGTTGCAATCTGTTATGTGCATGTCGGAGAAGATTTTTTTGTTATTTTGCATGGATGTTCAACAGGGGAAGATGTTGATGTTCTGATTCTTTTTTTTTTTCCTTAACAAATGCTGTTATTATTTGTGTTCTTGGTCCTTAGAGTTCAAGTAGTTAGTGAGCCAGGATAACTAGCTGTTAAGTTGTAGGATCCAGGATTCATTTGCATTACTATATGAGATGACTGAGCTTTAAAAGGTTGCCTTGTTTCACAAGAACATTAAAATAGATAACTGATGGCCTTGTGACATGGTGGAATATAAAGTACCTTTTCTGTACTCTGTTGTGTCACTTGACTATCATAACTTCAGTAAATTAATTGCTAAGGTGAAGACCATTAGGGAGTGCTTTCTTTCCCATGTTTAGGATTTCTGGCCATGCCTTCTGGAGACTACTTGTCTGTGGTTTGGTTCTGAACGCTTAACCAGTTTTGGGCTTGGAATGTACTGAGCCCAGTCATATCAAGTTTCACTTTTAGCATCATTAGGAACAATTGCAAAGCCTACACTTTTTAGTTAAGAAATGAAGAGGATGCAGCTTTAACCTTCTCCACTGCATTATATCTCAACTTTGTGATTTTGCTGATAAAAAAATAATGCAGCTCTTCCATTTGCAATCTGGTCTTTCTTATAATTTGAGTATGAAATGGCATCCAAGAAGAAATTCCTTGGTTTGCAAGATGTACTCTTGCCTCTGCGACCTTTGATAGTAACTGCATTATGATGGGTTTAAAGAAGTGCCAGCAAACACTTACTTGAGTTTATAATCGTTTATGTGAGACAGGATATGGAAATATTCTATCGTTGGCTTGTGAGATATTGACCCTCAGTGCTTTAAGAGTAAAGATAATTGAGATACTCAACAGCCCAAGGACTTAGCAAAAACTTCACAAGAAGGCCATTAGGATTGTTGGAATTCTTTTAATGCCTATGCCAGTAGTTGAATAAAGTAGTATTGTTAGATCAAGTAGACAAGTGCCTTATGTGGAAGATTGTGGGTTGATTGAAGTCACATAAATAAATGATCTGAAAGTGATCAGTTGAATTTTGATATGACCCTATCATCCAATGGATTGTACTGTAGTTGACTCGTTACCCAAATGGATATGTTAACGTTGTTTGGCTACCTTTGGCATTGACATCTTTATGCTTTCTACTGATTTCAAAGCACTGCTAGATTTCTTATTTGAGTTCCGCCTTGTGAATCAGCATGGTGGAATGCAGGTCCACTTAGTAAGATGGGACTTCTTCAGCTGTTTGCTCACTTCTCATGAGTAGTTGACATATTTGATCACCATGAACTGACCTCAAAGATGTGACAATGATTTTTCCAATAAGGATCAACTGATTTGCTTGACTGAATGTTCTTTATATTGGAATGAAGGTTATAGATTCAAGTTTGAGTTTCAGAGATACATACTGAAATGAATATGCCCCTGCAAGATCCTAGCATTCATTGGTCATGGAAGTTCAAGGGATGAGGCAAAACAAGCAGAAGAGGTGGGTGGAGTGACCTTTCCTCACCATATTTTTATATTTAAAGCAGGAAGACTGGCATGGCTAGGGTATTAAAAGCATTTATGAAGGGCATTTAGTTTTGTATTTCGACTTCGTTCCCTTTCTTTGGTATTTGTTTTATGTTTCTTACGTGCTGTCACATATTCTGTATTGTGTCTTTAATACAAGATTGATGGGATTTTCCCTGACATTAGTAGACAAGCTATTCATAATATTAGGTTCTCTTTCTCCATTTAGTGACCACCAGCCAGATGGGAAGTTTTACCTCCTCACCCCTGAAAAGGAAGAGTTACATGTGGGGACTTTTTAGCGATGGGTTAGGGGTAGGACAGAGGTATGCCATGGTCCCATCATATAGTCTGCTATGCTTTTATCATATGCTTCGACAATTTACTTACTACACATTTTCTTATGATTGTTGCTGTGACTGGGTTACACCTTATCCCCACTGCATTTCATAGAGATTTTTAATTTTGAAACTATTTTTTGATACTATATCTAATCCAGTCAGAAATGTGGTGGATGGTCTTGCATATTTATGGGAGCAAGTTTGCTACTCCTTTTCTCTTTTTTACTGGTTCAATCTAAAAAAATGTCCTTTGTCGTGCCGGATGAAACAGATCAATAAGATTGGTCATAATGACAGTGACAATTAATTCTTAGATTCATCGAATCATTAGTTTAATTGCATAACCTGCATCTGGGGTTCTCGTTCAAGTTGAATTTGATGACTAAGATTTTGTATGGTGAAGTTTAAGACGGTTATTTCATAGGTAGGATTGGCTGTCTTGGCTTTCTAAAGGCTTACCTCCTATGACCAATGTCCATTACAACGGTAGACTTTCCTCCTGTTGTTTTTTCCCATAGTCATATTAATATTTCTCTATAACTATTGGTTATCTGGTCAGGATAGTATATCCAGTACCTTTTATTGAGCTTTACCTTAGCCAGATTTTCAAACAGATTGTTGCTGTTATTAACAAGGGTCTTAGATTTTAACACCTAGCCTGATTTGGATTGCTGTGTATCACATATCATTGGCCCTAATTCATCCTGGACTGTTAAATGGCTGCTTAGTTGAAAGCATGTGGTGGTATGGTGTGTGTCAATTGCATTGCACTGAAGCAGAAACCGAGGTGGGTGTAACTTTAGCATTTATATTACAAGTAGCAGACTTTTTCCATCATAATGTGAATCTGATTATACATCATTACTTGTTGAATATTATTTTATGATTGTGTGAGCTTACTGCTTTTTAGCATTTGTATGCAAAAGCATCAAAATGATATATTTCTATATTAAACAATCATAAAATACACAAATATGAGTTTGATTGCTGCATAATTATTTCTTATGTTATGAAGTTCTATTATGGAATCATGGCATTTTGCTTGTGTGCCTTGCCTTTTTTGTTTTTGTAACATTTCCAAGTTCATTTTTATGAAAGGTTGCATGCGGATTTCCCCCTCTTCATTCATCTGTGAAAAAAGGTGGATTATTTTTGCAATTCCCTACAAAGTATAATTTCAAGAGCTATATTTCAGATCTCTGGAAAACCAGCTGTGGCAAAGAGGGCCCTTTATGAAATATCCACTCTGTTGCATCAGAATCCGCGCAAGGACAAACCACCAAGTGTTCCTATGCCTTATGGTGGTCGAACTTTTCATCCTCCTAGTGATGCCATGGCAAACATGCTTCCACCCGGAAATCCAATGTGGCCTCATCGTAACTCCACTCCCCACAGTATGCCATGGATGGGGGAATATGGGAATCACCCTTCAGAATTTGGGCCAGGTGGTTTCAATGGTGTTCCTCCTGGACATGGCAGGGAGCCTTCAGCTGAGTTCTCAATGAAAATTTTGTGCTCTACTGGGAAGATTGGTGGGGTAATAGGGAAAGGAGGCTCTAATGTTAAGGTTGTACAGCAGGAGACAGGAGCTAGTATTCATGTTGAGGATGCTTCAGCGGATTCAGAAGAACGTGCAATTCGTGTCTCTGCTTTTGAGGTCTAGCTGCTTTAAACATCACTATTTGTTTGTATAAGGTTTGACTGTGCCTGCAGATTTGTATATCACTGATACATTAACAAAAGCATTGTACTGATATTTCAGGGTCTCTGGAATCCGAGATCCCAAACCATTGATGCGATTCTTCAGCTTCAGGATAAAACAAGTGAATTTTCTGAAAAAGGTATGATAATTACTAGACTTCTGGTTCCTTCAAGTAAAGTTGGCTGCATCCTTGGACAAGGAGGTCAGGTTATCAATGAAATGAGAAGGAGATTGCAGGCAGACATTCGTGTTTACCCCAAGAATGATAAGCCTAAATGTGCATCTGATGATGAAGAGCTTGTACAGGTGATGGGATTGAATGAATATCTTTTGCTGACAACGCTGTGATTTCCCCCCTTATCCTTGGAGCTTGGCTATTATTTGAGCTAAAATTTGAACTGGTTTTTTCAGATATCTGGAAATTATGGTGTTGCTAAAGATGCTTTGGCAGAGATTGCATCCAGACTCAGATCGAGAACTTTGCGTGATGCAAATGCTGGAACAGAACCTGGGCCTGTTGGACCTGTTCCAGGCATTGGGCCGGCACGAAACTTACCAGGAAGAGGACCCCAACCATCTGGTATGATGGCAGCTAGCAGCTCTGGTGGATATGAACCGCGCAGGGTAATTTTTGTTTCATTTTTAAGCACTTTTTATGTTTACTGCGCAACTTACTGGGTTAGTGTTGTGATAAATTCATTTACAAGGGTTATAGACTGTCCTTGTTGGGAATTATTGTATTTCCAGTGCACTCTGGGCAATAACTTGTATTTTTAGATTCATTTTCTGTAGTGATTTAATTGAATTGAGGCAATATCGTGGTTGAACATATGCTGCAGTTCCATGAGGTAATTAGGAATGTCTGAAATGAGACCCACAAATTGATCTATATATGTCACAGTGACAAGTGTTGAACCGGCTAAATATAATTCTTCTTTCTGCTGCAAGTAAAGCATATGCTCCATGTGTGTCTCTAATGTGGACAAAACACAAGTACACATGCATAATGTTCGTTTCTCACTAATATATAGAGGTTACCATTTTGCTTTTGCTACTCTTTTATCATGAACAATTTCAAAAATCATGCCTGTTGCTTGTACCTGACTTTGCTTTACTTATAACCATAAATTCACATAACAGAAGATACCACTAGTTAATGGTTTGGTTTTTTATATGCTTAATTAAGGTTTTTGAGCAGTTTTGAATGTTTTATTATTTTTATGTCAAGATATGTCCCAATCATAATACCTATTCGCTATACCTTTCTGAAGGGTGGAAGACGTGATTACGAGCCTCAGAGCTATCCAGTTCCTCCAGCTGCTGTGGGGTATTGATGATATTTTTTTTTGCAAGTACAAGTGAGTTGTTGAATAATAATGTGTCTGAGTTCTTTCTTATTCTCCCAATTTCAGATACCCAAATATGAACCGTGTTTTGGAGGCTGATAACTCTCGTAGTATGAACCGTGTTTTGGAGGCCAATAACTCACATAATGGAATGAATTCTGTTATGAGATCTGGAGGGCGTGATGTTCCAATTACTGATGAGGTATGTTTATATCATGCCCTTCTGGTTTAGCAGAAGCATAGAAAATTGTTGAGGTGATAACTTCTTGGTTCATTTGCCCACACACACACACACACCCACACACCCACACCCACACCCACCCACCCACACACACAAATTTCCCATGCTTTTCAAATTGTGTAATTGAGTTTTGGAACTGTTTTTCCTTCAATTAGAGTTTATGAACATTCATGATCTTGTATAGTTCATCAATGATTGCATACTAGATGACTGATGAAGCCACCAAGTGGTTGAATCAACCACGGACTTGGCAGACCAGATCAACATAAATATAAATCACTTGACATATCAACAGCTGACATTGGCCACAAGTCCATGCTTTACTGCCTTTTGAATTCAGTAATCCCAACCCAATTTGCTGATTTATAGCTTCTGACCATTGAAAAAGTAATGATAGGTAATATCAAACCATTCTAAGAGCTCCTAAAATCTTCCTCGTAAGAGCTCTTCATTCTTCCTTTTATTGGTTGTCTCCCTTCTTATAATGGCCTTTTCTTTCTCCACACACACAATTGGGGTACCATCCATCTGTTTGTCTAGATATCAAATATATTTTAAATCATTAAGATAGTATTTGCAGGTGTGATTTTAATTTCATTTACCACAATTTCTCAGATAAAAAAGAGAAGTGTCATTTCCAAATCTCCCGTACCTCTTTATGTTTGTCTAGATACTAGATTATGCCTCCATTTACTGTCAGTACTGACAGCACTGCTAAAATTATTGAATTGTGAAAACTGAGAAATGTCAAATGTTTCTATCATCTAGAGGAAAGTGATTTTTTTTGGAGAGTTTTTAAGAGACATTAGGAAACCATAAAAAAAATAATCCTAAACAGTCTGAACAAATACAACTGCCTGCTGCCCGTTACACCAGTCTAGACTTGCATCTCTGCAGAATGAGTTGTAATTTCCAGATTATTGTATTATCCATGCTTGGTCATGCGGGTTAATGTTGATTTTGGTAATAGTCTTGGAGCTGGCCTTACCCTTAACAGTATCCGTCCCGTGAAGGAATTTACACTGTTATTGCCGTACATAAGCAGGGGGACGCACTATGAATAATGACTTGACTCTGGTGCTTTCAAAAAACAGTATAATTGAATCTTTTGATAGAATTAAACTTTACTGTTGGAGGAATTTTTGAAGTATATTATGAAATTTTGTTCTGTACTGTACACTAACAAACATTTGTAAAATTTTATTTTTGCAAAGGATTCTTGAATTACTTTATACAAAATGCAGTTTGCTGGAAGAAGAACAAAGCTTCAAGATCCTCATTATGGTAGTTCCGAAGTTGAGAATCATGGATCTTCTGAGCATTTGACTGCTGGACAAGGTTTTTATCCAGGTTTCATGGCCTCTGGTGGACAGAACATGAATGCCCACCAGAGTTCCTACCAAAACAATGTAACAGCCCAGCAAAGCATGAATCCTCAGCGAGATACCTACCAAGCCATGAATGCTCAGCAGGACCCCTACCAAAGTATCAGTGCTCAGCAGAGCACCTACCAAAACATGAATGCTCAGCAAAGCACCTATCAAAACATGAATGCTCAGCCGAGCCCGCACCAAAACTTGAGGACACACCAAAGCCCCTACTCCATGGCCGCTCAGCAAGGTGTCTACACAAACATCAGCGCGCCACCAAGTTCATACAACAACAGTGCTCAGCAGGGCACTTATCAGTATTGAGTGCTGCTGACTTTGGTCCATTTTTGTACCATAAACTGTCATCTAGTGTCTGAACTATAATAATTATTATTGGAGAGAAGGAAGGTTTCGTAACTACAACCGGCAGATCAACTTATCAGCAGGACAGGGTGCACAGCGGTTGTTTTAGCAGGGGCATTATCTTGGTTTTTTTTTTTAGGGGAGTTGTGGTTCAATTTTGGCTGGCTTGTGCAAGTTGCTTAACTTCTGTTTAGGAAACAGACAGAACTTTTTATTCTTTAACATGGGCAGTCAAATGGTCTGTGATCTGATTCAAACCTGCTCAGGAAGAGAGATCTGTGGGAAATCCATGAAATTCCTGCTTTGATTCCATGACTTGCACAAACAATTTAGATTCAGATGGTTTAGTAACAAGGAGTGATGTGATTAGAAGTCGTCTTTCAGTATATAAGCTCTGTTTGTGTTCCAGAGAGCCTACAGTACCAAGCTGGGTTTCTTGTAAATTACGCAAGTGGATTTTCGGAATGGATTGATATGATTTCTCCACAAACTTTACAGCTCTATGTCAATCCATAATCTGGAAGCAGACAACCTGTGAATGCTAGGCGTAGGCTAGGCACCAGATCTTGATAGAAATGCCAGCAAGTCTCGTGTACGTCTGCACCTTCTAGGCTTCATCACAGACAGGCAAATGGGTGGTAACGCACAGGTAATCGACGTTTGACCTGGTGTGAATTTGGATTCAACTTGTAATGGAAAGTAGATAAGAGGCTGGGCCTGGGTCATTTTGCACATGCGATACAAAAATGGATAAGAGTCTGGTATCCACTACTCAGCAGCAACCAGAAAGATTTCTAAATAGGTGGCCATTTCACATCCTCAAGAAAGTGCACCTTCAACTTGGCCACTTGACTCGTCGTGATCCATGTAGAAGATTTGATCTTGTTCGCATCACCTAGTGCCATGGAAAACACTTCATGGCTGCCCACACAAGGATTGATACTACAGTGGCAGTGTATTCATTTCAAAGCCGAAAAAATCACTACAGGAAGCATCACAAGCCACTTTTGTTTGACTTTATGATAAATTTGAGCGCACCCATAAAAACCATGCAATCAAACTTGTCGACATAAAACTGGCCCTGAGCTATGGTGGTATAAACGGCCCGATGACAAGGGTCGTCACTAACTACTGAGGTGAGAATGCTGTCAGCATTTCACTAAATAAAACTTCCCTGGGGCATCGTTCTGTGTAATTTGAGCCTTGTACTCGTACTAATTCTAATCCTCCACGAGATTTCTCTTGCAAAAACTTGGTGTTATAACCTTCTCCAGCATGATCATGCTTTAACTTTTCAGATTCTGTTATGTTTCATCCCTTAATCACCCGATGTTTCATGCATGTAAACTTTGGATTGCTAACTTACATGAGTGGTATGTCATGGAGGATTCTCTTTGCAACTTATGATCAAGGAACCTGTTAACCAAGATCGTAAAAGGATCAACTTTAGATTAGTAATTTAATGCCTCTTTTTTCTAATTATTTTTCAGGTATGAAGATTAAGAATCCGTTTGATAGTGATATTTTCTTTTCACTTGAATATATATATATTGATATATATTAACACATTAAAATTATCTAAAAATATAAAAAAATAATTTAAGAAAGAAAAGGCAAACAAAAATATTTATTTTCAAAAATGTTTTTTAAAACGCAAAAACAAATCAGTTCTAAGGGGGTCTTTCACACTGCGTTTCAAAAATATTTTTGAAAAAAAATGATTTTTTTATTTTTATTTTACACTTTGAATTAAATTTTTTTACCCTTTTTAGATTATTTGCATTTGCTGATGTCAAAAATGATTTTTAAAAAATAATAAAATATTATTTTAATATATTTTTGAATGAAAAATACTTTCAAAAATAATTTCAACCACAATCCAAAACAAATACTAAGTTTCTCCGCGATCATATTTAATAATATTCAGCTTATTTAATCAAGAAAACAATATTATTGATTTTTTCTAAAAAAAAACCGGAAACATAGATGATATATAACACACAAAACAAACTCAATTATCATCAAAGCAAGAGCTCTAGAAACGAGTATAGTGATAATCATATCATGAAAAAATCGAAAAAACCAATACTATGAGTAGGAGTATAACATAAAATGCAGCCATAATCATATCTTCAATGAATCAAGCAAGTGCATCTAGCTAGACACTTATGAATTCCATTATACCCATAAATACTGACTCATCTCTACATTTTCTAATGCCGTGCACAGTCGAATCCCTTTCAGCTGTGTAACTCACCAGCTCCTGTAATGCAACAGTGTCCTTTTGACTTTCTTGGCAAATTAAAGTCAACTGTTTCTTCCCACCCAGCATGTTTCACTGTGCTCATTGGTCAAGCATGTGTCAACACTGTCAACATCAAATATTCAACTATATCCAAAAAAACTCATTAAGAGAAAGAAAAAAAACTGACAGAAATAACCCAAAATGAAAGAGAAATACTCATCCACGGATGCGCAGATCCCATTTGGTTTGAGCTTGGAAGCTTAGTGTTTGCTGAGTTGAGAAGCTAATCCAGAAAGAAAGAAAGAAGTTAATTCTGACCCATCAAGAAATGTTTGATTTATAAAAACTAATAAACTAGTAAAAGAAAAGAATTAAGGATAATAATAATAATAATAATAATAATAATAATAATAATTTACGGGGCCAATGATTATATTTAGAGAAAAAAGAGTTGAGGATAGGTTAGAAATTATTAAAAGTTAATATAAACTATTCGTGATATATTATTTAATAGCTTGGTTTTTTAAATTATATTATAAATAACTATTCGTGATATATTATTTAATAGCTTGGTTTTTTAAATTATATTATAAATTTAATGATTATAAAATTAATTTTTTTCTTCGATAATTTTTTATTAAATTAATATAATAAGTATAAGATAACTATCAATCTATATAAATTTTAAATCTAAATGATATTTGCTCTAATAGATGTAATAAAGAAATAATAAAATCAGAACATTATTAAATAACTTAAAATAATTTTTTGATACAAAATAAAACAACTAATTCTAAAAAGTTATCTTCTCTTAACAGCTTTTCCCTCACCCCCACCTAAATGAGATTAAATGTTAGAAATGTCAACGGTTAATATAAAATTACTCACAATACATTATTTAATATTTTAAAATTTTAAATAATATTATAAATTGATGATTACAAAGTAAAATCTTATTATCTATATTTTTTTATATTAAAGTAATAAAATTAAATACAAAACATCAATAAATCTACACAAATTCTTGCTTTGAATGACTATGTTAAAGAATAATATAACTAGAATGTTATTAAATAACTTAAGCTTATGCTCTTAAATTGAAATAGTTTTTTGATAGAAAATAAAATAATTAGTAATAAAAAGTTTTCTTATCTTAACACCTTTTCCTCACCCCATCTAGATGAGATTAAATGTTAATCATTAACTTTTGATCTCATCCAACCAATAAAAATTACAAAAGAAGAGCTAAAATTCTACAATATACTTTAGTGTAAAATCAAGCACTACATAAACTAGATATAGCACTACTTTAGTCTATAACTCTACGTTGGTCGAGCCATTTTAGAAGCTAACCCACTACATACCTAATCTTTTTGTGATCTTCTTGTCTCGATTAACTTTTTCATTTGTCAAGATTTTAATTCATGCCTAATCCCTAGCCTATGTGTCGTGGTGTTATTCAAGTTCCCTAATCAATTTTATTATGTAGGTGCATTAAAATTAATAAATATAATTACTTAGTTTGTATTTTAAAAATAACTTGACATTGAATCTCTTCACACCATTGATGAAGGGGATGGACGAGTGAAGGGTTAAGAGTCATAAACCTTACTTTGATAAATTGATTGGTTTGGAAGGGAGGAATCCAATCATCCATCTTTTGTTTTTAATTATTATATTATTTTTTGGAAAAATAATTGAACTCGAACGAGTGTATTCATGATGGAATAATTTTTTAATATAAAGAAGGTTATTCATATTAGATTTTTGTATTAATTTACGAGTAACTCCTTTCTCACTTTTTTTTTCTTTTATATAAAAAAACTCAAACTTGAAATGATAGCCGGAATATATATATATTTTTGTATCTCTCAAAGAATGTTTGTTTTCGTGTTTTAAAAGTTTGTTTTGAAAATAATGATATTTGTTTTTATTTTAATATGTTAATATTAAAAATAATTTTTTAAAATTTATAATAAAAATATTATTTTAATATATTTTTAAACAAATAATATTTTAAAAAATAACCAAACAAATATACTCCTACAAAGCCTAGCTACAAAGCTAGTGTATGATGGCAATTAAAGTGGGATATAAAATGCAGAAAAAAATGCAGAAACCACGGCAAGTTGCATGGAAAGTGGTCCATGAAATTTGTACGTAGACACCAACCAAATCAAGATTAAAGATTTGATTAATGGAAATAATTTGAAATTAAAAGGTTTTTATTTTTGTGATTTTAAATATAAGTCATATGTTTGTTAATATAGTAATTACTAGAGATTTATATTGTCATTAATTTTAAAGTTCATATAATTAGTCGAGATGAATATAAACTGTGCATATATATTCATGTTAATTAAAAAAAAAAAAATTAGAAGGATGCATGTAAGTGGAAGCTTAAAACTAGAAATCAAGATGCCGACCGAAGCTCATCTCTTTGAACTTTTATGGATATAATTTCAAATCGAAACTATGCAATTTGCTGTAAGAGGTCACCATGCACTTGGCCACACATTAGACATGCATAATCCTTCATCAAATAGCTTGTAGATTCTTCCCCCCCAATTCTCCATGGAAATTGATGGCACTCATGGTTCCTCTTCATTTTCTTCTCTTTTTTCAAACTTTATATATATATATATATATATATATATATATATATATATATTATCCTATAAAATATTTGCTTATGAACATCAACAAGCAGTGGGGTTTATGGACTTGTGATGAAGTGGTGGTGATTTTTTTTTTTTAGATTCAAGGAAACCCTATTTCCTGGAAAGTGTATTTTGTTGATATAAATGAGCGAGTAAAATCCCGGCTGTCCCAGACTCTTATAAAAGATGCACGTTTTGACTCGAACTCAAAACCTGCTATATAAATCTTCAGTCTTTATCACCATGCTACATCTATTGGGGACAAGAGACGGTGGTGATTTGATGGTTTTTCCAACACTGAGTTTTATTTATTTATTTATTATTTTCATTTTAGGAGAAATACAGACAAGACTTTAGCCAGCTATGAATGTTGCTGTTTTCAATGATGAGGTGGGGGGATAAATAGAATTTCTTTCGTGATTAATTTGTTTTTTCATTGACGGGCGTTTTGGTACCCAGCAAAATATTGTTTTTATTTAATTACACAGCAATAAATTACTTTTTATTAAAAAAAGAAATAATTTAAACTCTCCTGAAAAAACTCTAGTATAATTCCCTATTTTTTTAATTAATATATATATTTTAAAAATACATATCTCTTTTGCCATGAATCTTTAGTTTGAAAAGAAAATAAAGGAGCTCGAGTGACTGCAGATATTTTATTCTCAACAAATATTAAAATAAAAATTATTATAAAAATTTCCCATTTCATGATAATACATTATTATGCATAAAATAATAGATCATATAACATCATAAAAACATTATAATCTTGATAATATGTTATTATATTGATCATATAACAAGCAATTTAAATTTATCACTTCCTGTTTTGGAGCTTTGGGATTTAAATTTATTATTTTATGTTTTTGTGGGCTTGTTCTTTATCTCTTTTTGGTAATATTATATTATGATAACCATATACATTGTATCATTACACATTAATTAACCCACTTGCATTCTAAAAACCACACACAAATCTTATAAAATTAATGTTTTTTTTTAGTCTGTGGAATCTCAATTCACTGTTTTATATTTTTATGTGCTCCATCTCAATAATATTTTTATCTATTTAATTAATTAATATTTTTTATTGGGAATTGTCTCGTACAACAATGAATAATAGATTTTTGATATTAGCACATGAAAATAATCTAAAATTAATATTTTTTTTTATAATTTAAAATATTTTTTTTACTGTCAATGAGTTCTTTTTTTCTTCCTTCAGGTGTTATGCTGGGATTAAGTGTGTTTTCTTAAAGATCCATACTGAATTCTTAGTAGGATATGTTCTTGCATCGGAGACTCTGGGCATACATATATACATGTATACAGACATACATAAATACCTATTGAATTTGAGGAAAACCCACATCTCAGAAAATATATTTTGTAGATTTAAATGAGTAAGTAAAATCTTGTCTGTCCAAATCTCTTATAAGAAATACACTTCCTGATTTGAATTTGAAACCTATTATGTAAATTTCAAACTCTTTACCATCATGCACGTGCGCGTTCGTGCACACATGTATATCAGCTGTGATAGATAGATTAAACTCTTAAGATTCAGTGAAAGGTCCACCGATACTTTGAAAGGCTGGGATTTTATTTTATATAACAGCACTAGTGAAGGCAGAAACTGATTGTTTGGACCAATAGGGAAGTGAAAAGGTGGAAAATGATATTTTAAAGGCACATTAGGGCAATCAAATATTACCAGCCGTTAATTATGCTCCTAATGGGATTTCATAACATGGTTTTCTTGACAAACCTCTAAATTAATAATGATTTGGAAGATCTGACGCATAGCCTAATCAAAATGGCGATAATTAATGAAGAGTTTCCATCTCAATGTCGACGACCATTATGAATTTATGATAAATTAATTTCCACGTGATCGAACACTCATCTTTTCCTTCTTCATTAAAGAATATTAGAGAATACCGACAGAAAGCATTTGACAAGGTTTAATTAATACATGGTCTTAACTTTCAAAGCTTTAACTTGTATATATATTTTAGGTTTTTTTTTTTTTTTTATGATTATTTTGACTCTTTTCTCTCAAACAAACATATATTCAACAAGACATTAGGAGCATGGTGATGACGCAACCACACAAATCTTCAATGATAGAAATTAAAATGATATTCTAACTTCTTTTTTCTTCTATATGGTCATTTGATTATTTTAACATCCCTTTTTACCTTAACTTATTTTAATTACATCCCAAAAGATGTTTTTTTTTTTTTTGTTCTCATTCAGATTCTCAAAATGTAAAAAATTCCCAACAAACCCTAATCTACAAATCACCATAAATTTGTAATTGAAAAAAACCCGAATTTCCTTAAGGAAATACCAGTTTTATTGCATAATATATATCTATATCTATATCTATATATACTTCAGACAAAACCCTTGACAAACTTGGAAAATGGGGTAATTAAGTATGATTAATAACAAGTGAAAAGCAACCCGAAGATCCATTGAACATTATTTTTCCTCAGGGGCTTAAATACATGAGCTAGGTTATAATTTGGGTACTGATCCAAAGTTAATTCGTCCAAAATCTTTCTGTCATCTTTCTTGAGCAAGAATTGCCCCTTACCTAAGATAAGGTGAGACACGACGTGATTTGCTAGACATAGTGGTATTAATTATTAAAAAATAATATAAATAATATTCTGAAATTTTATTTAATAATTTAAATATTTAGATAAAATAATTTTTTAATATGAAATTAGAATCTTGTTAACCTAGCAGTCACAAGTTTAAATCTCATCATACTCATTCTATTTGATAAAAATCAAGTACAAGATAGTGTGATCTATACAAGTTTTAAAATGAAAAGCTTTTCACTTGAAAATATATATATAAAAATAATATAAATTATATTTTAAAACTTTATCTAATAATAACGTAGTTTTTAAATGAGATAATTCCACAACATTACCAAGTTAAAAAGTAATTCATGCCCAAGCTTAAAAACTCAACCCAATGGTGAGTGCCCCTCCAAATCTCTTGTCAACGCTGGGAGTTTATATCCACAACACAATAATCACCCTCATGAATTCTTGAGCGATGTGGAAGCTATTTTTGCTGGCTGCATATTCTTTAGCCACTGATGTTACGTGCAGCCTAATCCCATCTTTCGACTCACGGATGAAATTTATCAGCAATATATACGTACCCTACAAGTGCTGGGGGAAAAGGGCTTGATTTAATTATGAATATACCTATCCTAATTATGCTAAAGTAAACTACAATGTATAGATTATGCTCTGTTTGATATTTCGTTTTAAAATATTTAAAAAAAAACTAGTTTTTTTTACTTTAAATTAGATATTTTTAAATCATTTTCATATATTATGTCAAAAATAAATAAATAAATAAAATTATTTTAATATATTTTTAAACAAAAAACAACATCAATCACACTTAAAGCTATCAACTGCTTAAAGAGGGTGCGAGATAGGGAATTTTCTAATTTTATATACTATAATGACTGCACGAGTTATCACCTAGTAGTGTATGGGAAATTAATAATGATCCACTGGAATCTCAATTTTATATTGGACAAGTAGATTTAAATGATAACTTTGGAGTTCTATGGAATTGACACATTCCCTTTCAGGAGAATTTTATATTGGTGAAGCACTTTGTAGTTTCATTATCTGTTGCAGGGCAGAGAAGAGTGGTGGGGAAAGGACAAGGTGGTGGGGGTGAGGTGGTGGTGGCGCATAATTTGATATCGAGTGCAATATTTTTTCATCACTTATTATAACAGATCTTATGATCCAAGATATGAGCTAATTATGTTGACTTAAATCATTTTTTATTTTAATTTTAACATTTGACAATAGTTTAGTTGAAAATACAATTTTTTTAATTCGTTTTCTATGGAGTTATCTTAATTTCTTGATCTAAGTTTGATAGGTTAATCCATATTGACTCATATTTTTTATTTATTTTTCCTCTTCAATTTAATCTTTCAAAACCGGGTTAATTGAGAATTGAAATTTATATTTTTTATATGTTTTCAAGGAAGTTATCATACTCTTATGACCTAATTTAAGGGTTAGGCTAGTCTCATAAATCGGGCCACAAGTTTGATTAATTGACTCAGGTAATTTTTTTTGTCTTTTTTAATTGAAAAATGAATTTCATAATCCTTTTTTATTTGTTTTCCATGAGGTTCTCTCACTCTTATGATCCATGTTTGATAGGTTAATTCGAGTTGAATTGACTTTTTTTATGTTTGAAATTTATTTTCAATCTTATTATTGAACATTTGGTTGCTTGAATATTATGTTTAATAACTAATTATTTATTTTCTATAGTGTTATGAGGGTCTCATGACCCGAGTACCTAACAACTTCTTACCATGTAGCTCAACCTTTAATCAATATACATACATACCTCACACATAACCTTATTTGAAGGGATAACTATACATAAAAGACTTTCTAACAAAATGGGTTGCTTATCAGACCTCAAAGCAAATTATAATGACATGAAATATTAGGTTTCTCTCATGTCAAATAAGACCTTAACTTTAAATGAGCATATAGAAAGTATAGTTGAGATAAATGTGTTCGATGTTTTAGCATCATGCTAGGTGAGAGCAAAACCTCGTGTTTCTCTTTGATTTGTTGGCGCAAAACTTTGATTATTTGCTTCATGGCTACCATGAAACATTGAATGACTATCTCATTAAATCCAAGTAGGATATGTGGGTGCACTAAGGGTGAACATCTTCTCCTTGTATAACAAGTCCTCTTACTTAGATTCTTGTATACTATTAAGTTTCTTATTGTTTTAATACTAGGTGAAGACTCCTAAAAATTATAATTATAATTTTTTTATTATAAAAAATCATTTCTTCGCGCATTCCCCATATATTCGGGAATGGTCGCTCACAAAGCGAAAGAAAAAAAAACGTTGTCACGACATTATACTCAAAATAAGATGTCAAAAAGTTTTTTTATCCTTCTCATTCTCTTTATTGCCTAACAGATTCGTCGTGGTCCATATGGCCTGATTAATATTATCCAAAATACTATCAACATGAGGCACCCTACCATTAGATTACTTATCATGATCTTGACCACCATCCAAACTAAAACCTCCTTTAAATGCGTTTGGTGGGGACACCAGACCCACACCGCATATTACACGAGTATATGGACGAAGACGTTGTAAGATGGCCCAGCCTGTCACGCTTTGGTTGGGAGACTAAGTCCATGTGGGCCCATTATTTTATTTTATTTGAAATTATTGATGTTAAACATTTTATTTGATGGGCCGAGCCCAATAGCTTTATGTTTTAGGGTTTTACTACTTATATGCTCTTCAATCATTTTGGAAGGGACTTTTGATGAATATTGATAAAAAATGCAGACTTTGCAAATCTCCAATCCCCTCTTCTCTCTACTTTAAGCTTCTTTCTCTCTAAGCTTTTGTTTCTTTCTTCTCTAATTTCTTTCTCTAAAGCTTTGTTCTTATTTTATTGCTTATTTCGTATTATTATTTCATGTTCCGCATCAGATTTGGTATCAGAGCACGGTTTTTAATTGTTCTTACAATTAAACAATCCAAAACCCTAGATCTGGTTTGATTAAAAAAAAAAAACTCGTACTGTTCAGATTAAAAAAAAAAAGTTACTGTTCTGAAAAAAAAAATCTACTGTTCAGATAAAAAAAAAGGTACTATTCTGAAAGAAAAAAAAACAACAACTACTGTTCAGATTATATAAAAAAAAATTTGTTGTTCTTCGGCACTATTCATTGACAGCAACTCCAGCAGCGGCGTCTCAGCCACAGCAAGCCCTTGTCCACAGCGTCCTCGGCAACCCATCCACCACGGGTTCTCACTTCAGCAGCAGCACCCGCCACAACGCCATCATCCACGGGGCCTCACCTTCAACAGCATCAACGACACAACCCACAATTTCATCACAGACGGCGACGCCACAGCCCCTTCCTCCACACTGCCAGACCTAAGGCACAAAGCCATTCGCCGTCGAAGTTGAAGATAGACGAAAGACAGCCAGCCGACCGTCAAGGCAGAAGAAGAAAGCAGCGAGAAAGCAGCAATTTTTATTTTAAAGCAAGTGATTCTGCCACGTCATCAGCGACACATCAGCCCTAGAAGCAGCTGAGTCAGCGACACATAAGCTCTAGCAGCATCAGCCACGCCATCCCTATCAGCAGCTGCGTCAGCGCCACGTCAGCCTCACTGCGACATCACCAGGTCAGAATTTTAACTATTGAATATCATCGTTCTTGGTATATTTTAGACTTGTTGATTAAGATTTAGCATCAATATTATTCCTTGTGCTTCCCATAAATAAATTACGGAATTCACCCCACAAGTTTAATTACCTTAATTCTGAGCTTTTTATTGACATTGAATACTTGATAATTTTTATTAATTGTGGAGCTTGGTTAAATTCATGGTAAAACTAAAACATTGTGTTTGACTCACTTGTGTGCATTTAGAGGACTTACAGTGCGTGCTTGCAAATTTTCCTTGTTTAATTTGTTATTACTTAGTCTCCAAGGAAAATAAAATAAATATACATATATATTAGCTTTAATTTTATTCTGTGTTTTTACTTGAAAGAATTATTAGTGATCTCAGTCTTAAGACTAGTTTTGCATGCATTTATGTAGCGGTCGTCTATTACACAATCTAGAAGTCATAGCTACCATGGATCCGGACTCTAGTATTATTCTTAGAGACATTCAAAAACAATTACATCTCATGCGAACAGAAGTGAGCAATATGTCCAATCAAATAAACAATCTTTCTAGGAGGATGGAGTCCATAGAAACTTTGCAAGTAAGACAGTCTAGTGAGAGTGAGCACTCTAATGACAATCCTAAGAATCCTCAAAGACCAGTTCCTCGTAGGAACCGCCACCATAACCAACACTAGGGTCACAATGACTTTGATGACCCTAACGATAGTGAGCATTCCGATGATTACCGTTAAAGACCAGTTCATCCTAGGAACCGTCAGTACAATCACAATCAAGGTCATCACGATTACGATGACCTTGATGAGCGAGTCATAAGGCACATTAAGATAGAAGCCCCAACTTTTGAGGGTCAACTTGACCCATGGATCTTTGATAGATGGGTCCATGATATGGACCAATTCTTTAGTTGGTATAATCTATCCGAGAATAGGAGGGTTAAATTTGCAAAGATAAAACTTAGCGGGACCACTCAGCTCTATTGGGAAAGTGTAGAAGAGTCTTTAATTAGGAGAGGTCAACCCCCAATTACTGATTGGGTTGAAATGAAGGCTAAGTTAGAAGAGAAATACTTGCCTCGTTCGTATAGTGGAATCTTTTGGACCAGTGGAATAACTTGAGGCAAGGAGGCAAGTCTGCCAATGAATATGTGGCACAATTTGATGAGTATAGAATGAGGTGTGCAATTAGGGAGGATGAAGTGATGACCCTGAGTAGATTTCGAAAAGGCTTGAATGATGACCTTAGACGAGAGGTTGTGCTTAGAGGTGTTTTCACCCTTGATGAAGCTTATACCTTGGCACAAAATTATGACTTGGTCATAAAAAGTCAGTGGACGAGACATCAGGACATTCGTAGCATCCCTTCTAGATCTCAACCTAGAAGTAATAACTCCATATTAGGAGCCCCACCTCGTAAACCCAATCCTTTGGTTTCCCAGATACCTAGAGACGATAAGGGTAAGGGTATTTTTCAGGAAGCACCTAAGATAACCTCAAGAATTCAGTGCTTCAAGTGTTAAGGTTTTGGTCATGTTTCCTCCAGTTGCCCTAATAGGACTCTGTTTATCAAGGGGCAAGAAGATATGGGTGAAGAAGATAATTGTGATGATAAGGTATATGAACCCAATCCCGATGACTTTCGGGATCTAAATGATGAGGAAGATGAGTCCAACTTGCTAGGATGTGTTAGGTCTATATCCCTTCAAAGGGAGATAACCAGGTTAAACGTAGTTAGATGCGCTTTAACATAACCTAAAGGGACCGAGGATTGGAGAAGGACTACTATTTTTTACACTTACATTAAATGTGGAGACAAAGGGTGTAAGATCATCATAGACAGCGGTAGTTGCATTAATGCAATGTCCTCGAGCAGTGTAACCCGCTTAGGCTTAAAGTCTGCCCCACACCCTAAACCCTATAATGTGTCTTGGGTTAATGATACATCAATAGCAGTCAAAGAAAGATGTGTTTTTCCCATTAAGATCTTGGACTATCATGATAAAATTTGGTGTGATGTCATTCCCATGGATGTGGGGCACATCATTTTGGGTAGACCTTGGCTGTATGATTTGGACGTTACAATCTTTGGGTGATCAAATTCTTGCTCATTTTATTTTGAAGGTAAAAAAATCCAACCCATTGGATTACCTCCAAGGTCTAGTGATGATAGTCAAAAGAAGAGTAAGTTGAAGGAATGAGGGCTTAACATAATAAGTCCTAGGGAATTTGATAAGGAGATCTGTGAAGAGTCTGTTGTATTTGCTGTAGTGGCTAAGAAGATTGTAGAAGATTTTTTAGAAGAGCCACCTGAAGAGGTAAGGGAAGTATTGAAAGAATTTCTAGATGTTTTCCCTTCTGATTTACCCGATGCTTTACCCCCCATGCGTGATATTCAACACGCCATAGATTTTGTCCCTGGTGCCACATTACCAAACTTGCCTCACTATAGGATGAACCCAAGTGAACATGCTGAATTGCAAAGGCGAGTATGTGAGTTGTTACAAAAGGGATTTATTAGGGAGAGTTTGAGTCCTTGTGCAGTTCCTGCATTGTTAACACCGAGAAAAGATGGATCATGGAGAATGTGTGTAGATAGTCGAGCTATCAATAGGATTGCGGTCAAATATCATTTTCCAATTTCTCGATTGGAAGACATGCTAGATATGATGGCAGGAGCCCAAATTTTATCTAAAATTGACTTGAAAAGTGGGTATCATCAGATTAGGATTCGTCCTGGGGATGAGTGGAAGACGACATTTAAGACTAAGAATGGTTTATATGAATGGCTAGTCATGCCTTTTGGTCTCTCTAATGCACCAAGCACTTTTATGAGAGTAATGACACAAGTGCTTAGGCCATTTATGGGAAAGTTTCTGGTGGTATACTTTGATGATATTCTTATTTATAGCAAAACCAGGGACGAACATCTCAATCACCTTGTTCAAGTTTGTACTACTCTAAGAAAGGCAAGTTTGTTTGCAAATGTCAAAAAGTGCTATTTCTTTACAAACCAAGTAGTCTTTTTAGGGTTTATAGTGTCATGGAAAGGAGTTTCCGCTGACCCCCAGAAAGTGCATGTGATATTAGATTGGCCTGATCCTAAGACTATTCATGAGGTTCGTAGTTTTCATGGGCTTGTGACTTTCTATCGTCGTTTCATTAAGGGATTTAGCACCATTATGTCGCCCATTATAGATTGTTTGAAACAAGGTGAGTTTCAGTGGAGTAAAGGAGCTAATAGGGCATTTGAGGAGGTTAAGAAGAAGATCATAGAGGCCCTAGTTATGCGGCTACCTGATTTTACTAAGGTGTTTGAAGTAGAATGTGATGCTTCAGGAGTAGATATAGGTGAAATACTTAGTCAGGAACGTCATCCGGTAGCCTACTTCAGTGAGAAACTTAATGAGGCCAAACAAAAGTACTCAACTTATGATAAAGAGTTTTATGCGGTGGTTCAGGCCTTGTGCTATTGACGCCATTACTTGTTATCACATGAGTTTGTTCTTTACTCCGACCATGAGGCCCTCCGCTATCTGAACTCCTAAAAGAAACTAAATCACAGGCATGGTCATTGGGTTAAATATTTGCAAGCATACTCATTCATTTTGAAACATAAATCTGGAATAGAGAATAAAGCTGCAGATGCTTTGAGTCGACGGGTAACGTTGTTATCTGTAATGAGTGTGGAAGTCACAGGATTTGAAAGACTCAAAGAGGAGTATGAATTTTGCTCAAATTTGGAGATATATACTTGAAATTGAAGGATGAGAATCACCGTGCTATAAATGGTATCACCTCCAAGACGGATACTTATTTCGGGATAATAAACTGTGTGTCCCGAACACATCCGTGCGTGACTTTTTGATATGGGAGACTCATGCTGGAGGTCTCTTAGGACATTTTGGAAGGAATAAGACAATCGAGGAGGTGGAGCGTCAGTTTTTTTGGTCTAGTTTGAAAAGAGATGTAGCAAAATTGGTACGTCAATGTCGAACTTGCCAACTAGCAAAGCATAGGAAACAAAATACTAGTCTTTACACCCCGTTGCCTATTCCTACTTGCCCTTGGCATGATGTTAGTATGGATTTTGTTCTTGGACTTCCACGTACGACAAAGAAACATGATTCTATTTTCATGGTTGTCGACCGTTTCTCTAAGATGGCACATTTTATTCCTTGTACTAAGACCACAAATGCTTCAAGAGTTGCAAAACTCTATTTTGATGAGATTGTTAAGTTATATGGTCTTCACCAAACCATAGTTTTAGATAAGGATGTTAAATTTACAAGTTATTTCTGGAAAACCTTTTGGCATATGGTTGGAACCAAATTGAAATTTTCCACTGCTTACCACCCCCAAACGGATGGTCAAACTGAGGTGGTTAACAGGAGTTTAGGCAATCTTTTAAGGTGTCTAGTGAGTGATCATAATAGAAATTGGGATCTAATTCTTCCCACGGCCCAGTTTGCCTATAATAGCTCTATTAATAGGTCAATAGGAATGAGTCCTTTTGAAGTTGTACATGGTTACAAGCCTAGGAAATCTCTAGACCTTCTTCCTATGTCCATTCATACTAGAGTGTCCGAGTCAGACGAGTCTTTTGCACGTAGAATTCAGGACTTGCATATTGAGATCGCTAAACAAATTCAAGCAAGTAATGCACAATATAAACTTCGGGCTGATTTACATAAGCAGCATAATGAGTTTAATGTGGGAGACTATGTTATGATACGGATTAGACTCGAATGATTTCCTTCCGGAGCAAATCGAAAATTGCATGCACGTAGTGCCGAGCCCTTTAAAGTGCTACAACGGGTTGGTCCTAATGCTTATGTTCTAGATTTACCACATGATTTTAGCATTATCTCTACATTTAATATTGAGGATCTAGTTGCATACCATAAACCACTTCCAATCCCAAATGATCCATTTGAAATACCACTTAACTCTCCACCTGATGACACTATTGAAACATTTATCCCTTCCACCTTAACTTCGGCACAAAAGGATAATATTGATGCTATTTTGGATGAACAAGTTGTTTGTAACAGGAACGGTGAGGTTCAAAGGTTTTTAGTTCGATGGGTGGGTCGACCTGATTCAGATAACACTTGGATCACTAAAGATACTTTACATCAGCTTGATCCAGACCTTTGGGAATACTATTAGAGTCGACCAGTACTACACTCGACGGGGTCGAGTTTCTCCAACCCCGGGAGAGTTGGTGGGGACACCAGACCCACACTGCATATTACACGAGTATATGGACGAAGACGTCATAAGACGGCCCAGCCTGTCACGCTTTGGTTGGGAAACTAAGCCCATGTGGGCCCATTATTTTATTTTATTTGAAATTATTGATGTTAAACATTTTATTTGATGGGCCAAGCCCAATAGCTTTATGTTTTAGGGTTTTACTATTTATATGCTCTTCAATCATTTTGGAAGGGACTTTTGATGAATATTGATAAAAAATACAGACTTTGCAAACCTCTAATCCCCTCTTCTCTCTACTTTAAGCTTCTTTCTCTCTAAGCTTTTGTTTCTTTCTTCTCTAATTTCTTTCTCTAAAGCTTTGTTCTTATTTTATTGCTTATTTCGTATTATTATTTCATGTTCTGCATCAGCGTTGTCATTCTAAGATTCTATATCTAAAGTATGAGGCGAAGATGTTCTAACTCTTATTCTTCATCTTTCATTCCCAAGTTGAGAAATAAAAATAATCTTTTGATCATTATCAACACAACCAACATGAATAACATGTTTAAATCTCGATATATTCCTAAAATAATACATATATAACAACACAACTATTAAAAAAATTCAAGGAAAGCATATTCAACATGGAGTGTAAGGAAGCCAAAAGACAAATCAATTAGATGAGTCGTACTTTAAGATCCAAATATTATGGGTTTTTTTTAATAAAACTATGCTTTAATACTAACTTGATCATGATCTGAATCTGAGGACATGATTGTCAATGTAGAAAGTGTCGCGAGGACACAACACGTACATTATACCTCAAAACATGCATAATATAAAATTACACTACATATTATAAACTTCTAGAATATTTTATTATAAGATAAAAATAAAAGTTTGTAATACTTATTACATTAAATAAAATAAAATAAAGTAAAATAATACTGGAGCACTTTAAGACAAACTAAAAGTAAACCTCGCGATGAAATAAGGCATACCAAACAAAAGCAAAAACACAGGAACGATTAAGAAAATCAACCTGCTAACAAAAACTAAAGACTTCAAAATAATATAAACTAATAGGGGTGAGTTCAACTAGCTTAGTGGGGAAATAAAATTTAATATGCATCTTAGATATTATAAATTATAAAGTTACACACACACAGAGAGACATATACACACATAAAACATATTAGCATGCTGTAATGGAATACATATAAAAGATTAGATGACACCTAAAGGTGATAAGATGAAATCTAAAGATTATTAGTTAAAACTTGAAGGTTACCAAGTTACCACTGTTGGATGATTAGTCGTACATAGGTTGGTGACTCTCTCACCAGCTAGGAGTTTGAATATGATGTGCACAAAAATTAATTACTCTTACATAGCATGAAGTTACTGACAAGTATGATATCAAGACATAACATATATTTCTATAATTATCAAAGTAATTGAGTGTCATATTAAATAGAATTTAATTCAACAAAATACAAACACATACTCATTATATAATTAGTATACCTATTTTATTTATATTATATTCATATTAAACACTATTCCATTCACCTAGAAATATAGAAGTAAAAGGAATATTAGATGAAAGATTCAAAAATCCTCTTGAGAATCATTAGGATTACCTACAATGAATACACAAATATAAAAAGCAACAAAAATAAAAGACTCTAATGCATAAAAGAAAACAATATTTATTCTCTTAATTTTAGGAACTAAAATGACAATTTTCCAAAAACAAAGACAAAAACTTAACTATACTAAAACTTCATGTAAAATTCATCCCCAATTTTGTTCAAAATCAAAATTTAAGTTCCATTGATTGAACGGTAATTTCACAAAATTCAAGGACTAAACTATAAATTAAATGACCAAAATAAAAGTTTGACATTCAGATTTTCTAGCAAATTATACAATTTCTTAACCTATAACACACAAATTAAATTGCAAATCATTATTTCTAATTAAACACTGAAAATCATCCTCAACCAACATAATCAAACCAAAAAAATCATTAAAATCTTACCTTGTATAAAAAAATACTCTAGCCCCTTTCAAATACACAAAACCAGTCTTTGTACACTTAAAATCCCCTGAAATTGTAAGCATGGAACTTTATATAGGTTGTGTGTGAAGGGGGGACGGAGAATGGATAATTATTCTCTACTAACCAACACAATTAAATGCTTCACTTTTTTTTAGAGATTTATGTTAGTGAGCACACAACGGGTAGGACAAAAATCACGTTAGAATTTTCAGTGAGTTTGAGAATTAATTGTGGTGTATGTAAGCTAGCCCAGATATTTGATTATATATAAAAAAATCATCTTAATATTCATACCAAGTAAAAATAATTAAAATTGTATTATAATATATTTAAAAGTGAAAAAAATATTTAAGTTTATAAATGATCCTAAGATTGGTGGCCGCACATGTTCTTCATGCTCTGCTGTGGGACATTACAAAAATAATAGGAAAAAAACATTATTTCTTAAGGTGTATTAGGGCTATGATTTCTTTTTTTTCTTTCTTTTTGGTAATTAGGAATGATTCAAATCGATTTTGGTAAGGTTTTGTTATGAATTTGCTGGTTTTTTAAGGAGATACGGGTATGTTTTTCTAGATTAGTATGGCTATGATTTTATGGCTGCTAGTTCAATGCACAACCAGCGAAGAAGGAGAGAATTTCAAGAGAGAGAAGCTAATTTACACAATTTGAGATTATGGTTGATATTATTTTTAAAAGTAATTTTTATTTAAAAATATATTAAGATAATTTTTTTATTTTTTAAAAATTATTTTTAATATAACACATGAAAATATTTAAGAACACCAAAAAAAATTAATTCAAAATAAAAAATATTCAAATTATTTTAAAATCATTTTTGAAATATAATAACATATATAATGTTAAAATTATGTTTGTTATCATGGGTGGAAGTTTGGTGGTAGCAAAAGGAAGATGATGATGTTGGCTTTTAAGGTTTGGAATTTCTCTCATGATTTTTGTCTTTAGTTCCTTTATATAGTTTTTTCTTGTCTCTATTTTCTTTTTCTTTTTTATTTTATTGTCTCATGGATTTGTCTCTTATAATATCTTTATTTGATTCTTTTTTCTTTTCTTTTTTGAAGCTAGAGCCCTTTTATGTAATATTTATTTTAAATTGAAAGCTTTATAAATTTTGTTTTGAATTTTGAACTCCTTTTATCTTTCTTGATCTCCCATCTTACACTTGTTTTAAAAATAAATATTTAAATTTTATTTTACTCTCTTTCTTTGGCTTAATTATTATTCCATTCTCTAAGTTTTATTTTTCTTAAGGAAATATATTATTAAAATGGCTTTAATTATAACGAATATCTTTGCATAAATTGATTTTTGACCATCAAAAGAAGAATAAAAGCAATGGTTCTCAACCTACGTTTCGTTCAAAAAGCTTATTTGGGGAATCTTTAGCTTAAGGCGCACGGTAAGACCCTGTTTTTGTAGCCATTGACGACCATTGATAGTCAACTCAAGTTCTTGTACACTTGTTGAAGAAAGAACGACGTTTAAGGACAACAATGGTGTTGTAATTCTCACCTTTTATGTTCTCCATTTTCTTTTCCAAAGTGAAGATGTCTTTCTTCATTCGTACTTCACAAAATTTCTTTCGCGTGTTGCACGTTTATCCCTCTTTTTTTTTTCCTTTTTTTTTTAATTCATTCTCTTGAATAAGTATAAGAGCAACATATAAACTCATATATCTAATAACTTCTATTTATTAAGTTCGTTTGTTCTTCATAAAATAATTTACATAAAATGTATTTATAACATCTAATACATAATAAAAACATATCTTGGTAGTAGTAGATTGATATAATATATTTTAATGATGAAGTAATAGTAATGGTGATAATAGTTATGTAATAACTATAATGGTAATGAATTAATATACCGGCGATGATGGTAGCGTGAATATGTATATATGTACATATACATATTCACGCTACCATCATCACCTGTATATTAATATATATATATATATACACACACACACACACACACATATATATATATACATATTCACGCTACCATCTTCGCCTGTATATTAATTCATTACCATTATTTCAAGTGTGTCATTTAATATTTTAAGTTTTTAGATGATATAATTTTTTTTATTTAAATGTCACCACCACCATTCTATTCGATAATAATTAAGTACAAGATAATGTTGACTTGTGTGTAGGTTTTAAGCTCAAAAGAATTTCATTTAAATGGATGTGTTAAAGAATAATATAAATCATATCTCGAGTACCATTCTAACTATATATTGTAATGATAACAATGAAAACATGACAGGGTTGATGGGAATTAAAATTATTGAATAATAGTATGAGTTTACTAGTGTTTCTAGAATATTTTATTATGGTATTTCATAAATTAAAAATAAAATATTTTTAAAAATGAAAACAAAAACCTCTTAAATCAAACTTGAACAATACATCTTTAAATATTTAGATTCTTCTGACTAGAACAGAGATGGCACCCAGAACTCGTGAGGACGACTCAAAATAATCAGCCATGCAAGAGACAGCGTGCCTACGAGAAAATAAAAAAGGTGTTTCTTCTTTCGGCTACCTGATCAGGTGTTTGAATTGCCTTTCTTCCATTTTCTTCTCAATTTTTCATGTTTTCAAACGAGCCACTGCTTTTTGTGAAAATGATAACCATTTCCTTCTCACCCTCTTGTCTTAACATGTTCTTTTGCAGTAATCCGCAGATTTAGACTCCCCGTGATCTTCTGATACAGTGTTCTAAACCTGGAACACATTGGAATTAGGTTAACTGGTCGCTAATTCGGCTCATTTTCAAGATTCAGATGAATCAATGAAATCTCACTAATGAAAGTTCCTGAAATTTGAAACGTACCATCGAGCTCGTACAGTCTGTGCGTTGATTATGGTAAAGTTATGCAGCCCGTCAAAATTATGTCTCTTCGAAGAATTAGCGCAACGATCTGTTCCTATAATTTGTATTTATTTTTCGTTCTATTTTTACAAGTAAATTGTTTTTCAATCTATACCTGAATATAAAATCATTCTCTGATCTATGCTTGCATAAGATTATTTTTTTGTGGTAATCAGAGTATGTGGACCAGCTAGCACTTAATACAGTTAATTTTCAGATTTATTGAATATCTTATAAGTTCAGTGAATATATAAAGGATCGCAGGGATAACAAACATGCATATAAAGCTTGAATTTGATAGCTAACAGAAACAAAAATTACACTGACAACAAGATCAGAATCCTGCTTGCAAGATATTTTCATCCATGCTAACGAAAACATCTTGAGAAGAACACTGAAATCTATAAAATATATTTATTTAGATCAACAAAATATATTTTATAGGAATATTTCCTCACATCTTTAAAAAAAAAGTTTGATCGCAGCAGATAAAAAAAAGGATTTAATATATCGATCAAAAGTAATTAACTAACGCAAGGATATCGTTCTTACTTCAAAGAAATATGCATTGCAATACATTCTATAATGTATTTGTGCGATGGGTAGAGGAATTTTTCTGTAAAGAGAAAAAGACAGCGACAAAAAAGAAATAAATAAATAGAAAGATGAAGCAAAAATAATTGGAGAAAATGGGTAGTGGAAGGAGCAAGATAACATATTGGAGTAGAGTTGATGGTATTAAAAAATTATTTTATTTATAAATTTAAGTCGATAGTTTAGGTTTTAAAATATAATTTATATTATTCTTTAACATAACTCCTCAAAGTGAAAGTATTTTGGGTTTGAAACTTGTACATGCTCACATTATCTTATACTTGATTTTTTTTATCAAATAGAATAAGAATGGTGATATTCAAACTCGTAACTGCTGGGTTAATAAAGTTTTGATATCATATTGAAAAATTATCTCACCTAAAAGTTTAAGCTGATAGTTTTGGTATTTTTAAAGCCAATTGTTTTTTTATACAAGAAAACTTCATCTTAAAAAAATATATTTTATAGATTCAAGAGAGTAAATAAAATCCAAATTATTTTAGAATTTTATAAAAAATATATATACGGAATCGATTTAACCCATCTCCCTTGAAGGCCAAAAAGCTCTATACAAGGTGGCTTTAAAATCTAAGAGGAGAGAAAAGAAGGGAAGGATCAAGCTATCAATAAAGAAGAATCCCCCTTTGCTCTACAATTTTAGTATTATGAGCATATGCTCAAGCTTATCAGCACGACACTTGTATTATTTTTCAATTACTTGTGTATTGTTTATGTATATACTTGCACGTAGAAAGCTCATTACTGGTGGAAAAATGAAAGAAACATGTTTGAACAAAATCTCTCACTATTATTATTATTATTATTATTATTATTTATAGGTAAGTATATAACCTTAATTGGTCACAAAATTAGAGTACAAACTTTACTAATTTGACATCTATCTCTATATACTATAATTATATATAAACTCCCTCGTAGCATCTACAACTAACAAACTCTGGCTTTCAAAATCTTTTTTCACGAAATCAAGGGCTTCAAATAAACTTGAACCCCATATTTTGGTTTTATTGTAAGGACAACAACAGGAGCATGGCGATAGCCATCGGAAATTTGGAAGCTAAACCGGGAGATCAACATGGCTAATATGATTTTAGCTTCCATCCTGGCAAAAGACTGGCCTATACAGTTCCGCGGACCTGTGGCAAAAGGGATGAAATGCCTTCCCGGAGCAAATGGCCTGGAGGCAAATCTGTCAGGATTGAACTCATTTGCATCTTTCCCCCATATTTCTTCGCTATGGTGAATTGCCAGCACCGGAATCCAAATCTGCAGCCCCTTTGGAATATGAAGATCACCGAGCTTGATATCTTCGAAAGCCATTCGAGGGAGCAAAGTGGCCGGTGGATAGAGCCTCAGGGACTCATTTATCACCATGTTTAGCTGCAAAAAGTTGTTGTACTAGTTCTTAGTTGACCATGAAGAAATCTTTCGAGGCAGATAAATTTTAGGAGTGTATGTGATTTTTCGCCTTTCAGGGAAGGTACAACACTCTGGATGATTCCAATATATTATTCATAACTAGCAGGCAGCTAGGCTGTTAATAAAATTAATCAATATTTAGAAGAACAAATTCTGAGGCCATGTTAAGAGCAGAGGGCCTTTCTATTTTCTTTGAGAATGAACCTAGACTAGTCATTGTCAGACGTAATTAGATCCACCGACAGTACAGGACCAGCTTTTTCTATTCTCCTGAATGCCAAAAAGATTTGCTTTCTTAATAAGAAATGAAAAATATTTTGAAAAAAATCCTACAGCTTATCTGATAATTTTACTGCTAAAAGTAGGATTTGGCTAGTGCAACTTTTAGTTAAAAGTTTTTGTGAGGTTAGGGAATGACAACTATCTTATCAGGAGACAGGACAATTTCCATATCTATGAGCATAAAACAGCTCATGACTCAATTTACAATTGAATTCTTCATGAAGCTAGTTCAATGAATTTCCTGATAATAAAACAGAAAAATATCTTTTCTTTTTGGATCCATTGTGTTGGGTTTCAATATAATTACCCCCCCCCACCCCCCCCGCCCCGCCTGCACCCCTGGATTTACTACCCCATGCCCGCTGTTCTGTACTTTATAGAGAAAAGGGAGAGGATATTGAAAAACTTGGTAAATTTCACTTACCAAATTGAATTTGGAAAGATGATCGATCGAAGGAGTTTCACCATTGCAGACTTCATTCACCTCTGCTCTCACCTTTTCTTGCCAGGAAGGGTTGCTAGCTAGAAGCATGACCGTCCATGTGAGTAAAAGAGCAGTTGTTTCATGTCCAGCAAAGAAGAATGTCTTGCATTCATCCATGATCAACTGAAGGTTTATGTTAAAACCATCACTTCTCCTGCTCTCCATCTCATTCACAAGCATCCCCAGCAAATCGTTTCCGTAAGAACTACTTCTGCCGATCTCTACGCAATCTTTTCGGCTTTGTATGATCTCCAACAGCAGTTTATCCATCTCCATCTTCTTAGATTTTATCTGTCTGTTGTAGTTGCTGGGAAAGAACCTGCAGGGAAACACATCAGAATTTAATGTCACGTGATCATGAATCGACAAGTGCGACTTGTTGCGGACGAGGAATCCCAAGAAATTTTAAGGAACCAGAACTGACTTGAAAGTGATAGAAGAATCTATCAAAAGAAGAAATAATGTGAATTCACACACAACTTTTTATCAGATTAGAAAAGAAGAAAAATATATATTTCTCTGAAGAACACTTACCGGCTTCCGGGAAGGCACAAGTGCCTGGTTGCTTGATGGCAAAGACTTTGCAATTCTGTTAAGAGATGGAATATTCGCTTGCCCTTCTCATAGCTACTATCGAATTCGGCTCTTGAAATTATATCAGCACTCACTCTAGTCATGTATTCACCGATTTCTACCTCACTTCGGCCGGATTCTACTGCATTTTGCAGTGACTGGAGCATCTTCTTTGTGCATTCCACCATTAGCCCTGCGTAACTCTTCATAACCAGAAAAGGCAATTTTCTCAGTGCTTCCATCATTAAAATGAATCAATACCAAGAGTACGAAACATGCTGTAAACTGTATTAACCTTGAGCCTTTCTCCCATGAATGCCGGCGCAGCAATATGGCGTTGGTGATGCCAATCACTGCCGTTAGCCATTAACAAACCACGACCAATAAAATGTTTGGTTCCCTCTCTTTGCAGCCACGACTTACCAGCTTTAGAGCTATACTTTGTTAAAAGTTCTTTGATCAATTCGGGCTCTGTTATACACAGCCTTGGCTCCACCCCATTCCAAAATATAAACCTTTTCCCTGAAAAAAGAGAAATCAAACTTCTTTTAGAAAACAGAAAACCCCCACCAAAGCTATGAAACACGAGGTTCTTTTTGACAATGGACCGAGTCTCTGGTTTGAGTCCCGTCTCGGCTGTGAGATACATGTGCTTACCGTATTGTCTAGACCAAGCAACGTAATGTGGCAAGAGACGATTGACAGTGTCGTGAGTGATGTGATCCATGTCTTTGGAAGTAGATTGAGATAAGAAAGAGGCGACGTCTAGGATGTTTCCGATAAGAGGGCGGGGTTTCGGGCCACGCACTCCTTGCTTCGCCATGATTTTCCTGATGCGTCTTGGTGTAAGAAAATAGCATGATAAGGTATCATATGCAGCCTTACAGGATGAAAAAATGAATATAACTAATACAGTTGCCAGCAGCAACATGATCGTAGCCATGGCTGGTGGTGATGATCAATTCAAGCAAGTTCTCAACTAAGCAAAAATAATTCCACACGAAAAAAGGGAAAAAGAATTAAAAGAGTTGAAGACAGGAGGTCGCCTAGTTAATCAGGGGAGCGGGTCATTGATTTATAGGGGGGCATGGCAGGGAAGGAGTTTCTTAAAGCGGGTCATTAATAATAATATAATATTAAGTATTGAAATTAATAACAATATAATAATCAGATATATATATATATATATATATTTTTTCAAGTTTATTAAAATAATGAGCAAATTACAAATTTTGAATGAGAATGAAATTGAAAAAATATTATTTCATAAATTATATAAAATAATATTAATAATAATCAAAATAATAGAGATCAAATCTAAAAATTATAAAAAAATGAAAGGTGAATAAATTAAAATAATAATAATTAATATTTCATAAATTATTTCAAATAAAATTAAAAAAAAAAATTAAAAATGATAAGAAAAAAGCAAATAGCAATTATAAAAATAAGGACCAAAATTAATATAAAAATTAAATTTTAAGAGATGGAATTGAAAAATAAATATTCAAAACAAATTATATATAGCAATCAAAAGTTTGAGGATCAAATTTGATATAATCAGCAAATAATGACATTTCTAAATTTTTCAATACTTAATATATATATATATATATATATATATATATAATCATGATTATTATATCATTAGTAATTTCAATACTTAATATAAATTAAAATAAAACCCTGATCGGCTAACAAATTGCTCTGGACTTAAACAACCATGGGTCTGGACTGGAATAAATGTATGAAAAAATAAAAAAAAATTTGACCCGACTTGTTCTAATTAAAAACCTAGGTTGACTAGCAACATGATAAACCTGAGTCAAAACTTGGTTAAGACTCAAGTAAAAAAAACAAACGAACTTTGATATTTTTTTTAAAAAAAGTTGATCTAGATTGATTCTCTAGACTTGTGACCCAAGAATTTACCTTCAAGTTGAGCTTAAAAATTATAATGATAATCATTTTTAGTTGGATAAATAAAAAATAAAAATTTATTTCTAGGATATTCTAGAAATAAAAAATAATTTTTTTTTTCTTAAGACATGTATCATTTGTACTTAATAAATTCATTCAAAAATTATTCTAAATACAAATTTATTTTTATATTTTTCTTTTAAACTAAGTTTTTTTTTCTTTCTTATTATCTTCATCTCTTTTGTCCCTATACATAACCATATTCTTACTTGATAAGGTAATCGATCGCTTAATCACAATTTCAATCATTGAATTCATACATATGGCATATCAATGAATTTAGGGAAAAAATAATAATTAAAGTGATATTCGACATTTGAATTAATAGCTAGCAAGTTAATTTTATTTTATTTAGTTTGAAGATTTTCACTCCAAAACAACCTATTATTGTTAATGTTATACTTTCATAAACGATGATATTAAATTTAAATCTATAATATATAAAAAATAGATATAACCCGTATTTGATTTTAAATTTAGACATCGATCCCTTTATAAGAATAAAACATTTATAAGTAGATGTTTATCATTGAAAATAGAGATTTAATTGACGTTTTTAATAGAATGGCCATTAAACTTATAGATTATAAAAATTTTGGCCCTTTTATTCAAAAAGAATTTTGTAAATTGGGATTTTTTTTATCATTTTTTTATTTTTTTAAGGAAAACATAGGTTTTTATTATTATTTTTATTAAGACCTTCTGGACAAGATTTATGATATTGGGTGCTTGAGAGGTTTTTTCTTTTTGTGTTGTTGTTGTGATCCTAGAATCATAGGTTGGCCTTTTTTTATATTATGCTTGGGATTATTTTTGAAATGAATTTTTTTTTTTTTATGGTATAGTTCTCTAAGTTTGTGATAGTGAGAAGTGATTGATTAATGGTAGTGGGGTTCTTTTTGTTCTTGGATGGAAGGGAAATTGGGAAATTCTCTAGTGTTAATGTTCTAGGAAGACGGGTTATGAATTCTTGATGGTTGGTGAATGAGAGGTTTGCTAGTTCTATGTTTTATGTTCATTTGCAAGTTGCTCCATTGGCCTTTTAAAATTTAGAAGAGAGCTAAAAGTTTTCGGCATTTGATGTTGAAAATATAATGTCATGAGTTCTAGAATTTGATTTGATATTGCAATTAAGGAGTTTAAAATATTATTTTATTGATGGGATTAAAGAGCTTAAAATAAGAAATTAAAATTTGGGATTAATTGTCAAGATTGCATGATTGGGTTTGGACTAAATTGAATTAATTGGACCAAAAACATGGTTTAAATGGGTGGAAATTGAATTAATTTAGCTTAGTTGAATGTAATTAGAATTAATCGGACTAAATAGGTTGTAATAAAGCAAATAAGACTAAAATGAAATTCAAAAATATTAAAATTAGTTCTATTATATTTAATCATTTCATTGCAGTCCTTGACTTTTGAGTTTCTCAATCTCATTGAATTAAGATGTTTAAACTTCAAATTTCTTTTAACTTAAACTCTAAATTGAATTAATTGATCTTTCCAATTTTAATTTAGTACTTGGTTTCTAAATTCTTGAATCTTTTTTATTTATTTATTTTGTCCCTAATTGAATCAATATATTCTTCCATATTTAACCATTTAATGCAAATTCACAGTTGGTTCCTAAAATTATATATATTTTTTTACCAATTTAACTCTCAATTTTGTTGCAATTCCATTATTTCTAACTAGGCTATTTATTCCAAAATAATTCATGAACTTCAAATTTCTATTAATCCAAGCCAAATTAACCATATTTCTCAATTTGCTCTCCATTTCAGCCTTTAATTGTGTCCTAAAAATTCTCAAATTTCATGTATACTCGTAATACTCAATCATTAGTCTAGTTTCAACCCCGATTATATTTTTTGTGTTTATAATTAAGTTTTTGCATCTTTATGATTTTCAAGATTTTTGTTTTACACATAAAATTATGTGAAAATAAAAAAAAATTAAAATTATTGGAGAAAACATATTTTCTTAGATATTATTTAGTTCTTTTGATATATATATAAACCATAGAATTTTAAAGGTTAATTATAAACTCTATATTGTCATAACTTTCCATTAATCAATGGTTAATTTTCATTTACCACCAGGAGATTTTAAGTTCTGTGCTTGAGGATTTAATTTTTCTTTTTTTATTATTATCGAAAAGCCCTCGGGATCAATATTTTTTTGCCGAACCTTGGTTTTAACAAAAAATCATAATTTAAAACAAAAAAAATCAAAAATATTTTTATATTTTTCTTCAATACATCTCCCTAAGTAAAAATATTTAAAATTTATACATGTCCATGCTATCTTATCTTTAACTTTATTAATTACAATTAATATAGTAAAATTTAAACTAGTAGCTATTTAATCATTGAAACTATGATATTATATTAATAATTATCTTTAACTTATTTGATGAGATTGAAGAATAATTTTCTATTGCTTGTGATATGAAACACAACTAGATGTTTGAAAATGGGATTCTCAGAATTTTAATGTTTTGCTAGTATTACAAAATCAAATATGCACTGCACAGTAACTTCATGGTTTACAAGAAGAAGAATATGGCGATAAAGAGATTAAGATCTGTTTTACAAGTTTAAGATTCAAGTCAGTATATATTAATTTTATATAAATCTAAAATAACCAAAGTTTTATTTATTTGATTTGTAATATAGAAAATACTTAAAAGGAAGGTAAGGTTTCTCGAATTAAAAAATAAAATAAAATATAGCAGCTTCGTTGCTTTATTGGGTCGACTCCTGGCACAGTATATGTCATTAGCTGGGGGTCATTAAATTCTAAAGGCAAAGACGATGCTTTGACTTCAAGCATATCTTGTTGTTTGACAACTTTTATCAGTCAACTACGGTACAGTCTTGATTAAAATGAACCATTGCATGCATAATTAGCTCTTTGAATTCATAGAAAATTAAAAGCTTTATTTTATTTTATTTTATTTTCTAGAGGATGCGTGATTTTCCTTCGTCTCCTTTGTATCTCTTCATTTGAACTCTTTTTAGATATTTTATTTATTAATAATATTTATTATATTTGGTTAGAGAAGCGGGGCCTGCACTGGATACCCAACACGATTTGAATAAGAAATAATATAATGAAAAAAATTTAAAAAAGCTCATGCGATGCTTCTGAAATGAATTTATATACTTTTAAAATAATAGGTGCATGAGATATGTTATTTATATCCTCATTATTTTTCGCCTTTTAAATTATGCAATTTAATTATATGAAAAACTCGTATTAATATTCGTGACGTGGAGAATTATATATTTACTATAAACGATAGAAATAGATATATAATTAATTATCATATATAATCGAAAAGAGTCTTTTATAATGCATGGGACATGCAAAGCAAATATGTAAATGATAACAAGACCACAAGAAAAAGGAACGAATTAATTGTCTGCGAAGCTTCTGGAACATTCCTGTTGAGAACAATTGGCTGTTAAATCATATTAAGAAATCATTTTCTTTAAAAGTATAAATTTGTATATGAGACACCGGAATGATTTATATTATTTTTTAACATATCCCTTCAAGTAAAAGTTTTTTGGATTTAAAATTTACACAGACTTATATTACCTTGTACTTGAATTTTATCCAATAGAATGAGAGTAATGAGATTCGAATTCGTAACCGCTGGGTCAACAAGGCTTTAATACTATGTTAAGTAATCATTTTACCTAAAAACTTAAACTTGTAAGTGAAATCTCGTAATATAATTTATGTTATTATTTAACAAATCAAGTGGATCAAGAATCAACGCATGCAAATAACCCAACCGAAAGCTAACAGCACAAAGTCTCCCAAATTCAGGAATTTAATCTGGACTTGCTAAAATTATGATTAAAAGAGAACTTAGAATCGCTTTAAGGAATTCAAAATATATCGTATCATCTTTGGATATGTTCCATGAAAAGAAAATGCAATATCTCTGGCTAATCTTATGGCAGGGATTGGTGAGTCGGTGCGTAAAACTTATTCATGATTATAGTAAAATAGGGTCTAAAGTAACTTTTCTAAAGGGTATACAAAATCATAATATTACAATTAAAACAAGGATTAATTAGAAAAATGTCATCAAAAACGGAAAGGGTTCCAGGGAATCATAATTTAAGAGGAATTGTTGATTGAGTCAGTCAAAAAGGATGGGATGGGGTGGACATGAACATATGCATTGGTCCCAGAGAATTCGATAGGGGCGTGAGTGCCCTTGCTAATACCACACACATAGGAACACAGAATTCGACTGAAGTCTCACGTTGTTTCAAAAGTATACATGCTTCGTACGGTTGGGATTGTGTTTAATGGAGAAAGTGTAGACAATTTTTTGAACGAAAGAACCCCACATGCAACATGTTAGTGCACTCATTTTGTTGTTATAGCAAGTTCTTGCTGGTTTTGTTTCAAAAAATGAGATGGGTTGATCGAGGGAAGGCAAACCATGCATGTGTTACATTTGCTCCTTGTACATGGGTTGTCTTGGTTTCCTGTCGAAGGTAATAAATTTCATTTATAGGGAGGAAAAAACATTAAACCAACTTGTGGATACACTACTATAAAATTTTAAAAAAATAATATTTTTGCAATATTCTAATAGTATTGAAAATTGTTGATGAAAAATATAAATCTTTGGTTTTTTTTATAATATCAGCAATTTTCAATACAAATAAAATCACTAATGAAATATCAGCAATTTTCAATACAAATAAAATAAGCTTTTACCACCTATTTCCCATCAAAAGTTTCACCATCATTTATTTTCTCCATAGAATATTCCGTTGGCAATTTTTATTATTGAGTTGCTACATATTATGTGAGTTTTACAAGAAGTCCTTGAATGGTTAGAAACATTTTGGTGGAATCACCGATAGAATAATGCTAAATAAACAGATCTATTAGTTTTCATAGCAAAGTCATATAAATAATGCACAACAATGAGATATGAGCAATAAAAGATATTAGTAGGAAACTATTCGAATTGCAATTGAAATACAATTAGATAAATAATGTAAAGTATACATGGTACAACACATTGAAGGTGAAGAAGGAGTGGAGAAGGGTATTGTTGTCAAAATCGCAAGTCAGCTCGCAAAATCGTACGATTTTACTAGTTAACTCATCAAACCTTGTTAACTCAGGTAGAAAAATCGATTGTGATCAAACTCGACCAAACTCGGTCAAAATTGTAAAACCGTACCGGATCGGTCCGATTTTACAATCCCAAAATTCATCCCGCGTTCTGCCTCTACACGGCTACACTATACCCTGTCCCGCCGCCCCTGTCCTGCCCCACCCCCAAGGCTAGCCCCCGACCTCTCTCCCCTCCCTCTCTCTCCCGCTAGCCTCCCCCTTCTCTCTTAATTTTTTTATAAAAAAAATCAAGCTAGCCTCCCCCCTCTCTCCTATTTTAAAATAAAAAAATCAGTATTTTTTAAATATTGATATAATATATAATTATTATATATTTTTAATTTCTTTTAAATAATATATAAACCTTAAATAATAAAATTTTATGGTCATAATTATATTATATTATATTTGAAAATATTTTACTTATAATTTTTTTACTTACACGATTTTAGTTGTAATTTTATGATTTTTATATGGTAAATTTTAAGTACAATTTTAAGATTCTGATTTTACAATCCGAGTTTAGAAATAACTTCCGATTCGTGTTAAAATTATGATTTTGATAACCATGGAGAAGGGTAAGAAAAATATGTTAAACCAGAACATCTAGGAAAGGGAGAAAAATGTGCTCCCATATATGCAGTTAGTTGAGTCAAATACATCTTATTTATTCTAGGAGTTGTGCACTCATCTTCTGTATCTCAACTACCATTTGTTCAAGAGAAACCTCTCTCTTTTTGGCAAAACCCTACTTTCGAATCACTGCCCAGCCTGGAAACTAGATTGAGCCCAATTTGATTCAGCACTTGTTAAAGTGAAGGGCATGTTCCTTTCGATCCAAAAATGGAGGGAAAGAAAGAAAATTCTTTAGGGCTTCTTGCCTAATATGGGTTTTAAAGATGGCCACTGACATGAGATTTGATTGATACACCCTGTAGAAGAACAACTCGTGTACAATTCTTACTTCTGGGTACGGGAAACTCCATGTTTTTTCACATCAAGCCTAGCCCAGTTGACTAGAATGAATACTGACTGCAGGACATTCTCAAGTCTTGTCCATGATGAATCTCAAAACATTGTCACTGACGAACGAACCTGAAAAAATCAATCAAAATATGAGAAGTCTCTTTCTCAGGATAATTTCGAGAAACCTGAGGCAGAGGCTAATGCAATATTCAGGAATCATTGCCTGTCCTCACAAATGAGCCCATGAGTTTTTATTCTTTTCTTAACATTCTATACATTATCCGTGATATACGTATCTAGATTTAACTTTCCTTCTCTTTTTATTCTATCTTTTCTGATGAACACAATCTCATGACCAGCCTCCACAGGTCACCAAAAACTTCACTTTCACGCTTCATTAATCATCAATTGACTTACAAGTTCAGGCCCGAGCTCAATGTTTTGAGCTTCAACTCCCAATATTGTTGCAGTTTTGATAATTGCTTTTCATCAGGTAGATCATTAATCCTGAAACATTGTCTCGTGCTATTTGAGTTTTCTTGGTGACAGCGGAAAGAGTTTAACCTCAGACATCTTCTGTAGGAGACAGAACATTGTCTATATTAGCATTGTTGTCGACTAGGGAATGGGTACGATTTCCTTAATCATAGCAAGAAATCTCCTGCGTTAGTTGCAATAATTCTCTAATTCATTTTGCAATAATCTATCAGTAAATGAGGGAGATAAGCAGAACATGGCAGCTATTTACAATGCCATTATTTCTTCTAGGTCCCTCAAGTCTTTAACTCCTTTTGCTTTAGTTATTGAACTTAATTTGCTCCCCAAAAGTTATGTTAGTATGATTTTATGTTTTAAGATTTGTTGAGGGTTTGCATGCTCTTACAGTATAATCTGCAAGATGTCAGAGAATATTCTACCCTTAAATGAAAAATCAATTTTACAAAATAGAATTTAAGTAATTGTTAACCAAAATTAACATTAACAAACAGCAGGGCCTTTATTTGTTAGCAAGCATTATTCTAAAATAGCAAAAAATTCAATTCGATCCTTAAACTTTAATTTTTGTATATTGATCACTATTTCTTTCAGATTTTTATATTTTGATTCTTAAATTTAATTTTTATCATATTTTAGTCTGTCTGTTGAGAAATGAAAGTGAAAATTATCGAGAAAAAGAAGAAAAAAAAATGTCATCCAGCATGCTTAATTTCTTTTTAATTAATATTCTTTCTTATTTTTTTAAGAAAAATATTTAGTGTATCCTTTTATTAAATAGCAATGAATCTTTTGGATGGTTTCTATAATTTTATAATCTCTAATTTAACTTAAAATATTAAAATTTGTATTATGCATTTACAAAAAGAGAATCGCATGTGCTTAATAACCGGAATAAATCTCATGAATAAATATAAAAAAATGAATAGAACCACAAAGATAAAATATTTGAATTTCTATATATTTTTACTTCTTACTAACATAATTAACTTCACTTTAAATTTAATTAACATTCAGAATATATTTTTTCTACTCATCAATTTATTTATTTATTTATTCATTATATTAAATCCATACATCTTTCCATTTATCAGCTAACAAATTTAATAATATTAGGAAATGTATCTATAATACCAATGCTTTCTTCTTCTTTTTTCCATTCAAAGTTCACTTGAAATCCTACCCACAATTACTCCATCTAAGTCTCTTCAAAGTTCCAAAGACTCCCCTAATTACCTTGCTCAAGTTTGGTTCAACACTGCAACCTGCGCACCTTAAGTAGGTTGAGACTGTTGCTCTGCAAGTCATGCTTATTCATTCAATCTAATAAACACACCGACTGCCGGATGTAATTGACACCGACGGCCGGGGAGAGAGGAGTCACCTTTGTCGTGGCCTCCACGTGGTTGTTATGCACTTCTTGCCTGAGTATCTAATGGTGATGGGATATGCTCATGTTGCATCACTCCACAAGTTTAAAAAGAAACAGCAATGACTATCTATGAAGACCCGGCAACCATCATTGAAAATATAAAGCAAATTTCTAGAAGTCATTAATCCCTACCTCCAATGCAAATAAACTTGGAACAAAATGATAAATGTGAGACTAGAGCTGCATAATTCAGCTGAGATATGATCCAATCAGCAGTTTGCCAGACAGCAAATTGCTTACATATGCCCTTGCTACCTCCTCCATATCTGTGCTACCCACCAGCACAACAAAATTCTAAATGCTAATTCTAAAAAATTAAACTGGAAAACACAAAAATCAAATAAGTTTCTTTTCTTTATCCCTTGATGTAGATTCTCTTGGCAACATCCATTGCTTTGCGTTGGTATAAACAGTAAAGGCTAAGAAATGAGAAGCAGAAATTCATAACATTGCATTGAAAAGGAGGATAATTCTCGGGGGGTGGGGTTATGTATATAATATGAAGAACAAACAAGGGAGCACAGGTATGAAATCACAATTGAGATTGTGATCATAGACCTGGAAAGATGCTTTTTAACATGCTGTTTTCCACAAGGTGCAAGGCAAAGAAGGATGGAAAGCATGTAAAGAGCCGTACAAGGCACAGCAAGTTTGTCACAACACAGAAGAGGAAACATAGAGAGCAATGCAGAAAGCATTAACAACATAGAGAGTACACCAGGCAATTCCATAACCAACAAGGTTGCAGGCAGAAGCACCGGCAGCAGAATGGACCTCTCATGAACTGCAGATTTAATGATCAGTGATTCATATACTTGCTACACATGAGATTATACAAAAATATAAAATATTTGAGAAAGTTCTGTGCACTGTGGAATGAAAATAAGCAGAACGCCAAAGAACTATTCAACAACCCATAAAGGAAACCTTTGCTGCTGGGAGATCATATTTGTTGAATCATTGAAGGCAGAAATGTCAATATAGTAGCAACTAAGCTGAGAAACCTCGGAGAATTCATTGTAAATAAGCTCTTCCACTTAATTCAGAAATGACGCACTGCACCAAAAGTTAGCCACATAATCTTCATATATGCCTCTCTCAAAAGGAGCAAGCCATGAAAGAACCTGTGGCAAGCACCAACTTTATGTAAATATCACTTGAGTGTTACAAATCAACTTTGGAGAAGAATGAAGACCCTCAAGCATTTTGGTTAATAGTCTAATCAATGTTCTCATTTATACAATTACATAAATATATGCAGGCTCTAATAGTCTAATCAATGTTCTCATTTATACAATTACATAAATGTATGCAGGCAACGACACAGAAAATTTAAACAAGCAGCCCAACCAATTTTCATTACCAGTGAAATCACGCATGTAATTCTTTCACTAAATGCGCTTGCCAACAAGAAAGTATTAGGTTGCAAGAGATTCTATAGCAAAGACAAAGAAATCATTCTTATATTTGCCACCAAATTTTCACAAAGCACAAAAAAAATCTAGAAATTGTTCCAGAGCCTGTGCTTCGCCTAAAATGCATCTTAAATTTAAATATATATAATACCACAATAGAAAACTAAAACTGGAACATCCTACCAATCAAAGAGCTAGTCAAGGATCAGTGTGTCTGGACAGTCAAATAGCAAGAGCAAAGATCCATTGAAGTCGTCCCATTAAGTAGCATAGCTTCAGTGACCATAACCATGTGCTACACGCTAAAATACAAATTGCAACAAGAGGTGGCCATGTGTTCAGCATATGGAAATAGCACACATTATGCACAAACTGCTAAGGTAAAGAAATGGAATGAATTACATTTTTAACCAATGCAAATAAAAACATGTGTGAACTGCTCAGGTAAGGAAATGGAATGAATTACAAGTTAAACAAAGGAAATAAAAACTAGGAACAACTATTTTTTTCTATTATATCAGCACTGCTTCATGCCGCAAAAAAGGCATCTCTTGAATGAAGGTATGGCCACCAAACAATAGCAAATGTTCCTCAAGACAGCCGAGCCCAATTTTAAAACCTCTAGCGGGGTCCTTACACCTTAGACAGCTACCAAACAGATGGCTAAAAAACACCGATGCATAATATGCACTCATCTAGAAGAAAACGCAGAAAAACATCACCTTAGAATTTATAAATAACATCAACCTTATAACAAGTCTTGATAAGTAAAAACAACAACAGGAATTTTTATTTAATTTGGCCGGCAAGGATATATCAGTAATTCACTATTTGTACTTTTTCATTGTGCAGAAACTGTTTGTTTCTCCCCTCAATATGGCTTGTATGCACACAACAAGCAGAGAGTGCAATTCAGTGGAGGAAAACAATGGTTAATGGACTAGAACCACCATAAACATACAATACTGCTCTGTAAATATGCATGCTTGTGGAAAATAAGGATTTTAAAGGTCCCATCAGTCTCTACATCAAAACATAGAAAAACAAATGATATTTTTTCTGCTCCATGTTTCTTAATTTTTTGCAGTCAGTGTTACAAACTATTAGTAAATAGTACTGCTATTTGAATATATTTTCATCTAGTTTATGGAAAAAGAATGTCATGTACTTATTTCTTTGTAAAAAATGGACAGTCCATATCCCAGATTGAGAAGCATGAAAACTATAAATCTTTATAGACATACAAAAATATTAAAAAGGGAAAGGAAACATATATGAAATGATCAGTGCCAACATGACTTTCGGTTCTATGAAAACTGGAGAAGTTGTCAGATAGACTTGGTCTACCAAATCATCCATAGACTAGGCCAGCAGTGATGTGACAATGTCTAAAAAACAGAACTTATGCGGTGATGTTTGAATTCACCCATGTGTCAGTATTTATTGGCTTAATCTATAAGTTCACAGACTAAGGCACCATTTGGTAGTGCAGTGCCACTGCAGGGTGCACCACACTACCGAAAGGGCACTAAGTCTCCCTACCAGCTTTACACATGATTAATGAAAGACTGGTAGTACTAGGGCTGGCACCACACTACCAAATAAGCACTAAGTGTACCTAACAGCTTTTCACATGATTAATCAAAGACTGCTAATTATAGGGCTGGCACCAGAAGTCTAGCAATTTCTGTATCGAAATCCTCAAGCGTATTCAAGCAGGTTGCACATCATAAATAGCAGGAGTAGTTACCAATATACCTTTACGGTACAATAGGTAGAAAATACAAAGGCAGCCAGTGTCAATGATGACATGAACTCAAATATGAGGTTTTTAAAATGGCATCGGGATGGTTGATCAGTCTATTAGAAATAGTGATATTATATACTTATTTACTTTATATTCCCAACATGAGCAGTCCACACATTTACATATTCCAAGGCAAAATAAAAATTAAGGAAGTCCAGATAGACAACTGAAGTCAAAAGATATCCATTCATTGTCTTGTGTCACTCTGCTTCTTGGCAATCCAGCATTAAGGATATCTGAATCAGGTCTTTTATATATATTGAATCGAATATCAGAATATAAAGGCACTGGCTAAAGCCCCTCTAAGCAAAGTTACAGAGCATCAATACATTATGAGTACAAAAGAAAATAACAAACCTTCAGACAACTAGTCACGCCAATAACTTCTACAATTGTCCAATAGACATAACAATTAGCAACCCTCTCAATCATGCAATCACTATTTGGTAATCAGTAACAACTATTCTCATAATTAAATTATAAAATGTTGTCAAGCTCTGAACCATGAGATAAGACTCCACTGAGCATCCACTCCCTAGTCACTAAACATTCCTAATCAGAGTCCCCTATCAAACCTGGTCACACTTAAGCAGTCATGCTAGAGTAGTCACCATTGCTAGGTCTTTATTCTTCCAGCCTTTAATCGATTTGGTCAGACCATGGCAATGCAATATATTCACTCTGTGTATGAAACATGATAAGGGAATTACTTCTCCAAAAAAGTGCAAGGTCTTTGTAGTCATGGATGGAAAACTTTATAAGACTTAGTGCCGAGTCCAGACTATTGTGTCATTGACATAATGCTGTAAGCCAATTAACTTGTACAGTGAGTTTATGATACAGTTTCCAGCACTCCCTCAAAAGAGTTCCTTTGGCTTGTTTCCTGCTGAAACCAATAAACTTGTATGTTGCAGTCAGTTTATACAACAAAGATACATGTAAACTCTTTGATACCTCAATGGAGCTCCTTTGAGTACATTTCTGGCTAAACATGTTATCACAGCTCTCGTCCAGCCTAATTTAACTTGATAAAGTTTGCTGCCCTTTTTATTCTTGAAGGAAAATGATTTGCTAAGCTAACTAACAAATGTCACCATTTCCGATTAACTTGGGTTGTTGAGCACATTCAAAATACAGACCTTTACAGGAACATATGGTGTAATATACATGTATCACTTGTCTCTAAACTAGTCAAGTACTAACAGGAGGCCCTTTTAAATTGATAAACAAGTCAAATAATGCTGGGAAAAAAAAGGACAAGCACCTGTTTATGGTTAAGAGAGGAACAGAACAGAACACAAGCTAAAAGATCCTTCTGGAGAGCACAGCAGCAACAGCACCTAATGTAAGGCCCAAGCTGATGCAATTATACTGAAAGTAACCATATAAAATATTAGAACAATCACAAACTTCACAACTCAACACAATCATAAACAAAAGACAAGCAAACACAAATTGTTTTCAAACCTGAAAATGGTCATGTTCAGTTAAGATCAAGCAAGGATTGGTTAAAATAAAAGGAATATGACAGACTACATCACTCTTATTCCACCGGACCGGTTACCCACATAGCACACAAGAATAAAATACAGAACATCAGGGGAAAATCTCAATAAATCAGGTGATAAAACTGTCCACCTCATTAGCAACTTCCTGCAAACAAAACACAAAACACTCAACCAAATACAAATAGAAACTCAACAAAACATGAAAAGAACACAAATTGGAAAGTGGGTTACGATCCTTGCCCAAAACGTGTCTCATTACCACGAGAAGTAAACAGCGAGACTGAATTTGGGTCTAAATGCTTGATAAAAAGACCATGAAGTAGCTCTGGTAAGCGGTTAGTGGAAGGTAATCAAGACCCCGATAACTTAAATTATTGTTGGTTGTGTTAAAGTGCCAATATTTGATTGGTAAATTAGTTGTAATCTCCATCCATTGACTTTGAGCTTCAAAGTCCCCAAGTTTTGGTGCAGTGCCTGCACCTGAATATGAATGGAGAGAAACTGCAACTCTGAGGAGGAGACTGAAGATACTGATTAAAAGAAACAACCCCATTATTCCTTTTAGAAAAAACAAGCAGGGGATGTCATCAAGATCGTTGCTTTCAGTTTCTGACATGGGTTTTTTAACCTTCTTTTCTGTTTCCTTTTCCATATTTATGGGATGGAAATCAGGCAATGTGTTTACGGTTGCTAATGAGTTCTGGTAAGTGAAATTCTGGAGTTTTTGACAATGGGTTTGTGTGGATCAGTAGTCATGATGGATAAGGAGCAAAGGGGATTGGAGGCTGGAGGAATGATGGCTGATGATGCTCTTTTAAAAAAAAAAAACTTTTATCCTTTTTTTCTTCTTTTTTTCTTGAATTATTTATGCAATTTTTATTTGCTTTCAATTCTATCTCTTAATTTAAATTTATGATATTTTTTTATTTAATTTTTTTTATTCATTTATTGCTTTTCTTTTCAGTTTTGTTCTCTAATTAACTTTTTATTTCAATTTTTATCCTCATTTTTTTAATACAATTTTTTTTATCTTTCAATATTTAATTTATTAAAAAATGCATTTTTTCAATTTATTTTCCATATATGGTGCACGTTATCTAATGATATGGGTCACATGTTTGAGCAATTAATACGAATTGATTTTTTTTACTTATTTTATTTGTAAATCTCTTTTATTATTGTTTTTATCATATTATCTTAAACTTCATGATTTGAATCATATGGTCGATGACTTGGGCCCCGTTTGACATTGCGATTCAATTTGTTTTTTTGTTGTTTTTCGTTGTTTTTTTTTTTTCATTTTTAAAACCAGCGGTTTAGTGTTTTTAGATCATTTTGATATGCTGATGTCAAAAATAATTTTTAAAAAATAAAAAAACATTATTTTGATGCATTTCGGCACGAAAAACACTTTGAAAAGCAAAAACAACCACACTCCCAAACACCCCCTTAACGTGGGTTGAGTCACCTCTTGTTATTGAAGTTATATGTTTACTCTAGGTTCAGTCACCTCTTGTCATTGAAGTTACATGTGTATGGTTTAATCTGAGTTTTTTTTTTCCTTTAAAACTATTTTTTTTTTAGGGGGAATTCCAAAAGAGAAAAAGCAATGCAATCAAATTTCCAACTTATTTGATTGAACCATATCAATGATATATTAAAAAAAAACACGTGTAAATATTATATTTTTTATAAAAAAATAATATGGCTTAGCAACCTAGTGCGAAACCCATGTCTAATTTTATTAACTACACAACTAAAAGAATTACAGTTTGTTATGGTGTTTCAACTCTTTATATTGGCAATAAAGAACCTACCCTCTTTCTTTTTGTTTTTATTTTTATCATTTTTACTTCTTTAATTTTACCATCGTGTATTTTTTTAACCTAGTTTCATGAGACAACGTTTAGAATTATAATAAAAATAAGAGAGAACCACAAGATACAACACACATGGATTATCTTTTTATATTTTTTATTTTGAGCTAAATTTTATTTATTTATTTATTTATTTTTAGTCTTTGTACTCGAGATGGAAGAAAGAAACTTGTTGAAAAATAGAGAAAGAGATAGGAAATCGTTAATTGAATATTTGTATTAATGAGTTCTTTTTCTTGAGATGAATATAATTGTTGTATATTCTCTTAAAATAAAAAATATTTTTATATTCTATACTTTAAATAGCATTGACAACTCCCCCTTGTTTTATCGGTTAATTAATTTTTCTTATTTATATATAAACTAGTCAAATGCCCGCACTATGTTGCGGGCATAGTGTGGACGGAATAAATAATCTTTAGAATTGTTAAGATTAAAATATAAAATTTCAAAATATAAAATTTGATATAATAAAAAAGATTAATATCCTCTATTATAATAACAGTAATATCGAACTCTTAACATCTTAAATTATCATCACTATCACTGTTAAAATAATAAATATTATTTAACAAATATGAGAGGGAAACAAAAAAAATATTAATAAAAAAACATGTAAGAACAAAAACTAAAATTAATATTATTATTCTTAATATTAATATTATTATTGCTTTAATAACGGAAAGAAAACAAAATTAAATTAAAGGCTTAAAAAAAGCCTAAAAACATTAACAAAAGAGCAAATGTAAAAATAAAATAAAAAAAAAATAAAAATTATTGATTGGAAAAAAAATTACTTAGACTGAAAAAAAAATGTTGGGATGAAAGAAATTAATAGGATATGTTGGTCCAAAATAAAAATATAATATTTAAATATGTAAAATTTAATATAATAAAAAAATCACCACACCTTATTCTAAAAATAGGAACATCGAAGTTTTAACATAAAAAAATATCATTGCAGTTACTGGCAAAACAATAAAAAAAACATCAAATTATCCCAGGGAAAAAAAATTGAAAAACATTAATAAAAGAGTACATAAGAAAAATAACTAATTTTTCTCCCTTCTTCCTCTTCTTATTCTTATTATTATTATTGTTATTATTGTGTTAATAATGAAAAGAAAGAAAGAAAGACAAAAGAAAATGATAATAACTTTAACAAAATATTAAACAAAAAAATAAAATAAAAATTATGAGGAAAAAAAATCATTTGACTTGAAAATAATAATAATAATAAAACAATAAAATAAATAACAAGAAGAAAAAATAAAATAAGTAAAATAAATGACAAAACAAAAAAAAAATTATTAACAGGAAAAAATATCATTTGACTTGAAAATTAAAAAAATAGATTGCACTATGTTGCGAGCTAAGCAAGCAATTTTGATAATTGTTGTATCTGAAGTAATTTATTGATTTAACTAATTTAAAAATAAAATATAACATCTACATATGCAAAGTTTCATATGATACAACACATCAATACACATCACCGTAACAATAATATCTAAGTTTTTACATAAAAGAGACGAAAATAAGTAACTGCCTAGAAAGTTTTTTTTTTTAAAAAAGTTGGAAAACATAGTTTTTTTCCAACATTTACATTAATCTTTGTAATGTTTTCGGTTTGCACTACATCGCGGGTTATATATATAATTTTTATAACTGTTGAGATTAAAAGTTTGATATAATAGAATAGATGAGCATATTTTATTATAATAAAAATAAAATCAAGGTTTTAATATCTAAAATTATCATCATTGTCATGGCCAAAATAGTAAAAATTATTAAATTACCCCAAGAAAAAAAAAACAGAAAATGAAATAAGAACAAAAACTAAAATTACTATTATTATGATTATTAATATTATTGTTTCTCTAATAATGGAAAAAAATAAATGAAAGACTAAAAAAACAAAAAAAACTTTAATAAAAGTGCATATAAAAAATATAATATATGATAAAACAAAAATAAAAATTATTAGCTGGAAAAACTCATTTGAAAATTAAAAAAAAAAATTCATTCCACATTGCGGGCGAAGGAAATAATTTTTATAAGATTTGCTTGATCAAAATTAAAATATAATATTCATATATGCGAACTTTAATTTACTGAAATAGATTAACATGTCCTACTATAACAATAGCAAAATCGGAGTCTTACCGTCTAAAAATTATTATTGCTATTACTATCAAAATAATAAAAATTATCAATTTATACTGAGAAAAACTAAAAAAATTATCAACATTATTATTATGAGAGAATAAATAAATAAATAAATGAAAAACTAAAAAAATCTTAAAAACTTCAATAAAAGATCAAACAAAAAATAAAATAAAAATAAAAATTATCATTATTATTACAGTCAAAACAATAAAAATTATCAAATTGTTAAGAGAAAAAAAATTAAAAAACAATAACAAAGGAGTAAGATAGAAAAATAATTAAATTATTATTATTATTATTTTTTGTGTGTGTGTTAATAATGAAAGGAAAAAAAATAAAAGAAAAAAATAATCCTAAAAATTTTAACAAAACACCAAAAAAAAAAGTCATAAAAATTATAAAATTATCTCGAGAGGAAAAAAACTTTAAAAACATTAATAAAAGAGTAAGTAAGAAAAAAATATTAAATCATCATCATCATCATCATCATTATTATGTTAATAAGGAAAAAAAATCAAAGACTAAAAAAATCTTAAATTTTTTAACAAAAGATCAAATAAAAAAACTAAAATAAAAATTATGAGGTAAAAAAAGTCATATGACGTAAAAATAAATATAAAAGACGAATAAAAAACTAAAAGAAAGAACAAATAGAGAAAAAAAATACAAATATCAATTTCCAAATGATCATAAATATAAAATAAAATTTAAGAACTAATTTTTTTTGGAAAAAAATATCACCTCAACAAATAAGAAAATAACAAAAATCAAAAATCAAAGCTAAGCACATTTATATATACATGGATAAAAGTAAGGATTATTCTAGAAATAAAAAAAAAAGGATTAAAATTTAAAATTAAAAGTATAAGGGCCGAAATAAAAACCAAATATATTATTAATTTTAATCAAAGGATAAAAATGAAGAAATTAAAACTATTGTACCGAATAAATTCATCTTTTTCAATACAATCCGGAAATTATACCGAGGAAAAAAAAACATAAACAAAATAATAAGTAAAAAAACAATTAAAACATTATTACCATTATTATTATGAAAGAATAAATAAATAAATGAAAAACTAAAAAAATCGCAAAAACTTCAACAAAAGATCAAACAAAAAAATAAAATAAAAATAAAAATTATCATTATTATTCCTGTAAAAAAATAAAAATTATCAAATTATCATGGAAAAAAAAACCTAAAAAACATTAACAAAGGAGTAAGACAGGAAAACAATTAAATTATTATTATTATTATTACTATTTTTGTTTGTGTTAATAATGAAAGGAAAAAAAATAAAATATTAAAAACAATCCTAAAATTTTTAAGAAAACATTAAAAAAAAATTGAAATAAAAATAGTCATTCTTATAACTGTTAAAAGAATAAAAGTTATCAAATTATCCCGGGAGGAAAAAAACCTAAAAAATATTAACAAAAGAGTAAGGAAGAAAAAAAATATTAAATTATTATTCTTATTATTCTTATTCTTATTATTATTATATTAATAATGGAAAAAAAATAAAAGACTAAAAAAATCATAAAAACTCTAACAAAAAATAAAAAAAAACTATAATAAAAATTATGAGGTAAAAAAAGTCATATGACATAAAAATAAATATATAAAACAAATAAAAAGCTAAAATAAATAATAAATAGAGAAAAAAATACAAATATCGATTTCCAAGTGATCATTGATATAAAATAAAATTTAAGAAGTAGTTTTTTTGGAAAAAAAATACCACCTCAACAAATAAGAAAATAACAAAAATTAAAAATCAAAGCTAAGCACACTTATATGTACATGTATAAAAGTAATGATTATTCTAGAAATAAAAAGAAATAAAGGGATTAAAATAAAAAATTAAATGTCATAGGGCTGAAATGAACATTAAATATAAAGGGATTAAAATCAAAAATTAAAAGTATAAGGGATAGAATGAAAATCAAATATATTATCAATTTTAATTAAAGGACAAAACTGAAGAAATCAAAACTACTGTACCGAATAAATTAATCTTTTTCCATCCAATCTGGAAATTAAAAGAAGGGGGACCGATTTGAAAAATGGACATTCAATCAATTCCAATCGGAGGACCCAATCGAACAAAATTAAAACTTATATACCAGAAATAAGGAAAACAAACAAAATTAAAACTGAAGGGGCCAAAGTTTAAAAGTATAAAACTCGGGGGAATCTCCTGTATTTCTACGTGCAGGAGAGAGAGAAACGTCGCCAGCGGAATTAACCGACCACTGCCGAGTCCATGTACATCTGATGGTGACACGCTCTGCCGCGGGAGGAAGACCATAAGGAGACGCATCGCACAGGACACCGGTAGCTCGTCTCCGGCCACCTTATGAATCCGCGCGCGCCACCTAAACAGGGCATGGGGAGGAAAACGGGCTGGCGCGTGCTCGGCACGCACTGACAGCCCAGTTAAGAAATAATAAAAAAAAAATAGGTCAATTACATTAATACCCCTGTTACCAATTCACCATTTTTGTCTTATTAGGGGCCAAAACCGTATTTAGCCAATTTTGAAAAATAATAAAATAAGAAGAAAACCGGCGGGCCGGACCGGACCGGTCTGGTCCGATATGCGCAATGACGAAGGAGCCCCTGATTCTGACGGCGGTTTTTGTCGTTTTCGGGGGCTAAAATCGTTAATATACTGTTAAAACCAGATTAAACAAAAAAAAAGGCGCCCGTACGCGCGGGAAGGATAATTTGCAAATATCTACTCTACATTAACCGACTCTGATGCGTTTTAGTATATAGGATAATTTATAGCGTTTCTCTCTCATTCTTTTAAATTTTTAAGGTAATCTTTTTTAGACACTAGTTATTTTTATTTTTATAATATTTCAAAGAGACTATTGTAATTTATCTTTTATTTTTATTTTATATTTTTATATAAAAAAGAATATTTTTTTCATGATATATTTATAAAATTAAGAATATCATAATGCCATAATTCAACAACCAAAAACAATTTTTATTCTTAAAAGAAGTTTAATGGAGATGTTTTTCACATCTAAAAATTGTATGAAAAGTAGATCAAGTTTGATTTTTTGCTTTTTTGGTTTGGTTGATTTATTGTTTTTGAGTGATTTTGGGGTTGGTAATTGGTTTATAGATTTCTATGATGTTTTTGAATTAAAATAAATTTAAAAATATATTTTTAAGTTAAACCTACTAATATTATTGCCGCTATAGAAGCAGTTGATTCTTGGCATCAACCCGTATGCGGATAATGCCTCAACTTTTCTTAAATGCATAAAGATGCACACTTGTCTTCTTTTTTTATCTTTATGTTTTTCTTATGATTTTATTATTTAATATTAAAAATCTATATTGAATTTTTTAAGTTTTATTTTCAATTTTATAATTCAATATTAATTTTGAATTGATGTTTTTATAATTTGTTTGGATTTGTTTTTCTATGAAACAATTAAAACCTTAAACAAACTTCACAATATTTGATTATGTTTAATTTTATAAGTGTCTATTTATGTTATTGTATAATTAAACAAAATTAATTCTGTATTAAAAAAGTTATTAACACATAATAGAGTCAATGATCGAGATTATTTGTTTGTCAAATTTAATTTAGTTTGATTGAGAATTAATCTTCATAATTCATTTTAAGTTTGTTTTTTACTAGACTATTATAGTCTGAAACAAACATGTAACATTGAGTTAGTACTTATTTTTTTTGTTCTTGTATGATCAAGTAAAAATTAATTAAAAAAAAAAACAAAGTTATAAAACCCAATAGAACTCATGGACAATGTTTTGTGTTTGGTAGGTTAAGTAGAAGGCCTCAGTCGATCCAATATGCCACCATTTCAATATTATTCTTCTAGTTATCTGGATTTTTAGGTCATGTTGAGACAACTCCTCGCACCTTTTAATTATAAATCTTGCTAGATAAAGAGTATGATCATGGGGTTTTAGAGTTAATATATTTAATTAATTTTAATCATAATGTAAAAAAAATATTCTTGTAGTCAGATTTTTTTTTATCTTGCCACAATCTTGAGCAAAATGTTACGTAGCTCTTTTAAAGTCTTTAAGCATTAATATTTTTAAAATTATTTTTTTATAATAAAATTATGGTATTTCCATTCCATAAAATATGCTAATTCTTTTTGAAATTATATCATTTTTAGCCTTAACTTGTATCTAACTATATCTTATTTTTAACTAGATCTAACTCTACTATATTTTTAATGCAATTGGATCTCAATATAACTTATTTTTTAATTAATACCAATAAAAACTATTTTAATTAAAAAATCTAACTACAATTAAAGTTAAATATCACATAATTTCAGAATTTTAGAATATTAATAGTAAAGTTTGAAGAAAAAGTAAAATACATGTTTTTGAAAGAATTGCTTTCAGGTCTAGAATTCCCAATTAAAAAATTCTAACCCCATCTATTCTTATACTAGCCAATGCTCTAGCAGCTTGTTGAGGACGACATCATATTTTTTTCAACACAAGAAAATATTAATTATATGAGATTTTTCATTATAATATAAATTTAGATAAAATAATAAATCTTTGCAGAATTTCCGTGAAGTGCAAGTTTTCTATAAAATATATAAATTTTAAATCGATATAAATTTATTCGTTTAGTAAATTTCAACAAAATAATATATATAAAATTACCATCATCATTAAAAAAACAAAAAGATTCAGATATCTAAATTATAGAATTCACTATATTATAATTAATTCATTTTATAATTCAATTTAAATTAAAAATAAAAAAATATAAATTATAAAAACACCTGTAATAATCAAATAACAAAAATAAATAGTTAATTTTCTAGTGACACGGTAGAAGATCTGTTTCAATAGCCAGATGACTCGGCACACACCACCTCCATGGCGTGTACATGTGAAACATTGTGAACACGTCCATACGACGCACCTGCAAATGTTTATGAAAAGAAATAATAACCTACAATGTTTCTGAAAAGAAATAATAAAAAATAATTAATTAGTAAACATTCCTGGATCCAAAGATAACAACGCAAAAACTTGGGCGGAAAGTACCTCAATACCCCAGCTCCTGACCTTATTTTTTGTCATTTTGCCAGGCAAGTTTAGTAATTTATCAAATTGAAATTTTGAAAAAATAAAAAACACCCCCAACTATTCCGTATCCTTTTTCAAACATTCAGGGTAAAATTATAATTTTATTGTGAAAAGAATTTAGAAACACTATCCATGTCCCTGTGAATTTAAAAAATAAATCCAATCTTGGGGGTTAAATTTTTTTGTTTTGAAATAAAATGATAATTTTACTGTTTAAATCCACAGTGAACTATGTCTAGATAAACAACATAAAAAACTATGCATTTTGGATAAAAATGTGAAAAAAAATTATATTATAAGTAATATTTGAATAAATATTAAAAATCCCAGCAATCGATAACACATTATTTTTATCTGAAAGATAAAAAATATTAATTTTATCAAATTTATTAGATCTTCACCTAACTCGGATTTTCATTACTTCTCTACGCTCTCCGTTCACGTAGACAACCACTATTTTTCTTCTCTTTTCTCTCTCTCTTAACTATCCAATAGAAACACAACACATTGCACAATTCCCAAACTTCTACACGTGCCGCTAAATAGTTGGGTGTCACACCGTTTCCCAAATAAACATAGCCGTTACTCAACAACCCCTACACTCGTTCGTCCAGCTAATATCAACAAAACCAAAGCCCAAACTTTAATTTCCCATCGACTCCTACCTTGCCTCTTCCTCTACACTTTTTCTCTCTATCCGGCGGCCACCGGAAATCAGTGCTCACCCGACGGAGAGGAATCGACGGATTCAGATTCAAGATAATGAAGGTTTTTGTAAAAACTTTGAAGGGTACTAACTTCGAGATCGAAGTCAAACCTGAAGATACGGTAACTCATCTTCCTTTCGTCCCTTCAACTCCTCGATTCGCACGCTAATTATACTGATTATGAATTATTAACTCCTGTTTTAGGGATTAATTTCAGTAATTAATTTCAATTTGGTGTATTGTTTTCGATTTTTGTTCTAGGTTATCCGGGCTCTTACTTCTTTTTTTCGCAATCCTTTCAGCTGTCTAGTTTAAATTTAGTCGTTTTTCTTTCTTAATTTAATTTAATTTAGGTGGTTGAAGTGAAGAAAAACATAGAGAGTGTACAGGGGGCGGATGTTTATCCGGCGGCGCAGCAGATGCTCATTTATCAAGGGAAAGTGCTTAAAGACGATACAACATTGGATGAAAGTAAAGTTGCTGAAAATAGCTTTATTGTTGTTATGTTGAGCAAGGTGACTTTTCTTGCCTTTGTTCCTAATTTTAGTGATAAAAGGAAGGTTTCTAAATGGAAGGAAATGCTGAGAATTCCGAATATACATAACAGTATAAAGCCAACAATTAGTCCTTGTGCTGGAAGTTTGTTCATGTTCAATAAATGTACTTAGAGAACTTTGAAATTTATACACTAAAAGTACCATTGCTTGTTTGTTTAATTCTCTGTTTTTCATGCCAAGTTGGTGAAAATTTTCCCGAACTGGCTCTATATGTGGTGTAGTTTGTTGGGTAGGGGTATTTCGACATCTCTCATTTTGCATAGAAACAACAATAGTTAAGAGAGGTGCTGGCAGGGTTTGTTTTGTGACTTATGCATATCTTGGTTTATTGCCTATGAAGAAATATGGGAAGCTTAATATTATTATTGATATTTTTTTGGTATTCTTATAGTGCATCTGTTAAGGTTGTATTGCTGTACCTCAAGGGTTGGGTCCATTAGCCCTTCGATGAAAATAACCAACGTTGTAATGCTGAGATTCATTTACTCAGCCTTTTCTTGTGAAGTACGTTGCTGTAGCTTTGCTGTTTCTGCGCTGCAAATGTATTGTCTGAACCTGTTTAATGGCATATATGAATTCCTTAGTAACGTTTGAAGTTCTTATAGCTTGTGAAATGGAATTTTAAGTATCAAATGTGGTACAATAATAGTGGACAGCTGGACTGGGGGCTGCCTAAGGCTCTCTTTCCTACAAATGTATATTTGTACATGGTAAATTTTGTCATAATAGTGATGAAATATGATGGTAGATTTGCCATTTTAAGTCCAATGTAGTTTATTTAGTCACGGTGCTTGATTTTTAAAATCAATAACATTATTTCACTTTCATTTAGTGTGATGCCAGAAATTATATAAATTATGCTTGCTGATTATTCATATGCCCAAACATGTGCAGAGTAAGGTATCATCAGGTGGACCCTCAACCACAGCAGCAGCACCACCAAATGTATTTTTTCTGAACTTATTTATGGTGTATATGAATTACTTAGTGATGTTTGAAATTTTTATAGTTCCTGAAATGGAATTTAAAGTATCAATGTGGTACAGTAATAGTGGGCAGCTGGACTGGGGGGCTGCCTAAGGCTGTCTTTCCTACATATGTATATTTGTACATGGTGATTGTTGCCAGTGATGAAAACTGATGGTAGATTTTCCATTTTAAGTTCATTGTAGTTTATTTTAGTCACGGTGTCTGATTTGTAAAATCAACAACATTATTTCACTTTCATTTAATGTGATGCCAGAAATCTTATAAATTAGGCTTACTGATTTGTGCCCCAAACATGTGTAGAGTAAGGTATCGTCAGGGGGACCCTCAACTGCAACAGCACCACCACCAGATGTATATTTCTGAACTTATATAATGGTGCAAATGAATTCCTTAGTGATGTTTGAATTTTTTATAGTTCCTGTAATGGAATTTTAAGTATCAAATGTGGTACAGTAATAGTGGACAGCTGGACCGGGGGATTGTCTTTCTACATAAGTATATTTCTACATGGTAAATTTCATCGTCATAGTGATGAAAAATGATGGTAGATTTGCCATTTTAAGTTCAATGTAGTTTATTGTAGTCACAGTGTCTGATTTGTAAAATCAATAACATTATTGCACTTTCACTTAGCGTGATGTCAGAAATTTTATAAATTATGATTATTGATTTATGCATATGCCCAAACATGTGTAGAGTAAGGTATCAGGCGGACCCTCAACTGCAACAGCAGCACCACCTACCCAAGTAAGTGTAATATGGTCTCTACATTTATTTGTTTGGTAACAGAATTTAAAGGAGCATTCCTTTATTAACTTTTATGAAGAGATATTTTGGCCTGCATGATTTACTATGCTTAACTCAGACACTCAATGTGCTCTGATTTTTTGCTGTATCGATTGTCTACAGTTTCAAAAGTAGTTTCTTTATGCTGAAATTAAAATGCCCCAATCCAATTCTTCCCCATCAAATGCTCTTTTATCGCTCCCGTTTAGGATGATGGAATGCAAAGGTGTTGCCTCCACAAAATCTCCATTCCTGCTGCTTAAAACTTTCAGATCTAGTTCCATTGTGTATGACATGATCCAAGTGACAACCACAATCCATGCTAACTCCATAAAGTACACCCCAAGAACAATGTCCGCACAATGTTCACCATTATTGAATTTTATAAATCGTTTATGTCATACCCCCAGCATCCCACCATCAATGGATACTCTAAAATCTAAATGTGACTTTGATCTTCAAATAACTCTCCAAGAAACAACACTCACCATCAATGGATACTCTAAAATCTAAATGTGACTTTGATCTTCATATGACTCTCCAAGAAACAACACTCACCATCAATGGATACTCTAAAATTTAAATGTGACTTTGATCTTCATATGACTCTCCAAGAAACAACACTCACCATCAATGGATACTCTAAAATCTAAATGTGACTTTGATCTTCAAATGACTCTCCAAGAAACAACACTCAACCAAGATTTATACATGCATTTTAATGTTATTGGTTTAACAAATTCCCATTTATTAGATATCCTGATCAAGCAAGAGGATCTCTTTTTAATGTTTTTGCATCCTTTCTGCTTTTCATTATTTTCGCAACAAACAGCAATAACAAATATTCTCTTAGCAATATGATTCAATTTCTGTTTGTTAAGTCACTGTCTGAGGTAAACTAATACACTGCTTCCTCACAGGCCCAACCTGCAAGTTCTTTGCCTTCCAATGTGACCCAACCATCAGCAACATCTCAAGCTGCTGTCCCAGCTGTAGCATTGTGCGTTTTGAATTTACAGCCTTTTTCTACTATTTTATGTGTTTTGCTCAAATATCAGAATATGTTTGCGTTTGCTGCCATCACTTGGGTTTGTATTTTCTGTTCTGAAGTTGTGAATCATGCAGGCCACAGTCTGCTGCTGAATCCAGTCCGGCTGCAGTTATTTCAGCTCTGTGAGTATTTTCTTCTACCAGTTTTTAACCAATTGGCCTTGAGGTAGTTAAATGATTAGCAACAATTTGAGCACCTGATGCATTCCCATTGTTATGTAATACTTTTCTTTTGTTGTCATTGAAGCACTACAGAATCAGAGATTCTACTATTATATGCTTATATATTTGGTGATTTCTTTTTATTGTAGCAGTTCAGATGCAGACATGTATGGGCAAGCAGCTTCAAATCTTGTTGCAGGAAGCAACTTAGAAGCAACCATTCAACAGATTCTTGATATGGGTGGAGGAAGTTGGAACCGAGAGACTGTTGTTCGTGCTCTACGTGCTGCATTCAACAACCCTGAACGAGCTGTTGAGTATCTATACTCGGTAAGTCATTGAACAATTGTGGGCCCATAATTCTGTAACCTGGTGACTGGATCTAGTTTATTCTCAGCTGCTTTCAATTTTTCTTCTCTAATTGAAAACTGAAAAGTGTTGGTATGTGTCGTCTGATATTTGATATTATTTGTTCATCTTGAGCTCCTCCTCCTCCCATCTTCTCAACATCTTTTCTTGGACAACACTGTTGAACCTTAATAGGAATATCTGCTTAATGTTAAGCCTTAACAACAATGTATTGCCCAGCCAAAGACCTAGACTTTGGCAATAATCCCCCTTTATGTGTATGGCTTACGTGCTTGAAAAAAGAGCATTAACATTTTGCTATGTTAATTAATGATAATGAGATCAACACTTTTGTACTGATAAGAGTGTCAACATTTCTTCTTTTTGCGAGATTTTTGTTGGCTGCAAATGTATTTTACTCACTTGTTTTGTTTATTTACTAGCATGGTAGTAGTCATTTTAGTATTTGGATTGTAATATCAGGGTATTCCAGAACAAGCTGAGGTTCCACCAGTTGCCCAAGGTCCAGCAAGTGGTGATGCTGTAAATCCTCCAGCTCAGGCTCAGCAACCAGCTGCACCTCCTAGCGGCGGACCAAATGCAAATCCACTAGATCTCTTTCCACAGGTTCGTATTTCTTTTATCTGTAGTTTCTAGGCCTCATTAGGGTGGTTCAGTTGACGAATATCATTGTTATGGAACTAGGGCCTACCCAGTACTGGTTCTAATGCTGGTGCCGGCAACTTGGATTTCTTACGCAACAGCCAACAGGTATTTTAGATTTTTATTAATTGTGTAACGTTCACTAATTTGCGGGAATTTTTTTTATAACCCCCTTCTCCTTAATTTCAGTTCCAAGCCTTACGAGCTATGGTGCAAGCAAACCCTCAAATCCTACAGGTACTTAGTAGGATCCCAATTCAAGTGTTTTTTCTCTCCTTCTTGCTATACTTTAAGATGCCAACCTACAGATGATCAATAACTTTTAATGTATTGCAGCCTATGCTTCAGGAACTAGGAAAGCAAAATCCGCACCTGATGCGGCTCATTCAAGAGCATCAGCCTGATTTCTTGCGCTTGATAAATGAACCTATTGAAGGAGAGGGGTGAGATGAATCTGTTTTTGGAGTGATATGCACAGAATTCCCTGCATGTGATACTAAATTGCTTCTATCTGTGGATAATCAGGAATGTGCTTGGCCAGTTGGCTTCTGCGGCGCCACAAGCAGTGACTGTCACCCCTGAGGAGCGTGAGGCAATTGAACGTGTAAGTTCATCATCTGACTATATTTCTTTGACTATTGGGGCCGCGTTTCATTTATCACTTAAAGTTTGTAGCCGAGTCACATTTTTGAAACTATCTTGGTCACTTGCATTTTCCATACATCTGCAGGGACAGCATCCGCTAAATTTGATTGATATTTGTTTTCCTTTTTCTTGTTCTTCTAAGCTGCTGTTATGTTAATCTTTGATTTGCACTCTAGGTGCTAGGTGGTCATGGCATATGCCACATGCATTGAAATCCTTGAACTGTCTATTGCATACTTTTCTAAAAACTTACTTCCATGGTCATGTGATGTCCTTGAAATTGTGCATTTAGTGAGATCATAATTTCCTTCCTTTTTCTCTTGATGCTCAAGAGCATGCACACATGCAGAAAAGCAGAAACCCTTTTAAGTCTCTAATTTCCTATGATCTAAACTATTTTTTCCCTGGCCTACATTGACAACATCAATTTGCAGCTTGTAGCAATGGGCTTTGATCGAGCATTGGTTTTGGAGGTGTTCTTTGCATGCAACAAGAATGAAGAACTGGCAGCCAACTATCTATTAGATCACATGCACGAGTTCGATGAATAAAACAAGTATTTCTCTAGTTGTGTCCTATCCTAAACTGTTTTACCTTGTGGAACCTTGTGAGCAGAGACCATCAAAATGTTCATGTCCCCATTTTATTCATGGACAAACATGGTACTTTCTGCTTTCGCTGTTTTGAATATTCAGTTATCATAATATCAGAAACACATAATTGTATAATTGTGTTTGAATATGGGAATTGTGGTTTTCTCTATCCATTCTCACCTTCACAGTCGTGGATCTCTTGTTCTAATACCACAGAAGCATCCATCTACTCGTAGTAGGACATCTGTGGCCTTTTGTTATAGCGCTTTCAAATTTGCTGCACAAGTAATCGGTTTGTGCATATAAATTTCTCCCTCACAGAGTCAGCTCTGAAGATGATTGGTATAGGAGCGCTTGACAAGGGCAGAAGGTTCCTCTCTCACCCGGGGGAGGGATGGCGTGAAATCTTGTTGGCTCGACACAAGTGAGCTTTCATCCAATCAATTGTTATATTTGGATTTGTTTCATGATAATTTAAAGAAAAAGGGGGTAGAACGGTCATATATGCTGAATTTGTGGTCAAAATGAAATGGGTGTTTAAAATGAATGCTCGATGATGGTCTAAAATGAACATCATGATTAGATCAAAGGTCGAGAATATTTCTAACATGACATGAGTCCATTCCGATAGAGCTAAATGTTGCTGGGATATATAGCATTGATTTGGCTAGATTCTGGATTTTGCTTGTTCATTGAGTTGAACCCAAGTGCCTTTTTTTCATCCCAAACCAAAAACGCACGCTCACACAATCCGGTTGGCTTACTCGAGTTCGAGTTTATGGTATCCTTGGTTCCGTAAACAATAGCGCGTTTGGAAGTGATTTCCAAGAAGATCCAATTGAATTTCCTTGGACCTTCAGCCATGAACAGAGTCACGAGAACAAAAAGCATTGCAGTATTGAGCACGCTTTATATGGAAAATTTGTCGTGCCATACCCATATCTCTGGAAAGACCAAGAAAAGACAGCTGTGATAAAATTTGTCTAGGTTATTCAGGCTTGATTTTCCTTTGTTTCAATGATCTGTAGTGTGTATTTAGGAGTCTGAATGCATCGTTTCAGTGTTGAAACTTGAAACTTGAGAGCTCTGGTTTGCTTATATTTCTTTGTATTTGTATAATGCCTCGATTCAGGGCCTGTTTGGTATAGTTATTACTGTTATGGTTGAAATTAAAAAAAAAACAATTTTATGAAAAGTGCTTTTAGCTACGGTTTATAACTGAAATTGAAGTGTTTGGTTAAAACTGTGGATGAGTTTGAGGTTTAATGCAAAACAGTTTACGAGTATTTGGTTACTATGCTTTTCATATTGTTATCAACTTGTAGAATTACTTTAAAGGACACGCACATATTTTTTAAATATTGTAGATTTAATTATCATAATAATAAAATATAATTAATAATTCAAGTAAATTATATAATTTTTAAATTTTTTAAAATATGATTTTTATATTTCTTTTAAAAATTGGACTGGGCCTTACCCAAATAAATGGGTTAGCCCAATCCCGCCAGACTTGGGCTAGCCCGAGAGCAGCCCAATCCAAGTATTAGAACTCTTTTATAACGCAAAACAGTGTGTTTGGTGTAAAAAAAACATAAAACACAATGGTGCACTGCGTTCTTCGTGAATTAATTCACGAAGTTACTGTTCACGTGAACAGTAACATGTCTTACTGTGACAAGAGGGTCACCAGCCAATATCAACAGGTAAAGGAGGCCGAGGTGATTCTTCTTATGATGGTGGTGTCGAAAATGATGCCGTGTGGTGGGCGGTCGGAGCTTTGAAAGGTTGCATCACTAGCTGTTGCTGTTGGTGCTGTTGACACTGGGCTTGGTGCCTCTGGTGTTGCTGCTACTGGAGCTTGTGGCATGGAGGAAAAGCTGGTGATGATGAGGTGGATGATAGTGGTGCGAGGGCTGTCTGTGAATGAGGAGAGAGAGGGTAGCAACTGTGACTTTAGAGAGAGAGAGATCGTTGATTGTGTGCTTGGTTCGTTCAAATATTTCATGCACTTGTTGCCGAAGTATGTGTTTTAATGCTAAGATAATCCATGGGTGTGAGCTGTGGGTGTGAACTTAGGATTAAACTCAGTTTCCCTGCATTTGTCATGTGAATTGCAGCCGAGTTTTTCGAAAAGCATATATAAGATGCTTTTCGAAACCTGCAGCAAATTTGTTATTTTAGGTGGAACCCACGACATAAATTTATGCAAGTGTTTTGTTAACGTCACGTTTGGCTCTGCGGTGAGCCTCAACCACAGGCCACACCGCAAAGCCAAACACTCACTCAATCAAGGCCACTAAGAAGAGTTTCACATATTGAGTTTAAAAAAAATTATTATTTTTTAAATTAAAAACTTAAATATTTTTAAAATCTTTTTATGTATTGATGTTAAAAATAATTTTTGAAAAACAAAAATAATAATATTTTTATATATTTTCAAATAAAAAATATTTTTAAAAATAACATTTACTAGATTCGTTTGCAAATTTGGTGCATGCACGTTGCGAAGTTGGGAGGTACCATTAGTCAACCCTTCCAATTCCTTTTAGGTGGGTTTGCTTTATTAAAACAGGTATTTGTCTGTCGGAAGAGTTCCATGTTCTTCTCTTTCCAGAAAGATTATCAATACCTTGGTTACCGTTTTTTTATTATTATTAATACGAAACGTTTTAGTTTTAAAGCGTTTCAATTTGTTATTTTAGAGCTATATTATTTATATATAATTAATTAATTAATTATATATATAAAAAAAACTTTTTTTAAAAATATATATATAATTTTATTTTTTATAAAATCATATCAATTTTATTTTTTTATAATATATATATTTTTTATTTTTGCATTTATATATATATATGTGTGTGTGTGTGTACTGTGCAAATATATATATATACACACACTGCCAATATATATAATATTATATTATAATATATATATATGTCAACCCATAGTAATTCTAAAGTGTTTTGGCTGGTATTTCCAATATAGATAGGTATTAATAACAAAACAAAAAAAATATTATTTTATTTTATTTTTTTTATTTAATACGAAATATTTCGATATTTTAATCAAAACAAAATGATATCAATAACCTGCTTTCCAGGGCTCATTCTTTCTTAATTTGGGCTTGATCCCTTACGCTACTCGGTCAGACTGGATGCTGAGGCCTTGTCGCTCAGCAGATTCTCGAAGTTATGTTGCCCTTCATTTCTCTCTCTCTAGAGTGATGCGTTGTACTCTCGTACGAGCTAAAACCCGGATTCTAATCTTTTTATACCAGTGAGCCTAACTCGCCATAAATCTACTTAAATTAACATGAAATCTACCGTACAGTAGAACCCACCATTTATTATTTAATTCTATCCTCATTATATTAACATTCCAATAAAAAAATTAAAATTTATATAACAAGTTTTTGAATCAAAATATATATTTTTTAAAAAAATTTAAAATAATTAAAATTTTATTTTTTATCTAAACTTGTAAAATATATTTTTGATAGGTTACTGGAATCCCCCCTTTCACCTACCCAAAAAAAAACTAAGGCCCCGTTTGTTTGCTGGAAAGTGGTTTCCTCTTGGAAAGTGAATTCCGGGGAAAATGAATTCCGGGGAAAATGAATTCCTGGAAAGTGAATTCCTAGAAAGTGAATTTCGATGTTTGGCAGTGTTATGGAAAATGAACTGGAAAACACTTTCCAGTGTTTGTTTATGTTATGGAAAATGATCTGGAAAATAATTTATTAATAAATTAATTTTTTTTTCAAGTTTATTAAAATAATGAGGAACAAATCTTACAAATTAAAAACTTGAATGAGAATGAAATTGAAAAAAAATATAATTTCATAAATTATCTCAAATAAAATAAATAATAATCAAAATAATAGAGATCAAATCTAATTTTTTTTAAAAAAAAATAAAAGGTGAATAAATTAAAAAAATAATAATTAACATTTCATAAATTATTTCAAATAAAATAAGTAACAATAAAAAAAATGAGGACCAAATTCAATAGATAAAAAATTTCAATAAAAAAATGATAAGAAAAAAGCAAATAGCAATTATAAAAATAAGAACCAAAATTAATATAAAAATTAAATTTTAAGAGATGGAATTGAAAAATAAATATTCAAAACAAATTATATATAGCAATCAAAAGTTTGAGGATCAAATTTGATATAATCAGCAAATAATGACATTTCTAAATTTTTCACAACTTCCGGAAAGTGTTTTCCGCCCAAATTTTCCGGAAAACACTTTTCTGAAAACCAAGCTAAATTCTTCTTTGACTGAAAAGTGTTTTCTGTTGACCGGAAAGTGTTTTCCGTTGACTAACTTTCCGGAAGCCAAACAAACACAGGAAAATTTGGAAAGTGGTTTCCCGGAAAGTGAATTCCGAGAAACAAACGGGGCCTAAGATGCTGTTTGGAGCCGCAGCCCCAAAAACAAACATTGCCAAACGAATCTCAATTTTTAACTATAGATCCCACTAAAAAATTTAAAATTTGCCCACAAATACAAAAACAGCTGAGAGTTGCTTTTGCATCTGCGGCCAGAAAGCATCAGTTAATGGAAAGTTGTCGAGGCTCCACACAACCATACACATAGAGCTTCATCTTCTCCCTCTCTCCCCATAGAACCTCTCCCCACACCCAAATCCCACCGACACCAGCATCCCTTCTCCCTCAAAGGTAACACCTAAACTATAGCCTTGGGCAATGCAAAAAACAAAACTAAGAATCGCAGAACATTTTTATTTTTTTTAATTTTGAGGATTTTGAGCTGCAAATAGTGAAGAAGAAGCGAGTTAAAGTGAAGTTTCTGAGTTGAAAAACATAAGGGGTAGCAATCGTATGAAACAGAGACTAAGGAAATTTTAAACAATTCAAAGACAGAACAGAGCACCATCGACTTGATTAGCTTCGACCAGATAGATGTTTTGCTAGCAAACAGAAAGCTTGTTCACTCATCTCATCTGTAAGTTTCCATGATAAAGTGCCCCAAGAAATTATTTAATGAGAAAATAAAAATAAAAATTTAATTTACTTTAATTATTTCAAATATTTTGTTATTATAATTATTAATAAATATACAAAATTATTCCAACAAAATAGTTATATGTGTGTGTATATATGTATATTTTTAATTAATTATACAAATTGACAACAATATGAAAATTATGGTAACCAAACACATAAAATTGTTTTTCATTAAACTCAACCTCAACCATAGATTTAACCAAACACAAATTTCAATTACAAACCACAACTAAAAACACTTTTCATAAGCCTGTTTTTTTTCAACCTCAACCACAATAACAATAATTATGTCAAAGCTCTAGGCTACACATAAACTGCTGCACGTATTTTGCTCTCATGGATAGGACTTGTATCCAGGAATTCATAAAAAAAACAGAAGAAGAGGCAAATAAACAAATACAACTTGGGGATTTAATATGAGAAAAGAACAGACTAGACTCCTACACAGGGACGCCCACTTGGCTCCTGGATTACCAGAAAGGGTGCTGATTGTTAGAGAATAATATAAATCATATTCTGGGGCCTCACCTATTAGCTTAAGCTTTCAGGTGAGATGGTTCCTTAACATGGTATCAGAGCCTTGTTGACCCAGCGGTCACGAGTTCAAATCTCACCACCCCCATTCTATTTGATAAAAATCAAGCACAAGGTAGAGTGAGCCTGTGCAAGTTTCAAGCCCAAAGGGCTTTCACTTGAGGGGGTGTGTTAGAGAATAATATAAATCATATTCTGGGGCCTCACCTATCAGCTTAAGCTTTCAGGTGAGATGGTTCCTTAACACTAATATATTTATCATCTCTTGGGCAAGGCAAGGCTGAGTAAAATATTCAATACCATCTCATTTATTTCTGGTTCAGTTTGAAGGTTCTTGACCATTTCAATTAAATGTTGATTTCACAAATTATTTTAGTTTTTGTGTTAATCCACAAGCTTCAAAAGTCAAGGCAGTGACACTGGATAAGATTCAGACATGTCCATGCATGAATTCCAAACATTCTTGATAGGCTAGTTCGAACTACTAAACTCTACTTTGATTTTTAAATTCTGTGTTTGCATGGTCCTTCCTAGTCTTAGCTTGCCTCACATTTTCAATCCTCGAGTTACACAATAACATATGTGTTAGGTGTTGGGTGAAGAAAACTAGAATTGAAAAGATAATAAATTGAAGCCGTGAAAAGACATGCTGATGCAAATATGAAGGTGTACGAAAGAAAAGGGAAAAAACGTTATTATTTCTATTTCAGGGGGTGTTTGGGAGTGTGGTTGTGGTTGTTTTTCAAAGTATTTTTTGTTTAGAAATACATTAAAATGATATTTTTTTTATTTTTTAAAAATTATTTTTGACATTAGCATATCAAAATGATCAAATTTAAAATGCAAAAAAATAATAATTAAATTTTGATCAAATACCGGTTTGACCGCAGTGCCAAACAGGCACTTTTTTTTTCCGTGGTTAACACGTGCTAAGATTTTATAGAAAGAAAGTGTGTTGGTGTTCTTAGGTTGTTTTCTTGGGATAGTAAGAAGAGAAAAGAGCACAACAAAAAGATTTTCTTCTTTCATTTTTGGGGGAAAAAGTTTGGGTTTTTTTTAGGGTAATATTAAGGTATTTCTTAGGATCGATTCTTAAGGGATGTTTGTCATAAGTTTGAATATGCTTTTCATGAAAATTTGATTTTGTTTTTGTGTTTTTGGTTCATTTTGACGTGTTAATATCAAAAATATTTTTTATTTATATTTTAATGTATTTTGCAAACAATTTAAAAAAAAACATTAATATACTTACAAACATCTTCTTACATGTAGGTCTCTCATTATGATATGGATATAGTTAAAGAAATCAACATTTTCCTCTTTATGCAAGTTATTCATTTTTCCATTTTTTTTTCCGGATAACTGGGGTTTCCAAGCCAATTTACATGCATCATAACTAATCTCTGAATCCACTGAACATTTAGCAAACTTAGTAAACAAGTAAGATACCGCAAAAATGATAGGTGTCCATGGAATGACTTGAATCCTGGTGCAGAATAAGGAAATAAATCTCTTCAACCGTTAGGCCAAGACCTCACTTACTCATTTTTCCATTTGTGTTTCAAACTTAGTTGATTAATATGAAAATTGATAGAATATTAGTCCAATTTCCTTAATCAAGAATCATTTATTGAAACACCAAATTGCAATAATAAAAAAAAGGAAAGTAAACTCACTTTCCCAAATAAAAACAATCATTGTTTATTATTTAGATATTGCTTGAGATGGTAATAAAATTTGTTTTTTAAAGTATTTTAACTTGAAAATGTATCAAAATAATATTTTTATTTTTATTTTTGACATTAACTCATATAAATAATTAAAAATATAAAAAAATATTTGAAATAAAAAATATTATTTTTTTTAAAAAAGCACGGTTGAAAAAACAAACAAACATTACCTATATAATCGTTATCTTGCCACATGTTAAGTCCAAAATAAAATTTATTGACAAGTTTCATAAGAACTTGTGAAATTTATCGTGTGGTAGTTTTGTATTGTAGCTTTCCTTAGCCTGACCTTTACACCTTAGGAGGTCATGGCCAGCAGAAAAACAATAGTTTAAAAATAATATTAATAAAAATAAAATATCATTATAATAAAATATAATATTTCTTCTTCTAGAAACAAAGAAGCGTAAGCCGCCGGGAACCACCCAGAAAATCTTTGTCCGGTTCAAAGTTCAAACTAATCATTGTAGAGAACGGCTAAAATCTCCTTTGCCAATTTTGACGTATCTGATGACATCTAATCAGATTTGCGACTCATCATAGATCGCTATATATGACACCCTATGAGCTGGGAAGTTGACTGTTATGGAAACTCATCACAGATCAGACACATCAAACATGAAATACAACCTGTCTCAAACAGTTTTCATGGTCTTCGTTACTCCCTGAGGTCCTTAAACTTGTCTGAATAAGGTTTTGCTTCCTCAAGGTTTTCATGGGGTGTTTGAGATCAGCAGCAGCAAATTATAGAGTGCAAAACATGGGAAAGAAACTGGATGCTCTTTTCCGGAGGAAATTCAACACCTCTAAATTCAATTCTCTAGCAAAACTAGCAATATCCAGGATCGCCATCCTCAAAAACCAGAAACAAGTCAGAGTTTCATTTGCAAAGTCTGATGTTATTCAGCTTCTTAACCTCGGATATCAAGAGAGAGCTCTACTTCGCATACATTCTTGACACTCCCTTTACTTTTTGCCTCTTTGATCTTTCTGTCTTTATAATTTTGATATGTGATGGAGTTTGCTCGGCAAGTTGAGCAGCTCATCAAGGATCAGAGCATGGCGGATGCTTTTGATATGATGGAGGACTACATACATTTCCTGGTCGATAGAGTTGTTCAACTTCAGAAAAACAAGTTAGTTTCTTGAATTTCATTAATTATGCTCATTTTCTGTGGTGGTGACACGGGGTTTGAAAATTTTGTTTCCTTTGTTCTTAGATTAAATATTATTAATTTCTATGGGTTACCGCTGTTTACACAGAGAGTGTCCTGATGAGCTCAAGGAGGCAATATCGAGCTTGATCTTTGCATCTTCCAGATGTGGTGAGTTTCCAGAGCTACAAGAGATTCGTGGAATCTTCACATCAAGATTCGGAAAAGAATTCGCTGCTCGTGCTGTTGAGTTGCGTAGCAACTGCGGAGTGAATTCTTATGTAAATAGCTGAATATTTGTAGATTAAATTGTACCAGATTTTCTTCTCATATCCTATCTTATTGTGTTTTTCTTTTGTTGTTTTAGATTATACAAAATCTTTCAGGAAGACAACCAAGCCTGGAAAGCAGAAACAAATTGCTGAAGGGCATTGCAAATGAGAACGGAATCATCCTGAATTTGGTGGAAGATACTCATGTGGTTGCACAAGTATGAAACTTCTACATTACAAAATGAATACAATTTTCTATGGAATATTGAGTTTTAACAGTCATTGATGATTCCAGGAAAATTTCCATGTCGACCAGCCAAAGCAGCAGCAGCAGAATGAATCTAAACCAGTCAAGCTAGACGTTACCGAGTACCAAGCCAGAACCCACGTTTTGCCTGAGGAGCTGTCCGGAAAATCGAGAGGAAGGAAATACAAAGACGTAGCTTCTGCAGCTCTAGAGGCTTTTAAATCGGCAGTTTATGCAGCCCAAGCTGCCAGAGTTGCCGTTGAACTCTCAAGATATGAATCTCTGGATAATGAACAACATGATCACGGTGATTCAAGTCATGGATAAGGGATTCTGTATGATTCTGATGGGTCGTTGACACCTGAACTTCGAAGGGTATATGAAGCTTCAAAGGAAAGTACTCAATCAAAATCCATACCATTGACATTATCAATCCTGAAACGGTAAACGAGAACATGAAATAAAATGGAGAGTGCATCTCAAGGTGTTTGAAGAGAGCAAAAACAAAACCACCATCTAATTCAAGCTCGATTTTTAAAGATTATATGTTTGGAATGAGAGAACAATTTTCGGATTGGTCATTCAAGGCTCAAGAGTTCAAAACAAATTCTTATTACCGAGATGCTATGGATTTTACTCCACCTGGAGTTAAATTAAATAAATATATGTTTTGTACAGAGATAGAAACCTAAACGCATCCATGCAACGAAGCTAGTCAATCCTTGTAGCCATAGGATAACTTGAGCATCAGAAGACGGTACAGTAATGATTCTGCACAGAGATCTTACCCCCACAAAGCTTCCTTACTCTGCTGATATCAATAAATAATGTGTAAATGTTTTTGATATTATAATCCTTTTACTGCAATCTTTTATTTATTTTTTTTGCTTTCGTCAATTTCTCTTTTGAGTTACTGAACCTCGCTCAAACTCAATTATGGAGTAATGTAATAATATTTTATGGGCTTTAACTTCTATCCATGCACATTAAATTAGCTGAGGACTAAAGATTAGTTAAGGACTAAAGAGAGTTAAGTTGAGTTGCTCTATTTTATTTTAATTTAGACAAAGGGTATGCAGAGTTCCATGCTGTTATGAATCAGTTTATAAATACCAGCAAGAACTTATTATATCAGTCTATAAACATCAGCAAAGACTTATTATATATTCTAAGTAGTCCAATGATTTGGTCTAAGATAAAATATTGGAAGATATATTAAATGAATTGATTTTGAAGGTTGAAGTCAAAATTGCTAGGACCATTGGAGTATCAAGAAGAGACCATAGTATATTTTATCTATGTGCAGGAGGGATCCAATACAGTCTTATTTGGGCCATGAAGTGAGGATAACAAAAAAAACAAAAGAATTCTACTACAACTTTGAAGCAATATGGGTGACCACCTTTTCCTTTTGTTTCTAGGATTAAAGAGCTGGATGAAAGATTATAAATAAGCCTTGAATTAACTTTAGAATATTTTACTTCTCTTCTTCTCATGACAGTTAATAGATTTAATATTATGGATTTTATTTAATTTTGTTAGTTATAGCCAAGACTTGTTTGGGCTTAATTAATATTTTATTTTCAGTTAGGATCTAAGACTTGTTTGGATAAAGTCATAGACTTTTCAATTTAAGGTTTTTTGTCAGTTTTGAGTTATCCTCATTTAAGTCCACATAAGAGGTCCATTATGATTAATTTTTCAAGAACTATTTAAATTCATGTAAGTTGAATTTCAAAAGTCATTGATGAATATTACTTCTGAATTTTTTTTTCAGCTTTAAAGTGTGAGAGTGATTCTTGCATTCTTTAATTCTTGAACAAACTAGATCTGACTTATCGAAGATTAGTTGATTTCATGGCGTTATTCTACTCATTCCAATAGTGTTGGTGTCTTGGGATAAGTTTCTATCGTGTCATACTCTTATCAAAGCTATTTTAATTTTTCGGGATCAGATCTCAATCTTGATTGTGAGTTGCGTGATCATGTAATTACAAGGTTTGCATCATATACCCAAAAGCTAAGTCCAATTAAATGATTTTTAAGCCCAATTCAAGTCTCTAGATTTACTCTCATTGTCACCATTTTCCAATATTTTTTACTTGTTACATGTTTAGAGTTCATATTATCAAAGGCACAAGAATATTGCTGGTATATAACATTCCTATAAAAGCAATATTCTCCTTATGGATGGATATCTATTAGAAAACAATATTTTCTTCAATATTTTTCAAATAAAATGTTTTACTTGTAGGTTTAAAGCTATCACCATTTCATACTATCAGGGCGCTAGCCATATTACTAGCATATGGCATAACTAAAAGAGCAATGTTTGATATTATGAAGAAAATAAATTAGTTCTTTTTAGAAACAAATATGGTTTTAATTGATAATTATAAAAAAAATCTTTTTTTTATGTGAGAAAACTCTATTTTTCAAAAAATATATTTTATAGATCTAGATAAGTGAGTAAAATTTCTATTATTATATTTTCTTATAAGAAAATATATATTTTGGCTCGAATTTAATATTTGTTATGCATATCAATATACACCATGGAATTGTTATGCAAGTGATCATTGCAAGCCAAAAAAAAAAAGAGGCTAAAAGAAATATGGATTTTAATAATATATTTTTTTCATAATTTTTTATTATTTTATCATTGCATGTACTTTTTGTGGTGCATTTTTGAGTTAATGATCTCTTATACTTGTATATTCTTGAGAATTAAAGACTTTAATTATATTTTTAAACTTTATTATAGGCTTATATAATAAAATTAGATTTAATTAGCTTCATAAATGCACTGTTAAAAGAAAAAAAAAATACTGCACTTGAAAAAAACAAAACAAATAGCTTGACTTTTTTTTTTGGCGTGAAGGAACCGTTAGTTGTGTGGGAACAGAGTGACCGGCTCTTCGTGCTGACTTAGAATTGCAGTTGTATTTGTTTTTAAAAATATATTTTTTATTTATAAATATATTAAAATTATATTTTTTAATTTTTAATAATATAACATGAAAATATTTTTAAAACATTAAAAAAATAAATTTAAAATAAAAAATAAAAATAATTTAAAAATATTAAACACTCCGTTCACCGGTCATTTCTTGGTGTCAACCATGCAACCAAGCTGGCTAGTTTCTTCGTGTCCAATGATCGCACCGCACCCCCCCACCTAACCCGCTTCTGGAACTTTTTTCTCCGCAACAAACATGGCAATGTGACCTTGTCTTTCTCTCTCTATTTATGTCATTTGCTCACCTAACCCTCTTCTGGACTTTTTTCCGCAATAAAGATGTCAATAATGGTGATAATAACCCGGTTTAAAAAATATTTTAAAAAAATTAATTTATTATTTTATTTAAAATTAAATATTTTTGATATTTTTAAATTATTTTTACATGCTAAATATTTTGAAATTAAACGAAGGCCAACAAAAACATTCAGAAATGGAAAGGAATTATTTTATTATCTTTTTCAGTTTATGTTTTGCTTTTATGGACAAACAGTGATAATATTGGGGGGAAGATTGATTGAAAATAACTTCTATAGTTTTTATTTATATACTATTCATTGATGTTGGGGTCTTGTCTAATGAAGGAAGAGACTAGATCAGGGTTCAAGGTTCACCATTCATGTCTATTATTTCTGCAGTGTCTTATTTATTCATTAGGTTTGTTGGATGTTTAGATATCCAGAGATTAGTTGTGGTGTGCGTAAACTGACCCGGATAAAAACAAAATTTTTTTTATAAAAAACAAAAAATTGTAGAAGTTGTAATAGTGATTATAATATTTATAATGATGATATTGATAATAAAAAAAATGATAATAGTATTATCCGTATCTTTATTTCACCTTTTATAAAATTGTGCAGTCCCAAAAAGTCTATAAATAGAGGCCCGCAGCTCCTCCTGCTTCAACATTTAAACAGTTCATCTCCACTCTGTACCTGTGAACACTTCTCTGCTAGACGAAGGCAGAAGAAGATGAAGAAGAAGAAGAAGAAAAGGCAGGTGATTTTAAGGTCCTCAGGAATAATTCCTTTTATTTATTATCATGTGTGGTTCGTGTTCGTAATTATATTATTCGCTTTTAATCTTATATATATATATATATATATATATATAGAGAGAGAGAGAGAGAGAGAACACACAGACACGCCTGAATTTCTCTTATTTGATATGTGGTGTGACCATGTTATTAAAACTTTGCAGGGAAGATATGGCAAGAGACATGCATGGCAGATTTGTGTGAGAAGACTCTGAAATACTCATTTGAGCAAGAAACTAAACTAAACTTGTGTTCAACGAAGCTCCAATAGCTGGATAACAAGGGAATCTCTATCTTGAAATTTCAAGAGGAGAAGGACCTAGAAACTAAAAGAAGAGAACACAAGCATCTAAGATGTTATCTAGCATAATTTTCTATGCGGATAACAATTAAATTTAGTATAAAAAAATATTATTATAGTCATGAAACAGTGGCTTTATACTTTATATTCTATCGAGAATATATGGCAAAGGCCATGATCCTGCTCTATATTTTACTTCATCTTCAGCAGGTTAGGGATAATCTGGGGATACTCGACGATGAATGCTATTACTTGGGGGCCGTGCTGCCTGCTCCTGATCTGCCAATACGTTCTGTATTCTCAATAACTTTTAGATCAGGCCTGGTTTCTATATTCTCTTGGGTAGATGATCCAGATCGACGCATCTTAGCATGTAAGAAAGATTTGTACACGAATTAAAGACCCTAATTTGAAGAACTAGTTCTGAAATATATGCAGGATATATTCTGCCTTTGTAAAAATTACAGCTCTTTGGGTTTAGAGTTTTACAATATTTAACTGCGCATGACCTGCCTTCATCATCACGAGAACCAACGTTATTTTGAATCGGAATGAAATGTTTTGGTTTTAAAATATTTTGGTATATTATTTTGGGACTTCATTATCATGAGAAACAAGGATATTTTTAATCGGAATGAAATTTTTTGGTTTTGAAATATTTTGGTGTGTTGTTTCGGGATTATATATATATATATATATTAGTTGAAATCTAAAATTAAATTATTTAGAAATTTGTAATTTAATCTATAAAAAGGCATAGTAAAATAATTTTTCTGAACAAAATTATAAATATGTATAATTATAATAATATCATCATCAATTTTGTAAGGTCATTATATTCTTTGATTGCTCAGAAATTTTAACATAATATATATAAATATGTCAAGAGACTTCTTGTAAAATTTCATCTCAATCTAATGGTCGGATTAAGAGATATGATTAATATTATAAAATTATTCATTATTTAAAAAAAATATTATTTAGGCGAAACGGAATGGACAAAACAAAACCGAAACGTTTTGGCCAGTATTTTGCCGAAAAATCCGGAATGAGCCAAAATCTAAATCGGTAAAAATGATATTGTTTTGTCTCGTGAATCTCTAAGATATAATTAATATTATTCTCTAATATATCCCCTCAAGTGAAAATTTTATTGGCTTGAAATTTGCATGTATATTCATATTATTTTGTATTTTATTTTTATCAAATAGAATGAGGAATGTAAGATTCAAACTCATGATAACCGATCTTGTCAACAAAACTCTAATAATATATATCTATATCTATCTATCTATCTATCTATTTATCTATATATATATATATATATATATATATAAATTAAGTTTTTAGATTCCATTTTCACTCTGTCGTTGCTGTTATCGGGGGCCACTCCCTCTTCCGTATTTCTAAACCAGGTCCAGTCCTGAGCAGCAGGGAAATACGGGAAAGCATCCCAGTCGTCTTCATCATCTTCCATGCTGTCCTGGTCAGAGTGAACAACAGATGGCGTTGACGTGGATGATGCTTGGGAATCTTTTAGCACTGGTGATTTTGTTTCTAATCATTTCATAGATGTCGTTGGTTTCAAACTAGATTCTTGACTTGTTATAAGTTTTTTTTTAATATAAAAAGAATATTCAGATATTATTACTATTTTTTAGTGGAAAAAAAATATTATACCGCGTGAGGGATGACTTGAATTAAAAAAAAAATGATATTTGTTTTTATTATTAAAATAATAATATATTTGATTGACTTGTATCGACATAGTTTAATATATCAAATATATAATTCGGGTTATAAAATTATAACAACTCCATAAAAAATATATTATAAAACTCAATTCTAAACAATCTAATATTGAAGGAATAAGTTAAAAAAAACTTAAAAGGTGACCTAGTTATCTTATTAAACTCGTGAATTGAGTTATAAAACCGAGACAATTTCATAAAAAAATTGAGATAAATCATGAAATTCATTTCTCAATCAACTCAATAATAAAGGATGAGACAAAGAAAATCAATTAAATAAATAACATAAAAACAATCTAAGTCAATTTGTCAAACTCATATACTGTAACTTTGTAGAGAGAAAAACAATTTGATTTAACATAAATTAACTTGTTAAATCCGTGAATCTGATAATAAAATTAAGATAATATCATAAAAAAAATAAAAAAATTATAAATCCCAATTCTCAATTAATCATGTTAGACCTAATATTGAACAATGAAATTTGTAATGATTTAAATTAAAAAAATAAGTCAACTTGATATTGGTTAACCCATTAAGTAATATTCTCGGCTCTTTAGGCAGAGATAACCTCAAAATATTAATTTAAAATAAATCATGAAACTTAATTCTCAATTAAATAAAATATTAAATAATAAAATTAAAAGAAAAACAATTCAAAAATCAAACTTACAACTCGAATATTAAGATAAGGGCATCCCAATAAAAAAAAAAAAAAAGTTACATGAACATATAATGCATAAGTCAATGGACGCCACCAAACTTTAGTATCATTCAAAATCTTAAAATGCTTGTTTGCAAGCTCTTAAAGTAGATTCACGAAGAACAAACTAAAAATAAATTAAGATGATAATATATTTGATTTTTTTTATCAACATAAGTTAACATATGAAATCTATGACCTAGATCATGGGATTATAATAATTTTATATAAAATAAATCAAAATAAATTATAAAACTCAATTTGAATTAATACAATATTTAAGGATTAAGTTTAAAAATAAATTAATTTAAATAAGAACTTAAAAAGGTGATCCTAGTTATCTTATTAAACTAGTAAATTGAGTCATGACACCAAAACAACCCCATGAAAAGAAAACTAAAATAAATTATGAACTTTATTTCCCAATCACCTCAATGATAAAGGATAAGATAAAAAAATCATTTAAAAAAATAACATGAAAAAAACCCAAGTCAATTTGTCAAACTCGTGACATGAGTCATGATGCAGAGATAACCTCGTAGAAAAAAAACAATATGATTTAATCTAAATTAACTTGTTAAAAATGCAAATATGATAATAAGATTAATATAACCTCATAAAAAATAAATTAAAACAAATTGTGAAGCTTAATTCTCAATCAATCATGTCATAACTCAATATTGAATGATAAGGTTTATAATAATTTAAATTAAAAAAAGAAGTAAACTTAATATTGTTTAACCCATTAAGCAATGTTCTTGGGTCTTGAAATAGGAATAACCACAACAAAAAAAAAATATTAAAATAAATCATGAAGCTTAATTCTCGGTCAAACATAACATTAAAAGATAAAATTAAAAAAAATCAATTGAAATATCAAACTTGCAACTCGAATAATAGGACATGACATCTCAATAAAAAAAAGTTACATGAACACATAATGCTTGTATGTAGGCTTTTAAAGTGCACTTGAAATTATTTTTGAAAATGTTTTTTGTTTAAAAATATATCAAAATAATATTTTTTTTATTTTATAAAAATTATTTTTGATATCAGTACATGAAAATGATTTAAAAACATCAAAAATATTTAATTTAAAATTAAAAATTAAAAATATTTTTTTCAATTTCTTATAAAAATATTTTTTAAAAACAATATCAAGCAACTAGAAAAAAAGAAAAGAAAAACAAAGCCCTTTAAAAGGAAGTTTGTTGTTTCCATATTCGTATGATAATCTCATGCAAAATTACACAATTCAAAACATTGCCTTCTCCATTCTTCAATCCTTGACATATAATTTTTTTCCCCATAGAACACGCTTAAACTTATTTTAATTTGAACCATTATTCCCCCACTATTTGCTATCCAAATTTAATTTGAACCATGATGATCAATGGCTCATTAACTTCTATAACTTTAATTTTTAAAGAGACTCATTCAAAAATATTTTATTAACATCAAGATTAACCTTATATAATCAAATATTAACAACTATTTTCCGAGTCTTAAATAATTAAATATATAAAAAAAACTGATGCTACTTTGTGATCTAGAATTATATTTTAGACACATAAAGATCTAGATAATTAAAAAGATAAAATACACAAGCAAGCGATTATTTGAATAAAATAAGAAGAAGCTAATGATGATCATGAAGTCATCAACTTCTATAGCTTTAATTTTTAAAGAGACTTGTTCAAAAATGTTTTATTAACATCAAAATTGACCTTGTATAATCAAATATTAATAACTATTTTCTGAGTTTTAAATAACTAAATATAAAAGAAAATTGATGCTACTTTGTGATCTAGAATTATATTTTAGACACATAAATATATAGATAATTAAAGAGATAAAATACACAAGTAAGCGATTATTTAAAACTTAGGCCATAAAAAAACTTATCTCAATACTTATCCCCTTTTTAGTTTAGATAATTCTTATTGATTTTATCAAGGAATCATCTCGCTTATTATCTTAAACTATTAGATGAGGTCTCAATATATAATTTATATTATTCTTTAATACACTCTCTAGAGGGAAAGTCTTTAGGGTTTGAAACTTTTACATGTTTACATTACCTTGTACTTGATTTTTATCAAATTAAATGAGAATAATAAAATTCAAACTTGTGACCATTGAGTCAATAAGTCTCTGATACTATGTCAATAAATAATCTCACCTAAAAAATTAAGCTATTACGTGAGACCCCAATATATAATTTATATTATTCTCTAACAGATTTTAGTACTCTTGGTTTAACCTATTTTCTTCTTAGTTGAAATGCTCTAAGAAAGTGGATATAAAATGTTGCTTACCCTGTTATATGTTTAACAAGAAACTAAGTGCATATCTTGGCTTAAACATTTTTATTTTAAAGGGATTAAAAACTTGGAGAAATTAATGAAACTTGTAGCTCTCAGCTAATCTCTAGCTCTTAAGAATACTTACAAAAACTTCAATAATAATAAGAATATTTGTATTTTTTAAAAAACAAAATAATAATTTAACTAAGTGGTAAAAAAACAACTTGAGGTTTCAATTATAATATTGATGTTGCTAAACATCACGAGTTGAAAAAACTTTTCAATTATGTTGAATTATCTCAATCTTTATAAAAACAGAAAAATCAAATATTTATTATTTACTTGATAGATTGATTTGTCTTGTCTTAACCTTTTTAGTTTCTACAACTATTAAAAAATAATCATTTTCAACTATAAAAATAATCAAGACAAGGCTTCACGATAAAATGAATTTCTTTCAAACAATTTAGTTATTTTTACTAGAAGGAAAATTTTAATTTTTTTTTTATTATAATTCAAACATTGATGATTCCAAGATTTTGAAAGAATAACGAGCATAGTGTTAAATTTATTTAACTATCCTTTTGTTATTTAATATATGAATTTATTTTAAGAACTAGACATGTATTTGTATCTTTTTAATACAAATTTGCATCAATTAAGTTTTAAAAATTACTAACATTTTTATAACCATCAACACCACCTAAGCTATTTTATCCATAATCAACCTTTTAAGTTAAAAGCTAAGGGTTTTCATCATCATTCTGCCATAACATTTATCTCTACAATCATACTTTTAACTTGTAATTAAAGTAACTACTATTTTTTCATTGTCTCTCTATCATCAACCATTATTTTATTATCAATATAGTTATAATTTTATTGTCATTCTAATATAATCCTATAATATCGTTAATACACGACAATAACTATAATTTCACTGTTATCACTATTATTGCTACCATCGTTCTGTTATTAAGGTACCCATGACTTCATCATTAATGTTATAATTATCATCACCATAACACATCATTATATAACCCATGGCTACTATCATTACCATTGATATTATTAATATCACAAATACTAAATTCATAATTATTATTGACACTACCAACATAACAATTATCACCGCCATTATTAATATCACAAATGCCAACATAACCGGCATTATCTTTATCATAAACATTGCAATATTTTTCATTAAATTACCATTATTCAAAATAAATGAATGAAAAATAATTTTTTACACCGCAAACATAACCATCACAATCTTTATCATAAACAATTGCAATTTGTTTCATCAAATTACCATCATTCAAAATAAATGAATGAAAGATATATATATATATATATATATTTTTAAATATTGATAAATCCAAACAATAAAAAATAACTCTTTTTTTTAAAATATTTTTCTTTAATACAAACATTTTTTGTTTTGCAAAACAATCGTACCTTTAATCCTATTACACACTCAAAGAGCACATGATCTTGTGTTACTCATGTACAAATTACATGTCTTATGGGAAGGATGAGAGGACTATAATATTAAATTTTTATTCTTTCTATCATCACCTTGATTAAGAGCAAAAAATGGCTAGTCATTTATCATGTTTTTACGATCACAAAATAATATTTTTTTTGGTATTTTAAAATAAATTTAATATTTTAATATTAAAAATAAAATTTTAAAAATTAAAAATACTTTTAAAATAACCAATACTATAATACGGCTTTTATACATTTGTTAGAATTTTTCTTTTGTCGAACAAATAAAGAATTTAAGAAAGTAGGGACCAATTTATAATAATTCATAGTTAAGGTACCACTTTGAGGTTTTCCCTAAAACGAAATAATTAAATACTAGAAACATTGCATAAACTACCAGAAAGCCCTAAAAAAACCCAAACAACGCAACACAGAGACAGTTCGTCTCTTCACTTCCATTAAAACTTTGAACAGCAGTAAACTTACTCGCACTTATTCTCTCTCAAATTTTGAAAGGAAAAAAAAATGTCGATAAGACTATTAAACCCTAACGCGGAGGTTCTCAACAAATCGGCGGCTCTTCACATGAACATCAATGCCGCTAAAGGCTTACAAGATGTTCTAAAATCCAATCTCGGGCCCAAAGGCACCATCAAGATGTATCTCTCTCGCTGTTTTTTTTTTTTCCTCTATCGAAATTTGTTTTGAGTTTCTGCGATGTAATTACTTTGTATTTTTGTGTTTTTTTAGGCTTGTTGGTGGTGCTGGAGATATAAAGCTGACAAAGGATGGAAACACTCTTTTGAAAGAAATGGTTAGTTTTCTTCCGTTAGGTTTTCTCGATCTGAATTTTTTGTTACTGCTTGAGAATTAGGGTTTTATATTTATTTTCCTTTTAGAAGCGATTCTGTTCTAAGTGATTAGCATATTTAAATTAATGAGCTTTAGGAGCAACTTGGTGTTAATTTAAATTCTAAATGCTGAGATAGATCTGATAACAAAGGTGTGTTATCTGGTGTTTTGAATAAACAACGGGTGTTTATTGCTGGGGTTTTGGGGGAATTGTGAATTTGCTTGAATTTCTCTTATTGTTGCAGCAAATTCAAAATCCAACGGCCATTATGATTGCAAGGACGGCTGTTGCCCAAGATGATATCAGTGGAGATGGCACAACGTCTACTGTGATTTTTATTGGAGAGCTTATGAAGCAATCTGAACGGTGCATCGATGAAGGTTAGTGATGTTCTTTAGCTTGAACTAGCCGTGCTACCTGCTGTGGCTCTCTTTCTTGAGTCACATACTTTTGAGTTTTCTGTTGTTTTCCATATTGTGCTTGGTTTTCCCTTCTATTCTTGATACGCTTATTATTTCAAATGTTTCGAACTGAATAAAGAAACTCATGTTGTGACATGATAGAATAGTAAACAATGTTAGAAGATTCTAATGCCCTAAAGTTCAAACAAGCTGGTGCTGTTAAAGGTTTGCATCTATGTTTTTTTGTGCGTGTTGCACAGGAAATAATGGAAATTTGCTTATTCTTGTGTATTTGACCTTTTTCTGATAAAATATTTATTGCAATAGAATTTATCATCAAGGACAGTTGTACTATGGTGGTTCTTTCATTTTTTTATTCTGGACACTTGGTTTGCGGTCATGAGTTTCATGTCAGAAAATCTTGAACATGCTCATTTGGTGTTTTAGTGCTTGTCAGGGTAACCTGTTTTATTCATGGGAGTACTTTTTTCTTCAGGGATGCATCCACGTGTATTGGTTGATGGTTTTGAGATAGCCAAAAGAGCCACTCTCCAGTTTCTTGAAAAATTCAAGACTCCAGTGGTCATGGGTGATGAACCTGACAGGGAAATTCTTAAAATGGTTGCTAGAACAGCCCTAAGAACGAAGGTAAGTTCTATTCATTGGCTTACTCTTATTTTAGGTCCAGATTGGATCTCTTTTAAAGCTGACCTTATTCTCTTGTACAGCTGCATGAAGCTTTGGCAGATCAGTTAACTGACATAGTCGTTGACTCGGTGAGTGTAGCCAATGGTGTTGATATATCTTGAGGCTGCAAGAAAAGATGCTGTAGTATGATATTGATGGCTTCTTTTTTGCATTAACTGTATTGTGCATTATGCAGGTGCTTTGTATTCGAAAGCCAGAGGAAGGCATTGATCTATTTATGGTGGAGATTATGCACATGCGTCATAAATTTGATGTTGACACACGGCTTGTAAGTTAATCCCTTCTCCTTTAACCTGGATTGCCGTGGTATATTTTGTCAATTGTATTGAATAGGAACTGAATGCCCTTCTTCTTGAGTGTCCCGTCTATTAAATAGACAATAAACCTAATTAGTACATAATTAATTCCCTTGACATATTTTTCAGGTGGGATGTTTTAAAATTGACTTTTAAATCTTGATATCCTGACTAAGAATGAGGGATCTAAGATCTCCAACCCTTCCATTTGAAATGGAATCATTGATCTTGAATGGGATGTGCTTATCACTGGCAGTGAATGGAATCACTGCCATTTTCCTGTCATTCAACCTTTATTTAGTAAAATAATGCTTCATGTCAAAATTATCTCTCAATGCTGGTGCTTTGGATTAGGTGAGCTTTCCAGGAAATTGATGATTGGTTTAAATTCGAAAGTGCCCAAGCTCATAGCTTGGTCAACTTTTAGTTCATGTACATCCTTTATCTGCTTTGCTTTGATATATCTTCTCCTCTTCTATAAAATTTTGGACCCTCTATTTACTTGTTCTGCTTTCCAGGTTCAAGGTCTTGTTCTTGACCACGGTTCTAGGCATCCTGATATGAAACGACGGGCAGAGAACTGTTTTATTTTGACATGCAACGTGTCTTTGGAATATGAGAAAAGGTATTCTTCTTGTCAACTTGAATTAATCTGGAATTGATGCTAAATATGAGATATCAAGTGCTCTGTGGATGTCGCTGTGGTCAGTTTCAGTTTATTGGAAGCTAATATTTTTCTTCACAGTGAAATAAATGCAGGGTTTTTCTACTCAAATGCAGAGCAGAGGGAGGCAATGGTTTCTGCTGAAAGGCGTCAGGTCGATGAAAGAGTTAAAAGAATTATTGAACTAAAAAATAAGGTTTAGTGACACATCTAATACATTTAATGCTCATGTTACTGTCTCTGCCATACATGTTGGGTTTTCTGAAATGTTTTTTAAACTTTTGCTTTTCCAGGTTTGTTCTGGTACAGACAACAATTTTGTGGTTATCAATCAGAAGGGAATTGACCCTCCGTCATTGGACCTTCTTGCACGAGCAGGGGTAAGTCATGGAACAATTATGTTCTGTTCTGCTCTTTAGTGATCCAATGCTAACAATAAATAGCTACTTAATGCACATGAATTCACATCAGTTTGCTGCATATCATGCTTATGTGTTTGGTTTTCTTAGTGTGTATGGCATGAATAGGGGTTAAATGTTACAACGGAGATCAATTTTTTGTATTTTGGAAATATTATGAAAGGGCGGATTGTTTAGGGAAATAGAGTTGCCTTCCAAGAGGGTGCATTTATTAACCACGGGAAAAGAACAAAAAGTTTTTTGACTTAGGGGCATGGTGGTTGGGTTTGTGTTTTTACCTTTTTCTTCATCCTCAAATTTATAAACCGATTTTTCTATCTTTCATTGTCCATGATCATTTGAAGCACATTTATTTTTTTCGCAATTTAATTTCCATTTGATCCACCACTGCAAGTTTGTCTTTTAAACTCCTACCAAAGTCTGCTACACCGTTTTAATATTAGAACTATACATCCTCTTTTCCTGACCTTGTAATCCTTAATTTTAAAGATAAGTTTTAATAAGATAACATTTGAACTGATTCTGAATGTTGTAATCAGCTTTAGTAGGATCCTGATTCCATAAGCTGTTAATAGTTATTCGTGATAAGAAGTGGTTGCACATTTTGGTAGCCTTACAGCCTTTCTATTTTTATTGTTGTGAAGTCATTTAGTATGCTGAATGAAGTAATTATTACAAGAAACAAGCAAGATGCCTAAGTTGATGAATATACATTATCCAAAGGAGTATTTTTTTTCTTTTCTCATTGTGGAAAAGCGGATGCTAGCGACCATTTGCTGCTTCTGTGTTCTGTTGATCTCATGAAACTATGGACGTGGGAATGGGGACTTGAAATGGTTTTTCATTATAGTTTAGATTTTGAAAATAACTAGAATAGCCCGCTGTATGTGGCTCCAGTTTTATATTGTTACAAACAAGACTTGGCTTGTTGAATGCTTTGCCTTGAATTAGATTCCTTTTTTTTCATGGTACCTACTGATAAATGTAAGGATACCATTGCTAGTTTGAAAAGTGGTTAGTCTACCTGCTTGCCCTGTTGTTGCGATTTTGATTGTGGTTGATCTACTTTAATGCTCTTTAGATAATTGCCCTTCGAAGAGCAAAGAAGAGAAATATGGAACGCCTGGTTTTGGCTTGTGGAGGAGAGGCTGTGAATTCTGTCGAAAGTTTAGCTCCTGACTGCCTTGGTTGGGCTGGACTGGTGTATGAGCACATCCTTGGCGAAGAGAAGTATACATTTGTTGAAAATGTAAAGAACCCCCATTCTTGCACTATTTTAATTAAAGGTATAGAAGCATTTAACTTTGCATAATTGTGTATGATTTTCATTTTCATTTGTTTTAAATACTATCAGTTGGCCTATAAACCATCTGAATGATTTTTTGTTTGGTTGTTTATTTGATTCTATTAAGACCATTTAGCCATCAGGCTGGAGGATTTAGTTTATGTTCAAGTTTTTCTCTTATATGATGTGTATAATCCTCTTGCAATTGAGCAATTCAGCAGGGATCAATTGCTGCTTGACTTTTTTGATGTTACAGGCCCCAATGACCATACAATTGCCCAAATAAAGGATGCTGTCCGTGATGGCTTGAGAGCAGTAAAAAATACCATTGAAGATGAAGCTGTTGTTCTTGTAAGTTATGCTTGAAGAAATCTATGAAACTAAAGTTTTTCATGTATTGATTTATATAAAAAGCCTAGTTGTCCTCTATGTTGGTGCCTTTGGAATTTGAAATATGTATGTGCAAGTTATGTTGCTGCTCAAGTGCCTTGTGCTTCATAAAAAAAGCAGTTTCTTGTATGTACCTTAAGTCTGGACTCAACAGGAAATCAATATTTATAGTAGCCCAAAAGTGGTATCAATCAAATAAACTTATAATTTATCTTGCTCGGATGCCGATTAGAATGGAATTTGTGTATCACATGGTGGAGCTATGGAATTTGATATATTTTGATCCTAGGAAGAAAATATTTGACTTGAAAATTGAGTTTGACCTCTTGGGATTGAGTGAGGTATAGAGGACTGGGAGGAGAATAAGCAACTATTTGTCAATGATATTATTCGGTGCAGGAATTTCTTTCCCTCAGATAGTCTCATTTGTTTTATTCAGGGAGCAGGAGCTTTTGAATTTGCAGCCAGGAAATACCTGATCAATGAAGTTAAGAAAACTGTTAAAGGGGTAAATATCTGCTTTTTTTTCTGTATTTGAGGAATTATTCCCATCTCTTGGTTAATTTTAAACTGGTGTTTGCAAATTTGGAACAGCGTGCTCAGCTAGGTGTTGAAGCTTTTGCTGATGCTCTTCTCGTGGTGCCCAAAACACTGGCTGAGAATTCTGGGCTAGACACTCAAGATGAGATCGTCACTCTTACGGTAACTATTGCTGGCATCCATGCATCATTCTTTTGTATTTTGGTGGCAAAAGGCAAGAGAAGCGAATTGATTCAATTATTTTCTTGCTTGTTTATTCAGGGAGAGCATGACAGGGATAACATTGTTGGAATAAATCTCCAAACAGGAGGGCCCCTTGATCCTCAAATGGAGGGTATCTTTGACAACTACTCTGTCAAGCGCCAACTCATAAACTCAGGGTACACAGGAACTCCAAACTTTTTTGTTCTCTCTCTCCCCATCTCTCTTTCCTTGGTCCAGATTTTGCTATCTTTTAGTTTCTTCAGCATGCTTATTTAGCTCCTGTACTGGCCTATGGACTACATAAAGAGATACTGTTGCCAAACTTCCGATGAATGATTAAACATTAAGGAACCCCTTGAAGCTCTGAACTTTTAATACATCAAATTTAGTTTTAATCATGCTGCTGTAATTTTCCAGGCCTGTTATCGCATCCCAATTGCTGCTGGTGGATGAGGTGATTAGGGCTGGGCGGAACATGAGGAAGCCAACTTAGTCAGTGATGCTCCAGCATTTTTTTTTCCGCCTCCTGTGGATGTGGTGTTGCCTTTTTGTGTAACAGAATCTCTTGTGCTTTTATGTAATGGAGGCTGATTGTGTTTGTAGGATTGTGTTAGAGGGAATCTCCTTGTCATGGAATTTTGATTTAGAATGAACTATTACGTGGTTGCTCGTCTGTTTACTTCCATTTTAACAAGCTTCCCCCCCTGTTGTACTGTGTTCGGTGGCCATTTTTTATAGCCCCTGGGCAGAAATTGTATTTTGAGTTGAGAGTTTATTAATTGTAAGGTCTATATTAATTAAAAAAAAATATTTTTTATTTTTTAAAATTTAATTTTAATAATTTTAAAATGCAAAAATAAAGAGACTCTAGATAGTCAAGTTGTTTGTTGATATGGTGAAAAATTACAGGATATAACGTACCACAACAAGAATACCATGGTTCATTTTTTATTAAAAATAATTATAACCTGATAATTCACTTAACTAATACAATTACTTAGACTGATTGGCACACCGGTGTAACAGATGTTTTGCTAAATTTCAAATTTTTTTTATATATTTTAAATAATTATATATTTTAAATAAAAAAATTTTAATGTGTTTAAATTATTTTGATTTGTTGATATCAAAAATAATTTTTAAAAAATAAAAAAAAATTATTTTAATATATTTCAATATAAAAAATACTTTTAAAAATAATCCCTTTAATTTCCCTAGCTATCTTCTAATTTATAGCTTGCTTATATTCCTGCAAAGAAAAGGGTTACCGTTGTGACTTTAATTTAATCAACTCAAAACGCTGACGTTTAGCACGACGCGGCTGTAATCAAACCTGTCTTGCCAACGGCCATATTTCTCTTCTAAATTCAAGAACCCTCTCCCTATAAAAACAACGGTCCTCTCTCTCTCTCTCTCTCTCTCAGAAAATCTCTGCGCCTCAGAAGCTAAGAGAATCAATTGTCAAGCAGCCTATAATCGATCACTTCCTCAAGGTATCTTTATCAAATTCAACTTCATTCTATCAATAAATCTTGAGATTGCGTTTGAAATTCTTGAAATTGATTTCGTTTTCTTGTATTTCTGGTTAAATTTACTTTCGACAAACCCTTCCAAATTTCGATTTTGTATTTGTGGTTAAACTCATCTGTTTTTCTCAGCAAACGAACAACTCTCTCCCTCTCTGTGCGCGTGTAATGTGTTTGAGATTGATCTTTACTTGAGTCAGAAATAAATGTGATTTTTATTTTTATTTTGCTGCTGCTGCTTAAAATTCTTGTAGTCTGGTTTAGGGTTATTGCTTGTTTCACTTAATTTCAACTGCAAAATAATCTCTTTATTTAATTTAAACCTGAGGTTAGTGAAAGACAATTAATGAGTCTTTTAAGTCAATGAGTTATATTCTGTGATGCATTACTCTCATAGATTTCTGTGATTAACTTGTTATCTCCTTTTCTTGAACGATTTGATTCTTGCATTAGTTTTGGAAAATCAATCTTGTTTCTTGCTTTCACAATCCATTTTCAGTTTCGTTCGTGTTAACTCTTGCTGTCGGTGCTAGATTTTGTATTAAACAGTGCACTTCCAAATCTCTAGCAGATTGAATTTTTGAGCAGTTCTAGTGTCAAGCAAGAGATTAATATAAGAGGGGTGGTGGACTCCAATACCATGTTATGTTCGATAGGATGTTAAAAAATAGTTTAATTTGTCATCAATACCATTTTTACCTGATATTAAATTTGTTTCACAAATTCGACCATTTTATTGACAATTAGGGTATGGTAGAGCCAGAGAGATCTAAAAAACAAAAAAAGTTATGAAACTGTCTTTGTAGGGTTTATCTGATTTTTCATTACTTGATTGGCGGAGGGGTTGTGCTTTAGGAATCATTCCTTTTAGTTATATTTTGAAACTGAATTTATGGTATAAACCAGTCATTTTCCCCTATTTTGCAGAATATTCCTTTGAACTCATTCACAGCACCAATGGCATCACTAGTAAGTAGACGGAAACCTCTTGGTGACTTGTCAAATTCAATGAAGACCGGTTCCCCTCGAATTTCACGTGATGCAAACAAGACGAAAAGTATCTCAAAAGCATCAGGGAAAGTGAAGACTGCTTGTAGAAAACCATTGTCAGACATTTCTAATTCAAGGAAGCCTGAGACTAAAAAGAAGTGTTTTAATGCAAATCTAAGTGTTCTGAAAGAAGAACCAGATCGAACCAGTGCACTTGCTGAGGAAACGTTTCTGCACAATCATGAGAAGTGCATCAAAGCACAAACAAGAGCTATGGACATCGATGAGTTTCTGCAATCAATTGGGCTAAAAGATGGTAATCTAACTTAAGATTCTTCTGCTTATTTTCACTATAAGAAGTTGGCAATTCACTTTTTAATTCTTTTGTGTAGATTTCCCCAAGAAGCTGGCAATTCCATGTACACCGCCACCAACAATTACAATGAAGGTCTGTTTGTTTATTTCCGCCCTTACACATTGTTTCATTTGGGTTCTTTCTTGTTTCATAAACTAACAAAATACTGGTTTCTATTTAATACTCAGAATCTCCCAAGGCCCTTGCATTTGGAAGCGATGACGAAATACACAGTGCTGCTCCATGAAGAACAGTCTTGGGAATACGAACTTGATTCTCCTTCTCCTTTCAGAACGCCAATGTCGCAAAAACAAAATATGGATGGGAAGGACCATGATAACTGCGTCGACTTCAAGTTGATAGAAACCACATAGTTGCCAAAGCATTGATTTCTCTCTGGTGCTCATTCCAATAGGTACTTCTGCATCTATTCTTTAGCATTTCTGTTTAGCTGTGTTTATCGTTGTTACTAGCTAATTTGGATTGATGTTACTTTTATCAATGTTTCTTCAATTCAATTTTGATTTTTGGGTTTGCATGCATCCTCTAATTATATTTCTAGGAACATGACCGATCATGTTTCTTCAATGATTTTTGGGTTTCATTTCTCATGACTTCTTACTTCTAACTTTATCAAGTTTAATTTAACCAGCTCGAAAATAGTCAATTTAAAGCTTTTACAATTATAGGTAAAGCCCTTTGAAAGATTGATAGATAAATGAGCCCTTTGAAAGAATGTATGATAAATGAGCCCTTTGAAAGATTGTAAGATAATTGAGAAGAAAATGAACTGTTCAAAATGTATGTGCGTACATTATTCAACGAGAAATTAGTCAAACCCAAGTAATCTTTGAAATTCCATTATAATAGGGAAATATCATTGCTATTATTGGTTTTCAACATGGAATTCTTAATAAGTACAATTCATCACCTTTTGTTGACTTTATCCTTACCCTTTGTACTAATTAATGGTCCATTGAAGTGTTTGAATCACGATAACTTTGGCAATCCATTAAACCCTTAGAATACAAAGGAAGTAAAAGTAGGAAAAAGATATTCGTAGGTGAACTTTAAGAATGATCATTATTGAAATATGAGTAGTGCAATGACTCATGAACCTATGACATAATAAGTTGGGGCTCAAAGGAACTTTCGCCTCATGTCCTCATGAGTCAACACGATTCACCAATTAACTCCAGTGCAATAGGCGACAAGAAGCACAATTATATAGCCTAAAAGACGCAACATTAGAGGCACACTTTTTTTATTGATGAAAGACACAGTGAAATATGATTCTAGGGTGAATTGTAAAATCTTATGAATCATCAAACCCTTGACGCCAGTGATGCTTGAGGCCTCTTGACCGAGGGCATGTTTGTCATTCTTGGGGCCTCTTAGATCCATATAAGCTTTATAGGATGTTTTCTTTATGACCCTAGTTTAGACAAGACTACTTGCTGAATTTAAACATATTATTAAACGAAGAAAAAAACACTTACAACGATTGTCTTAGAGCAACAAACAAACTAGTAAGTGTCATTTTTGAGAATCAAGCATCAACGAAGATTGAATTGTTGTAGCTTAAAAATACATCCTCAAATTACAAGGATTGTCCATCCTCAAATTACAAGGATTGTCCTAGTAACGACAAGATTACTGGTTGAGTTTAAGCATATCATTAAGCGAAGCGAATGAAAAGAAACTTATAAAAATTATATTAGAACAACAAACAAACTAGGAAATGTCATTCATGAGAATCAAGCGTCAACGAAGCTTGAATTGTTGTAGCTTAGAAAAACATCCTCAAATTACAATTACAAGGATTGTCCTAGTAACAACAAGCAAACTAGAAAATGTCCATCTTAAGAATCAAACATCTATGAAGCCTGAATTGTTGTGGCTTACAAAAGCATCCTCAACTGCGAGCTAGGCACAAGTCCTTAAAAAAAGCATCAAACCTCACTGCACCACTAATTGTTGTTTACGAGTCTAGTTGTGTAGAGAATTTGTGAGAAAATTTGTCCAAGGCTAAATACACAACCAGCAAACTAAGAAATGCCTAGTTTACGAATCAGACATCTACGAAGCCGGAATTGTAGCTTAGAAAAGAGCATCTCGTAATGTACTTGTCAACTAAACCCCTTTGTCTAAAATCTTCGTCAATCCTTGATGAAAAAGTTGTTTAGATTTTCTAAATCTTCACCTCTCTCTCTTTATCTCTTAAGTTACTAATTTCTAAGCTTTTATAGAAATTAGCATAATCATGTTGCTTAATTTTCAAGGACGTGCTTTGCACTTTTGAATGGGAACGAAAGCTAGACTCGAATAGAACCATGAGATCGTGCTCAAGTATTTCTAGAATCTATTTCCACATATAAAATTTATTTTTATAATCTAGAGCTTTTGGAAGCCTTTACATTTCTAAACTTTCTTAGCTTTTATATTTGGTATATATGCTTTTTAAATTCTTCAAAAAGAAATTTGCTCTCGGTTCATACATAAACTAATACTTTTTATAAAAAAAAAAAAAAAAAACTTTCAGCGGCTTATGCTTGCCATAACATGTCTTCAAATAATTATTTTAGTGAAAAAAGCTATCGGATACCATACCTGTTTTTGTTGCAATGTCTCAGTTCACATATGTTACAGTGTAGCCAAATTTTTGCGGCAATTAATCATCTTCATTCTTGTAGCTGTCCAAGAAAATATAGCACATGGAACGCATATATTTCATTCAACCCCCATGTACGTACATCATAGAGGACCAATTATAGCGTAAAGATAAGGAGATCAAGTTCTCCAAAAGATTGTTCCTGCAGCTGCACCGGTGTTTGCCCTGACTACTGCGGGTTCGATTTGTCTTGGTTAGTTTGTATTAATATTTGATTGTCGTCAGCTTGCTGCTAAGAAACCTTGATCGGTGGTTCCACTTTATTCAAGTTGGATGATTAACATGACTAAATATTAGGATCTGTCCGGATTTGGAATCAATTGATAACCGTTGTGGAACCCATATCTTAACAGGAAAATATATAAATACGCGGCCTAATGATTAACAGGCATGTACCCTCTACATGTTTCTTAAAAACCGTTGTGGAACCCATATCAAAACGAAAAGGTAGCCAAACTGCAAATTTATGAGGTTCAAAGTTCTAACCAACAGATTCATGAAACATTATCCGATATATAAAGTTGTTGCCACAATTGTTTTTGCTTTCATGCTCATTTGGTTATGGGCTCATCACCGGGAACCAGTTAGGCTCTCAAAGGACCCTTGACATCTTGTTGAAGCGTGTATTCTCTCTTCATCTCTTCCAAGACAGCATCGTTTGTGCTGCAAAACAGAAATACCAAGATTATGAGATCGGACAATAGATGTCAGCTATATGTTTTGATATCTATAGGACAAGATAGGCGAATAATTATAACAATTTCTTCTTGAAAAAGAAAAGAAAAAAAAACTGTTATATTTCCTTTTGTTATCCAAGTTAAACTGTTAGTATTCTAGTGAAGAACCAGCATTAAGTTTTGGAATTATGTTTAAACAGCAAACCAGTGTCACTAAACCATTATTCAAAATGTAGGTAAAGGTTGCTTTAGAAGGCACCTACGACAAGCATGAGCCCTTTATCTGAATGCTTTCATCTTGGTATATATTTGATTGCATATCATATCCAAATCATGTCAAAGGCCACTTCTGGCAAACTCATTCTTTGCAAGGACAGAAAGAAAAAGATGCACTAGTGTTGAGAGAAGGCTGATGGTTTTCATAGTATATGCATTTCTATTTCAGCTGTGATTTGGACTCATACAATAACAATAAGATATAAGGAATCATTCCTGTTAGCAAGTGATTTGGACAACTATATTTGAAGGCTTGGGCAGAAATACTTGCATGAAAATGACTAGTGGGTTGAGCAGTTAGAGCTCAAAACTATTGCAATTGACCAGAAACAGGTTGCTTGAACGCACTTCATTCTTAGATGTAAAGAACATGCACTCATTAGTATGCAATTGCAAAATTAGCATCAGCAATAGATTGGAAATCCCAATCAGAAATTTAATGCAAGGTACCAGCAAGCACGCAATTAGAGCTCAATGTTGAAAACTATTGCAATTGACCAGAAACAGGTTGCTCGAACGCACTTCATTCTTAGATGTAAAGAACATGCACTCATTAGTATGCAATTGCAAAATTAGCATCAGCAATAGATTGGAAATCACAATCAGAAATTTAATGCAAGGTACCAGCAAGCACCCAATTTTTGCTGATGCGACAAAAGTGCCATGTTATATAACCAAAACAGAATGACCTAGCAACTATCTCTACAAGGCACCCAAATCCCAACAGAATTTTTTTTTAACATATTGGTAGTAAGAAACACTCGAATGCTTCATAAAAGAAATTTAAATGCCAACGCAGAATAAAAGAATGGTGAAAACCATTGTCATCTGCCACAAATATATCTCTACTCTGCCTCATCATTTTTGATGAAAAGTAAAATCTATAATATTATCTGCCCTATCTGGATGCATCAGTCACAATCTTAAGCAGTAATCCAATGTTTGCTACATGGATAAAATGGACCAGAAGCCGATAGCATATTCAGCACTTTACCAATAGAGATTAGCTACTTCTGGCTTGCCAATGTTCCATTAGACCCCTATCATCCAGTATTCACTAAGCAAAAGCATGTGCAGACTTGGTGCCTGTTTGAGAGTGTGGTTGCTATTCATTTAAAAATTGCTTTTCGTTTAGAAATATATCAAAATAATATTTTTTTTTTTAAAGATCATTTTTGACATCAGAATATCAAAATAATATAAATATACAAAAAAAATATATATATAATAATTTAAAATAAAAAAATAATTTTTTTTTCATAAGCACTTTCAAACACCCCCCTTAACCATTAGAGGAGTCCCAAGACAAATCAGGTTAAGTCAATTCACACTATCAGCAAGAAAACCTTAAAAAGACCTTAGGGTAGCCCTTTATGTAGTTGATGCATGCTCACTTTTCCAGTTGCACGCAGTTTATGCCCTCATTGACCTCATAGCAACTTTCTGCAGTTAGTAACATGGCAATTAAAGCACACAGCATACAGTACAGTTGCAGCAAGTGCGGAACACCGATTGACTTTGACTACTATAGAAATCTTGCCAACAAATAAATGATATTTCTCAGAAGTATACAGCACTAGAACCAAGTCCAGGTACATTTATGAATTACCAGTAACAATGTTTCATCAGGCAAGTACCTTAGACCTTCTCAAAACCAAAAGGAAGACCTCAAAGACACTTCAACTTCATTCCTACTCGAAAACAGGGAAAAGGTCGCATTCTCCATTCAGAGGATGGGATTCTAAAAGTACTTGCATATCACAGCTTACTCACACAGCTACCCAACATCTGAGAACCTATCAGAACGTGAATCAATTATCCAACTCTCATGAAAACCAACTCAAGATCACTCATATTAATCATTAATCAAAACCCTTGAACCAGAATTAAGCACTCAAAACATAAAATAAAAAAAAAAAATCTAAGAAGAACCCATCAAGCCACTCTAATTGAGAAAGCTACACAAACATGCACCGAATCAATTCCCAATTAAATTACCTATCATATCATTATCATCATCATCAAACACGCACTCGGACATGCGCATGCATGGTGTTACAGAGAAAAACTCAAAACAGGAAATAAAAAAAAACGATACATCGATCAGACTTACAATTGATGAAGGCATTCATTTAATTCTTTAGCCTGTTTTCTACACTGCCACACAACAGAGAGTGTTCTTCCAGATGCACATTGCGCATATTTCGATGCGTATTCCTCACATTGTTTTAGTGCCTTCTGCTTCATTTTGCTTCTCAGAGCTACAAATTTTAATTCAATAAATAAATAAACTTCAAATAAATAAAAAGGTAATCATCAATGCAATTAAAAACAAAACCCAAAATTCAGAAACACGTTTCATCAGCAAAGATTGTTTCTTTTAGCCAAAAAGAAGAAGAAGAGGTTTTGATAGGGTTTAAGAGATGGTTATAGGTCAAAGCAGAACCTTCTTCTACTTTCTTCTTTACGTGATTCTCACGTGCTTCCTGTATGTATCCCATTTTGAAAGCTCAAGCTACTCAGCGACGTTGGATTGGGATTTTTTAGCGTCTGTGCCTGTGCAAGAGATCGAACTCAGTGAGTCAGTTTGTGCTCCAAATGGATGTGGAGGCGCTGCCTGTCTTCCGAGTTGGGTCACTGATAATAACAAGTGAAAGTTGGATCGGGCCTGGTGGCTGGGTCCTGGACCCAATTCAACTTTTTTATCATAATTATTAAACTCAACTGGTTATAAGATTAAAAAATTAATTTATCAAATCATTTAGTAAACTCAGTTTATCATTTTTATTCGAACTCAGCAACAGTTTAATTAAAAAAAAAATCTTAATCATAACTCAATTGATTTGAATCAAATCAATCAACTCATGAATAAATTTATGAGACCACAAAGATTTATGTTAAAAAATAATTAAAATTCAAATCATATTTTGAATTAATATTATAAATCAAATTTAATAACTATAATGTTTCAATATCTTTGGATTAGACTCTAAATTTTACTAAATATGCATAGAAAAAAACTTGAAACGAGAGAGAAAAAATATATTAGAGGGAGCCGAGAGTTTTGAAATCCAACAATATCTTTCTTTTACAAAGATCAGGTATTAATCGAGATTTATATGATTATTAACTTTTAAATCTATAGAATTAGTTAAGATATCCATGCTAGCATTGACACTCATGCTAAAAAAAAAAAATAGACATTAATTAGCTAAATCCATTAGAATTTTTGATGATGAGATGAGTTTACTTTGATAAATGCTGAAAGGTTTCAAAGTGAATGGAAAACATTATGATAAAATTTTGTTAACAAGTAATCATCACATTTATGGAATTTTATTTATTAAAATAATAGTGTTTAATAAATAATAATTATTCAATGATTTTTATTTATGATGTTTCAATTAATTATTCAATTTCACTTTTACCTTTTCAACAAATACAAGTCAAGGTGTGTCATTGCCTTGTTGGATTCTTATCATCAACAACCACCATCATCTCTAAAAAATAATTTAATTTATCCAAACATCAAGGTAGAATAATAAAATAATATTTTAATTTTTTTTAAAGTATTTTTTTAAATATAAAATAATATTTTTATTTTAAATTTTCCCCAAAAAACCTTAAAATACAAACAAATTAATTAATTTAAAGTAAATATTTTTTAAAAAATAAATAAATAAAAACATAAAAATAAACAGACTTATAATAATTGATTGATTTATTTAAAAAAATTATTAAATCTTTTCAAAATATGAAGGGTGTTTACTTAAAATGGATTTGTAGAAAAATCAATCTCTTAATTTAACTTAATTGATTAAAATAAAAGCTTTATAAAACATTGTGGTGGGATAAAAAAAACACTGGCAAAGCTCAGACTTTCAAGCCCCAAAGGGACCAAGGAAAAGAAAAAGAAATCGAGGCCCCACACGCACCGTCAATCATAATGATGCTTTTAGACTTTTTAACCATCTTCAAAGTACCTGCACGTATGCATTGTGCACACGCACACAGAGGATAAACCCTCCGGGCATCTCCAGCAGATTGCCAAATGAAAAGCCATAAACAATAACCGGCTTTTTATTATTATTATTATTAAATTGTATAATTAATTTCATTATTTTTAAAATTAATAATTATATAAACTTTCAGTAATTATCATATTAATAATAACATAACTCTAACCTGAAATTAATTACAGGAAAGAAAATATTTTTTTTATTGTTGCCAAAAAAATATTAAATGAATTTTATCAAAATAAAAAGGTTATTTATATATATATATATATATTTAGAAAAATATAAAATAAAATAAAAATTATATTTGTTTTTTTCTGCTTAAACTTTACATTTCTCTTTTCTCATTATATGCAAAATATTAATTTTTAATTAAATCAGTCAAATTACATTGTTGACGACACTGTTTCAGATGATTTTTGTCTATTTCATCAGCTTACACTCAGCTGACGGTCAATGCCAGCGTGTCCTTACTGAAAATAAAAAATCCGAAAAGAAAACTAAAAACTCCACGAAATCACCGCCACCCAACACCTGTCGCTTTCCCATTGGACGCTCCCCTCTTGACCGCCCTTTTAAATAACCCCAAAGTACCCCATTTCCATTTCTATCACGCACTGGGCGACAGACAGACAGAGTCCCGTCTCTGCAAATCTTTTTCCACGGTAAAGCTAATGTTTTTATTTAATTTGATTGATTTTATGATTATTTAATCAGCTTTTTGTACGTTTTTAGGGCTAGATCTGTGGTTTTTATTTGGTTATTTCTTGGATTTATGTTATTTGTGGTTTTTATTCGATCTGCTGAGATTTATGTCTCTAGTCTCTATTTATAATATTTTTCTCAATTTTTTCGGTACCCGAGATTTGAGTTTTTTTTTTTAAAAAAAATGATTGATTTGGGTAAATAGAGCAGATTTTTGTTTGTTTATTTTTTTTGGATGCAAAAAGAATAGAGGATCAGATTTGATTTTACGATTTGCTGAGGAAATTAGAATCAATAGCTCGAATTAGATTTGTATTTTGAGTCTAAGAGGGTCAGTTTCTGACAAAATGAAACGTTTTTGCAAGTGAAAGTGTGTTTTTGTTGTTTCCACATGGATGAATATGAAGTTTTTTTTTTGGGAGGTAAGTTTGGTTTTGACTAGTAGAGTGACTCATTTGTGATTTTGATCTAATGGGGGCTTTATTTATTTATTTATTCGTTTTTAAAGCGGTAATGAGACGTCTCTTTTTAAATGACTTCTAGAAATCTGTTTTCTAACTTGAACTGGGGCTTAAATTTTGTTAATGTAGCGAAGATCATTGTTGGGAAAATGTGTTTTTTCGAAGTAGTGCCTCTGGCTAAACTTCATTCAATCTTGAGGTGTAAAAGGTCAGCAAATTTTGTAAATTATTACTATCTCAAGGATGAAAAGTTAAAAGAGGCAACAGATTGAGACATGTTATTGAGTGGTTGATTCATGACTCAGTGGAAGTTAGTTATGTAATGAAAATGTAAGCATTAAAGTTTGATTTTATTCAGCTTTCTAATGATACTTGTGTTTGGAATCACCCTTGCAGAAGTAACTGTTAGTTGATATAGAAAGGATGTCTCCAACTGAATCATCGCGTGAAGAGAATGTTTACATGGCCAAGTTGGCTGAACAGGCTGAACGTTATGAAGAAATGGTGGAGTTTATGGAGAAAGTAACGAAGGCAGTCGATAATGAGGAGCTAACCATGGAGGAAAGGAACTTGCTCTCTGTGGCCTACAAAAATGTGATCGGAGCCAGGAGGGCTTCATGGAGGATCATCTCTTCCATTGAGCAGAAGGAAGAGAGTAGGGGAAATGAAGATCATGTCACAATCATCAAGGAGTACAGGGGAAAGATCGAAGCTGAGCTCAGCAAGATCTGTGATGGAATCTTGGGCCTCCTTGAGACACATCTTATTCCCTCTGCCTCAGCTGCTGAGTCCAAGGTATTTTACCTCAAGATGAAGGGTGATTACCACAGGTATCTTGCCGAGTTTAAGACTGGGGCTGAGAGGAAGGAAGCTGCTGAGAGCACTTTGCTGGCTTACAAGTCTGCTCAGGTGGGTCCTGGATGTGCTGGCATGTTGCCTATTATTATTAAACTGTATAATTATCATTGTTGTTGTGGTTTATATGTGCAGCTATTATTCCGCTGCTCATTTTGCTTGTGTTTTGGTTGTTGCAGGATATTGCTCTTTCTGAGCTGGCTCCTACCCATCCAATAAGGCTGGGGCTTGCACTTAACTTCTCTGTCTTCTATTATGAGATCCTTAACTCTCCTGATCGTGCTTGTAATCTTGCTAAGCTGGTACTTCCTTGCATACCTTATGAATTAGCCTTTACCTGCCTCTATGTTTAGGCAAATTATGAAATTCATATTCTTCTGTTTTGTTTTCATTATTTTGATTAAAAGGAAGTGATTTGTGTTTTCCTTTATTTGCAGGATTATATTTCCCACGTTCAGTTTAGCTTAATTAGTACATTTCATAACTTGCTTTAGGATTTTAGCTTTGAACTTGATGGAAGTTAAACTTTTTGAGTGCCCTGTTAGTTTTGGTGTCAATTATTTCATGTAAATTGTATTGCTTAAAGTTGGTTTTGGTGTGAAACATTAGTGTCAGGACATTTGGTCTCTCCCTTAAATGTAGCTATATATTTGTCCACAGAGTTGACATCTTTAATTGATTGTTGTTTATTGAGAGAATGTTTTTGTCCACCTGTCTTCAATTTACAAAATACATTTACCTATTAGTGAAATCAGCTTGTTTTTCGCCTTTGTATTATTAAGGCATTGTTTGTGTTTGCATTTGAAACTGTGTTTTAAAAGTGTGTATGGCTTGAAAAAGTTTCAAATTGATTTTTTTTTTCAATGTTTTTAATGTGTTGGTGTAAAAATTGAAAAAAAAAAATCATTTTCATACATTTTCAAGTGAAAATCACTTTTGAAAAGCAAATTGTACCACTATACGAAACACACACTTAGTAAGTCCATGGTAGTACATTTGTTCTTTTATGTTCAATTTGATCTGTTTTAATATAAGGCCTTGTTTTCCTAAAGATAAGTTAATACCTATTCAGTTCTCAGGGTCGATAACCTTGATTTCATGCAAGTCATTGACTGATACCGATATGTTGGCTCTCTTGACATCCATAAAATATACTTTTATATGTTCAGGCTTTTGATGAGGCTATTTCCGAGCTGGATACTTTGGGTGAGGAGTCTTACAAGGACAGCACATTGATCATGCAACTTCTCCGTGACAATCTGACACTCTGGACTTCTGATATCACGGTAACTTCCCCCCCCCCCCCCTCTCCCCCTTTCTATTTGCACAAGCTTGCACAGGTGTGCACCCTTGGGCGCATCTATGCAAGCATGCATTTAAATACACATTTCATTTTGATATTCAGTTGGCTCCTAGTGCAGATGAACCATTCTCGTTTCTGATTACAAAATAATCAAATCATGTCCTGGAACTATATGTGCACAGCATAATAATGCATTTCATGCATTGCCTGTTTTTAAGAACATTATGTGCATTGCTCATGTTAAAACTTCGACCTGATTGGAATGCCAACAAACCCTGTTTTAATTTCAAGTTCAAAGGGAAATTATGCCTATACCGATATCATTGTCATCAATGTCATATGTTGGCATGTTTAGGTAATTCATCATTGTTTGAGGTTATTGGCATATTATAAGAGACCTAGACAGAATATGAACTTTTATGATATTAGAAATGGTCTTAGGTGGTTGTGCATGAGCAGCTGCTTGTGACGTATCGGTCTGGTTATATGCTCATTGTATTCATTTTTTTCTTTCAAAATTTAGGATGATGCTGGGGATGAGATCAAGGAAACATCTAAACATGAATCAGGCGATGGGCCGCAGTGATGAAGTTCAGTTCATAGGATATGAATTCTACTTCTATCTTGTGACATTTACAGACGCCATTTGGGTTAAGTGTAGTTGGATGTATTAATGAATTTGATAATCTTGAGTGTCGTGCTAAACAGTACTTGGGATTGAAATGTACCAACAGATCATCAAGCTTTTAGTATCGAGGCCTTCAATCTCGGTTGGTGTTTATCGATTTTTTTTTTACCTTCCGATCTGGTTTGAATGTATCTTGTGGCACTGCTATGTGATATCATTGCTGAATCAGTGTTTTTAAAATTATGATTTGTCATAATACCTAATTGGAGGCAATTGCTGGTGCTCATTTGTAGACATCTTTGACATTTTGCCATGGTCATTCTTGGATTCAATTCTGACCACAAAATGGTTTATTTTCCACCTTGCATGACAAAGCAAGTGCTGATGTGTCCCCCCCCCCCCCCCGACCCCCTTAAGTGCTTGCCAGTGGATTTCCTCTGCAGCCATATTGCTTTGGAACGTGTGGTTGTGCAGACAAATCAGACATAAAAAAATAAAACGTCATCGCTTGTTCCTTTCCGCTTACTAGGATCCTCCCGTTGGTCCCACTAGGGAGGGAGTGGATAATTCGAATCATAATTATTAGTGCACTTGATTTAATTACATATTTATTCCAACCAAATTCTTATTATATCCAATCTCAACATGATTTTTAATTAATCTAAAAAAAATTAAAAAAAAAGAATTAACGAACATGATTAAAACATATAAAGTACAATCCAAGCTCAAAACCTAAAATATTTAATGCACAATAATCAAAATCATTGATAACATAAGCTCCTTAAATTTTGTCTATTTAACATCGAATTCTTGAGTATCTAAATAAATAAAAAAATATATTTTTTTTGGTTTTATAATTGACCCCACATCCATTGAAGTCAATTAAAACATGGGTGGATGGGATAATTAAGTTTTATCAAGTCTTCATCTATTGAGTCTAAAATTTTTAATCAACAAGTTGAGCTGAAGGAGTGTTAATGTGTTATGCTATGCCCCCAGTCCCACTACCACCACTAGCCTCGAAAAAATTATTTTAAAAGCTCCCTTTATTAATTATATTATGCCCCAATCCCATTACCAATTCTTTTAATATTCGCTTAATTAATTAAAATTAATTAAGAAGGATTTGTAATTTTTAGATTTAAGTTTCAAGTATCTCCATTGAAATTTGCGGTTCTAAATTATCTAATTTTATCTTATGTGTAATTTCATATTTATATTATAGAATTATACGAGAATTAATACAGTAATTCAATCGAGTAAAAAATCAAATAGTTTGAATGTAAAATAAATTCAATGACTTGTAAAAGAAGTATTAAGATTCATAGAATTTCAATTACATTCATGAATTAGATTAACATTTTTTTGGTAGTATATGGTTTATGTAATTGAAATTACAAGTTTATTAATTACAAAGAAAGTTGCATACCTAATTATTCATTGGATATGGAGTTATCATATATTGTTTTATAATTTATAAAATTCTCGTTCATAAGTTATCGTCTACTAATTTCATGTTTGAAATGTCATGGAAACTAGATAAAATTGTGATATAATAATTTGAGTTTGCATTGAATTATGTGTTGTATTCATCTTAATTCTTGTATGTCTTATATAATTTAATGATATTAATTATCTGGAACCCTCTTGATATAGTAATTTCAAGGTGTATTATAATTGCTCATTTTGATAATATTTATTTTGTATATATTTCTCTCTCTCTCTCTCTCTCTTATAAATACCTCTTAATTATGTTTTCTAATTATCATTTTTTTTTATATCTTATAAAGCTAAAATTTATGGTAACACCACCACTTACAAAAAAAAAAACTCTTTAAAACAATATTATGTTGCTAATCATATATTTCTTTTAATATATCAAAAGATATAAAGACCTTGAAAAACTATTTGATACTGTTATTAAATCCAATGCGACATATTAATCTTAAAACCTCTTAATATAATTTCTTGTATAGCTCATGTTTAAATTTAAATTGTGTGCAAGAAAGGGTCAATGCTATCCAATCAAGTTGATGGATAAGAATTTTAAGGATAAGATTAAAAAAAATAATAACATTGATAACAAAAACCTCATGACCCATTATTTTGACAACATGAATTTGAAATTAAACTATAAGTGAATTGCTATTATGTAATCCAAATGACCTAGCTAGTTAAAATAAAAAGATCTAAGCTAAAAGTAAAAAAATAATGAAGATAATTTTGTCTATTTCGAAGTGTGGTTAAAATTATTTTTGAAAATATTTTTCGTTTAAAAATTAAAATAATTTTTTTTATTTTTTAAAAAATTATTTTTGATATCAGTACATGAAATCTAAAAATATGATTTTTTTAAAAAAATTAAAGTGCTAAATAAAAATAATATTTAAAATTTTTTTATTTTTTATTTAATTTTTTTTTTAAATATTTTTAAAACATAGTGAAAAATATCCTCAAACAAAAAAATAGATATAGTTGATAAAAAAAAATTCTATTAAAATCAGAATCATTGTTTAACGAGACTTAAATTCAAACTATATAAAAATTATTTTGATTTGATTCAATCAAATTGATAGAAGAAATTGTCTATTTTTTATTATAAAAAAATGAAGATAAAATAGAAAAGAAATTAAAAGAAAAAAGAAGAAGAGGGAAATGAAATAGAAAAAAACAAGGGGGCCTTCATTAAGTTTCTCGAGTTTTTTAGCATAGGGGCTAATACACCCCAAGCTTCTCCATTTCTAATGGCAACCAAGTCTTCCGTGATTGCCTGGTAACTACTCTCTCTCTTACTGAACTGCATAAAAAAAATATGATGGAAGTGTTTTTGGTTTAATTGTTTGAGCAAAAACAAACAGGGGATCAGGTGAGGATGGGCAACTAGGGATAGGAAATAACGAAATCAAAGAATGGGTTTGCGTTGTCAAAGCTCTTGAGCCTTACAAAGTTCGCTCTGTTGTTGCTGGAAGCCGCAACTCTCTTGCCATTTGTGATGACGGCAAGGTTTCTCTTTTCTTACCCATTTCTTTCTTAACAGTGAGATGAAATACTAGTATAAATGGTTAAAAAAAAAGTAATTGATTTAAGTTTGTTGTTTGAAAGTTCAGATTTTTTTTACCTATTGTTATAGTAAAGTCTTTAATTTTAAATCTTTTAAGTTTCTGACGGTTAAATTAGTGAAATAAAACTTAAATTTATTTGGATTAAAGTCATTAAATTAGTTATTGATTTGGAGTTGAGCCAAGATTAAAAAAATTCTCAACTTGAATGAATTGTTGAGGGTGCTCTTGTTTATGTATATATGTTTGTTTTTTAGAGTGTTTAGATAAATGGGAATTAAAAAAATGTTTTGATTGGTTTTGCTAGTTGTTTACTTGGGGTTGGAACCAAAGAGGGACATTAGGACATCCACCGGAGACCAAGACTGAGAACTTTCCTAGCCAGGTCAAGGCTCTTGTTAATGTCAACATTGTTCAGGTAATGGTTTCTCTTTGTTTTATCATCATCATCATCAGTTTTTTTATAACCATTGTAACTATGCTTTTATTTGGTTATGCGAGGACTGGTCTGATGTGTGCTTGTGAATGGAATCATTTTTCTTCTAATTTTTGGTTTTTGGGTTTCTTGGTTTTTAGGCAGCTATTGGTGGATGGCATTGTTTGGCTGTTGATGATCAAGGACGTGCTTATGCTTGGGGTATGCAACGGTCCCTTTTTAATATCTGTTCTCTTATTAATCATTTCATCGTTTGCTTATGAGAATGAATCATTGAAATGTCAGGATCATTTTTCTTCTCCTATTGAAGGAATGTTGCTCGGTTTGGTTCATTGCAGAAAAAAATGATTTTTTTTGGATGAATAACGAGTCATGTTCTTTACTTTTTCTGCTATTCTTTTTTTGTGATTGTAGTTAGGTTGCTCACTTTTTGAATATCTGTGGAAGAACTAGTGGAGATGTCACTTGTGATGAATGATGAATCTATATGATGTATTATGTACAATGTAGGTGGGAATGAATATGGCCAGTGTGGTGAAGAACCTGAGAGGAAAGATGACAATGGGAGGCCTTTGAGAAGGGATATAGTCATTCCCCAACGCTGTGCATCAAACCTTGTAGTTCGCCAGGTGATTTTCTTTATTACCAGTCATTATAGAGTGCTGGAGTTGAATTATGTTGAAAAAATCCATCTCAATATGTCCCCGCCATAAACTGTATGGATATGGTTTTAGAGTGTCCCCTTGATTATTATATGTGAATGAATAATACTCAGGCATCAACTGCTTATTTTTAGTTTCATCCCATGCTCTCTTTTTTCTGTGGATTTTATTTGCTCTCCCATGAATACAGCAGAAGAGAATGGTTAATTATGCATACATGTTTTTCAAGGTTTTTAACAGTGAGTTAATATTAATAATATGTAATTTCCTCCCGTGGCTGCTAGTTATGACTCAAGAAGGTTGACAGATAACATTAATGTGACATGAATACTTAAGAATGACATTTGAGACTGTAGAATGCATGAGTTGTAACTCTGACCCTTTAAAATCTATCGCGGCTTCAGGGTGTTATTTTTTTCTTCTTAATGTGGAAATAGATTAATTATGTTTTTTAATCCATATTTTTCTGCTGGTGGCGTCTTACTCATTAAGGTGTAAGCCATAAGTATCAGTTGTATGCATCACACCACTTTTACACTAGCATGTGTATTACTTACAAATTTGCTTCTGATTGCCTCACTTCTGTATTTGAATATTGCACTTGTATGCTAAATATGAGTATTGATTTTCTTTCTGTTCTGATTGCTGGTATGTTAGGTAGCTGCTGGGGGTACTCACTCTGTGGTTCTCACACGTGAAGGGCATGTATGGACCTGGGGCCAACCATGGCCTCCTGGAGACATGTACAGTTTCCTTGACTTAATTGTCAACTATGTTTTTAGACATCCATATATCTTGTCCATTGTACATGCTTCTGAAGTGTACTTGTATTGATAGCTAGCTGCGTCCTTGGGTTATTGTTGTTTTAATGTATAAACGTTACTCACATTGTTTACTTATTTGCAGAAAGCAGATATCTGTCCCTGTGCGGGTACAAGGCCTTGAAAGAGTGAGGCTCATTGCAGTTGGAGCATTTCATAATTTAGCTCTTCAAGAAGATGGAACTTTATGGGCTTGGGGTAATAATGAATATGGTCAACTTGGAACAGGTGATACCCAGCCAAGATCTCAACCTATTACTGTCCATGGACTTTCTGGTCTCACTTTGGTTTGTATTACATTCTAAGTCTCTTTCTTTTTGACCTTTTTTTCCCTTCCATACTGTCCATGGACTTTCTGGTCTCACTTTGGTTTGTATTACATTCTAAGTCTCTTTCTTTTTGACCTTTTTTTCCCTTCCATTTCACTAGGCGTGGTTACTTGCATCTAAAGTTTATCAAAAAAAAAAAAAAAAACAAAAAACTGAACACATGGCTTCTAAAGTGCTATGATTTTATTGATGACTGGGTTCACAATTGTTTTTTTTTTTTTTTTTGTGAATTTTTTTCCCCAGATTACCTGAATAAATCCTTGGAAAGTATGTCTGTTTTCTATAATTGGTTGTTTGGAACTTTTCTCTCAAAAGACCACCACCATCCAGTGTTAGATTGAACTCATATATAGTGCCTTGGCATGATCAAGGTATCATAGTTCATTTTAGTTTTGTAGATATTAAAGCTTATAAAAGTTGTAAAAATCAGTGTTGAAACCTCAGTGATGCATTTAATAGATGTCCAGCGTGTTAACTTCTAATGAAGGCTTGCACTCTAGATTTTGGTTCTTGATGTTGGTGATATGGAATGAAGTGTTTTCTTTATTGTTAAAGTTTTAGACATTTTTCATATCTACAATAGCCCGAGTGCATGTCTAGGTTGATATTGCTGCTGGTGGATGGCATTCTACTGCATTGACTGATGATGGGGAGGTAAATATGCTCTTTGAATCTTAAAGTTTCTTAGTTTGACTACATGCTTGTCATTTTCATGACTTGTTTCAGTGCTAAACTGGAAATAGCGAGAAGTTTGTTCTATTTTTATAGTTACATCCTGAGCTTATGTTTTATTCATTTTTTCTATATTATTATTATTTGTATCAATTTTTTTTTATTAAACTGTACTAGAATTTAAGCAGCAGAACTTTCCTAGCTTGGGATCTTAAATCCACAATTATTTTTCTTGAAATGGTTGTATTTTAAGTTAAAGTGTTTGCTTTTAGCTTTGGCTTTGAGGCCTTATTCCCCCTTCTCAGATTTTTTCATGATGCTTGAATTGGATTTTCATATTTGAAATCATAGACATATCCTCCCTCTTAGTCTGGGAACTGTCTCCATTAATAATATGCTCTGTGAATAAACCTAGCTTCCTTGTAACTTTGTTTTCAAGGCGAATCAGGTGTTACCTTCCACATCACTTATGCTACATGTTTCCTAATCTGATTTTCTTGTCTTTCCTATTTGAGATGAAAATAACTTTTTGCATAATAAATGTGCCTTTTGCAGGTGTATGGCTGGGGAAGAGGTGAACATGGAAGATTGGGTTTTGGAGATAATGACAAGAGCAGTAAAATGGTTCCCCAGAGGGTTAATCTTCTAGCAGGGGAGGACATTGTTCAGGTATTATCAACATTATGCCATATGATTTGGGTGCTCTTGGAAGTTCTTAATTTCATTTTGTATATATTACAAATTTTTTGGTTTTGTCAACCCAATCTTGCAATTCCTTTTGTTTGTCTTGGTGTATTAGAAGAATGTGAAATACCATGTTCTGCAGGATAATGCATATATGTACAAAAATGCTTGTTTATATCGAATGGTTAAAATCATCACTAGTGTCCCTAATATATCAAAGGATTTTGAGATTTTGGTAAATTTTGCTTGAACTTGAAATTAAACTTGGAGTTGAAGATAATGGTGGAGCCATTTCTACAAAGTAAAATGGCTGGATTACATGCCTCCACATTTGTGGGGCCCTTTTTCACTGGAATTCTGGTGTGTATTTCCAGTCATCTTAGTATATTGTTAATAGTAATACCATCATTAAGAGTACTTAATCAGGTACAGCAACAGGTTTTACATCAACCCTTGCAAGGAGATGTAGGAGCTCTGATAACTGTTTGATGAGACATGCAAGCCTTACATTTTTTATATAATTTCTGGTGATGCCCAATATTTGCAGCCCATATTTGTGTTTGCCATGACAATTCTCATCATTGGAATTGATTCTAACAGATATAAATTTGAATTGTTGCTATTTTTTGCTTTCTATGGTGAACCAGTCTAATATCCTCACTTGTTTCAAGATTGAACTGATTTATTGGTGATCCAGGTATCTTGTGGTGGGACTCATTCAGTTGCATTGACACGTGATGGACGAATGTACACTGTAAGTATAATCATTTCTTTCTATTTCAATGGCATTATATATGGTTGGCGTGCAGTTTTTATTCCTTTGTATTTACCTTTCACGGGCAGAATCTTGAGGTTGATTCCTTTATCCCGCATCTATGTCTTTTTTATTATGTCACTGCCTGTAATATAATTGCCTCCATGAACTCTTAAAAAAACTTATATAGGTATAGATAATTGCACTTTCAAACACTTTCGTAGCGGATGAGTTTTGTTTTAAGATTGACTATTCATGTACTCTGACTGGTTTTTCTGGCAGTTTGGCCGAGGTGACCATGGACGACTTGGATATGGGAGGAAGGTGACTACAGGCCAACCAATGGAAGTGCCAATAGACATCTCACATCCAAAAAATCTTAATGACAGTGGAGATGAGGGACACAGGATTGCTAAACTTGTTGCTTGTGGAGGTCGGCATACTTTGGCCATCGTGGAATGGCACCCTGGTGGTTCTAAATAGATATGACACGATGTCGTCTAAATGTCTGAACTAGATAATCAGCGCAGAGAACATTGACCTGGGATAATTTTCTGTATTACTTCGTGGTGATTGAGATGGTGTTCGCTTTCTTACATTACTTAACGGGAGAACTGTGATTCAAGTATTCTTGTAACTGGTAAGTGATAACTGATAACTATTAATTGAGAATCCTACTGTCCTTGTAATGATGAAATCTTCAACCTCCCTGACTTCATTCTTCTGTATTGTCTCTCTCGTGGTTATACACAACTTTCTCAATTTCGTTTTAGTTGATGTTTTGTTTTACATAATATTTTGGTTTCGAAAACATGTTTCGGAGTTGTACTCTCTCACTGTATATATAATATATATATTAATTAAATTTTTTTTATTTCAAATCAAAAAATAAAATTGTTTAGAATTGTATAATTTAATTTAAAAAATAATAAAATGATTTTTTTAACAAAATTAAGAAATATATAATATTACAAGAATGAAATCATCAATCTTCTGTTATTATATTATTTGATTGTATTAAAATTTAATCATAATATATATAAATATGTTAAAAAAAATTTAAAATGGATTCAAATTTTAACTGAAATAAAAATAATATTTTATCTTATTTTTTTAACCGGTAACATTGAACAAAAAAATAACTGACAATCATCTCTATGCATGCGCCTGCGTAACAATTCAGCATCGACATAATAAGGAAGAGAATTGCATGGTGTAATCTAAAAAGAAAGTAGGGAGGAGCTTGTAAAATATCAAGTTTTATTGAACAAGGATGCACATCATGATTGTCTGTGTTATAGCTAATAACGAGCAAATTTATCTGTTCGATTAGGTTTTTTTATTTATATTAAAAATTAATTAATTTTATACATGTTATATTTTGTTATTTTAATATTTAATTAATAAAATTATAATTGATAAAATTTACTAAAAATAGGTTTTTTTCCCAATAAAAAATGATAATATATATTAAAGCTCTAATATTAAATAAATATCAAAATATATAATTATTCTAATATATTTAAAAGAAAATAAAACTTAAAAATCATGATTATTATTATTTTGAATGTTTTATCTATAATAATTAGAAAATTCAATACCTAATAATATTAACAAAAAAAAAATATTATTATATTTAAAGAAATTATTTAACTTGAAAATAAAAAAAAGAAATAATAACTAACATTATTTTTTAAATGATGACCAACACAAATTAAAATTAAAATTTTTAAAAAAATCTCAATAATAGTGGAATTAAAAAAAATGGAAACAAAAACTCAGAGCATGTACATATAAATATGAACAAAAATAAGAATTATGTAAACAATATATATATATATATATAAAAAATTTCTTCAAAGAGTAATGAAAAGTGAAAATCACAGTTGAAATAATTGTTAATTACTGTTTGAAATTGTGATCTCCTTTAGCCATTCTATAAAATAATAGTCGTGGTGCCCATAAGCTTACACGTACACCCTAGTTATAAAAAAAAAAAAATTATAAGTGGGAAAAAAAATATTAAAAAAAAGTTGTTTCGGAGATTATTCATGGTGTGCATAAGCTGTCCTGGACACTCCGGTTATTTAAAAAATATATACGTGGAAAAAAAATAGTAGTGCACGTAAGCTGGCTCGAACATTACAGTTATAAAAAAAATATATTAAATGAGAAAAAAATAGGAAAAAAAATGTTAAAAAAAATGTGAATCCACAGATAAAAAAATACGTGGGAAAAAAATTATGGTGCTCGTAAGCTGGTCTGGATACTCCGATTATAAAAAAAATAGCAAAAAAATATGTAAATGGAAGAAAAAGAGAAAAAAATGTATGAAAAAATGGGTCCAGAAATTAATCGTGGTGCATGTAAGCTAGCCCTGACACCCCGTTATAAAAAAAACAGAAGCCCGGTTTAAAAAATAGAAATCACCTTTCCAAACAGTAATGAGAAAAAAAATTGTAGTGCATATATATTGATAGGGACACCCCAGTAATGAGAAAAAAACAAAAAAAATATATAAGTGAAAAAAAAAAAGTGAATCTAGATATTAGTCGTGGTGCACATAAGCTGCCACAAATACCTTGGTTAAAAAAACACAACAAAAGAAACCCGGTTAAAAAAAATGACTTGGACACCCTGATTATAAGAAAATGGATTTTTTTTAAAAGACATCCTAGTTTATTTAAAAAAAAAATACCCAGTTATAAAAAAAGTTCAAGGAGAAAGCATCTTTTTAAATAGTAATAATAAAAAAAACTCATGGTGCATGTAAACTAAACCGGATACCCGGTCATGAAAAAAATGTACAAGTGGTAATAAAAAATAGGGAAATAATAATAATAGTACAAAACATGGATCTAGAGATTAGTCGGTGCGCATATGCTGCAATAGATACTCTGATTGAAAAAAAACAAATAAAAAGCTTGGTTAAAATAAAAATATGAAAAACACCTTTTCAAATAGTATTGAACAGTGAAAATTACTGTTAAAAAAAAAAGAAGCACGATTATAAAAAAAAATACAAGGAGAAAACACCTTTTTAAACATTAATGAGAAAAAAAAATCGTGGTCCACATAAATTAACCCGAATACCCCGGTCATGAAAAAAAATATAAGTGGAAATAAAAAAATAAATCTAAAAATTAACATGATACGTGTAAATTGTCATTAATATTCTAATTAAAAAAAATAAAAAAACAACTTTTCCAGAGAGGAATTTTCAAAATCAGGATTGGGAAGAAAAATAAAAGCACGCGAAAGAAAAAACAAAAACCCGGATTTTAGGGGGGAAAAAAACAACCAAAATCAATTTTGTTGGCTGAAAAAGATTCGTATATATTCTCTGAAGCTGCAGCGGCAGAATCACGCCCGATCTCTCTATGGCCACCAGTATCAGTCCTCTCAGGCACGGCGTAGAATGTCTCTTTGCTTGAAGTTGCATCTCTGGCCGCTCCCTTAGCAGCTGCAGGACGGGATTCAACTGTTTGTGTGTGAAGATTTTCTGGTTTCTTAGAATTATTGTCCCCTGAAAATATTAGAGAAGGTGACACAAATAAACTGAGTTTTTTTTTTTTTGTTGATAAAATACGAGCAGCAAGAAATATTATTAGAAATATAAAGAGAATTAATGTCCGGAAACAGCATGCAAGCAAAAGAACGAGAATGCCCACGAATTTATGATTATAAATTAAATTAACAGTATGTACACAGACTCAGACAACAAAAAAACAGGAGCAAGTTTGATGAGAGCTCATACCAAAACATGCCAACAAGAAACTCATCTTTCTTACGCCCGGGAGAAGATTGATGAAGCAAAATTGTTCCTCCTAAACTGAGCATGTTTGAGGTATATACATATGATGTTGACGGTGGAGGCAGCCAGGCATGGTTGTGCAGAACAGTATAGGAGATTTGAAACCAAAAGTAGTATAGAAAATGTGGCAGCAAGGCATACAAGAACAGAACAATATAGGAAATCTGGAAGCAGGAGCATTATAGGAAACGTATCCTGAACACACACACAAACCAACATAGGAAATATATACTTGAACAGAAAACAGTGGCTAATGAATCATAGTATGGTCATTAGAACATGAATCAGAGCTTACTTTTGGCATGTATAGGTCTATTATCTCCCCATATTTCTCAAAATGACTGCAAATTGGTCGTAATACTCTAGTACGTATTAACAATGCTAGTTCTCTAATTCTATCCCTGTCTTTCAGGTATTGTGAAAAGAGTTCGAGGCTCGGCACGCACTTATTTTAACGTTTGATTGCATGTACTGGCAGTTGCTCAAACCAAACCAAACCAAAGGTGCATAAAACAAGCTCATAATAAGCCCTTTTGTTACCTAAGACTAGACAGCTGTGTTCCCTTTCTGAGTGTCCCGTGGACAAAGAATGTCCCTTGTTCCCAAAGGGAATCAGCAGCACGACAACCAAGATGGCACCTGAAAGGTACCTGCAAAGACCCCATCATATCTCAAAACTTGTGAAGCCCACACGTAGTGTTTCTGGGGAACCCAGTCCGATCCTGGTGTTCAAGCTCAAATTTGGCCAGAGAGAGGCAGTGTTTCTGGGGAACCCAGTCCGATCCTGGTGTTCAGGCTCAATTTTGGCCAGAGAGAGGCAGAGAGAACATACCCAAAAGCAAGGGCAGTAATGGCCAAAGAAATGATTGCCATGGCACTTGCACCTGCTAAACTATCATTTCTCCATGCAGGAAGATGGACAAACCCTACAAGCATTGAAGAAGGGCCAATTACCCCACCTGTCAGTGCATATATCAACATGAAGCTTGTTGCTGGATTGCCACCCTAATCTGAAAATAAAAGCAAAATATTCAGAGCCAAACTAGCACTCATTGGTATCTCAAAAGCAAAAGAACTGCAGATTAAAGACCAAGAGTGCATACGTGGGTGATTATGCTCACCGTTGATATATTTATCAACTGAATAACCTGCTAGACCAAGCACAATGATATAAAATACCAAGTTCACTGCTAAAAGTGGACTTATTAAATCTTTACTATCCCTTCCAATAGCCATTATTAAGACTACTCAAAATCCGACCTTTATTCAAATCCAGAAATGATTCTCTTCAGAGTACTCTCAGAAAGAGAAGGGCTTATGGGGTTTTGTTAATGTTCGTGAAAAAACAGTTGTTTACGTGGCCCTTAACGTGGGAACCTGATCTCACTGGGGTGTGTTTGTGGAAGGATGCAGGGTCTTAAACGTGGAGGGACAAAGGGATTGTTCGGATCTATGCAAACAAACACAAAGAGCTTGTTGAGGTTCCAAAGATTAGTTCCAGCTTTCTCTTCTTCCTTCTGGAAGTAGCTACTTTCTAAGGAGATTCGCATTGATTTATTTACTGGTGATGTAAAAGGACTAGAATGGGATAGAATGTACTAGGGCACTTGTTATTGACTGACCCTCAAAAGAATATCAAAGAAAAATCTACTACAAATGGAAATCTAGAGAAAAAGAAGTGACACGTTTGAGACATGCACAAGGCCACAGTACACAGCAGCTCAAGTCACAGGGGACCAAGATTGAAGCCAACTCTTCTGTCCTAACATGCTGTTTTTAAAAATGAATTATAATATGTCACTGCCCTTTTCTCTTACAAATTCACAGCATAAACAAAAAGGCTAAGTTTTGTGTTTTTGAGTGGTCTCAGTGACTAAAAGGATGCATGGACCTCAGGGATTTAATTAAGCACAGATATTGCAATATGATCTGACAGTATTTTGAGTTACGAATCGAGGTATGGCGATGCATACAGTGAAACTTTGACCGAAAATTCAAATCCTGGAAAGCCAAATCTAGTAAATTTTGTTGGGTTAGCTTGTTTACTGAGCTAAGCAGAAACAACCGCATAGATGGTTAATTTCTACAAACTTCAGTTGATGGCCACCTGATCACGAGTCACTGATTAGAGAGGTGATATGAAACTTACCATATGTTCAAAGAAATTATCTTATTTAAAAATTTAAATTATAAGATAAGTTTCCAGAATATGATTTATATTATTCTTTAACATACAAGTTCTTTAAGCTTGAAACTTGCATACATATTCACACTACCTTATCCTTGATTTTTATTGAATAGAATGAGAGTGATGAAATTTGAACTCGTGACCATTGGGTCAACAAGACTCTGATACCATATTAAAGAATCATCTCACCTAAAACTTTAAGTTGTTAAATAAAATCCCAAAATAATTTTGATATATGGATTCAGAGCTATGAAATTCCATTATATTGAAGCAGGTTCCATTATCTTCAAAATAGACCATAAAATCTCTCACACAGACAAAAAAGAGAAAAGATGTTTATCACAGAAATTTATTCTATATATACCCACACACCTGTCTATTCTTTTTCCTACTAAACCACCCAGAGACTTTACTTCTATAGTAGTCTTGAAAAGTAATAGCGAGGTTTTGAATCCTATGATTTCACAACTATACGGAGTCTTCCAGGACTACTGTTTCTAGGGGAGGTTCAACAAAGAAAACCAAGGAGCTTAGGAAGAGAATGGAGATGGCGAATATAATGAGTGATTTACAAGGATCTGCTTGTCTTTTAACCAGTGCAATGCCTTCATCCTGACCACTTGAAGATGCATCGTCCAATTGTAGAGATGCACATGTGAAAAAACCATAAACCATGCCTGTCAAAACTGCTCCCAAGTGTGTCCTACAGAATGCAGCAGGTAAAAAGGCTCCATTAATCATGTAGCAGAGTACAGAAAAACCATTTTATGCTCATTGTTCTTCCCATTATGTTTCTATCAAATCCTTCTCAGGATCCAATAATCGTATATTTATATGATTAGGTGGTCAAGAGAAGTATCTTTTAAGAATTGTCAGCCTGCTTTAAAATAGCAGTTATCGTACCAGTCATCAATGGGACCAAAATGGCTCAAGATGAAGCTAACACCAGTAGTGATTACTGCCTTCTGGAACATACGATCAAAATCATCCTTCGATATTACATCTTTATTTTGATTCTGATAAATGAGCCAAGCTCCAATAATGGCAAATACTGGTCCCTGCATTAATATCAATGTTAAAATAGCCAACATATTACTGGCATATCTTTCAAAAATCTGGGCCTGGAAAACAAATTAGTAACCGATTGGCAAGAATGTAGAGAAATAAGGGAAGAAAAAAAGAGGAGGTGAAATCCTGCTTACTGTGCCACCAACAGTTGGCTCTGGTGTGTGAAGAAAGCTTGTTAAGTTTCCTGAAATTCCCCCAAGCACGTATATCAAGAAAAATGTGATGGAACCATAACCTCGACAAACTTCAGGCCCAAAAGTAAGCAGTGACCAGGATCCAAGAACCACATGAAATGCTCCAGAGTGCTACATATACCATTTAAGTATTAGAGACTAGATTTTGCAATGTCAAAGTAACAACGCATCAGTCTTGCCAAAACTCGAACTGATAAACTGTTTCCTGCATGCTACGCATTATGAGTTTACTTCATTTATTACAGCATTCACGACATTCAATATATTACGGTTTATAACGTTTTGCAACGACAAATGCAGACTTGAAATGGATCCAAGTTACTATGGATAAAATTGGCTCTTTTAATGAACAGTAATAGATTGGAAAAACGAACCCATTTGTCAATCTTGTACCAGAAACATTGGTGTCACAAGCCTCCACCATTCTCCAACTAGGATCAAATCATTTATCTTTGCGCCATACAGTAGTGGGAGTGAAAAGAGCGCAAATTCGGAATTCCTCACCGGACTGGCAATTTCGAACAGAAAAACGGCAATATTTATGGAAGCCAATGTACCTCTGCATTCAAATACGGATCGGCAACTATATTAGCTAGCATGCCATGAAATAGAAACTATGAAACTCTTCCATAAGAACAAGAAGACAACATGACATCGTGTGATGGAACAAGGACTTCATTAAGGCAGGATATGACTTACATTAAATAGAAATCAGAGGTTTCATAATTTTGCTCTAAAGCTTCACCTGATGGCTTCGTTAATACATCAGACTGTCTATCTAACACATCTTTATTTAGCCCATAATTAGCTAACCAATCAGCCACACAGTTGGCCTCTCTATAAACATGAACTGTTCGAACCTCCCAATCTCTATCCAACAAACCCCTAATCTGCATGGTTAATGTGTAATTTCTGTCCATGCTCACTGTATCTATCTCCTCCAAGATTGCCTTTACTGACCCATCTCAAATTATGCCGAATTCCAGAGGCCAATTCATATTGCTTGCATTTCTTTTTCTGATGGCCATATTTGATATCATCCATGTATACCAATTTTGGCTGAAAAAAAGATCTCTTTCCTCTACCTTGATAAAGACCTCCCATATCTTACGGGCTTTGGGGCAATCTCTCAAAGCATGAGTTACCGTTTCCACTTCATGAAGGCAATGGTTACACCATCGATTATCTGTCAGTCGTCTTCTCCATCGCATTTCATTTGTCATAATTGAATTATGAGCCACAGTCCAAAGAAACAATTTGATGCGCTCCATTCCCTTCCACTCCCATATAACCCTCCAAATGGGATCATGGTCCATTAATCTCCTGTCCTCTTGAAGCCTATAAGTTATTTTTGTTTTAAACCTGCCATTTGATGATTGGTCCCAAATCATGGTGTCTTCAACCATATCCTGAGTAGGAGGAATATAACCAGCTACTCCCATCACAATTTGCATGGGGATTAGGTGGGCAAATTCTTCCCATTTCCACTTGCCCCTATCATCCACCATATCAGCCACTGAGTAAGTAAGTTTATCCACCGGAACCTCCCCAATTATATGATTTAAAAGAGGACCATAGCTTGCCAACCAACTATCTTTCCAAAATTCTCCTGAGCTACTCCCCAAGCTAATTTCATTACAAAAGCCTTATTCATTTTCTTCATTTTCTTTATTCCCAATCCACCCTCTTCCTTAGGCTGACACATCCTTTCCCAATTGACAAGATGAATCTTGTCTCTTCCTTCTCGATGGCCCCATATGAATCTTCTACATATCTTTTCTATCTCATTACATGTATGCTTTGGAATTACCGCAGCTTGTATTGAATACAATGGGATAGTTGACAACACAGATTTACATAAGGTGATCCTTCCTGCTAGAGATAGATTGTTAGACTTCCAACCAGTTAACTTTTGTTGCAAATTTTCCAGCAGATAGTTGTACGTTTGCTTAGTAACTCGTTGATGTAACAAAGGAACTCCAAGATATTTTCCCAAATCCTTCGTGACCATCAACAATGGTGTTGATCACAAAAGCTAATTCCGTTTCTTGTGTTCTTTCCATCTTTCAGAAAAGTAACCTGACAACAAGGTAGTTGGCAGCTGCTGTTGCTCCTCGATGCTGCAGAATGTGGTTGATCAAGATGTGTTGGAAAAATGGACACAGTGGAGGGACGAACATTAACTTGAAAATTTCTGAGCTGATTTGAAAACTTTAGTTAAACAATGATTAAAAGTCCTTCAACTAATTCTGGGGTGGAAGATAAGGCCAGAAAGGTTTTAATGATGTTGATAGCATTTTTTCTTTGGTGACAATGGACTGGAAAATGATTTTGCAACCCAAAAGTCCACCTATAATTCTCCAACCGGTTGAAATCTAGGGAACAACAACCAATATTTCTTTTTTAAGAATATAGAGTGGGGTCTATTTTTTTGGTGACATGAAAAACAATGCTCATGCGTGTGTTTTAAAGAAGATAAATAAAGAAGGATTCATTCAATTGTACGACAATTAATTTAAAATAAAAAATAAAAAAATAATATTATTAAAATACAGTGTTAAGTACAACTAAATAAAAGTGACAGATAACTAGAAGAAAAGGTAGTTGAGTTTTAAAATAACCAGCATTACATTACAAAAATAAAAATAATCTAAGTTAATTAACTAAATTGTTGTTTAGGTTCTGAGACTGTAATAAATTGATTAAAAAAAATTAATAAACCTTTTTTTCAAAATAAAAAACTTTAAGCATATTTTAAATTTTTTAAGCTCGTGACCCGAGTCATTAAATAAAAAAACATTTCATCTAAAAAAACCATAAATCCAACCCTCAATAAATTAAATGTTAAATAATAAATTTAAAAAATATATATATACAATAATATCAAAAACAAAACAAAAAATATATCACAAACAAATTTTGAAGTTTCTGCTATTGATGATATTTTCCTACCACTGCTTGCATGTATGTACACACAGATGTCCTCGTCCAGGATTCACTCTAGCAATCAAGATCTACTGATATAAATATGGGGAAATGATAACTCACCTTTATCAAGCTTGTCAAGATAAGCATTTAGATATTCCAGCTCGTCCTTCAAATTGATTTGCACATTTGCATCCAATAAATCTGTCCTCTCGTTGCAAGAATCTGAAGAGGGCTCGCTTACATTATCCTGGAGTTTTCCAAAGTAAGAATCTAATAAACTCAGATGCTTCTCATTTGCACCAGACTCTGATGCATAGCACACCACAGAGAGATTTTCTCTCCTTGTTCTGTGGATTTTATGCAGGTGGGGCATATCAATCACGTTCTGGATCTTCAAGAGACCCTGTTCAAGAATCGTTCCTTTTGAGGCATTCTTCCCGCCTCTAGACTGAACTTTCACCAAAACACCAGCAGTTGCAGGTATTGCTGGCCAATTCCTCTGCAGATCACTTGAAATTGAGAAGTAACTGCCCACCTGAGCAAGACCATAACAGGCACAAGGAAGGAATCTCTCGTGTTGCCTTACTGGATTTTGAGTTGAGAGAGTATGATCTTTACAGGGAATTTTGTAGCATACTGGAACTACAGCCATTTAAACCTGCAAAATCAACCGAACAAGATAATATCAGCAGCTAGAACTCTGGCAGAGAAGAAAAAAAGCTGTCTGTCGAATTACTATTGTCCTTTAGAAATCCGTTCTAAACATCTACAAAAATACATAAATACAGAAGAAATGCTACTCTTCAAATCAGCTAGTCAATCTCAAGGAACAAGAATCCGACCCGACAGTCCTGTTGCTCGGTAAAGATTTTATTTCACTACTTTGAGAGGAGAAATTTCAAACAACATGATCACTCAGATTATAGATATTTGGAGGGAGTTGTTTTTATGGAAAACATTACTATTCCCAAGTGAAAATTCACAAAAAATGCTTTCTTAAAAATATCTTCAAGTTAATTAAGGAGCTATCTCATATGCTTATAAATGATGCTTTTAAGCCACAATTAGCGTTCGACACTCTCTATAGTGCCCTGTTTGCTCAGAAACTACTTAAAGGTTAAATTAAATTGATAAAGTCAGATGGCTAACGCAATAAATAAAAGTTTTATGTAAAAAAAAAAAATATTAAAAAATAATATAAATCATATTACGGAGTTTTATTTAAAGTTTTTAAATGAGATTATTTCTTAATATTGTATCAGAAACTTATAGACCTAGCAGTCACAAGTTCGATTCTCACCACCATTATTCTATTTGATGAAAAATCAAGCATAACAAAATATGAAACCGTGTAAATTTTAAATTCAAAAAGTTTTCACTTAAGAAAATATATTAAATAATAATATAAATCATATTATATAATCTCGCATAACAATTTAGATGGGAGATGATTACTTAATAGATTTTATCCATCACTTGCTAAGTCAAGGAAGCCAACTTCATTTGGAACAACCCAAATAAACCAGTTCATGACCAGTACAGGTTTGGATATGCCAAGCCTGAACTAAAACTGAAGATGTGTGTGAGCTGGCATCATGGTATTCACCAGGAACACAAAATTTCTTGTTTCGAGCAAAAATCTCACAGTGCAACGTAAATCAATTGAAAGAAGAGAAAGGAGAAGGGATTCTCCTCCTTTTTCTGGCTTATTTCTCAGTTCATCGTAGTGAACAGCAATCATTTATTAAAACTAAATCAAATTTTAGAGAGAGAAAATGATCACAGAAGCAAGATAGCCAGACCTGAAAGGAGGAGAGTAAGAGAATGGAGGTGTACCATAAAAGGATGGCAGTTGATGCGCTGTCAAGAATGACAAACTGCGCCGTTAAGCCCCAGAAGCTTGGAACTAACAAGGATTGTTGCAGATAGCAGTAAAGGACGCACTTTCCTGCTGGTACTTGCATCCTGCTTCTTATTGCAAGAATCTTGGAAGTGAAACAGCTGTTCAGGATCGGCCGCAATCTAGTTATTCCTTTCTTATCTTTGTTGGCCCATTTAAATGCTGCCACGTGTGACTTATGGAAATCCCCACCCTACTTCTGGTGGTGGATTTGCCCCGCCATGGATTTTCATAAGCGTACAAAATGTGGTTCACGGAGATCACGTCTGCAAATAAAACTTCAATTTAATTATTCAATATTTGCGAGCTTTATAATTTACTTATTGACTTGTTGACTTATGTTCTTCTTTTACGTGCCAACAACAAACAGGTAAGGAACCATTTTCCGCAATCAAAATTTTAAATCATTTTTACATAATATAAATTAATTTTAATTAGTAAATAATTTTAAGAACACGTCATACTCACGACGTCACCGTTTGGTATCTGAACACTGCTTAAACTGTTTGGTATCTGAACATTTTTATAGAAAAACAAATCCAACCTTTTTCATTAGCTTAAAGTTTATTTTATATTTTATATTTTTAAATTATTTGGATAGGTTAATATTAAAAATAATTTTAAAAATAAAAAATATCATTTTAATATTAAAAAAAACAATATTAATATTACAAACAGTGAAGTGTTAGTTAGGTGTTGCATGCTAGAGAGTCAGCTGTTAGTTAGCTGTCGCACGTGGATGGCTAGGTAGTAGATATTGGTCCTTTCGAGATGTTCCCTATGCTCTTAACTTAGCTTTTGCCAGCTAGTTAACCTTCATCAGAAAACGTATAAATAATTAATTACAGATTAACATTAACAATAAGAATTAATAATGACAATTAAACTAAAAGAGAAGAGATTTTGCTCTATTTTTCTTTTGAAAAATAGTATTTTTTTCCCTTCAAAAAACATATAAATAATTACATTATTTATCATTATATTTATTAAATATCAAGTTTTTTATTTTTTATTTATTTTTGATGATGCTATTATAATTTTTTTTCTAATAATTCAAAATCAAACAATTAAATGACGATTATATTCATCACTCAATGCATCTGTCCATTTCTAATATCAATCGATGCCATCTATAACAAAGATAATAGAATTATCAGTTATCAAGTCGAGAACTCCTAAGGTAATTGCTCAAAAGTGGACGTTATAGTATAATCTCTAAAAATTAATTCTGATAGAGAATAATATAAATTATATATTGAGATTTTATATAATAATTTAAGGTTTTAGATGAATTGGTTCATTGACATGATATCAAAGCTTTGTTGATCTAACGATCATGAGTTCAAATTGCATCACTTTCATTCTATTTGATAAAAATTAAGCAAGAAATAATGTGGACGTTTGTGCAAGTTTGAAGTCAAAGAAATTTTTACTTAAGAGAGTGTATTGAAAAATAATATAAATTATATTTTAAGATTTTATTTAATATCTTAAGATTTTAGGTGGATTGGTCTTTTGATACAATGATGTTAATCTTAATATTTGTTTATAAATAATACATGGAAGTTTGTTAGGGTAGGAATAAATATTTTTTTAAATTATTTTTTATTTAAAAATATATATTTTTTAAAAAAACCATGGTTAATATTAGCACATTAAAATAATAAAAAAAACAAATTAAAATATTAATTTCAAGCATTTTTGTTTTTGAATTTTGGCCAGCCTCTGTTTATATAAGAACTTAAAGCTGACTCTTTCTAACAAGAAAAATCTAAACAGGAAAAAACCTCAACTAAGACAATAAATTCTAACGATAAGAAAACAAATTAAAACTTTATAACTAAGTTAAGTTGAGATGGGCTCTAAGGGTATGTTTGGAATTGCTTTTGCTTTTGTGGTTGAGGTTGAAAAAAAGTAGTTTTAAAAAAAGTGCTTTTACTGTGGTTCAAAATAAGCAGTGAAGTGTTTGGTTAAAACCATGGTTGAGTTTGAGGTTAAAAAAAACAGTTTTGTATGTTTGGTTACCAAATTTTTTATTTTGCTTTTAACTTGTAAAATTATAGAATACACGTGACACAAGCGCCCACACACACACACACATATATATTTATGTATTTAATAATTATAATAAAAAAAATATAATTAATAATTCAACTAAATTAGATATTTGTTTTTATTCTCCCATCAAACTACTTATAATTTCATCCAAACTAAATTTATACGTGAAGGGCTCTTCGATCCCGAAACAATCATAAAATATCATTTAAAATAAAATTAAAATTGCAAGACAAAAATTATATTGTGATATTCTTCTAATATATTTATTTATTATAATTACTTTTTAAATTATTTTAATATTATATATATATATATATATATATATATATATATATATATATATATATATATATATATATATTAACAACATTTTGAAAGTGGGGTCCACCAACTTTTATTTGCGTTTATAGTTTTACCAAACACTCAAATGCTAACTTTTTTCAAACCACCGTCCACGCCGCGTTACCAAACGGGCGCTAAGGAAGACAAGTTACAGCTGACATTTCTAAACATTTTAAAAGTGATAGTTACGGAACTCTTCGTACATGTCTGTTCCGAATTAACAAGACTGGTCCTTGAAGGTTGCTTCCAGTTCTTAAATTACATGAACCGTCAGCAGAAACTGATGCTTATTTATTTGGCAATCCCTATCCATTATATATATATAACACAAATAAAATATATATTTTTTAAAACTCATTTTCTATTAAATCATAACCACAATAGCTATTGTAACGCAAAACAGTAAAACAAACCACCTTGACTGCCAAGAAAAACCATTACAGAAGAACAAGAAATCATTTATCAGCTCCTTATTTGAAGCCCTGCTGCTGACTTTTACAAAATTCCAAACATAAGCAAAATCCAACTTTGATTTTCCCTTGTTTCTCTCTCAACCAATTTCAATGGAGAAATCTTGTTATGGCCGTGATGGTATATACAGATCATTAAGACCAACGCTTGTCCTTCCTAAGGATTCTAATCTTTCTTCGGTCTCGTTTCTTTTCAGGAACTCCGATTCTTACCCTCGTAAACCAGCTCTTATTGATGCAGATTTGTCAATAACCTTATCTTTTTCAGAGCTCAAATCCGTTGTTATCAAGTTCGCTCATGGATTACTTAATCTGGGCATCTCTAAAAATGATGTTGTGCTTATCTTTGCTCCCAATTCATACCAGTTCCCTACCTGTTTCTTGGCTATCACTTCCATTGGTGCTGTTGCAACAACTGCGAATCCTCTTTATACAACCTCAGAACTTTCGAAACAGATTAAAGATTCTAAACCCAAGCTGGTTATCACAGTCCCAGAATTATGGGGCAAAGTCAAAGGTTTCAATTTGCCTGCTGTTTTTCTAGGACCAAAAGAGGTGTCTTTGCCGTTGGAGTCAGGTTCAAGAATCAGAAGTTTCCATTCTTTGGTTGAGTCAGGAGGGTCCAACTCTGACTTTCCTGTGAGTGATGTGAAGCAAAGTGATATAGCTGCGCTTCTGTATTCGTCAGGTACTACAGGGGTTAGTAAAGGAGTGATCTTGACTCATGGGAATTTCATTGCTGCTTCTTTAATGGTCACTATGGACCAAGCAATGGCAGGTGAGATGCACAATGTGTTCCTTTGTTTCCTGCCCATGTTTCATGTGTTTGGCTTGGCTGTGATTGCTTACTCACAATTACAAATGGGAAATGCTGTTGTGTTAATGGGGAAATTTGAATTTGAGATGGTTTTGAAGACTATTGAGAAGTATAGAGTGACCCATATGTGGGTTGTGCCTCCAGTAATACTTGCCTTGTCTAAACAGAGTTTGGTTAAGAAGTATGACCTTTCGTCGTTAAGAAATATTGGTTCAGGCGCTGCTCCTCTGGGAAAAGATTTGATGAAAGAATGTGCCAAGAATTTGCCGGATACCATAATTACTCAGGTAGTTGATATGGCTGATTCTAGTTCCTATGAAAATCATAATTCATGTTTGAGAAAATATGAAATGTTTTGATGTTCTCGTTTATTCACAAACAATCATGTCCTTTCGATTTCTCAAAGAAAAAAACAGAAGATTTTCTTCTTTCTGAATCAAGATTCGCTCCGTGGTTTCAGGGCTATGGCATGACTGAAACTTCTGGCATTGTTTCAGTGGAGGATCCGAGAATATGTGCTCTACATTCTGGTTCTGCTGGAATACTGGCTGCAGGAATTGAGGCCCAGATTGTCAGTGTGGAAACTGCAATGCCTCTCCCTCCTAATCAGCTCGGGGAAATATGGGTTAGGGGACCCAATATGATGAGAGGTAAGATACTTATTAACCTGCATCATTGAGAAACTTTCAGTTCTTGCACAAATGGCTTCTAGAATTTTGGTGTTGGTACGACAAAAAAGGGTCTCTGGTTAGCTAGGAAATTTAAATGACTAACTTCCTGTGTGCATGATTGGTCAGCTTGATGCAAGTTCGGATTACAATCAGACTCTCTTGTTGGATTCATATTTCAAATATCCGTTTAACTAAATCCACCATGTTGTGCAATCCATTAACAGGTTATCTCAATAATCCTCAAGCCACAAAAGATACCATAGATAAAAAGGGTTGGGTACATACTGGAGATCTTGGATATTTTGATGATGATGGACAACTTTTTGTTGTTGATCGGATTAAAGAGCTCATCAAGTATAAAGGTTTTCAGGTAATATCTAGCAAAGAAAATTCATAAATACTTGTAAATTTGTTTATTGCCTGTGGAAATACCTTCGGTTATTCTGAGCTGAATAGCTACACTGAATTCTGCTATTCCTTTTTACTCTATTGATTTTCACAAGGTGGCACCAGCTGAGCTAGAAGGGCTGCTAGTTTCTCATCCTGAAATTTTGGATGCTGTCGTCATCCCGTAAGCTGAAAACATGCATTTGTACCACTAAATCAGTGAGCTCGAAAAAAACTACTTCCATGTTATTGATTATTTGTATTACTCGCTGTAGATATCCTGATGCTGAAGCTGGTGAGGTCCCAGTTGCATATGTTGTGCGCTCACCCAACAGCACACTGAATGAAGAAGATGTTCAGAAATTTATTGCTGATCAGGTAAGTGGCATAGAATGGAAAATGCTGTGCTCTCTTGAGAATCATAGTTCATTTAGTAGAATACAGTTATGTTTGACTCATTTTCTTCTTCTACCACCTTTTTGGTAACCATGAATTCGAAGGTTTTGCCTTGGATTAACATTCAATGACTGCAGAAAACTTGGGTGAACTTGTTCTTCACAACAATTGAAAATCGGGAAACACTTATAGTAATGTAGTGTTATCACTATCATAACTGTTATATTCTATTTTCTAAAATAAATTCATGCCATCTAATTGACGAAGCTGTGCTGACTATTCTATAATGGTCAGCCCAGGAGCTCTGCTCCTCACTGTTACAACACATGACGGCTTCTTCTTTAATTTGCATGTGATGTTTGAAGTTGAAATGCTTAAAAATATACACTCTGTACACGGAATACATTTATTTTTTCCTGTGGTAAGTTCACCAATGCTGACATTTTCTTCAGTTCACCACCAATACTAGTCTCTCTTTTGCAGGTTGCACCTTTCAAAAGATTGCGAAAGGTGACTTTCATCAATACTGTACCTAAATCAGCCTCAGGAAAAATCCTCAGAAGAGAGCTCGTTCAGAAAGTAAAATCCAAGATGTGAGGTTGTACGATATGTTTTCGTTTACTTGTTGCAAATAAAGACGACTAGCTTGCAGGGGAATCCACCTGGATTTCTAACTTGGCTTGGAGCTTCAAATGTCTCTGCATATGCTCCATTTCTGTCTTCTTATTCTTTACTGGAAAAATGTTCAATTTACTGAATATCATATAATTAATATAAATTATATTATGAGACCTCAGTTAATTGTTTAAGTTTTTATATGAAATGATTTCTATATGATATCAGAAACTTGTTAACCTAGAAGTCATGAGTTTGAATTTCACCGTTCTCATTCTATTTAATAAAAATCAAACACAAAGTAATATGGATGGACTTGTATGCAAGTTTCAAGCCCAAAAAACTTTCATTTGAGTGTATGTTAAAGAATAATATGAATTATATTATGAGATCCTAGCTAACAGCTTAAACTTTTACGTGATATAGTTCTATGTATATCGTCTATACGGTTTACTTCAGTCTTTAGGATTCCGCAGATGTCCAAGGAAAGTTTTGTCATTGAGCAGCATCAATCGAATTAAAATTACGTATATCACAACACAATCTGGATCGAGTAGCTGTACTCAGAACAATAAACATTTTTTCAACAAATTACTGGCTGGAAGGGAATGAGAATTTACATGCTCGACGCTTCTTGATGGTAAATGTTGTGCCACGGCTAAATCTGATCTTCCCTTTCTTAATCAGGAACTGAATCTCTCTCAGTAATATAAACATGAATATTACAGGGCTGGACACCAATTTGAGATCGATTTAACAACTTTACTACATTTGCTACAGAAGACTGCAAGGTCCTGCAGTTTGTATAAGGAGATTCATGGTTTATGATGATACGTTGATCATGTTCTGAAATTTCGAAGGTCCTTGGCCTTTTGGGTTATTAATCAATATTGCCGTTAGTCTTGATGATGAAGAGGCCTTTTCGGTTGGTGTACAACCCGTGTTTCATTAATTTTAAATTGTTTGATTAAAATTGTTTTTTTAAAATATTTTTAAGTTATTTTAATATGTTTAAATAAAACCTTAAAAAACACTATTATTACAATCCTAAACACCATCATAATCTCAAGTACATGTTAAATATCGGGACATGCATCATATGTTTTCTATAATAATAATAATAATAAGGTGATTATGCAAATATTTGTGTAAAAGTTCCGAATGTCATAGGTGAGTGAAAATATGAGGGCACATGTACTCACATATTTTTATGGTTGTCAAAATCATGATTTTGACACCAATCGGAAGTTGTTTCTGAATTTAAATTGTAAAATTAGAATCGTAAAACCGCACTTAAAATTTACTGTACAAAAATCGTAAGATCACAACTAAAATCGTATAGGTAAAAAAATCATAAAATCTTAAGTAAAATATTTTTGAATACAATATAATATAATTATAACTATAGAATTTTATTAGTTAAGGTTTATACATGATTTAAAGAAAATTAAAAATACATAACAATTATATCATTATTTAAGCATTTAAAAATTACCGATTTTTTTATTTATTTTAAAATAAGGAGAGGGGGGGGGGAGGGCTAGCCTAGAGATTGGGGAGAGAGAAAGGGAGGGGGAATAGGGGCATAGGGCTAGGTGGGTACGTTTAGGCAAAATGGATGGATTTTGGGTAAAATTGGAGGACATAAAATCAGATCGATCCGGTCCAATTTTACAATTCTGTATGATTTAATTGTTTTTTGACTGAGTTTGACCTAAACCGATTTTTCTATCCAAGTTAGTAAGGTTTGATGAGTTAACTCGCAAAATTGTACGATTTTGGGAGTCAATTCACGATTTTGATAACCATGCATATTTTGTATGATTTTGCGAGTCAACTCGTGATTTTGATAACCATGCATATTTTGATGAACTATTTCATCTAAAAATTTAAATTATTAGTTGAAGTCTTAGAATATGATTTATATTATTCTCTAACACATCCCCTTAAATAAAATTCATTTGGTTTTGAAACTTGCACATATTCACAGTACCTTATGATTAATTTTTATCAAATAGAATGGAGCTAATGAGATTCGAACTCACGACCGTTAAGTCAAAAAGCTCTGAAACTATGTTACGAAATTATCTCACCTGAAAATTTAACCTATTACATGAAACCCCATAATATGATTTATATTATCTCTAATAAAATCACCATCAGCTTGATTCCCTCTATTGCCAACTATTATATATTAAATACATTATCCCACATATTTTTTAAGAATATTTGTTTTTTTATCTCATGTGTTTTTTTTTACACATTATCCCTTTTTAGATAAAAATATCAAAATAAAAAACATTTTTCAAAGCAAATCAAAACTTAAAATTATTTCTTAAGAAAATAACAAAGCTTAAAAAAAGAAAAAAACTAAAAAAGGTTAATTTTTTTTTAAACATCTCAAAATTAAATTAAAATAAACCATTAACATTTTTTACAAAAACAAAATTGAAGCAACCAAATAATTTTTTTAAAAAAAATTGGAGACTATTGAATATTATAAAAATCACATGTCTAAAAAATATTATAGTACTATCACTATAAATTAAAAATCTTATTGTGTTTTTTTTCTTTAAATTAAAAAATTTCATATTTTTATATCATTTTGATGTGTTGATGTTAAAAATAATTTGAAAAATATAAAAAAATAATACTATTATGATATTTTTATGAATAAAAAATACTTTAAAAAACAATCACAACCACACTCTTAAATCCTAAATCTTCTTTTTAAATATAAAAGTAGCACTGTTTGAAATATTGTAATTTTAAGGCTATGTTGTTCCTGTATTTTCAACTGCACATTACTCATAATTGATATATATATATATATATATATATATATATATATATATATATATATATATGTGTGTGTGTGTGTGTGTGTGTGTGTGTGTGTGTGTGTGTGTGTGTGTGTGTGTGTGTGTGTATTTTCAGAGACATAATTTATAGAATATTAGCTATATTCCCGCGCGTTGCCGCGGGCATTGCTGTGTATATAATATAACATAATCAAATTAATAACGATAAACTTATAATACAACCTGTATAAAAAGTTCAGAACTATAATATAAAAGTGCTTGTTTCGTAAACATAGGTTACATCTTTTGGAATATACGTAGTGTCACAAAAGAGTGTTAACTATACAATTTGTATATCAGTGCAAAATAGAGGGATGTTGAGGTGCAGAACGAAGTTAAATCCCTTCTTTGAAATGAGACATCTCATTTTGTTGTTAATCCTCCTGCAAAAAATAAGAATCGTAAGGTGATAAATGAAATGATGAAGAAATTAAGTAATCTAATAGAAAATTCCAAGAAATATTATGGAAGAACAAATGCAGTAAATCAGTAAAGAAACCATTAAAAACTAATACCATATGCTGTAAAAATCATCATAGACATTAGAAAAAAGGAAGAGAATGCAATTATTGGGGGATAAATTGTATTAATGGAAAACTATTATGCCAAATCACAGCAAGGGGACACTTGGATGTATAGTTCCAAATGAAAAATTCAGGGCAATAACAGTAGTAGTAGAAGCAAAAAAATAATGAGAGAGTAACTATAAAGAAAACAAACATTAACATAAAAAACAGTAGCAACAATATTCAAGATTAATTGAATGAAACAATGTTTATTTGTTCTATACCAACATAACAAATAAATAGCAATATAAAACATACATACACATATGTAATTGGAGAAAGTGAAAGGGACGAACGATAAAACAACTCAAGTAGATTTAACATAAACATTTAGACGAAAACAATGAATAGTAGGAAATGAAGCATTATCAGTAATAACCCTGAATTTTTTGCTCCTATTTGTTGAATTTGTTTAATCTTTCTCCCTATAAAAAGGGTAGATGAAGCATGAGAAATTTTTTTTCCTATCGCCGAAATTTCTAACGAAATTTTGGCAGAGTCTCCCCTATATCGGGAGATTCGAAATTATCAATAACACAACCTGCACACAATTTGAGTCATATTTCATCTATAATTACATCCATTTTTAATACAATCAATTGCATAATTCAATCTAGAATATGTTTAAGACAATATTCATTCCCAAACTCTATCATGAGATCTAGCAAAACAACTGATACGCAATTTTAACAATAACAAAAACAATCTAGGCAACAATATCAATAGTAGAAGCCAAAAAACCATCAGTATGCAACTATAAGAAAAAGAAACATCAATTTCAAAAAATATCAACTATATATTGGTTGTATTATGCTTTTTGAAGTAAGTTTAATAATTATCATGTATCCATAGTTGTATTGTTCAAAAAGCAGCAGCATTGTTCATAAGTAATCAAATTCACAATCAAGTTAAGTTTAGTAATTCCATTATATATCTAAAGTTAAGTTTAGTAATAAAAATCAAATCAACTAAATGCATAACTTTGCTATACAGTTAATCATATAGTATATATATTGAATGCATTATACATTTTGAATTAAGTTCAGTAACAAAAATTAAGAATGCATATGTGTCTTAAGTAGATAGTTGAACTTGTCAACATAGAAAATATGCAGAGCTATCATTATTAAACTGAGGTCAAGCCTTATAATATTCAATTGCAATTTGTAATCTTTATTTGAGAAAATCCTAAAAGAAATTAACTTTTTTTGAGAATGATTGATAAATAAACCATAAATATTTAGAAATAATTGGTGTGCAAAGCGACCTCTGATGGTGGAGAAAGATTGTCTTTGTTCCTTTTAGTTGGTGGCTCATCTTTTTCATCGATAATGATTGATTTCTGTTTTAGATGACTGTAAAATTAAGAAAAAGAGATTATTATTGTATAAGGAAGCTTATTTGTAGGGAATGCAGGTGATGTATGAAAGTAAAGACATGAAATTGTTCTGCAATGATTAAAAGTATTGAATTTGAAAATATAAATATATGTGTGATAAAACGAAACTTACATTTTTTCTGAATGAGGATCGGTGAAATCCAAACTTTTCTTAGCCTTCAGGCGGTAACTGTCTTCTTGGTGTTGAAATGGTGGGGTGCAATCAGGTGGTGTTATTGGAGTAAGCGTGTCCGCTTGAACTATTAATGAGTCTTCAATAGTAATGGTTGTAGGAGTGGTTGAGGACCCAACATGAAATTGTTCTGATTGAATGTTTGAAGCCTGTTTGATGCCTTCGTCAAAAACATTTGTAACGAAGATGTCATATTTGTTGATTGCTGATTTATAAGCTCCAAAACGTAGTTGAAAGATTTTCATCTTATTTAAGACTTGAGTCATTTGTGGTGGGATTGTATAAGGATCAGCAAATTTCTTGTCATAAACCAGATGATGTGCTGAGGCGTTGAAAAAGTTTTCAGCAGTTTTTCCAGATAAGAAGAAGTTTGTGACATCTTTGCCATCAGTTACAATGCAATTAACCTTAAACCTGCACCGAGAGATCAATAGTTACTTGTAATTGACTAAAATATAAATGCATTAAATTTATGAAGAAATAAATCTATATGAAACAATAATGTGGGTATTGAATGTTTTTTACGATGGAATTGGTGCAGAGTCTGGTGTTCCATGTTCAAAGCATCTAAGGTTGTTTGATGGTCCAGAAAGTGTTTTAGTGCATTTTGAGCATGTTTTGGACCATCACCCATTAAAGAGATCATAATCAGTAATAGATGCTCTGTAAGTGAAGTGTATATTCTGCATCGACGAAAGCAAAAGTGAGAATAAAAGCTAAAAAGTACTGTTAAAAGAGTACGCATAAGTATTAGCAATTAAACCTTATGTTAATGTGGATCCATGCATAAGATCTCTTTAATTGTTTTTCGGTTTTCATTTATATGTTGATCCAATGATACAACAACATTCAAAGATGGAGGAAGTTTATGGACATCATGCGACACTTGGCTATAACTAAATTTAACAAAAGTTCAAATAGTTCATAATAAATATTTATTGCTTAAGTAGAAATGAAAGGGCAAATTTTTTGAGAGTAAGAGGGATTTACAATTGCTTATATGGCAAAACTTCTGAAATATTTTGATTGAAATACCAAAGCGATGCAGCAGTCCCAGTTAAATTTGCTGCACTTGAATGCAAGTAAGAGAAAAAGAAGTAACAAATATCAATGAGAAAAAATTGCAATTGGGCAACAAAGGGAAAAATGGTTTGATGCTATCATATTAAAAACAATACAACAAACCTCGAAATTCTGTAACTCGAAACCCGGCAAAGACAACAATTATGGGTGATTGTTGTGCATTAACGATATTATCATCAAAGTTTCGAGCAACGTCACCCCATAAAGTAACTCGGAGATCTTCGCCTCTGTTTGAAACTTGGAATTTTTAGATAAAACCATGGAAAACATAAGCTAGAAATGCAATGTTAGCAGAGGAAATACCTTATATTCTCAATGATGAACTCTTTTTTATCTTCAAGTCTGTGACCTTGAACCAATATCTTTTCAATTGGTTGGATTGCTTTAAGTCGACCCAGAATATCTAGAATAATCGAAACGTTAGTGAAATAATGCATTAGTTGTTTTTCATTTTTAATAATTTGTTATTTGTTTTTTCATACCTGTAAGAATTCTTGATCCCCAGCCTTTGGTTAAAACATGTGCAAAGTCAGTCAGGTTGAAATGGTATCGCGACACATCATATTTAACAGAATCGAGATGCACCATCTTGGTATCAGATTTTAAGTCAATAATTGCTTCGTGATCAACAATAACATTAGCAGCTCGATTTTTGTAGGTGTAGAAATCTTTAATCTCAATATAATAACCTTCGACTATGTTGACATTGAAAAATTCTGCATCTCTTGCTTTGGATGATCCTTGTATGGCCCCACCCTATGATGCATAAACGTGCAGGAAAACAATATTAGAATTACTAGACATGGGTGAAATTGATGAATGCTAATAAGATAGTGTATTTAATGAAAACAGAAATTATGACAACATGGGAAGAAAATCTAAATACGGATGGTAGTGTATTTAATGTAATTTATACATCAAAAGGAATTAAGTTGATATATATATATATATATATATATATATATATATATATATATATATATATATATATTGTCTTGTAAAATTGTAAGAAAATAAACAAACGTACATGCATACTAACATATGGTTATAAATTATAAATGATATTAAGTTAAAAGTAAATAAGATGTTGAAGTGTATAGAGGACATCTAAGTATGAAACGGCATAAATTGCTGAGTAAATAGTGTGTGAAATTGGAGAACCTGGTGGTCAACTAAAAGACAGTTGAAGTTACTTGTATGTCCATTTTGCATTGGCATCCAAACGCGGCAAACTCTGGCTCGGATCAATGGATAAAAAAAGATACTTCTTAATATTTTTCAAAGGCACTGCCATTAATCTGCATAATAAAAGCAAAAATAAGCTGATGTGGATGATGGAGGTAATATAAAAAGAATGCGCATACACCTTTAACAAATAACAAATAGGTTGCAAAAAATAAAAAAGATGCACAAATGAAAACAAATAGCCGAAATATAGTTGATAATATGGATATAAAAGAAATAAGTTAGAATGTAAGAAAGAAGAAATCATTTTGAATGGGAAGAAGACCTTTTGGCAATGAATTGAGGACATCTTTGTAGATAATATTTTTAGCATAATCAAGTTGTTTTCCTTCTTGGTCACATGAAATGATTTTTAAACCCTTTTTGGATGTAACCTTTGAGAGAGCGACATATAGCTGGCCATGTGTAAAAACTTACTGTTTTAAGAAAACACCAATAAATTTTAATGATTGTCCTTGGCTTTTATTGATTGTCATAGCATAGCATAATCTTATTGGAAATTGTCTTCGTTTGATTGTGAACGGGCATTTGTCATCATTAATTAGGAAGACAATCCTTGGTATAAAGACTCGGTCACAAATGTGTGAGCCTGTTATAATTTGAGTGTCAATAACTCTATCAGCAAGTTGCGTGGTGATAAGTCGTGTTCCATTACATGAGCCTATCATTGGACTCAGATTTCTAAGCAACATAATTGGTGCTCCTATTTTTAAAGCAAGAATGTGCGAAGGAACACCACTAAACTCAAGCTGGTTTATAAATTCCAATGGATATAATAAGTTCATATTGTCGTCATCACTGGAAGATGCATCAATGGAATCACTGCTAAGGTAAATACATTGAGGACCATGTGTAACTTCAAGTATGAAATTATTGATTTCAGTAACAGTAATGTTCTTTGGCGTGACAATAGCCCTTTCTTTAAAGTAAGATGATTCAAGAGCAGGTTGTTCAATGCCAGGATAAATAGCTGAAACCATAGCTTTAATTGGATCATCAGAGGTATGTAGTTGCAAATCACATGGAATTTTAATCAAAGATTCATCAAGCTCATCAAAAAAAGGTATATCACAAAGATCTCCGTCACCTATCTTTAGAATCCATTCAGCAAACGCTTTAATTTCATTGATTTCATCTGAACCAAGACCATCAATTGACAATCTCATATTTTATTTTAGCAACATGATTTCAAATTTTGGCCAAAGTGGTGAACTACTTAAAGAAGCATTAATAATATCTTCTTTTGTTCCTCCAGGTATAACAGGGAGAATTTGACGATAATCCCCACCAAGTAAAATAGATTTCCCACCGAAAGGTTGGTTATGATTGGAATGACCAATTTGCCTCAATATATCACGTAATGATCTATCCAATGTTTCAAAACAGTATCGATTATTCATATGAGCTTTGTCCCATACAATAAGTGTTGTCATTTCAATCAACCTTGAAAGATGAGTATTTTTTTTATTTCACATGTTGAGTTCTCATTTATAGCAAGAGGAATCTTAAACCTTGAGTGAGCTGTACGACCACTAGGGAGTAGAATAAATGCAATCCCTGATGATGCAACAGCAAGAACAATTAACCCTTTTGATCTAATACGATTAATAAGTGAATGCCATAAAAAAGTTTTTCCATGTGCCACCATGCCCGTAAACAAAAATAAGAGATTGTTGATTTTTAGAAATTGATTCCATAACTCGATCATAAATCTTTTTTTGGCATGTGTTAAGTAATGAAATTGATGTTGCATTATTGCTTCGAAGTTCAGAAATATCATAATTGAGTTCTTCTCTCAGGAGATTATTTCTAATTTCAGACATCAAATGATCATTTGGCAGGGGCAAATTATAGTCTTTAAGGGATGTTGCTGAGGCATTAAAAAGTTGTTCAAGTTCATAAAGAACATAATTCTTAAGTTCATCAGCACTGAAATGTAGATCATGTGGGGAGAAAGATGATAGCTTGATTCTAATATCGTCATGCATTGTATGCTAAAATTGATCAAGCAAATTTTGGGGGCTAGCAATCTCACAAAATAGAGTTACATTGACAAATAGTTGCCTAAGTTGTGAGGAGAAAGCAGTTAAAACAGCTTCTGAAAAAGCTTCAACCCATTCTTTGCCATCACCAAGGAGACCAAGTGCTTTGCAGGCAAGTTGAAAGGTTGGATAAACAACACCAGAGACACAACGCAGATATTAAAAGCTTGTAGCTCCTTTAACATGGTTCAACAACATCTTCAAGAAATACAATTCGCTAGCAGCAGGATGCACATATGTTATACGTCCAAGAGAAAAACCTCTTGTTCTGTAAATCTATTCTTTCTGCTTAGCATCCCAAACATATTTATTTGAAAATTGCGAGTAATATAACTGTGTTGCTTCAACATCTTCCTTGTTTCGATCAAACCATCCTATGAGCATTGTCTTAATGAGACCGGGTTTTCTTAAAACAGAAGATAAGTTTTGATTTCTAAAGAAAATAACAGAATGCTGCATCGGCAAATGTATTTGAAGTCTTTCAACTGCTGGGTTTCTTGAATGGATTGGAAATTGCAAGAGTCGTCATACAGCTTCATAAGGACAAATAAATCTACAATTAAGATAAGCCTGAATCTCATCATTTCTCTGACCTTGAACAATAGCTCGACACCTATCAGATCCTTTGCTAACATATTTGAAAAGATATTCTATGAGCATTGATTGGCAACAAATTTCAACATTAACATGAGCATTATAACGAATTAGAAGTTCTCTGTTATGTGGCACAACATAGGAATTAGAGAGAGCAATGCCATTTTTTAGAACAAATGAGCCAAGAAAATTTCGTCGCTTGTAAAACACAAACCCATTCTCACCGAACACTATCGATTTTTTAAATTTTTTAGGGAAATATTTAGAGCATTTATTTCCCTTCATACATTGGGCTAGCAATTCCGCATGGACCATGCAACATAAATTTTGAAACAATTGCATAGCAATGAGGATCATCTGTTTTGTCTGGCAGTTCATTTGAAATAATTGAATCGACATCCTCAAGTGATCAAAATTTGTATTCAGGAGCAACCCAAATCAATAAATGATTATGGGGCAAGCCTCTTTTTTGAAATTCAATAGCACAAACATCTACAAAGTGGGAAAAGAAATTTAAAAAAGACTACATTGAATAAAGACAATAAAAGGAAAATAATAAGTATAGAAAAATACCAGCAATTGTTTTCTCAAAGGGCTTCCTTGATTTAATGAATGAAATCATATCATTAAGTTTGTATCGAAATACTCTTGCAATTATGTCAGGTTTGTCTTCAGCTTTATAATTTTGCCTTTTTGTAATCTCTCTTTGAATTTCAGGCCAATTGACATTGCAAGTGAATGTAATAAAAAGGTCAGGATTACCATAATAACGACATATAGCCATTGCATCATGATAATTATTAATCATGTATTTAGGGCTTCCAGTTAAAGAAGAGGAGAGGATGATTTTTCCAGTACTTGAACCATTAACATCACCTCTTAAAACTGCCTCTTGGACACCTTTATAAGATTTAGTTCTATGATTCTCTTGGTTTGAGCGAATGAAATCTAGGCGTTCTTGTTCAACATTCATAAATGCATCAACTAAAAATTGCTGATAAAGTCTTCCGCCTTTGGTAAGAGTACTACTATCTCCTAATCTTTCTTGAATGACATAAGCATAATATGCTCTCATTGTAACTTTTTGACGTTTTGAAGGAGTATAATGCTCTTGATTTGTGAATAAAATGTCAGTATGATAGCCATCTTCACCATAAGGAAATAAGAGTGGATACTGAAGAGACATAAATTTTGGATGCAATTTAGAGATCCTGCGGAGATTTCTAGAATAACTTTCAATAATAATATCTCTATCAGTTTATTATTCTCCAATATCCCCAATAATTAAACCACATACATCATTAAAGGAAGGATCATCATATTGCTTTGAGTCACCATCTCTTTTCCTAATTAAACGAAGTTTGAAATTCAGGAATTCATCATTGTTAAGTCTATGCCTAAGTTGACGAAACAATTTCACTAACGCGTTGGAAGAATCAAGCATGTCAATAAGTTTCTTGACAACATTTTCATCTAAAGATGATTGACAACTATCATTATTAAAAGGGTGTAGTCGATTTGTAATTTCATTGTCTGTGTCAAAGATGTATAGTTGTGCAAATCTTGGTGATTCAGCATCAGTTGGTAGTAATGATCCCATAAGATGATGACATTGTCCATTTATTTTAAATATATATGGCCCTGGCTGAGACTTGATAGTATTATCAATATGTGCTCCCATTGAAGTGAAAGAAAACATTGAATTATAAGCACGAATATTATGCCAAAATTTTACGGATAATGAACCTTTGTCAGGATTTAAAAGATCATCTAGAAATTGAGGTGTGTCAGGAGCAGTAAGCAATTTGATTTTGCCATTAGCACAACATGATGTAAAGGAGGGGTTTTTCTTTGCTGAACGTGCCAAACGCTTTGCATGCCAAAAAAGAGCATTGCAATGTTGACATTTCCATGATTTATCACCGAAATCAAGGGGTTTAATCAAGGTTCCTGAGGCGAAAAGAAATTTTAAAAAGAAAAAGTGGATTAAAATTATAAGAATTTAAAAACTAAATCGAGTTTAAAGAAAGGATTAAGTATGTTGAAATAGCTCACGTTTTCTTTTCTTTTTTTTATAAGAAGATTGACCAATAATATTATATTGGTCAAGAATCATTGAAGGGACATTAATTGGCTGATCTTTAGTTTGACAGTTTGATACCAGAGAAGACAAATTGTCTGAAGACAAAGGAGTAATAATATTTGCACGCTCAGTTTCATTAGTTTTTGATCGCAAACTTGGTCCAGAAGACGAAGAGGCAATTGCAGAGGGATCTTCGTAATGACAGCTAATATGTGCATCACGATCAAAAAGACCTTGGTGAGTACTTTCAATATCCAAAGAGCTAGAAACGCCAACAAAACTCTCATCCATAACAGGATAGATTTCATCCATAACAGGATAGGAATCGTCATCAAAAATAGCCGTAGGATAAGGATAACATTCTATGTGATGGTCGGGCTGTCGACGTTGGCGGCGACTTGTCATGATAAAGCCTTTAAGTGAAAATTGATTTTTAATGCAAATGTTAGAAAAGAAAAAACAATATAGAAAGAATAAACTTGTGTCGAGGTATTTATGAGAAGTTGCGTTAACATTTAAGGGAAAAATTCTGATGAAAGTAAAGCAGGCAACTTGAGTAAAAAGTTTCAACTAAACTATAATTGCAAACCTGACTAATAGTCAAGCAAATTTTGTAGAGGAACGGATGAGCGTTGAATCAAAAATCATCACGGGCAACAAACGAACCCTTAAAGTAGCTTTGGGAAAACAAATTTGCCTGAAACATATGAAAAGATGCATTAAAAAAAGAAGAATCAACATTCATTTGCAACGAAGATAATACAATGAGGACCTTATATTTGAAGACAAATATCAATAAAAAACTTGTGAAATATGGGTATGTGAAATGTAAAAAAAGTCAAATTAAATGAAGACAAAGCAAACATATATAAATATAATAGGAGAAAACAAACAGCGTAAAGGATAAAACAATAAAAGATTATTGAGAAGGAAAACTTAGATGCATGTTTACAGGAAGAGGAAAAAATGAACGAAGTATCTCGAACATCTGCATGATCTTTGGAAACTATCAAAGTTGCTGGTTTTGATATGCAGGGATTAAAATGAAAAAAATGCCATAAAACTTAAGAAATAGATAGAACTTGTGGTCTTTGTTAGCTAAAAGTGGAAGAAAGCATATGCAGCAATTGTTTTGATAAATTGATGAACAAAGACTTTTAATGGTGGATATATAAGAATTGTCCTTCATTCTAAGCTCAACAGTGCTAATGAATAAAGTATAATATTAAGGCTTTGAAAAGTATTACTTCTTTTAACGCACAGTCGTCATGGTTTCACATATACGTTACCTCTCCTCTCTGTTTTTTTTGGTTTTTTAGGGTAGATAGTTTGAAATAGCAGAATGTAAGCTGTAAATTTGGTATGCTTATTTGTTTGAAGTTTAGTGTTTTAATTACCAAATATGAATCTAGGGGGGAAATTTTTTTTTAGTCTTGATCATGAGATAAAAAATCTGGACACATATTAATGTACAAAAGAGAGGTGTAATGATGAGGAGGACCTCAAAATGAAGTGGCTGAAAGTCATTTAAGTAGCTCTTAACATAATGATATCTCACCCCTAATGCCTTTGTTAAAAGTTGATTAATGTCAGAATTTTTTTTTTGACAATTTGAAGAAAGTATTAACTGTTTATGAGTAATAATTGTATTGTCCTTGATTTTATCTTATGCTTTAAACCATGATGCCTAAGCTGGTTGCCTAACAACATAAAGTTAATATGCGAACCAGGGAGAAGGAAAAATTGTGGTTGACATCTAACAATCGGTTGATTTTTTTTATGAAATTAGGCTTTTAGCAAAGCAGTTAGTTTTAGGTTATTAATTTGGACATGTGTTGCTTAGCAGATTAGAATGATCTCGGTGGTTTGTTGATAGGATGGTTGCCAAGTTTACTATGTGTATTAAAAAATTACTATAATCACATTGGTTTCTATATCATCTTTATAGAGAATTAAGAGTTATTGTTTTTAAAGGAGTATATGAGAAATGGGAATTTAATTTCTGTTAAGTATAAATTTATTGGTTGTCGAAGGGTAGTTGAAATTATTAAAAAGTCTAAAGAAACTTGAAAATGAAGAAATAAACTTCAAAAACAGGCGTGGTGGGAAGTGTGTAAGTGGTAAAAAATGGGATGAAAGTTGTATTGAAAATTATCTTAACTGAAAAGGCATAAAAGGCATTAACTTGGCTAAGGAATTGATTGTTTAAGTCTTGTGTGTGGATAAGATATGTTCTATGTCCATTTGACAAAGTTGATTAATAAAGATTTGATGGTAAGCTTAACCCCTCCCAACAAATTCTCCTAGCAAATGGTACTCTTCCATGAAAGAAAACAGAATTATTTTGAAATATATATGCACCATGTTTGCAGCAGCATTGGCACTCTAAGCATGATGTTTGTTCTTATTCTAATGCTGCAGTTTGAAATTAGTTTATTCAAACTTAGTGTGTTTTATGGAAGTTTATATTCTATTAACCTATCTGCTTTAGAAATTTCATTTTTCCTGCTCCATGTTTTTCGAATTCATCCGTGCTATGTGATATTAATCTATTTGTTTAGAAGAATGTGTTTCTTGAAATTGCTATTTGTATTTTGCAATCATTTCTTGTTTAGAAACATTTGGTCCACTTTGTGATCTGCCTGACTAAAAACTTTCCCTTATTTTTGGACCAGAGCATCATTTTAGGAATTCTGTATTTTTCTGTTTGGACTTTGGACTATTGGATAGGTTCTTGATGTTCTATAACCTTTCTAAGGGATATAGATGAGCTACTTTAGGGTGTTATATTTCTTCCCTGGCTTTCTATTATTTATTTTCTTTATTTGTCACTGTGACAATAACCTGTTAGCAAAGATAAATGGAAATATAAGGGAATTGTTATAGAATTAGTCAAAATGAGGATGCTTGATGAAGCAATCATGCACATGAAACCTCATGGAAGGATTGCAGCGTATAGAATGATTTATTTGTTGGTTAATTAACTAAGATGATGGGTTGCTATGAATTTTATTGACTTAAATGAATTTTATTGGTCTGAATTTATACATTCTTTTCCTCCATCATATAGCTTCCTAATTTCCTATTTTTAGGTACACATCCTAAAAGCTCTAAAGTATTGCCAAGCTTCATTATTTTTCCTACATATAGAAACAACAAGCACAATTTCAGCCTTTCCACTCCTACATATAGAAACAGCAAGCACAATTTCAGCCTTTCGACAACTATTTTTATTTCATCAATTAACCTATACTATATTTGAACAGGCATCAAACAAAGGAGTGGAAAGGCTGTATGCAGGTTTGTCACTCTTTCAAACACCATGAATATAATTTTTCAAAGTTTTCATTGAGTTTCCTTAATGCATAGGATCCTTATGTAAGTGTACATTCTTATCTAAGCGTTGTTTCGTGCTAAACCGAAACAGTAATAGCCAAACCAACAACAAACCAATCCAAAATTTCTTACAATGCTTTCTCACAACACAAATCACCCTAAAACTAAGGGTCAAGTTCTTAGTAGGCTAAAATGATCTTGGTGTTTTTTTAATAGCATGGTTGTCAAGTTCATTATGTGTATTAAAAAAGTAGCATAATCTGATTCGCTTCTATATGTTCTTTCCAGAGAATGAAGAGATTCTATTTTTCAGGGAGTAGTTAAAAGATGGAAATTAATTTTTTATTCAGTATACAATAACTGATTGCCAAAGGGAAGCTAAAATTTTGAATATGTACATGGAAATTTCAGAAGGATGCAATAAACCTTAAGAAACATGCATGGTGGGAGGTGTTTATCCCCTAAAAATCGATGAATGAAATAATTTAGTTTGTTTGTAGCTTAGTTGTGAGTTATGAATTTGGACATTTGTTGTCCAATGGGTTAAAATGATCTTGGTGGTTTTTTGATAGGATGGTTGTCAAGTCTACAATGTATATTAAGAGATTAGCATGATGTGATTGGTTTCTATATCTTTTTTCTCTTGCTGAAATTTGTAACGAAATTTTGGCAGAGTCTCCCCTATATTGGGAGATCCCAAGTTATCCATAACACAACCTGTACACAATTTGAGTCACATCTCATCTACAATCATATCTATTTTGAATACAGTCAATTTCATAATTCATTCAAAAATATGCTTAGGACCATATTAATTCTCAAACTCCATCATAAGATGTAGTAAAACAATTAAGACGTAATTTTAACAATAATAAAAACAATCTAGGCAACAATGTCAATAGTAGAAGCGAAAAAAACATCAGTATGTAATTATAAGAAAAAGAAATATCAATTTTAAAAAAAGCATCAGCATTACTCAAAGCTAATCAAATGCTTGTGTAATAATGAGGAACTATTCTGTATTGAGAAACACAATAAGCAACCAAGTTTCATTGCATAAATAAGGTGATTTTAGCTGCTTTAACTAAAGCAACCAATAACACTTTTGATTCTAGTTGAAATTCAGATTCATTCAATAGGCTAACTATCTAAAGCATCTTTAGAGTTTTTATGTTGATGTATGATGGCAACCTATATTTTAATATGCAACAAATTCAATTTTGAATGGATTAAAAAAGATGTTAAATATGTTACAATCCAATTAATATCTTAATTACCAAGAACTTGGTGAGAGATGATGTCTATAAAGATAACCAAAGAAAGTAGAAACTAAAACAAAACTCAATAGTAAATGTTTTATCCTATATGTTTCATAAATTTCCTAGTTATATATTTTTATCCTATATGTTGAAAAAACAGCAATCACTCTAAAGCAATATGGCCATAATACATCGATGAAGCTTAATATGGCAACAAATTGTTCATTAAGAACCAGTTAAGGCCAACAATGCAAAATCTCAACCCATACATATTCCTAATAAAAATTCCCAGGGCCACAATAAAAAATCAGCAAGCAAACTGTTCAAATTTTTCATTATAAGCACGACAAATTCCAAGCTTTTTCAAGATTCCCGTTAAAAACTTGTTAAATATGGGCATGTGAAATGTAAAAAAAGTCAAATTAAATGCAGATAAAGCAAACATATATAAATATGTACATTCTAACAATTGAGCATAAAGTATTAATAAAGATTGAACCAGAGTCTGAATCAAATTTAATTTAACATCGAACATTGCAACACCTCTTGAAGGATCACATGAATGTAACATAAGTTCAATCCGCATTGATACTCTAAGCATGATGTATGTTCTTTTTGTAAGGCTCTAGTTTGAATTAGGAGTTGTCAAAGTTTAAAAATGATGAAGTTATAACAATGATCTCAACTCTTTTCAACATAAAAAGAGCTTGGGTAATAATGAGGAACTATTTTGTATTGAGAAACACAATAAGCAACCAAGTTTCATTGCATAAATAAGGTGATTTTAGCTTCTTTAACTAAAGAAACGTAGAGCATTTTTTATTTTAGTTGAAATTAAGATTTATTAAATAGTCTAACTATCTAAAGCATTTTTAGAGTTTTTATGTTGATGTATTATGGCAGCCTAAAAATGTGTGCAGTAAAATGCTTGATGAAATAATCATGCAAATGAAACCTCATGGAAGGATTGAAGCCTATGGAATGATTTCTATGTTGATCAATTCGCTAAGATGATGGGTTGCCATGAATTTTATTGATCTAAATGAATTTGATTGTTCTGAAATTATACAATCTTTTCCTCCATCATATAACTTCCTCATTTCCTATGTTAAGGTAAACTTCTTGAAAGTTCAAAATTATTGCCAAGCTTCATCATTTTTCCTGTTTAAATTGTGCTTGCTGTTTCTATATGTAGGTTTCTTATGATGGAAGAGCAATTCTTGATTGATAATATGCAACAAATTCAATTTCGAAAGAATTCAAAAAGATGTTAAATATGTTGCATTTCAATTAATATCTTAATTACCAAGAGCTTGGTGAGAGATGATGTCTATAAAGATAACCAAAGAAAGTAGAAGCTAAAACAAAATTCAGCAGCAAATGTTTTATCCTATATGTTTTATAAATTTCTTAGTTATATCTTTTTATCCTATTTGTTAAAAAAACAGCAATCACTCTAAAGCAATATGGCCATAATACATCAATGAAGCTTAATATGGCAACAAACTGTTTATTAAGAACCAGTTAAGGCCAACAATGCATAATCTCAACCGAAACATATTCCTAATAAAAATTCCCACGGCGATAATAAAAAATCAGCAAGCTAACTGTTCAAATTTTATGCGGCTTGGATTAAAAAAAAATTTCAAGCTATCAGTTAGCTAATGTTTTTATACAGGCTATATTATAAGAAACTGAAATATTTGAACAACTTATATTCTAGGTACATTTGACAATATTGATTAATGAACTGTTGATTCTAGGTTCAAACTTTTTCTAAAAATTGTCATAGAAAAAGTATTTTTTATGTTTTTATACAGGCTATATTATAAGAAATTGAAATATTTTAAGAAGTTATATTGGAGGTACATTTGACAACATTAATGTTGTGTTGATTGTAGGTTCTAATTGTTTCTAAAAATTATCCTAGAAAAAGTATTTTTTTTCCTTGAAAAGAAACATCTTTATCTACAAATATATATGCACTATTTTTGCAGCAGGATTTAAGTTCCAAGCATGATGCTAAAAATCAGCAAGCGAACTGTTTATTAAAAATCAGCAAACTGTTTATTAAAAATAGATTCCTAATAAAAATTTCCACGACTATAATATAAATCAGCAAACTAACTGTTAAAAATTTCCATTATGAGCACAACAAATTTCAAGATTTTTCAAGATTTTCGTAAAAAGCCAACTAACCTGAAAAGTAGGATGACCAACACAAAGGGTGAAAGGAAGTCTTTACAGCAATTTGTGAGAAGCAGCAGACCAGAACCTCAAGAAAGAAGAGCAAAAGAAATAGGATCAATTACGCAAGAAATCCAAAGCAGAGCTGAGAAGAAAAATGAAAGAAAAAGAAGGTACCAGAGGAAACGAAACGCAAGAGAAATATGCAGGAGAGAAAACAGCAAAAACAGCAAAGATAAACATTACAATTACAATGACAAAATGACTTAACAGAGGAAGGAAGGCGGCGTAGTCCACTGAGCCAAAGATCAAAAGAGAAGAAGTAAAAAAAAAAAGCATGTCATCCTGCAAAATGCACAGACAAATTAATTAATGTGAAGTGACATGGCGCAACATGACTAATTGAAGTAACAAAACCAGATTGGAACAGTAACAATCAACGAAGAAAGCAAAGCAAACCAAAACAAAACAGAAATTAAGTGATCAGCCGAGAGCAAACGCAAACCAAATCAATAATCAATTCATTTTATTTTAGGCTCTAAACCGAGAGCAAATAACCCAAATCAACACAAAGAACAGCCAATCAAACTAAACCGAGAGCACCCGAGAATGAAACCAACCAAGGACTACGTTTACCCGAGAATTCAACCAGCTCCAAATCGTCGATCAACCCAACCCGAATCAAATCAATAATCAATTCATTTTATTTTAGGCTCTAAACTAAGAGCAATTAACCCAAATCAACACAAATAACAGCCAATCAAACCAAACCGAGAGCACCCGAGAATGAAACCAACCAAGGACTACGTTAACCCGAGAATTAAACCAACTCCAAACCGTTGATCAACCCAACCCGAACCCAATTGAACCAATAACCCACTCCCCAACACACACAAACGACCAAACGCAAGCAGCCCGGGCATGGACCCAAGAAAACTGAACACACGGACAATAAGAAATCAAAAAAAACCCAACCAATTGCTGAATACCCAGACCAGAGAAATCAAAAATACAATCAATCACTGAACACCCACACCAGAAAGACCATGAATCGAGGGAGAAGATGGGAAAAAAATGAGAAAAAAAAACACGAACCGAAGAACCCAATGTAAAGAAACCGAGCGAAACCAGAAATTGGCGCAAAGAAGGGGACGAAATCATACCTCATCGAACACCAAGAACGACCCAAAGCCAGCCCACAAACCGCCATCCTCGCTCGACCGACCAGCCCTGAGCCAAACAGCCCGTCGTTCTCTCTGCCAAAAACGAAAGAACCGAGCAGACATGAAGTGAAGAAAGTAAGAGGAAGAGACGAAAACAGCCCCCAGAAAAGAGATAAAAGGCACGGGTTCATTAAGGGCAAAGTCGTCCGGGCACTGCCACAGTCCACAGTAAATATAGTCTGTGTGTACAGGGCAAAATCCCACACCTTTTATTTGTTTTGTAATATATATATATATATATATATATAAAAGTTGGTTGTTAAAAGCTACCAATTAATTGTATTGTTTTCAATATCTTAATTTTATAAATTGCTAACAGCACGACCTAGGAGATGTATTATTTTTTAGAATATTTTTTGAGTTTTATTTATTTGATAAATAATTTTTTTGCATGAATTAATTTTTTATTTAAAAAACTTCAAAATTCATCCCATTAATTATTTGTTGGTGAATTTTACATGGGAGACAAAGAAGAATCTATCCTTTCTGGAGCAATAAACAAGATTTGTTTATATATATATAACAGCATAGTTTGCTAAGAGTTATGAGATAATAATACATGTTTAAAAAGTATTTTGAAAATAATACAATTTAAACATAATCACATTTAAAATATTACTGCTATTTGAAATAGTAGTCTTATTTCAAGATATATTTTGAACATAGCCATTATTTTTTTTATTTGAAATAATGTTAGTTTGGACATGTACTTTATGCAAATTAATTAACCTAAATAAAAATCAATCTAAAATTTTATAAAGGTGTAATGATAAAAAAATAATAATAAGATTCAATATTAAAAAAAAAAAAGTTGATGTGAGAGGAGAGTGGAATGAGAGAAGAAAAAACAAGAGAAAGTGTGACCAGGACATGTTGAGACTTTAAAAAAATGTTTTAAAATTTTTTTCACGAGATAATTTTAACTATATTTTAAAAAAAATCAAAGTTTGACACATTTAGTATTAATAGAAAAATCTTGACAAGATAATGTTAACTATATTTTAAAAGAATATTAAACGAGGTTATAATTAACTTTAAATTAACTATGAATAAAACTTTTAATAAATTATTATTATATTTAATGATAGTAATTACATTGAAAATGAAACTTTAATATGTGTATTAAGAAACCATTTTACTTAAAAATTTAAGTTTTTAGATAAGACCTCAGAATATAATTTATATTATTCTCCAACATCCCGCTCAAGTGAAAGTTCTTTTGGTCTAAAATTTGCACAAACCTGTATTACTTTATGCTTGATTTTTATTCAATAGAATAGAGATGATGAGATTCGAATTCGTGACTGCTGAGTCAATAAAACTTTGATACCATATCAAGAAATCATATTGTGCCTGTTTGGGAGTGTGGTTGCATTTGATTTTGAAAGTGTTTTTCATTTAGAAATGTATCAAAATGATATTTTTATTTATTTAAAAAAAAAATTATTTTTAACATCAACATATCAAAATAATCTAAAAATACCCAAAAAATTTAATTTGAAATGAAAAATAAAAATAATTTTTTTAATCTTTTTTTCATAAACACTTTTAAAAAGCACCCCTAAACAACCCATTATTTAAAAGCTGTACTTGTAGACAAAACTTCGTAATATAATTACTTCATAATATAATTTTGATTATTTTCTTATATGTGTCCTTATAAACCATTCTTTATTGTTTATTGTTTATTGAATCTTGAATATGATACATTAGTGATCGGATCTTGATAGCTTCTTATCCATGCTAATTAATTAAACTGAGAGGCATGATTTATAAAACAGCTGTTATATAAAATGGTGTTTGACCGCTTTATTTAGTGAAGGGTTGTGTTGTTTTCAGTTATTTTTTAAAATATTTTTAGTTAAAAATAATATAAAACATAAAAATATATTAATTTAAAATAAAAAAAATAATTTTTTTTTTATTTAATTAGAATTACTTTCGCAGAACTTTTACGTGTCAGAATTCTGAATGCCCCAGTAAACAGAGGAGTGCACGTGAACGCAAAAGCTGTCAGCCATTTTCAGAGCTCAGGAATAAAAACACAACATCAACGAAAACCCAAAGAAAAAAGGCAACCAACAGAGGACACTGTCTTTCATTTCTGTCCATTCATGGCTGCCCTAAATTAAACCAGGATATATATTCTCTTACCATCTCTAGCTCTCCTTTTTAGCACCCTTCAGGCTAAAAGAGAAAATATTTCTGTTTCTTGGTTTGTGTCTCTCTCTGTGCCTTTTTCTCATCAATGGTAAGCACCCACCTAGCTTGCCGATGCTGCAATTCCACATTTGCTCACCATTTCTGCTCTCATTTTTTGTGCTTTCTTCTTTCCCTCTTGTTTCTTTTACCTGAACCTGCACGTACCAAACATTTATCGTATAATGCTTTGCCAATGGCAATTTTAAGTTTCTTCATCAAGACTTAATTTGTTGCTAAGAAATGTGAAAAAACATGAAAAATGAAATATATATATATATATACAAATGAAAACTCAGTTTTCATGTGAGTTGGTATGGATCATTATTGACCCGTTATTTGAATATCACTACTGTCAATAACACCCATTACCGTTATATGAAAGCTCAATTAAGGTCCTGGCTAACAAAGTCTGAGCTCAACCTAGCTACGTCAAACGTAGTAGCCAAGCTCAAGTGCAATAATGAAGGCTAATGTCTCAAAAAGGGCTGAACAAAAGTTATAATGATATGTGCTTGTGATTCGAAGAAGATAGCATATATGAAATTCTGCAAATTGTCCACGCCCCCATGTAAGAAGGTAGACATGCAGGTTAACCTCTCATCTTTGTCGTGGTGCTGGGCAGATGAATCTACTGTCTTGATGAGTTTTAAACTCGAGTCCTGCTTTCATAACACTAAAAATTAACAACTGAATTGTCCAAAATAGGAAGTGCTTTGTTTTGGATGAGTAAAAGTGCTTATATAAGCCTAACTGTGGTTTGCATACCCAAGAATCGCCAGCCTAGAGCAACACTAAGCATGTTCAAGTAGGGCGAAACATGTTTTTTACAGTTTGCACCTTAGATCTTTAATGTTTTCTATGATGTTTTGTGCTTCCATGGAAATTAGGCATCTGCTAGTATACTAACCAACATGTCGGCAGACAAACTCTTGAGTGATAGTTTCAATAGTAAATCAGATAGCACATGGTCAAAGTGGTTCGAACCTAATTAGTCATCATTTTACCAAACCATTCAATTCACAGTGTACTACCACAGTGCCCAAACATTGCAAGAGATTACAAAGGGGTCAGTGTCACATAACCAAACTTGCCTGTACAAGTTTACTACAACAGTGTAATGTCAAGATCTAATAATGATGTGTGGCTCCAATATTTTCAATGATGACAGCCTGATGAAGTGTTTTTGTATCCAATGATACCGATATTTCGTGATTCAGCCCTGAAACACATGGCTATTTTGTCCGAAAAAAAGAAGAGGAACAGTAAGATGCAGTGAAATGCTCTTTTCAATGATGACCTTAGAGAATCAAAAGCAAAAAATAGAGAGGGGAGAGAGAGAGAGAGAGAGAGAGAGAGAGAGAGAGAGAGAGAGAGAGAGAGCATCTTCAGTGGCACCACATAAAACAAAGAGAAGAGAAGAAGTAAAGAAAACGAGGAGCTCTTGCAAGTTTGAATAAAGAACTTCACTATCAGAAAATTAATCAGCAGAATTACTGATGGAAAATATTCTGTGGGTAAGAGCAACTTTAATGGTAAAAGCCATTTTAAAGAGGCAAATCTTTAAAATGGCTCCTTGAATAATGTATATATGGTTTTTTTTGTTGATGTGTACTTTAATGGTAAAAGCTATTTTGGAGAGCTATTTTTTTTATATTATTTTAAATATAATAGAATTATTTTGTATGTAGTTTAATTATTTCATTGATTATATAATTAATAGGAATAAGTTATATAATTAAATAATTACTTTTAAAAAATACTCCAACAATATAATTATTAATTTTATATATAATTTTTTACTCTTGTTACCTTTAAATAAATTTTTTTTAATATAATTATATTATTTTATATTATATATATATATATATATATATATATATATATATATATATATATAAAATGGCCCCACCGAAATATTTTAACTCTTCCTCTCCTGAGCTGCTATCTGCTATTTGTAGCAGCTCAGGGAGATGGTACCATTTTTACATACATAAATGACACCACCGTTACAGCTTATAATGACAAATAAAACAGAAAAACAATTATTATTATACATTTACATGCGGGGATAGCATCCCCGCTGCAGATGCCCTAATGATGACAGTAGCATTGAATATCCTGAAGGGACTTTAACTTTCTACCTGTTTTTGCTGATCAAAGTTTTAAAAAAAACAGGTAGTCAGGAAGCTGGAAACAGAGGAAAAACCTTTTCTTTTGACAGAAAAAAAAAATGTTTCTGAAAATTATAGATAAACGCGACCTTATGAGCTGGAATGCTAGCTACCAGGGGCATCTTGGTGTGGAATTAGGGCAAGCACCCATCGTTGTTGAAGGGACCAACAACCATCTATCATTGTTAGTCCCCCACAATGGTAGGGCTAAGATAAGTTATTTGTTCCCTAAAACTTACAACTGGTGCAAAATATTTTCTACTACTTTTGGATCATACTACCTGCACTTGGTACGCCTGTTCTTGGTGACCACACCAAATTAAATAAGGGACCATTTCACCTGATTGCTAGTTTCCCACCATGGAAGTGCTCGTGCTGAATATATGCCCTTTTGCCCCCCATCTGAACTTCTTTGAGCTAAATATCCCTACCGGTTTGTTTAGCAAAAACATTTATGTCCCGCACTCGAAATCATATGCAACAGAAGCTTCGGTTTTTTAGAGTAATAAGAGCTTCTCCACCTCTATAATATATGTACATACTTGTATATATATATTCCAAAATCTCCATTACTCTAAAAGTTTGCAGAATACACATATATATCAGTAAATGCATGACAAATTTCCAGAAAAAAAGAAAAGAAGATGCATGATGGTAAGGCATTTTCAGGGGGCTACTAGAATTATGAAACAAAACAAAACAAAAAATCAAGGCAATATCATTAGTTTGCACCTTGCCTTTTATTTCTAATACAACAAAATCTGCAATAAAGGTTGAGGGAACCACAAGGTTACACGCCTTGCTACAGTCTCATAAGTATGGTTTCATAGTATTGTGTATATTTAATGTGAAAGAGACTAGGTAGGTTCTGAAAAGGAGTGCCTAGGAGTAAACTGAAATTATAGCTAGTTTTATTTAATTTCTTACAATACAATCTGGATTGAGAAATGATTTTTTTTTTGTAATTTTCACTTTGGTCCACTAACTTATATTTTACATGATTTGAACCCAAATTAGACCCTAATTGCACTTTGTTTTACGAGGGAGGATTTAATTGAAAGATAAGGGAGAAGTCAAACTCTCGAGTACCATAGAAAGCAAGCTAAAACTTTCCTTAAAATATTCATTTTAATCCCCTATAGTTTTAAGATATAAGGTGACCTTCAATTTTATGAAAATACATTTTGGTACCTAAACTCATTTTCCTCTTTTTTCTATATTTTTTTGTTGAGAGGAGAGAGGAGGAGTCACAAGATTTAGAGAAAGAAAGTGTTTGTTGAAAAAGATTTTTATGAACAGAGGTTCATATAATATGGAGGGTTATGCTTTGGTGTTTATTTATTTTGAAAACACCTAAAAAAAACATATATGAGCTTGGGAAGGATTTTTGTTGTGGGTGGATTTCGAGTTTTGGGGCATTTTATTGGGTTTTTGATGAAGAATTTCATATATTAATGTTTAAGATGTTATGGTTATTTTTATTATTTTTTTTCTTTGAACCTTTTATGAAAATTTCATTTTTAATTTAACCCTTCAATTCAAATTTACAGTGCTTATTCCAAGTTAATGTTTTTATTCTTTTCAATTTAACTCTCACATTTTAAATTTGTCGTTGTCTTTTGTTTTTTTTATTGGAATTTTAACCCTCATCATTTTTATTGTATTTTTTATTTTTTTTTATTTTGTACTATTTTTTTATGATTTTAACCGTCATGATTCTTTTCATGTATGGTGCTTTTGGTCTTATAAATTGGGTCATGATTTAAATTTAATACTAACTTTCTTTTTTTGTCTTATTTTTTTTAGATTCATATTTTCTTTCTTTCTATGCATTTATCTTATTCTCATTTAGTTTTTACTTTCTTAACAAATAAGATACATTGAGATGTTTTGGGAATATTGTGAAATTATTTTCTATAATATTGTCAATCGTTCGTCTTTTGCACTAAATCGTTGTTGTTTTTTCTTTATTTGTTGTCTGTATCTTATTTTTGAATAATATTATTCAATTAACTGAGTTTATTACGCTCATTCGAGCCAATTACCTAAATATTATATTTTTAAAAAATATTTACATGCTCTTGATATTTTTTATAGGATAAAAAAAGGTTTGGCCCGTCACGTAGCGCGGGTAATTTTAATATACAACCTAGTTTACTTGTAAGATTTAACAAATGTCATGTTCGAGTCCCCAATAATAATATTCTCTAAAAAATAATTGCCCATAAACTTAACGGGAAATTGGGAAATGAATTCAAAATGCCATACAAAGAATCATGTATAGCCCTGTTCATGCAAAAAAATCAGCATTGTGGAAGTGGAAATTGCATTCAATGAAGCGAAAAAGAGCAATAAAAACTTATCTATTCAGAGAAGCTAAGGAGACACATACTGACCTAGCAGGAAAAGCATTCCTCGTCTTCAGCCTTCAACTTTGAACAAGTAAAATATAAATGACCATATTGAGCTGAAATTATTTGCAGAACATACCTGTTCTTGAGCTTCCATCTTTGAATTACAATTTGGTGAATCTTCACTTTCTACTTCACATCTCTTTCTCTCTATAATCGGAGGCGTTGAAGCCGGACAAGGACTACTGGATGAACTGACGTCAGGAGGAGTGCTTTGAGTCCCAACATCTCTGGTGCTCAGCTTGCCCTCCATTTTATCTTCTACAACCAAAAAAAAAAACCTTAACCAGTTCAAAAACAAGCTTTTTGTTTCTCAGCTGCATAAAAAGAACAGCAGAAAGTATTCGAATTACAACCTTTAATTGGAAAATGATTAACAATATCGTGAAGTGTAGCAACAGAAGTAGTAGTCTTTGTCTGGATTTGCCGCGAGTGATGATTAGAGTAAACAAGAGGTGCAGACATTGTAATTCTGTTTGTTAAGTTTCGAAATGATCTTCCACTTAGTGTTTTAGCTGATAAGCACTCCATTGGCACCTCTCCTGAAAGTGGGTTGCAAATATATTTCTCTGCGTCGTTCCATTTGGAATTTAAAGCAAATCCATCTGGTGATGAACATTCCCAGGTGTTATGATATCCTGACCTTGCTTGCAATGCTGCAAAAAATAAAAAAAGAACAAACACAGTTTATTAAAAATCACTAATCTCAACGCATAATACAAATATTACAGATAATGACGTGCTTGACTGCTTGCATAGTCACTAATTACCTTTAAGAGCTGTGGTGAATGAGTATGTTGAAGGGTCAATCTCGTCTGAAAATATGAAGATAAGATGGATTGGCCGATTGAAAGTGACAAACAAGAAATCAAGTCTTGCATCGAAAGAACAAAAGCAAAAGAAAAGGACAAGACTCAAGATTACTACCTCTGAGGGAGTAGCCAGGAGATGAGGCAGTGCTAGAAATAGTAATGTTTGATCTAACAGACCTGGCATCTTCTCTAAAACTTCTGATGTTTGATCCTGAAAACCTTCTTGACCTCGTGTTTTCGCCGCTGATTTGAGCCCTGAATGCCCATTCTCTTAAATTGAACTCAGGTTCGTCTCGTCGTTGAAAATTTGTGTATGGAGATTGCTCCATTATGGAAGCCATGAATGAGTTTCACATTGCACGAGTTGAAACATGGAGGCTTGTAGTTAGCTATAAAGTCTTCAGCTAGCTGTACCTTGTTTTTTTTCAAGTTTGTGAATCTAGTCTGCAATTTACTTGCTGACACACAAGCAGATGAGCCAAGCAACTACTTACCATGGTGTTGAATTTTAAACAAGAAATATCCTTTTTGTTTTTTGCAAAATTATTGGTTGACAGCATATAATTAATTCTGCAGTTAATTATGAATATTGCAGGATTTTGGTGTAAGCATTAAACAAAGTTAATTGGTATTGAAGAACATTGTTGGTTCATTCTTAGAGCTACTGTTCATTAAAATCATGCAGTGGCCATTTTACTCTTTCCATAAAATAAAAATAAAAAAATGATGTAATAACTATTGAGGATAATATAGTCTTTCCATTATTATGAAATTGATTGAAAATAGGTAGGTATTTTTGCATTTTAAAAACATATTGAAAAGACTCAAATAACTTTGGAAATAAAAATTTTCAAATAGACTCTTTAATTTTAATTTATTTTTGTATTGGGGTCATATTTTTTTTTATTACTATTTTTTATCAAAATAATTTATAAAATTGAAAACATTTTTCAATGTCATCCTCCTTTGAATTTTTTTATCTATTTGATTTTAACTTTATTTTTTTAATTGTTATTTATTTTATTTGAAAAAATTTACTTGAGTTTTTTACTATTTCTTTCCCGTTCAATTCTTTTATTATTATATTTGGTTCTCATTATTTTTGTTGTTTTTTTTTTTTTTTTACTTTCATAAATATTTTAAATTGATATTTTTTTATTTCACCCTCAACATTAAACAATAAATTGATTAGGGATCGAGCTTCTTAATTGAGTTTAGTCTAGGATTTCACGTGCTATAAATTTTGAATCTTAACCTATTTTTAGGAGACTCATCCGTGTTTCCTTAGTTTTCTATTTTCTTATTTCGTTCATGTTTTTTTAATTGATTTTCAAAATAATCCAAGTTATCCCAAATTTTTATATTTTTTGTTTTATAATCATATTTAGTTTTCTTTTTTAAAATATTGAGTTAAATCATGTTAAATGATTGAATATAAACATGAGATGTCACTTCATAATATTTTATTAGATATATTTTCTAAGTCATTACTCTCTTTCGAAGTTGCTGTACAACCTTTTAGAGTAGCATTAGAACCATCTTTGTGCTCTCTTTATAATTAATTAATTAATTAAGTATTCGACAATATTTTTATTCTTTTTTTTTTTGGAGTGTAATATTGGCAACTTATTTTTTTATAATTAATTATCACATATCACAAATCTAGCTTATATCTAATTCTACAAAAAGGAGTAGTAGAGATATATTATAGGTTGTAAAAATTATATTGATAGCTGTGAATTATTTTTGTGAATAGGTTGGCAATTAAGTGGCAACAACACAGCAGATATATATATATATATATATATATATATATATATATATATGGGTACTGATTTTGAGGCAATTCTGATTTCGATCAATTTCTTTCAATGGAGCTGAAGCTTTAAATTCTGGTGATCAGTTGTGTCTTGCCCGAAGGGGGAAACAATATAATGCCAAAGATTATTGAAAATAGAGGGAGAAAAACTAAAAGCAGGGAGGGATATACATGTACGAAAAGGGTTTTTCAGAAAATTCATAATAGCCCTTAATAATTTTTTAATTTTATTTTTTAATGTTATTTTCTTTTTTTGGAATTGTGCTTTGTAATGTTTTTTTTTTTCTATATACTTGGATTTTATTTTATTTTAACCTTTAATATTATATATGTTGAAACTGGAGTTTCATATTATTATTTTTGTTTTACATGAAATTATCTTGATTTTATAATCTATGTCATTGATTTAAAAGGTTAACTTTGGTTGGTTGAATCGGCTTATTTATTTAAAAAAAATTATTTTTATTTTTTATTATTGGATTAATTGAGAATTCACCTACATATTTTAATTTATTTTTTATATGGTTATAATGGTCTCATAACCTTGCATTTTCTTTTTATCTTTTTATTTCTCATTTCTTCTCTTTGTATCATTCTCCTGAAAATAATAAGAAGCCTTGTATTTTTATTTTTTTATTTTTATTTGTTTTGTTTTAGATATTTATTTTTTAATTTCATCTTCGGATGATTGTGAATTTAGATTCACATTTTTTATTGATTGTCATATAGGAGTAATCCTAGTCTCATAACATAATTTATTAATTTGGAATGGTAGTTCATATTGACCATGGTCCTTTTTACTCTTTTTAATTATTATTCAATTTCATCATTTAAAGGTTGGGGATGAGGCTTCATCAATTTTTTTTTCTTTTTTTTATATAAGATTATATCAATCTTGTAATTTGGTTTGTGAGTTTGGTGCAGTAGCTCAGGTTCACTCTAGTTTTTTTTATTTTTTTAATTGAATTTGTTTTAGTTGTGCATCATAATATTGGGTTAATTTGGGAATTAAAATTCATAATTCCTTTGAATTTGTTTTCTACTGGATGTATCAATCTCACGACCTAGGTTAATAGGTTTGGAGAGTGCTTCCAAATTGACTTATGGATTTTTTTTTTTCCTCTTCAAACTTCCTATGAGTTTTAATCTTGGCCTTTAACATGTAGTTTATTGAGAATTAGGATTCATGATTTTTTTATTTTTTATATTAAATTATCTTAGTTTCATGACCCAAGTTATAAGTTTGTTAGCTTAACTTAGGTTGACTCTATTTTTTTAATGTTTTTTCAAATTATTTCCTTTTTGATTTAAACCTTCAATGATAGGTTGGTGTAAAACTAAGCTTATATCATTTGTTTTTCTATTTTCTTTCTATGGGTTAATCTCGTTATCTTGACTTGAGTCACTATTTAGTTGGTAAGAATTAGGCTTTGTAGTTTTTTCTTTCAATTTTGTTTTTATTAATTTATTTTGATCTCATGATCCAAATTTGTTAGGCTAACACCAGAATGATTCAATTTTGTTTTTCTTTTTTAATTTTTTTATTGATTTTATCCTTCAACAATAATTTGGTGTAGAGTTGGGTTTTATATTATTATTTTTATTTGATTTATATGGGGTAATCTCATTCTCATGAGTCACTTAACGAGTTAAAAGAGTTTTTCCCAAGTTGACTACAATTTTTATTTAAAGTAGACTTCAATTTTTTTTATTTAAAATTGGGCTTCTTGATTTATTTATTATAGAATTATCAAGCTCTCATGACTCAAGTCATGAGTTTCGTAGGTTAGTCAAGTTTGGTCAAAGATGATCTAATATATCATTTTTTTCAATGTTTTAATAATAAAAAAAACAATATTGTTTAATATGTCACCATCTCAATATTTAAAAAAATAGTGTTGTCTAATATATATCATGTTTGTGATTTATTATTGATGTTTTTATTTTAAAAAACACATTGGTAATGTCATTATTTATTAATATTTTTTAAAATAATATCTAACTCACAACAGAGCACGAGTCAATGGTCTAATCTATTAAAAGTGGGATGTAAGAAGTCAACACACTTTTTTTTATAAGGATTTGATAAAGTTGTAAAAAAAATCAAATTAAATTTTTTGCTATAGTCTAACCAAACAAGTCAACTGATTGATCACCGGTGTGACCCTGATTCAAGATAGATTTCAAATTAAATTGGATAAAAATATTGTTTTCGCAAAAAATAATATCATTTTAAATTGACCATTATCAATCAAGCTTCACCAACCCAACTTATGACCCAAACCTTGGATGGGTTCTCAAAGTCGGATTTAATAACTATGCTTAAAAATCCTTGTTTGGTAAAGAATGATTTGGTGATAAACATGTTAATGTCACCTCAATCATATTATTAACTTCTAGCTAGGAGGCTTGTATTTTGAATGAAACTTCAGAAACAATGGTTGTTGTAGATAAACCTTGAGAACAACATATCGTTGCAGAAAGCTTTGAAAGAAACATGTCACACAACTCCGATTCAGATGTTTTTTTAGCAAGCATATAGTTATCAAAATATTTTATTGATGGACTATTCCTATATATTTATCAACTCCTATTAATTATTTTCTCTTTAAAACAACAGAGATCTATGGAAGCAGGTGCACAAGATTAACTCCTCATGAGAGATGGGTGTCCACAACATGTCAGGGTTTGAGATACCACTGCGGTGTCCCTTTCAATAGCAGGTTGCTGGAGGGGGGAAAGAAAGAAAGAAGAGGGGGAGAGAAAAGAATGAGAGGGTTTCCATGAGGATGTCCATGTGCATTTGAAGCTTCATGTCATGTGCATGTGAAGCTTCATGTCATGTGGTTGTCATCATCTTCTTGAAAGTGAGTGAAAGGGCAGGAGGGTCCCCTGCTGGGACTCGCCATGGTCATTAGTTTTGTCTGATGTCCATGCCAAGTAGGTTTCATGGACAGGGACGGATTGTCTTGGTTGCCAGTAGATTTTGTTCCATCTTCTGGTTCATTTAATTTCGAAAGAGAGATGCATCTTTTATCTCAAATCTTGTAAACGATTTCTGAATCCCGATACCCCATACTTCTATCTCGAAATATTTCTTCTGAGATGATTTATTTTGCCTCCAGTTAAGGGCCCCATAACAGGAACAGATTCCGAATCCTGAAATGCAAACATTTCATACCACAGCAGAAAATGCCCCTTTAGCACTTGATAAACCATAGAGAAAAGGAATATTAGTCACGTCACGTGGCATAAGCCCCGTCTTACGCCTGCACTCATTTTGATCCTCAAGTGTCAGCATCTTGCAGTTGCTACTGCTCCCCCCAGTATCTTGAAGCTTGGATCGTCCCTCTTGTGAAAGAGAGGGAAGTCTCAATCCCATCATGATTCAGGGCTTTTCACGATTTGAAATTGAGCAGGCAAATATTCACTCTTAAGGCATTAATCCAGGTGCCCCATGACACTAACGTGTTAATTATCTAATTTATTCTAAATTTCAGTTCTGAAATCATATTCATCCTCACTTAATTTCAGAAAATGAAGCAATTTTTTTCTTGTAACAGGGTGGATAACTTTGCAACTACTGTCATATTTCTCTAGTAAGAAACTGTTAGTCAAATGTATATATGGTTTATCGGAAAACAACTACGGAATTGAATCCGTACGTAATCATGAAAAAAGGGAAAGCACAAGCACAAACCGAACCACATGCCTCTATAGGCAACCCACCCCATAGAAATGTTGGTACTACAATCATAAAAGTGAGTTTCATCATGGAACAGAACAAGAAGCCAAGCACATCTTCATAACATTCAGTATACTGTTCGTTCGGTCTTCAATTAACATAGCAAGACATGAAGCAAACTCCAAGGAGGGCAAAACAGCATGAGACATGTTTTCCAACGCATGGTAGCTGGCTGTGCAGCAGACGTGGCTTTCAGTTGTTGAAAATTTGTCCATCTTCAAGATCCAGGACCAGTTGGTTCTGGTTTCACCATGAAATAAAAAATTCAATGAAGTCAGCCATGAGATGCAAACAAAACAGGAAACAACCAGGTGAAATATCTAGCAATAGATTTGAGAATGAGACAATCCCACTCTATCCTGTAGACCAGATGAAACAAGCTTGATGAACTCAAAAAAGTGAAGCATTCCATACGAAGTCATCTTATGATGTGCAGTTGCTCTGGGTCAATGACCACAGCAAGATGAACTCAAAAAAGTGAATGGGACAATCCTATGATGAACTCAAAAAAGTGAAGCGTTCCATACTAGGTCATCCTATGATAAGTAGTTGCTCTGGGTCAATGACCACAGCAAGATGCTACAAGCAAGCACCCTTGTTGCCTTGGAAAATGAAAACCCCACAAATGGGTGAGACTCTTTGATGTGGCCATCAATTCACTCATCAACCAGGAGTGAAAGTAGGGGCAAACTAGAAGCTCCCAGCACCTTCATCCAGTAAGATTTTCTAATTGTTTTAACTTCAGTTGCCTTGGTATGCAAAAAAAAATCTTCCACAAAGTGAGCAAAACCCAAAGCACTATCTTTTCTGCCACGATCAAAATTTATGTCAACCAGGTTTAAACAACCCCGGCTATCATAATTGTTGATGCATCACAGCTCTCTATGCCTTCTCTTACGATGAAGAATGGCACATCTTTGAAAACCCAATAAATTCCTCAACAATGAACGCTAGAGAAATTACAGCTCCTTTTTGTTTTTTTGGTTGTCTACACATGGGAATTCTCCAGCATATTAACCTAGAAAGTAATATGGTTAGTTTCCATGATGATTTTTCCTATTTGGAAACCTATAGCCCCCCATCTACATCATCAGTCTTCCTTAGGAAGACAAAGGGAAGAGTTTTTCATGTGGTAATTGCCATATTAAGCATATATCCTAGAGCCTGAACATAAAAGTCAGACAGGTCCCGGTGATACTCTCAAAATTTTATAGAAAATAAACTCAGCTAATAGGGAAAAAAGAACAGAAACAAAGAATAAGAAAAGGAACCAATTTACAGTTATTATGAAGTACAATGATTAAGAATGTACTTGTCATGCATAACTAATCACAATTAGCCACTGTAATAACCCTGTTAAGAAACTATGTGATAAACAAAAAAGAAAATTGATCAATTCATTGTTGGAAGGCATGCACAAATGTAACATTCTAAGATGCTTCAGAACCAAATGTACAGCAAAAATTACTATTTGCGATGGTTACTCAACAAAATTTTGATGAAAATTCTCCCAGTCCAAAATCTTATAGCCTGTGATATTGTGGGTGCTTTTCTTTGATCTCTTTTTTTTTTTTTTTTTCCTTTCTTCTTCTTTTTTTCCTGTCCATAAACTTGGTGTAGAAAAAATATTGCATGAAAAACATATAAAGCTACATACCTTCACGAGCTCAGTGTCTTTGAGTTCTTCTGCACCAATATACACATGAAACAACTACAGCTCATGACTTCAGCAACACAAGAGCAAGAAAAACACATGGTAATAAGTGAGAACACATGGCAATTAACTGATTGCAAGGAAATACGATCAGTCAGATCTGTGATAAGATTGACTACATTATGAGCAACTAGAGAGCTACTTCCATGAAATTAATAGAACTACTTACTGTTTAATAACAGATCCAGGAAACCACTACAACTTTAACAAATATCTATTGTGATCTGGAGCATAGATTTCCTATAAAACATTTGATGGTTAGAGAACTGCACAAAGAGAACAAGATTTATGATATAAGAAGAAACACTATCAGATATTCACCACCAAAAGATATATAACTTCCACGTGCCAAGCATCTTCAAGGAATTGCATATGAATATATATTTCCTGATCAAGAAAAAGAAAAACATTAAATTCCATTCGATTATTTGAATTTGAAAAGACAGTGGAAACAAAAGTTAAAGTTCAATTATTTTCCAAAAACATTTTTTCTTGATTGCATGCTCTAATGTGGAATTTAAACTTCGGACAAACAGTGTAATAGAAAATAGCAATTATACTGGAAGAAACCATAAAATCTTGATCAGTGATTCTTTACATTTAAAAAAAATCCTGCCTACCATCAAAGATAAGATTATGCACAGTAGACTTCGTTTAAGGAAACCAGATACATGCCAGCAAATGAAATAAACAACAATGACATAAAGCCATTTCTCAAGTCTTCCCATTTTTAAGGGGAGCAAAATATATCACTTAATAGTGCATGTTTATAGTATCTTCTTTTCATTTTATGTTCCACTAGTGTATTACTTAAGCTAAACAACTTAGACTAAAGAAAGGAAAGGTTACCTTGTCCGAGAATCAAAATACCATTTGCACCTAAAGGTATAAGATCTTGTATCTTTTCAGCAGAAAAAATTGCTTGAATAACTAGCAGAAAAATAATATAGAGAAAGTTTAGATAAGCTTAGCATCAACATTTGAAAATAGTTGCCAGAGCTTTCATTAACCCAAGGTGAGTTTAACAAAAAGACAAGGAATATAAAGTTATAATTTGAAAAACTAAGCCAATATAAGGGGGATTAAAGAAACCTGTGGTCTGAATTAACATTTCCTGGGTCTCATCTTCATTGTTTGAATTGACAGCACCACCCATGTCAGATAGAGTAATCGTGTGCACAGAATGAAGTCCATCCGATACCCAAAACGTTTGCATTTCTGCAAACAATGGCAAGTTCACTCAGTTGAAAAATCTACAGATAACATTTATATGTATTAACCAAGACCATGAGATCATTTCCTTTTTCTTTTCTTTTTTTCATGAAACAGATTCCAAAGGGTATTATATTAACAAAATAAATAGGCAAAATCAAATTTTATTTTCCTCATCAAAATGTCAACTGTTTACCAAGCGCAATATGAAAATTTGTTTCCATTTTATTTTACCTAGTATGATACCTAAACACCCAGACATAAGTTAGATTCCTTTATCACGCAAGAATTTCCAGTCCTGATAACTATTGGTTCAACATGTAATAAATCATCCTTGGATCAACTTTTTATAAGATCCCACAAACACTTTGATCACAGAACCATTGCTGGGCATGCAAGAAACATCAAAATTTAGAAGGGAGGGGAGAGAGAGAGAGGGCATTTAAAATAGTATACTCAAGGAAATGTCTGGAAGAACAGCCAGCTTCTGCACTTTCATACTATGAGGCAACCGCCTCATGTGAGCCATGAAATTCGATCCAAGAGCAGGTGCAGACAAGCACAAGATATGTAAATCTCCCATAGAATCCAAAATCACAAATTTTTTGTGAGACAATGCCTGAATGGAAACTGCCTTTGAAGTTGTAGGTTTCAAGACCTCAATCTCCTCCCTCTTAAATGCCACAAAACATGCACTCCCTTCACCAGAGTCTTGTCTGCACCTTACAGATTTCAGCTTAACTGTGAGTTAAAATGCAGATTGGTGTCATGAGCCAGCTACACAAACATTTTTCGAAAAGAAAAAAAAAAGACAATATTTCAATACAACTTCCAGTTCTATGTATAACTAGCTAACTTAGATTCTGCAAGCATCACCATTACTCTTCTAAAAGCTACCAAACACTGAAGAAAAGGTTCAGCAACTATTACTTGCCAAGGAAAAAAAACAGGCGAGAACCCCTAATCAAAGATGTCTTTCTAATAACAGTGATTTATCATCCAGAGGCATCCTTAAGCATCTAAACACAGGACAGCACCTTGCTTAATATGAGTTCATCCATTTCATGGTCTAACAGAAATTCCTATAAACAATTTGTCAGAGCAAATTGAATGAATAGATAAAGAATACCATAATGATAGGATAAATATGTTGTCAAGGTAAGAAGACACCAGACCCCAAAAAAACTTATTCACCAAGGAGATTCAATAAAGCCATGAATACAACTGAACGATAAAATTCCACCAAAACAAAAAATTAAGTGTGGCTGCTGTTTACGTTAACAAGAGTTTTAGTATTGATTAGGAGTTCTGTTATGAGTTTTTAGCATTTATTAGGAACTTTATTGTCTAGGGCATTCATACAACCTATTCAACACAAACAAAAACCAGCTCACGGCTAATGAACATTTTAATATTAATTAAGAATTCTGTTATGAATTTTTTTTGTCTATGATGTTCTTATTCCTATTTTGTTTTTGAACTATTAGATATTTTGTTCATGCCTTATAAGAGCACACAAATTATGTTTTTGAAAGGTTTTTGTAAATTGACATTTAAATCTAAATATCAACTCCCATCGCTCTCCCCTATCATTCTTCTATATTTGTCTCTTTTCTATTCTTCAACACCATTCTTTTCTTTCATCTATTCTCTCCCTCATCTTCTTCCCCATTCTACATCAACAAAAAAACTGACAAGTTCAAACACAGATATTAAAAATAGCAGCCTAGGTGGGGAATTGAATCATTCACCCATATATAATTCATTTGCTTTCCCCTCTAAATAATATTTACTCCTACAAAATCCTAGAACTGACATATGCCTTGCAATATTTTTTTCTTTTCAGAAACATATTAGAAGTGAGGCAACACAAAGAAGCTGGTGACTTAATTCTAAAGAGAGAAGATCCTTATTCTCTCAAGAAAGCCAATATAAGCGTGCCACTAACTATCTCATGTTGCTTCAGCAAGTGTCCAGTTTATACAAGCTAAATTGCTGAATTCTTTCCGATTAACCAAGGTCAACATGCTGGCTGCCCTCTAATTAACCCAGGCTAAAAAGAAATTAAAAGCAATCACTACTTCATGACAAAAAAATCTTATTTGTATAAATAAGTGATGCTGAAGAGAGGCTCTTCTTGAAGACCTAAACATGGAAAAAGGTATGTGATCTTCAATGCTGAAGAAATCTACATAGACAAGATTAATAAACATGTTCGGAATTGATAAAAAAAGACAGGAATTTTGATCCATGACTTATCAAGACAACTGATTCATCAAGCATTTAAATTAGCTGCATAGATTCAATCTTAATTCTGCCAAAACAAGAAATTTTGCGTTCAAGATACTCAAGTCCCAATTTCTTTTATTATCTGGAATTACAAATCCTGTTCCTATTCGACAAGAACCTGAGAGCCTGTTCCCCAGTAAATTTCATTTCTCATTAAAATAGAAGAAAGGCCACCAATAAACTGCCAAATGGTACTTTGATACGAAGTTATGTTTGGGTTTGAAATTATACATCCTTTACACCTACAACACAATATGATCAATTCTGTTGGAAATCTTGCACCCACATCAAAACAACAGTCGATGAATCCATGATCAAATTATACATGTCATATTCACGAAGTATCAGAATCCTAAACTAATGGAACAATCACAATTTAGAAGAAAGAAAATCTCAGCAGGCCATTAGACCACCTTCATGAGCACTATACAGTCCACGCCAAACAGAATTAACTCTCCAACTTCAATGGAGATCTTCTAAAGTAAAAGGGACAGTTTAAATACATGTAAAAGAAATAACAACAGTACATAATTTGCATTGCGAAAGTCTCAGCTACTAATTTCTCTGTCACAAAGCTAAATAATCACATTTATTTACCCTAATTCAATACTAACTAGCAAAAAATATTAACTTTTTCAACACCAAATGAACAATAAGGAGCTCAATAGCAACGAATTGCACTTGCACACTTACCAGAAACACATTGCTTATCAATCTTCATATCCAGTACACTATTGCAACCATTCCCAGAGCTTGAACCGTGAAAATAGTCATCCCCAACAACCCCATTTGGCAATTTCAACCCTTTACCATCCGACTTTCCATTTGAATTGATACACTTGACATTCTTAACCCTACCTTTCACCAAATGCCTCAAATTAAAAACTCTGACCCCATTATCCTCCCCTAAAACCAAGACTCCAGAAGAAACGCTAATTGACCAAACAGGCACATTACACTCAATCACAGCACACCTCATTAATTTCACCATCTCACCATCTCCATCATCAATAAGCTTCACCGCAAAGACACAAACTTTCTTACTTGAAACTGAATGCAACACAAAAAAATTAACAGAACCAACAATCTTTATAGAAACCCCATGATTTGTATCCAATAAAACACCTAGTTTCGAATCGAAAGCAATACCCTTTTGGTTGCAAACAACTTGTGGCTTATAAAAGATGTTTTCTTTTCGTAAAAGATAGAACCTTAAGAGAATCTGTGATCCACCCTTATATGGGCTAGCAACAAGAAAGAGGACTTTAGGGATAGGGTCCTGGTGGATGAGAAGAAAAGAAGAGGAAGAGGAAGGAGAAGGAACTAGAGTTTGGGGTTTTGGTGGGAGAGGAGGAGGGGAAAGAAAAGAGAGACATGGAAAGAGGGAAACAGAGGAATCAGTGTGCATTAAGGCTAAAGAATGAGAGCTTGGTTCAAAGAGAATGGATTTCGTTGGTGGAAGAGAAGGAGGGGGGGACAGCTTCGAGGATTGTACAAGTACCATGAGGAGAAAAACCTTTGAACTTCTTGTCAGGACATTTGGAGAATTTGTTTTAGCTTTCTGGGATACCTTTGTTTTTGGTTTTGTAGTGGGGGTAATCTAATTGGTGATTTCTGACTTTGTTGATGGGAGATCCAAAGATTTATTAATTAAAAATTTAATTGATAGTGTAGATTGTAGGGGAAGAGGGCTACTGTATCTATGATTTTATCTAGTTAAGACCATAATATAAAATTTGTGATTAAAGTAATGGATTAATGATTATATCACGAGACTTTAAGCTTTGTAACAGTTTTGCTTGATCATTTTATTTAAATAATAATAATTTCAAAACATTCACGCAAAAACAATCTTTGCTTGTACTTATCGTCCTCTTAGTTGATTTTAAATGTTAATTTTCACTTAGTGGTTTGTAAATCAAACTTAAATGGATATCAATAACATCAACCGTTCAATATTATATCAATCTCTGTCCAATAGTCAATCTTTAATGATCTGAGTCAACAACCAAATACACAAAAGAAATCTGTTTTTTTTTTTATTATTTCCCGATTATTTTTCATAATTTAACATCATTTTACTCGTCATTACACCTATATATTGATGTCTACATCTAAAAAATTGAAATATGTTTGTGGGAGTGGAAATAAATCCATTGAAAAAAAAAATTTACGATATAATATAACCTTGTAAAAGATTTTTCCATTCCTCAAAAGTAAGTAAGAGAATGTTTTTTCTCTCCCATTTGTTTCAACTTCCATAAAATAACTTATATTCCTAAGATTACTTTCTTTCAATCTAATAAAAATCTTATTAATTTTTTCATCAACTTTTACAATCATATAAATTGAATTCTATCGAGTTATGATATTCAAACTTACTCTTTATCTCTAACCTCATTACACATTTATCAAATACACGTTGCCTAGAACATGAAGATATAATAAATCTAATTTTATTTTTAATCTTAATCATTGAACATTTATTTCTTTGATGGATCTTAATATTTTTTAATAAGGAAAAACTATTATAAGTTTAAATTCTGTCAATACATGGGCAAACAAAACCCAATCTTCAAATTATAAAAACACGAGATATATTTAAGGTTATGTAAATGCTACTTTGAAATGTATCATTTCAAATGCACTTTTATGCTACTCATTATTAGACATCATCTTTAAAACCATCATATTCTTTGGTATGCCTTTAAACCCCTTACCCTCCAAACAATGTATTATTTAGCCCATATTTTTCTTAGACGGTGCTTTCAGCACTATTATCTTTTGAGTGTGAATATAAGCTCTCTCACTTTGATAATGCTAAATTTAACTCTTATATGTTTTTAGATAATATTTTCAACATTATAATCTTTTGAGTGCGCTTTTGAGCCATTGCTTTTAAGATAACATTATATCAAGTTGTGCAACCCATGTTTTAATAACATAGTGTTTTTTACACTATTAGTTTTTAAAGACGACTATGAGTCAATCGTTTTAGAATCATACTATTCAAAGTCTTTTAAGATACTTTTTATTATAAGCATTATAAAAAGAGAAAATTTCTCATAACTCAATTTTGGGCTCCCTAAAATAGTCATTTTTTTTATAAAAAGATAATAAAAAAAATACAACAACAATATAAAAGAAATAAGATTGAAATATATATACAATGACAAATAGCTTAGCTCACCAAAATAGGTTGAAGAGGGATCTAAATGCATAAATGAGGGATGAGGGAACCAGACTAGATCTTTGACAATATTGGAAACTTAATTGCACCATTGGAGGACCTAAGGTGAAAGATAATTCAAACTCAAGGTAAACTTTAATGAATATTAAATGAATTTGCATAAAAATTAAGTCTAGGAATTAATTAGATTTTTATTAGGTTGGTTTTATTAATTCATGGACATAATCAAAGATCTAATTAAATTTAAAATATCTCAAGACAAAATTAAAAGAATCAATTAAGTGCAAGAGCTTAGTTAAAATTTTAATACGTAAAATTAATTTTATTAAGGATTTAATTGGTGAAAAATTAGATTTGAAAACTTAACTTGAGCTTAATTGAGAATACTAGAATTTTAAAGGATCAAATTTAATTTTTAAAACCTTAGTAGGATGACATAAAGGTGAAATTATGATAAATTCAAGGTTTACATGTCAATTAAGGGCTAAAGTGAAGAAATTAAAAAAACAAGGATGCTTTTGCAAAAGACGCACAACATTAGGGGTTATACCAAAGTTTTCCAGGGACTAAATTGCAAAATATCAAAGACAAATATTTAATTGGGAGCTATACTTTGAAAAAAAGGTAAACAATGTGTCCATGGGTATCATAAATAAGATAACAGATTCAGAAAGCCCACCACTCTCGAGACTCCACATTCTTGGTGCCCGTTCACTCCACCGGCACGTGCGCGAACATGACCTCTCCCCACATTTTCTAGCTAGCTACCACTTGCTTCCCTCTACTGCAAAAATATTTTTATTTTTATTTTTATAATATAAAAATATTTTTAAAAAATAAAAAATATTATTTTAATACATATTTTTTTAAAATAAACTATCTATCCTCTAAATCATCTAATCTCGCATCTTTCTCATCAGCCCCCACAAGACTATCGGCCTCTCTCTCAATGTCTGGTCTTGTCGAGTCCTGACTCCCACTTGCCCCACAACCGGCTGAAGTGGCCCAGGCTCTGTGCATCCCACCGCGCTAAAATAATGTTTGATTCTGCTTTATAATATCATTTTAATACAGAAAAATATTTTCACAGTCAATCCGCTGCTAAAATTGCTCCCATTCACTCTCAATTATAATACTTTTCCAGGCATAAAATATTTTAAAAAACGAACATTTGCCACGTGATACTACTCATCAGTCATCGCACAGCACCACGAGAGTGGCTGTCAAGCTCTCCACAACGCGTTACAGTCCACACGTCCTTTCACCTAAACAGATGCAAATGAATTATCCCATCACCAATCCTTTCTTTTGGCTTCTTCATCACCTCTCATTCCCTGTATCCGTACTCAATACCCTCTCCTGTAACCTTCCTTCTTGGTAAGACCAAGTTGCTAGCTTGCTCAGACCATAAAGTCAGACACAGGGCGAGCAAACCGAGCCCAGATGGCATTAAAAGATCCTTAAATGGTCGCACCTTCATAAAACCATAAGGAATGATGAAATGAAGGAGAGACAACGTTGGCAACCAGAAGAAGATGCTATCCTAAAAGCCTATGTTAAACAATATGGTCCGAAAGAATGGAATCTAATCTCTCAACGTGTGGAGGCGACTGGCAAAACACTTAACCGAGACCCAAAATCCTGCCTTGAACGATGGAAAAACTACCTCAAACCAGGGATCAAGAAAGGATGTTTGACCCCAGAAGAGCAATCCCTTGTCGTTTCTCTCCAGGCCAGGTACGGTAACAAGTGGAAAAAGATTGCCAGTGAAGTCCCTGGCCGTACAGCGAAGAGGCTTAGTAAGTGGTGGGAGGTTTTCAAAGAGAAGCAATCAAAATCCAAGTCTTTATTGCAACACCACCATAATACACAATACTCCAATCAGCACCACCAACGAGAAGGGAATATTCCAGTCATCGGCGATAAAACGTCTTCTCAAGGAAAATACGACCACATTTTGGAGACCTTTGCTGAGAAGTACGTGCAACCGAAGATCCTTGACCAGTTTCAATCTTTTCCCTGCAGTTTATCAACTATGATGCCTCCAATGCCCGACCCTGACCCGGTTCTCTCCCTCGGGTCTGTATGGATGAACCCCGGTTCAAACTTGTCATCCTCAGCTAGCACCGCAGTTTCAGCTACACCATCACCATCAGTGAGCTTGTCATTATCTCCTTCAGATCCGGGTTTGGACCCGGACCTGGCCCGGTTCAAACAGGGCCAGAAAACGGGTACCTTGGTTCAGTATTGCAAGGAGCTTGAGGAGGGGAGGCAAAACTGGCTGCAACATAAAAAGGAGGCAACATGGAGGCTTAGTAGACTAGAGCAGCAGTTGGAGTCAGAGAAAGCAAGGAAGAGAAGGGAGAAAATGGAGGAGGTAGAGGCAAAGATAAGGTGTTTGAGAGAGGAAGAGGCGAGCTTTATGAGCAAGATTGAGAGCGAGTATAAAGAGCAGTTAAGTGCATTGCATAGAGATGCTGAAAGTAAAGAGGCTAAACTTGTGGAAGCTTGGTGCAGCAAGCATGTCAAGTTTGTCAAGCTTGCCGAGCAAATTGGGGTTCGTTTTGGCGGCGGCGGCGGCCATGGGGTTTAATGCGGCCAGCCAAGGATTAGCATGCAGTTTAAGGAATGATCGCCCAACTAGTTCATTAAAGAATGGAACAATGATATAATATTGCAAGTTCCCTGATCATATCATGATCCATGATGGTCAGCACACACACACACAAATATATCATTATTGATGATATTGTTGAGTCATTGTAGTGCTGAGATTAGTGTGCTAATTAAAGTTAGGGTTTGGGTACATTGATTTAACTGTAATTGTTTGCGCTTTGAACCCATCATATATATATAATGATAATTAGTAATTTCATTATCTTGTCGATGGCCCTTTTGGATTACAATTTGTGTTCAGCATTTTTATGGACTTGTATTTGAATTCCTAGCGAGATAGAATCAAGAGAGTAGAGAGAAGAGAGGGGAGGCGGGCAGAAGAGCGACATACCATAATGACTGGAGCAGTGGAATCTGGTGAAGGTGACTGGCAACGCCAGTTCTTTTCAGACATAATTGTTAGCAGGAGAAAAGACTGGACTATAGAGGATGAACCTTCTTGTGATTTTACGGGGGTTGTTTGGAAGCCACCCAAAAGTGTTTTTGATTATTTTTTTTTCTGAATTTTAAAAATATATGGTTAGTGTTTTTAGATTATTTTTATGTGTTGATATCAAAAATAATTTTTAAAAAATAAAAAAATATCATTTTAATATATTTCGGTACGAAACACATTTTCAAAAGCTACAACAACAGCTCTCCCAAACACCCTCTATGTTCGTTCTATTATATATATATATATATATATATATATATATATATATGTGTGTGTGTGTGTGTGTGTATTAAAAATAAATTTTTTTTTAAAAAAATCTATCTATCTATCTATATGTGTGTATTAAAAATAAATTTTTTTTAAAATATATATATGTGTGTGTGTGTATTAAAAATAAATTTTTTAAAAAATAAGTTCAGCTATATAACTTAAACATAAATAATGTATTAAAATATTAGTTTTTTCTTATTAAAATATTACATCAATAATTTTTTTAGCATGCTATGAGTGATTGTTGGCTTTCTAAAATGATAGTTCTTCATATACGATGAAACATCACTAGCATCAGTCAAGCCTTCTGTAGTCTTGAAGATCACCCTCAAGACCTGATCCAAATTAAATTAGTGACTATAATTAGTATAGGTAATTAATATATTAATCAATCATATTAGAACCAAAAAAACACAACAAGACTTGCCTGAAGTATAATTGTTAATTCAATCTACCTTAATTGTGTTGATTTAATTGAGAATGATGGTTAGTTTTATTACAAGGATCATTAACAATTATTAAGTGTTTAACGAAATATATGTTTTTTTCCTTGACAATGACTCTCTTCCTTAAACTTATTTTCTCATATGACACCAACCTTTCACACTAATTACTCTTAAATACCAACTTTCCCATAATTATAACAATGAGGCATGATAACTTTTTTTTCAAGGTTATCTTTAAGGAAAATAAATTATTCTCATTATTATTCCATTCTTTATAAGGGTAAGTTCATATAAATGAAGTGTTTAAGTATCTCATATCATTGATACATAGAAGATGAACACAAGTTAACTAAAGACAAACAACTACAAGTTCATATAAGAACTAAATACACTTTTATATTTTATTCATTATCACTCATTATTATATATATTATTGATACTCCTACACTTAATTACTTAAGAATTAGAGGATCTTTGATTGAAATAGGGTATTTATTTTCAAGAAATCATGGAATTACCAATATCATCACCTATCGACCCATCAATCAATGACCAAATTCGGTCACCCCCAAAACCCATCAAATAACTATGAAAATCCTAATCCAATCTAAAGTTTTTATGATTTTATGATATTATTTTTGAAAAATTGAACAAAATCTAGTTTGATCCTGTTTCACATCTCATCACTTAAAGTTTATTCCATTTTTGATAACTTGAAAACTCTCGGGCATAAGAGACTAATTGGTCTCCCGATCACATGTACTCAAGCTCCTCTATAGCCCTAACCAATACCATATAAAATAAAAGTGCTCAATAATATTTTTACAATTAACAATAATAACTTATAACTCTTCCATTTTTATATCAGAAACACAAAACCTAGTGACATTTGAATGTACAATGTTTTTTTTACTTTCAGATATATAGATATGGGAAAGACATCTAAAAAACTAAAAGGATTAACTTAAACCTTGACTCCACTCCAAGATTCTTTTATAATTTTATTCTTCACTATCAATGTTGAATTTTGATTTAAGAGATACACCATTTAATTTAATATTTCAGGTCAAAAGATTTTTGAAAATCATTCTACAAACTATATTCTTAATAGTTTTTTTCTCTCATTCTGCAACTTTGTTTTTATTTTTATTTTTTTGTGATGTGTGCAAATATTAATTGTCTTTATATACTATTTATATTATAAAAACCAATGGACTCTTATATTATAAACTCTTTTTTTGATCAACGCACAAGGCTCTAATAAGTATGTTTTTTTCCTTTCAACATTAGTTTTAAATTTTTTAAAGACAATAAAAGTTTTTTATTTCTCCATAAAAAGTAAACTCATATTTTTCTTATATTATCATTATTGAAAGAGATGAAATACATTTTATTGTTGTTATAAATAGGCTTGATTGATTTATAAATATCACCATGCATCAAATAAAGAATTTATAAAGCTCTCTAGGTGTTTTTCTTTGGCAACAAATATATTTGTTGCTTTTACAATACAATCTTTATATAACCTTGAATAAAACTTAAGTTATGGTAGACTATTCACTATATTTTTCAATTGAAGTCTTTAATCCCTTAAAGCTCAAATGTCTACATCTATAATGGTAATGTCACATCAAATCTTTTGTAATAGTATTAGAACAAGTTAATCTTATAAGTTGAGATATAACATGTAATACAAACATGCGGTTACAAGATATTTTTCATCTTCATAATTAAGTTATTTGCAAAATAAAACCTTTATATTTTTCATTTTAAAATATAATGGTAAATCTTTTATTTTCTTGTAGTTGCCCAATGCTTAGCAAGTTATTTTTTAGCTCAAGAAGATATAATACTCTTATAATAATCTTAGGATTAAATCCTCTCACAGAAATTCTTAAGTAAGATAGTTCTAACACATACCACAACACAAAATTATGCATTTTAAGAAAGTCACCATGGTGCCACCGACCTATATGTACGCATGAATTGTGAGAACAACACCTACTTTTTTTCTCTAATGATATCTTCCTCCAACATATCTCTTTATAGAATGTCTATATTTCTCACTAACTTTTCTCCTTAAAGAACATAGGTTCTTAACATCAATAACCCTCAACTATTAATAATATAGTGAGATACAATAATCAACAACTCATTTTTTTCTAGGTTACTTGCGAGGAAAAAACTATTTTTCTCTATCATTACATGGCTTTCCACGAGGCAAGCTTACATTACTAAGATGTATAAATACCTCAAGTAAACAAGAGAATAACACATGTTCACTTAATAAGAGCAACTATAAGTTCATAAAAAAAAACACTTTTCTATGTTCTTCACTTTCCTTTAGGTTATTTATTCTCTTATACTTGCTGACTTAAGCATCAAATAATCTTTTTCTACATAGAATTTTAGTTAATCAGTAAATCATGAAACAACCAAATAAGTTACATATTAGCCCATCAATTAATTACCAAATATCTTATAGGCCCATTAAACAAACCATATAATGATCCCAATTCAATCCGATGCTTTTAAAATTTTATTGGGTAGTTATAGACATGAGTTTTTATCAAACCCACCAACGTATAACAAGTTTAGTGGGATATACATTACTTGTCACGAAATTTAGGGTGAAAGTATCGTGCAATTTATTACATTTTTGTGGAAGGATACGTGAGATTGGATCATTTTGGTATCAAAACATTGCTGAACTCCAAAAACGGGTGAAGAGCTCAAGTGATTTGGTTTTAAAATAACTACAAAAAGTTTTCAAGATTTGGAATTTTACTGCAAATATGTTGTTTTTTGGGTTTCCTTTAGAATGAAAAAAGATATTTATTTCAAGGGGGTAATATTAAGGGGTTTTATCATGCTCTTCAAGCAAATTTAAGGACCAAAGGTGACTTCACCATAGCTTTCTCACGTGAACTGATCAAATTTGGCCAATTGCCTTCTCCAAATGTCAACGACTACCTGGTGAATTTTTTTTGTTAAAAGTGATTTTTATTGATAAATATGTTATATTTTTTTATTTTTAAAAATTATTTTTAATACTAGCACATGAAAATAATAAAAAAACAATAAAAATATTAATTTAAAATAAAAATAAAAATATTTTATTTTTTTAAAAAAGTATTTTTAAAATGCAAATTCAATCAACTTTTAGGTTAGAGAACGCAAAGCTCCAAAACAAAAGAATAAAACTAAATAAAAACAAAAGAATAAAAATGAAAAGGAGAGAGAGGATAAATTAGGGCGCAAATTTGTAGAATGAATAAAGTAGCCACTGCACTCATATACCTAAAAAGGTGCGCCCCAAGCTGCGCTCAACATACCGCATACAAATGGACACTAATTTTATCTTATTTATTTCATTCATTTTTTATATGATTGATCTTCATATTCGGACATCCTTTTTTACTTTGCAACTTTTACTTTTTGAAAAAAAAAGCTTATTTTTTTAAGATTTTTTATTTGATATTTTAAAATTATTTTAATGTGCTTATATGAAAAATATTTTTTAAAGAATAAAAAAAAAATTAAATACATTCACAAAAAAAAAAAAAAAAACACTTGGAAAACAACTGTTATCACAGTATCAAACAAACGAGCTCTTAATCTACCTATTTGAAACTGAAAAACTGAATTTCAGGACAATTCTAGTTTGTTTTTCAAAAAATTATTAAGAACATAAACAAGAAAAAAATAAATAAAAAAGAGAAAAGGAGTGCATAAATGCATGAATAAAAAACAAAAATTCATTTTCCACTTTCATGGCTATTACTTAGTTTTGTTGCAAGAATCAAATCTACCAAAAACGATCCATGGCTTCATGCCACAGGTTATCGGACAAGAGAGAGGGCTCCAGATGTAAAAGAAAAGGAGATATTATTAAGTATATCAAGAGTTGTCCTCTTATCTCTCACATGAAGAACCCTACTCAAACACCCTGTTGACACTTTTACAAGGATCAAACTCATTTCATTGATGATGCTATGATGGGGGGAAGGGTAGTTCTGACTAGGAGATCATAATTTAAACTTGTTATTAAGTGAACAAAATCATACCTCGTTTTTTAAACAGCTACTTGTGACTTCAGCTAAGAAACCAACCAACCTGTGGAACTTCCTTCTCTCTATTGCTGTGCTTACTACTCAGAATCAGAATCTGACAGTGGCATCTGGCAAGCACCTTTTGGTTCACTATCAGTTATGGAAGGAGGTAGATCTTTCTTTGCTCTGTATTTTTCTCTATCTCCCCGCCTCGCTCTGGTTTCATCCTAAAAACAACACATCAAGGATTTTCTCATAGTGCTTTAGACATCAAGATTGAACATTTTAATCAAGGGCAAAATTCAAAGGTGAATTATGAACAAACAACAACATATGTATCACATTGAAATTGAAGGGAAACTAAGTGGATAGTTGAAAGGATAAATCAGGAATAAGACAATTAAAAAAAATGAAAAAGTTTTAAATTTGGAAATCAGATTCAAAGGATTAACATTTATACGAAGAATGGATATTGTTTGCAACTTGCGAGCATTAACAGACATGACTTTCGCCCCTGCTAACAAAAATTGCTGGAGATATAACTATCATATTCTGCATATTCTATGGCATGATACAAACAAAAAAGATTTATTTCATTCCATCCTCTTGCCTGTTGCGCATAGATATGTCATCCATATCTAAACAATGTAGCAGGAAATGAAAAATATTTTAGAAAAATGTGTTTTTTAATTCTTTTAGAAAGCTGAAAAGCACCAGAATGATTGTTTTTCAAATTCTCTATTATAAAAAAATAATAACCTAGTTTTGTTCACCTAATATTTATGATCATTCCTTTTAATATTTTCAATTTAAGCCAAAGGCCTTTTTTTTTCAATTTTGGAAGATTTGTATTTAATGAATATGTTTCCTTAATTTTTCATGAAAAAAATCATTTTAGCGTATATAAGAAAACTAGAGATGGAAACAAAGACACAATTTTCTACAACTAAACACAGCCTGAGATTTTCTATCAATAGTTGCACTACTGTATCCAATGACCAAACATTGACTTGACAAAGATAGACCTTTCTTGACTAGGTTGACTATCATAATTTCAACCAACTAGTTCAGCTTTGACAATCTTTGACTATGTTTGACCAACAGGCTAAAACTGCTTAATCCACCACCGCACCACTTCCATCCAAAACTTCGCTGCCCCTTCCATCTCCACCAGCACTACCACAAATACCATTACCACCGATTAAAGTTGATTGCAAATGGTGTAGGTGGCACAATAGTGTTGGTTGAGATCAGTTCCCTATCACTTGCCAGGAGGTGGTGGCGCAAGGGAAATTTATAAAATACTCAAACTGTAACTACTGAGTGAATTAGTGGCATGGCTTCATAACACATAATATTTCCAACGTTTAACCACAACGTGTTGAGAAGTGGGTTATGTCACTAGTTACTCAGGTAGTTACAAACTTAAGTATAGCAAAATGTATTGATGAGGCAGGTGCTGGTGATTTTTTATAGGTTAATGAAGTAGGCTGATAACGTTTTTTTTTTGAAAAAACTTTCGTTATATTCAAAGAAGAGGAAAACACAAAGAACCAGGGGCATACCCCCAGGGACTCTTAGCTTTTGCCAAATGCAAAGCTAAGACCAAAAAACTAACAAACAAACTAAGTTGAAGTTCTGAAATCAAGGGAGGGATCACTATGGATGTTCCATCGCTCTCGAATCCTATCAGTTACATGATTGGCTAGCTCATTGCACATTAGGTGCCCTCTTATCAACTGAATTATTTCCTTGCTCAGCTCCTGGGGGGGACGATGAATGTTGTTGAATGTTCTGTTGTTCCTTTCATACCACAGGTAATAGACTGCAACTGATAGGGTTGTTTTAGCTATATGGCTCTTGATGTCTTTTTTTGCTGCCAGGGTCGATGTGGCCCATTGAAGAAGGTGGTCCCACTGCATAGATGGCCATTGAATCTGCCCATGATCTGAAACTCTATCCCACACCTCCTTCGAATAATTGCAATGGAAGAATAGGTGGTTGTGGGTCTCTCCTTCTCTCTTGCATAACTGGCAAATCATGTTATCTGTGATGCCTGCACGAGATAGCCTATCAAGGGTTTTAAGGCGATTTTGGGAAGCTAACCAAAGAGTGAAGGACTGCCGAGGGAGGTGCCCTTTGTACCAAAGCAACCCGTGGTGAGGGTTGTTAGCCTTCCTGTTTCGAAGCTTTTCCCAAGCCGAGGCTATACTGAAAGTCCCTTTAGCATGGTGCTTCCATATGACCTGGTCGGCTTCAGAAGTGCTGGGGGGAGGGGGAATAGTGTTCCAAATAGCTTGAAGCCTCTCACCACTTGAAGGGAACATCCAGTCACCGTTATGGATGACATCTGCAACCGTAGCTTGCCACCTGAGACCTGTGTGGGAGAGAAGCCGAGGAGAGACTAGATCACTGATTCTTTGCCCTCTCGGCAGCCAGTAATCATGCCAAAGGGAGGTGTGTCTACCATTTCCTATCTTAGCTGTGAAGTCCCCCCTACACCACTCCCTACTTTGAAGGATTTTCCTCCATACCCAAGTAGGTTTTGAAGGAATTTGAATTTGCCAAATCGACTGACCCTTTAGCAAATAAGTGTGTATCCACATGCCCCACACCGATTGCCTTCTAGATTGCAGATTCCACAAATGCTTTAACGTGGCAGCTTTGTTCCACTCGTTAATGCGCTTAATTCCCAGCCCACCCTCTTCTTTTGGGTAGCAGACGTCGGCCCAAGCAATGCTGGCCCCGGAGCGATCAAGCCTCCCTTTCCACAAGAAACCTGCCATCATGCTCTCAATTTTCCTTATTGTTGCGCACGGGAGGATGAAGATGGTGGACCAGAATACCTGGTAGGAGAAGAGAACCGACTTTATTAGTTGTAATCTTCCTGCATACGAAAGGGTTGCACTAGTCCAGAGTTGAATCTTCCTCATGAGTTTGGCAACCAGCGGAGCACAGTCCATATGAGTCAGCCTGGACGTTATGAGGGGTACACCCAAATACTTGACTGGAAGAGTGCTGAGTTGCATTCCACAATCTCTCTCAATGTCCTCTTTCTCCCGGTCTTCTATTCCCGTGAGGTAAAGGGCTGACTTGGAATGGTTGACCGTGAGACCCGAGTGCTCAGTGAACTCGTCCAAGGCTTCCCTGACTACTCTGACTGTCTCCCTGTTGGCATGGCAGAACACTAAGAGGTCGTCCGCAAAACACACATGAGTGATGTTATTCTTTGCACATCTCCAATGGTATTTATACTGAGGCCGCTGAACTGTCCTCTGCATGATGCCATGTAACCCTTCCATAGCAAGCACAAATAAGTACGGGCTAAGAGGGTCTCCTTGACGAAGCCCTCCAGAAGAGTTGAAATACCCATGAAGCTCGCCGTTCATATTAACAGAGAAGCTGGCTGTTGAGATGCACTTATGGATCCAGCTTAGCATGATGGTTGGAATACCTATTGCCATTAGACCATTGATGATGTAGGACCAGCTGACTGTATCAAACGCCTTCTTAATATCAATTTTAATGGCGCACTTGGCAGGACCCTTGTCTGTATGGTAGTTATGCAAAAGCTCTTGGGAGAGGAGAATTGCATTCGAGATGTGCCTACCTGGAATGAAAGCTGACTGCTCCTTACCAATGACTGAGGCTAAAGCTGGCTTGATCCTAGAAACTATTATCTTGGCAATACATTTATAAGTAATATTGCAACAGGAAATAGGTCTGAAATCACTCATGCTTTCAGGGTTATCAATTTTTGGAACAAGAGCTATGATAGTTGAGTTAACACTTCTCGGGAGACAAAGAGTATTGAAGAAGAACCTGATGGCTGCTATGAAATCTGACTGGATGATATTCCAGCATGTTTTAAAGAACTTGGCTGTGAACCCATCTGGCCCTGGGGCCTTATCATCCGCAATGGAGAAAAGGGCTGTTTTTATCTCTTCGGCCGTAACGTCCCTTGTCATCTCCAAGTCCTTGGACTCGGTGGTTGCAAGAGGAAAGTGGTGTTGGCTTGGCTTGTTGTTGCTGTGGCGCTTGTTTAGGAGGTTTTGAAAATAATCTGCTGCCATTTTGCCTAGCTGGTTGGCCTCTGTGATGGTGGTACCTTCATCATTGATTAACCTGTGAATAGTATTCCTGCTCCTCCTGTGGAGAACTGAACGGTGGAAAAATTTGGTGTTTCGGTCCCCTTGGCTTAACCATTGGATACGGGACTTCTGTTTGAAATAGCTCTCCTCATCACTAAGAAGCTGGTTGTAATGGTGAGCTAGCCTTCTCTCCTGCATTCCGAGACCTGCATTGGTAGGATTAGCATCTAAATCAATTTGGCACTTGCCCCATTCTTTTCTTGCGTCTTCAACTCTTCTCGTGATATGAGAGGAGTGAAGCAGATGAAACTTCTTAAGCTTCTTTTTAATCCTTCGAAGTTTGGTGGTGAGCTGGAGCATAGGGTCGCCATCAGCTTCTTCCATCCAAGTAGCATGAACCATAGGGAGGAAGTCCTCTTTCTCTGCCCAGAGATTGAGGAACTTGAAGGGCGGGCGGGGCTTAATCTCTGCTTTAGTAAGCATTGTGATTGTTGCACTGTGGTCAGAGATGCTCCTCAAAAGGAAATTAGAGTTTGCCATACTCCATTTGTTGAAGAAAGCTGCATTACCAAAGGACCAGTCAAGCTTTTTGTGGATCGTCCCGATAGCCTGACTGTTGTGCCATGTATACCTAAGGCCAGTGTAAGGGATTTCCATCAATTCAGCATTCTTCATGCATTGACTGAAATCTTCTTGGTGGCCGTGCCACATTGTGCTACCTCCCGATCTATCATTTCTTCCCATTATCGCATTGAAATCTCCTTGTATCAACCACGGTTTAGAGGAGAAGGCACATTGGTGCTGAGCAATGTAATTCCAGAGATCCACTCTTCTAGTTGGAGTGTTCTGGCCATAGATGAAGGTAATTCTGAAGGGGTAGGAATTGCTTATGGAGCTCACTTCACAGGTGAGCCATTGAGGAGAGGAATGGATGCTAGATAGGTTGCATGTTGCCTTGTTCCAGCTGACAAGAATCCTGCTAGGGTTCATTCCATCATCATTAGAGAGGTGACCCCAATTATCTAGCGATAACCCTTCTATAACTGAAGGCAAGTTAGAACTCGCAATCTTCACTTCTAAGAGCCCGATAATGTCTAATTTGTTTTTTGTGGTCCATTCACGGACCGTTTTCTGCTTATTGGGGTGATTTATACCCCTAATATTCCAACTTCCAATACTTAACATAAATTTATTAGTATGGGGCTGCATGGACCTACTGGTGGCTATCCACCTTCTTATTCTTCCCCCCCTTTTTTTTCCTTATCGTCTTAAGGGGTGGGGATGGGTTCTCCTCTGCCTGGCTATGATGGCCCATTCTTGGCACCGTTGAAGAAGAAGATGTCTCTCCCACGTCTTCATTCTGCCCACTGTGGCTATGGACAGTGTCAGCTCTGCCGTCCATGAAAACGGCCTCCTTTGCTTTAGCTTTTGCCTTGTTTGAATCAACCTCCCTTTTTTGTGTTAAGGTGGCTGATTTGCCAGTTGCTTTCTCTGCTGGTTGTGCTGTTGCTTCAGAGATGTCAGGTGGGTCAGGTCTGATTTCGTGTGTTAGGGGGGCAGGTGGTGTTATTAGGACATGTTCTGTGGTTGTATTGGGGGGGGTACGATGCGTTTGGGGGATTTGGCTTGGCTCCAGGGACAGGTCGGTTCTGGGATGAGTGGGGATTTGGGGCTGTGTGCAGTTTTGGATGGGAGACAAGTCGTTTCCTTCCTTCACCAGTTGGTGGTCTGGCACCCGAGTCGCTTCTTCTCTTTCACTGCATGCATGCCCAAACACCTTGCAGGTGCTACACCGAGCAGGCTTCCACTCGTAGTCAACTTGGATGGGAATTGGGGAGGTTGATAGGGGAGTAAGGACTTCAAACTGATGGACATACGGGAGTTTTGCATCTATCTCCACACAAATACGAGCATATTCCAATCTTGAGCAATTGTGAGTTGGTTCATCACAAGATAGGGGGGTGCCTACCATACTTGCAGCCATGCTCAGGCCCTTAGTAGACCACAATGGGAGGGGCAAGCCTCTCAGACGGATCCACACTGGAAGGGTTGAGATTTTGTTTGAGTCAAATTGGAGCCTTGGGCTCCATTGTTGCAGAATCAGGTGTTTCCCTCCAAACAACCATGGTCCTTGCTCTAGGACCCCTGACAGTGCTTCCTGGGAGCTGAATCTGAAAAGGATGAAACCATTTGCTGTGGTAGTGACGGCTTCTAACCCACTGTCCTTCCAGACTCACATTGCCATGGATTTGATGGCATGGTAAGGGAATTTGTAACCTGGAAAAAAACCCACGAGGCATCTCTCCCATTGGTCTGAGTTTTCCATTACCTCCTCTGGTATTACAAGTTGATGCCCTGTAGGGGGACGTGGCAGCGGTTCCAAGGTGAACCTAGTTGCCGCATTGGTCACCTTCACCTTCTCAGCCCACGATATGGGGGCTTTCTTGCCAGCATTTTGGTCCTGTGGGACGTTGAGATGCTTCCCTGTTGGTCGCTTCCCTACAGTTGCCGATGGATGGTTGAGGGTATGGGACATTTGGTCTGGTTGAAAGGAGGTAGATAAAAAAGAGGGAAAGAAAGGGAGAAAAAAAGTAAGAAACGAGGCTAGAGTTGGGATGGGCAATGGATGGTGATTAGCAGGGAGACGAAAGAGATGAGGGGTGGTGATTTACGGCGGCTGGTGTTTGGAGATGGAGGCTTACGGTTAGCTAAAGTGGGGGAATTTGGGAGCCCCTCTCTCTAGACTTCTCTCTCATCGAACTTCTCTCTCTAGGCTGATAACGTGGCGGCAGCATTGTGGTAGGAGGTTGAGGGGCAGTAGTGATATTTTGGTGGATCATAATTCTTAAAGGTAGTAGTGTTGATAGTGGTGAAAAATGCTAGTAATAATGCTAGTAAAATGCTAGTAAAATGCAGGTTTTTAAACAGATGATCATGAGCAACTTTTAAGCAGCTTGTATGGCACATGCTTCATAATTGCATCAATTTTTTTAAAATGATATCTTTTATATAAAAAATAATATAGCAATTCAATTCAATGAAACTAAAATCAATACTAAATCGATAACAATAAAAAGTCATAGTTTCTGTGGCTAGGGAGATTGAAATGTTAAATCCTCACTGTGGGAATATATAAAAAGGTTTCTTTGAATTGAATTAGTTAATGTACGCTTTAACTTTAATAAAACTTTCATTTAATAGATACTCTACTACTTTAACAATAATTCTCTTCAGCGAAGCAAATTCAGTTTTACAACATTGGATTACTATAATTTCATGAGTTTCTAATGTTATGTGAGGTTTTTCTATTTATCAACACTCTCTTTTCTTGTTTCTTTCACAAAAATAACCTCTTCCCAATTTTGCAATATTATTCTATTTTCAAAATGTGCAAAACAATTAATTCATGAATCTATGAAAAAATCAAACCAGTTAAAAAAGAGTATCTTGTACTTTTAGCATGATTTATAGGATGAACCAGAATATTATGGTCGCTTAGAAATCAAAAAGACTAATTGTTGCCTCCTTCCATTAAATTCAAATTAACATTTCATAAGTTCTAAGGTTTTTTTAGTAAAACCATATAAATGAATTGAACAAGCAAAAACATAATTGTTAAAAAGATATGGAGAATAATATAATCCAAACCATACAATTCTTAAAAAAAAAACAAAAAACTAAATAAAAGAGGACGATGGCTATTAATCACAAATTCTCTAACCAATAACCAATGCTATTTAATTTGAGACACTAGTTACTTCAAAATAAGATGCTCTCATGGGGTGTGGTGTGTCATCGTGTGCAAAATTAATTTTTACAAGACTCGTGAAATTAGTTTTTGGTGGTCTCTTTTCTTTCTCGTAAACTAGAATCATTGCATATAAAAAGGACAACACCACAAATAGAACATGATAGTATCTAGATCAATTATTTAATTGTAGTTTGACTTTAGACTTATATAATGAGTTGTTTATCTTAGATGAGACAAAAACTTAAAGGTAACAGAATTATTGTACTTTTAATAAGATGCACTCATGGGGGTGTGGCGTGTCATCGTGTGCAAAATTAATTTTTGCAAGACTCGTGAAATTGGTTTTTGGTGGTAGATCAATTATTTAATTGTAGTTTGACTTTAGACTTATATAATGAATTGTTTATCTTAGGTGAAACAAAAATTTAAAGGTGACAGAATTATTGGTACTTTTTAATAAAAAAATCATATATCTATAAAGGCGTCACCAGACATTATATATTGTAACACATAGTCAACAGTATTATTTTTCTCAATTATTTATCTTTTAATTCATCTCGGGGTTGATTTTGGAGATCAAAAGCTAGTCTAATAGAGTAATAATAAATGTTAGATTTTTGGATGAAGTGAGGTGTTTTAAGTTTCTATGAACACTTTTAACAAATCTTTAGACTGTTTGAATTATTACATTTGAGTATTATACGTGAAATAAATAGGTCAAGATACAAAAAGAAAAGAAACATTGAAGTGAAATATAGCAATGCATATAAAATATTTAGGCTAGGAACTTTCTCCCCATGTCTTTTATTAGCATTTTATAAGCATGTGCATGCAGGAGCAAAAGCTGGATAGTTATGCTTGGCCCATATAATACCAGCTATTGTGGAGTAAGTAATACAAAAATCCTGGAGATATCAGCAATAAAAGATTTAAGGTCATTCTAGTCAATTAAATTTTTAAAGGGATTTGTGTTTTTATTTATAGTAATGGATTATTGTAACGTTAGGTTGATTGGTGAGTGATGACAATGAAAAGGAATATTAATGAGCGGAGCTAGGGACATGAGTACCATATAAAAATGAATGGGGCCAAAGAGGTGAGACGTTAAGGGTAAACTTACCCATCTTGGGCCCAACCATACCTAACCATTCATGCCCCTACTACTTGCAATTGCACAAGTCATGGAAAACATGGACACACACAAGCTTACTTGCTTTCCCATACATACAATTTTAGTTCATCACTTACCTTTGCATTTGACTGACTTAGCTGACTTGCTTTAGGTTGTGTTGATTGGCTCCTGATCAACCATATGGTACCGAAAGACATCAAGGCTCCCAGAAGTAATATTGGGCCGATTCTTGGATCCCCTAGATAATCATAAATTCTGCTAATATTGTTGTAGATCCTCTGTTTGATTCCTATGCTTTTGGAAAAGATGCTTTGGGCACCTCTTGACCAGATAGGATCTGAATCCTCAGGAACAAGAGCAGGAGTTTTTGATCTCTGCATTGCAAATGGATAAATGTGTGAGCAATTGAATTGAATGTTTTAAAGAGAAGCATCTACTAATGTTCGAAAAGAACGTTTTCACATCAAAATATCACCACCAAACCATGTAGAGGCTTCATGAAACATTAGTTGCATATATAATAATAACAAGGCAAGGGAACAACTCGCATCCCTTCATGAAGTGCTCTATCCCAATGTAGGATCAAGTTAAAGTTAAAAGGGATCTGGTTTCTGTACAGTGCCAGATTAACTTTACCAGCTAAAGTTGAAAGGCACTGGTCTATTCCATACCATTACACCACTGTATATTATACAATAAATGCAATTTACAGCTACACTTCATAATGGAGATCCCCACTTTGAAGTGAATGTCACAAATAAGGCTTTTTTACAGAGTTGGCCACGGCCAGAAATTGTGGCTTACATAGAAGGGCAGATTCCTGGTGTCACCATCACTGATTATATCAGACATCCATTGCATGATCTGTGCCGAAATTAAGAAAAAAAACATGGAAAAACAAAAGGAAAAGGTGAGTGTACGCAATTACCTTCCATTTGAAAATTTCCCCAATAAAATTGAAAGAAATGATAAAAAAAAAAACCAAGCCCCTATCTTTCTTCAAACGTCACGTTGCACCAAGAATATCTAATATGCCTAACATAATAAGAATTGGTTTCATCCTGAGGTGGAACTCATGGCTGATTTCTTCATTTCCAAGAAAATTGATGCAAGTTTACGAGGAAACTTTTGACATAACAATTTAAAAGGATTTTTAGGAGAAAGTTGAAGATACAGAAATGGTGGGGGATATGAGAGGATTATAGGGAAAGAAATTGAAAAGAGGAACATTACAAAACCAAAATTTTATGTGGGGTTTTATAGATACAATAATATTTTGATGCACTTTTTGAATATAATTTTTTACAAGATTAATTTTGAACTTAAGAAATAAAAAAAGCCACACATTACATGTGTCTTAACATGTCTAAAAGGTTTGCCTGACTCACCTTTGACACAATTTGGATGCAAAGGACCAAATTAGAAACACGTGCAAAGAACTCTTGAAGCAAAGATATGGTCTTAAATTCTAAACGGAGGCTTTTTACAAAGATCAAAATATTGAACTAAGAGAAGTGCTATACCTGTGAAATTTCATCCGAGCCATTGTATCTCGCAACAAGTTGTGATGCAGGATCCATGTTCTCATCCTCAAATACATTAAATATATTCTTTGGTTTTGTGTCAACCTTGATATCATCCTCAGAAGCATTCCTTTTATAGCGCACAATAAATAACTTAGGTACATCAATCAAATCCCTCCTTGGTCCACACGTATCATAGCTGGTTTCTGAATGAAGGTAGTAGGAACAATATTTCTGGATGAAAATCAGAACTGTTGGTGACTTTGAGCCCAGGAATAATGAAAATATCCACTTGTTGTTTGAGTGGTAAGCGACTATCAATATTTATTCAATTCCATGAATCTATGATCAGCAATATATGTAAATGATATGGAGGGTAAGATATTTTTATATGGAAGAATAATTTCTAGGGCAGCTTGATAATTTTTATAGGGCATTCTAATTTCTATAAAAGGGTGCTTTTGTCAGTTGTACTACATCTATATTTGAACAATGCATCTCCAAAGATAAAACAAAGAATAAATTATTACATGTTGTAACACCACAATAAGGAGCCATAACTTCTCAGTTGACTTAACTTGCACACGAAAATGTAGTCTCCTTCCCTTTTTCACGAGAAAGGTCATGATCTAAAGTCATATTGGGGTGGTTTTCTATTGAATAATGGGAAAGTAGTAGATTAGGTTTATTCTTAAGCTGCATAGCATGGTCTGTGAGAGACATAGAAGCCTTGAAACTGGTCATGACAAGACCAAGACTTTTCCCACCTCATAGCAACTCCTAATACTAAATAAAATACGTTAATGGAGGTATTTAAACAGGTCCAAGGAACATAAATTTATGAGGTAAAAAATTTCTCAGTAGATAAGCTGACAGATAATTCTTCTTTTCCTTTAAACATCATGTCAATTTTTTCAATGCTGTATATAAAATCCCCACAAAATAACATATACAGCACAGCCCTGCAAGTAAACAGGGCAGAATGATCACAGAAAATATTCCATAGGATCTGGGTATTAAAGTCACAAGATTTAATGACTAATGCATTTTCTTTAAGAAAAAAATATCTACACAAAACTTCATTCATCTGCTACCTTTTTTTTGTCCGTGTTCAATTGATTTAACTAAGTGCAAAATCAACAGCATATTTTGAAAAAGAAGATTATGAAACAAAACTCACTTCCTGGGCTTCCCCATCAAGCCAAGCAAAGGTCAATCGTTTGCCCTTAAATGCACCAGTCAATACTAATGATTGCTCTTTATCAACTTCACTTGATTCACTATCCATTGATAATTGTTCTTGTATCCTGCGCACAATCTATGAACTTATTCAATTCGCTTAATTTCCAGAAAACTGGCAGCATTTCCAATGAAGGAGATATTTTTCATATGAGAATATCAGACAAAAAATGAGTATTTGAAACAAAGCAATATAAAATACACATTTTATTATTCTTTTTGCTCCCTCACCCAGCATGTTGAGAAAAAATAATCCAAATATTGCAAAACTATTTCTTAATTAATTGTCTGCTATTCAATTTAAAAATAAATACATTACAGAGATGAAAGAAAAATAAAAAAGAGGTCAAGGACTTAAGTTGATTCAAATGTTGATTAAAAGAATAATGTGTAGAATAATTTTTCAGAAAAAAATTACAGCTTGAGCACAAAAAAGTTGAAAAGTAAAAAATGCTTACTTCACGCATCTTGTTAAGTTCTGGGCCCAGCCTTCCTGCTAGAATAACACAATACCATGATATGGTATCATTTCCAGCACGAGAATGACCTCGGGCATCACAACCAAGTTCCATTGATGTAACACTTCTTAGTTGAGGAAGTTCTGAAAATGCACATGAAAATCACTTTTAACATCTCTGAATTTAAAAGATTGCTTCAATACCAAGTTGTGTTTAAATAGCATTACTGATATTATATGAGAGTTTCAACATCTCATGACAAGCTTGAAATTTATGCAAAATTATAATGTTGCTTCATTCTTCCCTTCAAGTCTCAAGATAACTTGAACAATGAAGATATCATTGTTTATTTTTCTCGACAAGATCTAAAAATAATTAAAAATACCTTGCTGTTTATTTTTCTCGACAAGATCTAAAAATTCTGAATTATTGACCAATCCTGCAACACAATACACAATGCTAAGTTAGTTGAAAGAAGCATAGAAACCACGTTGTAAAGTTCTAAAGGAACCAAAACCAAATATGAAATTCAAAGAAAGACATACCATGGACAACAACAGGTTTCACCCCTGAGTCTTTCACAAAAGCAATAGCAGGGGCAGATTCCACCTCAAATCTGTTACGCATGAATTTGAATCCATCAATGTGCATGTTATGGAATTAATTAGTGAGCACTATTGTTTATCCAGGTTAAACAATCATAGATGCACAAGTGGTATTTGTTAAAAAAAGGTGTTAGTTCAAATTCCAAAAGGCCATGCAAGTTACTGAAATTGAATGCACAATTGCAGGTTCCATGGCCGAACAGATAAATAACAGGACAGTGTTTGGGAAAAAAAATAACCACATCCACATACGCATTCCACCAAACAGAGAAATCTTCCTCCCGCCATAGCACAAATGCAAAAGAGGTATATGCCCAATAACTTTTAGCAATCTGGCGTACAAATGGAGTAGCACGCTCTCCTGTTTTTGAGAAGAAAATGGCCTTTACCTAAAATTGACATGCACAAAACTATCAGTATGATTACAATGTTATCATCAAAGCTATTCACGCATCAAGAATGGATGTTAAAATTAAAAATAAACTCAAAGTTAATAACATATATCCATATAATTGGTTTCTATATTTATCTTTTATCTTTCCTCTTCAATTCCCTCTTTTTCTATAAAAAATTGGGATGGAGGGGCAAGCCGCACACCTTCACCAAAGCCAGGTGTTCATAGGAACCAAAGACCAAGGTTATCTCACACCATATAAGTGATCGGATGTGTGTTTGGCAAAGCTCGGTCAAGCAATGATAAAGAATGATGCTCGTTGTCATCAAAACATTGAACTGCATATGCATTTGTCATTTGATATACAGTTTATCACTCCAATGTTGTAGATATCATCAAGGAGACAAATATCTAACAGTAAAATGTCATTTATGCATGCCACAATGTGTATTTTTTTTAAGACTCGAAGACAGTCAAGCGGAGTTAAAAGCAGAGAAGATTCTAGATTCTAAACCTGTGGAGAAAAAATGTGATTGATTCGAGAGGCTTAAAACTTCTGACTCCACAACAACATTGCTCCTCTTTTTGTGAGTGCCAAAAAATCTCTCTAATCTAATGCAATATGATAAAACCCATGGTGGTGGTGTTGATAATTGAACCGAATGGTTGCTTTTGAAGTCTCTTGTGGTCATATGACTGGAAGGAGTTAATTCCATGATGTATGATTCTCTAAAAAGATCAAAACCTCTTAGAAAATTTACGTTCCTACATAGTTCATAATAAGATTAACTTAATTTCTTGGACAATTCCTACATAGTTCATACTCACTTTGACTGCACAAAGTTGATCCTCGGTCAATAGAGAAAAAAGCTTGCAGCATGACAATGAAATTAATAAAATAACATGTATAGGCATAATAATAGCACAGAGAAATATCGAATGAAAAATATGACATCAATTTTGATTATTAATACAACACAGAAAAAGATACTCCAAAAGGTAAATTGCTATAAATGAGAATCCAATTCAGGTTTCTAAATCTACTTGAGATCTGATTTCACAGTTCATTGCTTGCATATTGAGTTCAGCTCAGTAGTCATTTCAATAGGACTTTATATTATCAACAAAAACATTACAAAATCAACAAGCCAAACTTCACATAAATGAGTTTCTAGCATGAATTAACATGACTATCATATAAGCATTATCAAGTTCAGTGATGACATACAGTTGACTCATTCCAAGATACAAATTTTATCAATAACTTGGTTGGGAGAATGTACAAACATGGAGATAATCATATATTTCATCCCTTTACTCTTTGATATTTCTTAGTGTGGACCATCTATATTTTTTTTTTTTCTATTAAGACCATCTGTCCATATCCATCATTAAAATGTTATTTTTCCATGAGGACTTGTCATATTAGGAGAACATACAAGCATGGAGATAATCATATATTTAATCCCTTTACTCTTGATATTTCTTTGTGTGGACCATCTATATTTTTTCCATTAAGACCATCTGACCATGACTGTTATTAAAAGTGTTTATCTTTCCTCAATTAAATATAATACTATTAGAAAAGGTAATGTATACAAAATTTCAAAAGCTTTTAGCCGCCCTCAAACCTCATGAACAACCATCAAAATCATTGTTCTATGATTTAAAAGGTCCAGAAGGCAATCACTCAAAATATTCAAAATCACAAGAATATACAACCATTCTTTTCTTCTTCAAAATGAACCAAAAGCCAGTTGACAGGGCTGCAAATATCCAAACTAGGAAATAATTTATTGTGTCAATAATGTGTGAGAGGTGAATTGTGCATGATCAGAGGCTTTGGGGTGGTTGAAGAAATTGGTGGTTACGAAAGATAGAGTTCAATGTGACCAGAGAGATTGCGAGGCTAGGGTAATGGCAAGAGAGATAGCAAGGTCAGCCACAGGGATGTGAGATAATTTATTTTCTTAATTTTATCATGTAGCAACAAAAAGTAAGACATGTAAACATCATCATTACCAGTAGTTGTTGAAGGGACCACACTGTTAATGGATTTCTTTAGAATAAAGAATTAGCAACATAAATTAGCCAAACATCATGAGTAAAGCCCGAGTTTAAAAATATAGGATTTGAAACATAAATTATTGTGACAGGCAAGCACGTTAAAAATCACTTTGAGCTTCTTCCTCCTAGACAATCTATCACAGAAGCAGCAGAAATCGAGAGATGAATAAATCATCTGATAAGTCCAAATTACAGGCAAGTTTTATCACAATGTCTCAAGAAATTACTAGTTCACCCATTAATTATAGCACAAACTTGACCACCAATCATATAAAATTGCGATGTTAAAATTGTAAATAATAGATTGAATGATAGAATCTAACTTGAAAAAGAATTTACCTTGTGGGGACCACTTTTTGCCAGAAAATTTTGTCCCTGTATTATAATGAAGTTTCATGTCATTCAAGCAGTAAAGAGACCAGGTGACAAAAGAAAGATAATATACATGAACAAGAAAGGAAACCTAACAATGCCTTTTACTTGCATAGAATTTAATGATAAAGAGTGATTTCAGCATTATGTGTCAATACGGTTAGTTACAAAGAAAAATAATTAAGCAACTCAAAAAATCCAGCAGGTTGTCTAACAGAACTATGCAGAAAGAGCTTTAAGACATATGGTGACAGATAGCTTGTGCAACACATGACCCACAAATTTACTTCAGAATGCAATGTTGTGGTCCATTTTGATGACGTTTTCTTCATATAGGTTCTCTCATGGTACACATGATGCTTTGACTCATGAAAAAAACTTCTTCCCCAGTCTAAATAATAGAACGCAGGAAAAACAAATTTGTCATTGGAAATGATTATGATAAGTGAGTGTCTAAAATTACCAGTGATTCCTTTGAATAGTATAAAATGCGAGGTAAACCCAGAACAGTTGTCGCAAACCAATCAGTGACAGCATCAATGGAGAGATCACCCTCAAACCTAACATGAAAACCACCTTTAGTACTATGTTATTGTCAAGTCAATAAATAATTACTTGTAGCTGTATAACACCTTAAGAGATTTTGATATTGCTGGTATCAAATGAAATGCAGAGTCTTAGAGGTTCTAAATTGACTCCAAAATTTAGAGTTTCTCTCCCTCCACTGAACCATCTTTTTTAATTGGTTTTCCTTGCTTTGCATTGTGATTTTTTATATATATTTTCTCACTTTTTAATTCAATCTCTAATTTTCAACCTACCTAACAAGACAAGCTGATGTTTTGCACCCCAATGGAAAAGCAACAAGCGAAGGAAGTCCTGAAAGCATTTCCATTAAATTAAAAATAAGAAACAAGTGACGCTGAAGCTAAAGTTATTCAGCAAAAGTACATGCAACTTGAGAGGCACACATCAAATCAAGAATAAGATGATGCGAAAATACAAATAAAATACTCTGCATAAATGCAAATAATAAAGGTGTCTTGGCATAAGGGATCAAATGAGTTCGGAGATGGAATAATAAAAAATTCCTGGCATCAAATATTGACTTAATTCATCAAACTCTTCTGACCAGTACTTTATTGACCAATCTAAATACTACTCCCTCCATCCCACAATGGGGCATTCTCCTTTGCCTTTTGTTTTATCCAAAAGATGTGTCCATTATCAAAAACTCAAATATTAATTCTCTCCCCTATTTATCACCTCACAAAATGATAAATTCCACACTTTTTCTCCTACTACTTATCTGATAGGATAAATATGGAAACAAAAAAAAAAAAAAAAAAGGATTTGGCACACAATTTATTAGCTATTCTTGATTAAACAGGACATCTTTCGTGGAAGGGAGAGAATGAAAGACAAGTCTAGCACAAAAGGTAGTAACGAGGTTTCTCTCCAACTCACCAAGATGCTAAGCATCAACCTATTACAGAAGCACGTAAAATTTACAGCATAATCATCTTAAAGGAAGCTTTTGGCATGGAACAAAAATGTAAACATATGACATAGATAGGGAAGGTGCGGAATTTATACAAAAAAAATTGCTAATTTACTACTATGCCCCTAAAATCAAATGCCAGTTCCTGTCACTAACATTTCAGCTGTAGAAGCAAAATAACTTATACTCATTTTCTGTCTGCCAGTCCAATCCATCTGCATGTTAAAGAAATAAACTAGCAATTCTAATCATTTTACATTGCATCCATTGCATTGTTCTTTTTTTTTCTTCATTGTTTTACATTTTTTAAATTAAAGGAGTAGAATAATGACTAAAAGTAACACTCACCATTCCGAAAGAAAAAATTTCCAGTTGGCTTTCTCTCAGCAAGAGATATTGCAAGTTTAAGCTCACCAAGTTCCAAAATACCAACACCAGCAACACCATCCAACAAAGCAGCTGAATGTCAAAGCAGAGAGAAAAATGAAATAGCAAATGGTGGATTGCACTGAAATCGATATCTTAAAAAAAGCAATCAAAATAGATAAGAGATGGATCATTAGGAAAAAGTAAAAAAGTAAAATAAGTCTTTTGGGGTAATGGTTGCAATGAAAGTCAACAAGGAATTAGATTTTTATTTTTATTTAAAAAAAGAAGACTTAAATGTTCTCTCAAACTTCCAAGATACCTCAAACCTGGTTTCTTTAACTATTAGGGAGTGTCTAGCACTGCGCTTCAAAAACACTTATGAAAAAAATTGAAATTTTTTTGTCTTTATTTTTTATTTTAATTTTTTTTTTGTGTTTTTAGATCATTTTCATGTGATGATGTCAAAAATGATTTTTTAAAAATAAAAAAAATATCATTTTGATGCATTTCTCAACGAATAACATTTTCAAAAGCAATATCAACCACACTCCCAAACATACACTTATAACCATCTAAAAATTATAAAATAACCCAATTACATGCACATAGCAATGACGAATCAAATTATCACTATATTTCTACTTCTTCCAGGAGCGGGATAATCCATAGGGGTTGATGGTTTTTTCCTGCCATTTGGGACCCTCCCGTCACCACCACATGGGGATCATCTACAAGGTTCATAACCACTCTTACTACAAGATGTTTACCTAGCCAACATTTAGATGCAGCTCTACCTAAACTTTTCCAGTTCACTTGTCGGAATGTTGCTAAGCAGTTTTTGCTTCAATTAGACACTCAAGCCCACAAACTTTAAACTTCAAAAGAAGTGATGATATCCAGTTAACAATGTATTAGAAAGGATGCACACTGTGATATATGACATATTTTAGACTTTTTATCAAGATGCCAAAAAGTTTAAAGCTTATCTAAGTTGCATGGAGTAAACCAGGTTTTATTATGACCTTCTAAACAACATTTAAGATACCACCAAATGAGTTAGTGTTTCATTTGGATTTCATGAATGAAAGACATAGAATTGGATTCCAGGAATGAGAGACATGTGAATAACTAATTTATCCATATTATTGAGCTGTTTGATTATTGATAATAAGAAAAAAATCAGAATGACAAGACCAGAACTGGGATAAAACTTCAGAAGAGGCAAATCATGAAGCCAGACAGCTAAGGTTACAAATCTAGATGAGAGTTCAGGAAGGGAGAAAAGAAAGGTTCTTAGTACAAATGATAAATCAGAAATGTAAAACACAAATTCAGTAGATTTCAGCAGACATAAATCTATTTGTAGAAATGTATAAATAAAAGAGCATAATGTGAGATACAAGTACACAAAATGACCAATCAACCCAGATTTTAACCATAAATTTGATAATTTAGCAAATGAAACACATACCAATTTCTTTCCACAAAGAAAAGAATTGAGCACATCTCTTGCTCCCAAGGGAATATACCTGCATCGAAATTTCCATGCACAATACTGTTAATATAACTTGGAAAGAATTGATATTAATTAAAATCTAAACCACATACAAAGAACATGTGAAAGAATCATCCCCCCTGCCCATCAATCTTCTTTTTTTTTTTTCTTGTTCCAATTAACTTTATTTATATTTCAGCCACACATCTGTTTGTGTTGCTTTCCTCTTTCCACGATACATAAAAAATCAAGTAGAAATCTTCTTTTTTCAATGAGAAAATAAGTATAAATAAAAAGATTCCAAATACTGTGTTGCTAGTTTCCTGTCTTCAAAAGTTAGAAAAGTAATAATACTTGAAAACGATACACATTTTAGAAAATCAACAAGGTATCAATTTGATATCAATATCACCCCATAGTACGGAAAAACAAATCTGCAGAAACAGTATATTAAAATGCTCTAGAAATCAAGCATACCAGAACCAGCCATGGTTTAGAACTATCAGACATAGGTGTAAAGTCTTGAGATGTAAACTCATTAAATGTGTGATCTCCAAGATCTGAAGGAAAGACAAGATTATTCATTCATCAGCTAAGAGTCAAAATTATACACATAGAAACAATCTAGTTACAATAGAAAACAAAACAGAGAAGCAAAGTTTTTACAAAGTGAATGGAAGTTCTAATAACAAAAGGTAGTCGGATATTGACTAACCAAAAGTAGTAACATCTAGCAATGGAAGATCTATGCCTGAAAAGCTTTCCCCAGCATATTGCAAGTTAATCTTGTCAATAATATGCTGCAGCCAGTAAAATCTAGTCACTTACGAAAAAACTCATGATCTAGATCAGATAAAGTAGTTGAAGGAATCCATGGGGAAAAGGCTGGACATAGAAATTGATGGTTCAAGAGTTAACTACTCACAGCTTGCTCATCAATGCCAAATATGTCATAGTCCCTTTTCCATAAAGGATTCGTCAGCAGCTCGTAAGCATATTGGATCTGATACAACCACGTGTTAGAAAACAATTCACCAAAAAACATAACAATAACCCATCACATAACAATAATCAAAGTCGCAGAATCAGAATATCAGACAACAAGAAGAGATATAATTGCTAGTGCTGTGGTAACCTGATTGAACTTTTGTCATCTAAAAGGGCATGCAGAAAGAGATCTTATACATTATATCATTATTATCAGTCTACAGCCAACTATTGGAGAAATCTTGAAAAACTTGCTTTTCAATAGCTCGTTGCTTCTTAAAACTTAACATGTACCACAGAACACTTTCCAGTTTATTAATTATACAAATTACATCTGAAGCAGGCACACATGAGAATGAGTACTTCTAAACCAGATTGAAAACTTCTGAAAAGTGCATCTCTAAACTTGCGATCCCATTTTCCATAATTGTTTTCTCATGTTTTCACTCCTCACATATAACATTTTTTCCTCACTTCTTCAAACACTAATCATGGGGAACCAGCCCTTCAAGGATGGTAATACTAACACCCCAACACAACTTTACCTCTAGATACCATCCAACCCACTTGGCAAGTACACTGATACAGTACTTCATATTTAACTCTTGAAAGAAAAAACACAAGAAATTAAATTACCTCTATAAAATCACTAGTATCAGGAATTCCCGCGTCTGAATTCCTGAAAACAATTACGATTGATGCTAATTCAATTAAAAATTGAGTAAATAAATAATAGAATTGAAAGAATTAATACCACTTAGAAGACAATTTCTCGTATGCTTCTTTCACTTCTTCAGCAGGACTATACCGTTTTATCCCCAAAACTACGTTCATTTACAAAAGAAACAATCAGAAATGCAATTGATAGTATACAGATACAAGGAGGGCACAAGTAAATCAATACCATCGTAATGAGAGGTAGGGAAAGAGCGAGGAAGGACGAAGAGCTGGTAGAAGACGGAGAGGGAAAATAGGAAGAGAGGAACGCTGTAGGCTTTGATCTTCGATGCCAGTGACGACATCGCCGCTTTCTGACTGCAGAGTGCCGCGACAAACTGCAAACCGTTAAGAAGTGAAAAGGGGGAGATTACAGCAAGAAGAAAGTACATAGAGTATAGGTTTTTTTATTTGAATATGAAAACGACGTAGTTGTGATTTTAAAAATTCAAGTTTCAGTGGGCCTTATGGTATATAATTGCTTGTTTTGATGGGCCTTTGAAAAATTAATATTGTGAAAGGAAGACCAAACTTACATGCCATAACACACGGCCCAACACAACAATCCAGTGGCCAGAACCACTGCCACTGCCAAAAGCAATTGAACCACCTTAGACTTCTTTATTATTTTCTTATGATTTTTTTAAAAAATGTTTTTGTGATTTTTTTTATGTAGAAATGTTTTGATTTTTTATTTTATTTTTCTGTAAATTTTAATTATTTTAATTATTTTGATAATAATTTTAACTATTATAGTAATGATAATGATGGTATCGTAGGAATGACTTTTTAATTTATATTTTTTTCTTTTTATAAATATAAAATTAAATATTTATTTTTACTATTTGATTATTGAAGGTGTTTTCACAATTTATATTTTGTTTTTATATTGAATTTTAATTTAATTATAAAATAAACTAATCTAAATACAATTAATTTAATAATTCAAATATTTGAATCTTCTTGCTTTTTTAATGATGATGTTAATTTTATGTTGGTTATTTTTTTGAAACCTACTAAATAAATAAATTTATATTAATTTAAAATTTATATATTTTATAGAAAACTCGGAATTCATAGGAATTCTACAAAGATTTATTATTTTGTCTAAATTTATATTATAATAAAAAAAATCTTATATAATTAATTTTTTTATATTGAAAAAATATAATACCACCTATAATGAGATACAGTTGCATTGACTAGTTTAGTACCCATTTGGTAATGTGGTGCAAATTGCATTTTCAAAAAAACACAGTTTGAACCTATTTGGTTAAGTATAAAAAAAATTGTTTAACTATAGGGCTCGCTTATTTTTACTGTCAGAACCATGTTTCATGGAAATTGCTGCTTTCCATGTGTTGCAAATGGGGGGGCAATATATATGGGGTTGTGGGGGCTAGGGTGTGTGTGTGTGTGTGTGTGTTCTTTAAAATAATTTTACAAATTGACAGCAATACGAGAAACATGATAATCAAACATACGAAATTGTTTTTTATTCACCTTAAACTCAACCACAATTTTAATCAAACAATTCACTGTTTATTTTGAACCCCAGTAAAAATATTTTTTATAAAACTGTTTTTCTTCGATTTCAACCACAACAACAATCGCAATACCAAACACATTCTTAAAGTATAAAACGTGTTGAAAGGGTGAAGTTTTATTTATGTTTGGTAGAAGTTAGAAAAATTACGAGTGAGTTCCAATGATAAATAAAATTGATTTTAAATTATATATATATATATATTGGATTTAAATATCACCTTTCATTTTTTTTTCTTCTCAAATTTTTTGTGTAACAAATAAGGAGAACTACAGTGAAAAATTATAGAGTTAACTATCTTTTTCTCTAGTAGGATGCTTAATACTATATTTCAAAAAAAAAGAATTTTTAATTTTAATTTTAATTTTTAATTTTTAATTAAAAATTTTGGTATTTTTAGATCATTTTCATGTGCTAATATTCAAAATAATTTTAAAAAAATTAAAAAAATATATTATTTTGATATATTTCTGAACGAAAAATACTTTAAAAAACAATCTTAATCACACTCTCAAACATGCACTAAACATAAATTATTATTTGTGAAAATTACTTTTCTAAAAAATCAAATGTTTTTCATTTATTTGGGTGTATTAAGAAAATAATTTCCTCATAAAATAAATGATATCTCATTAATAATAATAAGATGAAAAAAAACTTATGAAATTTCTTATAAAGATAATAATAATACTAGTGGTAGTTATAATGAAGCATATGTGATTGTTCTAATAACAATATTAATGATAGTAATTGTTGTGATAATACTAATGCTAATAGTTATTGTGGCAATAATAAATTATTTATGATGTGATGATGATAAAATAAGGGTTACATTAAGGGGTGTTTTAAAAATATTTTTGAAAAAAATTGTTTTTATTTTTTATTTTAAATTCAATTTTTTATATATTTTTATATCATTTTGATGTAAAAAATTTTTTTTAAAAAAAATAAAAAATATATATTTTAATATATTTATAAATAAAAATCAACCTCAACTATATTTTCAAATAAACATTAATATTAAGATGATGATTATTATTGTGGTGTTATATTAATAATAGTAATTGAAGTGGTTGAGTGATTGCATATTATGATTTAATTGTATTAACATAAAATTTGCTATCAAGATTTAAAAAAAATGATATTATTCAAGAATTTATTAGAATTTTTAATTATTTTTAATTTATATTTCAGTGTTTATTTCTCACTAACAAATAAAAAAATATTTTTCATAAAACAAACCCTAATCACGCAAGAAAAAACTTGAGTTGTCAGACAATATAATTGTTTAATGGCAAGTGAGATTGTTTGCATATACGATTCAAACAGGAAATATCTCTCCTACCACACACAGGATCTCATATCGTTTGCCTTTTGGTTGGGAAGAAGGGGGGCCATGGCTTGCGCATGCCGCCAGAGCCTGATTTTTGTGCCCGCTCCTTTTGAGGATTCAATATTAACTAAACAATAAATCGCGTGTCTCTTTTTATGTAGATTTTTTACTTATCATGCATATTCAATTCACTATTTATTACTATAATGAAATTATTATTTTATCTTTAAGATTGAAAATTTTTAACCCTTGAGATTATGAGTATTTTTAAATTTTTCAAGGGACATATATGTATGGTATTTCTAGATTTTTTGTACAATAAAACAACATAAATAACCCTCGAAAACGATAAATTATTAGCATAAGGACCAGGAGTTGTTTCGGTTTTTCCAAAATATTTGCACAGTAAAACAACTGAAATAACCCCATAAAAGACAAAACAATGTACAATATCTGGGGGTAAATCTGTATTTTCCTCATGGTTTTTTAATGAATATCAGCAGGTGCAGGGTGTGTAGGTAATTAACCAATATTTTATTATTTTTTCTGAGAAAATGCAGGCTCGTCGTTCAGATGCACCCGTAGTGTTTCACGAGAACGCACCCTGAGAGCAGTGCGTGCGAAGCTTTCAAGTGGTCAAAAATTCACTTTCGCTATGTCATGCGATGCACCGCCATCTCCCCTGTCTACTGACGCATCGTGTTTCGGTCATCAATGTTCATGTAAACGTTGGTGAATGGTTTTGTATCGTCTATCCATTTTTTCTCTTCTGCCGCCGCAACTTATGTCCAAGTCCCTAATGTATGTAGGATGTTTACTTTAGTCCCTGAGGTTTTGATTTTGATTTTATTCCTGATTTATTTCATTGAAAGTGTGATTATTTTAAATTGTGTCTTTCAATTAAAATTGATTATATAAAAAAAGTTTTTATTTTAATTTTTATTCTTTTGATTTTTTTATTTCTTTTTTGTTCCTTTAATTTTTTCGGTACGGAGGGTTTGATTTGTTTTAATTTGATTATCCAATTGAAATTGATCATATATGCTACTTTTCATTTCAGTCATCCTTTTAATTTTTTGATAAAATTACACAGCGATTACCCTTAGAAATGTCATTATTTATTTTGGTGCAAAGGTTTTTATTTGTTTCAATTTTATCCTTCAATTGAAATTAATTATATATTTTATTTTTCATTTTGATACTTATTCTTTGATTTTTTTTATTTGATATTAATTCCTGTGGTTTTTTTATTCTTGGAAAATATTTATTTTTTATTTGTATTTATGCATCTATGCTTTTAGTTTTTGTCTTTTTTATTGGGGTTTCATTTTTAATTTGTTCAATTCTAAAATTTTAATTTTTGTTGGTAATCATTTTAAAATTAATATTGCTCCCTTTTCCCCTTTATTTTTTTTTTTTTGTGTTTTCTATTATTTTTATTTGTTATGTGGATCAGATGATTTTTATGATTTTATTATTTGCGCAATAATAATAATAATTTTAGTTATAATTTTTTTATTTTTTTATAATTATTTTGACAGTAATGTTGATAATAATTTTAATTGTTATAGCAATGATAATGACAATAACATAAGGATGAATTTTCAATTTATGTTTTTGTTTTTTTGTGCATAAAACATTAACTATTTATTTTTTGCTATTTGAATGCATATATTTTCACAATTTATATTTTATTTTTGTTTGATTTAAATTGAATTATAAAATGAACTAATATCAATGCATTGAATTCAATAATTCAAATGTTTGAATCTCCTTGTTTTTTTAATGATGATGATAAATTTATACTGGTTTTTTCGTTGAAAACTACTAAATAGATAAATTTATATCAATTTAAAATTTATATATTTTATAGAAAACTTGCTCTTGACAGGAATTATGCGTATATTTATTATTTTGGCTAAATCTATATTATAATAAAAAAATACACACAATTAATATTTTTTACATTGAAAAAAATATGGTGCTGCTCGCGATAAGACGCAAGGGTATTGACTAGTCTATTACATAAAACGAAAGGAGAATACTTGTGATTTTATGGTTAGCTAAATGGTTATATGTTGAATAATCCAATATTCTAATATTATTATATAGGGTTGAGAAACAAAACCAAAAAATTAATTGATAAAAACTAAATCATTAAAAAAACTAATTAGAATATTTTTAAAAATTCCTATTCCAGTTCGGTTTAGGTTTTTAAATCTAAAATTGATAAGTCAAAACCCAACCAAACTAGTTCAATCTAAAAAATATATACTTTTAAAGAAACTTTATATTTTTTTGGTTCGTTTTAATTGTTTAGTTTGATTCCATTTTGATAAAATGGAAAAAAAAAATTGGTCAAAGTTAAAAAAAAACTTAAAAAGCATTGGAATATTTTTTTGATTTTTTTTATATAAAAGACTAAATAAAAAACCAGTCAATTTAAACTGGTTTTCATTTTTTTTAATTATTATTTTAATTTGATTGTTTTTATAGATAAAAAGGAATGGAACCAAAAATAATCTAGAATAAAATTACATGAAATAACTACCTCCTACAGCCATAGCTTCATTCCAATGCCTACCAAACTACATATAAATAGTCAATGCACTAAGCCTACATATTATTGCCAATCTGGTTTCGAGAAAACCTTAACCCGATCACCATTAATGATCCAGCTAGCTAATACTTATCTTGGCAATTTCAAGATATGTTACAGGAGTACTGACAGTTCCTTGCCATTGATGCCCAGATAATTAATACACTAACTCTAAATCCATATTTATTAACCCTAAAATATGATGAATTTATCTCAATTTAGTCAGCCTTACAATTTGGATATATCACATGACATACATGATATCGAATCAGAGAATTAATACACTAACCCTAAATCCATATTTATTAACCCTAAAATATGTTGAATTTATCTCACTTCAGTCAACCTTACAATTAGGATATATAACATGACATACATGATATCAAAAAATCTTTTCACCTAAACATTTAAGTTTTTAAATGAAATCTTGAAATGTTATTTATGTTATTATCTAACACCTTCCCTCAAGTAAAAATTATTTGGACTTAAAACTTGTATAAATATTTATGGGATTCAAACTCGTGACTGTTGAGTCAACAAGATTCTGATATCATATCGAAGAACTATCTCATCTAAAAATTTAACATGTTGAGTGAGGTTGGAGAATATTATTTATGTTATTATCTGACCTATAGCTTCGAATAAACCAAGATAAAGACACGATTTTAGTTGCAAATTAAATTAATGGATCGTAATCTCTGAATTAACCAAGACAAAGATACGGATAATTTAATTAAGTTGTTGATTCAAGACATTGTAAAACAGCAAGTGCTTGAACAGAAGCTTCCCCATGAGATGAGAAAAACACTAGATAAAAATCAAAGTGGTCTACTAGAGACAAAGCATGGACCATGTCTCTCACGAGATTGTCACGTGTGAGCATGTCTTCAATACACAGGACAAGTTTGTATTTTTATTTAAAATTTGATGCAAAAACAAAACTATAGGAGACAGCAATTGGGACAAAAACCTGGTCCATTGCCTTGGTAATGGTGTTAGAATTCGATTTTCTACCCTCTCATTTTCAGCATGGGAATTTTGCTCGAAGACCCGACGTGGCCCCTACATGATTTATATTTTATTGTATTTTAAAAATATTTTTAAAATTTTTAGCTTAAATAATAGATTTTTAATATTTTTAGATAATTTTTATATATTAAATTAAAAATAATTTTTCAAAAATAAAAAATAATACTTTAATATATTTATAAATAAAAAAATATTTTTAAAAATAACATCAAACACTTCTCCTGTCAATGCATATAAAAATCAAGCCTGTACTCGATGTGCCAACCGCATCCGTTGGATAAGGTTATGATATTTTGTTATGTAAGGTTCAGCCAGCTACAATATTACCATTAATTGGCTATTATATGATTGTGTTCTTTGGTGGGTCATATTAGTATAGAAATTATCAAGTACAGGAGCAAGATCCTCAACAGCAGAAATAATAATAAAAAAAGAGGACGAAAAATCAAGCACAGTGACAAACGAAATTTTTAGCTAATTTAATTGACGAAATTGTTAATTGATTTATTTTATTTACCATATGATGGAGGCCTAGAATCTAATTTAGTGTCTGCTTGGGAGTATAGTTGTGATTGTTTTTAAAAATATTTTTTGTTTAAAAATATATTAAAATAATATATATTTTTATTTTTTAAAAATCATTTTTAATATCAAAATAATTTAAAAATACCAAAATAATTTCATTTAAAATAATAATAATAATAAAAAATTTCAATTTTTTTTGTAAGTATTTTTGATAAGCACTACCCTAAGACATATGGTGGGCTTGTTTGGGAGAGCTGTTGCGGTAGCTTTTCAAAGTGCTTCTCGTGCCGAAATATATCAAAATGATATTTTTTTTATTTTTTAAAAATTATTTTTGACATCAGCACATTAAAATAATCTAAAACAATAAAAAAAATATTTTTATTGAAAAAAAAAGTAGTGCACCACAGCAAACCTACGATGCAAAAGCTGCCCCAAACAACTTTGGTGAACCTAGGAAAGAGGAAATCTCCTATATATGATTAAATATTTGATAAAATGTTAGAAAATAAGGTTCTAGAATCCTGAACTATCCTATGATGTTCATTCAAATGGAATGCTAGTGGACTACTCGAATTATTTTATATCTAATATATGGGTTGGAAAAAAGAGAGAGAAAATAGTAATTAATAATTTTTCAATTAGTATGTATTCTATAAACATAGTTATTAGGCCTTACTTGAAGAATAACTTAAATTAAGGAGTTTGTCATTGATCAATTAAGTTGACTCAGATTAATTATTATTTTTTTTTAAAAAAAAAGAGCTTAAACAACTTTATTTTGGATTTATTTTAAAAAATAATTAGAGTATAGGTTAGGTTAACCGAGATTAAATCGAGTTAATGTTAACTAGGTTTAATAATAATAATTAGGACAGGCTAGGTGGGACACATGGGATAGAAATTAAACTATAGTTTTTGATCAAGATGGTTAAAAGTATAGTGGACCCTCTAATGGATTATTAGAAAAGACATTCCCAGCAACTAATAAATGGGATTGGCGTAGCTATAAGATATCTGCAAAGAAGTAAAAATATTTTTTAATTTTAAATTAAAAAAATAATAATTTTACATTATTTTTATATGCTGATATAAAAAATAATTTTTAAAAATAAAAAATGATTTTAATATATTTTTAAATAAAATATATTTTTAAAAATAATATTAATATACAAGAGACTTATTTCTTTATTCCTTCTCCTAAAGCTTGTAGTTTACAACAAAGGAGTGTGGATTCGTCAAGATTGATGGAGTGATTGGGACCAGGTGCAGAATCCATTAGAATAAGGGATTGTTTGGGAGAGCTTTTGTGGTAGCTTTTTAAAGTGCTTTTCGTACCGAAATATATTAAAATGATATTTTTTTTTTTAAAAAAATTATTTTTGATATCAGTACATCAAAATAATCTAAAATAATAAAAAAAATATTTTTATTGAAAAAAAAAAATAATACACCGCAACAAACCTGCGGTGCAAAAGCTGCCCCAAACAGCTTCTTAACCTTCCTGCAAAGTGATACGGGAGTAGCACGAGACCAAGCACGTGGGAATATGCTTTGTTTTAATAATATAGATTAAGTTTAATATATGTTTGAAATTATTTTAAAAATTATTTTTGATATTAACATATAATCTTAAAATATATAAAAAAATTAATTTAAAATAAAAAATAATATTTTTTGCTGGGTTTTGAGCGGTCAAATTCCACGGCAATTATGGACACAGCCAGCTTGCAATTCCTGAACTGTCCCCTTTTTTATTATTGTCGATTAACAAAACTATACTACTAACGGGGAACATCCCCTGAAAATTGGAGCTATGTGGTAGAACATTTAAATTATTTATTAATATTCAAATGTATACGAAAATTAGCATTATATTCGATTGGAGGTTGATTTACATCGTAATACCATGTATGTAATTTTAATAATTTTTATTTATTTATATTAAATCAGGAAAAACTAGGAGTACATGAAATAAAAACTTAATATCAAGGGAGTAAATAATATTAATAGAAAATATTTTTTTTAATAAATAAGAATAAATATATTTGTATAAGCATGGACCATATAAAAATATATTAAGAGTCTATATGATATTACAGCAGTTTTTTCTTTTTTCCAACCAAATAAATAAATAAATTATATGGCCAAAAAACCTAAGTTTTTTCGCATTACATTTCACATAAGATTATATGTTTCAAACCTTGATTTTATAGAAACTAAAATAATTTAATTTTTATTCATGAAGATATATTTTTCATTTACGCAACAAAAAATATATTACAACGGTTTTTTAGTCAAACACATATTATTTTAAAAATTATAATTAAAAATATTTTTAACTTATTTTTTAAAATCTTAATTAAAAAAGTTACCACAATACCAAACCTACACTAAATTGATGTATTTTAGATGATTTTCAATGCTAATGTAAAAACAAATCTAAAAAAACCTTTTTAATACATTTATCTAAAAAATAATTTCACAAAAACAATTTTAAACCGCATTAACCCCACTAATGATAGTAATGTGATGGAACATCTTGGTTGACAAACTCGTTTTGGAGGGCGCACTTCACGTTGCATCTCATCCCATATTTAAATATTTTTTAAAAATATATTTGACATAAAAAATATTAAATACTTTTTAAAGGGTCTGATAGGTTGATATAAAAAATTAAAAAAATTATTTTAATTTAGATAAAAAAAATTTATTTTCTTAAAAATATTATAATCATAATACTAAACATTCGCGATGAGATGGGGTGGAGGGAACAAAAAGGTTGATTTTTGCAGGCCGTATGCAACATTCATTCAAAGGACATGACAATGGATACAACATAATTTCTTCAGCATATTGTAAAATATTTGTTCAAGAAAACACGCATGGAATGCAGCATCAATCCCAAATATCAAGAAAACTTATTTAAATAATTACTAAAAAGTTGTGAGATTAAAAAATTTATTTTTTTATAATTTTATAATTTAAATTTTATAATTATTAATATAATAATTATTAAAAACTCGTGAAATTAATTGAGTTTCGTATATAAATATATGAAGATATATATTAATAAAAATAAATAAAACTCTGTTCAATTTTTACCTTTGTTTTTTATTATTAAGGAATTAAAACTGCCGACCAATTGTATAGGTTGTTGATAACTCACTTAAATGTTGGTGCAGGGATTGACGTGGCAGAAAGAGAGAGGAATCAAAGTTTGGTCGTGTGTAGGGGCCTAGTTGCATGTTCTTGGGAGGTCTGGACCACGCTTCGCTCTCTTTAAAAGGTTCTACCTTAACTCTTCTTTGCCATCACTCACTAGACAGTAGACACTGCAAGCATTACCACTACTAGTTCTCAAGCCCATTCTTCTTCTTTCTTGAGAAAAACAAAATGAAGATGATGAACGATGCAGCCATGGGAGAGTCCAAGAAGAGGATTTCATGCAGAGGGCTTGGAGGGTACCTTAGACAACAGAAAGGAAGGCTCTACATTATTAAGAGATGTGTTGTCATGCTTCTCTGCTGGCGTGACTAGGCCAAAGATCTATCAGGTATGGAGCTGGGCACCATCTCTGGGAAGTTGAGGAGCTATCAACCAAATCATCCATCGTAGCTAGCTGTGATGAACTTGGAACCAAGCTCTCCAGCCTTTTACTTTTATCGTTCAAAAAGTAAATAGAAAAGAGAAAAAGGCTACCTAGATTAGTTGATTAATTTTACCACATATCCCACTACTTGGATTTGTTGTGTACAAGGAAGTCTTTCTTCATACCAAATGATCTGATCTCATTTCTCTAGGAAAGCAATTTTCGCAGTCTCTCTCTCTCTCTCTCTCTCTCTCTCTCTATATATATATATATATATATATATATATTTAAATTCTTGCATCATTGAGTGATGAGATAGCCTAGTATCTCTCGCTTTCTACTCATCATGACCTTAATAGATGCACATGACTTATAGATAACTGCTAATATATCAAGCACAAGCGATCAGATAGATAAACATTAGCTCTTAATTAAGCATGGTAACTTGGAGTGCCAAAGCATATTGAAGAAAGTGTGAATAGGGATGATATCCCCGAAGAAAGTAGCGACTGAGAATTCCACATCTGTGATGATTTTCGTCGTCCATTTTCGTTGGATCCATTTGTTACAGTCTTGTCAGCTCAGAGAAGTGAACATACCTTCGAAGTAATGGTTATCACATGTGGATTGAACCAATCGATAGTACAGTTATATTCATTTGATGATGTGAAAGAGAGAAAAAAAGGAAGGAAAGTAAGCATCGATGGCTCAGGTGTAAAGCACTTTATTTTATTTTTTTACTTTTCCCTTGAATTTTCTATTCAAAACAGTGATGGCTACGGAGCTGCTGAGATTAATCAAGTAATAGCCTGTAGACCAACTGTGTCTAGTACGGGAAAGGCACAGTGACTCATCAGAAAAACACCCCATCCTTGCTTTGAACAGTGAGTCTAAATACTGAATGAACTCGAGGGTTTGCTTGTTCTGTGATTTTTTTTTTTATCAATTTAATTTCAGGGCTGGAAAAAACAGAAAGGAAAGATGACAATTCTACCGAGTAATTACTTGAATCCCACGGCAAACTATCTAGCTCCAGGGATAGTAGCGTAGCCTGTAACTTAAACAACTGTTTAGGGTTAATAAATTAGATAATATTTTAAATTTACCTTTAAAGTTTCCTGGATTTAAAATTTTTATTTACTGTTTTAATTTTATTAAAAAAAATTAAATAATGAGATTCGAACCAATCCTTAATCACAAAACTCTAATATTATATTAAAAAAATAATTTAATTTAAAATTTAAAATTATAAGTAATATATTAAAATATAATTTATATTATTTTTAATCAATATACAAATACAGTACCAACTATTAATCGTTCAAATCGATACAGAACATCACACACTGATACTGGTAGCCAATAACCTCAGGTTCAGTTTCCGTAACGCCATCGATGATCTTGCCTTGGCTCGTCTGTTACTGAAACAGTAAGAGCACAGCTATTCATCGTTCTAATCGATACAGAACATCACACACTGATAGCCACACTGGTAGCCAATAACCTCAGGTTCAGTTTCCGTAACGCCATCGATGATCTTACCTTGGCTCGTTTGTTACTGAAACAGTAACAGCACAGGCAATGAACAGTGAAAACTATTGCCTAAATTTCGACAAACCTCAACAAGTGAGTCAGTGTGACCACACTTTCATGGAGTAAAATCTCAGTCTCAGACCCGTCAGCACGTGCAAAGAGTGCACGTGCAAAGTGTGCACGTGCTGATGGTAGAATGGTCAGATTCTAACCGTGCTACTTACTGTTTGCTTTGGTCCCAAGTCGTGTAAAGGCAAGCAAAGCAACCAGAGTACGCAGAAATTGACAAGGCAGAAAACATGCGTGAAAGGTTGAAGGCATGATAATACTCTTTCCACTTGGTGGGTCAAACGTGAGCAGAAATTGGTCAACATATAATAACTCTCCCCCTCTACCTGAGTGTAAAGTAGAAAACTACGTAAACCATTATCGATAATAAGACAACACCATTTACAGGTTTAATATTGTATTTTAAAAGTATTTTTTTTATTTTTTTATTCTGAATTAAAATTTGTTAGTATTGTTAAATTATTTTCATGTATTAATATCAAAAAATAATTTTATAAAATAAAAAATATTAAATTGATATATTTTTAAATGAAAATTATTTTAAAAAATAATTTCAACCACATTCTTAGACAGTAACTACACAAGAGGCTACCAAATTTCTTGAAAATATACAAATTTAGATATGAATAATCTATCTAAAACAAGATCATGAATAAATCAAGGGCTCAATGTATAAACTAATTGAAAATATACTAATTTACCAAAATATGTGTCTTAGACAATATTCTATAATTTTTCAAAACCAAGTTTAATAAAACAAATATAGTAATTTTGATGAGATTGTATTAAAACAATAACATAACACTCGCACATTGTGATTTTTTGGTAGTGTGATTAAACTTTCTCAACAAAATTAATATTGAAGACTTCTAATTCAATTCTTTATCTAACTTATGTTTCTAATTAAACTAAGAGGGTTGACTCGAAGTAACAAGATAATGAGTAAAAACTAATTTTAAATGATAAAATGAAAAATACAATATTGATGTCTGAAATAAAATAAATTCAAAATACAAAAAATTGCATTGCGAATACAATGTTAGGGAATCCCAGTGATTCTATCATGAGATTTAGTTTTTTTTTTTTTTTTAATTTAATTGATTAAAATATATGAATGTGTAACTTCACTTTAATTATACACTAGCCATATTACCTGCGCGCTACCACAAGCATGCTTGTGTATATAATTTCACATCTTTAAATCTACGCCGATAAACCTATATTATATATTCAAAAAAAAAATTAAAATAAAAAAACAAACATGAGTAAATTTTAAATTAGAATTTGTTGCGCAAGCGCAAATCACTTCCTTGGGAATGTAGCCCCTGTGTTACAAAATATCACAAAAGAATGCAAACAATACTATTTACAAATCATTATAAAAAATAGGGATGTTGAGGTGAAGAATGAAGCCAAAACTCTCTTCAAAATGATACATTTCATCTCCTTGCTAATTATCTCGTTTAAAAAATAATATCGCTAGCTATTAAATTAAATGGAAAAAAATTGATATCAATTAACCAAAAATTATTGCAAATATCTAAATAAAAGTTTGGTGTGCAAAGCAACCTTTGATGAGAAAAAATGTTTGTTTTTTTTTGTTTCTTAGCTATTGACTCATCTTTTTCATCAAGAATTTCATCAAGAATTATTGTTTTTTGTTTGAGATGACTGTAAAATTAAGAAAAAGAAAAATATTATTTCATAACCAAGCTTATTCTAAGAAAATGCATGTGATGCAAGGAAATAAATGTCATGAAAATGTTTTGTATTGACTAAAAATATTAAATTTGAATTAATAATTATATTTGCGATAAAAGAAAACTGACAGATTTTCTAACTGTGTATCAATAAAAGCTGCCTTCTTAGCTTTTGGGTGATAGCTATCTTTGTCAGTGTTGTCTAAAATGATGCTTTATTGATACTGAGATGGCGGTATGTTGTTAGGTGGGAAAAAATTGATTTAGCAAGTAAAAATTATCGCTAATCATCACACATCCAATTTAGAAAACATATCATTGATGTATTTCCAAAGCAAGATGATTTAATATTGCTTTGTTTGGCTATGAGAACCTGAGTCAACATTTGAATATAAGATGGAAAAAAATAGCTCACTAAGTAAAAATTCCCGCTATTTATCATGCATCCATTTCAAAAAACATATAATCAATGTATTTCCAAAATTATGACAATTTAATGCTGGCTTGATTGCTTATGAGAAACTAAGTTGACACTTGGATATAAGGTAATTACAAAATGACAAACCAAGCAAAAAGTTGTTGTCAATCACAATGAAATCGTTTGAGAAATCATACTATTTATGAATAAAAATTTAATAACAAATCATCGCGATCATTGAAGTTTTAATCATAGATCAGTAACCTTCAACAAAGACCATTATATATTGGGTTAAATTATTAACGTAAACCTATAACCATGCTAGAATAAAACATGACCAACCATTGCTATACATGTAGGTTCAATTGATCAACAAAACCTCCAACAGTCGCAAAATATAAAGTGATTGAGATACTCATATATTACATATAAGTTGCATCCATGTGAAAAATAACAAATATAGGCAAGCCCTAAACAATGGGACAAAGTAGAAATAACAACGAAATTAGGCTTCTATTGTTCTAGCTTCATCGCGAGCAAACCAAAACTGATGTCATAAATACACTAAACATCTCCAAAAATTTATCTCAGATAATGAAAAAAAGAATTGTAGGTATCATGCCTATGTAACTCAAGTCATTTGACCTTTTTGTAAGAAGATCAAAGAAAAGGCCAAAAGAAAACAAAGAACTTGTTTAATCAAAGCCACAAAAAAAGGGTCAACCCCCCTTCTCGTATTGCTGACTCACCAAAGCAAGCTTAGAATTAAAAGGATAAATATAAAACCAAAACGGCGATGAATGTCAAAATCACAGCATAAGTTCAAGGAGACAACAATTTGGATTTGGAATTCTAAGAGCAATGCAATCAATAAATTCCAAGCACCCCAATACTTCTCTAATATAATTTGAGAAATATTTTAGCCTACAAAACAGGATATTTTGTCACACACCTAACTATCAATTGCTATATTTCCTACAATACACACAAACCATAAAACCAAGAAAAAAGAAGCAGAACAATAACAATCAAACTGAATCCCAAGCACCCAAAAACTGAACCCATTAACTTAGCAAATCCAAAAAAAGACATAACTCAATCACACGATCAATCAACCCAAACAAACCACATCAATAAAAGTTGTAACCCACACCAAAAAGTGGTTAGAACCATACCTCCGATGGAGCAACAAAACCATCGAAGAAAGGGGAGGAAACAACAGCATGCGGACACCAAATCAAACTGAAAACAGGACAAAACCTCTCGCCCCATGGTTTTTCAATGGCTGGACTGGTCTCTCGCCAAAAATCAACCCCAACCCTCAATCCCTTACCAACCGAAAATGTCAACCCTCAACCCCTCAAATGAAATGGAAAAAAGTATAAATGGACAATGAGAAAAACGCACAACAAACATAATTAAGTTTAAAGTTGTCTGCAGTGTTTAAATTAAATGGAGTGTTAAAATTAAATGGAAAACACCACACACAAAACACGCACGCAAACTTGCATACAACTTTAAATTTAATGGAGAACTCAAAACCACCCCTATAGAAAAACAAAACATAACCGAAATGGCCGTGGACAAAACAATCTGCACACTATTATAATCCACGATATTTTTCCTCACATGTTACAATTCAATGAACAGTGAAAAACCCATACCTTTTATTTTATAAGTAATACATACATACATACATACATACATACATGCTAAGTAAATCCTAATTATATCTTATTTAATAATATACGTATAATGAACCCTAAAATACCTTGATTATCAAAACAAATTAAGAAATTGTACGACATCTATATATATACTAGCCAAATCCCCCGCGCGTTGCCGCGGGTATTTTTGTGTATATAATTTAGCATAATTAAATTAACAATGATAAATTTATATGATATAACAAATTAAAAGTTATAGATTGGGAGATAAAATGTATAAAATTTTAAGTAGAGTTTGTTACGCCAGCATAGATTACATCTTTTAGAATGTAGGTATTGCGTCATAAAAGATCACAGAAGAGCGCAAACTAACATTAAAATCCTTATTGTGCAGATGGTAAAATTATAAAAATCATTTAATACAAAGAGGAAATAAAAATAAAAAAATAAAATAAAAGGGAAAAGGAAACAATATTAATTTAAAATATTATAACAACAGCAACATCGAAGTCTTAACATCTAAAATTATTGTTGTTGTGATTATCAAAACAATAAAAATTATAAAATTATACCGAGGGAAAAAAATTAAAAAGCATGAACAAAATAGCAAGCAAGAAAAATGATTAAAATATTATTATTATTATTATTATTATTATTATTATCATGAAAGATTAAATAAATAAATGAAAGATTAAAAAAATAGTAAAATAAAAAAAAAATATCAAACAAAAAAAGTACAATAAAAATCCAAAATTATCATTGTCATCACTGTTAACATAATAAAAACTATCAAATTATTCTAATGAAAAAAAAACCTTAAAAAATATTAACAAAAGAGTAAGCAAGAAAAACAATTAAATTATTATTATTATTATTATTATTATTATTATTATTATTATTATTATTATTATTATTATTATTATTATTATTATTATTATTATTATTAATGTTATTGTTATTATTATTATTATTATTTTCATTTATGTGTTTTATTTTTGTCTTAATAATGAAAGGAAAAAAATAGAAGAAAAAAAATCTTAAGAACTTTAAGAAAACATAAAATAAAAGAATAAAATAAAAACAAAAACTATCGTTGCTATCATTGTGAAAGAAAAAAAAGTTATCAAATTATGCCAAGAAAAAAAACCCTCAAAAACATTGATAATAGAGTAAGCAAGGAAAAATATTAAATTATTATTATTATTATTATTATTATTATTATTACTATCATTATCATTATCATCATCATCATTATTATTATTTATTTTATTTTTTTGTTAATAATGAAAGGGAAAAAATGGAAGGGAAAAAAAATTCTAAAAACTTCAACAGAAGATCATACAAAAGAATAATAAAAAAATAAAAACTATTATTGCTATCACTGCTATAACAATAATTGTGTGTAATTTTTTTATTATAATATAAATTCAGCTAAAATAATAAATTTGTGCAGAATTCATGTAAAGTGCAAGTTTTCTACAAAATATATAAATTTAAAATCGATATAAATTTATCTGTTTTGTAGTTTCAAATGAAATAACCAGCATAAATTTATCATCATCATTAAAAAAGCAAGAAAATTCGGATATCTGAATTATCAAGTTCACTGTATTAAGATTAGTTCATTTTATAATTCAATTTAAATTAAATAAAAATAAAATATAAATTGTGAAAATACCTACAATAATCAAATAAAAAAAAAGTTGTTAATTTTCTACCAACAAAAAGACGAAAACATAGATTGAAAATTAATTTTGACGTTATTGCCATTATCATTGCTATAAAAGCTAAAATTATTACTAACATTACAGCTAAAACAATTAAAATAATTAAATTTTCATGAAAAATACAAAATAAAAAAGCAAAAGATTTTTTTTTTTAAAAAAAAATAATAACTAAAATTATCAATATTATTGCATGAATAATAAAATAATAAAAATAATATAATCTAAAGAACAAATAAAGAAAAAGAAAAAAAATGAATAAGGGGAAAAATAGAGTAATATTACTTTTAAAATGATCACCGATATAAATTAAAAATTCAGCAAAATCTTTAAAAAAAATCGAAAGATTTTATAAAAAAATAATCACTAAAATTATCATTATTATTGCGCAAATAATAAAATTATAAAAATTATCTAATCCAAAGAACAAATAAAAATAAAAGGAAACATCTAGGCATGGCACCCGCTCCTTATCGCGGGCGGAATCATATTTTTTTCAACGTAAAAAAATATTTATTATGTATAATTTTTTTTATCATAGCATAAATTTAGATAAAAGAATCAATTTGTATATAATTTTTATGAAGTGCAAGTTTTGTATAAAACATATAAATTTTAAATGAATATAAATTTATTTGTTTAGTAGGTTTCAATGAAATAACCAGTATAAAATAAGTTGTAATTTTCTATGAACAATAAGTTGCATTGTGGATTGCAATAGTCTTTTTTCTCGTCTTATTTGAGGATATTATGATTATTGTACTATGCACATAAATGAAAGAAATTGAAAATATCTCTAATATCATGATATTATTTAAAACACATTTTACATAATAAAATGAATATATAAAAAACTAATATATATTTTTAGAAGTTCTACGCTGCACGCGCTATCCAAAATGTGGTTAAGAGAAAGCATTGTAGCAATCCATATTGTTTGTAAAAAAATTTAGCTCAAGAATTAGTCGTGGTGTGCTTACGCTGGTTGGAGACCCCGATTATAAAAAAAATGTATAAGTGAATAAAACAAAAGTATATAAAAAAAAAATTGTACCAGCAGAAAAGCACTTTAGAAAAAAATATGGATCCGCAATGTGCACAGTGTAGTCATGAATCAACCCCTTGAAAATGACAAAATAATTATTAAATTATCTTGGAAAAAAAAACTCAAAAACATTAACAAAAGAATAAATAAGAGAAACAAATAAATTATTATTATTATTATTATTAATTATTATTATTATTATGTTAATAATGAAAGAAACAAAAATAAATGAAAGACTAAAAATATCTTAGAAACTTTAAAAAAAGATAAAAAAAAGACAATTATTGCTATTACTGTAAATTTTTTTTTTTTATCAAATTATCTGGAGGGGAAAAAACATTAAAGAAAGAGCAAGAATGAAAAACAATTTAATTATTATTATTATTACTATTATTATTGTTATTATGTTAATAATGAAAGGAAAAAAAAACGAAAGACTAAAAACATGCAAGAAATTTTAACAAAATATTAAAAAAAACAAAAACAATTATTGTTGCTATCAACGGCAAAAAAAAAAATTATCAAATTATCGGAAGAAAGAAAAAAAACACAGAAGAGTAAGAACAAAAAATAAGTAAGTAATTGTTATTATTATTATTACTATTACTATTACTATTACTATTATTATTATTATTATTACTACTACTACTAGTATTATTATTATTATTATTGTGTTAAATACACTTATATATACATGGACAAAAGTAGGGATTATTCTAGAAATATAAAAAAAATAAAAGTATAAGGACTTAAATGAAAATCAAATATAAAGGGCTTAAATTAAAAAATTAAAAGTCAAAGGGCTGAAATGCAAATTACATTTATTCTCAATTAAAATCAGAGGACAAAATTGGAAAAATCGGAACTTGTGTACCGAATTAATTGATTTATATACAGCCAATCCGGAAATTGAAAGTAGCAGGACCGAAATGAAACTTTGACATTCAATTAATTAAAATCGGAGGACCCAATCGAACAAAATAAAAAATTATATAACAGAAATTAGGACCCAAAACGAAATTAAAAGTAGAGGGACCTAAGTGAAATGTGAACAAATATGGGGGACTCTCCTGCACATTGACGTGCAGGAGAGAGGGAAACGTGGCCGGCGGCTGGAACCGGCCTCCGCCGCGTCCACGGACATTTGGTAGATACACGCACCACCGCGGGAGGAAGACCGCTCGGCGGTGAACTGAGCGGGAGGCGGAAAACGCTTGGCGCGTGCGGATCACGCCCTGACAGACGCCGATTAAAAAATTCGAGAAATAGGGACAATTACCGTTATAGCCCTGAAGTCAATTCAATGTTTTTGTCTTATTAGGGGCTATAACCGTATTTAGCCATTTCCGAAAATTAAAAAAAAATAAAAAGTTAGCCGGATGCCTTATTTTGTCCTATTATCGGGGGTTAAAGAGTCAATACACTGTGCACAGCTGATTATTTTTTTTAAAAAAAGGAAAAACCGAAAAAAAAAAATGAAAAACCGAAATTAGCCCCGTTTCACTGCTAGTGTTGCCGCGCGCCCGAGGGCCATTTTCGCCCCTACACTGCTCGAATCCACAGTCAACTGAGTCTTGCGCTACAGTGAAAACTCAACGCACTTTATATTTTTTGTAATATATATATATATTTACAAATTTAAAATCTTAATAAATCCTTTTTATTTTTCATGACATTAAGTTTTGCCAGAGAGTATTATGAGTTCTAGTCAACCACGCTGTCTCCGTAGATCCACCATCTCATGATCAAATCTAGACAAGGTTTTGATTGCAGTCAAATGGCATGCAGCTTTTATCATACCCACGTGCAGACACTTCATCCTCAGGCTCCACAAAAACCACAGCTGTTTGATTCTTTTCCAATCAAAACGACTGGGCCTCCACTACCAGCTGCTGCCCCATAATCATGTACGCATGCATGCCGAGGCTTCCCCATCATGGTGACAAGAAGAAGAGACTGTAGTTTTTCCTCTTGGATCGTTGTAAGTACATTAAACATGATAGTTTTAGGCAAATACTGAAAGCAATTGTAAATTCCGTTTAGTTTGTATTTTATTTTTTAATTGAAATAAAATGTTTATGTTTTTAAAGTGTTTTGACATTTCATTCATTTTGAGATTGTATTGTTTTTTGATATATATATTGATTTTTAAAAAAAATTAGTTCTAATTAAAAAATAAAACTATTTAGAATTGTGCAATTTAATCTAAAAAAACATAATAAAATGATTTTTTAAATAAAATTATGAGCATGTATAATATTATGAGAATATCATCATTAATTTTGCAAGATCATTATATTTTCTGATTGCTTTGAAATTTTAACATTATATAAATAAATATGGCAAGAGATTCCTTGAAAAATTTCATGTCAATCTAATGATTGAATTAAGAGATATGATTGATGTTATAAAGTTATTTATTATTTAAAAAACTTTATTTAACTGAAACAAAATAGACAAAACAAAACCGGAACGTTTTAACTGAAATTTGGATAAATTTTTTAAAATGAATTAAAATTTTAAACAAGATAAAAATTACATTATTTTATCTTGTTTTTTAAATTGATATAAAATATTTTAACTATTTTAATTAAAACGAAACTAGATCAAGAAAGAGGTGTGCATGACCATGTTATGATAATTATCTGGAGTATGGAACCAGTGAGGTCCTGTGAACGTCTTTTGACTCATCTGAAAATCATGCAATTGGCCTCTTGAATGGCTTGATGCACTGGAAAGATAAGACCCCGATGTCTTTCGCACGTCCATCTTATGAACCTGCCAGACATGCACGAACCTTGTTAATCGAAGAGGTACTTTCGTCGTAAATACGAAGAATCTATCAGCAGAGCTATCATTTCATTTTTTTTATAATCACAGTGTTTGGAACAGTTTATATACATTATAATCAATATTTAGATCTATTAAACACCCTGTAATGTAAATCTATTATACAGGTAAAATACTAAAAGGGATGACAAGCACGTATACAGATGGTAGAAATACAGAGAAAGAAAACAAGTTACTCAGGTGCAGAGCTATCAGATTCTTGTTTGATCAATCGTTTGTTGAGAGATCAGCTGATCTTATCTGGGGAGTTTTGACAGGTGTCGTATGGATCCCTTCACATGAATGTATATGGACGTGAAACACAAGAAAGATCGAAGAGAAGGTACAGCTTGAATGCCATAGATTTCGCTTGTCTGCCCGTGAGCCAACCTTGAATGATTCGCTCAATTATAATCGGTGGGCTTGAATTGTGTTTCGTTTTTTTTTTTTTTTTTTACGATAAGGCTCAGTGAATAACTACAGTAATTGGGCTCGGTGCTTTGTGTCTTCTTGGCGTTTAAGAGATGTAGAGCAGTGCATTGGTGATACAATCAAACGTTGCATCGCAATCACAGGAGACCAAATTGCTAAGGGTATTGGACGATGTGTTTTAAAAAAATTAGTTTTTTTAGTTTTATTTTAAATTAATTTTTTACTATTTTTAGATCATTTTCTTATGTTGATGTTAAATATATTTTTTAAAAACATAAAAAAATATCATTTTTATATATTTATAAATAAAAAATATTCTAAAAAAGTGTAAGAGAAAATGAGAGTATAAACTGCAAATTTTATAAAGAAGAAGAGATGAATGCACAGATAGAAGACGTGTCCTTGAAGCTTGCTTTATTGATACTGAGAATTGACTTATATAGCCTTTGTTTGTAACTAACTTGTAACAGATAACAACAAATAAATAATGATTGAACAATCCTGTAACATAATTATAACAAATAACAAGAAAATAGTTAATCCTCCACATCAGACTTCCTTCTTTAACTGACTGATTTTCTTCAATCTCTCCTTTAAGCTAATTGTTCCTAAAACACTTAGCTTAATTTGACAGCATCACATGCTCCTAGTGCTCTTTGAAGTTTATGAAAGGCACCAACCTTTAAAGGCTTTGTCATAATATTTGTTGTTTGATCTTCACTTCCACATGTAGTCAAGGCAATAGATCTTGCATTAGTGAGATTTCACAGAAAGTGATACCTTACATCTACGTGTTTACTATGACCGTGCATCACCGTGTTTTTCGAAAGTTTAATAGTAACTATTATCATATTTGATAAGTATGTACTTCTCATCACTGTGTCTTAACTCTTTTAATCCAAATTGCTTGACATGCACAGATAACTGTGACTGCAGATTCAACTTTCATGGATGATAAAGTAACAATTGGTTGTTTCTTTTCTCCATAAGATTGCACTAGAGCTTAACAAAAACACATACCCACTGATACTCTTTCGATCTTCCATATCTCTAGTAAAGTCAATATCAGTTAAAGCTAATAGATCACCATCTTCACCCCTCTTATAGTATATACCATAGTTTGTGGTTCCTATTAGATATCGAAGAATTCTCTTTGCAGCTTGTAAATTAAGATCTATCAGTCTTCCCATGTATCTACTTACAAGGCTGGTAGCAAACATTATATCTGGCCTTGTAGCTGTGAGGTATATAAGGCTCCCCACTAATTGTTTAAATTTCATGTTATCTACGGGGGTTTCATCCTTATCTTTATTGATTTTGAATTTGGGTACCACTAGACTGTTTACCTCGTTGCTTTCCAACATCCCAAATCTTTGCAAGATTTCTAATGCATATTTTCATTGACATATAAAGACCCCGTCATTTCTTTGCATTACTTCTTTCCTAAAGAAGTAGTGCATGTTTCCCAAATCAAACATATCAAACTCTTGGAGCATAGACCTCTTAAATTTTGACAGCATCTCATTATCATTCCCAGTAAAAATTAAGTCGTCAACATATATGCTTATGATTATTAGTTTCCCAACGTTTCTCCTTTTAGTGAATAGGGTTTGTTCACTCTTGAACTTCTGGAAACCTACATGAAGGAAATGAGTTTCAATTCGATTAAACCAAGCTCGTGGGGCTTGTTTTAATCCGTACAAGGCCTTGTGCAATTTGTAGACCATGTGCTCCTTTCTAATCTTCTTATAACGCTTAGGTTGCTCAATATAAACATTCTCACATAATTCATCATGTAGGAATGCTGACTTGACATCCAGTTGCCCAATTTTCCATCCTTTGTGTGCAGCTAATGCTATGATCATCCTTATTGTGTCCAGCTATGCCACTGGTGTAAACACTTTTGTATAATCAATGTATTGTTCTTGTGTATATCCTTTTGCTACCAATTGAGCCTTGTCGCACCCCAAAAAATGATGAGCGCGGCGTCGTGGCGACGTTCCCCGCGTGCGCGGGGAAAATTCAGTTGTCGGGGGTCTAATCTTTATTTTCGTGAAAAAGGGAGTCGCCACCTAGTATTATGGTTACTAGGAAACCTAAAACTGGTCTTTTAAAGATTCTAGGGTAAGGGACTGGTTGCGTAAAGGGAAGGTTTTAGCACCCCTAGTACGCCCTACCTAAGGTAAGCTGCTTGACGTTTGGTTTGATTATGATTTGTTATGACTCAAAACAATGTTGGTTAAATGACGAATGGGATATCATTCCCGCCGAATATTTTGGATATTAACCCCTTAGGATTTAATTATCCAAACACCGACAGTGAATAATATCATATTATTCCCGCCGAATATTTTGGATATTAACCCCTTTAGGACTTATTTATCCAAATACCGACAGTGAATAATAGCGTATCATTCCCGTCAAATATTTTGGATATTAACCCCTTAGGATTTATTTATCCAAGTACCGATGGTGAATAATAAATTCCACAAAAAATAAGATTTTATATATATTTTTTTTGAAATATTGGCCAATACCCTTTGGATTTTACAAACATGTTGTAAAATCTCAAAATGCAAGAAATAATTTTTTTTCTTTGCGAAATCCATGCTAAAACTCATTTTTCTTCAAAATCCAAAATAATATATATTCTTTTTCGAGGAAAATAATTTTTAAAATATGCTAGTGTATTGGCCGTATGCAAGAAAATAATACTTTTTTTTTAAAGTATTTTTTTTTCTAAAAAATAATTTTTTTTTATATTTTTATATATATTCCGTTACTGTTCACGTATAGTGAACAGTAACCGGGACAAAATAGATTTTAAGGAGACGATGAACAGTACGTTGATTTTTCGAGTATGACGAAATGCTTACCTGTTAACACCTTTGTGTAGAGGAGATTGAGGTGGTTCTTCTGGTCGTTGTCTCGTCGGAAATGGAGGCCTGTGGTGGCCGAAGTCGATGACAGAAGGTGACGGGCTGTGCTGTGGTGACGCTGCTATGGGTCTGCTACCTTGCTAAAGGGGACGGCTGTGTTGCTGGAGTTGAGGCGAAGATGATGATGACCAACTAGTGGCACAAAGTGGCTGGAATCGATGGCTTAAACTTTCTGCACCGAGTGGGAGGGAGAGACAGAGTTCTCTGTTTTCTTTAGAGAGAGAGAGATAGAGGAAAGAACGAGAGAAAGATACTGGGAAGTGCAGGAAGGAGATTAACGAAAGGTTCTGAAATTTTTCTCATTTTCTCTGCATGCTTTCACAAGTTTTCTCACATGAATTTCCTCTCTGTTTTTTCTTTTGTTCCCCCTGTTCCTGCGTTTTTTCTCCTCCTTTTTTTACCTGTGCAGGCTGCTATTTTATCCCCGAGAAGACCCAACGTTCATCAGCGTTTAATGCAGTGTATTGAATGCAATTAGAGGAGAATCAGGACGTCGATTTTGATGGAGATAATTTGGGAAGAAAATCACAATTGATTAGGAAGAAAATTATGCCAAAGATTTAAACGAAAATCTGTTTTGCTGTGAACTCGCGCCTGCAGATTCATCAACGTAAATGCATGCCGGAACAGTGCATGTTTCCTTTTTTCTTTTTTTTTTTAAATGCAGATTTCAACATTTTTTAGGAAGGAGAAAAAAAAATATGATTTGGTCCTTTAAAAATTCTTTAATTTCACCCAATTGGATTTAAACTTTTTATATGCAATTATCCCATCAACAATTCAATTTCAACCTTAGCTTTGCGCGATCTCCTTATCCGGTCCTTGGTTCCTGATTTTCACGATTTAACCCTAAATCGACCATTAAACTCTCAATTTGTCCAATTTTGCCCCCCCCGTAACAAGATATTTTTGGATTTTCCTGTTTTTTATATTTTTTTGTCTTTTTTTCGAAACATAAAAATAAGTGGGTCAAAATTTGGGTAGCAACAAGCCTTATGTTTGTTAATCTCTCCATGCTTATTGTATTTTGTTTTATATAGACATTTGACCCTAATCTTCTTTGCTTAAGCTGGTAATTCAGTCAAGGTCCATGTTTTGTTTTTCTCAATAGAATTGATCTCATTATCCATGGTTTGCCTCCATTTTTTCTCCTTTACTACTTCTTCAAAGTAGAAAGGATCTTCTGCTCTAACTAATTAAGTCATGTAGACCTCATCTTTACTTAAACTATTTCTATGGACGTAATTTGTCATCCATAGTGGAGTATGTATTGCCCCTCTTTCATTCACTTTAATATTCCCACTATCATGTTCTCCAATTTCAACTGTTTCATCATCCACCCCATTTCCTGCTCTCTTTGCATTCACACTATCATAATACACTCTTCTTACCTCATTCAAATTGTCATTCACCCCAGTTTCATTCACACTGTCATACACTCTCCTTACTTCATTCAAATTCTTATCCTAGTTTTTGCTCTCACCCCAATTTCATTCACACTATCATCATCCACTCCAGTTTTGATTTTACTTTATTCATTCCCCTCCCTTCTCTATTACTTATTCTATTTTCACCTTTTTCACTTCTTCATTCTATCCCTATTCCAGATCAATTAGACTATTTTCAGGATAATGTATATCCCAATCCCACTCGTTTTCTTCTTCAAAGATGATGTCTCTACTAACAAAAATTCTTTTAGTTTTGGGACTATATAGCCTATATCCCTTAGTCTCCTTGCTCACTCCCAGCAGCACATAGGGTGAGCTTCTACTGTCCAACTTTCCCCTCCCTGCATATGGGATGTGTGTATGAGCAATGCATCCAAATATTAAAAAATATTCCACTGAAGACTTCATCCTACTCCATGCTTCTTGTGGTGTGACCCCTTCAACTGCTGATGTTGGGCAACGATTTATAATGTGAAATGTCCAGTTTAATGCTTATGTCCAAAATTCCTTTGGTATCCTTTTGTTCAACAACATGCAGCGAACCATGTTCATTACAGTTCGCTTCTTCCTTTGGGCTACCCCATTTTATTGGGCTGTAAATGCAGCGTTAATTGTCTTCTAATTCCATTTTTTTGGCAGAAATCAGTGAATTCATTTGAGGTGAATTCACCTCTTTGTCTTTTCTCAAGCACTTTACAGACAAAGGTTCTTTCTCCTTTTTACCATTTTCTAGAATTGCTTGAAGCATTGTAATGCCTCCCTTTTTTCAATCGACATGTATGTCCATGCTTTATGGTACCCTGAAAAAGTAATAAATTACTGATTCTCTGAATTTCATTTCTAGCACCTCAAAGTTTCTGCGATGGATTTGAAATTGAGCACGTTGTACTTTTGCATTTCCTTGATATTTGTTCTTCATAGAGTCCCTTAGCTATTTGGGTGTGTCTTTTTGTGTGATTATTTTTAGGATTGTTTTGTCTATGGATTGTAACATTAGTCTTGATCTTCAAGTCTTTTAGTTTTAGTTCTTCCAAGGCCTTCCTTTCTGCTGTTGATAGAGTATCTCCTGTTGCAGGTTCTACAAATCCTGTTTCCACCACATTCCAATACTCCTTTGATCGTAGGAAGTTATTCATGAGCATACTCCAATGCTCATAGTCTCCATCAAATTTGGGTATGCAAGGTTGTGCAAAGTGCTTTGAATCTGCCATTTTAGCTTTGATCTTCAAGCTCTGATATTGCTTGTAAGAGAGAATGAGAGTATAAACTGCAAATTTTATAAAGAAGAAGAGATGAATTCAAAGTTAGAAGACAATCCTATAACAAGATTATAACAGATAACAAGAAAATAGTTAATCCTCAATTTCAGATTTTCTTTTTTAATTGACTGATCTTCTTCAAAAGCAACTACAATTATACTACCAAACAACACTAAATAAGTCTTGAGCTTCTGAAGAGTGAATGGTGAGACTTAGGAGGTGTTTGAGAATGTGTTTTTGACAAAATATGAAAAGAAATTATTTTTATTTTAAATTATTATTTTTCATGTTTTTAGATCATTTTAATGTGCTAATGTTAAAAATAATTTTGAAAAAACTAAAAAAAATATTTTGATGTATTTATAAATAAAAAACACTTACAAAACACAATATCAACAACGCTACCAGAACATACAATTATAGCCAATAACAAATCAAGCTTTTGCATTAAAAGTAAATGGAAAGGATGATTACAAGAACGCTAACCAAATAGAATGATAAATTAATTTCTGCACAATCATGTGCATCAGCGATTCTGTTCCTTTATTGTTATTAGTCGGTTCCTTCTATTTTGATGATCATGTTCGTGGAGTGAAATCTAATACTCTCCCATTTGCAATGGTAAAAAAAAGCTAATATATTTTATAATTTACTCTTTTTTGTAGTGTTAAATCATTTTTACCTTGATTTCATTAGGACATAAATATTTTGTTTGTGATAATCTTGAAATGTTGGAATAAGACATATAAGTAATTAAAATTTTTAAGAAATTGTTTTATTTTTTAAATTGCACTGAGATTTTTATTATGATTTTGACAAAATTTCTTTTATATCGAGAGCCTCCTTATTTTTTTCCGGCTCACTCACTTCCCCTCTCTCTTTATGAAGGTCTTTAGCCATGTAACTTTCTCTCTCTCTCTCTCTCTCTCTCTCTAATATTTTCTTAATTTCCATTGTTTTTTGTTTGGTTTCTAAATAAAAAAAAATGACCATCTAGTTTTGTGAATGTTTCTTGTTTCACATAAGTAAAAAAAAAAGAGTATAATAGAGCTAACTCCTTCTCCACCTTTTGTTGTTTTGTTCTTGGTTTTATAGGTGATTACTAAATTAGTTCAATGAATTGATTATTTGATTTATTGTGGATAAATTGAGCATCATGAATTAGTTTGATATTATAATTATTATTTTTTTCACTTTCCTTAGTGAAATGCAATAATTATTTATTGGGTGGTTGAGACTTAATCCTATAATAATTAGCATGAATTTTTTTTTTTTTAAGAACAATTATCATTTTCATGTAAGAAAATACCATTTTAATACATATATAACTAATTTTAGAATATTCCTATATATTTTTGAGAAAAAAATTAAATCATATTTATTAATTGAAAATAAGGTTGATTTATGTTTTGTTTTTTAAATAAATTCAGGTAATAATCTTTTTTTAAGGAAATTAAATTACTTATAAAAGGGGATTGAATCACAATAATAGTAAAAAAAAATGGTTTTAGATTTTTTAGGAAAAAATATCCAAGGAACTTTGCTTTCTTTCTTAAAAAATGTAAGTGTTATATTTAATTAAAATTACTTTCAATTAAAAAAAATTAAGTTATATATGAAAAAATTAAAGGAAACTATAAAATTATAATGACCGATCAACTTGTTTAGATTAATTGGTATAAGAACTCACGAGTTGCCAAAAAATGGATGTTGATTTAATAATGAAGTGGGACTTTTCACTAGCAACACAAGAAATAAAGTTTATTATGATGATTGACAAAATTGATTAGTGAAAAATAATTTCACCACAATTTTGGAATTTGTGGATACTAGATTTGCATTTCTATGGTCTTTTAGAATATTCATTAAGAATATAATGATTCTTTGATGGATATGGTGGTTTTTTAATTGAGTTTTTATTCTTTAGTTTTTACTTGTTTAATGAATGGTAGTTGTTTGAAAGTATTTATATATTATATTTTTTGACCAACTTTAAATTGCCAAAAGAAAATGAAAAAGCTTTAATGCTTTTGTAGAAATCTTTTTTTTTTCACCTCCAGACAAGTTGAAAAGATGGATTTCCATTACCTACTAACATTTAGGCACTCCATTAAAATATGTTGGAAACAATGAGACCAATATCATGCTAATTGTTAGGTTCAAAACCTATGTTAATTGTTTATACTTTTTTAGAATCAAAGTTTTTAATTTAACGTAAAACTAATCGAAACATAGACATGCACTTGCTAAAAAAGGACTTTTCATAAATAAATTCAAATTATTTGTGACTTTATTTATTTATGTGAATTTATAGACAATAAGAGTTTAGGTAGTCTTTTGTATAAGGGAGATTATACCAAATATGTTTTAAAATCATACTAATTCTTTATCTCGTAATTTGTGTAGATGCTAAGGAGAAAGTCAATGTTATATTAATAGGAAGTACATTGCCTAGTGAAAGCCCAATCACTTAATGTAAGTTTATTTTCATTTCATGCTTAATTAAATAAATAAAGAATAATTGTTGTTTTTTTAGCTTAGAAGTTTTAATTAACAAATGATATCTCAAGTTTATAAATGTCAGGTTTTCAAAAATCTTGAATGGAAACCGATGATTAATTCATGATTGAGGAAGTTCAAGGTTAAAATACACTTAATTTTTTTTATTATATTAGTTTGATTAATTTTTAAATTTATATGAACTAATTCTTTTAAAAACTTGATGTGCAAAGAAAGGTTTTACTGGAATGGGGCCAAGAGAGTTTATAACAATCACAATATGATTAGGTAAGATTTAATTCAAAAGATAATAATTTTTTATTTATATGTTAAAATTAATTTTTTTATTATTTTAAATGATAATTCATTTATAACATATAAGGTGTGTGATTTTTAGTATAAGATGCAAAAAATATGCTAAAAAAAGCTATAAAAAATGGAGAGACATGATGGTTTAAAGGGGTTTCAAAACTCCACACTTTGTAGGGGCTATATAGACAAAATATATATAAGATGTGATTCTTAGAACATTTTATACGGTGGTCACAATTCAGTTGTGAAAATTGGAATATAGAGATTCATAGCTCTATTATTAAGCACAATGACAAATCCATTTTATTTGTTTTGCATGCGAAATGACTGATAAAATTATTTTTTATTATATAATTTTTCTCTTAAAGTACTTTTATATGAAAATAACTATCTAACAATAGTTTTCTTTTACAAGCTATAATTCTTGAATGCGAACGAATACCGATTAAGATTTTTATAGAAATGCACATACGAAATGATGACAATAAAAAAATGGTTGTAGCAACTTGTGAATTAAATTTTAATTTTTTTGTATTATATTAATCTTTTATTTTAATTAGGTGTTTATTTTTTTTGAGGAAACATATACCATTTGTTTGTGAGATAAATATAAGGATGATCTTCTAACTCATCTAGAACTCAATATAGATTTCTGGTTAGAGGTTGAATTATCTAGTGGATATGGTAAAAATCTAATTAATACTCTTTTAAACATGATGACAAAGGATTTTTGAATGACTTGTAGTGTTTTAATGTTCAATAATCAATCTCCAACATTTAATCTCTAGAGTTTTTTAGGTGATTGTACAATAATAAGTTGAAGCTTCAACAATTATGCTTGTTAAGGTACATCGAGTTCTAATAAGAAACTCAATTTGATGTTGAAGGGTGATTTTTTTTTAAAAAAAACTTGTTAAGATTAAAAATTAATAATCAAAAGAATAAAGATAAAATTTGACATGGAAATCTATAGAAAGAGAACAGAATAGTAAAATAAAATGAATTTGAAAAAAATATACCAAATAAAATAAATAAAAACCAAAATAATAAGGACCAAATATAAAATAAAAATTGATGAAGCATATGAGATTGTTAAAAAACTATACCAAATTAAATATATAGTAGTAAAAAAAAAATTAAGAACCAAATTCAAAGCAAAAGCAAATTGAAGTTTTTTTTTTTTTTTTGAAATGTTACAAGTGCAAACATTAAAACCAAGAAAGAACAATACAAGAAGAAAAGAAGAAGAAGAACATCAGCAAGAAGAAAGCCAATTACTACCAATATCAACATCGAGAATCTCATCATATGAGCAAGCTAGTTATATAATCTACGTCGTGATGAATGATAATACATCAAGGAAGCTAGTCTGCTCAATTGTATCACATATATATATATATATATATATATATATATATATATATATATATATATATATATTAACATATTTTGTTTTTCTAAGCTCAAACAAAAAATAATTAATTTATTATAATTTGGAAATTTTCAATGATTTATATTTTTATTCTCTATCTTTATTTTATAATTTAAACTTTGTATTAAATAAATGTAATTAATCTTCCAGATATATTTTAGCTTGAGAATTAGTGACACTTTAAGTGTAATCGTGTGATCTCTAAGTTTTTTATTCCACCAAAATATTTAACATTAATTTTTAAGGGTATGAAGATCTTTTTACAAGATACATTAATCAATACCAAATTGGCCATGAACAAATAAGTATTTTTCCATCTCAATTACACAATGAAATAACTAAAATAATCTAAGCATAAAACTTAAAATTGGTCTCAAAGGGTATTTTTATATTGTGGATAATTGGTTTTCATTATTATAATGTCAATTGAGAATATTTTATATTTGACCACATATAAAAAATAATAAATAATTAGAAATTATACTGAAATGACCGTATAAGGAAAATATTTAAAACTGGATTCTGGGGAGATTTTTGTATTTTCTCAATAGATTTTTTTATTAGGTCAATTTAAGGAGAATTTAGTATTCTGCTAAATATAAAAAAAATAAAAAAGATATTTGTATGATCGATTTTTTCTTTCAATATTTTATTAATTGAAAAATTAACTTTATAACCTTTTCGAATGTTTTATGTCTAATAATATGAGTTTAAAAAATTAACACAATTTTATTTTGTTTTTTAAAAAACATTTACATTGGCTGAAAGTTATGTTTTACACAATAAAAATAGTCTAACTCCATGGTGAATCACATGCACGAAGGCTATTTCTTTTGTATTTTGTGTCCTTGCCATTTGTTTTAGAATTTAAAAGAGCTTTTTATCTTCCTTTAATATCATGAAACTTTATATTCTTATATTAATTTCTTTTCATGCACATAGCCTAAATGAAATATTTTTGGCCAAATTATCCCAAGAGATTACTTCAATAAAGAAAAACAAAATATTGATATAAAAACTTTCAATCCTTTAAACATGGTAAATCAATTGTAAATTTTCTAGTTCATAGTTTTTCATCTAATATTAAATAAGCAATAAATGGAAGGGGTGAGCTCAATTAACAATCACATGAATTATCATAACTAATTATTCATGTAATAAATATTTAAAAATCTTTAAAATGGATAATCTAGATAATGCAAAGAAATCCAATTTATCAAATTATCTGAATTATATCTATTTACTTATTACTTATTATTTTTTAAAACAAATGTAGCGATAGTTTTTCTTAAGTCATAGTTTGGTCAATCAAAACGGTCATCTAGTCTACTTTTAGGTTCTAGTAATTTCTCTTAAATCACATTTCTAGTATTTTAGGCTATATATATATATATATATATATGTACAGAGAGAGAGAAAGAGAGTGAGAGAATTGATAAAAGAAATTGGTGATAATTGTTTTATTTGACTATAGACAAGGATTAAGATATATAATCTTGTGTTGCTAAGTCCTTCAAAACTTCTTTATTTAGTTATGTGACATTAATTTTCTTATGAAGAGTAATAATTTAAGTTTCATTGAAGCAAAATAATGTAGTGATATAATTCCTTATTTTCTTTCTAATATTTTTATTTATAAAAATAACTTTGTTTCTTTGTTCTTTATTTAATAAAAGTCAAAAGAAATAAAAAATATGATGCTTTAGAATAAGGAGAAAATTTATTTCTCTAATTAAAACCATTTATCTTATTAATGTGGTATTTTTCTAAAAGAATTGTTTCTAGAAAATATCTCATCATAAACAGAAAATTAAGTTTTAATTAATACATACTATTATGATAATCATGACATGAATGTATTTAACAATATAAGAATAATTCAACAATTAAGCATTATTGTTAGGAATTCTTTGTAGTATTGTTAAACTCATTTTTTCTTGATAGGCCAACAAAAAGACCCTTTACTTATCTAGTTGAGGTTTCAAATCAAAGTACATAGAAGTCTTTTAATGTCAAATGGTTGATTTGGTAAACCCTAGACACAACTTAGATTATTTGATCAAAACTTGATTTGATATAAAAATAATAATTTAAAATGATTTATATTTTTTAAATTTTTTTTAAGATTACAATATTTTTGATCAACTCGGGTTAAATATAGCTAACCCACTAAACTTATACCCCGAGTTATGGACCTCATTAGATTTAAAAAAAAATAATTTAGAATCTATTTCTTTATTACTTATTTAAAAACAAAAACAAAAAATGCATAGGATAATCATCGAAAAAGAATTCAATTTGGTCTTCAAAGATTTCAATCGTTTTAATTAAACCCAAATTAGGCTTTTAAACTTGATTTTTTTAATCAATAAAGCCTTTAATAAATTTAATTTGACTGATTTAATGTATAATAAGTTATTGTTCTTTAATAAATCCTTCATTCAGATCCTAAATCAATTCCTAGAAAACAATTAAGACACTCATCATAAAATTTGGGGAATGAAACAAAAAAAAGGGAGTGTTGGACTAAAATGTTAAAACCAAATAAACTTGACAAAAAAAAAACAAAAAAAACATTGAAACATTATAATAAAAGAAGCATGCTTCTTTATTTAACCGTCAAAGTTTGAGGTTAAATTCTATCTAATATATTAAATTCTATCTTGTCAATCCAAGCATTAATTTAATATCATGTTGTGCTCTTTAACATTGCACGAATCATATAGCAAAACAATTCAAATGGTTTATCAAGCCTAGATCCTAATACACGCGCGCGCGCGCGCGCACACACACACACACACACACACTAGTCATAGCACCTGCTCCTCGTCGCGGTTGAAACTATATTTTTTTATCACAAAAAAAATAATTATGTGTGATTTTTTTTATTATAATATAAATTTGGATCAAATAATAAATTTATGCAAAAATTTTGTGAAGTGCAAGTTTTTTTATAAAATATTTTAATTTTAAATGGATATAAAATTATCATTATCATTAAAAAAATCAAGAAGATTTAGATATTTAAATTATTGAATATATTGTATTAAGATTAGTTCATTTTATAATTCAATTTAAATTAAACACAACAAACAAAATATAAATTGTGAAAAAAAAATGTATTAATCAAATAACAAAAATAAGCAGTTAATTTTCTATCTAAAAAAAACTATAAATTGAAAATCTATCCCCACGTTACTGTTACTATTATTATCATTACTAGAATAATTAAAATTATTATCAATGTTACCAGCAAAATAGTGGAAATTATCAAATTGACTCAAATAATTAAAAAAAAAAGTAAAATATTTTGTCAAAAAATATTAAGAAAATAATCACTAAAATTATCGTTTTATTATGCAAAAAATAAAATCATAAAATGATCTGATCTAAAAATCAAATAAAAGTAATACAGAACAAAAAAAAAAGAAGAAAAATAGAGTAATATTAATTTTAAAATGATCATAAATATAATTTAAAATTTTAGAATTGAACCGAATAAAAATAAAACCATAATAGAAAATAAAATGATAAAAATTCAAAATAATAACCAAAATTTTAAATGAATGAATATGGAAAAAAACATATTGTCCAAAAAAAATCGAAAAAAAAAGGAATCAATACTAAAAAAATTAATTCCAATTGAATAAAAAAATTATAATAAATCAAAACCTTAGGACCGAAAAACAATAAAAGAATTTTTAAAATAAAATGTAGCGTAACCAACATAAATTAAAATTGTAGAACGAAACGGGATAAAAATAAAATGTCGATAAAAAAATGTAATGATAAAATTGAAAATAAAATCTAAAAGCATAAATGCATAAAAATAGACAAAAAATAAATTGTCCAAGATGGACAAAAAACCAAATATATATATATATATATATATATATATATAACCCATTTGTTTAACAAATCTTTGTTTTCTTTTTCTGATGGCATGACAAAAACATAGTGCATTGCTAGTGTTTTTCCCACGTGGCATCATATTTTTTTAACATAAAAAATATTAATTGTGTATGTTTTTTTTTATAATATAAATTTAATTAGAAGAATAAATATGTGCAGAATTTCTGTGAAGTGCAAGTTTTCTGTAAAATATATGAATTTTAAATTGATATAAATTTATTTGTTTAGTAGTTTTTAATAAAATAACCAGTATAAAATTTTATCATCATTAGAAAAGCAAGAAGATTCAAATATTTGAATTATTGAGTTAATTATAGTAAGATTAATTCATTTTATAATTTAATTTAAATCACATTTAAAAACAAAATGTAAATTGTGAAAAGATATGCAATAATCAAAAAACAAATAAGTAGTTCATTTTCTATAAATAAAAAGATGTAAACATAAATTAAAAATTCATCTTTACTGTACCTTCATTTTCATTACTATAAAAATTAAAATTATTATCAACATTACTTCCCAAACAAATAAAATTATTAAATTGCCCTGAAAAATAAAAATATCAAAACATTTTAGCAAAAAAAAACAATAAAAAAATAATCAATAAAATAATTTGGTCTGAAAAACATATAAAATAACAGAAAACACAATAAAAAGAAAAAAAAGAAAAAAAATGACCAATATTAATTTTAAAATTATCACCAATGTAAATTAAAAATTCAGAATGGAATATAACAAAAACAAAATCTTGACAAAAAATGAATTGTAAAAAATAATCTATAAGCATAGATGAATAAATACGGTGGTTTGAAATATGTATGGTGGAGGCCTAGTTGGCCACTTGAAATGATAGAAGACTAATTCTACAATCAATTAAGAAATTAATTGAAATGAAACATTGGAAGTTTGTATAAAAAACATTATAGTTGTCTTAGCTAAAAGACAAACACAATAGTTTATCTATGGTTTGTCTATTTCTTAATATATATTCAAATATTTGTCTACAAATTCCATGAGTTGATGATATTATACTCAAAAGTTTTTCAAGATGACATATTTTATTAAGATACCAAGACTAACAATGCTTATTCATTTGCTAGATTGTTTTTTTAAAGAGGTGGTTTGTTTATATGGATGCTGAAAACTATTAATTCTAAAAGAGATGACAAATTCCTTATTCATTTTTTATGGATATTATGGAGGATATATAATTATTCTTGAGTTTGATTAGGACAACACTGGATTTATAGACGTTGTATGATTCATTCTTGAGTTTAAGTAGTACACGACATGAATAAATAAATGGGCAAATGAAGATTTCAAATAAAAAACTTGATAATTTGATCAAAAGTATTTGTGGTGAAAATTTAAAGTAGTGGGATATCACACTAAAACAAGCATAATCCACATACAACAATGTCAAACACATAACAATAAGTAAAACACCATTTAAAACTGTGTAAATATTGTGACTCAATCATATACTTAAATCTTGTTCTAGTATAAGAGGCTGTTAGTTATAACATTGTTGCTATGAATCTACTACTAATATGTAAGCTATATAAGTTATAGTGAGACAAAAATTACATCAAAGTAATGCCTAATACAAAAAGGTTATTTATAAACATGAGATTATAATTGTAAATTCCATAAGTCATTATAACTAGAAAAACTTAATGATATACAAGAGTCGAAGTATAAGAACTTGTTGTATAAAGAAAAGACGCATAACCCAAGTGCACGTTACCTCACCCTAATGTAAAGAGAAGACGCATAACCAAGGGCAACTTACATTGTTGTTTGATTATTTTTCTTAGGCTGAGTTTTTACATGTTGGCCTCTTAGGATTCAAGGTAGGTCTTTCGTCGTGAGGGACTATCTACCTTAATGGATCAAAAACCAACAAATTAATTTTTCACCTTTAAATATTAAAGTCTATAGTAATCTTAATATGTGAAATAAAAAAAAATGATTGGTGAATTGTTCTTGATATTTTTGTCAAACCCTAACGGATGATCATAAAGTTATTACAATATCAATTTTTGTATTAAAACATGAGAAAATATATATTTTTTTAATGAAAATATACTTAAAATATTTATAGATTTTGACCGTATGCTTGAATACAAGACAATTTTTATATTTTTTAAATAAGATTTTTATTTATTTTTTATCTAGTTTATTTTGGAAATTTTAGGGAAAATCAAATATTTTTTACGAAGTTCATATATTACATTGTAACTCTAGAAACCGATATTGAACAAAATAAGTGGAAAGACATGATGAAATCATAATTTTTGAAATGGCCATTTTTTTTGGATTTTTTTTTTGTTTTTTTAAATTATTCTTATTCTTATTCTTATTATTATATGGGCTACACTTGACCTAGAAAACGAGGTTGGCCTAGCCTTGGTGGGACAAAAGACAAAACATTTATTTGATTGAGCTGAACCGAAACAAACCGACTAGGTCAAGCTAAAACAGGTCTAACCCAACAACAAAAAAATAAATTATTTTTCATGTATTACATGAACAATGAACACTAAATTAATTCATTGTTCATGTATCATGAAAAGTTGTTAGTGGAAGTAAAGAATAAGCAAGTAGGTGACTGAGAGTTGACAAGGAGAATTATGGCCAAAAAAAGAAGTAGTGACAATCAGGGAATGGAGAAAAAAATAAGGAGAATTACAGGCCATGAATGGTTTAGTCGTTAAAGGATGGGTCTAATATTGATTAGAGAGGTTCCAATGAAAGCAATAATGGTTAAATTTAGCCGAAAAAGGAAGAAGAATGTTGTCGGTTGAAAAAAACCAAAAAATGTTGATTTTTAGGAAATGTTAGCCTTTGAATGTCTTGATGCTCAAGCCATGTATTTTACTTTCATTTATAAGAGATGAAAAAAATGTAATCTTCGGCTATCAAATTAAAATTGTTAATATGAATTTGCTATAATAGACAATATAATATCTTAATTTAATTAACTATTTTGTAAGCAAGTGTCCTTAATTGATTCTATTGAAATAAAATTTTAACTATGTCATTTGTTATAGAGTTATGAGTTGCGATGTTGTGGTGACAATGATTGGGATGGAGGAGTTATTGGAGTGATTATGAAAATTATTGGATAATAATGTTAATAAATAAATATTTCATAAGAAAGTTGAAGATCTTTTTATCAAATTAGCAAAATTTAAAAGTTGATAACAATATAAATGTATGGCTTGTTTGATAAATGTGTACAAGGCAGTGGTGTAGGTCGCGATTCAAGTGTTAATGACAACAATTAAGTTATGAATTTTGAATGACAACTTGTTATCAATCATTTTTTTAAATAAAATGAATGGCAAACAACATGTCGTTGGTCCCCTTAATCCAAAAAACAAGAAAGGTCAAGTATACGGGCTTACCATTTAGGCTTGTGCGCACCTAATATGTTATGTGTGGGCGATGCTCTAGGCTTAGTCATTTATTTTATTTTATGTTGATTATATGATAAAATTAAATTCTATTAATTATGATGTTAAGTGTTTTAGCTCTTTGATGGGATTGCCTTGCATTTGACTTAGAATATTTGGTCATACCAATAAATAATTAATTAAAAAATTTCTAATAAAAAGCTAGTGAGAGGACTTCCACAACTTGAGTGAGAAAAAAAAAGGGAGTGATATGTGATTCTTGCCAATATAAAAAGAAAAATAAAATCTCAGTCAATATGAACTTATTTTTATTTTTCAATTTGATCCTATGTATGTTTTCAAGTATTGGTGGTAAGATATTTGAATTTGTTATTATAGATAACCATAGCTTACGTAGATCTTACTCCTTTCACACAAGAAGATAGTTTGAAGCATGAATTCTTATAAAAATACAATAAAATAGTGTTATTGAAAGCAAAAAAAATAATATTACTCTTTTCAAGAAACAAAAAGAATGATGTTTTAGGAGTATAGTTTACCTTGGTATTTTTAGAATAAGCCATGAATGACTTTTTCTATGTTTCAAACTAAGGTTTCATTACAAAACCTTCACATGAAACTCCAAATGAACTTTAGTATATCCTTTTGCAATGAGCCGAATAAAGCCTTCCAATTCAAAGTCTTGAAAAAACTTTAGTGTAAAATCTTTTGATCTTGGGTTTGTAAAAATATTAGGTGATAGGTTTTATCTTTTAGCCTACAAAAGAATAAGGTTTGATCACAAGTCCAGAAAAAAATTATGATAGGTTTTATCTTACATCCATAAAAAGATCAAGTTTGATATTTAACCCATAACAAAATACGTTAAATCCTAAACAATATTTGACATGTGATAAAATTGAGTAAAATTTTGGTCTCATCAGTTAAAAATTTAGAAAAAAAATGTTGAATACTGAAGTGAATTTATTTTTCAAATAAATATATTTATATGTGTCTCTCTCAATTTATTTGTGTATTGTTGTTATTGCTAAATTTGAAAATATAAAATTGTTTTTTTTATAGTGATTATGTATTATGGAATTTTTGAAGTAATTCATGATTGATTTTTAAAGTATTATAATTTAGATAAAACTTTAATTCAACCCTTCATTTGGCTTATTAAGCCTCCATCAAGTGTATAACATAAAAAGAAAGGATTATGATATCTCAAGCTCTAAAATTATAGTCTCTAATTGTAGATAAAACATTAATATATTATGAAAAGTCAATAATTCATAAAATTCCCTTTAAATTAACTATATAGAAAGAAAACAACTAACAAACCAAAACTATTTTAAAAAAAATCAAAAACATCTTCTACGGGTAATTTGACAACCTACTTGACATCATCCATGTAAACCTTAAAATAATTGATCCTATAGAGATTTCTTGGTAGAATTTGAATGTGTTTCAGTGATCAAGTTGAAAGTTACAAGTGTTTTATTATATTGGATGTTTAGTGAGTCTTGACTTCTTCTTGGACTTTGCTTAATATACTAAGCCAATAAATACATCCATAACATGTACCATCTCAACTTGTGTGTTTCAAGAATCAATGTAATCTTTTACAATTATTTAGTATTAAATTTTATATTACTTTTATTGAGATCTACTGTTATTCATAACTTTTCTAATTTTCATCAAACATTTAAAACAAACTTAACATTTTATCTCTTAGCTGTTTTTTATAGTTTTAGCTTTTATCCTTTAAATTTCAAATCTTACCTGGTTAACTTTATTGTCCAATTTTTCTTTTGATATTTTATCAATGAATAATACCTATATCAATAAAAGCAAAACAAGATGGGTAATATTGTAAACCCAACATTCAAAATTAAAGACCATGTCATTTTGATTTTAAACTAGTTTATTGGCCTATGTTATGCTTTAGGAGAGATAAAAAAAATTGAATGTACTAAAACATTCTAGCCAATAGAAACTAGTTGACATTATTATTAAACTTAACATAGTTGATTAACTTTAAAACCTCATAACTTGAATCCCTATTTCGTTTGTGTTTAGAATTAACTCATATGGAGTTGCTTTGATATGATATAGTCAATTTAATGGGTCTAGAAGTAACTCTGGTGATTAGTAAAATAAACAATTTGACTTTTAAAATAATAAAGATGAAGTCTTTTTTTTTTTTTAATATTAAGACAGAGATAAATTAGATCGATCTAAGCTTTATAACTTAATCTATAAAATTTATAACGAAATCATAGACTACACTAGATTTAATATTTTTTTCTGAAAAGTTTTTATACATAATGATATGATAATAAAATTAGGCATTATCTCAGAAGAAAAGAAGTTAAAGATTTAATGAAGAAAAGATGAATTAAAAGCTTTGACGAAATAGGTTACCCTTGAAACCTCTTGGCTTGGCTTATTGTTTAGCTTAAGTTTAAAATTAATTTACACGGAAGTTACCCTGACGTATTCAAGTTAAGTTATAGATCCAAAGGCAACCCAAACAACTAGTAAAAAGAGTGATTTGATTTTAGAAAATAAAATTAAGGTGATATATATTTTTAATATTAAAACTACTATATACTATGTCAACTTAGACTTCATGTCTTACCTCTTACCTGTCAAACCCATTATCCGAATCATGAACTCCATTCAATTTAACAATTATGTTTTCTTAAAAATTATTGTTTTATTTAATGATATGATATTAAAAATATAATCTATTGAGCATCAATCGAATGACAAAATATTTATTTGAGATTATGATAATATCATATAATATAAACAAGTAGTATCAATTCAAAATTAATAAAATATTGAGGATGAAATTTAAAACAAAACCAATAAAAAAAAATAAAAAAATGGTTTAAAAAAAATGCAAGAGGAAGCTCCTCCAGTGTTCATATGTTGTAAACTTGATTATTTTCAAACAAAATAATTTTTTTTTGAAAAAAGGTTAATAAATTGATTATATATTTAACAAATCAAAGGTGTTGGTAAATCACTCTAGCCACATTCACCAAACAATATTAATTGATAATTTTTTAAGTTTATTTTAAATGTAGCCCTTTAAAATCTCAATCTTCTTCTTTTTATTTACCCTTTAATATTAAATTGTTTGGATAATTGTGCTTTGTAATTTTTATTTTTATTTTTAGGTTTAGGTATCTACCAATTTCATGGATTTAGTTATTTTTTAAAATTTTAACCTTAACATTAGAGTTTTTTTAGAATTAAACTTTATAATTGTTTCTCATTTTTCTTTCATGAATTTATTTTTAGACTGTTTTTTTCTAAATTTTTTTTATTTCATCATTCAATATTAGATTGATGAGAAATTAGTTTTTTTTCTCTCACATGGATTTCTAGAAATTATTCTAATTTCATAATATCAATTGTGATTTTTGAGTTTTGATCTAGGTTAAATCTTTTTCATTTTTTTCAGCTCCATTTTTTATTGAATATTTTTTTATTGGGATTTTAATTTTAATTTTATAGAGTTATCTGATCTAATGATCTAGATTGCATGTTTAGAGATTCACTTATGATGACTTAGTTCTTTTTTATTTTTTATTTATTTTTGATTAGATATTATTTTTTCAATTTCATCATCCAACAATTAAATCTTCTTTATTTTTTTTTAATTTTTTAATATTAAATTATTTAGGAATTGAGTTTCAAATTATTTCACTTTGTTTTCCATGAATTTATAATGATCTCATTGATTATTATTTTTCAACCGTCAATATTAGATTTATTATAAGTGGTCTCATAACTATTATTTTTTGAAGTAATTATGGTCTCATGATTCAAATTGCAAGTTTAATATGTTAACTTAGGTAGACTTTGGGTGCTCATTTTTTTTCTTTTAAAATAATTCAGTTTTATCTTTCAATTTTGAATTGATTGATATTTGAGCTTTGTAACTTTTTTTTAAACTGTTATATATAGGATTTTTCCAATCTCATCACTTGAATAATGAGTTTGGGAGATTAGCTCAAGTTCACTCATATAGATTTTTTTTCTTTTTCTTTTAATAGTGAGTTAAATAAGAATTGATTTTTATAATATATTATGATTTTTTTATAGAATTGTTCGACTAAACCTAAGTCAATTTATTACATTACATCCTCATCATTTAAAAAATATCATTCAATGCTATAGATATAAATACTGTTTAATATATTTATTTTTTATAAAAAGTATATTTTTAATGATTGAATATATTTGTTAACTTCGAAAAAGAAAAGAAAAGAAAAGAGAGGCTTTCCAACTGCATGGGGAAAGAGAAAGTAAAGAATAGCCTGACATTGAGTGGTTCAGTCAAGCAGATATTAGCCTTGCTCACTTCAGCCCCATGAGCACGTCCTCACTCCTTCAGTGTTTATTGCCTTCTATTTCCTACTTTGTCGTCTCTTGTTAGACTTTTTTAGTCTTTTTCATTTTTATATTCCGGGCCGGTAAGCCCTCCCCCATCCTCCACAAACACGTTGCTGCTTGTATTTACATGCTATTCACAGACCTACGTTACAAAGAGACTCATGGGAGAAGCCTAAATGTTCATTTTACTTTGATATATTGCTTAATATAACCAAACTATTCGCACCAGAAGACTATTAGCCGTCGACTGGTTTTCAGGTTTCAGCTGTCTCTACAGTTAATGGGAAACCTAGCTACCTAGTTACTTGTTTCCATATTAGTGGGGTGGAAAAAGTTAAAAAGAGGCATCAGACTGTATTTCGCAGCCTGCTCCAACGACTGTTTCTCTCCTGTCTCTTGCCCAGATTTAAAAAAAGAAAAAGAGAGAGAGCAAACTCTTTTAGCCAGAAAATTTTACATTTACCATAATGTTCATTTATACAATCCTCCACTATCAGTTCAAAGTGCCCTTCTCTCTCTCTTTAAATCTCATCAGTACATGAAGGTCTTTCAAAAAATATTGTCCATTCCTTGTTCGCATATAAGTGAATCTGAAAAGACTAAAATGGGTGGAGCTCTGTTGATTGGCAGCCACAAGTGGTTTCCTCCTTTTGGATGTCAAATTGCTTGCCTTTCTAAGAAGCTAGGGCTTTCTAGGTGCAATTGAGGCCACAAATGTTCTCTTACACCAACAGTACTATCAATCTTTTTCCGAACCTTTCCTCTTCTCCTTTCAATCCACCTCCTTACATTACTGGCCAAGAAACTAATGACATTTTCCACCACCACCACCACCACCGCCACCACATTGATCCACTTGCAGTTCCTTTAGTATCGACCGACCAATTACCAGTCACTCATGAGACCATGATGAACATGGAAGTTTCAAACAACAGCATGATATCCAAGCAAGATGTTCCTGCTCTCGATGGAGAACTATGTAATCGTTCTCATCTACTTGCTGGGAAAAAATCTGTGAAGAAAGATAGGCACAGAAAAATCTACACAGCTCAAGGCTTGAGAGATAGGAGAGTGAGATTATCCATTGAAATCGGGCGTAAGTTCTTTGATCTCCAAGACATGCTAGGGTTTGATAAAGCAAGCAAAACCCTAGACTGGCTGCTCACCAAATCAAAAAATGCCATTGAGGAACTAGCAAAGAATGGAGGTGGGAAATGTCTGTCTTCTCCTTCTACTAATTGTGGAGTTGTATCCGAAAGTGGTGACCTAGAGGACAGAGTACTTTCAGAGAGCCAAGAGCAAAGGATGAGGAAGATGAAAAACATAGCAGTCGATCTTCTTGCCAAAGAGTCAAGGGCAAAAGCTAGAGAAAGAGCTCGGGAAAGGACTAGAGTGAAAATGTGTACAAGAAGGTTCCATGAAACAATAAAATGTCCTGACTTTATCTCTAGATGCTTGAATCAGCCAAGCTCCTTGAACCAACTTCAGTCATGTGAGATATCATCTTATTACAATCCCACTTGCTCCATTAAGGTTGTTTCTCATGGTCAAGTTGAAGATCCAAGTTCTCACCCCTCACATGCCAATCGATCGCCTAAAGAAAATATCATCGAAGATTCGGTAGTGATGATGAGGAAGTTGAAGCCGTCTGCAACAATGGGTTATCAGCAAAACCTTCTAGTGTTAAGAGATGCGGGTTGCAACAACAACAACAGCAGCGACTACTTACCAGATTTAGCTCAAAATTGGGACATTAGCAGTGCATTGGCGCACTCCAGCTTCCGTCCTTTTACCAGCTGGAACCAGCCTACAGGTTTGTAATGAGAACATAAAACTTCTCACATTTCAGTTCAGTCACAACTGATTCAATTTCAACCTCATTTTTTGCAGATATGCAACTGAATGGAAAACTTTGGGGGACTGAGTACAATTGATGTCAACAGTATTATATAAGATGGTGTTATGAACAATACTAATTAAAAATGTAAGCTTCAGTTCTTTTGCTGTATCTTTTGGTATCCCTGAAATAGAGTACCTTTCAAGTAAAGATACATTTATCTCTGTATCTGTCTTCCTCAATGCTATGATATTTTGCTTCTTTAAGATAATTACATTATGGTTTAGAAGATGACAACTCAAACTAATGTTGGCATCAAATTTCGTAATTTACATTATGGTATTGACAATTCTATGTTTACTTTGAAACATCAAATTTATGCATCTAATTCAAAGTACAAGCTTAATTAGCTAAAATATGGCTTTACAGTTTCATTATTTTATTTTTAGTGCTACTTCTAAAAGTTTCCTCAAGATTTACCTACTCTTGTTCCACAAAGAAAACTTCCAATACCAGAAGCTCCCTTATGTTTTCAACTTAAGAAGTTGATTCCATAGCAACCACACACTGGAAGGATGAGTATGGACAATAGGGATTCACTTTTGTCAAGCAGGAAGTTTCATTCCTTGAACTATTGGTTAATGCATTCAACAAAAATAACTCAAGCTTCATATGGAACTAACAACCACTGAGCTTTAGAGGATGATTTGTTCTTTTTCCATTTATTCTTGGATTTTATTGGACCTGATTATGGAAGATACCATTCAGAACATTCTACCTCTGAAAGTTTTACATGCTGCATGCCTTGAGAACTGCTAAAATTCAATGACGTTGGAGGTAAGACCTTATACTTATAAATAGTAATAATAAAAGATGCATGAAAGTTATTGCATCCATGCTTGAACTTGCTGTTACAATCTTATGCATTCATTTGACCAAAATCGCAATGATAAATCTCCTGTTTCAATGCAAAATGATATACTAAAATCAATTTGGTTATGGGGAAATTAATGGGATCAGTTTGCTGGGAAATAAAATTAAGTTTAAAGAGAAAGACACATTTTATATACCTGTAAAGTTTCCCTTATAATCATATATGGAGATATACCTCAAGGTATTTGTTTGCTCTTGTACTTTTTTGAAAATAGTGTACTTTTTTAATTGCTTACCTTCCTATTGAATGAGATGTGTACTATTACACTGCTGTACTGTGTGTGTTTGTGTTACAGCAAAGTTTGGTTGATGGGTATGTGTAATGTTGCTGCTCATTATCGCAGATGAATAATTTGCAGATCCTTTTTTTTTCAAGAAAAAAAAGTTATGAAAATGTACAGGGTGTGTGTGTGTATTATAGATGTCTTTTTCCGACATCTAGTCCATGTAAATTTCTCTTGCTAGTACTCTTAAAACATATGTTTTATTACTTCTGGTTTTTTCTATGAAGTGAACTCCAAAATTGAGAGGCAGAAGTATACTTAAAATTCCAACATATGTTTACGAGTTGAATTAGATTTTCGTTCAAAATATAATTGATTTTCTTTTCTATAAACGACAGATTATTTTATATGGGATTGATGTTTTAACATGAGAAATGTCATTGTCACATAAATAAACTAATGTAAGAACGAGAGAAGGTTAGTACGTCCTGTCATCATATCTTCCATTATTTTTGTGACAGTTTTCTTCATAGCAAACAACATTAATTTTAGGGACATGTAATTAATGCATTACAGCAAGTACTCTTTGCCTTGTAGCATTGAGCAACTGAAATGAGAATCGATATTTAAGCTACTTGAATAGCAGTCCTACAAAATCTCCAGGAATCACACATTTTAATGTCTTCCGATCACCTCACAGAAGCCTACGTTTAAGTCAGCAACCTTTTTGACTGGCTTGTAAGCCAGAAGAGAGGCCATTTAATCCTAATTATGCTTTGTAAGAAACACCTTCATTTATAACTACAAAAATGCAGTTCGATATACATGTGAAGATCATATTTGGGTCAATTGACAACTAGTACCATGACAAAGTAATCAATTACTGATTCCCCAAATTTTATTTCTAGTACCTCAAATTGTCTGTGATGGATTTGAAGCTGAGAACGTTGTATTCTTGCATTTCCTTGATATTTATTTTTCATAGAGTCCTATAGCTACTTGGTCGTGTCCTTTTGTGTGATTGTTTTCAAGATTGTTTTGTCTATGAATTGGAACATGTAGTTCTTGATTTTCAAGTCTTTTAGTTTCAGTTCTCCCAAGGCCTTCCTTTCTACTATTGATAGAGTATCTCCCGCTAAAGGTTCTACAAATCCTGTTTCCACCATATTCTAATATTCCTTTGATCGTAGGAAGTTATTCATGAGCATACTCCAATGCTTATAGTCTCCATCAAATTTGGGTATGCAAGGTTGTGCAAAGTGCTTTGAATGTGCCATTTTAGCATTGATCTTCAAGCTCTGATATCGCCTGTAAGAGAGAATGAGAGTATAAACTACAGATTTTATAATGAAGAAGAGATGAATGTGGAGTTAGAAGACATGTCTTTAAAGCTTGCTTTATTGATGATGAGAATTGGCTTATATAGCCTTTTTTTTGTAACTAACTTGTAACAGATAACAACAAGTAAATCATGACTTAACAATCCTATAACAAAATTATAACAGATAACAAGAAAGTAGTTCATCCTCCATGTTAGACTTTCTTTTTTAACTAATTGATCTTCTTCAAAAACAACTATAATCATACTTCCAAACAACACTAAATAAGTCTTGAGCTTCTGAAGAGTGAATGGTGATAAATTAATTACTGTATAATCATGTGCATCAATGATTCTGGTCCTTTGATGTTATTAGTCGGTTCCTTCTATTTTGATGGTGTTCTTAGAGTGAAATCTAATCCTCTTCCATTTGTATTGGTAAACAAAAGCTAATACATTTTATAATTTACTTTTTTTTTTTTAGTGTTAAATCATTTTTACCTTGATTTCATTAGGAGATAAATATTTTATTTGTAATAATCTTGAATATCTAAAATAACACATACAAGTAATTAAAAATTTTAAGATATTGTTTTATTTTTTAAATTGCAATGAGATTTCTATTATGATTTTGAAAGAATTTTTTTTATATCGAGAGCCTCATTTTTTGCGACTCACTCACTTCCTCTCTCTCCTTATCAAAGTCTTTAGCCATGTAACTTTTTCTCTTTCTAATATTTTCTTAATTTCCATTGTTTTTTGTTTGGTTTCTATATAAAAGGAATTGACCATCTAGTTTTGTGATGTTTCTTGTTTCACATAAGTAAAAAAAAAAGAGTATAATAGAGCTAACTCCTTGTTCACCTTTTGTTGTTGTTGTTTTGTTCTTGGTTTTGGAGGTGATTACTAAATTAGTGCAATGAATTGATTATTTGATCTATTGTGGATAAATTGAGCATCATGAATTAGTTTGATATTATAATATTTTTTTTTCACTTTCCTTATTGAAATGCAAGAATTGTTTATTAGGTGGTTGATACTTAATCCTACATTAATTAGCATGGAGTTTTTTTAAAGAACAATTATCATTTTCATGTAAGAAAATCTCATTTTAATGCATATAAAACTAATTTTAGAATATTCCTACATATTTTTGAGAAAAAAATTGAGTCATATTTATTAAATGAACATAAGGTTGATTTATGTTTTTTTTTAAAATAAATTCACGTAGTAATCTTTTTTTAGGGAAATTAAATTATTTATAAAAGGGGATTGAATCATAATAATAGTAAAAAAAAAATGGTTTTAGATTTTTTAGAAAAAAAATCCAAGCAACTTTGTTTTCTTTCTTAAAAAATGTAAGTGGTATATTTAATTAAAACTACTTTCAATTAAAAAATGAAGTTATATATGGCAAAATTAAAGGAAACTATAAAAGTATAATGGCCCATCAACTTGTTTAGATTGATTGATATAAGAACTCATAAGTAGCCAAAAAATAGATGTTGATTTAATAATGAAGTGGTACTTTTCACCAGTAGCACAAGAAATAAAATTTATTATGCTGATTGATAAAATTGATTAGTGAAAAATAATTTCACCACAATTTTGGAATTTGTGGATACTAGATTTGCATTTTTTGGTCTTTTAGAATATTCATCAAGAATAGAATGATTCTTTGATGGATATGGTGGTTTTTTAATTGAGTTTTTATTCTTTAGTTTTTACTTGTTTTGTGAATTGTAGTTCTTTGAAAGTATTTATATATTATCTTTTATGACCAACTTTAAATTCCCAAAAAGAAGTAAAAAAACTTTAATGATTTTGTAGAAATCTTTTTTTTTTCATCCTCCAAACAAGTTGAAAAGATGGATTTCCATTAACTACTAGCAATTAGGGACTCCATTAAAATATGTTGGAAACAATGAGACCAATATCATGCTAATTGTTAGGTTAAAGCCTATGCTAACTGTTTATACTATTTGAGAATTAAAGTTTTTAATTTAACATAAAACTGATCGAAATAAAGACGTGCACTTGATAAAAAAAGAACTTTTCATACATAAAATCAAATGATTTGTGACTTTATTTGTTGATATATATATATATATATATATATATATATATATATATATATATATATATATATATATATATATATATAGACAATAAGAGTTTAGGTAGTCTTTTGTATAAGGGAGGTTATACCAAATATGTTTTAAAATCATACTATTTTTTTTATCTCGTAATTTGTGTAGATGCTAAGGAGAAAGTCAATAGTATATTAATAAGAAGTACTTGCCTAGTGAAGCCTAATCTCTTAATGTAAGTTCATTTTCATTTGATGCTCAATTAAAAAAACAAAGAATAATTGGTATTCTTTAGAAAATAAATTTTAATTAACAAATGAGTTCTCAAGTTTATAAATGTGGAGGTTGCTTGCACGATAATGAAAGTATCATTGCTTTATTAAAGTTAGGTCTTCAAAAATCTTGAATGGAAACCAATGATTGAGGAAGTTCAAGGTTAAAATATAGTTAATTTTTTTTTATTATGTTAATTTGATTAATTTTTAAATTTATATGAAGTAATTCTTTAAAAAACTTGATATGCAAAGAAATGTTTTACTGGAATGGGGCCAAGGGAGTTTAAAAGAATCACAATATGATTAGCTAAGATTTAATTCAAAAGATAATATTTTTTTTATTTATATGTTAAAATTACATTTTTTATTATTTTAATTGATAATTCATTTCTAACATATAAGGTGTGTGATTTTTGGATAAGATGCAAAAAATATGCTAAAAAAACCTTGGAGAGACATGATGGTTTAAAGGGGTTTCAAAACTCCACACTTTGTAGGGATTATATAGATAGAATATATCTAACATGTGATACAAGAACATTTAATATGGTGGTCACAATTGAGTGGAGAAAATTGGAATATAGAGATTCATAGCTTTATTATCAAGCACATTAACAAATCTATTTTATTTGTTTGGCATGCGAAACGACTAATAAAATTATTTTTTATTACATAATTTTTCTCTTAAATTATTTTTTTTATATGAAAATAACTAACTAACAATAGTTTTCTTTTACAAGCTATAATTCTTGAATGCAAACGAATACCTATTAAGATTTTTATTGAAATCCACATTTGAAATGATGACAATAAAAAAATGGTTGCAGCAGCTTGTGAGTTAAATTTGATGCTTTTTTGTATTCAATTAATATTTTATTTTAATTAGGTGTTTAGTTTTTTAGGAAATATATATCATTTGTTTGCGAGATAAATATAAGGATAATCTTCCAACTCATCCAGAACTCATTCCAGATTTCTGGTTAGAGGTTGAATCGTCTAATGGATATAGTAAAAATCTAATTAATAATTTTTTAAACATGATGACAAAGGTTTTTTGAATGTCTTGTAGTGTTTTATTGTTCAATAATCAATCTCCAACATTTAATCTCTAGAGTTCTAGGTGATTGTACAATAATAAGTTGAAACTCGAACAATCATACTTGTTGTTACGTACATCGAGGTCTAATAAGAAACTCAATTTAATGTTGAAGGATGATTTAAAAAAAAAAACCTGTCAAGATTAAAAATCAACAATCAAAAGAATAAAGATAAAATTTGACATGGAAATCTATAGAAAGAGAATGGAATAGTAAAATACAAGAAGAAAAGAAGAAGAAGAACATCAACAAGAAGAAAGCCAATTACTACTAACATCAATATCGAGAATCTCATCATATGAGCAATCTAGTTATATAATCCACGTCGTGATGAAAGAGAATACATCAAGCAAGCTAGTCTTCTCAATTCTATCATATATATATATATATATATATATATATATATATATATATATATATTAACATATTTTGTTTTTCTAAGCTCAAACAAAAAATAATTACTTTATTATAGTTTGGAAATTTTCAACAGTTTATATTTTTTTTCTCTTATGTAATTTTTTTTTGTACATATATGAAAAATTCATAAAATAAAACCATGAATTCTTAATATTATATAAAAAAGGATTTTAATTAATGAATAGTGTCGCGACGGCGATTTTTCGCGCTTCGCACCCCGCCATCCCCCTGCGGTTTGGAGAGATAACGGCGCGCGGTGAAAAAAAAGAGTGATTTATAGCCATAAAAATTATGACAATAATTATAAGGAGTCGCCACCTAATATTAAGGTCACTAGGAACCTAATGGTCTGCGAGAGTCTTGGGTAAGGGGACTTGTTGTGCAAGAGGAAGATGCGTCACTCCCAGTGCACCCTATCTAGGGTAAGCTGCATTGTTGTTTGCTGTTTTTTCCTAAGTCATTTTTACTAGTCTTTTTCTAAGATTTGACGTAGATTTCTCTCCGAGAAAAAAAAATCTACCTCATTGTAGGCTCATTGCGGGTTGAAAGACTAACCACAAAAATAAGTTTCACAATGCATTTTGAAAATCATGATTTTACCTATCTACGAATGTACTTTACATTGTAATTTTATATCGTGATAGATAAAATAAAATAGTTGTTAAATTATTTTTGATATTTTGGCCGAATGCCAACGAATAATCATAAACTGATTACGATATCTAATTTTCGCTTTTAAAACATGGAAAAAGATGCAACATAATTTTTTGTGAAAAATACAATGGGAAAAACTTTGGGATCCGGCCGTATGCACGAAAACACATTATTATTTTTTGTTTTCTTTTTTTGAAATGTTTTTTTATGTTTTTTTTGTGTTATTTTTTATGCAACACACACACCCATTGTCTTTTTCATTATATTTTTTTGGTACATTTTACAATTACATAACATTGACAAAAAAAAAATAAATAACAAAAAATAAATAAACATAACAACAAATTAAATACAAACACAACATTCAAAATTGATACGACCATATTATTTGATAGTTTCATACATATTTACCTAGTGTTTTGCATATGTTTTGTGTATTAAATGTCTTAATATTCTTCGTTTTATATTTTGAAGGCATTTATGGATTAAAGATGCAAAAATGAGGTAATTAGAGCTGATTGACAAATTTGACCTTCAATCGATGTTTTGTGCAGAGCGGAAGCTCTAGAGATCGAAATGAAGTGATTCCAGTGGCATTAAAAAGATAACATCCATATATTTCTGTAATGCTAGGTAAAAATAAATAAAATAAGGAAGATAATGGGAATCGCATCCTTCAAAGTCAAATCTTGCAATCTGCCGATGTCGATCTTTGTCCATTCAAACCTTCATATCTCAAGCTACAGAAGTCCGATTGATGCAAACCCAATTTTGGTGGATTTAGGACTAAAAGATATATCAACACTCCAAATATCAACTCAAAAGGATGTCATATTAAGGAGATATGAATTTTACAAGGGACAACAAAATTCTGCCAACTTGAGGAAGGACTATTTTGTAAAATAGATACTAGGGTTTCGAAGCATATATAAAGGAAGAGAGGAGCAAGTAAATTTTGGCCAGCAGTAAAGAAAACACAAATCTTCCTCCTCCAAACCCTAAATCATGTTTTCTTTCATCTTTTTATTTAGTTGTTCAATAGTTATTCAAGGCTAAGCTCTTTTTCTTGGTTGCAAGGACACAAAAACCTTCGGATTTCTAGAACCGTGACATTTATTCTTCCTTCTATTTTCAGTTCATGTTATGAATGAGTATGGTTGTTTTCCTATGCATATTTTCTATGATTGTAGTTGATGATTGCTAGAGCAGACTCTAAGTTATTGTTGTGAATAATCTATTGCTAAGTTTAATATCAAAACCGGAGTTGTGATATATGAACTTGTGAAGCAACTAAGCTTGATAATTGTGGCGGAACTACGTTATTGAACTTAGAGAGAATATTTGAACAAATTGACACAAGTTGTGGACAACTTGTATGTTAATCTTGATGAAATTATCTAGTTCTTAAAGCTACCATTAAATTGAATCATTAGTGCGGACGCTTTGATTGTTTGTTGGTTAGGATTAGTTATATGACAGATCCGTTAATTAATCACGTTAAGAAAAGATAAAATTTCAGAATATAAACTGCATTTTTTTGTTTAAAGGATCGATTCTAATTTCCATAGGTGAATATGTGCTTGTGACCAAGGTTTGTTTTCTTCATAAGTTTCGATTTTAATTGATTTTGTTTGTTAGTTTAATTCCTGCCATAGTTTAGATAATCACAAACCAAACCCCCCCAATCATATAACATACAACATAAAAATCTGACTTGAAACTTCCTCGTGGGATTGACCCCTTGCTTGCTCTATACTATCTTGTGTATTTTAAACTAGGGTAATTAATTTGTGCGACCCCGACATCGCAACAAAAATCATAAAAACAACCCCGGAAGCACTGCTGACAGGTGGAGCTGACAGAAATAGTGGTGGCGCGTTGTCCCACGCGCCTCTACCACTGGCGGCGCGTGGTTCCACGCGCCCCCATCACCTGGCCGAAATGACAGGGGGGAGATCGGCCTCTCCCCTTCCTTTTCTCACCGGCGGTGACCTGCAAAACAGACAAAAAAACACAAACAAAACACACAGGCAAAGCACCGGCCAGATCTGTCCTTTCTTAAACAGATTTCAGATATGCTCTTCCCATTCTTCGGGTGACTGATCTGTGGCTAGAAGGAGAGGAAAGGAAGCCATCGGTGCAGAGGAGCTAGCCACTAATGGGGAGGAAGAGTCAGGTCATGGGGTGATGGAGGCAGACGGCGCTGCCAAATAGGGACTGCTGTGGTGGCTGATGGAGGTGGTGGAAAGGAAATGAGAGTGAAGGCTGTCATGGAGTAGATGATGGCTGAGAGAGAGAACCACCATGGATGACCATTGGGTGTTCGATCAGTGTTGCTATGGTGGCTGTATGGTGGAGAGGGGGCTGTCGGATCAGTTCACTGGAGAAGGAGAGAAAACGATGGCTGAGACCGTGGGGGAGGAAAGCTGGTCATGAGAGGAAGTAAAGGGAAGATAGAAGGAGGCTCGCCGGCGAGGAAGAGGGAGTTCGGCCGGCCAAAGACAAAAAAACAAGCAGAAGGCAGGGGCTGCAGCTGCCAAAGGGCTGGTGGCGGCAGCCCCCTCATGAAAGAGAAAGCGATGGGCTCTCTTGCTTTTAGGGTTCTTAGGCTTTTCTTTTTTTTCTTTTTTTCTTTTTTTTTCGGGTCCCTCACCCCCCCCCCTTTTACCAAGGAAACTTGATCTCTATTTATAGAGAAATTTGCCCCTCTCTTTTCATTTTGGTCCTTCATTTTGAATTTATGGAATTTGATTCTTAATTTCGCATAATTGGATTGGAAAAATACAAATCGGTCTCTGAAAACTCCAAACTTCTCAATTGAACCCAAATTAAACTTAAGAATTTGATTTTTCATCGATTAAGCCTTTAATAAAATTAATTTGATCAATTTAAAGTATAATTAAACCCTTGCGCTTAATTAAATCCTTCAATTGAGCTCTCAATTAATTCCGAAATATAATTGCATTTTTAAATTGATCGATGATAAAATCAAATCAACCTGTAAAAATATAATTTTGTTGCGCGACTTAATTTCTACACAGATTTATCAAATGATAAATTAATTTTTCCTTAAAATCTGCATTTCCTCTATTTTTGAGGACAAAAGAGATACGATTAGACCCTTGAAAACAAACAAAAATTCCACATTGATTTTTCTACCCTCGCTGGCCCTTTTTATTTTATTTTTGTTATTTTTTGATATATTTTGGGGAGTCACCCAAAAATTAGGTGATGACAAATAGTATAAATTGAGAATATTCATGAAACCATAAAAATAAAAGTATAATTTGAGAACATTCATGAAACACAAAATAATTCTCTAACTTTATTTTATAATTTAAACTTTGTATTAAATGAATGTAATTAATTTTTTAGATATATTTTAGCTTGAGAATTAGTGACACTTTAAATGTAATCGTGTGATCTCTAAGTTTTTTATTCCACCAAAATATCTAACATTAATTTTTAAGGGTATGAAGATCTTTTTGCAAGATACATTAATCCATACCAAATTGACCATGAACAAATAAGTTTTTTTCCATCTCAATTGCACAATGAAACAACTAAAATAATCTGAATATAAAACTTAAAATTGGTCTCGAGGGGTGCTTTTATATTGTGAATAATTGGTTTTCATTATTATAATGTCAATTGAGACAATTTCATATTTGACCAAATATAAAAAATAAAAAATAATTAGAAATTATACTGAAATGACCAAAATGATCGTAAAAGGAAAAATATTTAAAACTAGATTGAGGGGAGATTTTTGTATTTTCTTGATAGATTTTTTTATTAGGTCAATTTAAAGAGAATTTAGTATTTTGCTAAATATACAAAAAATTGAAAAAGATATTTGCATGAATAATAGTAGTAGGCACGTTAGAGGAGCACACATACTTTATACAACATTTATGGTTCATTATGACATCTGTAAATTGCCTTCCTGTGAGATGTTGAAATTTTCATTATGTCCTTTTCCCTATGAAGTAGTATGTTTGAGGGTTGGTGTTCGAGTTTGTTATTAAAGTTTGTTTTCTTTGTTATTAATATGTTTTTATTGCTGATATTTCAACTTTACTCCTAGTTCTTTTGATTTCTAATGATTTTTAATTCTTGTTATAGGAATTTATGTAGAAGGTTTTTCTTTTCTTTTCAATTTCATCGTTGACTTCTGATTTACTAAATATTATATTTTATAATTTGTTTCTTATTTTTTTAAATTTTAATTTGTTTTCCTTGATTCTTTTGAAATTCTTTTATTAGTTTTTAATTTCATCAATCAATCAAGATTAATGGTATTGTTCTTTTTAGTTTAGTCTTTATTGTTTTAATTTCTTGGCTTTTGTGTAAAATTTATTATTCTTTTCAATCTCACCGATCAAAAAAAATATTTTATTTTTTAATTTGATCCTTATTTTTTTTTATTTTCTTTGAACTATTTGTATATTGATTTTTATTTCCAATTTCTCCTATCAATCAAATATTTTTTTAACTGTTTTCTTTTAATTGCTGTGTTTTTTGTTTTTTTAACTTGTTTTGTATGATTGATTTTTTCTTTCAATATTTTACTAATTGAAAAATTAACTTTTTAACCTTTTCAAATGTTTTATGTCTAATAATAGGAGTTTAAAAAATTAACACAATTTTTTGTTTTGTTTTTTAAAACACATTTACATTGGCTGAAACTTATATTTTATACAATAAAAATAGTCTAACTCCGTGGTGAATCACCGTGCGAAGGCTAATTCTTTTGTATGTTGTGTTCTTACCCTTTGTTTTATAATTTAAAAGAGCTTTTTATCTTCCTTTAATATAATGAAACTTTATATTCGTATATTAATTTCTTTTCATGAACATAGCCTAAATGAAATATTTTTGGTCAAATTATCCCAAGAGATTACTTCAATAAAGAAAAACAAAATATTGATATAAAACATTTCAATCCTTTAAACATGGTAAATCAATTATAAATTTTCTAGTACATAGTTTTCCATCTAATATTAAATAAGCAATAAATAGAAGGGGTGAGTTCAATTAATAATAACATGAATTATCAGAACTGATTATTCATGTAATAAATATTTAAAAATCTTTAAAATGGATAATCAAGATAATACAAAGAAAATCCAGTTTACCAAATTATTTGGATTATAATTTGATGCTTTAGAATAAGGAGAAAGTTTATTTCTCTAATTAAAACCTTTTATCTTATTAATGTGGTTTTTTTCTAAAAGAATTGTTTCTAGAAAATATCTCATCATAAACAGAAAATTAAGTTTTAACTAATACATTCTATTATGATCATCATGACATGAATGTATTTAAAAATATAAGAATAACTCAACATTTAAGCATTATTGTTAGGAACTCTTTGTAGTATTGTTAAACTAATTTTTTCTTGATAGGCCAACCAAAAGACCCTTACCTTTATCTAGTTGAGGTTTCAAATCAAAGTACATATAAGTTGATTTAATGTCATATGGTCGATTTGGTAGACCCTAGACACAACTTAGACGACTTGATCAAAACTTGATTTGATATAAAAATAATAATTTAAAATGATATATATTTTTTAAAAAAATATTAAGATTATAATATTTTGGATCAACTCGGGTCAAATATAGTTATCCCACTAAACTTATACCCCGAGTTATGCACCTCATTAGATTTAAAAAAAAAAATATTTTAGAATCTATTTTTTGATTACTTATTCAGAAAGAAAAACAAAAAATGCATAGTATAATCATCAAATAAAATTTCATGAAAATAAACCCATCATATGAGGATTAACAAATCCATTTAATATAATATTTTTGGATTAAAAATAGAGTGCGTTGGTATTTTAAAAAACATTATAATCTTATTAAAAAATAAAGTAAATATTAAATGAGACTTATGCAACGAGGGGTCGCTTCCTTTTTGTCTTTTACAGTGACGTGCTTCCACTTTTCAGACAACTGAATGGTGTAGTGAGGCTTGCAAAATTTTCAAAAAGGTACAAATACATTATGGTCCCTTGTTTTTTTATAATTGTTTTAATTACGCTCCTAATTGACTTTAAATTTTTAAATTTATGAAATTTTATCCCTACCAGAACTTCAACAACCTTAAATTTACGTTTTTTTTTTTTACTTCGATCATTGATCTTGAATTTATGCAATTTGACCCTCAATTAACTATTAAATTTTCAATTGCCTTCAATTTTGCCTTTGATTTTAATCATTTGACTTAGAAAAAAAATCAATTTGGTCTTCAAAGATTTTAATCTTTTTAATTAAACCCAAATTAGGCTTTCAAAGTTGATTTTTTTATCAATAAAACCTTTAATAAATTTAATTTGACTGATTTAATATATAATAAGTTCTTTCTCATTAATAAATCTTTCATATGGATCCTAAATCAATTCCTAAATATAATTATACTTCAAAATTGGTTAACAATTAAATTAAATTGACCTATAACAATATAATTATGTCTTTTGATATAATTTTTATGCAAATTTATCCAATAATAAATTATTTTATGCTTGAATTAATTTTTTTTTAGGCACAATAAAAGCATGATTGGACTCTCAAATTTGTTCAAAATTTCCAACTTGATTTTTTCATTACATTGGCCTTTTTTTTTTTTTTTTGGGGGGGGGGGGGAATAACCTAAAAAACAAATATGATACATCATAAAATTTAGGGAATCAAACAAAAAAAAAAAAAGGGAGTGTTGGACTAAAATGTTTATACCACAAAAAAACAAAAAAAAAAACAATGAAACATTATGGACTATAGTTTTAAAAATAACGTTTCATGAATATAAAAAAAGGGAAAAGAAACATGCATCTTAATTTAACCATCAAAGTTTGAGGTTAAATTCTATCTAATATATTAAATTCTATCTTGTCATACTAAGCATCAATTTAATATCGTGTTGTGCTCTTTAACAGTGCACGAATCCTATAGCAATCTATTTTAAAATGGTTTATCAAGCCTAGATCCTAATACACACAATATATAAAGGCAAAATTTAAAAAAGAATCTTGAAAATAAAAATTGCTTTAAGAGATAAAAAAAAAACCCTACTTCAATCCATAATGTTTTCTCTTATGGGTTAAACCTAAAATACTAATGACTGAAAAATAAAAATTAAAATTAAAATAAAACACTATTACTATCCATAAATGTTTTCTCTCATGAGATGCAATGATTTGCTACAATGTTTTCACCAATTCTTAGTTTATAATTATGGATCACTTTTATGAATCCCATTTTGATGAAGTATGGTCTAATCAATATATTATCTATTTGAAAGCGTAATTAAGATTATTTTTCAAATTTTTTTCATTAAAAAAATATCATAATTATATTTTTTATTTTTTAAAAATTATTTTTGATATCAATACATTAAAATGATCTAAAAATATATTTTTTTAATTTAATATTTAAAAAATATTTTGAATAAACATTGCCAAACAATCACTTAGTTTATACAAGAAAGCATACAAGGTACATAGAAAAAATGGGAGTGGCTGTGGCATTATAATTTATAGGCCAAATAGATAAGTGATTATCACTTTAAGTAAATGGAAGCATTTGTTCATGTGACGGGGTTATGTATATGTTCACTTTCACTCACCCATCACCCTTTTCATACATCACATCCTGTCCCTTGAGAGCAACATCACAACTACTTCTCAAGGTTCCCCTCTCGCATCCATCCTCCACAGACGACTATCATCACATGGTACCCGACGAGAGAGGCAGGCAGACAGACAGACAGACAGACAGCGAGGGACACGTTCAAATGGATAGCTTCCGTGAATATTTGGGAGTGTTACTATGGTTTGTTTATTAAACTATTTTTTAAAATATATTAAAATTATATTTTTCTATTTTTTTAAAAATATTTTTAATTTGAATATCACTTAGAAAATACTTTTAAAATACTACGATAATACATAGCGATATGGGCAGGTCGAGAGAAATGATTGAACTCGGCACACCAGCGATAAACATGGGCATCGATCAATGGAAACGCGATAGGAGCATGGAATATGAAGGCCACGTAAGCTTCAATGCTGAGGCTTTTGGTAAATCTAGTTAGGAAGGACTAGTGTAGGGTTTTTAATTGGTTGAACCATGACTTGCAGATCACAAGTACGGGCGCATCCAATAGAATTTTAGAGGTGAAAAAGTAATACTAAGGGAGTTCTGATTTCTTTTTTACTAAATTTATATACGAGGAATGTAAATTTAGTAAAAAAGAAATCAGAACTCCCTTTTATATATATATATATATATATAAATATATATATATAATGGGGTTTTAGTTGGGGTTTTAGTGAGAGGTAGATATAATGGGGTTTTAGTGAGAGGTATCTAGGTATCTAGGTTATATATATAATGGGGTTTTAGTGAGAGGTATCTAGGTTTGGATTACTCATTCTTCATTACAAGACAAGATGGTTTGGAATTTGTATGGTGGGGCCTAGCTGGTCACTTGAAATGATAGAAGATTAATTCTACAATCAATTAAAACGTTAATTGAAATAAAACATTGGAATTAAAGTTTGTACAAAAAAACATTATAGTTGTCGTTGCTAAAAGACAAATTCAAAATAGTAGTTAATAAATGGTTTTGTCTATTTTTGAATATATATGCGAAGATTTGTCTACAAATTTCATGAGTTGATTATATTGTACTCAAAAGTTTTTGAAAGTGACATATTTTATTAAGATAACAAGACTAACAATGCTTATTCAATTGCTAAATTGTTTTTTTAAAGAGGTGGTTTGTTTATATGGATGATGAAAACTATTATTTCTAAAAGAGATGACAAATTCCTTAGTCATTTTTGATAGATATTATGGAGGATGTATGAATTATTCTTGAGTTTGAGTAGTACAACACTGGATTTATAGAGGCTATATGATTCATTCTTGAGTTTGAGTTGTACACGACATCCATAAATAAGTGGGCAAATGGAGTTTTCGAATAAAAAACTTGGCAATTTGATAGATGTATTTGTGGTGAAAATTCAAAGTAGTGGGATATTACACTTATAAAAGCATAATCAACACACAACAATGTCAAATATATAACAATAAGTAAAACACAATTTCATATTGTGTAAATGTTATGACATAATCATATATTTAAATCTTGTACTAGTATAGGGGGGTGTTAGTTATAACATTGTTGCTATGAATTTACTGTTAATATGTAAGCTATACAAGCTAAGGTGAGACAAAAATTACATCAAACTAAAGCCTAATACATAAAGGTTATTGGTAAACACAAGATTATAATTATAAAATCCATAAATCATTATCACTAGAAAAACTTAATGGTATACAAGAGTCGGATATAAGAACTTGTTGTACAAAGGAAAGGTGCATAACCCCAATGCCCCTTACCTAACCCTAATGTAAAGAGAAGACGCATGACCTAGTGAAACTTACATTGTTGTTTGATTATTTTTCTTAGGTTGAGTTTTTACATGTTGGTCTTTTAGGATTCAAGGTAGGTCTCTCGTCGTGAGGGACTATCTACCCTTAATGGGTAAAAAAACCAACAAAGTAGTTTTTCACCTTCAAATATTAAAGTCTATAGTTAATCCTAATATGCAAAATAAAAATGAATAAAATGATTGGTGAATGATTCTTGATATTTTTGTCAAACCCTAACGGATGATTGTAAACTTATTACAATATCAATTTTTGTATTAAAACATGAGAAAAGATGTAATTTTTTTAATGAAAATATACTGAGACTATTTATAGAATTTGAATGTATGCTTGAACACAAGACAATTTTTATATATTTTTTTGAAATTTTAGAGAAAATCAAATATTTTATACTAAGTTTATATATTACATTATAACTCTACAGATCAATATTAAAAAAAAAATTAGTGGAAAGACATTATAAAATCACAAAATTTTTGAATTGGCCATTGATTCTTTTTTCAGAGTTCTTTTTTTTAATTATTATTATTATTATTATATGGGCTACGCTTGACCTAGAAAACTAGCTCGACCTAGCCTTGGTGGGATAAAAGACCTATTTTTTTATTGGACCGAGCCCAAAACAACCAACTAGGTTGAGCTAAAAGGGGTTTAGCCTAACAACAAAAATAAATAAATAAATTATTGTTCATGCATTATGTGAACAATGAACACTGAATTAACTCATTATTCATGTATCGTGAAGAGTGGTTGACAATGGAGAAAAAAACAAGCAAGTGGGTGATTAAGAGTTGAAGGGGGAGAATGATGGCTAAAAAAGGGAGAAGAAGTAGCAATAAGCGACAACTAGGGGAATGGAGGAAAAGAAAGCAAGGAGGAGAGTCACCGACTATAGATGATTTAGTCGTTAAAGGGTGGTTCTAATGGTTATTAGAGAGGTGCTAATAAAGGCAATGCTGATTGAATTTGGCCAAAAAAGGTAGAAGAATTTTATCGATTGAGAAAACCATAAAAGGTTGATTTTTAGGAAACGTTAGCTTTTGAATTTGTTGATGCTCAAGCCATGTATTTTACCTTTATTTATAGCAAATGAAAAAGGGTAATCTTGTTTTTATTAGGATAAAAAAGTCCTTGATTTAGATCAAAAATAACTTAACTATGGGCTCAAAATAGGTATTCTAGCCTATCATATTTGACAATTTAGGGTTGCCTAAGTTGTCAAATTTAGGATGGTGTGGTGTCAACCAGATGAGAACGTTAGGTCTTTATTTTGGTGTAAATTTAGAAACGAATTATGAAATGCTTATGAATAGTAGTCACCTAAACAACTTTTTTGGATCAAAAGAAGAAGAATTGAAGGAATTATGGAACTTACAATTATTCAAAATTTTGATGCAGTAGCCTATAAGCTGTAATTGCTGAAGGATCAAATATTTAACTGGTATTCTATGTGATGAAGGTTAATCCATTAGCAATCTTAGAGAATAAAATAATGAAAAATGATAATAGGGAACTAGCTACAAGGCATATTCAATTGTCCATTCTGTTCATGGAAAATACCACTTGTAAAGATTTGGAGGAGCTAACTAAAGTATAATCTTGATTCTATAGACAATAATATTCAAAAACTAACATGAAATAGACGCACGAAGGCCACAACAACAAATAGTAACAAAACTAGTAAAAAAAATAATCTAAATAAGGTTTGCTCTCTTACAGTCTTAGGTTCAAGTTTGTAATTGCTAATATGATAACCACTAAAGTTAATATGGTCATTAATTTTAGGACCTGTATAATTAGTTGAGGTGCATACAAGTTAACTTGGAAACCCAAGTTAATCCAAAAAACATAGTGGTAACAACTGTTAAGATTGTGTAATTTACAGTAAAGAATAGATGAAGAAGAAGCATGAGGAGAATAGAGGAGAGAGAAATAGCATGTTAAGGAACTATCTCACCTAAAAGATTAAGCTTGTAGATGAGACCTTAAAATATGATTTATATTATTTTCTAACATACTCTCAAGTGAAAATCCTTTAGACTTGAAACTTGTATTGACCCACACTATTTTATGTTTGATTTTTATCAAATAAAATGAGTATGATAAGACAAAAACTTGTGATTGATGGGTCAACAAGATTCTGATATCATTTTTAAATTGTGTAATTTAGAACAGAGGGGAGGAAAAGAAAGAAGAGGAGGAGAATTTGTATTTTATAATTGTTTATTGTTTTCACAAACACAATGTGTATTACAACAATATGCTCTATATTTATACTCTAATAGCATCAAAAAAAGAGATTGAAATAGAAGCACGAAAGGTAGTTGTTAGTTGGCAGGTTGGTTGTTGATAGTTTGAAGGAAGGAAGTTAGCTAGCTAGCTAGCTGATAAAAAGATTTTATAAATAGGTTGTAAAAGAAAACGTGCAAGTCAAAGCAATAATTGAAGAACAGTTTCTGTGATCTCTCTTCTTTTTCTTCTTCTTCTTCTTCCGCTGTTCTTATCTCTTTTCTATAATTTTATCTTCTTCTTCTGCTGTTCTTTATCTCTTTTCTATGATTTTATTAAGGGAAACTTTAACACATCACTTCAGGAGCAAGAAAAGTCAGGTACAGGGGCTTTTTTGAGAGATTACAGGGGTAATACTTATTTGTATGTTCTACTATTTAAATGCTCCCCCAGTCACTACGCGCTTCAGAAGGAAAAAACAGAAAGAAAAGGTGTCTGCTATTTTGTGTGCTTGCCATTTATTTTAGCGTTAATTATGGAGCTTCAAACACGATTTATATCCTCACTTTTATGAATCCCATCTCTGATGAGTCTAATCAATCTAGAACAATGAATTTATATCAGACCGCAGAGGATGTACATGGAAGTGACTGCCATTATAATTTATAGGCCAAATAGATTTGTGATCATCACTTTGATTAGATGCCAAGTAAATGGAAGCACTTGTTCATTTCATGGGGTTATCTACTCACTTTCACTCACTCATCAACAGCCTTTTCATACAGCACATTCTGTCCTTTGAGAGCTACATTAGAGCTGCTGCGAATCATATGGTGCAGGGAGAGAGGGATGGAGGTAGGGACATGCTCAAATGGAAGCCTTCATACTGTAGTTGACATGACAAGAAAGACACTTTTAAATCTGGATTACAATATGGAATCGTAAAATCGTAATTGAATTTTTCATATAAAAATCATAAAATTATAATTAAAATAGTGTTGGTAAAAAAATTATAAATAAAATATTTCCTAATACAATACAATATAATTATGGCCATAAAATTTAATTTGTTAAGGTTCATACATGATTCAAATAACTTAAAAATACATTATCAAACAATTATATCCATAAAATTTCATTACGTAAAAATTAACAAATTTAAAACAAATATTTTGCTGGCGTGCAATATAAATTATTAGTATCATGACCGTCATTTTTCTCGCTATTTCTAATACATTCATCAAAAGCATTCTATTGAAAGGATTATTAGTACTAATACTGGTAGCAACACTAATATTGCTAGTACTAGCTCCAACTCCAACAAATTATTTTGACATTAGCACATGAAAATGATTTAAAAACATAAAAAAATAATTTAAAGTAAAAAATAAAAAAAATATTTTTTTTCAAAAAATTTAAGTATAAATTTTAAAGTTAATATTACTGATTTTCAAATATTGATTTTTCCAGACTTCCAACCTCTCAATATATATATAGACATACACACACAGAACCTATGGCCCAGGGCATGGCCTATGGCCTAGCCTGAAGGGCGGACAACATCAGCTAAATACGATTTTGAAAGATTTGCGGGAATTATAAAATTGGATCGATCCGGTTTGATTTTAAAATTTTAATTGATTTTGATGATTTTTTTCTAATTTTAACAAGGTCTGATTTTTTTACTCAATTTTATTAGATTTGTTTTTTTGAATTGTAAAATCATATGATTTTACGAGTTGACTCGTGATTTTGACAACAATGATGATACGTGCGAGCACATTCATCACAGTTTTGGAGGTGAATGTTAAGTATTACAAAGATTTGTAGTAAAATAACTGAATTGAGACAGCAAAGAAGGGAAGAGAGAATAGAGAAAATAAAATGAAGAAAATTTGAATTTTATTATTTTATCATACCTTTTGTGTGTTACAACAGTTACCTTTTATATACCTATCATACTTTATATTTATACTATAATAGTGAAAAGGTTAAATATTTATATTTTTCATGGATAATATTCTAGATAGTTAGTGGATTTAAGTTACATTTATTTTCTATTTTATTTATATAATGTAGTTTGTGCTAATTATATAAATTTGATTCTTACTATATATGCATATATTAAAATTGTTATAATGAATTTGCTATAATTGACAATATAATGTTTTAGGTTAATTACCTATTTTGTAAGCAAGCATCCTTAATAGATTTTATTGAAATAAAATTTTAACTATGTCATTTGTTATAGAGTTTTGAGTTGCGGCCTGGTGGTGACCATGATAGAGATGGAGGAGTTATTGGAGTGATGATGAAAATTATTGGATGATAAAGTTAGTATATAAATATTTTACACAAGTTGAAGATCCTTTTATCAAATTAACAAAATTTAAAAGTTGTTGATAACAATATAAATGTATGCCTTATTTGATAAATTATGTGATAGTGGTGTAGGTCGCAATTCAAGTGTTGCTGACAACACTTAATTTTTGAATTGTTAATGACAACTTGTCGTAAATCATTTTTTTAAAAAAAAATAAAAGGCAAACAACATGTTGTTGGTCCCCTTATTAAAAAAAAAAAAACAAGAAGGGTCAAGTGTACGGATTAACCCTTAGGCTTGTGTGCACCTAATATGCTATGTGTGGGCGATGCTCTAGGCCTAGTCATTTATTTTATTTTATTAGATTTACTTACTCTTAACATTTAAGCTTGCACGCACCTAAACTATTTTGTGGGTAAGGCTCTTGATCATTGTTTTATGTTTTTTTTTAATTCTAATTATTTTTAATAGATTCACTTACTCTTTAATTTTGATATGTTTCTTAAATACTTATTATCATGGTGTGCATGATGTCAAACTGAAAAGGTTTTGGGTTGGATAAAAATATTAATGATTTGAGAGAGTTACTACCTAGTGTTATGTTTATTAAAAAACATACAGTCTATGCGAGTCTAGGTAAAAAGAGTAGTTGTATAAAGAAAAAACTCATCATCCCTAATGCATCATACCTATAGTAAAATGCAATGATAATTCATTTTTATTCCAAGTTGTGTTTTTATTTGTTTGTTTCATCTAAGGTTCAATAAATATCTTCCTTTATGAGGAAGTCTTTATTATATCATGTAAACTCCTAAACCATTCTAGGGATTAAATTTTAGCATTGCACTTACTTTCTTTTTTATACCTTTAATACATGAGTTTATATTTTGTAGTGTAATTTTATATCCTCAAATAATAAAGTCTATAACTAATACCTAATATTTATTGTTATTGGTTATAATATAATTTTATACCCCAAATCTTAAAGTCTACAACCAACTTCTACTATTTATTTCTATTGTTTAGTTTAATTTACTATTAGGAGTACATATTATGTGAAATTCATATTCAAATATAAATTAAACAAATTAATTATTTTGGTATTTTTGAAATTTGTCCAAAACTCTAATGGATAATCATAAAACATGATATAAAAATAATTTGTTTTTATCAAATATTCATGAAAAAAAAAAACTTTAGACTTTGACCTTATGAATAAAAACAAAATATATTTTTGTATTTTTTAAGAACATGAAAATTTTATTTTTTAGGGATTTTTTAAAATTTAAAAACAAGATATTTTTAATACAAGTTCCATATCTTGCTGTGCATGTCTATAGACTTGAGACCACACCTATCATAATTTTTTTATGAAATTAAGATTGAACCTAATCCTTGTACAAGAAAAAAATAAAACATATTACAATCTTTTTACAAGATTAAAATTACACCAAATATTTTCTTGGGCAAGGATGAAACTTATCACATAATATTTATACACTCAAGATTAGAAAACAATGTATCTATTTTTTTTAAATGATCAAAATTAAAAACCACTCAATGGATTGCTACTAAATAATTCACAAGTGGTTAAAGTGTCACTTACATATTCATAAATTGTTTATCTCTCATAAGAGAATAATTACTTTTTACATAAGATAAAATTACAATAAATAAACTCAAGTATTTATTGAATTTAATTTAACTCATAATGGTAAAAAGTTGATTTGATGCAATATAAAATTCTAAACTTTTCAAGAGAATACAAAGATAAAAGAAAGATTTATAGAATAAGAGAAATCCAAAGCACCAAGTATGTAAGATTATAAAAAAGTAAGAGTAAGATAGCTATTATATGAAATATGTTGGTATTTATAGAAAAAAAAATCAAAATTAGTTTTTACTAACATAAAATCACTAAATAAAAAAAAAATCTTCCAAGTCTTTTTCACCACTGTTAGAAATGGTTAGAGGGGTTTTTAGGGAAAAAAAATATTGTTACAAGGAAATGAAAAGTATTGAGCGCACATTTCTCAAAATTAGAAGTTTGCCATCTTAATTATTAATACATAAATTGTGTAAGAATCCATATGGTTAGTTTCTAAGATACAAGTGGGAAAAAAATATTTTATAATGCAAGAACACATAATAACTATCATGCTATTTCATTTTAGTGAAAATATCAAGATATATGATGAAATAATTTGACATGAGGTATTTCTCACTCAGTATTATTTTATACATTTAAAATATTTTTGGATGAAATTACGCAATACAATATTTAATATGATGAAAATATTTTATAAAGCCAAATTATACTTTATAACGACTTGATCACATAATGATATGAGCCTTATAATCTTCAAGTGAAATTTACATCTAACGATTCCATAGCTTCAATTTGATGTTGGATAATTCCTATAACAACAATACTTTGACAAAGACAATAAATTCAATAATATATTTTTATCATAACAAAATAATTCAATCATATAATGACCTTTAGGATAAAAAAAGGATCACCAATAAAGAGATGGTGAATAAAATATTTAGATCTTTACCTAAAGATTAGGAGTCAAACCTCACAACCATAAAAGAGGTTAAAAGTCCCAAGTCATTTTAATTTAATGAGTTTATTAGGAAATTAATAGTTATAAAGGTAAGATTAGGTTTGAAGTTCCCTCCATAAAAAGATCAAGTGTGATATTTAACCCATAAAAGCATTAGGTTAAATCCTGAACCTGAAAATAAATCAAGGTTTTCAATATTTGACATTTGAGAAAAATTATGTAAAATTGTGGCCTTATAGCTAAAAATTTAGAAAATAATGGTGAATACTTGAAATGAATTGATTTTGTAAATCAATATATTTATACATCTCTCTCTCAATTTATTTATGTACTGTTGTTGTTGCTAAATTTAAAGAAATAAAATTGTTTTTTATAGTATGCATTTTGGAATTTTTGAAGTAATTAAGGATTAATTTTTAAAATTTTATAATTTAGATAAAACCTTAATTCACCCCCTCATTTAGGCTTTTTAAGCGTTCCTGAAGCTGATAGCATAAAAATATAGTACTATAATTTCTCAAGCTCTAAAATTATAGTCTTGAATTGTAGGGAAAACATTACTATTATTATGAAAAGTCAATAATTCATAAAATTTCCTTAAAAATAACTATATTATATCAACTTATGCTTAATGTCTTATCCCTTCAAACCTATTATCCGAATCATGAACTCCATTGAATTTACCAACTTTCTTTTCTTAAAAATCATTTCTTTACTTAATGATATGATAATATCATAAAATCGAGCATCAGCCAAATGAAAAAAATATTTATTTGAGATTATAATAATCTCATATAAAATAAACTAGTAATATCAATTCAAAAATAATAAAATATTAAGGATGAAATTAAAAATAAATTCAATAAAAAATTAAAAAATGATTTAAAAAAATAAATACAAGAGCAAGCTCTTACAATCTTCATATGTTTTAACCTTGATTGTTTTAGTACAAAATAAATTCTTTGAAAAAAGGTTAATAAATTGATTATACTAATACAACATAAATATTAGAAGGTCATAGTGAACATGTAACCATTTAAAATCTCAATCTTCTTTTATTTACCTTTTAAAATTGTATCCTTTAATATTAGGTTATTTTAATAATTGTTCTTTGTAATTTTTATTTTATTTTTAGGTATATACCAATTTCATGGATTTTTTTAATTTCAACATTAGATTTTTGAAATTGAACTTTATAATTGTTTTTCAATTTTCTTTCTTTGAATTTACTCTAATATCAAGATTAAGATAACGAGTTTAACATGTTAGATTAAATCCTTTTTAGGCTATTTTTTTCATTTCTTTTCTATTTTATTTTTTAATATTGGATTGATGAGAATTGATTTTTTTAAAACAATTTCATGTGGATTTATAGAAATTATTCTAATTTTATAATCTCAATCTTGAGTTTCACATGTTGACCTAGGTTAAATCTATTCTCTCTTTTTTTAGCTCTATTTTTTATTGAATATTTTTTTATCAGGCTTCTAATTTTTTTTATAGAGTTATCTGATCTTATGACCTAAATTGCAAGCTTAGAGATTGACTCATGATGACTTAATTCTTTGTACTTTATAATTCAATATTATTTTTTCAATTTCACCCTCCAACAATTAATTTTTCTTTATTTTTTCAATTTTATTTTTTAATATTAGATTGTTTAAGAATTGAGTTTCAAAATTGTTTCACTTTGCTTTTCATAAATTTATTTTGATCTCATTGATTAATATATTTTGACCTTCAATATTAGATTTATTGTAAGTAATCTCATAGTTATTATTTTTTGAAGTAATTTCAGTCTCATGATTCAAATTTGCAAGTTTAATAAGTTAACATGGGTGGACTTAAATGTTCTTTTTTGTCTTTTTTTTAAAGAAAATTTCAATTTTATCTTTCAACTTTAAGTTGATTGACATTTGAGCTTCATAACTCTTTTTTTAACTGTTATCTATAGGGTTTTTCCAATCTCATTACTTGAATTGTGAGTTTGGAAGGTTAAGTTGAGTTTACTCATATGGATTATTTATTTGTCTTTTTTTATCTAATTTTTTTTTTCTTTCAACATTGAATTAATTATAAATTAATTTTTATAATTTTTTTTAATTTTTTTTATCGAGATGTTACAGTCTTATGGATCGAGTAATAAATATAACAAGTTAACATCGGTAAATTTATTATATCTCTACCTCAACATTTAAAAAATATCATTCAATGCTATAGATATAAATACTGTTTAATATATTTATCTTTTATATCAAAAATATATTTTTAATGCTTGAAAACATTTGTTTACCTTAAAAAAAAGCTTTCCAACAGCATGGGGAAAGAGAAAACAAAGAATAGCCTGACATTGAGTGGTTCAGTCAATGAGATATTAGCTCACTTCAGCTCCTTGAGTACCTACTCACTCCTTCAGTGTTTATTGCCTTCTATTTCCTACTTTGTCGTCTCTTGTTAGACTTTTCAAGTCCCTTTCTTCTTCTTTTTATATTTCGGGCCGGTAAGCCCTCCCCCACCCGCCACAAGCACGTTGCTGCTTGTCTTTACATGGAATTCACAGACCTACGTTACAAAGAGACTCATGGGAGAAGCCTAAATGTTCATTTTACCATGATATATTCCTAAATATAACCATGTTCTTCGCACCAGAATACTATTAGCCCTAGATTGGTTTTCAGGTTTCAGCTGTCTCTACAGTTAATGGGAAACCTAGCTACCTAGCTACAGGATAATACCTAGTTACTTGTTAGTGGGCGAAAAAGTTAAAAAGAGGCATCAGACCGTGTATTTCGCAGCCAGCTCCACGACTGTTTCTCTCCTTTCTCTTGCCCCAGATATTTTTTAAAAAAAAAAAGAGAGAGCAAACTCTTTTATCCATAGCATTTTACATTTACAAGTATGTCCATTTATACATTCCACCACTATCAGTTCAAACTACCCTTCTCTCTCTCTTTAAATCTCATCAGTACATGAAGGTCTTTCAAAAAGTATTATCCATTCCTTGTTCGGAGATAAGTGAATCTGAAAAGACTAAAATCGGGTGGAGCTCTGTTGGTTGGCAGCCACAAGTGGTTTCCTCTTTTTGGATGTCAAATTGCTTGCCTTTCTAAGGAGCTAGGGCTTTCTAGGTGCAATTGAAGCCACAAATGTTCTCTTACACCAACAGTACCATCAATCTTTTTCCGAACCTTTCCTCTTCTCCTGCTTTCAATCCACCTCCTTACATTACTGACCATGAAACTAATGACATTTTCCACCACCACATTGATCCACTCACAGTTCCTTTTGTATCAACCGACCGATTACCAGTCACTGAGACCGTGATGAACATGGCAGCTTCAAACAACAGCATGATATCCAAGCAAGATGTTACTGCTCTCGATGGAGAACTATATAATCGTTCTCATTTTCTTGCTGGGAAAAAATCTGTGAAGAAAGATAGGCACAGCAAAATCTACACAGCTCAAGGCTTGAGAGATAGGAGAGTGAGATTATCCATTGAAATCGCGCGCAAGTTCTTTGATCTCCAAGACATGCTAGGGTTTGATAAAGCAAGTAAAACCCTAGACTGGCTGCTCACCAAATCAAAAAATGCCATTGAGGAACTAGCAAAGAATGGAGGTGGGAAATGTCTGTCTTCTCCTTCTACTAATTGTGAAGCTCTATCCGAAAGTGGTGACCTAGAGGACAGAGTACTTTCAGAGAGCCTAGAGCAAAGGATGAAGAAGATGCAAACCATAGCAGTCGATCTTCTTGCCAAAGAGTCAAGGGCAAAAGCTAGAGAAAGAGCTAGGGAGAGGACTAGAGTTAAAATGTGTTCTAGAAGGCTCCATGAGACAATAAAATGTCCTGACTTCAGCTCTAGTTGCTTGAAGCAGACAAGCTCCTTGAACCAACATCAATCATGTGAGAAATCATCTTCTTACAATGCCACTTGCTCCATTAAGGTTGTTTCTCATGGTCAAGTTGAAGATCCAAGTTCTCACCACTCACTTGCCAGTCAATCGCCTAAAGAAAACATCATCGAAGATTCGGTAGTGATGACGAGGAAGCTGAAGCCATCTGCAACAATGGGTTATCAGCAAAACCTTCTAGTGTTAAGAGATGCGAGTTGCAACAACAACAACAACAGCAACTACTTACCCAATTTAGCTCAAAATTGGGACATTAGCAGTGCAGTGGCGCACTCCAGCTTCCGTCCTTTTACCAGCTCGAATCAGCCTACAGGTTTGTTATGAAAACATAAAACTTCTCGCATTTCAGTCACAATTGATTCAATTTCAACCTCAATTTTTGCAGAAATACAACTGAATGGAAAACTTTGGGGGACTGAGTACAATTGATGTCAACAGTATTATATAAGATGGTGTTATGAACAATGCTAATTAAAAATGTAAGCTTCAGTTATTTTTCTGTATCTTTTGGTATCCCTGAAATAGAGTACCATTCTAGTAAAGATACATTTATCTCTGTATCTTTGTCCTCCTCAATTCTATGATATTTTGCTTCTTTAAGATAATTACATTATGGTTTAGCAGATAACAACTCAAACTAATGCTGGCATCAAATTTAGTAATTTATATTATGGTATTGACAATTCTATGTTTACTTTGAAACATCAATATTGCATCAAATTCAAAGTACAAGCTTAATTAGCTAAAATATGGCTTTACAGCTGTTTCATTATTTTATTTTTAGTGCTACTACTAAAAGTTTCCTCAAGATTTACCTACTCTTGTTCCACAAAGAAAATTTCCAATGCCAGAAGCTCCCTTATATTTTCAACCTAAGAAGTTGATTCCATAGCTACCACACACTGGAAGGATGAGTACGGACAATAGGGATTCACTTTTGTCAAGCTGGAAGTTTCATTCCTTGAACTATTGGTTAATGCATTCAACAAAAATAACTCAAGCTTCATATGGAACTAACAACCACGAGCTTTAGAGGATGACTTGTTCTTTTTCCATTTATTCTTGGATTTTATTGGACCTGATTATGGAAGATACCATTCAGAACATTCTACCTCTGAAAGTTTTACATGCTGCATGCCTTGAGAACTGCTAAAATTCAATGAAGTTGGAGGTAAAACCTTATACTGATAAATAATAATAATAAAAGATGCATGAAAGTTATTGCATCCATGCTTGAATTTGCTGTTACAATCTTATTCATTCATTTGACCAAAATTGCAATGATAATTCTCCTGTTTCAATTGCAATGATATACTTATATATTAAGTTTAAAGAGAAAGACACATTTTATATACCTGTAAAGTTTCCCATAGAATCATATATGGAGATGTACCTCAAGGTATTTGTTTGCGCTTGTACTTTTTTGAAAACAGCCGTTTAATTGCTTACCTTCCTATTGAATGAGATGTGTCTTATTACACTCCTGTACTCTGTGTGTGTGTGTGTGTGTTACAGCAAAGGTTGGTTGATGGGTATGCGTAATGTTGCTGCTCATTATCGCAGATGAATAATTTGCAGATACTTTGTTTTTCAAGAAAAAAAAACGTTTATGAAAATGTACAGGGTGTGTGTGTGTGTGTGTTATAGATGTCTTTTTCCTACATCTAGTCCATGTAAATTTCTCTTGCTAATACTCTTAAAACATATGTTTTATATCAAGTGAACTCCAAAGTTGAGAGGCAGAAGTATACTTAAAATTCTAACATATGTTTCCAGTTGAATTAGATTTTCGTTGAAAATATAATTGATTTTCTTTTCTATAAACGACAGATTATTTTATATGGGATTGATGTTTTAACATGAGAAATGTCATTGTCACATATATAAACTGATGTAAGAACGAGAGAAGGTTAGTACGTCCTGTCATCATATCTTCCATTATTTTTGTGACAGAGTTCTTCATAGCAAACAACATTATTTTTAGGGACATGTAATTAATGCATTACAACAAGTACTCTTTGCCTTGTATCATTGAGCAAGTGAAATGAGAATCGATGTTTAAGCAACTTGAATAGCAGTCCTAAAAAATCACCATGAATCCCACATTTTAATGTCTTCGGACCACCTCACAGAAGCCTACGTTTAAGTCAGCAACCTTTTTGACTGGCTTGTAAGCAAGAAGAGAGGGCATTTAATCCTAATTATGCTTTGTAAGAAACACCTTCAATTATTACAAAAATGCAGTTCGATATGCATGTGAAGATCATATTTGGGTCAACATATATGAAGTGTTGATCATATGTTTTTAAATAAAAAAAACTAATCATGAATTTAAAATATGATATATACTGAAATGATATGTTTTTCAAATTAAATTTATCTTTAAATCTTGAGACAACAACATATTAGTTGGTCAAGATTAACATTTTATATTTGCAATCTAGTTCATGCATGAGATAGTGATAACCATCAAATAAATCAAAATAAATTATGAAGTTCAAATTCTAATTAATATATTGAATGATAAAAATGAAAAAAAAATATTAAATTAAAAAAAAACACAACAAATTTTCTGAGATCACTCAAGTTAACTTAGGTTAACCTTCAAATCTAATCATGAGATCAAAATAATCCCAGATGAAGAAAATAAAAAAAATGATTATAAAACCTAATTTCCAATCAATCTAATATAAAATAATGAAATACAAAGAAAGAAAGAAACCTAGGTCAACCCTAGGCTAACTTATTAAGCATGTAACCTACATCATGAGACTATGATAATTTTATAACAAACAAATTAAAAAAACTCTTGAGAGGAAAAAAAAAAAAAACTAAATTCATGAGACCATGAAAACTTCATGAAAACAAATTGAGAAATAAATTATGAAACTTGATTATTAAACAACCTAAAATCGAAGAAAAAAACAACAAAAAAAAAGATTGAGTTGTTAGAGGGTGAAATTAAAAAAAAATCAATTGAAAAGGATAAAAAAATAAATTGAATCAACCTGTATTAACTTTTTAAACTCATGACTTTAAGCATGATATCATGATAACCATAAAAAAAAAAGAATAAAAAATATATAAACTCTAATTAAAAAAGGATCCAAAAAAAAGAAGCAAAGTGAATATGTCAAATTTATGAAATTGAGATAACCATAGAGGGAAAAAAAAATGAAGTTTAATTTCAAACCAGCCTCTTATTGAAGGGTTAAAAAATCAATTAAAAAATATAATGTAAGTAAACTCAAGTTAACATGTTAAAAATGTGGTTTAGTTTATAAAATCAAGATAGTTTCATAAAGAAACAAATAAAAAAAATATAAAGATTCATTTTCAATAGATTCAAAATTAAAGGTTAAAGTCCAAAATAAAATAATCTATGAGAATGTAATTAACTCTACAAAAAGAATTTATTTTTAAAAAAAAGTTATAAAGTCTAATTTCCAAACAACCTAAAAATAAAGGATGAAGATGAAAACAAAAATAATAAGATTAATTTGTTGAAGGTTGAAAAAAAGAATTCAAATAAAAACAAATCCAAAAAACATAGTCAATTATCAAACTCATAACTTGAATCATGAGATTAAGATAATATCATTAAAAAAAATACAAAGACTAATTTTTCAATCAACCTAGTATTAAAAGATTAAATTGAAAAAAAAATCAATTAAAAAATATTCAAATCAACCCGAGGTAACCTATTAAATTAGTAACTTAGATCATAAGATTGAGATAAATTAATAAAAAACCATAACATAAGATATTCTAATGTTAAAGCCACTAGTTACATCATGTTGATATGTCTTTGTATTGTATTTTATGGTTCATCTTTAATTTACTCATTATCTTTGGCCTTCTAAATTTTCTTTTATCTACTTTTACTTATCTATTATGACGAATGTCTTCAACAACATTGACCATATATGAAACAAAATGCAAATGATAAAATTTTTGTTTAATTTTTAAAAATATTATTAATTCAAATATTTTAAAAATGTTATGACTTCAAATATAAACATTTAACAATTAGTTTACAAGAGAAAATCAAATGTTAGCTATATGTGATTTAGAGGATCTTCAAATGAGTTCCTTGAGATTTTTTTTCTTCAATTTTCTTTTAAAAAGAGTTCTTAAAAGAGTAAACAATATATAAAATATAAAATAAAATGATTTATAGTTGAATATATTATCAAATATAGAACTTGAAGCCCAATAACAGTTTTATCCATCAAAACATATAATAAAATAGATATCAACTAACCTTCATAACAATTTGGATCATTTAGGGCTCACCAAATAAGTCATTTTTATTTTTTTGATCATATGTTAGATAAATTTCATGTATCTTCTTAATTTATTACAACAAGTTTGAAAGAATCTGGTTTCACACCTTATCCTATTGTGTCATTCTAGATTTATTCTTTTTTAGTTAGACTCCTTAGCCATTTTACTATTTTTCGATCAATTTTATAGGATTTTCTTTTTAGATAACACCTTAGCAAGTTATGGGGAACTGTTTTTAGGATTTTTCTTTAGTTAGGAAAACAAATACATAGCACATGGCATAAGTGTGAATGAACCAACTAAAAGTTTTAGCCTTTCATAAAAACCTTTACCCCTAAAATATGGTAAGGGCCAATCACATAAGCTAGGGGGGATTATTATAGTTTCTTTTTTTATAATGAATTCAATATTCTTGGTGTAGCAATACGATAAAAACAACATTCTTTGGGTTTAATAGGAGAAATTAAAATTAAAACCTTGAATTTCACACTCTTTATCATGTGTCCTAACTCTAATTTGCTTCAATAAAATAGGGGTGATAGTAGATATTAGATTATAGATTTCAAATATGTTTTTCTTATGATAATAATAATAAAAAAAGAATATATTATAATTTTAATCATTTTTCTTCTTTAAAATTGCTAATTTAGTGTCAACTCTTGTTTTTCTTTCATAGCTATCTATCGTATGGCTAGTTGAGGATAAATTAAATTTACTGTCAACCCTTGTTTTCTTTCATAGCTACCTATCGTATGACTAGTTGAGGATAAATTAAAATTAAAACCTTCAATTTCACACTCTTACTATATATTCTAACTCCAATCTACTTCAATAAAATAAGGTGATAATAGATATTAGTTTATGGACTTTAAATATGATTTATTATGATAATCAAGGAAAATTATTGATGATAACTAGTTGTCATATAGTGAGCGATGAAGAAAGAAAAACAAGGGTTAAAAGTAAATTAGTAATTTTATAAAAGAAAAGGATTAAAATTACAATTGTAATTCATCTATCTAAAACAATCAATGATCATGATCCTAGTTGGGCTATTTGTTAATATCATTTGCATTTTTTAACAAATGAGTACTCATGTAACCAAAATTTCCCTCATAACTATTTAACCAAGTTAATAGCCAATGTAAAACTAAAGAAAATCATAATTCCTAGCTTGACTATATTTGGTTAAAGATTAGTTGATTCAATAGTAATGTGATATGAAAGGAGGTTACATGTTTTCCTCTTGAATGTACCATCTATCAATGTTGTCCATTGAACTAAACAGTTATCCATAGTCTCTGGAACTCTCTAGGATACCCTCACCATGTAAGGAACTTTGTTTATAATTTCCAGATAGAGTACTACTAGAGGAGAAGATGATTTGTTAACTCTATCTTTGATTTATAAAATAGACATAAAGCTTGTCCAATAATAAAAGGTGTTGACTAGGAAGAAATTATCTTGTATATAGATGATTTTGTATTACTAACAATACAAAATACCTATATTTTTAGCGGTGTTACTTCATTCTAAAATTTTGAAGTGAAGGATTGGTCACCTTGATATGTCAACTTATCAATAAAGGCACTACAAGATCTTACTATATATTTTTCATTCGTATCGATATTCAAGATTTTCACATTGTTTTTACCCTATACTTGTTAGACATCATTCAACTATGGTGGTAAAGAATTAATCTAATCCCTCTCAAAAGCTCTCATATTCCTTCACCAAATTAAGTTTCCAATCCATATACCATATGTTTATTCACCCATTTTAGATTCACCCATTTTAGATATTTTTGTAGTTGATTTAATGGATAAGTTGTATAATCTAGAGAACTATACCTTAAAAAAGGTGTCTCCTAATTAAGTGTCAATGAAAAAATTTAACATTTACCCTATTTTTTGTGACATAGTTTGAACATCTCATTAAGATGTCAAAAGCATCATGTTCATGATTGATCATATATATTATTCCTTTCTAAATTTCAAATAAAGGTTTTGAAGGGTTGGTAGGTCATTTTCAAATGATGGTTAGTACTTCTTAGAAAGAATTCCTTCCATTTAGGCTTACTTTTTGAACTAAGTCTCCTTATCCATTTGAATAGCATGGTTTTATTTTTTTCTGATTGTGATTCTATCCCCAAACCACCTCTATCTTTTTCCTTGACCACTATATTTTATTGCACCTTGCAAATCTTTCTTTTGGCAACTCTAACCCATAATAATATTTTTTGAATAGAGATAATCAATTTGACAACCCCATTAAAGGTTGACATGTAGTAAAGAGATAATAAATTCAACACTTTTGAGTATGTAAATTCTTTCCATAATGTTTATCACCTTTCCCTTCTATAAACTAAGCATGTATCTAATTTTTTAGATTAAAACTTTCAGGTTAAGATCCTTTTAGGGTTTGTGCCTAAGAGCATTCATCAATACATGATAGGAAATGAATGAAACATGTCTACAAAATATAGAATATAAAGTCCTGCACCATAAACCTCATCAATATTAATTATGACCACTGAGCTCTTATAAAAATTAATATAGAGCCTCAATCATAGCTCAAACCATAATTGGATTAATTGGTGAAAAACTATAATATTATCAGCATGTGAGTGATAAAATATGTGATAAAATTTAAATTAATACATACTCTCTTCCTAATTAACTACTTAGCACTTGAAATACTAGCTAACTTGCAAAAACATAAGATCTAAGACCATATAATTTATAGAGAAAAGAAGTTAATGTTTGAATTCCATGTAGCTAAGGTGGAGAGGACTTACTTTGTGTGGTTGCACCTCCCTTAAAAGGGGATTCTGCTTTTACCCCTGCAAACAAACTATATGCATGTCACCATTTCAAACCTTCTTAGCCTCATCAAACACCTTTTATATATATATATATATATATATATATATATATATATATATATATATAATTCATTTTGTTTTTAAACAAAAACCCACCAAAATTAATCAATTACTGTTCCTCCATAAGCAACTATCCTTTTATACTCATGTAAGCTTTACATGATATATGAAAGGTTTATTAGTTTTATTTAATTAAGTGATTTGTTAGAAAGTTATGGTAATAACTCTATATTAAATAATCATATCATCTAAAAACTTATAAATTATATTATAGGATCTTACCTAAAAGTTTTAGGTGAGGTGTCATAATATTATTTATATTATTCTCTAATAAAACCCCTCAAGTGAAAGTCTTCTGGGCTTGAAACTTGCACAGACCTATATTACCTTGTGTTTTTTTTTATCAAATAGAATGGGAGTGGTAAGATTCAAACTCGTGATCGTTGGATCAGCAAGGCTCTGATACCAAATAAATTAATCATCTCACCTAGAAGCTAAACTTGTAAGTAAGATCCCAAAATATAATTTATATTATTCTAGGATTCAATTCTATTATATTTTTCTTTTTAGTATTATTAGAATTTTTTCAGTTTTTTATTTAAAAGAAATATTTTTTATATTCAAGTTAAAATATTATAGTTTTATAATCAAATGATTGTAATGGCCTTTTAGCTGGAAGATTTTAAACAAACAAAAACTAAATGTTTTATGTATTTTCTTCTTTCTTAGTTCTTAAAGATTTTGATTTATAACGATCTTTGTGTTTACACATTGCATCAATACATAGATAGAATCACACAATTTCATTCAGTCATTTCCAAGCTCCTCAACTATATGCATGCCATTCATAAAGCAATACACTAGAACAAATCTCAGCAATGTCTGTAAACCTTAATGTATAAAATTTAAATAACGGTAGGGACGTTTTGGTTTCTGTCTTACCTTAAAGTACATCCACCTCCATTATCATTGCTGGATTTTGTCAACACTGGGCAATTAATGTAAGAGAGTGCCATCAAAACAGTGAAGAAATGGGAGAAACAATATTGGCACCTAAAATAACCAAACCATTCAGTTTGCAGGCGAAGAAAACACACACAATATATAAATCTGAAACTTCCATTCATGTTGCTGGAAAAATAAATGAAGAAAAAGTATATATCACAGCTTGGATTTGGAATATGTATATAGAAAAAGTAGACAGATGCGAGAGAGAAGGGGGGGAGTGAAGAGAGTTAAGCATAATGAACAGAGCAGCTAATATAAATAGCCCTAATTTGATATATAATAAAAATACAACCCCTCATTTATATAAATGCAGACGTATTATCAGGCCACCATTAAATCTATATGGTCTTTCTTGTTTTTCTTTTGTATTATTCATCATTATATAGCACAATTAACAACTTCTTTTCCCTTGTTTTCATTTTCCTCTCCTTTTCACCAGTTTCTCAGTAGCCAATCATTATAGTGTAGTTATCTATCTATCTATATATATAGATAGATAGGACAAAGAAACGCAATCAGTAACAGTTAAATTAACACCAGAAAGGAATAGTAACATTCAAATCAAACAGTAACAGTTAAATTAACTCCAGAAGCAACAGTAACATTCAAATCAAACAGTAAAAGCTTGAGAATGAAAGAGACAGAAAATGAAACAAAAAATCGTAGAAGAAGAAGAAGAAGTCACGAAAACAGCGATAAGTACTTATGACTTACCTTTCTCTCTTAGGAACTGATGAACGAAGATCAAGGATAAAAGTGAGTACCGTTCCTCTTTATGGCTGAGCTCTTTTGAGGTAGTGAACTAGCTGGCAATAGTATCAATGACAACTATTTGAAACTTTCCTCTTTTATATTAACTTCGTAGCGAAGAGTTTGTTTTCTACTTGACTGAGCGTGAGACTGTGAGTCCTATATACGTACATAGTACGTGGCAGTTAGTTTTAAATGGACATGATCATAGTTGTTGCAGTCTACAGAAGTAGGAGCTGCTCATGGATCCTGATAGTTTCGCGGTCTCTTTTTTTTCTTTTCAAGGACCAGTCTTTCTCAGAACCACCTGTTTCTGCTGTAAAAATTTGATAAATGCCGAATAAATGCACAGCGAGCTTGTTATGTGTTAGGTATCGTGATAGTTTTTACTGGGAATTTATCAAAAACTATAAATTTTAGTTTATTTTCTTAACCAGGATTTGTTTTTCATACAAAATTATAGTGTGCATCAATGAACCAAGTAGTTTAAAATGTACTTTTACCATAAAGATAAATGTACTAGAGATCTTAGTATTCTCGAGGACTCAGCTTTTTGATAGTCAAAAGAATTGACGAATAAATATTTTTTATATTCTGGTGCGAGTACTCTTCTGACAGATTAGGTAAAGCGTATTATGTACTATATTAATTTAGTTGGGCGACGTCAATCCAGAAATCTTGAACTAGCAGTCGATCGCGATCAGAAAGCATGGCGTTGCACGGAAAGCACTACTAGAGCTGCTAGTAATAGAGTACGTGAGAGGCCTACAGGTGTATTTAATAAAGGGAAAATAGTAATTAGGTTTAGGTGGTGAGGACCCCTGACCAGGCTGCAATGGTAAAAAGAATAAAGAAAGAGAGAAATTCTTGCAAAAAGAATAATAATCATATAGATATCTCGTGTTTGAAGTAGAAAAATCCTGATTACAGATTGATTATCCTGGTCACAAATACGAGTGTCAAAGCTTAGTGCATGTGCTGAGGCATGCTCTGATCAAAATGATGTTCTGGAAAAACTTGTCTGATGATCACCTCGAACTTGGATAACCTGTAAGAGTTTTCTCTCTTACAGATCGATGTTCACCTCGAACTTGAATAACCTGTAAGAGTTTCTCTCTTACAGATCGATGTCTTCAGTTACTGTTAACTTATTTTGGTTTCAAACTATTGAAAACGTTGTTAATAAGTGGAGCAAAAGTACAGTATGTTTCCTGTAGGTGAGCAGAGATGATTTTACTACCGGAGATACCATGTCTTTTGCAGTAAAATATACTGTGCCCAACACAAGTGTTGGAGAATAAGGAAATAAAAGTGAGGAAGGAGAAGTATCCACTTTCCTTCTTTGATGTTTTAACATAAAAGTTCACTTTTTATTTATAATTCATTTCTCAGACTACACAAATCCATAAGCTCTTTCCAACTCTCAAATCCTCACTTCTTTTCTTTCAGGGTTTGAACTTGAAAATCATAATCACAGACATTTATTGATATATAAAATAAAATAATCACACCTATATATATATATGTGTGTGTGTGAATTGTTTCTAAAACAATATAAATTTATATTTATATTATTTAACAATAGAAATTATATTATAAAAAAAAAAATTAAGACCGCTAAATACTTTACGATGACGGTAAACTCATTATTATATTGTTAGTTATTATAGTGTAATAATTTTTTTTAGGCAAAATAATCTTTTCATGAGGTTTGATTGATATTTCCAAAATAAATGGGGTAAATCAATCTTTTTATATTTTTGTTGCTCATTGGAATTACTAATTTACCTTTATAATAATAAAAAAAAAACCTTTAGAAAGAAAAAAAAACACACTAAACATGCTATTGGAAATTTTATTTCATTTACTCATGATTTTTTTTTATTTTGACCAATTCTCTTTCTTTTTCTCTTCATCGAACAACACAATAAATGCAACTTAGTACATCTATGAAAGATTAGTCGCAAATGAAAATTGAGTTTGTTTTAATAAGCAAAAAAAATAAAAATGATAGAGATGTTTGAATAATAATGATAATAAACCCTACTTTCTTGCCATTGGAAAAAAGACATCAATGAAAAAGGACATGAATAAGTCATCTTAAAGTAATACATATAACTTTTATTTGGATATAAAATCTTAAAGTAATACAAATAACTTTTATTTGGATATAAAAACATAGTAATAGAATGCATGAAACTTATGGGCAATATGCTCAATGATAGGCTTTGCATCATCACTAATTTCAAACACTAGATAAGTGATGAGTTTGATTTGAATGTGAGATATGCTCATTTATCATTTAAGTTGGAGTTTTCTTATGTTGTTGACCTGTTTTCTTGGATTGCATTTATTTCTATTAAAAATAATTTATATATACATTTATGGAAGTAACCATCTTTATTTCTTTGAAGTTTTGATCTCCTTATCACTCATCTGATTCTCATAATAATGTTAAGTTGTTAGGTTATGATACCACTCTCCATTAAATCATGGTAGAGTTAGAAGAAAAGTTTGGTTTGAAAGTAGTTGGAAAAAAATAGGCAAAGTGAGAAGAATATATAAACTATTGTTGTGCCTTTTTTAACATCATCAATTATCCTATATACTATTCCTTTATACAAAAGCCAACATTTTGAGTTGTTAGCTAACTTATAAAGAGTGATTTTTTTTGTTAAGTTATGAACTAGTATGACATCATCAAGAGGTAAAGTATTATTTTTTTTCCTTAATGCTAGAATCCTTGATACAAAATATTGGTAGACAAAATCCATCACAAAAAAAAATGAGTTTACACCAAAGCAGTTAAGAATGTTGATTAACATGCATGACTTATCTATCTTATAGTTAGAGGCTCATATATTTCAGATTCACTATATTTTAATGTTGGTTTGTTCATGGTGAGGGTTGTTAGAGGATGTTATATGTCACCATGTTGAGCAATCTTTTTAAGTATTTATTAATATATTTTTACAATATATCTTATTATTCCATCAAAATGTTGACATTGTTTTTCACTATAAGGATCTCTTTTTGTAGGGATCATATGATATTCACCAAGTGAAGAAAGATGGGTTTTTTTAATGGAAATTCCAAAGTAAAGCCCCAAAAATAATAATGGTTTTATTCTTTTGGTTATTATGCTTAAAATCCTTTCCTAATTTATATGATTTTTTTTATTACTATGATATCCTAAGGATGATCATTGGAAGTATTGTTTTACTTATGAAATTCCATATAATAAGTTTATGAAATTCAGTTATTTATATGATAATAAAACTAACAACATTAACTTTAGAGTTATGAGACCAACTCTAAGTATGATAGCTTTAGTGGTTTTAATAAGGTAATGATGAAAGTTTCATATTGAAGGCTAGGTAGAAAAATCTTTTTTATACAAGAAATATTTCATAAGAATTGCAAGACTCTAGCATAAATTATTGATGTGACCATGTTATTTAATGGTTTTGTCATATTTGTTTTTGAAAAAGTTATGTTAAATATTGTTTGGGTGTGAATTCATGTTCTTGTAGATCTTTTGTATATGCATTTTTAGTGCGTATGAGATAGAATAAGTGTTTATGCCAGCAATGAGGTTGAGCATTTCTTCATATAATGTTTTAATTATCCACACACAAAGAAGATGATTTGTCTTTTTCTAGGCAATATATGTTTTGATTAGTTTTGGTGAAGAGATTATGTATTTGTGGTACTATCTAAATCTTTTATGTTGTATTTAATGGGGCCACTATCTTTACTAGTAATATGGTTGACCAGTTTTTAGCTTTTCATAAGAGACAAGGCTTGTTCACGTTGCAATATATAATTTATAAAATTGAGTTTAAAGGTAATAAAATTGTCAACATTCAGAGCTAGTAAAGTCATGGTTATAGAGAGTTATTGGTTTGTGTGTTGTGATCACACTGTTTCTAATAACAAGAAGAAATATTAGCAACAATAAAGGTGTTTGAATGAAAAGAAATTGTTTTCTTATAATTGAAAAAAAAAAAACATTTGTAGTAATCTTAAACTAATGCAAAAGAAGACTTATATTTAAACATAATAACAACTTGCTTAAATATTATGAGCAATATTCTCGATGATATGCTTTGAATCTTAACTGATTTCAAATACCATAGAGGTGATTTGATTTGATTTGCATATGAGATATGCTTATTTATTATTTTTATTGAAGTTTTTTTATTTGGATGCATTGTCATTTTTTATTGAATGTATTCTTATTAAAACTCTGTCATACTCCAACATTTCTCCACTAGTATTATCATTTTTATTTCTTTGATGATTTATCATCTCCATCTCACTTTTCTAATTCTCATAAATAATGTTAAAATCATGTTAAGATGTTGGGTTGTGTTACTAAACTTTTGATTTTTATGGTAAATGTAGGAAAGAAAATATAAATTTATTATTTATAAATCTATCAAAGAAAAATTTAATTTTTATATATGAAAGTTAACGGGTAAAAAGTTTATGGAAAAAAACAACATTATACTATTTTTTAGAAGCTCATAAAAATTAAAAAGTAAACAAAGTTTGTTGATAAGCATAGATGTTTCTACAAAGTTTTCTCTTTAACTTTATTTGATTTAGTATAATATTTGAAGAGTTAATTATTGGATTATCGATATATTTTGCTCTTGTACTCTTATTTGATTGTTTTATAAATTATGTCCCTTTATAGTTTTTTTTTATGAATTTTGTATTTATTAAAATTCATTTCCTTGCATCCAATTTTAGAGATCATATTACAAACTATGATTTTGAATGAATGATATATTTTGTCCTTGTACTCTTTTTATTTTTATTTTTATAGATTTTGCTCTTATATAGAGTTGTTTATAGATTTTATTACTATGTTAAGGTATTTTTATTTTCATATAAATTGGTTAAATCATATGGAACATTTTAAAAATCTATGTGTTGATGGATAATATTATTACATGAAAAATAAATTAAATATATAGAATTTTGTTTTAAAAAATATTTAAAAACCCAAACCAATAAAAATGTATTATCAAATATGTTAAAAAATGAGATTTTAGTTACAAATATTTAAATATTATACATGAAAAAAAGATATTATTTAATAACAAAAAACAAAGGAAAAAAAAAACTTAACTAACAAACCTAAGGTTAACTTAACTAACTTAACTTAACTAAAAAAATAAGGTTAAGTTTCCCATTTACAATTTTATTGATAACAAATGTTTTTTCATTAGATGCTCCTCAATAAATATTAATTATTTGATAAAAATGAATATTTATAAATAAATTATCATTTTTATATACACGTGATGTTTTAATCAATCAATCAATCTAATAATAATAATAATAATAATAATATGGTTAAACTACAACACCAAATTGTGTGTAACCAATTGACCTCCGAAACGAAATGTTCAATTAGAAATGCAGAGAAACGGCAGCGTTTTGAGTGAACTGTTTTCGGCGTCGCGAATGTATCACTGTAATAAAAATCCCCAAATCTATCTCCTCTCCTCCCTCTCCAACAGAATCCGAAGTCCCCATGAAACCCTAATCCCCCCCACCCACCCTCTCCAACATTATGGACCCTCGGCGAGCTCCAAGAACCGTAAGCGACCCGAAGGTCCGTAAAGTTGGGTTTTTTACTGACCCACCAGATCGTTCTCTACCGGCTCCACCCGACCACCCAATCTCCTCCTTCCCCACTTCTCCTCCTTCTACTGTCGACAACTCCTCTCCATCGGCCGGAAACTCTCTCTCTCCTGTCATGATCCCTCCTCCTCGCCATTCCTCCTCCACTCTCTCCCCTCTCCGCCGTGACCCTGCTGAATTCTTCCCCCTTCCTGCTTCTCCCACTGCCTCCACCTCTTTCTCCGATGATGTGGCGTCGGCGATGAAGGGGAGGGGTGTTGTTGCTGCTTCGAGTAGCTTGCCGGGAGGGTTAGTGTTTGATATTGCAGCCATTAAATCAGCGGCGAGTAGTGTTCCCGCTAGTGGATTGACTACGGTCTCGGTTGTTAACAATTTGCCTATTGGTATTTTTGGTATTCCTTTTTAATTTAGTATGATTTAATTATCATATTCAATTATCATCTATTTTAAGCTGATTGTTTAACTTGCTAAATCATTTTAGAGTGTCTGGTAATGTGTTATTGTGTATAGTTGAAGTAATGCATGAATTCAATCTACCGAATTTTTTTGAAGAAAAAAAATCATGGTGAATTAACTCTGTATGGATAGGAGTGTAAAAAATATATGTAATTTCAGAGAAGGGTGGCGGGGTGGCGGTGCAAATGCAAAATGATCAATCTTCACGTTCAAAGTCATTGAAAGAGAAAACTACAAAAGCAGAGAGGCGTGCTCTTCAAGAAGCTCAACGAGCTGCGAAAGCCACTGCCAAAGGTGAATATAGCTGTTTCATTTTCTTTTAAAACATCAAACTCTGTCCCTTTTTTTCAATGCTAAAGTTTGTTTCAGTAATGGTGACTGCACTTAGTTATGGTTAATTGCTATTATGTGTGCTCAAATGTCTTAATTACATTTTTTTTGGTTATGATCACATGGAGTTGTCACGTGTCCCTTGCTTGGTTTTTATGTAATCAAATTACTCATGGAATAAATGCAAGTATGCCTTTGATGTTTAATTTGATTATGGCCATCAGTATTGTTTTGTCTAGTAAAGCTGGTTTAGGGCTTTGTCATAATATTCCTATCATTAATTATTGTTTCTATCATGTGTTATTAGCTGAAGATGGCAAGACACCTGCTGCTTCATCTGGGGCTGCAGCTTCTGTGAAGTCAGGTAAATCTGTGAAGCCGCCTCCTTCACAGAAGAATGATAGTGCTGCATTTGCAGCTTTGGAGAAGAAGGCAGGTGATAGGCCACCCGAAAAGGATAGAAAGAAGGAAGTCCCTCAACCACGAATGCAATTTGATGACAAGAGTCGGGTGGAAAAGGCAAAGAGGCGAGCTGTGGTAAAGCAAACAGAAGCTAGGAATAGGGTGGAGTTGTTCAGGCATTTGCCTCAATATGAACGTGGATCTCAGCTTACTGAACTTCAGTCCAAATTCTTTGAGCTTGACCCAATGCACCCAGCTATCTACAAGGTTTTATTTTGAAGTTCTTAGTTTGAACCTTTGGTGGACATATCTTCTGGTTATTATACATTGAATGAATTAAACAATCCTAGGTAAACTATGTGAACTGGAATGTAGTTTTAGAGTCTACACAGTGTTGCATCTTGTTTTGGTGTTTTGTTCGTTTGTATGGTACCTGCTAACCATGATCTACTCCACATTGTGATTCTATATAGAAGTTAATTGATGATTGCGACTTTCAGCTAGATGGTCATGAGAGTATGGAATTATTGTTGAACCTTTAGCAGGGATATATCTGCAATTTTGCAGTAATATGCCTGCTGGTAATTAATGTTATTGGTGGTTTTGTTTTGTTTAATTTTAGAATGAGTAATTAGGAGGGTTCGTTCGTAATGATTTAAGAGTACTCTATACTTTTCCTTGTGGCTTCTAGTTTTCCTTCCTAGATTAGGATTTCTTTTGACTCTATACATTCCAACATTGTACTTGCTTCTAAACTTAGTTATTTTGAGAATATTTTTTTTTTATCAATTTTGCAAATTTCTTACTGGAGGGATTCTATTAAAGTTTTCCTTTCTCTTGAGGAATAATCAAGGTTCTTAAGGTTAAAATGTATTTCCAGCAGACTCAGATCACCTATCCTGCCCCATTTCTACCTTTTAAGCACCCGGTTTCAAAACCTAATCTCCCTTATTATGAATCCCTAAACCTCCTAATCACTAATCCACCTATATTGATTGTAGAGAACTCTTAAGCCCAAATTAAGGCTTTCATGCATCTTTATTTGGACTTTTGCTGAAGTTCATTAAATGAGGGATCAGGTATTCTGGTTTTGCTGTCTTATTGTTGAGCTTTTCTTTTTGTTGGCAGGTTGGATTACAGTATTTGTATGGAGACATATGTGGCAGCAATGCTCGCTGCATTGCAATGCTTCAAGCATTCCAAGAGGCCATTAAAGACTACTCAACACCCTCTGAAAAAACTCTTGCTCGAGACTTAACAGCAAAAATAGGCAGTTACCTTTCCTTTCTTATTGAGTGCCGTCCCCTTTCAATCAGCATGGGGAACGCAATCAGGTTTCTAAAGAATCGAATTGCCAAGTTACCTTTGACATTGTCTGAATTGGAAGCAAAAGCGACTCTTCATTCAGACATCGATAGATTCATAAATGAGAAGATCATACTTGCAGACAAGGTGATAGTCAAGCATGCTGTTACAAAGATCAGTGACGGTGATGTTCTACTTACATATGGGTCACCTTCTGCAGTTGAAATGGTACTATTGAATGCTCATGAACTTGGCAAACAGTTCCGTGTTGTGGTAGTGGATTCTCGTCCAAAGCTTGAAGGGCAACTGTTGCTTCATAGGTTGGTTGGAAAGGGAATCAACTGTACGTACACTCATGTAAACGCCATTTCTTATATCATGCATGAAGTTACTCGAGTTTTTCTGGGTGCATCATCAGTGCTGTCCAACGGAACAGTTTACTCAAAAGTTGGGACTGCTTGTGTTGCTATGGTTGCTCATGCATTCCGCGTACCAGTACTAGTTTGTTGTGAAGCATATAAATTTCATGAAAGGGTACAGCTTGACTCATTCTGTTCTAATGAGCTGGGTATGCATTTCTGGCTATAGGTGGTGCTTCTTACAATCAATGACTGACTTTTAATTGCATGCTTAATATCTCCAATACCTGTCTGTTTCCTGCAGGTGATCCAGATGTGATTTCAAAAATTCATGGAAGAGAGGATATCAACTTCCTTGATGGATCGACCAATAGTGAAAATCTCCAGCTTCTGAATTTGATGTAAGCTCATTTGATACTAACTGGTGTTAGGAAAGATTTTGGTTTTCTGAACCTGACCTTGGATCTTTATGCTGGACAGTTATGATGCAACACCTTCAGATTACATTTCAATGATAATCACTGATTATGGCATGGTAGGTTGTCTGATTTCAAACTAATTTTTATGCTATTATGAAAGTGAATGGTGGTTTCACATGTCTGTATTTAGGGCATTATTCCAGTTGAAATTTGATACTTGTGCATTTACACATCAATACACATTTGCTAGAAATTTCCCAATTTCCAAGCTAGGTGATCAATCTGGTGTCCTTGGGCCTGAGACTGATGGGAATGAGATGAAATGAGAGGAAGCAATTGCTATTTCAATCTTAACTTTATTTATTTAATGTTCAAATTGTTTTTTTCAACTGTTAATATAAGCTACTGTTGACTTGAATTATTTGGTGCTATCAGGTTCCACCCACGAGTGTGCCTGTCATAGTACGAGATTATCGAAGAGAACACTTGTGGATATAGATACATGCAGATATATCATCCAGGTTCCTCAAAAATTTTGCCCATGCTAATATCTGCCTTCCCAGACAATGCAACTGGAGCGAGAAGACCAGTGAAACTGCTAATCAAGTGGTTTTTTTTTCTTTTTCTTGGTCACAGTTGTGGAATGATGCTGAGTTTTTGACATTTTTGTTTCTTATTTCCTGACTGTGTAGAGTGCAATTCTTGCCTCTCCGGGAAGATTTAGCCATGCATACTCGTGTATGTTTTGTACTTGTGACAGAGATGTGTCCCATTTGGGATGTCAAACAAATATTTTTCGGCAGATGACAATTTTGTTGCCAGAAGCTTACACCTTGAAATGCATTTGAATTTCTGACTTGAAAAGAAAACCATTCATCTGTTTTTCTTTCTTTTAATTTTTCCTTGTGAAATTTTCATGTGGTAAAAGCTGCTGGTGGAACTTGATTACATGTACATTTCATGAAGGAATATTTGTATGAATTAGATGGAAAATTTATACCTTTTCCAGACCTACTCTAAAAGTACACTGCACTATGAGGTTATTAGTCCATTTCATGGTTGGCATTGCTACAAGTCATGTGTTTTAACTTTTAGCAGGAAACAAATCTGTGGTGTGACCAAGCTTCTTTTTCTTATCTTGAAAATATTTTTTTTTAAAAAGTATTTATTACTTGAAAGCTTTAACTTTTAAAATAAAGGGGTTATGTAGATTCTCGTGAAAGCAGATATGTTTCTACAATTAACTATTAATATTTGTTTTTATATGACAAAACTATCCTTTAACTTTTAAAATAATTATGTTGTGATTACTTATATATCAAATCTATTTTTTTCACCAAAGAGTTGTTCAAATAGAGCTCTAGTTTTCCTTTCCTTATATTCTTTTCAATTAACAAACTATATGTATATTTATTTCTCTTTTGATTTTATTAAATGGTTTCGTTCGGTTCAATGATAAAAAAATGTTGATTTTCTATTTGTTTTAGTTAATTTTAATGTTTATTTTACTCATATCCACCTCGATATGAACTTCATTCATCTGTTCGATAAGAGGTGGTTTTGGATAATCTATCCAGTTAATTTATCGTCAAGAGATTTCAAGCTGGGAAAGCCAACTGTTTTTTCATTAACCCGGATCCTCTCCTAGCTCAAGATCATGGACAATGGCATATATAACGAGATCTTACAGAAAGGTGCAAGCAATAGCTACATTTTGATCAAGAAGCTCCACCTTTCCCAGGTGCCGGAATGATTGGTTTTGGGGTTTCAAAATGTTTGATGTCATTGGGGGAAGAAAATTTTTATTCTTCCTTTAAACAACAAGAGCATAATATTTGCAGCCTCAAAGAAACCACTCTGCTCAACCTTCGCTAAAATACCAAGTTCAGAATTTCTTTTTCAATGTTCAACATGCAAACAAAATGAACTCCAAGCGAATCTTCGTGGTACATTGATCTTTTAACAAAAAATTATAAACTTGTGACTAATGCAATAAGAATACACCACTCAATCAATCATCAGTTGTAAGAAAATGTACAAGCTGTGCCTATTCTGTTGCATTTCTAGGGATGTCACCTTTGCTATTCAGAGAAGTAATTGTTGCAAGAACAACGAAAGCACCCAGAACAATCATCAAGATACCCAATGAGTTCACCAGCAAAGCTTCAGTGGAGTAGCGTGATATTACCTTGTTGGTTTGGAGGAAAGTGACTTTTTCTAAGATACCAGTAGTAGCAGTGGCAACAGATAGAGCATAAACATAAACCCCAAAGAAGACATGCCATGGAAGCAAGTTGGCCCTGATGTTTCTTGAACCTCCTGGATACCAAAAGGTTACAAACCCAGAAGCCCACTGGAATGAAGAAACGATTACGATTAGTTCATTAATTTGAAGAAGCGTAGTGCATGTGTGCAATCAAGAATGGGAATGAAAAAGCAAAAGTGAAAAGACCTGCATGCTGAAGAGGAAAAGGCAAGCTAGTCCCAACCAAGAATGCAGGCTGTAAAAATTGTCAATGCCTTTGTCATTGTGGAATTTCAAAGCAGTCCAAAAGCCAATCAAGCTTAAACAAAATGCGAGGAATTGTAGTGTCAGATGAACTAATTTTTTGAAGCTTTTTGTTCCTGGCACCGTTTTATAGGCTAGCATGGCTGCATGAGTCCGTAACAAACATTTGAAACACTAAATCAGAAAACACCAACATGCCACCAGTGAAGAGTCAGTTCAAATTTAAGATTACGAAACACGAGAATATATTTAAAGTATATTGATAAACAATATTAAATGAGGCTTAGAATATGATTATATTATTCTCTAATAAGAAAAACAAGTAAAACTTTCATTTTTGAAGGAGAGGAAAGCATGGATGAAGATGTTTATGAATGAATAATGATAATGATATGTAAGTTTAGTTTTTGATCTATTTGGCTACTTGTTAATTTGTTTTAAGGGTGAAAAAAATAACTTTATATGACCATGTATGTTATCAAATTTTATGTTTTCTTTTTATTTTTTAATGATCTAATCTTAATTGGAAAGGTATATATTTTAGATTTATACTAGATTATCGTTTATGTTAAATTGCAGGTCAGTTTTTTTTTTTTTTTTTAATGTAAAAACAATATTCATGTTTTTTTTTACCAAAATAAATTAAATTATATGAGGATTAATTAGATGTGACCTGATTGACTAAACAAATTTAAATATAACTCGAATGACCCATTAAATATAGTTAAAATTGAAGAAATCAGGACCACATCTTTTTTTAAATATATATATTGAAATGACAACATATTATATCAACTCGAGTTAATCTACTAAAATTGTTATCCAAGTTATGAGATCTTGATAACCCTATAAAAAAATATTTTCTTATTGAACTCAATCCTCAATCAACCTAATATTGAATAATAAAATTAAAAACAAAATTCAGCTAAAAAAATAAGTTAAGTCAACTTAGGTTAATCTGTCAAATATGAATAATTAGGTCAATATAATCCTATAGAAAACAAATCGAAACAAATTATAAAAATCAATTTTCAATGAACTAAATATTAAAAGTGAAATTAATAAAAGAAAAAAATCACTCAAGTCAACCTACTAAACTCATGACTTGAGTCATGAAACTAGGATATCCTCCTAGAAGCTGAAACAAATTATAAAGCTTGTTTAATATTCAAGTGTGAAACTTAAAAAAATACAGACAAAAGAAACATGATTCAATTGGTCAAACCCGCAATATCTGTCATAAGACAGTGATAACTCCATAGAAAAAAATCGCAATCTTTAATCAACCCAATTTTGAAAGGGTAAAATAATAATAATCAAACAAAAACATGAGAAAAAATGACCAAAGTAAACTCAGTTTACTTGAAAAACTCGGGTCAAAATATTGAAATAATTTCATAGAAAACAGATAAAAAAAATATATAGTTTCATTCTCACTCAACCCAATATGGAAAGATAAAATTTTAAAAAATAGACACAAAAAATGACCGAGTCAACATGGTTAACTCACAAAAGTAACGACCGGAGTGGAATAACTCTATGGAAAACAAATAAAAAAAAAAGTTATAAAGTTTGATTAGCAATCAACTTAATGTAAATGATGAAATTGAGACTAAAAATAAATAAAAAAATGACTCAAGTCAACATAGCTAACCCGCAAAACTCGCAGGTCTAGTCATGAGATCAAGGTAGCTTCATATAAAGCAAGTCAAAATAAAATTATAAATTTAATTCTTCTTAACACAATGTTGAATGATGAAATTAAAAAAATAATAATTAAAAAATAGATAAAAAAATAATATGAATCAATGCAGCTAATCCGTAAAAATCATGACCTGAGTCATGAGATCTAAATACCTCCATAGAAAGTAAATTGAGATAAATTATAAAATCATATACTCAATAAATTAACCAAAAAAAAAAAGTCCAAATTTTGTGGACCTAAGTGAAAATATTTGTTTTTTTCACTGTTCATCTCTACATTAAAAAACTAAGCTTGTTAGAATATGTTATGAAAAAACAAGCTTCATTTTGATTCATTTAGGTGAGCGCCTAACACTTCATGTATTTTACAGATTTAACGACTTTTAGCAACTTCCGTCTTTGACAACACTGCCATCGCCAGAGAAGATCATATTTTTTTATACCACAAGGAAACAGGAAATTTAAGAATTCAATCACTTCTTGGGATTATTAGCAGAAAAATATGATTTTACCAGAAGACGTCTTATAATCATTGACACGTTTCTACTCTAATAAAAATATCCTCCAATTTATGTTCTTCACCAGCACCTGTTCTTGGAGCATTTAATTATATAACTTTTATCAAAATTCCCAACAAATTATCGTATCTGTTAGATTCACACTTAAAAGAAAACATCGAAAGATTTCTCTTGTCTATATCCAGAAATGAAAAGGATATTAGATATACATTCTCTTGATTAATCATCCCCACACCAACACAAATGAATGCACACACCAGTAAAGAGCTGAAAGGGATAATTACCTTCACCATTCACGAGTACAAGCCCAATCACCATCAAAACAGGATGTACCTACAAAAGGGGCACAAAAACTACATTAAGTCTATCAATCATCCTAAACCTAGAAAGGGAAAAAAAAGAACCCAGATCTCGAAATCACAGCATCAATGAGAGAGAGTTAAAGTTCTTACATTGAAGATGAGATCTTTGTTAGCAGAGACAAGAGCCAATCCTCCTCTGTAATGAACAGTCCATGTCAACACCAGAGAAGCTACTAACACCCCGATTAACCTAATCAACCTCATCAACACTGGAAATTTAATCACCGGAACTGCCATTTTTCTTTCTTCTTCTTCTTCTTCTCTTTTTTTTTTAAACAAAACAAAATAAATAACAATAACTGCAAAGATGGGGAGAAAAATGTACAGCAAGAAAAGGGTTGGCTTTATTAAAGGGTCTGGCTTTTGGATCTATGCCTTCCTTTCTTCGATCGGTAGCTTTTGATTTTGTAACAATGGAGACAGGGGGAGGACTACGAAGAATAGAAAATTCCAACTTCAATTTTTTCAAGGTTTTACCACTGACTACCACGTCCGCGCCATGTGGGGTTTCCTTTACTTTTATTAATTTCTCGGACTATATAGTAAAAATGCAGGACATGAATATTATACAGATGTTTAAATTTATGTTCATGATTTTGTATTTTAAAACATAATACTTAAATGTTTAATAGTTAATTCCTCATCATTTATCCTTGTATATATATGACTTTAAAAATAATTCGAAATTAGAGAGAGAGAGAAAGAATTATTTGATTCATTTCAGGTTTAAGAATAAACATTACAGAAACTTTATTTATTTTAGATCCCAAAAAAGTTTAAAATTACTTAATTTAAGATGAAATAATTACTTAAAGTTGTTCATACATGTGCACCTGATAATTATATTTGTTTGGGTTTAATTACTGATTTAATTAAATAGTTAATGTTTATTATTGACAAATTATATATGTTTAGACTATCTTAAATTTTATTATTCATCATTTTTTATAGTAAAAACTCTTTATTTGTTCCTTTTCCATTCTATATTATTTCTTACCTTTATTTTCATTTTTTATTGTCTTAAATATTTAACTTGAAAAATTAATAATAAAATGAATAATAATTAAGTTATAATCCATTCGAGTTATTTAAATATTTCATTTGCATAATAATAATAATAATAATAAATCTTTCCATTTTACATGCCCCATGTTGTATTTTGTAATTGCTTTGTCTGAGTTTACCAAAAACATTATAAAATGTTTTCTAAGTTTTTTTTTTCATAAAAAAAATAAAAAAATTTAGAACTTATTTTTTTATTAAACTCAATTTAATCGATAAACATTACGAGATCTTACACGAACAACTATAATCAAAGAGCTAAAACAACATATATTACTAGCTCAGTTTATTTCATTATAGCTATAGACACAAATTACTGTAGACTATATAATATATAAACTCCATTGAAAAATAGCTAACTCTATACAAAAGAATCTCAACATTTGATTTGCTTAAACTTCCCTGCTCTCAAAAAATTATTTATTTATTTGTTTGCAGAAATTAACCTGAAACTAAGTAGGATTTTAACTAAAAAAGAGTGGCAGAAATACTGAAATAGGGTTTCGAGATTAAACTACTACTGATCATTTGCACACTCATGGTGATCCGTATACATATTCATCAAAATCAAGAACATCTGGTTCATCTTCTCCCCCGTCAAGCTCTGAGAATGACTCCCCCACTAACTCCTTTATCGGTGGCATAAGCAGCTGGTTAAGGCCATGAATTACCAACCAGTCACTTTGATACATGTCTGGAAAGATGAGAGGAACACCGTTAAGCACAAGCACGTCACCAGACCTGGTCAAATTAATCGTGAAATCTCGAAAGAAAGTTGGCAAGCTTGTTCCATCATTGAACCCCTCCAAATCTTGCCGTGGAAACAATCCAGGAGCCACATGACGCCGAAAGATCGATGAATAATCACTGGCATTCTTTGCATATGCATTGATTGCTTGATCGACTGGTGCAAAGATTGTCAATCTTGTCTTGTTCTTGATCCCAAACAGTTGCACATCTAAGAATGTTCCCATTATTGAATAACCTCTAGACATTAGTAAATGCGAAGCTTGGCCAAGATAATCGGCATCCAGGCCAGACGGTTCATTCTGAGAAGTATTACCAAGACTAGTAACAGGCCTAGGACTTGGTGCTGGTGTAAGATTAGGAGAAATCTCAAGAGAAGAACTGAAGAACTCACCCATACCAAATACGATCAGAGACCCAAAATCAACCAGGGCCGATTCTTCAATCGAGATTCCATTGATTGACAACTTTCCATCAAAATAACCCAAACTTGTAGTGACAATCAATGAGTGATTTGGCAACAATGTGGGGATTTCTGTACCAAAAGGAAGACTACTGAGGTAATCCCCAGAAAGTCTCAATGGCGAGATGTGATATTGGAGATCAAGAACAGAAAGTTGGCCTACTCTTGCAAAAGCAATGTCCAATGGAGCGAATATAGTGGCAGCAGATGATTCAAGATTGAGTCTTTTTGAAGTGATTTCAAGGGTTAATGCCATGGACAGATAGCCAGAGCTTGAGAGGATCTCCAAGGCATTCGAGAAAGGGCTAGAAGCTGCAAGAACTGAGGAAGAGATTAAAAGGAGAATGAGAAGCACGGTTGCCATGGAAAGTGTTCTAGTTTTTCTTGTTTCTTTTGTTTGCAAGGTTAAGAGAGGCGGCAAAAGGCAGTTAATATGGTTATGTGACCTAAAAGTAAAAAAAAAAAACTGGCTATATATGTGAGCTTATAGCAAGGTTAGCTCTCTCACTCAGGTTGCTCATGATTTTTCAATCTTTGACCATGGAATGTGCAGAAACTTTTATTGAGCTACCTGCTGGTCCGCTGAGTGAGTGGACTATAGACCATTTTCAGATGTGTTGATAATATCATAAACAGATTAAAGATACAGCAAGGTGATACCCAGATTCTCGTGAGCATTTGGAGGGTTGAGCCCTTAAAATTTATCAAATGATAGAGGGCTTGTGTCCGCCTATGCTACCGATGTAAGATATATTGCTGAACCAAAAAAGTTTGATAATGTGTTGCTGCTCCCTAACAAGGCATGAAGAAGGTGAACAGATGATGGCTGTAACAGGTGTGGTATGTATACCTCCTCTCTTATTGTACTGCTCTTATTTATAATCTAGATTATATTCAATTACAGTTGTCAAACTATATCTAGGATGCTAGTTATAGTAAGTATATCTGCCTATTGTAATCTTACTTTAATGTTATATATATATGCTTCTTTTTTTTGTATTTACTGTAAGCACTAGCATGCTTTTTTTTTTGTGTGTGTTAATTGTTTACTATCTTCTTTTTTACTGTCACAACTTGTCTTTCCTTTCCTGTCTATACTGTCATCCCCCCTCAAAGTGATGTTGGTTTATCCAACAACATCCATTTGTCTACTAGAAACTGATATCTTTGTCTTGTAAGAGTTTTAGTGAAGATATCAGCAACTTAAAGGTTGCAGATGACACGAGGAAGAGACATAATCTTGTTTTTGAATGCATCTCAAATGAAGTGGTAGTCCACTTCAATATGCTTAGTCCTTTCATGAAAAATAGGGTTTGTTGACAGATGAATAGCACTAGTATTGTCCCCATAGAGAGTAGATGGTGTTTCCTATCGAAACCCAGCTTAGAAAGAAGCCCATGTAGCCAAAATATTTCTGAACATGCTTGGGACATAGCCCTGTATTCTGATTCAACTAAGGATTTAGAAACCCTATCTTGTTTCTTGCATTTCCATGAAATAAGTGCAGGACCAAGGAACATACACCATCAAGTAATAGATCTTTTAGTATTTGAGCACCTAGCATAATTAGCATCATTATAGACATGTAGAGAAGGTGAAGTTCCGATAATACACTAAAACAAACACATCACCTTTGGCAATATGTCGCATGAATAAACATGCATCATATTTGCTTTTTAGAAATTAAAAATCCAAAAGGGTAGAGGCAAATTTAGCATATCATGCACAAGGGGCTTGTTTAAGTCCATACAAGGACTTACGTAGTTTACACACAGTAGTAGTAGAGGTAGAAAACAACCCAACAAGGGGTCTCATGTAGATATCTTCATTGAGATCCCCATGAAAAAAGGCATTCTTCACGCGTCCAATTGATGTAAATTCCATTGCTGTGAGACTGCAATAACTAGAATGGTGTGTATAGTAATCATTTTGACCAATGGAGCAAAGGTTTTCTCATAGTTAACCCCATATTGCTAATGATTTCCAAGGGCCACTAGTCTAGCCTTGAATCTGTCAAGGCTGCCATCAGCCTTGACCTTCACAGAATACACCCACCTACACCCAAGAGGTTTGACATTAGCAAGACACTCAACGATATCCCACGTGTGATTAGATTTCAGGGCATGTAATTCTTTTTGCATGGCTTGCTGCCAATAAGATTTTGTAGTAGCCTGTGAATAAGCAACAGGAATGGCAATAGAGAGTAGTGTAGCAGAGAGAGCAGGCTGATAGGATGGAACTTTGGAAGAATGAAAACCATACCTGTCAAGTGGTTAAAAAAACTTGAGTAGCTCTTCTTAAAGAATGTAGAATAAAGGGTAAGTCATGTACCTCAGATTCAGAAGAAAAGCTTAAATCAGATGGCAAGACAGTAGACGAAGGAGGCTGCACATGAGGTTGTCCAAGGCTATACACCAGTAATGGTTGACTAAGTAAAGACCCCTATGTTATGTTCTCAATTATAGGAGTATGTAGTGTAGCATTTTGATCAGCAGAATCAATGAAAGAGGGTAACAAAACTTGTGTGTTTGATAAGGGCAACATAGGAAAGAAACATTGATTTTCAAGAAATATAACATATCTAGAAATATGAATTCGATTAGTGTGAGGATCAAAGCAAAGAAACCTTTTTTTATTGACACTATACCCAAGAAAAGCATATCTAATGGACTTGGTAGATTGTCATATATGGGCTGACAGTGATGAAATATGGAGAGTCTATATCTATAAAGGAAGCCTATTAATCAAGTATGTAGCAGTAGTAAGGGCCTCTACCTAAAATTTTGGTGGAACAGAAGTCTCATTAAGCAGAGTTCTAACAACATTTAAAAATATCAATTTTTACTTTATGCTGGTCCATTTTGTTGTGGCGTATAGGAACATGATCTTTAAAGAAATAATGCCCTTATTTTGCAAGAATGATTGGAAATCATTGGACATTTATTCACCTCCAGAATCTAATCTTAGGATCTTAACGGTGGCAGCAAATTGATTTTGAATCAGTTCTAGAAAGAGTTTAAACCTAGAGAAGACTTTTGATTTTGTTTTTAGGAAGTAAACCCATGTATACCTGCTATAATAATCTATATTGTAACCTTCATGAGATAGGACTGGGCTAATCCCCCATACATCACTATGAGCAATATCAAATGTTTTAATAGCTCTACTGCCTTCTAAAGGAAAGGGTAATCATTTTCTCTTCCCAAGTTTACATGTAGCACAATCGAGAAATAAACTAGAAAATGAATGCATTTTATTATCTATTAAACTAGATTTCAGAAGATGAGACAATACTCTATGATTAGAATGGCCAAGATGCCCATGCCACACTTTTTTAGACACTTTGGAGACATTACAATAGAAAGATAACACAGGAAAAGAAACCAGGCTTCTTGGAACAACTTGGCGCAGGAAAAATAGACGTTCATGCTTAGACTCCTTTGCCATCAACTGACCTGTCATTTGATCTTACACAACACAAACTTTTTTAGAAAAATAAACCTTACAATTATCATTTACAAATTGCCCTATAGAAACCAAACAGCCACAATAAGAAGAACACTCTCATTAGTAGTCTGAATTTGTGCAGTTCTCTGGTATTTTTTGACATTTCTTAATCCTTTCAAGGAATTAGTCATATGACTTGATGCCTTAGAATCTAATATCCAAGAAGAGTGTGATAAGGCAACATTACCTTGAAGACCTGGTGCAATAAATGCACTTACAATCATTTTTTGCATCATCTCTTTGGTTAAGGGAGTTGTTGAGATTGATGCATCAGAACTAGTACTAGTTATAACCTTGGCAGAGTTGATTGTGTATTGGTTCTTATTAAACCATGAGGGTGGTCGAATGGGACACTCCTTAATGATATGTCCAGATTGTTTACAATAGCTGCAGACTTTATTTTGACTGTATGGTGCAATATGTTTATACTTCTTACAGCTATAACACTGAGTTTTCTTCATCTCAGATCCCCTTCCTCTGTTGTAGGCATCATAGGCCATAATACCCATTTTTGCTTATTCCATAGTGTTTTGAGTATGGAGACGTTGTTCTTCACGCAAAAGTTCTCTAAAACAAACATTTAGAGAAGGAACATGATCTCTATTCACTAGAGAGGCACAAACTAGTTCATATTTAGATCTCAATTTCATCATAAATTGATCTCTTTAGCTAATTTTATGAACCTGTTGCACTGCCAAGGCCCTTTCTGCTAATATCTTGGTTGTAACAAGATCAGAATGGCCATTCCAAAGTGTAAGAAATCCAACATAATACTCCTGGATAGACAGATCTCCTTGGATGTATTTTTCATTTTCCAACTCAAGCTGAAATCGCCTTGCATTGTTATTTTGATTATAGACTTGTGTGAGATGATCCCACATAGCTTTGGTTGATCTATGAGGTCTTAATGACATAATGAAGTGAGGTTCCACTGAACTAAGGACCCATGACATGATTTGTGCATCCTTTATTGCCCAAGCAGTTTTTGCACAAGTTGATCCTTCAACACTTAGATCTCCCTTTTCACCCTCATCTACATACTTCTGCAACTTCTTTTCTTTGAGAAAAGTCTCTATTTGAAAATACCAAGCAGCATAATTCTTTCTAGTAAATTTGACACAAGTATTATCTCCTTTTTCCATCAAGCTAAGACTTCTTAAATTCTAAGGTTTCTAAGAATTTTATAAAAACTAGAGGCTCTGATACTATAACAGGTTAGGTCTGAATACCTCCTCTCTTTCTGTATTGCTCTTATTTATAATCTAAATTACATTCAATTAAGGTGCTACTTATAGTAAGTAAATCTGCCTGTTGTAATCCTACTTTAATGCTCAATATATATGCTCTCTTTTTTATGTTTCCTATCAGCTCTAGCATGCTTTTCCTTTTTTGTGTCTACTATCTTTCTTTTTATTGTCACAACTTGTCTTTCCTTTCCTGTCTTCAGTGTGAGGTTGATAAGTGGAAGAGAGATTTCACTAATCGGATCATACCTTCGATGAAGTTGTGGCCAGGCATATGAAATTGCAATCATGGCAACCTGAGAGTTCATTTGTTTACCATTTGAATAGAGTTGCTGCTGTTCTGCTGAAATGCTCTTGCATGCTACCGGGAGTAGTTATTTGAGGACAGCGAGGAAACAAGAGGAACAATTTAAGAGAACTGCTAGTCTTGAATTTTACTTGGGCCAAGAAACAAAAAATATACGGTGGGGTAACTCCGCAAACAAATAAATTGGTAGTAACTGAACAAAATATGTTCTTTTGTTTATTTTCAGCACCTTTCAAAGCAACCGGAGAACCAGTTAATAGCCATTAATGTCTCCAATTCGGTCAGGCATTACCAATAGGTTACACCTGATAATTGCATTGCAAACTCTAAGCACCAAACCGACCGTTACCCTACAAACTCGGTGTAGGTTGGTATGAGACTTTGACAGGAACTAAATATCACACTATAAACTCTAGTGATAATTAGAAGGCATCATTGCCATAACCTCGACCACGTCCAGCGTAGCCATAGCCATAGCCATAGCCTCTTCCATAATAGCCACCACGTGATCGACCACCTCGATCAGGTCCCCAACCACCTCGGTCAGGTCCCCAACCACCTCGGCCACCCCGATGGTGGGAGAAATTACCAAATGCCTGCAATTTTAAATCAAGAGAAACTCAGCTCAGTGATAATGAGAAAAAAAAAAAACTATTCCAGAACAAAGAGAAACAGGGTTGATCATGGCATTTGAAAACGAAAAATTCATCATTTCAGCAGTTCAGAATGTTTTTGAAACTTCTATTATAAAACGAAACAAAACTATTAAGACAATCCAACATAATTTAGTAGCTTCTTAAAAACATTGAGCAATTTTATCAGATTAAATTCTAAGATTAGAAATAGTAAACTGATGAGGATTATAGGGAACAACACATACATTGGTATCTCTTGTTGATTGCTGGGAAAACCTAGCCCTCCCATTACGTGATCCACCATCAAGAGCACCACATGAAATGGAATCGAAAAAGTCATCCTTCACATAAACAGGCTGCAGAAAAGGAAATGAAGAGTAAGAACAAGTACAACGGATTGGATTGGAGACAGCAGATCCTTTCAATTTCTGCAGCTTTGTGCGTGTGTGCGTGAGTGTGAGAGAGACAGTTTACCTTGGTCACATGTTTTGATGATCCAACATCATCTTCATCTTGTAAATCATCCCTATCTTGAGCTTTGTGACTCTTACCAAGGTGACCCCATACTTCTTCCTTGTTGAACTTTTCATTCATTGCTGTAAAATCAAAATCCTCCTCAAATCTGGTAGCAGAATGTGCAATCTGCAATCCAAAAGATTGGTTTGTTGAAAATTGAAGTCCACCAATATCATCACCTCAAACAACATTGGCCATAACTATCTTGGATTGGAAAAGCAATACAAACAAACTGCTTTTGTGGTGTTACCAATGAACTAGCAGTGATTGAGAAAGAAAAGGAAGAAATTAAGCAAAAAAACTAAGACTATTCTGTACCTAGAACTAGCAATTGCATTGTTAAAAAACAAAACACGAATAACAAAGGAAAGGGATAAAAGAAATTAGAGCATGTGAAACTAAAGTGGATGTTTTCAGAAACTTTCAATTTTATATTTAGAAGGAACAGCTCATTGGATAATATAAGGTTCTTATTTTACATTGGCCATGTTATACAGAATCAAAGTCAAATTTCCTGATCATGAAAAAGAAAAAGGTTAAATCTTCCAGAATGAAAAAAAGCAAGGAAAAGAACACACCTCATTTCCTCTTCCCCTTCCACGTCCTCCTCTACTAGATTGATAAGTGTACACAGGAGCTCCATATACCTTCAAGGGGAAAAGAAACAGATGAGGTCAATTACAATTCAACAATTTAAGTGAGAAACTTGTAGAAAAGCATTTATCACCAAACAGTCACCAGGAAACATCAATTTAAAGTGGTCAATTTCAAATTTTGTCAAGTCATCAATAATGCAGCTCCTGGTAAATTTGCATACCTTATGTTCAGGTTGTAAGGGTAGGGGTAATATGGGTTCCTGTACTTCAGTCACAGCTGTTGGTGGTGGTGGTGGTGACAATTCTGGTGATGGTACCTGCACCACCTCAACATCCTTTTGAGCTATATCTGAAGACTGCAGTGAGGGCATTGTAGGGGGGGCAGGCTGCAAAAGTTGGCCCGGTGTAACCAGAGAAGGTGTTTTTCCCTCGTTCATAACTGAACTTGATGCCATAAAAAAGGAAGTTGGAGGATCAGAGATACTTTTAAAAGGCATTATTGGATCTGGCACTGTCTTCGGTATGTCAGAACCCGATGATGCTACGGCAACTTTATCTACAGCATTGGTCAATGGGGATGCTGATGGCAAGTTACTAGGATGAGTTTGAACAGAAAACCTATCAGGAATTAAATTTGTTGAGTCTGAAACCATTGCAGAAGACCATGAAGGAAGGGTAGAAGTCTGTAAATTTAAGGTGCTTGCGCTAATTGGTGGCAACAAAGGAGGGGGGTTTTCTGACAGTGGAGACGCTGAAGCGTTGGGCGCGTTCATGGCAGGATACTGCACATATTGCAACATGGAAGGTGGCATTGACATGCTGGGAGGGGGTCGAAGCAAAGCTTGCTGCGAGGCCTGAACTCCATTTGAGGGCCCATAGTATCCCTGCCAATACATTGGCATGGCAAGCCCACTACCGTTTGTGGTTGGAGGAAGATGTAACGAACTCCATGGTTCTAAACTTGCACCAGGCTGGTATTGGGGAAGGCTCCCTTGAAATGTTGCCCTAGGAAGACCATTGGATGAAGCATGGGAACTTGGATCTGTTAGAGATCCATCAGCAGAAGAAGGCAAATTCATGGATGCAGTTGCTGCTTGAGGATACTGAGACTGCACAAAGAAGTCAAATAAACAATACTGTGATTAAGGCAAGATATTCTTCATCGGTCCTTGTCAAGCCAATATACAATAAGCACTATACAGATATTTATCAGGTATTATCCAGTGACAAATAAAACAAGTTTCTGGAACCACATATGTCCATATATGCAAACAAATCACTTATATTAGAAAATTTCTTTTTTCAAGTTTATCACATGAGTTATGAAGTGGGGGCAACCCACACTACCCAGAGTTTTCTTGGTAATTCAACCCTAGGAACTCTCCCTTGCAAAAGGAAGAGGTGACACTAGTTTTAGTAGAGGTTCCATGGTAATTGGTAATTGCTGTAAGACCCTAAGAGTACCCAAATCAGTCCTAATTTATTTACCTCAACATCAATAATATCTAATTGATGCAATTATAGAAATGCATGAGATCAATATCTATTTTCTTCACCTGTATGATTGCAGGATCATTGTGTACTGGTGTTGCAGTTTGAACAGGTGGAGAAGATTTGACCTGCAAATCCTGTGACCAAATGAACCAAAGAAAGAACACAAATGAGCTATCCAATAATAATTTAAAATGAAGAGTATCAGAGACCAACTAAACAAAGTGTTTGGCCCATAAACAGTAAAATCAATGATGGTATACTGTAACTCCTTAAATATCAACAGGATTTTCCAAAACTCAACAAATGAAGGATTTATTTATGTCATGTTGGTGTTCAACAAAGCTTTAATAAAACCAACTGAAACTGATTTTAAGCATGAGATGTCCTAAGAAACATTGTCAAGAATTTTAGAGGCACTTTATTTATGATATTCTGCACAAAACTTTTTGCTGCAGAGGCACAGGCTTAAAATATATATAATCCCTGTCCAGGTCAAGCAAGCATGGTTGATGAATTCATGCTCGAAATCAAGCCTAGCACATCTAAGCAAGAACTTCATCTGGAATGTAAATAAAAGATGTACAAAACCATCACAACTAGCAACATGGTGTCAAAAAAATCAGCCATGAAAAAAAATCCTTGTCTGTCTGCGGCTGACAAGTTCAAAGTTGTATGCCTCATATTAGACCATCCATACAATGCCAAAGTGTATGGTTGATAAACGGTCAATCTTTTGAAAAAGGTGCAGGAATGACTGGAGACAACAATATTGGACTCAAAAAATAAAAAATGCATGTTTTCTAGTTCCAAACTGTATGGTCTAATTCAGGCAGTTTATCCAAGAAGAAATCTAGCATAAGCAATGATAGCAAGGATGATCATAATACATATTTTGCATGTTCCCAGAAAGAGGCTCTTAACACCTAGTTCAGACTTCAGTTTTTCATATGCACAGCATATGATTCTCATTGCAGATAATCAGTATACCTTGATATCAGTTCCTCGGAAGAGTATGAACTCATAAACTTTATCACTTGGAGGAACTTGTAGACCATCCTTTTTACGCCCTTCAGTTCCAAATGATCTTACTGCAAATTTTAAGTGACGTGATTTAGAACCAAAAGATATGCTCTGCATCTTTAAAAAGTAACCAGAAGAAAGAGAAGGAATAAATACAGAACTTGAAAGCAGAACTTATAACCAAAGATTTACTTTTAATATCTTTTGAGACTCACAATTTCATTATCCTCAGAAATACAAGAAAGTTGAAGTGGCTGAAAAAATATTAAATCACATAGATTCTAGAAAAATGTGGTTGCTGCTATAGCAATTGAAATTAGGATTAGCACAAAACAAAGAAGATTGTGACCCAAATTTACCACATTATGGTTCCAGCACAAGTATAAAACTTTCTATCAAAAAATGTGCATGGTAAAGTGAAAACAATAGAGGGTGTTTCAGCAGGCATAAAATCAACAAAAGCTATTGTTATGTTAGGGAAATATCACTGGTTTCATATGAAAATGATGTGATATTTGCATATGTGTAGCAATATTATCTAGCATTAGGATAGGGTCTCGTTTTTTCCTATAAATAATTACATTATAGAAGCAAAAAGGGCACAAGACAACACAGCATGTTTAAGAGACTGAAGTAACTTGAATTGTGATCATAATAATTTATCATGCAATACATTTCTTTAGACAAATTTGTTTGTGTCAGACTGTCAGTTGCTGTCCTACCACCAAAACAATATTTGGTTCTCATTGAGTGTTTAACTTTTCAAAATTTGCTATTTTGCCAGCAAAGAAGAGATAATTTAAGGAAAACACCTTTCTTTGGCCATTGATGTAAGGGAACAATGGACTAGTAGCTTAGAAAGAGAGGTAAAAGGTGAAACAGCTTCATGGTTGGTTCAGAAAATTTTAAACAAGAATATAACATCTTAATTAGTAATTACAAGTATACTTGAAAATGGAATGCCCAAGGGCATCTCCAATTACTGTTTTATGAAAAGAAAGGTATATTAGTAACTAATTCCAAGGTGAAGTAGTGATCCTTGTGAAAAGGAAAGCAGAAAGAAACACAAACATGTAGAAAAACAGTAGAAACTAAAATAAAAGACCATAAAATCAAGAGATGGACATCTTCCTGATTGGTTTTGATGACTTCATCAAGATGTGAGTATAAAAGACACCAGAAGTCAGGATTGGAAAAGAATTAAAAACCAAATTTTCAAATTTAAAAACTTGTGTGGCATGAGAATGCTTTAGGCCTTTGAATGTTTAACACACTACCATATAAATGGAATGCAAGTTGCCAGTATGTCTTGCCTCCCCTGGTGTGGAAGAGAAATCTAACAAAATGATGCCAAATAAGCAATTTAGTTGGGATGGGAGTGAAGAATACCAATGTTACGACCAGAAATGAGAGATGAAACACCCGCACACAACTGTTAGAAATAATTCTGTTATCCTGTGTAAAGGGATTCTAAGAAACATTTTGACCTCGTTAAGATATAGATTCTATGATCTACTTTGGATGAGAACTTATTCCAGATTACATACAAATCTCATCAAATCATTCATAAAAAGTAACTCCTGGAAAAAGAAGTGATATATGATGAACACTCCCTTGGTCCAGTTTTGTTCTCTTTCCAAACTTACATCTATGTTATGTGCAGACATCAGTGACATTCTATGGAGCAGTTAATCAACGGAATTTCAGAACTTACAAAACCAACAGGTCCTTCCAATTAAGACATAACACTATTGAAAATTGTGAGGATTGCACAAGTGTGTTATGCCCTACCTTTCATTCTTTCTTCTTACCATCATGGCATCCTTACTCTCGTTGAATAATAGTTTGAATCATTAACAAAAATGTCTAATACTGAAGACCATGAAGCATATTCTACAACCATAGCTGCATTTGTTCAACAACACAACATCTATTCTTCCGATAAATAGCTATGTTTTCATGCTAATGTCTTTTACCATTTCCCATTCAGCACACAACATTGAACTGGGCTCCCAAAATTTTCTTTCCCAGTAGAATCTCCCAAGTAGAAATGAACCTTCCAGTATTAAATACAACTAATATTTTAACATCCATATCCATACATAAATGACTAAACCAAAAGGCAAAACACTCCAAAGCTCCGACCCACATCACAAAATCACATTGACACAAAAAAAAAAAAAAAAAAAAAAAAAAAATTGAAAGAATCCCTGTCTCAACACCCAAAAAAAAACAAACCCAGAAAGAAAAGTCCCACAAAAAGAAAAGAAAACCCAGAAAAATAAAAATGGAAATGATTACCATTTCTTAAGCCGATGGTTAATTCTTGAGTGTCGATGTTAAAAAGAACGCCTTCGTAACGAATCTCAGACTTTGAAGTCAAGCTAATCAAGCTACCTACATAGGAATCAGCTGATGCCCCACCACCACCACCTGATGAAGATCTGGCAGCCTCTGCTGTGGCTGCTGCCATGACCTCAAAACTTAATTCAATAAAGATTGATGCTTTCTTGTTTCTTTGTTAAAGTAGAAACAGTACATGCGGATAGATGCAAAGAGTCCGTCTTTCTTTCTCTCTTTTTTTGGCTTTAATGGTGGTGAAAGGCTTCTTGGTTTCCTGTTTGATGGTCTGGTGTTGGCCTGTCCCGCTGTGTAATGAAATTGCAGGATAAGTATGTATTTGTTCCACCTACTATAATAATTGGAAAACATATGAGCAAGTACTACTTTATCTGTGTTGTAATTTATAAGTTTTGGACAATATTCAATAATAGTAATAACGAGGTGATTTGCCTTTGAATTATGAGTTGTCCTGTGATTTCTTCTATATAAAAAATTAATCAATTTTTTATATATTATAATTAGTTATTTTAATATTTAATTAATAAAATTATAATAAATCAAATTTGTTATAAATGAGTTTTTTTTTTTTTTGTCTAAAAAGCCCATTATAATCAAAACACAGGGGAAGTGATTTGTATATTTTTTAATTATAAATAACTTTTATAAATTTATCGACCCATTTTATTTGTAAGATGTTTTTTTTCCTAGTAATATCATATCTGAAATATTATATATAAAATTTTTTTTTCAAAAATAACCTAAAATCAAATAATTAAATTTTTCTAAGAAATAAACTTAAACAAAAGAGAACAAAATAAGAATTAGAAGCCAAAATCTTTTTTTTTTATTTTATAAGATTTATTTCTCATAGTATTATATTAAAAGTATTTAAAACACTTATATTTATTTTTTATATAAAAAAATCCTAGGTCATTTCTTCTGTCTATATATATATTTTCAGGCGCTAATATTAAATAAATATTAAAATATATAATTAGTCTCACATATTTATAAGAAAAAAACTAAATATATTACAAAAGAAAAATAAATATAAGTAGATTTCAAAAAAATTATTTGACTTGAAAGATAAATAAAAAGAATTAAAAAAATAATAAAGAGAAAAAAATAATAAATATCAATTTTAAAATTATCATCAATACAAATTAAAATGTATATATTAAAAAAAAACTTTAATAAAAATGGAAATAATAAAAATTTATGAGATCATAATTTTTTTATTTTATAAATTTATTATTCATATTATTATATTAAAAGTATTTCAGAGCAATGATGGTAAAAAACAATTTCCCAAAAAACCTAGGTTATATATATATATATATATATATATATATAAAGTCGCTAATATTAAATGAATATCAAAAAATATAATTAGTATGACAATAAAGAGAAAAAAATAATAAATGTTAATTTTAAATTGATCATCAACATAATTTAAAATGTAAATATTAAAAAAAAAACTTAATAACAGTAGAAATAATAAAAATTGGTGAATTCATAATTATTGTTAGGAAAAAAAATATTCCATAATTTTTTTGGTTTATAAGATTTATTACTCATATTATTATATTAAAAATATTTCACAACAACGATAGTAATTTTTTTCCCAAAAAACTTAGGGGTGTATGTGTGTGTGTGTGTGTGTGTGTGTGTGTGTGTATTAAGGTTCTAATATTAAATAAATATAAAAAAAATTAATTATTCTGACATATTTAAAAAAAATAAAACTAACAAATAATCATTATTATTATTTTGAATGTCTTATCTATAATAATTAGAAAATTCAAGATCTAACAATATTAACAAAAAAGAAATTAAAAAACAAAATAAATGAAAAAATAAAAATAAATATTATTAGAATTTAAGAAATTATTTGACTTGAAGGAAAAAAAGAAAAATCATAATAATTATTAATTTTCAAATGATCACCAGCATATATTAAAATTTGAACATTAAATAAAAAAACTTAATAACATTGGAAATAAAGACAAATTGAAAACAAAAACTTAGAGCATGTACATATAAACATGGTCAGAAATAGAAACTATGTAAGAAATATATATATAAAAAAAATAATTAATTAAAATAAAATCCAAGATTAAAAGTATAAGGGATAAAATGAAAAAACATATATGATAAATTTAATTTTAATGACAAAATCGAAATAAACCTAAACATTGAAACCGATAAAATTAAATAATTTAAAACAAAACCATAAATTAAAATAATTAGGACCAAAATAAAACTGACATCTATAATTAAATTGCATGGAAGGATAAAATTGAACAAAAATCAAACTTTGATACCAAAATTATTAGGGATTTATAATAAATATGCATGGAAGGATAAAATTAAAATAAAACAAAACTTTGATACCGAAAATATTAAGGACTTCAAACCAATTCGAAAATTCAAAGTCTGAGCACCTAAATGAAACTACAATATATAATCAATTTCATTTGAAAGATGAAAATGAAAAAAATCAAAACCTATATAATAGCATTTACGATAGTTTAGGGACTAAAATGAAATATCGCAAAAAACAATTTTGTTGACATGTGCTTGCGCAAGCAAGACAGATAAAAGGGGGAGAAAATTCAAACAACCATTGACACGTCTACGGTCACCCTATACTCACACACGCCACACCAGGGGGAAGAGAATATGGCTGAAAATCATTCTAGTTGGGTATTTTTAGACGTTGGAATACGCCGCATGCGCCGTCCAAAACACTCGTGAGCGCGGGAACGGACGGCGCGTTGCCAGTAAATTGGCAGAAAAAAGAATAAAAAAATGATAAATTATCAGGACACCCCTCTCGGCCATATCTTGGTTTTGTCTTTTTCGAGGAACAAAATGGTTATTTCACTGTGCAAAGAATATATTTAAAAATAAATAAACCATTTAGCTGAATTGAATCGGATTGATATTGTGCAATTATTGTTGAACCCCTAAGTCTAGTGGCTTTATTTTATCTTTTTTGAGGGTCAAATTCTCTATTTAACAGTGCAAAAAAGAAAAAAAACAGTAAACCAAAAGAACCGAACAAACCGACCCGAAAATTGAGCATCACTATTGTCGTCCATAGTGTTTTGTGCCTTGGTGAACAATGACCTAGTCGTGATCTATTTTAGTTGTACTAGTTAATTGCCCGCACTACGTTGCGGGCTGAGCAAATAGTTTTTATAACTATTTGAATTGAAATAATTAATATATTTTGCTAAATCAAAAATAAAATATAACATTTATACATATCTGGTTTGATATAATGAAACACATTAACATTCCCTATTATAACAATGACAACATCAAATGTTTGATGTCTAAAAAATATCATTACTATTATTGCTAAAATAACAAAAATTATTAAATTACCCTGATAAAAAAATCTTGAAAATATTAACAGAAAAATTAGTAAGAAAAAAAATATTATTATTATTACCTGCGTGAATAATGGGAAAATCAATTCAATAAAAGAAAAGAAAAAGCCCAAAAACTTTAATAAAAGAGCAAAAAAAAAATCAACTTAAGAAAATTATTTGACGTGAAAATAATAATAACAAATGAATAAAAAAACCAAAAGAAAGAAAAAATGAGAAAAATAAGAAATATCATTTATCAAATGATCACAGATACAAACTAAAATTTAATAACAAAATTTTTGAAAAAAATTCTACCTTAACAAAAGATAAAATAATAAATAAATAAAACTAAGAGCACATATATATAAACATGGAAAAAAATATGAACTATTTAAGAAATATAAAAAATAAAGGAATTAAAATAAAAAAATTAAAAGTATAAGGGCCAAAATGAAAACCAAATATATTATCAATTTCAATCAAATGATAGAATTGAAAAAATCAAATCTTATGTACTAAAAATATTAAGAGATTTAAAAGCAATATGAAAATTAAAAGAATAAGGACCGAAATGAAAATGTAACATATAATCAATTTCAATCGAAAGACACAATTGAAATAAATCAAAACTTACATAATAAAAATAAGGATCACACAGAACAAATAAAAAATAAGGGATTGAAATGAAAAATCCAGAAACCTGGGGGTTGATGAGTAGTTTAAGGTGAATGAGAGAGAAAAGGAGGGGCAAAGTTAAACCACCCATCGTCTTGTCTCTGGCCACCTTTCACTTACATGCGCATTACCATGAGGAAGATCACATGGCGGTGCATCCCAATAGACGATGGTTGAACATTTGCCTCCATCGTAAGATGCCACACACGCCACCCAAAGAAGGCATGAGGTGTATCACTATGGCCCGCGTGCGAGACACGCACTAACTGTAAACCGAGATAAGAAAATAAAAATATTATGAACAATTACTGCATTATCCTTGTGCCCAAGTCATCTATTTTATCTTAGTAGAGGTTATATCCGTATTTATCTATTTTAAAAATATAAAATTCTCGTGGCACTCTTCCCGCCTAGAGCTAATTTTTGTAATTTTCAAGGGATATAATGATTATTTCACTATGCAAAGATATATATATATAAAACAGCAGACCAAACTGGACTAAACCTGACCGGAAATTTGTATTTACCGCAGAACCCCTTCGCCCAGAACCTTTTTTTTTTTTTTAGGGACAAAAATGTTATTTTATTGTGCCCCATAACTGATTTTTGTCATTTTCAAGGGATAGAATGATTATTTCACTATGCAAAGAAATATATATATATATATATATATATATATATATATATATATATATATATATATATATATCAAATGACTATTCTGATAAATTTGCATTTACAATGGAACCTCTTCGCCTAGAACCCCTTTTTTTGTCTTTATTGAAGGACATGATTGTTATTTTACTGTGCAAAAAGACAAAAAAAAACCAGCAAACCAGCCACCTAGATGACACAAACCGAACCGAATACTGAGCAACACTATTATAATTCACAGTGAAAACACACAAAAGCTACAATAACAACTTCGAGCTCTTTTAGTATATTAGATAATAATAGATGATAGATATATTGATTTCTTTTAGATTAAACCAATTGACTAATCCTCATTTTTAGAATTATAAAAGAATTATTTGTACAATGAAAAGGACTTCCTTTTATTTAATAAATTAAATAAATAATTTATTGTTGAATAAATAATAAATTATGAAATAGAAGCGTATTATTATATTTTTATTCAATTATATAAAAATAAAAATTTAAAATTTATACATAAAAGAAAAATATTTTTCTAATATAATTTCTCTTTATTTTATTTATTTATTAAAACTATATTCTTTATTTGATAAATATTGAAAGTTAAAGAATATAGTAAATTAAATGTTTTAAAATAAAAATAAATAACAATCTTACTATTATTTTTTATCTTATTGATTCTCTCCTTTCCTTATATGAGAATTATAAAAAACATTTCTCAAAAAATAATATTCTGATCTAAATGTACAAAAACAATATACTGCTCATTTGTTGGCATGGGAAATTATATGATAATTAAAATAAATATTTATAAAAAAAATTAATAATAATAATCATATAGAGATATAAAAAAAAAGCTTTCTAATATTATAAGAAAATGCTATAATATTATTTCAAAATAAAATAAAATTATATTTAATAAAATAATATCCTAAATATATTTATAATAACTTTATTTTAATGAATTTAAGAGGGAGCTTTATAAAGCCTATATTACTAAAAAAGCTAAAAGAAAACGAAAGTTTAAACAATAATGAACAGTCTTTTTGCACTATTTATTTAGATTTAAAGACACCGTGGATTATAATAATTAAATTACTATTTTGCCCCTCTATTTACTGTATATTTAGCCTAGGGTCGGGGGTGTTTTCGGTTTTTTTATCTTCCTGTGTACAGTAAATTAACCATAATATCCATGAATTAAAAAAAAATGCACAAGATCCGCCGAGGACATACAGGTTATTGCACATATTTTTTTAAATGGATAAATACATATTTACCCACATATAAGACAAAATGAAACAATAAATCACATTGGCAATTGGGTCATTACACTTTTTTTTTAAATGATTAAATGTGTTAATACCCTCATATAAGAAAAAATACAAGAATTTGGTGTAGGGGTATACCAATAATTTACTATTTTTTTATTTTTTTTTGTCGAATTACTGTTGGTGTGTCGCCAGACACGCCGTTCGGTCTCTGTTCTCAATCGGGTGTCGAACGGCACGTGCAGTGTATTATCTAGCCCAAAAATGCCTAACCAATGTCTAGAATGACTTTCACCTATGTTATCTTCCTCCCGGTGTGGCACGTGTGCTTACAAGGTGGGCGGAGACATCTCAATGGTCTGTTGAATTTTTTTCCTCTTTTCTCTCTCCAGCCTGCGCAAGCACTTGTCAGCATTACTGTTGATTGTGCATTTTCAGTTTAATCCCCTTGATCTTTCGATTGTTTTGTATGGTCCTTATTGCTATTATATAGGTTTTGATTTGTTTCAATATGGTCTTTCTAATGAAATTAATTATATATTGTAGTTTCAATTTGGTCCTCTGTCTTTTAATTTCCAAATTAGTTTAAAATCCTTAATATTTTTAGTATCAAAGTTTTGATTTGTTTCAATTTTATTCTTCCATGCAAATTGATTATAAATCCTTAATATTTCGGTATCAAAGTTTTTATTTGTTTCAGTTTTATCCTTCCATGCAAATTGATTATATATTTCAGTTTCATTTCAGTCCTCATTTTTTTCAATTTCTGGTTTTGTTTTAAATTATTGAATTTTATTGGTATCAATATTTAGATTTATTACAATTTTGTCCTTCAAGATAAATTTATTATATATGTGTTTTTTTTTGCCCTTATATTTTTAATATTTTATTTTATTTTAATTCCTAGATTTTTTGTATATATATTTCTTACATAATTCCTATTTTTGTCCATATTTATATATATATGCTCTTAATTTTTATTTCCAATTTTTTTCTATTCTTATTAAGATTTTTTTTATTGATTAAATTTTAATTTGTCCTGGTAATCATTTGAAAATTAATATTTATTATTATTTCTCTTATTTTTTTTAATTCTTCTAGTCAAATAATTTCTGTAAATCTAATAATATTTATTTTTATTTTGTCATTTATTTTGTTTTTAAATTTCTTTTTTGTTAATATTGTTAGATCTTGAATTTTCCAATTATTATAGATAAGACATTCAAATATAATTATTATTTGTAAGTTTTGTTTTGTTTTAAATATGTTAGACTAATTATATATATTGATATTTATTTAATATTAACACCTATATATATATATATATATATATGTTTTTTTAAAAAAAAATTAGTATTATTGTTTTGAAATAGTTTTAATATAATAATATAAGAAATAAATATTATAAGATAAAAAAAATTATGGATTTTGTTTTTAACAATAATTATGGTATCACTAATTTTTATTATTTACATTGTTATTTAGGTTATTTCTTTTTCAATGTTTACATTTTAAATTGTGTTGATGATCATTTAAAAAACATGATATTTATTTTTGTTTTTTCATTTATTTATTTTTTAAATTGCTTTTTTTTTTGTTAATATTGTTAGATGTTGGAATTTCTAGTTATTATATATAAGCCATTCAAAATAATGATAATGATTATTTGTAAAAAATTTTCTTATAAATATGTGAGACTAATTATATATTTTGATATTTATTTAATATTAGCACCTTAATATATATATATATATATATATATATATATATATATATATATTATTTTTAAAAACTAATAATTTACTATCAGTGCTCTAAAATATTTTTAATATAATAATATGAGAAAGAAATCTTAAAAAATAATAAAAAAATTATTTCTTTTTCAAACAATAATCACAGTGTCGTCGATAGCATGAAGAATAATAATTAGAATATTAATCATGTATAATAATATTTATAATGAAAACTATAATAATTTTGACAAAAAATAATCGTTCAATGTTATTTTTTGTAAAAATAATCTCTACATTCTTTTTTATGTATGATATTTCAGATCTCATGTAAAAAAAAAATATGTGAAACCATACATAGACAAGACAAGTAGTAAAGTAATTATCAAAATATTTTTAACAGTAAAAATATTCGATCACTTTTAGACAGAAAACCCCCGGTTTATAATAGATTCTATTAATTTTAATTTTACTAATTAAATATTAAAATAATTAATTACAATATATATAAAATTAATTAATTTTCTACATAAAAGAAACCTAGTATAACCCGTATATAAACAAGTTCGAGAAGTTATTGCATTTGGTCTTTTTTTTTTATTTTAAAAAATAGTTGATAACAATGTTATATGTATTAGTTGAACTTTGGTCGCTCATCACTCTAGTGGTTGAAAAGTCGACCTAAAACCTTTTAGATTGAAAAACAAAGGCTGTATTTGTTTCCCGGAATTCACTTTCCGAGAAACCACTTTCCAAACTTTCCTGTGTTTGTTTGCCTTCCAGAAAGTTGGTCAACGAAAAACACTTTCCAGTTAAAGAAAAATTTGGCTTGGTTTTCAGGAAAGTGTTTTCCGAAAAATTTGGGCAGAAAACACTTTCCGGAAGTTGTGAAAAATTTAGAAATGTCATTATTTGCTGATTATATTAAATTTGATCCTCAAACTTTTGATTGCTATATATAATTTGTTTTGAATATTTATTTTTCAATTCCATCTCTTAAAATTTAATTTTTATATTAATTCTGGTCTTTATTTTTATAATTGCTATTTGCTTTTTTCTTATCATTTTTTTATTGAAATTTTTTATCTATCAAATTTGGTCCTCATTTTTTTTATTGTTACTTATTTTATTTGAAATAATTTATGAAATGTTAATTATTATTATTTTAATTTATTCACCTTTCATTTTTTTTTAAATTTTTAGATTTTATCTCTATTATTTTGATTATTATTTATTTTATTTGAGATAATTTATGAAATTATATTTTTTTTCAATTTCATTCTCATTCAACTTTTTAATTTGTAAGATTTGTTCCTCATTATTTTAATAAACTTGAAAAAAAAATTAATTTATTAATAAATTATTTTCCAGTTCATTTTCCATAACACAAACAAACACTGGAAAGTGTTTTCCAGTTCATTTTTCATAACACTGCCAAACATCGGAATTCACTTTTCAGGAATTCACTTTTCAGGAATTTACTTTCCCTAGAATTCATTTTCCAAAAGGAAACCACTTTGCAGCAAACAAACGGGGCCAAAATTCTATTTATTTTTCATCCGAAACATCTATGAAATATATTTTTGATTTTGATTTCTATCTTTTTTATTATTTGTATAATTTATGTTATTTTAAATTTTTATCCTTTAATATTTTAATTTATTAAGAATTGAGTTTTATGATTTTTTCATATAAGATACTCCTTGTCTAATAATTTATAGATCACAAATTTAAAAGGTCAACATAAATTGATATTAAAAAATCAACGTATGTTTTCACATACATTGTTGTATTTATCTCCTGTGGAAAAATATTTTTTTTCTATCTTGATATTGTTTTTAAATTTGATCAATTTGTTGTCTTTACTTAATTTTTTATAGTCTAATTAAAATAAAACTAAATTATTTGACCTAGTGGGTGTTTGGCTCTGCGATGACTTCTGTGGTTGAGATTTACTGTAGAGCCAAACTGTTTGGTAAATTTTTGGACCATAGTTTTGTACTATGGGTCCTACCAAAAACTGTGGTTGAACAACAGTTTTTGAAAAGCATCTTTTTGATGCTTTTCACCCGAACACAGACCAAACAAAACGAAGATGAACACGATAACAGTAACTACCCTCAGCGTTTTTCATCATTTTCCGGCCCCGTTTGGCATTGCGATTCAATCTGCTTTTTGCTGCTTTTCGTTGTTTTTTTTTTTAAAAAAACCGGCGGTTTAGTGTTTTTAGATCATTTTGATGTGCTGATGTCAAAAATAATTTTTAAAAAATAAAAAAACATCATTTTGATGCATTTCGGCACGAAAAGCACTTTAAAAAACAAAAGCAACCACACTCCCAAACACCCCCTCCATCACAATTACACACAGTATCAGAGAGGAAGATGAAGACAATTATTTTGGAAAAAAAAAAACATACAAGAGAAAAAAAAAAAACAATGCTAGATACTGAAGGCCGAAACACGTTTAGGTGGAATCAACAGTTTGATAAAGGAGTGAGCTCATTAGGTGTAGATAATCCCATCTCCCACACTACATTTCTTTCATCATCGCCATTGATGTTATCTTCACCATCGTTGATTTTATATTCACTCATTTCATTTCTTCTCCCATAGTAACTTGAATTTTGTAGAGTTGTGAAAGAAATGGACAGTGAAGTGGATACAAGTCAGAGAAGAAATCGGAGATAATAAAGAGGAGTGGTGGAATCGTGATTGTTTGGTTTTCAGGAAAGGAAAGGAAAGGATAATAATGTTAAAAGTATTTTACTGAGAGAGAGAGAGAAACACAAATATCTAGGTAAATATTTTTTATCCCCATAATATTATTATTCTTAAATATAGTCCTTTTAGTTTTATTTTTATTTCGTATCTTATTCTTAATTTAATACAATTTTCATTAAAAAATTAAAATAATATTAGGAAATTAAGAGATCTAATTGAAATAAAGTAAAATCACAATTTTAATGATGGTTAACTATCAACTCTTCAATTTTTTTAATTGAAAAAACTATATAAAAATCATATTTAAAAAATATAGATAGATAGATAGAGATCAACCCTGATGATCTATAATACTTAAAATATATGTGTGTGTGTGTGTCCTTTAAAATAATTTCATATAGCTATATGAAAAACATAGTAACCAAACATATGAAACTGTTTTTCATTAAACTCAAACTTAACCACGGTTTTAATCAAACACTAAAATTTCAATTATGAACTGCAACTAAAAACGTTTTTCATGAAACTGTTTTTTTTTCAATCTCAACCATGACAGCAACAGCTGTGCCAAACAGGCTCCTAGTCAGGTCTATGACCGCAATTTTTTTTCCTCCTTAAAACATATTTATAAAATATAAACATTATTTTTTTACATACGCAAAAAAAAAATAGTTTGGCTGTACAGCACCACATCAGTTCATACCTAGTGCAACATTATTAATTTTGGTCTTCATAACTTATCAATTTAATAAATAATGATGAAGTAATAATTCAAAGAGATCCCCAGATTTAGATTATTAACATGACAATAATGACCACAATTAATAAGATTAATTAAACAAATGGGTCTGTCTATTTCCATTACAATAAGTTAGAATACATACTAAACAAATATAAAAATTCCTTTGAAATTCACTGAGTTCAGTCTCAATAGCCTCTTTTTTATATTCAAACACTCGGAAAACTATAACATGTGAGTGAATAAATCTCGATTATTATAAATTTTTATAAGAAGTATATATTTTAAATTGAACTCGAAAACTTGTGTGGGTCTCGTATCCTCAAATAATTAACAAACCCAGAAAGCAAAACTCCACAGTAATGCTTTATTCTAGCTCTCTATAACTATGTGTTCTTGAATGTTACTGTCACTATGGAAGCCTTCAAAACAACAAAAGACCTTTCAAAGTCAATCTCATGCCTGCTGCACACCACTAGGAAGATCCCGGTGCCTCTGCTGCTGATATGGCCTTAATTTAAATTATAGATCTGTGTGTTTTAGCGCAGCTTGAGATCATCAGGTCCTACGTGCAACTGGATGATCCTGATACGCACAACACGAAGAACACCTTTTCATTCTGCAATATAAGGTAGAAAAATTCATAAAAATTCAGACACGCAGTCGCTGAAAAATTCACGTGGTTCATAAAAACATCTAATGACAAGTCCATCCGAGCTTTGAGGATAAATTAGAACACAAACAATCAAAGATTTCGATGCAAGTATTTGCTTCCACACTATAAGAAACAACAGGAAGACAAAGTGGAAGCTTCACGGAAATTCATGGACCTCCAAGATTGAAGTTAAGTTGGTCAAGAGCTGTAATTTTGATCGCGACATAGCTCATTAACATATGAAAAAAAATCATCAAAATCACCCTCGTCTAAAGAGCTGAATTATCTTTGAAACACGAAATTAATGCATTGACATAGAGCAGCAGATAAACTGGAGCACATGCATTTGAAGGGATTTGTTTCCTTTCTCAGTATCAGGTTTGATCTTTTCTATACATATTTGTTATCTTGCGATATTTGTTTATTGGACTTGCAGGATGTTCAATAAATTCAAAAATTAATCGTAATGTGTATAAATTAGCCTGAACATCTCGGTTATAAAAAAAAATCCAGAACACATGTTGGACACTATAATCGGATTATCAAGGGATTTTGGCCGCGAAACAGTAGGAGATCGCAAAAGAAATAAAACACAGAAGCATCGAGGTTTTATGAGGAAAACCTTCTAGTTGCAAAGACAACCTATATCTGAGCTCAAAATTTGATTTTAATCAAAGGGAGCCATAGTTTTGTCAATTTAATTCGTGCCCCAAACATAATATTTACGTCTTCAAATCCTCTGCTGTCTATGCTCTAATTCTTCATAGGTACCACCAATTACATCACATCAGGCAAACATCATTCAATTCTAGACTCATTCAAATCAACAGATCAACAGATAGAGACATTAAAAGAAACAGACAGAGAAAGAATGAAACACGAAATAAAGTATAAACAACCTATAAATTTTAAAATATTATTTATATTATTTTTTAATATATTTTTTTAAATAAAAAATTTTAACTTAAAATTTGCATACAGATGCATATTATTTTGTACTTGATTTTTATATAAAAAAAATGTGGTGAAATTTGAATCCGTAACTAGTGAGTTTAAGTTTTCAGGTGAGATGATTATTTAACATGATTTCAAAACTTTGTTGACCCAGTAGTCACTAACTCAAATTTAACTACTCTCATTCTATTTAATAAAAATCAAACATAAAATAGTATGAATATGTGCAATTTCAAGTTTAAAATTCAAAGGACTTTCATTTAAAACAGTGTATTAGAAAATAATATAAATAATAATTTGGAGCTTTACCTAACCAGATAAATTTTTGAATGAAATGATTATTTAATAAAAAAATATATCAAAAATTTAATTATAATATTTATAATATATTATTTTTCTAAACATTATATTATTTTCTTACATTATTTTACTATACTAAAAAAAAACAACTCATGATCACTGGCATTGACTCACCTACTTGCTTTCCCATCATTGGGCCATGATGTCAAGAAGTTTAAGGACTAAAACATCATAGGAGAAACAAGTCTTGTGTTGAGTACAGTTCTTGCTAGTGATTCGAATGGATTTGCAAACTAGGATAGACATGAGAGATTCTAGAAACAAACTGTGTAGCCCACTACCATAGAGCTGTCACTGGATAGGTCTTCTTCTTCTTCTTTTGACAGCCTCATGTGAACACTCAGTCCCCTGCCATTAAAATGAAAATCAGTTGGTGAAATAAGCATAAAAAAAGAAGAACTGGCAGCTTGCATGATGAAGACAAGAGGCATGAGCTAAGATTAAGAATGTTGTGTGCCTTTTTTTATTGAGTACCTTCCCCTGTAACCCTGCTCATGTGCACAGGTTTGTCTTCTAAAAGAAAAATAACCAACCAGTTTCGAGACATTGGGGACAAGTAAATATAGAATGCACTCGAGAAGAACAAAAAAAAAAAAAAACAGCCCAAAAGGTTTTTTTATATATATTATTATTATTATTATTATTATTAATATGGGTGTTCCAATAAACTTTCATATATTTCAACTAATTTTATATGTCCTGAAACTAATGATTATATAATTCTCCAGTAATCATTATAATAACAATGACATAGTTCAAACCTGATAACACAAGAAGAATAAATTATTTAGTTCCAATATCTTATTACTAAACCATTTACTAGATGATTAGGTCAATTTTCTTTATTTAATCTGACAATTATATGTCAAGTAATTTCCAAAGATAATTTGGAAGAATTTCCTTCAAATATTTGAGGATAAATCCCAATCTCTGACGTCTTATGCCCCATTTGAGGATCAATTGCATCGGTGTGAGGGGGGGAACTTTTACTTCCTTTTCAATCCTTCTTCCACCACTTGGAGGATCGAATGGACAGTGCTGAAATTCTTATCTTGGTATTCGAAGAGAAAGTAGAAAGTTGACTCAACTTTCTCTGGAAACGTTGTCTAATGTTGTATTAAAAGCCAAACACAAGTCTACATTGCCATCGTCAAAAGAAATAAATGTACACTTTGGCTGCTTGCTTTGTCTCATTGTCAAACCCCGGCTGCGGCGAGTTTTCTTAATTAACACTTTTGTTTTAAGAAAGTTTATATTTTAAACTTTAAATTTAAATCATGACCTGGATAAAAATATTAATTTACAAGGAGAATTATACAATTGTTTCTAGTTTGGTTAATATCCATGCATGTAAAAGTTATAAATCTGATTGTATTCAAGAATTTGGCCCAGCAGAGGAAGGGACTGGCGCCAGAGATTCGATTTCTCTTTATGCACTTATGATCTTTGTGGTATCTTATTTGTCCATTAAATTTGCAGGATGTTCAGTTGATTCAGGGATTAATTATGGTATGTGTAAGCTGACCGGGACACCTCGGTTATAATTTTTTTTTGGATGACTTAGCCTAAATTAATTTCACTAATTAAAATAATATCATTTTAGTTTTTTTAAACTTTATTGAAAGCATTCTCAAACATGACATATGGTTCATCAAAAACCATCTTTGAAATCACATTTTATTTTCTCCTCTTCTCATGACATAACAAGCTAAGAATTTTTCTTTTAAATCTTTTTTTTTTAAATTATTCTCATTAATTTTTGTCGGTTGAGTACAATCTACAAATAAACTGAATCTTCAAAACATTCAATTTCAATATCATAATCATCCTTATCAAAAACTTGTTCTCTCTCATCATGTGTTTGAAATGGTTTCTCAAAATTACTCATTGATCTATGATCATTCTTATAATGAGTTTGTTTTCTCTCGTCATGTGTTTGAAATGGTTTCTCAAAATTACTCATAAATCCATGATCATTCTTATAATGAGTTGATTTTGTAATTTATCTCCACATATTTTTCATCACCGGTTCTTTATTAGGAACCTTTTCATCCTTTTCTACAAAGCACATTCTTTTCTGCTATTTTTTCTAGCCATGATTTTTCAATCACATGATAAGCAAATTGTTAGGTGAGCTCCCATAATATAATTTATATTATTCTTCAATACATCTCCTCAAGTGAAAAATCTCTTGGGCTTGAAATTTGCATATACCCACATTACCTTGTGCTTGATTTTTATCAAATAGAATGAGGGTGATGAAATTTGAACTCGTGACCGCTGGATCAACAAGACTTTGAATACCATATTAAGGAACCATATCATTTCATCTAAAAACTTAAGCTGTTAGGTGAAGTTTCATAATATGATTTATATTATTCTCTTAGACAAATAACTATTGAGATTGCTGTATTTTAATGTTAGAAAAACAAATTGAAATCGAATAAGGTTGCCACATAGAACCTAATTCATAATTTGACATCTAAATATTTCTCTTCAAATAGTCTATCTCACTAAAAAATTTAAAACTTCACAAATAAACTCAAAAACTAACATAAACAAAATAAGAAACATGAACAATAAAGGAAAACAATCCTAAAAAATCTAGGAAAAATATAACTATTAACTAAAATATTTAATTTCATAAACTAGAAAAAAAAAATAAAACTAAATAATAAAACAAATAACTTGTCATAAAAAATCCTCCTCCAAACATTACTGATTTTAACATATGTGTATCTCTAATAGCCCCTCTCCCTTCTCTCTCTCTCTCTCTCTCTCTCTCTCTCTCTCACGAGAATAAAATCATATTATATCTCCTTTAGCTTTCTAGTAAAAGCATAAGCACTACTCAATACTTATCATGCTTTACCCAAAGTACATCTCACGTAAGCTGCGGTACTCTACGATGACTAGGGTTTGAAATTTTTTTTTATTAATTTTTTTAATTTTTTTAGATTATTTATTAGGATGATGTAAAAATAATTTTTAAAAAATAAAAAAATTATTATTTTAATATATTTTTAAATAAAAAATACTACAAATAACAACTACATCCACTAATATACTCTAGAACAATCCCTTTCACCCATTTTACCTGCGTCCTTCCTTTGGAAACACACATGAGGATCCTGAGTTTTTCCACCTTTCCTAGCTTTTTTTATTCTCGGCGGAGAGAAAGAGGCGGTGGGTCCATGCTTTTCAGTCTTGTAAAGACTCCAAGTGTATAGTTTAGGCATGATGATGTGTGCATGCATGTGTTTGGCCTTGAAATTCATGTGGGACAAAATAGATGCTTATCTTCATCACCCACCAAGCCCAAGCCGAAGCCGAAGCCGAAGCCGAAGCTGTTTCTCTCTTTCCTCCATTCCTTTTAACTCATAACAGCTCTAAAACACCTAGGCATTCCCACGTCACCACGCAGTCGCATATTCTTCTATCTCCTTCTCTCTCTATCCCCCTCAAATATCCAAATCACCCTTCCATCACCTGCACTCCCAGCCACCAAACCGTGGGCATTTCCGTCACTATGTCTGATCCCCACGCTCCGAATCCAGAAATCACCTTCTGAATCCCCAAACCACCCTCGCGTAACCTGAAAAAACATGACAAGGAATAAGGGTTAAATTGTAATTTGGATAAGAAATGAGTTTTGGTGGGGTCCATTAGTAATAAAAAAAAAGGGGAAAGAAAGAGAATAAAAGAAGGGAACGTGAGTGGATCTCACAAAGCAGACGCCAAAGAACGACAGCAACAAAAAATATAGAGTGGGGGCTCAAATTTTTTCTTAGAGAGAGAAGAATAAGAGATAAAGTTGTAGAGAGATAAAGGAAGAAAGAAAAGTTCGTTTTAGAGACGTTACCGGACTCCAAAGCAACATTCCGCCGGAATTTACTCGCTCCCATTTCGCGTCCGGTCTAGTGTTTTTCAATTTCAATTCAAATAATAATAATCCCTAATTCCTCTTCTAATTCTAGGGTTTCTCGCTCCGTCTGTTACTCCTAACCTTCAAACTTTCAGTCTTTTTTATGATTCTCAGTTCCAAACCATCAAATCTGTAGAAATCACAGGGCTTCTTTCACTGCTAGGGCCTTTATAAATTTGGGTTTTATAGATTTAGTGAAGCTAGAGGGGCAATTCTGATGCTTACGCCACAGAGGAAAGTGTGGTCGGGGTGGTCGTTGACGCCAAGAAGCGAAGCGGGTCAAAAGAATGGAAGCGAGTCGGGGTCGGATCCGAAGGGAAAGAGTGTGGATTTTGTTGAACAAGTGACGCCTAATGGAGTGCGACCCAATTTGGACGGTGAAGATTTGGCGGATAAGGTTTCAAAGCTTGAGAATGAGGTTAGTTTCTGGTTTCGGGTCTCGTTAATTTTTTCACCTTCCGTTTTGTTTCAAAGATTTTTTTCATTTCTTGTAGTTGGGTTGTCTTTGAATTTGATGGGGGGTTTTAGATTTTGCTTTTATTTTTGTGATTTTAGTGCTCATAGAGTATGAAGTTTGTTACTTTTTTTTCTTGTGTTTATAGTCAGGTGGGTTTTTATTGGAGGATTTTTGGTTAATCCTAATAGTGGTGAATTAGTTGATGGAATTACTTTGTAATAGTAGATTGGATGGTGGGGACGGAGAATAGTAAGTTGTGTATTTTGATTTTCCTCCCCTGCTTTCACTGTGCTATAGGAAACTATTGATATTTGATTTGGATGTGGTACTGTGACCAGATTGTGGCTGTTGTGTAATGTCTGCGTATGCCATTTTGATTAGCAAGAAAGTGGAGTTCAAAGTTGGTAAATCATTAAGAGTGCTTACTGCACATTTTACATCAATTGCTGTCTCTAAACTCCTCGGATTCATAAATGCAATCATTATTTATGTTTCTGGTTGGCAAATTTAGATTCTGTTAGATTTTGCTTCCTGCTTGTAGCGTTGAATGGAAGCAGTTTGATTTCAAGCCTTCATTTATTTGAAATTCAACCACTTCTGGCCTCCTCTCACCACAGAAAGAAGAGAGATGAGACAGCTAGATTAAATCAACTGTCCAATGTCAAATATGCTGCATGCAATTCTTGCTTTATTGCATAAATTTGTTGAAATTAAGCAAATGAAATTGATCTTAATAATTCTGATACCGTGTCCATAAATATTGTTCTCCAAGGCCTGCTTGTATAGTTGCATTTATGCATCTAAATCAATGCAGAGCTGAAGTTGAACTGATATAAACAATCTTTTCTGTGTTTGTATTGGTTAAAACTTGGGAATTAGAGTTTGAACTAATAAGCAATGTTGTGATTGTTCAGGGTATGTATATGTGTGGTAAATGAACTTTGGTGTAGAAATCTGATATATTGATTGAAAAAATGACTTGTAGATTTTCTGGAAGCAACAACTAGTTGCTTCAGAAAAAGAGTAAAAAGTGAACAGATAAAGGGAGAGAGAGTGTTTTAAAATGAACGTGTAGAACTCAATCAAAGCATTTAATTATGCAATCAAAGGGAGAAAAAGACTATTAATTTTCCTAACTAGTAGCCTTTCTAGTAAAACCTTTAAATAACAGACTTAAAATGGCACCCTATGAAACTAAAAGATGTGGTTAGACAATAAGTTGTGCAAAATATGTGAGATTGTTGAATTCACTGTTCTGCTATCTTTAAGAAGTAGAATAAGTCATAAGATAAAGTCCTAGCTAACTTTATATAGAAGACTGCATAACCACACAATGCAAGTTTCTAACAGCTAATGACGGTCTTTCTTTGACTGGAAGTTGGATGCCTTTATACTCTTATGCTCATTTTATCTGCTGATCTGTATCCCAGTTATTTGAGTACCAGTACAATATGGGGCTTCTCCTGATTGAGAAGAAGGAGTGGGGTTCTAAGTATGAAGAGCTGGTGCAAGCATTTACAGAAGCAAAGGAAGCAGTCAAACGGGAACAAGCTGCACATTTGATTGCACTTTCTGATGCTGAAAAACAGGAAGAGAATTTGAGAAGGGCCTTGGGTGTTGAGAAACAATGTGTGCTTGATGTAAGATACTAATGTCTTTCTTTGATATTATAAATGAATTTTTTTAACAGCATTCACTTGCTTTTTAAATAGACTGCTGTCATGCATAATCTGTCTCCCTTGATCACTTGATAACTTGAACAAATGAACTTACTCTGATCATAGGGAATGTTAAGGGTTAGCATCTGTTAAATTAGAAACTCCCTAAGGTAGAATGTTGCTAGGCCCTGGAGAATGACTTGCATTGCTGATATCATGCAAGAAGGTTTGCCAGATATTTTATTTCCAAGGTGATTTCCTTGACTTCCTCTTATTGTGGTGAAAAATTCTCCAATGAGGGGTAAAATGAACAGCTCAAGTTCGATTTTGAGATTACTTTTTCCTGCTCTAGAGAATGTTATCATGCATTGTTTAAGAGTTTTATATTGCCCTCACTACTTGTGCAAATTTGTGATTTTATTTCTTCCGCTAGTGTAAAGGCGCCTTTTAATGAAAAATTTCTTCCACTTTTCTGCCATGAATTTCTGAGTAATCTGTGAATTTGTTGGCTGATGTAGTTAGAGAAGGCAGTACACGATATGCGTTCAGAAAATGCAGACCTTAAATTTACAGCCGATTCAAAACTGGCTGAAGCAAATGCATTAGTTACGAGTATTGAAGAGAAGTCTCTGGAGGTAGAGGCAAAATTGCGTGCTGCTGATGCCAAGCTTGCAGAAGTGAGCAGAAAGAGTTCTGAGATTCAGAGGAAATTGCTGGATGTGGAATCTCGAGAAAGTGATCTTCGAAGGGAGCGCTTGTCCTTCATTGCAGAGTATGCTCAATTACTTTGCCTTCACTAATTACTATTGAATCTGCTTCCTCCCTTCTTTGTCTGCACTCTTCAGTATGAATAGGGTTCAAATTGTGCACATGTTAATCATGTTGCTGACATTACATTTCTCTCAGGAAAGAGGTGTACGAGACCACTTTTTCTAAGCAAAGGGAGGACTTGCAAGAATGGGAGAAGAAATTACAAGAAGGAGAAGATAGGCTATCAAAGAGTCAAAGAATTATTAACCAAAGAGAAGAAAGGGCAAATGAAAATGATAGGATACTTAAGCAGAAAGAGAAGGATCTTGAAGAGGCACATAAGAAGATTGAGGATGCAAACTCAATTTTGAAGAGGAAAGAAGATGATATTAGTAACCGGCTCACTACTCTAACTATAAAGGAAAAGGCATGTTTTTTCATCATCGTGTTCTGTTATTGAATCATTTATAAATGTAAATTCTAATTTCTCTGTCTGATTTGTGCAGGAATTCGATGCTACAAGAAAGAAATTAGAGGTGAAAGAAGTAGAGTTACGTGTGCTAGAAGAGAAGCTAAATGAGAGAGAAAGAGTGAGTCTATGCAGAATACTTTTTTTTCCCGGTGTTCTCATATGATGACATGTTTTAAATGCTCTACATGCATGTTGTTCTGGTTCTATGCCACAAGTAACTGATAAGTCACACAATGACAATCAGATTGGATCCTTGGTGGTTGAGCAAACGATAAATCACCATAATTGATCTAGATATTCCAATAAGAATATTTCTCTGGCTCTTCCAATTTGAGCAAGGTTTTGGTGATGTGTGTGTATTATCATCGTTTTCCCCTACATCTGTTAATCATTCTTGTGCATATTCTTATTAGAGTATACTTCTCTATATCTGTTGAATCATTCTTGTGCATCTTTTTATTAGAGTACACAAACATCCAAAATTTAAACCTTCAGAATGGTCTGCTAATCTAGAATTTTGCTGTTTGATCACAAAAGATCACATTTGTAATTATCATTTTTCCCCTTTTTTAATATAAATAGCTGTTACTTATCATTCTATTTGATTTTCCTTTTGCATGGGACATCCAAAGGTTGAGATTAAGAAGCTAACTGATGAACACAATGCCATTTTGGATGCAAAGAAGCATGAATTTGAGTTGGAAGCTGAGCAAAAGAAGAAATCTTTGGAGGATGATCTCAAAAACAAGGTAATTGAGGTAGAAAAGAGGGAAACTGAAATCAAACATAAGGAAGAGAAAGTTGCAAAACGGGAGCAGGCATTGGATAAGAAACTGGAGAAGCTTAAGGAGAAAGAGAATGAATTTGAATCAAAGTCAAAATCTCTGAAGGAGAGGGAGAAGGCCATCATATCTGAACAGAAGAATTTGGAGGGAGAGAATAACCAACTTAAATCTGCCAAAGAGGTTTTTCTAAATCTTAAAGCTGAACTGGAAAAAACCAGGGCTTCAAATGAAGAACAGCTTTTGAAAATCCATGAAGAAAAGGATCGTCTCAAAGTGAGCGAGGAAGAGCGATCTGAGTATGCCCGCTTGCAAGCTGAGCTCAAGGAGGAAATAAATAAATGTAGGATTCAGGAAGAGCTGCTTTTGAAGGAGGTTGATGATTTAAAGCAACAAAAGCGGAATTTTGAGAGAGAGTGGGAAGATCTGGATGAAAAAAGGGCCGAGACTAAGAAAGAGTTGAAGAGCATTTGTGAACAGAAAGAAAAATTTGAAAAACATAGACTCTCTGAAGAAGAAAGAATAAGAAATGAAAGAAAGGCAACAGAAGACTATGTAAAAAGAGAGCTGGAAGCTTTGCAAGTGGCCAAGGAATCATTTGAGGCCACAATGGATCATGACCAGTCTGTGATGGCTGAGAAAGCTCAAAATGAGAGAAACCAGATGCTACATAGCATCGAGATGCATAAGACTGAGCTTGAGAATGAATTGCAAAAAAGGCAGGAGGAGATGGACAGGCTTTTGCAAGAGAAGGAGAAACTGTTTGAGGAAGAGAAAGAGAGAGAAGTTAAGAATATTAATTTCTTAAGAGATGTAGCTAGAAGAGAAATGGAAGATATGAAATTGGAAAGGCTTAGGATAGAGAAAGAGAAGCAAGAAGTTGATGAAAATAAAAGGCATCTTCAAGAGCAACAACTTGAAATGCGAGAAGATATTGATAAGCTGGGTGATCTTAGTAGAAAGTTGAAGGACCACAGGGAGCAATTCATTAAAGAGAGAGAGCGTTTCATTGTATTTGTTGAACAAAACAAGGGTTGCAAAAACTGTGGTGAATTGACCTCTGAGTTTGTGCTTTCTGATTTGATATCTTCACTAGAAATTGAGAAAGCTGACACCCTTCCTACATCAAAGCTGTTAAATAATCATGTGACCGGAGATGATCTGGCTGCTTCTGAGAAGCATGACATTGAGATATCTCCCATTCAAGCTCATTCTGTATCTCCAGTTTCTTGGCTGCGCAAGTGCACATCAAAGATACTCAGGTTCTCTGCTGGTAAAAAGATTGAGCCTGCTGCTTTGCAAAATTTGACTGATGGCACACCCTTATCTGGTGCACAGGTTAATGCAGAAGAAATGACAAAAAGATTAGATTTTACTGAAAATGAACAAGAACTATCTTTTGCAATTGTCAATGATTCGCTTGATGCCCAGAGGGTGCTCTCTGATACAAGCATCAGAGAGGTTGAAGCTGGACATGATTTGTTGATTAATGATCAGAGCAACAATAATGGTACAGCTCTAGAAATTCAGGAAGATTCCCAACCTTCTGGATTAAAGCATGATCCCCAACCTCGTAAAAGGGGTAGGCCTAGAGTTAGCAGAACACGATCTGTCAAGGCAGTTGTCCAGGATGCCAAAACTCTCCTTGGGGATGCTTTTGAACTTAATGAGGCTGAAGATTCTGGCCATCTGAAATCAGAAAGCCGTGATGAATCAAGTCTTGTTGATAAAGGAGCTCCAAGAAGTGCTCGGAAGCGGAATCGAACTCAGACATCTCAAATTTCAGTGAGTGACCGTTACGGAGATGATAGTGAAGGTCATTCTGATAGTGTCACTGCTGGTGATCGCAGGAAGAGACGGCAAAAGGTTGTTCCCAATCAAACTCAAGGCCAAACACAATATAATCTTCGGCGACGCAAACTGTAAGTTTTCTTGTTCATTATATTCCAAATAGGCCTTTATTATATTACATGTAGACTGGAAAGCCATATAAAGCATGACACTTCAGAAGGGAAATTACCTATTCACTCTTGCTGTTACATGAACACCTTGCTGTTTTTCAATTGACACAGATTTTCTTGTAGAGTTAAATCAGTTTCCTTAATAATCATCTGATGATGTATAGTTTGAGAAATTCCGTGTTGTCTTTCATCCTTGACTGGTGCAAACCAATCCAAGGGGGCTGCCTTCTTTTTTCAGTAGTTGGAAATATTTCAAGGATAACATGTATTTTAGTTTACTGTTTGAGGAAATCTGCATGGTGTCTATGTCATCCTTGACTGGTGTAAACTTATCCAAGAGGCTGCCTTTTGTTTTTAGTGGTTCAAATCTATAAAGGAAAGAGAAGATCTGCATTTCATTTAGATGCATAAAAAAGTGATAATTTCATCCCGTGGTTAAATAGCTTAATGTGCCTTGTCATAATTGTTTTTACGAGTATTCATACAATTTCTTGTAGCATTGCTGGCCACTAATAAATGGATTTATTTAATGGCTGTCAGTGGAGTTGCTGTTGTAACCGCTAAAGCCTCATCCAACCTGAACAATGAAAAGGAGAAAGAGGATGATGGTGTTAGTAGTCCACAGGATGGAAATCTATTGACAAGTGCTCCAGCAGCTTCTGCAGGGGTTGCCAGTGAGAATGGTGAAAGCACACACTTTGTAAGGGTGAGTTCCAAAAAACATGCTCTTGATGTCATTTTCTCTGGGATAATGATTATAGAACATTGTGCGAGAAGCAGTAGTGTTTCTTTTCTCATTTCCATTTGACGTGATGTATTTTTGTGGGCAGTGTTCAAACATTATGGACACTCTGGATGGTGATGGCAGTGCAAGAAAGATGGATGAGAGTGCAGCACTGAGTGAAGAGATAAATGGAACGCAAGAAGGGGCTGGGGAGTATGGTATTGCAGATGAGAACAGAAGTGAAACCCCTAGAGATGACAATGAAGATGAGGATGAAGACGGGGATGAGGAAGAGTCCGTGCATCCTGGTGAAGTCTCAATAGGAAAGAAGCTCTGGACTTTCTTGACGACATAATGATAGTAAATCTTGTGTTCCAGTTGGGTGACTTGAATGGTTTCTTGATTGTTCCAATTTTTTTTTTAGGGTTGCTGTTAGGAGATCTTTGATGTGAAGTAGTGTGTATTAAAATTAAAATGTTATGATTTCAAGTCTTAAACCAGGTGCAAGGGATCTAGTTTTCTTCCCCCCTGGTCTTGGTTTGTTAGGATTCAGGATTTTTTTGGAGCTGCTGCTCTTTATCTCTTAGAAGGAGGTAGATCATTTGATGTAGCAATGACCAGTGAGTATTAGACACTGGGTACAATCTTCCACATTTTCCAAAATGGTTGTATCAAAACGTGTTTTCACCTTGCAGGAATGACGGTTTGAAGAAACTGCGATCTCAATCCGTTTTCTTTTTCAGCTATTCTCCCTGTTAGGTTGTATGATGCAACTTCGAGTACAAGGAAGAGTGAAGAGTCGATGATCTGTAAGAACAAGAACACCTTATGACAGACAGTATTGGATAATCAATTATTTAGATTCAATTTGTCAATCATTTTGATGACAGCATGTAGGTATACGTAGGAGTAAAATTGATTTGTGAAAGATTTGGTTGCTCAATGAACATTGATTTTTTTGTGTATTTCTCATAAAAATCCCTAACCTTTAAAGGTCAATCGTGGTTAGGCCCCCACCCTGTTTTTCATCTCAATTAAGAAATTTATACGCGAATTTTTAATAATTCTCAATTATCATTTCATGAAGTGATGTGAGGGGTTTTATTTAATAAATTCGAGGATTTTCAAAATTCATACAAACCATTGCTTTGAGCAAGGACATAAAATTACCAAGCTGAAGCTGGAATGATACCTATGCCGAGCATATAACCATTGCATTAGGGCAAGTCCAACAGGGCACGTCATCGGTGCAATCAAAGACAAATTTTCAAAAATATAGATTTTATGTTAAATTTCCATCTTCAACGGGAAGAACAAAATGAAGAGCCAAAATGGTTTCTTCATTTTCGAGAGCCATTTCTACAGGTGTATATCCTGAGAGGGAAAAAAAATAATACCGTTGTAATATTACCGTTGTTGCTACAAATCGAAACACCCAGCATCAACAAATCGAAACAACCAGCAGCAAATTGAAACACATCAACTCCCATCAACAAAGCAACAAAACACATCAACCAACCGAATTCAATAATTGAACACCCATCAACACAGCAACCCAACGATTATACTCAAAATTGAAAAAACATAGAATACTTTGCATCCAATCCGAAGAATAAAAATCATAGAAAATACCTTCATCCTCTTTGGACAAGAATCGAGTTGAACAAGTACCCTTGTCATTAAAACTTCAACAAGAAAAACTTGAATAATCGTTCAAACCGAAGATGCAGGGCTGAAGAGAATGAGGAGGAAGAGAGTAGCAGTACAAGGAGAGGGAGGGAGATGGGTGGGTTAGTGGGCCGTGGCAAAGGAGAGGGAGGGAGACAGGTGGGCGGGCGGCGGCATAGACAAGGGGAGGGAGATGTGTATGTGGGGGGGGGGGGGAGGGGGGGCTTTTATAGTAATAATAATAATAATAATAATAATAGGTTTATACGGGAGGGGGTTGTAATAATAATAATAATAATAATAATAATAATAATAGGTTTATAGTGATAATAATAATATTTGGTGGGTTTTATAATAATTGGGTTTTATAATAATAATTATTATAAAACCCACCAATTATTATTATTATTATTATTATTATTAATCAGCATAAAAAAATAGCTAGTATAGAAAAATTATTTTAAAAAAATTCTACTAATTTAAGACAATAAATAACATTAATTAACTTTAAATACACAACCATAAAAAAACATACAATTACTTTAAAAAACATATAATAAGTAGCTTAAACTTAAAATCTCAAATATTGTAGGTATTTTAATTATATTTAAAAAAAATGGCTCTTAAAAATGGCTCTTTACCATTGGAGATCACATCAACTAAAGAGCCATTTATACACTATTCAGAGAGTCATTTCTATAATTTGGCTCTTAAAAATAGCTCTTGCCATTGAACTTGCCCTCATAAGTGAAAAATTATTGCTTCAAGCAGAACAACTTTTACCATTCCATAGTAGGTAGGTCATATGTAGCTTGTGCTCCGCATTTGCTATATGTTTTTTTTTTTCAATATAAAAAATGATGTGTAGATAATGATAACATGAGTTAATCAAAGATGCTACGAATAACACACAATCCAACATATGAGATTGAAATAACCTTAAAAAAAACTTACAAAGCACAAAACTTGATAATCTAATGTTAAATGTTGAAAAAATATCATTTTTTAAAAAAACAATATTGAAGGAAAAAACTAAGTCAACCTAGATTAACGATTAATGACTAACTCGCCAAACACGATATGAGATATAAGAAAATAAATTAAAAAAAGGATATAGAGAAAAAGGCCAAAGTTAAATCATGTAAACAATACTAAAAAAACAAGTTAACTTGACTATCCCGGGATAACTTGGTGGGAAGGAAAACAAAAAAAACCAAAAAACCCAAGGGTTAGTAATTTAATGTCAAAGGATAAAAGTGAAAAAAAAAACTTCATAAAAGAAATGTTGAGAAAAAGACCTGAATCAACCCAGGCTAGTTAAATTAACCCTCTATAATCATATAAAAAGGAAAGCAAAACAAATCACAAAACTCAAGGGTCATTAATCCAATATCGAATGATAAAATTAAAAAAAAATCAATTTGTAAAAATAACATAAAAAAGATTGAACTTATATTGAGCTAATATTAAAATCAAGTGACTTAAATTACTAGATTGAGATCAAGTCATAAAAGAACAACATGAAAAAATAATGCAGCAAATTTTCCAATCATAAGAAATTAAAGAAGAATACAAGTTATAATTAAAACAATGAGAAAAACCAGAAAAGGAAAGAAAATTATTAGGGACAAAATTGAGAAACAAAATAAATCAAGAAATGATATAAAATCAAAAGAATAAAGATCCAAATTAGATATAAAAATTAATTAAAATATATAGGAATGGAATTGAAAATTAAACTTCAAAAAGCATTAAAATAAATATAAATAACAATCAAAATTAATGAGAATTAAAATTGTAATAAATACAAACTGAACATAATTGAGTTTTGGAAAATTAGGTGTCTTGAGATTAGAAGAATGAAAAAAAGAATGGGTGAAAAAAAGTTCATAATGAATCACCTCAAATATCACCACATGCATCACCGTATCAAGTACGCCTATATTAATATCTACACTTTGAGTACCATGATTAGTTGCAGAAGAGCATGGATACCACTTACAAACAAGAAAATAATTTTTTTTTATATCTATTGTATCAACATTGTTGCACCCTCCATGAGGGTGTAGTGTCGCAGTGATCCTCCACGGGAGCGAGGATTAATGGCAAGATTTTTTTTTGTTTTGAAAAAAATAGTTGCCACTTGGTATTATGGTTACTAGAAAACCTGACTGTTTTTTTAAAGATTTTAAGGCAAGAGAGTAGTTGCGTAAAGAGATGGTTTTAACATCCTTAATAGACCCTATATAAGATAAGCTGCCTAATATTTTGGTTTGCCTTGTGATTGCCATGAAATTGGTGTTATCTAATCATTTTTTCCTAAGATAGTTTTTCTATGATGAATAAACTTAGATTCAAAGTCTAAAAGAAGATACTCTTGGCCAAATGGATAATACCTTTAGATATGTTTATACAGTGCCAAGGAGAACCAATGCAGATCTCATGAAATCCGTGTTTGATAAATTTATAGTCTATGAATTAAGAAACAACTAGGATTGAAATCTAAAGAGATTGAACATGCTTACTTTCCCCTTAGCATTTCAAAGGTTCGCGACTCATATATCACAAGAGGATAAAAAATTTAGAAATATAAGGAAATTCAAAAATGCTTTAAAAAACTTATTCTTGCCTTACTGTTTCATGCTTTCATGGCTCGTAAACTGTGAAGTCAAAAATTAAAATGTTGACTACTTATTATTTTTTTTAAAATATTTTGGATATTTAATACTAAGGGTTTCTTTACCTAAATATTGTCACTAAATGATAGTGAGTTATCCCTAATAATATTTTGGGTATTAACCTCTTTGAAATTTCTTTACCCAAATATTATTAGTGAATACTATATGAATCCCCTAAAAATAAGATCTTTTATTTTTATTTTTGGAATATTGGCCAACACCCTTTGAAATTTACAAACAAGTTGAAAAATCCAAAGATGCAAGAAAATAAATTTTGTGTTTATGAAATCCATGCTAAAATATATTTTCTTTTAAAATTTGAATATTTGTATTTTTTTAAAGAAAGTAATGATCAAAATATGCTAAGATATTGGTCATATGCATGGAATTTTTTTTTTAAATATATGTATTTTTTTCGCATTGCACCGAAAACCGGGTATTCTAAAACAAGATTGATATTTTCCTTCAACAATAAAAAATACAGATCTTAAAATAAATATATCAGAAAATCATAAACCTTTTCCTTTTTATATTTTTTTAGAAGAAAAAAAAGAGTTAGGTCACTTGCCCAAACCAATGAGCCGACTTGGCACATAAGAGACATGCCTATTTAATTATTGTTCAAGTGAATTATAAATCACTTGAACAGTAAAATAAAGAAATGCATGGTACCTATGTAATTAAAATGCCAAGTGAAGAGAAGGAATGCATGAAAACTTACTTAGCAACTAGCAGCTGAAGACGATGATGTTAAGCTCCTTCACAACCAGTAATTGTTGTTTTTAGGGAATGACAATGCTGAAGAAGCTAGTAGTGGCTAATGAGAAGAAATCTAATCGAGATAGGTGTTATTGGTAGTCGTTGGTTGAGAGGGAGAGGCTGGTGGGAAAAGATGGTTGGAAGAAGGTCTTTCCTCTATGTTTCTTAGTTTTCTATTAGTTGCTTCTTGCATCCTCTTGCTCTTTTTTCTCTCTCTTCTTTTCTTCTACATTCTCTTTTTTCTCTCTCCTCCCTTTTTAGATCAATAGGAAAAGGATATATATATATGACTTATACATATCTTTAATTAGGGAAGATTTTGTGCATTAATTAAAATGCAAATCATGCTTTTTTTTTTCTTCCTGTAATTAGATAAAACAAAATAAGAAAATAAATATTTCGATTGACATTATAATGATTCTCGGGTACAAAAAAAACATGATTTGCAGCTCAAAAATCAATAGAATCATGGTAACAAAAGAAATTTGTAGAAAAAAAAGGAAAGAATTTGCTGGCAAAGGGGGTTGGGGATGAATATTATCTTGCTAATTATATTGTGATAGGATTTTCTATTTTTATACAGGATATTCAAACATAAATATCTTGAGATTCGAATATTGAAATAAGATGATTCAAAAATCCAAAGTCATCTCTCCGTACAACTATATAACATTCATGAAGGACCAAAAACGAGAAAAAATCATTTCAAAGAACAGAATTTGCCTACAATCTACTTGGTAAAAAAAGATCTTCTGATTTGATTAGGAAACTAACAAGGTTGAGCATCCTATCTGACTGAGAATCTAACTTAAGAATAGTAAGCTCTAGAACCCAATAAAGGTTCAAACCAATTCTTAAACATGTTATGAATGACAAAATATAGTAGGGATGGTCAAATATTGCACGAAACTCTTTGTTGGAAGAAAAATTTGGTATTAGAGCAAAAATGCGATAACAATAAAATAAACTTAAATTATAAGGGATTATCCAACCATAAGACTAGACAAAGAAAGAATGACTTTAGCATCATGAAGTTCCCTAATGAATCTAAGAATGTTAATGATTTTAGCATCAAAAGAGGAGGATAAGAAAAACAAAAGACAACAAAGACAGGGTTAAAAAAATATATTTTTATTCTCTGTTTTTGTCAATCATCCAGTAATCATGAGCTAAACTTTTGTATTTGGTTGAAAAGGGATATACACCACTTTTAACACATGGGGCCTAAAAATGAGTAACACCAAAAATCATGATTGTAGATGTTGCGTGCAGTTCTAGTTATAGGTAATGTTGGATTATTATGGAGATAATTTAGGATCATCATTGATGAATACTTATCTCGACAAAGTATGTCAACTTGATAATGTAGGACCAACAAGTGACACAAAAATATAAGAGTTTATTTTTCTTACCAGAGTAGGACCTAACAATTTTTTCTATATATTGGTATTGAACCAATGATAGATAACCATAAAATTATGAAGTTACCAAACTCTCTTAAAGATAATATTAATGTATTTGAACTTTAAGAAGAAGATATCAAATTAAAATGAGAAGATAACGAAAAAATCACCTAGTATTATTTAAGGTTTATTTTTAGTTTTAGTTGTAACAATAAAATCATGATTTGTATATATCTACTGCAACAAAATACCTTGTAATACTAATATATAAATACATCTTAAACTTTTATAGTTAAAGTGAGAAAGCTAAATATTTAGAAATCCTTCATGGTATCAGAGTTAAACTGATAATAATAAAAAAGTCATGTCCAATAATTCCTAACCTCCAATTCAATCAATATGTCATATTTATGTTCTTTTATTCTTTTCACCTACAATAACTTCATCAAATTAACCAAAGATAATTATCTCTCATGAAAGACTAGGCTAATACCATACCTTCACTGAAAATGATTTTATGGATATGGAAACATCCCTTATCCCTTATAATTTCTACTTGATTCTTCATAATATAATCTTAAAATGACTCATAGTTTGAACAAGACCAATTAATTCTTAGTTCTTGTATCATCTCTTTACCCTCATCCATCTTATCCTATATTTTTGGCCTTGAAACCTATCATATAGTCTAGAAAACATTGGAACGTATCTTTTCCATATCTTTTTATGGTAGATAAATGCACATCCTCTTTCCACTTAGCAATTTAAAAATATTCAATCTTTCTATTCTTGATTATTTTCAAAAAGCTAAAACTATTCTTAATATACTATCTATAATTGGTGAACCTGAACTCATCTCTTATATTTTAAATGATCTTCCCATAAATTTGATTCCATAATCATTTTAGTAGATACTAAAATTAAACCCATGGCATTACATGAATTATTTGGTCACCTCTTATAGCATGAGATGACATTGAAACATCTCATTTTTAATACAAAATCAACAATGTTTTCTACTAATTTTCCTCATGACAACAACAACTATAACTTCAACTTTGGTTGTCACTCATCTTACAATTTCTGTGGAGGTTTATCACACAACCATGAGAGAGGTCATGGTCATAACCAAAGAAACACTAGCCCCTTATTCTCTAATTTAACTTATACTAACTTTTTTTTTTCCAAATATATCTTAAGCCAAATCACATTGCCTTCAAATGCTAGCATCATTTTGACAAGGATATTTAAGCATAATTACTCCTCAATCCTACCATAACACTTCATATTTTTTTACAGATCAATTATGGTATCCAAATATCGATGCACATGTCATTTCACCTTTGATCTTCAAAACCTAAATCTATGTAGTAAGGAATACTTTGGCCAAGATCAAGTTTAGGCAGAAAATGGAAAAGGTTTGAAAATTCATCATTTTGGAAACTTTATTCTTTTCTTTTGCTCAAGATTGTTTTTCCTTAACAATCTCGTACATGTTCCTCATATAAAAAATAATTTACTTTTTATTTATCAATTCATAAAAGATAGCAACATATATTATGAGTTTCATCCATCTTTTTTTCATGTCAAAGATTGGTTCTTGGGAGCTATCCTTCTCCAAGGTAAAAAAGATAATGGACTCCACCCTTTTTATAATCTACATTAGCCTTATTCATAGCTAATTGCTCTTTTCATTACTTGCACAAATCTTGATAAACATTATTCTTGCCCTATTTTTATTTCCATCAACTTGGTTTGTGAGATTATCTCTCATAATAAGTTGCATGTTATTACCAATAAGCTTATCGACTTGGCAATATCATCATCATCTTTTTTCTTCGTTTAGTTTTTATTCTTGAATATCCTTACATTTATTATTCAGGGATGTATATAGTTATTCCTCTCATATTTTAACTAAAGGCTAAATATATCACTAAACTATCATGAGTAATTTCTATAAATATATTTGGTTATTTCCAATGTCTATGAAGTCTAATGTCACTCAATTTTTTTCTTTTAAAACTCATGTGAAATATTTTTTAAAGTGTTTTATTAAAATAATTTAGTTTGATGAGGGCCATGAATTGTATAAACCTAATATTTATAAATCTTTTGGCATGTCACACATAATGACATTCCCTTATACAATCACCCTTAAGCTTTTTTTTTTTCTTTTAACAAATTTCCCTCATATACTACACACCACAATCACCCTTAAGCTTCTATATGTCAAAGTTTTGTATTATTGTTAGCCATATTTAAGATTCTATAATCAACATAAATAGACCTTTTCTTCTCTAAATTTGTCTTCATAGGTTATAATGAAACAAATAATACAAATATTATAATTTAATAAGATTTTTTTTTTTTCGTGTTTATGTCTTTAGAAACATGGTGTTTAATGGAGATGGATGTTATTTTACTAACTCTTCTAATATAGGACTCAATTTTTCTCTAGAGAAATATTTTGTAATCACATATCTTCCTCTCAACATTTAGGTTCTCTTTAACTCAATCTTGAACATATTTTCTGTATCCAAACAACTCCTTTTTTGGACCCAATCTTACTATTGTTAGATTTAGAGTTTGGTTGCATAGAGAATACAACTATCTTATACATTATAAACCATTCCATGCAAGCAAGGTTAACTCCAAACATTTATAAACCCAAATATATTTATATGCAACAACAACCTATCTTTCTAGAACCCACCTTACATAGGCCATATTCAGTCATTTTATAACAACATCAATCTTTAATGTCCCAATATCATAAAGTCTAACTAATAAACCAACATCTCATACAATGACCTTAAAATCTTATTAATGGTGTAAGACTATGAATAATTCATAGTTTTATTACAAACTAAAACATGGTCACTTATTCCTTACAAACCTACAATAGATCTCATTGACTCGAAATTGGTGTTTTAAATAAAAAATAAGTGAATGATTCATTTAAGAAGTACAAATAAAAAATGAGTGAATGATTCATTTAAGAAGTACAAAACTCGCTTAATGGTAAAAAAATATAATGAACAAGGTGTTAATTTCAATGATACTTTTAGTTCTATAATCAAACCAATCATGATTTGCTTAACTCTATCAATAGTTGTATGTACAAATTGGGTCATTCAACAATAGGTATTAAAAAATATATTTCTTCATAGGTCAGCTTAACTTAAAATTACTTGATATGAACTTAATATGTTTGAAATCTAACACATTTATATTTACATTTACTAAAGGCCTATCTCCTAATGTACAATTTAATTTATATGGATGATATACTCATAACAAAACTATACCCAATTCTCATAGCCAACTTAATCAAAATGTTACAAACAATATTTATTTTTGAAGACCACGACCCATTACATTTCTTCCTAGGGGTGAAGCCTACTTCACAGCTAATGTTTTATTTTTAACTAGAAAAAATTCATATTTGTAGTCTTCTCCTAAGGTCCAATATGCTAACTACCAAAAACATCTTGTCTCTCATGTCTACTACCAGGACTCTCACTCGGCACAATGGCTATTCATTCTTGCATCCCATACTCTATAGAAGTATTGTCGGCTCTCTTCAATATCTTAGCTTTACTAGTCCATACATTGCATATTTTATAAGTAGAATCTGTCAATTCATGCATCACCATCATTGGGCTACTGTGAAAAGAGTATTTTGCTATCTTTAGCATACCATTCACCATGGTTTACTTCTTTGCTAATCTAGGTCACTCTTTTTTTAAGCGTTCTTAGACTTCGATTGGTACGGTGTCCTGATAATCTAGGTCACATCCACGAGGTCCTCCAGAAATTCAGAGACAATTCGCAATTTTCATGAAGCAACAAAGATAGATGCGAAAAAAAAATTATTAAATGGCTCCCACAGGAGCAGTACTGCAGACGATGTATGGATACAAAAACATGTACTAGTTGAGACAAACTGATACCCTGTACATAACCTTTTCCTCTAGTTGATGGAGTGAGGAATCGAAGGTGCAGTTCTAGTCTACATGAAAAAATAAACGAGAAGGACAGGAGGCATTGTACAAAGAATATCACATCCATGCTACCCTGTTACACTCATGGCTACCCCGTTACACTCATGGCTATCCCATTTACCTCCTCCTACGACGGCGATGGCGATCATTGTCATACTCACTCCTAGATGAATAATCCCGATATGAATAATCCATGTCATAGTCATCCTGGCTGTTACTAGTCTCATATCTAGCTGAACCAATATTCTGTGGTGAAGAACGTTTCCTTGAGGATGAGTAGGATGAAGAGCCACGACTTACAAAATCTTTATATGCCAAAGCACTCCTCCCTCTATCAGAATTGGACCTCCCAAAGGCAGGGCTCAGATCTCTAGGGCTGTCATAACTGTAACTAGAGTCATGATGACCATACCTTGGAGGATAACTGGACATAGATGGACTAAACACGGAATCGACACCTGGTGGCCCATCGTTAATGAAATCCCTATACTGTCTCTGTTCATGATGATGCCATCTGCCTGTAGCTTCTGAAGAATGGTTTGATCTATGGCGTGATCCGTGCCTAAATGGATCAGAACTTGAAGGCCCCACTTCCCAAAGTCTTTGATCTGCACTTTCTGGAATGGGTGCATTTATTCCAGGAAATTCAACTGACATTTTCCTCGGTGGTTCAGGATGGTCTGTTTCCATAATCTCCCCATCTTCCTGTTCTTCCTCGACATCTCCATCAGCAAATATTGTGATCCCAGAAGGTTGATCCTCATCATCGGGATCTGAAATATGAATGTAAAGGAGTTACAGTGGCAACCATAATAATAAATAAAAGCTGCCGACAACAATAATAGTTGGGGATGACAACATCAGCAGCAGCAAAATGAACTCTACCACCATCAACAAACGGAAAATTGTAGATGATATCCAAAAGACCATAATTTTGGTCGATTGCAATGAACTCCTCTTCTGGAATTATGATGATTTGCTGTGGCCCATTCTTCCTTATACGTGGGAGGTGATTAACCCAAGCATCATTTCTAACAAGCTCAAAGCTATCTCCATGAGTCCTTGCCCTTTATGTGAATAGCCTCAAATTCAGGGAAAACAAAAGTATTGATCTAAATTTACAGTGGCAAGACTTTGGATATGATTATTGCCTTCAATGAATAATCAGAGATTTTTTTGGTTACAAACCGGAGATCTCTCTTTCTTTTTTTTATAATCAACACACTGTTTTCATTTTTTTTTCATGATCCCGCAACTTGACTTCTTCCACTGCTGGAGAACAAACGCAAGTAGTAGTCATGATGGTGGTTCCTTCTGATTCTGGTGCCAGTTGAGCTATCTACTTTCTTTTGGCTGCATTAACCTTTTACATTCTTACTGGCTGCAAGGCCTCATGAGCTGAGAGTACATTTATCAAATCAATCCAGCCATACTCTACATTTTACAAATCCATTCGAATCAAATTACATGAAACTAGGCCTCCAATCCATGTGTTAGTCAAGAATCTAAGATGATCCTTGAATACATTGTTCAAATTCTTTAGAAGACCACACTTTTCCTAGTGAAGAAGTTGGCAATAAAATGACAATTTCTAACATAAAGAGGAACATCCAGAAAACATAGAAGAAAATCAAGCACAACAAAGGAATCGCAACTATTTCATCCCACAGAGAGAATTGGTGGGTTTATAATAGACAATTCTATGAAGGCTTGGAATATTAGACAGTAGAATTGGTGGGTTACCTAGATATCCAGGTGGGTATCCCAGCTCTCGCATTCTGTTAAGCCATGGTGGAGGATCAAGCTCCTGTTTAACAAATCAAACGGATATGATTTCAACTATCGATCCATCTCATTATCTAATCCTTGCATTGTGGACTTCTGTTAATTGTATATGATGTTTGATATATGGTCTTCTATTGTGTATGGGATTTTATACTTGAGCCAACTAGACTCTAATGGTTTTAGGTTAGATGTATTTTAGGAGAAATTAAATTTTGCTTTGATTCAATCTAGTATGCTCTTACCCCAAGACCCAAAAGTTGTTGCGTTTCAGTGTCAAGAGAACCTGGCTTTAAGCCATCATACTTTCCACCAGAAGAGCTCTGATAATAGCGTGTTGGATTGCGGGAACTAGAATTCTGATTTCGCTTGATCTTGAGCTGTTTGCGAGCATTATTAACAGCAGTATTATCACGAGGTTTTGGGCATTCCTTCAAAGAATGGTTGTATGAACCACAGTTAAAACAACGTGCAGCAGAATCCACTATCTCCAAGCCTCTACAAAAATGGAAGGCAATAGGTAGTGGAAGATAAAATACATTCAATGCTAAAATCCCAAGCTTGCTCAGCATACATGACAATCAACAAGTTTTGAGCTTAGATATTTGCAACAATTCTGAGCATGTAGGACAGACTAAAAATGTTACATTTTCAAAACAAGAAATCGAAGAAAGGTATACAAGTCAAGATCATTTACCCTTCTATGTTAATTGGACCATCTGCTGAAGTCAAACCCAACACATATCCACGATCATATAGAGGCACAGAATTACTATGTAAAAGAGTTAACTCATTGTCCTGCTGTTTCCTTGCTTGGTTCTCAATCCAGAAGGACTACAAATAAGAAGTAACCAATCAAATGAAAAACCAGATGAAACAGCAAAGACATGAAATCCTAAATTCTAACCTCTTTTAGTTAAGCTAAATGCAAATAAGAAAGGAATATCATTGCCCTGTTATGGTTAGGGTCTTAACATCTGCTCTACAATGAATACAGTGTTGAGTCAAGAGCACAGGTTTTCTGGTCAAAACAGGATAAGAAAGGTAAAACAAAGAGAAAAGAGGAAAAAATTCACAATGGTACATTGCACAAGAACTGGGAACTTGAACAGAAAAAAATTCTGCTTGTGGACATCTAAATTTCAATGGTGATGGAAAATTTAACTGACCTCCAGGGTGACAATAAGGCTCCACATAGATAATGATAGGATAATATATATTCCTAGTTAAAAAAGTTATGGGGTCCATGACAACCATGAAACTTTATGATTAAAGACAGTTTCGTGGTCATTGTTTCAAATACTAATAGTCTGAAGTGCTCTATAAATTTTAGCATGAAGAAGCTCAGAAAATTGCACACCGGTGCATTGATCGCACAATGATAAATGCCAAATAGTTCTAACAAGTAAATTATCCAATTCCAAAGGTTAGGATTCCAATTAAAGTTTAAAGGTTTCTTTCTTTCTTCTTCTTCTTCTTTTTTTTTCCTGGAGGTGAGAGGAACTTCAGCAAAGAGCTTTATAAAGGTTCAGGCCACACACAAGAAAAGGAATTCACAGGAAAGAGAACCTAGAATATTTATGACTAAGAATTTTTTCGATATATTTTTTGCCCTTTACCAAATATATATATACACACACATACACACACTTTATTAACAAATCAATGGGCACACAGAAAATACATCCTAAAGCATCAAAAGTTACAATAACAAGAAGTTCTTCATAGTTAATAATTGGCTAGTCCTTCTGGCTTACAACTTTATGCATTCAGGACCATAGAAGCAAAAAATGGAAATTACCACCGCAGAGGACTTCTCCATGCCAACACGTAGAGCCGGAAAGTAAGTGTCTTCACCAGATTGTAGCATTTCATCAGTATCCTGAAAGATTGAGATACATAATTGAGACTAGCCACTGGTTTAATAAGGAATAGGAAGCCACAAAGCAACAGCAATAGATTGCATGCATTCACCATATAGGATATCTGCATAATTTTCTATCAACCCGCTCTGATTATGTGCTTGAAAAACTTTCCTAACTTTGCATTAGTCAGGCCAAGCAACCAAACTAAAAAAGATTAAAACAAAATTTTACAGTATTCCAATTTTAATTGGCAGGAAAACTGAGCCTTACATGAGATGAATTCTGTTGAGCATGCCATTCTGACCACTTTTGTAACAGTTCCTCAAGCTTTTGTTTGCTAGCTCTGGGAAGAGTAAGGAAATCACCAAGAATTCAACAAAAGAGGATCTAACTTAATTGTAATAAGACATGATGCCTCCAATATGTACAGAATAATAACAGTCGCCACAAATTCAACAAGAAATCAAAACATACAGTTAACAATTCTTGGATTGCCAAGTTATATAAACACTTCCACCCTGACCTTGTTAAGGAGTTGTACATGACATGCACTGAAGGTTCCTGTTCATCATTTGTCATCCTTTTTCTCTTGACGCCTGATATATCTGGCATATTGGATTGAGGGAATACATGACAGAAAGGGAGGAAATCAGAATAAACTGCCTAAAAAGGTGATTTTCATGGATATAACATTCCTCGAATTGACATTGACTTATTAAAGGTTGTTTGATGCATTTATATCTGGATAAGAAGCTTTTTTGGAATTATGATCTAAATCTAATGGGTTCATCGAGAGTTGAGTAGGAGAATATACAATAAATGATTAAGTTATCACTTATCGGAGGTTAAGAAAGGATACGACTGCCATCCACCTTGCCTTGTTGGACAAGACTATTATTTTCTGTATCAAGGAAACAGTCCTCAACGTTGATGTTGGAAATATTTGGCTTCTTAGAAACTATAACAGCATCAACCTCTTCAAAATTCACTTGTCTGATAGGAGAATCAGCCAAATCCATGTCTGCCTCTGTTTCCACCGCAAACTGGACACCTTCAGATCCAATGTCCCGTTCCTCAAGCACCAAATTATTCTGATCTGTTGCAGCTTCTTCAGTTCCAGTATCATCTACATCAAGCCCTGAACACCCTGGATCGACTATACCTTCTTCATTTTCAACCACACCTTCACAAAGCTCCAAATCCTCCTCCTCATCCTTACTTTCTTTACCCTCATTACTACATGGTTGAGAGCGAGATTCACTTGGCCCTAAATCAGACTTGGAAAGCTCATCATTCTCATTTTTATATCCAAAATCAATAGAATCAGGGAGGCCAGTCATATCATCTGTTTCCATACTCCAATTTTAAAGGAGCTTCACTTCTAGCAAGTCCACTAACCAAGCCTCCTCAACTACCCTGCATATGACAAACCCTAGTTAAAAGAAAACCAATATTTACCACCTTAATTAAAAAAAAAAAAATCAATCTTTTAAGTTTCTAACTAAAAAAGAAAAGAATAAAACCCTAATTGAGTTTCATAGCACATTTTCATATCAAATGCTCATGTTGATAGCCATCATATTGTATTTACACTACATAAAATAGCAATTTCATCTAAAAAATAATAATCAAAACCAGAAGATTAGGAAAAGAAAAAACGATTAAAACCACCAAAAATAACCAATAACATTAATGATAATCTAAATTTACATATCAAAAAAGGCTTCTTGATTCAAGCAACTAAAGCAAATAAAATTAGGCGCTTAAAAAAACTTACCAGCAATTATCAATCAGCACATTTCTAACCTCTTCGAGAAAAAAACAACAAGAATACTGTAATTTTAATAAAAAAATAATGCCAAACAAAAAACAAAACAACACATGCAAATTAATCATCTTTAGCGCGGTAATTTAAAACGGAAGGAGAAATAGAGCAAAAAGGGGAGATATTGAGTAATTGTTGTTTTCTTTTTTACTTACCTGAATTTTCTCAGGAACCAAACAGGAAACGAATAGAAAGAAGGCTTTGGAAGTGAGACTTGGTTTAGTGACACACGAGAGAATAACTCGCAGAGGAAGGCAGGAGCTGAAGCCACCAAATTTTGGATCTGTTTTACGAAATGAGCCGCCTTTTTTTTCCCCTTAACTAATTATTTGACACGGAGAGAGACGATGTTATGGTACGGCAAGGTGTATGTTAAGCTCTTTCCCCTCCGCTCGATGGAGAAGATAGTTTAAATGTTTTAATTAGTATTCAATAAAAGTTAATTTTGAGATTTTTAATGTATTTTTTAATATTTAATATCATGTTTGATTTTAATTTTAATTTCAAATTATATAAATCTATTTGATTTTGATAAATAAAAAATCTAAAATGCACTTAATTTTTTTATTTCACATGAAAATCTAATTAGAATTGTTAAAAATTGGAGGAAGGAAATAATTGATATTGCAATGGTGATCAAACAATATATATGTCATAATCTAATTCTGAGTTATTCCTCTAAATCAACATAAAATCAAATAAAAATAAAATAAAAAGGGTTGAAGTTGGTAGAAAAATTAGGGTGAAAATTTTGGTCATTTTCGAGAACTCGATCGTTCTTTTTTTGTGCCAAAAAATAAAGAAAAATATAGATTGAAAGATAAAATAATTTATTATTGGATAAATCTGCATGAAATTAAGTTCAAAGACATAATTATATTTTTATGGGTCAGTTTGATTTAATGGCCGATCAATTTAAAGTGTAGTTATATTTAGAAATTAATTTAGAATCCAATTAACAAATTTAATTAAACACAATGACTTAATTATACTTTAAATGAGTTAGATTAATTTTATTAAGGGCTTATCGGTAATAAATTAAGTTTGAAAGCTTATTTTGAGTTAGATTGAGAAGATCAGAATTTTCAGAAATAAAACTTTTTGGTTTAATCTAGAGTAAAATCTTGACTATCTTAGACTTTTACATGGTAAGCATGACTTAACTCGAATCCGAGACATGCAATGCAAATTTCAATTTTTTTGCCACCATACTATGTCCCTTAAGAACTATTTTGTTAAATAAGTTATTGTTTATTTCATCACCGAAGATCCAAGTAAACAATTCAAATTACGAAGATCCAAGTAAACAATTCAAATTAAATTTAGTCAATCTATAAATAAATGTAATTTTATAAAATCTCGAACAAATCCAAACACATACAAATTATATATTCATACGACAAATTTTATAGAAAAAAAGCTATAAAACATGTAAACATACAAACAAAATACATAAAATATAATAATATGTAATAAAAATTAACATTTTAAAAGTGAGATCATATAAAAACTAAATAAATTAGTCGAAGTAAAAATGCTTAATAAATTTAGATCATGAATGCTGAAAAACTAAATATTAATAAAACAACGCGCGCAACTGTAGATGGTTGGCTCCTGTCTAACAAAGTTTTGGTGCTGGAATAATATATTAGCATTGAATTTCTGAATTTATTTAATTACTTTCACAGTATGTATAAGAATAGTGAAGAGACAAGAGAGTGGACTAAATAGCAAGCACCTTAACTTTCATATATAGGCTTCATAATGAATATTACAGTTCCAGATGGGAAATAACATATAAGATACAGAGAAATTAAAACCTTAAAAACATATTGATTGCTTCCATCCATCGAGAACCTCAATTTATTTTTCTTACACAGAGTTCATAATTATATTCCATTTCCAAGGGACTTCACAGCCATAACAGCCCTCCACACCTCGCTGCTTCTGCTCCAAAATGTTCCGTTCTCAAGGGTTTACACAACCACGACTGTAAATAGGACAAGGCTTTTTTGGTGGTGATGGTACACAATACCGTTTACCCCTACCGCAATTGAATGGAATGTTGCCGGGGGCGAGTGCACCGTAGCTACCTGCAAGATCTACGACCACATATCCTTGCACGTTAGCTTGTTATGATAACAGCGAAATCATGGCAGTTATTCAAAAAAATAAATCCCAAATGAGATCGATTAGTCGTCCAAATCAAAGAAGAAAGCCAATCGAGTTTGCTGATGGAAAATAACATAACATTTAAATTGATTACTACTAGACACGGTTGATATCTAATGAAGTAGAAGGGATTACATATCCACAATGACCAGAATCTTGATCCTAAATGTAAATGTTGAATCATCAATTCTATAAAAAATAAAGTTTTTGCATGAAAAAAACAGAGAATATATACAAACACGAGCTGTTTTTCTCAAGTGAATGCTGGGAATAAAATTTCACCTCTCTCGACCAATTGTCGAGCAGTGCATGTGGACAGGGGAGAGAAGACAACGGTAGCCAAGAGAATGAATGCGATAAGAAAGGCCTTCATCTTGAAATACAGGTTTTTAACATGCTTCTGCTCTCCTATCTACCCCTCTTATTTATAGCAGCATATATTCGAAGAGAACTGCTCTAATATCATGAACGTATCCAACACTTTGCATTATTGAGTAAGCCAACTTTGAAAAGTTTGAGTGCATGATTTTTCCACATAAAATCTGATCGTGGACCTTAAGCTTAGAATTATATGGCCGAAGACTAGCTGGTTGACTCACGGCGACAGGCTGATCCAACACCTTTTGGATAAGCTCCATGCATGATTATAGCACGAAAATATTGCCAGCCACTTAAATTGTAGTCTCCTTTCAATTGTAGCCTTTTAGGCGACATTAGCCTGTTAATATCGCCTTGCCGGGTCCTTGTATACTCGATTTGCTTCCATGCACGTTGACTCCAAGTCAATATAAAAGAATCATCCTGTTTATAGTCCAACTTGATAGATTTTTTTATTGACGGAAGGCATCTTCGCAGAATCATCATGTGTTTATATCATGCTACACTATGGCCCCATTTATTTGTTGGAAAGTGGTTTCCTTTTGGAAAGTGAATTCCGGATAAAATGAATTCCTGGAAAGTGAATTCCTAGAAAGTGAATTCCGATATTTGACAGTGTTATGGAAAATGAACTGGAAAACACTTTCCAGTGTTTGTTTATGTTATGGAAAATGATCTGGAAAATAATTTATTAATAAATTAATTTTTTTTTCAATTTTATTAAAATAATGAGGAACAAATCTTACAAATTAAAAAGTTGAATGAGAATGAAATTGAAAAAAAATATAATTTCATAAATTATCTCAAATAAAATAAATAATAATCAAAATAATAGAGATCAAATCTAAATTTTTTATAAAAAAAAAGGTGAATAAATTAAAATAATAATAATTAACATTTCATAAATTATTTCAAATAAAATAAGTAACAATAAAAAAAATGAGGAGCAAATTTGATAGATAAAAAATTTCAATAAAAAAATGATAAGAAAAAAGCAAATAGCAATTATAAAAATAAGAACCAAAATTAATATAAAAATTAAATTTTAAGAGATGGAATTGAAAAATAAATATTCAAAACAAATTATATATAGCAATTAAAAGTTTGAGGATCAAATTTGATATAATAAGCAAATAATGACATTTCTAAATTTTTCACAACTTCCGGAAAGTGTTTTCCGCCCAAATTTTCCGGAAAACACTTTCCTGAAAACCAAGCCAAATTCTTCTTTGACTGGAAAGTGTTTTCCGTTGACCGGAAAGTGTTTTCCGTTGACCAATTTTCTGGAAGACAAACAAACACAGAAAAGTTTGGAAAATGGTTTCCCGGAAAGTGAATTCCGGGAAACAAACGGGGCCTATAGTGAAAACATAGTCCAGACCCGAAAGGTTAACCGGGCCAACATGGAATACAACAACTATGGGGTTTACCCCAAGTCCAAACATAATATTCAAACTTGCTGGTTCCTTCATTTCATGCCGCGCAATATTTGGATAATAAGAAGATGGCCAACAGAAAGAAGAAGAGAAAAGAAAGAAGAAGAGAAGAAGCCATAAAAGCAAGGCTGCTGCAATGAAAAGAAAGAAGAGAGAACCAGACAAAAAGGGTTTGTATCACTTATTGAAATAGCCACTGGAATGCTTTTTGATGTCTCGGAGAAAACCTATTATTTTTAATATCAGGTTTGTATCATACAATATACAACCCGATAATATACAAAACTTTTGGGAAAATATTCAAGAAAATAAAAAAAATTGAAATGCCTATTTGAATTTTGTTATATTGTTTTTTTGTGTGTGTGTGTTTTAATAATAATAATAAGAAAAACAACAACAACAATTACCTATAATATAAAAGACATGGGAAAAATACTGTAGCAATCCACAGTGTTTTACTCACGCCGTTACAAAAGGAAAATATATAGCCATTCCGTTATGGCTATGGTATATATATATATATATATATCTGTAAAGCCACAGGAGAAAATGATCATTTCCTCCTGTTATGCCTTTATATATATACGCCATTACAGAAGGAAAATATATAGCCATTCCGTTATGGCTATATATATATATATAATTCTTGATTTTTTATATTGATTTTTTTTAGACATTATTTTTTTTTGTCTATATTTATATTTTTAGATTTTATTTTATTTTTTATCATTTTATTTTTTATCAATATTTAATTTTATTACTTTCCTTTCTGAAATTTTAATTTATATTGGTTATACTGTATTTTATTTTTAAAAATTCATTTATTGTTTTTTTATCACAAGATTTTGATTTGTTATAGTTTTCTCATTTAATTGAAATTAATTATATATATTGTTTTTTATTTTGACATTTATTCTTTTAATTTTTTATTTAGTATTGATTCTTTTTTTTCTTTTTTCTTTTTTATCTTTCTTAGACAATGTTTATTTTTTGTTCGTATTCATTCATTTAAACTTTTGGTTTTTATTTTGAATTTTTATCATTTTATTTTTTATTGGGATTTTTTTTATTTGGTTCAATTATGAAATTTTAATTTATGTTCGTGATCATTTTAAAATTAATATTACTATATTTTTTTTCTTTTTTTTCTTTTCTATTATTTTTATCTAATTTTCAGAATAAATGATTTTATGATTTTATTGTTTGCACAATAATAGTGATTATTTTAGTGATTTTTTTATTGTTTTCTTGACGAAATATTTTACTTTTTTTTTTTAATTATTTGGGTCAATTTAATAATTTTAACTGTTATAGTAATGTTAATAAAAGTAATGTAGAGTTGAATTTTCAATTTATATGTTTTTTTATTTTCGGAGATAGAAAAGTAATTACTTATTTTTGTTATTTCATTAATACAAGTACTTTCACAATTTATATTTTGTTTGTTGTGTTTAATTTAAATTGAATTATAAAATAAACTAATTTTAATACAATGTATTCAATAATTCAGATATATGAATCTTTTTGCTTTTTTTTTTAACGATAATGATAATTTTATACTGGTTATTTCATTGAAACCTATTAAATAAAAAAATTTATATCCATTTAAAATTTATATATTTTATAAAAAAATTGTACTTCATAAGATTTTTGTACAGATTTATTATTTTATCTAAATTTATATTATAATAAAAAAATAACATATAATTAATATTTTTTAAGTTAAAAAAATATAATTCCGGCCGCGACAAGACGCGGATGCCATGGCTAGTAACAATATATAAGTTGTGCCCGACCTATAACCATCTGGACTAGCGAATCCGGGTTTGGCTAGATCCAACCCAACTATTTGGGCTGGGCTAAAATGAGTTCAATCCTTTTATGAGAAAATACAGAAAAATAGCAAAAGCTTTGGAATCTCGCTTTCCCTCTTGGTATAATTTCAAAAGCAGTGAAATATAACAAATAAAATAAAACGACGCACGCAACTGTAGATGGTTGGCTAGTGTCTTCCAAAGTTTTGATGCCGGAATAATATAAAAGCATTCAATTTCCGAATTTATTTAATTACTTTCACAATATGTATAAGAATATTGAAGAGACAAGAGAGTGGACTAAATAGTAAGCACCTTAACTTGATAGTGAATGTTACACAGTCACACTTGATAGATTTTTAATACACGGAAGGCATCTTCGCAGAATCATCCTGTGTTTATATCAAGCCACACTATAGTGAAAGCGTAGCCCAGACCCGACAGGTTAACCGGGTCAACATGGAATAGAACAACTATGGGATTTACCCCAAGTTCAAATATAATAATCCAACTTGCTGGGTCCTTCATCTTCATTTCATGCCACGCAATATTTAGATAAACTTGGTAAGAAAGTCTGTTAATGTGATTATTTCTTCCATACACAAAATAAAAATATTTTCGTCAGAACGCACTGCCCTATAACTGCTAATTCAATTATTCAAAAGCTAATTAAATGTTATATAATTGTTTAAATATTAAAATCTCGGCTATTATATATATGTATATATAATAGCCGAGATTTTATTTCCTTTTGGATAATAAGAAGATAGCCAAAGAGGAAGAAAAAAAGGCAACAACAGAAAGAAGAAGAGAAGAAGCCACAAAAGCAAGGCTGCTGCAATGAAAAACAAATAGGGATTTTGGCCACAACGGAATTACTTCTTTGTCTTTAATTGCTTTAATTACATCATGCATTGATTCTAAACTTTTAATTTTTCACAATTTTGCCTTTGATGAACTTCAACTTGACCTCTAAATTTCTATGTCTTTTACAAAATGGTAATTGACTATGAATTTCTTTAATATAGATTTTAATTGACCCCTAAACTTCAATTTTCTTGCAGTTATGCCCCTGATTTCCATTAATTAGCTTGGTAAAAATTAAATTTGATTTCCTAAAATTCTAATATTCTCAATGAAGTTCAAATTAGGCTCTCAAATTTATTCTCACTTGGGCAGGTCACTCATAACAACAAGATCATATTTATCATCATAAGACTTGAACTTATCTTTTATATTTTAATGGGCATGGCTAGTTCCAACCCAACTATTTGGAGTGGGCTAAAATGAGTTCAACCCTTTTGTGAGAATTAATTAAACCATCTCTGTATTTGGTTTCTGTGCACGGTCAAAGAAAAGAAGAAGAAGATAGGGAGATGCTTACATCTCTGAAAAGGCCAATATTCTTAGAGGTGTTGGGTAGCTTGACGTGAGATTGGTGGCAAACAACAATAGAGGTACAATGGAGAGAATGATTAAAAGTTGGAAGAAAATAAGGAAAACAAAAACCAAGTTAAAGGTTGTTTTTTCCCAACTTTGGACCTTGATTTCTTGATGCCCATGGCATGGAATCAACCATATTTATAGGTGGGGAAATCTCAGCTCTTGATTCAACCTGAAAGGATTCAACCATTGAATTAAAGTTATTATCATAAACTATAAAATTTGGCACCTACAAAATAAGAAAAGTCACACAAATTTAAGTGTCTATGTATATATATATATATATTTGAACATGATTATAAATTGACTACTTCCAAACCCGTTGAAGTGTTGAATTATTTTTATTTTTAATATAAAAATATATTAAAAAAATACATGAAAATACCATAAATGAAAAGCACACACAAAAAACTTGAATTACAACTCAACAAAAATCAATTAGGATAAAAACTATATGATCAACATTAATAAATAAATGAAAATGCCAAAAAGATTCCACACAAAAATATAAATTAATAATTTAAACATAGGAAAGTAAAGAAAAGGAAATGAACTTATTTACTTGCTGGAAGATTGTGTGCTAAGGAAATATTAAATTCTAGAAAATATTATTAAATTAGTTTTGAGAAATATTATATTGTTTCAAAAACGATTTTCTTATGTTTTATTTTAAGTTGTATAATTTCAAAAGCAATGATATATATAAAAAATAAAACAACTCGAGCAACTGTAGATGATTGGCTAGTTTCTAACAAAGTTTTGGTGCTGGAATAATATAAAAGCAATGAATCTCTGAATTTATTTAATTACTTTCACAATATATATAACAATAGTGAAGAGACAAGAGAGTGGATTAAATAGTAAGCACCTTAATTTTCATAGGCTTCATCATGAATATTACACAGTCCCAGATGGGAAATAACATATTGATTGCTTCCATCCATTGAGAACTTCAATTTATTTATTTTTCTTACACAAAGAGTTCATAATTATATTCCATTTTCAAGGGACTTCACAGCAATAACAGGCGTCCACACCTCTCTGCTTCTGCTCCAAAATGTTCCGTTCTCAAGGGACTCCACAGCCACGGATGTAAGGTTTAGGACAAGGCTTTTTTGGTCCTACGCAATACCGTTTACCCCTACCGCATTCGAATGGAGCTTTGCCGGGGGCGAGCGAACTGTAGCTACCTGCAAGATCTACGACCACATATCCTTACACGTTAGCTTGTTATGATAGCAACCAAATAATGGAAGTTATTAAACTAGTATCAAAATACATGGCGAAAGCTTTTTAATTAATAGTACTGAGGGCTTTTCCTACAAAGCCTTTCGGAAAATTCACCTTTTGGAAAACTCGAAGCAATATTAGGTCTTGCAATTACCTTGAACATAGACTAGTTTACTTTAAAAAATAGGGAGTTTTCTTCGACGGCTTTTTCAAGAAAATAATAATAAACCCAAATCAAAGAAGCAAGTCGAAACGAGTTTGCTGATGGAAATAGCATAACATTTAAAATAACATAACCAGAATCTTGATCCTAAATGTAAATTTTGAACCGTTAATTTTATAACTAAAAAGTTTTTGCATGAAAAGAGCAGGCATACATAGAAAATAAAAATTTAATGTTGGGAATAAAATTTCACCTCTCTCGACCAATTGTCGAGCAGTGCAAGTGGACAGGGGAGAGAAGATAGCGGTAGCGAAGAGAAAGCATGCGATAAGAAAGGCCTTCATCTTTGCTTTTGCTCTCCTATCTACCCCTCTTATTTATAGCCACCTTCATTTTTAGCGGCATATATTCGAAGAGTTAAGAGTGCATGATTTCTTAGACGATGAACACTTCGCATTGTTGAGTAAGCCAACTTTGAAAAGTTAGAGTGCATGATTTCTATCCACATGAAATCTGATCGTAGACCTTAAGCTTAAAATTATATGGCCGATGACTAGCTGGTTGACTCACGGCCACATGCTGATCCAACACATTTTGTATAAGCTCCATGCATGATTATAGTAACAAAATATTGCCAGCCACGTAAATTCTAGCCTCCTTACCATTGCAGCCTTGTAGGCGACGTTAAGCCGCCTATAAATATCGCCTTGCTGGGTCTTAGCATACTCAACTTGCTTCCATGGACGTTGACTCCAAGTCAATATAAAACAGTAACTTACACTTGGAGCCCGTTTGGCACACGGCCAAACCGGCGTTTTGGCTTTTTTTTTTTTTTTTTAATTTTAGAAACCTGCGGTTCAGTATTTTAGATCATTTTAATATGCCGATATTAAAAATAATTTTTTAAAAAATAAAAAAACATCATTTTAATATATTTCGGCACGAAAAGCACTTTAAAAAACTATCACAACAGCCCTCACAAACACCCTCCAAGTTTATATATATACTAGCCAATTGCTCGCGTCTCATCGCGGCCAAAATTATAATTTTTCAACGTAAAAAATACTAATTATGTTAATTTTTTTTATTATAATATAAATTTAGATAAAATAATACATCAATGCAGAATTCTTATGAGTTTCCTATAAAATATATAAATTTTAAATCCATATAAATTTATTTATTTAGTAAGTTTTAATGAAATCACCAGCATAAAATTATCATTATTATTAAAAAAATAAGAAGATTCGGATACCTAAATTACTGAATTCAGTGTACTATAATTTGTTAATTTTACAATCCAATTTAAACTAAACACAATAAACAAAATATAAATTGTGAAAATATTTGCAAGAACCAAATAACAGAAATAAACAGTTCATTTTGTATCTACAAAAAGAATAAAATATCATTGAAAATTCATCCCTAAATTACCATCATTATCATGATTATAACAGTTAAAATTATTATCAACATTACTGTCCAAACAATTAAAATTATTAAATTTCCCAAAAGAATAAAAAAAAACAAAACATTTTTACAAAAACACAATAAAAAAATAATCACTAAAATTATCATTATTGTTTCGCAAGCAATAAAATCATAAAATCATCTTATCTGAAAAATAAATAAAAATAACTATAAAAAAACATCAGGAAAAAAGAATAAGAGGAAAAAAAGAGAGATATCATTTTTAAAATAATTCTCAACATAAATTAAAATTTTAAGACTAAATGGAATAAAAATAAAACCTCGACAAAAAATAAAATTAAAAAATTAAAAACATAGATGCATAAATACAGGTAAAAAATAAATATTATCAAAAAAGAACTGAAAAAACCGAAGGAATTAATACTAAATAATTTTTTTTTACAAATAAGGACTAAAATAAAAAATAAAAAATATAATTAATTATAATAAAAAAATAAAACTGAAAAAAAAAATTTGGAACTAAAAAGAATAAAGAGATTTTTTCTATGCATGTATGGGAGAAATGCTCCGCAGTAGGAACCAAATTCATTCCTTGAAAGCTGAAACCACAATAAATAAATAAACAATCTTTCCATGGTAATTTATTTTTAATAATAAATAATGTTACGTCATCATCATATCTGCTCACATATACTTAACATGATGAATATATAAATAAGAAAGATTATAATAGGATTTGATATGACATGTGGGATGGGAACGAGTAGGGTGTACCGCAACAATTTTAAAATGAGATGAAAAATCAAAACTATCCTTGGCCAATAATAAATACAACCGGGGTTATTAAGGGTAAAATAGTCTGTTTATTGTTGAAATCCATAATAAATCACCTCATATATTACAATATACTATACAATAGTCTAACGCTATAGTGAAAGCGTAGCCCAGACCCGATAGGTTAACCGGGTCAACATGGAATATAATAACTATGGGGTTTACCTCAAGTCCGAATATAATATTCCAACTTGCTGGCCCCTTCATCTTCATGTAACCATCTTCATTTCATGCCACATAGTATTTATAGATTTGTCTAATAATCATTTATTTTGATCTTGAATATACATTGTTTTTTTTAGTCTTGGGCAAAATGGGATGTAATCGAGCTCTCAACTTCGTTCAAAATTCTATCTTGATTTTTCCACTATGCTAGTACCTTTTACCTTTTATTTTTTATTTTTTATTTTTATTTTTATTTTGAGTGAATTTAAAAAAGAACCCATAAATGAGTTATAATAGGAGGGATAAATACTATGTGGTTGATTCAAAAGTTTATAAAAAATTGAAGATAAAAATTTTCTTCCATAATACGAGCATTTATATAGGAGCAAGACACCTAGTTCAACTTCTTAGTTTTTCATTGAGTAAATTATAAATTAGTCCCTATAGTTTGAAAATAATTAATTATTCTTTAAATTATAAATATGTGTGTGTGTGTAATTTGACCATTTTTAACCATTTCATGATCCTTATTAAAAATATATTTATTTTAAGAACTAGAAAAAAAGTAATATAAAAAGTTGATGAAATGAAAATAATTTTTTTAAAACAAATAAATATTAAAATAAATATGGTCTAACACTAGTCAAAGAATAATTAATTATTTTTCAAAATAGAGAGACTATTTAAAACATTTTGCAAAACCAGAGGGCATAACTTATAATTTACTATGCTATATGAGATATGATTAAAACCAAGCACGATATAAAAGCCTATAGTGGATCCATGAGTGATAAGACAACTAGCTTAATCTAGTCATAATAGTCTAGAGAGCAAAAATCATTTTGAGATAAAAGTAAAGTTCCTTGTCCAGGAAACCCTTTGAGATAATTCAGCAATAGGAAAAACAACTTTATTGCGAGGTTCACTTGGTTAATATGCATAACGTGACCAAATATGCATGAACATCTTATAAGATGTTTGGGTGAGTGATAGTTAACTAACAAGAGATAACAAATGGGTTAGCTAACAAGAGATAACTAATAAATGAGTTACTTTTCAATCATAAACTATTTGACTATGACATCATTTTCCTTCTAATTCTAACTAGAGATCCAACTAGTATCACAGAGGTTCTTCGTGATCATAAAGTTTTGGTGTTGAGTTTTTTTCTCTACTTCTATTGAGATGAGGTATAAACATAACAGAGTTGTTAATTATGATTAAAACTCTTCAATTATCTTCATCATGAAAGGATTTTTTTGGAGTAAAGTTCATTCTTAAATCAGATCACTAACTCTACTAATGTGGTCGAGTAGAGAGAGATTTCATAAGCTTTTCATACTTGCAACTCGTTTCTCTTGTATTTTGGTTATGTGTATTTCTTACATGTTTTACATAAAACTAATCATATGGCTCATGGTATAACAAATCAAGGTGTGACTACAAGTTATGAATTTGTGACTTGGCTTTGACTTCTCATGATATTTTCTTGCTGGAATGAACTTTAGGTACTCTCCATTGTATTAATTAATTGTGTAGACTTAATAAATAACAAAACATTGGTTTAAGTTACATTTATTAAAAAAGAATCAATAGTACAACTACTTCATTATAAATTATCTACATAAATCCAAATTTCTATATATTTACTAAAAATTTCAAATCAACAATAAAATTAACTATTTCAGCTCATGTTAGACGTATCGATCCAGAAAACATGACTAAATTTGTCCTAGTTATTTTTTGGGTTTGAGTGGATGAAGAGAGGAGCTTCTCGACTAATAAAAAGGGTCTAATGGCTTTGAAAGAATTGAACGAGGAGACGTATGAGATGAAAATCTCATGTACAGTTCTGTGGAGTTATAATAAAGGAAAGAAGGGTTCATACCTTCTATTTAATTAGTTTATGTACCTATGGATGATTTAATTGGCCTTGCTCCTACCACGATATTTGCACATTTAGATACTACTACTGTACAATCAAAAGGATTAACTTGGATCTACATTGGATCTCACCTGAATCGCCCCATCTATCCTCTTGAGGAGAAGTTTGGTTTCAAACCTTGGTTTGAATAGGAGAAGTACGCCATGCTAATGTGCCTTGAATGATCCACATCTCAGGATCAGACATTATTGAGCATATTCAATTGAATTTGCAACCATAAAGCTCATGCTTGTTTAAGTAATAGCATTGAGATTCCCCACTTCATGCGTAAAATAGCTAGGATTTCCAGAAAAAAAGAAAATGCCATTCGTTTGATGAGAAATAAAAAGGAATATCGAAAATTCAAATGGCCGAAGCACCTGAAGCAACTACTTTCGAAGATACAGAAAGAAAAGGAGCGACTAGAGTGCGAGAGTCAGAGTCATATGCATGACTACAATTGACTTATTTCCACCTAATTCGAACCTACCAGTGCGATTCTACTTTTTCAGTTAGTCCATAAGGATCAGACGCCCATATGACCATACAATCTTATTACATGAGATGCACCAAACCCAAAACAAGCCACTCTAGAGAGAAATAAATGAATTTTAAAAATTTTGAAGAAGGTTTTCCTGTACGTTCATCACAACATATTTTTACATCCTAATACACCTAATGCCAAATAGTTGCCAAGAAGCACAAACTAAAAATTATAATATGTGCCCCAACCACACCTTTATTATTAGAAAATAATATAAATTATATTTAAAGGCATCACTTAACAGCATAACTTCTTAGGTGAGATGACTCCTTAACATGATATCAGAACCTTGTTGACCCAACGGTCACAAGCTTGAATCTCACCACCGCATTCTATTAGATAAAAAAAATCAAGCATAAGGTATTGTGGGTATGTGTAAGTTTCAAGCCCAAAGGATTTTCACGTGAGTGAGTGTGTTAGAGAATAATATAAATTATATTTGGGGCCTCACCTATAAGCTTAAATTTTTAGGTGGAATGATGCTTTAACATTTATAACTCTAAATACCCAAATTCATTATAAAACTAATGAAGTTTTATGACCATAATTATATTGTATTGTATTGTATTTGAAAATATTTTAATTATGATTTAATGATTTTTTACAAAAATATTTTACTTGCAATTTTATGATTTTTCTATGTAAATATTTTACTTATGAATTTACAATCCGAGTTTATATTGCATTTGTTATGTTAAAAAAAAGTTTAACAACCTTCGTTGTAGGGTATTGTTAAAATATGACCGTTAAAATATAGCCGTTAAAATATGGCCGTTAATTTCCAGATATGGAAATTGTGTAAAGTAGGGATAAAGTAACTTTTATCTTTAGCTAAATTAGTCTTGTAATTTCTCTATAAGTTCATTCTCAATTGTAATGGAAAAAGAACTCTGAAATATACGAATTTATACTTTTAACATGGTATCAGAGCGAATTTTGAATTTTTTACTTTGAATCGTATTGCTGAATTTTTTTTTTCACGGTTACTTGTTAGAAACCCAGAAATTTCATTTACCAACCCACCAAAACACCCATATCAACGAAGAACACCCATCTCAACGAAGAACACTCAAACAACGATACTTCAGCTCCAGCTCTAACGAGATGTGTTCCCATTGTGGTGAGATGAGGCATTCAAAACAACGATGTTATGAAATTATTGGCTATCCGGATTGGTGGGATTTCAAGAAAAAACCTCGAAAAAATATTGGGATATCTGTGGCAAATCTGACTGAAACGAATCAGGTACGCCCTACAACGAATATGGTCCATCCAGGTATCATCGAAAAAAAATTTGCACATTCTGTTATTACTAAAAATAGCACTTGCATTATTGATACAGGTGCATCTAGTCACATGATTAGCGATTCTGATAAATTAACTTGTCATAAACCCTCCTCACATTCAGCTATACGCACTGCTAACGGTAGTATCTCCCCTGTTACGGGGGAAGGATCTATCATTTTAACTGACACTATAACCTTAGATACTGTCCTTATTATTCCATCTCTTGCGTATAATCTTTTGTCGGTGAGTCAAATTACTATTACTCTTAAGTGCACGGTAACGTTTTGGCCTCAGTTTTGTGTTTTTCAGGACATTCTAATCCGAAAGATTCTTGGTTATGGTGTTAGGCGGGGTAACCTGTATTATTTAGAGTTAACGGAAAAGGGGGGGTCAATGATGGGTCACGCACATCAGACCAAAAGTAAGGATCACGCTCACGCTCTCGTATGGTTGTGGCATCGATGACTCGGACATCTTTCATTCGGGTACCTTAAGAAATTACAACCGCATTTATTTTCCAGTTTAAGTATTTCGGATTTTCAGTGTGAAATTTGTGAACTGGCGAAAAGCCACCGTATTTCCTATTTGCCAAGTTTGAAGAAAAGTATGGAACCATTTGCAGTCATCCATTCAGATGTTTGGGGTCCTGCAAAGATCTCATCTTTTTCTAATGCATGATATTTTGTTACATTTATTGATGAATGTACTCGGATGACCTGGATATCTCTTCTCCGAAATAAAAGTGAAGTAGGTACAGTTTTTTAGAAATTTCACAAAATGGTGCAGACCTAATACCAACGGCACATTCGTACACTTCAATCAGATAATGGTATAGAGTTCATGGATCAAGTGTTAGGTGATTTTTTAAATCATCATGGAATTCGACATCAGACTTCCTGCACATATACTCCACAGCAGAATGGATTAGCGGAAAGGAAGAATAGGCAGATTATGGAAATTGTTCGTGCTTCACTATTTGGCATGAATCTGCCAAAATATTATTGGGGTGAGGCAGTAAAATCAGCTGCTTACCTAATAAATCGAATACCATCAAGTACAATTGATTTTCAATCTCCTCAACAGAAAATGGAATCTCTTCTATCTGTTCCTCATCTACCAAATCTAGAACCACGGGTGTTTGGTTGTACGGTATATGTCCACATCCTGAAAGTCTTGCGAAGCAAACTGGATCCTTGTGCAAAACGGGGTGTTTTTGTAGGTTACTTAGAGTTCTGAAAAGGATATCGATGTTATGATCCTCACCATTGAAAGCTACATGCAACCCTGGATGCATCATGTCGAGAATCCAAACCCTACTATTTAGGGGGAGTTCCCGGGTCTTCTCTTCAGGGGGAGAGTAACATTGAAGAGAATGAAGATATATTCGAATTAGAGGAAAATGAAGGGTTAAAGGAAATGAGACCAGGTTGTGATAACCTGGAATTCTACATAGACCGAAATGATCTCAGAAATGACCTCTTATGTCTCTGGAATTACCAACGTCTACACCATTAATCGAAGAATCAATCGAGAATGACTCCCCTCAGTCACCTTAGGTATCCCTAAATCCTTTTTCTAATGAGATAAATGAAACTCCTGTCTTAGAAAATAATGTGATCAATAGGTACCCACAAAGACTAAACCGGGGAGTCCCAAAGAAACAGTATGAACCCGATCCCAAAACCAAAACTAAATACCCCATCAGTAACTATATCTCTACTCATAGATTATCGGAATCATATGCATTTACTGTTAATCAATTATCCAATGTGTCTATTCCTAGTAATGTACAGGATGCATTAGCATATCCAAAATGGACTAAGGCGATGAATGAGGAGATGGAGGCACTTCAGAAGAATAATACTTGGGAGTTATGTCAACTACCAAAAGAAAAGAAGAAAGTTGGATGTAAATGGGTGTTTACAGTGAAGCTGGATGCAGATGGGAGTATTGATAGATACAAAGCAAGATTAGTCGCAAAGGGATATACACAGAAGTATGGAGTGGATTATCAAGAAACTTTTGCCCCAGTTGCAAAAATGAACACCATCCGGATTCTCATATCTATAGCAGTGAATCGAGATTGGGCCTTACAACAATTCGATGTCAAGAATGCCTTCCTAAATGGAGATCTCGAAGAAGAAGTGTATATGGAATTACCACCTAGAGTTAAAACCAGGTCCTCATGTGAAATTGAAGTATGCAAATTAAAAAAGGCATTGTATGGTCTAAAGCAGTCACCTCAAGCATGGCTCGGAAGATTCTCATCCACGATGAAGGAGTTTGGCTATAAACAAAGTAATTCAGATCATATTTTGTTTATAAAACACAAAGGAGGGAAGGTAACGACACTAATAATATATATGGATGATATGGTCTTAACAGGAGATGATCCAAAAGAAAGAAAGGCACTACAATTGTTTCTGACATCGAAATTCAAAATAAAAGATTTTGGACAACTGAAGTACTTCTTAGGGATTGAGGTCTCAAGGTCAAAAATGGGGATATGTCTATCACAGCAAAAATATGTGTTAGATTTATTGGCAGAAATCGGAATGCTTGCATGCAAACTGGTAGATACACCTATGGAAATGAATCACAAATTGGGACAAGCAAAAAATTAGACCCCAGCAGACAAAGGATGTTATCAACGATTAGTTAGGAAACTAATATACTTATCACATACTAGGCCAGACATCCCCTATGCAGTAAGCGTGGTAAGTCAGTTCATGCATTCACCAGGAGAAGAACACATAGATGCTGTATATCGGATCTTAAGGTATCTAAAAGGTGCACTAAGAAGAGGACTTCTATTTTCTAAAGGGGAGGTCCAAGATATTAAAGGGTATATAGATTCAGATTGGACAGGAAATCAGATTGATAGTAGATCAACATCAGGATATTTTACGTTTGTAGAAGGCAACCTTGTCACTTGGAGAAGTAAGAAGCAGAAAGTGGTCGCAAGGTCAAGTGCAGAAGCAGAATACCGAGGAATGGCTCATGGTGTGTGTGAATTACTATGGATCAAACAGGTCTTACAAGACCTGGGAATTGATTATGGAACATCTATGGGTCTACACTGTGACAATAAGGCAGCTATCGAAATTGCTCATAATCCTGTTCAACATGATCGTACCAAACACGTTGAAGTCGACCGACACTTCATTAAGGAAAATCTTGATCGGAAAATTATACAACTTCCGTTTGTTCGGTCTGAAGATCAGCTGGCAGATATCCTCACAAAGGCAGTCTCCGGAAGGGCGTTCTATGATGCTATTGACAAGTTGGGCATGATAAATATCTACGCTCCAACTTGAGGGGGAGTGTTAAAATATGACCGTTAAAATATGGCCGTTAAAATATAGCCGTTAAAATATGGCCGTTAATTTCCAGATATGGAAATTGTGTAAAGTAGGGATAAAGTAACTTTTATCTTTAGCTAAATTAGTCTTGTAATTTCTCTATAAGTTCATTCTCAATTGTAATGGAAAAAGAACTATGAAATATACGAATTTATACTTTTAACAGGTATAACAGACATACCTTGTTTTCACATTGGATCGAGAACAGGGCCAAAAGGATAAAAAACTGCTATTTTATAGAGAGCCATCAAGCCAACCCCTCTCATCTTTTCCTTCTCCGAGCTCAGGTTATCAGCAATAATTGGTTTTATTACGGGGTAGCTCATGATGTTCATATCGTTCTATTATGCGCTTATGTATCTAACATTGTGTAGACCTCATACAATAATGACAAACACTTTACTCTTAATAGTTGCATAAAAGTACATAGAAAAGAGAAAAGCAGGATGCCCATGATGTGTACGCGTGGGATGAATCAAACCCTTATTAAACATGATTTTCCCCTTAAACAGGGCCCGTACATGTTCGACTAGCCCTTATGAATGTGTACTCCCCCGATATGAAATTTGTTGGGTAATGGACGAGCATTTGCACAAGTTTCCATTGTATCAATCTACCATTGTGTATTTCTTATTGAATAAATATAGCAACAAATTTTTAAGCTGACAAGCAGGGGCTCCCTGGAGCTTGTCCTTTTCAAACTCGAGTCACGTATTAAGTAAAATATAGCAACCAACTCATCTGCATAGCTAGTTTCGCCCCTCTTTCTAGAATCATGGTAGGTATCTACAGAGCCCCGAATACAGCTTCGTTAGGGTTAGGTTTTTGCTGTCCTTAACTCAAGGATGCAAAAATGATTTCTACCCTTGAGAGGTGGTTTGAGGTTCGATAGTGTCGAGAAGGTATTAACCACCGGTGACTGTACTTTCATAAAATGGGTGGTGGTTCCTCTCCTTCCTCTTTCCCCCCTGAACCTAGAACAAAAAAATATCTCGCCGACCGAATAGAAAAAGTAAAGGCTTCCAACTACTAGTTATTAACACCATTGTGAAACCAAAGTAAGGAAATCTTTTTCTTGACTTCTACCCATTTTTGAAGAACTTGATTTCAATCTTATATATATATATATATATATATATATATATATATATAATGTATAATAATGCAACTGACTATATATATATATATATATATATATTTGAAAAAGATTATAAATTGACTAATTCCAAACTCCATGATAAATCCATGTGAATTACTTTTATTTTTTAAAATCATCAATATAAAAATATATTAAAAAAACATGAAAATACCATAAATGAAGAGCACACAAAAAAAACTTGAAATTCTAAAATTCAAATTGAAAAATAAAAAATTAGTATACAATCTATATGATTAACATAATAATATTTTGCAAAACATAAATGAAAATTCCATAAATAGAATCCACACAAAAATATAAACTAGTAATTTAAATATAGGAAAGTAAAAAAAGGCAATAAACTTATTTACTTGCTGGAAGATTGTGTACCGAAATAAATATTATATTCTAGAAAATATTATTAAATTAGTTTTGAGAAATATTATATTGTTTCATGAATGAATTTCTTCTTTTATATTTTAAGTTGTATAATTTCTAAAGCAAAGTCATAAAAAATAAATAAAAAAAAAAAACAACGCGCGCAACTCTCTAACAAAGTTTTGGTGCATGATTGGAATAACATATTAGCATTGAATTTCTGAATTTATTTAGATCCCTTCAGAATATGTATAAGAATAGTGAAGAGACAAGAGAGTGGACTAAATAGTAAGCACCTTAACTTTCATTATGAGTATTACACAAACATCAAACCTCAAAAACATATTTATTTATTTTTCTTCCAAAAACAGTTGATAATGATTTTCCATTTTCAAGGGACTTCACAGCCATAACAGTCGTCCACACCTCGCTGCTTCTGCTCCAAAATGTTCCGTTTTTAAGGTGCTCCACAGTTACGTTTGTCAAGACTATGACAAGGTTTTTTTAATGGTTTCGCTATGCAATACCGATGACCCTGACCGCAGCTGAATATAACTTTGCCGGGGTCGAGTGAACCGTAGCCCCCTACACTACCTGCAAGATCGACGACCACATATCCTTGCAAGTTAGCTTGTTATGATAACAACGAAATCATGGAAGTTATTAATAGTACTAAGGGCTTTTCCTACTAAGCCTTTTGGAAAATTCCCAGCAATATTAGCTCTTGCAATGACATTGAATATCAACTAGTTTTGTTTAAAAAATAGGGAGTTTTCTTCGACGGCTTTTTCAAGAAAATAATGATAATCCCAAATGAGAAGCAAGTCGAAACGAGTTTGCTGATGGAAAATAACATAACATTTAAACTGATTATGAGACAAGGTTAATATAATTTAGTGAAGTAGAAGGGATTATATCTGTACAGTGACCAGAATCTTGATCCTAAATGTAAATGTTGAACCATCAATTTTATAACGAAAACTTTTTTGCATGAAAAAAGCAGGCAGAGACAGAAAATATATAAATATACAAACACGAACTGTTTTCTCAAGTGAATGTTGGGAATAAAATCTCACCTTTCTTCTCGGCTAATTCTCGAGCAGTGCAAGTGGACAGGGGAGAGAAGACAACGGTAGCCAAGAGAATGAATGCGATAAGAAAGGCCTTCATCTTGAATTACAGGTTTTTAACATGCTTCTATTCTCCTATCTACCCCTCTTATTCGAAGAAAACTGCTCTCATATGATGAACGTATCCAACACTTCGCATTATTGAATAAACCAGCTTTGAAAAGTTTGCGTGCATGATTTCTATCCACAGAAAATCTGATCGTGGACCTTAAGCTTAGAATTATATGGCCGAAGACTAGCTGATTGGCTCACGGAGACAGGCTGATCCAACACAGTTTTTATAAGCTCCATGCATGATTATAGTAACAAAATATTGCCAGCCACGTAAATTCTAGCCTCCTTATCGTTGCACTTGCAGCCTTGTAGGCGACGTTAGCCTGTTAATATCGCCTTGCTAGGTGCTTTTATACTCAACTTGCTTCCATGCACGTTGACTGCAAGTCAATATAAAAGAGTTATTTACACTCCAAGTTCAAACTTGATAGATTTTTAATAGACAGAAGGCATCTACGCATGATCATCCTTTGATTATATCAAGCCACTTTTATATTTTAGTTAATAGTCCAACGCTATAGTGAAAGCGTAGCCCAGGCCCGACAGGTTAACCGGGTCAACATGGAATAGAACAACTACGGAGTTTACCCCAAGTCTAAATATAATATTCAAACTTGCTGGTTCCTTCATCTTCATGTAACCATCTTCATTTCATACCACGCAATATTTAAAGAAACTTGGTAAGAAAGTCTGTTGATGTGATTATTTGGGAATAAGAAGATAGCCGAAGAGGAAGAAAAAAGACAACAGAAAGAAGAAGAGAAGTGGCCATAAAAGCAAGGCTGCTGCAATGAAAAAACAAAAAGAACCAAAGAAAGGAAAAAAATGTTTAAGTCATTTTAGTAAACAGATCATTTCCAATATAGCCCCTTTGTTTTTCTTTCCAAAATGTTCATTGACTATGAATATCTTTAATATAGATTTTAATTGACTACTAACTTTCAATTTTCTTGCAGCTATGCCCCTGATTTCCATTAATTAGCTTAATAAAAACTAAATTTGGTTTCTCAAAATTCTAATATTCTCAATCAATAAATTAATTTGATTAATTGAAAGTATAATTAAGTCTTTGCACCTTGTTAAATCTTTTAATTGGATCCAAATTAATTTTTAAAATGAGTAAAATCTTAATTTTATCCATGATTAAATCAAATTGGTCTAATAAAAATCTAATTATGTCTATGAACTTAATTTTTATACAGATTTGTCCAATAATAATTTATTTTGATCTTGTATCTGCATTTTTTTTTTTTTTTGTCTTGGGCACAACAGGTTAACATTAGACTCAAAACTTCTTTCAAATTCTAGCTTGATTTTTCCACCTTGTTAATCCCTTTTATTTTCCATTTATGTGAATTGTTTTTTATTTTTAGTGAATCTAAAAATTGACCTGAAATGAGTTATATCAGGAGAGATGACAAATATATGGATAATTAAAAAGGTACTTAAACCTTTATTGATTAGAGGTAACTTATGCCATAACACGAGCATTTATATAGGAGCCTAGTTCAACTTCTTAGTTTTTCATCGAGTAAATTATAAATTAGTCCCTTTAGTTTAAAAAATAATAAATTAATCCTTAAGTTTAACTTATCCTTAGCAATCTTGAAAAATAATTAATTATTCTTTAAGTTTAAATTTATATTTATATTTATATAGGAGCTAGAAACTTAAATTCTTGAAAAAATATTTAGGAGAATCTAAGTCTCTGATGTGAAACTTTTTCGCGCATAAAGGTTTTAAGTTGATCAATGGCTATACAATTTTGTTACTATATGATAATGAATAATCATCAACTTAAACAAGTGCAAAGGATGATCCATGAGAAGAGTGGTAGAGAAATACGGAATAATCAATCAGCCTTGCTTGATATGTAATTAACATTAATTCTATAATTTTTTTTTTGTGTGAATTAGTTACTTAAAGCTTGTTTCCAACCATATAATGACTTAATGAGTTTGAAAAATCTATTCTCTTCTTTGTATGAATTCTTTTATTTTTTTATTTTTTCTTTTATATTATCTACCGTGTTACTAATTACTTTTTATAGCAAATAACACAGCGATTCAAAGCCAACTAAGTTATACTAAATCACATGAAACACTTAACAACCCTTACTTTTTACATATCATCTTGCAACCTAGAAACCATCGTCTTCTTTCATCTATTGAATTATCGAACTTATAATACTTGGCATCTCTCTGTAAAGTTTAAAAATATAAAGGATAGAGAGAAAAATGTATCAGCTTTTATTTTTCGTGTTTTGTTACATACATACTGTACTCTATTTATAGCTTACAATTGATACATTCAAAACTCTCTATATCTATTGTTTTAATGTACAGGATCGTGTCTTCCTTAATTGTTGATCTGTAGAATTAAGTCACAATTGACTTTCCTTAGCTGACTCTGTTTTCCCTTTCCAGTCATGCTGATTCTGTTCTTCCATCGCTGATTGCTATCCCTCATCATTCAATTGTTTATCTTCTCTTTTGATTGTATTTGATTGCTGATCATCCTCCTTGATTTCCATTATCTTTAGCTGATTCTCTACACGCCCCCTCAATCTGAAGGGTAGGTCACGGACATTCAGATTGAGCTGAACTTGCCGAAACTTGATTGGTGGTAATGGTTTTGTGAGAGCATCAGCAAGTTGATCCTTGCTGGAGATGAATTGGACCACCAATTCTTTGTTGGAAACTTGGTCCCGAACAAAGTGAAAATCGAGTTCGATATGCTTGGTTCTGGCATGGAACATAGGATTGGATGAAAGGTATGTAGCCCCAATATTATCACACCATAATATCGGACTACGTTGTAAAGGAAAACCAAGTTCTTTGAGGACTGATCTGAACCAAATCAATTCGGCAGCAGCGTTGGCAATGGCTTTGTATTCAGCTTCAGTGCTGCTCCTGGCTACCGTAGGTTGTTGTTTGCAACTCCAGGAGATTAAATTGGATCCCATGTATATGCAATACGCCCCTACTGATCGCCGATCATCCCTATCTGCTGCCCAGTCAGAATCGGAGAAGGCTTGCAACTGGAAATTTGTATTTCTAGTGATAAGTAAGCCGGTGGAGATGGAGTGCTTGAGATAGCGTAATATACGTTTGACAGCAAGCCAATGAGAGTCCAGGGGATTGTGCATGAATTTGCTCACTTTATGCACAGCAAATGCTAAATCTGGTCTCGTAAAAGCCAGATATTGTAGGCTTCCAACCACACTTCGATAGAGGCTTATATCAGCAAAAGGAGTGCCATCTGTAGAGGTGAGCTGACAAGTGGAAGACATTGGGCTGCTACATGGTTTAGCATGTTCCATTCTGCTTTTGTGTAGTAGTTCGATGATGTATTGGCGTTGGGTCAAATACATTCCTTCGGGGCAGTGAAGAGCTTCAATTCCAAGGAAATAGGTAAGGTTGCCGAGGTCCTTGAGAGCGAATTGAGTTTGCAGGGAGTGGATAATGTCTGCTATTGCTGAATTGCTTGATCCCGTGATGAGAATATCATCTACATAGATGAGAATATAGATGATATACGTTGGTGTCTGCAGCACAAATAAAGAGGGATCTGCCTTACTCTCAACAAAGCCCAATATTTTGAGTGTTGTGGACAGTTTAGAGAACCATGACCTGGGTGCCTGCCGCAAACCATACAGAGATTTGTGTAGTTTACAGACATGAGTTGGAAATTGTGGATGCACAAATCCTTGTGGTTGTGTCATGAATACCGTCTCTTGCAAATCGCCATGCAAGAATGCATTTTGCACATCCAACTGTTTGATGTTCCAGTTAGAGGTGACAGCAATGGAAATGACAAGGCGGATGGTGGCATGTTTAATAACTGGACTGAATGTTTCAGTGAAGTCAACCCCTTCTTGCTGGTGGAAGCCTTTGGCAACCAAACGAGCTTTATAACGCTCAATGGTCCCATCGGCTTTCTTTTTGATTTTGTAGATCCATCTACAACCCACAATGTTAGCTGCTGCTGGAGTGGACACAAGAGTCCAGGTACCGTTTTGCAGCAAAGCTGAAAATTCCTTGTTCATGGCCTCTCGCCAGTGTTGGAATTTCGATGCTTCACTGTAGGAGGATGGTTCTGTGTGGTTGGGGCTGAGGTCTGCTAGAAGTGCCCTTGGTAATGGATGGCGTATGAAGTCATCACTGAATTGCCTTGGTCGGTGAACATTATTCTTGGATCTAGTCACCATGGAATGAGTGTTGGACGGAACCAGCTGGGCTGCTTGTTGTGGAATTGCAGTTGGTGATGCGTCAGATGGAAGAGATTCAGGGCTGGCAGGGGCTGCTTGAGAAATTTGTTGACCTGTATCTGCAGAGAATGAGACAGATGGTGCAGGTGATGTGCATGTGATAGCAGGATTAGTTTGCAAATTCGGGAGACAAGTGGACATAGGGACTTCTAATTGCTGAGGCAAAGACACAGATGAAGAGTTGTTGGAATTTGTAGTTGAGACAGATTGTGTTAAGTAGGGGAAAAGGGTTTCATCGAAAACAACATGTCGCGAAATGTAAATTTTTCCTGTAGATAAATCTAAACACTTGTACCCTTGATGACAAAGACTATATCCAATAAAAATGCATGTTTTAGATCTAAAATTCAGTTTATTTTTGTTATATGGCCGTAAATTTGGCCAACAAGCACAACCAAAAACCTTTAGAAAATGATAATCAGGAATTCGATTGTAAAGAATTTCAAAGGGGGATTTGTGACGCAAAACAGGAGTAGGGAGGCGATTAATGATATAAGTGGCTGTATGAAAAGCATCTTCCCAATAATTCATAGGCATATTTGAATGTGCTAATAGGCTAAGGCCAACTTCGACAATATGCCGATGTTTCCGTTCAATTGACCCATTTTGTTGATGGGTATGGGGACATGCTAGGCGATGGTGAATACCATGACGCTGAAAATAGGTGTTGAGACGACGGTACTCACCACCCCAGTCTGATTGGATTGCTTTGATTTTACGGTCAAATTGTTTTTCTACATACGCCTGAAAATTTAGAAATACTTGTTCAACGTCAGATTTGAAGTGAATGGGAAACAACCACAAAAACTTTGAATAATCGTCAAGAAAACTAACATAGTATTTAGCACCGGATGTGGACGCTGTTGCTGCAGGTCCCCACACATCGGTGAAAATTAAATCCAAAAGTTTTGAAGAAATAAACTTTGAAGAATGAAAGGGCAAGTTATGGCTTTTGGCCATTTGACATTCAGGGCACACAGCATGTGTTTTAGATTTTTCCACAGGAAATGAGAGGATGGATAGGACTTGATTAACGATTGGACTAGAAGCATGACCGAGTCGACGATGCCAATCATGCGGCCGAACACTGGAAAATGCACGAGGGATGGTGGACTGGTGGGTGAACCGATAGAGTCCATCATGGAGGTAGCCTCGATGAAGGACCTTCCCCAAGTAATCCTTCACAAGAAAATAGAAACCATGAAACTCAAAATACACGTTATTGTCAACACAAAATTGATGTACAGAAAGTAAATTTTGTTGTATTTCTGGAACAAGAAGGACTTGATTTAGTAAAAACGTAGAATGAGGAGTTGTGATTTTGGAAGACCCTATTTTGGAAATTTGCAAACCTTGCCCATTACCAACGTGCACACAATCAGAACCAGTGTAGTCGTTTTTCTGCAGGTTCAAATCAGCAACGTTATTTGCAAGGTGATGTGTTGCTCCTGTGTCAGCAGTCCATGGTGTTTCTCCCGAATCTAGTCCATGACGTGTTGCTGCAAATGCTTGTTTTGGTTGTTGTGGTGGTGATTCCTGGTAAGACATATCAAAACGAAAATAACATCTTTTAGCATTGTGTCCTGTTTTACCACAGATTTGGCAAGTGGTGGGGAATTGATTGTTTCTGTTAGTGGAATGGAATCCACCACGATTTGGATTGCGTCCCCTGTCATGAAAACCACCATGCCTTGGATAATTGTGCTTCCTTTGTGCCATGTTTGCAAAGGGTTGCTGGATATTGGGAGTGAGCTGATGGCGAGAAAGTCGGGCTTCAGTTGTCAGCAGAAGAGAGTAAATCTCTTCAAGTGTGATGCTGTCAATTCGAGCTGTTAGTGAGGCAACAAAGCTGTCATACTCGTGACCGAGGCCTGCGAGTATGTAGGTGATGATATCATCATGAGTTAAGGGCTGCCCAGCAACAGCGAGCTCATCAGTAAGTCTTCTTATAAATTGGAAATATTCACTGGCTGTCTTGTTGCCTTTCATGGCAGTGGCCAGTTGGGTGCGTATTTGGATGATACGTGCACGGGATCGTGAGGAGAAGGTTTCCTCTAGAGCATTCCAAACAGCCATGGATGTGGTGTAATTTACCACTTGAGCAAGCACTGACTCAGAGAGGGAAGTCATCAGTGTGCTTAGGATAATGTTATCTTGACGGATCCAATGTGTGTAGGCTGGATTTAATCTTTCAGAAACAGCAGCTGTTGTAGAGTCAGTGACCGAGATAAATTTCATTGGTTTAGGGATGGTTCCATCAAGATATCCAAATAGGTCTTGACCTTTGAGATATGGCACTAATTGTGCTTTCCAGAGGAGAAAATTGTCATGGTTTAATTTTACCGTGACAATGGTTGACATGGAGATGACAGAAGGGTGGGATGCGAGAGTGTTTGAGGTGTTTGAGGAAGACATTTGTTAGACGTAGGTCTTTTATGGCTCTGATACCATGTAAAGTTTAAAAATATAAAGGATAGAGAGAAAAATGTATCAGCTTTTATTTTTCGTGTTTTGTTACATACATACTGTACTCTATTTATAGCTTACAATTGATACATTCAAAACTCTCTATATCTATTGTTTTAATGTACAGGATCGTGTCTTCCTTAATTGTTGATCTGTAGAATTAAGTCACAATTGACTTTCCTTAGCTGACTCTGTTTTCCCTTTCCAGTCATGCTGATTCTGTTCTTCCATCGCTGATTGCTATCCCTCATCATTCAATTGTTTATCTTCTCTTTTGATTGTATTTGATTGCTGATCATCCTCCTTGATTTCCATTATCTTTAGCTGATTCTCTACACTCTCTATCTCTTAGCTCATCAAGCTAAAAGTATATTTAGATTTGTTGATGACTTAATTTTGCTACCCAATCCCTCATTTATGGTTTTTCGTTGATTCTTTGATCTTATTCAACCAAACCTTGCTTAGAGTATTATCTATGTCTACGCTGCTCGAGATACTTGAAATGATCTTCACTTAATGTATTGTACCTATAATCCTATAAAAGCTATTATCAACTTGATTGTTGTTACTCATTTTGGGGCCACACATCAGATATATATATATATATATATATATATATATATATATATACAGAGAGAGAGAGAGAGTACATAAATTATTTTTGAAAAAAAATAAAATAAAAAACATATATTAGTGAGACGAATATATCAAAACACCTAAGAAATTGTCATAGTCTTGTTAAGAAAGATCAAAATATATAAGATTGGAAAATCTCAAAATACTATTTTTTACTGTTGAAGACTTTATTTTACAAAAAAATATAACCAACTCAAGAGGTATATTTCAAAATTGGATGTTTGAGGACTCAATTAGAATATTTTGAGGTTTTATTTTTTACTTTATTAAGTGTTTAATTGAAACAAACAATTGATTTTTTAAAGTCAATTTAGGCTTTAATTGAAATAACTTAATAAATTTCATTTTTTAAGAGTTCATTTGTTCAAATGAGGGGTTTAAGTGCATAAAATTTAAAGCTCTATGGACAATTAATGACTTGATTAAAGATTTTCAAAACTAAGTACCAAACTAAAAAAAAACAAGTGAGAATATAGTGGCTCATGTTAGAGAATAATATAAATCATATCCCGGGACCTCATCTATAAGCTTAAGTTTTTAAGTGAGATGGTTCCTTAACATGGTATTAGAGCCTTGTTGACCTAGCGGTCACGAGTTCAAATCTTATCACTCTCATTCTTCGATAAAAAATTAAGCACAAGGTAGAGTGGGCTTGTGCAAGTTTCAAGCCCAAAAGGCTTTCATTTGAGGGGGTGTGTTAGAGAATAACATAAATCATATTCTGGAACCTCACCTATAAATTTAAATTTTTAGGTGAGATGGTTCCTTAACAGTTCAAAGTAATTAAAATTTTGCAAATCGATTAAGGGTTAAATTACATAAACTTAGACCCAAGGACTACAATAAATAGAACGACCAACTTAGAAGATGAAATTTCAATTCAGCGGGGTTGAAATTAAAGAAAATGAAAGTTTATAGGTAAATTATAAGTGTAAGTAAAACAACGTGCGCAACTGTAGATGATTGGCTACCGTATAACAAAGTTTGGTGCTGGAACAATATATTAGCATTGAATTTCTGAATTTATTTAATTCCCTTCATAATATGTATAAGAATAGTGAAGAGACAAGAGAGTGGACTAGATAGTAAGCACCTTAACTTTCATATGTAGGCTTCATCATGAATATTACACAGTCCCAGATGGGAAATAACATATAAGATAAAACAGAGATTAAAACCTTAAAAACATATTGATTGCTTCCATCCATCGGGAACCTCAATTTATTTATTTTTCTTACACAAAGAGTTCATAATTATATTCCACACCTCGCTGTTTCTGCTCCAAAATGTTCCGTTTTCAAGGGTCTCTACAGTCACGGCTGTAAATAGGACAACGAATTTTTGGTGGTGGCTTTTTGGGTGTTGATCCTACGCAATAGCGTTCACCCTTACCGCATTTGAATGGAGATTTGAGGGGCTGGAGTGGGCCGTAGATAACTGCAAGATCAACGACCACATACCCTTGCACGTTAGCTTGTTATGAAAACAACGAGATCATGGAAGTTATTAAACTAGTATCAAAATACATGGTGAAAGGTTTTTAATTAATAGTAGTAAGGTCTTTTCCTGCATTCGCCTTTTGGAAAATTCCAAGTATTATTAACTAGTTTTATTTAAAAAATAGGGAGTTTTCTTCGACGGATTATTAAAAAATAATAATAATCCCAAATGACATCGATAAGTCCAAATCAAAGAAGCAATCGGAACGAGTTTGCTGATGGAAAATAAGATAACATTTAAATTGATTATTAGACAAGTTGATGTAATTTAATGAAGTCGAAGGGATTATATACGTACAGTGACCTAAATGTAAATGTTGAACCATCAATTATAACAAAAAGGTTTTTGCATGAAAAAAGCTGGCAGAGACAGAAAATATATATATACAAACACGAACTGTTTTCTCAAGTGAATGTTGGGAATAAAATTTCACCTTTCTTCTCGGCTAATTCTCGAGCAGTGCAAGTGGACAGGGGAGAGAAGACAACGGTAGCGAAGAGAATGCATGCGATAAGAAAGGCCTTCATCTTGAATTACTGTTTTTTAACATGCTTCTACTCTGCTATCTACCCCTCTTATTTATAGCCTCCTTTATTCGAAGAAAACTGCTCTCATATGATGAAGCATATGATAAGCCAGCTTTGAAAAGTTTGCGTGCATGATTTCTATCCACAGAAAATCTGATCGTGGACCTTAACCTTAGAATTATATGGCCGAAAACTAGCTGATTGGCTCACGGCGACAGGCTGATCCAACACAGTTTGTATAAGCTCCGTGCATGATTATAGTAACAAAATATTGCCAGCCACGTAAATTCTAACCTCCTTATCATTGCACTTGCAGCCTTGTAGGCGACGTTAGCCTGTTAATATCGCCTTGCTAGGTCCTTTTGTACTCAACTTGCTTCCAAGCACGTTGACTGCAAGTCAATATAAAAGAGTTATTTACACTCCAAGTTTTATATGTATGTATGTATGTGTGTGTGTGTATGTATGTATGTATGTATGTATAGTCCAACTTGATAGATTTTTTATACACGGAAGGCATCTTCGCAGAATCATCCGTGCTTATATCAAGACACGCTATAGTGAAAGCGTAGCCCAGATCCGACAGGTTAACCGGGTCAACATGGAATACAATAACTATGGGGTTTTCCCCAAGTCCAAATATAATATTCAAACTTGCGACCTTGAAGATCTAGAGTAGCATCAGTAAAGATTACATCAATTTTAGGCCATCCCTTAATCTACCAAAAAATAAGAAAAAATAAGATAAAGAGGTGGATGTCAGCCGAAAAATCAAGGTGGAAATTTTGGATGTTTTCAAGATCCCGATCATATTTTTTTTGTGCCTAGAAATGAAGTAAAATGCAGATTCAAGGTTAACGTGATTTATTATCGGATAAATCTGCGTAGAAATTAAGTTGAAAGATATAATTATATTTTTATGGGTCAATTCAATTTAATCGTTTGGCCAATTTAAAAGTGTAACTATATTTGAAAATTAATTTAGGGTCCAATTGAAGGATTTAATTAGGTGCGATGACTTAATTATTTATTAAGGGCTTAGTCAATGAGAAATCAAATTTTTGAATTTAATTCGGTTCCAATAGATGAGTTTGGAATTTTCGGAGACCGATTTGATTTTTTTAAAGTCAATTATACAAAATCAAGGGTCAAATTGAACAAATTGAGAGTTTAACGGTCGGTTGGGGGTTAAATCGCGCACATCAGAAATCAAGGACTAAAATAAAAAGGTCGCGCAAAGCTAAGGTGAAGATTATTTTTTTGATGGGATATAATCGCACAAAATCATAGGTTTAAAAATTCAATTGAGGATGCAATTAGAGCCATCATAAATTGAGGGACCAAATCATACTTTCACCTTCCTAAATATTTTGGAAATTGCAAAGCTAAGCATGCCTGCACTGCATGTTGCCCGGCTTTGAATGATCAGCACGCCTGCCTTTAATGTTTAGCGGCGGCCTTGCACTAAGCATTTTGGCAACCAAAGGGTTTGTGTGTTTTGTTATAAATAGCAACATTCAGGGACTGTAGTGGAGGGGACGAAGGTGCAGAGCCAAATTCGTCTCAATTTAACTCAAATTAGGCTTCCAAACTTAATTTCTCACTAATTAAGCCTTAATTAATTTGACCAATTTAAAGTATAATTACGCTCTTGCGCTTAATTACATCCTTCAATTGGGCTGTTAATTAATTATGAAGAGTTTCGTCACCGAAAATCTCAATCTTCTCAATTTAACCCAGATTAAGCTTTCAAACTTAATTTATCACCAATTAAGCCCTTAATAAAATTAATTTGACCCATTTAAAGTATAATTAAGCTCTTGCGCTTAATTAAATCATTCAATTGAGCTCTCAATTAATTGTGAAGCATAATTACACTTTAAATTGGCCGACGATTAAATCAAATTGGCCCAAAAAAATATAATTATGTCTTTCGACTTAAATTTTATGCAGATTTATCAAATAATAAATTATTTTAGCCTCGAATCTGTATTTTTCTTCATTTCTGGGCAAAAAAAAGTACGATCGGGCTTCCGAAAACGTTCAAAATTTCCGCATTAATTTTTCTGCCAACACCAGCCCCTTTTAATTTATTTTTGTTATTTTTTTTATATATTTTGGAGAATCACCCAGAAATGAGGTGATGACACCTTTTATTTAAGTAGTTATGATTTAACTAGCCTTCTACCACGATATTTGCACATTTAGATATCACTACTGTACTATCAAGAGGATTAACTTGGGTCTACATTGGATCTCACCTGAATCGCCCCATCTATCCTCTTGAGGAGAAGTTTGGTTTCAAACCTTGGTTTGAATAGGAGAAGTACACCATGCTAATGTGCCTTGAATGATCCACATCTCAGGATCAGACATTGATGAGCATATTCAATTGAATATGCAGCCGGATACCTCATGTTTGTTTAAGTAATAGCAATGAGATTCCCCACTTCATGCTTAAAATAGCTAGGATTTCTAGAAAAAAAGATGCCATTCGTTTGATGAGAAATAAAAAGTAATATCGAAAATGCAAATGGCCGAAGCACCTGAAGCAACTACTTTGGAAGATACAGAAAGAAAAGGAGCGACTAGAGTGAGAGAGTCAGAGTTATATATGCATGACTACAATTGACTTATTAAGACGACAGGATTTATTTAGAGTCACATAAATAAACCTAAAATTAGCAACTGTTTGAGTATTATTATGAGTACGTAACATGTGACTTTTCTAGTCGGTAATTACTTCAAAGTTGTAACATGTAACCATACCTTTTTATGATTTTGATCTTTTTGGGGATTGTGGGTCTTTAGATTTTGATTTATCAATCATTAAGTTTTTAATGAAGGAAACTCATCGATAAACACACATTCACTTCGAAAATATTGCTGAATATTAAATAATATATAATAATGCAAGGGACAATATATGTGTGTGTGTGTGTGTGTGTGTGTGTGTGTGTGTGTATTTGAACAAGATTATAAATTGACTAATTACAAACTCTGTGATAAATCCATGTGAATTACTTTTATTTTTAATATCATCAATATAAAATATATTAAACATGAAAATACCATAAATGAAGAGCACACAAAAAATAATTGAAAACCAAGAAACTTATAGATTGTTTTCTCATTGAATTTCTGAATTTATTTAATTACTTTCACAATATGTATAAGAATAGTGAAGAGACAAGAGAGTGGACTAAACAGTAAGCACCTTAACTTTCATATATAGGCTTCATAATGAATATAACACAGTCCCAGATGGGATATAACATATAAGATAAAGAGAAATTAAAACCTTAAAAACATATTGATTGCTTCCATCCATCGAGAACCTCAATTTATTTATTTTTCTTACACAAAGAGTTCATAATTATATTCCATTTTCAAGGGACTTCATAGCCATAACAGCCGTCCACACCTCGCTGCTACTGCTCCAAAATGTTCCGTTTTCAAGGGATTCAACAGTGACGTCTGTAAACACTACGACAAGGTGTTTTTGGTGGTTTCGGTATGCAATACCGTTGACCCTTACCGCATTCGTATGGAGCTCTGACGGGGGTGAGTGCACCATAACCAACTGCAAGACCAACGACCACATATCCTTGCATGTTAGCTTGCTATGATAACAACGAAATCATCGAAGTTATTAAACTAGTATCAAAATACATGGTGAAAGGTTTTTAATTAATAGTAGTAAGGTCTTATTAACTAGTTTTATTTAAAAAGTAGGGAGTTTTCTTCGACGGATTATTCAAAAAAAAAAAAATTCCCAAATGAGATCGATAAGTCCAAATCAAAGAAGGAAGTTGAAACGAGTTTGCTGATGGAAATTAACATTTAAATTGATTATTAGACAAGTTGGTATAATTCAGTGAAGTAGAAGGGATTACATATGTACAGTGACCAGAATCTTGATCCTAAATGTAAATGTTGAACCATCAATTTTATAAAAAAAAAGTTTTTGCATGAAAAAAGCTGGCAGAGACAGAAAATACAAAACACGAACTGTGTCATAACCCAATTTTGGGTCATTCCCCAAAACCATCCAAAAAATACAAAAATAAATAAAAGAGGCCCGGTGTCGGTAAGAAAATCAAGGCAGAAATTATTGGCATTTTCAAAAGCTCGATCATACCTCGGCTATGTCCAAAAATGAAGGAAAATGCAGATTTAAGGTTAACGTAATTTATTTTCGGACAAATCTGCGTAAAAAATTAAATCAAAAGATATAATTAAATTTTTATATGCCAATTCGATTTAAGCATCGGCCAATTAAAAGTATAATTAATTTTGAGGATTAATTTAGGGTCTAATCGAAGAATTTAATTAAGTGCAATAACTTAGTTTTATTTTAAATTGGTCAAATTAATTTTATTAAAGGCTTAGTCAATGAGAAATCAAGTTCTTAAATTTAATTCGGGCTCAATTGATGAGAATGAAATTTTCAGAGACCAATTTGAATTTATTCAAGCTAATTATGCGAAATCGGGGACCAATTTGATTAAATTAAGAGTTTAACGTTCAATCAAGGTTTAAATCGCGCAAGTCAGAAATCAAGGATCAAAATAAAAAAGGCGCGCAAAGCTAAGGATGCTTTTGAAATGTTGACGGGGATACAATTGCACAAATTGAAGGTTTTAAATTGATTAGGGATGCGATTAGAACAATTATAGGTTTAAGGACCAAATTGCACTTTACCCCAACATCAAAATTACATGTTCCCTGCACTGTTCCGACACCTGAACAGTGCAGGAAACACAGGGAAACGGCTCCCTGCACCTCTGCCCCTCTCTGCAATACACAGCTACAGCACACAACATGCATGTTTTCCCCTATAAATACCTTCATCGCAGCTGCTAGACGGGGAGGAGAACGTGGGGAATGAAGGGAGAGTAGAGAGTTTGCAGTGGGGGATTTTTAAACTGAGGGGAGATTGAAAAACACCAGAGGGGGGGGATTTGAAAAACAAAGGGAGAAGAACAAAGGAGGTTGAAAAATGCAGAAAAACAAATGTTGCAGTGAAGGGAAAAACGTGAAGGAGAAAAGGAGGAAAGAAATTCACAAAAAAAAAACTCTAGCATTCTCCTCACACAAGCCCAGTGTCACCAGGCCCTTTCTTTTCTTTCTTTCTTCTTCTCCCTCGGTCTTTTGGCCGTTTCCCTCTCCAAAACCAGAGGCGCCCGTCTCTCTCTCTCTCTCTCGTTTTGCACCTTTGCCTCTCTCTCTAAAAAACCAGAGGTCCAGCTCTCTCTCTCCCTCTCGGCTCAGCAACGCCGGCCACCAACTCCAGCCACTTCGTACCTCCACGTCGTCAGTAAACTCCCCACCATACTCCAGTAGCTCAGCCGTCTTCCCTGCCGAAGGAACTAACAACAGCAGGCGTAGTTGCACCACCACCCGTGCGCCTTCCGACGTCAACTCCGGCCATCACCGGCCACCATTTACGACGCCACCACGATGGGAAGAACCACCTCGAAGTCCTCTACACAAAGGTACTAGTAGGTAAGCCATTCGTCACACTCCAAAAATCCTCCATTTACTGTTGAACCATCTCTGTAACGGGTTCACTTCCCCCGTTCCACTGTTCTGCATGCAGAACAGTGGGCTGGGCCGGGGATAAGGCCCAGCCTGGTCATTGAAAGGGGTGGGCGGTTTGGCCCACCCGGGGCTGGCAGTCCAGCCCCAAGTGATGGGCCTCTCGGCCCATGAAGGCTGGACAACCAACTCATTAAGAAAAAAATAAAAAAATATAGAAAAATATAAAATATAAGTTTGCATAAAAATATATTTTAAAAAAGAAAAAAGAAAAAAATGTTGTTTTTTATGCATACGGCCAATACACTATCATATTTTAAACAAAAAATCTTTTTGTTTAAAAAAATATATTACCTTGGAATTTTAAGAAAAATGTATTTTAGCATGGATTTCGCAAAGAAAAAATCATTTCTTGCATTCTTGGATTTTACAACATATTTGTAAAAGTCCAAAGGGTATTGACCAATATTCCAAAAATATCAAAATATTATTTTTGGTTATTCAATTTATTCATCGTTGATATTTGGATAAATAAATCCTAAAAGGTCAATATCCAAAATATTCGACGAGGATAATTTGCTATTATTCACCGTTGGTGTTTGGATAAATAAATCCTAAGGGGTCAATATCCAAAATATTCGACAGGAATAATTTGCTATTATTCACCGTTGGGGTTTGGATAAATAAATCCTAAGGGGTTAATATCTAAAATATTCAGCGGGGATGATACGTCATTATCATTTAACTAATATATTTTTGAAAAATCAATATCATAGCAATCATAAGACAAACAAAAAGCACCAAACAGCTTATCTTAGGTAGGGCGTACTAGGGGTGCTAAAACCTTCCCTTTACGCAACCAGTCCCTTACCCTAAAATCTCTGAAAGACCAGTTAGGTTTCCTAGTGACCATAATACTAGGTGGCGACTCCCTTTCCACAAAATAAAGATAAGACCCTCACATGAATTCCCCCGCTCGCGGGGAGGGTCGCCACGACGCCGCGCTCATTTTTTCGGGGTGCGACAGGATGGCGACTCCATTGGGGACGATGGACTAGGCTTGATAATTTTGTTTGTTTATGATATGTTGATTTTTTATGATATGTTGATTTTGTTGTTGTGAATTATTTATATTTTTAGCATGCATCTTTACATCCTATCATATATGACATATCAAATATGAAAAGATACCCTGTCATGCATCACCTTTATTATTATTATTATTATTATGTAGCACACACAGTAAACTTTAAGTTAGGTGGGGGACTAGCAGCTTACCTATGACTTGAGTCAAGGTTGAAGTTTGTGTAAACCCCAACTCTTTGCTGAGTGTTTAGACTGGTAGTGATTGGTATACGTACCATCCCGCTACCTGCTAAACCCCTATATCACCTTTACGAAGGTAATCACTGGGATAGCAAGAGACCCTCTTTAGAGACCAAGTAGTAAACTTACCCTATGTCTCACATAAAGGAACTAGAACCAATCATTAGGGTGTATGCTCCATCCATTTTGTTTTGCATTAAGACAAACTCTTGTCGAAGCATTTTGAATTCAAGACTTTTCGGTGACATAGTGGTTATCACTTAAGAAAATTTTCATTGTAGGGTTTAAGTAAAAAATCAATTTTTTTATTTATCATGCAATTGTTATGATCATGTGTCACTCCTCGAAGAGCGAGTCCATAAAAAAAAAAACAAAAAAAGCATATACATTTCAACATGCATTCTCACAGTTGTTTTTTTTATACATTTGTTACGATTACGTGTCACTGCTCGAAGGGTGAGTGTAAAAAAAAACATGCATATACATTTTCAACATGCATTCCCACAGTTTTTTGTTTATCATGTGTCACTCCTCGAAGAGCGAGTCTGTAAAAAAATGCATATATAGTTCAACATGCATTCTCACAGTTTGAAATATGGGTCCCTCAATCTATCATCCTCCGAAAGGTACAAAGTCGTTGACATTTGACGTTGCCAAGAAGATTTCGCATCGATAGAGAAACATCATTCGTGATAACAACAGAGTTCTCTTTTTTACAATGAAATCAGTAGGGACATATGCTCTGGTATTATCTGCATAGTGTTAATGCATCATCAGTGAAGTTTATAGAAATTCAAGGTTTCATTTTAAGAAATGCGGGTAGCCCATATACGAACCCATTTACTGAAACTAGGCATAAGTCAAAAAGGGTGGTACAATCCATTTAAGTATCTCTCTCTTGATCACGTGGAGTTTGTTGCGGCACTATCAAATCAAGAAGTTTTTTTAAACAGCCACGCACAGTAGACCACGTTATTTGGCGAGCAAAGATAAAATATCTAGATAATATGGGATTGTTGAATTTATTCTAGTGTCTGAGAGTTTGAAGCATGTGCAACGCAAGATTACATTGCTCGACGAAGGAAATTGCCGCAAGAGAGTCTTTTCATCGTCTAACGAAATTTGTTCATGATTTGCATACTTTGGTGATTTGTCTAGATTTCTTTCTAGCTTAATGCACTTTTATGTCCAATAAGGAAGCGCGGTGAAGCGCAAAAAAAAAAAAAACAAAAAAAAAATCTACAATTAGATCTTTCGCAACAACACCTGCATGAATGGTTGAATTTTAAAACATAAGGGATTGAAAATAATATTAAAATTTAATAAGTTCAGAAACCCATTAAGGAGAAGCTTTAAGCCCTAAACATGGTTAATGAAGAAAGTTACCAAAAAGCTCAGGATTGGAACTCTGGTCACACAAAAGGAAAGAGAAGATGTGATTATATTGCTTAGGGATTACATAGATATGTCTGCTGGGTCTTATAAGGATATGCCTAGATAGGATATAGATATCGCAGTAAACAAGGGAAAAAAGAAAGATACAAGATGCAAGTCGATCTAGCAAAAGCTGAGAAGAAAAATTTAGCTCAAAATAAAGACAAAAATTTCAAAAGTATTGAATTGGGTTGGGCATCAAACATAGCGATAGTACCTTAGGGCCTTAAATCATGTTAGCCCTAAAAATAATTTTCCCTGGATATAGATATGTTAATAGACGGACTTTCAAGTTGGGACCAGATAAAAATGGTTCAAAAGGCTTAGACCTTACTTAGAACACCAGTCTAAACTAATGGGAGAATTTAAGAAATATGAGTTCATACAGCTAGGAAAGAAAAGAAATCAGTTTGGATATTTCGACCACACTAGCTTCTATGGTTAGAATGAACTACGGGCGAAACTTACGAAAAAAACCAGCTTATTGTTGCTCAGCTGAGGGAGAAATAAACAGAAACCCTTGGTGCTACAATATTAAGAATTTCATCTGAAACTAGACTTATCCCCTAGGGGCATCCAAAACCGAAAAGAAAACCTTGAGGAAATTAGAAATTAGTTTTTATCTTGACAAGGAGATTTTGCATAAAAAAAAAAATCATTCGACGGGACTCTGCTGAGGTGCCTAGATGAAGTTGAAGCCAGAGATGCATTACGAGAAATCTATAAAGGGATATGCTCAACTCATGCTAGTGGACATATAATGGCTAGGAAAGTACAAAGAGTTGGTTATTTTTGGACGACACTAGAGAAGGATTGCATTGACTATGTCCGCCAGTGTCATAAGTGTCAGATCCACCGTGACAAAATCAATGCCCCTCCGGCCCCTTTATTTAACTTGATATATCCCTAGCCTTTTGTAATGCGGGGAATTGGTGTGATTGAGCTTAACAATCCAAAAGTCAACAATGGTCATAGGTTCATCTCGTGGCTACCAAATACTTTACAAATTAGGTAGAAGCCGGATCATTTGCTCATGTAGCGCAAAAAGTGGTTAACAAATTCATTGAGAATAATTTGATTCGTCGGTAGGGACCACCAGAAAAGATTATAATTGATAATGCATAAAACTTTAACAGGAAATTAATAACAGAACTCTCAAATTCCTCAACTTACAAACCGAAGATGAACGGTGCGGTAGAAGTCGCTAATAAAAATGTCAAAAAAATATATTGATAGACACTGAACTAAACAAAGCAAAATGGGCAAAAGTCAGATATGAACATTTGAATTTAATCAACAAAAAAAATTTAATTTGACATCATCAATTATACTAAAGAAGGATGGCTGAAACATATGACAAGAAAGTCCGACCTCAAAAATTCTAAGAAAGAGATCCGGTACTGAAGAAAATATTACCTGTATCGGGATAAGATCAAGTCAATGGACCCCCAATTAAAGGCTTCTATGTGGTGAAGAAATTGCTTCCGGGAGGAGCTTTGCTATTGTCTAGAATGGATGGAGAGGATTTAGTTAGGCCTGAGAATTCTCACTCTAAAATAAAATTATGCCTGATATTTTGGAACCTCCCCAATCAATAGGATAAAATTCAGCCAGGAATTCTCATTACAAGAAACTTTTTTTCTTCACAAAACACATGATTTTTGAAATCGATGACTTAATGTCAGGACAAGAAAGACTTACAAACAGATAAAACATTGATCGGATTCACAAAAACCTTGACATTAACAGTTTTTTACTATTGTTGAAAAGTCCGGTAGTCAAACGCCAGAATATGAATCTTGATAGGAATGCAAATAATTTCATATCAAACTTGGGGGCAAGGAGCACAAGCGAATAATAATTCAGTGGAATTCATCAAATTTATAGCGACAATAAATATATTTTGGTTAACAAACAGATGAATGGGCATCAACAAGGATTGTTTGAGTAGAATACGATGGTTTTTTTTTTTTTTAAAAAAAAACACTCCAACAACAATTAAGATTAACATCGCATTTGGGGAGCGCCTTCAGAAACATCGGCGGACTCGCAGATTTGGTTGCCTCCAAAAGATGTTATTGCATGGGTGCATAATGATAAATGTTGGAGAATATATGACCACGAAGACTAATTACAGAATAATGTATCTTGAAGCCTATTGACTCAAGTTTCAATTCACCGCAAAGAAAAAGAAAAGAAAAAACCTCGTTGATGACAACATTGCATAAACTAAGAAGAATTTTTCAGAAGAAATCAAGTCTACAATGAGGAGTTTCAAATTTCAGGACCGAATAGTTGCATCAATTCAAGGCGCAATTCATCGCATGAGTGTCGATCATGATAGCATCACATCTCTTCTCATGAGCTGAGAGAAATTTATTAATGATAACATTGAGCATGCGATGATGAATTTTGAATGCATTTCTGGATGACTTGATAAAATTCAGGAAGGTTGATAAATGACATATGCTGGAAGAAATGCAATTCAATTGATGAATGCTCTATGTTGATTTGAGTAGTTGAAGATGAGATTAACATTAACAAGCCTTGCGAATGATTGTTAGCAAGACAAACACCAATCCAAGAACTGTTATTGAAAAATCAAAGAAAATGGATGATTTGTTGCACCCCCTTCATGATGAATCAAGCGACACCATACTTGGGGGCAAGTTCAGACTTGATAAAACAATGAAAACAAAGATCATCAAGGATAGCCTAGAATAGGCAATGTGCTTAGGTTGGGCAAAGCTTTGGAGATCCCATGACAACGGAGCATCAGAAAAAGAGGGACCTATATTTCTTAGGTAAGCACATGCATCATCATGCATTGCATCCTCAACTTCACCAATTCTAACTCGGGCAGGTCACCCGTTATAACGAGACCCGGGTAGGTCACCCGTCACCATTGAGACCGTACTAACTTGGGCAGGTCACCCGTCATAACGAGACCCGGGCAGGTCACCCGTCACCATTGAGACCGTACTAACCCGGGTAGGTCACCCGTCACCATTGAGACCATTCTAACATGGGTAGGTCACCCGGAAAAATGAGACCTCGTCTAAACCGGGTAGGTCACCCGTCATAATGAGACCCGGGTAGGTCACCCGTCATAATGAGACCCGGGTAGGTCACCCGTCACCATTGAGACCATTCTAACCCGGGTAGGTCACCCGTCACCATTGAGACCATTCTAACCTGGGTAGGTCACCCGTCATAATGAGACCCGGGTAGGTCACCCGTCACCATTGAGACCATTCTAACAGGGATAGGTCACCCGTCATAATGAGACCCGGGTAGGTCACCCGTCACCATTGAGACCATTCTAACAGGGGTAGGTCACCCGTTATAATGAGACTCGGGTAGGTCACTCGTCACCATTGAGACCAACTCGACTATTCTCACTTGGGTAGGTCACCCATCACAATGAGACCAACTTTATCGTTCTTTACAACACTTACTAGTCGAAGTCTTTTACAAAGACTTTAATCGTAAGCATTGTAAAGAAGGGGGCAACTGTCATAACCCAATTTTGGGTCATTCCCCAAAACCATCCAAAAAATACAAAAATAAATAAAAGAGGCCCGGTGTCGGTAAGAAAATCAAGGCAGAAATTATTGGCATTTTCAAAAGCTCGATCATACCTCGTCTATGTCCAAAAATGAAGGAAAATGCAGATTTAAGGTTAACGTAATTTATTTTCGGACAAATCTGCGTAAAAAATTAAATCGAAAGATATAATTAAATTTTTATATGCCAATTCGATTTAAGCATCGGCCAATTAAAAGTATAATTAATTTTGAGGATTAATTTAGGGTCTAATCGAAGAATTTAATTAAGCGCAATAACTTAGTTTTATTTTAAATTGGTCAAATTAATTTTATTAAAGGCTTAGTCAATGAGAAATCAAGTTCTTAAATTTAATTCGGGCTCAATTGATGAGAATGAAATTTTCAGAGACCAATTTGAATTTATTCAAGCTAATTATGCGAAATCGGGGACCAATTTGATTAAATTAAGAGTTTAACGTTCAATCAAGGTTTAAATCGCGCAAGTCAGAAATCAAGGATCAAAATAAAAAAGACGCGCAAAGCTAAGGATGCTTTTGAAATGTTGACTGCCAGATAGTTGTTAAGAAGAACAAGCTAGAAAACATAGTATGCGTTTCAGTTATACCTTCGTAACTCCAAATATCTAGATTCGTTATAGTTCCTCCTGTAATACTCCAGCCACCCCATGAATTAGTTGTTCCTAAACGAGTCATTAAAGTTATAACGAACATACCTTGTCTCCATATTGGATCGAGAACGGGGTCAGAAGGATAAAAAAATGTTATTTCATAGGAAGTCATCGAGTCAGCCCCTCTTATCTCTTCCTTCTTCGAGCTTGGGTTATAGAAAAAGGAGAAAAAAAAGCAGAGAAGAAGGTATCAACAACAACAGGTCTTATTACGGGGCAACTCATCATGTTCATATTGCTCTATTATTGGGTAGGACCTCATACAATCACAAACACTTTACTCTCAATAGTTAAATATAAGTCCATAGAATAGAGAAAAACAAGATGCCCATGATGTGTACGTGGGATGAACCAAACCTTTATTAAATTTGATTTTCCCATTAAAAGGGGCTGGTACATGTTTGACTGTACCCCCTGTGAATACTCCACCGGTATGAAATCTATCGGGTTATGGACGGCCATTTTCCAGAGGTTTCGATTGTATCAATCTACCATTGTGTATTTCTTGTTGAATAAATGGATATTTCAATAGACTAAAGTATGATCATAAATACATGCCTTTCAGGTTGCTTCTGTAATCGGACAACCAACACCGAAAACCGTCATCATTCACTGGAATCAAAATATCTGTGTGATCCGGGTTATAAAACATTCTTGATGGAAAAAAATTGTGAATGAAAGATCTCACTGAATTGAATTAGGTCCCTGAATATGAATATAATAAACGTTCATTATTTTTAATATCATCAATATAAAAATATATTAAAAAAAACATGAAAATACCATAAATGAAGAGCACACAAAAAAAACTTGAGTTACAATTCAACAAAAATCAATTAGGATACAAACTATATGACTAACATAATAATATTTTGCAAAAAATAAATGAAAATGCCATAAATAGAATCCACAACAAAATATAAATTAATAATTTAAATATAAGAAAGTAAAAAAAGGAAATAAACTTATTTACCTGTTGGAAGATTGTACTAAAAAAATATTAAATTCTAGAGAATATTATTACATTAGTTTTGAGAAATATTATTATGTTGTTTCAAGAATTATTTTCTTCCGTTCTTTTTTAAGTTGTATAATTTCAAAAGCAATGAAATATAAAAAAATAAAATAAAACAACGCACGCAACTGTAGATGATTGGCTAGTGTCTTACAAAGTTTTGATGCCGGAATAATATATTAGCATTCAATTTCCGAATTTATTTAATTACTTCCAGGATATGTATAAGAATAGTGAAGAGACAAGAGAGTGGACTAAATACCAGCACCTCAATTTTCATAGGCTGACGAGCGGGGGCTCCCGGGAGCTTGTCGTTTTCAAAGTCGAGTCGCGTATTAAGTAAAATATAGCAAACAACTCACCTGCATAGCTGAATATTATTCTCTTTTGAATTTTTTTATTCAAATATTAATAGTGATAATAATAAATTATTCCTATCAATATTTTAGATATTAACCCATTTAGAATTTTTTTATCCAAATATTAACAGCGAAAAATATGGATCCTCACAAAATAAGATTTTTGATATTTTTGGAATATTGGTCAATACTCTTTGGATTTTACAAATATGTTGTAAAATCCAAAAATATAAGAAAACAAATTTTTCTGTTTACGAAATCCATGCTAAAACATATTTTTTCTTAAACTCCGAAATAATATTTTTTAGAAAAGGAATGTTCAAAATATATTAGCGTATTTGCCATGTGCAAGAAAACAACATATTTTTGTTCTAGATATATTTTTTTCTATAAAGAAAATATTTTTTTATTTGCAAATTTATATTTTTTTCTATTTTTCTTTTTTTTGGTGGGCTGGCTGCTAGCATGTGGGCTGCCAGCCCACTCACCTTGGGCTAGCGTATTGGCCATGTGCAAGAAAACAACACATTTTTGTTCTAGATATATTTTTTTCTATAAAAAAAATATCTTTTTATTTGCAAATTTATATTTTTTCTATTTTTTTTTTTGGTGGGCTAGCTGCTAGCATGTGGGCTGCCAGCCCACTCACCTTGGGCTGGGCTTCTAGCCCAGATAGGTTGGAAGCCTTGCCTTCTTCAAATGGTCAGGCCAAGCACAAAGCCCAGCCCAACTGCCCCTGCGAGGAGTGAATTAATTCACTCCCCCCACATGCAAGGAAGACGATGAATAGTAACATGGTGAATTTTGGAGTGTGACGAATGACGTACCTGTTAATACCGTTGGGTAGAGGAGGTCGAGGTGGCTCTTCCTGTCATGATGACATTAGAAATCATGGCCTGTGGTGGCCGGAGTGAGCTTTGAAAGCTGGTTGGCCTACGTTGCAGCTGCTGCTGCTGCTGCCTTCGCCTGAGATCGTGGTTAGGTCGCCAGTGTGAAGGGGTAGCTGCGGGTGATGACAAGATGGTTCTAGGTGGTCGGAGATGGTGGCCAGAGCTGCTGACCGAGAGGGAGAGAGGTAGCTGCAACTGCTAGTTTTTTAGAGAGAGAGGGAGAACTGACCGAGAGATATGAAGGGGAGAGAGAGAGCTCACGCCGAAGCTGAGGAAGAAGGCAAAAATATGATTTGGTCATTTTATAATTGTTCTAATTGCACCCTCAATTGGCTTTAAACTTTTAATTTTATGCAATTGCATCCCTGTTAGAAATTCGAGAGCAACCTCAGCTTTGCGCGTCTTTTTTATTTTGGTTCTTGGTTTCCGATTTACACTATTTAACCCCCAATTGACCATTAGACTCTGAATTTGTTCAATTTGGCCCCTGATTTCACATAATTGGCTTGAAAAAATTCAATTTGGTCTCCGAAAATTCCAATCTTCTCAATCGAACCCATATTAAGCTCAAGAATTTGATTTTTCATCGATTAAATAGTAAGCACCTTAACTTTCATAGGCTTCATAATGAGCATTACACAAACATCAAACCTCAAAAACATATTGATTGCTTCCATCCATTGAGGACTTGTATTTATTTATTTTTCTTACACAGAGTTCATAATGATATTCCATTTTCAAGGGACTTCACAGCCATAACAGTCGTCCACACCTCGCTGCTTCTGCTCCAAAATGTTCCGTTTTTAAGGGGGCCCACAGTTACGTTTGTAAAGACTATGACAAGGTTTTTTTGGTGCTGACGGTACGCAATACCGTTGACCCTGACCGCACTTGAATGGAACTTTGCCGGGGTCGAGTGAACCGTAGCCACCTACACTACCTGCAAGATCGACGACCACATATCCTTGCAAGTTAGTTTGTTATGATAACAACGAAATCATGGAAGTTATTAATAGTACTAAGGGCTTTTCCTACTAAGCCTTTTGGAAAATTCCAAGCAATATTAGGTCTTACAATTACATTGAATATCAACTAGTTTTGTTTAAAAAATAGGGAGTTTTCTTCGACGGCTTTTTCAAGAAAATAAAAATAATCCCAAATGAGAAGCAAGTCGAAACGAGTTTGCTGATGGAAAATAACATAACATTTAAATTGATTATTAGACAAGGTTGATATAATTTAGTGAAGTAGAAGGGATTCTATATGTACAGTGACCAGAATCTTGATCCTAAATGTAAATGTTGAACCATCAATTTTATAACAAAAACGTTTTTGCATGAAAAAGCAGGAAGAGACAGAAAATATATATATACAAACACGAACTGTTTTCTCAGGTGAATGTTGGGAATAAAATTTCACCTTTCTTCTCGGCCAATTCTCGAGCAGTGCATGTGGACAGGGGAGAGAAGACAACGGCAGCCAAGAGAAAGCATGCGATAAGAAAGGCCTTCATCTTGAAATACAGGTTTTAACATGCGTCTGCTCTCCTATCTACCCCTCTTATTTATAGCCTCCTTTATTCGAAGAGAACTGCTCTAAGATGATGAAAGTATCCAACACTTCGCATTATTGAATAAGCCAACTTTGAAAAGTTTGAGTGCATGATTTTCCACATAAAATCTGAATGTGGACCTTAAGCTTAGAATTATATGGCCGAAGACTAGCTGGTTGACTCACGGCGACAGGCTGATCCAACACATTTTGGATAAGCTCCATGCATGATTATAGCACGAAAATATTGCCAGCCACATAAATTGTAGCCTCCTTACAATTTTAGCCTCGTAGGCGACATTAGCCTGTCAATATTGCCTTGCTGGGTCCTTGTATACTCTACTTGCTTCCATGCACGTTGACTCCAAGACAATATAAAAGAATCATCCTGTTTATAGTCCAAATGCAATGTTATTCTCAACCGTTGTTGGAGCTTGTTAAACCATCATATTCTACTAAGCAATGCTGTCCTGAGTTGAATCTGTTGAGGCTTATTCGTCTGTTTATCACCAATACATACTTGTTGTTGCTATGAATTTGATGAATTCCACTAAATCATTATCTGCTTGTGTTTCTCTACCCTCAAGCTGATATGATTTTTTTTTTACTCTGACTGCTGGGCTTTCCGATGATAATCAAGAACTGTCAATGTCAAGAATTCTACAAATCCGGTCAATAGTTTCTCTGTCTTTCTTATTCTGGAATTAAAATCAAAGAGATGTCATTTGTTGAAAATCAAATTCATTTGGTCAAATACCCAACGCACGATATTCAATAAATGCAGACTTGTAAATATTTTGTATTTTGCAAACAGTAATTGACTCATTATGAGAAATCATCCTTTTATGGTTTTTTTTTTCCAATTCAAATATCTGATTTTGGGGTATGAAATTTGACAATACATGATGAAGTGATAATTTGTGGTTTTCAAACAATTAGAGTGTCGAGTAAAGATCCGAGATTCAGTTGAAAATTTATCTCATCTTTCAATCTTCACTTTATCAATATGCATAACAACTTGTAATTTACTTCGTGAAATTATAACCCTTATGGAAAAAAAACTCTAACAATTTTGAGAGCACCACTTATCAGTTAAAATTATTTGCTTGATCAAGAAAGACTTTTAAAAGCATTTAATGAGGCTATGGTTTATGGCTATAAAAGAAAAGGATATTCATAGGCTTAAAAAGGTGTTTAAAGGTTTCGAAGACCAAGGATCATCATTTGCTAGCTGTCAACTCTTTTCTCTTGTTGTCCTTGTAGAAGAGATGACATAAAAATACATCAATTATCTTAACGTGATTTTTTATCAATCAACCAATGCTTTAAGAATCTCTACAACCATATCGTTCCTTTCATCTTAAAAGGGAATACTAAACCCAACCCATCATTTGACGTCTAATGTTATTCCATCTTTTGTTGCACTCAATATAGTCTATCAAAGCAATTCTACAAGATCTTCATTTGATGAATAACCTATCTTGAAGACTCGATAATCTTAATAACATTTCTTCCCATATGAGGTTTTACCAAAGATACCAACGGACATGGTATAGTTCAACATTCTCTTCTTTTTTCTTTTTTCTCTTTCAATTTTTTTTTGCTTTCTTCTTTTTTTTTCAATTTTTTTGAACTTGTCGTTAGCATCGGCTCTTGGTTTTTGTCATGTCCTACCTCAATTTGCTTAATCTCCAATGTTGGGTTTTCATTCTTAAACATCCCCCTCTTGTTAATTTTAACGTTGTCACTATATCCTCAAACTGCGAATCTATTATTTGCCCCCAGTGTTTGCCCCTAGTGTGAGGGTGTGATCCATGTCAGGTTTTTTTTTTTCAAAGAAATAATATCAGGCTCAAATTGGGATTAACAAGGGATATATATTTCAAGAATAGTGAAGACATAAACAAAGATGGCCTTTTATCATTTCAAGCAAATTTTATTTTAATTGATAAATTTTGACCTCATCCAATGTAATGATTTGGACGTGCAAGAGTCACGATTCACGGGTCAATAACTACCGAATTCGTCATAAGTCAATATGCATACTAATAAAGCTTAGTTCTATGATGTGGTTCAAAACTCGGTGTATGGGCTCAAAAATTGTTTGGTCACCTGGTATTGGTCGTCATGTCTTTTAACAAAAGTTGGATCCATTTTGCAATCAAAATACTTTTAATTTCCAAGAATGATAAACTTTAAATTTTGCACGTTGGAGTTTCATCAAAATATTTTGTCAGAAATAAGAACGCCAAACATCTCTTGATTTCAAAACAACAAAAAGACAAGAAAAACACATGTTTCACTGAAATGATGATTTAACCCCAAAACAAAGTGATGGCCGATGAGATTCCATACGAAAATTTTTGACGGGGCGACACTTTTCTCAGAGTTTTCAATCAATCATTTTTGTATTGTCGCTGCTCATTGATCTTGCTCATGTTCACGATAATTCATTGCTGACACTGTCGATGATAATATTCTCCACAAAACTTGACTTGTCTTTTGTTGATTAACTTTCACATTTGTTTATTGAAACTATTGCAACTGTTAATTTCTCTCATCTGAGTTATGCCGCAAAAAGAAGGGTTTTTCTTTTTTTTGCGCTCTACCGCGCTCCTCATTGGACATAAGAAAATGAACCGATCTAAGAAAAACACTCTTAACAAAACAACAAAGTGTGCAAATCATGGACAATTTAGTCATACGACGAAAAGACTCTCTTGCGGCAATTTCACTTCGTCACGCAATGTGATCTTGCAGTGCACATGCTTTGACTTCTCAGACATCGGAACAGATTCAACAGTACCATATCATGTTTTCACACTCAAGATATTTATCTATGCTTCAAATTGACAGAATTGTGCGCAAAATAACATGGTCCACTGTGTGTGGCGCCATACAACTCCTTGATTTGACAGTGCCGCAAAAAACTCCATGATCAAGAGAGAAACCAATTGACAGACTGATAACTTCTTTGATTGATGCTTGCTTTCTGAAAATAAACTCATATATGGACTAACTGTACCCCTTCAAAGGAAACCTGAATTTTCCGCAATCTCCATTGACGAATGCATTAACACTTTGCAGATGATATCTGAGCATATACCCCGACTGATTTCACTGGAGAGGAGAGAACTCTGTTGTTGTCTTGTAGAAAAAACAAATGATGTCTCTGTATTGGTTTAAGTTCTTCTCAGCAATGTCAAATGTCCAGGACTCTTGACCCTTTGGAGGATGACAGATCAAGGGACCCCTATTACAAACCAATGGGAATGCATGCTGAAATGAATATGCATGTTTTTTTTTTAATGGACTCGCCATTCGAGGAATGACACGTGATCATAATAATTGCATAATAAACAAAAATTGTGAGAATGCATGTTGAAATGAATATGCTTTTTTTTTATTTTTGCTTTTTTTTTTGCGGACTCGCTCTTCAAAGTGACATGTGATTGTAACAATTGCATGATAACCAAAATACTGTGGGAATGAATATTGAAATGTATATGCATTTTTTTTTTTGCGGATGTCGTAACCCAATTTTGGGTCATTCCCCAAAACTACCCGAAAATAACAAAAAAATAAAATAAAGGGGTCTAATGTCAGTAGGAGAATCGAGGTGAAATTTTGAATGTTTCCGAGAGCTCGATCATATCCCTTTTGTACCCGAAAAAAACAAAATCGCAGATTAAAGGTTGAAATAATTTATTATCAGATAAATCTGCGTAAAAACTAAGTCAAAAAAAATATAATTATATTTTTTACGGGCCATTTCGATCTAATTGTTGGTTTAAATTATAATTATATTTTGAGAATTAATTTAGGGTCCAGTTGAAGGATTTAACTATACTTTAAATTGGTCAAATTAATTTTACTAAGGGCTTCGTTAATAAGAAATCAAGTTTTTAAATTTAATTTGGTTTCAATTGATGAAATTGAAATTTTCAGAGACCAATTTGATTTTTCCAAGTCAATTATGCGAAATCGGGGGCCGAATTGAATAAGTTGATAGTTTAATGGTCGATTGAGGATTAAATCGTGAAAATTAGGAACCAAGGACCAAAATAAAAAAATCACGCAAAGCTAAGGTTGAAATTGAATTTTTAAGGGGATATAATTGAACAAACTCACAAGATTAAATCCAATTGGGTGCAATTAAAGAAATTATAAAGGACCAAATCATATTTTTTTTACCTTCTTAAAAATTTTGAAATCTGCATTTAAAAGAAATTATACTATTCCGGCATGCATGGCGTTTCAAATTTTCAGGCGCGAGATCACAGCAAAACAAATCAAATTTCCTTCCTAATCAATCACAATCTTCTTCCTGATTTATCTCCATCAGTATCGTCTCCTAATTCTCCTCCCTGATTCGCCTCTGGTCATACTTTCCTCAAATGCATTTCATTGCAGTCTTCTCTACTATAAATAACAGGGCACACGGTGAAGGAGGGAGGAAAAAAAAAACAGAGGAGGGATTTACGTGAGAGAGAAAAAAACAGAGGAGGGATTTACGTGAGAAACACAGTGTGAAGGACGTAGAAAAAATAGAGAGAATGACAGAGCCATTGACATAAAAATTTTGAGTTGATTCTTCCTACTCTCCCCAACATTTTCCCTTCGTTTCGACTGTCTTCTCTCTCTAAAGAAAACAGAGGAACTTCTATCCACCTCTCTCTCTCGGTGCAGCACTTCTAGCCCTGACTCCGGCCACCTTGTGCCACCACTTCATCACCTCTCATCTCCTCCATCAACCCCAATAGTTCAGCCACCTTCTCCAGTGAAGAAAACAGAGCAGCCCCAACGACAACCATACAGACCCGTCACTTCCTATGCCCATTCCGGCCACCACAAGCCACCATCTCCGACGCCACCACGACCAAAAGAACCACCTCGGAGTCCTCTACCCAAAGGTGTTAACAGGTAAGTCTTTCGTCACACTCGAAAAATTGCATATCTACTGTTTATCTTCTTCAAGTTTACGTAAAAACCTGGTTATTGTTTGTGAACAGTAACCGAGTCGGGTCGGGCACAAAGGCCAACCCGGAAAAGAAATGGGACAGGCTTGCAGCCCAGCCGCCCATAAGGCGGGCTGGAGGCCCAGCCCAGCCCCAAACTGGTGGGCTAACAGTCCAGCCCACCAGTAAATAAAATAAATAAATAAATAAAAACATAAAAAAATATTTAAAAATATATTTTTTGGAAAATATCTAGAAAAAAATGTGTTGTTTTCTTGCACACGGCCAATACACTAGCATGTTTAAAAAAAAAGAAATTGTTTTTTCTTTCACAAAATATATATATTGTCTTGGGTTTTGAAGATAAAAATGTGTTTTAGCATTGATTTCACAAAGAAAAAAAATCATTTCTTGCATTTTTGGATTTTACAACATGTTTGTAAAATCCAAAGGGTATTGGCCAATATTCAAAAAAAATATAAAAACTTGTTTTGGTGATTCGTATTATTCACTGTTGGTATTTGGATAAATAAATCCTAAGGGGTTAATATCCAAAATATTCGGCGGGAATGATATGCTATTATTCACTATCGGTATTTCGATAAATAAATCCTAAGGGGTTAATATCCAAAACATTCGGCCGAATAATATCCCATTCATCATTTAACCAACATATTCTTTGAAATCATAACAAATCATAACCTAACAAAACACCAAGCAGCTTACCTTAGGTAGGGCGTACTAGGGGTGCTAAAACCTTCCCTTTACGCAACCAGTCCCTTACCGTAGAATCTCTGAAAGACTAGTTTAGGTTTCCTTGTAACCATAATACTAGGTGGCGACTCCCTTTTTTTCAAAAAAAATAAAAATTTGACCCCCGACATATGAATTTCCCCCACACACAGGGAAGAGTCGTCACGACGCCGAGCTCTCACCATTTTTTTTGGGGTGCGACAACGGATTCGCCTTTCAAGGAGCAACACCTGATCGTAACAACTGTATGATAAACTGTCATCACTCAATTTTTGGGTGACTCCCCAAAATATACCAAATAATAATAAAAATAAAATAAAAGGGGCTGGTGTCGGCAGAAAAATCAATGTGGAAATTTTGAGCATTTTCGAAAGCCCGGTCGTACCTCTTTTGTGCCCAAATACGAAGGAAAATGCAGATTCGAGGTTAACATAATTTATTATTGGATAAATCTGCATAATAGTTAGGTCGTAAGACATAATTATATTTTTATGGGTCAATTTGATTTAATCGTCGGCCGATGTAAAGTGTAATTATGCTTCGAAATTAATTGAGAGCCCAATTGAAGGATTTAATTTAGCACAAGAGCTTAATTATACTTTAAATGGGTCAAATTAATTTTCTTAAGGTCTTAATTAGTGAGAAATTAAGTTTCGAAGCCGAATCTGGGTTCAATTGAGAAAATCAGAATTTTCGGTGACGAAACTCTTCGAAATTAAGACCAATTGAAGGATTTAATTTAGCGCAAGAGCTTAATTATACTTTAAATGGGTCAAATTAATTTTATTAAGGTCTTAATTAGTGAGAAATTAAGTTTGGAAGCCGAATCTGGGTTCAATTGAGAAAATTAGGATTTTCGGTGACGAAACTCCCATTTTTTCCAGCCTACTTTATTATTATTATTTTTTTTAAAAAAAAAGGGAAGCATGCTTGGCCATGCCTGCACCATGCTTCTCCCATGCCTACACCATGCTTCTTTCACCTATAAAAGGGCTGGAAAAGAGAGAATAAAAAGGGAGAGAGGAGAGAATATGGGGAGAGGACCCGAAATAAAAAGAAAAAAAAAAACCAAAATAAACAAAAACCTAAAATCCCTAATCTCTTCTGATTTTGGGGCTGCAGCCGGCAGCCCCTAGAGGCAGCTGCAGCCCCCCTCATCTTTCCTCTTTTATATATATATATATATATATATATTTACTCTCTCCCTCACTATTTCCGGCCATGTCCTTCATTACTCCGGTCAACCTCCTCTCTACAACCACCTGCAGCTGCAGCCTCTATAACTGAGGCCATTTTGCTCCCTTTCAGTGGCCAGTCCCCGATTAGCCATGGAAAGCAAGTCTCCCCCTCCAAACCTCTCTTCTCCCTGCGGTTTCCCTCTCTTTTCTCCCTTGCCGTCGGTGGCTAGCTCCCCTGCTCCGACGGTGTCCCCTACCTTCACCCACAAAACCTTCATAAACAACCATCACCCACTCCACGGCCACCTCACGATTTCACTCCCTCACGGTGGACCTCTCTCTCGGCCAGCCTCCCTTCACTTTCCCCTTCGGCAGCCATGGTCGCAGCCCTCATCAACTCTCACTTCGGCTTCTTCTCCTTCCTGTCGGCCACTAAAGCAACCCCATCACCAGCAAATAGATCGGTCATCATACAGCCACCATTTGAAAAAAAAAGGAAGAACCCGAGATCTGAAGGGAAACGAACAGATCTGAAATCTGTTAAAGAAAAACCCAACTGGCTTTGTGTTTGTGTGTTGTGTTTTCCTGTCTGTTTTGCAGGTCTGGGAGCATCACTGCTGGCGACAAAAGGAAGGGGAGAGGCCGATCTCCCCCTGTCATTTCGGCAAGGTGATGGTGGCGCGTGGAACCACGCGCCGCCAGTGGCGGAGGCGCGTGGAACCACGCGCCACCACTATTTCTGCCGGCTCCACCTGTCACCATTGCTCCTGCGGGGTTTCAACTTCCTACAATGTTGGTGAAGTGGTGTTTTTGTGATATTGAGTGTTGTATTTTGTATTTATTTTGTTGTGTTCATTTATTTATTTTGTAAATGTTTGTAATTGTAAAGTATACTAAAAAAAATATAATGAAAAAGAGAATGGGTGTGTGAGTTGCATAAAAAAATAATATAAAAACATAAAAATGACATTTCAAAACAAAAAAAAAAGAACAAAGAAACAAAAAAATATGTTTTCGTGTATACGGCCGGATCCCAAAGTTTTTTCCATTGTTTTTTTTTCGCAAAAGAAATATGTTGCATCTTTTTCCATGTTTTAAAAGTGAAAATTGGATATCGTAACCAGTTTACGATTATTCGTTGGTATTCAGTCAAAATATCAAAAATAATTTAACAATTATTTTGTTTTATCTATCGCGATGTAAAATTACAATGTAAAGTACATTCGTAGATGGGTAAAATCATGATTTTCAAATTGCAATGTGAAATTTATTTTTGTGGTTAGTCTTTCAACCTGCAATGAGCCTGCAATGAGGTAGATATTTTCTCTCGGAGAAAAATTTACGTCAAACGTTAGGAAAAGACTAGTAAAAATGACTTAGGAAAAAACAGCAAACAACAATGCAGCTTACCTTAGGTAGGGTGCACTAGGGGTGACGCGTCTTCCCCTTGCACAACAAGTCCCCTTACCCAAGACTTTCGCAGACCATTAGGTTCCTAGTGACCTTAATACTAGGTGGCGACTCCTTATAATTATAGTTGTAAATTTTACGGCTATAAAAACAACCCCCCATTTTCACCGCGCGCCGTTATCTCCTTAAACCACGGGGGGACGGCGGGGCGCGAAGCGCGAGAAAAATCGCCGTCGCGACATAAACAAAAAATTATTTTTTGATTAAACCCTACAATGAAAATTTCTCAAGCAATGACTATTGTGTCACCCAAAAGTCTTGAATTGAAGATGCTTCAAGAAAGGTTTGCCTTAATGCACAACAAAATGGAGATAGCATTCACCCTAATGATTGGTTCTAATTTTTGCACAACAAATGATGAGTTTGCTACTTTGGCCTCTAAACAGGGTCTCTTGCTGTCCTAGTGATCACATTCGTGAAGGTAATATAGGGGCTTAGCAGATAATGGGATGGTACGTATACCAGTCTAAGCACTCAGCGAAGAGTTTTATACTTTTGTCTCTAATCGGGGTCTCTTGCTGTCCTAGTGATCACCTTCGTGAAGGAAATATGGGGGCTTAGCAAATAATGGGATGGTACGTATACCAATCACTACCAGTTTAAGCACTCAGCGAAGAGTTGGGGTTTACACAAACTTCAACCTTGACTCAAGTCATAGGTAAGCTGCTAATCCCCCACTTAACTTAAAGATGCAAATCACCGTGACATAACTCAAATAAATCAACAATGCTTGGACATATATACATATCCACAAAATAAAATATGTGAAAAAACTTAAATAAAAATAAACACACATCATTCAAAAACATCACACAAATAAATCACATCAAAATATTCAAAGCTCAGTCCAATATTTTTAGAAAAAATACCTTCACCAGTGGAGTCGCCATCCTGTCGCAAGTCGCCGCGCGGCGTCACCCGTCGAGGGGGTTCTTTTTGGTGTCTCGCAATGGAGTTATTGAGGAGTCACCACCTGGCTGTTGAGGATCGCTAGGAACACCCATTTGTACTGGTCTGATCAGAGATTCAAGGGTACGGGACTTGTTGCGTAAAGGGAAGGTATTAGCACCCCTAATACGCCTTACCTGAGGTAAGCTGCATTGTCTACCTTGATGTGATTTTGAATGCTTCGACAGGTCGTATTTATTCAAATGAAAAAATGTTCTGATTTGCAAAAGAAATCGGTTGCCGCTCAAAATAATCCATTGAATTTTATTGATTATTTCCAGATATGCAAATGCTAGCCTACTTGTAGTTTCTTCATTTACCACCTGAAATTAACCATTAATCCCCATGCATTAATTTCACAATTGATCGATCCATAAAAAATCGACCACCGCTCAGAATAATACTGACAATTTTGGTGGTTATTCCCGAATATGTAAATGTTAGCCTACGTGTAAATCCGGCAATTACTACCTAAAATTAATCGTTAATTCTCATGAATTAATTTCGTGACTTATTTTAATATTAGCCAAATTTGCAAGATTTAATAAACTTGTTATTAAATCTAGGATATATTTTGAAAAAAACGCTTTGGCCGTTTGCGAAGAAAACACATTTTTTTATTTTTCATTTTTACAATCATTTTTTATGAACAAAACATAGATAAAACACAAACACAACACAACACACACACATTTCTTTTTCATTTCTTTTTCATCACATTTTATAATTAAAATACAACTCACACACACATTATCTTTTTTCATCATTTTCTCATTACATTTCAAAAAATAATTAGAAATACAATAAACCCAAAAAACACATAAAATTAAAGAAAATTACAAAAGGGAACTCAGGAACAGTCTCGGGAACAGTGGCAGAGGCAGAGGGCACTGGTGGCGCGTCTGTTCACGCGCCACCGTCACTGGCTGCGCGTGGAACCACGCGCCGCAAGTGAACAGTAAATACAGGGGGTGGCCGGATCTGACTCTTCTCTTCCTTCTCCTGCCGGCAGTGACCTTCAACGTGACCTGCAAAGCACAGAAAACACACAAACAAACACAATAAAGGCCAGCAGGGTTGTTCTTCTCCTCCTGGTTTCAAATATGTTCTTCCCCAATCTGTTCTCCTCCTTCTTCAAATTCTTCTTCTTCTTCTTCTCGTCGGCAAGGGCGTTTCACCATGACCTGCATACACACAACGCACAGCAAACACACAAACATAAAAGGCACAAAATCAATTTGTTCTCGGGTCTACCAAATCTCAGGTTTGTTCTCCTTCTTGGTTTCCTCTTCTTCTCCTTCTTCACGGGATGGTGGGGCTGCCCATGGTGAGGCTTCTCTGGTGGCTAGTTGGCTGGGTTGCTCTGCCGTGGAAGGGGTTGTGTAGCCATCAGTGGCTGGTGGCTGCAACTCGGAGATGGGTCTGCAGGAAATGGGGCATTGGGAGAGAAAGGAAAGTGGTAACAGGGGCTGGCCGAGCTGGCTATTGCAGCTGGAGAGGGGAAAGGAGAGGAATTTGTGGGGCTGTTGTGGCTGAGATGATCGGGGGGAAGAAGAAGGAATGGGAGTGAAAGGGGAAAACAAACAGAGAAAATGGGGGAATAGGGGCTGAACGGCAAAAGAGGAAGGGATTTTGAGAGTGGACGGGAGAGTGAGGAAGAGGCTGACTGGCACAGGTCAGAAGAAGAAAAGGGGAGGGGGATTGTGGCTGGCCGGAGGTAAGGATGGTGTGAGGGGGAAAGAAAAAAAAACAGGGAGGGAGATTGTGGGGCTGCAGCTGCCAAGAGAGGCGGCAGCTACAGCCCCAAAAATGGAGAGAGAAAAAATAGGGTTTGGGTTTTTTAGGTTTAGGGGTTTTTGTGTATGTATTTTTTTGGTCCCCCTTTTTAATTGTGGTGTTGCACTCTATTTATAGAGTTTTTCATTGGCGAAATACAAAATCAGCCCTCAACTTGCGCGTCTTTTCAATTTGGTCCTTGATTTCCAATTTGTGCGATTTGACCCTGCATTGACTGTTAAATTCTCAATTTGTTTAATTTTACCCCCGTACCAAGATATTTTTTGGATTTTGTCTTTTTTATATTTTTTTGCCTTTTTTATATTTTTTGTCTTTTTTATATTTTTTATCTTTTTTTCGAAACATAAAAATAAAGGGTCAAAATTTGGGTAGAAACATGATATATATTTTTTTATTTTTGCAAATTTTATATTTTGTATTTTTCTTTTCTTTTATTTATTTTTCCTTTTTTTATTATTTTTCTATTTGGTGGGCTGGCTGCTTAGACCTACTACTGAAGCTGGGTTGCCAGCCCGCCTCCTGTTGGGTTGGGCTGGCTACCAGCCCGTCAACTTTGCACTGGGCCTCAGCCCATTTATTCCTAGTCTAAACTTCAACCCGCTTATTATCAGAATGGGCTCCCACCCAGGTATTCTCGCACTAGGCTTCTAGTTCAGCCGGGCTGGAAGCCCATCCTTCCCTCAGGCTAGAAGCCCGTCTCATTTAGTGGTCGGGCGGGGCACCAAAACCGGCCCAACCCGACCTGATTTACTGTTCATAGGAGATAATGAACAGTAAAATAAGAGATTTTTTAGTGTGATAAAAGGTGTACTTGTTAACACCGTTGTGTAGAGGATGTCAAGGTGGTTCTTCTGGTCGTGGTAACATCGAAAATGGTGGCCTGTGGTGGCCGGAGCTGACATCGGAAAATGCATGGGCTAGTTTGCTGTCGTCGGGGCTGTCATCGTTTCTTCATCGGAGAAGATGACTAAGCTGCTGGAGTTAAGAGGAGGCTACTGGTGGTGATGAGGAGGGATATGGGTGGTTGAACGGTGACCCAAGTTGGCTGGATGAGAGGGAGAAGAGGGAGAGAGAGGCTTCGGGTCTGCTAGTTTTAAGAGAGAGAGAGAGAGAGAGAGAGAGGAAAACCGAGAGAAAAAAATGAAGTAAAGGGATAAAGAGAGGGACCAGACACGAAAGGGATGAAGATTCAAATTTTACATTAAATTTCCCTTGTATTCTCTCTGTTTTTTTCTCTTTTTTCTTCCTCTCCACTTGTCGCAACCCAAAAAGTGTGAGCGTGGTGTCGTGACAACTCTTCCCCGTGTGTGGGGGAATATAAATGTCGGGGGTCTTATCTTTATTTTCGTAAAAAAAAGGGAGTCGCCAACTAGTATTATGGTTACTAGGAAACCTAAACTGGTCTTTCAGAGATTTTAGGATAAGGGACTGGTTGCGTAAAGGGAAGGTTTTAGCACCCCTAGTACGCCCTACCTAAGGTAAGCTGCTTGGTGTTTTTGTTTGGCTATGATTTGTTATGATTTTGATCTTTCAAGTGATATGTTGATTAAATGATGAATGGGATATTATTCCCGCCGAATATTTTGGATATCAACCCCTTATGATTTATTTATCCAAATACCAACAGTGAATAATAGCATATCATTCCCGTCGAATATTTTGAATATTAACCCCTCAGAATTTATTTATCCAAATACCGACAGTGAATAATACGAATCACCAAAAAAAGTTTTTTATATTTTTTTGAATATTGGCCAATACCCTTTGGATTTTACAAACATGTTGTAAAATCCAAAAATACAAGAAATGATTTTTCTTTGTGAAATCAATGCTAAAACACACTTTTCTCTTCAAAACCCAAGAAAATAAATTTTTTGAAAGAAAAAACAATTTCTTTTTTTTTTTAAATATGCTAGTGTATTGGCCATATGCAAGAAAACAACACATTTTTCTTTAATAAAAATATTTTTTTGGAAAATTTTGTATTTTTTTTTATGTTTTTCTTTAATTTTTTTAATTTTTTTTTCGGTGGGCTGGCTATCAGCCCACCTAAGTTCGGGCTGGGCTATCTTGTCTCCAGGCTGGGCTGCTAGCCCAGATGGCTAGCAGCCCAGACACTGGAAATCCCCTTCAGGGCCAGGCCGGGCACAAGGCCCGGCCCGCCAAGCCCACACGGGGAGTGAATTAATTCACTCCCCGCATCCAAATACAGGGATGATGAATAGTACAAGGAGGATTTTTGAGTATGGAGAATGGAGTAACTGTCAATACCGTTGGGTAGAGGAGGTCGTGGTGATTCTTCTAGTCATTGTGGTGTCGGATATGGTGGCCTGTGGTGGCCGGAATGGGCATTGGAACGTCTGCTATTGTGTTGCAGGGGCTGCTGCTATCTCGGCTGTCGTCGCCTCTTCCTTTGCCTGAGATGATGGATGAGTTGCTGGGGTTGATGGAAGAGACAACGGTGATGCCTAGGTGGTGTTGAAGGTGGGATGTGGGTGATCACCGGTGATGGTTGACATGTCGAGAGGGAAAGAGTGACAGAGGATGCTCTGTTCTTTTAGAGAGAGAAAGGTGAAAAAAATGCAGAATGGTTCTGCAAGTATCTCTATCTCTTTGCGTTTTTTTTTGTATTTTTCACGTAAAATCTCTTCTGTTTTTTTTTTCTTTTCTCCCTCGTTTATCCTTCACTTTTCTAGTCTGTAGAGACTTTGTTTTCTACAAATTCTCACTACTTTTCCTCTGTTCTCCTCTCTCCCTTCACCGTGTAAGCTGCTATTTATAGCAGAGAATAACATTTAATGCAGTATTGAGGAAAGTCTGGAACAGCTACGCAAATTGATATCATCAGAGGAGAATCAGGCAGAAAGGGAGGAGAATCAGGAGGACGATATTGATGAAGATAAATAAGGAAGAAAATCATGATTGATTAGGAAGAAAATTATGATTGATCTGTTTTGATGTGATCAAATCTTGCCTGAAAATTTAAACGCAATGCACGCCGGAACAGTGATGCTTATTTAATGCAGATTTCAAAATTTTTAAGAAGGTAAAAATATGATTTGGTCCTCCAATTTATAATTTCTTTAATTGCACCCAATTGGATTTAAACTTGTGATTTTGACGCAATTATATCCCATCAAAAATTTAATCTCAACCTTAGCTTTGCGTGATCTTTTTATTCTGGTCCTTGGTTCATGATTTTCACGATTTAATCCTCAATCGACTGTTAAACTCTCAATTTATTCAATTCCCCCCCCCTTAACAAGATATTTTTGGATTTTCCTTTTTTTTATATATTTTTTTGTCTTTTTTTCGAAACATAAAAATAAGTGGGTCAAAATTTGGGTAGCAACACCACTGTCTGTTCTTCTTCCTCCTCCCTATATGGCAGCTGCGACGAACCTATTTATAGGGGAAAACATGCATATTGTGTGTTGTGATTGCAGAGGATTGAGGGTTGTAGAGAGTCGTTGCAGCCCTGTGTTTCCTGCACTGTTCAGGTGTCGGAACAGTGCAGGAAACATGCAATTTTGATGTTATGAGGGTAAAGTGCAATTTGGTCCTTAACTCTATAATTGTTCTAATTCCATCCCCAATCAATTTTAAACTTTTTAATTTGCGCAATTGTATCCCCGTCAGCATTTTGAGAGCATCCTTAGCTTTGCATGCCTTTTTTATGTTGGTCCTTGATTTATGATTTGCGTGATTTAACCCTCGATCAAACATTAAACTCTTAATTTATTCAAATTGGTCCCCGATTTCGCATAATTGGCTTGAATAAATTCAAATTGGCCTCGAAAATTTCATTCTTATCAATTGAGCCTGAATTACATTTAAAAACTTGATTTCTCATTGACTAAGTCCTTAATAAAATTAATTTGACCAATTTAAAGTAAAATTAAGTCATTGCGCTTAATTAAATTCTTCGATTAGACCGTAAATTAGTCCTCAAATATAATTACATTTTTAATTGGCCGATGATTAAATCGAATTGGCATATAAAAATATAATTTATCTTTCGACTTAATTAAATAATTTTTTTATGCAGATTTATCCGATAATAAATTATGTTAGTCTTGAATCTGTATTTTCCTTCATTTCTGGGCACAAAAGAGGTACGATCGAGACCTCAAAAACATCCAAAATTTTCGCCTTGATTTTTCTGTCGACGCCAACCCCTTTTATTTTATTTTATTTGTTATTTTCGGGTAGTTTTTGGGAATGACCCAAAATTAGATTATGAAACATAGAATATATAATTGTTGCTCATTTTGGGGCCACAAATAGAATATATATATATATATATATATATATATATATATATATATATATATATATATATAGATAGATAGATAGATAGAGAGAGAGATAGAGTATATAAATTTTTTTTGAAAAAAATAAAAATAAAAAAACATTTATTAGTGAGAAGAATATATTAGAACACCTAATAAATTGTCAAATTCTTGTTAAGAAAGATCAAAATGTACAAGATTGGAAAATATGAAAAAAGTATTGTTTTTATTGTTGAAGGCTCTATTTAAAAAAAAAATCAACTCAATTGGTAAATTTCAAAATTGGATGTTTGAGGACTCAATTAGAATATTTCAAGGTTTATTTTTAATTTATTAAGTGTTTGATTGAAACAAACAATTGATTTTTTAAAGTCAATTTAGGCTTTAATTGAAATAACTTAAAGTTTGGGGTTTAAATTTCATTTTTTAAAGTTAATTTGTTCAAATAAGGGGTTTAATTGCATAAAATTTAAAGTGCTATGGACAATTAATGACTTGATTAAAGATTTCCAAAACTAAGTACCAAACTAAAAAAGAGATGTGAGAATATAGGGGCTCAAAGTAATTGAATCATGGGCTAAATTAAAGAAATTAAAATTTTATTGATTGATTAAGGGTTAAATTACATAAATCTAGAACCAAGGACTACAATAAATAGAACGATCAACTTAGAAGATGGAATTTGAATTCGGCGGGGTTGAAATTAAAGAAAGTGAAAGTTTATAGGTAATTATGAGTGTAAATAGAAGGGTTTAGAAGTACAAAGACTGAATTGAAAATTTCCAAATCCAAAATTAAAAACCTAAATCTTATATGGATGACACATCATTTAATGTTAAAGAAGAGAAGATGAATGACATTTCATTTAGTCTCTATTTTGGCAATTTTGGTTGATTGGGATGGCAACTTAAAATGCATAAATATGGAGCTAGATACCTTCAAATTGTTGTTTTTTTGTTTTTTTGTTTTTTCGTTATATATAATGTTTTTTCTTTAGTTTATATTTTAACCTAATTGATGCATGCTGATGAAATGATATTCATCCTTAGCATGTTTGAGCCTACTCATGCACAAAATGAATTAAGAAAACCAATTGTGAATCAATGTTGCTTGAATACATAGGCTATCCAATGTTATTGTTAATTTGTTTCATAAGTTTAATTTTAATGTTTTGATTTTTTTAGGGTTTTTGATCCAAATGTGTTTATGTAAGTTGGTATGACCTCTTTGGGATAAAAAAAAAAATGCATGTTTTGAAAGCCAAAATACTAACTTTAGAGGGTGGAAAATGGCTAGTAATATTCTGGGTAGGGGGTGGGTTTTTGTTCTTCATGTTCTTACTAGAACATTGCCTTAACTATTTGTTTCAGGACAATTTTGGTCTTTTTATTTTCCCATATTTCTTCCATATATTTCACTAGTCAATATTCTATGTTTAAATTGCATTAAAGACATGTTTTGATATGTTTAATTTATGTTTTCCCTTTTAGTTTCTTGGCATGTTCTTTAGGTTCTTTCTAGGAACATTGTCTTAACTATGTATTTTTCAATTAAACAAGAAACAATGACATAAAATAAGAAATAAAATAGAAATTAGTAGTACGTGATGTTGTTAAACCTCAACCACAAAAGCTTAAGTTTGTCTTTGAGCTGGTAGCCCACAGGTTAGAGGTGTCTAGTTGATATACCAATTTTTTTTATGTAAAAATCAAATAGTTTTTTGATGCGATTGGATAAGCCAAGACCAACAATATCAGAATTTTTGTTCAAACACAAAACACACTTGATTTGCAAAAAGAATTAAAGAAATGTAAATATGAACAAAAAGGTTTAAGTAAATTGACCATTATTTGTATGATGAAAACTGGAGATGTATACAGGTGATAAGGGTCTATAGTTTGGATATGTGTTTACAGGTGAATGTAGATTGGTACAGTGTTTTGTCTTTCAACTTTGATTAATCAATAATTAAGTTTATCATGAAGAAAAGTCATCAGTAAACACAAATTCATATCGAAAATATTGGTGAATATATAATAATATAAGTGTCTGCGTGTGTATTTCAACATGATTATAAATTGACTGATTCATAAATCCAAATGAATTACTTTTATATTTAATATAAAAATATATTAAAAAAACAAATGAAAATACCATAAATGAAGAGCACACAAAAAACTTGAATTACAATTAAAAAAAAAATGAATTAGGATAAAAACTATATGATTAACATAATAATATTTTGCAAAAAAAATAAAAATGCCATAAATAGAATCCACACAAAAATATAAATTAATAATTTAAATATAGGAAAGTAAAAAAAGGAAATAAACTTATTTACTTGCTAGAAGATTGTGTACTAATAAAATATTAAATTCTAGAAAATATTATTAAATTTGTTTTGAGAAATATTATATTGTTTCAAGAATGATTTTCTTATGTTATATTTTAAGTTGTATAATTTCGAAAGCAATGATATATATAAAAAAAATAAAGCAACGCTCGCAACTGTAGATGATTGGCTCCTGCCTAACAAAGTTTTGGTGCTGGAATAATACAAAAGCATTGAATTTCTGAATTTATTTAATTACTCTCACAATATATATAACAATAGTGAAGAGACAAGAGATTGGACTAAATAGTAAGCACCTTAATTTTCATAGGCTTCATCATGAATATTACACAGTCCCAGATGGGAAATAACATATAAGATAAGAGAAATTAAAACCTTAAAAACATATATTGATTGCTTCCATCCATTGAGAACTTCAATTTATTGATTTTTCTTACACAAAGAGTTCATAATTATATTCCATTTTCAAGGGACTTCACAGCAATAACCTCACTCCTTCTGCTCCAAAATGTTCCGTTTTCAAAAAAACAAAAGATTTTTATAAAAAACAATTAAAAAATCACAAAAATTATCATTATCATTGCTCAAATAGTAAAATCATAAAAAAATATTTAATCCAAATAAAAAACAAAAATAAGAGAAAACGCAAAAAAAATGAATATAGGAAAAAAGAGAGCGTATAGATTTATAAATACAAATAAAAAATAAACATTGTCCAAGAATTAAAAAAACTAAATGAATTACTATCAAATAAAAATTTATAATAATCGAATAACAAATATAAATAGTTAATTTTCTAACCATGAAAAATGAAAACATAAATTGAAAATTCATCCTCACGTTACTGTCATTATCATTGTTATAACAGTTAAAATTATTATCAACATTACTGTCAAAACAATTAAAATAATTAAATTGACCTGAAAAATCATTAAAAAAAGAAAAAGATTTTTATAAAAAAACAATAAAAAAATAATCACTAAAAATATCGTTATTATTGTGCAAATAGTAAAATTACAAAAATCATCTAATCCTAGGAACAAATAAAAATAACAGAAAACACAAAAAAATGAATAAAGGAAAAAAGAGAGCAATATTAATTTTAAAATGATTACCAATATAAATTAAAATTTCATGATTGAACTAATAAAAAATAATACCCCAATAAAAAAACAAAAATTAAAAGCATAGATGTATAAATAGGAATAAAAAATAAACATTGTCCAAAAATTAAAAAAAAAAGAATTAATATCAAATAAAAATTTACAATAATCGAATAACAAATATCAATAGTTTATTTTCTATCCACAAAAAAACAAAAACATCAATTGAAAATCCATCATCACGTTCTTGTCATTATCATTGTTATAACATTTAAAATTATTATCAACATTACTGTTAAAACAATTAAAATAATTAAATTTACCTGAAAAATCAATAAAAAAAAGCAAAAGATTTGTATAAAAAAAAATAATCACTAAAATTATCGTTATTATTGTGCAAATAGTAAAATTATAAAAATCATCTAATCCTAGGAACAAATAAAAATAACAGAATACACAAAAAAAAATGAATAAAGGAAAAAGAGAGCAATATTAATTTTAAAAAGATTACCAATATCAAATAAAATTTCAGGACTGAACTGATTAAAAATAAAACCCTAATAAAAAAATAAAATTTAAAAGTATATATGCATAAATACGAATAAAAAATAAACATTGTCCAAGAATTAAAGAAAACCAAATGAATTAATATCAAAAAAAAATTAAAAGAATTAGGACTGAAATGAAAAATAAAATATATAATTAATTCCAATTGAAGGATGAAATTGAAACAAATAAAAATCTTGCGACCAAAATAAATAATGGAAATAATAATGATAATTGCTTAGTATTATCAAAAAATTAAAAGGATGGCTGAAATTAAAAGTTGTATATATGACAATTTTCAATTGGAGGATCAAATTCAAAGAAATTAAAACCTCCACACCAAAAAAATTGAAGGAACCAAAAAGAAATAAAAAATCAAAAGAATAAGGACAGAAATAAAAACTTCCTTATATAATCAGTTTTAATTGAAGGACACAATTGAAAACAATCAAACTTTCAATTAAAGAAATCAGTAATAAAATCGAAATCAAAACCTCGGGGATAAAAATAAACTTACTACATACATCAAGATCCGTCAGAACTTTGCGCGGCTAGGAGAGAGAAAAAGTCAATCGACACAAAACCGTCCTCCACCGCTCACCCGAACACCGATGATTGGAACGCGCCGCTATGGCAGATAGAAGACATAGCTTCGCACCGCCTGAGACGACGGAAATGAATTTTTGACCGCCTGAAGGAGATGCACGCGCCGCCTCAAGGGCGCGTTCGCGTGGAACACCGCTGGCTCGTCCGGACGATGGTCCAGCAGTTCCTCCAAAAAATAATAATAAAATATTGGCTAATTACCTATGAGCCCCTGACCCTACTATTATTCATGAAAAATTTGCGTGGAAAATACATCCTTGCCCCCGTTTACTGTACTCTATTTTGTTTTTTTCGAGGGTTGTTTTCGTTGATTCACTGTGCAAAATAGTCGGAAAAATCGAAACAGCCCTTGGTACCTGCGTCACTATTTTGTCATTTTCAGGGGCTATTTGCATCGTTTCACTGTACAACAAATCCAGAAATACTGCCTGTATCCCATAGAAAATTCAAAAATATCCCTGGTGCTGGGGGCTAAAAATTTATCGACTTGGAGTAAAAACGTAATTTTACTATTGCAATGAATAATAATCTGAATATTTGTGAACATTAGGAAAACAGTAAAATTACCACGGGTTTTATCTTTTAGTTAATAGTGAAGAGACAAGAGAGTGGACTGAATAGTAAGCACCAAAACTTTCATAGGCTTCATCATGAATATTACACAGTCCCAGATGGGAAATAAGATATAAGATAAAGAGAAATTAAAACCTCGAAAACTTATTGAGTGCTTCCATCCATCGAGAACCTCAATTTATGATTTTTCTTACAAAAAGAGTTCATAATTATATTCCATTTTCAAGGGACTTCACAGCAATAACAGCCGTCCACACCTCGCTGCTTCTGCTCCAAAATGTTCCGTTTTCAAGGGATTCAACAGTGAAGCTGGTTAGGACCACAAGCCGGTTTTGGTGTTGACGGTACACAATACCAATTACCCCTACCGCAGTTGAATTGAGGTTTGTGAGGGTTGAGTGGACCGTAGCCACCTGCAAGATCGAAGACCACATATCCTTGCACGTTAGCTTGTTATGATAACAACGAAATCATGGAAGTTGTTAAACTAGTATCAAAATACATGGTGAAAGGTCTTACAATTACCTTGAATATCAACTAGTTTTCTTTAAGAAATAGGGAGTTTTCTTCGACAGCTTTTTCAAGAAAATAATAATAATCCCAAATGAGATCGATAAGTCCAAATCAAAGAAGAAAGTCGAAACGAGTTTGTTGATGGAAAATAACATTACATTTAAATTGATTACTAAACAAGGTTTGATATAATTTAGTGAAGTAGAAGGGATTATATATGTGCAATGACCAGAATCTTGATTCTAAATGTAAATGTTGAACCATCAATTTTATAACAAACTGTTTTTCTCAAGTGAATGTTGGAAATAAAATCTCACCTCTCTCGACCAATTCTCGAGCAGTGCATGTGGACAGGGGAGAGAAGACAACGGCAGCCAAGAGAAAGCATGCGATAAGAAAGGCCTTCATCTTGAAATACAGTTTGTTAACATGCTTCTGCTCTCCTATCTACCCCTCTTATTTATAGCAGCATATATTCGAAGAGAACTGTTCTAATATGATGAACGTTTGGTATGTGGTGTAATGGTAAAAGGGTTAAGATCTGTATAGATTTTAAATTTGAATCAAGATATGTATTTGTTATAAAACTTGGTACAACCAAGTTTTACTTCAAACACTTTGCATTATTGAATAGGCCAACTTTGAAAAGTTTGAGTGCATGATTTTTCCACATAAAATCTGATCGGGGTCTTAAGCTAAGAATTATATGGCCGAAGACTGGCTGGTTGACTCACGGCGACAGGCTGATCCAACACATTTTGTATAAGCTCCATGCATGATTATAGTTCGAAAATATTGCCAGCCACATAAATTGTAGCCTCCTTACAATTGTAGCCTCGTAGGCGACATTAGCCTGTCAATATTGCCTTGCTGGGTCCTTGTATACTCTACTTGCTTCCATGCACGTTGACTCCAAGTCAATATAAAAGAATCATCCTGTTTATAGTCCAACTTGATAGATTTTTTATAGACGGAAGGCATCTTCGCAGAATCATCCTGTGTTTATTTCATTCCACGCTATAGTGAAAGCCTAGTCCAGACCCGAAAGGTTAACCGGGTCAACATGGAATACAACAACTATGGGGTTTACCCCAAGTCCAAATATATATTTGATTTATTTTTAATATTTTTAATTATTTTGATTTGTTAATATAAAAAATTAAAAAAATATTATTTTAATATATTCTTAAAAGAAAAACAATTTAAGAATTAACTTATATTATACTCTCAAACATAAGTGTGTGATGCTTTTGAAATGCACCGAAATATTTTTTTAATTTTTTAATTTAATATAAACATGTTAAAATAAATAAAAATATTAAAACAGTAATTTAATTTTTTTTTAAGATAAAAATTAATTTGAATCAATCACTCACAATTAGTAGTGTTGTAGTGCTACTGCTAAGGTTACGATTTGAGAGAAAAATTAGGCAAATGAGGGCAAGAGAGGAGAGGACGAGGGTCGGGAGGTCTGAGAAGAGAAACAGAAAGATGGATGGGGAATTAAAATTATAAGATGACGTCGTATAATCGTTCCGATTCAACTCAATTTTATGTTTCTGCCCACTAGGTTTCGAATTTCTAAACCGATTGTACAATTTTACTAGTCGTGATTTTAACTATTATGCCCGCAATATTTCCTTATTTTAGCTTGGAGTCACCAAACTACCCTCAAAACATAATACGATGACAGAATTATCCTCGGAATTCCGCTAGCATGAAAACACAGAATCAGAACCAATCCATGCCTCTCAATATAACACCCCACTCTTTGCCAATAGAACCTCCACCAGTTCTCACTTCTCTGGTAGCCTTTCCTTCTTAACACAACTACATCTCTCTAGAACTGTGTGTATCTTTCTCTTTCTTTCTTGTTTAACAGGTACATTCAACGCTTTCCAAGAACTGGCTAACTCGCAAGAAATTCTGGCAGAAATCACCGAACCAAAGCCGCCAACATCTTCAAAAAAGAACCAAGAAGTGGTTCTTGCTTTCTATGAAGCCTTAAAGTCACGTGACGTGGACACGGTACACAAGATCCTAGCCCGCGATCTTGAATGGTGGTTCCATGGCCCGCCGTCTCATCAGTTTTTGATGCGCCTTCTCATCAAACTTGATGGTTCCTTCATTTCATGCCACGCAATATTAGGATAATAAGAAGATGGCCAACAGAAAGAAGAAGAGAAGAAGCCATAAAAGCAAGGCTGCTGCAATGAAAAAAAGAAAGAAGAGAGAACCAGACAAAGGAAAAAAATATAAAAGTCAGGTATGAGCAAAAAGGGTTTGTATCACAAACTTCTTGAAATAGCTACTGGAATGCTTTTTGATGTCTTGGAGAAAACCTATTATTTTTAATATCACGTTCATATCTTACAATATACAACCCGATAATATACAAAACTTTTGGGAAAATATGCAAGAAAATAAAAAAAAAATGAAATGCCTATTTGATTTTTTTATATTATTTTTATTTTGTGTGTTTTAATAATAAAAATAAGAACAACAATAACAACAACAATATATGAGTTGTGCCTGACCTAACCATCTGGACTAGCGAATCCAGGTCAAGTTAGCTCATCTAGTATCCAAACAGACTTGATATTCTATTTTATTTATTAATGGGCTTAGCTAGATCAACCCAACTATTTGGGCTATGGGGTTTACCCCAAGTCCAAATATAATATTCAAACTTGCTGGTTCCTTCATCTTCATGTAACCATCTTCATTTCATGCCACGCAATATTTAAAGAAACTTGGTAAGAAAGTCTGTTGGTGTGATTATTTGGAGAATAAGAAGATAGCTGTCATAATCCAATTTTGGGTCATTCCCCAAAACTACCCGAAAATAACAAAAAAATAAAATAAAAGGGGGTGGTGTCGGTAGAAAATCAAGGTAAAATTTTGGATGTTTTTTCGAGAATTCGATCGTACCTCTTTTGTACCCAGAAATGAAGAAAAGCGCAGATTTAAGGCTAACATAATTTATTTTCAGATAAATCAGCGTAAAAATTAAGTCGAAAGATATAATTAAATTTTTAGGTGCCAATTCGATTTAATCGTTGGCCAATTTAAAAGTGTAATTATATTTGAGAATTAATTCATGGTCCAAATGAAAGATTTAATTAAGCGCAATAACTTAATTTTACTTTAAATTGGTCAAATTAATTTTATTAAGGGCTCAGTCAATGAGAAATCAAGTTTTTAAATTTAATCCAGGCTCAATTGATGAGATTGGAATTTTCGGAGACCGATTTGAATTTTTTCAAGCCAATTATGCGAAATCGAGGGCCAAATTGAACAAATTGAGAGTTTAATGGTCGATTGAGGGTTAAATCACGCAAATCAGAAATTGAGAACCAAAATAAAAAAGGCGCACAAAATAGAGGCTGATATTGAATTTCTGACAGGGTCTAATTGCACAAAATCATAAGTTTAGATCCAATTGGGGGTGCATTTAGAACAATTATAAAATCAGGGACCAAATTGCAATTTTACCTTCCCAAAACTATCACAGCACACACTCCCGCCGCAAACCCCCCGCACGTCGCCAGCAACCATTACTTTCGAGCATGTTGCAGCAGGAGGTAACCGTTGGTAACCCAACGGTTACCTCTTGCGCCTATAAAAGAGATTTCTTCTTCATGTAAAAGGGGGGGGAGAGAATTTCAAAATAAGAGAGAGCAGAACGAAGTGTTTCACGCATAGCCAGAGGAGAAAATATTTTCACGTAGAGAGGAGAAAGCAGAACAGAGAGAATTCACGTAAGGAGCAGAACTGAGAGCAGGAAAATTACGTAGAGAGGAGGAAAATTCACAGAGAATTTATGAAGCAGAGTAGAGGATTTTGAGCGTAAAAAAGAACAAATCATACGAAATAGAGGGAAAGAGGACGATTCTACAGGGGAAATACAGAAAAAATAGAAGACAAAGAACAGAGAGCAAAGAGACAGACAAAAAAAAGGAGAAGGTAGCTTGATCGGAGAAGAGGAAAATCTCACGTAAAAAACTCCAATCATCTTCTTCAACCACCTCGGCATTCCCAGCTCCTTTCCTTTTCTTTTTTTTTCTTCTTCCTTTTCTCTCGGTCGTTCGACCATTTTCTCTCTCTAAAACCAGACCACCATCTCTCTCTTCTCCCTCTCGGCCAGCCAACTTGGGCCACCATCCAACCACCCATATCCACCCTCATCACCACCATCATCCTCCCGTCAACTCCAGAAGCTCGGTCATCTTCCCAGGCAATGATAACAGAAGCAACAGCAAGGGCTGCGACGTGAGCCCATCGACTTCCGACACCTGCTCCGACCACCACAGGCCACCATTTCTGACTCCACCACGACAGGAAGAACCACCTCGACCTCCTCTACCCAACGGTATTAATAGGTTTGCCTTTCATCACACTCGAAAATCCTCTAAATTACTGTATATCACCATCCTCATGCACGGGGGAGTGAATCGTGCCACCCGTGCCGCTGTTCTGCAATTATGCAGAACAGCGGGCTAGCTGGGCTGGGGACGAGGCCCAGCCATGCCAAAATGGGTAGGTTGTTAGGCCCACCAGGGGCTGGCAGTCCAGCCCCAAATGATGGGCCTCTCAGCCCATCAGGGCTGGGCAACCAGCCCAAAATATATATATATATATATATATATATATATATATATATATATATATATATATAATAAAAAAATACAAAAATACAAAATTTGTGTAAAAAATATTTTTGTTAAGAAAATATAAAATGTGTTGTTTTTGTGCATACGGCCAATACACTAGCATATTTTAAAAAAATATTCCTTTTGTTTCAAAAAATATTATCTTGGAGTTTGGAGAAAAAATGTATTTTAGCATGAATTTCGCAAAGAAAGATCATTTCTCGTATTTTTGGATTTTACAACATATTTGTAAAAGTCCAAAGGGTATTGGCCAATATTCCAAAAATATCAAAATCTTATTTTTGGTTATTCATATTATTCATTGTTAATATTTGGATGAATAAATCCTAAAGGGGTTAATATCCAAAATATATGGTGGGGATAATTTGTTATTATTCACTGTTGGTGTTTGGATAAATAAATCCTAAAGGATTAATATCCAAAAATATTCAACGGGGATAATTTGCTATTATGCACTACCGATGTTTGGATAAATAAATCCTAAGGAGTTAATATCCAAAATATTCGACGGGGATAATACACCATCACCATTTAAACAATTTTTTTTTTTATCAAAATCATAACAAATCATAAACAAACAAAAACATCAAGCAGCTTACCTTCGGTAGGGTGTATTAGGGGTGCTAAAACCTTCCATTTACGCAACCAGTCCCTTACCTTAGAATCACTGAAAGACTAGTTCTAGGTTTCCTAGTAACCATAATACTAGGTGGCGACTTCCCTTTCCACAAAAAATAAAGATAAGACCCCCACTCAGGTAATTTTCCCCGCTCACAGGGACGGTCGTCCGGACGCCGCGCGCTCTCATTTTTCGGGGTGCGACAATAGCCAAAAGGAAGAAAGAAAGACAACAACAGAAAGAAGAGAAGAAGCGATAAAAGCAAGGCTGCTGCAATGAAAAACAAAAAGAGAGAGCCAAACAAAGGGGAAAATGTTAAATTTATTTTAGTTTCTTTTTGGGTTTGAGTGGATGAAAAGAGGAGCTTCTCGACTAATAAAAATGGTCTAATGGCTTTGAAAGAATTGAACAAGGAGCCGTCCGAGATGAAAATCTCATGTACAGTTCTGTAGAGTGACAATAAAGGAAAGAAGGGTTCATACCTTTTATTTAAGTAGTTTATAATGAACCCATGGATGATTTAACTGGCCTATCTCCTACCATGGTATTTGCATATCTAGATACTACTACTGTACTATATATTAAGAGGATTAACTTGGATCTACATTGGATCTCACCTGAATCGCCCCATCTATCCTCTTGAGGAGAAGTTTGGTTTCAAACCTTGGTTTGAATAGGAAGAGGGTGTTTGGGAGTATGGCTGTTGTTGTTTTTCAAAGTGTTTTTCATGCCGAAATATATCAAAATTATGTTTTTTTATTTTTAAAAATTATTTTTGACATCAATATATCAAAATGATCTAAAAATACCAAAACATATTTATTTAAAAAAAAAAAAAACCAAAAGCAGCCAAACACAGGTTTGGCTGCAGTGATAAACAAGCGAAGTACACCATGCTAATGTGCCTTGAATGATCCAGATCTGATCAGACATTGATGAGCATATTCTATTGAATATGCAACCATACAGCTCATGCTTGTTTAAGTAATAATAGCAATGAGATTCCCCACTTCATGCTTAAAATAGCTAGGATTTCAGAAAAAAAGATGTCATTCGTTTAATGAGAAATAAAAAGGAATATCGAAAATTCAAACGGCCGAAGCACCTGAAACAACTACTTTCGAAGATACAGAAAGAAAAGGAGCGACTAGAGTGAGAGAGCCAGAGTCATTTATGCATGACTACAATTGACTTATTTCCACCTAATTCGAACCTACCAGTGCGATTGTATTTTTTCAGGTAGCCCAAAAGGATCAGACACCCATAGGACCATACAATCTTGTTACATGAGATGCACCAAACGCAAAACAAGCCACTCTAGAGAGAAATAAATGAATTTTAAAGATTATGAAGAAGGTTTTCATATACGTTCATCACAACATATTTTACATCCCAATGCCAGATAGTTGCCAAGAAGCACAAACGAGAAATCATAATATGCGCCCCAACCACACCTTTATTTTTAGAGAATAATATAAATTATATTTTGAGATTTCACTTAATAGTTTAACTTTTTAGATAAGATGATTATTTAATAGTACCAGAGTTTTATTGACCCAGCGGTCACAAGCTTAAATCTCACCATCCCCATTTTATTTGATAAAAAAAACTAGCACAAGGTATTGTGAGTCTATACAAGTTTCAAGTCCAAAGAGCTTTTACTTGAGAGGGTGTATTATAAAATAATATAAATCATATTTGGAGCCTCACCTATTAGTTTAAACTTTTAGGTGATATGGTTTCTTAACATTCATAACTCTAAATACCCGAATTCATTATAAAACTAATGAAGTTTTATGGCCATAATTGTATTGTATTGTATTTAAAAATATTTTACCTATGATTTTATAATTTTTTTACAGCAATATTTTACTTATAATTTTATGATATTTCTATGAAATATGTTACTTGTAATTTTATTATCCGAGTTAATATTACATTTCCGTGTTGTGTCCAGAAAACGACTATAACAACCTTCATTGAAGGGTATAACAGACATTCCTTGTTTTCACATTGGATCGAGAACAGGGCCAGAAGGATAAAAAAAACTGTTATTTTATAGAGAGCCATCAAGCCAACCCCTCTCATCTTTTCCTTCTTCGAGCTCAGGTTATCATCAATAATTGGTTTAATTACTGAGTAGCTCATGATGTTCATATGGTTATATTATGCGCCTCTGTATCTAACATTGGGTAGACCTCATACAATAATTGACCTAGCTTTATTCGTATCTTTCGTTTCATTTCTTCTAGAACAATCACAAACACTTTACTCTTAATACTTACATATAAGTCTATAGAATATAGAAAAGCATGATGCCCATGACGTGTACGCGTGGGATGAACCAAACCCTTATTAAATATGATTTTCCCATGAAACGGGGCCCGTACATATTCGACAGTAGCCCCTGTGAATTCTCCCCTAATATGAAATTTGTTGGGTTATGAATGAGCATTTTCCAGAGGTTTCCATTGTATCAATCTAACATTGTGTATTTCTTGTTGAATGAAGTATGATAATAAATACCTGCCTTTGAGGTTGCTTCTGTAATCGGATAACCAGCACCAAAAACCGTAGGATGCTAGTTTCGCCCCTCTTTCCAGAAGCAAGGTAGGTATCTACAGAGCCCTGAATGCAGCTTCGTTAGGGCTAGGTTTTTGCCATCCTTAACTCCAGGATGCAAAAATGATTCCTACCCTTTAGAGGTGATTTCAGGTTCGATAGTATCGAGAAGGTATTAACCACCAGTGACCGTACTTTCATAAAATGGGAGGTGGTTCCTCTCCTTCCTCTTTTGAACCTAGAACAAAAGGTATATCTCGCCGACCGAATCAAAAAATTAAAAGGCTTTAAACTACTAGTCATTAAGACCATTGTGAAATCAAAGTAAGGAAATTTTTCTTGACTTCGGTTGAGTGCATTACACCTACCCCATTTGAAGAACTTGATTTCAATCTGAACAAAGAAATGAAAGCATAACTCTTTGCGTGTTGTCCTCTAACTCTTTTAGCCTTTCTTGTGGAGGTCTCTCGGGTGTCTATGGCAGATCCAATCAGTCTCGTGATGAAGAGAGTTCTGATCTTCCACTAAGAAAGGTATCGTCACGACAACTTAATTTGTCCAGTAAAGCACTTGGGACTCCTCTTACTATGATTGATGGGCAATCAGTCCAAGGGGCAATATTCGATCAATCAGGTTAATCCTGAACAAGAACTCTTTGCACGTCCGAGTGAAACAAGTAAGACTCCAAGACCTATAAGGCAAATTTCAAGTATTTTTCCACCACGCTATGTTCATTAATAACTATTTTGTTAAATAAGTTATTACTTATTTCATCACCCAAGATCTAAGTCAAAAATTCAAATTAAATTTAATCAATCTATAAATTAAAGTAATTTTACAAAATCTCAAACAAATCCTAACACGTACAAATTATACATTCATACAACAAATTTTATTGAAAAAAAGCTATAAAACATGTAAACATACAAACAAAATACATAAACTATAATAATCTGTAATAAAAATTAACATTTAAAATTGAGTTCATATAAAAAATAAATATTTTAGTCGAAGTAAAAATTCTTAATAAATTTAAATCAGGAATGCTGAAAAAACAAATATTAAGATGACAGGATTTATTTAGAGCCACGTAAATAAACCTAAAATTAGCAACTGCTTGTGTATTATCAGTACGTAACATGTGACTCTTCTAGTCGGTAAATACTTGAAAGCTGTAACATGTAACCATGCCTTTTTATGTTTTTGATCTTTTTGGGGATTGTGGGTCTTTAGATTTTGATTTATCAATAATTAAGTTTGTCATGAAGGAAACTCATCGATAAACACACATTCACATCGAAAATATTGCTGAACATTAAATAATATATATTAATGCAAGTGACTATATATATATATATATATTTGAGCAAGATTATAAATTGACTAATTACAAACTCTGTGATAAATCCATGTGAATTACTTTTATTTTTAATATCATCAATATAAAGTATATTAAACATGCAAATACCATAAATGAAGAGCACACACAAAATATTCGAGATTCTAAATTCAAATTGAACAAAAATCAATTAGTATAAAATCTATATGATTAACATAATAATATTTTGAAAAAAATAAATGAAAATTCCATAAATAGAATCCACAAAAAAAATATAAATTAATAATTTAAATATAGGAAAGTAAAAGAAGGAAATAAACTTATTTACTTGTTGGAAGGTTCTGAACTAAGAAAATATTAAATTCTAGAGAATATTATTACATTAGTTTTGAGAAATATTATTATGTTGTTTCAAGAATTATTTTCTTCCGTTCTATTTTAATTTGTATAATTTCAAAAGCAATGAAATATAAAATAAATAAAACGACGCACGCAACTGTAGATGATTGGCTAGTGTCTTACAAAGTTTTGGTGCTAGAATAATATATTAGCATTGAATTTCTGAATTTATTTAATTACTTTCACAATATGTATAAGAATAGTGAAGAGACAAGAGAGTGGACTAAATAGTAAGCACCTTAATTTTCATAGGCTTCATCATGAATATTACAGAGTCCCACTTGGGAAATAATATATAAGATAACGAGAAATTAAAACCTCAAAAACATATTGATTGCTTCCATCCATTCAGAACTTCAATTTATTTATTTTTCTTACACAAAGAGTTCATAATTATATTCCATTTTCAAGGGAATTCACAGCCATAACAGCCGTCCACACCTCGCTGCTTCTGCTACAAAATGTTTCGTTTTCAAGGGTTTTAACAGTCACGCTTGTAAGGAAGACAAGGCGTTTTTGGTGGTGACGGTACACAATACCGATTACCCCTACCGCAGTTGAATGGAATGTTGCCGGGGGCCAGTGCACCGTTGCCAACTGCAAGATCGACGACCCCATATCCTTTCACGTTAGCTTGATATGATAACAATCAAATCATGAAAGTTATTAAACTAATATCAAAATACATGGTGAAAGGTTTTTAATTAATAATACTGAGGGCTTTTCCTACAAAGCCTTTTGGAGAAAAATTCACCTTTTGGAAAACTCGAAGCAATATTAGCTCTTGCAATTACCTTGAACATTAACTAGTTTACTTTAAAAAATAGGGAGCTTTTTTTCGACGGCTTTATCAAGAAAATATTAATAATCCCAAATGAGATCGATAAGTCCAAATCAAAAAAGAAAGTCGACACGAGTTTACTAATGGAAAATCACATAACATTTATATTGATTACTAGACAAGGTTGACATAGTTTAATGAAGTAAAAGGGATTATATATGTACAATGACCAGAATCTTGATCCTAAATGTAAATATTGAACTATCAATTTTATAAGAAAAAAGTTTTTGCATGGAAAGAGCAGGCAGAGACAGCAGAAGCGTGATAGGAATAAAATTTCACCTGACACGGCCAATTCTCGAGCAGTGCAAGAGGACAGGGGAGAGAATACAACGGTAGCCAAGAGAATGCATGCGATAAAGAAGGCCTTCATCTTGAAATACAGGTTTTTAACATGCGTCTGCTCTCCTATCTACCCCTCTTATTCGAAGAGAACTGCTCTAAGATGATGAACGTATCCAGCACTTCGCATTATTGAATAAGCCAACTTTGAAAAGTTTGAGTGCATGATTTCTATCCACATAAAATCCGATCGTCGACCTTAAGCTTAGAATTATATGGCCGAAGACTAACTGGCTGGCTCACGGCGACAGGCTGATCCATCACATTTTGTATAAGCTCATTGCATGATTTTTTTGTACACGGAAGGCATCTTCGCATGACCATCCTGTGTTTATATCAAGCCACGCTATAGTGAAAGCGTAGCCCAGACCCGACAGGCTAACCGGGTCAACATGGAATAGAACCACTATGGAGTTTACCCCAAGTCCAAATATAATATTCAAACTTGCTGGCTCCTTCATCTTCATGTAACCATCTTCATTTCATGCCACGCTGATGACCCCAGAGGGTTTACCCCAAGTCCAAATATAATATGCAACGCATAATAAGAGGATAGCCAAAGAGGAAGAAAGAAAGACAACAACAGAAAGAAGAAGAGAAGAAGCCATAAAAGCAAGGCTGCTGCCATGAAAAACAAAAAGAGAGAACCAAACAAAGGGAAAAAAAAATGTAAAAGTGAGGTGTGAGTTATTCCAAAAGTTAATGCCATCACAGCTGATCCCCATATCCATTCCGGTGGAAGCAAAAGTGTTTGTATCATTCCGATGAATTCCACAGCCTCCAAGTACAATACAAGTAAAGAGAAGTTTATTGCCATGAATGTTTCTGAATTTTTTTCGTGTGTGGTGACACTGCCGGAAAATTTGCTTTTTTGTCCGAAGCCTAAAACCCCAAGGACCTATGCAATCAGGGTCCAAATCTCATTTGTCATTTGTAGCCCATTAGCATCAACAGTTTTTTTTTTTTTTTTTTTTTTTTATCTTTTGGGGGATTTTGGGCCTAGGCAACACATCGAGGCTATTTTCAAATTCTCCTTTAGTGAATAATGACGACTGTAATTTGAAAGTTTCATTTATTAATCATGGTAATAAAAATGATATTATTAATTATAATGGTAATAAAAATTTTAATTTATTATAGTTATAGTGTTTATGGTTATGATTTGATGATAATGCTACCAATAACTTATAAAATAATATGAATATTATATTAATAATGACAAAAACATTTATAATAATGATAATAACATTAATTATAATTTAAATTATATTAATAAAAATATTAAAGAAGAAGGTAAAACTAGGTAGAATGGTACTAGATTTTTTGAATATGTAAAACAATATTAATGATGCTAGGTTTTTTTATGATGTTATATTTCTGAGCGAAATAATCAACCTAAATAGAATTTTTATTAGGTAATGTAAGAAAAAACTAATTATAGAAGAACATTTTGTGTTGACTAATGTTAAATAATATAATTTTAAAGAAATGCAGTAAAAACTTAAAAACAACATTGAGTTATTCTTAATAAATTATTAAATTTGAACCATTATATATAGGGAAACTATATAAAAAAAAATCTTAATAGATACAAAATTAGATGATAAATTATTTCAATTGTTATCATCATTTTTATTTTTATGATTGAAGGCAAAAACATATTATCACCATAAAAAAAATTATTTCATTTGAAAAACAAATGAAAAAAGCTAGTGAAAAAAATTAAAGGACAGAAGCAAAATTTATACTATTACCATTATGAATATAATTATTATAATTATTTGGATTATATTTTTTTTTGTTTAGTATTAATATTAAGACATACAATTTTAAAGAAATAAGATAAAAATAATATTTAGCCATAAAAAAATTTTAAATCATTAATCCAAGATATAAAATTTGAAACATTATATGTAGAGAAGTTACAAAACATAATTCTTAATAAATACAATATCAAATGATACATTATATGAATTATTATTTTTATTGTTATTATTATGACTGAAATCAAAACAAAAAAAATATTATCATCACTGAAAAAAATTGATATAAGGAACAAATAAAAATATTTGAAGAAAAAAATTAAAGAATAAAAATAAAATTAGTATTATTATCATTATAAGATAATATCATACTATCAAACACAATCTAAATTAATACGTTATTTTTTTTCCGTATTTGTCCCAAAACCTTTTAATAATTTAGGTTTTTATATATTAAATCTATTGTAGATAATGTATTGAAAAAAATATTAATAATTATTTTTAAATTATATTAAAATAAGGCAAAAAAATTACAAATAGTTCGTCTAATACGAATCGGTGAAAACCAAGTATTGTCGTTTAACCAAAGAAAGTCAACAACATCATGCTACCGAATTTGTGATGGATATTAAGATGGCACTGAAGCCTATGATAGCCTAATGGTTACGGGATAGACTTGCAAGTCGTAAAATTAGCTGTAAAGGAGATTTGTAGTGATTTCTTTTGACTAAATTAATTTAGCATTATTGTATAAATATGTATATTTTGATTTAATAATATTTAAGCCCTTAAAAGCAAAGTGTTTCTTTTTATCTCTTATCAAACACTTTGAATTATTTAATAAGCCACCTTTGAAAAGCATGGTTGCATTTCTATTTATGAGTTTGATATGTCCTTTCAGTATAAGGTAAAGAATATAATGTCCCATCATATCTGGTCCCGACACACCTTGCAAAGGCTTCATGCATGATTAGAGGAAGATTACTGCTTCATTTAATAAATATTACCACCTACGTTAATTTTAGTCTCCCTACCATTGTCGACGTGTAGACGATGTTGCTCGGATGTCACTGAAGCATCTGATCAATTGTGAGGTTGGTGAATTTATATAATTTTTTAATATATTTTTTTTAAGTAAAAGTTCTGTAGACTTAAAATTTATATATAAACCTATAATATTTTGTGTTTAATTTTTATCAAATTGAATGAGGATGGTGAAATTGATAAGATTCGAACTAGTGACCGCTGGGTCAACCTGACTTAAAATAATTAAAGTTGTTAAATGAGACTCTAAAATATGATTTATATTATTCTTTAATAACTCAAGATATGTTGTGTTGCCTTGTTGACTGCTTATATACTAATTTTTTTTTTTAATTTGAGAAAACTTTGTCCCCTTTTTAAGTATTATTCATGAATCCGAGTTAAGCAAGATCTCAATTATTTCATATTCTTTCAAAATGAACACGTCTTAATTTAAATTCAAGACTTACAAAATAAATCTTAAATATTTTGCCGCCACATCATGCCAATTGAGAACTATTCTTGTATACTCTTGTATACCAAACTTGATTCCATGCATCTTGACTTCAAGGCAATATAAAAGAAATATTTTCCCTCAAGTCCATATATACAACTTGCTGGATCCCTTACACACGAATAGGCATCTTCGTGTAATCATTTTAAGTGTATCATTCCATGTTAAAAGATTTTTTTGAGAAAAAAATAATTTTTTTTTTTATAATTTCATATTATTTTGTAGTGTAAAAAATAATTTTTTTAAAAAATATTTTAATAAATTTTAAACAAAAAAAAAACTTTTAAAAACAACATTACCTATTAAACTTCCAAACAAATTATAAGTTTATGTGATGCCACAATATGATGAAAAACCATGCAAGAAAGCCTGTTGATGTGATTCCTTCGTCCAACTCTCACGCATACGATTTAGATAAACCTAAAATCATACTTCCCGTTCTTACTTAAACATAACACACCGTGAAAATCATTTATAAACTCCAACGTTTCGTGAGGACAGCTCTGAAACTGCTAATCCAAGAACTGCTTATAACATCTCGACAGAAGTTTGGAGACTGGTGAGAATTAACTCGAGCTTATAACATCTGTGTGGAAGCAATTTCATAAGACCGCTGGGAATGGTAAGATCAATCATAATCTTTCGTGGGATAATTGGCATCCCATGGAACTTCAGTGAAATCACATATATGGTGAGATGATAATTTGGAACACACGATTGGCTTCACAAGCTATAATTTCTGAGATGATATGCTATGCAAGTCACGCGAAATGAATACAATTTGTTAACTAGGTGACTACAAGTTTAAAACTCATCATTTCTATTACATTTGACAAGATTAAATATACCACATCAGTGAATCACCCTATTATTTGATGAAAAAACAATATTTAACATCAATAATTATCTTTGGAGGCATCAATACATGAAATAGAAAAGAAAGTGAAAGCATTACTGTTAGAGAATAATATAAATCATATTCTAGGTAAGTGAAGCCCTAGAATATGATTTATATTATTCTCTAACACATCCCCTCAAGTGAAAGCCCTTTGGGCTTGAAACTTGCACAGACCCATATTACCTTGTGCTTGATTTTTATCAAATATAATGGGGGTGGTGAGATTTGAACTCGTGACCGCTGGGTCAACAAGGCTCTGATACCATGTTAAGGAACCATCTCACCTAAAAACTTAAGCTTATAAGTAAAACCATAGAATATAATTTATATTATTCTTTAACAATTACCATGGGATGGCATAGAACCGACTGAAGTTTCCTGCTTTTAGCTTGTTTTTAAGTAATTTTAGTTTAAAAATATATTAAAATAATATTATTAGTAATCTTGAAGGAAGACTCCTAGCAAACAGTTTGAAATTTGTGATTTTGTCTACGTTTCAAGCCTATAAAATGTCGAGGAGGCATTAGGATCGTGAGAGAAGTGTAGCCCAATACATCTTAATTACAGTCCTTTAAAATAAAGAAAAAACGATCATGTATAACACTCACATGAACAACAGAAAAGATAGCTAGACTATAGTCTAGGGACTTAAACACTTTATTTATTTTGCATCACCTCATTAAGATTATACAAACTCATGAGATTAAACCGCAGAAATCAAACCCTAATGATGCAAATACAAGGTTATCGACATGTAATGAGAACTTCATAGTTTATTTTTCTTACATAATATATTCTCATATCAAACTATCATGTTAAGAAAGATACTAGTAGCTGCCGATCGAAACTTATAATCCAAAGTGTTCCGTCTTCATGGGATTTCACAAATCCGCTTGTAAGCATTACTGTGACCCGGGAGGTGGCTTCTTTCCCGGAGGTGGCTTTGGCTTGGGGCCATGAGGAGGCTTCATGGCGTCACCAAGAGGAGGCTTCCTAGGGTCATGTGGTGGCTCGATGGGACCACGAGGAGGCTTCCTGGGGTCATGTGGTGGCTCGATGGGACCACGTGGTGGTTTGATGGGGTCATGCGGTGGCTCGATGGGACCACGTGGTGGTTTGATGGGGTCATGCGGTGGCTCGATGGGGCCACGAGGTGGCTTCACGGGGTCACGAGGTGGCTTGGAAATGTCATCAAGTGTTCTGTCTGGACCTGCAAGATTTACTTCGACATGTGTTAACGTGCTATGAACTTCATCACAAACTCATAGTAAACACACACTCACATATGAATTGTACATGCTTATCTCAAAAATCATAAGATCAAACGAAACGAAAGGAGACAGAAAAGGTGGGCTCACCTTGATGGGATAATTCCCGAGCAGTGCTAGTGGATAAGGAAGAGAAGACAGTGGTAGCTAAGAGTAAGCATATGATAAGAAAGGCCTTCATGTTGGAAATATTAATGTGTTTAGAATGGTTGTTCCCTCTTCTCGAGAGGACTCTTATTTATAGCCACCAATACATTACTGTCCCTCAAAATTAGCAGTTTTATGGAGATAATATCTGTGGGTATTTAAATTTAATATTCGTCAGTAAATATCCTACCAATATCATCGCCGGTAAGGTAACACTCTCGTCGGTAATTTTTGTTCTGTTAGTGATTCCAGCGGTTTTGAAGATACTGATGGCTCTGCCGATGCATGCAAAAAATAATTATTTGTCTAGTCTCTTTTATATACCCAATGATATATTAAATATATCATCAACAAAAAATCTTTTAATATTTCCATCATCGGTAATATCTGTCATGGAGATTGACCTATCTCAATTAGCCGCGGCCCTGCAGTTCCCCCCACCAGGGAGAGGCCCCCTTGTCTGCTCTCTTTTGGTACATGAAGTGATTTTTGCTTGTGGCACCACGGCAGCGTTTAATTATTTATATATTATTTGTTTTTTATGGTGTTTTTTTCCTTCTCAAAGGAGGTTTGGGTCTATTTCTTGAAGAAAAATTGTTCGAGGACGACGACTGGCAGATGGAAGGTTGCGAGTTTTCTTTTTTTTTCATCAACTCAGAAAGTTTTGTTGAGTTTATTTTAGAGTTCAAGTTTTCAGAGTAACATATTAAACATAATATAAATTATTTATATCAAGTAACCATCTGACTTAAAAATTTCAGTTATTAGGTAAAATCTGGGATATGATTTAAGTTGTTATCTAATAAACTCCCTCAAGTGAAAATCATTTGAGTTTGAAACTTGCACACAAACTCACATTATTTTATACTTATTTTTTTATCAAATAGAATGAGGATGTTGAGATTTGAATTTATGACCGTTAAGTCAACGAGTTCTGATAACATATAAAGGAATTATCTCAGCTTAAATTGTTAGATAAAACCACAAGATATTATTTATATTATTTTGTAACAATATATTAATTTTATTTAATAATTTAAGTTTTTTATTAAGATAATATTTTAATATAATATAAAAGCTTTATTAACTAAGTAATTACAAGTTTAAAACTCATCATTTCTATTATATTTTATAAAACTAAATATACCACATCAATGAATCACCCTATTACTTCATGAAAAAACAATATTTACCATCAATAATTATCTTTGGATCCATCAATTTTTGGAAAGTGAAAGCACAATCATGGAATGACACAGAACTGTGATGAAGTTTCCTGTTTTTAGCTTTTTTTTAATGTATTTTTAATTTAGAAATATCTTTAAATAATATTTTTTAAAAAAATTATTTTAACATCCATACATTAAAATAATCTAAAATACAAAAATATAATTTAAAATAAAAATAAATTATTTTCAAAAATGTGTTTAAGAACGTTTCTCCCACACATTACCAGACAAACATTCCTTCAATCGTATAGGAACACTCCGAACAAACGTTTGAAATTTGTGATTTTATGGATAGGTCCTCGTTCAAAGCCTATAAAATGTTGGTGACGTGTTAGGATCGTGAGAGAAGTGTAGCCCAATACATCTTCATTACAGTCCCTTAAAAAAAAAAAGGTCATGTATAACTTTTTTTTGTTAATTTGATATTTATAAATGTCACGTTTCTGTTCCTTGAAGACGATTCATGTATAACTTTTTTTTAGAACAGGGAAACCCCACTGAAAATATATTTTATAAATTTAAATAAATGAATAAAACACCAGATATTCTCATATTCTTACGAAGAGGCTTGCCGAGACTCCTAGGGCCTGCGCTGGCAGACCCAAAGCGCTTGCCACTGCGCCACCCCCTCGGGGCTGGTTCATGTATAACACTCACATGAACAACAGAAGAGCTGATTAAAAACTTTATTTATTTTGCATCCACTTCATTAAGATAATACAAACTCATGAGATCAAAACCGACAGAGATTAAAACCTCATGATGCAAACACAAGGTTGTCGACATGTAACGAGAACTTCGTAGTTTATTTTTCTTACATAATATATTCTCATATCAAACTATCTTGTTAATAAAGATACTAGTAGCTGCCGATCGACACTTCTAATCCAAAGTGTTCCGTCTTCATGGGATTTCGCAAATCCGCTTGTAAGCATTACTGTGACCCGGGAGGTGGCTTCCCTCCGGGAGGTGGATAGATGGGACCACGAGGTGGCTTCCCTCCGGGAGGTGGATAGATGGGAGGGCTTGGTGGCTTCCCTCCGGGAGGTGGCAGGATGGGTGGGCTTGGTGGCTTGATGGGAGGGCTTGGTGGCTTGATGGGTGGGCTCGGTGGCTTGATGGGAGGGCTGGGTGGCTTGATGGGTGGGCTCGGTGGCTTGATGGGTGGGCTCGGTGGCTTGATGGGTGGGCTCGGTGGCTTGATGGGGTCACGAGGTGGCTTGGAAGTGTCAAGTGTTCTGTATGGACCTGCAGGATTTACTTCGACATGTGTTAACGTGCTTTAAATTTTTATCACAAACTCATAGTAAATATACGGTGCCGTGATGAAAATATTGTTGACAGTAGAGAAAGCAAAATATATATGGAGGACCAGCACATAAATGAAAGCAGGCGTAGATGCAGTGCTATACATAAACACACACTCACATATGATTCGTACATGCAAAATCATAAGATGAATGGAAACGAAAGCAGATAGAAAAGGTGTGTTCACCTTCATGGGATAATTCTCGAGCAGAGCTGGTGGATAAGGAAGGGAGGGAGGTGGTGGCTAAGAGTATGCATATGATTAGAAAGGCCTTCATGTTGGAAATATTAATGTGTTTAGGATGGTTATTACCTCTTCTCGAGCGCTCTTATTTATAGCCACCAATATATTATTCGCCCTCTGAAATCAGAATTAACAATTTTACAAACAGCAATATTTATTGTTATTAGAATTTATTGTTCATCGGTAATTATCTTACTAATATTATCACGGTCAGAAATCATCCGTCAGTAAAATCCTCATCGATAATTATTGTCGTATTAGTAATTTTATTGGCATTGAATATATCATAAACAAAACATGCAAAATATAATTATTCACTTAATTTGTTCGGTATATTCATTGGTATATTAAACATATCACCAACAAAAACTTGGTTAATGTTTCGTCAATAATACTATGATGGTAAGTCTATCAATAATAGTAGTCTTTTAATAACAGTAACATTGTAAATAATTATATTCTCAACCCGGAAATTTCTGTCATGGAGATTGACCTCTCTCAATTAGCCGCGGCCCTGCTGTTCCTCCCCCGGGGAGAGGCCCCCCCTGAAGTGATTTTTGCTTGTAGCACTTCGGCAGCATTCAAAATTTCTAAAATCAAATTAAAATATTTTGTCTCGTAGCAATTCTTTCTTAATTATCATATTCAACAATATGGAAACTCGATATCATCTTTTTCTAATGTCGGTGGCATATATATATATATATATATATATATATATATATATATATATATATATAGTCTGAAAATATTATTTCATAAGATTTGCATGCGATTACATTCTTTATAGTTTAGAAATTATATCTTATACATGAATTCAATATAATTAAATTATAATTAAAAGATAACAATACTTTTTTCTATGCAATATCACTTCACAAATCAACTCATTACTGTAAAATAATCAACCCTACAAAATTGGCATCTTATATGTTAGTCAGTGGTCAAGATCAAGATCAAAAAGTAACACCATATAAATCGGTGCACGTGTTGCATGTTACACAGAAGAAAAAACTTGCACCAGGTTTTTATTTTTTTTCCCCGTCGTGACTGAAGGTTACCTGTGCATGGAACAGTCACGCGAGCAAGCTTTACTCTTGAGATTCATGCACGTGATTAAGCAGACCTAGCGAACTTCATTTTGAAATAGCATATACGACTGAATATATACCTTGATTTGGGGTCTGGGCTGCCAGCCCAGCCTGTCTCGGGCTGGGCTGTTAGCCCAGAGAAAACTGGGCAGGGCTGTCGGTCAGTCCACCGAAAAAAATAATAAAAAATAAAAAAATAATAATGAAAAATAGAAAAAAAATAAAAATTGTAAAAAATAAAAATATTATTTTTTTGAGAAAATATCTAAAAAACAAAAATGTTTTGTTTTATGCATACGGCCAATACACTAGCATATTTTTAAAAATTCTTTGTTTCAAAAAAAAGATATATTATCTTGGAATTTTAAGAAAAAATATATTTTAGCATGGATTTAGCAAAGAAAAATCATTTCTCGTATTTTTGGATTTTACAACATGTTTGTAAAAATCCAAAGGGTATTGGTCAATATTCCAAAAGTATTAAAATCTTATTTTTTGGGTTTATTATCCACTATCGGTGTTTGGATAAATAAATCCTAAGGGGTCAATATCCAAAATATTTGACGGGGATAATTTGCTATTATCCACTATCGGTGTTTGGATAAATAAATCCTAAATGGGTCAATATCCAAAATATTCGACGGGGATAATTTGTTATTATTCACTATCGGTGTTTGGATAAATAAATTATAAATAAATCATATGGGGTAAATATCCAAAATATTCGACGGGGATAATTTGCTATTATCCGCTGTTGGTGTTTGGATAAATAAATCCTAAGGGATCAATATCCAAAATATACGGCGGGGATAATATACCATCACCATTTTAACCAACATATTTTTTTGAAAGATCAAAACCATAACAAATCATAAGCACACCAAAACGTAAAGCAGCTTACCTTAAGTAGGGCGTATTAGGGGTGGTAAAACCTTCCCTTTACGCAACCAGTCCCTTGCCTTGGAATCTCTGAAAGACCAGTTTTAGGTTTCCTAGTAACCATAATACTAGGTGGCGACTCTCTTTTTCACAAAATAAAGATAAGACTCCGAGATTGAATTCCCCCGCTCATGGGGATGGTCGCCGCGACGCCGCGCTCTCGCGATGGGGTGCGACAGGAAAAAATATTGGACTAAGCTTTGAATATTTTGATGTGATTTGTTTGTTTTGATGTGTTTAAATTTTATGTGTGTTTATTTTTAGTAAGTTTTTCGCATTTTTTTTATTTTGTGCATATGTACATATTCCATGCATTGTTAATTTATTTGAGTTACATCATGGTGGTTTTCATCTTTAAGTTAAGTGGGGGACTAGCAGCTTACCTATGACTTGAGTCAAGGTTGAAGTTTGTGTAAACCCCAACTCTTCGCTGAGTGCTTAGACTGGTAGTGATTGGTATACATACCATCCCATTATCTGCTAAGCCCCCATATTGCCTTCACGAAGGTGATCACTAGGACAACAAAAGACCCTGATTAGAGACCAAAGTAACAGACTCTTCGCTGAGTGCTTAGACTGGTAGTGATTGGTATACGTACCATCCCATTATCTGCTAAACCCCCATATTGCCTTCACAAAGGTGATCACTAGGACAACAAAAGACCATGATTAGTGACCAAAGTAGCAAATTTTTCGCTGAGTGCTTAGACTGATAGTGATTGGTATACGTACCATCCCATTATCTGCTAAGCCCCTATATTGCCTTCACGAAGGTGATCATTGGGACAACAAAAGACCTTGTTTACAGATCAAAGTAGCAAACTCACCATTTATTGTCCAAATATTAGAACCAATCATTAGGGTGTATGCTCTCTTCATTTTGTTTTGCATTAAGGCAAACCCTTCTCGAAGCATTTTGAATTCAAGACTTTTGGGTGACACAGTAGCCATCACTTAGGAAATTTCCATTGTAGAGTTTAAACAAAAATCAATTTTTTGCTTATCATACAATTGTTATGATCACGTGTCACTCCTTGAAAGGCGAGTATGTAAAAAACAAAAAACAAAAAACACGCATATACATTTCAAGATGCATTCCCATAGTTTTTGTTTATTATACAATTGTTATGATCACGTGTCACTTATCGAAAGGCGAGTCTGTAACAAAAAAACAAAAAAAACAAAACAAAAAACATGGATATACATTTCAACATGCATTCTCACAGTTTTTGTTTATCATGCAATTGTTATGATCACGTGTCACTCCTCGAGGGGCAAGTCCGTAAAAAAACAAAAAAAAAACAAAAAAAATGCATATGCATTTCAACATGCATTCCCACGGTTTTTGTTTATCATGCAATTGTTATGATCACGTGTCACTCCTCGAAGGGCGAGTCCGTAAAAAAAAAAACCAAAAAACATGCATATACATTTCAACATGCATTCCCCCAGTTTTTGTTTATCATGCAATTGTTATGATCATGTGTCACTTCTCGAAAGGGCGAGACCATAAAAAAAACAAAAACAAAAAAAAATACATATACGTTTTAACATGCATTCTCACAGTTTTTATTTATCATAAAATTGTTACAATCACGTGTCACTCCTCGAAAGGCGAGTCTGTAAAAAAAAATGCATATATAGTTCAACATGCATTCTCATGGTTTGAAATAGGGGTCCCTCAATCTGTCATCCTCCGAAAGCTCAAGAGTCCTAGACATTTGACATTGCTAAGAAGAACTTACACCGATACAGAGACATCATTCGTGTTCTTCTGCGAGCCTACAACAGAGTTCTCTGCTCTCTAGTGAAATTAAGTGGGACATATGCTGAGATATCATCTGCAAAGTGTTAATGTATTCATCAATGGAGATTGTGGAAATTCGGGTTTCCTTTGAAGAAGTGCGGGTAGGCCATATACGAGTCCATTTTCAAAAGGCAAGCATCAATTAAAGAAGCTGTCAGTCCATTTAAGTATGAATTGATTTCTCACCTGATCATGTCAAGTTTATATGGCACTGTCACGTCAAGAAGTTTTATGCCGCCACACACAGTAGACCATGTTATTTTTGCGAGCAAAGATAAAATATCCCGAGTGTTGTCGCACCCAAAAAATGATTTGGTTTGCGGCGTCGTGACGACTTTCCCCAAGTGCGCGGGGAATTCAATGTCGGGGGTCTAATTTTTATTTTCGTGAAAAAAGGGAGTCGCCACCTAGTATTATGGTTACTAGGAAACCTAAAACTGGTCTTTCAGAGATTCTAAGGTAAGGGACTGGTTGCGTAAAGGGAAGGTTTTAGCACCCCTAGTACGCCCTACCTAAGGTAAGCTGCTTGACGTTTGGTTTGCTTATGATTTGTTATGACTCAAAAACATATGTTAATTAAATGGCAAATGGGATATTACTCCGCCGAATATTATGGATATTAACCCCTTAGGATTTAATTATCCAAACACTGACAGTGAATAATATCATATTATTCCCGCCGAATATTTTGGATATTAACCCCTTTAGGATTTATTTATCCAGATACCGACAGTGAATAATAGCGTATCATTCCTGTCGAATATTTTGGATATTAACCCCTTAGGATTTATTTATCCAAATACTGACGGTGAATAATAAATTACCCAAAAAATAAGATTTTATATTTTTTTGAAATATTGGCCAATACCCTTTGGATTTTACAAACATGTTGTAAAATCTCAAAATGCAAGAAATGATTTTTTTTCTTTGCGAAATCCATGCTAAAACTCATTTTTCTTCAAAACCCAAGATAATATATATTTTTTTTCAAAAAAAATAATTTTTAAAATATGCTAGTGTATTGGCCGTATGCAAGAAAACAACACATTTTTTCTTTAATAAAAATATTTGTTTGGAAAATTTTTATTTTTATTTTTTTATATTTTCTCTTTTTCGGTGGGCTGACTGTCAGCCCAGCCCACCTTGTCCCCCCAGGCTGGGCTGCTAGCCCAGATGGCTAGCAACCCAAACCCATCTGGTTTGGGCCCCCAGCCCAAACGCTGGAGGCTTTCTTCAGGGCTAGGCCGGGCACAAGGCCCGGCCCGCATGAACAGCGGGACGCAAATTGCGTCCCGCTGCATGCGGGTAACCAGAGGAAGAAGGTGATGAACAGTGCCCTTTTTCAAGTGTGAAGAAACTTGTACCTGCTAATACCTTTGAGTAGAGGAGGTCGAGGTGATGATTCCTGTCGTGGTGGCATCGTCAACGGTGACCTGTGGTGGCCAGAAATTGCTTCGGAAGGTGACAGGTCTGCTTGCTGCGACGGTGAACGTTGCCATTGCCTTCGCCTGAACTGATGGACGAGTTGCTGGGGTTGAGGGGCGGCTTATGATGAGAAGGAGGAATAATGGTGGTCGACAGTGGTGACACACGGCTGGCCAAGAGTGAGGTAGAAAAACAAGGGGTCTGGTTTTTGTGAGAGAAACAGAGAGAGAGAGAGACAGAGAGAGCTGCACCGAGAGAATGAAGATGCTGTGCTGCTTCTTGTTTTTTTTTCTTCTCTGCACCTTTGTTTTCTGCTCACTCTCTCTGTTTTTTTCTTTTTTTCACGTAACAATCCCTCTCTTTTCTGCCTCCCTTACCTTCACTGTCTGCACTGCTATTTATAGTAGACAAGATTGCCGTTAGATGCATTTGAGGAAGGTATGATCAGAGGAGAATCAGGGAGGAGACGAAGGAGATAAATTAGGAAGAAGATTTTTGATGGTGATAATTTTAGGAAGAAAATCACGATTGATTTTGGTCTGTTTTGCTAATTTATGGGGATGAAACGGGAAGACGATCATCATTGATATGAGAAGAAAAATTTGTTTTTGCCGTGATCACCGTGCATTAAGCGCGCCTGAAAAATTCAACGCCAATGCATGCCGGAACAGTGCATGATTTTTTAAATGCAGATTTCAAAATTTTTTTAGGAAGGTAAAAATATGATTTGGTCCTTTAAAAAAATTTTAATTCCACCCAATTGGATTTAAACTTGATTTCATGCAATTAAATCCCATCAAAAATCAAATCTCAACCTTGGCTTCGCGCGACTTTCTAATCTGGTCCTTGGCTCCTGATTTTCGCGATTTAAACCCTCAATCAATCATTAAACTCTCAATTTGCTCAATTTTACCCTTGTACAAAAATCTATTTTTTATTTATTTATCTTTTCTTTCAGAAAAATAAAGAGTCAAAAATTGGGTAGCAACAAGTGCGAAAACATAATATGGGATTGATGAATCTATTCTGGTGTCTGAGAGATTGAAGCATGTGCACTGCAAGATTACATTGCTTAACAAAGTGAAATTGCCTCAAGGGAGTCTTTTCTTCGTATGACGAAATTGTTCATGATTTGCACACTTTGGTGTTTTGTTAAGAGTGCTTCCTAGATCGATTCATTTTTTATGTCCAATGAGGAGCGCGGTGGAGCGAGAAAAAAAAAGGAACTGCCTTCTTTTTGCGACATAATTTAGATGAGAGATGAATAGTGGCAAGAATTTCAGTGAGCAAGTGTGAAAGTTAATCAGCAAAAGGCAAGTCAAGTTTTGTAGAGGATATTATCATCGTGAGCATAAGCAAGATCAATGAGCAGCGACAATAGAGAAATGATTGTTTGAAAGGCTGACAAAAGTGTCGCATTGTCAATAATTTTCTTAAGGAATCTCGTCGGCTGTTACTTTGTTTTGGGGTTTAAATCATCATTTCATTGAAGCATGTGTATTCCTTGTCTTTTTGTTGTTTTGAAATCAAGAAGAGTTTGAAACTCTTATTCTTGACAAAATATTTTGATCAAACTCCAACATGTAAAATTTAAAGTTTATCATTCTTGAAAATTAAAAGTATTTTGATTGCAGAATTGACCCAACTTTTTTTAAATGACATGATGACCAATACCAGGTGACCAAACAATTGTTTGAGCCCATATACTGAGTTTTTGAACCACATCAGAGAACTAAGCTTTATTAGTATGCATTTTGACATGTAATGGATTTGGTAGTTATGGACCCGCGAATCATTACTCTTGCACATCCAAATCATTATACTAGACGAGGTCAAAATTTATCAGTTAAAATCAATTTTGCTTGAAATGACGAAAGACCATCTTTGTTTATTTCATTCTCTATTCTTGAAATATATATCCCTTGTTAATCCTAATTTGAGCCTGATATTATTTCTTTGAAAAAACCCGACATAGATCACACCTTCACACTAGGGGCAAACACATTGGGGGGCAAATAAGAGATTTGTAGTTTGAGGATACAATGACAACATTAGAATCAACAAAAGGGGGGATGTTTAAGAATGAAAACCCAATATCGGAGAACAAGCAAATTGAGGTAGGACATGGCAAAAACTAAGAGTCGATGCTAAGGACAAGTTAAAAAGAAAAAAAAAATAAAAAAAATGAAAAAAAAAGAGAAAAAAAGAGAATATTGAACTATACCATGTTCATTGGTATCTTTGGTCAAACCTCATGTGAGAAGAAATGTTATTAAGATTATTGAGTCTCCAAGATAAGTTATCCATCAAATGAAGATCTTGCAGAATTGTTTTGTTAGACTATATTGAGTGCAACAAAAGGTGAAATAACATTAGATGACAAATGATGGTTCAGGTTTTAGCATTTCCCTTTTAAGTTTGAAATTCTCAATGAAAGGAATGACATGGTTGTAGAGAATTCTTAGAGCATTGGTTAATTGATAAAAGTCATGTTAAGATAATTAACATATTTTGATGTCGTCTCTTCTACAATGACAACAAGAGAAAAAAAGTTGATGACTAGCTAATGGTGATCCTTGGTCTTGGAAACCCTTAAACATCTTTTTGAGCCTATGAATATCTTTTTCTTTTATAGCCATGAACCATAGCCTCATTATATGCTTTTAAAAGTCCTTCTTGATCAAGCAAACAATTTTAACTGATAAGTGGCGATCTCAAAATTGTTAGAGTTTTTCTATAAGGGTTATAATTTCACGAAGTAAATTACAAGTTGTTGTGCATATTGATAGAGTAAGTACTGAAAATGAGATAAATTTTCAACCGAATCTCTGGTCTTTACTCGACACTCTAATTATTTGAAAACCACAAATTATCACTTAATCATGTACTGTCAATTTCCATACCCTAAAATCAGAGGTTAGAATTGAAACACAAAAAAACCCATAAAAAAGATTTCAATCTCACAATGGGTCAATTATTGTTTGCAAAATACAAGATTATTACAGGTCTGCATGCATTGAATATCATGTGTTGGGTATTTGACCAGATGACTTTGATTTTCAACAAATGACATCTCTTTGATTTTATTTCGATGATTAGACTTTGGATCTACATGACCTTTGAAATTGGTGACTTAATGTCAGAACAAGAAAGATTTACAAACAAAGAAAATATTGATTAGATTTGCGGAATCCTTGACACTGACAGTTCTTGATTATCATTGAAAAGCCTGGCAGTCAGAGGCCAGAATATGAATCTTGATAGGAATGCAAATAATTTCACATCAGCTTGGGTGCAGGGAAACACAAGTAAACAATGATTCAGTGAAATTCATCAATGAGCATCAACAGATTCAACTCAGGGCAGCATTGTTTAGTAGAATATGGTGGTTTAACAAGCTCTGACAATGATTGAGACTAGCATCGCAATTGGAGGGCACTTTCAAATTTCTGAAATATCAGCTTACTCGTGGATTTGGTTGTCTCCAAAAGATATTGTCACATGGGTGCATTTTGATAAATATTGAAGAGTATGCACGCCATAAAGGTTGAATGTGGGATAATATGTTTTGAAGTTGTCAATTCAAGCTCTGCTCCACTACATGAATGTCAGTGACAAAAAGAGATGTCATCACATGAGCTGCATTGTTGATAAATTTTGGAGTATATGACCATAAAGTCTAATTGCGGGATAATCTATCTTGAAGTTCATCGGTTCAAGCTTTACTACTTGAATCCCATCGACTTAAGGTTTAGTTCACCGCATGAATATGGGAGACAAAAAGAACGTCGTTAATGACAACATTATAATTCTTTGCATGGACTAAAAACAATTTGTTCAGAAGAAATTGAGTCTACGACGGAGAGTTTCAAATTGCATGATCGAACAGCTGCATCAATTCAAGGCACAATTCATAGCATGAATGTGGGTGATGATAGCATTACATCTCTTCTCACGAGCTGAGAGAAATTTATTGATGATAACATAAAGCATGTGACGATGAGCTTTGGATGCATTTCTTGATGGCTTGACAATTCCATGAAGGTTGATGATGACATACGACAGAAGAAATATGATTCAATTGATGAAAAAACTTCATGACTAATTGGAAACCGAAGATGAGATCAGTATTAGCAAGCCTTGCAATGATTGTTAGCAGAACACATACAAACCAAAAAGCTGTTATTGAAAATTCAAGAAAATGGATGGCTTGTTACACTCCTTCACGATGAATCAAACAACACTACACTTGGGGGCAAGGTCAGACTTTATAAACAATGAGAGTAGAGATCATCGCAAATAGCCTAGAATAAGCAATGCGCTTAAGTTGGGTGAATGAATGACAACAAAGCTTTGGAGATTAGGCAAAAACATCCTACGACAATGGAGCATCAGAGAAAGGGGACCTATATTTCTCAGGTAAGTATACATGCATTATCATGCCATCCCTATCTTCACCTTTATTTTTCATCCAGGTAGGTCACCCGTCATAATGAGACCCCATCCTTCATTTTCCATCCGGGTAGGTCACCCAGTATAATGAGACCCTTTTTTCTCCATCTTCATCCAGGTAGGTCACCCAGTATAATGAGACCCTTTTTTCTCCATCTTCATCCAGGTAGGTCACCCAGTATAATGAGACCCTCATCACCAATTCCATCTGGGTAGGTCACCTAGTATAATGAGACCCTCTTTCTTCATCTTCCATCTAGGTAGGTCGCCCTTCATAATAAGACACCATCCTTCATCAGGGTAGGTCACCCGTTATAATGAGACCCCATCCTTTATTTTCCATCCGGGTCTGTCACCCGTCATAATAGACCCCCACCTCTATCTTCCATCCGGATAGGTCACCCGCCATAATCAGACCCCATCCTTCATTTTCCATCCGGGTAGGTCACCCGTCATAATGAGACCCACACCCCACTTCCATCCGGGTAGGTCACCCGTTATAATGAGACCCTCATCATCAATTTCAACATGGATAGGTCACCTAGAACAATGAGACCCTCATCACCATTTTCCATCCGGGTAGGTCACCCGTAATAATGAGACCCCCTTCCTCCATCTTCCATCCAAGCAGGTCATCTGTCATAATGAGACCCCATCTTCCATCCGGGTAGGTCACCCAGAACAATGAAACCCTTCTAACTTGGGTAGGTCACCCAGAATAATGAGACCCTCCTAACAATTCTAACATGGATAGATCACCTATAACAATGAGACCTTCCTAACAATTCTAACCCGGGTAGGTCACCCAGAACAATGAGACCCTCCTAACAATGCTAACATGGGTAGGTCTCCCAGAACAATGAGACCCTCCTAATAATTATAACCCGGGTAGGTCACCCAGAACAATGAGACCCTCCTAACAATTCTAACATGGGTAGGTCACCCAGAACATTGAGACCCTGCTAACAATGCTAACCCGGGTAGGTCACCCAGAATAATGAGACCCTACTAACAATGCTAACTCGGGTAGGTCACCCAGAACAATGAGACCCTTCAAATAATTCTAACATGGGTAGGTCACTCAGAACAATGAGACCTTGCTAACAATGCTAACTCGGGTAGGTCACCTAGAACAATGAGACCCTTTTAACATGGGTAGGTCACCCAGAATAATGAGACCCTTTTAACAATTCTAACATGGGTAGGTCATCCAAAACAATGAGACCTTGCTAAAAATTCTAACTCGGGCAGGTCACCCGCCATCATAAGACCACTTCACCATCTTCCATTCGGGTAGGTCACCCATTATAATGAGACCATCTCTACCATTCTATTTTTGCTTACAACACTTACTATTTAAAGTCTTTTACAAGACTTTAGTCGTAAGCATTGTAAAGAGGGGGCATCTGTTGCTACCTAAATTTTGACCCCTTGTTTTTATGTTTCGGAAAAAAGACAAAAAAATAAAAAAAAGACAAAAATCCAAAAATATCTTGGTACAAGGGAAAAATTGAATAAATTGAGAATTTAATGGTCAATTGGGGGGTTAAATCGCACAAATAAAAAATCTTGAACCAAAATAAAAAAGGCACATAAAGTTGAGGCTAATATTTAACATTCTAACCGGGGTATAATTGCATAAAATCATGAGTTTAAATTTAATTGGGGTGCAATTAGAACAATTATAAAAAAGAGGGGACCAAATCGCATTTTTCTTTCTTTCTCTGCAAAATCATTAGCGTGCACTGTTCAATCACCTGAACAGTGCACATATGCCGCCTGCAAAGCCCCGTTACTGGGCAATGCAGAGGCAGCAGCCCTCGGCTGTACGTCATGGGCAGCCGAAGGGCTGCTTTCCTCTGCTATAAATATGTAGAGGGCAAAGACGAAGAGAAAAGAGGGAGGTGGAAAAGGGCAGAAAAACAAAAGTTGCAATGAAGGAAAAAAGTGAAGGAGAAATAGAGAAAATGAGGAAAGAAATTCACAAAAAAAAAACTCTAGCATTTTTCTCACACAAGCCCAGTGTCACCAGCCCCTTTCTTTTCTTTCTTTCTTCTTCTCCCTCGGTCTTTTGGCCGTTTCCCTCTCTAAAACCAGAGGCGTCGGTGTCTCTCTCTCTCCTTCTTGGGTCAGCAACTCCGGCCATCAACCCCGACCACCACGCACCACCCCGTAGACACCAGCCTCTCCTCCACCTCTCTAGCGACCCAACCGCGATCCCAGGCGACGATAGCAGAGGTAGCAACAGCTTTTGGAACGTGACCCGTCGTCGTTCCGCCGCCCATTCCGGCCATCACAGGCCACCATTTCCGTCACCACCACGACCAGAATAACCACCTCGACGTCCTCTACTCAAAGGTGTTAATAGGTAAGCCATTCATCGCACTCTAAAATCTAGCAATTTATTGTTCATCATCTCCCCATACATGCAGCCCCGGTTTACTGTTCACATGTTGTGAACAGTAACCGATTCGGGTTGGGCCGGGCTCCCTGATTAATAAATGAGGCGGGCTGGAAACCTAGACCGAGAGAAGGACGGGCTTCCAGCCCGTCTGACTGGAAGCCCAGGCCCAGGATTCCCTGGACCGACATACCAGGCCCAGGCTAGGCTGGACCGACAGCCTGACCTGAGATAGGTTGGCCTGGAGGCCCAGGCCCAGGCTGCTTTGGGCCGACAACCCTGCCCAGTTTTCTCTGGGCTGACAGCCCAGCCCGAGACAGGCTGGGCTGGCAGCCCAGACCCCAAAACAAGGTGGGCTGACAGCCAGCCCACCGAAAAAAATAATAAAAAACAAAAAAATAATAATGAAAAATAGAAAAAAATAAAAATTGCAAAAAAATAAAAATATTAGTTTTTTTGAGAAAATATCTGAAAAACAAAAATATTTTGTTTTATGCATACGGCCAATACACTAGCATATTTTTAAAAATTCTTTGTTTAAAAAAAAAAGATATATTTTCTTGGAATTTTAAGAAAAAATATTTTTTAGCATGGATTTAGCAAAGTAAAATCATTTCTCGTATTTTTGGATTTTACAACATCTTTGTAAAAATCCAAAGGGTATTGGCAAATATTCCAAAAGTATTAAAATCTTATTTTTTGGGTTTATTATCCACTATCGGTGTTTGGATAAATAAATCCTAAGGGGTCGATATCCAAAATATTCGACGGGAATAATTTGCTATTATCCACTGTCGGTGTTTGGATAAATAAATCCTAAGGAATCGATATCCAAAATATTCGACGGGGATAATTTGCTATTATCCACTATCGGTGTTTGGATAAATAAATCATAAGGGGTCAATATCCAAAATATTCGACGGGGATAATTTGCTATTATTCACTGTCAGTGTTTGGATAAATAAATCCTAAGGGGTTAATATCCAAAATATGCGGCGGGGATAATATACCATCACCATTTTAACCAACACATTTTTTTGAAAGATCAAAACCATAACAAATCATAAGCACACCAAAACGTCAAGCAGCTTACCTTAGGTAGGGCGTATTAGGGGTGCTAAAACCTTCCTTTTACGCAACCAGTCTCTTGCTTTGGAATCTCTGAAAGACCAGTTTTAGGTTTCCTAGTAACCATAACACTAGGTGGCGACTCTCTTTTTCACAAAATAAAGATAAGACCCCGACATTGAATTCCTCCGCTCACGGGGAGGGTCGCCACGACGCCGCGCTCTCGCGATGGGGTGCGACAATATAGATGAGTAATTTATTTTATGCAACAAATAATTTGATTGATAATTTTATTTCAACTATTTTGGTAATAATTGACTTGGTAGATAGCAAAGCTGCAATTGATCAAATTGACTAGTCCTGAACCACTCAGCAAAAGCAATTTCTTTGTTTAACTTAGCATTCAAATTATACATAATGGAAATGATATTATATTAAAAATCCAGAACCATTTTCGTAGCCTAGGAGATTCGAACTCCCATCTACTTTGTAGGAACACGCGCACCTTAACCACTCGGCCGAAGCCATGTCTTTGATCTGTCTTAGTATAAAAATTATACTTATATTATTTTGTAATTTTACTATTTCAATCCACAGTGTCGAACACTATTCAAAAAACCATTTTGTTTTTTTAATATTTTTAGAAAAATACAATATAATATATATATATATATATATATATATAAAGTCTGAAAATATTATTTCATAAGATTTGCATGCGATTACATTTTTTATAGTTTAGAAATTATATCTTATACATGAATTCAATATAATTAAATTATAATTAAAAGATAACAATACTTTTTTATATATAATATCACTTCACAAATCAACTCATTACTGTAAAAATAATCAGTCCTACAAAATTGCCATCTTATGGGTTTGGTCAATGGTCAAGATCATGATCAAAAAGTAACACCATATAAATCGGTGCACGTGTTGCATGTTACACATAAGAAAAAACTTGCACCTGGGTTTTTTATTTTTTTTTTCCGTCGTCGTGATTGAAGGTTACCTGTGCATGGAACAGTCACGCGAGCAAGCTTGACTCTTGAGATTCATGCACGTGATTAAGCAGACCTCGTGAATTTCAGGCCCCGTTTGTTTGCTGGAAAGTGATTTTTTTTTTAAAAGTAAATTCCGGAGAAAGTGAATTCCTGAAAAGTAAATTCCTGAAAAGTGAATTCCGATGTTTGACAGTGTTATGGAAAATGAACTGGAAAACACTTTCCAGTATTTGTTTGTGTTATGGAAAATGAACTGGAAAATAATTTATTAATAATTTTTTTTTCAAGTTTATTAAAATAATTGTTGCTACCCAATTTTTGACTCTTTATTTTTCTGAAAAAAAATATAAAAAAAATATATAATAATAATAATAATAATAAATAAAATAAAAATAATAAAATAGATTTTTGCACACGGGCAAAATTGAGCAAATTAAGAGTTTAATGGTCGATTGAGGGTTAAATCGCGAAAATCAGGAGCCAAGGACCAGATTAGAAAGTCGCGCGAAGCCAAGGTTGAGATTGAATTTTTGATGGATATAATTGCATAAAATCAAGTTTAAATCCAATTGGGTGCAATTAAAGAAGTTAAATGACCAAATCAGATTTTTACCTTCTAAATTTGTTTTGAAATCTGCATTAAATGGTATGCACATTGATCTTCAGGCGCGATCATAATTCAATTTCCTTCCTAAGAAATTTTGAAATCTGCATAAGCAAGCACTGTTCCAGCGAATTTTCAGGCGTGCATAATTATCATTAACCATGGCAAAAGCAGATCAATGCTTCATGTGACCTTGCCTGATTTATCTCCATCAATCTTCTTCCTGATTCTCTCCCTTTCTCCTTGATTCTCCTCTAATTACCTTCCTCAGCATTCGGGTTTTCTCTGATAAATAGCAGCACAGCAACAATTAATTGGAGCAGATCAATGCAGCAGCAATCAAATGGAATCAAGGAAATTAATTGGAATAAAAATAGAAAATCAACAGCAATGCAGCAGCAGATTTTATAACAGCTCAAGCCCATGACTTCGGCAAAATAGATCAACCATGATTCTTTTTCCTAATCAATCTTCAGGTCTCCTCTGCTATAAATAGCAGTTTGTGCAGAGAGAAAAGGGGGGGAGGAGTTTATGTAGAGAGAGGACAGTAGAAAAAAGAGGGAAACAGAGGATGATTTTGAACGCAGAAAGAAGAGAAAAATCACGAGGGAAGTTTGCAGAAAACAGAGATTTGCATACTGAAAAAAAAATGAAGGAGAAACAGAGGGAGAGGGGGCCAGGTTGACGTAAAATAGAAACAGAGAGGGGAAAGAAAAGGAACGAACGGAGAGTTGGGGAAACAAAAGGGGCAGAATAAAAAGAGAAGTGAAAACAGGCAGGGAAGAGTTTTGAAAAATTTTGAGATTCTTAGAAAAGAGAGAAAACACAGGTGATAACGTGATTATCCCCATCTCTCTCGGCGTCAAGCTCTCTCTATCTACACCTCTCGGTCTGTTAACAAACAGACTACGTTCTCTCTCCCTCTTCTTCTCGTCAGCAGCTCCGGCGTCCACTCCGACCACCAAGCACTACCATACCATCACCAGAAACCTCCACTTCACGCCATACATCCCAGCAGCAACCCAGGCGAAGGCGACGAAGAACAGCCCCGTCGCAGCCATACAGACCGTTACCTTCCGACGCCGTTTCCGGCCACCTCAGGCCACCATTTCCTACACCACCATGACCAGAACAACCACCTCGACGTCCTCTACACGACGGTATTATTAGTTACTCCATTCTTCATACTCGAAAAATCTTCCTCTTACTGTTCATCATCACTGCAATTGCATGCGGGGAGTGAATTAATTAACTTCCCCGCATGGGCTTGTCGGGTCGGGCCTGGTGTCCGGCCTGGCCCCTGAAGACGGGCTTCTGGCCCGAGAGCCTAGTCTAAGCCCGAGATTAGTGGGCCTATAGCCCGACCCGATAATTAGGGGGCCGAAAGCCCAGTAGAAGATAAGTTGGGCTCAGCCCAGTCTGTGTTGGGTTCAGCCCAACCCTGTGGTGGGGCTGCTGGCCTAGTGAGTGGGCTGCCAGCCCAGCAAGTGGGCTGATAGCCCATCTTAGCGAGTGGGCTGGCAGCCTGGCCCGTCAGGGCAGGGCAGCCAGCCCATCCATAATAAAAAAATAATAAAAAGTAATAATAAAATATTAAAAAAATATACAAAATTTGCAAAAAATATCTTTATCAAAAAAGATAAAAAAATGTGTCGTTTTCTTGCATACGACCAATACACTAGCATATTTAAAAAAAAAGAAATTGTTTTTCTTTCAAAAAATATATATATTATCTTGGGTTTTGAAGAGAAAAATGTGTTTTAACATTGATTTCACAAAGAAAAAAATCATTTCTTGCATTTTTGGATTTTACAACATGTTTGTAAAAATCCAAAGGGTATTGGCCAATATTCAAAAAAATATTAAAATCTTTTTTGGTTTATTATTCACTGTTGATATTTGGATAAATAAATCCTAAAGGGTTAATATCCAAAATATTCGGCGGGAATAATATGCTATTATTTACTGTTGGTATTTGGATAAATAAATCCTAAGGGGTTAATGTCCAAAATATTCGGCGGGAATAATATGCTATTATTCACTGTCAGTGTTTGGATAAATAAATCTTAAAGGGGTTAATATCCAAAATATTCGGCGAAGTAATATCCCATTCATCATTTAACCAATATATTCTTGGAAAAATCAAAATCATAACAAATCATAACCAAACAAAAACACCAAGCAGCTTACCTTAGGTAGGGCGTACTAGGGGTGCTAAAACCTTCCCTTTACGCAACCAGTCCCTCACCCTAGAATCTCTGAAAGACCAGTTTATGTTTCCTAGTAACCATAATACTAGGTGGCGACTCCCCTTTTCACGAAAGTAAAGATTAGCCCCCCCCGACACATGGATATGCCCCCGCACACGGGGAAACTCGCCACGACGCTGCGCTCTCATCATTTTTGGGGTGCAACAATAATGAGGAACAAATCTTACAAATTAAAAAGTTGAATGAGAATGAAATTGAAAAAAAAATATAATTTCATAAATTATCTCAAATAAAATAAATAATAATCAAAATAATAGAGATCAAATCTAAAAATTTAAAAAAAATGAAAGGTGAATAAATTAAAATAATAATAATTAACATTTCATAAATTATTTCAAATAAAATAAGTAACAATAAAAAAAATGAGGACCAAATTTGATAGATAAAAAATTTCAATAAAAAAATGATAAGAAAAAAGCAAATAGCAATTATAAAAATAAGGACCAAAATTAATATAAAAATTAAATTTTAAGAGATGGAATTGAAAAATAAATATTCAAAACAAATTATATATAGCAATCAAAAGTTTGAGGATCAAATTTGATATAATCAGCAAATAATGACATTTCTAAATTTTTTACAGCTTCCGGAAAGTGTTTTCCGCCCAAATTTTCCGGAAAACACTTTCCTGAAAATCAAGCCAAATTTTTCTTTGACTGGAAAGTGTTTTCCGTTGACCAACTTTTCGGAAGGCAAACAAACACAGGAAAGTTTGGAAAGTGGTTTCCCGGAAAGTGAATTCCGGGAAACAAACATAGCCTCAGTTTGAAATAGGATAGACGAGCTACCTTCTATGCGCGTTGTGTTAGTTTTTTTATATATAAAAAAATGATTGATTTTATATGTATTGTAATTGGTTGTTTTAATATTTAATGAGTAATATTATAATTAATAAAATTTGTTAGAATTGAGGTTTTTTTCACCTAAAAATAATTAAATATTACTACTACTAAAATTATTTTGATAATTATTTGATCGGTTGATTGTACAATTAGAACCAATAAAATTATGTTAAAATGAGTCACGTGTTGTATATAACATATTGATTGATTGTTGTTCATATTTTATTTATTTTAGGAATGATGTCATTAGCAAATAGTCAAATTACAACCGGTAAATTTTAGCACAAATGAGTGTGTAATAATTTAATTGTTAGATAGCAAAACCGCAATTGATCAAATTAACTAAAAATATATTTTTTGTTACTTGCAATATACTAATTGTTTGTTGGGCATATTTTAACTATTTGATGAATAATTTATTTGATAGATAACAAAAAAGCAACTGATAAAAGTTATCAAATATTATTTTTTCATATTTTTTCTTCATATTATTATATTAAAAGTATTTTAGAAAACTAAGTAATGTGAGATTTATAAAGAAAAATCAATTTATTTTTTTATATAAATTAAAGAAGTTAATATAAAAAAATATTATAATATATAATTAGCATCACCTATTTTTTAAGGAAAAAGTCCTAAAAATAATAATTATCATTATTCTAAATGTCTTATCTATAATAAAATAAATACATATAAAAACTACATAATCTTCAATTTTTTTAGTAGATTATTTAACTCAGATGTATATTATTTGAAAAAAATATTAGGACCATTAAAATTTTTGTTACATATTCAAAAATTTGGTGCTACCTGCAGCGAAACGCATGGTATTTTTTATTTTATTATTGTAGATAGTTTGAAATATTTTTTCTACTTGTCTTGTCAACGTATGGTTTCATATATTTTTTTTATGTAATATAAAAGATGAAATATCATAAATAAAAAAAGACGCAGAAGTTATTTTTCACAAAAATAACATTGACAAATAAATTTTTTGTCACAATTCTTATAGCTGTCATTATAAATATTATATACATAATTACTATTCTAATTAGTATTTGTCATACTATCGATGACACCATAATTATTGTTAAAAAAAGAAATTATTTTTTTATTTTATAAGATTTATTTGTAGTATTATTATATTAAAAATATTTTAAAACACTCATAGTAAATTCTTATTTTATTTTAAGAAAACAAATAGGTCATATAATCAATTTCCAATGAAGGACAAAATTAAAACAAATCAAAACTTCTATACCAGAAATCAGGACCATATAAGACAATCAAAAGATAAGAGACTGAATTAAAAACTACCGTAACATCGGGGACAGCTGAGCACTTTTGCCGAAAATAGAGAGAAAAAGGGGAACGAATGTTTGGCAGTTAACTGAAACTTTTTCGATCGCCTTTGGATGCAATGCGTGCTACCATAAGGTGGAGGACACGAAGGCGTATCTAGTTACATGCCGGATAAAAATTTTCACTGCCAAAGTATCCCTGTGGATAGATTTTCTAAGATGACACATTTCATTGCTTGCCATAAAACAGATGACGCAATAAATATAACTAACTTATTCTTTAGAGAGGTCATTCGGCTACATGGTCTTCCTAGGAGCATTGTGTCTGATCGAGACATTAAGTTTTTGAGTTACTTTTGGAAGGTTTTGTGGGGTAAGTTAGGAACTAAACTTTTATATTCTACTACTTGTCATCCACAAACAGATGGCCAAACTGAAGTTGTTAACCGGACTTTGATTCAATTGTTAAGGGCTATCATTCAAAAGAATCTTAAAAATTGGGAAGATTGTTTGCCATTCATTGAATTTGCATATAATCGTTTTGTGCATTCTACTACTGATTAATCCCCATTTGAGATTGTTTATGGCTTTAACCCTTTGACGCCATTAGATTTGATTCATTTGCCTGTTGATGAAAAGGTTAGTCTTGATGGTAATCAAAAAGCAGAGGTGGTGAAAGATCTCCATGCAAAGATTCGGCAACAAATAGAAAAGAAGAATGAACAATATGCAAACAAAGCCAATAGGGGATGAAAATTAGTGAGATTTGAACCAGGTGATTGGGTTTGGGTGCATATGAGGAAGCAAAGGTTTCCTGAACAAAGAAGATCAAAGTTGATGCATCGAGGAGATGGTCTTTACCAGATCATAGAAAGGATTAATGATAATGCCTACAAAGTGGATCTACCAAGTGAGTATGGTGTTAGTGCTACATTCAACGTTTCTGATCTTTCTTTGTTTGATGTAGGTGATGATTCGAGGTCGAATCCTTTTAAGGAGCGAGGGGATGATGCAATCCAACCATCAAAGAATCCATTGGAGGTTCCAGTTGGTCCAGTTACTAGACTTAGGGCTAAGAAGTTCAAAGAAGCTTTCAATGGACTTCTTCAAGATACATGGGCTAAGGTGGACTTCAAGAGGATTTGTAATAATAAAGAGCAAGCCTTGATTAATCTCATTCATGTTCAAGAAGGGCTTGTTGGTTATTATTTAATTTGGGCTTATGTGAGACCCATTAGGGAAACTAGGGTTTTGATTTGGGGTATAAATACTCTTTAGGAATAATTTTAGGGGAGATTTTTTGACAATATTTTCCAGCATTGTAGCTGACTTTGGTTGCTTCATCTTGGTTCTTGATTGAACTTTCAACTCTTCAAAGAATTGACCATTCTTTGTTGTGAATTTATACTTCTTTTGCTCGTCTCCAGGTGTGGGCATTGTGATCGAGTTGGTTTATAGTCTTGTTGCCTTGGAGCAAGTCTTTCATTGTGATAAGCTCATTCAAATCTCCATAAACTTGGGTTAGATTGATCTTGGGGTCGCGAATACCATTAAATTCCGCTAGGGTTCGCATAAACTTTCGCCAAAAAGAGAGAGAAAAAGGGGAACGAGCGTTTGACAGTTAACTGAAACTTTTTTGATTGCCTTTGGACGCAACGCGTGCTACCATAAGGTGGAGGACACAGAGGCGCATCTAGTGACATGCCGGATGAAAATTTTCACTGCTGGAGTAGCCCACACGCACCTCCCAAAGGAGACATAAGCCCAAAATCCATCAATGTGTCCTTTGGACATACCTGCTGCAGTCGGCAGGAAATATTAATTTAAAAATAGACAATTACCTAATCACCCCTACACCTAAGTCTTGTATTTTGTCTTTTATGGGGCTAAATCAGTATTAACACAGTGACAACACTATTCACCTCTAAATAAAATAATATTTAAAAAATTGTTAATTACCGTCTAACCCTAGCTATCATGTCATTGTTTTTGTCATTTATAGGGGTAGATCGGTAGTTACTCAATTCTTACACTGTTCATGAAGAATGTATAAGGACCGTGATACCCCTGCAGGCAAAACCTTGTTTTTATTTAATTCAGAGCTAGATTAGTTATTTTACTATGCATGAAATGGTAAAAAAATGAAATTACCCCTGATTCTAAGGTTAAAACTGAGACGCATCGGGGGTAATACAATTATTTTATTGTTTCAATCCATAGTAATTTTAGTTCGTGTATAGTGAAATAACAATATGTTTTAGCTTATTTGTAACTACTTTGATGACACATTATTTTTCCAATTAAATATTTTTAAGTTATAGCATCATTTTGAAATAATATAGACTAAATAAATAAATAATACTTTAGTGAGGGTGAAATTAAAGATAATAAAATATTTATGAAAGAGTTAAGGAAGAAAGCATGAAATCATAAAAATAAATATCAAATTGAAAACATAATGGTTAAAAAGACTTAACATGTAGACTTTTTAATGTGTTTTTTTACATAAAGAAAATCATAAATTTAAATGGGAAAACATGTGTATCCACTTAAATAAGTCAATAACCATTGTATAAATAAATGAAAAAAAACGTAGTTAATGATAAATAAAGACATAATTGGGAAAATATTTAGTATCACAATATGGGTCATTTGTCTTTTAATGAAGTTATTTATAAAAGTCAATTTATAATAAAGATTGACACACACAAAATTTATTTAAAAAAATAAAAGGAAAACAAATATGATGCAGTGTCGCGCGCGCACACACACACAAACACACACACACACACACATATATATGTTTAATTTTTGCATAAGTTAATATGATTCATCTGTAATCTATATATATATATATATATATATATATAGATTACAGATGAATCATATTAACTTATGCAAAAATTAAACATACTCAATATAATTAAAAAATAATTATTATTCAACAAAGGAAAAAAAAAAACCCAAAAAAGTCATATAGAAGGCATAGTAATTAAGATATAAATCTAAAGATGATTTAGTAAAAAACACATATAAGAAAAAGGCATTAATATAACATATAAAAAGCTAGAAAAAAAATAAACAATGAGGTTGGATCGCAGCACTAAGTCACTCCTAATGACCCAATTAAGCAACGACCTGCTTGTGCTGGCTTTATTTATTTTATTTTTTTCCAAATTTAAGTCATTTTCTCCAAGCATCTGAAAAAAACAATAACGCATCATATGCTCATCCAAGAAGCCAGCAATTATGGTTACTTGTAAAATGAGGTCTTTTATTGTTTTTTATCCAAAAATTATTTTTAACCCATATTTGACCTCAATAAGCTATGAAACACCCTAAAAACTTGATAAATCAATCTATGAACACCAAAAATCACCTTGAAACTAAAAATCCATCCAAAACCAAAAATCTTCCCAAGCTTAGATATGATTTTCTAAATGCTTTCAAGGTAAAACACACCTAAACACCTTATTATATGGAACATTTGACAGAAAAGATGGTTGAGGACGACGACTGGCAGATGGAAGGTTGCGGGGTTTTTTTCATCAACTCAAAACTCAGAAAGGTTTGTTGAGTTTATTTTAGAGTTGAAGTTTTCATAGGAATATATTAAATATAATATAAATTATTTATATCAAGTAATTATCTTACATAAAAACTTAAGTTGTTAGGTAAGGTTCGGGATATAATTTATGTTATTCTCTAATACACTCTATTAAGTGAAAGTCATTTGGATTTGAAACTTGTATACAAACTCAAAATACCTTGTGTTTATTTTTTTTTATCAAATATAATGAGGATGCTGAGATTAGAACTCGTGACTTGTAGATCAACATGACTCTAATATCATGTCAAGAAATCATCTCATCTAAAAACTTAAACTGTTAAGTAAGGCCCCACAATATTATTTATATTATTCTATAACAATATATTAGTTTTATTTAATAATCAAAGTTTCTTTATCAAGATAATATTTTAATATAATATAAAAGCTTTATTAACTAAATAATTACAAGTGTAAAACTCATCATTTCTGTTACATTTGATAGAACTAAATATACCACATCAATGAATCACCCTATTACGTGATGAAAAAACAATATTTGCCATCAATAATTATCTTTGGATCCATCAATTGATAGAAATTGGAAAGAAAGTTAAACCATAATAATGGAATGACACATAATTGTAATGAAGTTTTTCTTGTTTTTAGCTTGTTTTTTAATGTATTTTTAATTTAAAAATATAATCAAATAATATTTAAAAAAAAATTATTTTAACATCAATACATTAAAATAATCTAAAAATACAAAACTATAATTTAAAATAAAAATAAATTATTTTAAAAAAATGTTTTTAAGAACATTTCTCTCACACATTACCAGACAAACCTTCCTTCAATCGTATAGGAACACTCCGAACAAACGTTTGAAATTTGTGATTTTATGGATAGGTCCTCGTTCCAAGCCTATAAAATGTCGGTGACGTGTTAGGATCGTGAGAGAAGTGTAGCCCAATGCATCTTCATTACAGTCCCTTAAAAAGAAAAGTCATGTATTATTAACTCTTTTTTTTTAATTTAATATTTATTAATTTCAAGTTATTTGTTATCGTATCACGTTTCGTTTCTTCAAAGACGGTTCATGTATAACACTCACATGAACAACAGAAGAGCTGATTAAAAACTTTATTTATTTTGCATCCACTTCATTAAGATAATACAAACTCATGAGATCAAAACCGACAGAGATTAAAACCTCATGATGCAAACACAAGGTTGTCGACATGTAACGAGAACTTCGTAGTTTCTTTTTTCTTACATAATATATTCTCATATCAAACTATCTTGGTAATAAAGATACTAGTAGCTGCCGATCGACACTTCTAATCCAAAGTGTTCCGTCTTCATGGGATTTCGCAAATCCGCTTGTAAGCATTACTGTGACCCGAGAGGTGGCTTCTTTCCAGGAGGTGGCTTCATGGGGCCATGAGGAGGCTTCATGGAGTCATGAGGCGACGAGGTGGCTTGATGGGGTCACGTGGTGGCTCGATGGGGCCACGAGGAGACTTCCTGGCGGTGGCTTCACGGGGTCACGAGGTGGCTTGGAAGTGTCAAGTGTTCTGTCGGGACCTGCAAGATTTACTTCGACATGTGTTAACGTGCTATGAAATTTATCACAAACTCATAGTAAATATACTGTGCCATAATGAAAGCAGGCGTAGATACAGCTTTATACATAAACATACACTCACATATGAATTGTACATGCAAAATCATAAGATCATTGGAAACGAAAGCAGATAGAAGAGGTGGGCTCACCTTGATGGGATAATTCTCGAGCAGTGCTAGTGGACAAGGAATAGAAGACAGCGGTAGCAATGAGTATGCATATGATCAGAAAGACCTTCATGTTGGAAATATTAATGCGTTTAGAATGGTTATTACCTCTTCTCTAGAGCTATTATTTATAGCCACCAATATATTATTATCATGATCAGAATTAAAAACTTTACAACAGCAATATCTGTGGGTATTTAAATTTATTATTTATTGGTAAATATCTTATTGATATTATCACGGATAAAAATCATCCGTCAATAAGATCCTCATCGTTAATTTTTGTTCTATTAGTGATTCCATTGGTATTGAATATATCAATGGCTTTGCCGATGCACGAGGCGCATAAAAAATAATTACTCACTTAATCTGTTTAATATATATTCAATGATATATTAAACATATCACCAATAAAAACTTTGTTAATGTTTCTCTCGGTAATATTTTGATGGTAATTCTATAAATAATAGTCGATTCCTATTAATACTATTTTCGACATGATATTTCTGTCTTGGAGATTGACCTATCTCAATTAGCCGCGGCCCAGCAGTTCCTCCCCCAGGGAGAGGCCCCCCCTTGTCTGCTCTCTTTTGGGACGTGAAGTTATTTTTGCTTGTCGCACTATGGCAGCATTGAATTATTTATAAATTATTTGTTTTTTATGATGTTTTTTTTCTTATCAGAGGAGGTTTGGGTCTATTTTCTTCCAGAAAAGTTGTTTGAGGAGGAGGACTGGTAGCTGATGGTTGCGGGTTTTTTTTTCATCAATTCAAAAATCGGAAAGGTTTGTTGATGAGTTCATTTTAGAGTTGAAGTTTCAGAGGAATATATTAAATATAATATAAATTATTTATATTAAGTAACTATAAAATCCGGGATATCATTTATATTGTTTTATAACACACTTCCTCAAGTGAAAATTATTTAGGTTTAAAACTTACACACAAATCCACATTAATTTATGCTTATTTTTTTATCAAATAGAATTAGGTGTTAAGATTCGAACTCATGATTACCAGGTCAACAAACTCTGATAATATGTCGAGGAATCAATCTCATCTAAAAACTTAAATTATTAGGTAAGGTTACAAGATATGATTTATATTATTCCCTAACAATATAGTTATTTTATTTAATAATTGAAGTTTTTTATTAAGATAATATTTCAATATAATATAAAATTATTAACTAAGTAATTACAAGTTTAAAACTCATCATTTCGGTTACATATGATAAAACTAAATAAACCACACCAATGAATCACCCTATTATATGATGAAAAAACAATATTTACCATCAATAATTATCTTTGGATCCATCAATTTATAAAAATTGGAAAGAAAGTGAAAGCACAATCATGGAATGACACATAATTGTAATGAAGTTTCCAGTTTTTTAATGCATTTTTAACTTAGAAATTAATTCAAATAATATTTTAATATCAATACATTAAAATAATTTAAAAATACAAAAATATAATTTAAAATAAAAATAAATTGTTTTTAAAAACATTTCTCTCACTCATTACCAGACAAACCTACGTTCAATCGTAAAGTAACACTCGCAACAAACGTTTGAAATTTGTGATTTTTTTGGAGAGGTCCTCGTTCAAAGCCTCTAAAATGTCGGTGACGTATTGGGATCTTGAGAGAAGTGTACTACACTCGCATGAACAACAGAAAAGCTGATTAACAACTTTATTTATTTTGCACCCACTTCATTAAGATTATACAAACTCATGAGATCGAAACCCACAGACATTAAAACCTCATGATGCAAACACAAGGTTGTCGACATGTAATGAGAACTTCATAGATTATTTTTCTTACATAAAATATTCTCATATCAAACTATCTTGTTAATAAAGATACTAGTAGCTGTCTATCGCCACTTCTAATCCAAAGTTTTCCATTTTCATGGGATTTCACAAATCCGCTTGTAAGCATTACTGTGACCCGGGAGGTGGCGGAGATGGCACGATGGGATGAGGTATGGGGACTTCTGGTAAGCCACCGCGAGGTGGCTTGAAGAGGTCACCTGGTGGCTTGGTGGGAACAGGAGGTGGCTTGACGGGGTCACCTGGTGGCTTGGTGGGAACAGGAGGCGGCTTGATGGGAACACGTGGTGGCTTGATGGGGTCTTTTGGTGGCTTGGTGGGGTCACCTGGTGGCTTGGAAGTGTCACGTGTTCTGTATGGACCTGCAAGACGTGTTCTGTATGGACCTGCAAGATTTACTTGGACATGTGTTAACATGCTATGAAATTTATCACAAACTCATAGTAAATATATATACGGTGCCGCAATGAAAATATTGTTGACAGTAGAGAAAGCAAAATATGGAGGACAAGCACATAAATGAAAGCAGGCGTGTAGATGCAGTGCTATACATAAACATATGATCTGTACATGCAAAATCATAAGATCAATGGAAATGAAAGCAGATTGAAAAGGTGTGTTCACCTTCATGGGATAACTCTCGAGCAGTGCTGGTGGATACGGAAGAGAAGACGGTGGTAGCTACGAGTATGCATATGGTAAGAAAGGCCTTCATGCTGGAAATATTAATGTGTTTAGAATGGTTATTACCTCTTCTCTAGCGCTCTTATTTATAGCCACCAATACATTACCCTATTTATCATTATAGAAATTATTGGTATTTAAATTTGTTATTTATCAGTAAATATCTTATTGATATTATCGGACATAAATCATCTGCCAATAAAATCTTCATCATTAATTATTTTTCTATTAGTATTAAATATATCGATGGCTTCGCCGAAACACAAAGCACGTAAAAAATAATTGTTCGTTCAATATATTCATTGGTATATTAAATATATCACCAACCAATTAAAAACTTTGTTCATGTTTCCATCAGTAATAGTGTGATGCTAATTCTATCAATAATAGTAGCCTTTTAATGAAAGTAACATTTTATATAATTATATTTCATACATGGAAATTTCTGTCAAGGAGATTGACCAATCTCAATTTTCCGCGGCCTCCGCCGGGGAGAGGCCCCCTTGTCTGCTATCTTTTGGTACATGAAGTGGGTGTTTGGGAGAGCTGTTACTGTAACTTTTCAAAGTGTGTTTCGTGCTGAAATATATTAAAATGATATTTTTTTTATTTTTTAAAAATTATTTTTGATATCAGCACATCAAAATAATCTAAAACATTATACCATAGATTTTTAAAATACAAAAAAAAAAAATTGAAAAGCTGCAAAACACAACCGCTGCCTCGTGCCAAACAGGCTCGAAGTGATTTTTGCTTGTAGCACTTCGGCAGCATTGAAAATCTCAAAAATCAAATTAAAATATTCTGTCTCTTAGCAATTCTATCTTAATTATCATATTCAATGATCTGGAAACTCCACATCATCTTTTCTTTTGTCGGTTGCACATATATATATATATATATATATATATATATATATATATATATATATATATATATATATATATATATATATATAGCAGTGCACGTGTCGTGTTGCATGTTAGATAGAAGAAAAATCTTGCACCTAGGGTTTTTTTTTCTTTATCGTCGTGACTGAAAGTTACTTGTGCATGGAACAGTCAAGCGAGCAAGCTTTACTCTTGAGATTCATGAACGTGATTAAAGCAGATCTATCGAACTTGCAGGGAAATTCGTTTAGAAAGTAATTTTTATTTTTATTTTTTATTTTAAATTAAAAAAATAAATATTTTTAAATTATTTTAATATGCTGATATCAAAAATAAATTTTAAAAAATAAAAATATATATAATTTTAACATATTTTTGAATGAAAAATACTTTCAAAAACCATCTCAAACAGTAACTTCAATCAGGGCCCCGGAATGAATTGACGAGTAGGATGGAGCTTCCAAGTCAAGAATCGCTGTTCACCGTTGATAATTGACGACCTTATACTCACAAGGCCATGATACACCGCCCCTACTTTATTCGTCATGTACATTCACTTGTGGTGACGGACTTGTGGTGACGCTTGTAAGAAAACAAAACCTCCAAAGCCCCCAATAATGTGAAACATATCACGCACCGATCGTTAGGAATTTCAGAGCAAAAATGATAAGGCGCATATAGCGAGGACAATGACCAAAATCAATAAAAATAAATAAATAAATAAATAGCTATAAATCAGTCCTCGATCTTTAAATTATGTGCTTGAAAAGTTGTGTAATTAGCTAGAAAATCAATACTATATGATCATGTATCAAAGCTTATTTAGCTACATCCACGGCAGGAAAAGGGGAGTTGAACTTATGGGAGAATTGTTTTTGTATAAATTTTTACATGTTAATTAGCACATAATTACATATTAATCATATTAACTTACACAAAAATTAAACATAATCAATATAATTAAAAAATAAACATTATTCAATATAGGAAAAAACCCAAAAAGTCATATAGAAGGGATAGTAATTAAGAAGTAACTCTATAGAAGATTTAAAAAAAAAAACATATAATAAAAGATTTGTTAAATAAATAGCCATGTTAAAAGATTTCAAGGTAGCCTTATTATAAAAACTATTTCTCTTGAAGTCAAAATTTGATAGCCTTCTCCCCCCTTCTTCAACCAAAAAAGAGTTGAAAGATGAGGAAATAAAGTTCAAAACCAAAATTGAATTTTGTAAAATTCAAGAGACTGATCATCTAATGGCTAAATAAGATAAAAGACTATTATGAACTTTTGAAAGAATTTTTCAATCTGCCATTTATGTGATTCATCTTTTTTACTTCGATTTTCTTTCTCTCAATTCAAAATTTTCTTCTAGAAAAATGCAATTAGGGGTTAATTTAGGATCAAAAGGGCTCAATCACACAATATAAGTTTAAATATCAAATTGAAGATTACAACAAAACATTGCTCCGATCTATGATGTATTGTGAATAGGTGCATAATAACTCCAAAAATTGATTTTTTTTTCTCTTAGTATATTTTTAATAATTGACATATAATATGTTTTGGGTCAAATTAAAATTATTTTTAAAATAAAAAATAAGTCTCGATTATAAAAAAAAATATTTAATGGTAATGTTAAATTTGACTCAACGTGTCAGTTTTGAAATCTTTTAACCCAACTATATATTTATCTTCAGTTTCAAATTAAATCATATTAGAGTTATCTTAATATAGCTCGGTTGACTTGATAAATTTACAAATAACTCAGATAACTAGTAGAAATTTGTTTCAACTTTAAAAAAAAATTCAAGATATCTTTATTTAATTATTTTTTTTGTTCAAATATTTTACTCATGAAACCTATAATTTGAGTCATGGATTCCACTAGGATTAACCCATCAGATTATTTTTATTTAATTATATGATATAAAAATATATTATAGTGAAATTAAGCATCAACTCAATATCAAGATATTTATTTTAGACTGTAATAACCTTATATAAAACAAATAAAAATAAACAATAAAAATTAACTTTTAATCAATTTAATAATGGAGGAAGAAGCTAAAAATATAAGTAAAAAAAATTAACATTGGTTAACTTGTCAAACTCACGACATCATTGGATTTAATAACTTTGGTTAATAATTTTGTGTTTTCTAAACTATGATATAGCTAATGACATAGAAATGAAAGAAAATTGTCAAATTAAATAAATAAAAGATAATAAAAATTAAACATGGTTGAACTGAAGCCCTATCACTGGATTTACCATTCATGTTGATCTCAGATTCTAAATCTATACTCAGACTTTGATGCAAATGGATTCAATATAATTAATTTTAAGTCGATACAAATTATGAACAAATTAAACGTGCAAAGATGACATGGTACACACACAAACCCCAAAATAAATAAATAAATAAATAAATTCTAGATCACTACCATCATTATTGATCAAAGATACCCGGATCAATAATGTGTATTGATAACACATTACCCGGATCACGTTTAAACCAGAGTGACCTTCTATTTTGATGTATCTTAGATCCAAAAAACTCAAAGCTTGGATGATAACACTATTATTTGAATAATAACACTAACATCACAGAAAAAAAATCTCATGGATAATCAAAGATTAAGATAATCACCCCAATATTTGAATGAATCTAATTAAAATCTCAAAAACATGATGAATTTTCAAAGACCACTATATCCAAGAACACCATCATCACGTCATATTAAACATCATGATATAGCGGGCCTAGATTAATGTTGAATGGGTTCTAATCGAGAGAGAGATATTGATGCTGTTTTTGTTTAGATTTTCATGCAAGTTATTGAGCCTTCTACAGCCTATGTTCTGAATACATTGCAACCAGCTATTTGGAGTTGATGGCCTGAATCATGTCAGCAAACTATAATTTAAGGTCAGTGAAATTCAAAGACAGTTTCCTTTCTCTCGATACTCTTTATAAATGGTGATAAATCTGATGCATTAAAATGAAAACTTTCTGATCCCGAACCAAGACAGTAGAGGGAATGGGAAGAGGAACGTTTGTGATCAACAGTCAAGGTTTATCCATCCAGGACCAAGATGGCTCATTGGCCACACATCTAGCTTTGTTTTTTTTTTTTTCTTTCCAATAAGAACGAACATCTCATGAGTCTTTCTTCCTTTCTCTCCATTGCTATCTTTGCACATTTACCTCAACCACCATCTTTGAACAGCAGAAAGTGGACTGTTCAGGAATGGGCAGTAACGGTGGATTAGCGGATTGACGATCCTTCCAATCTTAGCCCACACGCTCTGATGGTAACCAGCAGTCACAGGGGCATTATACATGAGCTTCAGTAGCTGTCAGAAAAAATTCGAAAACAAGAAAGAAAGGCTTAGTTAGGTCATGTTTCTAAAATATTTTAGATCCCAGGATGAGGTTCTCTGTAGTGAAATAAAACGTCATTTTACTATCTTAGCTGTAAGCAAGATATGTCATCAACTAGACACAAAAAAGAGAATTTAAGAATCCGTGAAAATCAGAGAACAGTTTGAATGTCACCACATTCTAACACAACTATCAATGACATGTTTAGGAGCAGAACCTAATAGTAGCCCTTCCTAAACACAAACTCTCACATGTTTTTGGTCACTTTCTTCATTTGATCAGTAATATACGAACATAATTGTACTATCAATTTCTCATAGTTTGCTTCAATCATTTTGATTTTTGCAGGATCAACAATTTTCAAGCTGGCTCCAAGTTCTTTAGTAGTAATCCAATTTCATACGACCACAACCTCACAATCCCATGAAATTTCCATGAATTATATAGGAGGAACACATTTACCTAAGTATATGCATGACTACTCTCTATCTTCTTGGCTTCATTTCTTAAACTGTGCCACTACACGGCACTTGTATAAGCACACCACTTTTCAAAAGATCATTTTTTCCATCAAAGCTCTGATTCAATTTAAATAGATGAGGACCAATTGTTTCCTTACTTCCCCAGCAGGAATGTTTGGACAATAAGCATGTCCTATTCAGACCCCCCAACCCCCGCAACAACAAAAAGGAAAGGAAATGAAAAGAAAAGAAAGAAAAGGGGAAGGGGGGATTTTTGTACATTTTCAACAATGAAATTCATTCATCACACTCAAAAACATCTCAACACAAAAACTTAAGCTATTAAGTGAGACTCTAAAATATAATTTATATCATTCCCTAACACTCCCTTTTAGGTAAAAGTTTCTGGACTTGATACTTACACAAGTCCACCACTATCTTGTACTTAATTTTATTGAATAGAGTAGGAGTGGTAAAATCCAAACTCATGAACAAGACTTTGATATATTGTTAAAGAATTATCTCAACCCAAAAACTTAAGTTATTAGATGTTACCCCAATGTATAATTTATATCATTCTCTAAGATCACAAAGTAATTTACCTGCCAGTACATGAATGTTTGTATTATGTTGCGTTGCCACCTGCATGCATCAAACATATAGTTCGAAAAAGATAAAAGGTCAGATAAAAAAGGTGGGAATAGGTTTAACTTTATCAGCATATAATTCCAAAAATATCAGAACAAAAAGAATGAAATAGGTTTTTAACTTTAACAACTTACGATAACAGGGAAACAATTAAGAGGAAGCCAAGCCCAATTTCAGAATGAGAGGACAGGATGCTGAGGGTAGTTGTGTTAGACTCCACCCATACACAAGGATCTTCAAGGTACTTCCTACAGAACCATACACAAGCTTTTTTAAAAGAAAATTATAAAGAAGAATTACAAGATGGATGCTACAACTTTATTAGTTAAGAAAACAGTCTCATTGAAACAACAGTAACAATAAATCAACTCTACTGAATACCAAGGACAAACTATAAGAATTTGTGCTAGTCAAACTACTGAAACTAAATATCAGTGCATTAATTTAAGTGAACATGTTAATATCTACCTGTACAAGGTGGAACGACTGAAATTACACCTCAAGAATTTGGCAACATGTTCCATTGATCGGCACAGAATGGGAATTAAAGCAACTGAAAAAAGGTCAGCATCAATATTCCACATAACATTGAACAAAAATAACTGGCCATTTAATGGAAATCAGAATCAGAAAATTATTAACTGGGAAAATAGAAAATCAGAATAAAAAAATTGAAGCCAATTAATGCTCACATTTGAGGCAAAGATGTGAAGTGACAAATGTAAGGCAGTAGATGACGGAGATAAAATCTTTGGTCGCAATTATTGTCTGCAAGTAAACTTGAATACCCTGCAAGTTCCATGCCCTGGGTCTCTACAAAAGACATGACCCTAGTTAGTGATGAATAACAGCAACTGTAATAACAGGAAGATAACACTGAAAAATATGAGTTATAGGATAGGAAGGGGAAAAGGAAACTGAAGCATGTGTATTTTTGTTTACCCCATATAGTGCGTATAAGGAATACAGAGATGAGCATGCAGTGCCCATAAATGACAGTCGAGATGCCCTACTTGAAAGATGTTTAGGTACAAAGGGAATAATTGCAAGCACGGCCACAATGAAAACCTGCAGGCATGGAAGCATGTTAAGAGAAATATATATTGAGTTGAAAGTCCAATAGGGGTAAAAGAGAGCCCAAATTACAGGGAGGGGGGTTTCAAGATGTTGCTTTTCTATGGTCAAAACCTGTAGGCGAGAATTTTTAGTTCTCTAACACCAACTAAGAGGTAGTTTACATTGGAAACTTAAAACCTATTCTCAAGAAGAAGAAAATAAATACATTAATAGCTGTAGGTTTAAAAAAGAATAACCTATTACCCCAACCCTTCTCTAGATGGGATACAAGAACCAGAACCCCCTTCAGCTCTCTTATCATTCTTATATTCTGCAATGGGATATATTTTTATCTTTTATTTTTTTAAAAAAAAAAAAAACCTAACGAATCTTACCAGACCTGAAACAGGCTCGGAAATAAGCAAAATCAAAATCAAAACATCCTTAAATGTTTGCTTAAAATTTAACCAGGACAGCCACATGGAGCCCTTCAGAAATGAAGAGTGTTTTCTGATTATGTCCAGTTAGACTAAAAAAGATTTGATTCATCAAAATTAGGTCTATATAATTTTATAAGCCAAGGGAATTGTTGAGTTTCCAGGTTTGTAGGTACAGGATGAGTGTTTTGACCAAAGTCCATACAAGCTTAAGAGTTTGATTAATTGACATTCATAAAATGCATCCGTATAAGAAAACGGGAATAGTTGCACAGAGTTTAAGAAAATACATGGCCCAAACCTAAGAGCAAAGCTGACAGAATCATGACTGCAATTCCTGAGAAACGCAAATGGAAAACTCTGAAATTTCAATGCTTTTCCTAATTCTACCAGGAAACCAACTCAATCTATTTTATTTTATTTTATCAACCCTGAAATGCTATGTTCAAAAGGCCTAGGTGGTGGGAAGAGGCAAAAGGAGGGTGGAAACAGAAGGAAGTAGCTAATCATGTACAATAAGGAGCTCTTAAAGTCAGAACCGGCTTTTGACCAATCTCACAAATGTGAAATTCGAAATTACATCAGATGGGAGCTGCTCCATTATAATGAGCGTCTAACCAAAATTGATGTCCCATCTGATCAAAACTTTACTAGTAATTCAAGGAGTCCAACTACCTACCTAGATAAGAACAGACACATGGAAATCAAAATTGAGGTTTCATCTAAGTTCTATGAGAACTTGGAATTCAAAGAGAAGGATTTGGATATTGGTAAAGTCTAAACAGGTAAAAGAAGAACGACTTATGCACAAACAATCAGCTGAATATGTTGACCATCTAGTTTAACATTGCTACCAAGCTAGAGAATTTTGTTAAGTCATGAATGGAGTTGTGAGCTTTACTTGGGTAGTGGAAATGATTACCCAGTGTGATCAATACAGAAAAATTTACATTTCCAGCTTTATCTACAGTTAAAAAAAAAAAACTTGCTGAAGGAGATAAAGATAGCATTTCAAGGAGAACAATCACCTCTCACCTCCATTGACTTCTATATAATTAATATGCTAGATAATATCAGGTCAATAAAGCAGATTTTCTAAACTTTGCTGATCATTTAGTTTACATATAGTGAAAAGGTACAGAATATAGATGTTTTATAAAAAAAATTCCAATGTGAAAAAAGTCAGCAACTTGTAAGAAGGTAAAAAAAGAAAAAAAAATGACAGTCTATAAACATATAGAAATATGTAGCACACTTGGCAAAGTCTTTCCAGCAAATATTACACATGCAAACATATGAAGGGAAAGAATACCCTACCCAAGCATTGATAGAAAATTGTATGGTTTGTCGATCCCAGCGAACAGGAGTTGGATTTTGACCTGCAGTAGCTGATGGCCCAGAGGTTCTAGTAGTTGACCCTACAGCAGAGAAATTTTGGTACAACTACTCAAATTATATGAAAGAAGCAAAATGACAGAACAATAACAAGAAATTGAACTCAACTTTTATACATATGCAGACAATCAGATCCATGTGATTATATTTTAATCAATTAAATAACTGGAGCAGAGTGCCGGACCTGTATTGCGTTGTCGAGGCTGGTCATTTGAAGGGGCTGATGATGAAGAGGATGACGCAGATGATCTTGTTGACTGAGTTGAACCATTTGTAGGCATTGCATCCACCACTAGATCAGGGTCCTGCCAATTAAATGTGTACAACGATTATGAACACAGCACATAAATATGCAGCACCTCTTAAGAGTTACTTCCCCAAGAAAACCAACAATCACGCTAAGTAATAATGCAAGCACAAATGGAAACAGCAAAATGAAAAGGCGAGAAAAAAATCATCATTTGGCATGTAATGCAAGTAGTTAGTCATACGTAGAAGATATAAAAATGATAGAAGAAACATTGCTAATGTCCTCAAATGACAAGGCAAAACTCTATCCATCGTATCACAAAATCCCATTTGCAGAAGCAAGTGCAGTATTCAATTAAACCCACATATCCTACAATACTAAAGAGTTCAAAGCCAAAATACCAATCAGTGCCATAAACCCACTGATAATTTCAATCAAGATTCAAACTTTAATTATTTTTTTGGCTTCTAGACAAATCAAGAATCAAGAAACTAGCACTGTCAATAACAGTACCAAACCTCATAGTACATTAGAAAATAAAAAGGAAATCTGGGAATCAATCAAAATACTACATACATGTAACACTGATCAGATTGCCAGTAAGATTCTAAATCCAAAAAACAAGACCCATTCAGAATCAATCCGGAACGACCCAAGAATCAAGAACCAAAAGCAAATCAAAGTGAGAAAGAGAGGGTGTACGGACGATGAAGCGTTGGTAGAATTTGCGCTTGAAGTGATCGATGACATCAGAGCGAGAAGACAGGTGAGGAGGTATGAGGATGTTGGACCAGTAATCAGCCCATCTAGAATCGTTCTCGTAATCATAAGCAGCCGCCGCTATTTTCTTAAGCTTCTGTGGATCCTCCCTTTCTTCTCCCATTTTTTCTGGCAAGTAGTGTCCGATCTCTCTCCGGAGGTGAGTAGTCTTGAGAGGTATAGTTTCTACACTCGACACAAATGAAACAATTGGACGCGATTTAGGGGTATAGTCAATTGATTTTTATTTTACAGAGCAGTGACATTTAACATTTATCTAAACCCGTCCATGACTCCAATTTAAGATTTAAGCTACAGGGTGAGAGGTCAATTGTTTTTTATTTTTTTATCTAATAAAATATTATTTTAAAAAAATAATTAGGTTTCACCGAATTTTTACAATAAATTATGTTAATATTTTTAAAAGAAAATCCAGTTTGTTTATACTCTAACCTTGTTTGGGGCTGCCGTTAAATAATTTATTTTATTATTATTTTTTAACATTATATTTTATTTTGTTTTTAAAATGTTTTAATGTGATACTATCAAAAATATTTTTTTATTATTGTTGAAAATTTTCTTTTAAATAATTTTTTTAGTAGCTCTTTTTAAAATTAAACCCTATAGGAGTTGCTCTAATATAATTAAATTAACTTCGCATGTTTAAAGACATTCTGATTGGCCAGTAAAATAAGTATGAGGATGAAATTAACACAAAAAAACTTTACAATCTAGTTTTTGGTCTAGGTTTAAAATTAAACAATAATTGGACAATAAAAAAATTTCAAGGTTGAAATTGAGAGGAAAAAATGATAAAATTGACAAAAAAAATCTTTTAACCCTACTTTTTATTTTAGATTAGATTTAAAATTAAATTATCTAAGAGTTTTCTCGATGTGATTAAGTTCATCTTAGTTTATCCAAATGCAATCTAAATAACTATTAAATATAGTAGAAGGATGAATTTAAGAGTAAAAAAATAGTTTGAAATGAAAAAGGTGTAATAGAAAAAAAAAACCAATTAGAAAAAAAAGAGAGAAGGAGCTTCAATATTTATATTCATTCTAAAGAGTTTTATTAGAGAGGTTGTAATATAGTGATTTTTTTTTAATTACTCTTCTATAACTACTTTTAATAAAATAATATCTAGGTCCTCAAAGGTATCATGTGATAATAAAGAGTTTGAAATCTATATAGTAGGTCTCGAGTTCGAATTAGGACGTGCACTTCTTGTAAGAGGCTCGGACAACCGAGGTTTTATTCATTCACCCGAGTCCATAAAATATGCTTTCCAAAGGATGGATTTTCTCAAGTCCAAAAAAGTCTAAGGGTATGTTTGTTTTATGAAATTTTTTTTTGAAAAATAAGTTATTTTTTATTATTTTGATGTATCAATGAAAATATTTTTTTTTATAAAACAAATTATTTTACTTTTCATGATTTTTTAATGATAATAATTAGATGTGAATATTTGAAAAAAAAAGTAAAGATAATGATTGTGATGATAATAATTATACGAAAAACTAGAAATTTTAAGTTAATTGAGTTATAACTAGTAGTATCATATTAGTTATCAATGGGTTTTACTTTAAAAAAAAATAAATAGATACGAGTAAGAGATAGAAATCATCTATGGAAGTTATTTTTATTATTTTTTAGGATAATGAATTTTATTTTACTTTCCACCTGTGTTATCTTTTTTTATAAATTGAATTCTATCAAGTAACTAATAGCATATCAGTAATTATAATTTGAACACCATATTTCTTCTTCTAATGATGATATTGATTATAATAATAGTATTTATGATAACAATAACAATAATAATAATAGTGCTGACAATGATAATTATAATAAAAAAAAATGATGTAATAAAATGATGGTTGTGTTGTGGGAACATTGATTATAACTATAGTGATGCAATAATAATAGGTATAATAAAAAGATAATCATATCAGTTATAAAAATAATGATAATGGAGTTGCACAGAAGTTATTGTGATAAAATAATTGTTATCTATCTATCTATCTATCTATCTATATATATATATATATATATATTATTAAGATAGTAGTTATGGTGGTAACTAGTGTTGGGTTGCGAGTATTGGTGATAGAAGTGTTATAATGAAGTGGTGTATATATATATATATATTATTAAGATAGTAGTTATGGTGGTAACTAGTGTTGGGTTGCGAGTAGTGGTGATAGAAGTGTTATAATGAAGTGGTGATTTCGTTATGAACAAGATAGTGATGGGGTAATAGAGGTAAGGCGATAATGATGGCGTGGATGTGGGGTTACGATGATTTTGACTATTGTAATCATAATAGCGATGTAATAATAACTGTTGAGAGTAGTAGTGATGTGATAATACTATGAATAAAAGAATAATGGTGTGAACAAATATCATAGATTTAATAGTTGTTTTTTTAAGGTTTGTTTAGCACTGTAAAAGAAAATCTTCCACGACATAAATATTCTTGATAAAATCTTATGCTCAAATAAAGAATCATGATTGACTCGTGCCTTGACAAGACAAAACTTGAATCTACACCAGATAAGAGGTTTTTATGTTAATGGAATTTTCCCATTTGAGAGGGAAATCTTTGTGATTACAGGAGATAATGGTGGAATTTTTCCACGAGAACCATGGCCCAGTTGATTTACAGAACATCTAAAGCTTCCAATAGATAATGTTAATGTTCCAACTCAAAACGGCACCTCCATTCATAGCTCACTGTTTTTGTGAAGTATTGGATAACCCCATTTTAGGGCAGAAGGTATATGAATCTGATGCTAATGTTGAAAAAACATAGAAAAAAGAAGCTGCTTGGAGAAGTTCTATATGGGGCAGAAAAATCTTTGTTCTGGTGCTGCTCTGAGAATCTGACTGCTGAATATATTTGTTAGTATTGGTTTTCCTGAAGCCGATGTGTTTCCTGCCGGTCAATGTCACTGCCATGATAAAAACTTCATTTCTGGGGTGTGAAAAATGTGTTTTAACAGCTGTAAATCAAGCAGGGTGGTAATGGATCAAAATGGACTTGGCTCAGATCAGCTTCCTCGGCTGTTATACCATCAGAGCATGAAATGATCTTTACTTGTTACTTTCCCTATAGTTTAAGATAGATTGGTCCTGGGTGGATGTAATGTGATAGCAAAGAACTTGAGATCTACACAACAGGTCTCGAATTCGAGTCAAAACATATATTTTTTTTGTAAGAATCTTGGATAATCAAGATCTTACTTGTTTATCTAGACTTAGGACAGGGTTTACTCGAATCCAAAATATAAAAAAGTTAAGATAGAGTGGTTCACCATTCTTGTAAGAGATTATTTAAGCGATCCCGATCCCCCCCTGTTTCTTTCCGAAGCAAAGATTTTTTCCATGAGGTCCCATTGGAGACCGGTCCCATAATAATAAGAATGGTTGCAGTCTCCTGCAAGACTTGAAAGTAAATTAAATTTGATCAACAATCCCCCATCCCAGTAATAATGAATTAGTAGCATAAAAAGATTTATAGATAGCAAATGCTGGACTTCTGTTTCATTCATTGCAAGAAACTTGAGATGCCTGATATAACAATCTGGCAAGCTTTGAATTACAAAGATTGCTGTGTATTTCTTCTGATGAAATTCCACTTCCTCCTCCTGACACCAGACCTTGTATATTCAATTCATTCTCAAGCTGAATAGCTTCATCCAATCTCTGTATAACTCTTTCATAGCAAATATATCGTCCACAAGCTCCATTATCCATAGCTTCATAAACACGGACATGTGCTTCTGCCACCTTCCTCACATCTGCCAATCCTAGGACGCCCTGTCGTAGCATGATTGGACCACCTGTCCATGAGATCTTGCATGTTAAGTTTCAGTTGTAGTGAACAAGATCCAATTATTTACTTTGGATGCTCTAGATGTTCCATGTTCCAGAATTATTGCCTGGTTTTATTATGTTCTAAATACAACTGTGATTTAGAGACAAACTTGAAAAACTGGAATTTCTTCTCAGAATCTTGGATTCAAACTTTAAACCAAGTGGGAAAAAAATGGATTAAATGTTGGTATTACCTTTAAGATATGGTACAGAGCTTTCTTTGTGAGCATGGGGGAATGATGTAGCTATGAGAAGGCCAGGGCAAACAGTTACAAGTTTCACTTTCAATTCTCTTGATCTTCTCCAAGCAATCTCTTCTGCTCTTATCTTACCCAAAGCAAGCCAAAGCTGTTTTACAAATTGAAAATCCATGGAGAATGAACACTTCACTTTTTAAAGAAGTACCAAAATAATGGTTTAAATGGTCTTACAAAGAAAACTCCAACAGAAAAAGTTTATGCAAGAAATTTGAGCACCTTATTTTCTCTGCAAAATTCTTCATTGCTCCAACAACTCTCATCAACAACCCTGTCCAAATTGGAAGAAGTCCAGATGCAAGCAAGAAGAGAAGAAGTGAAGATACATCTCCTTATGTATGCTGCCCTACCGCACGCTTCAATAACATTCCTTGCGCCTTCAGTTTCAAGAAATGCCGATTGTTCCTGCAAATTATAATGCGAACAGCATACAACTGTAAGACATAATGAATAGCATTTTGAGTCTGGAATTTTACTAATTATACGATGTTTGAAAATCATTTGGAGTTTAAAAAAATCTTTGTGCCTGCAAAGTTCACAAATCACACCTAAAAACTTCAAATTTCAAGCATGATTAACATTAAAACTTGTTCCTGCACTATAATACAGCAGTAACTTACTGAATAACCTGAGATCCCGTGTGGATCAACAAAGGAAGAGGTGTGGAAAACAGCATGACAACCTGTAAATGCATCACAAAGACTTTCCAAGTCTTTCATCCTTGCTACTACAACACTCTCTAGTTTATTCAAGTCGTCTTCTTTCATCTGCCCTTTCAAGTCTTCCAAATCCTCTGCAAAATAGAAAACCAACCATGGTCAACAAATACAGAGTTAGTACTATCTAGTGGAAAACTACAAGCCAGGATGCTGATCCAACCAAATCCTTCTCAGCTCTGGAATATAAAGAGAGATCAGCTCTGGAATATAAAGAGAGAAAAACCCAAGAAAATGAACTCTTTTACAATCCATCTCCCTACAAGTGCAGATATTTCTTGCCCCAGAAATTGTATATATACCTACTCACCCTGGTTTTGAACAGTGACTCGAACAAGGTAGCCACGAGAAAGGAGCTCTTTGACTATATGAGAACCCAAGAACGAGTTCCCATCTGTCACACAGACCACTTTGTTCTCTCTTGCATTCAAGCCAGAGCTGAATTTTTTCCCAACATAGGGTTTTCCCTCTTCCCAGCAGAAAGCTGGCACAGGTGGTGAAGGTTTTGATAAAAGCTGCACTTCTTCCATCGTTCTCCCTCTGTTTCTGTCTAGATCCCTCTAATATGCATGGCATTTAAAGTACGAAGACTGGCAGCTGGAGCTGGTTTTAAAAATGCTCGGAAGCGGTAGATAGGAAGAACATTAGATACATGGAACACAACATCCCACGAGGGTGGTGGTAAGTATGGTCTCCGGGTCGAAATGAAGACCGATATTTCGGTTTGTTTTCGTGACAAAGCAAATGGCACCATCCAACTGGTCAGAATCCTGGATGCTGTCACGTCATGCTCCAAGGTCATTCATGAATTATTATTATTTTTATCTTTCCTCGAAAATCATCTAGAATCTGTGTAATTATGAAGAACTGCAGGTGGCTTTGGTGTTCAAATAGTAACCTCACACTCGAGGAACAAGTTAGTTAACAGATTGATGAACATGGCTTCGATTCAATTTAATTTATTGCTATGCTATGCTATGCTAGTGATTATAAGTTGACCACGGAAGCCCTATCCCGAGACGGAGGAATGAGAATTGTACTCTTCCGCCAAACAATTTATTTCATATATCCAGCCCAACCGATCGCATTTATAGTGTGTTTCGGTGTAGTGTAGTTGTAGTTGTTTTTCAAAATAATTTTTATTTAAAAATATATTAAAATATTTTTTTATTTTTTAAAAATTATTTTTAATATCAGCATATCAAAATAATCTAAATATATTAAAAAAATTTATTTAAAATAAAAAAATTAAATTTTAGCCAAACATCAGTTGTACCAAAAAGCCAAACAGGCACTTATATGTGTATTGCGCCATTAGACTTGCCTATTCGTCACTGCTTTAAAAAAATGAAAAAAATTGAAAAAAATCTTTTTATTTTAAATTAGATTATTTTTTTTTTAAATTATTTTGATATAATGATGTCAAAAAAAAATTTACAAAAATAAAAAAAAATATTATTTTGATATATTTTTAATGAAAAACATTTTAAAAAATAACTTTAAATATAATTCCAAATAAATACCTAATCTATAAATATAAAAAAAAAGTTTTACAAAATTATTAGTTGACGTAATAAAATATATATTTGATTAAAATAATAGTTGGAATTGTTTTAACTGAAAAATAATTTATGTTTTTAGTTAAGTAGGTTTTGTATGTCTTTTGGTAGTAAAATTACCAAGAAGGGCATATATGAGTTTTCAATTTGCAAGCAAGTATTAATTTGTAAGTACATTGGTGTCATCATTATTTGAACTTAATTAGTTATTCTAGTTGTTGATGGAGGCTAATGAAGTCGACGTGATTATTTGATGTTGATCTTAATTGGATTTGATTAGTCATTTTAGATGACGAGGATCAATAGTGTCAACGTTGTTAGAATTGGTATAAGCATATCTTAAAAGGAAAAATATGTAAAGTTAGTAGTAAGGTTGAGGTTAACAAAATGAAATGTTGATATTATGATAAAATAATAATAATAATGGAACAAAAGTTAAAGAATTGGGTTGTGCCTAGGCTACTATGAGATGTGATAAATGAAATGAATTATTTTTATGCATGAAAATGGGCGAAGAAGAATTGGGAAATGTCACAAATTTGGAGGGAATTATGCTGATTTTTTTTTATTGAATTTAAAGGGTTTTTCATTTAAAAATAAAAAAAATGCATAGTAAAGTACAAATTAAGAATTTAAAAGAACGAATCATATTGATAATAAATATAAGCATGGTATAAGTGAAAGGAGATGAACATAAATGGAGAAAACTAATGGAATATATTAGTTACAATGAAATAATGTTGATTTGCATGGATGAATGATTGAAAAGATCGACAACCTATAATTCCTCAAGAGACTAGGGAGCACGAGCATCCTTTAAAGCTAAAAGGCTATAAGAAATGAGAAATATTGTTTTTCTCCTTGTTTTAAATAAACTAAGTTTTAAAATTATATAGGTTAAAGATTGAAATGTTTCCACTTCCATAAATAAAGAAGGTCTCCGAATTTGGATTTTTTTTTTTTATTAACATGGATGTTCAAGTTAACTTGCGTATATTTCAACTAATTCCACAGGTCCTAAAGTTAAAAACTATGTCAATCTCCAATGATCATTATATTATTAATCATAAAACTTGAACATGAGACTACAGGGGAAACAAACATTTTAATCTCAAACTATTATTAATGAATACCTATTAAATAATTACCTTTTTTAACCCTCGTAAAAGGCTAATTTATATCTAAAACAATCATTGGAGCACACCCATAAAAACTTTAAAAGAAACGAATGGAGCTTGAACAAAAGGCCTATACCTTAAATGGTAAGAGAAAAGAAACACCTAGGAGAAATCAAGAATATACAAAGAAGCAACCTTTTCTTAGTAGGCAACCTGCATTCAAGTGCAAATAACATACTTTGACTTCATCCCATAACACCATAAACCAATTGACATCTCTCTAAGGTTCTAAATGCTGAAGTACCTTAAATAGGTTGTTGGATGAGTGAAGAGCTAAGAATGACAGTGACTTAGACCATAAATAATCTCATAACCTAAATTTGATCTGTTTATTTTTAAATTAATTTTTAAAAGGGTTAGAATTTAGAATCAAAAGATCAAGGATTGATGTTTTTATTGAAGTTGCAATTTGATCATGTATAAAAGAATTTAAAAAAAAAAAAACACTAAATTATGAGCCACAAAAATTTTCCACACCAACCATTCTGGTTTAGACAAAAATCAAACCTTCATCTTCCCTTCCCCGCAAACTTTTCTCCCTCTTCCTCTTTCAACTACCACCGAGAACCATCACCAACCAAATAAACTAAACAAAAACTCATCGTCCATTTTTACATTCTTTAAGTTTTCGCCGCATGTGCAGCACCTGGTTATGCTACTTTGCAAAATTCTGGGTGTGCTAGGAAGACCTTTTATAGGTGCGTTTGCAGAGCAATCTGTGTTAGGAACCTGGGAGGTCTTAAACCATGCATGAACAAAAAGCAGAGGAACACAAGGAAAAGTTGGCTGCATACCTGCAAGAGCACGACACAGTAGGAATAAGTGGAATGGGGATCTTCATTGCTTAAATATATACAAATACAAATATGAGAATAAAAAATGCGGCAGCCATAAACGTGATATCGTGTTAGCTGACAGTGAAAACAATACAAGTAAATGGAAGGGATTGTACATGAATTGGCAGTGGTAATTCTTGCCGAGAATGGATAAGGTCTGACAATCAAGGGCCTCAAAATCCAAGACTGAGCACCGTCACTCTCTAAATCAGCTACCTCCACATTCCATGTTATAGATCGGAAAGATAGGAGTTTTTATACGGCAATGCATTTGAGGATTAAACATAATCCCCAGGATCTCTACTCGTCCAGCTACTCTGAGTGCGATCGAAAAAGCTTGAACTATAGTCTTGGCTACCAAATGCCATCCTCTGAAACATTCTGATTTCTGCAGAGTGTTGTCTTGAATCAAATATTCCACTTTGACCAGGTTTCATTCCGTTAGATAGATCCGATGACTCATCTAACAAGCCCAAGGCTCTCACCACCTAAAATGGAAAAAAACAAACAACGATACTATTAGCCAGGTTTGACCAATAAGGTAATGAATAAGGAAAATATTCAACACAAACACATGACAACCTGACTCATTCTTGGCCTTTTTGCTGCTGAATGACGCACGCAAGCTGCAGCTGCCTCAATCATCCGAAACATTTCACTTGGAACATAGTTCTTCTCCAGCTCTGGATCAACCAACGTTTCAAAGTCTTCATTTTCAAGCGCGCTGGTAAGCAATGGTCGTGCCTGACAATTTGGAATGTTCAATAAAAGTGTACCATGTAGTTAATTTTACAAATGGCACTATATATGCCAAAAACCTGCCAAGCTGCGACCAAACACCAATGAACTTGCTGTGGCCCACGTGCATGATTGACTTATGCTACAGGTAGTCAATATTTTGCACAGTTCTAACACCTCTGGATTTGGGATTGCCAGAAATTCTGAGCCCAAAGCTTGCTCACGAGTAGAAAGTTTAATTTTTTTAAGCAAGATGAATATGAAAAACTTTGAAGCCAGATTAGTAAAAGCTCACGTCAATGCTGTGAAATTAGGTGCACAAAATAGCAAACATGACAGCATACATAAAACTTCGATCTTGAGTCATTGTTTAAATTGTGAGCTTGTAAAATGCTTAATCAAATAAAAGATAAAATTTGACATTACTAAAGAATTCAAATGGGGAAATTAGTTCTCAGGGTAATATTTGAACGTCTCCAACATTTTACCAGCCAAATAAACCATAAAATATCTGTAGCTCTTGAATGTATAGCATTCACTAGATAATGGGGTTGGAATGGTTATTGAACTTACCCATTCAACGAGGCTTTCATCACCTGGTGGCTGAGAGGCATCCACAGGCTTACGGCTTGTAATTAGCTCCAAAAGCACAACCCCAAATGAATAAACATCAGATTTTTCAGTCAACTTTCCACTTGTTGCATACTCTGGAGCCATGTACCTGTTTGATCAATGTTCAAAGAGAAATAAGAGAATGTCAGGGCACACATTAACAGGACATCTACATTAAAAACCACATCTGCACTGTGCTATAGACAGAATATGTGAGCACAAAAATGCCATCTAAGCTCCATCAGCTATGAAAAGATTGAGCTTTCTTTTCAACTTTTGTTAATCGCTTTACATGACACATGCTTTACTCTTATGAACAAGCATCACAATAAATGATAAAAGAAATAATTAGTTAGGGCACCTACCCAAAGGTTCCCATCACACGTGTGGATACATGTGTATTTGAATCCAGTTCCAGAGCTATCTTAGCAAGCCCAAAATCTGAAACCTGATATAATAAAATGTGCTTAATAAAGAGATTGGAATTTGAAGAATTTATCATAGAAACAGAAGAAAACTGAAAAATTTCAAGTGCACAGAGATGGAACATATTAGGCAGCTTTCAAGTCTAATAATGCCAAAGAAAATCGTTTACTAGATAAAGGAATGAAATATTCCATCAGTATTCTCTGATGGAAAAAGTAATGGTCCATGGGGGCAGTTTCCTTAGAGCAAAACCTGGTTCTTAATGATATTAGGATTTTCAGAAACAGACATACCCGAGCTTCAAAATTTTCGTCAAGAAGGATGTTAGAAGACTTGATATCCCTGTGAATAATGCGTGGATGGCCTGAAACACATCACACAAAAAAATGAGACAAAAAAGTCTGTCAATGTTGCTAACATACAAATAGAAACATATGTGAGACAGTAAGGAGAACATAGTGCAGGAGCTTTCATGCAAGTAACAAGTGATATGTAACTGGTGTGATAAGGACATGACGTCATATACTATTTGCAGAATGAAGACTGCATGTTGCCAACATGTTAATTCTGCTAACCACCAAGAACCATTTCAGTTGTTCTTGTTCCTATTCAAATTACTCAAGAAGGTTTTGAACATATTATCAACTTTGCTCTAGATTGAGTCTTGGATTTACACTTAATTAACTAATGATGAAGAAATTATAATTGGCACTTCTATGCCAAAATTCAAAATAGAAGGGCAAAGCTTCTAGTCCCAGGACTCAAATCATTCAAGTCCTCTGTTGTCAAAGCAATTTCGTAAACATATATTGTCAAGTAAAAGAAAATTACAATCCTCGTGCAGGTAAGCTATGCCACGAGCTGCACCAGAAGCAACCTTGACCCTTGTTGCCCAATCCATAAGCGGCCTGCCTTCACCTGCAAAGGTCTATAAGAATTTAGAAAATACCATGAAACATGAAAACCCCAAAATAATTAAAATGACAATACTTTTACTAACATTAATTGAATATGATAAGAGGGAAAAATTAGCAAATAGCAATAGATTGGTAAGAATCCAATCCAGCAGAAAAACATCTAAAACCCAGTAAGCATAATAGCCTGTTGCAACCAACAGAGTCATAAGTCACATAATTGTTTTTGTAAAACCTATTCACAAATATTATACCTAGCTGCTGGCATCATATTTCAGCAAGTAATTTAGCCAACATAAATTTTCGGGGAAAAAAAAATGCTTTCAAGGCACAGGACATTCTTAATAGTTCTGCAGTGAAAATCCCAATATGATTGGATAATTTTACGCCAAGCAAATATCTCATGATAATTTGAAAGAAATATGTATCATGTCATATGCATCAAGATAAATCATTCATGGAGGGAACTAGCATAAATTAATATAGAACATTCTAAACTATGAGCTTACCGTGCAAATGGTAATAAAGAGAATCGTTGGGAAGGTAGTCATAGACAAGCAGTCTTTGATGCTCGGATATACAGTAACCCACCAGCGAAACCAAATGTCGATGATGCACTCGACTAATAATCTCAACCTCTGCTCTGAATTCACGCTCCCCTTGAGAACCACCAATCTTTAATTGTTTCACAGCAACTTCTCTTCCATCATCCAGGGCACCTTTGTATACACAACCAAATCCACCTTCACCTAGAAGATTCTGAGCTGAAAACCCATTTGTGGCTTGGACAAGTTCTTCATATGTGAACCATGACCTAGAATTATTTACTACACCTGGCTCCGATGGTGAATAGATGTAATTACTGCCTGAAGGACTACCATCCAGGGGAGCTGGAGGATAAGGTTTTAGAAACATTGAGCCTGTATAGCAAAACTTTCATTAATTACCATCACATGTTAGCAAGCATTTAAATATTCTTTCTGGACAACCTGATAGCATAACCTCTGTATGTCATTCAAAGATAAAAGAAAACATCATTACTTCAAAACTTTGAAGCCAATAAACTTATATAGTATATTTGGCATTGCCGCTCATTTGAAAACAGAAGATAAAAGGAGATAAACGACACATTATGCTTTAATCCATAAACTAAGGTCAACAGGATAGGGAAACCAGGAAATAAACAAGATGATTGTTCTGGATCAAGTAAAGCCGCCAAAAATGACCAGCCAAGTGTTAGAAAAATAAATAATTAACAAGAAACCAAGACCAAATTCAGATATGATATTGTTTAAAAGAGTGATTGGAACACAAGTGCGAAGCTTATTCAAAAGGACTTAGAACCAATCCAGCCTCTAGGACTTGCTGTACATTTGTTAAATTTAAATCAAAGCTTTAAATCTCATAATTAATATCAAAGCTTTAAAGACTTAATAATTATGAATTTAAATCTCATAATTTTTATTTTATCTGATAAAATATCAAACACAAAATAATATAAGTTTGCAGGTAAATTTTTAAGCTCAAATTTTTTTAATTAAAATATATATTAAAAAATAATATAAATTATATTTTTTATTATTATTTTGATGGTATTCAAGTATTTAGAATGTTTACGAGGGGATTGTGTTAACAGACAAGTATATCTTTTTACAGTGATTGACACATATCCCCTCACAAGGCTTATCACTACAACATAAAAGATTTTACTTCACTGAAGTTTCAGATTTTGCATCAAGAAGCCATTTTTATGTCCTCATTCGCAAAACAGATATAAACTCTAAGGGCTATTAAACAACACCATAAGTGCTTCAGCAACGAAAATTTCAGAGAATCAATCAGATCTAGCTGCAAGACCGATTACAATAGAGCAATGTTCATTAAATTACCTGAATTTTGCGAGGAGGCAAATGGAGAAGGCATAGTGTGACCACTATTTTCTTCTTTTCTTCTCTTTCGCTTTTGTGCAAACCACACAGCCATCACTAAAAGACTGAGTACTACAAATCCGACCACAATGCCTATTGCGACTGCACCTCCAGTTTTTGAACCTCCTGGACCAATGGATGAGGTATTCGCAGATGCATTGGTGTAGTTCGTTGCTTTAGCAGTTGGTTTCTCTGTTGGGATAGAGGGAATGGGTGAGGTAGGACTTCCTGTTGCTGATGAATTAATTGAAGGAGCAGGAGGAGATATTAACGGAGGCGTTAATGAGATTGATGGAACTGATGGAGGTGGTGAAGGCAATGTTGGAGGAGGAGAATTTGTTATCGGTGGAGGAATATCAGATTGAGAATTAGGTGGTGGGGTGGTAACTGTAGGAGGTGCAGGTGGAGTTTCAGGGGACTTTACTGTTGGTGGAGGAGGCGAATTAGTGGAGGGGGGTATCGGGACATTTGCAGGAGGAGGTGGAGATGGTGAAACAGCTTGGAGGGGAGGTGGGGATGTTACAGGAGTCGTTGGAGAGGCTTGTAGAGGAGGGGAGGTGCTTACTGGTGGTGGAGGGGATTCAATAGGAGGGAGCGGTGTAGTAGAAGCAGGGGGAGGCGCAGCAGGTGGTGAAGGAAATGTTAGTGCTGGAGGTGATGGTGGTGGGGATACTGGAGGTGATGGTGGTGGAGCAGATGGTGGAGGTGTTGAGGGAATTATTGGTGATGGTGGTGGTGATTGTGGTTGAGCTGGAGGGGAAGCAGCAGGTGGGGTTGGTGGTGGGGATTGAGGAGGTGGGGTTGCAGGGTTAGATGGTGTTGAAGGCACTGGAGGGTCAGTGGTCTGATCAGGCTGAGATGTCGAAGGAGGTGGTGAATTGGTTGTAGAATCTGGTGATGATGGTGGTAATGGTGGTGAAATAGAGATTGGTACTAAAGAGGGGGAAGAATCCGGTGAAGGTGTTAAGGAAGCCATGTCTGTATCTAACAAGAACAAAGATCTCTAAATTTCTTAGGAAGCCATTTCTAATTTAGGAGAATCGGTAACGAAAACCTAAATGTTACATTGCTCATCGCACAAACATCAACAGTTCAACACTACATCATCTGTCAGATACAATACTCCAAATATACAAAAGACTCGAGCTTTGTCAATTCTTCCACTACCAACTATCAAAATTCTTCAACATATGATAAGAATATATACAAAACCCATTTCAAAAACTCAAGCAGAAGTAATTCACTTTATCTTGTTCACTGGGAAGACCCAGATCCTCTAAATCCCAGACACAGGTTACAGAATCCAAATTTACAAAAAAACTAAGCAAAACCCAGTTCTCAAAGCTCCACAACGAGCAAAACTAGACTAAAAAAAATAATCCCTCAAAACTTGAAGGAAAATGAGATCACCTAAGCCAGCTGACTCCAAAACTATCTTCTTCTTCAATTTTAAGGCGCAAAAGCAGCATTCTCAGATCACCAAAAAGACAGCAAAGAAGACAAAGAAGAGAAAAGCCATTGCATGTCTTTCAAAATGAAGGTTTCTTGGCACTTTTGTTTCCTACAAGTTGCAAACTTTGCAACCTAATGATGTATTTTCAAGAACATATCTCTCCTTTCCTTTTCTATTTTTCCTGCAAATGAAGGTGTGTGCCCACAAAATATGCAAAGAACGTGGGGTCAACTATAGAAGGCCAACCTTAGTCTCTACTTCACATGTAGCAGAAAGGAATGTAGCATGGATGGATAGAATAAATTGAGAGAGAGAGAGAGAGAGAGGAATTTGCGCTTTTGGTAATTCAACGCAATAATAATAACAGTGATTTTAAGGGGGGAACAATTACAGTTTCAAATTTCAGACACGGCAACGAGCTTTCTGGCACTGAATTAAGGTTATTTTCCTGTCAAGTTCTATATTTATGGCAGTTCAATATTTTTATTTTATAAAAAATATTCTTGAACAATATAGCACATACTGTTTTCACTTCGAAAACAAAGTTTTAACTATTTATTTTAAATACCTTTATTATTATTTTCTTACAAAATAAATAACTTGCTCGATCTCTGTCGTTACTTCAACATTTTGTCTGTTTATGTATCAGATTATGAACTTGTTTTGACCACCAAGTGATTTGGTAAGAAATTAATTCTAAATTGAGCACTGCAAAAGACAGATTTATTTAAATTATTAGCAAATAGTTACAGTAATGTGATTAGCAATAATTAATCCTCGTGTGCAAGTCCAGAATTTTGCACAGAAAATGTATATGTGATGGCAGTTGGCTCTGAAAGATTAAAAAATTACTGGTTGAAGGTAACGTTCAGAACAGAGATAATAATGGTAGGAAACAATAATGAAAGCCAGCTCTCAACACCATATGATATCAGGAATCACATACTAACATGCACAGGAAGGTTTATTTAGATTCTTTGTGGTGGGACTTTCTACAGGTTGGTCGGGCTAACGATGAAAGTTTGGTCTCTTGCCTTTTTTTATTATTATTATTATTATTATTAATATAGGTTTTTCTCAATTTTTTTATTTTTTTCTCACCCAGTAAAGCATCCTTCAAGCTATGCACGTCTATGTGCTTGTGCAAACATCTTAGGACTCTCATCCGGAAAAATGATTACAACTTTGCAGATATAAGAGATTGTAGATAAATTCACCGTTTGGTATTGCTTTCCAAACGGCGGTTCGAGGAATATCCATTTCTGTGGTATTTGATAATGATAAAACACAATTTAAATTGTTACGAGATACACTAAAAAATCGTTCAAAACAATGGTTTAGAAAAAGCATAATTATGATGCTTTTGCCTGCGTTTCATTTTTACACAGTGACTGAGAATCACGACTAAACAGCCATTGAACCACGATGTATAATGGCATAAGCAGCTCCTAGAGAATAGCAGGCACACCACTAGTTGTCTCTCTCTTTTTACAACGATAACTCTCTTTCTTTCTCCACAATTGGGGCAGCTCCGGGAGAGCACCACCATCATCTCCTCATCATCGATAGTTTCAAGTCATAAGCTTTGTCGTGACCTCCAACGACAGCAATGAGCCCCATCGTAGAAGCGGCGGTGATGACAACAAGCTTTCAACACTCCTTTTGGCTATTACAAGTCATCATTTCTGACGTAATCACTATAGGAAAAACCATTTTCAGCCTCCTCTGCCCATCAGTATCGCCCGTTGAGCCTCTCATCACTATCGGTTGGACACTATTACTTACGTGAATTAATTCATGTAAATAGCCTGTTGCACTATTCATGTGTTTAAGAAGACATGAACAGTGCAGCACACCATTTCAATATATGATGAAAGGGAAAGGGGTGTGACTTCATTTCACTCTACAACCCTGTTGTTTTTCGATTGATTATGAATCAAAAACTTGCAACTAGATTTGGTCTTGAAATTATATCGTTACAACTGGATTACAGATGTTGTTACTAATGATATTGTTACTAGATGTTGTTCTTCGATCAAATCGCAAGCGATCGCAGAGGCACTCACTCATCGATTTAGTTTATGATGAAATTGTAAGTAGTTTAATAGGTGAATAAAAACAAATATCTGTTTTTTCATGAATTATTAATTATATTTTATTGTTATAATTATTAATCTATAAAATTTTAAAAACTATATATATGTGTATGTGTGTGTTCTTTAAAGTAATTTCACAAGTTAACAGTAATATGAAAAACATGATAACCAAATATACAAAACTCCTTTTCATCAACCTCAAACTCAACTATAGCCTTAACCAAATATTTTAATTTTATTTTAGCTAAAAATATATTTTTTTTAAATCTTAACCATAAAAATAATTACAATCCCAAATACACCCGAGAGCATTTGAGCAGGCTGTGTTTGATTTAGTGAAAACAATAAAAGTGACTGCATCGTAGATAATATTGCAGTATAATTCAGTAATTTAGGCAGGTTGAAGATAAAAGTTAAGTATAGACAAGCCTCAAGGTTATATCACTTGTAGATCAAGTACGTACAGTACTTAGAACTACATGGTATTTTATACACACTGTACGTATTATCCGACTCCCCAAGTCCTCCTGTTATTAACCCATAAAAAACACCTCCATTCTTTCTTTTGGTGAGTTTTTCCAGCATCATCAATTTGGTAAAACAGAAGAAATTGGAAGATAATATACTAGCGAGCATAATAAAATGCCTAAGTTAAGAAAGAAAGAATTATATAACAAGACCACTCAAAATTAATTGGTGCAATAAATACTAAGATTATTTTCTAAATATTTAAAAAAAAATAGAAATTCTAAGATAAAGACCATTTAGCTTCATCTTCTTAAAACCAGCCCAAGCCCATTATTCTTCTTCAACTTCCAATATTTTTCTGCAGCCATTCAGACAGTTAGTGTTTCACAGTTTCTTAACTGATTTTTTCTTCAAGTATACAGGCATGGCGGGATTGCTGGCATGGGCAGCAGATGTCGTGGGAGCCCATGGCAACAACCATGAATTAGAAGAAGACAGAATCCCAATTGTGCTCACTGATGACCAACAAAAGTATGTTCAAGAATTAGATTCAAAGGCTTCATCTTTGAGCCGTACGATCCAAGATCTACGGCTTAGACTGCCTCCACCTGATATCACTCAACGTTTACCTCACATTCTTGCTCATTCCCTTGCATCCAATGCTGATCTTGCTCTCCAGCTGAATGCTCATTCGGCTACCAAAGAGCAGGTAAAAATGCAGTCTTTGAGTTGATCTGGGGTTTATTTGTATCTGGGCTGTTATTTTTTTTTAATTTTTTTTGATGGGTTTGTTGTTGAATTGTGATGTCTTTTTTTGTGTTTCTGGGTTATGGCATCCGGGTCTTGTGTTTTTGGATATTGGTAAAGCGATGGGTTTTGCTACTGTTTCGCCTTGTTCTCATGTTCTTGGTTCGCCTTATACCTGTTATTCTCATTTGGGATATTAAAACTGGTTCTAATTTTAATGGGCTGTTATTCTTTTGATAAATACAGAAAAAAATCGCAATGCTTAGGGGATAATTGTATATTAGCTTGTGTATTGCTTTCGATCTCTTCAAGTGAAGGTTTCATTGTGATTAATTTTATACCCTTTAACATTTCCATTTAGAAATTTTGAATGATATATATGAATTTAATATTTATATGACACTTTAAAGGGATTTTTTTACTGGATATGCATGTAATAATACACTTGGTTTGTAAAGAAAGAGGTGATGGATATTTTAACTTCACTTTGGGCTTTTTTGGGGTCTTTGTTGCTCAATCTTAAGAGAGAATGAGCTCCATATGAGAAATTGTTTGGGATCAGGGAAGTTGGTGGTGCAATTAATTTACATGCTCAAAGAAAGAGCATGATCTCCAGGGGCATGTAAATTCTTTTGGGTTGGGGTGAAGGTGATGGTGCAGGTCTAATCTATCATGTAGTGAGTAGTGACTGTCAGGTAATTTCCAACTGCTAGATGGCTTCTGGAGTAAAATAAGAATATGCAGCATGCACAGATTAGTTTTGCGTGATAAATGATAACTTGGACATGCAAAGTTCTACTACTGTGTGAATCAAGTGCTCAAGTTGCGTTCCAAATTTCTTGCAATAGAAAGCCATCTATTCAGCTGACTCTTGGCATTTGATGAATCCATCTAGGCAAAGTTGAATTGGAAGTATCTCTCTAAAGATGTGATTAGAGTTTAGTTCTTTTGCTTAAAAGAAGTGCTATTAGAAGGAGTTGTTAGTGGCAGGACAATCCATTCTGATAACACATGTGGCATGCAACCTTCAAATTAGTAGAGGGCAACATGTGATTTGTCTCCTTGCCAAGTGAGAGACTATTGAAAAAGAAGCTTAAATTCAGTTACTATAGATTTAGTTTAAAGAGAATTTGATAATTTCCATTTCCTTTGTTTCTGGTACCTGGAGGACCAAGCTCTGGAAGAACCTGGGTTGACAGCAAGAGAAAGCTTTTCTTTTCCACAAGCCATAAGTTGATCCTATTAGAGGAAGTTTTGATGTCCATTGCATGATGCAATTATAAAAGTCTCAGGTTGTCACCTTAAGAGTGCATTCATTCATGCAATGAAGGACATTGGTAGGATAGTTTTCAAATTCTCCTCTGTGCTCTAATCTAGTGGGGCCATAACTGGTGATGGCTTTTTATTGCAAAACATTATTTTCCAAATGGTTAAATGTAAAAATATTTGGTTAACTTAAGCATTATCATTTGCAGAATATCTGTAAACCCAGAAGGTTGGCTACTGTTGTCAGTTCTATTTTTCCCCTCAATGACAAGACCAATGAAATAATGTAAATTAATCAGCACATTTTCAAAAATAAAATTTATTTCTTAGTGTAATGTTAAATTGTGATGGCTAGCCAGTGACATGTATTGCTGGGAACCTGGATGAGTTCTGGTCTGAAGGCTGATTGAATTTCTACTTAATAACAATAAATGATTATTCCCTTCTGACCTCCTAGTATTTTGGATCTATTTTTATTACAGGCCCAATTGAGAGAGGTGACCCTTCAGGAAGAAAATGCTGCATATGAAAAGGCTATATTAAATTGTGAGAACAACATACAGGAAAGGATGCAGGAAGCGGATTTACTTCTTAGGAATTTACAGGTCAGACTTGCCTGCCACGTCTATATGCTTCTCTGATGAGTGATGTGCACCTCTTCTCTGATCACGTCTGTTAGTCATAACCATATATCTCCTGGTGTCTTGGCATGCTTTTTTAAAGAGTAGTATTTTGTGATTTTCCTGTTTCAATAAATAGACTTTGTTCTCCCTTTCACTTTATTTTTTTCCTGTAATTCAATGTTTTTTTTTTTATGTAATGAAATGTTAGGAAATGGATGAGACTGAGCAAACTTTGATGGAAGAGCTAGAAAATGCAGAAACTGAGAGGGATGCCAGACAACATGGAAACTCTGGTGAATCAGTTAATGCATCTGAAACAAAAGTTGAAGCTGGACCAGATACAGAAGCTGCAAAGTCTGATATATTAAAGAAGTTGGATAACAAGAAAAAAGAATTGGTAGATTTGCGTTTATCCACTTTGTACAAGCTTTCTTTCTCAAATCAGCTCCATTTATTATAAGGTCTTGAAAATCTGCCCTAATTCTCTTCAGAGTTCAATGGAAAAAATTGTTCAAGATTTAGATAAAAGGTGGATGCAAGTTCAAGAGAATGCACTGAAGCAGCCTACTCCAGGTTTTGAATATCAGAAATTCTCTTGAAGTTTGATTTTCTTTCATCATTGTGTATGTATGTGTGAGAAAGAAAAAGAGAGGGAGCTGAGATCAGACTTTAGTTTAAATTTCTTTCCTTGCTTTCTGGAAGGTTGTCAAAGGGACAAACTTGAGTTTGATTTCCAAGCATTCATGGGAAGTGAAATTCGCGTCTCAACAAGTAAAATAGCATCAACAATTCAAAACACTAAAATCACAATTGGTTAAGATCTTAGTAAAATAGGCTGTTGAATTGGTAAAATCCCCAATTTTACTTTATGATTTAGGAATTTTGGGTAAATAAGAAATTTGGGCTATTTTGGACTTCCATGAGTCAGTAGTTTAGAGGCCTGAGGAGCATGGTTTGATATGACCTTGGTGTCATGAAAGTACCTAATCTATTTCCATTTTGATGAAATCTTATACCATAGAATGACTTGATATACCCAAGAATGTTTGTCTACCTGGAACAACCTTTGTTCAGTGTGGCTAGGCCTTGTTTTGCATGACCACGGTATTGGTCCAAGGACACAAGTATGATTAGATTACATATTTATGATTAACAGAAAAATAATCGGTTACAATAGTTGTAAGAGAAATGATTAATTAATAATATTATTGTTTGAGCATAGGTGTATTATTAATTTTGTTAGTTATTTTTTAGAGTGAAATCTTATGATTTTACGATCCGATCTTTCAGGACCCTCTAATGATCCTAGTTAAAAAAGCGATTTTAATATCATTGGGCTAGGCTTTCCCAGGAATAGGATTACAACATCTGGGAAAACATCTTATGTTAGGCGTCAGGGAGGATTATACACCCTGCAGGTGGGGATTAGATCTGTAGTCTATAGTGGATGTTCCGTGGTAATCTCTTGATCTGATTGCTAAATGGTCTTTCTTTCAATAACTCTCACAGAGTTTTGTTGATGTTCAGTGGTTAAACATTTACCTTTTGTAATCAATGACAAGAAAACCTATGCAATTGGTATTTAGTATAAAAATTATCACTCTTGAAGAAGTAACTTGCACAAGGGAATTTGACTTGAAAGTAATTTTGCCACAGCTCAGAGAGAGAAGTTATTGGATAAACAGCTTCATAGCCTAATCGAGCAACTAGCGGCTAAACAGGTGGATTTTGCAATTTATTACAAATTGGCTACTACTTGTGACTTCTGTATCAATGCGGAGTAGATACCTCATGAAATAAACTCCAACTTTTCAAAACGGTGTCTTGTTTGTAGGAACAAGCAGAGGGTCTGATCGGTGAAATTCATTTGAAAGAGATGGAGCTTGAAAGGTTGAATGGATTACGGAGGCAGCTTGAAAGTAGCAATGTAGAGAGCAATACTGCCAGGAATCGGTTTGGAAGAAGCACCTCGGACAAGGGGTATGCTTCTGCAGACTATATAGTCGATAAGCTACCGTATTCTACTGGTGGCCGAACTGAGCACCAACAAAGACTCATGTTCCTGAGGTCGGCATTTGTTATTTACATTTTATTCTTGCACATTGTGGTTTTCATCAAGCTTTCATTTTGAGTAGCGTCAAGAAAATCCATTTTCCTCTCCATATTTGAATGTGAGATATTTCCGTTGTAAAAATTATTATTTTGTAAAGAAGTGACTAATTCCTCTTTCGTAATGAAGTTGGTAACCTGGACAGACTCTCTCTCTCTCGCTATATATATATATATATATATATATATATAAGCCAAGAAGCTGTTTAGCACGTCCCGATTCTATGATAGGGTAACGACGGCTTGCACATAGACAATAAAATAATGATTAGTTGGTGGAAAAATAGAGGGGGGAAAAAGAAGAAGATAAAGCAATGATATTTTTGTGAGGAAACAGCATTATAGCTGTGATGCGTAGAGTTTTATATGTTCTCAAATTGAGATTGACCCAAGAAATGTAAAATTTTGTTGGATGAGAACTTCATGAATATGGCATAAACCAATTCCAAAACATTCATCAATATCTGTGAGTGGTGACATAATAAGTGAAGTACAGTGAATAGTAACATGAAAGGGAGGATTAGCGGGCTCGGTACCAAGGAAGAAAGATCTTGCAAAATGAGCATCCCTTTTGTACTCTATTCTGTAGTTCAATACCAAACACCAGAGGTGAGGATGGTTGGGCTTTTCAATTTGTTCGATACATGTGTTCGTCCATGGCTTCTCAAGAAGCAGCTATTCCCGTTGGTATGTTGATTTGACTTCTGGTATGTGCAGTTTGAGGGGAAGATGAGAGCTTTTCCACGTTCTTGTTTCATATACTTTTAAAGTCTTAATTTACTTGTAAACGATAACCCATTACAGAACCAATATTACAAAGAATAATGAATAGTGTTGAAGATGCAACAATATATTCATATCTTCATGAAATAGTTTACTGTAGCTTCTCATAAAAAGATCTCCACGCTTCCTTCCTCATCATATAAAGCAAAAACTCATTCCATGTGTCAATGGGGCCAGGCAAGCACCAGTGAACGCAGTCAGCTACCGTCACATTGCTATGAGGTGAGCGACCAAAATAGTTTGGGTGCCCATCTGGCCTCAGCAGCATGGCTTCTGTTGTTGCTAGCAGCTCAAATTTTAAACCTCTCTTCTTCCCTTTTTTCTGTGCTTTCCTTAGCTCTTCAACTTGTGTCAAGTAGAATTCCAAGTTATACCCATCAAACTTCGTTTCCTCGCTTGTAAAGGGCATTGTCCTAATACAATTCCCTCCTTCATTCCATGCTCCATTTTCGAAGTGTGAAGGAGAAAATGTCCTTAAAAATGTAATGCCCTTGTAGTTCTTCAGGCTTCGAAGGGTCTCAAATGCAGTTCGAAATGCCATTCTGTAGCCATAATACATTGTGACAGAAGTGATGTTTTCCATGTAGCAGTTATGACAACCAACAATCTGACCATTGATATGGTATATAAGAGGACGGAAGAACCATTGTCCAGCCGAGATGATCACATAGTCAAAATTTTCAATCTGACTAGCCCATGCCTCATCAGCTTGGTCTAAGTAAAGGCTCATCAGGCTGTTGAGGGAATGACCACTGGGGTCTGCATCACGGGACTTAACCAAGAATGGAGACCAAAGAGTTGCTAGAGTAAACCCGTAATCAGCATAGAACCAGCGTTTGAAATATGCTGTGTCTGCTGTATACCTATGAGAAATATCCTCAGGATGGGTCACCTGAAAGACGCAGAGCAGGAATGAGAATCAAATTTGAATCAGAAATTCTCGGTGCAATTACAATTACTTGAATCACTTAGTATTGTGCATCTAATTTTGGTATGTAGAGTTCTTGACACTGATCGTCTTGTCAACGAAATAATTACATCCTAGAGAATTTGGGTTTAATTTTAATGGCGCGAATCATTATGATGTGAAGTTTGTGACTCGAGCCATATAGTGTGCTTGGTGATTCAATGCATATGAACATGCGCAACGATGAGTGATTAAAGACTTACACTGGATAAGAGACAAAGCAATGACTGCATTTGGTTCCTTCCTAAGGAGTCTCCGACAAAGGCCATCATCTTCCCTCGAACAAGTTCCAAGAACAGCTTTGCATTAAAGAAAGGTAGCTCACATTTCTCTGGTCTCCACCTCCATTCCATGAACTCTGTATCAGGTCTTCCAAATTTCATGCAATTTTGCTGGTCGATGATTAGGCTACAAGTTGCATTAGTGTAATAAGGCCCATTAGGATAAGGAATCCATTTTCCACTAAAAATGTCACATTCCTTCACTATTCCTATGTTTCTCAAATCACTGGTATCAATCTTAGGGGATGGTAGTGGTGAGTGTGAAGCTGTCAGCAGATATAGAGGGACGATGGTGAGGAAAACTAGACTGAGGGCTAGCAGCAGCAGCAGCTTTTTGGAGGTTCCATGCTGTGTGTTCTTTCCATCGGAAAACTCAAAGTCATTAAACTTCATGGTGAAGTAAAACAACAAACTTCGTATTTGTGCACACTATATGGGGGCTATACGCTATGGTGATGTTTTTATAATGTTTCTGGACATGGATCATATATTTTGGCCACTTATAATTAGTTTTAACAGCTGTGAAATTTGGACTCGAGGTTTGAGGACACTTGCAGATAATACACCTTTTATTTTTGTTGAAGCATCGTAATCAATAATTGATAGCGAGCTTAGATAGCTTTTGCATCGATTTTTCTGTTGACATCCCTTACAGAAGTAAAGTTTGAGTGCTTGTGCAAAATCACAATCATGATGCAAATGCCCCTTATTTTGTTAAAGCCTCATGATCATATACCATACAGACTTGATTTGTAGTTTGGTTTACAATTACAGATGCGCCTAATGGTATTAACCAGCAGTAACCGTAATGAAAATAAAACCATGAGCATTAAATTTTCTCTGACACACTTTTGATGAAGCTGGAAATGATTCAAGCCAAGTCTTCAAATAGAGTATGGTGAAAATGGACTTCTGCATTCCTTAACGCTGCTTCTCTCATTCACTTTTTTAGGGACAGAAATGTACACTAGTTTTGTTTAGGGTCACATGGGAATAGAGATGCAGAAGAATTAAAACATAATCAAACAGAGATCGCATTTTACAGTCAACAAATGGCAGCAACCACAAGGCTCATGAATAACACTGTGCCACATCATGGTGTTTAGCACTGCAGGTATCTTCAAATGCAAGTATTGGACTTCTCTTTTGGTTATATTTAGTGCCAAGTGAGACTGGCGTGGCTTAGGAGCAAAGTTATGGATGATTGCAAATCGCATTTTAGTGAAGTTGAGTTCATTCTATGTACATCTCAGCACTTCTTTTCAGTGAAAACTTAAGTACCTAAGCTTTGATAATAGAGTGCTAATCATTCATGTCATCTACTTCTCTCTAAAATAAAATATCAGCTGGGACCTATTACACATCCCTGCCCAGTGTGACAACCAAGGGTGGAACATGAGAGACTGTTGGGTTTTTAATTTATTATATCCATGAGAAAAAGGGATCGAAGCACTTTCCTTTTTTTCTGTAAATTACTCTACTATTTAAATTGGTCCAAGAAAAAGGAATTAGCAGTGGGGATTTAGGAGAAATTATTGGTCATTTGGTTTCTCAGCAATCAGTCCATATGTTCTTGCACATGAATTTGAACAATATTGTGGTTGTGTTGCTTACAGATGGTTAAGTTATCGTAGCTGAAGTTTAGATAAAGAAAAGGGAATATTGGACTTAGTTTTTGAAGAAACAAAATATACTGGGATTGCAAGCAAGGTTTAGGCCTGACGGTCAGAGCTTGTCTTCCTCACATCTCATGTTTGAGTCCTATCATGCACGTCTATCATTCTCGTAGTGCCTTATCTATTCACTGAGTTTGCAAGATGTTCAGTAAGTCCAGGGATTAGTTGTGGTGCAAATAAATTGACCCGTAAACCCCAATAATACACACACACATATACTAGGATTGTTCATTGTTAACATGAGCTGTGAAATAACAGTTACCATGTTTAAAAAATCCTAATTGTATTAATTCCTAAATAGTAGCCTAAAATATCTCACACGCTGAGATAAGTTCTGTCATTCATATCCATTTCAATTCTTCAGTGCCATACTAGAATCCTTGAATTTGCTATCAAGGCAAGACTTACCGACATTTTTTTAGGGTGAAGGCCTGACTGCACTCATTTTTCTAGCAATGACTAAAAGCATTTTAGCAGTCTAACAAACATCAAGCACATCATGTCCCTGGTTTATTTTGGAAGATCAAGAATTCAGATCAAAAGGTGATGATGGTATGGACGGTGCCCGTGGGGTATGCATGGAGCCTTTGATCATTACACTTGGAATGCTCGAATAACATTCACTATATTCTAAGATATATTTCTTGAAGTATTTTACTTTCTTTTCCTTCTCTATTAATGATTTTGAAGGTAATGAGGGATCAAGGGCAGAACATGAACTAGAATCTCGATTCTCTTCCTTGCTAGCAGGATAAGTGTCAGCTAGCTAATGCCTGTACTCGTACGTACGCAGGATGTTTACTGCTTAAAAATGGAAACAGTTATCGAGCTACTAATTAAACCTCCTTCTGGTGAAAATACAAAGCTCCTGGCAACTAATGAGTGCCTAGTTTTATTGTTGTTCATCTTTTCTGCATTTGAACAGGAACTTCTGAACTAAAACTGGAACTAACACTATTATTCTTTGGTGTACAAGAAATTGACATGCACTATTATTGTAAGCATATCTTATAAATACAAAATTCATAGTTTTATATTTTATATGTATTTTTTTAGTATCGAGTATTGTTATCTTTGCAAAACACTCCACGCGTTGAAGTATTTGTAAGAAGGTCTTCCATTTTTTCACAATTTATATGGTGTCTTTGTAGCTTTTTATAAGGTACTTTGTTAAGAATATAATACATATTCAAAATTGCCTCCCCTTACAAGTTTTGAGATGCTCTTAAACTTATCAATATAACATTCATAATTTGGTTCTTATGCATAGTTGTCAATTTTGTTCTGTTTCGGTCGAAATGGCCGAAATGTTTTATACCAGTTAAAAAAAAAAGATAAAACGGTGTGGTTTTTACCTCGATTTAAATTCCAACCCGTTTCGGATTTTCCAGCCAAAACATATCTGTTTTGTTTTGGTCGTTCCATTTCCGTCAAATAATATTTTTTTAATAATGAATAATTTTATAATTTCAATCATATTTCTTATTCTGACCATTATATTAAATGAAATTTTTACGATGAGTCTTTTGACATATTTATATATATTATGTTAAAATTTTAAAATAATCAGAGAAAATAATGACCTTGAGAGATTGATGATGATATTCTTATAATATTATATATGTTCATAATTTTTTTCAGAAAAATCATTTTTTTATATTAAATTGCACAACTCTAAATAATTTTATTTGTGGATTTGAAATAATTTTTTTTGAATTAGTATATATATATATATATATATATATACATACACATACACATAAACAGTACAACCTCGAAATAACATACCGAAATGCTCTGAAACCGAAATATTCCATTTCAATTGAAAAAAGGAAGCACCAACTAAAATGATATTAACAGCTATGCTCTTATGTTTTTCAATGTTATTTTGCAAAATTGAGTAAACAGAGATAACTTGATGAATACTACCATTTTGAAAATAAAATTCACCAATTGGTAATGCATAACCTTCTCCATCTTTATCACTTCATATTAATTTTTTTTATCAAAGTGATTTTCACTTTTATTTTTATAATGTTTAAACATTTCAAGAGATTTATTTTGCTTCTAAGCAAATAGATATAATAATACCTAATAACTTGTGCATTCATATATAATACATTTCTCCACCTTTATTTTACGTATAATTTAAATCATTGATATTCAAGTGAATTAAACCTCAATATTCACTATTTCTTTTAATTATTTGAAAAGAAAGTTTTATGAATTTAAATTCTACAAATGTCACTTATATTTTTTTTTCTCTCAAAAACTATATTTGGTAATAATTCAAGGTTAATTAACCTTTGTATATAAATATATTTCACATGGTCTAACCTATCATGTCACAAATCACAAGAGTTAAGCTACTAAGAAGAATAAATATCATTTTTATTATTATTGTTTTTCATTTCATCCATGATTACAATGGTTTCAACACTAAGATACCTCTCTCCTAAGAATATTTTAGTTTTAGAGTATAATTATATTGCTCTCAAAGACCATTTTAAAACTATTTTGCTCAATAATGAACTAGATATTAAGCTCATCTTAATGTCAACTACATGAGCATACTGTTTGAGGGTAAAAAATGTTTTGGAAGTCAACTCCATCCATTTCTTTATAAATGAAGAATATTGTATTCTCAGGGCATACAAGTCTTGTTGCACTAGTGTTAGCCAATCATTAACTTGGAAAACAATAACAAACATGCTTATTTATGAAATTTATATGTGAGATGATTAACATTGGTGATATTGGTTATTAAAAGCATCAATTTTTTTAATGTTAGAAAAATGCCTAGACATTACTAAGGTTTTTTCTATCAGAAAAAAAAATCATGTATAGGTTTACCAGATATGAACTCGTCAACTTAGCAAGTACAAATACAATATAGATGAGTTGTAAGAGTATAGCTTAACTAAAATAATTCAAAATGATATATTTTTTAAAATATATTAAGATCACAATATATTGAATTAATCCAAATTAATCTAGATTACTTTGTCAAATCTGCAATCATGGTTACAAGACCATGATAACAACATAGAAAGCAAATTGAAGTAAATTATAAAATATAATTTTTAATTAATCAAATGTTGAAGGATATATATATAGCAAAACACAACAAGGGTTAACCTATTAGACCTATGATTTGGATCATAAGATCAGGATAATCTTATGGAAAATAAATTGAAATCAATTATCAATCAACCCATCATTAAAAAATAAAATTAAAAAAATAATAAAGAAAAAGACTTAAGACAATAAGGGTGCACACACCAAACTTGTGATTTTATATTTTAGGATAACCTCATAAAAAAAACTAAAAGTAGTGTTGATGGATGGAATTGAAAAAAAAATTAAAAAAAAGCTAAAAAATAATTTGAGTTAATCTTGGTAAACTCAACAAATATGTGACTCGAGTCACAAAACCAACATAATTTTATAAAAAAATAAATCAAAACAAATCATGAAGTTTAATTCTTAATCAATAAAATATTAAATGATATGATTGAAAAAAAATAAAAAAAAATGAGTTAATAAGGTTAACCCTATAACTCGATAAAAACAAAACAAAATAAATTATAAAATCTTATCCTTATTACCATAAATTAAAGGATGAATTGAAAGAACATATATATATATATATATATATATATATATATATATATAAACATTATTAAAATGAATAACATGAGTACTTTGTGATGTAACATCATCTAATTAATTAATATTAACATGCATTTTTCCCTTATAAACTCTTAATATATAACATACAAGTGGATTTGTAGTTTGCTAAAAACATATAAGTCTTGAATTTGAGTCCTGCTTTCTTAATTAATAGTTAATATAAAAAAAATCTTAATCTAACACTGAGATGATGCTGGAAATTGGAATTAGAGATTTTATCTATGAATTGAGATTTCTTTACAGACCAGTAATTATCAAATGGGCCTCTTCACTTGTACATGTTTTTTCAATTCATAGTTTTGGACCCGGCCCATATCACATAGTTTACATCATCTATGCACCACTACAAAATTGGGACCCATCCTCCATGGAATAAGTTGTGACTGCAAACCTCTAAGAGCACATAGTAATCTTCAAAAGCCTAACATTTAGGTTAGAATTCAAGGTTTTTGGTCTAATAGCCTCTTTGATATTGAACTCAATTGTTTTTTAAAGTATTTTTTACTTTGAAAATATAATAAAATATATTGTTATATATTTTAAGGGAGTATTTAAAAGAGTGATAATGATTGTTTTTTAAAATATTTTTACTCATTAAATATATTAAAATAATAATTTTTTTATTTAAAAAAACTAATTTTAATATCAGCATATCAAAATAATCTAAAATTTAAAAAAAAAAAAAGATTCAAATGACCGCCATTCCTGGCAACAACCACACATGAGCTTATAAAATGTCTTTTGTGGTTGATATCAAAAGAGTCCCTTGAGTTGAACTCATCATGGGGCTGTAATGCAAGTGTTTACTTTAATAAAAGTTTGCAATATATTCTGTTGTCATATTAACAAGTCCTTTGTATGTGATAGAGAGCTTCCAGACCTGTCTTTATTGACAAGAAAGGAACACAAGCTTTGTTTTATATTCATGGAAGTTGATATCCCTGCATCTTATGGAAAAGGTCAAATGACTTGCATCACTTTGGATGAAAAGGATTGGAAAATTGGAGCAGTGATCGATGTTTCATCTCATCATCTTCTTCTGTCTCTCTGATGTCTAGTCTCTGTCCTAGAAATTAGTGTCCTGTCGACATTTTTCTTTGAGGAAAGAGTTCCATGAATGCAGTCCATCTTCAGCCTCTGTGTATTGGTCCTCTTCAGGAGGAAAGAAGTTTGCAAAAAACTGCACATTTGGAAAGTAATTTGGATGCAATGGATGGGGAGTAGTAGCTATCAAGAAAGCTGAGGTTCCTTGCAGTGCTTAATCTGGACCACCACTGAGTTATTCCAACACCACAAAAAAAAAAACAATTCAGTTTCTGTTTCTTGTATACTTTAGAATGTCCTATAGAAATTCGCATCACTGCGAGACAAGATTTTGGTGGGTGATTCAGCATGGAGAAGCCGACTGGAGCTCTGGAGTCAGGAAAAGCACGGGGGGGATAACAAACGAGGCATCAGAGAATTCCTGGAACAATCTAATCTACACGCCTGAGCAATATCTGAAACTGTCAACAGTATAGGCGCACTTGAACCTGAAATTGGCTAAAACCTGGAACTACCAAGGCAAATCTTATGGCAACATCCGAAATGAACATACATTAATTTTCCAGCTGAAACCATTCATCAAGTTGGCCGTTGCCTACAATTTCCGATCTTATAATGCTGACAAACTTGACTTGTCTGATGTTCAATGGAAGCAATTTCAGCAACTGTGACCATAACATTGGTGGCTGAGACCAACAATTAGAACTTTTAATTTCATTTGAAGATTGATTTATAAGTTTACAAGCAAGCCAAAACACGATTCACTGGATAAGGCTAAATATATAGATATTTGGTTTTTAAACTCCAACACCAGTACTGAAATACAAAATTTTTTCCCTACACGTCATAGAATGAAAGTAAAGCAACTAAACTTGAAAACAAGCTGAGGAGTCCAGTTATTGAATTGCTTAAGCAGCACCAGCACCCTTTCCCTTCTTCCTCTGGATCTTCTTCATATAAAATTCAAGTTCTTTTCCTTCCAAGATGTATCTGTTGGGGAAAAGATAAGCCAGAAAATAAAAACATTGACATTGAAAACTCCATGTACTATCTATCTGTATATAACTAGTTCTTATCAACTCACCCATCGGCTCTGCCACATTGACCAGGTCGAGAAGAGATGGAAGCCAACAGCCTACCACTTCCAAACTGCTCTTCAATGTGAGGATCTAGCTGACGACCCTGTTGACGCTTCTCAATCTTCCTGAGCACATGGTTGCTCTTCTTTGTTTCTTCTGCAGTTGCTTCTCCCTCCTGCTGATATACAAGACAGAACATTTTAATTAAGAGCACCACATACAGAAACTAAAAAATAATATGTAAAAACAAATCCAGAAACAGGCAGAAGATAAAACATCAGATTACCACGCAAAAACAAATTATTAAAATATAGCACGGTTTCTATCTCGTTGGCAGCGTGAACAACACAAATGACCATAGCACGCAAATGAACCATGGCAAAACATCATCAATTTGCAGTTCTACTAATCTTAAATAAAAAGAAAAAAATGCAGTTTTGGTATATTCCATAAACAAACAGGATGATCCACAGCATTCAATATTTGTATTGAAGTTATGTTAAATATCAAGTTAATGAAGAGAAACTACGGAGGAAAAAAAAATGGTTCTCCAGAATACAAAGGATACAAGAGAAGAAGAAGAAAAATCAAAATGAGGAATGACATTGAACACACACACACAGAGGCAGCCCTTAGTACCAAGAATATCTTATTCAGGAGAATATACTATGGGTCAAAAGTCAATGAATCAAAAATCATGCTTAAGATAGTTTTTAAGGCTTTACAGGAGCAGAAAAACCTGATCAACTTCTCTTAACCTACTCATAAACAACGTTGGCGAAATTCAGTAGATCCCATAGAACTGCCATTCTTAAAAATCATGTTAATAACGATCACAAGCATCTAGCAAACATCCTCAACGTGAAATAAAAAAATCAAATATAAAAGAAACAGAAAAGAAGCATTATTCTGGTAAATCATATACAATAATACCTCAGGGGCTTCCTTCTTCACCACAGCCTTCTTCTTCCTACCAATGTCAACCCCATAATGCTGAAGGTACCACTGCTTGAATGGGGCAGCATCCACTTGAACAATAGCACTTTTGACAAGAGTCTGGGTTCGGACAAGCTCATTGTTTGAGGCATTGTAAACCACATCAAGAATACGAGTTTTGCGAGTGACAGCTTCACTGCCCCACGAGTAGTTCCCAGTATCCAATCTGAGGGCCCTCCACTTCACATTGCCTCCTCGCACACGAATTCTTCTGACAGTCTTGTTGCTTGAGAGCTTAGTGCTTGCAGGCTGACGGCCTAGCTCATACCTTCATCGATCCAATAAACAAGTCATTATTATAAATAAATAAATAAATACTGAAACTATGGAGAATTAAAGAAACTTTACTTTCTCTTCTTTCTCCAGGCCTTCTTCTTCCCTCCAGTGGCACGCCTCTTGTGCATAGAGTCACGTGAGATACCTTCAAACACATAAACAGAGACACCATTTTACAGCAGAACACAGCACAGCACACAGAGATATACTACTTTTTATTTCAAGGAAGAGAAACGGAGAGGATTTTACTTACCCATGTTTGCGGTGGCGGTGGCGGTGGCGGTGGCGGTTTTACAGAGACCACTGTTTTATGTATCTGTTCATAAGCGCCTCTCCTCCGACTAACCAGCTCTGCTATTCGTGAAAACCTAGTTGCCTGTCTATACGGGGCAGTCTTGTCATTTCACATACCTCTCCTTTTCTTTTCCGTACGCTTATTATTATTATTATTATTATTATACTGGGCTCCACAGTCAACTCTAAGACGAATTAAAAATTATTAGTTTGACTTTGGAGGACATTTGAGCTACGTTGCAAATTAAAATTTCAAATTAATTTTTAATATAAAAAAGTAATGCTATTATAATATACTTAACTCTATGTTTGATGTGAATTACATTTTGCCTCTTTAGTTTTAAAAATTACACTTTCATCATGTAGTTTATATCTTCCTCTTTTAAAAGAAAAAAAAAAGTCAACTAAAATTGTTTAAACATTTACAAAATTGTCATTATTATTTTTTATTAAAATATTTTAATTTAGGTATTATATCATGAAATATGTCAACTTAGTTAAATCATATTTATTATTTATTTTCAATATTATAGTCATTGGTTATTAGAATAAAAATAAATTATTTTCAAATTGATTCTTCACTTTTTTATCTAAGTCAACTAATTATAAATTGTTGATTCATTAGATATTAGCGGAGCATAAAAATGCTAATATTGTTTTTACTGATCAACAACAACAATTTAGATAGAAAAATGACCAGAACTCAATGATAAGCTCTTTCAAATCTAGAAAAAATGATGCGAGGAGGGTTTTTTTATAAATTATTTGTTTTCTTCGTATTTTCTTTTATTTTGTCAATAGGAGTTCAATGAAAATGAATATGCTATAAATACATTAAGGATATTCTCACATTATATATTATAGTTGAAGAAAATTGAAATCAAGTGGGATTTAAACCTAATTTAGTAAATAAATTACAAGATCAACAATTAGGCTAAATTTGTGAGTATTCTAACATAATTTTATGCACATTTTATGTTCAAATAAAAAAAAATTCAATCCAAAATTTTAAAATTAATTACTCACAAATAATCTCAAGCACAAGGTAATGTGGGTTTATGCAAGTTTCAAACCCAAATATTTTTTACTTGAGGGGTGTGTTAAAAAATAAAATAAAATATATCTCGGAGTCTCACTTAAAGTTTAAGTTTTTACATAAGATGGTTACTTCGCAAATATCAACTATAAATTTTAAAATATATTTTAAAAATAAATGAATAGTTGTTTTTCAAGAAATTAAAGAAAAAAATAAAACCTTTCTTGACTAAAACATTATTTTTTATTGAAAAATAATTTCAAAATTTTAATAATTAAATTTCTTTTGAAGGCCATCAATCATAGAATTTAAAAAAAAAGATTTTAAGAAAATATAATTTTTTTTATTTTCGAGAAATCAAGAACATCTTCTTATTAAAGAATATCTTCTCCAAATCAATTTTTTTTATTGATTCAGAGATGGGTTAGATGCATTTAAATTAAAGTCCACAAAACACACCCAATTAACTCTCGAGTGCACTAATTTAATTAATAAATGATATTTTCTATATATATGTTCAAGAGAGATCAGAAGGTCAAGATAGCTCTCAAGTATATTGCGTGGTCTGCCTTCCAAGCTCTTAATGCTTGCATTGTGACCTCTCACAGCCACCTGCATTCATTCATTTCATCTCCTCCACCTTTCCTCCACCTCGTCTCTCCTACCTTCACACCCCCCCCCCCCCCCCTTCTTTACCTCCTCCTCACCCTCTTTCTGCAACTTTCTGTTAGTCGCCCATGTTCTGATACATTCTTGCTCTCTTTTCCTCGCTTGTATACAAGTTATCTTCTTGCAGGTAATGATTCGTTGATGCACTGTTTCTTGATCTTCTTTTACGTGTTTTGCTAAAAGGTGATGAGAATGTTTTTTTTCAGAAATGTTTTTGGCTAACGGGTACTGTTGATTTTACAGCAAGGTATACAGTAGCCATATATATATATATGACGATGGGACTGGGAAGCTTGATGATGAGCTTGAAATCGAAAATAAGGGGTTTGAAGATGAAGAAACCTTATGATAAGATTGAGAAGAGTGACAGCATGAGAGTTGAGATAAGAAGCAGGAAGGCCAGGAAGCTCATTGAAGAGACCTTAAAAATTGCAGATTCACCGAGGTCCAAAACTCATGCTTTTTGATCAGTACTGCTGTTCTTGATCATGATCATCTCAGATGTTTGGTTCCCGCAAGTAGTAATTAGAGGGCAGACAGCTCGTAGTTGTGTCGTCATGTTTCGATGTTTCTTTCATTTCTTCTTGATTAAAGCATGTTTTAATTATTGAAGATACATAGTACAAGAAGGCTGTCTTTAAATCTGCTGTGGCGTGCGTTGCTCTTCTTTTCTTCATACCTATTCACATAGTAAATATCCCTATTTCCCTTTATAAATCCTTCTGATGCCAAGCATGATTTGAATTTGCATTGGATTTTGTACCTCATCAACTCTTTTAGTTATGTGCCCCATAACCCCAGATACAGAGGATAAACATGTATTTTATCACTGTATACTACAGGGGAAAAAAAGAAAAACACCTTACAACGACACGCACCTCGTCAAAAGAAAAAAAATATAGCCCATAGATATGGTGTGAATCCTCGTTGAGCTAGACGAGATAGATTTTTGTTAATTCATAATCATATATGTTGTTATGCATGTTAAATAATAATTATATTGATTTATTTAATTTTATTTATTAAGGGTAAAATAGTATTTTATATTCAATCTATATAAAATTTATTTATAATTAGATTAAGCTAATAACTCATAATTATAACCTCCTTTTTATGTTTTTGCTTTTAATTATTTCAACTATGCATATGTGTTCATGGATCATCTTTGAATTGCTGAAAAGTATCACGACTTGCCCTCTATCAATGTAGAGCAACCAGCATTTTCTTTGAATTAATAGAACATAATCCGTGAGAGAATCCTTGTATAGGTAACTGGTGACTATGGAGTAGAATATTATGCTTTCAATATTTGCTTATCATAAACAAAAATGTTTCTTCCTAAAAGGTGCATCAATCCTTAGGCTAGTGCTTGTGACCACATAATATAAGTAAAATCTTTTTTCTTTAAAAAAAAACAATTATTATTGATAAATATTGCGATATGAGATAAATTAGGAAGAAGATAAAGTGGTTTGATAATGTTCCTATATCCCATATAAGTGAAGAGCTTTTATTTTTTCATTATATCAAAATAAGGTTATTTACTATGTATTTATACGAGATCCAAGCCACCTTAGAATCCTAACAATTCAAGGAGTATTAATTTTTCTTTTCTAAAATCCCTTTATCATATCGCAAGGATGTTTCCCCCGCAACCCTAACCTATCAGTCTTTTCGAATAACAAAAGAAGAAATTAATTTCAAAGAGGCAAATGTTATCATTAGACTTCATTTCAACATCTACTTATTAGCCAAAAACTACAACAATTTTCACCTATGAGAATGTCCAAACATTAAAGAGAAAAAAGGGTAAGGGAAACTCCATCTAGGACAATAGGTTGTGACATCTCTCATCTAACATCTAGAGACATTAATTAAGTCAAACGATGTTTGGAATTTATTTATGGTAACATGAATTGCTAACATGTCTATTGTGTTCTCAAAAGTATGATTTTTTTCATGCAATAATTTTCAAAAAGAATCCAATTCCACGATCATACGAAACCTTGCATCTATATGTTTGGTTCTTATATGATACAACAAGTTTTTGGCCAAGTAGATGGCACTCTAACTATCAAAATACATCTAAAATCCACCTTATTAAATACCTAGTTCTTTGACCAAACCTATAAACCACAAGGCCTTATTGGCAACCTCAATATTATCACATATTCTAACTTAATAAAAGATGGTGCAATTAGAGATTCGACCATAAACTTCCAACAAATAACCTTTTACCAAAGTAAATACATAACTTGTGATAAATCTTCAATCATTCAAGTCTTCTACATGGTTTGTTTTTATATATCCCATAATTGAAGGATTACCCTGTTCTCTATTAAACATGATATCACAGTATGTAGTACCCCTTAATTATATAAAGATCCACTTGATTGCATTCCAACATTGTCATCTTGAATTTGATAGAAACTTGCTTACCATATTGACTATGTGTGTCAAATCTAGTCTTCTACAAACCATAACATATATTAAACACCTTACTACACTAGCATAATTGATTTTTGACATATCTTTCACTTTATCGTCTGTCTCCAAGAATTGTTTAGTAGATAATATGAAATTATTCATTAAAGTCTTACTTGTTATTTTTCCATTATTCATGTTGAACCTTTCTAACACTTAACATAACTAGAATGAGATAACCATAATCTCTTAGTAGTTTTATCTTTACAAATCTTCCTAAAGTTACATTGTCATGTTGTTGATCTTCTGAACTACAACTCCTTGAATTCTCAATGGTTTCTTTCTTAAAATAAATATTTATCTCTATATACATCTCATGGTAATTGTTGCTGTAATTTTTTAGCATTTGTTTATTTTCTTCCTCAATACAATGTGAAATAGTTCTTTTAGAAGAAAAAAAAAACAATATCTTTATTAATCATTATCTTATTTGCCTGTTAATCCTAGAGCTTGGAACCTTCCACCTCTTTCTGATACCACAAAGGGATACAAAGTCTAGACTTCGAATGTGATAAGAGTTTCCAACTTATATTGCATGAAGTGCACCCAAACTTTTTTGAATATCCATCAATAAAAAATCATGAAATATATAATCTATAAATATTTAATGGCAATCTTTGTCTTTTAACCATTGTTATAACACCTTCACTCAATATAATGCAAGAACTAAAAGAGTCCATATCCCATTTGACTTGCCCTTTCAACATTGAATATTATCAAGATAGAAAGTGTAAGAAGATGGTAGGCTAAGAACATTAGCCATGCGAGACAAAACATGGAAAGGTGGTCATGATGTGGCAAATGTTCGGGCATGAAATCAAGATTGAAGGTGGGCACATCATGTGCTTGAAAATCAATTATCTATTTATTTTCCCAGAAAAAGGAGAGTTCATTATCGCAAGAGGGTCACGAAAATCCAAGGTGTTCTTCCACAGTGGTTAGAATCTTCGTTTATTATACAATTGGACAAGGGAATAGACACAAGAAGTAGTGCGTATGTTGCCCGCAAGGGCTTGTCTCGTACTGCGAGGAGTCAAAAGTTCTTGAGGTTCCTGAATCAAAAACAAAACCCACATGGTTAGCACAATTTAATCCTTCAATCTGTCAAGAATCGATGAAAAATGCGAGGGTTCATGAATTCTTTTCTCTTAATTTGATCGTTTGTGAATAGTTTCTGGATTTTTAACCTTGTAGATACTTGGCATGAACTAGCAATTATCACAGCTCTTTGAACTACTTGATGGTCTCTTCATGAACAAATAATTTAACCTTTCTCCTAAATTTGAACTTGAAATTTATTATTGTACTACTTTGTAAATGGCAGAAATTTAATTTGGCAGCCCCACAGTGATATTAATTCCTGACCAGGGTATTTAATTTGATTTAATGTTTTGTGCACTGCCACATAAATAAATCTGGTCCCGCTAATTGTAAGCATTGTGTGTCGTTAAAAAAAAAAACTATATTTTTATTATTATTTGACTTTTTTAAATAACATCTTGCATTGAAATTACTTTTACCGTTATATATATTCACTATCGATAAATTAAAATGATTTAAAGGTATAAAAAAATAATTTTAATTTAAAATACAATTAAACCATACAGATACATAATAACTTTTATGTGTTTGTTTATCAAATATATCGTGCGATACACCTCATAAAAAACATGTATTTTATAAGATATGTCATGCGAAACACGTCATAAACAATCATCTTTCTCACTTTCTTCCTTTCCATTTCTTTTTCTTTTGTTTCGACTAATATGGGTATTTAAATTAGCTTGTATGTATCTTGATTAATTTTAAAAACTCTAAAGCTAATGATTATATAAGTCTCTAATAAATATTATATTAATAATTACATGGAGAGCAAACCCTGAACTCCAAGTTTATATCACTGTGAAACCTAATATATGATTTTCCCTTCCACTTCCTCTCTCCCTGATTAACGCCTCTTTAAAGCGGTACCCCCATTCACTCCTTAATTTTAGTGCTCTAATAATAATAATAGAACAATCTTGCTAAGTCTTTTCCCAGCTAAAATTATATCTTCTTGCAAGTGATTCCTTAAGGTAGGGCCTCTTTAGCTTCACTTCTGTTTTATATCGCTGTGCTCGTTCAGAAGTGGTTCAATCATTGATTCCTTTAATAGCAGGTAACTGGAAATAGCTAGATCTAGCCATGGTGGTGATGGGACTTGAGAGGTTGAAGATGTTCTTGAAATCCAAAATGGTGGTGATGAGGTTCTTGAGTGAGAGTATGAGGGTTGAAATAAGCAGCAGGAAGCTCGTCGAAGAGACATTAAAAATTGCTGATTCTCCAAGGACCAAGAATTGTGCTTTCTGATCAGTACTGTTCTTGAGTATCTCCTCTCAAATGTTTAGTTCATGTACGTACTATATAGTAAATAGCATGCTTAATTGTTAATTAAACATGTTTTATATATTGAATATAATATTTAAATGTCTTTTTTCTTTTAATTAATCTCGTTTTGTCTTCTTTTTCTCCCATGGCTAAGCTCTGTCATGGATACATCTTTACAGCATTTTTTACCTTAACAAATATTTTAATCAATTAAAATAGTTGTGACATAACTCACTTCCAGGCTAGCTATGTTGAGTTTATGGGATCAGTCGAGTTTTCTTTTTACATGAACATTTTAGATTTTAATCCAGCTACATGAAAGTGAATGCCCTGATATTGAAATTATACCAAGCAAAGACATCATCGTGTCTTCAAAAGAACGTGATATGATAATAAAAAACTTGTAATCTGCACAGTAAATTAAGAGTTCAAATCAAATGTGAATCTCTTATATAATCTAGAATAACTAGAATTTTATTTGTTTACTTTAAATATACAAAATGTGTTTTTTAATAAATGAGATCTCTTCGCATCCAAAAAAAAACATCAATAGTCATGAACATATCGTGTATGTAAGTAGTGATCCATGGATTTACTATCTCAAGAGCTCCTGGTGTATGTAACTCAGCACCTTAGAAATTATCAACAACATATGGTGTGGATTCCTCATTGAACGTGGATCACAAACTATTGGTAAGTTATCATGGGTGGTCTAGTTTGAATAATTTCTCGTGTATCACATGATTTGAACTATCAAGACTTGTTTGAATTCCTCCTCCTCCTTTTTTTAGTTTTATGGCTAAGTTTATATATGATTATATCTTCGAGCTAGTAAATAACTAATAGATCCTCAAGGAACATAACGGAACATAACGTGATCGTGATAATAAAAAACTTGTGATGTACACAGTATTTCTCGAGTTTGAGTCAGGACATGCACTTCTTATAAAATCCTGAAACAATTAGAGTTTTACTCGTTCATCTGAACTAATAAAATATGCTTTTCGAGAAGTAGAATTTTCTCGCATAAAAAAAAAAATAACTAATAGAATTTCCCCTTTGTATTTATCATCATATCATATAAACAACTACGTACATATCTTATCATCATCTCAATGTTAAAGAATTGTGATTGCATACTATTCTTGTCTAACTCCATGTTCATATAAGAATCATCTTTAATCGCAAAGCTAATTGTGTCCACGTAGTAAAGCTATAGAGATGATGAAGTTGTGCATAAAAAAACAAGTGCTGGTGATGTTTATCAATGTGAGGTTACTCCAAGGAGCAATAAATAATGGGATATAAAGTAGTAGTGAAGAGATAAAGCAGCAACCAAAAAAGAAGAAGCGCATATGACTTGTCGTTTTCAATATGAATGACAAGAAGAAAGGCAAAAAAAAGATGGTAGATCATATCATGTTAAGAATATTCAAATTACACAAAACATGGAAAGTTGATTATGATGTGGAACTTAGTGTTTTAGGAGTCTGTTTGAGGTTTTTTTAAAATATTTTTTATTTAAAAATAAATCAAAATAATATTTTATTTTTATTTTTTAAAATTATTTTTGACATCAGCACATGAAAATAATCTAAAAACACTAAAAAAAATCATTTAAATTTTTTTTCCAAATATAGTTTTGAAACCCAATGCCAAATAAGATTTTATTGAGAAGATGAGCATTTTATATGATTAAGGATATATTATTCATTATTTGCCTTTAAAAAGTTAATTGATTTTCTCATTCCACTAATTTAAAAAGAAATTAGTGTGTATGTTTGTGCTATGTGTGAGTGGATCTAGATTTTTCTAAGCATAAAAAAATATGTAGGTCTCAAGATTTTTTTTTGGCATTATCATTAACCCTAAAAATATAGTTGTTTTATTTTTTTTAATAGAAGATAAATTTTCAAGTTTATGTTTTTTTTTTTTTTGTTTATCTTTTCCAACATAATATTTTTAATTAGAATAATTGTTTTTTGTGAAAAAAAAATCTTATGATTGCTACATAAGTTATCAAAATAGTATATCCAAAACCATAAATGTGATAAATTATGTTCAAAATATATTAAAATATTTTAATAAAAAAAACCTATTTCAACCAAATTTTCATGAATAATTTATTATTAGTATTAATATTTTCAAATCAAAAACATAATAATTGAAAAAATATATTTCAACTAAAAAGATTATATAATAGTATGTAAGAACAATGTCAAAATTGAAGAGTATGTGTATTAATAAAAATATTTCATGTTGTAAAAAAACAAAGAAAAAAAGAAGAAGAAACAGATAGCAAGAGTCAAGCACAATGCCTAATGCCCTAATCCACTCGTAGCCAGCTAGGCCCACACACTTAGCCCTAATTTAATTCTTTTTATAATAGAGATGAACAATCAGTCATTCACCCTTTATTTTTCGGGGGAAAAAAAGTCATTAACGATGGGTCGTTTATCACAATTCAAATAATACTTATGCCCCAAAAGCATGAGCTCGTGACCTATACCATGAAACAATGCTAATTAGAGATTAGCAAGCCTATGATATTCTGTCAAACTCATGATCTAAATTATGTGTTTGAAATAATCTAATGAAAAAAAAAACTAAAAAGAATTATGAGGCCTTTTTTTCTAAGAAAAAAAATGTTTTAACTTTTAAAGTTTGTGATGTGGTTCACTAGAAAAATTATGAAATTTAATTCTTGATCAATCATATATTGAATAACGAAATTGAAACAAGAATTTTCAAAAATAAAAATTAAAAAAATATCAAAATAAAAAATAAATTTCATATTTAATTAAAGAACAAAATTGAAAAAAATATCAATTTAATAAAAGGAAAAAAATAAAGAACAAGGCTCGAAATTGACATAAAATAAAAAGCAATGTTGTAATTAGATTGTGAGATTGAAAAAAAAATTACAAAAGGACCAAGAAAAAAAATTCAGAAATCAAACCAATAAGAGTCAAATTGAAAAGGTTAAAACCATTAATCTGAATTGAATGATGAAATTCAAAATTATTAAAACTTTTACAAAATAAAAATAAAAACTCAAAAAATAAAGGCCAAATTGAAGAATATTATATTTGATCAATTGAAATTTATGGATAAAATTAAGAAAAAAAACTTCTATAAGAAAACCAAGACCAAAAATCAAAATAGTAGAGATTAAAGTTGAAATAACACCCACCATCACCAAACTATAATGTACCACCACCAGGACACTCGGTGCACCAAAAGAAACAGGAGATGGAGGAGATGGAGGTGCTATCAATGACTTAGTGGAACGACTTTTGTAGACATGAGGAGGAATCACACATGTCAAATGAAACGTGAGGTGCCTCCCATATGCTCTCAAGTGGTTCACACACTAACATTCGCTATATTATTCTTTATATTATTATTATTTAGTTAAATAAAAGAGTGTCCTTGAACTGACTTTCTAACTTAAAAAAAAAAAAAATATTGTGGAAAAACCCGAAACACCCCTTAGCCTTAGGCTTGATTTTTTTAAAAAAGATATTTTCATATTTTTACTATGCGTTTTAATTTTTTAATTTTTTTATATTTGGTCAAATGCCAAATTTCCCCCTGGTTATTTATTTTAAAAAAAAAATCACTGTGACAATACAAAATATCTACTGATGCGATGTTTAAATCTTTTGCATTGAAGGGTATTCTAATCATTTTAGATTGCAATCAAATAGAGCAATAATTATTTGTTTATGCGATATAGAAACCAAGAGCTACAGTACTATCAAAGGAAAAATAGATTTTGTTGGTAGTCAAAGTTAAATTGTAAGAAAATAAAATAATAATAATAATAAAATTATGCGAGAAACTGTACGGACTACGTGGAGATATATTCACTCCTCATCCATGCATAAAACTACAATGAATTGATATAATTATTTTTGTGTAGAGTATGGATAGCTACATTTTAGAAATGATCCTCACTTTCATTAATCCGGGGGTACTTCGATTTGTTAAGTACAGCAATTCACATTTAAGGCATCAAATTAGCAATGGTTCCAAGAGAAAAGAAAGAAATTCATCTAACAGCAAATTGCCAGGGAAAATCTCCCCTAACAATCACACTAGACACCGCAAATAGAAGCGCGAGGTGCAGAGATAGAATTGCTCAAAGATTGTAATACATTGTTGCAATGTATCCCTTCAAAGCAAGGGATCAAAACATATGAGAACTATTGGGAAATCAGTGAACCTTGCGAAAAAAGACAGGGAGAGAGTGTAGTTGCTCGACCAAAGCAGCATTTCTACTGGATGGTGCACCGTAAAACATAAAAACGGGAGAAAGATGAGAAAGAGGGTTTGAGAAAGAAGGGATGTTAGCTGATATTTCACTGCAAGTACATTATCTCAACGCTCATCTCCTGGCAGGGTTTGGTGCTCTAGCTGATGCCTCATACACACTACCTGAACGGGTTGGTGGCGTTGCAGACCCGTAAGGCAAGTTGTTTCCAGGTGCCACTTGCCCATGCTGCCCAGCGACACCTCTAGCTGGTGCTTCGTACCCACTTCCAGAATGAGTTGGTGGAGTTGCAGACCCGTATGGCATATTGTTTGCAGGTGGTGCCACATGCCCTTGTGGCCCGGCGGCACCCCTGGATGCATGATAATTAGGTAGCCGCTGCGCATCATAACCTTGTCCTCTTTGTGCATCATAAGCATGTACTCTCTGAATGTCATAAACGCCAAGTCTCTGCGGATCATAACCAGGCCCTCTCTGAGCATCATATCCGTGTCCCCTTTGCATGTCATAGCCAGGCATTCTTGACGCTTCATAACCAGGTAATTTTGGTGGCTCATAGGCAGGGCCTCTTGCTGCCTCATAACCAGGTTTTGAGGGCACAGCACCAGATTGAGCCCCAGAATACGGAGCACCAGTACCAGCACTAGCATTACCAACAGCACCAATATTTGCAGCACCAGAGTTATGAAGGGCAGGATGTCCCTGTTACATAAAACACAATTCTATCAATTCATTTTTATTTCCAGAAGCTGACAAAATATTGAGCCATCAACAGAAGCAACAAAGACTCCAATGCCCAACAGGGTAGGCCCTGATCAATTGTTTGAGCGTTGTAATAGCATATGCTTAGTTTTGCCCCATTAACAGCCTTTTGAGTTGATTATACATGGAAAAATCTATGTTGCAAACATGGTTAAATATAGCAAGCATTATGCGCAATCCAAAATGTATTTTGGTGTTTTCAGGCTTGCTTTTGGTTAACTGATTGTAAGTTTACAGTTCATTTATGACAAGCAGTTATATTTCTTCAATATGTCACACTATCAAATTGTTTACTATCCATCTGTGTCCCAAAAACAGGCTTTAATTGGGAGCCATTCCGGAGCCAATTTTGTACCAGCTAATTCCCACTGTAGAGCAGCCATCAACTGCAAACTCTAGCTACATTACCAGCTTCACTATATAGATGCGCTCCATGACCAACCTGAAAGAGACTACTGGAGGGTCTATATTACAACAACCTCAATACCTTGGCAGGCAAGTCTGAAGTAGCAGTAACCAAAGAAAATTAGCCATCTGATACCATAACTCCAATGAAAATTATATTAGGACAGGACTTAAAATGAGTAACACCAGAAAGAACACTTCGAAACCCAGTTTGGATTTTTATGATCACCAAATATCTGCCTTGTTTCTAGTTATAAGCTCTTATTCATTCATACTTGGGATCATTACTCTGCCTCAAATACCTAGGAAAATCTTCAAAGAACCAGTCTAAGGAATATCAAGATATTCTCTCAGGATTAGTTGCCTAATTTTGTTTTGCTGTATAGTTTCTTTCCCTTTGATAAATTCAATTTCAGAAGCAATCAAGTTCCCGCCATCAAGAAACCACCTTTATGTTTTATCATAATTTCAGACGCAGTTTACATGTGTTTCTCTATTTCCGTATCATTCCCTCACGTTTCTGAAGCTTCAAACACAAATATATAATTTATTCCAAATCTAAATGTAAGATGAAAATGCAACTAACATACTTGCCAAGAAATATACAGCACCAGCTCACTAATGTGCATGTCTAAGGATTTTTTGTATCCACCAGAAAACTTGCATGCATTTTAAACTGTCTTTAAATGTCAAAAGAACTCATGCCAAGTCTTACAATTAAGGGCTTCTAAATAATTTACCAAAGAAGAACCCACTGATAAGCCATTCACAATTCAGCAATATTCATTTGACACACAAGCATAAGAATACAATTCCAAAAATAGCCAAAACAATAGCCTCTAGATTTAGTTTCCAGGGGAACAAAAGAACAAAATAAATAAATCCCAGTCTAATGTCATGATGGAGCAATGAAATAAAAAATCAAGAAGTTATAATGTTAATCAGGCATGATCATCTCATTGAAATTAACCTGATTGCATCAATTATCTTTACTAATAAGGCAAGTGAAGAAAGAAAGAGGAATCAACAATACATTTTCCAACGCATATCTATAGTATAGTTCACCATCCCTTCATAAATATATTACATGCTAATAATAAAACTAGATAGAATTAGAATATCAAAGAGACCAAGACAGAGTAACTAAGACAACTGTCAATGTGGAACTTGGCTCACCTGGCCTTGTGGAATGCCATAACCATCTTCACATATATTTTGTCCTGCGGGATGCCCAGACGACTCACTCTCGTTGTTCCCAGTGGGGCCACCATATGACCCTCCTGCAACTACATACAGAAAATGAGCACTGTATAATATGAAACAAATTCTAGAGAAAAAGAAAGCTCTAAATGAGCAAAAGAAACAAAAAGATTACCATTTCTTATATCAACATTCGCTGTTTTAGTCAATTCTGATCTAAGTTTTTCCAATTCCCTAGACATTGTGATATAGTTTTTCTCCATCGTCTGAAGTTGCTCAAGATGGTCATGAAATAATTTCTTCTCATAATCATATGAAACCCTACACAGTCAACACGATAAAAGATGGTATTTTCATAAGTGAGACCAAATCAGTCATAAGAGTTAAAAACATAAGCATGTTCAGATTACAAATGAAAACTGTAACACTGAGGAAAAATGAGTCCAGCAGAATAATTTGCCAGTAAAATTACTCAGGAAAAGTGCACACCATCCACTAAAGGAAGCATTAAGTTGGCAGAGCAGACATGGGTATAACAATGCTTTAGAATGGAGCATTTTTTAAAGACAAATGTTCATTTAAAATAAGCTTTTCCGAAGGTAAATTAAGAATCAACAGATAGATAAAATAGAACTAACACCTGCATCGTTGATATTCCTGTCTGAGACCCTCAAGTTCTGACATCAGAGCAGGAATCTGCTGCACATCTGTTTGCGCCCTGTGAAGATCCTGACTCAACTGATGAATTTTAGACATAAGTTCCTGCCTCACTACAACCAAGTTCTCAGCCTCTGCCCGTGCCTGCTGCAATTCCAATCTTACAGGTTCTGCGCCTTTCAATTCAGTTTCCATCTTGGCTATATTATCCATAAGTCCCCTAATTTGTTGCTCTCTTTCAGCCTTGACAGCTCCAATGTGAGCATGTAATATCTGCAACTCATGTTGAGCAGAAGCAAGTTCTTGTCTCAAGGATCCATGAGTTGCCGCAAGTCTCTGGTTCTCTGTTGCAAGTCTTTGCATCTCTCCATGTTGCGCAGCAATCTTCTGTTCCATGACTTCCGGGGGAGGTAACATCTCAAAAGGAGGAAAAGGGCCTTGCGGCAGATGTAGTCCTGGACCAAATGAATCAGGATGAACTATACCAGATCCTGGAAGAGGACGCCTTAAATGAGGAGGTGGAATTCGACCTTTACTCGCCATTTAGAATTAACTAGCTCTGACCTGTATCAAGAAACCCTACTGATAAAACCATAGGAAATAATCAAAGCAGCATTACCAAGAAACTCTAGTGTAACTTTCTCCACATTTTGCACTCAAACAGTAAATAATACAGGAGGAGCATTGCGCGTAAGTGAAATCATAAAATTTCCATTTAAAATCAGTTTCAATTCTATTCACGGTCAAGCACCATGGTGAAAAACACATCAAAAGTTGGAATAACACAGCATATAGAATTCATGTGACAGCAAAACCCAAAAAAAAAAAAAAAAAACTGTTTCTAGAATCATAAATGCCAAGATACATCATATTTATTCAAATTCAATCAGTACACCCATTTTATATAGATGCAATAACAAAGTCTCATGCATGTCAAAACCAAGAAATTCAGAATAAAACGTAGTTATTTGCAAAATCCACCTCTTAAAACTAATCCCAGTTCATAATCTACAATCATCAAATTTATTACCATCAAAAAATTAAAATATTAAAACAAAGTCCCATTTGTTTAATTCGATGAAATTGAGCTAATTTTCCAGTGATCACTTTTTAGAAAAGAATTTACTGCTATGTTATATTATTAAAACATAAACTGAAACGAAATAAAAACGGAAAAGAAACGGAAATGAAAAGATAGAATAACAAGTAGATGAAAGTCGAAGATAAATGGAACAAGACAATGAAGATTCTGAGAATTACCTGAAAAGAGAGGCTTCAACTGAGCGTCAGCGGATGATAGGAAAAAACTCAGCACCAGCGATTTGTTGATACAGGAGAGAGAGAGAGAGAAGGGGAGAGCTCTCACGTTAATCACTCAAAGCTACAAAATTTACATCCAGAGACCAGGACTTCCTGTTACGACGACGTTTCTATCTTTGTTTCATGTGAGGGGTTCTCGCTTATAACTTGTTGCCCTAATATCAATTGAGTTTCAATTCTTTTAATTTTATCAATTTACCATGAAATGCAACCACCATGTTAGTGAAGTGGAGGAAAATTGATGGTGGGAGTGAGGTGTATTATTGTCTAATATTAATAAAATATTGTTTTGGATAGACCATTTAAATTTTGATGAGATGATAAAAAAATAAAATTAAGGATAAAAAGGTCCAAAAAATTGTTGAAGAAGATATTTTATCATTGAATGAAGTCACATGAATCATTAAATTATAGAAGCTCACTCCACATGTTGGTGTGTGTATTATAAGTACTATCCAAATTATTCTTCATTTGTTTTTCATCCCTTAGAATTTTTTTTAGTTTTAAATTTGATCTCTCGGAGCTTTAATTATTTTAAATTAATAAAATTATTTTTTTTGGCAAAATTGAATATCAAATGTGTGTCAAGATTTTTGCTTAGACATCATTGGATCCTAATAATATCTTGGCAACTAAAAACAAAATCAATGTGAAATAATCAAGTTAAAAGAAAAATCTAGGGGTAAGGAAAAATGATTGAATCTCTCCCTCACCCAAGTAATTCAATCCCTGAAGTTTACAAGAAAACAAGCTTAATGCTTAAATAGAAAACTAGTTCAGATACAAGAAAAAAAAAATTAAATTGTTGTTTGATTTTGTGATAGTCTATTTTTTTAATTATATAGTTAATCAAAAAATAGTTTAAATACAAACAAATTACAGTCCCATTATAGTTTATAATCTAGTTTATGGTTTTGACGTGGTAACTCAGGTTATATAGTTCAAAAGTTTGATGAGTTTAATTATTGACCAAATTTTTTTGTTTGTTTTTCTTGGTCTTTTAAATGTTTTTTAGTTTTTCTTCTTCTTTTTTTCTTTCAAAATTAGATTGGCTGGAAAATAAATTACATGATTTATTTTTGTTTTTTCTTATGGGGTTATCATTATAACAAATAAGTCTATTTTTAGATTGTTGTATCATTGTATCAAATAAACTACAATATATATTATTTTGTTTTTTTAATTTTTATTATTAATAATTTTGATATTCTTACCATTTGACATCTAGAGATGTAATAAAACAAAATCAATAAGGGATTGAGTTGCAATTAGAAAAAGTATGAGGATAAACAAATTTATAATAAGACAAGTTTGTAAGAAAAGAATATATAGGGATAAAAATATTTTTTTCAAAAAATTAAATATCCTAAAATGAATGTTTGCAAAATTTTTGTTTACATGAACAATGGGTACAACGGGTAAACCTTACCCAAACCACTCAACCTATTTAACTTATAATATATTTTGTTAGCTCATTACTTAAAAAAAACTATAATAAAAATAACTTGAATGGTGCTTTATTGTTTATAATAAGTATGAGCAAAAAAACTGAAAAACCGATTAAACCAGAAACAATTAACCGAGAAAATCAAACCATTAAAAAAATCAATTAAATCGATTAGAATTTTAAACAGAACTTTTGGCCTGGTTTTTAGTTTTTAAGGAAAAAACTAGTAAATTAAAACCGAACTGCAACCAAACCGAATCGGTTCTAATTAAAAAAAATGCTATGATTTTTTTCACCGAACTGCAACCAAACCGAATCGGTTCTAATTAAAAAAAAATGCTATGATTTTTTTCATTCTTCCAGTTCAATTCAAAATTTTTGGTTTGCCTTTATTTTGGTTAAATGGGAGAAGAGAAAACTTGGTTAAAGTAAAAAAAAAAAAAAACTAAAAAAACCAAAATTGTTGCTTTGTTTTTTAGTTAAAAAACGAACTGAAACTAGGTCTGGTTCTATTTTGATTTTTTTTTTGGTTGTTTCTATTGATAAAATCTACACCGAACCAAAAATATTCATCATGGTCTATAAAATTTTAGAAGTTTAGGGTTTGGCAAAGTAAAAGCAACATTAAATGTTTCCTACATTACAAAGAACTATATGATCCATCTAAAAATAAAACACAAAACTTATTAGCTCAAATGAATTATAAAATAAACTAAAAAAGATTATTGTTTCACTACAGCATATGAGTGAAAACACTGTGGATTGTAATAGTGTGTTTTTGGGTCGGTTCGGTTTTCGGTTTGGTTCATTCGAGTCGTCGATTTATTGATTTTTTTGTATTTCTTTGTACAGTAAAATAATCATTTTATCTATCGAAAAAGATCAAAAAACACAGTTGTAGTCGGGGGGTGCTACAGTAATTGCATAGTAAAACAATCATTTTACCCTCATATAAGACAGAAATCATGGTTTGTTTGCAGAGGTGTTTCGGGTATTTCATATTATTTAAAAATATATAAATATTAATATGCCCCTAATAAGATAAAATAATAAAGATGACTGTATGAGTACTTAGGTAATTTACCATTTTTGTTATTATTATTTATTGGCGAATACTGTGAGCGTATACGAAACATGCGCTGACAATATTCAACCTCACACCTGCTTTAGACGACGCATACAACATGTTACAATGGGCAAAAAATCCCTTTTAGCGTCTCACCCTATGCACCGACATGTTCTCTTCCTCATAATATGGCGTGTGACCTCATAAGGTGGCCTGAGAAGTGACGTTGGGCGGTTGAACATTTTTTTTTTTATTTTCTCTCTCCTTCACCCTAAACTATACAGCAACCCTCTAGTTTTATGGTTGTTTCATTTCAGTCCATAATCTTTTAATGGTGTTGTAAGGTCTTTATTTCTGTTATGTGATTTTTGACGTGTTTCAATTGGGTCCTTCGATTGAAATTGATTATATATTTAGGTTTCAATTTGGTCCTCATTCTTTTATTCTTCGGATTGGTTTTAAATTCCTTAATATATTCGGTACAGAAATTTTGATTTGTTCACTTTTATCCTTTGATTGAAATTGATAATATATTTAGTTTTTATTTCGGTCCTTATACTTTTAATTTTTTATTTTAATTTCTTTATTTTTTTATATTTTTGAAATAGTACCTATTCTCTTAAATTTTTTGAAAATTGATACTTCTATTTTTTTTTCTCTTTGTTCCTTCTTTTAGTTTTTTATTAGTTTTTTTTTTATTTTCAAATCAAGTGATTTTTTCTCAATTAATAATTTTTATTTTTGTTTTATCATTTATTTTAATTTTTGTTTGCTCTTTTGTTAAAGTTTTTAGGCTTTTTTTTATTCTTTAATTTAATTTTATTTTTTCATTATTAACGCAATAATAATAATAAGAATAGGAATAAGAATAAAAATTTTAGTCGTTTTCTTACTTACTCTTTTGTTAATGTTGTTGAGTTTTTTTTTCTCATGATAATTTAATAATTTTTATTTTTTTCTTTGTTGATGAGGTAGTATATTTTTTGAAAAATAATGCTCTTAAATTTTAGTTTGTGTTGATAATTATTTAAAAATTTATGTCTTTTTTTTTCCTATTGTTGTTTCTTTTAGTTTTTTATTTTCATGTCAAATGATATTTTTTCAGCTAATAATTTTTATTTATATTTTATTATTGATTTTTTTTATTTGCTCTTTTGTTAAAGTTTTTAGGTTTTTTTTATTTTTTAATTTAATTTTTTTATTATTATTAATGCAAGAAAAACAACAGTAACAATAATAATAATTGTGGTTTTTTTCTTGCTTCCTCTTTTGTTATTGTTTTTGAGGGTTTTTTTTCTTCGGTTTTGTTTAATATTTTTTATTGATTTAGCAATAATAGTAATGATATTTTTAGATATTAAGGCTTCGAAATTGTTATTATAATAAGATATGTATTGTATTTTATTATATTAAACCTTGCATATTTATATGTTATATATTATTTTTAAATTAGTATAATTTACTAATTATTTTAATTTAAATAATTATAAAAATTATTTACATAGCGACAGCACCGGAATTTTAACTAGTCGATCACTATGAACAATGCTACTGCTACTCACCAACGAAGGAAAATATATTAGTAATGAAGTTCTGTATCGATCCTTTTATGGCTCACAGGCCTTTAAAAGAAATGCATATGGGAGGAACCTCGCCAAGCTCCACAGACGAAATTCAAGAGCATAATTTGTCAAGAAAACAAATTATTGTGGTGGCAGAAGAAAAACCACTGATTCAACAAGGCAAATGCTAGTGTTCAAGTCTTCAAACTTCAAGAAGACTCGCGTTAATTTTATGTTTTTTTGAAAGCCTAATTGCAACACTAAATTTCAATAAAAAGCATCTAATAGCATACAATCTCTAGTTCACCTAGCATGAAAAATCTTCTCCTTTTGTTTTGAAATGTCCATCCTACATAGCACCACTTGTGCTGGCTCAATTTCTTGTCACCTGGGGAACTTTGGCCAATGATGTTCTTATTTTCTCCTCATCAAATGACAAGTCAACCATCTTTCCTTGCAAAAACTTCTCATAAGATTTCAGGTCAAAATGGCCATGTCCACACATTGCCATGAGAATTACCTTTGCTTCTCCAGTCTCTTTACAATGCAGTGCTTCCCTTATGGTAGCAGCGATTGCATGAGTTGGCTCTGGTGCCGGTATTAGTCCTTCCGACCGAGCAAATTGTATGGCTCCTGCATTGAAATAGAACTGTAAGATTAACATTTTATTTATTGCCTACAAGACAGCTTATGCATGGATGATGGATCCCCACTTCCACAATATGACTGTAAATTTCACAGTTCATTGATAACTCTTCTGTCAACATGAATGAAACTTATATCGGTGCTAGTCCAAAAGAAGGAAGACCGTTACCTTGAAAGCACTCGATCTGAGGGATTGCCATTGCTTCCATGAAACCCAATTCATAGACATGAGAAATTAATGGAGCCATGCCATGGTAACGCAATCCACCTACAGAGTAGAAAATTTAATTGCAATATAGGATTAGAAGAAGAAAATGAAACTTTGAACATATTTGAGTCTTTAATAGAAACATCACATTACCAGAATGAATAGGGTCAGGAATGAAGTCATGTCCTAGAGTGTGCATCTTCATTAATGGAGTCATTCCTGCTGTATCACCATAATCATATGCGTATACACCTTTTGTCAGTGAGGGGCATGCTGCAGGCTCAACAGCTTTTATGACAGGGTTGATTTTCCCATTGAGCTTCTCTCGGATGAATGGGAAACTGAGTCCTGCAAAATTGGACCCTCCACCAGTACATCCTATTATCACATCAGGGGTTTCACCAATAGCCTCCATTTGTTTTATGCACTCCTCACCTATGACTGTCTGATGCAACAAAACATGATTCAGCACACTCCCTAAGCAGTACTTGGTGTCAGCATTTGCAGCTGCAACCTCTACAGCTTCTGATATAGCTATTCCTAAACTTCCTGGACTTGATGGATCCATCTGGAGAATTTTCCTACCACTCTCAGTAATGCTTGATGGAGATGAGTGAACCTTTGCACCCCAGGTTTCCATCATTAATCTACGGTATGGTTTCTGATCATAAGAAGCACGAACCTGCCACACCTGTCAAGGATTTAAAAGAAGACACAAATGGTTCAGGTTGGGAATAGTAACAAAATTTAAGTGCAGGATCAGTGTAGTTTAAAATTGAAAGCTCTCACTAGGAAGGTGATCTCTAAAATAAAATAGTAGGGCTGTGGCTACTTTGCCTAGATGAACCTTTCATATATTGTTAGATTAATACAGACATCCCCTCATTAAAGGAGATTATTTTACTGACCGTGCTATACACTGTCTTCGTTGCTATAGAAATGAGGAATTGAAGTCGCGAAGTTCATGACACAGCAGCTCTTTAGTTAACCAAACTATCAGTAAACCCGATTTGATTCAGCCTATTTCAATGCATGAAAATATTTGTTGTGGTTAATGAATAACTTAAACATTGTCTACCTCGCAGTCAAGACCAAATAAGCTGCACGCAAAGGCCAATGAACATCCCCATTGGCCAGCACCAGTTTCTGTCACAACATTCTTGATGCCTTGCTGCGCATTGTAAAAAGCTTGTGGGACTGCAGTGTTGGGTTTATGGGATCCGGCTGGGCTGACACCTTCATACTTGTAGTAGATTCTGGCAGGTGTATTGAGAAGCTTTTCCAACCTCTTTGCCCTAAATGCAACAACAATCATGTAAGATAGTTCAGACCAGGGACCAGGAACAAAACACCTTAACGCATAGTCTACGATTGTAATATCAGGATAAACCTGATCAAAGGAGTTGGGCGCCAGAGACTGTAAATATCAAGAACTTCTTCTGGGATATCTATGAACTTGTCAGTGCTTGCCTCCTGCTTAATCAACTCATCAGGAAATAGTGGAGATAAATCTTCAGGTTTGACTGGTTCAAATGTTTTAGGATGCAGTGGGGGAGGAGGTTTCACTGAAAGATCTGCAACAAGATTGTACCACTGCTGAGGAATGCCCACAGCTTTCAAATCAGCATTCAGAGAAGCTCTTGCTCTTGCTCTGCCGCCATTTGAAAGCCTCAGATGCCCAGGCCTCGTTTTCAACAAAAAAGACCCAAAACATTGCTCCCCACCTTTCGAGAGAAACAAAAACAATTCAACATTGACAATATATTGAGCAATCAATAGCTAGGAATTTCATGTTGTGAATAAATCTGTCCACTTCAAATCAATACAGGAGAGCATTTGGCAACTAATGGAGAACCGTTTCAGTCTGAGTAGCCCTAACAAATAAAAAGATGTAGAAATGGAAAAGGTGAACAATTCTGTAACTAATAATTCAAGTATGCCATTTTATGCAGTAGCAGGAGCCTTTTGCCTGATCCCTTGCAGAATAAAACATTTTCCGGATTGTACTAAGGGAAATTGTTCTGAACATCTCTGGACAGGCAAAATCTACAGATATTACCGCAATCAACAACATTTTGCATAAAAACTGAGCTGCCTTATACCCTATATATGACACAGTAGTGGTTTTTGAGCAACATGAAAGCTTTACTGACTAATCTTCTTTAAATTTCCAAGTTCAAGAAAGATGCAGGCAAGTTATCAAAAGTTTTCACATGGTCAAAGAATCTGCATTGAAGCTCAAACACAACAAGATCATAAAAGAAAGGGAAGATCGCAAGAAACGAAAGATGAAAAAAAGAATGTTTGCCTCTAATGGAGATTCTTGATGAGCTTGAAATGGGAACTGGATCTGCTATGATAATTGCTTGAATGGCCATATCCAGCTAGTGGTTTTCTCTCTTCCAAGGTTGTGAGTCTTTAACCTTGGGCATGATATTCAAAGGTATAGACCAATGTATCTCGGACTTGCTAATCAAAGCGTGGACCAAGTACTGATATTTTATTCAAGATTTTGGCACCATGCAAGATGAGTAGGCGTATAATTTAACGTGCGTAAATTAAAGAGATGAGATCGTGTATGAAATAAATTATTGCTTGGTTGAAGAGCTGTGGACTGCACTGTCAATACCTACCATTTTGGTTGCTGTTTTTTTTTTTTTTAATTTGAATGGAATATTTTAGTTTTGAAATATTTTGATGTGTCGTTTTAGGTTGTATTATATATAATTAAATATATTAATTCAAAAATAATTATTTCAAATCCAAAAATAAAATTATTTAGAATTATTCAATTTAATCTAAAAAAATATTATAAAATAATTTTTCTGAATAAAATTATGAACATGTATAATATTACGAGAATATCATCATCAATCTCGCAAGGTCATTATATTTTTTTATTGCTCTGAAATTTTAATATAATATATATAAATATATCAAGAGATTCCTCGTAAAATTTTATCTCCATCCAACAATCGAATTAAAAAATATGATTGATATTGTAAAATTATTCATTATTTTAAAAAATATTATTTGGCCGAAACGGAACAGGTGAAACAAAACTGATACGTTTTGGTCAGTATTTGGCTAGAAAATCCAAAACATATCGGAATTTAAATCGAGATAAAAATAACAATATATATATATATATATATATATATATATATATATATATTAGTCATTTTAATCGAAACATAACAAAATATGCTTGGTAGTAGAAGCAATGTTTGGCACGTCCAAACCAAGCCTAAGTGCCTGTTTGGCACTGCGGTCAAACCGGTATTTGATTGTTTTTGCTTTTTTTTCATTTTAAATTAATGTGTTTTGGTGTTTTTAGATCATTTTAATGTGTTGATGTCAAAAATAATTTTTAAAAAATAAAAAAATATATTATTTTGATGTATTTCAGCACGAAAAGCACTTTGAAAAACAATAACAATCACACTCCCAAACACCCCCTAAATGAAGTGTTGGAAACAATTAATGGAGATATAAATATATTTGATTCAAAATACAAAAGCATAAAAATAAATTTATTCTGGAAAATTTTAATTTTTATATTAAAAATATATAGAGAGAGAGAGAGAGCATATCTATGTAAACAATTTTAATTTTACTATTTTAATTCACATATAGTATAGTTCATGCATGTATATATTTTAACTTCATGATAGGTTTAATATTTTAGCAATGAAAGATACTCATGTCATTAACTATTATTTTGTAAGCTAGTCTAATAAATTATTTTTATCATCTAAGTACAGATATCACTAACTATTTTTTATTAGCTAAGTTTAATAAATTATCCTGATTATTTAAACACATGTCACTAACTCTATTCTCGGTTAGCTAGTCTATATATATATATATATATATATATATAGAAAGACCACAATGTCTTAATTTTCTTTAAGTGGTTTGTGGTCATGATTGATTTTAAAAGTGTTTTTTTTTAGAAATATATTTAAATAATATTTTTTTTATTTTTTTTAAATTATTTTTTATATTAGCACATGAAAATGATCTAAAAACATCTAAAAAAAATAATTTTAAGTAAATATTTTTTTTAAAATATTTTTGTCAAACATCCGCTAAATCTTGGATGATTTTCATTTACGAAAATCCCCACTTGTCATTTTTAAAATACCATGCTTAAAACTTTTTTAATTAAAAGCTATCCTTTCTAGTTATTTACTCTTTTTTTCCTTACAATATATATATTATTCTCAAGCTTTTGGGATTTATAGTTCCAAAATTTAAACCCACCTTAAGCCTTATCGCTCTCTCACTAATTTTTGTATTTATAACTCCATATCATATAATCCCACAATGAGTAACTCTCTAATCCCTTGTTATTGCTTCCATGCTTAAGATTATATCCATTTTTATTTGCACATTTACACTAACCACTATAACATTTCCTACATATTATTAATATTCTTACATGAATAAATCTTCTTCTAATATTACTTAAGGATCATGTTATATAACATTGTGCTCTTCTTATGCTACCTTATTTTAGCTTATTCTCTAATAGACATAAAAGGGCCATATCATATACCAACACTTATGTGAGAGGTACACTTAAGAAGAAAAAGAAGCTTAATTATACCTCAACCAAATCAAGTCCTAATAGACTCGATCGGGATGTGCCTAATTGATCTCCTTTCTCTCTCTCTCTCTTCCTTTTTTTTCTCTCCTATTATTTAGCATATAGTTTTGCTTACTATTCAAGAATAATATTTAATATTCATGACTAGTGTTTATGGCTTTATGCAAGGCTCATTTGGATTGAGTTTTGAGTTTTTCAACTCGATTAGACCAAGCTTCAGCTTTTTCTCTCTTTTTTTTCATTTCTCTCTCATCCTTTAATTAGTATAGTCTTGTTTACTATTTATAAATAGTGTTTACTATATAAAACTTGTTCAAAACAAGTCTTGGGTCCCAAAACTTGGTAAGACCAAGCTTCACCTCCTCATCTCTCTCTCTCTCATTCTTTTCTCTGTTATCTCTTGGTATAATCTTGTTTAATATTCATGAATGTTGTTTAGTATGCAAAACTCATTCAGAAGTTCTAAGTCCTCACACTCGGTCAAACCGAGCTCCATTCTCTCTCATGTATTTACAATAACAATCATTTCGGCATGGATTTACAGTTAGTATAAAGACAGCACATCCAATGAAGGAATTGGAAACCCTATTTGTGATTTGACAATTGGAGATAAAGTAAAAAACCAAACCAAGAGATAATGTTTGCTTTATTATTCACCTCTCACTTGGGAATTCAGAAATCATAAAACTTGGCGTTGGCTGCGTTGGAAGTTCAATTAGGTTTAGTAAACTAGATTGTGTTTTTAATACAGATGGCTCCAATGAATCCTTGCCAACCATTACAGCTTAAAAATGAGAGCTAAACTCAACTATACGACATTCCACGCCCATCAGCCACGTGCATGCAACTAACAGCAGGCTCTGGGGATGCTGTTGCATTCAGGAGTCAGGTCAAGCCCAGCATTCTGTCTGCCCAAGTCTTGATTGGGACATACCGGGCATATAAATAGCTTTACTTGAGTAGATCCCGGAATGCATTGCAAATTGCATGCTCAAGCACTTTTCCTGTGTTTACTCTGCAAATTGCATGCTCAAGCACTTTTCCTGTGTTTACTCTGGCATTGTATATGTAAACAGAACATGCAAAACAAATCGGTGCGCCACCATATTGGATGGGAAAATGGTGGATGTTACGTTACAAGAGCAACTGCGAAAACAACCACTCTTCATATATCGAAGACCAATAGGACCTCCCAAAAAACAGAAGGAAAAAAATACCATTTGCTAGTCGCAGAAATGGTATGCTTCTAAATCGAACAGCTTCCATTAGCTTTATTATATCTGCATCACCACATCATAAAACATGCAAGCCTTTAGAAAATAAATGCTCTTACAGCAGCTACAAAAACAAGCAGCTCAGTCCAGTCAATATTTGACAGACATGAGTGGCTAGCCAAGATTCAAGTTTTCAACAACCAATCACTAAAAGCTAATTTTATTTTATACCTTTTCTAAAGCAATTTGAAAAAAAATGTTTTTTTTTTTTTACCTTTTGGCATTAAAAAAATAATAAAAGGGTCAGGGAAATCTCATCCGTTAATTAGCAGGGAAACGAGAATCTTGGTGTCTTCAAAATTATATATTGAGCAAAACTGGACAATATTGTGTGAGCACTGGCTGGGGCTGGCAATGGGCAACCGTGGATCCAAGAGAGAAGGATCGTAGAAGTAGTGCTTTTGGTTTGTGATAATTTTGCACGTTAACAGATTGTTCATGTTTCTGTCAAGCAGAAGCCTTCAGATTTCAATTAGTTTGAAACATCAGATCGTGGTTTTTTTCTCTCTCTTATCAGCCAAGATATTACCGTATTCAGAACCCCCAGGCCAGCTAAAAGTTCGTAGGGGAGCAGCTCAAGCGTTTAGTTCAAGAAATGCCTTGATAATACCCATCATTTGTCCCCCAGGAAACCGTCCCAGGCATCCTCTTGCTGCAGCTATCTCACTAAGTTCACAAACTGAATCACCACTGAAAGCTTTAAGCTGTTTGCTGCTCCTCTCCTTTTCTGCTTTCTCAGTTTCCAATAGGTTTTCACCAGCCTTGGCAGCTGGAAGAGGAAATGGATCAAGGGAAGTTTCCATGATGACAGACTCTCCACCTACCGCACCCACAAAATCTCTCAACCGGCACATGGAAAATGGAACTGGTTCAAAACTATGGTCTCCATATTCAACTGGTGTAGAGTGATCTCCAGTGACACAAAGGAAGTAATGGAACTTTCCAGTTGATTCTGCCTGCAATAGGAGCTTGGCCAGCTAGCCTATAGCTCGATCTACAGCTTCCAATGCTTTAACTTTCAAAATGCTTGCCTTGTCATGGCCTGCATCATCTATTGCCTGAAATGCTAAAAATCAAGTAAATCAATCACCAATAAGACATTGAGAACTTGTAATCTAAGCAAAGAGGCCAGGAATTCAACCTTTCAAACAATTTTCTATCTAGTCCAGATAAGTCACAAGGGAACAAAATAAATTGGTAAAGCAATTAGGGAGAAAAAAAGAAGCCTCCTAGCAATAAAATGATTTTTAAAGCCATAAATTTAGCCTTGTCAAGAAATAAAATAAGCTATTTTTCCAAACAAAATACTGAATTTGTCCTGAACTCTTACAGTCTAAGCTCAATCAGTCTCAATCTTTTGGGGGCATTCAATCTTTAAAATGATTCATCTCCAAGAAAGTCCTTGGTCTGGGATTAGACAGCATGATTTACAATTTCTTCCTAAAATGCTAGCAAGCTCCTGATAGTATTTTCTGTATAAAAATGATTAATATGAAAGCTTTTATTAAGGAACAGAAAAGAATGAAAGAGGCTACACAATTAAAAATCTCATTCTGCTACAAAAGGCAACTTTGTTTTAAATGAGCAGTTGATGTGAAACAGAAAAATGATAAAGATAATACAGAGACTAAGAAGGTTAAGACCTTAATGTGGAGAAACCCAAAATCATAGCCATCTGGTCTTCCTGGTTTGTCCTCGTCCTCCCCTGGTACAAATACATTGGGAGAAGGCACCAATGGAGCTGAGAGTGCCTTAGCTATGACTGTTGCTTTGGAAGTCAGAAGTGTTTGATAATCTCCAGTTGCACCAGGAGCTTGTAGGATATCAATATCTAATGATAGTCCTAAACCAGCTATGATTTTAGTGGGAGCTACCATGCATGGCCATAAACCATGTTTATTTTCAAAAGAAGGAACCTGCACAATAATAATAAGCAATATAATCAAATCTGTACAGAATAAAAAGATTATATATAAAACATCTCATATGATAAAACTCTTCATTGAGATTTTCAGATCCCTTGTTCTTTTTATACCCAATAATCTTCAAATAAGAACATTAAGATCCATCAAATTTTTGTAGCAACCTTAATTATTACACGGACAATGCAGCAGAATGCAACAGTCCTGCCCCTCTCATGCTGCTGTTGATGTTTACTGTTGTTAGATGTAAAATTTTACCTCCCATACAATTTTTCATCCAAACAATGAGACATTCACAATGAAAAGCCAAGCCCAAGAGAAAATCGATACTTGAATAATCTAGAAGTTTCTCATGCTGGCTCAGTTATTGTTCATCTAAAAAGTAAACATCAAAGGATGGTATCAATGAGATTTTTCAACTGATAAAGCAATTCCCATCTCATGATGGCTAAAATGAATAAGAAATTGAGATTTAATTTCCTAGATTTCTCACTGCCTTATCTGGAAAAAAATGGCCATGATTCATTTAAGGATGGAGACAACCACCTCAATTCGAATACCACATCCTCGTAAAAGGACAACATTGGCAATGTTCTTTCCTTCTGCTGCTCGTTTTGCATTTAATGGGTGAGATACCAAAATACGAGATATCTCCCTGGATAACTCATTAACAACTGCAGCTGTATGTCTTGCCTCATCAGTGTCATCTAAGGCTTCAGCTTGAAGAAGTAAGCGGTTGTCCTTCAGTGGATCTGTTCCTGATATATTACAACTCAGCCTTGGCCCTTTCACCACCACTCCACATCTATGTTCTGTGGCATACCTGTAGGAAGTGGTTTCTTGTCATATTTCCATCTTGTGTTAGAACCTTAGACTTCAATCAAAGGACAAAAATGTTTCATGTTATAGGTTCAGAGAATTTACATGGATTTATACTGGTTAATTGGAGTGATATAGTGAAAAAAGACAGTTGTCCAAACCATGTTGAACTTGCTAAGTGAGGCATGATTTGTTTCTTCTTTAACCTTATCTTAAATCCATTTAGATCTTTCCAATAAAGAAGACACAAACACCACCAGATAACCAGACAATAATAACAGAAAAGGCTAACTAGCATATATATATAAGAAATTTTCAATCGAACTTTTAAATGAGAAGATTGTTGCTGCAATTTTCTAAAGCGACAACTGAATTAATCCATTCCAAAACACCTATAAAAAAAAATGAATTAACCTATTCTCAAACACCTATAAAAAAATAAAAAAATAAATAAAAAAAACTCAGTAAGTGCTCCTTCACATCAGTATGTGAGTTTGATTTTTCGAGCTTGTTTGCAGCCAACAAGAGCAAGATTAAGTCAAATTTTTCGTTGATGTGAAGAAGCTTGCAAAGAGTTTGTGAATAATCAGTCTAAGCAAGTTCATCTAATCAGTTTACTTGAAGATCCATAAAATTTCAGACAAAGAAGAGTACCTTCAAAAAAATGAAGGTTGACTATTTAAAAATTTTAAAAATATCCCGTTTATTTGAGTGCATTCGTGTTGTCTTGATTAATCAAGAAGTGACTGCATTTACAAAGATTCTGCACCTGACTCTGACTTCATATTCCGCAAAAGATGGCAACTTCATTCCATCCAGAGCTGCACAGAGAATTGGCCCCTCTTCATCAAAATGCCTGTCAGCCCTTCTACTGATGACTATTCCAGTTTCCTCATCTAATGTTGCAAAATTTGACTGTGGATAAAAAGTAAACAGAAATGGCACTGATTGGGAAAACCAACAACAACAGATTGTAGTTTTCCAAAAGTTAAAATGTAGTGCGCAAAAAATTTAAAAAAAATGTAACGGGAAGCATAAAATATGAACAAAAAAATGAGAAGGGGATGGAAAGAAAAAAAGCTATTGAGCTATGTTAGAGCTGGAAAATTGTCTACTTCACAGACCTCAGGGCTTTTTCTACCCACCAAGTTCACACAATTCTTTGTATTAATTTATAGGTAAAACATAAGGGACTATTGGGGAAAGAGATTCACGTTAAGGCGAAGAAAGTGAGTAACAAACATTTTAAATGTTTTCACTCTCTGATAGGCAGAAGAGTTTTAATGTGGAGAGCATAATCCCATGAATACATAAAAATACAATAGCAAATTAACACAAGAATGTTCTTCTCAAATTTAAAAAAGCATCACAAGAAAAAAGGAAGAATCACATGGGATTAAATTCAAGATCAAAGCACATCTATTGTAATCATGTAAAATTTCTCTTGATAAAGACAAATCTTTCCATCCCTTTTTCTAGGGTATTAAATATAGTTTCATTGCTCAGTTGTGTATGTAGTGAGTAGGGTCCATGAGTAAATGAAAAGGTTCATTCTTTAAGTATGGAATATAATAACTCTATTTGCTATGACAACATGTCACGTGCTTAATACAAGAACAAGGTAGTAATCATTCATGGAGCAAGACCAAAATAAGATAAATCTTGAAAGGTGGTTGAAGAAAGCAAGGGTGTATACTCACTTTGAATGCAATATCGCCAGGAGACATTGCCAATCCAGCACCCATGGACTCAAAGGCGCCTCGACCCTTGTAGTACACTCTTGGGTCATAACCTAATAAAGAAAGGTGAGCAGTGTCACTTCCACAACCCAAGCCTACTTCAACAGGGTCCATAAGGCCATTAACTCCAGCAGATGCAATAGCATCTAAGTTAGGCACATTTGCTGCTTGCAAAGGAGTCTTGTATCCAAACCTTGGCAATGACACATCACCCAACCCGTCAATCAGGATAAATGCCACTCTCCTTTTTAATTGCTGGGGATTAACCATGCTTCTATATGTTACGTCTAATCCTGCCTCCTAGTTAAATTACAAGTAGCTGTGCAAAAACAACATGAAATGAGAATTTTAATTATAGGCTAATTCAAAGCAAAGAGTTTGAGACTGAGTCGGAAGACAACTTAAAGCTACATTAAATATCAAAACAAACTGCTTTGAACTCATGTTCCTTAAAATGTACTGATTTCAGTTATGGCATGCAATTCAGTGGCAGATCACAGTGATAAGAATTATCATATACTCAAAAAGCCAGCGACTTCAATATGTAAATCATTAAATTAAACTTCTTTTATGCACAATTCAATAAAGCTGCTTTCTAAATTGAAAATCCATAATAACCCCACAGTGGCAGAAACTGATTTCTTCAAATTGAGAGCAAAACATAAAATGGGTTCTCACATTATAGCTAAACACAGTAAAAAAAAAAACAAAAAAAGAGTCTAAAATCAATCAAAGAATAGCCCATAAAGTATGAATCATCAACAACAACAAAAAGAAAGCAAAAAATCAAGCGCTCTCCAATCATTAACGAGCCAAAAAAAACTTTACTTTCAATGATTCTCCTATGAAGTCTTAAAAAATTAGCAACTTCATGCTAATTTAGGAATAAAACAACACCAATTAATTGAATTAACTACTTTGAATTAATGGCAGTATGATTATAGAACTCTTACCTCAAAAGACCAAAAAAAAAAAAAAACAAGATGAAGCAGAAGAAGCTTTAATGGTGATTTCAATATAGTTTATTTGGTCTCTAATGGATCCACTGACGAGTAGGATCAGCGTCACCTTTGTGCTCTGGCTATGGAGGACTAAAACAAAAAGAGCTTCAACATTCCAGGCAAGTAGATTTAAATAAACAATAAGTTTGTGTATTTACGTTTATCTCTTGTGATGTTTGATAAATTAACTGAATTACCACTTGAGGGGTGTGATTGGTTATCTGGGTATTCGTGCTCTGCTCTCGGATTTGTCTCGGCCAAGCTTAGATTTTGGATCCGAATAACAATTTTTTTGGGTCCAGCGTTACCATATGAGGGTCAGAAGGTGGGTTAATAGCTGATGGAAGAATGGATAACAGGGCGCGGCACGTGTGGATTAGCAGCAGAATTGATTTTGACGGTTACAAGTTGCAACTTGTTGGAAGCAACAGCTTACTGATCAGTTGATTGTGGATTAGCAGCAGAATTGATTTTGACGGTTACAAGTTGCAACTTGTTGGAAGCAACAGCTTACTGATCAGTTGATTTTACCACGTGATTAGTTAGTTAGGCAGCAGTTATACAAGTTAGTTGGTAGTTATAATTTTCCTCTAAAAAAATATAAAGGAAAAAATTACAATTCAATAAATACATTAGACTATTCACAAATTACTTTGGCACAATTTATCGTTACGTTTTAAAAATATTTTAAAAAATATAAAATATTATTTTAATACATTTTTAAATAAAAAATACTTTGAAAACAATTGTAATCACACTTTTAAATAGACACTTTATCTCATTCTCTAATATATTGACTAAATATTTACTAAATTAAGCATCAAATAGTACTTTATTCTTATAGAAAACTTATTTTGATGGAACAAAAACCATTCACTGAACTATGATGCAATTATGGAAAGCTCAAATCCAATTAATGGTTTTTAATGAATTGAGCACCATAATACTTCACTAATTTGATTTACAAGGCAATTTTCTATAGTATATAAATATTGAATTTAATAAAGATAAATCTTTATTTAATCCAAATAGATTTATACTTCGATAAATAGTCTTAAAGCTCATGTTCAAGATTTAATGGCACAATTTATTTTTTTATTGATCAATGATGATTCAAATTTGTTGTACTTTTCTATTCAATAAAGAACTAATGATTATATTTAAACTAAATGAAGGATTTTAACTTTGATGGATAATTTTGAATATATCTTTAAAGGTTGAAGAAATTGAATCTAAAATGTTAAGAGATAACTATATGTTCCATGTTCTAGAATTTTTAAATTTGTGTTTTCCTTTCTTAGTCTAGTTTGTGCAATGCAACTTTGTCAAATAGCCTAGGCTGCTCTTTGTTATGTCTTTTTCTATTAAGGCTTGGTTTTTTCAATTTTCTCTTATTTATTAGAAAATAATATAAATCATATTCTAGGATCTCATTTAATAACTTAAGTTTTTAGGTGATATGGTTCTTTGATATGGTATCAGAACCTTGTTGACTCAATAGTTACGAGTTCGAATTTCACCGTCCTCATTCTATTTGATGAAAAATCAAGCACATAATAGTATTGGTTTGTATAAGTTTCGAGCTCAAATGGCTTTCACTTAAAGGGAGTGTTAAAGAATAATATGAATCATATTCTGAAGTTTTATCTAATAGTTTAAGTTTCTAGGTGAGATAGTTCCTTTATATTATTAATATCCCATTATTATTATTTTTTGGGAGGTTTATTGTTTTGCTATCCTATAAATTTTCCTCATACTTCCCAACATATAAGAATTAGATAGCCATATGAGATGCAACATTATTTCACAAATATTGCGATTTGATGGTAATGTGATGGGATTTATTGCCATTTTTATTCTTAGTTCTTCAAGATTTTATCCTTAGCTTCCCTCTTTCTGTTCATTTACTATAGTAGAAGTAGAAGTTCAATTGTCGACGTGTGCTTTTGAGAAATCTAGAATAATAATAATAATAATAATAATAATAATAATAATAATAATAAAACATGAGTTAATGTAGTAAAAAAGAAAACATGAATGATGTTCCTTAAAACAATCGAATTAAAGAAGAAATACTAATAAGTGAATCTCATATCCAACACACCATAATAAAATTAATTTATTTCTTAATTTAAAAAATAATATCTATAATTTAGGAAAGTTTATCTGGATGAATGTAGTTCATCAAATATAATTTATTAAATTTGCACACATCATAAATCTAATACTAATTATGAACATTTTTATATTTAATATTAAAATCATAATTATGTGATGAAATAAAAAAAAATCAATCACAAAATAATATGAAAATAAAATAAAATAATGTGTAATATTGTATTAATTTAGTTCATAATTTTAAATAATGAATTAGGATTAGGCTCACCTAATAATTTTTATATTATATCTTGTTGTCCTAAAATATCAAAACAAATGTAAAAGAGTTAAGAGTTATTTTGATTTTATTTTAAAAAACATTTCTGGAAATATTTATTTTTCAAATTAAATTTCACATTTTATATAAATTCATAAATTAGCAGTGCAAATAAAATTCCTATATAATCCTTCATATCTTTCTCACAAGACTCGGGAAAAAGAAAGAGCTGCATCTACTCCACCTTTCATGGCAACAAAAGTTCTGCCACCAAAACAGCTCCAAAACCTTCGTTTCTTCATCACAAGGTCCCTCAACACTTCCTCCTCCTCTAAAACCACCTCCGCCGTCTCCCCTTTAAATTTGGCTGAAAAACCCGAAACCCCTATTCAAGAACCTCCCACTATTGTTCAAGATCATGCAAAACCATCCATCCTAGACTTTAATGACCACCAAAAACTTTTCTCAAACTTGCCAACTACCAAACTCTTGCGTGCATCTTCAAATCTTCACATGGTTTCTATAGGACCTCTGGTTGACTTTGGGATGCGGGTTATGAACTCCAGGATTATGGAGACAGACAATATTGTACGTGATGTTGTGTTAGAGGCGGTAAGGCATACGTTCTATAAACACTTTTGTGCTGGAGAAGATGTTGTCGAGGCCAGAAGGTGTATTGAGAGAGTTAATGAAGCCGGTTTGAGAGTTATGTTGGATTTTGCTGTTGAATATACGAGTAATAATGATGCTTGTGATCATAATTTGAAAGGTTTTCTTGATTCGGTTCAATCTGCCATGTCTCTTCCTCCATCTTCTGTAAGATTTATATCTTCCTTAATTAGCCCCATTTTCTTTTTTATGTTAAGGTATTTTTTTCCCTTTCTTTAGTTTTTTTCAAGGATTTCTTGTCTCTGTTCTGTTTTTCTTGAATATTTTTTTTATGAGCCGACAAGTTCCATCTTCTTCAAAGTAAAGCTAGAGACCAATTTGCTAATTTTGTATGCTAATTTTGTTTTATTTTTTGCATCAGGTGAGCAGTGTGGTGGCAAAGGTCACAGCAATGCTCCCCTTAAGCTTGTTAGAGAGAGTTAGTGATTTGTTAAGGTGGCAACAAAGAGATCCTTCTTTTAACCTTCCATGGAAACAACGCAGTTTTCCAGTTTTTTCTGGTTCTAGCCCTCTGTATCATACACTTGAAAAACCAGAGCCATTAACCCCACAAGAAGAGACTGATCTTCAATCAGGCCAGGAGAGATTGTGGAAACTGTGTGAAAAATGTGTCCAGGCCAATATCCCTTTAACGGTGGATGCAGAGCATATATCTGTTCAGCCTGCCATTGATTACTTGACATACTTGACAGCAATCAAGTACAACAAAAATGACAATCCCATTGTGTATGGTACAATTCAAGCCTACTTGAAAGACGCAAAAGAGAGGTTGTTACTTGCAACTAAAGCCGTTGACGAGATGGGAGTTCCCATGGGGTTTAAGTTAGTGAGAGGTGCTTATATGTCAAGTGAAAGAAAAATAGCCTCTTCATTAGGCTATGAATCTCCAATTCACAATACTATTCAAGAGACACATGCTTGCTACAACGATTGCGCTGCTTTCATGCTTGAAAACATCGCTAATAGCTCAAATGCAGTCATTCTTGCAACGCATAACGTTGAATCAGGTAAAGAGATGAAGGGGGCTCATATGTTACTGATTAATTATAGCTATCGGCATTGAGGATTTGATTCAGGGTTCTTTGTACATTGTACAGGAAGACTGGCAGCGACTAAGGCCATAGACTTGGGGATTGAGAAGAGGAACCGAAAGCTCGAGTTTGCTCAGCTCTATGGAATGTCTGATGCGCTTTCATTTGGTCTGAGAAATGCAGGTTTTCTAGTTAGCAAATACACGCCATATGGACCTATTCAGATGGTTATCCCCTACCTTCTAAGGAGGGCTGAGGAGAACAGGGGACTGTTATCTGCTTCGAGCATTGACAGGGATCTCATGAGGTAAGCAATCTAAAACCAGAGGGTTTTGACAAAAAGGTCGCAGCGGTCTGATTCTTATTTTTCTGCAGGAAGGAGTTGAAGAGAAGACTCAAAGCAGCGATATTTTGAAGTGGGGTTCAAAGCCTCGAATGGCAAGCTGACAGCAATCGCTGCAAATAAACAAAATTTAGATGTAATGAAATTATGTATTCAAGAGCAAATTAATCGTTAATGCAATGTAATTCATGGTGTATTACAAGAAGAGAACTGTTCGTAATGTCTTGCAACATATTTGATTAGCTCTTCCCTTCTGCTTTACTGCAACCTCAAAAGTTCACAACCATTCTTTTCTTACCCTCAAAGGGACAAGCCTGCTAATTTGGAAATAAAAAACAACTTCAAGTCTTCTCTGCAGCTTGGCTGATGGGTTCACCCTTCACAATAATGCTTTGGGAAATAAAAAAAACAACGAAAAATTAATGATCACACAGCAGGAATCAGATCAGGTGCATGAAATTCAGCACAGAGGGCCGCAAATTGTTCACGTGACATAACTTGATGCGCAAGGAAAAGAGCCAACCCCCATAAATAAATAAAAAAATGGTGCTATTATGGGTGTAAGAATCATTTGATATGGAGTGACAGCTGAGTGGAAGAGCACTGCATTTCCAGGAAAATGACAGGCAGTGGGAGAAACCATCCACCTGTGTGATCTCATCTCTCCATAAACAAAACCAAAAAAAATAGATTACAGGGCATCCGCCGCTTTCCACACGCTTAGCCAGCTGCCTTGAGTACTAATGTTTTCGAAAACATGTTCACGACAAGAAATCTGAGTATGGAATCCATGATCCTCTAGGAGTCTCTGTGATGTAATTGCGTACGAAAGCACCAGGAAACCCTACCAAAGAGCTTTCGAGATGCGGAGTACATGGAAGTAAAAGGGCTTTGTATTTGAAATTATGTTTTTTTTTTTTTAATATTTTTTTTTTATTTTAAATTAAAAATTTTAGTGTTTTTAGATTATTTTTATATGTTGCTATCAAAAATAATTTTATAAAAATAAAAAAATATTATTTTGATGCATTTTTGAATTAAAAGTATTTTTCAAAAACAACCTTTTACTTTTTTAGATTCAAATTATTTTTAAGTGTTTTTGGATTGTTTTAATGTGCTGCTAAAAAAATAAAAAATATATATATTTTAATATATTTTAAAATAAAAATTACTTTAAAAATTAATTTTATCACACCATCAAACAAATTTTTAAAAACACTCTAAGGAGGTGTTTGTAAATGCGGTTGCGGTTATTTTTTAAAGTGATTTTTATTTATAAATACATCAAAATGATATTTTTTTATTTTTTAAAAATTATTTTTGACATCAATATATCAAAATGATCTAAAAATAATAAAAAAATTCATGTAAAATAAAATAAAATAAAATTCAATAACTGACAGTACAACCACAATGCCAAACAGTAACTAAACCTCCGATACCAAACACATTATATAAAGAGAAGCTCATAAATTCAAACAAAGACATGGAGGTGGGATATGTAAATGGCTTATCAATGATAAAAAAAACATAAAAGATCAATTGTAAATTATTAGACAAATAACGAGCTTCAAAGTGGTTTTTACTTGGTAAATTATATATATATATATATATATATATATATATTTTAATGTAGAAGAAGCAAGGAAGACAAGAGGACATAAAATAAGATGACCACTTGCTTAATTATTTGTGAATATGATTGAGATTGTTTTGAAAATATCTTTTATTTAAAAATATACTAAAATAATTTTTTTAAAAAAAATATTTTTGACATCAAAACATTAAAATGATCTACAAATATTAAAAAAATATTTTTTTAAAAAAATAAAAAACGCTTTCCAATTACAATTTCAAACACCCCCTAAGTGTCTGTTTGTGTTTGTGATCAACGTTGCTTTTAAAATTGTTTTTCATTCATAAATGCATCAAAATAATATATTTTTTTCAAACTATTTTTTATAACAGCACATGAAAATGATCTAAGAACACTAAAAATTTACATAAAAATAAACAAAATTATTCTTTTTTAAAATAGTTTTCCAAATACGTTCTAAAACACCCCTTAAAAGTGATATCAACCAAGTTATTAATGGTGAAAGAGATCCCTCAATGCATGCATATTTTTGTTACAGTGTTATTATTATATTGTGTCTATGATATTTGTGTGATTTTTGAAGAAAAAGAAATCATTTCTTAAATAATTGATTTAGTTTCTTAAAAATAAGTTTTGTTTCTCAAGAGAATGTTATATATATTAGTAATTTTAATCTAAATGATTTAAAAGATGCTAGATCATTTTATTTTTCTTTCATCCCTTTTTAATTTCATAGGAAATTTGTTATCATTGGTTTCTCAATTATGATGTTTACGAGGAAGAAGGCTTAAGGATGTGGGCATAGTTTTACTCATCATGTTTGTTTATTAAAAACTTTATTTGCTTTTATAATTCTACTTAATATATTAATATAATAAAAGATTTAGGTATGATCCTAGCTTCTTCAAATTCAAATTTATATCAATAGTGAATTAGGTAAAAAAAAATTAATTCTCGAGATTTTCACCCTTTCAATTAAAAACTTTTATACCCTAATTAGATGGAATTAGGCTTGAAATTATGATAAATAAATAAATAAAAAGATAGATAAGTGAAAAGTAAAATACAAAGAAAATACATGACTCATTGAAAATTCATGATAATTTTTATTTGGATCCAAATTTGTATTTTGAATCTTTTTTATTTCAACTTCTAGATTTAGAAAAGGAGATAGAAAATCTCCGAAAATTAGTGAGAGGGAGCAAATCATCAAATGTCATGATTTTGACAACCAAAATAGAAAGTTTAGTGTCATATAGTTTTACTCTATAAAAAAAATTTCATGATGAACATTTCAATAAATAAAGGATTAACCTTATCTAACTTGATATTAAAACCCAAGTTAGCCCAAAATAAAAAATGGTTCAAAACACCTTTGTGTTGATTTTTTTTTATGGTGAAAAAAGATTACTTTGATTTTTTTTGTCAATCTGGTTTGATCCTCCTAACTCGTGACCCAATCTTTCCCCTGTATCAACTCTTAGGTTGATTTTTAAAAACTCATATCAGCTATTTTATCCTTTCTGATATCTAATTCAGGAGTTGAGTTTTAATATTATGATAATAATTATTTTTATCACTATATTACTCAGTTAACCTAAGTTGACCATCTCAACCCTTAACTCAAGTTTTTTCCAAGGTCAATCTTCAAGTTGATTTTTAAAATTATAATTTATCATTATATTAACCCAATCAATGATCAAGAGTTACGAATCAGCATTGTCCCATGTCAAACTCGAAATCAATTTTTAAAATTATAATAATAAATATTTTTATTGTTACATTGACTTGGTCAACTTGGGTTGACATTTCCGCCCCAGACCTCGCTCTAAATTGATCATTAAGTTGAGTTTTAAGACTTTGATGATAATGATTTTTTTTTATCATTATATATCTTAGTTGAATAATTTTATAATCGAAATTTTTTACAATGATATTTTAAAAATAAAAAATATTATCTTTGGAGACATATATGATATATAAATCCTATTTTATAATTTTTATATCTCTATCTCTTCAATCAAATACTTTTCTATTTTCTATGTCTTTATATTTATTGTTATGAGATGGTATTCAATTTCTATCTTATTGTTGTTTTCTATAATTAACTTATCTCTAATACTTGTTTCTCCATGCTTTGTCATCGTTTTAAAATACTAAGAATCTGTTTGGCAACGCGGTTAATTGTCATTAGTCAAAGATTTAAATTTTGTTTTTTTATTTAAAATTATTTTTAGTGGCCTTAATTTGGAAAATAACAAACATAAACGACACGTCGTTTCACGTCTTCCTACCCATATAATTTTGCCTGTCGTTTTCGGTTCCACTGTTAATGGAGTTCTTATGCAACAACACGCATCAAGCTCCAATTGGTTTGCAAAACGTACCAGTCTCGTCCAACATATCCACTTTCTATTTCTCAATTATAGAAAATATATGTAGATATATTTTTGGAGCTATTCATTACCAGGCTAAAAAAAATTAAAAACCCAGGTATATGTTCTTTGTGTTGGCTTAATGTAGTGATAAATTCACGTTTTTGAGATTAAACAATTTGATGTCAATGAAAAAGATTTGTGGGTTTTATTTTTCAGCCTTATTGGTTCATATTCTCACCATCAAATTCAGTGCTTTCTTTTTTTCTTGTCTCTGAGTTCTCTTTTAGATACATTCACTGTTATGGGAATTCGAGCTCCTGTTGGCTGATTATTTTTTTGGTCGGTAGAAGTTTTGTTTGAATTCATTTAGGCTTGAGAAAAAGTTCCATTGTTTGTTGTTAGTGTATAGTATTATGAATTGGACATGTTCATTTTTAGCATCGATAAACTTCTCCTTAATTTTTTTCTTGCATTTATTTTATCTGGTCATCTATACTGTAGCTGTTATCTACTGCCATGCTTCTTTTGAAGGTGGTTTCCTTTGCTTTAGTTTGTGCTCGTTATTGTTCCTGTCATTTCTAAACAGCTATGCTATTGCTGTGTCTTCAGTATTATTGAACGATATTAGTTGCCGTCATTGTGCTTGTATGTATACTTCTAATTAGGATCTTTACCAGTTATGAAACATTCTTGTATACCTATATACTTGAAATTAACTCTTAAATCTCTGCACTTGTTTTCATTTTCCTTGACTAACCAGAACGGTCACTTGCATGCTTAGAATGTTTTGGTTAATTTTGATACTCTCATGGTTTACTAACACTCCAGTTAAGAATGAGGTTTGATTCCTTTTTATTTCAATTATGTTTATGTATTCAATGTGTAATAACTAACAGTATTAGCTGTATGATTTTCAGCTAATTAAATTTTGGTTTTGCAGATGATTTGAGATTGGTTAGTGGATTGCCATGTCAGGGAGAGTTAGGTCTTCTGCCTTGTGGCATACTAAAGTGTCTTTCAAATAGTAGCATGGAGAAGAAAAAAATAGATGAATATGAACCAGGACCGCTTCCTTCACCTAGACCACTGGATAGGTTTGGCTTTGTGAAGCAAGAGGCTAATAATTCAACACATGGTTTAACCAAGGGAAGGTCAGCTTATGAATTTGAGAGGTATGCTGTTTCTTTCGTAGGTCACTTCCAGTATTCCCAATGAGTTAATGTCAAAGGTTCATTGATGGATATTCCTTGCATAATAATAGATAATAATCTTGATTATTGATTGTGGACATAAAAAAATTCAGGGAGGAAAGAAGGGTAAGAAATTGGAGGAAGATGATTGGGGTTGGAGGGAGTGATTGGAAGCATTATGTTCGAAGAAAACCTCATGTTGTTAAGAGGTGCATAAGGAAAGGAGTCCCTGATTGTTTAAGGGGTCTTGTTTGGCAGTTGATATCTGGAAGTCGAGACATTTTGCTGATGAACCCTGGGGTATATGAGGAACTTCTTCACTTGTTATGTTTAGATATAACCTAAGTTATTTTGCTTATCATTTTAGTACTGAGATTCTATTTGTAATGTGTAGTGGCTTTGCTTAATTTATCTTTGAGCCTTAAAATCATTCATTCATCTTTAGTTCTTCAGATGTTACCGGACTCCCTCACTTTTTCCTTTTTCTGAATATTTTGCACATTGGTTTGTTCACTTCAACACATAGGTGTTAGAGGCACAAGATTTTAAGCTATCAGAGAATAAAACTTAAAATCAAAGTCCATGTTGATTGATTAAATCATGCATTGGTTTTCCATCTTAATGTTTCAACAATTTGTCAATATACTTGATTCAACTGTGGCTCATTATGAGTGGATGGTATATCGGTATGCTAAAAAGAGCATTTGCTGGTGGCAATGCCTAAAATTCTTGGGCTTAGTTTGTGATGGCCTGATATACTCATCTGGATGATTTAGATGTATGAATTTCAGGACTTTGCTTGATTGCCACAAAGACCTTAAGTTTTTTCTAGTTTGTTATATGAATGAATGAATTTCATAGATCAAAAACTGGAAATTTCCCAGTTTACCAGAGTAATTTACATCTAAATGAGAAAGAAAACTTATCTTAAAAAAATTCCAGAAGTTACAAATTCTGGAAATGTTTGGGTTACTAATTGCTTCCTGCAAAATCTTAGTATCTTGAAGCCCTAGCTGGACAGTCTGAACAATGTTCTTTACAGTGTTACCTTTATCTACTGCAACAGTATTATGAACTCTTTGGTTCCTTCCTTCCAAATACAGTAGAAAAGAAAACCAATGAAGCCTCATAACAATAGATTGATAAGAATTTTTCTGAATTGCGATTTTTTCCAAGTTCATCTCAGAGTTCCAAACAGAAACAACCCTATTATTCCCACAAATTTGCAGAATTGGTTGCCAGACTCTTTTAGAGAATATACAAGTGAAGAAGAGGTGATTTCTGTCTTCATCATCCTTTGTTTAACACAGAAACTGAAGTCACAACCCTATCCATTTCGATGTGCCTCATCTTTAGAGTTAACCTGTCCAGAATAGCTAGCCAGAAAATAAAGTTGTGCCTTGGAGTACATAGAGGCCCTCAAATCAACTTAAACCTGTCCACTCTGCGTTGTTTTTTCTTGATCAAATCCCAAGCACTCATAGAAGAGAATTGCCCATCATTAGTGAGTTTCCATGTAACACCATTGCTATGCAAAGGATAAGGGAAGACAAAGCCACAAATAGCACAATGAATGGCTTCCATGGCATCTAAGCAAACCATTTACTTTAAATGCTGTTTATCACCTGTAAAAGCCTTGCTGTAGAAGGCGATTCAGATTAAAAAATATCTCCTGACCATATTGTTTGACCAAGGGTCCATGAGGATGCCAAGAGTCCCACAAGTGATGGATAATTCTCTCTGTTGTGTATTCAATGCTCTAAATAGTCCCGAATTAAGTTCAAGAACATTCATTGCAGACATTTAAGCACCACTGGCCTTTTCCCTTAAGAAAGACTGTAAAACATTGCCTATATTTCCCATTTACTTGACAGTTATGTCTCTATAATCTCCTTCCCTGGGGAAGCTATGTAGCATAACAAGGAAGGGATCAGCTAGGAAACCTTGTTGAGCAATTGTGTCTTGCCTTACTGATTAATGTTAAAGTTGTATGTAAGAAAATGAAAAATAAAGTGTGCATTGACATATACAAGGTTGCTTGTTTAGTTTGTACTCATTATCTCACATATTCTCTTCTTAAAAGACATTTAAAATTCAAATAGTATTGCCTCTGTATTGATGTGTGACTGCCTTGTAATTTAGATTCAGGGCTACTGTTTGATCAATGCACATTGTTACTTCTGGGAAATTTAAGGTTTCTTGTACATAGATAAATGGTGATTTGTTCTGGAGTTGAAATTGAAAGCTGAAGGGGATGACATGATATCTGTAGGAACAGTGCCTATGAACACAATCCAGGGAGCTGCTTTGGTGTATACATATATGAAATTTTTGGCTCTGACTAGGGCTCTACAACTCTCACATTAAAATTAATGGATCGGTGCTGAAATTATTGCATATTACATACAATGAAGCTTTATTCCAAAAAAATCTGTAGATCGTTTTGCAAGTACAGTAGGTAAAATAAAACAAATCATATTCTTCTTAGAAGATGTTGAGAAGGGATATTTCTTTTTTATAGCCCTTAATGGCATCCAATCATGTATCCTTCAGTGCTTTTCCTTCTTTTGTTCTTTGTAAGGAATCTAAGCTAGACAAAGGATTTTGTTCTTCTATTCCAATTTTTTACAATTTTAGCTTTCCATCAGGGTAGCTAAGAGGATTTTAGACCTCTTGAGGGTTTGGAGAAGCTCTTTTCCTAATCCTCTCTAATAACCCATGGCTATTTTCCTTATCCACTGTGAACCAAATTTGGAAGGATAAATTGCTTTATGAGATAATTTTTTTTGTTTAGGGCACATTAATAGGGTAGACGCTAATGAGCTTTTGCACATAATAGACCAAATAAGGCTTTGTCTTCTTATGTGCCTTCATATGAGAGACACAAGAGTGATTTGTTTTCTTTGTACACTTGCAAAGAAATTTTACAAGAAGTATTGGCTTGGGATTTATTCTTAGAAAATTTTACTACTACATGACCTGTAGATTATCCGTGAAAAGTTTAAGTGGCGGGAAATTATATCCTAAAAAGAATAAATGAATGCACAGTCCTTGGTAACTGATGTTAATTTTAGCTTTTCATGTTAGTATTTCATTTCATGCTCTTTTCCCTCTGCTTGAATGTGCACATAGCCACACATGGATTAATTTGTGTTATAATGATGAAACTATATCTTTACTGCAGCAACTAGTTATATATGAGACATCAGCATCGGAGCTGGATATAATTAGAGATATTTCTCGGACCTTCCCATCACATGTTTTCTTCCAGCAGAGACATGGTCCTGGTCAAAGGTCCCTATACAATGTTTTGAAGGCTTACTCTGTATATGATAGAGATGTTGGATACGTCCAGGTCTGAGACTTGTGTGATTTATGGATCTTAAATTTACTTAATTCACCGACTGGAGAATGACTGCAATTGTTAAAAAATGCAGGGGATGGGATTTTTAGCTGGTCTACTACTTCTTTATATGAGCGAAGAGGATGCTTTATGGTTGTTGGTTGCATTGCTGAAAGGAGTGGTCCATGCTCCAATAGAGGGATTATACCAGGTAATTCATATATACAAGGAGCTTCTTGTTCACATTTGTAAAGTTGTGATTAGCTTAGATTATTGGCTGAAAGATGCTAATTCCCTACAATCATAGATATAGATCACTACCTAGTCAGCACAAACTGGGCGAGATAAAGCAACACGATGCAATAAGATTTGCATTTATACATCTCAACAAGTTTTCATGTAGCTTTGTTGTGGTGGCTCGATGGTTTAGAGAGAGTGCTGAAGCGTTATCATCCATCAACTTCCTCGATAATACATGCACCATATAATGGTGGTGTCACTTGCAACTTTTCACTTAATACTAGCTTATAGAATTATATCCTCTGTTAGCATTAAAAAATAAATGAACTATGCCCTCTGCTGATGAAATCAGGCTTGAATTTCCTTTTTCTCTCTCGCACACACCAAATGTGCACACTTACTCTTGGAATGCCTTGATAAGGAGCTGGCACCGCTTCTTGATATTACAAGGTGCATATTAATCTACATTGCAATTTCAAATACTGTAACCTAGAGGGGTGGCTTTCCGCTTCCTCAAACTTAGGAAAAGGCCACCCACAATGTAGTTTTAACTTTAATTCCGTACTTGTTAAGGAAATAAAAAATATTGTCTATTAGTTTTGAATTACACTTTGTGGAGACAAGTTTTATGTAGTTACCAAAATTATGAATCCACTAGTCATCGACAGTATCATGATCATTTGAAATTTGTTTATTTCATGTGATACCAAAAGGAGAGAGAATCTTTTTCCACCTAGTTATGGTGGCATCCTTTTCTGAGTTTTGTGGTTGCTTTAAGCTTTCTAGAGTTAGATTGATCTTTGTACATTCAATGGTAGGTTCACTGCATGCTTCATATAAATGAGCTGCTTCATACTTGAGAGAGGAAAAGGAATGTAATGGTCCGTAAACTGCCAAGATTTACAACTGTCTCAAAACCCCATCAACCATTTATTGGTATGATATTAGCATATGAACCACCTGTAGCCTCTTTTACTATTTTGAACTGGAGTGTGAGGGAACAGCACCTCATCCACTCTTCTTGGGCTTTGAAAACAATTTCATCCAGTGAGGAGTTGTATTTTATACATGTGTCAGGTGGGTCTGCCTCTTGTTCAACAATATCTGTTCCAGTTTGACTGCTTGATGAAGGAGCATATGCCGAAACTGGGAGAGCATTTCACCCAAGAAATGATAAATCCTAGCATGTATGCAAGTCAGTGGTTTATAACTGTTTTCTTATACTCTTTTCCATTCCACTTGGCCCTTCGGATTTGGGATGTCTTCCTTTATGAGGTCAGTTATTGATCATTTTATATGGTTTTTCTTGGAAGGATCATTCAAATGGTCTGGGAGTTAATACCTGTCTGCACTTTTTTCTTTCCCAGGGTGTTAAAATTGTTTTCAAAGTGGGTCTGGCACTGATAAAATTTTGCCATGATGACTTGGTGAGGATCCAAGATTTTTTTTTCTATTCTGAAAGAAATAGCTGCACATCCTCAGCTTATAATTGGTTCTCCTTTTGTTATCAGGTCAAATTGCCCTTTGAGAAGTTTATACATGCTTTGCGTAATTTCCCTGAGGGTGCAATGGATCCAGATACATTACTGCCTATGGCTAACTCCATCAAGGTTCTCTCTCTCTGTGGCTGGCGTGTTTAATCAAAGCAAAAAATTGAGTTTTATTTCAACTCTACATTCTACCATCATATCTCATCTATTATAATCATGGTTGCTCTGGTTATCTCCATCCATTTTCTGTATGTTGTGTCAGTTTATTCAATTATAATCAAAGACAGTCTTATGCTTCTATGATAATCTTTTGAGCCAATAAACAGGTAGTATTGGACGGTGATATAGAAGAAAAAGTTGGCTATCATTCAGTAACAATCCCTGTTTAAGCTGCCAAAAATTCTGATATTCTTAGATCTGTTTTGGTTGATTGGATACAACCACTTCTCCTTTGTATGTTTTGTTTTGTATTCTTGACACAGAATAGTGAAAAATATAAAATATAACCCCGAGAAAAAAATATGGTTCCTCCTAAAATCATGAATCAGTAGGAATTATTAATATTTGGAGCCATAAATATAAGTGGAACCATATTGTATTTTTGATGATTTATAAGGGGAGCCATATGTATCGTGTCTGATTGTACACATTTTATAATGGTCTTGGATATTCGAGCAACTTGGCTATATTTTAGGCAGTGCTTAAATTATGCTTAGACACACACCCCTAGCAATGTATTTAATATGTGTTAGCGTCTTGCATGCTGAACTGGCGTAGTTTTTGAGTAAAATTTTATTTATTATTCATGAAAAAGATGTGGATTCAATATCAGGTGTCCAGGCGTTTGGAAGAGCTGAAACAGGAGTATGACAAGAAGAATGGAACGTGAAGTCATTCTACATAAATTAACAGGGATGAGCAACAGTTACAATGAAGGTTTTTCTCATCTTTCAAGGGAGCTAAGCCTTTAAATATTCCATAAATTCTGATTCTTTTATTCTTTTGTTCTGAGCTATCTTATTGTATAAAAAATGTATATAAAGCATTTACTTTTGTCATGGCCTGATGCTCCATAGTTGCTTGGTGGAGTTGAAAATGTCCATGAAACATGTGATACATACGGATTAGAAAGCAGGGCAACGACATTAGTGGTCAGATCTAGTCATCTCCTACTAGGATGGGATTCTCTTCTTGATTGTAATGTATTGAATAAGATAGTGATAAGGATGACTAGATTGTGCCTTTTCAGCAATGATTACATGGGAGCTGTGTAATTTCGGTATAATAGTCCAAGAATTATACGCCTCTCATGCCCTGGACATGTCTTTCACCTTGTTAACCTTGAAATTTGTTTTCTATCATATAACTGCTCGAGTAAATCAACTAAAATGACTTGCTCGTCTGTTTACCTTGCTTGAAAGGTTAAGTGCGTGAGATGGTAATAATTGCTCTTAGCTACTTCTTAGAAAGAGTTGATTCACTTCATTTATTTTTGCTTCTTGTTCCTAGTTAAAGATTACAGGTCAATATAAGTCTCTTGTGCTAACCAGCCCATAAAGATTTTGACTGAGAGAATTCTTATCCAGCCAGATTGAGTTGGGACATCATCACAAAATAAGGGAAAACGCATCATAACCATGTGATCAAAATCAAGGGATTGTTTCTTATGTGTGTCATCATTGAGAAAACGTGCAACTGCCAAATTGTTCTTAAACATCCTTGAACATCTGTAAAATCTCCTGAACTTGTTCTTCGGAATGAAGTGTGATTCCATCATCTGTCTTCAGTTTCAGCTTTCAAGGTGCTAGCTAACCATTTCAATGGCGTAGAATAGTTGAAGATTCAAGTTGTTTGGTCCCCTGCACCGGGCCTGCAGATAAGCATCGTTACATTCATGGGAGCACCATGATTGTTTTTTCAACAAGAAGATATACAGAAGAATCGCCTTTTTCAGGTAAGTTCCATGCGCTTGCTGCTCGGTGTCTAGTGGTTTTTACTTTCCGCCTACCGTGCAAAAGCAGAGGGCTCTAATGAAGCTAATGTCTTGACAGAATTTATTCCTGGCCAGTGGATGCTCATGCAATTTGACGGAGGTGTCGGCATGCCTTTCATTTAATAATGCTGCTGGCAACCATTAAAGTGAGATTTAAAGAAGTCATCAATATGTTTTGTTAGAATCACTAACTAAAATAAATGTTTCTAAACCATTTTTTTAACATTTTAATACAGAAAAACATAACCCTTTATCTCTATTTTTTTTTATTTTTTTTATTTTTCTCAATGAATTAAATATAAGAATTTGACTCCTTTACAGAAGGAAATTATTCTTTGTGAAAGTTAATAATAACAAATCACCTCATTGAGTTTGATGGCTATATTTGTTTGGCAGTATGTTTAAAAGTTTTTTTTTTAATTATTTTTTATTTTTGTACTTTAAATCAATTGTTTTTAGATTATTTTTATGTATTAATATTAAAAATAGTTTTTAAAAAATAAAAAAATCATTTTGATATATTTTTGAAAGAAAAGTATTTTTAAAAGCAAATTTAATCACCCTCACAAATAATTACATGTAAAAGATATAGGAAAAAAATACGTATTTAATTTAAAATCTCTTCTCATCTTTAAAATCTAGAAAATAATATATATATATATAAACAATCAAAATAATAATTTCAATTATTTTTACAAAAAATATTTAAAATCTAAAAACATGCTCTTAAAACATTCATGCCTCAGGAATTTGAAAAGTGGAAGGGTTATCTTAGGATATGGAAATGCTGTGGGGACCCAAACTGGCAAGCAAGACGAGCGTGAAAATAGCAAAAAGCAAAGAGAGACAAAAGAGGCAGGCCGTAAACGTCTGGAGTGGGAATAGTGATGTGTCGTGTCAGCTGTCCCAGACAAGCTAGCTGGCTGCTGCGACTTCTCATCATCAACAGACAGCACAGGGCAGCAACCACTCAACACAAACGTACTTGAACTTTTATAGCTTAAACCTATATATATATATATATATAATGAGTTTTTAATAATTTGTGGCTGTTGTTAAAAGTATTTTTTATTTATAATTATATTAAAAAGGTATTTTTATAAATAAAAATAATTGGTAAATTTACTTTTTATTTATTGTTATAATCATAAAAGGAAATATGACCGCTAATAATGAAGAAGAGGCACACGCTTCTATAAATAATTTGAATCGCCTAAACTGGGGGTATATTAAAGTGTGATAATTGTTTTTTAATGTATTAAAATAATATTTTTTTATTTATTGTTAAAAGATTATTTTAATATTAATATATTAAAAATGATTTGAAAAAAATAAAAAAAATAATTAAGATCAAAGAAAAAGAATTTAAAAGATTATTTTAATACTAATATATTAAAAATGATTTGAAAAAAACACAAAAAAATAATTAAGATCAAAGAAAAAGAATTTAAAAGATTATTTTAATATTAATATATTAAAAATGATATTAAAAAATAAATAAAAAAGTAATTAAAATCAAAGAAAAAGAATATATTTTTAAAATGGAAAGACAAACAAACTCCGCAAATAATGGAAGAATGCTTATTTTGCAAACACGTAAAGGGTAATATAGTCATTAGCTTACCGAAAATGTCGCCGTCCAATCTTCGAGGAAATTCACGTGAAATAAAAAACAAAGTTTTGGTAGTGGCATAAACGTAATGTACACAAATCTCATGGTTATTTCGAAACGACCCTAGCCAGCCAGTCCTTCCTATATAAGCCCTGTATTTCTCTCATAACTCTCATAAAATAATCTTGCAATTTTAAGGCCATAAAAATCTCTCTCATCACAAACAAATTTAGGGTTTGTTGGTTGGGTGACTATTTTCGCCGTCTTTGCTTTCAAAATTCAATCTTGACCTGTTTTCTTTTATGCTTTTTTGAAAGGTAAGGTGCATTGCTTTTGTTTTGTCAGCTTCGGTTTTGCAATATTGGTGCGTTTGTTTAATTCTGGTTATGGTTTGTAGGGTATTTTTTTTTTTTTAATTGGAGAAAAGAGGGGGTTCGCAAACGAGATTAGCTTCTAGATTTGATATATTTTATTGGTAAGTGTTTTTTCCCCGTCTTTCTGGTAACTGTTGCATAGATTGTTAGTGTAGATATTGATTTGGACTTGTTTTTGTTTTGCTGTTCTTTATGTTTTATGTGTATGTTAATTGTTCTGATCCTTGATATAATGAAAGCCCTGAGGCTTTTATTTTTATGGATTCGTTAAGGTTTATGGATTTGGTTGATGTTTCTTAGCAATGATTTTGGTTCTAAACTAGGTTTTTTTGTTACGTTGATGCTTGTAATAAAATTAATATTTGAAAAAAAAGGCTTGGCAAGTTTTCTTCTGAGAATACCTTATTTTAATGGAAGCTGCTTAGCAATTTTTTATTTTATTTTGCAACTTATTTAAAACTAAATGGTGTTCGGGAATTTGAACTCCTTTGTATGGCTGTGAATCTGTTTAATGTTTTAAATTATATTTTTATTTATTTTATTTCACTAATGATTTGGCAATTGATTACCAAAAAAAAAAGATTTGGTAATTGATTAGTGATTCTTGAGGCTTGTTTTGTCTGTTGGTTTTCATCTCCAATACGTCTCTATCATGAACACATGAGAAGTTCTCTACTTACCCCCCCCCCCCCCCTCATCATTTTGTTGAATTGCTTCTTTGATCTCCTTGTGGTCTCAAAATATTTTTTAAGTATGTAGCTATTGGAATTTCGCTATTATTTTTGTGATCATAAACTAGTTTCTTTGAGTTTTGTGCTAATTGCAATCCTGTGTGATTCTTACAGACGAGACTGAATGATCTAATGGAGTCTAAAGGTGGCAAGAAGAAGTCTAGTAGTAGTAAATCCTTACTTTACGAAGCTCCCCTCGGTTACAGCATTGAAGACCTCAGACCTGCCGGTGGAATCAAGAAGTTCAGATCTGCTGCATACTCCAACGTGAGCTTGAAGTTAATCGATTTGCTTTTCCATTGGCTTTTGTTTGTGCTACCGGTTTCTTAATCTTGTCTCTTGTTTATTTGTGCAGTGCGTTCGAAAACCATCCTGAGATTTTCCAAGTGTTGACATAACCCCATTTTAGCTCTTTCGCACACTCAATTGTCTTTAGTCTGTTTTTTTCTGTTCTGCTTTCCTCGTTCTCTTGTACTCTTTTCTGCATTTTATCTGCTGACTGTGAGGTGAGATGGCGCTGCCAGCCTCTGCAATCGGATTTGAAGGTTACGAAAAAAGGCTCGAAATCTCTTTTCTAGAGCCTGGCTTCTTTTCTGACCCTGAAGGGAAGGGCCTCAGGTCTTTGTCCAAGGCTCAACTGGACGAGATTCTCAAACCAGCTGAATGTACTATTGTTGATACGCTATCAAATGACCAGGTTGATTCTTATGTCCTGTCGGAATCTAGTCTCTTTGTGTACCCTTACAAAGTTATTATCAAAACCTGTGGGACTACCAAGCTGCTTCTCTCGATACCGGTGATTCTTAAGCTCGCTGATGCCCTTTCACTCACTGTTGGTTCTGTGAGGTATACTCGTGGGAGCTTTATATGCCCTGGGGCTCAGCCATATCCACACCGCAGCTTCTGTGAGGAGGTAACTGTCCTTAATGGCCATTTCAGTAAACTTGGTTTAAACAGTGTGGCATATGTGATGGGTAGTGTTGACAACACTCAGAAATGGCATGTTTACTCTGCCTCTGCTGATATTGAGAGCCATTCTGGCCCTGTTTACACTCTGGAAATGTGCATGACTGGTTTGGGCAGGAAACAAGCATCTGTCTTCTACAAAACACATTCGAGTTCAGCTGCTGTGATGACTGCAGATTCCGGTATAAGGAAAATCCTTCCACAGTCTGAGATCTGTGATTTTGATTTTGACCCTTGTGGTTACTCTATGAATGCCATTGAAGGGAGTACAATTTCCACAATCCACGTCACTCCAGAAGATGGTTTCAGCTATGCGAGTTTTGAGGCTGTGGGTTATGATCTTCAAGATTTGAATTTGAGTCAGCTGCTTCAAAGGGTTTTGGTTTGCTTTGAACCGACCATGTTCTCCATTGCACTGCATTCTAATATTGAGTGTGATGAACTTGTAGCGAAGTTTCCCCTGGATGTAGAAGGTTACTCCGGTGGAGGAGGGATCTATGAAACGCTTGGCAAAGGTGGATCGATCGTGTACCACAGCTTTGCTAGGACTGGAGGCAGTGCATCTCCCAGGTCTATACTGAAATGTTGTTGGAGTGAGGATGAGAAGGACGAGGAAGTTGAAGAGAAATAGTTGTTTTCTGCAATTTAATAAATGTCATTGGGTTATGATTCTGAGTTGTAGAGGCATTTGTCCATGCCTTGTGTTGTGTCTTTTACTATCAATTTAGTTTGACTTTGGATTAATAAATGTCATGGGGTTATTATCATTCTGAGTTATCAGATCTTGGAAGTGTAAAGCCTGTGTTTTATCATTCAAATGCATGCTATATACGTCTGGGTGCCATCTCCTTCAGTTTATCTTGATTGCTAGATGCACATCTGAGTTATATAATCGCTGCTGTGATGCCTGCTTTACTGCTACTCCTAAGTGAAGCAGCTTCCATTTCTATTCTGCGTTAAATTTCAAAATCGTTTCTTTTTTTATCCGAGAGTGTCTGCTGATTGCCCTGCGTCCCTTGGATGAAGGAAACCTGCAAAATAAAAATGAGGGAGCGGGGACAAATTTTCACGCACACTTGACTACTTTTGACTTTGTGGTTCCAGATTCTGCGGGTAAAAGTGATTAAAGTGTAAAAGCAGCAACAGAGCATATTATTAAGAGTTGATTGCTGGACGAAGTTGAGATTTTGATAGGAAGAGAGAGAACAAAAAAGCAGCCAAGCAGAACAATAGTTTTTTTTTAATTTTTGCGTCCACAATTTGGGAGTGGTAATGCTCAACCATTGATTTTTTTAAAAAAAAAAAAAAATCAAAAGGTTATATTATAATGTTGTGTTTAAAGTGGTTGTTGAGTTAGTTTGTGATTATTTTTGTTTGCTTTTGTTGTTGAAGTTTTAAAAAAAAAAAGTTTTATAAAAAACATTTTAGCTGCGATTCAAAATAAATTTTGAAATGTTTGGTTAAAATGTTGGTTGAGTTTGAAGTTTATTATAGAATAAAAAATAATCCCCTTTAGATAACAAATTAAAAATATAATACAAAAATAAAAATAATAAAATCTATAAACTGCAAAAATAGTTATGATTTTTTTTTAAAAAAATAGAAAAGATAGATAATATAAAAAGTTCGATGAGAAAATAAAATATATTTAAATAAAGTAATATTAAAAAAAAACAAGGCAATTAATACACTATTTGAATCCACACAACAAGACAATCAATTTATTACCATAATGTTTTATTTATGATCTTATTTTTTTAATAAAAGACAAAAAAATAAATAAGCACAAGAAATACTAATTAATGATTGAATTAACACACAAAATATTAATTAATTAATAACCCTAAAAAAATAAACACAAGTAAGTAATTAAGTAATCAACATATAGATATAAAAAAATACTTCAACTAAAAAAATCGCTTGCTTTTCTGTTCTCCTAGATTTGGCAAAAAAGAAAAAACAAAAAGGCTGCTTGCAGGAGCCATGAGGAGTGCAAAGCTTTTAGAAAAAAACCTGATAGCTGCTTTTTATCAATTGGAGTTTTGATCATTTTAATCGGTGGGACCCATATATTATTTCTGTGTTTTGATGTTAACCAAAATGAGTTAGTAGCTTTTTTTCAATCTTAATTTGTACCACAATACCAAATACCCACATTATGATATAGTAATATTCCTTGAAATGTTTTGAAGATATTCTTCCATTGTGCCCCATGCACTAAAAAATATTATATAAAATAACATTTTAGCAAGTCAAAAATCTAAAATTAAAAAAATATTAGACAAATCTCTTATACTCGAATTTGAAGGTTTTCCTATCATTGTTATTAAAATCATAGAGTCGAACTATTAAAATCTTATAATTTTATTAGTGTATTTACATGTTAAATCGGATCAAAAGTCAAAAATTAGTAAAATTTATGAAATCGAGTTTACCAAATATATGATATGAACCAAATTAGTTTTGAATTTGGTCTTAGAATGTATGTTGATCAATTTTGTGAGGTCAACCATATTTTTTAAATTATTTATTGGATTTAGTTGAAATTTTATAGAAAAATACTAGACATATGAAAAATATATTATGGTGAAGTGTTAGATCAAAGAAAGTTCAAAAACATATAACTTTATAAAGTCAAAATAAGTATATGAATCTTGTCAAATCCACCAAAATAGATAAATGTGTATTGTTTTGGACACTTCTAGAGCTATAAAATGGAACTTCGTTGCTATTCTAGTTGGAAAGCGAATAAGACATTTTAATATTTTTAAATATATATGATAAACTCAATAATTCATTTATATATTCGAGAGAGAGAGTGTTATGTGTTTCAAAGCATAATTGAAATCTATCGGAAATGTACGAAAACTAGACATCCGGACTACATGAAAAAATCATGACTAATAATGTGATTTAATTTATTGGCTTAAATTACCAATATATAACTAATTAAAAAAATACTTAAAATTTTACAATCTAATTCTACACTCCGACTTTATAATATGTTTTTCATGTCATGTTAAAAATACACTTGTTCCCCACCACAACTAGTTATATAGTATTTGAAACTATATTTCAAAAATGTTTTTGAAAAAAAAAATTATTTTTACTTCAAATTAAAAAAATAATATTTTTAAATATTTTCGTATGCTGATGTCAAAAATAATTTTTTTTAAAAAAAATATCATTTTAATGTGTTTTTTTTAAATAAAAACACTTTAAAAAACAGATTTAATCAAATTTCCAAATCATCATGTTGCTCTTTGAATTCATAGCGAAATTTAAACTCGATTTAAAAATAATATATACTTTTTTTATCAGACAAGAACAGTTTGATTGAGTAGATAATAATTGAAGAGGTGAGTGAGCATATAATGGGGGAATAAAAGGAGTGTCACGCATGCACTGGACCAGTTGAGGTGGGCAGACACAGAGTGCCTTTCAAAGATATGTGGGTCAAGCTTTCATGCCATATGATATGACCATAAGAATCAATTCTGCTGCTTTTCTCTCTACTTTCCGCACGTAAATGGACAAATATTAGCGAGCTTGTCATCTCTGATGGAAAGACACCATTTTATGCGTTCAGCTTTGGACCCTTTTCTCCATTGCTATGCACAGCTGGGAAGAGCATATTCGGTTGAAAGATTTCTTGCAATCTTCTCAGCCCATCAATGGATTTGTATTTTATTTATCAGAAGCACAAGCTCCTGTTGCTTGTGGATCTCTGGCTTCAAACTGCAGGGGAACCATCAAATCAGATCTGCACCGCAGACTGCACCAAGCATGCTCTTCGGTGTAATCCCAAGTCACAAGACTTGTGCTTTTCCCAGGAATTGACTCTGCAAATCTGTCTTTACTGGTTCTTTATCACTGTATTGTTTTTTGAAAAAATAGTGCTAAATAAAAATAAAAATAAAAACTTTACTTGTGTTCAGTTGTCTTATTTTTAACATCGACACATAAAATATCTAAAAACACCAATTTTTTTAATTTAAAATAATAATAAAAAAAATTTCAAAAATATTTTCTGAACACACACAAACACCCTAGAGGTCTAAAACATGATTTAATTGTGGTGCTTTTCGTATGAAAATACATCAAAATGTTTTTTTCAACATTAACACATTAATTGTGCGTCCATCATTTAAGAGGAATCATACAGACCACAAATGATGAACTGATTTTATCCATGGAAGATGTGTGTGGCTGTCTAAATTCACAACCCAGGAGAGTGCATGAACCGTGAAATCTGCCTACAAGGACAGATACAACACTTAACTTCTAGCCCATGAGAAAACACAAGATAAAGCAGGAGAGCATGTGTCATCAAGAATCAGGCATATCTACTTGCAATGTATTGAGCGTACACTGCCCAGCACATGGCCTAGCGAAGCGTGCAGAAATACGTGGAATTGTTTCTGGTGATTGTGACTCATTGCTGGTAGCAAGGTTATCTATAATGTTTGAGTTGATTTTTTTTTTTTATAATTGAAATAAAATATTTTAGTTATATATAAAAATAAAATTATTTAAGATTGTATAATTTAATTTAAAAAACATAATAAAATATTTTTTTTTGAATAAAATTATAAACATATTATCATCAATCTCACAAGATTATTACATTATCTAATTGCTATGATTTTTTCACATAATATATAAAAATATATAATGAGACTCCTCGTAAAATTTTATCTCAATCTAACGGTCAGATTAGAAAATATAATTAATATTATAAAATTATTTATTATTTAAAAAAAATACTATTCGGTTGCAATGGAACGAGCAGAACAAAACCGGAATATTTTAGCTGATATTTAATCAAAAAAATCTAGAACAAATTGAAATTTAAATTAAGATAAAAATAATATTATTTTTTCTCGCACGAATAGAAAGAAACAGACAACACTGGCTGGTACTAGAGGGTGGATGAATTATCATTATCAGCTTCGTGGTCTCTTGCTAACCTATAATTGGAGTTAAAGCAAATTCCATATGATCTCAAAAAGCATGAAGATGGTAAAGAAGCAAATGCTCAGGTGACAACGATGGGACTGCAGGTAAAACTATACCATGAACCTTTAAAAGGGTGGAAATGGCCAGCAAAAGACAATCTCAACCTAATTTACATATTCATTTCAACATCATTTTATCATCATTCATGAGTAAAGGCCAAACTTGCCAGAGCAACAGCTCCTACTGCGATGTTGCATTGCTGATGCTTTCGCATTGGAATAGCCATAACCTCTGTGGCTAAATGTATTCTCCTTCATGTTCAAAATAAAATAAAAAATGTGTAGCACTGCCTCCATTATTGCAGTTTAGGCCACTAGAATGATTTTTAGTTAATTTAACAGAAGCAAAAGATTTAGGCGCTTAGAATTAAACCCCTTGTTTCTTATATTGCAAAAAATCAACGTATTACTAGATGCATCAGATTCCGATTCGTATCTATCTGTATGGCCTCTGCAGCACTCAGTAGGGTCGAAACTTCCTAGCAGCTCTTAATTGTTGAATCCGCTTTCTGTCCTCTTCAAATTTGCTTCGAAGTGCCAAAATTTCTGCAAGGAAATTTAACTATCAATAACTTGCTTCACAACAATCAATGAAATGATAAAGATACCTGTTTGATCTGAAGATATTTTTCACGTAAAACTCAAACACATCCCAAATTGCAACGAGAAGCTACAACATGAGCCGTTGTTTCTTAGATAAAGAGAAAAATATTATCTTTTATGTTTCAAACAAGTGCATGTGGGATCTTTGAATGCTTATTATACATCAGGCATGTATCTCACCATAGTTACTTTAACTAGTATAGCATATTGCACAAAGAAACAGCACACTAATTTGCTATCAGTAAGACTCATCATACCGCTCTTCTGAGCTTCTCTTTTCTGAAACCGATAGAATTCTAGCCCAACTTCCTTGGGCTTTTTCTTGGTCTGATTCTCCACGGCAGCTGGAGCAACAGAGCCCACGGTGATTCCACTTTCAGAATCTGTTGTCTTTTTCCTTCCTTTGTGATGTTTAACAACTGTCCATCCCCCTTCTGCAGCTTGGGCTTCTCTTTCTTTTCTTTCCTGTACATGCCATATCAAGACAAATGAGAAACTGTACACTAGGAAGAAAGACCACAGGACATGATGGAAGCCTAAATCTACGATGACAAAAGAACACGTTGACCACTTAATTCGCCAATAGAAACATACAAATTAATTTTCACTTGAAGCGAGCAAAATATGAGACAGAATGGCATAAACTAAATGCTGAAATATGTAGCACTATAGCAAAACATCTACTTTACAGATTCTTCCAAATATGTTTGGCGGGAAAAACAGATATATCACTCATCTACCTTTGTCAAAAGATAACTGTGAACAACATATTTTTCCTGCACGCATGTTTTTGACAAACTCAAAGCGAAGTTTTCAATTTTGAGCCAGACAATGCATGCACAATTCTGTGATCACTCTAAGAAAAACATAGAAGTTCGGAGAAACAAAAATGAAAAGGGTTCCACCGCATTATGATTCAGTCTCAGAGGTGCACAGGAGACAATACCTGATCAAGTTTTTCCTCATGAGCAATTATGAACTCATCCAATCTTTGTTGCAGCACCTTCAGACCTGGTCTACTTTGATGGTAACCTGTAAGCCACTCTGTAATGCAAGTTTACAATCAAGAACCTAAATAACAAAGCATCGTTCATATATATAAAATCAACATTCAGAAAATAAACTAATATTGTGCATGGTGAAATCAGTCAGACAATTGAATAAAGAAATTTTTACCTAATACCCTTGCCCCATTCATGACATGCAAATCCTTAATGTCATGTTCCAGGAAAGCCATGAAATAGAAATGGATGCTTAAATGCTACACATTCAACACAGAATAAAAAGGGTGTACAGTTTTACTATATACTACTATTTATGGCCATCTGATGGTGTACATTACAAAAACAAAATTTCAAGGAGAATATTTGATCATTTAGTTTTATTTGATTATTTGAGATTTTTACTAGTTAATATGATTTTATGAAATTGAAGTGCTAAAACATAGTGCACGATATGATTCATACATACTTTTCATTCCTTTTGAGCAGTCCTCATCCCCGGAAGAAATACAATAAGCCTCATCCTGATTGGTTTCTCCCCTCTTTTCCATTATATTCTCATCCTCCTTTGATGTGTCATGCTCCCTTTTCTTTTTCTTAGATTTCTTGGATTTACCTGAAGAATGAGAAGTGCACCATGAGACAGCACACAAGAAAGCAATATAATGTTTTCAAGAAGAAACTCTGCATAACTGCATAACCAAACAAAGGAATTGTTTATTTGTGGATCTCTCATCTGTCCCGACTTCCAATAACATCTTTACTTTGCCCCTTCGGATTTTAATATCACCACCTAGCTCAATCAAGTTGCAAGGAAGAAAACAATAGTATGACAAACAAAGAGGATAGTATGAAAACTAAATGGATGTTCATTACTTTATTGTTTAATGTGGATTAGAGTGATCTCAAGTTCAAGAGAAAGAAACACAGCAGAATGAAAAAAGAGAGAAACCAAATCGTGGAAGCACTTTGCTGTGCATATGCAAAGAGAGTTTTAGAGGACACTGTAAATGAAATCACACAACTGCCATTTTCCCAAAAATAGCATTTAATCAATTTTGAGAACGAGTCAAAGCACCGAGGTATGCACTGATGTAATCTGTCTAAACAACATGGATTGACAAAATAACACAATATCTTAGTTACTACTGTCAAGAGATATCGTATGTCAATACATATTTCACCAAGATAAAATCCTATTGACTCACTTTTTAGTTCATTAAAACCATCTTCAGACTCAGCACAAAGTTGATCAGATTTCCCAACCAGAGCATTATTTTGCTCCCCACTTCTTTTTTTCTTTTTCCTTAGTTTGTTCCTTTTCTTTTCTCCTTCTGCTTTAGTCTCATCATCTTCTGAAACAAAAAAAAACACAAGTGAATGAGACAGATCATTAGAAATCTAGATAAGCAAAAAGTTTGCTATGTCTAAAACTCTAAACCTTTACTGATCCAAATAGAGTCACCACCATCAACGTTATTTCCCTCTTCCCTTTTCCCCCTCCTCCTCTTCTTCTTCTCAGTTGACTTGATCACTTTATTCCTTCCATCCTCTGTTTTTATCATTACATCAGAAATAAAATAATGATCAGGCACTGCTACCAGCAATTAATTTCAGTATTTACAGTTTCAAATATAGCAGCAATTTGGCAAAATCTATACATGACAAGTGATTAGATACCATGGACAAAACCAAGAATTCTTCATTGATTGCATACTACTTATCTGGACCTAAACTGATGGTTAGGAGTTCTACTAATTTATATATGATTCAGTCCCTGTCTATGAGTGCTATGGTGCCCGCTGGCTGGCTTGCCACAACAACCTTAAACAGTCTCTTATGTAGAGTGATTATGTAATTATCTTGTATGTCCCTTACTCAAAAACTACACTTTATGAAGTTTAATTCATTCTATAAAACCAGTATTGTAAGAAAAGAAGCTGCAATGATATTCTTCGATCTAAAGGGCTTCTTTTTTCCCTTGATCATTTGAAAAAACAGCTTGCACAGCCATTTTTCATTCTTCAAGACAATCCAGCTATTCCATGCGAGTAATGTAACTGGAATATCAAAAGTTTCATTGACAACCAGATTATGGTGAAGAATAGATCACTGGCTGTTATACCCATTTAGCATAGTAGTTCTCCTTCAGTCAAAGCATGTAAATCCTTGGTTAAAGCATCAGATGGAAGGGACAACGGAATATCTACTGACAAACCATGCTGAGCAAAGAACTTAACACATACTGCAAAACACTAAAAACTCCACTCATTACCTAGTTATGGACCTATACTTCTCCCACTGCTACAGTTTTTACCACTCTAGGAGAATCACCTCATTCACCACCCAAAAAAGGAAAAAAAGACACGCACATTGACTTCTTAACTCACAGATATTTATTTGTGAAATTTTAAATCTCTGGATACAAGGAAAAAAAGAACTTGCATCAACTATTTTGAACTTGGGAATCTCTATCGATTACAGTTCCATCTTTAACCAAAAGTTCAATAATGACAACAAAGCCAAAGAACTGGCAAAATAACAAGCTTTACAGATGATTTTAAAACTACTTGAACCACCCATTTTTGGTTGAGTTGTTACTATGCCAGAATTTCACAGCTGATGATTAGTAGCAAAAACACTTGTGAGACACAATAGCATTGCCTAATTCTCTTTCTGGAAACACCAACCTGCATTCATCCTCATTAACAAGATACCTATGAATCTGATATTTCTAATCTCCATTAAAGACTAAAGCTTGCTCTCTCGAAACGAATCGTTCATAAAAAACACATTCCTTACTACATGCATAAATTAAAAAAACCAAAACTATAACATAAAAGATTTTCCACAGAAAGACCCGCGACTCAGAATCAACTAAATTGTTTTTAAGAAAAAGAACTTGAAAGATGGTAAACTATTAAAAGCAGGGATGTTTGAATCAGGAGATACCCATTTCACTGAAGTCTCTATCGTTAGCATTCTTGTTCTTGTTCTGCTTCTTATCTACTTTTTCTTTCAAGCTCTCCATCTCTCTCTCTCTTAGAAACTCTTTTTTTCTCTCTTAGAGCGTCGCAGCTCGAGAAGAGGAGAAGCAAACGCCGAAACCAGGGTGCCACTTCCCTCATTCTGTAATGGTGGAAAGATAGGCCCTCATGTTTCAATTAATTGTTAATTTAGTCCCTGGAATTTTTTATTTAAGAATAATTCAAACTAAATAAAAAATTTAATTCAAACTAAATGCTTCATTTTTTTTCTATTTTAAAAATTATATTTTAAAAAGTTTAAAATATGTATTACAGTATTTGAGCTTGAGTTAGGATATATGCATCTTATAAAAGTCTAAAACAACCAGAGTTTTAATAGTTTAATTTGGGATCACAAAAAATACCTTAAAAAATATATGTTTTCTCAAATAAAAAAAATTATACTAGACTTTTCTCTTATTTTTTATTTTATTTTTATAAGAAATTAATTTGGTTCGGTTTCTCAACTTTAAAATTGAGTAAAAAAACAAAGAAATCCAATTGATTCGTTTATTTAATATAATATAGGAATTTTTCATTAATTAAACTACTTGATTATTTTGCTCAACCCTAATGAGTCAGGGTCTTAAAATAAAATAAGGAATTTTGAACAAAACTTCGAAAAACTAGAACCTAATTGAAATAACTTACAAAATCATTGAACTAAGAAGTCGTTTCCTAAGAAAAATATCATAAGTCTTTCTCCTGTTCTGTGCAGAACCAGAAAATCAAAACACTTAGCAGATTGTCAGAGCGAGTGAGAAAATCCCATAAAAATGGCAATTTTGACTCCTATAAGCAATGAGACTCAGTTGTTTATTCAAAGTATTTGTGCATCCGTGATGAAGGGTAGCTGGAACAATCTTTTGAGACCCAAATTTGGCTCTAACGATTACCATCTCATTACAACAACGGAGACAGTTCGTCAGGTACTTTTGAGACTCTCTTTATATGACCAAAGTCCTTGTCTTTCATGGGCTTTCTTTAGATGGATTGAAACTTCAGTTCCTAACTATAAACATCCATTGCAATCTTCATGGACTATGCTTTATATATTGACAAAGCATAAGCATTTCCAGACAGCTCATGCTTTTCTTGAAAATATTGCTTTCAAGGATTTTTTGTCAACTCAATCTGTTTTGAGTTCATTGGTGAAAATTCATGATGACCCAGATGTGAATTCTCATGTTTTGAGTTGGCTTATGATAGTTTATGGGAATTCCAAGATGACCCACGAGGCCATTCAGGTTTTTGAGCACATGAGAGTGAATGGGCTTAGACCACATTTGCATGCTTGTACTGTGTTATTGAATTCGTTGGCTAAGGAAAGGTTGACGGATACAGTGTGGAAAGTTTACAAGAAGATGGTTAAACTTGGGGTTGTAGCTAATATTCATGTGTATAATGTGTTGCTTCATGCTTGTAGTAAGTCTGGGGATGTGGAGAAGGCAGAGAAGGTTTTGAGTGAAATGGAATCGAAGTGTGTTTTTTCGGATCTTTTCACGTACAATACATTAATTTCGTTGTATTGTAAAAAGGGCATGCATTATGAAGCCTTATCTGTTCAAGATAGGATGGGAATGGATGGAATTAGTCCTGACATTGTTACTTATAATTCACTTATTTATGGGTTTTGTAGAGAAGGTAGAATGAGAGAGGCTGTGCAGCTTTTTAGGGATATCAAGGATGTTACTCCTAACCATGTGACTTACACTAGTTTGATTGACGGGTATTGTAGAGTAAATGACCTTGATGAAGCTTTGAGATTGAAGGAGGTGATGTCAGAAAAGGGGCTGTATCCAAATGTTATTACCTACAATTCAATTCTGCGAAAGTTGTGTGAGGGAGGCAGGTTAAGAGATGCAAATATACTGCTGAATGAGATGAGTGAAAGGAAAATTGAACCAGATAATGTCACTTGTAACACGTTGATCAATGCCTACTGCAAGATAGGTGATATGCGATCTGCTTTAAAAGTGAAGGACAAGATGGTGGGGGCTGGGTTAAAGCTTGACCAGTTTACTTACAAGGCATTGATCCATGGATTCTGCAAGGCAAAAGAGATTGATAAGGCTAAAGAGATCTTGTTTGGTATGCTGGATGCAGGATTTTCGCCTAGTTATTGCACCTATTCATGGCTTGTAGATAGTTATTGCAAGCAACAAAATGAAGAGGCAGTCATCAAACTTCCAGATGAGTTGGTGAGAAGAGGTTTGTGTGCTGATGTATCAGTGTACAGGGCGCTAATAAGGAGGTTTTGTAAAATAGAAAAGATTGATTGTGCTCAAAGAGTGCTTGGTCTTATGAAAGATAAGGGTATGTTTGGAGATAGTGTCATATACACAAGTTTGGCGTATGCTTACTGGAAAATTGGAAAAGTCAATGTTACTTCAGATATTTTAGATGAAATGTACAAGAAAAGGCTGATGATCACTCTCAAAATCTATAGATCTTTTAGTGCTTCTTATTCCAGTGACAGCAGCATCTTAAGTCTCTTCTGGAATCATGTGCTTGAGAGACGCCTAATGTCGAAGAACATATTAAAAGATATGCAGTAGATGAAATATTTGGGCTCTTAATAGAATCTTGGAATTGACTCCAGCTACCAATTTGAACTTCAAATGCCTTGCACACACTCCTTTGTCATTTCAGGCCATAACAGCGTATGTTGATTCGGCTAACAAGTAAAATGATTCCAACGAGCATTCTTGCAGGCTATTGCCAGAGTTGTTCTGTAACCTTATGATATGTTGAAGCTTCATGTAGATTTGAAGAAGTGGTTTGACTCTGCGGAAGACATACACTAGCCCATTCATGGTTTTGATAAACCGCTGTTTTCTCTCAGAACATACCATGAGTTTTTCTTAACTCGGTTCTCTTTATGGATGGAGTCAAGGAAGCTGAGATCAGATACAGGTGAAACATAGACTGACTTGTTAAACGTGATCTCAATAGTCAAATGAAAATGGGAACATAATCTTGTTAGTCTCTTTCTCATATGGGAAGTAAATGTTTGATCATCAATCCAATATTGAGCTTATATGAGAATAATTATATGTTTGTGGACTATCAAATAAAGTGAAGCCTAATTAAAAATGATATGCCAAGTATTTTTAGGCAATTAGATTTTTGGTGTATATACTAGGATGTGGACTTTTAATGTATAGAGTTTAAAGGATTATTTCTATTTTAGTGATGGACTAAAATAGGAATACCAAAGAGTATGAATGCCAAAAGGTACCTAGTTACTTATATATATGGGAATAGTCCTTGGATTACACGAATTGCTTCATTCTTATTCTGACATCCTTTCATCAGAGAGAAAATAAGGTTAAGGTGGAGCGAATCGAAAGGATCTCAAAAGAGAATGTGTTAATCTGGAAGGTCATTCGTACGACTCTAGAGAGTGACTTTCGGATATGGATTCAGGTACGCTTCCGCTTCATAGTTCATGCCTTCTTGATAATTCGATATGAATATTTCTATATGTTATGAAATCTAGTCCTAAAAATAAAACAAAGTCTCACTAGACAAGCAAAGGGCATCTTTGACATTGAAAATAATTTTAGATAGGGGGTTAAACACTTATAGAACCACTAGTTTTATGTACATATGCATCCTCAAATATTTTAGTGCGAGAAATGTACTTTGGTAAAAGCAATTATAAGCACATGGATGCAGATACTTGTACTCAATGCTTTGTAGATATTCATCTTTTCATATTGAGTTGATTATTTATTAATTAATCTTGGATATATTTATAAATGTATGATTTTATATTAAGATTAATTTGCTTCTTTTGAAGTAAAGGAGGCAGTACAGTCTTTTTTACATTGTGAAAACAAAGTAGACAACGGTGGTACAGTAGGTTGCACTTAAGCAGGAAAAGGTGATTTTAATCATTTTAAATGATTTTAGACAATGGATTTAATCCCATGTGGCCCCACTAATTTTTCTTCCACCTATGAACACTTTATAGCACTTCTTCAACGATTATAAGTGCGAGAAATGTACTTCATTAAAGTACAGCAAAAATTAGTTAGTTTATAGTGAAATTCTTTAGCTACCGCAAACTCAAAAGGCATGTTAGTCTCTGAAAATCAGAAAAACATCATTTTTAACACATGAATAAGCAACTGCATGCACGAAATTGTTAGTTTACCCGATGCTTTGGGGATGTTTATACTATCAATTGACATCAGTTTGTATTTGTTTATTGTCTTTCATCTGAGCATGGCCATGGCTGTTTCTCTAAATACATCTACTCATAAACAATGCACCAACAACACCTGAGTCAATGTATAAAATATCGAAAGCTAGAGTGCCTGTTTCTTTTAGGTAATCATCGTGCCTCATATGTGAGACTAGATTATGCCAGATGACTCAGCCTCTTACATAATCTATCTGAAAATCATTTGATCTGGTTTCTACAGCTGTTGATTGTGAATATGCATTTACAGATTCATAGGCTAATGTAGTAATTTTTGTGTTGTGTAGGTTGTTCAAGTAACTCTGTTGTTGAGTAAAATCTGGATTCACATATAATCAACAAGTCTGTGCTGCACCATCGTATTTATCAAGACCATTACACTTTTTCCTCAGTGCAGCATGGGAATCTAGCCACCGAGTAAAAACTGGATTCACATATGAACTATTTTTTTTTGCCACATGAATTATTCTGTCACTGCATTGCATTGGGATTTAATGTCTGTTTGGTAGTGTGGTTGAGGTTACTTTTAAAAGTAATTTAATATAGGCTAAAACCTCATTGCTGTATCCATAACAAATATCCATGCATCGCTCCTTCATCAGTTCAACAATTTATTTTCAGAATCGAAGTTCTATATTGATTTTGTAAGTGGTGTCACCGATTATATACGAGGGACCATGGCACCGCACCTCAAAGTTTATGAAAGCTTTTCATACTCCCTTACTTTCATAAGACTATTTTATTCGATCCCTGTAAATGTGAGAGATATAAGTCTAGATGTTACAATGTTGTCGAGTGAGATTGTTCAAAAGAGCATCTGTGCATGTAAAACATGTGCAATAAGCTTTTGTGTTCTGGTAAATTGGTTTTTGAAAAATCTTATTTTTGTTAATATTTATTAAACTTGCAGAGTTTTTACACGTATTTATTTTCTTAGAATTTTTTTTTTGATTAAAAGAAACCTCACTTTTGAAGAACATATTTTGTGGGTCCAAGTGAACGAGTAAAACCATGGTTATCCTATATTCTTATAAAAAATACATGTCTTGATTCGAATTCAAGACTTGCTACGCAGATTTCCAGTTTTTTATTATTATGCCATGTCTAGGACTTATTTTCGTAGATTATTAATTATAAATCGTGCAATCATTTATATTTAATTTTTCCCCTTCGAAGCTACTAGATAAATCATTTCTTTTTCCGAATGGACTCCTTAGAGAAATCATGTTACTCCTGGAATCTCCATGGAGAGATATATGGGAGGGAATATAAAAATAAATTCTCTTTGAAGAGAGACAAATATAAAAATAAAATATAAAATCATATTCTATTTTATTAGAAATAATAAACAATATCTCTAACTTGACTTAAAAAATAAATATTTTTGTTCTATATATTTTTTTCTTCTTCCTATGTCTATCTTTTTCTTTTGTAATTGCCACTAATTACTTTGAAAGTAGCATGATATTTCTTATAGTGTTACAATTTATCATTCAATTTTTAAAGCTCACTTTGTGTTTGTGTGTTAATTTTCTTTTCTTGATAACTTTGATATGGATAGAAAAAGAAAAATGATATATAATTATAATTCACTTGGGCCTCCAAAAATCTTATCTATTTTGGATTTGATATTATTATATTATATTTTTAATTAACGTTCATATCCGGACTAGGTTGCGTACACCTCAACTAATTCTCCGGATTTTGAAGTTAATGATCATGTAAATCTCTAGTAATCATCTTATTAGCTAGCAACTACAAAACTCAAAAGTGAAAGTAAATCTTTTGATTTTAAACTAGTACCATTATATCAATTATTATATGTATTATTTTTTTAAATTTTATAAAAAAGATTAGTCATATGATATCCTATACTCTTTATACACAATAAAGTAGAAGAAAGTTCAACAAAAAACCAACCAAATGACCCGCCAATTGAAATTGTGATGCTTCATGTAGAATGATGACAAGAAGTACCCTCCACACACATTTTGCTTTCTAAAATGAATAGAACTAAAGATAGTAAAATATGATTATTTAGCGATATAGTTGAAGTTATTTTTTAAAATATTTTTTTATTTAAAAGAACATCAAAATGATATTTTTTATTTATTTGGTAAAAATTATGTTCGATATCAAATATTATGATCCTATGATCCTCCATTTTTTATAGAATCATTACAATAAAAAAAGTCTATATATTACTTCAAACAAATACCTTAAATTTGATAAAGACTCACATATATATTTTTAAATACTAATATGTTATACAACAATCAAAAGGTTAGGTTATGTTGTGTGTTAAGCCAAACAATTTACTTTTTTGTCAAGCTTACAACCAAATATTTTTTAAAATTTGATAGTGTAAAATAATTATAATTAAACCTCCGCAATTGCCCTAGAATATAAATTGGCATCATATTTTCCATGCAAATATCTAACATGACATAAAAAATATAACGAATTCTATTACCTTCATGAAACATCTATTCTATATTACATTCACTTATTGAAATCAATATTTAATGAGTTTAATTTCTCCATGACAAGTCTATGTTATCGCTCAATTTTTTTAATTTTTTTTATGCATGTACTAACTAATCAATTACATGGTTATAGAAAAATAAAGATTAGCATAGTCAAAAATATTAAAATATTAAGGTTTTTTTTTTCAAATATGTTTACTGTTATTTTTTTAATAAAAATGTTTTTTTATTTTTTAAAATCCCTAATATCTCCTATTTGTAATTGTTTATTTTCTTACAAAACACCAATTCAATTATTTTATTTTCTTTGTAATGAACACTAAATAAATAGTAGCACTATTATTCATAGCTAATTCACATTAATTAAAAATGTAAAAAGGTGGAGGAGATATTGTGGTAATTTTCATTATAGCTTTAAATTTATTGGTATTGTGAATTAAAACAATGAAATGATAATTTTATCCTTATCCAGAAAAAAAAATTAATATGGACATTGTTGGGGCTTATTTGATTTTCATTTTTTGCAATATAATAAAAGGTCTACATTACACTTGAATTATTTTTTTCTTTAATTTGCATTCAAGGACTTTTTAGTCTTTTATTATAAATATTATTATTATCGAGTTGGATCAACGATAATTTAATATTTTAATAAATATAAAAATTTATTTAAAAATGGCTATATATACTTTTTACATGGAAGGGCATAACTTCATTAATTGCATATTTGAGAGAGTGATTGATGTTATTTTTTAAAGTGATTTTTATTCAAAATGCATTGAAATAATGTTTTTTATTTTTTTTTAAATTATTTTTGACATTAGCACATCAAAATGATATAAAAACTTTTAATATAAAATAAAAATATTAAATTTTTTATTTTTTACCTAATAAAATTCTATAAACATAATTATTTTGTAATGTATTTTTAAGTAATTTTAAATCATATATAAACCTTAAATAATAAGATTTTATGGCTATAATTATATTATATTATATTATATTCAACAATTTTTTATATAAAATTTTATAATATTTATACAAAAATATTTTCCATATAATTTTATAATTTTAAAATTCAATTTTATAATCCAACTCCATAAACCGCTTTGTCAAAATCGTAATTTGGATAATCTTGCATGCGGCGTCTCTCCACGCCCCAACATCGGTTTCCATGATGAAATTTTAATCTTCATAACGGCCCCGCCATTACTAGGCGACACGTGTGACCGACATAATAAAATACGAATTTTGAGCAATAACTTGCAGACCACTCAAAATAGCTACATCTAATTCATAATTACGTCACTGTCCTTTCGTCGACATGCCAGGGCCCCACCACCCTTTCAGTCATTCTTCTTTCTTCTCACTTGCTGCACACCACACAAGATGAAGGCACCCCCGTAGCTAGCTAGCTTTATTTCTTATCCTCTGCCAGCCATCTGAAGCTAAGATATTTTGTGCTCGAGTTAAAAAGCTTGACCGGATATTTAATGGAAAGCGTGTAGAAAATTCAACGGTCTGGATTCATTTCACTCCTGCAAAGCAAAAGATTCCTGATGCTCTGGGAATTTACATTTCGGATAATATATTTATTTTTGAGATAATAAAAACGACCGTGTTTTTCAAAATATTGTGATTCATGATCAGACGGACAATAAGGTGAGAGGGAAATGAGGACAGAAAAAATGATTCATCAAGGACATGTCAGAGCTTTGAAGTATAGCTAACAGAGGTCCGATATATATACACTGTAATATTGTTTTTTAATTGGTGTATGTACAGTGTAATTACGAAAACAACCACGGATAAAACAAAAACAAAACATTGCCGGCAAGGGTCTATCAGGGATTTCATATTTTTAAAAAATATGTTAAATCCCTGATAAAACAAAACTAGAGAAATGCTTGTAAAACACTTTCTTGAAAACCAAGCCAAATTCTTCTTTGACTGGAAAGTGTTTTCCGTTAACCAACTTTTCGGAAGACAAACCAACACAGAAAAGTTTGGAAAGTAGTTTCCCGGAAAATGAATTCCGGGAAACAAACGGAGCCTAAAAGAGCTCCGATAAACACTATGAATTTTTCACAGTGCATCTCGGCCATTTTCTTTAAATAATTTTTATAATTATTAAAATTAAAATATAATATTTATACATATAAAGTTTAACATTATAAAACAGATCATCATATCTTATTATAATAACAGTAATATCAAAATCTTAACATCTAAAATTATCACCTCTATCACTCCTAAAAAAATATTAAATTACCCCTAGAAAAAAAATCAATAAAAAAATAAGTAAGAACAAAAACTAAAATTATTATTATTATTATTATTATTATTATTATTATTATTATTATTATTATTATTATTATTATTATTATTATCAGAGTAATAGAATTTTAATTAAAATTTAAGTTTCAAAAAATATTATCATTTGAAAAAAGTTATTGTTGTTGTTACGTTAATGCAATATTAATTAAAATTATTAGCTGAAAAAAAACCATTTGACTTGAAAATTTTAAAAAAATTGTTTACCCTATATTGTCAGCTGAACAAATAATTTTTATAATTATTGGAATTAAAAAAATTCATATAATTTGTTAGTTCAACAATAAAATATAATATTCATATATGAAAAGTTTAATATAACAAAACATATTAACATGTCCTATTATAACAACAACAATATCGAATTCTTAACATATAAAATTATCATTACTATTACTGTCAAAACAATAAAAATTATCACATTATCCCGAGAGAGAGAAAACTTAAAAACAGTAGAAAAAAAATAAAATTTAAGAGCTAAATGTTTTTAAAAAATACCACCTCAACAAATAAGAAAAAAAAACCAAAATCAAGAGTACACTCATATACACATGGACAAAAATAGGGACTATTCCATAAATATAAAAGCAATAAATGAATTAAAAGTATAAGGGTTAAAATGAAAATCAAATATATTATCAATTTCAATCCAAGGACAAAAGTGAAAAAAGCAAAACTTAAGTATCGAATATATTAAGGTATTTTAACCCAATCTGAAAATTAAAAGAAGGAGGATCGAAGTGTAGCTTAAATATATAATTAATTTCAATTGAAAGACTCAATTAAAATAAATCAAAACTTATATAATAAGACCTCTTTTTTTTTTAGGGTTAGAATCGTTATTTTACTGTGCAAAAAAATATAAAATAATAAAAAAGTGTGGCAGACCTGACAAAAATCGTGCAATTACCGCGGAGCCCATCCACCCAGAACCCTTCTTTTGTCTTTATCTAGGGACAAAACCATTATTTACTGTACAAAAAAGAAAAAAACAACCAGACTGGCAACTAGAACTTTGTTTCATTTTTTAATTCTTTTTATCTTCTCTTTTATTGGGGCTGTATTTTTTTATTTAGTCCTTAAATTTTAATTTGTATTTGTAATTATTTGAAAATTCATATTTCTTTTTTTAAAATAAAAAATAAAATTTAAGGCTAATAATATTTATTTTTATTTTGTCGTTTATTTTATTTGTTTGCCTACTCTTTTTTTTATAATTTTGAGTTTTTATTCTTCAAGGTTAATTCTTTTTTATTATTTATACAATAATAGTAAGAATTATTTTTTAAATTTTCTATGCTGCTGTGGTTATCTATTTTTTATTTGGTTCTTAAAGCTTAATTTGTATCAATGATAATTTAAAAATTAATTTTTTTCCTTTAGGTCAAATATTTTTTCAAAGCTAATAATTTTTTTTGTCATTTATTTGATTTTTTTATTCTCCTTTTGTTATAATGTTGAGTGTTATTTATTATTTGAGGTAATGTTTTTTTATTTGTTATGCAATAATGATAATAGTTATTTTATATGTTTTTTTTTAAATGATAATAATATTTATTTTTATTTTATCATTAATTTATTTTTTGCATACTCTTTTGTTATATTTTTTATTTTCCCGATTCTTGAAGATAATTTTTTACAAAAAGGTGTCGTTTTTACCTTAGTTTCAATTCCAGTCCATTTTGGATTTTTTATTCAAATATCGGCCGAAACGTTCTGGAATCGTTCCACTCATTCAGTTTTAGGCAAATAGTATTTTTTTTTAAACAATGAATAATTTTACAATATCAATCATATCTCTTAATCCGATCATTATATTGAAATGAAATTTTATGAGGAGTCTATTTACATATTTATAAATATTAAGTTAAAATTTTAGAGCAATAAAAAAATAATAATGACCATGTGAAATTGATGAAGACATTCTCGTAATATTATACATGTTCATAATTTTATTCTGAAAGATTATTTTATTGTGTTTTTTTAGATTAAAATACACAATTCTAAATAATTTTATTTTTGGATTTGAATTAATTTTTTTAATTAATATATTTAATTATATCTTTATACATAAATAATACAACTTCAAAACGATATGCCAAAACACTTAGAAACCAAAACTTAATGTTCTAATTAAAAAAAATTAAAACATGTGTTACTTTTCTAAATTTTTTTATCAGATTGTGTTAAGGTACCCGGAACATATTGACAATTGTTCTTGGTTAAAGTACATGTGTGTTTAATATCGAGTTTTGTTTCATTTTAAAAATGTATGACTATAACAAAATATCAAATTAATGTTTATTTTATGATTTTAATTTATTAATATCAAAATTTAATAATTATTTTAATATATTTCTAAGTAAAATATTTTAAAAAAACATACTACACAATTTATGATTTAATGTATTAATATCAAAATTTAAATAATTATTTTAATATATTTCCAAGAAAAATATTTATAAAAAACATACTATATCACAAAATCAAACACACAATTTAAAGTTAGCCCAACATGTAATGATTTAAATACATATAACATGAAAAAAATCAAATTATTTTTTATATATTTTATTATGGTTTTAATATATTCATATTAAAAAAATATAAAAACAAAAACCACTAAAAAAACCCTAAAATTGAAATATCAATTATACACACAACTTTGTAACCACTATAGAAGCGGTCAAAAAGCCCACGAATATGTTAAAAAAGAGAAAGAATTATTCACACAACCACTGGTCAAAGGCCCCAAAAATCTCAACCACGATAACAGCTTGATTACCTGTTATTTCAAGCAATCTACAGCTCGACACGTGTCAAGCAGCACTCCACGTGGGCGTGTCCAGCAATGGATTGGCTCTAACCAGTATAAATCATGGCTGCTATGGCATATGTTTACCACCAAAAGTTTTAAATCTTCAACTTCTTGAGCTTTCGATTTATTTGAGTTCTCCGAATCTTTTACAGAAATCAGAAACCAAGAATGACCGACAAAATGAGCTACCAGGCTGGCCAGGCCAAGGGCCAAACTCAGGTCAGGCTATGAACTTGTTTATTTCTTCCTTTTCTACTTGATCTTTCGATCTATTTGAGTTCTTCGAATCAGTTTTGTTTCAGCTTTGATCTAATCTCTTCTAATACACGCTAATGTGTGGGTTTTGTTTGTTTCAGGAGAAGGCCAGCAACTTAATGGACAAAGCTGGAAATGCTGTTCAATCTGCGAAGGAAACAGTGCAAGCGGTTCGAAAACTTTCCTTCAATCTCATTTTTCTAAGTTTTTTTCCCTTCCAAGATATTTTGTGCCAGCCATCTAAGATATTTTGTTCTCGAGTTAAAAAGCTTGACTGGATATTTAATGGAAAGCCTGGAGATCTAATGACCAAAAAATAGGACGCATGATCCGATGGGCAATAAGGTGATATGACATGAGAGAGAGATGAGAAAAAAAGGGTTATCGAGAACAAGTTAGAGCTCTGTTTTTTACACCTATTACCATATGAAACTTGGAAGATATAGATGAGATAATTTTTGAAAGGCATGAACTAAACTCCTTATAAATTATAGCCATGTTTGGTTATATTTTAATGTGTAATTAGAATTGTATTATTAATATCTGTCTAGCAATATTAACCATGAACAACTCCTAATAAATTACAACCATGTTCGGTTATTTATCAATGTGTAATTATAATTGTCTTTTTATAATCTTTTACAGAAAACAGAAACCAACAAGACGCCCGGCAATACTCAGAAAATGAGCTACCAAGCTGGTGAGGCCAAGGGCCAAACCCAGGTCAGGCTATGAACTTGTTTATTTCTTCCTTTTCTACTTGAGCTTTCGATCTATTTTGAGTTCTCCTTCGTTTCAGCTTGATCTACGCTCTTCTAGTAGATGATAAGGTGTGGGTTTTGTTTGTTTCAGGAGAAGGCCAGCACCTTAATGGACAAAGCTGGTAATGCTGCTCAATCTGCTAAGGAAACAGTGCAAGCGGTTCGTATTCTTCCCTTCAATCTCATTTTTCTATGTTTTTTCCCTTCAAGAACTCATCCCCACCACTGCAGTAGCTTGTGATCCGGAATACAATGAACAAACTTTTAGTTTTTCAATCTGGGTTTTCGACTGTGATTATATACGATACTTCTTCTTTGTGTAGGCTGGTCAGCAGGTGATGGCTACGGCACAGGGAGCTGTTGAAGGAGTAAAGAACGCAACTGGGATAAACAAATGATGAAGCTGGGATCGGTCCAATAATGGTCAATATATTGCAGTTTAGAAATCAAATGCAATGTTCATCTATTGTTTTGTTATTGTCTTTTCGTTTTGTATAAAGAAGACAGCTCTCTCTCCGAGGCTCTCTCATTATGTTTGCAGGCAGATGTTGCCCTAATTAGTGAAATTTTACTTCAGTTTAAATGTCTCTCCTGTCTCTGGTGTAATGATGAGAGAGCACATCGTTGCTCCGTCTTCATGGGATCCTGCATGTCCGCATGGCCATATATATTTATTTATATACACCATCGAATTATATATATGAATATCCCTAATTTAAGGAGAAAACAGTTAAGGGAAAATATAACAATTATTGCAATATGATACAAATTTATTTTTAACTCAAAATATAATATGGTTCAAAATCAATTTAAATTTCAGCAACGTATAGTGTTTATCATACTAAAAAAGAAGTAGCCATGAGTTTTTTTAACATCTCTTTTAGTTAGTATTTTGATTTGTTGTAAAAAATTATTAAAGGAATATGTACTTTTTTTATTGTTTAATATTAATATGATTCATTTTTCTGGATTTTTTTTAATAAAAAATATATTTAATCTTTATTTTTTGATAAACAAAAAATAAAACATAAGAAATATTTGCAGACTAGTCAAAAGACCTCGGTGGCTTGCTCTACGCTTTAGCCAATCTATATAATGATAAGGTGATATTATATTTAAGAAAATAAAATAATCAAGACTCCTAACTTTAATAATATGAAAAAAATGCGATGAAAATAAAAGGAAACTAGCAAAGAAAGGTTCAAAACTCAAAACCTATCCTAATTAGCTTGCCAAATATCTAACTTGATTATGATATTAAAGTAACGTGTGAAACTAAAAAAATTATTTTAAAAATATAATGAAAAAAAAAATCAACTCAACTCTAGCTTGTTGATCATGGAAAAAAGATTAAACATGACCATTTTCAGATAAATCAAGTATTAGAGGATGATATTGAAAATAAAATTCAAGCTTAATAAAGAATCTAAAAAATAACAAATTAAAACTCTCATTACATAATAATAAAGGATAAAATTGTAAAATATCAATAAGAAAAGATAAAAAAAATATCAATAAAAGGCCGAATTTGACACAAATAAATCAAAATAATTTTTTTGGGATAGAATCGAAAAACATAAATTAGGAAAACAATATAAATAAATAAATCTTAATTAAAATAAAGATCAAGTCTAATATAAGAATAAAATGAAATCAAATGATGATAATAGAAATTAAAGAATTACATGTATTACAACTATTGATAAGCTTGAAATACATCAAATCAATATAAAACACATCTTTCTTAAATGGTTACATTGATGAGAAGCTTTTAATGAATAAAATACGGGGTTTGTTATATATGGTTTAAAATAAACACCTAAATAATATCATGAAAAGTTTGACAAAATTATGTTTTCAAATGAGTTCAAAATCAACAAAGTTCATAAATATATTTATGTGAATAACAAATAAAAATTATGCTGTTATATATAACTATATAGATGACATGTTGATTTTGAGCAACAATGATCACATAATCAAGTCTATTAAGAAATTATTAACTAATAATTTTGACATAAAAAAACTATATATATATATATATATATATATATATATATATATATATATATTCAAATTGAGGTAACATAATAAACTAATTGAAATATTCATTAATAATTATAAACCTAATGTGCCTTATGAACCGCACAAGACCTCACATTGCTTAATAGTAATCTCATTATATTTACAAGTAATGTAAGTATAGATTATTAAAAGGAAATAAAAAGGTTTATAAAGTATTTTAGGTACACCATGAACTATATATTATTCTATACCAGTTACTCGCCAATATTACAAGGGTATAGTGATGTTAATTGGATATCTGACACTATATAAAAAGAAAATTATTGTTGGTGATGATTCAAGCTACCAAAATAATCAATTTTTATATCAAATGGTTTTATATGATGACAAGAGTTCAAGCAAGGTTTTTTTTACATTAAAAGTGTCTAAAAAAATAGATATGAGCTTAGGGAGACTTGTTTTATGTCATTAATTGGTTTAACAAGATTTCTAGGTATTTTGGGTTAAAAATAAAATAAAATAGATATTTGGGTGAAAAAGATATGAGTTTTTTTTTTTTTTTGGATAGCATAATGGCTGAAATATAGGAATCTAGATAACATGTAATCTATCCCCATTAACTTAAAAAAACAATTGAAAGACCGGGCATGAGTCATTTCTTGACGGGCCAGGCTTTTCACTTAGCTTACCAGGTCCAATAACCACCTAGACTCATTTTATTTTTTAATTGATATTTTATTTTAGTTATGTTTTAATTAATATTCATTCTTTATGATTTTCTTGGCTTATTTATCTTTTTTTAAATAAAGATAGTTTTTATATTTTAATTATATTGGGTGTGTTTAATTTCTAAGGAGCTTAATATAATTCATTTGTACAAAAAATATATTTTACATAGTAAATATCTTAATTCATATGCTTTTCAATTTTTTCAGTTTTGTTTTTATTTATCATCAAAAAAATTCGAACAAATTATCCTTATCTCATTACTTAGAAGGCACAATAAACATGTTATCTGAATATATTTAATGTCTTAGTGGGGTTTTGTGTTTTATGGTGCAAATGAAATTTGCTAAAAAAATCTCTTGATTTTTGTGTGTTGGATAAATTTGAAAAGCTGAAATATGACATAAATCCCACTGAATAAAATGAGATAAACATAGGTTCAAGAAAAACAACTAATATTTGCTTATTGGAGAGAGGAGCGAGGGGCTTGCAGGTGCAAGAAAAGCTGCTTATTGGAGAGAGGAGCGAGGGGCTTGCAGGTGCAAGAAAAGCTGCTTATTTGAGAGAGGGGCAAGGACTGGAAAGGAAAGAGGGGTTAGCTGCTTATTTGAGTGAGGAGAATGGAAAAGGGGGGGGTAGAAAGTTCTTTTTTAATAAAAAAAATATATTTTTAATATTAAAATAATCTAATAATCTAAAAACTTAATTAAAATATAGATAAATATATTAGAAGGGGATTACAATATAACTTTTGCCTCGCAATCCTAATTTTATTTCAGATGATATTTTCTATATGTTGTTCCACGATCAAATAGTTAGGGATCACAGAGACCCTCATGTATGAATTTAGTTCGTGATGAAATTGCAAGTAATTTAGTGGGAGAATAAAAACAAATATATGTTTTTTTCATAAATTATTAATTATATTTTACTGTTATGATTATTAATCTATAAAATTTTAAAAAACAATATATATATACATATATGTGCGTGTACTTGTGTTCTTTTAAGTAATTTCACAAGTTGATAGTAATATGAAAAGCATGATAACCAAATACACGAAACTGCTTTTTATCAACTTCAAATTCAACTACAGTTTTAATTATACTTCAATTATGAACCACAGTCAAAAGTGTTTTTAATAAAAATATTTTCTTAAAACTTCAACCACAAAAACAAAAACAATTTTAAATAAGTCTTCACGTGTTAGCCTAGTTTTGTTTGGTCAATTTGTCTTTCAATTTATTTATTGTTTTTGTTGTTACTTTATTTTTTATTGTATTATTAGATTAATTAACATTTAACTCGGCTATCAAATCTCTCTTCCGTATTTAAAAATATAATTGTTTTTTATAGGTATTTTTTTTTTTTGGCCTGACCCATAATATAGCACAGACCACCTATTCACTTTACGCTAAAAAGTAAAAACACACTATTTTTTACAATTATGATTTTACTTTATTTATTCTGTCTTGTTAAATTCAATTAGTAGAACAATTTTGGTATCAACCACAATTATTCCCCTCACTTGGTTTTCATGTATTTTCTAGATTAAGTTTTTTGAATATTAAACTAATTAATTTCAATTGAGAATTCATTCTACATCACTATTATATATGATAATCATCATAAGATTAAAATTCAATAAGAGTGATGATAGTAATGTAAGTAAAGCAATGTTATGGAAATTATAAGGTGCTCTTGAATTCATGTTTTTCTAAGAATAATTATTTTTTTAGAGGTATTTAGCATCGTGTTTCAAAAATATTTTTGAAAATTGAATTTTTTATTTTAAATTAAAAAATTAATATTTTAAAAAATAAAAAACATTTAATATATATTTAAATAATTTTTTTTTCAAAAACAATCTCAATCATATTCTCCTGTGAATATAGTTGATCATCATCATCATCATCATAAGTCACAACTAGATTGAGAAAATCAGCTGATGTCGCCGCCTCTAAAAGCTTGAGATAAGAACCAAAACCTCTGAATTGCTACAAAGTTTAAGAAAACATATGATACTTGAGAATATCTCATGGACTCTTCAAGGTGAGAAACCTTCATCTCAGCCATTCTTTCTTCCATGCTGTACTCCATGTTATTGTTGTTAAAATAATGAGTTAAACTCGCAAAATCGTTCAAGATGAGAAACCTTCATCTCAGCCATTCTTTCTTCCATACTGTACTCCAGGCCATTATTATTAAAATAATAAATTGACTCGTAAAATTATATGAATTTACGAGTTAACTTAACAAACCTTGTTAAATTGAATAGAAAAATCAGTTCAAATGAAAATCATATAAAAACTATTAAAATTGATCTGAATTGTAAAATGATATCAGATTCATCCGATTTTACCATCACAGGCTTTCTATCTACAAAGCTTTTCTAGTTTCTATGTAGGCTATGCCTGCAAGCTAGGCATGGCCCCTCCAACCTTCTCTGGCAAGCTAGGCGCCTAGCCCCCCCTCCCCTCCTTAATATTAAAATTATACTTAAATTTTTTGAAATAAATATTTTTTTATTTTTTTAATTTAAAATTAATATTTTTTTAGAATTTTTTAGATTATTTTCATGTGCTAATATCAAAATAATTTATTGAAATTAGAGTTAGTACTAGCATTATCGATATTGATACTAGTAGTAATACTACTAATCCCTACAATAGTAATGTTTTTGATCAATATATTAGAAATAACGAGAAAGATGATGAATTGACAGAAATGTATTTTTAAATTATTTTAAATCATATATAAACCTTAACTAAAGAAATTTTATGGACATAATTATATTATATTATATTCAAAAATATTTTACTTATAATTTTATGATTTTTCTACTTATATAATTTTAGTTATTATTTTATAATTTTTATATAAAAAAATCAGATATAATTTTATAATTTAGGATCCAAGTTTTAAAAAAATTTCCTTCTTCCATGCTGTCTTCCAGGCCCTCGATCGTCCTCTTGATATCCTTTTCGACGACGTCATCCCTGACAGCATATTTGCAAGCCCTCTGAGAGATTTCTGTGATATCAGCCCCACTAAAGCCTTCATTGTGTGCTTGGCGAGAACTTGAAGGTCAGCATCTTTTGAGACTGGTGATTTTCTCAAGCAAGCTTTGAAAATCTGCAGTCGAGAACTTTCATCTGGCAGAGGGATATAATTTAGCTGGTCAGGCCGATCTGGCCTCATAAGTGCAGGGTCGATTATATCAGGCCTGTTGGTAGCACCGATTACAAAGACGGTTTTCTTGGCTGATAAACCATCCATCTCAGTTAGGATTTGGCTCTAAACTCTATCAGCTGCCCCACCAGCATCTCCCACACTGTTTCCTCCATGGATAGCAATGGAGTCAGGTTCATCTAAAAATAGGACACGAGGAGCAGACTGGCGTGCCTTGTCGAAAACGTCCCTGACATTGGCTTCACTCTCTCCAAACCACATGGTTAGAAGCTCCTCAGGACAGTGATGAAATTAGCCTTAGCCAGCAATGTCTTGCCACAACCAGGAGGACCCTAAAAAAGAAATCCCTTTAGAAGGTGACAAGCCGAACTTCTCAAACTTCTCTTAATCAGTAATATAAATCATATGTTAAGTTTAAGTTCCCAGTGAGATTGTAATAGAATTTTTTGCAAACGAGTTTGAATCTTATTATTTTTATTTTATATAATAAAATATAAGCATAACTTAGTGTAGATATATATACAAGTTTCAAGTTCAAATAGCTTCATTTGAAAATATATGTTGGAGAATAATATAAATCATATTCTAGAGTTATAATTTTAAATCTCACTATTTTTATTTTATTTGATGAAAATTAAGTAAAAAATATATGAAAGAATAATATAAATTTATATTATATGGTATCATTCAACGATTTAAACTTTCACATGAAATCAATTTAAACTTCCACCTGAAATATTTTCTTGACAGTTAGATGCTCGACACCGGATATTGAACAGTCTCTTGAAGCTCCATCTTGACCTTCTCTAGACCACCAATATCCTCCCATCTAGCATTGGGAGGTTCCACAATGGTCTGACGAAGAGCAGAAGGATTGCTGGTTCCGAGAGCAATATTGCTGAAGTGCTCATTTGTGACGGCCATGGAGTTAAGAACCTCAGCATCAATGGTATCATCTTCCAAATCAATGAGGTCCTTTGGCTGCTTCGTCCAAGTCTACATCTCAATACAGGGTTTAGACTGTGAGGCTTGTTTGTAGCTCCAATCACAATAACATGCATGGTCACGACCCTTTAGCCCATCCATAAGAGTCAGTACGTAGTTGTGAAACGATTCGTCTCTCTATTAATTCCCCCACCAGTTTTCTCTCGTTTGGGAGCAATTGATTCAATCTCATCAATAAATACAATTGCAGGAGCATTCTTTTCAGCTTCTTCAAAAGCCTTTCCCAGACATTTTTGCTCACTTTACTAGTAAAATCTGGACACACTCGTATGTATAAAATGTTGCAAATGGGTCTTGGTACAGAGGTTGAAAGGATTTGTTCATTTATTTTGCCCTAGTATTTAAATCTTATCATGCATGCATATCATTTTCGTGATATCTTACATGTTTATTGTGTTTAAAAGATATTCAATGAATTCGGAAATTAGTTATGGTGCGTGTAATCTAGCCTAAATATCTCGGTTATAAAAAAAAAAGTTGATAGATGTTAACAATTGGGTTCGAGATTAAAATAATATTATTTTAATATATTTTTAAATAAAAATATTTTAAAATATTTTTTTATAAATAAAAAAATAGTATTTTAATATATATATTTATAAATAAAAAATACTCTAAAAAATATTCTCAACTACGCTACCATGTCGGCACTAAATACAGGGGCAAGATCGATCTTTCCTTTTCCCGGAGCGCCTTCCTTGACGCGTGTACGTCTAGACACTGAGTTTATTGTTGAGGGAAAATGCTACGTTTTAGATTGATGCGTGATTGGACAGCTTTCCTTGTTTCAAAGTTGGGATGTCGACGCCGCCGCGTGTCGATCTCCTAATTCACTGGCTTTGTTGATTGGGCTGGTCCAGTAGAGGACAGAGACGTCAAATGGGCCCAAACCCGATTTCCTAATCTCGATCATTCCCTCAATAATAGAAAATAAAGTGGTAGATAAACAGAGATTACTCTTCCAAGTATTTTTTATTTAAAAAATATATTTTTTTTATTTTTTTTAAATTATTTTTGAAATCATTATATGAAAATAATTTAAAAAATAAATTTTTTTAAATTAATATAAAAAAATAAATATTTTCAAAAACACTTTTAAAACTTAATTCCTTGTTGAATATTAATTCTGAGAAATAACTTTCATTCCACTTAATATAGCTGTAGCTAATTAAAACTAGGGTTCAAGATTTTGGATCCCTCAATCATGATCCTTCCATATCCATTAATGTTTTTTTTTAGCAAAAAATGTGTAATTGGCAAGCATGATTTCAACCCTCTTCTCATCGGGAAAATGGAATTCCGGGGAGGGCTAAATGAATGAATTAAGATTAATTGTATTTTAAAAATATTTTTTAAAAAATATGATTTTTATGTTATTTTTTTTTTAAATTAATTTTTTAAATAATTTTAGATCATTTTTATATATTGATATTACAAATAATTTTTAAAAATAAAATAATATCATTTGATTTATTTTTGAACAAAAATTATTTTTAAAAGTAACCTCATCCATACTTTTAAATAAGTAATGTAGGTGTTTGACGCGTTTCAGAATCGTTTTTGAAAATTTTATTTTTTTTATATTATTTTCATACACTGATATCAAAAATAATTTTTTTTAAAATAAAATAATATTATTTTAATATATTTAAAAAAAAAATATTTTTAAAAACAACTATAACTATTCTTTTAAACAAACAATAAATAGGAAGACAAGCTGACTTAATAGTGTGTTTGATATTGCTTTTATTTTTGTGGTCGAGGTTTTAAAAATATAATTTCATGAAAAATACTTTAAATGCGGCTCAAAATAATTTTTAAAGTGTTTGGTTAAAACTATGGTTAAATTTGAGGTTAATGAAAAATAATTTTAAGTATTTAGTCACCAAGCTTTTCATATTAGTTTCAACTTGTGAAATTACTTTAAAAATATATATTTTTTTATATTATTAAACATATATTATATAAAAATTATTTATATTTTAATTAACTTTTAGATTATTTTAATATTAAAATATATTTTTTATTTAATAAATATATTATGTAAGCATTATTTATATTTTAATTAATTTTGATATTATTTTAAGATTAAAAATATGTTTTTTAATTAAAATATTAATATATATATATTCATTCACTCTCCTAACACTCCGACCCCAGCAGTAAATTTTTGAAGTGAGGCAGACATGAGTTTTTCAAATCTCTGCATTAACTATCCAAGGCACCTACTTTTCTCTGCACCACCACCAATCACACCAACACCAAACTCCCAATCGATCTTTCCTTTTACCGGAGCGCCTTCCTTGACGCGTCTGCGTCTGGTGCATCGGAGCCTGCGGTGTACGATGCAGCAGCGTTAGACACTGACTTTACTGTCGTCGACGCGCGGGGAAGTGGAACCTTTCAGACTGATGCGTGATTGGACAGCTCATCTTGTTTCGAAGATGGGATGTTTTTTCCGTCGACGCCCCCGCGTGTCGATCTCCTCGTTCACTGGCATTGTTGATTGGGCTCGGCTGAGGTTATTTATTAAACAGTTTTTTTTTTAAATATTAAAATGATATATTTTTATTTTTAAAAATAATATTTAATATCAATGTATGATAACAATTTAAAAACAATATATTTTTTAATTTAAAATAAAAAATCAAGTGTTTTTAAAAATAATTTTCCAATTTAATTCGGAGCTGAATACGAATTTTGAGCGATCACTTTCATACGCCGCTCTTTCATTTATACTTCTTTCTTCTCAATCGCTGCACGCCACACAAAACCTTTCACCCCACGTCGGTCGGTGGGAGAAGTTTTCAGCTAGCCTTGTTTTTATCCTCTGCCAGCCGTACGGAGATAAGATATTTACGGTTGATATTATTTTTCATGTTGTTTTTTAAATTATTCTTTTTAAAAATAAAGTAAAATGATAACTTTTTTAATACCAGTATATAAAAATTATTTTAAAGCAAAAAATATATTTTTTTTTTCAAAAATATTTTGAAAACGCAATATTAAACATCTTTTTGCCTTTTTGTGTTTTAGTGCCTGTTTAATAGTGTAATTTAAGTTGTTTTTGAAAATATTTTTTATTTATAAATATATCAAAATAATATATATATATATATATATATTTTTTTTTAAAAAATTATTTTTAACATGAAAATAATTCAGATAGTGACATAAGTTGAAAAATAACATAATTTGAACAAACCGTGTTTTTGAAAATATTGTGTTTGTATAAAACCCTAATTCATATAGATAGTGGTTGTTTAATTATTTTTCATAGCATATTTCTTTTAAAAATCCATTAAATTGAAGAAAAAAAAGAACATTTAATGGCCAAAAAATAGGAAAACAAGGTGATATGACATGAGAGAGAAATGAGGAGGGAAAAGGGTTATAAGGACAAGTGAGAGCTTTGCTTTTGACACATTTATTATCATTTAAAAGATCTCAATGAGATAATTTTAATTATATTTTGAAAAATACACCGAATTAGATTATAAATAGTCCTAAATTAATTATGAACAAAACTCCTAATAAGTTATAACCATGTTTGATTGTCTTTCAATGTGTAATTAGAACCGTTTTATCAAAAAATTTCTAGCTATATTAGGTATTTTAAGAACAAAGTTTAGTTTTGATGTGTACTTGTTACCTTTTTGGCTATAAATATCATTTTTCTCTCATTGAAGCTTAATAAGATTTTAAATTGACTTTCTATATATATATTTTAAATTGAGGTAGACATGATGATCAATTTGTGTTACTTTTTTAAAATGTATTTCACTATAACAAAACATCAAATTAATATTTTATTATTATTTTAATGTATTAATATCATTGTTTAAAATAATTATTTTGATATATTTCAAAGCAAAATATTTTTGAAAAACATCACGATATCAAACACACAATTTAAAGTTAGCCCAACATGTAATGAATTAAATACATCTAACATGAAAAAACATCAAATTAATTTTTTTAATATTTTATTATAATTTTAATATTTATATTAAAAAAATCTAAAAAAAATACTTAAAAAATCCTTAAAATTACACTATCAAATACACACATAACTTTAGTTATACCACTATAGAAGTTGTCAAAAGCCCACGAATATGTTAAAAAAGAGAAAGAATTATTTAAAAAATTCACACACCCACTAGTCAAAGGTCCTAAAAATCTCAACTAGAATAACAACTTGATTACTTGTTATTCCAAGCAATCTGTACTTGACACGTGTCAAGCAACACTCCACGTGGTATTGAGCGTGTCCAACAATGGATTGGCTTTTAGAGCGAGTCTAATAGTAAAAATTATTTTGAAGAGCTAAATCTGTAAAATAAATTTTTAAATAGTATAAATATAGTGTTTTTGTCTATGTCTATTCTAATGGTAAAAGCCATTTAAAAAAATTATTTTTTATATATTATATTAAATATACTACAATTATTTTGTATATTCTTTAATTATACAATTAATATGAGTAAGTTATATAATTAAACAATTGCTTTTAAAATGCCATCCAATAATATAATTATTAATTTTTTTAATTATAATTAAACTTTGTAGCAAGATGATGAACAATTGATCTTATTGTGTTTCTTAATTATGTTTAGTTTTCCAAATATATACATGCATACATCATGCTTTAATTGTGTCTAGTTTTCCAAATATATACATGCAATGCTTAAAGCAAAGAAGCAGAGACTATAATGAGATCAATCATTTTTTGAACAATTTGTTGTTCATGTATTAGCTAGTGAACAACATTTCATATACAATAATATGTTTTGATCTTTTTCTAACACAGTGTGTTTTGTAATGATACATGAAAGAGTAAATACATTGTCTTACAATATCAAATAGAATTTGACAACAAATACCATCAAAATAGCTTATGATGAACCTACATACAAAAAGAGAGAACTTAAAAGTTGAATAGCTGATAAAGGTATTTTACACCAAACTCAGGCATTATAGGCAAAAACAAAACCACAAACATATTGATTCCATGCAGTGTCACTTAGCCACTCCCCATATAGTAGAGATTGGGGCATTTAGTTTGTCAACAAGCTTGCTAGGATTGACTGTTTTGTTCTGTCATTAAAATCTCATATGTTTTGGTGATTGTATATATTATCAAGAAACATATCATCTCTTCCAACAAAACTACTCCTCTTCCAGACTGTAACCAAGAGTGTCGTTATAATATTTACGCTAACTAATCAAAATAGAACCCACCACAACTTATTTTGCACATCAAAACCAAAACTTCAATCACGAACTTTCTTAACAAGCTTCTGAATACTAGAGTTAAAATCAATTGCATCTCAAAAAAAAAAAAATACGAGGCACAACAGTTGAATCATCTTATTCTATCTTGCACAGCTCTAGTCCACTAGAGTAGCAAAGAGTTTTAGTTTCATTCCAAGTAGTCACCAAAACACTACAAGCTCAGCCTCTCCCTCTTTAATGTCATGCCTCTCCCTCTTCAGTATCAGTCTTTCCCATAATTCCACACCACCACAAGCTTAAAACCCAAATTTTAATCCACCTTAATCTTAATTTTTCTTAGTCATCAAAATCCCTCAAACTCAACCAAAAACACAAAAAGCTTTCCAAAATTCCCCTAAAAAATAACCTTTTGGAACTTAAATTAAAACCCAACATCTAAAATCTAAAATTCAAAAATATCAAACACATGGATAGATCAAACACTCAAGCAATCCATGAAAATCATTTTCAAGAAACATGCTGAAGAGCATACACAATAATAAGAAATAGAAATTAGAAAGGTTTTGAAAAACTAACTGATAATACCTTCTTCTGATTTTTAGCAGTAATTGATTTTTAGTGCTAGCTAGGGGGAGTAGGTTCAATGAAATAAAAAATTGTGGTTTTTTAGTTCCAAGCTGCTATAAATAACAGTTCTGGTAGGAGAAGCTATATTTTAACTATCAAAATAATTTCTATGTTGGAAAGAAAAAGTTGCTACAAATGCTAAAAATATTTTTTATTTTTAGTTTTATCTCTTCTTTTAGCACGCCCATTGGACATGATCTTATCATTATAAATAGTGGCTGCTATGGCATATGTTTTCCACCAAAAGTTTCTATTTTCAACCACTTGAGCTTTCGATCTATTTGAGTTCTCCGATTTTTTTACAGAACTTAGAAACCAAAGATGACCGACAATACTCAGAAAATGAGCTTCCAAGCTGGTGAGGCCAAGGGCCGAACTGAGGTCAGGCTATGAACTGGTTTATTTCTTCCTTTTTAGTCCATGAATGGGCATGATATACTCTCTTCTAATACAGGATAAGGTGTGGGTTTTGTTTGTTTCAGGAGAAGGCCAGCACCTTAGTGGACAAAGCTGGTAATGCTGCTCAATCTGCAAAGCAAACAGTGCAAGCGGTTCGAATTCTTCCCTTCAATCTCATTTTTCTATGTAGAACTCATCGTCTACAGTAGCGTGTGCTCAGGAATACAATGAACAAACGTATAATTTAACTAGATCAGTAGCTTTGGAATCTGGGTTTTCGACTGTGATTATATATGATACTTCTTCTTTGTGCAGGCTGGTCAGCAGGCGATGGCTACGGCACAGGGAGCTGTTGAAGGAGTAAAGAAAGCAACTGGGATGAACAAATGATGAAGCTGAAGCTGGGATCAATCCAATAATCGTCAATCTATTGCAGTTTAGAAATCAAATTCCATGTTCATCTATTGATTTGCTACTGTCTTTTCGTTTTGTATAAATAAGACAGCTCTCTCTCTGAGGCTCTCTCATGGTGTTTGCAGGCTGATGTTGCCCTAATTAGTGAAATTTTAATTCAGTTTCGTGCGCTTGTTTATAGATCTCTCCTGTCTCTGGTTTACATATGAGAGAGCACAACATTGCTTCATCTTCATGGGATCCTGCACGTCCAAATGGCCCTATATATATATATATTTATTTATGAAACATCATCGAACTACATGAACGAGATATAGCCCATCCATGGGAGTCAGTACGTTGTGAAACGATTCGTCTCTCTATTTCCCCACCAGTTTTCTCACGTTTGGGAGCATTTGAATCAATCTCATCAATAAGTACACTTGCAGGATCATTCTTTTCAGCTTCTTCAAAAGCTTTTCTCAGATTTTGCTCACTCTCTCCTGCAATCTCGGACATGATTTCTGGTCCATTGATACAAAAGAAAGTCCGAGTTTCATTAGCAGAAGCCCTTGCTAGCAACGTTTTGCCTGTTCCAGGAGGACCATAAATCAGAATTCTTTCTGTTGTTTCACACCAATGGTCTTGAAAAGTTGTGGAAACCTTAATGGCAGAATGTGAGCCCTCTTGCCATTCTGCAGGTTCGGACATAGCTGCACCGAAAGCATATCGATCGAAAATACCTGACCCTCAAGCTTGACTTTACAGCCTTATTCATCAGAATCTTGGGCTGATCGCAACGATCATCAGCTGGGGCAATACAAACTATATCCCTCTTCTTTCCCTTGATCAACAGTCTATCCCCTCGTAAAATATAAGTTGCTCCATTGTAGCTTGGATTGAGCGTGATGACAGAGTTGTCATAGTTAATGGCTTATCAAAGGAAATTTAATATTGTCTAATACACACCAAGCCTATAAGATTACTTAAGATAAACATTTTATCTCAATTTAAATGTAAATTAATATCCTTATGTTCGTAAAAATCAATAAATGATATTTTAGTTAATAGAAAATAATTTATCAAAGTATTTTTTTTCCAAAACATTAAACTAAATACATACATTGTGTATTGTGATGCAATGAATACTGCTTCATTAATGAATTATGAATTATCATTATTCCCTTATATTTATTTAACTAAAACAAGTTCATGAATTTAATTATTTTTATCAAATGGAAAACATGATTTATTCTTTTTTTTTTTGCAATAATAATAATTTAGATACTTCATGTATATTAAATTAAGCAAAAACATCTATAAAAAGAACATACAATATCTAATGTAGGAATTTTATAGTTTTGAATAATCAAATATGAATTTATCATAATTAAAAAATGCAAAAAACACTTAGCAAACTCGCTTATAAATAAATAAAACAAAGTTAAATTAAACAAAAAGTTTATCTATATCAAACAAATGGCCCGATAAAAAACATTGATAATTTTAAATTTGATAGTTGAATCATGCTCAATTTTTACCTAGTTCAATATCACATTGAGTTATGTATATATATAATCTTGATGTACAAAAAGATTATTACTTTATGTATCATGTGAAACACACACACACACACACACACACACACACACACACACACATTTAAATATATTATTTTTATAAATTTAATGAATTATCCATTTATAACATTGATTGCAAGTAAAGACTAAAAAAAGTATTATTTAATTAAGGTTACTAAAATACCAAACAAAAAGCTTAAAAAATTCTATACATTAAAATTTAATAAAAAAAACTTTTAAAAGATAATGTGATAGTGGATCAATGATCTAATCATGTGGCTATGAGGATGTTTGGGATTGTGGTGTAATCGGAGATTGCAAAAAAAAAAAATCTTAATCTAGTGTTTGGTTAGTGTAAAAAGCAAGATACAAGGCATGAGTCTCACATATAAAATTACAATGAAAAGTCGGTGCAATAAAAGCAACTATTCAAAGATAATTAGCTGCTTTTCTTGCTTTTCGCTCGAAACCAATTCATTGGAGTGAGACAGAGGAGAGTGGAATTTCGGGATGCAGGGAGGGAGGTGTAATATATTTTTAATGTTAAAATAATTTAAAAATTAATTAAAATATAAATAAATATATTAGAAGGAGATTACAATATAATTTTTACCTTGCAATTCTAATTTTATTTCAGATGATATTTTATTATATATTGTTCCGGGATCGCAAAGGCTTTCATGTATGGATTTAATTCTTGATGAAATTACAAGTAGTTTGATGGGAGAATAAAAATAAGTGTCTAATTTACTTGAACTATTAATTATAATTATTAAATATTTTAAAAATACACACACACATATATTTTTAAATAATTTCACAAGTTGATAGCAATATAAAAAACATGTTAACCAAATACACGAAACTGTTTTTTATTAACCTCAAACTCAACCACAATTTTAATTTTTAACCAAACACTTCAAAATTTATTTTGAACCGCAACTAAAGTGATTTCATAAATTTTTTTTTTTAAAATCTCAACTACAAAAACAAAAACAATACCAAACACACTCTATATGTGACTTGAATTTCTCATGTTATTTTTTTTTAAAATTAGCACTACTCTTTAAATTAGTATTTATCTAAAATCCAAATCCAAGAAAAGCTTGAAATCCCTGCCTATAATTTAAAAGATAAGGAGTAATTTAAAATTTCCAAGAATAAATTTATTTCTTTAAAAAAAAAGTCCAAATCCTTAGAAATCCAATTGAAGAAACATTTTTAATCTAGGACTTTACTCTAAACGCATATATAAAGAAGGGACCAACATGTTGTTTTCCCAAAAATAAAAACCCACCCAGATCCCCTCCCTCTTAAACCCTAAGAAGTTAAGATCACCCTCACTCTCTGCTCAGCACACACAGACCCCGAATCTCTCTGTGACAGGCTCCTCAGAAACCCTAACTTGACATTGTAGAAATGAGACACTCATGGAGAATCCTTCTCTACCGAAACTACCCTCGTTCATCTCTCAAATTTTCCAATCATTTCCAGGTACTAAATCAACACTCTCCTCCTCTACTTCGCTTGCTGTCTTCTTCTCTTCACACGCTTTCGCTGCAAAACTCTCATTACTCAAAAAATCAACAAAACCCCAACATTTATAACAAAATCCCATCATTTGCTCATAATTTATCGTCTGAAGCATCATTAGTCGAACCCACAAAAGACCCAGATCATGTTTTGCTTGTTTGTGATGTGTTTACCAAGTTTGATGATTCTGATGATATTAGTAAAGAATTGGAATTGAGTAGTGTTGTTATTAGTCATGAATTGGTTTTGAAAGTTTTGAAGTCATTGGGATCGAAACCGGATGTGGCTAAGAGGTTTTTTGATTGGGTTTTGAAGAAGGATAGTGAGAGATTGAGCTCTAAATGTTATAACTGGATGTTAGGGATTTTGGGGGTAAATGGGTTGGTTGCGGAATTTTGGGACTTGGTTGATAAAATGAAGACAAAAGGTTATGGTGTCTCAGGGGTTACACGAGATAGAGTGTTGGAGAAGTTTGAGAAGGAAGGGTTAGAAGGTGATATAGAGAAATTAAAAGGGGTTTTTGCGACGGGATCCATTGATAATTCGGTGGAAAAGACTGGGTTGAGAGTGAGCAGGATTGTTAGGAGTAAGGTTTGGGGAGAGGAGGTTGAAGGGGAAGTTAAGGATTTAAGTGCTGAGTTTTCTAGTGCTTTGGTGAAGATTGTTTTGGAGAATTTAGCGATGGAGCCAATGAAAGCTTTGATATTTTTTAGGTGGGTTGAGGAGAGTGGTTTGTGTAAGCATGACGGGAAGAGTTATAATGCCATGGCTAGGGTTTTGGGGAGGGAGGATTGTATTGACAGGTTTTGGAAGCTTATAGATGAAATGAGGAGTAATGGGTTTGAAATGGAGGTGGAGACATTTGATACAGTGTTGGCCCGGTTTATGAGGAGGAAAATGACTAGGGAGGCTGTAGACCTATATGAACTTGCATTGAATGGTGCAAATAAGCCATCAGGTAAATATTGCACCTATTTGTTGAGGAACATAGTGGTTGGTAAACAGTTGGATATGGGTTTGTTTTCAAGAACTGTGAAGGTCTTTACTGAAAATGGGAATGTGCTGACAGATTCTATGCTTGATACAATTCTTAAAGCTCTAAGAAGCGTTGGTAGATTTAAAGAGTGCAATAAGATTTTAAGAGAAATGATGGCTGTTGGTTTTGTAGCTAGCGGTAATTTGCAGAGAAAGATTGCTTTTGGGCTTACTAGTGCTGGTAAGAATTATGAAGCAAGTGAATTTGTGGATCACATGGAATCATCTGGCAGCGATTTGGATCACAAGGCTTGGGCATCTTTAATTGAAGGACATTGTGTATCTGGGGATCTTGAAAAAGCATCTGATTGTTTTAAAAAAATGGTTGAGAAAAAGGGAGTTAATGATGCTGGTTATGCTGTTGAGTTGTTGGTAAATGCATATTGCCTCAAGAACAGAGCAGTAGATGCATGCAATCTTCTGGGTGATTATGTCTGTCAAAATCATTTACACCCTTGGCGGACTGCATACAAAGTATTGATAAGTAAGTTGCTAGTTCAGGGTGGATTTAAGGATGCCTTAAATCTGTTGGGGTTGATGCAAAGTCATGGAATTCCACCTTACACGGATCCATTTTTTGAGTTCGTATCAAAGTCTGGAACTGGAGATGACGCCATTGCTTTTATGAATGCTATGACCACCAAGAAGTTTCCATCTATATCTGTTTCTCTTCGATTATTTGAAGCATTTTTCAATGCCAAAAGGCATAGTGAAGCACAAGATTTCCTGTCTAAATGTCCAGTTTTCATTCGGAATCATGCTGATGTTTTGACTCTTTTCTGTTCCATGAAGTCTAGCAAAGATACTGCTGCTGCAACTGTATCTATGTAGGTTGTTGCTGGAGTGTATGGCTAAGTGTATTCTGTGATGTCAATGTAGAATGGCATTGTTTCAAAAATTTTGGTACAAACATTTTCTACACTGCTTGGAAACTTCTCTTAGACGTATGATTACCTTTGTCAATTGGAAAATAAGATTTAGTGATTCATCTTTCTGAAGTATTTCTTGCCTCTTCTTATCTTGCTGTTTTGGTTTCATGCATGTATATAGCATGAACTGTGCTATGCACTGAACTTAAAGTCAGGTAGCATGGTTTTTAATTTTTTCTTGCGCTTGATGTGCTGTGTACTTGTTAGTTGTGCCAAAGATATAAATTTGTTTGGTTCATTCCTATTATGCATCTGACGTTATGGCATACAATTATTAGTTTTCTTAAACTCTGTTAAATAACTTTGCTGTTAGCCTAGATGCTGTCAGACTGTAAGATTCATCTCCAAAATAAAGCTTCCTTGATTTTTTATCAATGTCCAGATTAAGATTTTTGTGACCGTCTGTCATGTGGTATGCTAAGTAAGTTGTTTATTATCTTGAAATGATATTGTTTCTACATTTCTTCTTGTTTGATTGATGCTCTTCATTTCCTAAATACATTGTAGCTCACCTGCAAGTTTATTGATAATTATGAGGTGGGTTTCATAAGCTATACATTGGAAGTTGGTGTTAGCTCCTCGATAGAGTATCTTTTAGGAGTCAAATCGATCTTTCCTAGGCATTGTAAGAAGAGTATTTCCTAAATGAGGTAAACAGTTGTCCAGCTTAATATAATAGTATCAACCTGACTATTTGTCTTGAAACACAATGTAATAGGAGCCCCCTCTCACATTTTCAGCCTTCTATTTTGATGGTTGCAAGATAAACAGTGGTGAATTCTATCTCTTCTGCCTGACCTATTTTGAAGCTGCAGCAGACTGGAGTTTCTTCTTTGAAATTTGGGTAAAATAAATTTTTGAGTTAAAATTATATTGTTGTTGGGTCCTATCCAGCCTTGCCAAGTTGGATGGCATAACCTAGGCTTCTTGTATTGTATATGATATGGTATTATTTTGAGACTATAGCCGTTCATATAGTAAAGAACAAGAAAAACAATCTCTCATTGTAGCTGGATTCTTCCACCAGCTTATTCCTATTAAGAGTAGTTTAATTAATGTGTAGTTCTTTCCTTCTATATCAGATATTAAGAGTAGTTTGTTCCTAATTGAGCTGGCTTCATGTAAATCAGGTATAGTCTCAGTTTGGCCACTTTCCCTAGGATTCTGCCCCGGACTTCACTCTTGTCTAGTGTAGAGGATGACAAGTAACAACACGCACACTGGACCGTGCAAAGCACTATACTATTTTTTCTTGTTTTGTTCTTTTGTCTTGCTGTCTGTGGTTTGCCTATTGCTTCTCATAATTTGGGGTTTCCAGTTTTTGAAGTTTAGACATATACCTTAAATCAGTGCCTGTAGGTTGAAAAATCATGTCCAGAAACAGTGTACAGAACGACAGAATAATGAAAGGAATTCTGGAAATCTTTGCTGCCTTTTCATTAAGAGAATTACAATATATATACACATTAAGGAAGATCAAATCCCATAATCCTAGAGTCTAATATGATAAACATAATAAAATCCCTCAATCCTAGACCTATTATAGGAAGTAATACAACACTAATTACAACAAGATTATATATATATATATATATATATATATATATATATATATATATATATATATATATAATGAATATTTTAGAGAGATGATCAAGGGATATAAAAAGATTAACAAGGAAAGAAGAATATATTGACACCCCCCCTCAAATTGATGTGGGTAAGTTTAGCAGCATCAATTTGCAATTGAGAAACTTGTGTCGTTGACGTGTCAAAGCTTTTGTACAAACATCCGCTATTTAAAGATCTATGATGAGGAAGAGTGATAACATCTTGAGTAAAGGCCTCCCTAATGTAATGACAATCCACCTCTATATGCTTTGTGCATTCATGAAAACCAGGATTCGCAACTATTTGAATGATACTTGTATTATCACCATGAAGTGGTGTAGGATTAGTTGAAGGGAATCCAAGTTCTGAAAGAAGACCACGTAACCACACAATTTCAGAACAAGTTGTAGACATGGCTCGATACTCAACCTCTATGGAAGATTTAGAGACACAATCCTGTTTTTTACACTTCCAAGAAATCAAGGCATCTCTGAGAAAAATGCACCAGCCTGTCGTAAACTTCCTAGTATCTGGGCAGTCAGCCCAATCTGCATCAGTATATGCAGTCAAATGAAGAGCAGAGTTTGTAGGAAAAAATAACCCATGAGTAGGTGACCTAATTAAGTATCTAATAATGCAATGAACTGCAACAAAATGAAGATGTCAAGGTGAATGCATAAATTTGCTAACGATATAGACAACATAGGAGATATTAGGCCTTGTAAAGTAGATAAGGCTACCAACAAGTTGTTGATATAAGAAAGGGTCAGACAAAGGCTCACCTTCATCTCTTCGATATTTCACATTCACCTCCATTGGTGTATTAACAGCAGTAGCATCCTTTAAACCGACCAACTCAATGAAATCTTGGATATGTTTATGTTGATTTAAGAACAAACCATGATCCCTAGAGTGAATTTCCAACCCTAAAAAATATGTGAGATGCCCAAGATCTTTCATTTGAAGCGTACTATGCAACAAAGTTTGAAGTTTAGTGATCAACCCATTGTCATTACCAGTGATGATAATGTCATCAACATAGACTAAAAGAAAGGCCATACCAGTGGTTGTCTTGTAAAGGAAAAGTGATGAATCATTTTGACTTTGTGTGAAAGAGAAGGTGAGGAGAGTGCTGCGAAACTTTTCAAACTGGGCTCGAGGTGCCTGCTTCAACCTACATAAAGAGCGTCGTAGCTTGCAAACTTCAGTAGAGGTTATCATGGACATACCAAGTGGAAGTTTCATGTAAATCTTTTCCTTAAGGTCCCCATTCATGAAGGCACTCTTTACATCCATTTGATGTAAAGGCCATGATTGAGAGGAGGCATGGTTGTCATAATGGTTAGCTTAGCAACTGGTGCAAATGTTTCTTTATAGTCGAGATCATATTCCTGTTTATTTCCAAGAGCAACCAACCGAGTTTTGTATCTATCTAATGAGCCATCAGATTTGAGCTTTACTGTATAGACCCACTTACTACCAATGGGCTTAACATGTGGAGGACAACAGACAATATCCCAAGTATGGTTTTCCTCAAGTGCTTGAAGTTTTGCTTCCATTGCTTGTTGCCAACACTTATGTTCCATAGCCTATTTATAACAAGTGGGAATGGAAATAGAAGACAAAGTAGTAGACATGGCCATAGGAGTGGAAAAACCATACCTTTAAGGAGGTTTAGGAGGTCTAGAGCTTCTACAAAGAGGAGGTGGATCATGGGAAATAGGTAAAACATGATCAGATGTCGCAGGAAGACGTGGAGGAGCTTCAGGGAGACCTGTAGAGGGATCAGAAGTAGAAAGAGTGTGTCTACGATAAACTTAACCAGGTTTAAACCTTTGTATTGATGTTGGAGACACGGGAAAATGAGGTAAAACAGATAGAGATAAGAGTTCCAAGGGCTTTTGTGTGCTAAAAAAGGGTTGTCTTAAAAAAAAAAACAGTTCGAGAGACACGAGTTCTACGAGCATGTGGATCATAGCAAAGAAATCCTTTTTTGGGTTCCAGCATATCCTAAGAAAGCACACTTGGTAGATTGAGCAGTGAGTTTATTTTTTCATGAGTAGGAAGGTGAACAAAACAGACAAATCCAAAAATATGAAGATTGGAATAATTTGGTGCATGTCTAAACAAACAAAAATAGGGAGAATCATTGTTCAAGTTGGTAGAAGGTAATCTATTAATCAAATAAACAACAGTAGACAAAGCTTCACACCAAAAAATGAGAAGGAACATAAGACTCAATTAGAAGAGTTCAAACAACATCAAGAAGATGACGATTCTTTCTTTCAGCCACCCCATTCTGTTGTGGAGTAAAAGGACAAGAACGTTGTGATATGATCCCATGACTTTGAAGAAAAGATTGAAATTCATTTGACATATATTCACCACCATAATCAGATTGCAAGATTTTAAGTTTGGCAGAAAATTGTGTTTCAATTAAAGCAAGAAAGGCTTTAAACACAGAGAAGACCTCACTTTTAGTTCGAACAAAATACACCCAAGTAAATTGAGTGAAATCATCGATAAATGTAACAAAGTATCTATAATATTCATGAGAAATTACAGGAGCAATACCCTATACATCAATATGTATGAGTTCAAAAGGTTTGGTTGTGCTAGTTTTATGCAATGGAAAGGGAAGTATTTTGCTTTTACCAAGCTAGTAAGATGCACAAGCAATAATATCATTCTTAGAAGAAATCAGATTTTTATTTCCAAGTAAACCAGATTTAATCAAGACTTGAAGTACATGAGAATTTGGGTGTTCTAAACGTTTACGCCACACCTGATTATCACATTGAATAACATTACAAGCAACATGTTTTGACACAGGAGAGGGACATAAAAACAAGGGAAAGAGACGTCCCATTTTAGGCCCCTTCGCAATCATCTTCCTGGACACTTGATCCTGCATAAGACAACCATATTTTGAAAAATAAACATTATGATTGCTGTCAACTAATTGTCCTACAGATATAAGATTAGTGGACATCTTAGGGGACACAAAAACAATATTCAAAGAGGCTGAAAAATCACCAACAACTGTGATGGGCAAGGAATTACCATCAGCAGTATGAATTTGAAGATCTCCTTTATATTTTTGGACATTTTTTAAAGGTAAGGCAATGTTGGTCATGTGATTGGAAGCAACAGAATCAAAATATGAAGGCTTAGAAAGAGATTGTTTGTTACCTGAGATGCCTAAAATAGAAAGGGCATAAACTATCATTTGTTGGATCATTTCAGGAGTAATAGAAGACAGACCAGGATTAGGAGCATTTGAAGGACCAACCGAGACATTATAGGCAATTTCAGATTTCTTTGGAGGCCGGATGGAACAATATTTGATGATATGCCCTGTTTTCTTGCAATAAGAGCAGAATTTTTTAGTACAATTAGTGGCAATGTGCCAAAATCCTTTGCAACTATAGCACTGGACATTAGTCATAGTTTTGCCTCCTTGAGACCTCCCTTGAGCAACATAAGCAACAACAATTGTGGTAGAATTTTGAGCCTTCTGCTATAAGACAGCCTGTGTAACAATTCGTTGCTCTTCCTTGAGAAGCTCTCCAACACAAATATCCAGCAAAGGAACTTGTTCTCTATTCATCAAATTAGACGTGACTGCTTCAAACTCCCTTCTTAACTTCATTAAAAACTGATCACGTTTGCTAGTCTGATACACACTTTGGACAACAGTGAGTCCTTTAGAAGGTACACTTGCATACACAATATCATTGTATTCAGCCCATAAATTTTCAAAGGAAGAAGAAAACTCTTGGATTGACATACTTCCTTGACTAAGTTGTGCCAACTCAAACTCCAGTTGAAACCTTCTTGCTGTATTGCTTTGGTTGTAGATATTCTTCAAGTAATCCCACATTTCCTTAGAGGTCTTATAAGGCCTAAGATTGAGAAGTATGGAGGATTCCATACTTCCTAGGATCCAGGACATAATTTGAGCATCCTTTACCTCCCATTTCTCCTTCTCTTTCTCACTATGAGGTGTTGGATTTTTCCCATTAATATGACCCCACAATTCCTTTCCTTTGATGTAGATCTGAAATTGGAATGCCCAGGTAGAATAGTTCTTGGCATTAAATCAAACAAGAAAATGTTCAGATCGCTCTAATGACATGATTCAATCCAGAAACAAGAACTAGGATATCAAGTCTAAGAAAAAACAGAATGGAAGAACAGAAAACAAAGAACAAACTGCTAAGATCTTGGACCTAGACAAGGAACCATAGACAAGATACAAAGATTTTCAGAGTTTTGGCTCTGATACCACGATAAAATAATGAAAGGAATTCTGGAAATCTTTGCTGCCTTTTCATTAAGAGAATTACAATATATATACACATTAAGGAAAATTATACCTCTCAATCCTATACCTGGAAGCAACACAACAATAATTACAGCAAAATTATATATATTAATAATGAATATTTTAGAAAAATAATCAAGGGATATAAAGAGCATAATAAGAAAAGAAGAATATATTGACATTGAAGATTGAAGAGATGGTTGTGGGTCTTAACCCATGGAAATGAAAATGGAGATGGATAGCTTGTCTCGCTTTGGCTAGTTTATTGATGATCTTTCTTTTGAGTACTCGTTTGATGCTAATGAAGGTACTATTCTGTATATGGATGGTACTACCTCTAGATCTGCTTTGGCATTTTCAGCCTCTGTTGTTATTCTCAATTATTATTCTGGTGAGATGTTCTGGTGTCCTCAAGCTACCATAGGATGCGATGATACCAATGATACAGGCTTTGTCACCACATTATCTTTTTCTGTGCTCCTTAGGAGAGTATTGGTGCAGAAGTGGAGGAATATTGAGTCTAATGTGCATCTATCAGGTGGGAAATCATGCAACTTCAAGTCTTCGTTTATGACTTTCATTACAACTTAGCTACTATACAGATTCAGTCTGATGCTCCTGTGTCCACTGCAAACTTGATGTTTGGATGATCCATGGGTAGCATAATTGATCGTATGAACGATACTCAAAGTAGTGGAAGCATGTTACGAAGGATGGAAATCCCACCCGAACTTGGCTTGGAATGAGAGCAAGTAACCTTTATGCTGGTGATTTATAAATTTTGGAAAATAATATCAGCTGGTTCACCAATTTGGTTGAACACAATTTTCGAGGTTAAAGCAGGCTTGCCTGCTCACACTGCATTCATCCACTGCAAAGGTGTTATGGGTTCAATGTGGTAGAAAGATTGTTAAGATTTTCTTAATGTTATTTGATATAATGTGGAATAAGGCCAAAGAACCTGTGGAGCTGGTAGTGATAAGAGCAATGCAGTGTACCATGTTTTTTTTCTTCAGGTTGAACCTTCTAAACTAAATTGTTGGTCACATCTGATTTTAGGATTAATCTATCTTTAAATAAATAAATACCCTTATTTTTGGCTGTGGTTGACAAGGAGCTAGAAAGTATGAACATAAGATTTAGATTTGATATGGTGTCTGCTACCTGCTGGTTTAGATATGTTTTGCTTTTAGGGTGATGGATGTTTTGGTTTAACTCAGATTATTCTGAATGTCACTGTTCATTCTAGCTTGCATGTATTTTTTAAGATTTATCAAGAAATTATTTGCAACAGGATTTTCTACTTGTCTGATAACTGCAAACTCTGCTGCTTTACTTGTCGGATAACTTCATTTAATAGCTTACATTAGATATTAATATTTTTGACAGATGAATTATAATGATTAAACTATTATGTTAAAAATTTAGCATGATATAATATATGCTATATACAATGCTTTTGTTTTGAAATCAATCAATCCTTCCCCAACTCCATGCTTTATACCTGGTTGTCCTTTTCAAGCATCATAATGGTGCTGTTACGCTGTTTGTTTTTCAAGACTGTTGGGTGAAACATCGATTTGATCTCACTTTTCAGTGAATCAAAAATGTGTTTCTCAAGTTCCATTACATTTAACTTGGAAATATTTCAGCCATGCAAGAAAATATCAGGTGAGTCAAGATGTGTTTCAATCACAGGCCAGCTAAGAAGTGATGTTTTACTCACTGCTGTGATTTAGCCGTAACAGACTGACAGAATTGAGAAATTCTATATATGAAATTATTGTCAGATAAAATACTGTTGTCCGCTTCTTACAGGACAATTCAATCGAAATGTAGAACAAGTAGAGGTTTTAGATGGGGTCTAGTAGAGGTTTTAGATAGTGATGTAATGAAAGCCTACGGCTGAACTGGAGATGGCAAGTTTTCTCTGAAATACACTATTCTTTTACCCGCGAACCGAGTACCAATGGCAAGATGTACCACTGCCAAACCTTTTTACATACATATATACGTACATAAATACATATATATACATCTTAAACAGCAGATTGTGGGGGCTAAGATTGTTTCTTGAAAATTAATGTTCCAACGCCACTGCATACAGATTGGACACCAGGCAGAGGCTCTGAAGAAATCTATGTCTATAAATGCTATTATCAGAGTAGTTTGTGTTTCACAAGCAGCAAGGTTAGTTTGCACACACCCTTGATTTAGTCATTTTCTCTTCCATGTTGCATATATTCCATGATAGATGAACGAGGACTACTTTTTTGTTCTGTGTCTGCAGGCCGAAAAGGGTGCGGACGCACCGGGACATGCCTTTTTCTTAGCTTCAAAGGGAAGTCGGAAATTTCGGCTCCACCTTCAACCGAAACCACCGACATTTGTATTTGACTGGATTCTTAATCTCTTCATTTTGTTTGCATAACATTAAAAAAAAATCATGAATAGCTGCTTTATTTTGGCTACAAGGACCTTTCTTATCATATAAAGTTGATAATTAAGGGACGGTTTGTTTTTTTGTAACTATATTTAAGTGCTTCATCTTGACAAAAATATTAAATTAATATTTTATAGTGATTTTCATGTAGTGGGTCAAAAAATAAAAATAAAAATCAGATCACTTGAAGCAAAAAAAAAAATGAAAAATGAAAAATGTTCTTTCAATTCTAAACAGTGTTTGTCTATTACAAAAAGAAATCCTCAATTTTTGACTTCACCAACAAAAAAATAATTTTTTTTAAATAAATTATTTTGAATGTTTTTGGATTAGTTTAATATACTAATATTATACATAAATTTTAAAAAATAAATAATTTTTTTTAAAAACAACTCTTAAGCAATTACAAACACTATCTTACACTTTGATTAGGAGAGCAACAGCTTGTTTTCTATTAATACAAACTAAAGTAAAAATACGCTATTACAATTACAAACACACTTTGATTAGGAAAGCAGCAACTTGTTTTCTTGACGTAATTTCCCATATTTGTTCTTTTTGAATAATTGAGGTGGGGGGGGACCAAAGCATGAACTTTTGTTCTCAATGGAGATGTGGATGCTCTAGATCAGCACAGGGTTTCAAGATGTGTTTGTGGAGCAGGTAAAACAATGCAGGCTTTCTACAGAACGCCTTTCAGAAAAGAAGAAAAAAAATGGAAGAAAAAACTAGCATGCATCTTTCGATTGCAAGATGACTTACTGCAAACCAGAAAGCGCTGTTGATTGCAAACTTTTCTACTCTAAATGAGGTCATTAGGTTAATATTAAACTTTAGTGTGCTTCCTAATTCTGCGTTTTTGGCATTGTTTATGCCCAGAGAATATGCAAAATTGTACGTTCACCTTGTCAAGTTGGAGGAAAACGATGCATCAGTAGCTTTTTTTTCCCCTTCAAAACTCTGTCATTCTGCTGTCTATTTCCCATTAAAACCTTCGATCCAAATGGATCGAATAAGACCCATCAGTTAGCAAAACGTGATGAGTGTGACCAAACAAATGATCTGTAACCATTCTTCACTAAGCTGATGGAATATTGAATTGGATATATAATTAACGGGGGATCAACTGGGGAAGCTTCTTCTTGGAGCCTAGTATATATTCATATATCTTGAATTCATATTGTGGCAGATTCTGGAGTTTCAGGCCTGGACAACATGACAACTGATGTTCTTACAACAAGTATGACAAAAAACGCCATCATTTTGTGATGATTAGTAGCTATTACTTGTACATATAGAGTGTCACAGTTGAATCAGTACAAATTTAATCTGTATAGGGGACCAAAAACCGGACCATTGCAGTCTAGCTAGCTGGGTTTGTTTATCCAACCCATAAATCAAACTAGTGCTGCAATAAGTTTACGACTTGGTAGTGCGCCACTGTGTGTGAGGTTCGAGGCTTATATTATATATACACTTAGAAGGAAGATTTCATATTGCTCTGACAAGATTCGCATGAATGGTTCATGCTCCCTATACTTCTGTTATGTGGAAGGATAGTTTGGATTCATGTGACTATTATTATATATATATGTCTGTATGCATATGTGCAAGTGAATCTGAGGACAATCTTGAGGTGATTTTTAGTGGGGAAAAGCTTACAGTTGAAAGGAAAGAAAATCAAGGATGGTTTGGATTTATATACGCTATATTGGCTATTGATCATTTGAATTTAGTGGATATTTCAAGTCATTTTAACACCTATCTCATCACAATTGCATGTACTGCATGCACTGAGATAATGTTTTGCATACATGAACTATATTTTATCTTGTGAAAATTGTGGATAATACCATGAAAAATCGAAATTTCTCTTTTAACTTTTTCCTCCAAGGAAAATCTCCTCGACTGTACAATGCTAGCTACTTTCCATGGCCGGTAAGTGATTTGAACTTCAGCTCCTCTCTTTCAATTGAAAATAATCTGGATTTTCTCTAAAGTCGAGTAGAAAGAGGGAAGGGGGGGTGCGCTATTATTGTCACTTTGTAAAGACAGTGATAAAAAAGAAGACATGGGACCAAATAATTTCGAGGAGGGACTAGAAGAGGTCCTGTAAAGCAAGTTTCTAGACTTAGGGGGTGGTTTGGTTCTGTCCAGGGCAAGTGAAAAAGATGAAAGAAAAAGAAGAAAAAGAAGAAATGATGGGACCCTAGTGTTTTCTAATATTTGCTCTCCCCCACCATGTTTTTGATACTGCCACCATTACTGTCTTTCATCGTGTGAACGTTTTACTAACTTTCACTTTCCTGTCAATGATCCATCCTCCTTGTCCCAATAGAGCTACAAATATCACTCAAGTTGTTTCCCCCCCTCAGCTTCCTTTCATGCGGCCTGCAAGAGCACGAGAATAATGGCCATCATGAATGAGGGCGTGATGGACTTCGTTTTCGCTGGAGTAAACTGTGGTTGAGGCCTTGCTCATAGCTTGGATCCTTGAAAAGGGGAGTTTACAGTGGACATCTAGCTTTATATTTTGAATTGAGAACTATATAAGAAATTACAAGGCCATGTGTGGACTCTGATCCTAGCCCTCCTGTCCTTCAAGGCTGTCTGTTTGAATGGGGCATGCATTGTTAAAAATCTTCTTTTTAAGAAAAGTGCTAATCCATTCTAAGCTTTAAAGGAAGGCCAGACCACGAATTATGCCCGCTGTCCATTGGAAAGGTTTTTTCAAATCATCACACACATTACAAGTAGTATTATTATGAACAATCTAAGAAAGTTATTAAGATGTTCGTAATACTTTTTGATATCACCATCTAAACTAATGGTACTTCAAATGAACTTTCTGATCATCAGCCAGCCATTGGATCCCTTGACGCAGTCTGATAAACCTTTTTTTTTTGTAATGGTTTTCTGTTGAGAAATGACCCACGATTACAGTGGACAGGAGAAGACTATCAAACAGTGGGTTTTGAGATATGGGGACGACAAGATGGGGTCTAAGGATTTCTGAACTTTGGTTTCAATGGCCTGAAAGATCTCAGCTTTTGCTGCATTGCCCCTGTCTAGGGCATGCACCATGTGGGATTGTACTAATTACTATTAATAATCAACAGCGTAGTACAAGTAAATGGATCTTCCCTCCTCCATTAAATCCTCAGAAAACTTAGTCGAGCATAATTATTTCCTACTCATTTGGCTAATCTCTAAGTGCATCTGTTCATTAAATACGTATTCCACCCCTCTAGCTAGTTCGTCTATTCTGGGCTCCAAACCCACCTGACCTTAAAACTTTGAGGGTGACAAGCTCCTTCAAAACACAACATGGGTCAGCCATGTTGATTACCACGCTTTTACTCTTAATCATACTGCAAGTTTAATTTTAAACGCTATTTAATTTATGAGTTTTGTCTCTATCGTTATGGAGCAGAAATTCAGGAAAGAATCTAGGGTTTTGTTTTGTTTTTTCTTTTCTTTTCCTGAATCTACAGTCCCTTCATTTTCAATGTGTTCTGTCTCTCTTCAAAATCATTTAAATGCAGCAGCACATCTGCAACAACATAACTATACAAGTATAGTATGTGAAGTCATTTCTTACGTGATATTTTATGCTCCAGCAGAATGATGTTGCTAGGGTTCTTCCCACTTCCTGCCCTTATCTTACACCTACCCTTGTGATCTCCTCCACTCTCATCATCTTCCACGGGACCCTGAGACCATTTTGAAATCCAGTCATGGCAAGACCTGTGGCATAACAGAGCCACATGTCAAGATATTACTGGGCTGAAGAGTTCCATGCACACCAGCACTGTGCTGCTGTGACTGCTTCGTTTCGTTTTCCAAGGACAAACGAAGCAGTAAAGACATGGAATGAAGACAAATGAAGGGATAAACTATATCTTGGAACCAAAATCTAAGGTTATGGTTCTAAGGAGCTAGCATCTTACAACCTTTTTTAAATTTGCTTGGGTGATGCATGGGAAAGAGACAATTGTGCCCAGCTGTAATTTTTTGGCCCTAATTTCTGCATAGATTTGTCATTTTCTAACATTAAATTGCGATGTTCTTTTTCTTCTGTTTGGTCAAACTCCAGTCTCTTTCATTTTTCTAGCGGCATGATTGCCTCCAATGGCTTCCTGGGTCTTGGTCATCCTCTAGACTGCCTAAATGTTGTTTGGATTCAAGATATTTCACCCTTGCATGAACTCAAAAATCATTCTTGGCAAAGATAGTTCAGTGGGAAGAACTTGAAATTAATTTTTTATTAATATAATAATTATTAGAAATTTATAAGATCGTTAATTTTAAGATCACTAAGATTAATTAGTTAAAATACATACAATTTAACCCATAAATGCTCAAAGAATTCCATGGATAGAATTAATAAAAAACAAATCATTCCTTGTTTAACATCTGATTTTGGCTATCAATATTATATGTTAAAATAATATTTTTTATTTTTATCTTTTATAATGGCCATTAATCCAATTCTAAAATGCAATTTTACAAAATTATTATTATTATTATTCTTTTTATGTACATTGACTTAATTTATTTCAAAAAAGTATTTTCTAAAGCATGCATTCTAAGGGTTTTTTCCCTTCTACTTTTCATTATCAATTTGAATGAAGATAGATTGATTTTTTAATAAATATAAAAATTAATTTTTATTGAAAAAAAAAAAAAAAAGTTTGCACCGCAGCAAACCTGCGGTGCAAACGCTGCCCCAAACGGGCACTAAGGGTTTTTTCCCTTCTACTTTTCATTATCAATTTGAATGAAGATAGATTGATTTTTTAATAAATATAAAAATATTATTTAAATAAAGTGAGAGGCATGTAATCTTCTAGCAACGTGTGCAACATCACTCAATGACCAAAATTCTCTTTTATTATATTGTTGAAATTTTCATGTCATCTTTTCTCATGAGGTGACGCATGTCTAGGGTGGTGTGATGATTTGTTATCAATTTTATTTTATTTTTTATTTTTCCCTCTCCTTTTCTTTTTAAATGATCATTTAAAAATTTAGAGTTATTATCTTAATTATTCATATTTTAATTTTAGTTTTTATTCTTTTTATTTTTCATTCTTTTATTTATTTATTTTTAATTTCATCTTTTAATCTTAATTTATGATAAATTATTTTTTTCAATATAATCCTTATTTTTTCGATTAATTTTTTATTTTTTTATTAAATTGAATTTTCTTTGTGATTTTTTTTGTCAGATTATCATCCTGATATCTTGATTCTAGTTGTAGCGTTGACATATTAACTTGGATTTGCTCACCACTTATTACTCAAACCACAAGTTTATTATGTTAATTCGGATTAATTTGAGTCATTTTTCTATTTTTTTAATTCAATTTTATTATCTATATATAATTAGTTAGAAATTAAACAAAATATTTTTCCCCTCATGTCACGATGAACACTTTTTTCATTCGATCTGATCTATTTATTATTGTTGTCTATTTTTTTTAATCATTTAATTAAAAAAACCCAATTTAATATATATATATATATATATATATATATATATATATATATATATATATATTTGCAGTCCATGAACATATGTTTTACATGAAAAATAATAATGCAGGCGTATCACAGTTGCACATCTATTGAGAACTAAATGCCAGTATACATTATTTATTTGGTGAATGTGACATTTGACAATTTTGATACTTGGCACAATCAAATTCATGATAGACCCTTTTCTCATAAGCAACAACGACCACATTATTAATTAAGGTTCAATCAGCTTGCTTTGCATGTTAATTTTTAATTAATTTGTCATAAGCTCGCTTAATTATTGTAACAAGACAGATAAACATGCTCGAAATCTGGATTCCCATATGATCACAAATCTGCAGTGGTCCTGCAAAAGCCTATCCACCATTTTTCGAGCATGCTGTGATGCACAAAGCCAATGATGCCTTTTCTTCTTCTTTTTTTCTTTTTATGAACTGCTCATGCTGGATGATACCGTTTATGGATCAAAGTGCATAAGTGATTTCATCACGAGAGAGAGAGGGAGGGAGAGAGGGAGAGAGAGGGAGAGGGAGAATGAGACGGCAGCTTTTGCTTTTAAAAGTTTCTCTTTTTTGAATGGATTTTTGGGATGGAACGAACGACTGCCTGCTGAAGATAAAGAAGACTCTGCGTGTGACAGTTAGCTGATAGTGGTTGGCTGTATGGAATCTATAAAAGCAATCCTCCAACATTTTACAGCACAAAAGTGACCTGATATACGAAATATTTAGACAAACATTCATTTGCGAGAGGTTATTGTGATATAAAAATGTTTAATGCCAACAAAGATACTCATGGTGTCATTGTCCTAAGATAGTGGGTGACCAAATCCACCACCATCAATCTCGAGCCTCAAGCTCTTCTGCCTCGAGATCCTCACATTCCCCCAAAAATAAGAATAAAATTTAAAGTTTTTCAAAAAAGGGGTTCTGGATCTTTTTACTGTATGGTCATGCTCAAGAGAATGTTGGAATCCTCTGTTTCTCAAGCAATGCATTTTGATCTCATTGCATAGACGCTTACCTTTACATAGACGCTTACCTTTACCCTCCCTCCCATTTCTGCCTTTTATTTTTTGAGTTAACCATGCAAAACCTAGAAAAAAAACACACAGACATGACAAAACTCCTCATGTTGTTGTCTTTGTTTTTGGTACGAAGTACAAAAGCAACAACAGATACATAACCTATCTCCATGTCTATAATAAGATGACTCACGAACCCAGAAAGAATTTTGATTCACTCTATGTATACAAATATTTAAACCATCTTAATATTTTGTAATTATTATAATCTCCATGCCTAGTTGCCTTTTGTTTGTCACAATTGTGGTGAATAATATAAAATTCACTGGTAAACGTAAAATATGCTTTCTGGGGCAATGCATGATTAGCTAAGAACTGGGAATTTCCAATTCTCTCCTTGCATCAGGAATATTTACTTTTGGTGCTTTTAAGATTAAGGCCATATACAATAAGATATGACTATATATATTATTCTTTTCTTCAGCCTATACTGACTCAATGACAGGCATGCTAGTGCTAGTTCCCTTCATTATACAACCAAAACACTGGTTCTTTTCTTGGGTCTCACACTGAAAAGGGTGTGGTCATTGGTGAATGGATTTCTGGCCTGTAAAGTAAGACCTGGGTTCTTATCTAAAGATTACCTTCAACAACAGCAATCCATTTCAGAGGTGATTTCTCTTGTAGCTAAAACAGTTGCCATTTGCAGAAAAAAATAGCTTTTCTTGTTTTGTTCTGTGGTTCTTGTGCAATTCATGACTTCAATGGGAATGAGGAGAAGAGAAGGTGGTCTCTATTTTCTGGCTTGCTTGTGGTTTTTGACTACTGTAAATGGATTGCTGACTCCTAAAGGAGTAAACTATGAAGGTAACTTCAAAATTCTTTCCTTTTCCCTTAGTTTCAAATTGATATGAAGAAAAATGGAAGGTCTTTTTTGATATGGGTGTTTACATTTCAGTTCAAGCTTTAATGGGAATAAAAGCTTCTTTATATGACCCTCATGGTGTTCTTGAGAATTGGGATGGAGATGCTGTTGATCCATGTAGCTGGACTATGGTCACTTGCTCTTCTGAGAGTCTTGTCATCGGCCTGTAAGTCTTCTACAATCTTATATTTCGTAGAACAAAAATTTCAAAACATAGCCTGAATATCATGAAACCGATATGGATTAGTAGTAATTTAAAAACAAGAAATGATCTTTTATTGAGGATGCTGAAATGGTCTTGTTGCAGGGGAACTCCTAGCCAAAGTTTGTCTGGAACTCTTTCTCCAACTATTGGCAACTTGACAAATCTTCAGACTGTGTAAGTATTCAAGAAACAAATAGACAGTTCTAAAGTGCTTCAGAAAAGAGGAGGTTCCTTCTATGTTACTTGTATTAAGTCTTAACATTTGAGATGTTACATGCATTTTCAGGCTCCTGCAGAGCAATAATATTACTGGACCAATTCCTGCAGAGATAGGCAGGCTGTCAAAGCTTCACACAATTGATCTCTCTAATAATTTCTTCACCGGGAAAATCCCTTCCTCTTTAGGCCATCTGAGGAATCTAGAATACATGTGAGCTTGAAATACAGTATTCAGCTTGAAGTACTTGGTTGTTCATCTTAAAGAATCTCTCTCCTTTGGGTCTAATTTTAACTTGGGTTCTTTGATCTGGATTAGAAGGCTAAACAATAACAGTCTCTCTGGAGAATTCCCAATGTCATTGGCTAACATGACCCAGCTTGTGTTACTGTATGTCTCTTGGTCCTATTCTTGTGAATCAAAGATTTATAACCTGATTAAAATGTGTTATTAAAAGAGTTTTTGTCTGTGGATTTCAGTGACTTGTCATTCAATAACCTGAGTGGCCCTGTACCAAGATTTCCTACCAAAACATTCAGGTAAATCTCTCTCCTTTTCCTCTCTCTTTCTCTGTATATTGAATTGGAAGACCAACTTTAAATGTATCTTCTGATGCGTTTCTTATTCTTGCAGCATTGCTGGAAACCCTCTAATCTGTCCAACTGGTTCTGAACCAGAATGCTATGGGACAACACTAATGCCAATGTCCATGAACTTGAATAACACACCAAGTAAGGAAAATGGAATATGCTGTTCTAATTTATTAATTCGACTCACAATTTGCAACTTGATATACCTGAATGCTATTGATAATGATAGTAATCTCTTCACATCTTCAGCAGCCCTACCTTCAGACAGGCCGAAGAGTCATCAAATAGCTCTTGCATTCGGCTCAAGCGTTGGTTCTGTCTCATTTATCATTCTTGTGTTTGGATTGTTTTTGTGGTGGAGACAAAGGAACAATCAACCAACATTTTTTGATGTTAAAGGTGTGTAACATATATAACCCTTTAATTTTACTAAATACTTACTATAGCAACTAATATTATAATAAATATGATGATACAACTCTGTGACTCATCAGATCGCCAACACGAGGAAGTTTCTCTTGGAAACTTGAGGAAATTCCAGTTTAGAGAACTTCAGATTTCGACAAACAACTTCAGCAATAAGAACATACTAGGAAAAGGAGGTTTCGGCAATGTGTACAAAGGGATTCTCCATGATGGGACTGTTGTAGCTGTCAAGAGGCTTAAGGATGGCAGTGCCAGCGGAGGAGAGATTCAATTCCAAACTGAAGTTGAGATGATCAGCTTAGCAGTGCACCGGAACCTTCTTAGGCTCTATGGATTTTGTATGACACCAACAGAAAGACTTCTAGTTTATCCATACATGTCCAATGGCAGCGTAGCTTCACGTCTCAAAGGTAGCCGAGTTTGATTTCTATTGCTATGATTGTCTGTATCGTTAGCCTAAAATAAAAAAAAAAAATATGCATATTTTGAGTAGCTAAACTGAGATCCTGCATTATTTTTGGTAGGAAAACCAGTCTTGGATTGGGGCACCAGGAAGCGAATTGCCTTGGGAGCTGCGAGGGGACTTCTGTACCTCCATGAGCAGTGTGATCCAAAGATCATCCACAGGGATGTTAAGGCTGCAAATATATTGCTTGATGATTATTGTGAAGCTGTGGTAGGTGATTTTGGGTTGGCAAAGCTTTTGGATCATCAAGATTCACATGTCACTACTGCCGTTAGAGGCACTGTCGGGCATATAGCACCTGAGTATCTTTCAACTGGTCAATCCTCAGATAAAACAGATGTTTTTGGATTTGGTATCCTGCTTCTTGAATTAATCACAGGCCAAAGAGCACTAGAATTTGGCAAGGCAGCCAATCAGAAAGGAGCCATGCTAGATTGGGTGAGTACAATCTATTTTATATCAATGCTGCTTATAAATGCTTTAGAAGTCTTTGTTCTACAGTCCACAGCTCAGTTCTCTGATATCTGTTGATTATAATTGCAGGTGAAGAAAATTCATCACGAGAAAAAGCTTGAAATGCTTGTAGACAAGGATCTAAAGGGAAATTATGATAGAATTGAGCTTGAGGAGATGGTACAAGTTGCCCTCTTGTGCACCCAATACCTTCCAAGCCATAGACCTAAAATGTCTGAAGTGGTTAAAATGCTGGAAGGAGATGGGCTAGCAGAAAGCTGGGAAGCTTCTCAGAGAGCAGAAGCAACCAAGTCCAAACCCCACGAGTTCTCCTCATCAGACCGATATTCTGATCTCACCGATGACTCATCATTACTAGTCCAAGCAATGGAGCTCTCTGGTCCAAGGTGAATTCCTTGCAAAAATTCAATATATTTTCTTTTCTTTTTTCATTTAAAGAGATTTAGAATAATAGAAAACCATTATAGGTGAAGCTGTTTTAAGTGTTTTCATGATTGAGGTTTCTTTTGTTGTATAATAGTGGTATAATCTAAGCTCCAAAGGGCTTGATGTTTTCATCAAATTGTACAGATCCTGTTTTGAGAAACTGACAGAGCTTAAAAAATCCATTTATTTGTATTCCTAATGAGTGACAAACTATGAGGATCCAATTCACTTTGAGAACCAATGTGTTCGATATACTTAAGACTTAAGTTTTCTCAATTCGAAGTGATCACATTTATCGTGGACGTAATTTTCTGAGCCAAATCATTGGCTTGGGAATAAGAGGAGCAGTATATTTTGGTGTGGCATGTAGTGTTCTTCTACTAAAACTTTGGTGTTGTAGCAAGCAAACTAGAGAGCAACAATACTAAAAAGGATTCAGAAAAAATCCTTTCTAGCCTATAAAAAATAACACGTCAAACTAGAGAGCAACAATACTAAAAAGGATTCAGAAAAAATCCTTTCTAGCCTATAAAAAATAACACGTCCTTTCTCAGAAGTCCTAGCACTCCATGTCCGATTCTTTTGCAGAGAACAACGATCGGATCAGTTCTGGAAATTTGCAAATACCTTCAAAAGCTCCACCTTCTAATTGAAAAATAACATTGCAGAAGCTCCCACAGATGAAGCTTAAGAAAAGTAACATGAAATGCTTGGTCAGTTTCAGGATGATAAAAAAGGTTTATGGTGTTCTACTTCAGAAAAATCACACAGACTCTCCATAATTGGCAAGCCATTAAGGTTTCACACTTTTTGGGTCCATGAAATGTATGGCCATTTTGTATGTAGCAGCAATCCAGAGTACAATAAGAACTCAAAATGTATGGCCATTTTGGCAACCCTATCTATCCAACCTCTGAAGATGTTGCTTTCGTAGTTTTGTCATTTCTTCCATGGATAAAAGTGTAATGCATTGTCCCGAAAGAATCACACAACGCTTGGAGAAGGTTCAAAACACTTCAATGCAAAAACTACAACCAGAGTGTCACCCATACAATTAGAAAATCTTGCTCAAAATGCTGCAGCTGTTTTATTAAATTTGTTTTTCCTTGTTTGTTTCTTGCTCGTCCAAAGTTTTCTTACGTCCAAGTATATGTAGTAGATTTTCTGTCCCACTGAAATTCCTCCAAAATACATGAGAAAAGGATTTGGCAAGCTTAGCCCCTGCAACAAGAGCAACAAACGCATTAAGGACTGGAATAATGCTGCTCTGCTTAAGCATGTTTGTCGAATATTGACTGATGATAGATCAATCTGGACCTCTTGGGTGCGCTCAGTCCTTCTTAAGAGCAGTAACTTCTGGGAAGTGAGGATGCCTTCTAGAGCATCGTGGTCCTGGAGGAAGATTCTGGATAGCAGGAAGTGGTGCCAGGGGCTTTTCATTCACAGAATTGAGAATGGTGAGAGAACTTCTCTATGGTTTGATTATTGGCTGCCAAATGGGGAGAGGGTTTATGATACTATCACAGCTCGCACTGTAGCATCTGCAGGGCTATCTTGGAATGCCAGAGTAGCTGCCATCATAAGGAACGGGGTGTGGGTTTTCCCTCCTTGTCACCCGGATTTGCAACGAATTTGGAACAACATTTCTTTTAACCCGAGGTCTCAAGGCCCAGATACCATTGTCTGGAAAGGCCACGCCTCAGGTAATTTCTCCATCGCCTCTGCTTGGAACTGGGTCAGAAGTAAGAAGGAAAAGTATCACCTGTATTGCTTGATATGGTACCCTAACCATGTTCCAAGGTACTCGTTGACCTTGTGGCTGGCTGCATTGGGGAGACTGTCGACCATGGATAGGCCTCATATGCAAGATAGCACTTTTAGTCGTCAATATGTGCTTTGTGGTCTTGAGCCAGAATCCCATGACCACATTTTCTTCAACTGCCCGTACTCAGCCACGGTTTGGTCCAACCTCACTGCTCAATCTCAGCTTCATTGGCCGAGCATAAACTGGACAAATTTACTTCTATGGGCAGGTATGAAGTTTAAAGGGAGGACAGGGTACACCAATCTTATAGCTAAGCATACACTGGCCACGACTGTCTATTTTATTTGGACAGAGAGAAACAGTAGAATTTTCCAAAACAAGTTTAAGCAAGCTGGGCTCCTTTCCAATGATGCAGCCTCCCAAATTCGTCTACTGTTGCTCAGCTACCAAGGCCATATTCCAGAGATAGCGAGAATTCGGTGGAACGTCTGAGCTTCAAGAAGTTTGATCGTATGCAAGGTTTTTTTGGCAGCAGTTTGCATGTAGGGAACGTGTTTGGTTTTGTCTTTAGGGCTTGAGGTCCCTCGGGCTGCGGGTTTATTGTGCCGGGCTAAGCCTTGTCTCCCTTTCGGTTTGGGGTTGCGGGCTCTCGTTTTCTTGGGGCCCAGCTTCCTTAATGCCGAGCCAAGTTTTGTCTCCCTCTTGGATGTGGGCGCGGGCCTTCGTTCCTTGGGGCCCAGCTCCTTTTTTGGTGCCGGGCCAAGCTTTGTCTCCCTCCTGGGCGGGTCATCGTTCTTTGGGGCCCAGATTCTCGAAGAAAGCCTTCGTTCTTTTCGCCAGATCGACCCTGCCATCCTCTTCGGACTCATTAAAGGAATCCCCTTTGTTTCGGTTCAGTTAGGTTGCAGGGCTTTTGTCTTTTGGTTCTCTTGTTTGGGCTTATGTCCCTTTGTTTTTTTGTTTAGGCCGAAAGGCCAGTTTCTTTTTTTAAAAGCGGAATGCCGCTTCCCTGTCTTCAAGCTCGGCCTGTTGGCTTTGAGCTGACAGGATCTATGTAATTCCTTTCTTAATCCATTTTGAATATTTTGTTCAAAAAAAAAAAAAAAGAGGAGCAACAGTTGGTCTCGCATGATTTTTCTCATTCTTTTTCCTCATCATTTCGACAACGGTGGGGAGAAATCGAGGATGGCGAGGACTCATGGGATAACGAATCATGGCCTTTCCCAGGAGTTTCGGTTTTCCTGTGCAATCAAGTGCTTGCAGAGCCTTGAAGCAATGGTCTGCTTCTTCCAGAGCAGCAGTCATTGGAATTGGAAATGGGAAATTCTCTGCCTCCATTGCACAAAATAATAATTAAAAACTCATCCCAGCAATCTTGAGACCGAATCCCATTTCTCTGCAGATTTTTAAAGGGCTAGCGATTGACACATACCATAATACAAAATTACAATATTCAAAAAAGGTTATCAGTACAGCATATAACTTTCTTGTCAAATGGTAATCAGTAAAAATGCCTCCCCAAAATTGTCAGAGCATCCGAGCGTTATGCAATAGGGAAACTTAGCTACATTTTCTCGCTTAAATTCACTTTAATAGCTTCAAAGTGTGTTTCAAATTATTTTTAAAAACATTTTTTTTTGTTTAGAAATGTATTAAAATATTGTTTTTTTTTATAAAAATCATTTTTGATATAAAAATATATTTTTCAGAAATCCATATCAAAACGATCTGAAAACAAACAAAATAATATAAAACAAAAAATAAAAATATATTTTAAAAAAAATACTTTTAAAACATAATATTATACAAACACTAAATCCATAGATTCAATTGTTTTACCAAACAATAGGGTTACAAATGTGGACAGGTTCTTCACCTTCTAGCATCTTGTCTAAGTCTGATCTATCTGCGCCTTGCCCATTCCTAGGTGTGCATGTTCTTCCAGTAGAAATCATCTATCCAAACCCTACACTAAAAAAAACTTATTTTGCAGGCCATTCGTATTCACAACTAGCAAATGGATATCAGCAATATGCTAAGGAAAACATTACATTTCACAGTGGATAATGCAGAACGCAACCAAAATCTCCTGGTTATAGATCACAAAATTGACCTGTTCACTGTTTGCAAAATATTTTTATCAGAAGTTAAAGCATCAAGAGTTGACATGCATTCGTCCCTTCAGCAGGAAAAGCCCAAAACTGTACCTTAAACCAACTCTGTAAATTTTTTTTGTATTCAAAGGATAGGTGTCTATAACCAAGTTCAGAACTGTGGATAAGCTTTAGTTAGTTTAATAACCTTAAATTAAAATTTACAATGAAAAAAGTGAAGAGCGCAACATCAACAGAAAATTTGGCAATGCCATCACGAGAAATAAAACTTATAGAGCTAAACTAATAAACTTGACATGATTTGAAGCTCGCTCAACTTCCTGCAAGAATGATTCAGAAAGTCTTTCACCTCTGAATTTTACAATAGTCATTGACTCGAGCACTGGTGAATGAGCAAGTATAAGTCTGAGAAATTCCCACTCGATTCTTGTGCCAATAATGCCTCGAATCTTCACCACTTTGAGTTGGTCAAAATAAAAGTCACTCAAGAGCTGTGCTGTCACCAAATCCATGACAGGTTTGGAAATTTCATCACATGGGTAAACCTAAGCATGCCAACAAGAGAATCATATTTACAACAAGAGAATATCAATTTAAGTTGCTCAATTTCCCCTTTCATGGACTGAAAAATTTCTAAAAAAATGTTTACAGTTATTATAGTTTAGTATCTCACAGTAACAAGAAGATCCTTCAGATTTGGGGAGCTTCTGAGTATAGAAATGGAAGCTGCTATGCCTTTTAAACTAGCAAATCTTATTTCTTTTAGTTCAAGGGCCATGAGGCTGTTGAATGGAGTAGGAAGTCTTTCTGGCACATCTTTATTGGCAAGAAACTAGGAAAAAAAGGCATGAGAAAACAACATATAAACTTAAAACTGTTTGTCCGCTTCAAGTTCTAGAAAAAAAAAAAAAAAAAAACAGAGAACTGCATACCTCGAGAAATTGATTGGATAAGCTTAGCCTGTTTATACCACGCAGAGAACCAAAAACTCTGATTAAAGTGCAGACCTTCCCTTGCTCAGGATGCTGAAGTGTGGTCCCCTGATTCTTAGGTAACATACGGATATCAACACTGGCTAGAAGTAGGCTATGTTCCAGACAGATATCTTCAAATGCAGAATCTACTTTCACATATTTCAGGTTGGGATTATATATCCTTACGTGAGCTGGGTTTTGAAGGTTCAACAGGGTCAACTTCTCAAGAACAGAGCAGTTACGAATTAAATGCTCCAGGGTGTCGCTTGTTATGAGAACATGACTGAGATGAAGGATTTTAAGGCAATCAAATCCTTTGAATGATGAAGGAAGCCTTAATATGCAACCATATAGCTCCAAGTGACTGAGTTTTGGACCGCAGAAAACAGAATCAGGCAGCTTAAAATGCTTAATGACACTGAACTCCTGGATAATTAACTCCTTGATACCTTTCTCTATTAAAAACCTTATCCATTGGTCTAAATCGGAATAGTTTGGACAGCAATAAGCTGCAAGCTTGAACTTCTCTATTGGGCCATTGTGATTGGATTGAACCTGATCAATGATTTGCCTAATCTCTATCCATCTGGATGCTTTGTCTGATATGAAATTGCGGATGCATTTATCATTCAGAATGAACTGTGAAAGGTTTGTCCACTTATATCTCCACTTACTGGATAGGATACTAGTTCTTGCAGCATCTCTAAGCGGCAAGCGCACAAGGATGGTATCCAATACATCCCATGGCAGATTGCTAATTCTATCAATCTTTATTTGCTTTTCCATCTCAGCAAGATTCTCATGTTTCTTCATTGTCTTTTTTATAGGTTCTTCAATTAAATTTAACATATCCAATAATGAGCATGATAACCTGCAAAACACATAAGCATTTAAATCAAAAAGTCAAAACATAGCAAGAAATAAAGAAAAACTTATGAGGTAACAGAAATATAATAAGAATGATAACCTCAATATAAATAGGTAAATTATGAAGTTTAAACAGAAATAACTGATCTAAGCAGAAAAAAGAAACACCCTTCATTAAATCACATATGCTAGCAGCTAGCAAGCGCCTAAGTGTGTGAGATTCAAAGAGGAAGCAGTTGAAATCACTCGGTTACATAAAGAGCATTTCAGTATCATCTATAGGTTGTAGAATACCTTCTCAGCCAAGAGCTGTAAGTTGTAAGTATAGATGAATTGAACAAAAATGAAAATTACTCAATCTGTATCAGCTAAAAACATAATCTTCCAAGGACAAACACACACGCAAAATTTTTAAGAGAGAGAGAGGAGTTTTCTTGACCTCTGAAAATGTCTAAATACTCACCCATGAAGTTGTATTGTATGTTTAACATCTCAATGACAATAATCAGCCATCATCATGACTGTCTTCACCAAAAAATTATTTACATGTCATCTAGGGGAAAATAATGGCAGGAAATTGTGAGTGAGATCAATTGAGAAAGTCCTCAAACACATACATCTTTGCGGAAAAACGAGATAAAAAAATTCTTGAAACTTATGCCAGGACACATCTGGGCTGGTTTATCTCATTTATCATAATTAATAGGCCATTTCACCTAGCAATGCAATCTGTGATCCATAGTACCAAACCCCAAGTCTCATAAATAATGAAAGTGCAAACATCACACTTAAAAAGCACAAAGTAACTGCTCATCATGAGGACTGAACACCAATGCAGGGGATAAACAGCTGATTTTCTTCACATCCCAACCCTGCATGTGATGCATAAGTGTGTAGTATGTCAACAAATGAACACAGTAAGTGTATTATAGCTGAGATGCAACAATGGCAACAAGCACCACTATCAATGGTGTTCTCCAATCAGTTCATAAGCACAGAGGAGCTTCTTAGAGTCCATTTAATCAGTAAATTACTAAATAATGAGCAGATAAAGAGAAAAATAAACAAACCACCTTTGTTAAATCGCATGGATGCAAAATTCTTGAAACTCATACTAGGACACATCTGAGCTGGTTTATCATGTCTATGCTAATTAAAATACCATTTTACCTCAACAATCTATAATCCATAAAACCAAACCCCAATTAGGAATTTGAAACACCACTTGCTGCATAGAGACCATACAAGGAAAAAACATTAACTCTTCGAAGGGGAAATATAAAAAATAATCAAACAAGCGGCAGTCAATTTAGACCAACGCTGGGGACCATCACGCATTTTGCTTCTCATCCCAACAGTGCACGAATTGCATACATGTGTGGGGTGCGTCAATGTATGAGATTGACCACACCTATATTGATGCATAACTGATATGCAACTATCGCAACAAGCACCATTATCACTGATGTTCTGTAGCCAGTTCACAAGCATAGAGAAGCTTCATGGGGTATCAAATTTATTGGAAAATAACTAAAAAGCGAGCAGATGAAAAGAAAACAAATTCAGATTATTTGAGATTCCAGGGGAATACCTAGATTGTTTGCCTTATGGTTCTGTTTATGCAGATGATCGTGTTACCTGAGACGAAGCAAAAGTTTATGCTAAAAACTCCAATTATCAACAGCCCGTTTCAATTCCTTCTCAAACAAACAGAATATTTCCTACAATTCTTCCACAAAATCAAACTCCAGCCAATTAAACGGATAATCAAAACACAAACTCTTAGCTTCCTTATCTATCAAAACTCAATACAACAGCGACACGATCACATCTTACTAAATCAAGAAACTAAGATGTATCCAATAAGCATGTTTTATAACCGTAAAAAGAGGAGAGACGAGAAGATTGAGATGTTACCCTTGTAAGAAGGTGGTGACCAGAGACGGTGGTGACAGGGATGAAACAGCGTACTTGTTTCTTTCTGTATGCCAGAGTGTGGACCCAATGCGTAAAGGAAGGGGTTTTCTGTCTAAAATTATGCCATCGATCACAATTATAACAAACCCTAAATAGCTGAGGTTTTACTGTGCATTTTCTACAATAAGACTATTATTTATTTACTAAATTATTTAGCTTTATTACAATAACTAGTAGATTTAATTGCACAATAGCCGCAAAAAAATCGTTAAATTTTTTTTCAATAGATTTTTAATCATTTACTTAATTTTAAAACAGTTTAATTATATCATTATCTTGGATTTAAAAACTTTTTTTCTTTGATTTATGAGTTTTTTTTTTGTCATTTATATTTGGTTATTTGATAGTTATTGATTTTCATTAAAAAAAAAAATAAAGTAATTTTCTAAATAAATTTAAAATACATTGACAAAGTTTGTCAGATTCATACCGTATATATAGTGTCATCCGATGATCAAATATTTGCTTCAAAAGCCATGGACAAAGCGTCTCGACCTTCCCTCCATATAGTTTGTTGCTTGATTGTTATCAGTTTGGCACATGTAACCTCTTGTTTTTTCTCCCTCTCTCGAACTTGATTTTTGTGTTGACCTTTAAGAAAATTAAAGTATATAAAAACAAATCCAGTAGCATGTCCAAAGTTTGGGAAAAAGTTTTTTTCACTCTCAGTTTCTTTTTTCTTCTTTACAAGTTCTAAAATTTTAATTTTTGTTTAAAATCTTTTCTTTTTTTTACATCTAAGTCTTAGTTTGAGCACGGAAAGCGAAAATTATCAATTTCTCCATTGATTAGGTATATAACTCTTTATTGTTTTATATTTTGAATTCTATTCAAAAAGGCAAGTTTGATAATGATAGGTAGCACTAGAAGTAATCTAGCTTAACTTTGTAAAGTTTTTTTGTATGATTTATTTTATGATTAAAAAAAGGGAAAAATAAAGTATTACTTCTCACATTAATTATGATTTGACTTAGTAAATTGGGTATATTTCTCATATTACCCATTAAGCTTTGAATTGGTCACTATATGATCTTTGGGATCTTTGTGATCGGTTTTCATTTGAGAAAAACAACCCATTAAAGTTTTCTGGAAAAAAATCATTGTGTATGGTAGTCGATATTGCCAAATGTTTTCAACTTTTTCCACCTTTAAATAATGCTTAAAGTGGAATATATGGTAGACCTATATGTCCTCTTGAGTTTGGATGATCTTTATGCCTATTTAAATCTTTTAATTTGACACAAATTATTTCTTAAGCATAATGAAGTTTTTATTTTGACCTATGATTAAATCAAATTGGCTTATTAAAAGAATCTAATTAAGTCACTTGACTTATTTTTTATATAGATTGTTTTTATAATCATTTCATTTTGCGTTATCTTTTTAATCTTAGGTATAATATGGCATGATTAGTCTCCCAATTTCATGATACCTTCATACATTTACGACCTTCCTCAACTTGTTCTTGCCAAGTTTCCAATCTCATTATTATTTTTTCTTATTATTATTTTTAAAAGGAAACTTAAAAATAGGTTATGATACTTGTAAAAGGCTCCTTTTTTGTAATCTTGAGGACTCTCTAATGCTTAAATAAATATATTCTTTTAAGAGAGAAAGTAAAATAATATTCCAGAGAGAGATGCTCTGATAATATATATATGGAGAAGAGAATTAAGATAGTTAACCATTTTTTTTCTTTGAATATCTTATGATGTATTTATAGCTCAGTAGCCTTTTCATTTTTTAAAAGAGGAGTGAATGGAGTGTAATTTCATATTTATGATATTTTGAGTTGTATCTCACTTAATTTACCCAACTAAAAGATGGAGACATAATGGGTAATGAAAAAAAATTTATTATACCTAATAATATAAGAAGAGTATGAGGATGGACCCATGGTGGCTGGGGTCATCTCCTAGGTTGGGTTGTCCCCTAGGTTAAGCTTGTGCTTTAAGTTGCACTTGCCTTTTAAGTTGGGCTTGTCCTCTAATAGATTTGTCTCTTAAGTTGAGCCCAAGAAGGATGGATGTTTCTCTTGATCAAACCTAACTATATTGGATATGACAATTTGTCAGATCAATGTTGTATTGTGCTCAACACATGGTTGAACCTAAGTGTATCAGATTCTTCTTTGACCAAACTAAACTAAATTGGGTCTAGAAATGAGCCAAACTCATGTTGTCTTAGGCTTAATATATGACTAAAACCAAGTTTATTGGGTCTTACACTTGACTAAGCCCAAAGAAAAAAGGTCATTTATTTGGCTAAGATAAAGAGAAAAAAACATTATCAAGGTTTTTTAGACTATTAAATTTGAGTTAATTAATAGGGTTTTTTTAAAGAGTGCTTACAATAACACACACACACACACACACACACATATTCAAATAATCAAAAGGGGCATTAATGAGATAATAAAGATAATGTTAAAGAAACACATTTCTCATTAATAATTTTATTCATTGTCTTCCATGCAAATTTCCATTTTTATAATAATGTAATTAATACAAAAGGTATTTCAAATAACATGGTTAATAAAATTGGTCAAGGCTCTAATTCAAGTCACGGATTGGATAGATTAATTTGATTTCACATGGCTTAATCCTAAAATGTTATTTTTACATTATACTTTTTACAAAACAAAACATTAAATCAACATCCTTTTATTTTTTTTCAACAAGTCAAATCAATTTTGGCTTGATTGACCAAGTGAGCTAGATAAATTATTGACTTGAGGCCAAAAGATTAATTGATATCTTAAGAAAATATTTGATTTCTTTAAATAAGTAAATTAATTGAGGTGATTAATTTAATTGAATAAATTATACTTGAAAATAAGTTATTGTATAAGAAATTGATGGTGGGTTATTGATATATAAAAGGCTATCAAGAGAGCACAAAGTCAGGATCCTGCATACTATGCTCATACTTCAATTAAGTGCTAACACTTTGCTATTTAAAGTCTATTGAGAAGTTTACATACATGTTAGATAAATTTCTTTTATTGTCCAGTTATATATTATTTTGTTTAAGCGTTAACTAGTTTGGTAGGTGTGATAAGATTAGTGCCTAAATTTGGACCAATTTACCCTTTGTGATGGGATTGGTGCCCTGTCCTAGGTTGTGATGGTAAGTTTTCCTTGTATGATGTTTTCCGGTGCCTTATTTTGGGATGAGTTAACCAATTTTCCTTTTCGATGAGACTAATGTTTTATTCTGAGCTAAGTTGACCATTTTGATTATATGATGTTCCTAGTGCGAGATGACCAATTTTCCCTGTGTGATGAGATGGTGCCTTGTTTTGGGTGGTTGGATGAATGGCTTTCTAGAAATTTACCTAGGTTTGGGTAGTGAGTGTTGGAACTTAAATTAAAAGTTGATAACTAAAGTTAATTTGCAAAAGTTGTCTTTGCTCATAAAGAAAGTGAATTAAGTTATTTGATAAGTTAATTATAAATAGGAATAATAGTTCGATTAAATTGATATTTGTTATGTTGTTACTTTATTTTTAATGAAATTAAATTACCATAATATTAAATCAATTTTCTAGTTCAGCACTACCTAACAAAATTTAGTGGATTTATGACCTTAGTTTTTAAAATTAATTCATGTAATCATGATAACATTACACATGTAATTTTAGACACGAATATAATTGTAAATTACATTCCATTTTTTTGTTATGCCTTATGATATTTTATTTGAATTGTTAACGTTATGAAATGAAACAATTTATATATTATGATGGATTTAATTTAGTTAGTTTTGTAAATGAAAGGGTGAATTTAATATATATATTTAAGGTACCATAAAATTTCTATATGTTATTTTAATTATTTGGATCAGGAATTGAGTTCCATATATGATTAATGTGGTTATGTTTTGAAAAATAATTACTTGAATTTTCATTTGTGTGATTGTGAAAAAATTCAAAGATATTACGATTTCCTATCACCATGTCTCCTTAAAGAATACATACCTCTCTCTACCTCTCTCATTAATCATTTATGAAACACCAATCTTTTAACTAATAGCACAATGAAACACAACAATCAACAACTCATTTTTTTCCCACTCCCCATAAGATACTTGCCATGTAAAGTAATTTTTATCTGATATGATTAAGGTTAATTATATAGAACTCCATTTTAAGCAATATAACAAAAACCCATTTCCCTAGCTTATTCATTCTTCTCTCTCCACTCAATTTTCTCACACCTATATTATTCTTTTACTATATATTTTTCTCTTCTTGCATATTCTTAATCATATAAAAATAGTTTGAAGTGTTTACATCTTCATCGCAAGACATTTATGATATAAAATTTGATTTATAAGAAATTTCGATAAGTAAAAAAGAGTTTTTTATATATAAAAAATCATGATTTTTAATTTGATTATTGAGTTTGAAGGAAATTATCCGGTATCAATTCCTAATAAGGTTAGACTACTAGTATTGCTATTATTGTTGTTGTTTCATATTTATTTCTTCGTTAGTTTTATAAAATTTATTTTATCTTGTTCTAATTAGTTAAGGTGATGGTGTAACTATTATCGTAACAACTTCATCTAATCAAATAATTCTAGACTATAATTTTAAAATTTGAGAATATTTTTTTGTTCTTATGATATACACACCATGTGATTTAGAATGTTAGACTGTGATTTCATATTCATCAAAATTGGATACGTTGTGTCTCTCTCACTCTCATGATCTCATTCATGATCTCATTTTTGCTCAATCATGACAAGGACTCGAGGCAGCTGAACGATTTGAGGCCAAGTACTCATGGTCAGGGCGAAGGACACCAACACATCGTTTTTAGCAGTAAGCGATATATAGCTTTTTCACTCGACCCACAAACCATACATGAAGGGTTTAAAATAATATGGTTTTGATTAGTGTTTTTTTTTTTATTAGAATAAAATATTTTAGTTTTGAAGAGTTTCGGCGTTCTATTTCGAGGTCGTATTGTTTATATATATATTGTTTATATATATAATTAAATATATTAATTAAAAAAAATTAGTTCAAATCTAAAAATAAAATTAGTTAGAATTTTGCAATTTAAATTTCAAATATAAATAAAAAAAACAAGAGTTTAATTGATATAACTCGACTGACTTGACGGGTTCAAAAATAACATTAAAAATTAGTAAAAATATAATTTAATTAACAAAATCAAGTTGACATCTTAAAAAAATATTGAAAGAACGATATATTGAATTAACTCGAGTCAATCTAGGTTAACATTTTAAATGTGTGACTTCCGTTATAAGACCATAATAACCTTAAATAAAGCAAATCAAATGAAATTATGAAGTTTAATTCATAATAAACTCGTTTGTTGATAAAATTGATAAAAATTTAATATAAAAAAGACATAATAAAATGATTTTTTTTAATAAAATTATGAACATGTATAATATCATAAAAATATCATCATCAATCTCGCAAGGTTATTATATTCTCTAGTTGCTTTGAAATTTTAACATAATACATATAAATATATCAAGAGATTCCTTATAAAATTTCATCTCAATCTAACTGTCGGATTAAAAGATATGATTGATATTGTAAAATTATTTATTATTTAAAAAAATACTATTTAGCCGAAACAAAATGGACAGAACAAAACCGAAATTTTCTAGCCAAAGTTTGGATGGAATTTCTAAAATGAACTAAAATTTTAAATAAAATAAAAATTATGTTATTTTATCTTTTTTTTTTAAATAATTCAAAATATTTTAGTCCAAACAAAACAGATCACTAACACATCCAAAATAGCTCTTTGTACCTAATTTGCGGTGGAGGTGAATCGTAATCCAGTCACTGGTTAACCGGCTGTGTCTTATTGGCTCGAAGAGTTTCTTCCAAGGATTGTCTGAGTCAGCTTCTACCGCTGAGGTGAAGCACTTGTTTGGCTCCATATCATTACTGCTTTAAAAAGGAAAGCAAATGAAGCATTACAATTTGGTACTCTTTCTTTTTCATTTCACAAAAAGGGACTATAAATGAGGGAAACACAATTTGATACCAAAATTGCATTTTTTAACAACAAAAAGGACTAATATTTTATTATTGAAAAGAAGAGGGATCAAATTGAACTTTTCCAATGAATTCAAGCTCGCCGCTTATTTTACTTATCTTTTTTTTTTTTTTTTTTCTGTCTTTTAATCTCGCCTTTCATATTTCCTGTTAATAAATTAGAAGCAATTGGTCTTCAATTTGACTTAAAAAGAACTAAATTGTGAAATAAATCGCATAATTTTGATTCATATTAATTAAAAATGTGAAATAATTCATCCACTCCTTTACTAGTTTTCCTTCTCCTCCCAACGATAACAGAAGCCAACAGCATTCAGATCCTAGTTCTTAGGACATTAAAAAAAACAAATCTCATATAAAAGTTGCATATTTAGCTTTATATATATATATATATATATATATATATATATATATATATAATGTTTTATTTGCTAGAGATTGAACCTCATCCTTTTATTTCGTGTATTTGTTATTTGATTTATTAGAAATTAATATTTATTTATTTATTTATTTTTAATAGGATTATCTTTATACTATATTAATTACAACAAAATTTGCGAGTGAAACTATTTTTTTTTGTTTTTAATTTCAATTTTCATTGTCGAAGTTTTTTATGATCCAAGTTGACTAAAATCGGGATCCTTTTACATTTTTTTGTTAATATTTTTTCTATTATTTTCTATTATATTATTTAAATTAATAAATATCTTGAATTTGTTTTATATTAAAATTTATCCGGCTGTGGCATATCGAGTCACCGATTTGAAAGGTTAAGGTATTTTACTTATTTTTTTAGTTTGTTTTTAAAATTCAATTATTTCAATTTTATACTTTTATATTTTATTTATTAAAAAAATACTATTTATAATATCTTTCCATTTCCTTTATATTGAGTTAGTCTAATCATTTTTTTTTATATAATTTTATTTTTCATGATTTGTTTTCTTATCAACTTTAATCCTGATTTTTTTTATTGCTATATTTTTTCCTTTAATAAATTTTTAAATTATTTTCTCATAATCTTGTTCTTTATAATTAAATTATTATTTGCTAAAGCCTCCACCAAATGTTGAACCTATTACACTACCACGTGTTATTCACGTATTACAACTTCCAAGAAACCATGAAATCTAATACTCTCTGACAGACACGTGTACAGAATCTTACCCATTACAGAGTGGACGAACAAGGACTTGACTGTGACAAGTGGCTTCATAAGCAAGCGAGTATCGCAATCTTTCTCTATTACCAGCAGTGTATTCCAAACACCAAAATGGCTCTTACCTAGGAGCCGAAGCAGAAAACCATGAAGTAACTGTCTCTCAAGTGGGACCCACCCCAACGCTCAAGCAGCCACAAGATAACGAACAACTTATCATCCACTCAATCTTTGACACGTGTCGCATCTCAATGCTATCCTCCACTTGTGTTTTTCCTACAGCTATCTCTCATCCTTTCAACTAACGCTGACTCACCCATTCAGAGGTAAGGACAGTATAATTGAGATCGATATTGGGAGAGAAAGAGAGGCTGTGATGTTGAAGGAAGAGGATGGCGGCGGCTGCGGCGTTAACAACTGGGCTCGCGTATGTGACACGTGCCGAGCAGCAGCTTGCACTGTTTACTGCCAGGCTGATTCGGCATACCTATGTACTGGTTGTGATGCCCGTGTGCATGCTGCAAATCGTGTCGCATCGCGCCATGAGCGCGTGCGGGTTTGCGAGGCGTGTGAGCGCGCCCCGGCTGCCTTGTTATGCAAAGCAGATGCGGCATCTCTGTGCACTGCCTGTGATGCAGATATTCACTCTGCCAACCCACTAGCACGCCGCCACCAGCGCGTCCCGATTCTGCCCGTTTCAGGCTGCCTTTACGGTACCCAAGCAGGGCATGCAGCTGGTGAGACTGAAGATCAGTTCATGACGCCAGAGGGAGAAGAGACTACTGGCGAGGAGGATGAGGAGGAGGCTGCTTCATGGCTGTTGCTAAATCCTGCGAAGAACATCAGCACCAACCAGAATAATAATGGCTTCTTGTTTGGTGGGGAGGTTGACGATTATTTGGATATTGTTGAGTTCAACTCGCGCGCTGAGAATCAATATTCTGTTCAGTGTAATCAGCAACACTACAGTGCTCCTCCAAAGAGTTATGGGGGTGACAGCGTTGTGCCAATTCAGTATGGAGAAGGAAAGGATCATCAGCAAAAATATCACAATTTTCAGTTGGGATTGGAGTATGAGCCCTCTAAAGCTGCTTACAGCTACGACTGTTCAATCAGTCAAAGTGTAAGTACAACTCACTGTAGATTTCCCAGAAGTTCTGATACTTTCAGAAATTTTATCACAGTATTTTCTCTTGAACAGTTTTGAGCTCTAATAAGTTCATGTTAAGATAACTGGAAAATATCTTTAGTCCACAACCTGTTTAACCCAAGTGTTTTCTCAAGATTTCATCTCGTTTTTACTATCGGCAGCTTTATACATATGTTGAATTAGTTAGTTAAATTTCAACTCTCAAACATGATAGCACCTTTCAAGTAGAGTAGCACGGTTTCAATCTATCAAGTGATGGCTCTTCTGAAATTGTATCTGTCTTTGTTGACAATTAGATTTCTAAACTAGCTGAACCAAACCAGTCTGTGTACTTCTTTTAGTATCACTTAGGTATCTTCCAATAGCTAGATGTAGAATAGATATTATAATCTTTCATATGTCAAGATTAAAGAGCTCAAAAGTATCAGATTCTACCACTCGCACTGCTTGTACTGCTAAGAATCCGAAGGGGATATCTTCCTGTATTTTCTTTGCACTTTAAGAACTCTGTTTTCCTTTCACCTTTATCTTTCGCCTTTAACGGATGGAATCTGTGGGAACAAGTGTTTGAGCACTTTTATTTTCATCCCCTTTTATTCCAAGGGATTGATTTAGGATTGACACCATTAACTTCCAAGTAATCAATTAATAGCATAGCGGGTATGATCATATATAGGCAGCAGAAAAATATATGTTACAGATAATGATAATCCTCCTGACAAGTTGGTGAAAATATCTTATGGCTCTAGACTTTTCTGTACTCATTTAAGGTCTCCATGTCATCCATGGACGGTGTAGTGGTGCCAGAATCAACATCGAGCGAGATCTCAATCTCGCACCAGGGACCTCCAAAAGGGACAATCGACCTTTTCTCCAGCCCTCCTATCCAGATGCCATCTCAACTTAGTCCAATGGAAAGGGAGGCAAGAGTCCTAAGATACAGAGAGAAAAAGAAGGCAAGGAAGTTTGAGAAGACTATCAGGTATGCCTCAAGGAAGGCCTATGCAGAGACCAGACCCCGGATAAAAGGCCGATTTGCGAAGAGAACAGATGTAGATGTCGAAGTGGACCAGATGTTCTCGTCAGCACTAATGGCAGAAACAGGATATGGCATTGTCCCATCATTCTGAATCAAGTAAGATGGCTAAAAAAAATCCTCCTTAGATGAGGCTTGTATTAGTTATTGCTAATGATCTAGTACTGATACTCTTTGTTTCTAAATCTAATTGGTCTTGATCAATGTGATATGCCCTTGGTAGTTTTGCTAAATACAGCAAAGCTGCTGCTATTTTGTAAATATCTGTATCTAGTAGCTTTTGCTAAATACAGCAAAGCTGCTGCTATTTTGTAAATATCTGTATCTAGTAGCTTTGAAATTGAAAAAAGAAACTAAAAAATGTTCAAGTATGATCATTTTTCCTGAAATAAATTGATAATTGAATGTTAGCCACCAAATATTTGAAAGGGGAAGAAAAAACGAAGTTCCAAATGTCAATCAGCCTATCCTAACATATTAATTGCCGATTCTTGCTGTATATATTAGTTTTCTATTCTGTCTAAATAAGCGTTAATGTAATTACGACAATTCAGCCATGTAATTAGCTAAAAAATTAGTATATAATGACAGAACCTCACACAAAGAGGCAGACAATTTTGATGAGATTCTTCTTTGTTGACACCAAATGGTCATTGAAAGTAATGCCGGGTCCATCCACAACAATCTAATAATTATATGCAAGAGAGAGAGAGATTATATTTACACATTTGCGCATGATAGAATCCACTGGAAATAGTCAGCACACTTCTAAAGCACAGCAAATGACTTGTTTTCTGCAATTTCTTCGAGTTTGAGGAGCTTTCTGGCTTCTCGCAGCCCCGAGCTACTTGTCAAATCCTCCTTTTCTGCTATAGATATAATGACTTTAGCAGTATCGACTGGGCCACATCCTGTTTCTCCTCAGAAGATTCCATCACATATCCGATGCAACCGAACCTAATCAGATTAGAATTCAATGAACAAAGAAGATATGATTCTAAAAAGTCCATAACAAGAATCCCAACTGTTCTTTATTCTTGAAAAGTTTATTCTCACATCGTCACACTCTGCAAAAAGAATTGCAAGCCTTTCTTTTACAAGAAGGAAACTCAAAATATCTAAACATGGACGATAAATAAAATAAAAACCCAAATTAAAACTAAAAAATCTCAAATTAAATAGAAAAATAATAAAATTAAATCAAACAGTACTTGTTGGGCCTTGTCAATGTAAGCTAGCAAAGCATTCTAGCCGAGGCTTGTAAAATCTTATGATAAGGTTTCAGAGCGATATAAAATCTCAGCACGATTCAATGATGTTTTGAAAAGTTATAAATTCTTTAGCTAGACAAGACGTGAATCGCATCCAGAACTCTTCGTGCTTTTCATAGTCTAATTGTAACAGATCCGCATCCCACATCAATAACCAAAAAGGAGCAACAGCCTTTCCATATGCGCACACTGCATTAAACAAAGGGAAATTAGGGTTCTTCCCCCAAAACTAAGACTCATGCAAAAACCAGAACAGTGTCACTCAAACGCCAGTTGCAACTCCATGCTTTAGAGTCTAAGAAATAACAAATCTTTGCTCGACAAAATTAGGACCCTGAAGTTTCTCACCATTCTGCACAGCTCATTAACCATAGAGTTCAGTTTAAATTTAAGGATTGAGACGAGGCGAAGTAAACGCTAGCCAGAGGCCAGCATTCGTCGAAACTCACTTGTAGAGCTAAGGCTCTGCCGTTACTCAGTTATTATTTGGAAGTGTGGTTATGGTTGATTTTAAAAATTATTTTTGATTTTTAAAATAATTTAAAAATATATAAAATAAATATTTAAAATAAAAAAATAAAATTTTAACAAAATAACGATACAGCTGCAATGCCAATCAGGGGCAAAGAAGAAAAGACTTGGCCAGCTATACTTGAAAGCAAACTATTGCTTACATCTTGTTCATAAAGTCCAAACCATTCAATAACATGGCATAGAAATCATGGACTTAAGGGTCTGGCCGCTCTCCTGCAGATCCATCATATCTACTTTCACCTAGCAACTAGCAGAGAGGAAAATTATAACCATTATGCGCATGGTACATTCTAAATATTTAGAGTTTCCTCGGAAAGGAGATAGTGACTTCTGCTGTCATGTTGCGCACAAGTGAAACAAAGGAAAAACACAATATTCAGCAAGACAAGGCTATGTGAGATGTCCCGTATAACGTGTCTTGATGATAAATAACTTGTAATCTATATAACAAGTCTCAAATTCAAATAATTTGTAATCTATATAACAAGTCTCAAATTCAAGTTAAAGCGTATAATTTTTTATAAAAAAAACATAAACAACTAGGTTTTACTCCTTTATTTAGGTTCACAAAATACGGTTTCTAGATTCCTCGCATTAAAAAAAAGAGGCTATGTAAGATGTATCTAGGGATGATGTCACTACATTGGTGTGACGCTTGATACCAATGTATCCTATTAATGTAATAGAGCCAGTTGCACTTTCCACTTCGATGTTGAGGTCCAAACTGACTGTAGACACTTAGAAGTGAGTTCCATTTCTGCATTGCCATTTGTCGGGCACCACTGTCTTCTCTTCTCCACCCAGTGAGCATTTCTTAATTGTTGTGGATGATGCTGCGTGACCACCCACCACTCACCAGAAATCAAATAATGACATACCTCATGGTAAAGTGACGCAGAGAAAGAAGTTTAGAGTTTTTTGAGCTCTGAGTACGAAAAGAAATCAGAGGGGGTGTTTGGGAAGTCACCCAAAAGCGCTTTTGGGTGCTTTTGGTCCATTTTTTTTTTTTTTTTTTTGAATTTTAAAAACATACGGTTAGTGTTTTTAGATCATTTTAATGTATTTCGGCACGAAACACACTTTCAAAAGCTACAGCAACCGCTCTCCCAAACACCCTCAGAGTTTTCCGAGGTGTAAAATCACTGTTCTAAACTTTAAAAATTTCTCTGAACTTAAATTTAAGATATTGTCTGAAGTATTGGCACTTGAGCTTTCCAGGCTTCAGAGCTATTTATTTGTGTTGCTAGCTAGTCAACTTTAATTCCCTCAATCAGCAAGCTTGGTCAGAATCCTCCGCCAAGAAAGAACTGACCTGTTTTCTGAGGTTTATGAAAAAAAAATACTTACGGGTATAATTATAATTTTACAGATTTGTCATCTAAGTAAATCTAATGTTCTGTGAGAATTTGGATTAGAGAAGTTGTTCTGTAAAAGAAAAACATATTACTCTCACTGCAACTCGCATAATATAAATCAAATTGTTGTTAATATGGATCTTCTCAATAACAAAAGGCTTTATCTTCATAACATTTCATTGGTATTTAATCTCAGTATAATGATCAATATTGAATGTCTAGGCTCAATTTGAAGATGGGAAGCAAGGAAACAAGGAGTGCTGTCCATAAATGATGCCCGAAACTCCGCAAGTGTCATTATTTTAAGGAAATGTAAGAAGAGAATCCATGAAACACATTTCATTTTCAGACACCATTTTACTGTTTCTCCTCGAAAACATGTTCCTTGCTGTCAGAAAAAAACAGCTAATTTCAATTCATATTCTCTCAGAGAACGCAAGAAGTTACAGAACCTCATTTTAGTTGAGTACAAGTAAAGATTTGCTTATTTTCCCACAGGAAATTAAAGCAAACGTGAGAATAAAGGAGATGTTTAGTGGCCTAGTGAAGACGTTTAGTGGGGCTATGTTACTGATTGGATAAGCGCAGGCCAACCTTTAGGGGGCAAATTCATCGTTTTCTGCCGTTGGTTTCTTCAACTTGAATTTCCTATCACCAAAATTACACAAATATCCTCATGTGTATTGCAATTAACTTTCTTAGAACCCTAGGCCAAATCAACTATTAACTTTATTCACGTATATTTAGCAAGTTGGTATAATTAATTATCACTATGAACATGTCTTTTCTTTTGTGGGTTTCGTGCCCCTTCCTTTATCCCAAAAATTAAAATAAAAAAGATTATCAGGATGAACATGTCTCTGGAAATTAGATTCTACCTTTGCAGCCTTAATTAAAAACTAAAAGGAATTTAATTTTTTTTAGAATGTAAACGAAAGAATCTAAGGCAACAAAAGTAGAATTATATATATATATATATATACATGGATTTAATTGGAGGGTTAGTTATTAAAAAAATATTTTTAAGTCTTTAAATGATTATATATATACATATACATGGATTTAATTGGAGGGTTAGTTATTAAAAAAATATTTTTAAGTCTTTAAATGATTATTTGATAGCATAGGAACAATTGTTTTTAAATTTTTTTTTCTTAGAAATACTTTCAAATAATATTTTTTTTATATATAAAATTTACTTTAACATAGCATATAAAAACAATTTTAAAAAATAAAAAATAATTATGTTTTATTATTATTATTATTGTAAAGTAATACCCAAGAAACATCCATGTCAATCAATGTTCCCCTAAGTACATGTAGAGCCCAAAAGAGAATCATAATCATTCCATCATCTGTTCTTGCCAAAACCAGCGGCAATGAGATGACTTTCCAGTTCAACTCCCTCGTTCTCACCAAACCACGGTGGAATTCAGCGAATGGTGCTATAAATACAGAGCATTACTAGCTTCATCGTCCCGGACAGAGAAGTAGCTAGGAAAAACAAGAGAGGGAAGACGTAATTCGATCCTGGAAGAGAGACTAATGAGGCCTGCGTGCAACTCTACAACACCTGCTGTTCATGCAGGGGATTCACCGATCCCTTACCTTTTTTCTGGTCTAGGTTTAATGTTTGGACTTGTTGCTGTGGCATTGATGATTCTAGCCTGCTCTTATAAAAAAACTTCTTCCAGTTCGGCTGATCCTGAGGCTCAGGAAAAATCTGTGAGGCAAGGTGAGATGAAAGCAGAAATGGAGCCGAAGATTGTTGTCATCATGGCTGGTGAAGATAGCCCCACGTATTTGGCCATGCCAGTTTCTTGCAATTGCCAAAGTGATGAACAAGTTTAAGATGGAGATTTTGTTTTAGTATTTTCTAGTTTTTTTTTTCTTCCTCCTCCGCTCAGGCTGGATATTCAATATGTAAATTGAATTGAGTTGTATAAAGGGTTTTAATTTCCTCCATTTTTCTTTCAAAGATAAATTTACGTAATATTTGCTGGCCACAAGGATAATTACAATTCTTTTTTAAGGTTTGGTTTGAACATAGCATGATTATGCTTCAAGTAATTCAACCCAAGCAAGCTAAAGGTGCCGTTTGCCAATAGCTTTAAAGGCAAGGCAAATCATATTCGAATAGCTACCTTCCTCCAAATTCAGTGTTTTTTTCTGTCCCCTGAGGAAAAATAAAAATACCATATTAATTACTAGAGAAATCAATCATGAAAACTATTCATATGATTAAAATAATGTGGTGTATTTTTTAATATAAAATTAATCAGGGGGGTTATAATAGAGAGCAGATCTTGTTAGTACATGGGGTGTTTAGATACTAAAAAATACTTTAAAAAATAACCATAATCACAATAAAATATACCCTTTATGTGCGTGGAAAAAAGCAAAAGCAAAGTGTTATTTCAAGGAAGACCACTTAAGTAGAGTCTCTAACCATGGACTAGAATGAATGAATGTCTAATACGGTTGGGTGATATATATATATATATATATATATATATATATATATATTATCATATCTTTTCAGATCTAGTCAGGGGGGAGGGGTCACCTGAAGCATATATATCATCAAGAATTTGCTAGTCATGCACAAGAAATTAAGGCGAAGGCGACATCTGAACCATATTCCTGTTGGATTATTTTTTCTTAAAATGTTTTTCTTTGATGCACTTAGCAGTTAATCTTAGAAAATGGAGGAAATGAGTTACTTTTATTTCTATTTTTTTTTCTTTTTTTCTTTCAATTTTAGAGTTTTGAGTTATTTCAATATAACTTTCATAAGGTTTAATTTTAAACCCAAACTATGCAATGACTCGCGTTAAGAGATTTTTTTATTTCATTATTTTTTTTCTCAATTTTGTTTTTTAAACCTTTTTTACTAGTTAGTTAAATTGTTTTTGGATTGGTCAAATTAACTGAATTACGTAAAAATAACTTTCACATAACTTCAAGTTAACTCAAAAAACAATTTTCTTGTTAATTTCATCTCGAGACTTTTTTACTGATAGATGAAGTTCTTTTTTTACTAACCAAATTAACTAGATAATGTCGTAGCAATTTTCATACAATTTAATTTTAAATAAGAGATGAAAGCTTTAAAATTGATTTGTTGGGGTAAATTTAAGGGAGTATTTGGAAGTGCTTATGAAAAGTATTTATGAAAAAATTTAAAATTTTTTATTTTTTATTTAAATTATTTTTTTTTTGTATTTTTAGATCATTTTGATGTTAAAAATAATTTTTAAAAAATAAAAAAATATATCATTTTGATATATTTTTAAATGAAAAACACTTTAAAAAACAACCGCAATCACACTCCCAAACAGGTACTTAATAACAATACTAAGTTTTTTTTTTCAAGTTATAGATAATCTCTGCATGATTTTTCTGGTTTGAGTGGAGTGAGCTTAGCACACAAAAAATAAATAAAAACAATATAAAAGTAATTGAACTGAGCTATTTGGCTAATAAAAAACAAATATATCCGTATTATTTTGTTTAATTTATAATATATAGAGGAAAAACGCAGCAAAACGCCATGTCCTAATCAACATATAATATATAGTAGACATTATCATCATCATGACTGATGATGGATCATATTGTGGATAAAGATGAAAACCGAGAGCCGGTAAGAAGTTGCCGCCGGTAAAAGTAGAGAGAAAAACTGGTATTGTGGAAACAACATCCCTCCAAAAACCCTAGAAATTAAGCTGACGGGGTGAGTCATGCCCAGGTCTTCAAATATATCTGAAATAGTCACCGTGAGGGTCCCTGTCAGCCACATTTTCTGGTGCCATTAGCCCAACTATCTTTGTCAATTTCTGGAGGAAAGAATTGGAATTCAGCCTCCTGATTAATTGCTGGATTATTGGCTAAGTAAACGTGGCCACTCGAAAATGGATGTTCTCTACTGTTAATGTTAATTCTTTTGTAAGTGAGCTTTTTAATTAAAAATATTATATTTATTTGATTTTTAATATCATTGCAATATGAACACTTGTTTGATATACGGGTTGAGTTGTATTACCAAACTGAAAATTAAACTCGAGGGATATGTTTTATGGCTAAAGAAGTTAATTTATTATGTTTCTAAGAAACATAACGTGATAATAAAAATCTTGTGATATACATAGTATGTCTAGAGTTCGAGCCAGAGCGTGCACTTCTTGTAAGAATCTAGGACAACCGAGATTTTATTCACTTAACTGGACCTATAAAATATATTTTTTAATTAATTGAATATCAGGAAGGTGGGTTTTCCTTAGGGTTGTCAATACCGTTCTGTTCCGGACGGAACGTTCAGTTCCATTAAAAAAACCGAGACAAAACAATATCTTTTTCGTCTCGGTTTTAATTCCGACCCGTTCTGAAAATTCCAGCCGGAACGTCTTGGTATCGTTCTGGCCTTAAAATCCTCTTTATTTTGATTAACTTGTAATTTTTTTTTAATTTTGATATTATATTTGTTTGACTTTGTGTTTGTATTGTATAAAATTAATATATCTTGAATTTTAATTATGCTTATTAAATTAATATTTTAATTTTTACATAAATGAACAGTACAATCCCGAAATGGCACGTCAAAATGCTCCGAAATCGAAACGTTTCGTACCAATAAAAAAACCAGAACGGTGACCGGAATGGTATTGACAACCTTTGTTTTCCTCGCATAAAAAATAATAATTTACTCTCGTTACTTAATTAATTGAATCTCAAAGTTAAAAATTTATTTCTTTATTATACGCTTTTGTTCTCACTAGATAGATGCATTTTTTAAAATTATTTATTGATTTGAAAACATAATTACTTCTTGGAAAAAAAGTGTGAAATAATATTAAAAAAAAGAGAGTAAAAAAAGATAATAGCATTATTATTGAGTAAAAAAAGATAATAGCATTATTATTATTATTATTATTATTATTATTATTATTTGTTGATGTTGTTTTTATCTACGAACAACAACGATGTGAGTGACGGCACTTGGAATGTCTCTATGAAAATCTTTGAGTACTTTTTTTGACTGATGGTTCACAGAAGGCAGCCATCAGGCCTTCTAATTCAAACTAATTCTAATATTTAGGAAAAAAAAAAAGAAAATCTTATGTTTTCATACGTATTTTTTCTCATGTTTGATGAAACCAGTCATCTCGTACTTGACCTAAACTCTTATATATATTTATATGTGTGTGTCTATATATATATATATATATATATACAAATCCAAAAGCAAAACAACATATTTTATGGCAAACGGTGGACGAAATGTGATCTCAGCAGCCAACAGATTTGGCACAGATAAAATTTGTAAACGAGAGGATCGATCATCAAATCCATTGCATGATCGAGGCCTCACTAATTTAATCTCCACTACTTTATGTCTGGTTCATGACCTAGGACTAAAAGGCAATCTATTCATATATAATCTAACATCATCTCTTGCAAGTTGTCACTAAGTTTTTAATATAATTTTATATTTTTCGAGCTCGTTTATTTTTATTTTTTAAAAAATTATATTTCCAAGCGCAAAAACAACTATTACTATCATATTAAATAAATATTTTAGTTCGAATTTCTATAATTCAATCTTCCCATTAGACAAACAAAACTTAAAGGGAAGGAAACATGTGTTTGGATTTGTACATGATTGTCTACACGGGTTGCTGCTGGATGCGGTGGCCGGAAGCCGTAAAGCAGAAAAGATTAATGGGTACAAATATACAATTGAAGGAATTTGTGAACTTGAGGAGACCAATCATGCGAGTGTTTCTTCTTCTCCCTCTTGCTTTGTTAAAGATCAAATGCCGCATGGCACGATGGAAATGTTGGGTTGATTTTAGAACGCGTTTCTAAAATATATGATGTGCCTTTCAATTATGTAAAATGCTGATATCTTTATGGATTCTTTGCTTCACTATTTTCATTAGTGGACTCCCTTTTTAAAGCTATTCTTTTCCACTCACCCACCCCCTTCTTCTACGGCTAAAGCCTTGATCGAGCTCACAAACGAATTGAAAATCTTCTTTTCATGTGAGGAAACTCAACTTCTAAGAAAATATATTTTATGGGTTCAGATGAGCGAGTAAATTTTAGTTGTTTCTGATTCTTATAAGAAATATATGTTTTGATTTGAACTCGAAATCTACTATACAAATCATAAATTTTTTATCATTACACCACGTTCTTTAACTACACGAATTGAAAATCCATCCTTCCAAGTTTTACCGAGGGGAGGTAGATTGAACAAAATGGGTCATACCAATCCCATAATGGGAGCTTCAAAGCAAAGGTCCCATTTCTACCCACCAATACACAAACAAAGATTAATGGTGGGGTGAAGTTGTTTTGCAATTAGAGCAAAGAAAATCTAAAATAAATTCGTCCACTTTAAAAGAACTTTAGTGGATGTTCCTCTGCCGAGATTACTTTACCAAGTACTAATCCACATGATATGTTGGCCTTAGTCATCCTCCAGGAAAAATCCAATACTTAAGTGCGCATTATAATTTAATATGAACTGTCGGTATGCCACAAAACTTGAATGATGCTAGCAGATGTTACATGATTGACAGCAACGTCTAGCCAGAAGCTATTCCAGAATATAGCAGGAGATATATGTGGATGACATCTAGACTATGTTAAAGGGTATTTTATAAAAAAGAATATATATTATTTTTTATATCAATCCATGTTCCTGAAAAATAATTTAAAAAATAAAAACTCAAAAGTTTTTATAAACATATTTGAATCGTACTTCCAAACACATCTTTTATCCAATCATAACCTTTTCCTTCAATTTATTAAATTAATTAGCTTCTCCATGAAACATAATTTCCTACAACATGTTCAATGTTCAGATGAATTTCATGTGTTATGGTGAAATCTGAAAACGATCTAAGACTCCCCTCAATCGATATCCCGACTGAAGGGGTTAAATGTGAAGCATAGATTGAGCATGCCTGATTTTCCAGCCAAAAACAAGAATTGCATAGAACAAATTGCTTGATCATACAAGCCGGTTAGAGGGACCATGCCTGATTTTTCAGACAAAAACAAGAATTGTTTAGAACAAATTGAGAAATTATAAGCCAGTTTAGTGTCTTTCACACACGTCTAGTTTAAAGACTTAATTGATAGTGTGGTTGAGCTTTTTTTTCAAAATTGATTTTAAAATGAAGTGACAAACCATCACTAACTCTCATCTCGTATTTGAATATTACATCACATATACCTTGTGGTTTTGGTTCTCTATTTATGGCCATAGTTTTACTACGAACACGCATGCACACTAAACATTCGAAGAATGAAATTCCTCATAAAAGACTAACCCCTTCAATCAAATTTGTCGCTAATAGATATGGTCATGTCATTGGGTAGATAGGAATCTAGCTAGCCAGGCATGATCTCCCATGGACTCCATCTTTATGATTGGAGGGTATAATAATATTATTTTTATTCTTCCTTCCATTTTCTATTTCATGCATTTAATTTTCTAATCCTCAAGAGCTGTGCTCTCTCTCTCTCTCTCTTTTATTCTGTTGATCATCTCTCTCTCTCTCTCTTTTATTCTGTTGATCATTTTTTGTTAGTGGATGCGGCTGCTTGGGGACGCGAGAAGTGTCAATGATTGTTTGCTTGAACATGGTAGGAAAATGGGTCCTTACAAAGCGAGACAACAGTCGCAGAATTATAGTGCACACCAAGAAAGAATCAATCTTTAATTTCTTCACAAAACCATCAGTTTCTTGGTAACTGCACAAAAGCAACTTCTTTGTTCTCATCCAAGCACTTTACCACTTTAACTTTTGTCCTCCTATAAATACAGGGCCTTTGATCAGCCTCATCTCACTGCACTAGCCAAAAAAAAAAAGAAACAAGAGAGATAAGATCAAGAGAGGGAGTTCTTGGAGATGATGAGGGCAGCAACAGGGTCATCAGTAGGACGTGGTGTTGCTCATGGCGGATTCTGGCATTGGAATTCACCTGTTGCATACGTTTTTGTTGGTCTAGCGCTTATGCTGGGGCTTATCACAGTAGCATTGATAATACTTGCTTGTTCTTATTATAGAAAATCTTTGTCGAATTCATCAAGAAGGGAGGCTGAGTTAGATGAAAAACCAGCAAAGCAAGTAGAGATTCAGGTCGATTTTGAGCCGAAGGTTGTTGTTATCATGGCTGGGGATGAGAATCCTACATACCTGGCAAAGCCTGTTTCTTGCACCTGCAACATCAGCGAGAAAGTATGAATTAAGTCTCTCTAGCAGTCTAGCTAGCAGTTTAATCAGCTTCAATTTTGAGACTAAGGACAGGACACCTTCTTTTTGTAGCTCAGCTCTTCAATTTTGGCCCCCTTTTCTTATGATTTTCGAGGGAATATATATTAAATGATGAGTATTTAAAGTTATTTTTCCTGGTTCTTTCATTTCCAATATTCTTGGTTGTGAGGTTTTTTGCTGCTTTCTTTCACTGGTTCTTCGTTCTGAATGATGCCGCTGCTTGTCAAATATCTGGTTAACTCTGGCTATATATTTTCGTCTAAATGGGCTCCTACTTCAGCAGTAAACTCAAGGAAACTTGGATGTTGATAGATTTTGAAACGCTTAATTTCATAAAAATAAAAATAAAAAACACAAAGGAGGACGAAGGATCGATTGTCTAGATAATCTTCAATATTTGCTCATCAAAGCCTTCAGAATCAGGCTGAAGCTTGTTCACAGAGCAGCTTCTGCATCTAGCTAGATAGAGCCATGGGAGGGACGAGCGAGTTAGCTAGCTAGGTCACCAAAGCAAGGGCAGGGGAACAGAACGTAAAGTTTTGCTGTATGTGGTCAATTTTGTCTCTTGTGGGTCATAATCTATCATGCAATCAAATGAAAGCTACCCTGGTCTGTAAAATTAATTTTCAATTATACCCTTGTGTATAAAAACCAATAAATATTATTTTTGGAGAATTGTTTTTGGTGAAATTGATGTTCAATGCATTACATGTGTGTAATTTTAATGAGTTAATAAAAATACACTCAGATGAACAGAGCAGTGGTTCAAGCATCAGAATCTAGGAGTCCTTGATTATTTATTGAAATTATTTATTCCGGTATACCTAATTATTCTTTATTACATATTGAAACTATCATGTAGTGGACATGAACATTCTTGTTGTTACTTTTTTTTTTCTTTAATTTATATTTAAACTCTCGTATATTATTGAAGAATAAGAATAAATTATAAGCTATAACCAATAATTTTTTTAGAAAAGAATCATTTAAAGATACTTAATATATAAGAATATATGAAAAGGTTTATGTTATAATTATCATAGAAAGCTAATAGAGTTATTAATTTGCGCTTCGTAGTGGGTCATATTATTATTATTATTATTATTATTATTATTATTATTATTATTTTTAAAGTGAAGCTAATGTACTTTTTATTTATAAGTAAATTTTGTTTATTGATCATGATTATGACTTAAAATTTAATGTATATGAAAGAAATTGTTATATTTTAAAATATCGACATGGTTTACCCTAATCTAACTTGTAAAACTATGACTCGAGTCATTGATACAATTGAGTTTAATAATATTATTTTAAAAAAATATTTTTGATTTAATTATATGATAGTTAAAAAATATGGTATTAGGGGAAAAAAACTAGATAATTGTTTTAAAAAAAAATGATGGACTGTAAAAAGAGCTTGCTAATATTATAAAAATATTATTATACTCTTATTTAAGAACAAAGTAAAAATTGAGTTGTATTTATTAAAATAACATATAAAATATATTCTTAATTAATTTAATAATTTTAATAGTTAATACATTATTAATATTTCAAATTAATTAATCTTTAAAAATATAAACTTAAATTAATGAAAAAAATTAAAAATAGATCTAACATGTGGGTTTGATATAAAATAAGAAGCCTAGGCTTCCACTTAAGTTTTTATCATTATTATTATTATTATTATTTGCCTCAATAGCAAAAACCATGTTGTCCACTTTTTTTAATCATGGTGGTAAATGATATGTTGATTGTTGTACCTGGATTTAGGTCGCCACTATAATGGTTGAAAAATAAAAGGGAAAGATTTTTAGTTTAAAACTCCAATTTTCAAGTCATTTTCATTCAAAACATCTAAAAACATCATAAAACTAATATAAACAACTCAACAGCTTCAAAACATCCTAAAATCACTCAAAACAAAAACCTACTAAAACTTAAAAATTAAAACTGAATCCTATTTGTCATACCCGCCTTGTTTAGAAGAAAAAACCACCACTATAATCTAACTCCTCTCATCGAATAAGGAGCTGTTTGGCATTGATATCGGAAAGTGTCTATGAAAAAAATTTAAAAAAATTATTTTTATTTTTATTTTAAATTAAAAAATTTTGATATTTTTAAATCAATTTGATATGCTGATATCAAAAATAATTTTTAAAAATAAAAAAAAATATCATTTTAATGCATTTATAAACAAAAAATATTTTCAAAAAGAACCGCAACTACACTCCTAAACAAGTACTAAAACTCTTCAACACCAAGCTTTAACCATTTTGGTTGGTGAAATCATGACAACCGATAATTTTATCTTTCATTATATCACAGTAACTTTGTTTTTTATTCTCTCAAACTCAGGCTAAAATAAATAAATGAAATGAATTTTATAAATTAAAATTGTCATGAATTTTGCAATGAATCTTGTATTTTTTTTTTCCCCTATATTTTAAATTCCATGCCTTTCTCTTTTATTTTATACCGCGCTTTAGAAGCACAACATATTGTGAAATTTAAAAACATCTCCAAATAAAATAAAATAAAAAATAAAAAAGCACAAAAGCAACGACTTCCTTTCTCTGCAAACCGACACCTTCAACTCGTAGATCTCTAAAACACTTGTTTTTGTCCCTTTAAAACATTTAAAAATCAAACCCATCCTAGTCTCTTAGCATCCTTAGGTTTTTTTCAAAAAAATCCAGTGTTGTCAATGGTGCCGCCTCTGCCAACAGATCCCAGCTAGCTCTTTTACTGAGAAGTTGCAGCCACGTACGTCTGGAGACCGGCGAGGAAACCTGGATCCAAGAACAAGATCCTAAGCAGCAAACCTACGTCGTAGAAGAGTCGGTCAATCACCACTCATGAATATTGCAAATAAGAAATTAAAAGTGTATGCTGTGGTGGGAACATCGGCAACTAAAATAAGCTGACTCTCCATACTCTTTCTCTGATCTTTAACAGCATCGTTTTCTTGCGTTCTAGCCAACTATCTTTGACAAAACGCACAACATTTGCGTCTCAATTCCTTCTGGATAAGGTTAATAAATCGGGTGGACACCCTTATTTTCTTTTGTCACTATGATGGCAGAAACGAATTGAGATTTCACATGTTTTTTCTCTGCAAATTCTGATAAAGAAGAAAGGAGGGGAAGAAAAAGGTGGAGAAATAAATTCATTGCAGAACTCAACAAGCCGTGACTGATGGCACTCACATTGACTTCGTTTTGCTGAGGGGAAATGAATCCAAGGGATGGAATCGTTCCACATCAACTTCGTAGTGGGAGATATGCAAATTGAGTTGTTTATTTCAGTAAGAAATTTATGATCTCCTCACCGACTCCATCATCAATTTACTCACAAGAAACATTACACAATTCTTTTTTATGAACATTAAGAACACGAGGCACAGTGCTTCTCATCTTGTTGGTATACTTCTAAGCAAATTAATAACATATAATTTGTCCAATGGGTTACAACTTGAAGTATCGATCGGGCAATAAGTTTGGAGTTGACACTATTTTTTTCTGATGGGCTAAAAAAGGTAGGAAAAAAAACATATAGGATCATGGAATTGCTGGCAGACAGATTTGAAGCTTCCTTAAAACCACGACCAGTTTCTGTCTGTTTCAGCTAGCCATAAAGGTAGTGTAATCTACCATGTCTTGCAAGGTGCACCACGATGTTTTGTTTTGTTCAATCTCTGCTTAGATTTTAGGGTGCCTACCCATTACGCGAATGAACAAAGAATTGGAAAATGTGTTTCAAATTGCAGACACTTGTGGTTTGGTCGACGCAGTGACCTGATTGATCCGTAAAGCGGAAATCAACTGGTGTCGGCAAAGTTTAATGAATCAGAAAAGCTGTGAAACGAGGAAAACCAAGGACCTGTCCCTCCTATTCCTCTCCGGCCCCCTCTTCTGTGTTTTTCGTTTCAAGAACAATACAATCACAAGGTCAAAGCTCTGGGAACTGAAGATGGGCATACATCTTATGTAAGGAAATATCATTATTTTGAATTAAAAGCATGACCAAGAATTGCCAGTTGATCAAGAAGGATAGTGAATATTGGATGAAGTGATCTCTCCTTAGTGTAAAGAAGAATCCGTCGTATATATGTCTCTATTATAAAATATTATAAATTATATTCTATAATTTTATCTAATATTTTAACTTTTTATATGAAATAATTATTTAATATAGTATCAGAACATTGTTAATTTGACGATCATAAATTTGAATCTCATCATCATCATTCTATTTGATAATATGAATTTATACAAGTTTGAAGTTCAAAGAATTTCACTTGAGAAAGTATTAGAGAATAATATAAATCATATTCTGAAACTTTATCTAATAGTTTAAATTTTTAGATAAAATAGCTCTTAATTTATACTTCTAAATTATTAGTTTTAAATACATAGTGAGAAATACTTTTACAAGATCTATTAAAAAGAAGAGATTTGATTTTGGTTTAAATATTTAAAATTAACACCATTAATAATAATAATAATAATAATAAAAAGGTGAATCAACTCAAATGCATGCATATACGGGCTGCTATATATATATACATAATGGATAAAACCCCACAATTTATTCCACCAATATCTGGTGCCCACCAGAGATGACAAACAAAAGATAGTGGATTGATCTTGTTTCACATATATGAAATAATAAAACCACTCCAAAACTTAGTGGAAATCCTCTTTTAGGAGAATTCTCAGCCACAACATTTATTATACATGCTGATCATGGCTTACGACCTGATATCTCTTCTTCCGTACGACACTGATCTCCAGAATATGATGGGCCCTCATCATCCTCGCAAAGGGTCCTGTGCTAAATTTTAGTGATGACATGAAGAACACGGCACGCTTAGTGTTGGTCATCTTTGAATTTTAGGTTAAAAAACACTAAACCGCCAGTTTTAAAAATGAAAAAAAAAACGACAAAAAACAGCAAAAAACAAATTGAATCACAATATCAAACGGGCCTTAATGTTGGTCATCTTTGAATTTTAGGTTAGAACTTCATTATAACCACAGAAACTAGAATGAGTACAGAGCTGCTACATGATGAATGACAAGAGCGTCTAGCTACCCATAATAAAAACATGTATATATATATATATATATATATGAAAATACAAAAATATTGTGTTAATAATTGTTGGAAAAAATAGCGATGGAACACATGGTATGAAAACCTGGTTGATCTAAAGGTCATGAGTTTGAATTTCACTATTTCTATTTTATTTGATAAAAATTAAGTATAAGGTAATGTGGTTCTGTATAAATTTCAAGGCTAAAAAACTTTTACATGAAAATATATGTTAAAAAATAATATAAATTATATATAAACTATACCAAATAAATTAAACTTTTAAATGAGATGATTTATTAACAAAAACGATATAAACATGCCCATAAAACTCGTATCACTAACTTAAATATAATCACATTAAAAAGCAATAAAATTTAAAGTTTTGTATTGTACTCTCTAAGTGTATATTATTTATAGAAACTCTTTTCTTTTCAAGGGCATTTACCTAGCCAAGTAATCTCTCGTGGACTCATTTCTCCTTTGTGATTGTGGAATATTATATTTATTTTACCTTGAATTTTTCTATTTGATTTATCTCTCTCGTTAACAGAGCTTCTTTTTTTGTTTTTTGTGCTGCTGGATTTGTTAGTGGACGCGGCTGCTTGGAAACGCCAACATTTATTTGCTTGAATTTGCAGGGAAATGGGACATTTTTGGCAGAATTTGTACACCCAGGAAACAGCCAATCTTTTCTTTACGAAACCACTAGCTTATTTTCTTGATAAATGCACGAGAGCAATATTTCATTGTTCGAATCCAAAAATATTTACTGTGGAACACTAGCTTTCATGCTATAAATACAAGGTCCATGATCCCCATTATATTGCACTAAAACAACTAGAGAGAAAAAAGAAGAGAGGCCCTTATTGGAAATGAGACCTGCTACCAACTCAACAGCAGCAGATGATACTCATGGGGGATTCTGGCAGTGGAATTCACCAGTTCTTTACTTTTTTGTTGGTCTGGCGTTCATGCTGGGGCTAATCACAGTTGCACTCATCATTCTTACCTGCTCCTACAGAAAATCTGTGGCCAGTTCATCAAGAAGCGAGGCTGAAGATGATAAAACAGCAAAACATGAGGAAATTCAGGTGGATTTTGAGCCAAAGATCGTTGTAATCATGGCTGGGGATGAGAAGCCTACATACCTGGCCAAGCCTGTGTATTGCACTTGTCCCAGCGAACAAGTTTAGGCTCTCGAGCATCTGGATTCAAATACGAAATGAAGACACCCTCTTTACGCAGTTCTCTTTAATTTGTTTGGTGGTAATTCTGTCTGTGCTTTTTTTTCCTTTTTTATTTAAAATCTGCGAGAATATGTAAAATCACGAGTATAGAAATCAAATGGTGGTGGTTAATTATATTTTGAGATTGTTCTGTTTAATTACTGTTTCTTTGATATCATATTCGTGCAAGAATGAAGCCGTAATTCATCATATTCGCTGAATCATCCATCTCTCTTCTTCTGAATTCTCTAAAAACTGTTGATGCTAAAGAAAGCTTGCAGGAGTTAAAGGAATTAGTTCTCAAACATTAGCAAGACAAGGGGAAAAAAAGGTCTCCGATGGTAAAGTGTTTAATATCCGTATAATAGGTCTCGAGTTCAAGTTAGAACTTGTATTTCTTATAAAAAAACTAAAATAACCAGTATTTTATTTACTCACCCACTTGAACTCATAGAATATATTTTTTGATGGAATTTTCTTAAATCCATAAAAAAAAAAAAAACAGGGAAAGGAGCAATACGCAGGCAAATGTTTAACGGTAGTTATTCTTATTGGAAATTAAATTAAGAAGACTATTGCTAGGAGATAGCCAAGCGATGAGTCTGCTAGGTCACGACCAGATACAATAGAATGAAAAATTCTCTACTGATATCGTCAACATGGTCTCTTACGTCTCATAATCAGTCACACATCAAATCACAGCTATCTATGACAGTGGCTCCATAAGATTCAAGGTTTCACATCTTGATCAGCTTAAGCTGTGAGAAATTGGGCACCAGCTGTATAGCCTCCAAGCATATCTTTGTGGCACGAAAATCCCTTTGGGAATTGACATCCATATTATAAATTAATATAAATTATATTTTTAATTTTTAAATGAAATGTTTTCTATGATATTAGAGTATTGTTAACTCAATTATCACAAGTTTAAATCTTACCATTTTAATTTTATTTGATAAAAATTAAATATAACATAGTATGAATCCATGTAAAAATTTCAAACGCAAAGAATTTTACTCGAGAAAGTATATTATAAAACATGCTCGAGGCATAGAATAAGAAAATCTGTCCATCCACAGCTGCTACAAAAATTTTGCCCAATGTTTCATACAGATTAGTGGTAATCAACAAAGAAATTGTTCGTATTGCATCATCAAAAGAAGAGGGCAAAAAAAAAGTAAAATGAATGGCAATCAAACAACGTGGCTTACCTTCTAGTGATCTCTTGCCAGTCTTCTTGACTGCTTGTAATCATCTCTCAAGACTCGGTCTTCAAATTATTCTATTTTAATAATTATATTGCAGCGTTAGCAAACTATGGTTGACAGAAGCAATGCAAAATGTGATTTGATCTCTGTATTGGATTAGGTTAACGACAGACGTGGCGGCTCAAAAATGTATTTTGACGCTGCTGTTAGTGATAGGAATTAGCCCAGAAAAACTATCAGAGCACACACAGACACAGATATATATATATATATATATATATTAGGGAACAAGAGTAAGTGAAAAGAGTGGTGGTACTTTTTGGAAATGGCATGTAAAAGTCAAAAGAGAGTGCATTTCCACATCATCTTTCAACAGATTAATATTATGCAACAGCATCTCCATTAAGCTTTCTAGCTAGTCTTTCATGTCGATAGATATTGACCCTTGTCTCCACATTCTGGCCATGCCGGCCGGCGTTGCCTTGAAATGCACCTGTTCATGAAAACGATACATCTGTCTAGCTAGCGAGTCTTGCTGGAAAAATAAATTATATCAACATGTGGATATAAACAAAACCTGCAATTCCCTAAATGAGCAGGCCGGACCGGTTCGGTTAATTGTCATGTTCATCGCTCCTGGGCTGAGCTAGATGTTATGTATAAATATTTGTGAGTCTAACAAGGTATCAAATCTAATAATTATTAGTTTAGTGATATATTGAACTTAAATATATATGAGTTTGGTGTGATAATAAATTTATTATTCTTGGACTCAGCGAAGTTTTGAGTCTATATACATATAAATCTAATAAAATGTTCGAACCATCATTATTAGACTCGCCAAACCTAAGTCTAAACAATTTTTTTTATTGAGGTTGCAAGTCCAAATAAAAATGTATCATGATCAACAACTAAGATTATAAGATTCTTATATATGAATCATATTAATCAAATAAAAAATAGTGAATTTTGTTTTACATGGATAACTCTTTATTATCCAGATTAAATGTTTATCACCCGTTTTAAGTGGAATTCTATTTTATTTTTATTTTTATTTTTTCTAATTTAATACTTTAAAGAAAAACCTCCATGTTATTGTGATTTCTTTTAAAAAAATATTTTTTTATATTTACTATTATTTCCTATTTGTTTTATTGTCAAATTAAAATAAGAACAGATTATTAAATCTAATCAAGACTATACTCTAAATTGTTAGTTTTTTTAATTTTTTTTGAAACACGTATATAATACTTAGATATTATTTTTTACAGGGAAAAAAATATGGACCCATATCTATTTATATTTTTTTTTCTTTCTTTTTTTCGGATTGGACCATCATGGAGAAATCGACATGTCTTTAACTTTATATATATATAGACGACAAGCAAGTTTCATAACTTCAAATAAATCCAGCAAATACAACGCATTCTTGATAAAGTTTATGAATACCGTCCAATTAATCTGCATGCATATTAAGTTGGAAAATATAATTGAGATTGTTTTTTAGTATTCATAAATATATTGAAATAATATTTTTATTTTATTTTTAAAAATTATTATTGATATCAGCATGTCAAAATGATCTAAAATAATAAAAATTAAAATTACAGATTTTTTTTTTTCAAAAATCCCAAACACCCCCTAAAGAGACTAATTTTATATGGAAGGCAGGCATTGTTTTTTTTAGATAAATTACAATAAATATTCTAGGATATTGATCATCTAAAAATTAGAAGATATTAAAAAAAAATTGTATCCAAAAGCTCATATATTTTTTAAATCATCTTTTTAATAATTTTTTAAACATTAATATTATTTTAGATATGAAAGAATTCTATAAAATATTTAATCTAGGGATGATTTGTGTTAGCATTTTAAGTAGATCTAATCATATTTATTATGGGCTTCTATCGGCCCGTTATAATTTTTTGGGCTGAAATCTAATTAACAACTCCATGTTGCCTAGAAGATTTAAACGCATGGAATTTTTTAGCAAGTTCGAACTATGTTTTAGCCCATAATTTTTGCAGCCCTAAGTTTGAATTACTTGAGCTAATTAAGCTTTTAGATAAATTAAAGTATTTTTAAATTTAATATTGCACATATTAAACCCACTATCTATCTATCATAGAGAAAAAAAAAAAAAAAAAAGGAAGAAAATATTTGAAATTCATTACTTTTTGCTTTTAGATTTATTTTAAAAGTATATTTGTCCTGAAAAATATTAAAAAAGATATTAAAAAAAAAAAAGAAGATGAAATTGTCGGGCTAAACCAAATTAATCCAAATCAATTCAATATTTTATTATTTGAAATTGTAGATAATATTTTATTGTTGGTTTTCAAATTAGGTTCATGAGATTTGATATTTAATATTATGCTATTTTTTTCTCTTTATTTTAAGAAAAGTGAAAAAAATAAATAAAAATAAGATGAGTTTAGATAATATGAATATGTTTTTTAAAAAAATATGTTTTTTATTTTTAATTTTATCATTCAATGTTTGATTTAATAAAAAATAAACTTTATAGTTTTCTTGATCCATTTTATATGTTTAACAAGTTAACATGATTGATCCCCGCAATATAGTTTGAGTTTGATGATATAATAGTCATTAAATAAAAATATATAAAATTTGAAATTATATTTAGATAGTATTTTAAAATGTACGTGTATAGAATTACAACTCTGAAAATGCTAAAAAAATGCTAAAATATTATAAAAATAAAATATATCATTTCAATTAATAAACCAAAACCCAATAGGAATAAATTTGACAGCCTTCCACCATCCTCTCTAAAAAAAGTCTGAGGAAAATAGTTCAAATATAAGAGTTTATAACAGCAACTTCGAAATTTTCTAGAAGTTATTTTTGAATTTTATTTTTTATTCAGAAATACATCAAAACAATATTTTTTTTTTAAAATACTTTTTATATCAACACATGAAAATATCTAAAAACACTAAAAAAATCATTTAAAATAAAAAAAATTATTTTTTAAAAACACTTTTAAAATACAATATCAATCACAAAATTAATACCTTCTAAACAACGGGGAGCTTGATAAAAATGCTAATCATAAAAAAATAAAGAAAGAAAGAAGTAAAACTGAAATCATTAATTATTAAGAATGTTTGGCATCTAGTGCAAGCATAAGGAATCTTCCTCTCAAATGCAACAATCTAATTAATTAAGGTTTCCAAATTCCTCTATAATAAACACATGATCCACCTACCTCAGCTCACTGCCCATGCAGAACCCTCTCTGTCTGTAGACGAAGATAAATTACAGAGAGAAAGATCGATGAGGGCTTCAAGTGATGATTCTGCATCCACCACCAGCAGGCCTGCTGATGGCAATCATCACGGTGGCGCTGATATCTCTGGCGTGTTTTTACTGCAGAAATCACTCAGGAAACTCATCAAGTGATGACGATGATGAAGAGAAGCCAGCTTCATTGCTTACAAGCATGCCAGTTCTTTATGCAGATCCAAACTTTGCTGTCATCATGGCTGGAGAGGACAGCCCAACATATCTAGCAACACCATTGTAACCAGATAGTGTAGATTTCTCATTGCTTGGCTCGATCGATGTCCATGGCCAATGTTATGACCTTACAAAGATTTCTTAGTTGGTTTCAGTTCCTGTTCAATTTGCTTGCCTCTTCACTGCTTTTTCCCTCTTCAGTTTCATATATTTTCTTCATCTCAAAGCTCCCAAAATCATATCCCGCCGGGAGAATTAAATGAATATCACAATTATAAATTGAGTTACTCATCAAAATATATATATTTTATAAAAAAATAATTAAAATTTTATTTATTATCTAAATCTAAAAAATATATTTTTTAAGATGGAGTGTTTCCTATTCGTATTCTGAAATTTCTTATCACAATTTCTTTCAAGATTTCCAAATTTGTTAAACGATGCCGGATGTGGTAGTAGTAGTTAAAAATAATTTAATAATCTCATTATAATAATAAGATTTTTAAAAAAGTAATTATATAAAAAAGCCTTGATCGAAATTATTTAATTACCAACCCTCCTCCCTCTCAGCATGTAACGCAATCATCAGAGTTTGGAAAACAAAACGAGTTTATGGTAAAATAATAGCACGGGGTATTTTTTAATATTTATTAAATTATGTAATCATTTTTTAAAGTAGAATCAACTTAGAAATTCTGAGAATTATTCCCCTTGCAGAAGAACTCTTGACCCTTGATGGTGGCAATTATAAGATATAATTTGTATTGTTTATTATCACATATCTTTATGTAAAACATTATATTATTAATTAAATTTTAAATAAAAATAATAAAATTCAACTCAAAGAATATAATTTATATAATTATATGCGCGTATAACTTTTCAGCAATATTATATGACCAGGTTAAGCATGGTGGGGGAGACTAGACGACTAGAGTCTAGGTGTGCATTACACCACACGGTAATTTTAAATTTCTTTTTAATTTTAAAATAATTATAAAAAAAAAAAGTTTATTTTTATTTTTACAATATTGGTTAGCATTAGTGGATGCGGCGGCGGGAAAACGCGAGAGGTTGATGATGGCCTGGTGTCTGTGAACTGTGGATGGTGTTCTCACCATATTCATCGGAGCAGTGAGAGCACTCTCTTGGTCTCGACATATTCTTGGGATATTCCATGTCGTATCGCCTGTAAAAAGATTTAGAATATTAGGGTTTCGAAATGGGTCCAAAGAAACATAGAGCATAGGTTTTGGGACTATGATCATTTCCAAGGCATTTAATAATGTGAAGATTTACAATATTTCGTTTGGATATTATTGTTTAAGTTATTTTTTAAAATATTTTTCAGTATTAAAATAATTTTTTTTAATTTATAAAAATTATTTATAACATCAACACATTAAAATTTTCAAAATGGATTCAGAAAACATAAAACATAAGTTCCTATTCAATATTGTGTTTCCAAAACACTTTTGAAAAAACATTATTTTATTCTTTATTTTAAATTATTTTTTTGTGTTTTTACATAAAGTTAATGTGTTGATGTCAAAAATAATTTTTTATAAATAAAAAATATTATTCTGATACTTTTATGAATGAAAATCAATTTCACTCAGGACCTTTAAAATAAATTTTTCTTTTCTTTTCATTTTTATTTTAAAAAAAATGCATAATTATATAAAAACAAAAAAGTAAAATACTATAAAAATAACAATTTTTAAAATTTATTATTAATTTTTTCACCCTGAACCAAATCAAGTTTGAATTTAGTGATATTTTCACCCTAAATTATTGAAACTCGGACCAAGCTTCCTTGTGTAAACAGAAGAGACGACAAGTCATTTGCTCGACTGAAAATAGAAGACAAGCCATTCACACAACTGGGAAATAGAAGACACCTCGTTTAGATGATTTTGTTCCTCCGCTACTATCATCTACCAGCTTAGTTGGGGTGGGCCTTGGGCTGGGTAATCTATCTTTCATATGTTTGAATGTGTTATAATAGTTATTTTTCTAAAATATATTTTATTTAAAATTAAATTAAATTAATATCTTTTTATTTTATTTTTTTTATCATCATGTTAAAATAATATAAAACAAAGAAATTGTTTAAAATAAAATAAAAACTTAATAAAAAAACATTTTTCCAACCACGAAAATAAATATAACCTAAATTTATTTTAAATATATCTTCTCTTTGCTATGTGAAGCAATCTTTTTTTAACTTTTGTTTAGCAACGTGTTTCAAAAACGTTTTTGAAAAATTAAAATTTATTTTTTTTATTTTTATTTTAAATTAATTTTTTTCAATATTTTTAGATATTTTGATATTCTGATATCAAAAATTATTATTAAAAAATAAATAAGTATCATTTTGATACATTTTCAAAAACAATCTCAATTACACTCTCAAACAGGCATCATATTTTAAATAGATTTCAAACAATTTAAGTTTTTTTTTATTAAGAATCAAGGATTAGAATTGAAATACTCCACTCATCATCTTCTTGCCATTAACCTCTTGCTTGCCAATTTTGACATGAAGAGAGTGTTTATTTATGAGGAATGATTTTTAAGTTATTATTTACTTAAAAAGCAATAAATTAATTTTTATAACATGTTTTTTTAATGATTTTAATACATTAATATTAAGAAAAATCCAATAAATTTTCAACTGAAAAGCATGCATTACCAAACACATAAAATCTCAAGAAAAAAAATAATCAAAGATAATGCTCAGATCGAATTTCTCAAAAACCAAAATTATAACAAACAATTGCATGAGAAATAAAATCATGGAGTCACCCCTTGAAAAAAGAATTATTTTAATATATTTTAAATGAAAATTATTTTCAAAAAATGAGAAATATCAATGGAACTAAGAAGTGTTTTGATGATAATAAGGTATTTTTCGGATCTAATTTTACTCTCAGGTCAACTAAGCAGCACAGGCGTCATCTTCCACTCCAGATTTTCTGATGTAAACAGTGAATCACAACACAGAAATCCTGACGTAACAAAGCCACTACCATCCATTTCCTCTCAGCTTTCTTGCATCTAAACAAAACTAAAAAGTGTAAATATTCTGATCTGAGGTAGTCCCTTGTAGAATGTCAATAACCTGTTTGGTACCTCTGCAAATTTTGTCCAGAAGAGCTGACCTTTCTTTCTGACAAGAGAGAGAATTGAAGGCTTGAAAGGAAAATAACAAGTGGGGGGCTACGGTCTGACATGCTTGAGGATATGGGTCTCGCATTCTTCCAGAACTGAGGGAAGGGTTTTACTGCATTATGGATACAAGACGGAACTGCTTAAGAATCTTCAAAAAAGAAAAGAAAAGAAGACAAAATCGAATAAAAGAGATATGAAATGACCTCACCAGTTCTTCACTAAAAGCTGGTCTCTCATTTAGGTGGACGCTGACAAAATAAAAAAGATTTTATTATTTGTTTTCTATGATTATATTTATACCTAGAGAGAACCTCATTTGTTTCAGGCTCCCTTATTCTATAGCTTCCCACATTGAGTTACTTATGATAACCTGTATTTTGGCTGTTAAAAAAGGTATAGCTTTTAGAAATATATAAAAATATAGAGAGAAAGTTAATCAAAGCTCATTCTAGCTCACCTTATATAGAGATTTTATGCAGTCTTCAGAGTTTATCTTTGTTTCACAAGTCTGTCTCTCCCTTCTTTTCTTTAGCCTTCCAAGATATAAAGACAAGTAATTATCTCATAGAAGCTCAAAAAGAACTCCTCAACTTCTTTCATCTCTGCCCTTAGCATCAGAAATGGATCCATACAAACACATTTCAGGCGCAGAAGGGTGCAGCAGCAGCGAATCTGGGTGGACAATGTACCTAGCTTCTCCCATGCAAGAAGATGAGGATGACGAGGGCAGTTATGATGGTAATAACTCCAAGGCTCACAATACGAGTTACAAAAATCACTATGCTGCTGTTGAAGATGAAGTCAGTGATGACTCAATGGCTTCTGATGCTTCCTCCGGTCCCCATCACCAAAACACCCATGAGAACGGCAACGGATCAGTAAATTTCAAGCACAGCAAGGGTGGCCCTTTCAACCTCCAATCTTCCTCAGCCAAAAAAACAGGGAAAAAGGACAAGAAGAGTGATAAAAACAGTGCTATAAAGAGCCGGAAACTTGATGCTCACAGAAAACACAAGTAGTGGTCGTATAAGCAGAGAGCAAGATTCTCAAAACTCGACGACACAGACAGATGAGAACATGTAATTTTTCTCATAAATGTTCTTAAAGAGAGGAAACATACTCCAGATATTTTCTATGTTCCAGATTTACTGTATTCATGAAATAAATTGTGAGGCTGCACAGTCAAGAGAAACAAAATATAGGAACCATTTCTCATTTAATCATTCTTATCAGCACAGAAAAACAAAGTGTATAAAGTACATGTTGATCATTGCATTAAAATGTCGTCCAATTTTGTATCAAATTTACTTCTTGATACTGCAGCTACTTTTGAGATTAACGAGCAAATGCAGTGTACTCTGTATCGGTAAGAGGTTGAGCACATTCTGATGCATAGCATTTATTCTCCACAAACATAAAAATGAAATGCATTTTTTACATATGATCATATGCTCGCTTGGAAATGAATTGAGTATTAGCCAACAGCTTGTGCTCTTCTGGAAGAAAAAAAAAAACTAAGATCCTTTGTCTTTTTTCCCCTAGGCAGGAGGAAAGCGAAGAGAAGATCAGCACAGAAACCAAATGGCTGAGTATTGAATATTGATTTGGTTGATTTAGGTTCAAGAATAAAATGATTCCAGATTAATTTACAAGAAAACATTACTTTTGCAGCAGAAACTTAAAGATATAGTACATTGTATATTGTGTCCTCTATGTCTTTGTGTGTGCATGCTCTGCATCAACAGAGTATGTTGTGCTGGAAAGAAGAGTGACCAACCTAGAAAGACAAACGCCAACCATGGGGGGGCAACAAACACATTCTTGTGACAGAATAGTGATTCATTATATAACCAATCTGCAAACAACGGGGGTACTAGTGAAACAGCTAGGAAACTGCAGAGCATGTGTACATCAAAAGCAAAACAATATTACAAAAAGCTCACTATTAAATCTGGTACCATTGGTTTAAGAATAAAACATGTATTCAGGGAGACTCTATTCTTCAAATGAAACAAAGAGCAAAATATAAAAAAAATCAGCATATTTTATGAAAGACAGACAAGAACAAAACGAGAAATTAAAAAAATGAAATGAAATGAAAACACTAAAGAGCGGTTAGCACCACTAATTATATAATTTGAACAAAGATAGAGACTTAATTAAGTTCACTGCTCCTCATCAGCAATAATACAAAGGGTTAAAATCACATTTACATCAAGTGTTGTCCTATAGTTTATGGCATTAAATCAACTTTTTCATAAAAATAGGACCGATGCTCAACAGCACGTCAACAGAATGCCGCTGTAGAAAATAAAAGTCAATGAAGTGAATATCTGTCCTTCCTTCCCTCAAGCTTGGACTATGACTAAATGAGATGGGTAGCATCCCTTGAATTCAATTATTGAATTGTAGTTGTTATGCCAAAGAATCTTCTGTATTGGTGAAAATGATATGCTCAATAATTGTAGTTGTTATGCAAATAAACATATAATTAGGGCAGCACACCAACCTTCTTCATTATAATTATAGAAACATCAACCGACTATTGCACTATTACTTCTAGATCAATAGCCATCTTCTTTCTGTTTCTGAAAAAACCAGATGCAAGAGATGTTTCAAGATAAGATTCTTACTTGGTGAAAGGTTAGCATGAGTTTAAATGGAAAAATGATAACATAATTCAAGTGATAGTTGCAGCATTGAATTTATACATTTTCCTTGCCTGTAGTCATTAAAAAAAAGCCAGACCCCAAATTTTATTCCCTCAAAAGGCCTTCTTAGATCAACTACTATACTTGCAGGTTAATTTATGTCTTTTAATTTCAAAATTATCACGTATTCAATAACTTAATAATCCAAATAATCATAGTATTAAGGTGAATGAATATGTTTAAATTGGATTTCAGTCTTTAGAATTCCAGAACCTGACTACAAAAGACATCCCTGCTATTAAATACGGTAGAAAATTTGCACGATCCCCCATCATCTGGTGGTTGGCTCTCCTCTGATCTTATAGAAGGCAACCAAATCTAGAACCTAATATAAAAATTAGGCACGCCAAATTCAAATGTTATGTTGAGAAGTACAAACCATCATCCAGTGGACGGCAATATTGAAAAGTAAATATATTGTTGGTCAAGAGCAAATGACGAAAATACCAGCAAGGGAGAAATTATTGTTCCAACATCTGCTTTCATACTACTACTCAAAAGCACATTAAATATCTCTTCAAAAAGAAATGGGGCTACAAGCTTGGATGAGAAATCCGGTGAAAATAAAATACAAAAGCAGTACAACTGCCCAGAAAAAACACAACATATAAAAGTAAGACAGTCTAAAAACTCGATTGGATTTGATGAACCTGATTGAGATAAATTTCATGAAATACGGGTGATGTAAGTTCTACCCAGAGTAGAGCCCAGAGCAGAAGTTATTGTCTTATTGAAAGTCTTGACTAAACTTGATAGCACCAGGAAAAGATTTAATTCTTCAACTGCCTTGCAATCTTGAACCATTCAGTATGGAAAGATCCTTCCATATCAACCCTTTCATATGTATGAGCACCAAAATAATCTCGTTGAGCTTGGACCAAATTAGCTGGCAACCTTCCCCTCCGGTAAGTGTCAAAATAAGCAAGACTGGACGACATACCCGGAGTGCTAATACCTGAGTTGATTGCAAGACTTACAACCCTGCGCCAGGCGGACTGGCGCTCAATGATTTCCTTCGCAAACTCTGGATCCACTAGAAGGTTGGCAAGATCAGGATTCCTATCATATGCCTTCTTGATTCTGTCCAGAAATACTGCTCGAATTATACAACCACCCTTCCAAATCCTAGCCAGTTCTCCCAATTTCAAGTCCCATCCCTTCTCAATACTCTTTGCACGGATCAAATTCATCCCCTGTGCATAACTACAAATCTTGGATGCATAAAGAGCTTTCCTGACATCATCAATCAACTGCTTCTTATCCACCACTTGATCAGATAAAATATCCCCAAATCCACCTGTTTTGAAGACTTTAGCAGCTTCAACTCGCTCATCCTTCAAACCACTGAGAAACCTTGCATCCAAAGAAGAGGCAATTGTGGGAGCTGCAACTGATAGATCAGCAGCTTGCTGCACGGTCCACTTACCCGTGCCCTTCATGCCAGTTTTGTCCAAAACCTTGTCAACCAAATATCCTTCCCCCTTATCATCTTTAATTCCAAATATATCTGCAGTGATTTCAACCAAGAAGCTCAGAAGCTCACCTTTGTTCCATTCTGCAAATACACTATGGAGTTCATCATTTGACAACTTTCCAACTGATTTTAGTACATCATATGCTTCAGCTATCAACTGCATATCACCATATTCAATTCCATTATGAACCATCTTGACAAAATTACCAGAACCACCTTTGCCAATGTATGTCACACAGGGGCCACTGTCAGGAACTTGAGCTGCTACTTTGAGGAGAATGTCTTCAATGAACTTGAAAGCCTCAAAGGAACCTCCAGGCATCAAAGAAGGCCCATTGCGTGCACCCTCTTCACCACCTGAAACTCCCATTCCAAGGTAGAGCAACCCCAATTCAGCCATTGCCTTTGCTCTCCTCTCAGTGTTCTCATACCACTCATTTCCACCATCAATGATACAATCACCCTTCTCCAAATAGGCAGAAAGAGTCTTTATGGTTTGATCAACAGGTGACCCTGCCTTAACAAGCATAATTATCACTCGAGGCTTTTGGATTGACCTCACAAAAGATTCAGGATCATGGAAACCATATAAAGGAAGATCTCCCTCTTTTTTTGCCCTCACAACAGTCTCATCAACTTTGGAGGTAGACCGATTATAAACAGAAATGGGGAAACCTTTCTCTGCGATATTAAGGGCCAGATTCTGGCCCATGACAGCCAGACCAGCAAGGCCTATTCTTGTTGGTTTGGGGGGTGCAGCCATAGTTACCCTGTCCAAATGATCTCTAATGAGATATTTTGTGAAAAACTAAAAACAAATCAAGAATATTACTGAAAAAACAATTTAGGAGATTAGATTCTTAAACAAAGGCTAGCAAGTATATTCCTTTCACATTCCTTTCAATATTGTTTTGATTTTGGGGCATACTGGGAGACCGCAAATTAATGATCACAACACAATAACAATTAGATCTTCACATAAAACTTAAATTCAAGCTGATACTCAGAAGGTCATGATTACCAATAAAACAATTAATCAATCAGACTAATATGAAAGCAATTAATCTTACACAAATGCTAAGCAGTTCAACAAGAATCTGATAAGCTCATCACCAAAGAAGCCATGAAAAGCTAGACTTTTCAAACTGTTCTGTGATCACAACAAAACTAGATTCACTTGCAATATCATACAGAAATGTACAAATCCCAGATCACCAACTCCTTAATAAAACCCAGAAACATTATAAAAAATCAAGAAATCGGAGCCTAATATGAGTTGTTATAAACTAAATCTCGACAGCTATGGCTACCCTAATGATTTGTCTTTTCTCACTATGATCTCTAAAGCAAACAAATAGAAGACAAAAACCCACTAAAAAAATCCAATCTTTATAAAACATACAATAAAAGGCACATACCTTGGAAATGGATTCGGTAGAAATTAAGGAAAACCCAGGAAAATCAAAGATCTGGGAATGGAAGAGAGGAAAGATTAGTTGCAACAAGAACACGACAACAATATATAATGTTAAAAAAAGAAGAAAGACAGTGAAAGGTACACAAGAGTTGTAGTTGCTTACAGTGCACAGAGCAGTCAGGAAGAAAGGGACTTCTCAGGAGGAAGCATTAACACTTGGTGATGATCTCTTTAGCTTTTCGATTGTCTGATTTTATAAGCCGGTCAAATTTGGCCATCAAAATGGAACTCTATTTGGTTGGTGCTTGGCATTGGTAGGTAAGAATTGGAGGTCGGTCTAAATGTGACCGTTGCCTTCGATTTTGCAACCTTTCCATGCGCCCAATTTTTAGATGTGGCTACCACATTTGACGATGATCATATTTTAATCGTCATTCTTTTTTTAATTAACGAGGATGTTTAGTTAGGTTGCACACTTTCAATTAATCTTTGTAAAATTAATAATCATATAAATTTATAATAATTATTATATTAATAATTACAATATTTAAATTAAAAATTATAAAAAATACAAAATTTTTAATCTCAAATTCTTCTTCTTCTTCTTCTTCTTATTATTATTATTATTAGACCATGTAAATGGTTATTCTAAGCTTCATTCTCGATTTGTAATCCCATGGAAGAATGAACTAGCTCTTTTATTTCTTTTCTTTAAAGGACTAAAAGGGTTGAACTTACAAGAATGCCATGAATTGTAAGTTCACACTTAGATTGTTCATATATATATATATATATATATATATATATATATATATAAAGTCTTGAGTGTCCTTGAATCTTTGAAAGAAACAAATGAGAAATTCGAATTTCTACCTAACGATATACGGACTTTAAATCATTGTAAAAGTTGGATGGGAATTCGAATTGGAAATAAACAGAAGAATTTTATTTTATTTTACATATAAATTTGAATTATATGTGAAAGACAACTATTTTGTGCTGTTTATATTAAAGTCAAGGGCAAGCATGCAGGTCTTAGGTTTAAGTTAAAACATGTTTATTTTATAAAAATCTGATATAGCTAAGATTTTACTCGTTTAATTCGAGCTCATAAAGAGTGTTTAAAAAAATATAGCTTCTTCAAATCCAAAAAAAAAAAAAATCAAGAGTAAGTTGAACCCAACTTTGAGTCATAATTGACATTAGAGACCTTATTACAAATATATTATTGGAGGCATATAAACAATTTATTTAATGCAAGCATAATACTATTCCTCTTTTAATTCTTGTTTTCTTTATTATCAAAAAAATATTTTTTTTTCCAAACACTATTTTAACCTCCATCTTTTTATTTGAATTTTTCGTTTAATACAACAAGTAATGAATATAAAAAGAGATTAAGATTGATATTCGTTAAGTGATTATAATATATGGATAATTTTTTTAATTAGTGTTATTATTAATTACACATATGAGTAGATCATATTTTAAGTAATTGAGAAGAATGATTATATTTTATAAAATACACTCATGAGTTATTAATCTAAGTCTTTGAGTTAACATCAAATTAATAATGTTTTTCATTATATAGAAACCCTCGAATGCCTTCACAAAATTCATCAATTTCTTCATTCTTAACATTAATTTATAGATCATAAATGTATGATGTGTCATTAGAGTATTAATTTGCAACACACACACACACACACACACACACACACACACACACACACATATACAATAAATTATATCAATTTTGGTTAATGGGGCAATCTATAAATGTTTTCAGATAATTATTAAAAATATTATGTATTTTTAGTATGTGAATATCTTGCATATTCATTTCTAAATAATTATATTTTTTTTTTTAATGAAAACAAAAATAGGTACCCTCTCCATGGCAGGCATTTTATGGAATCAAATGAAAGCAATAATTAATCAGGTTGTTTCTCATCACCCTTTCTTATTTTTTTGCAAAGCCATACTCAATCCCATCTCGACATCGACCATCGTCAACCATCAACAGCAATCTCCGTGCTGTCTCAGGTCACCAAATCGGCACCAGCAGTCACACTTCCATGCCTATGACACTTAGTGATTGTGATTATTTGATGAAATGTTTTAAAATTATTTTTGAAAAAAATTAATTTTTATTATTATTTTAAATTAAAAAAATTAATATTTTTATATCATTTGTATATACTAATAACAAAAATAATTTTAAAAAATAAAATAAAAAACATCATTTTAAATAAAAAATCATTTTCAAAAACATCGATAAAACTCTTTCAAAATTCACTTAAAAAACAACAGCGGCGGCGGCGGTGATAATTAACGATGACAGCAGCTGATGTGAGTTCATCGCCATATAATATCATCTCCTATACCTCTTCGATCTTCTTATATGTATAGCAGTAGAATCTGATGATGATATAATAGAAAAACTTAATAACCATCTACAAGATGTTTGTTTTTGCTTTATAACATGCCTTTTAAATTTTATTTTGTTTTAAAAAAAAATACTAATTTTATGTTTTTTAATATACATATATAATAATAATAATTTTTTAAAAAGTTTTATTTTAAACAACACCTTCATCGTATCCTTTAAAATCAGACACATAAGAAACTCAACACATCCACAAACAAATCGCATCCATGCACAAAATAATCAATAAACACACAAAACCAAACAAGCAAAATCACCCATAATAGCACATTCAATATTCAGTGACATATCAAAATTATTCAAGAATTTGATTGGGGTTTGAAAATGACCTTTCATAGAGGTTGGAGTTGGGTTGAGGCTGCTGGAACAGGAGGTTGTTTTCCCTACAACAGTCACTGCATCGCTGAATGAACCATCAGATCTTGTAAAATCATATTTTAAGCATTGATGCTCCTAGCATGGCAATTTTTGTTTTTTTTTTCTATTTTGTTTGGATTTTATGTTCTAATTCGAAATTTATATTTATTTCCTTTAGTTTTCAAATTCCTAGTTGTTTACTAGAGACGACAGTGCTTCCTAGCATATTTAAAAGCTAAGAAGACAACCAGCATTGTTTTAGTTTTGTAATAAAATTGTTAATTCAATGTTTATATATATGCAACCCTTTTCGCTCATTAAATCTTCCAAGTCTTTGTTTTTCTTGCCAATTTGTGCTGTTAGTTTTTGCCCACATCACTTTCACTTCCATGTCTCCCCTTGTTTTGTTGTTCATGTTTAGCTTCCTCTTCTTCATATGAAGAATTTTGCACTGCCCAACTAGAACCTCATAATAGATCTGTCCCCGAGTGTACAAGAATTTGAATTAATATTATTCATACAAAAACCTCCCTTGCAACTATCTTGATCGTGCTGCTTTTGACAAATTTTATAATCAAATCAAGCCACATGTACTGTTTCAAATGTCATTGTGGCATGATTAACTACCACTACCCATTTCAGTAAGCTTGGATATAATCAAAGAATGCTCCGAAAAAGAACTAGAATAAAAGGCAGTACAGATAATCATGAAGTGATAACATGTCAAAATACTCCATCTCGTAACACAACATGTGAATCACTGGTGTTCGTAGAAAATATTTCATTCAAAAGAATCATTTCTGAGCGCAGAAAAACCAGTTTGGTTGGACACAGAACTTTGAAAGTCACAAGTAATGATTGGATCCAAAATTTTGAAATAAATAAGTAATTCAGTATTAACACTTACAGCTTGTTGCTGTTCTACCTGGCCAATAATGGAGCAGGAGCGGTATTCGTCTATAGACCGAAATTGCACATCTGAACAAATTCCATATCATTGTCTACATATTTAGTCCAGAGATTCTTGTATTGGTTCATGGCAATGTCAAGCCAAGGTTTCATGTTTCCATTATAATGTATGACGGCGGCTTTGCTGATCTCATCCATGCTAATACTTGGATTGTATCCGAGACCAAGCACATGCCAGGATTTGTCCAGTGACTTTGTTGTAGAGTAAAAGGTAATCAAGCCAGGTGGCAGAGAACCCAATTTCCAAAGAGTACGATCCTCATTCTGTGATCAGAATTTACAATATTACTTTCTGTGGCCAATGACAGGAGAAATACTGTAAGGAATAAGTTGGAAAGGAAGAAAAGATGCACTTACCAGGCTCTGCCAGTAATGATAGTGCTCTGTGCATTTCTCACGCCTCCAAGCATCAAGATCAAATATATTCATCCCAAAAGCCCAAGCACAAGCCTTGGGGTTGAACCTTTCCTTAATCAAAGGATGTGAAAAGTTCAGATACTGTGCATAACGATGAAATGACCCGAAGCAAGTCTCAACAGCTCCGTTCACCTTACCATCCAAATCAACCTTCCACAACCCAGTCAAATCCTTCTGAACCACAACATCATCATCCAAAAACAAGATTTTATGCAACTTAGGATACATCTCAGGCAAATAAAACCGAAGATGATTCAACATAGATAGATATTTAGGGTTCCTGAACTTCATATTACTCCCATCTTTGGTGGCATTCTCTGCCTCAAAATAAAACTTCTGCATTTTAGCACTCTCAAGCTGCTTCAAAACCGGCACATACGATGGATTCAGAAAACTATAGTCCTCCACGGCGTTAATCTCCACAGATGCACCACCTTCCACTGGCCGCATCCTAAACCAAACCTTCATAGCTGCAACATTCATCTTATCCGTAACCACATGAAAAACATGTTTCCATGGCTCCTCCGCATTCTTCACCACAGATCTAATCACAACCGAAACTGCAATCACATTATCGGAAAAAATCGCATAATGATACAAACTCGGATCCTCAAACTCGGCCTTATACCCTTCCTCCTTATACTTCTCTGGATGGGCAACCCTCTCCCCCACAAGCCTCATTGCCAAACAATGCAAACTCTTCGGCACCGACTTGGCAGAAATCAAACTAGCAAACGCTCCATTCTTCTTCGCCTTGATCAACAACTCATTAACCGCAAAAATTGTATCCTTCAACTTCTGAATCTTTATCTGAGTATCATAACTCTCTTTCGCTTCCGCAATCATTAACCTCGCAACTTTCACTTTCTCCTTTACTTCCTTCTCAAACTGCCTCAAAACATCCTCATCTACATCACTACCCGGCTCGAAAAGCGAGGATTTATAACTCGGTTTCAGCGGTAAATCCGTTAAATTCTTAACTAATTCATCAAACATTCTTAACTGCCTAGAAATATCAAGCTTCAGCTTTCTCGCATACGCGGCGTATGTATTAACTAACGTCATGTGATCATTTGCTTGCTTATATATCAAATCTAATCGTGTTTTCAACGGATCTGATTTGATCGCCAAAAAAGTGCGGTGCACGTAAGCATTTCCGTTACTAGTCAGTGACTGTGTTGCATATGAGTTCAACATTCAGAGAGAAAAAAACACTGGTCAACGAAGATCATAATTAATTATAACCGAAGAGAAACGGAGCAGAGTGAGATTTTTAAAACTTACGGGATGGTGGTGAGGGTGAGAGGAGAAGAGAGCAGATAGAGTGGCGAGGAAGAGGAGTGTGAACGTGGCAGAGATGAAGATCCGGTGAGAGAAAAAGGTACGTAGTCCACCATTGATGCCGCCGCTGCCTCCCCCTCGGGTTCCTCGGACGGCCACCGCCATTGATGAATTTTATTACGGATCTGAATTTATTTATTTATTTTGTATAATTGAGTTTAATTTGTTGTGTATGGCTTTCTAGTTAGAGCTTGGAGCTAAGGTTGTAGCTGGATCGCTGAAGGGTAATGAAGTTTCCGTTCATATCTAAACCGGGATCTGTCTATATTATTTTTTTTAAGCGACGCGTCGGTGCTAATATTTTTATTATTTGCTATGAAGATGATGGGTTTTCGGTCATAAATTTGACCGAAAGTACTGTGGGGTAAACTTATATTTTAACCCTATAGATTATTCAATATTTTATTTCCATCCCTATAATTTAAAGTTTTACAATATTTTCCCATACCTTTAAATAGATTGCTTTTTAAATTTGGTGTTTGAGTTGTTCTTTGTAGGATCTTAAGAATTTCTCATAACATTGTTACAGAAAACCATTATTAGATGAATTTAGCTCATTATTGATAAAGTCGATAAAATTTAGTTTATAAAATTTACTCAAGATTGAATTATTATTAATCATATAATTTCATAATTATGATTTTACTATTAAATATGAAAAAAAAATCATTTTAAATATTACTCTCTAAATAAATATTTGGATTTTTATTGATTGGCCCATGATTGTAAGAGGTGAACACTAATTTAGATTCTTTTTATAGGATTTGGAATGAAAATAATAATATTAATAATAATAGATAAAATAATTAGGAAAATTTTTTCTTATTAATTATAGAATTGTAAAGGGAAAATTAGAACTTTTTAATAAGTATAAAAAAATATTTAAATATTTAAAATCCACGAATTTGAAATGGGTTTAGCCCATGATGTAGATATAATAGAATTCATCTAACCGATCCTAATAAGTTCTGAATTGAAGATTGGTTGCTGATGTTAAAAATTATAGAGGTAAAATTAAAAAATTATAAAGTAAAGGGACATAAGTTAAATGTCGATGCAATAACAAGGATGAAGATGTAGTTTAATCCACTGTTTGTTTTTTATATTCCAAAAAAAAGAAGTGCCTGCACGTGGCACTTAAGTTTTGAATTCAGATCTGACCCACGAAAGAGTCATTGTCGGAGACTGATCACGTGGATGTCCGTGGCCTATGTCCTCCGCTTGTGTTTTTTTTCCTTACACATGTGAATGCATACCGTTAAGCTTATAATTATTAATACATAAATTGTTAATTTATCAGTATTATTTTTTCAACACTAAAATTATATTATTAGTGTAATTAATCAATATTAAATTAATTAATTAATAAAACAATATATAATCTCAGAATTCATAAATTTAGACACGATGATGTCTCATCTTAAATTTATATAAAAATAATTATTATAATATTTTTTTTAGATTCAAGTAAACTCCATCTCTAGAGCGCTCTTTGTAGCTTTAAATGAGTCAATAAAACCCCGATTTTTCTGGATTCTTAGAAGAAATGCACGTTCTGACTCGAACTCAAAATCTACTATGCAGATCTCAAATCCTTTATCATCACATCACGTCATTTAATGACAATTATTATAATATATTAATTGAAGTTATTAATCCATATAGAATTAATTTATTGAGGTAATGATGTATTTCAAAAATACTTGTATTTTTGTTGAGGTTTAATGAATGTTTTTTTTTTAAAAAAAAGATAAAAATAGAAAAATAAACTCTCTTTTTTCCTTTTATTCAATGGAGTTTTGGAGCTATAATGTAAGAGGTGATAATTGTCTATCTCCTAATTTTTTATTTCCTCTTGAGTTTGAGGTTTCGGTGGTGTAATTTTTATAAATTCATTAATTTATAAATAATCTCATAGGAATAATTTTTTATTTAAATCAAAATCTTATAATAATTTTTATTATCTATATCGCCAAACACAATACTTGCTTATAAAACAAGTTAAAAATAAATATATCATGTCATTGAGCCTAATACATGCAAGAACTAAATATATCATGCCAATGAGCCTAATACATGCAAGAACTAAATAAACTCAAAAATAACTGATGATGTTAGCGCTTGAGTTTGACTAATTGTAAAAAACTAAAAATGGAATTCGAGTAACTCATTTTCTTAGATATTATTTGTGAATCTGGATTAAACTTGTTCCAACTGAAAACCTGCAAATCACATCAGAAAACGATGGGTTTTGAAAGCAGTGCATGGACTTGAGTTGACTTAATTATCACTTGCTATTGACATCGGTTAGTCGAACTTGTTAGGAAGTTAAGAGTCTGATAAACTTAGTCAGATCATGTGATTGAGATACAGAGTCAGATACACTTAGTTTCCTAGAAGGGTTTTCAAGGAAAATTTTGCATTGTATCCACAAGTATTCCATCCCCTGATATCAGCGTGTCTTGCTTGAGAGAATGTCGAGTGGAAATTGTCTTGCATGAACCAGTAAACGATTCTTTAACAAGAACATTTAATCTTGGTGTTTGAGATGAACTAGTACTGGGAGGAACTTTGGCTTGGACCCTGTGTTTTATCTGTCACTCTGCTTTCTGTCTTTGATGATGCATCGCAGTACTAGTTGGATATAGTTTCTTCCCTGTGATTTACAAAGTAGAAAGAAAAAAATTCAATAATTGATTTTAAATGGCTGATCTTAAGCTAAACTTCTACCCGTGAGAAACTGGAAATGAAGGGGTTTCAGTTGCAGGGACTAGTGACTCTAGCAGCTCCGTGAAAATTGGAGTTGAACAATGAACACAATTTTTGATCCTCAGTATGATTTTGATGGCAAGAACACAACCAAAGATTTATAGAGGTGGATTCTATAACTTAAATCCTGAGTGAAATAACAGTTCGCATAAACATGAGAAGTTTCGGATCCTTGTTTGGAAGTGAATAAATTGATCATGAAACAGGGACGAGATTAAAAAATTTATGAAGTCATGTTCAGAAAACACAATGTTTTCTCAGGAAAAAAACAGAAGGGCAAAACTTTGTCTGGTGAGCTATGAAGGCTATATAAAACAGAAGAAGGATAAAACAAATTGCCAGCTAATTTCAGTCAAGGAACTTTTAAAAAGAGAGGAACAGTATTTGAATTTAGTGGATAGCCTTGTGATGTGTTTTTCTATCTTTATCATATTGTTTTTCTTGTTATAGCAATGTTGCGTCATCATTAACGAAACACAAGCCACCATCCTTTTGTTCTGTCTTACATCCAGCACTTTCACGTCCCTATGCACTGACTCGTTAATCAATTCTGTGACACCTAGTGGAAGTGGTTCCTTACATTTACGATGGCATTTTTGTTTCCATAAGATGCTTTTGTAAAGCTCGTTGCATCTCTTTTCAGGCCAGAGTTTCGGCAAGTGATCCATAGTCCCCTGTCAAGGTTCTTACAGATGATTTCTGATAACGGATCTTATGGAGTTCTTACAGTATCCTTTTATTGTTTTTTTCAGACCTGATGTGTTGATTACAGTGTGAGCAGTAACGAGACTTGCATGGTCTGGTGTTGTCAAGTGATTTGGTGAACAGCTTAAGAATATCCGAACATGACTATGCAGTATCATGATTGCTGAGTAATTTAAATATATCCTTCAATCATGTTGTTCCACTATTGCTCAATCTCGAACAGCTAAAACTGGGGCTAGGATTGGTTGCTTCCACAAACAGAAGAACCAAAAATGAGAAGAAAAAAGTAAAATATATATGGTGCTTCCATCTTAGCCTTGCAAATCTGAAGAACTCGTGAGAGACTGGTTTGATGACTCGGCTCTAAGATAAGCCGTGTCACAGTCGATGTCTTCCAGGTCTTTCAACAAAGGGTTAGGGCTACTGAGTTGCATGTCAGTTAGCATTTGACGTAGTTCAGAGGTTTCCTCTTTAAGCTGAGCATTTTCTTGAACCACCCGATCATGACACTCTGATACATGGTTCAGCTTATCCAGGAGCAGGTGATTTTCGTTCCGGAACCAAACCACCTGCGACCAGAGCTCATCCAGGTGTTTCTGCTTGCGCATCCGAGATCGGCGAGCAGATTCCCTGTTAGAAACCATCCTTCTCTGTTTCCGCTCATTGATAAGAGAGAGTTGCTGCTCATCTGCTTCATCAGAAGTAGAGATGCTGCTCATACATGATGCATGTAGACTGAATTCTTGAGCTTGCGAAGGGATCTGGAAATTGTAAGATGGATTCGTGAATTGGTGGAACTGAAACTCCTGCGAGTTATTCTGAGACATGCTAAAATTATCTGAATATGGGGATGGGTTGGGAGGAGCTAGATAATGGAGTCCTGTGACCTCACTAGGCTGCATGGCTAAAATCTGGAGAAAACTTGCAGGATCTAAGCTTCCGAGTCAGAAAGTGAACGACTCTCTAGTTTGGTATTTGCTGAACGAGCTCAGAATCCCGAGTTTCAGTCGCCCTTTATAGCCTGGGGAAGGTTGGAGGTGACCCCACTGCTAGCAATTTGGATTAATAAGAGCAAAGTTTCTTGTATCATAGACCATTAGAGCATCGTGCAGATCATGTCATTGTTTTTTTTGTGTACCCTTCAGTACATGTATGAATACCACTTACAGCTTGTGTACTGTTTAGCTTCTGTGGTCATGTTTTGGTTATACGCACGAATACACTGACGTGTTCTCATAAGCAGGGCCTGCAATTTGCGTTGTGGATAATCATCGGAGGTCCAATGATGCTTACATCAGGAGGGAAGTTCGTATTGTGGGAAGTACAATTATATTAATGGGAAAATGTTTCAGCAAACAGGTTGCAGAAAGTCAATCTTCAAAGTGGAGGTGTATTATTTCAGGCCAAGCATATTTAACTAGTTTACTTAATGTTCTTGAGCCAATAAGAACTTGCGAGGTGAGGAATTGGAGCAGAGGGAAAGGCCAGCCATTTTCCATAATCATAAACAGGAAAAATTATTCAAGAGGGTTGGTGACTCGACAGCCACTAAACGGGAAAAAGAAATTAGATTGTTAGAATGCCAAATTGAATTGATTTTGTGGATGCACAAACTCTCATACGGAATACTTTAGGTGTTGGTTTTGAAAATCATATACGCATCAACGAAAACAATTAAATAAAAAATTATTTGGGACTCTTTTTTTTATATATAATAATACTTTTTTTATTTCTTATAAAAATAAAAGATTATTTTTTATAACAATGAAATAATTTAGAGTTATATAAAATTTACTTGAATACCTAATTTTATTTGAATTTGATTAATTTTTTAGGGTTGAGTTGTCCCAACCACAAGTTATCAAATTATTTCGCTCTCAATAGTAATCCACGTGAATCACTACTGAGAAATCAATATAAACTACTAGTGAGAAAATTTTTTAATTTGTATTTAAAAGAGAGGGATTTGCTAAGCCTAGAGTAACTAAGAGTGTTAGCTCTATTTTCATGGTGTTATAGTTTTTCTATAAATATTATTTGACAAAACTTTTTCTCTCTCTCTCTCTTTCAAAATAATAGGTTTAACTTTATATTTATAGAGAATTATATAAACCCTATAAATAAATAAAATATTAACTTTCCCTTAAAATAGTATCTAATATCTAAGGATAATCTTAAAATTTCAATCAATCAAGTCACACTTGATTATTCTAGAACTATGATTATAATCCCTATTTAAGTGATTAATTAAATACACTTGATTAATTTATATTTGAAAATCAAGTGTATTATCTAACATAGTCCTTCAAATATTAGAAAAATCATATTTTGATTATTATTTTTTCATCAATAATATTTTGATTTAGATATTTTAGCATAGAGTGTATCTCTCATGTTAAATCATATTTGTACACAACATTATAATCATTAATCATTTGAATAAAATTTGAAATATCTTTCAAATCTTATTCATCATGTGCAAGGATTTAACAATTGATATTATTTAAGAACATGTTGAATAATTTTTTTAATTCATCTAGGGTGACAAATCATCTCCTAATCACTCAAATAACTTCATATATTTTATGTTATATCTAATATATTATTGTTTGTTATATTTACCAAAATAACATGTAACATAATTCAAACATATTGATATGTATTTTTGTTGTGTCTAGCCCGAATAATTATCAAGATAAGTATAAACTAGCTGAATATTTTAGTTATAAAAAAAAAAAAAATTGTTTTATGGAGAATAGCCAAAGCATTATGTGGCCGAATACTTTGGTTACCAAAAATATATTGTTTTATGGAGAATAGCCAAAGCATTATCTGGCTATATCCGTCCGGAATCATTTTGATTGGGTTAAGGTGTGTCTGAATTCCAAGTTCTAACAATACAAACTTGCTTGAAGTTCTTGAATTCGTCATGCGTGTATGTACATGCATTTACATATGACATGTGATGATATAAATAAATAAAAACACCCATACTGCAACTGGGATCTTGCTTAGCAATTGGAGAGACTTGATTTCTTACTCTGTATTAGGGTTTAAATCTGTATTAGGGTTTAAATCTTATTATGCATGTTTGTCATCCTCATAATATTTTACTTGTTAATAGGGCTTGCAGGAAGTTCAGTGGATCTGGAGATTAGTTGTAGTGCATGTAAATTGGTCCGGACACTTGATTATATAAAAAAAAACAATCATAGTAACTTTTTGAAAAGTATTATTGAAGTTATTTTAAAAAATATTTTATATTTAAAAATACATCAGAATGATATGTTTTTTTTTTAAATTATTTTTAATTTTTTTCAAAAATAATTTTGAAATACAATATAATTAGTCCCTGTAATTTGTTTTCATTCAGCTGATTAGATACGTGAAAACAATGGAAATAAGGTTAGCATAGCTTTCAAGATGTAGTTACGTGTGGTCCAAGATGTTCTTCGTTCTAATTGGAAGAGGACAATAGTTTTGGATTGCCACATATCTACCAACTATATTCTATGTTTAAATAATTCAAAAAAGAAGAAGAAGAAGCTGGCCCTTGGTGGGGAGATTGGAGTGAGAATTGAAATTCTTAACAGTGGGAGAGAGCGACGGCTGCTTCTATACAATCAGAAGTAATTCGTGATCAGACGAAGCCGGATCATGCAATACCTACCGGCATAGCTTGCTGCATGCTGATCTCCTTGCCAACACCCGATCGACAGTACAACTCTTACAAACCACAAGAGAAATACTCCTGAATATTCATTTCTCTCTTTGGGAATTCGAAGTTTTTCGTAAAAAATTCACGGTAGAGTTTGTTTGTTCGAAAAATGCAAGGTTTCTCCATAAAGGGCACAAACCATTAGATGTCTAGTGGGTTTTTTAACAGTTTTTTCCCACCCAAGACCACTAGTTTGAGGATATCTGCATATATATCCAGCGTCACAGTTAAAGCAGTATAGGGTTCCCGAGTCAAATTGTGCAGGCTGGGTTACCAAGCTTGTGGAAGGAGTGGCTTTGATCATAGCCACTCCCATCAAGTGGAAAGGAATGATCTGATCACATGGTGATGGTGGGGATGGAACAGGGATGATATGGATGTGCTTTAGTAGGCAAGCACTCCACTAAATGGAAAAAGCTCTCTGAGACATGGAGACCAGAGATTTGACAAAGGGAAAATGCTCTCCCCCACACTTCAGGTTGTTGAGTGGATCAAATGGGTCAACAATATCATTAGACAGATACAGACTTGTCTTTCTTTTCTTGTCTTGCGGTCGACCTTACCTAGTTGCAAACTCCTCGTATTTTTATTTTTATTTTTCATTTCTCTGAAGATCTGTATCCACCTTGCGGATTTTCTGAGTATAGAGTGGATAAGCTCTTAAAGAATTTATACCATTTTATCCATTGTACTTGCACAGTGATCAAGCTGGTAGAATACTGTCAATGGTGCGCCGTATGACAACACATGCGTTCATCCATGCTTCCAGACAAGAATGATTCTTATCAGTGCTGTGGGATTCGTTCTTTGCCTCATGAACCAGTAAAATGTCTGTTTTTGTAAGAATTATTGTTAATGTTTTCTATGCCTTTTGGCAATCCAAGATTGAATTGTTGTTTTGCTATCAGGCTGTGTTCGGTCCTGTAATGCCAACTCAATGGTGGATTATTAGGCTTATTCTGCTTCAAAAAAGAAAAACTATGTGATGAGGGTCGATGAAAACATCGAAGATAAAAGGTTTTTCTAAAGATTGGATGATTTAGAGTGTAGGGTTTGGGTTTCATGATTAATACAAGGAATTATTTCACTTTAAAATTTAAATTGTTAAACGAAGTTATATATATGTTCAAGTCTCACCAACTTGCATGACATTACAAGAGTGATTTTCTAATATTAAGAACAAGTAATAATACCATTTTATGAGCTCAATTACAATACAAGCATGATTTAATAGATGTAATTCTTGTAAGCAAGAAAGTACACATCTAGCATGAAGAACTTGGATTAATTCAAGGGTTTGCTTGAGCTCTAGATGCATGGTCGTCTCCAAGAATCACCCTCGAAAGGGTGAGTGAGCGGAGAAAGAATCACTAGAGACATATATGAACATCGATCATGAATATCTCTTGATTAATTTTTTTTAATTCGTACTTTTTATTTAGTATCTATTTAGCATTGTAAATCAAAAATATTAATGAAAAAGTTTGAATATTTTTATATATTTTTTGACGCGTTAATATAAAAATAATTATTTTAGTAGTATATTTATGAATAAAAACAATTGTAAGAAGATAAAATGCATTCCTCTTGCTAACGTGAAAGGAATGATCGAGCTCATCCTGGATATCATATCATGCTCTTAAATCATTTCGCATCTCGCTTCCCTGTCCCAAGCACACGCTTGGTCCATGTCAGAAAAACACTTGGTCCAAGAACAAGGCAGGGGTAAATTGGGAACATAAAGATATCAAGCTAGAAAACATTTCCCTGGAATAATGGCCCTGGTCCTGCACGGAAGGCTAACCACCACCTCCCTCAGCTTTTGTAGTGCCACGTCAGTGACCCAGTGTGACACGACACAAATCCTGCTAGTTATGATACTCGTGTTCTATAGCACGTCGGATTAAAACCACATGACCTCCGTAAATATATTATAAAAAATAATTAATGTTGAATTAAAAATAAATAAATCATTTTACTAGACACAACAATTTGGAAAAACCTTGAATCTTAATTTTTAATTAATTAAATATTAAAAAAATAAATTGAAAAAAATAAACTTATAAAAGAATAAAAGAAAATGACAGCTATATATATATATATATATATATGTTAATCAAGTCTAAACTATATATATAAACAAATAATGTTGAGCTATAAAAAAAAAAAATCTATACAAAATAGGAACTAGTATATGCTTATAAAACACGTTACCAGAAAAAAAAATATTAATTTCATAATAAAAATTAATGACAAATGAATTTAAGAAAAAAAATACAATTTTACACTAGATCTTAGCCTATTTATCCAATTTTATATATAAAAAATTTATCATTACAATTCACAATGAACTGTTGGTAAATATATTTTGCAAGAATCCTCGGATCAATCTTTATATACTAAAATTTAATATTTTTAATCAATTTTTAAGGAATTCATGTGCAGTAATAATAATAATAATAATATGGTATTTTAGTGATTGTTTGGGAGTATAGTTAAAATTATTTTTTAAAGTTATTTTTATTCAAAAATTCATCAAAATAATATTTTTTATATTTTAAAATATTATTTTTAATATTATCACATCAAAATAATTTAAAAATATAAAAAATAAATTTTAAAAAAAATAATTTTAAAAAAATAGTGTCAAATATCTCATTAACCACACTAACCACACTACACGTGCTTTAGGTGAGACATGATCATGGCACATAGAGAGAGAATGAGATTATGATCGAAAAGTGTTTTTAAAAAAAATATATGTTTTTTATTTTAAATTAAAAATTTAATATTTTTAGATTCCGATGTTAAAAATAATTTTTAAAAAATAAAAAATATTATTTTAATATATTTTAAAATAAAATTTATTTAAAAAATAATCTCAATTACATTTTAAATCAGCACGACATAGCCCTAGCAGCCTAGGATCTTTATATAGAGTAATTTATACTGAAAATTACACAAAGATGTAATTTATAATAATAAAAATAAAAATTCATACAGAGTATGGCATACAAAGATCCACCACTATAATTATTTTAACTTTATGGGTAGGCAGGGCAGAGGAGAAAAACGGGGGCGCACGATAGATGTCACGAGTGGGCCCATGCTAACAAGCGGGCATGAGTGCCTAGGAGCACCACCCCAGCTCCCTATTGCCTAGCCTGTCTACTCAACTAAAAAGAGACGGGCTCTCTTTTCTTGTATTTTTTTTTATATATATATATAAATATATATTATTTTGCTTTCCTTCATCTTCTCCCTCTTCCTTTTGGAAGACGGCCTTTTCTTTCAGGTTCCCTGCAACATCATCCTTTAAGAGGAGCTTTGCCAACTTACCATTTGTGCTCCCCACTACGCCTGCCTTTTCATATTTTGTTGGATTGTGATGCCATTAAACTTCTGGGCATCAAGATTTTCTTCCCTGCCGAACCCAGTTAAATTACTGGTTGAATTTATATAATTATGCCAGGGCTTTCCATCCATGTATGCTGATTTACTGTCTGCTGTATACAACTGGAATGGTTTTGAGCGTTTTCCGTGGTTTTATCACAAAACAAAAGATTAATGGAATAATCAGAAATTAAAGGATCTTTTCAAATCACTACTGTATAAAAAGGAGATGCACTAGACATAATTTACACAAATCACATGAAAGAGGGCATTCATGCCTTTGCTAATACACTTTGTGATTGTAATCAACTCAAGTTACTCCTCTTTCCATGCCAAGTGTCTGACAATAGTACCCATGTTATATATGGTTTCCATGCCAAGTGTCTGGCAATAGTACTCATGTTATATATGGTACGATGATAAAGAATTTATGACATAAATTTTAGATTCGAGTTAGTAGTTTTTAGTTCAATATAATCTACAGAAAGTTTTATACAATATGCTAAACTTACATTAGCAAAAGGGATAGTTCTTATAGTCGAGCCTCACCTTCGCAAAAATAAATAAATAAATAATAATAATAATAATAAAATATCGAAAAACTATAAGAAAAACTTGTCAGAGCTCTCCATTTTGAGTCCAAATTAACTTGATTATTTAAGATGGATGAGTACAGATATAATCGGAACACTTGTGATGGAAATTTGGAGCAAAAGCATTGAAATTCCATGCATCTTCTTCTTCTCCACCAGCAAGCTTGCTGTTTCCTTGCCTAACAAAACCATTTTTTCTCTTCATGCATGAGATCTCCAGAGATTGGTTGATAGAGGATAAGCTCATCATCAGCTAACACCTTCTTCATCATTTCTCCTTTTAGATGCACTTTTGATTTTGAATTTAAAAAATCCTCTTTGACAGACTCTAATTTCTTGATTAAAAGTCATTGTTTAACGCATGAATACGATCGACATCGTCGGATTAATGCTTAATTAAATGCTGGTGCATTTTTTAGTAAGACTAACTCACACACAGATTCACTTATTGCTGCTCACGCACTTGTATAATTAAGGTCTTGATCCACTAATAAGTGTGGATAATAAAGGTGTTTTGTTAATTATTTTATTATGTATTTCTAAATGGGCATTATATATAATTATTATCTTAAATACATATATTTCTCTATATTTTAAAAGGGTGAAAAGATTTCATCATCCATAGTCTATACCATATTCATCTGCTGTTTCTGCTGTGAACTCGAATTTCTTAGATTATCCATAGCTCTCAAGTGCTCAACTTTCCTGATCTGTACAGTATATTAGGTTTTAATGAGGCACGACTGCACCATCATTTTCGTTGCAGTGCATGGCCTAACACCATTTTTACTGTTGATGTATTCAACTAGAATCAAACACCATTCTCATATCCAGCTGAGAAGAATAGTATGCTTTTGCTGGGATCCAGTATTCATTAATCATCGCATGCAGCGCCTAAGCATTTCTAAATTGGAACATATATATTCGACTTTGATCTGTTTATATATATATATAAACAATGATAATGAGTTGTATTAATTCATTCATTCATGAGAAAATCATCCTGGTTTCCCAATTTAATCTATTTGGAAAAAAGATCATAAGAATTCTTGGACGCTTGCCTGCTGTTCACCATGGTGAAAGTACTGATTCCATCTACTTCCTCGAGTCATGCAGTTCATCAAATATTTTCCTTATTCTATCATTTATCTGATGGGATTTTCTTAAAATTATCAGAACAAGCACGAATGTCTAGACCCTTTCAGTTTACACACTGCTCTGCCACTTGTTGCTTGTCCATGTTTCAGTGTCCTTTGTGACTTTTGTTTCTTCTGTGAAACTTGTCCAGTATACAATCTTTCCGAGAATCTCTTATATCTTTTCCCATCAAATCATGGTATATCTTCACTCCAAAGTTCTTTGACCAAGGTTTCCTATCATGCTACAGCTAAAAGCAGGGACAAAGTTGATCAGGTCAGGATCTTTTTTCGGGTAGAACTAGAACTGGTCTAATCGATTTCTATGGAGAGTAGCCATTGATTGGAGTGGAGAACCTTTTCCATGATAAATTCCCACTTCCCTAATGGTTAAAATCATTTATTTTGTCTGCACTCGAAAGAAATTACTTTGAGTTGTTCGGCCTATAAAAGAAATTTGGTTCCTGGAGATTTCAAGAACAAATTTGTTCCATCATAATCATAAAGCAATGAGAATCCGAAGATAAAGCGTGACATGCACAAAAGGAATCGCCCTTGCACTCTATTTTATAGGGGATAAACCTCGAATCAAAAGAGGAATTTTTACTTGGTTCAAGAGGGTAATTAATTAGCGATTTAAATAAACTATGCATCTTATATTTCTTGCTCATCTTAGATCTACTAAAATTGTTGCAGTTTGCACGACCCTTTTTTTATTTTAGTAGAAGGATTTTGAAATCACCACACCATCCTTTGTTGTGGTGCTATGATTTTATACACACACAACTTTCTATTATGTTATTCCAGACTTAGACTCAAAAATAATGTTTAACGAGATCATTCGAGTTGATTTAAATTGTATTTTTGTGTATTTCTAACTAATTATTTTTTAATTTTATCATTCGATATAAAATCAATTGAAAATTAAGCTTTATAATCTATTATGATTTGACTTCTATAGAAATATTTTGGTCTCACAATCAAGATTATTGGTTTTGATATTTTAATCATTTTTAAATCAAGGTTTTTCTTCCCAAAAAAATTATATTGATTTTATAACACGAGTCATAAGTTAGTATTAATCTAATTGACATAATTTTTTTTATTTTTTATTGACCATTTTTGCTTATCTTCTATTTTCATTCTATTATGTTATTTTGGTCTGAGACTCGATAACAATGATTATCAGGTTAGGAAGGCAAACATAGGAGAACACATTTAAATAAATACAAATTTGAATCTAGGTATCCATGATTATTTCATATAATCAATGAGTTAAAAAAACATAGGATTAGGAAGCAATAAAGTTATATTTAACTGAAGATATTTATTCAGAAGTGAAATAATAAACATGGTTGATTTGGCATTGAATGGTGCGATGATAATTCAGCCACACCTCCACGACTAAAATTGAGACTAGAAGTATTGCTAGACGCCATGGAAGCAGCAGGGGACATTGCAAGAAGATGAATCTAAGGAACAAACAAAGATTTCAAAGTTTTCAGCCTTCGAAAAGATTTCAGTAAATGATGGAAAAGGTGAAATTGACAGCTGAGTGGTAGAAAATATAGAAAAATCAGAACCAAGACCATGAAAATACCAGAGAAGTTTGTTAATGACATTAACAGGTCTGCTCATAGCATCCAGCTTATCACATTTGGAACAATGACTGAGAATGGTCTCTAGCATAAACCACACTCCATGAGAGGAAGGTTATCCAACCACTACAGACATGGCTTCCTCAGTTAAGAAATAAAGTAAGGCTCAACACAGGTTGGTCAATTTGTTACCACTCAACAAGGTCTGGATTTTCGAAACCAAAAGCATCAGTTGCAGAGAGCATCGCAACAAAACCATCAACATATCAGAAGAGATGCTGGATTTGTATCTTTAAATAAATACAAACTTGAATCTAGCTATCCATGATTATCTCTTTCAATCAAGGAGTTGTTTTAAACATAGTCGTGTGTAACTTTAATATGAACATATCTTCTTAGCATACATTCTCTTCACCCCATGATTAATTTTTCCATCTTATAAGCTATTACAAATGATTTTCTTATAAAAGGGGGGGGGGGGGGGATCAGTTGTTCGTTCCTGTGAATATACGAACAACAAACAGTAAAAGGGGTCGTAAAGCTCATAACAGACAAAATTGAACATGGTTGAGATTAAAAAAAGGAAAAAAAAAAACCCTAGCCTCAAGAATGGTCTGGACAAGGAAAAGTAGGTGGCTGCTGATAACAAGTTGTAAGAAAATAAGTAGCAAAAGGACTGAACATTGAGGTAACTTGACCCACTGAAGCATCTCATTAACCATCATTTTCCACCCAGAATGATTGAAGTAATAATTCCAAGTCCTACACCCATTAAAAAAAAATACCATCTGAATCAGAAAGACAAGTTGTCTGTCTGTAGAAACATTGAACCGAAGCCAATCCCATGGACCATAACTATATACTCCCCATATGCAATCAACATGCAGTTTTTCTAGAGGGAATCATGAGTGCTTTGTTTGATTGCTTTCGCTGAAACCATGAGAGCCTTAAGATTCCTTCCATTAGTGAAAACGACAAGTTTGTTTGTCTATTTTTCTTTTGTGTTTGGTTCTCTGTTTCGATGGTGATGTAACCTTCAAGTTCATGGTTTCTTGGCAAAACACAAATCCCGACAAAAGAAGTGGGTGGGATATGTTAACTGCACTGTAATTTAATATTGATCCTACAGTGACCCAACTTGAGAGCAACATTTTCATACAATGGATATCAGTCACTATAGTCTGTCATCAGTAGTGGACACAGGCCTGATCAGCTCCTGTCTTTCTCTTGTGGCCTGGCATTAATTAGCAGAACATCCCTTCTTTTCCTTCCATGTTCACACAGAGGATGTTACTGCAATGCTGTAGCTCATATGATGACAGGGTGGTGCATTTTCTATCTTTTTCGAATAAAAATCTGCTGCTGTTTGGGTTGCAGGAACATTCCTGTTGCCCTCTAAGTGTCAGCTATCCATATATCGATTGTGCTTCTTTCGACTAAAACCCAAAATTACACCCACCTCTTTCTTTTGGATGATGAAGTATTTCTTCTCACAACATTCCAGCACGGTTAATCATTCACTGTCATCATCTTTTGTCCCCTTTTTCACAAATTCTCATGGCACATATCACTGAAATGCTGTAGTTAACAGTTAAATTAGTTAATAATCTCATCTAAAAATTAAAATTATTCTTTTATATTTAATAATGATAATGAAATTCAAACGCATAATTATTAGATCAATAAATTTTAATACTATATCGATAATCATTTTATCTAAGAACTCAACGTATATAGATTTGAGGTCATCAATTAACCATATAGATGTCATCACTTATCTGAATCAGAAGTGAAAATGGATATGGAAGTTAAGGAGAGATGGTGAAGGTGCAGGATGCCATGGACTTCTTTTGCTATCTCTAGGCTCAAACCAGGCACAAAGCAGATCATGAAGCCAGACAAAACAAGCCTAAGAGCCTAAATAAACTAAGCCTAAAACAACTTCAACCCTAGATACCAGCCCAAGAAATAAATTAGATTGGCGGATGAAACAATGTTGTCGTCTCTCGCCACTTGCAGGTGGATCCCCAACCTTTCTTCTGCAAAATATGGCAAGTAGAGCCGCAAGAAATCTGGCAAAAAATGAGTGGAGTGGATGTGATATCTTACTGTCATCACCACAGCTTCCATCCCAGGGACAATTTCACTAGTTCTAACATTAAATAAAACATGCCCAAATTTTGTGTATCTTTTTTAATAGATATTGGGAGAAAATATATGATATTATTTTACAAATTGCATGGGTTATTTTATTTTTTTATTGCACATTAAAATTACTAATTTAATACTCGAGTAAAATAATATAATACCAAGTGTTTCATTCTTCTAAATATTATAATTACTTCGATGTCCTTAAGAAAACCAACACAAATCACTCATAATAACTACTTTTTTTTTATCATTTTACATTGCATGTAACTTATACTTAAATTGTTGTTGTTGTTTGCATGCGTATATATATCGTATCTGTGTGTGTCTTATTATATATTTTAAAAAATATGAAATTGACGGTTGTTATACTTAAATTGTTGTTGTTGTTTGTATGCGTATATGTGTCTTATCTGTGTATATCTTATCATATATTTTAGAAAATATAAAAATTGACGGTTGTTATGTATCAAACTTGTGGTCTTTTCTATTTATGATTAATATAATAATTATCACACCATAACAACCAAAAGGATTTAAAGCACTAGAATAGGAAATTAAGGTGTGAAAATTGAAAACTTGTTAAATCATTATATCGTTTAAAATAAGTATTGAAATCATGGAATAATAAATAATAAATTTAAACATAATGATGTTAAATGACTTTGAAATTAATAAATGTAATAGATGTATTTATGTAAAAATCACAAATATAAAATATGTCATTCTTTGTCATAACATAAATGATATGTTGATCATAAATAGTTATAGTGATATCATTAAATTTACAAAGGAAATGTTGACGAGGAAATTTGATATTAAAAATATGAGCACAATAAATGTGGTTTTAGTAATTAGAATTTCCAAGACACATGGTAGTTTCATATTATCTCAATATCATTATATTGAGAAGATTATTGACAAATTTGACAAGAGTGATAGTAATATAGCCAAGACATTACATGATGTAATCTATATTTATCTAAAACTATTAATGATGTAATATCCAAAGTATAATATTTGTATATCATTGAAAGTGTTATGTATGAATTGCAATAGACTAAACATAGCATACACAAATAAAAATTGAATAAATATACAAGTAATCTAAGAAATTATCACTAGCATATATATAATATCACAAATTCAGTTGTATTTTGATAAGTTTAATTGTCTTTCTTTAAACAAAAAAAAAAGTGTTATATCACATGAAACATATATTTATTCAAAACATCATAGTTAAAAGCTAAAAACTCTTGCACAATCTAAATAACCCTATTTATAACAAGTGAAAAATATCCTAAGCAATTCTAGAAAATAAATAGTGCAAGAGATATAAATAAAATAGGAAAAGAATCATATGTAAACTAGAAAACTAATATAAATATTATCATTAACTTTTAAATATTATCACAAGGTCTCCCTTATGTTAGATGATCTGCAATTTTAATATAATATAAGAAAAAACCTTTGAAAATGTATGAAAAAAACCTTATCTAGATCTAATAGTTGAACTAAAAATTATTGTTAGTGTAAAACTATGTAATAAGAAAAATCAGCCCAAAAATCCTTCTAAAAAGAGGATTTTAAGATATTAACGAGGTCTTTACCACATGTAAAAACTATATTATTGTTCAGTAAAGATTCTTGTAGAATTAGAAAAGATCTCAAAATTAGTTGGTTGACTATCTTTTCATTATTAAAAAAAGAACCTTATCTAAAGAAGAAGTTCAGAAGTTAGAAGAAAATAAATAACAAAATTCATATTACAACTTTTCACTTGTATCATGATGTCTTGTAGAGCTCCAATAGACTTGAAATTTTAACCTAATGTAAATCAATATTGCTGAAACTCTTGGTTAATTTTATATTTGATACAACGATCGAATTGAAATTTATACTCGTTAGCATAAAACTACATGGTAAGGACAATTACACTAAACTTGAATTTTTTTATTCAATCCTTTCTTAGATTGAATCATGTAATTTTATTCGATTTGATCCCTGTGAATTTATTTCATTCTCTTGACCTAGGTCACAAATTTAATATGTTAATTTAGGTTAACATGATTCAATAATTTATTTTTAACATCCCCTCTTTTTCTAATTTTTTTATTATTATTTTAGATTAGTTTGATATCAAGCTTTGTAATTTTTTGTATTTCTTTTATATTATCTCATAACCCTAACATAGATTGACTATATTTAATTATTTTATTCTTTTTCTAATTCCATTTTTTTTATTTCAATTGGACTGTGTAAAATAAAATTCAATATTTTTCTTTGGTGTTATCCCCGTATCTTGACCCCGGTCGCGAGTTAGGCAGGTACACTTGGTTATTATTCATCATTGGATTTGATCTTAATTGAGATTCATATTTTTTTTTTATTTTTTTTTTACATAGCTATATTTATCTCATGACATCTGATCATGAGCTTGACATGTTAGCTCAGGTTAATTTGATTTTTTTAATTGATTTGCTCTAAGCTCAACGTTGAATTGGTTAGAATTTGGGCTTTTTTTCTTCTTATAAGGTTATCGTTATTTAATTATTAAAGGCATGAGATTGATAAGTTAATATGAATTGACTCTAGTAGTTTTTTTTTTTTAATTTAATATGTTTTTTTCTTCAATATTAGATCTAGTTGATTAAGAATTAAACTTTTTAATTTATTTTATTTTGTTTTCTATAGGGTTGCTATAATCTTATTACTAGAATCATATATTCGACAAATTAATCCTCAATCTAATATATTATAATTTTAATATTTAAAAAATAATCTCATTAAGTAAATATATCACCATATTAATATTTTAAAAAACATATCATAATATGTATTATATTTTGAGTTTAAAATTAAAATTTTAATATAATATTTCTTTTTTTCCATGTATTCTAGACTTAATTTTCAGGTGTGGATCGAATTTTACGTTCCATCCCCCTTATGTGAGTGATGATTTCTTTTATCAACATTTCAATGTAAAATTTACAGCAGTAATTACTTTTTAATTAATTTGAAGAAAAAAAAGCTATAATATGAAATCGTGTACATTTTCAATAATAATAATAATAATAATAAAAGCTGATATTTTTACAGTAATTACATTTTCACTCACCTCTGACAAAAAAAAAAAAGAAGGAGAACCCGGCATTTTAAGGCATGACGGAGGAGGAAGGAGGCTGCAAATTCTCTCCATTCTTGCCATCTTTGGATCTCAATAAACCCAAAGGTTTCTCTTCTTTTTCTATTCTCTCATATGTGGCATTCTTAGCATTCACTGTGTTTGTTTTTTTATTTTTTCAATTAGTTTTTTGTTAGGGGTCTTATACTACCTCTATGGCAGTGCCTGGAATCTTGATTATCCCTCAAGATCTTGATTTTTAGATGTTAGGATTCGCTTTTCTCATTATTTTCTTTAAGTCTCAATACTGTAAATTGGCTGATGTAAACCTGCTAAACAATCATGGGTGCGTTTTCTTTTTTAATGAGTTTGCATAATGGAGTTTGCTTTTGTTTTTCTTCATAACTTGCTAAATGCGATTCCAAAACACACTGTAGATATTATTAAAGCATTATTTTTTAAGAAAATATATTTTCAATGGGTTGCTTTCACGATTGATGATTGTTTATTAAGATAAGGACGTTGGATTCTTGGCAGACTTGAGAATTAGACTTGAAAATATTGTCTTTTACTTAGTTGAGGCGGAGAGAAATTTTGATTTTTGAGCCCCGAATCGCTTTTATTTCTGGCAGCTCCTCTTGGAAGTGCTAGTTAAAAAAACTAGTTCAACCATCATTTTTGTTCTAGTAAGTGCTTCTGTTGTTTATTTTGATTCAGTTTTCAGCTGAATTCCATAATGCCAAAAAATGAGCTTGAATTCTCTGGGTTGCGAGGCTGTTAAAAATCGCTTTAGCTTGTTAAATAAATGCAGGGGCCTTTATTCAATTTTTTTTCCACCTTTTACTTTCAATTGCGTTGGAAGATTATTATAATTTTTATGAGCATTTATTTGATTTGACAAAAAGATTAGATGAGACTTTTTCCTTCTGTTGTATTTTTGACATTTTTCCTTTCAGACTGGTGGCAGAATGGTGACGTTGTGTACAGAGGTGATTCTCGAACAAATATTATAACATAAAGAGACATGGCATGCATTTGAGACATGGCTGAGATAGCGGTGGAGTACCTCATTAGAAAATTGAAGGATCGAATTTTATTTGAAATCGACAAACAAAGTGCAGCAGAATTAAATAGCATCAAGAATGAGTTTGAAAAACTCAGGCCTTTTCTGAAAAATGCAGATTGGAAAAAGATGATGGTGGCTGACAACTCAATTGTGAAATGGGTGACAGATGTGATAAACCTGGTGTATGAGGTTGAAGATGTCATTGACAAGGATTGCAGTCGAATAAAGCAGTCATATGGGTCTCTGTCCTCACTTGTTGATTTTGTGAGTGAATTTTTTAACTATGGGACCACATCGAATAAACCGCAGATTAGTTACAAATCATTGCTAGTGCATGTCTCGGAGAAGTTTAAGGAACTAGAAGCTACAAGGAAGCATCTAAGCCTGTATGGAGACATCACTAAAGCCAGACGTGAAAACCTGATACAAAATTCAAAGTCCTCCCATAAGCCTCCATTGACCAATATGATTGGAAGGAACAAAGAATTTATGATGCTCAAGGAATTGCTTCTTCAAGTGGTCGAGGCTGATAGGCCATATCTTGTTGCTGTAACTGGAAATGAAGGTGTTGGCAAAACAACACTCGTCCTAAGAGTGTATGAGAATGTGAAGAAAAATTTTGACTGTTCTGCCTGGCTTTCTGTCTGTGGCCGTTCAATTACTGGAATCTTAAGAAACATGGCTACAGATTTTTCCAGAAGTCATTCAGGAATGAAGCCGGTGAGTAATTTGGATAAAAAGGGTGACAAGGATTTAGCAAACATGATCCATGACTACTTAGGCGGTAAGAACTTCTTGCTAGTCTTAGATGGCTTAGATACCCTGGATACCTTTGAAGATATTAAGTGTGCATTACCCCCTAGATGCAGAGGGAAGGTGGTGGTGACGACCTGTAATTCAGTAATTCCTGCTGTTATATGCAGGCATGTTCTCCATCTTGATCCACTACTGGCAGAAGATGGTCTGGAGCTTCTTCGTGGACGAGCACTCTTGCAGCAGCATGTCCTTGGTGAGGTGCCTTGGCCCTCTACAGTGAAATCGATTGAAAAGAAGATTTTGCATATTTGTGAAGGCATCCCCCTATCTATTGCCACTATAGGGAGCTTGCTTTCAACAATCAACCTAGAAGAAGTTGAGAATTGGAATGAGGTCCTTCATATGCTGGAGGAAGCTAATCAGTGTATGCCTCAGTCCAATTTGATCAAGAAAGTCATCACAGTATGTTACTTTAGCCTGCCAGCAATGCTGAAATGCTGCTTCCTTTATTGTGGAATGTTTCCCCGCCATTATGACATCCAATGCAAGAGGCTTATTCGGTTATGGGTGGCAGAGGGCTTTACAGGAAGACAGCTATTTGGGATAACAGAAGAGGAATCTGCCAAATACCTCTTAGAAGAGCTTATCCAAAGGAATTTGCTTCAAGTGGCACGTGTAGGTATAAATGGGGAAGTGGTATCTTGCACACTCCTGCAGCCAGTGCTTGATTTTATCTTTGACATGTCACAAAAGGACCAGATATTTTCTGTATATGAGAGCACCCATCAGGTTTGGCCATTAAAGGCATCACATTTTGTTGCCATACATGGAGAAATGGATAATATAACACCTAATTCCCTTCCCAGAGAGATCCGTTCTTTTCATTTCTTTGGTGGTGGGTCAAACCAGATGGTTATCTTGTTGAACTTGGTATCAAAAGTCAAACTCCTGCATGTATTGGATTTGCAAAATATTCCTATCGACACCTTGCCTGATGAAATTGGTGATCTTGTTGAGTTGCGCTATCTAGACCTGAGGAACACGAGGCTACATGAGCTTCCACCATCCCTTCAAAATCTGTGTGAACTACAGACACTTGATGTTAGAAACACGCCGTTAAGGGCTTTGCCTAATGGCTTTGATAACCTCAAGATGTTGAAGCACCTTCTTCTTGCTGATTCATATGGCAACAGGGTGGTGAAGTTGGATGCTGAAATCATGTTTCTTAAAGACCTCCAGACACTAGCAGGTGTGAAACTTACACAAAATGTCGCTTTAGGACTTAACCACCTTCCTAAACTTCTGAAGCTGTCAGTAGGAGAAGTAGAAGGTGGGAAAAACTCTCTTTGTCTGTCAGAATCCATCAATCAGATGAAAGACCTCAATTCCCTGACCATAAAATGCGCTTGGAGGAAGGAAGTTCAAATACAGATATCAAATCCTCTTGACAATTTGGAGAAGTTACGTGCTGGAGGTTGGATTAGAGATTTGCTGATGTGGATAAGCAGGCTAAGCTCCCTCAAGTATTTGCATCTATGGGACTGTATGTTGAATCAAGACCCCATATCAAGCCTCCAGCATTTGCCCAATCTTGTTGTCCTTTCATTGTCCAAGGCTTTCAAAGGGAAGCAGATAAGTTGCGATAATATTGCTGGATATCCGAAGCTAAAGAGACTATCAATTTTTCACTTTGAAGAATTAGCTGAATGGACAAAAATAGAGGAAGGATCAATGGAAAAGCTTCAGATTTTAACCATTGGTTGGTGTCGTAAACTAAAATTGCCTCCAAGAGGCCTTGAAAGTCTTAAAGATCTTGAAACACTGCAGATAACCAGCATGTCTTTAGAATTTGCAGAAGAGGCAAAAGCGATCTCTCGTTCTTCAGGCTTTAAACTTTTCAGTTGTTGAACAAGTTGCTTCTCAAACTCGTCAACAGAAAGTTACGTAACAAATAATCTCCCTGAGCTATTGATGGGATTAAATGGGTTACTGCAAACTATTTTTACGAATTGCTTGGGCCAGGAAAACTACTCAGCAGAAACTATGTTATCATTTATTGTGGACACATACAAAAGAAGAATGACAGTTTCTGGTTTCACTAGCCTTGTAATCTTCGGCCTTTTGATATCATAGTCACCATATAATGACATTGTTGTCCTGTGCTACATTAACTTTTAATTACACTTGAATCTAATAAAAGTCTCCTCTTTTACTTGATTCAAAATTCTTGATTCTCAGCTGGGTTGTTGCAGGTTATATTACTTTTGGATAAATTATCAACGCATGAACTGGTTATGATATTAGAAATTGTCAAATTTAAGAGTCCCTCGGAAAATGTTTTAGTTGGCAATTGGGTATATTCTCTACATTCTCATACAAGATTGGAATCCTGAGGCCACAAAACTATTATTATTATTATTATTATTATTATTATTATTATTATTATTATTATCTTGTTAATGCACCATTTCAAATATAGATGGTCTGCTTAAAATTAAATCAAAATGGATCGAAACTCTTTTGAGCATGGATTCAACAAGAATAATCTACGCAACATGACTTTTTTGTTCGGAACAATAGAGAGCCTGCACCAAACCTCAGATTACTGGAGACCCTTCCCTTTTTCCAATTGCTGCATACTCTTGGGAAGTTATGGAAGGCGGAAACAGAAGCAGTTGAATTATCACAAGAAGAAGAAGAAGAAGAAGAAAGACGTGGATCAGATACGAGGCTGGAAAACTGGCTATCAAATAGCTTCCAGAAAAAAAAAATGTTTCGAATAGGAGCATTTTGAAGCTGTAAAAAAGTACATCAGATAATTCCCAGATTAAGATAGGAAGACCTTCATGACTTTACGTTGCATTCTTCTATTCTTTCAGTGAAGTGTTATTGTGGCTATGCACAAATTTGAGGACAAAGATCTTGAAATTATGCCTCTGCAATTCGCTTATCGTTTCACTGATTCTTGAGAGATTGGCTTATGTAGGTCGCACCTTAATTCAGAAGTCCTATATGTTCTGCCTAAACATGGACCACGGCGGTTGATGCCCTTCATTCTGTAATAGGGTGAAAATGGAACACTCCTTTCACTTTCTTGTTCAGTTGCGGTTTTCCATACCTGCTTGTTTGCCAGAATTATGATGGACCATCCCATCATCAATACTCGCTTGGAACTGCATCTGGTGCTCATTATGAAGTCATGAATCTGACCATTGTTCTTTTGTACAATATCTTTCTTTCTTCTCTAATGGAACTGTTTATGATTTAGCCCTGCCATTGGGTTAAAAACAAAATACAGAGAGCAAGATTGGCCCTTGGTACACCTCACAGGAGGAAAAATGGTCAGCTAAGGGCAAGTCCAATGGTAAAAGTCATTTTTAAAAGTCAAATTCTTAAAATGGTTCTTTGAATAGTGTGTATATGGTTTTTTTATTGATGTGTGTTCCAATGGTAAAAGCCCCCATTAAGTCTTATTAAACAAATTGTCATCTCTTATATCCTTTTTATTTTTGCTCTTTAATTGATACATGAACTGATTATGAAAATCTATTCAAATACCTCCGCATTGAAGATGAAATAACAAAAACATATTCAAAAATCTGTCCTTTTAGCTTTTTTATTTTACTGTAAAGCACTCCATTGGAACAGCTATTTTAACAGGCAAAAATAGATGTTCCATGGTTGATTGCTATATATAGCAGCCCAGAACATAAAAGCTAAAGGACATTTTATTACCGTTGAAACACTGTTCGGAGTAATTAAATCACTCCGAACATATTGCTTCACCAAATACGAACACAAACCAATTTTTTCTTCAAGGAATTTGTAGATTCGAGAGTTAAGAAGAAGAAGAACACTAATTTAAGAGTCAAGATTAGACAATATGGGTTTTGGTCATTTGATTCTGGGCTGCAAAATCAGTTTTGCTTCCTTCCCAATATCAACGGTGATGAAAGGAACATAGATTTGTTCCTATTTTTGGATCGAAACTCTTTCTCACCACTGCTTCTTGCAAGAGAGGGATCTACGGGAATGAAGAAGAGGTTTCATGTTACCCTAAATAATAATAATTTGTCAATAGAAGATGCAGAGAAAGAGAAACGAAAATAGGGTGGCCAAATCAAAGTGAATTTGTTTCGATTTGGCAATGAAATCAACTCTTGATTAACACTAATAATAATTAAAATATACAATCTATAATTTTTACTAAATAACTCTATAAATTAATTTGATTGTTTTATGATAATTGAATTTTAAAAAAGAAAAAAAATATAGATTTGAATGGGATTAAATGCTTTCACCATGAAGCTGACGAAGAGCAATACGAAGCTCGTTGCGGCAATTCTCTCTCGAGTTCATCGATCTTTGATTTATTTTTGAACTAAAAATGATGCGGTAATATATAATTATATAACTTACTTATATTAAATGTATAATTAAATGTATAATTAAACTATATATAAAATAATTGTACTATATTTAAAATATAATATAAAAAATAGCTCTCCAAAATGGCTATTACCATTAAAGTACACATCATCAAAAAAGCCATATATATACTATTTAAAATGTCATTTTAGAGATTTACCTCTTCAAAATGGCTCTTACCACTAAAGTTGCTCTAATAACCGTTCAGACGAGCTAAAAAATTCAATCTTGAGATGGAACGTAACATAACTCTTATCATTTCCAAAAAAAATCCTCTTGATTCGTTTTGTTACAGAAAAATAAGTTAGAAAAAACAAGCTCTTCAAAGTCATTCTTGATTTGTCTGAAAAGTGTATACCTAATGCTGTTCTTTTAGGCTTCTAGCACAAGAATATAGCTCTCATCATAACGGTAGCTTTTGTTGTTGACAAAAGTAAACTACAGCTGAAATGAGTAATATTAGCATTGCCATGATAACATGCTTAAAGTTGAGGAGTCCTGCATCTATTCTTCTCACGGTCTCAAGTTCTGATGTGGAATCTGCTGGTGCCACCTTAGTTTCACTAGCCGGTTCTTGTTTCTGGGCCTTGTCTAGCTGTGTAAACAGTAAAGGAAACGAAGAGAGGAATTTAGAGCACAACGACTACTCCATGACACAGGTTCTAGTAATTGCAGTACATGCAGAAACAGATAAAAGAATTGGGAAGGGTGCGCATTAGGAAGAAGTGAAGTCTTCCCAAGATTTTAGACACTGCAAGGATCATGGTCCCTTCTGCAACTTCCTATCGATGCCTTCTACATTTAATGGAGGTCAGAAGTGTAAAATTAGGCTCGAAGGCTAGGAGATCACAAAGTTTCTAGACTAAATGTTCAAATTAAGGACTTCAATGATGTACAAAGACACAACAGGCACAAAAAGTAGACCTTATTCTTCATTTAAAACATTAATAGTGATTTAGTCAGTATTTAAGAATCTTGAAACAAATAGTCTAGTTTAGATTCAGGTGAAGACAGATTAGGGTTTCACTGCTTCCAATGATTAACATGAAAGCCAACTTACTCAGAATGTAACATATAACACCCACCTCAGAAATAGTAGCTGAGGATTTGGATACGTCATGGTCAGTAAACAAAAACTTTTCACCATTTCCTTTGTTATGATACTTGGTGTCTACAAAGGCGTCTTTACTTGCCTGCTGTAACTTCATCACCAGAGTTTGGTTCTGCAGTACTAGTGATGCTATCTGCATGTACAATAAAGCACATCAGAAACAGAGAACCTACGAGGAAATTTCTTGTAATTGCAAGCTCATACAGAATGGAATTCATGAATTTTTCTACAAAGTGGAGAATATCGAGAACTTTAAAAATAAATTTAAAGCAAACAAGACCAGCTATTCTCGGTCAAACAAGTATGCTTGCCTTTGGAGCTTCTTTCAAAACATTCTCTGATTTTTCAAAAAAAAAAAAAAAAAAAGGAAAAACAAAATAATATGGCTAGGTATCTTGCCAATGCTGTTTAAAGAATGAAAGGACAAAAGTCAGATCACCGTCCTCTCACTTCTTAATAGTGAAATGAACTGAACCAAACTGAGTGATCCATCTTCCATTTTGTGTAAGGCTTTTTTTTTCTTTCTAATTTTGCACCAAACATTCTAGGCTGAAAACAGTTAATTGCTTTGGTAGAGTTAATGTCAAAATTAAATTTCCTTCTAGGAGAATTGAGGTTTTAGTTGTTTAATTACTCCTTGTTCTGTCCTTGCTTCATTTGATTGATCTTCTGTTTGTAGACCTATGATTGTTCATATCCTAAACTTCATGTCTATTAAACTTGAATAAATTATCTTCTAAATTATAGCTTCTACCTAGTCTCTGTGTGCGCATCCATGTGCAAAATGAAAGTTTTATTTACATGTGTTGGGTTGAAGAGAGATAGACGGAACGCTAAGAGTAATTATTTGATGAAATTCAAGAAATACAGCATGATATAATCTATTGCGGTCTATTGCCTTAAAAAAAATCAATTTACTTTTGATACCTAAAGATAAAAACTCAAAGTTGAAAAACAGAATTGCAGATTGAGATGGTGATGAGGGCCAGAGAAAACCAGCACTATTGCTAAAAATTAATTCCAGGCAAGATCATGATCAGATGAAAGTTGTGATAGGAAAAGTGTGAACCTGTTTATGAAGGCGCTCCCTTTCGATAGCAAGCTGCATCACCAAATCTGTTATCACTTTTGTCCGGATGCAGATATCTTTTGAAGTTGCCATTTTTTTTTCCTCGGCATGATTCAAAGATGCCTCCAAGCATTCAAGTCGACCCCTCAAGAAGCTCAATTCTTCATTTAGATCTGCATTAGTTTCAGATAATATGATGCACTTATCCTCCACACTGTCTGCATGGCTTTCAGCTTTTGAAACTTTTGACTTCAAGCCCTCAATTACATTTTCCATATCTCTAATTGTAGCATACAGCATATTTTGCTTCTCCTGACTGGCTTCTGCAGATGCCACAGCATGCCGGAGCCTAAAATCAGATTCCCTCAGCTCTCTCTCCAAGAAATCAACCTTCTCGGAAGTGTCTTTAAGATGGCCCAACTCCTCATCAAGTTTCATGTTAGTCTCTTCCAATAACTTTAACTTGACTTCTGCATTGTCTGCCCTACTTTCTGCTTTAAATAGTTTTTCTTTCACGGTATCAGTTACATTCTTCATTTCATTGATTTCAGAACATAAAGCATTATGCTGCTCCTGAGTTCCATCCGCAGAGACCTTGGTAGACAGCTGAAATTCAGATTCTCTCAGCTGGTTCTCAAGTGAAGTCACTTTCTCCCTCAAAGTGAAGGCCTCAGAATTAGCAAGGACTAAATTATTTTCAGCTTCTAACAAGCTGGCTTTTAGGCTATCAGTCTTTGCTACAAGCAGACTGAGTTTTGCACTGCTGCTATCGAATTCCTGCAAAGCAATTTCTTTAGCTTCCAGCTGTTCAATCGAATTTTCAAGCTTTGATCTTAACTCGGCTTCTCGCTTCATTAAACCATTCAAATTTAACTGGAATACTTGGAGTCGTCCCAGTAGGTCTTTTGAAATCCCCATCAAAACCTCAGCAGCATTTTCTTTTTCAAACCATTTTTCATAAACATCCATTGTTTCTTCCTCTATGAAGAATACTTCTTGCTGGATAGAGAGTACTCTATCTTTTAGCTCTTCTTCTAGTTGTCTTGATTCAGTTAGCTTCTTTTCAAAGTCCATCTCTCTTGCCAAGGACTTCTCCAGCATCCTCAAGAAATGCCTTTGTTGTTCTGCAGTTTGCATGTTGATCTTTGAAGTCATGCTTGAAAGTTGGTCGTCTTCTAAGAAGTTTGAGCCCTTGTCAGCGCTCCCTGTTAAAATGCACACATAAGAATGTGAAGTAAGAAAATTACAGCATGTAATTGATCTTTCCTTGACACCAAAGTTCAAAACAGTGAAATAAAAAAGAAAAAAATTGTTTATTAGTCAAACATCAATTTCCAAAGCAGCAGGATCAGCCTGTCAAATACAAGAATTCCCTGAAAACATTGCATGCATAGTTCCAAAATACCTGCATAAACGCACATAAAAACCAACCAGCAGGCTGCACGATTCAAGAACACACATATTGGCCTGGGTTCGTTTTCTAGGGCAGCCCAGCATCAAAGCAAGTGTAATTACAAATAAGTTGAATTAAATTTTTGGAATCAATTATTGCTTACAATTTTCTTCCCCATGAAGACATGAAAATGTCCTTTGGAACTTGGCAGATTGTGCCCTAATCTCTGAGACTTGATCTTTTGACTGCTTCAATGATTCTTGAGAATAACGCAACTTTTCTTCCAGTGCATTGAAAGTTCCCCGTGGTCCATTTGATGATATTTTTTCTCCAACCTCAAAAATATTTTTTTCTATATTCATCATTAACTTATCCAGTTCCCACGCCTCAGCGTCCAAGATCTCAGACAAGAAATCAAATTCCAAAGCCTTCTCCACTGAATCAGCCAATATATCGTTAGATGAGGCAAACGCTTCAAAATCAGTTTCCTTGGTTGCAACATGCATCATAAGCACGCTTAGGTTAACCAACTTCTCTGCAACGCAAGCCAAATCTAATTCAACTCCTGTCAGAACCCCACCTGCAGTTTCTAATTCCTTACTCATGTCTCCATTAGAAGATGCCTCTGCAACTAAGTCAATTTTACCTGACTCGACATCCAGATCACGAGTTCCAACATCTTCAAGAGAAACATTGACTACATGTACAAAATCAGTATCTATGTTCATCGCACACTTGTCCTTCTGGCAGCCTCAAAACCTGAGTATCAACCATTAAAATAGTAAATAAAATGAATGGAATTGATGCTAGTCAGAACACAAGTGTTGGTGGAATTAATGAGTATTCCTAAATGATAGCATTTCATAAGTTATCAGGTACTGGGATAAGCACACAAATGGTGATCAATGCCCATTAAAATAATAAATAAATAATTCAGGGCTGGTCATGACAATTATAAGATGGCACTAATGTTATTGCTATATAATAGATAAGCTAAAAGGACAATTACACTAATGATGTTGCTAAATAATAGTAGTGTGCCATAAGTTAACAGGTACTAAGAAAAACAGCATTGCATGACAAACATCAAATGCTGCTTATTTTACTTCTTACTTGAACTATAGACAATAAACAATTTGCTTGACCTTACTCTACAACAATAAACATAATGCTCCTACATGATTTGAGCAAGGCTCGCACATAATTGGTGAGCAAGTCCAAAGGCATGAAAATTTAAGTAAAGGTCAGAAGAATCACATCTTACAAGGCTAATCATAATCTCAAAGTCAAGCCGGATACACAACTTGATGCGTTGTCACTTGATTTGCCATATAATGCATGAAAGTTAAATACACCTTACCATACCCAATTAAACCCCTTATGATATAATATATCTTTTATCTATCACAAAAAAGATACCATCACCATTACACAACTTCGCTTAGGGACTCTGTGCAATAGTAGTGGTATCATTTCTAGTCAATTTCATGGGTAGACCAGCACAGTCCCTCATCAAAATATGGCATATAAAGCTGGTAAGGAACTACATCTTCAAGTGTTTCATACATATACCATAGATGCATTAAAACTCCAAAAATACCACCATCATTTACTAAGATGACTTGGCTAGGGGGAGCTGTTTTGAATGGCCATTGTATCATTCCAGTTATTTTCATATTTAGAAGCCCTGTTTATTAGGGAGCCATGGTGCTATTTAGTAAACTTAATTCTGTGAATCACAGTCTAATTTCAGCTTCAAAAAAACCTAATCATCGGATAAGCCAGTCCCTAATTTCATATACCTTCCATCCTAACAGCAATTCCTCACCATGTACTAGGCTCAATATTCTCAAAGATGTGCTGCAAAATTCCAAGTGCAAGACTATTGCCATTGTTCTCCTCCAAACAAATAAAATAATAGGACCGGGTCACGATCCAAAGTGAATAACCAAGTCCAGCACTTAACAAGAAAAATTAGATGCAATTTACTTTCGTAGCAGCAATTCCATATCTCAGAAGCCCGCTCACTGTAATAAAACTCATGCTTTCAACATTACAAAAGCATGTTCTCACTGAAATCTAAATCTAACTAGATCTACCTCCTCATTCCATATCCCACTCACGACCAGTTCTCACTGCACTTACATCAGAGCAAGACAATCGCGCCAACCCTTCAAATTCTGGACTTGATTATTGTTTCACACAGGCTTCCTTAGGTTTCAGTTTCGGCTGATGATTGATTCATTGAATAAAAAAAATATCCATCCCTTCAATGAAAGAACTTCATTAATAATTTCAAGATCATTAACTAATCCACATCAGGGTCACTTGCTTCCACTGCAAAACAAAACAAAAACCCTCTAATCTGAAAAACTCAAAAAAACCAAAAACAATTATTCAATATTAAATCAGTCTTTTTTCCATCTCAAACTCTAATAAACAACAACAATCTTTCCATAACTGTTTTAAAAAACCTTGGATATGCCAAAAGGAAAAACTGAACAGAACAAAAAAGAATCTGAGATGCCCACATAATTTTCTGTCACTTTCAACGAGAGAAGAAGAGAAGACATAAATGATTAAAGAGCGTACCCTTTAGAAAGCCGAAGCTGAGTTGTGCTGACAGGTAAATAGTAAGTACTGTAAAGAAGAGAATATAGGTGTAGTGTTGATGAAAGAGGAAAACAACAACAGTCTACTTCTTGTTGTCGGCTGTTGCTACTGGTTATGGCTAATGATGCCTGTCTTCTTCACAGTCTCAGCGGGGTTGAAGGCAGACAGGTCAGTTATAAACGAAGCTGCAAACTTCACATCCTCATGTTAACGTGCTTATAGGACTTCTTCACACCTGTCCCTCCAGTCGAGAGAGTGACACGTGTTTCTTCCCCTCTTTTCTTTTTTAGCTGCAATTAATAATTATTCTTTTTTCAATAATTTTGGAGAAAGAAATCGATTTTATCAGTGATAAGCTCAATTTTTTTTTCTTTTTTTTTGCTTTTTCTTTTGTTTTTACTTACTGATTACGTTTTTTTTCTTCTTTTTTTCCATTTTTTCTTTTCTTGCTTTTTTTTTTATTACGTTTTGTTTTCTATTTTTTTTCATTTTTTCTTTGCTTTTTTTTTTATTCACTGATTATGTTTTTTTCTTGTTTTTTTTTAATTATTTTTTTTGTTTCTTGTTTTTTTTTTGTTTTTTATTATGTTTTTTTTTTCATTTTTCCCCTGAAATATTTTGTTTGTTGATTATATTTTTTTTTTCTCTTTCGATTAATATATATTTATTTTTTATAATTAGAGTGTTTGGATTAACTTAAATGCACCACGATTAATCCTTGAGTTCAATTTTTTAATTGTTTTTTTCCTCATTATATATATATATAGGGGTATATACATACTAGTTTAAGTGTACCACGATTAATCCTCAAATTCAATTTTTTTATAGCTTTTTTCGTTTTTTTCTAATTATGTTTTTTTCATTTTTTTATTATATTTTTTTTCATTTTTTTCCATGAAATATTTTTTTTGTTGGTTATAACTTTTTAATTTTTATCTTTTTCCGGTTATTTTTTATTTTTTTATGATTGAGATATCTGGGCTAGCTTAAACATGTCACAAGTAATCCCCCAATCCAATTTTTTTTATAATCAGGGTGTCCAAATCAGCTTATGTATACCAAGACTAATCCGCGGATCCATTTTTTTTGCTAAAATCTTTTTTTTATACTTTTGTTTTGTTTATTTATATTTTTTTTTATATAATTGGGGTTTACTGGTCAGTTTAAGTACACCACAACTAATCCCTAGACCGAATTTATTTTTAAAACAATATGGATTGCTACAATGTTTTCATGCTTATATTTTTTTTCTTTAACTTGTATATTTTTTTTATAACCATGGTCTCTGAGTCAACTTAACCTTTTTATTATTATTTTTTTACTTATATATTTTTTCATTACCAGGACGACTAATTCTCGAATCAATTTTTTTAATAACTGGGGTGTCCAGGCCACCTTGCGTGCACCACTACTAATCCTCAGATCAATTTATTATTTTTTTCTGAATTTTTTTCCTTATACTTTTTTTTTGTTCATTTATCTATTTTTTTTCCTTATCACCAGATCATTTTTTTTTTTAACTGGTGTCTCCGGATCAGCTTAAGCACACCATGACTAATTCCCAGATCGAATTTATTTTTTAAAACAATATAGATTGTAAATAGTGTGGAGAAAGTACTGTAGCTCCCCACACAAAATATTATTGATTGCAATAGTGTTTTCCCGCTACAATGCTTTTTTTTCCTTGTTTTTTGCTTCTTCTTTTTTCACCTTTTTTTCTTTCTTTTTTTTGTTTTATTTCCTTATTATGTTTTTTTTTCATTTTTTTCATATTATATTTTTTTTTCCCCATTATACTTTTTTATATTCTTTTTTCTTTTTCTACTTATCAATTTTTTTGTTTTTTTAATTGAGGTGTTCGAGTTAACTTAAACGCACCACGATTAATCCCTATATCCAATTTTTTTTATAACCAGGGTGTCTATGCCAACTTATACGTACCATGATAATCCCCAGACCCATTTTTTTTTCTAAAGTGCTTTCCCGCTGGTATTTTTTTTTCTTATACTTTTATTTTGTTCATTTATATGTTTTTTATAAATGGAATTTCCAGACCAGCTTAAACACACTATGACTAATTCCTAGCCCGATTTTTTTTTTAAAATAATATGAATTGTTACAGTGCTTTCACGCTTATACTTTTTTTATTTTCTTTCACTTATATATTTTTTTTATAACCATGGTCTCTAAGTCACTTAAGTTTTTTTTTTCTATTTTTCTCACTAATATATTTTTTTTATATAATAAGGATCTCCAAGCCAACTTAAGCGCGCCACCATAACATCCCGGACCAAATTTTTTTTTTGATAACCGGGATGTCTAAGCCAGCTTGGGCGCACCTCGACTAATCCCCGGACCAACCTATTATTTTTTTTATTTTTTTCCTTATATTTTTTTTGTTCACTTATATATTTTTTTATGACGGGGTCTTCGATCCAAGTTAAATGCACCACGACTGATTCCTGAACTGATTTTAAAAAAAAAACAATATGAATTGCTACAGTGCTTTCATACGTATATCTTTTTTAATTTTTTTTCACTTATATTTTTTTTATAACCGGTGTCTCCAGGCCAACTTAAGCTTCTTCTTTTTTTTTTTTTTTTACACTTATATATTTTTTTATAGTTGGTATCTCTAGGTTAACTTAAGCGCATCATGACTAATCCTTGAACCATTTTTTATAATCGTGGTGTTTAGATTAGTTTATGTGCACCACGAGTTCTATAAATACGTATTTACTCCTATAAGACAAAATCCAAGAGTTGAATATAGGGGTGTATTGGTAATTTATTAATTTTTCATTATATTTTATGTAGCATTGTTGTGGGCGCGTCTTCGGGTGCGACATCAATTTCAAAGCTCATGCATATTTTGGATGGCACGTGCAGCGTCGTAGAACTTCTAAAAATATATATTAGTTTTTTATATACTCATTTTATTTTGTAAAATGTGTTTAAAATAATGTTATGGTATTAGAGGTATTTTTAATTTTTATTTTATTTTTGTGCATAGGACAATAATTATAATACCCTCAAATAAGACAAAAACCAAGAATTGTCATTGGGGGTGTCTCAATAATTTTACTTTTTTAGTGCACAGTAAAATAATTTTTGTAGCCTTAAATAAGACAAAATGGAAGAGTCACATGTGGTGGTGTTTCAAACATTTCACGTTTAACTATACATGCATAGGAAAGAGTTTCACTTTTATTTTACACCACCAAAGATAAACTTATTATGTTTTATAACACGAGTTGTATTTAATACAAATAAAAATAAAATTAAAAATTAAAAATTAAAAATCTAAACTAACAGCAAAGGTGTATACATGCAAATAAAAAGTTTAAAACTATCTTAGAATGATCGAAAAAATCAAGGGATTGAAACTAAACTAAAAAAATAAAAGAATAAAAACCAAAATAAAAAATTATGTGTTAAATCTAGACAAAAAAAAATTAATCCCTGTGGTGGAGCGTGAGTTTACGACTCGTTAATTTCTATTTGGTATGTGCTTGTATTTTTTTTTCGTTTTTCATTTTTTATTATGGGTATAGAATTAATTAAAATGAATGTTAGGGGCTTAATTGCAAATTGTATATACCATAAAACTAGAGGGTCCAAGAATTTCTAATGAGGACTACAATATCATTAAAAGTAAAATATAGAGATTAAAATAGTTTTTTTGTAAGAATGTAGAAGATAATATGAATGTCTTACAAAAATTCATTTAAACTTATGTGGACCAAACACAACACAACACGTGCAATCCAATACTGACAAGGAGATCGAGATGAATCACAAGGACCAAAACCCTAGTAGGCTGATTCGACTTCTTCTGTGGCCCACTCTTGCAATTGCTGAAGCCCAAACGTAGCCCAATCTAGATTCAGTTAAGAAAGTTCTGGGTCCATGTTGATGCCCATGAGATATTTAGTGATCTTCCTCAAGTCATCCATGCCAAGATTGGTGACTTTACAAGAAAATCCATTTATTAATTAAAGTCTTCCTTCAGACTAGATGATAATACGATGAACAATATTTATTTATAATTTTGATAGTTAATACTAAAAATAAAAATAAAACAATTATTTTTATATATTTATATACGAGAAACATCTTACATCACAATATAAAACGTGCTAATTAGCTAAAATGTAACCTAAATAATAGCTATAGTGGTGAAGGAACATTGACATGCTAAATTTTTTCTTCTACATATATCAGCCCGATTATTAGAGAGTATATTCTTAATATTATTTAAAAATATAAATAATTCTTGATCGACATACATGCCGATTCAAAAACACGTGCTATTATTTATTTAATTAAAAAAAAAACTAAGCTAAAACCCAACGAAAATTAGGATATTTTTAATATTTAGGTTCCAGTAATCACAATGTCCTCGAATATAAAACATCGAGGCAGGCTGTTGGGACTGCAAGAGCATAAGTCTTCTGACCAAACATCACGGCACCATAACTAGTACACCAAGAGAGACTGAAACTAGTTTCGATGTTAATAATAATAATAATAATAATAATACGTGTGCATGGTTCAAACTTGAATACTGAGAGGTACTGCTGAATTGGTCAGGTCTTGAGTTTGATATCAACAAATTATATTGAATAAAGGGTTCAAAAAAATAATTTTGGAGTTGGATTCCAAGATTGTGGTTGAAATTATTAAGGGGGATAATGTAAGGATAAATAAAAATTATAATTTGATTTGTAAATAAAAAATATGTTGAGTAGAGAGTGGGAGGTCATAACGGTACATGTTTACAAAGGGGTCAGTTTATGACCGATTGGTTGGTTAATTTTGGGTTAATTAGAGATTTGTTAGATAGGGAGTCGGATATTATAACTGACCCTCTATCAGGGCTTTATATTTTACTGTACTATGACCTAATTGAGTCTACTCTTCCTTGTTTAATTTAGAAGGACGTAATGTCCAGATCATTACCAAAAAAAAAAAAAAAGTTTCATGTTAGTCATGGTAATTAAAAGTTTTAAATAATTATTAATTTTAAATTTTGTAAAATTAATTAAGACATTAGTTCAGATGTTACTAGTTCAAGTTTTATCTTAGGCTCCGTTTGTTTCCCGGAATTCACTTTCCGGGAAACCACTTTCCAAACTTCCCCGTGTTTGTTTGTCTTCTATCAAATTTGATCCTCAAACTTTTGATTGCTATATATAATTTGTTTTGAATATTTATTTTTCAATTCCATCTCTTAAAATTTAATTTTTATATTAATTTTGGTTCTTATTTTTATAATTGCTATTTGCTTTTTTCTTATCATTTTTTATTGAATTTTTTTATTTGAAATAATTTATGAAATGTTAATTATTATTATTTTAATTTATTCACCTTTTATTTTTTTTAAATTTTTCCAGTTTATTTTTCATAACACTACCAAATATCGAAATTCACTTTCTAGGAATTCACTTTCCAGGAATTCATTTTTTCTGGAATTCATTTTCCAAAAAAAAACCACTTTCCAGCAAACAAACGGGGCCTTAGTTAGAGTCATTAAAAGTTAGGTCAGGGTTTCAACCCCTCCTCTTGTATGGAGTCGGTCTTTTGGGGAGCACTTCCACCCCTTTAAGGACCCATCCGGTGCGAGCTTTAAATAATTATTAATTTTAAATCCCGTAAAATTAGTTGAAATATATAGAATACCCGCCCAAATACTCAGATTTCTATTAAAAAATGATTCAAACTTGGATAGCTACGTAGATTAGACCACGTGGATATTGGATAAGCATCCACGATAGACTTGGGCGCATGCTATATTCCACACCGGTGCTGGATGTTCAACGCGTATCTAGCACCTTCTTGGAAAGAAATTTGTAGACATGGAGTCTTGTTTTCTAAGGATGGCTGTAGTCTAACTTGATCAATTTTTTCAGGCAAAAACATAAACATTTACTTGAATTTTAAACAATAATCCATTCTAAAAATATTTTAGTCAAAGTTGTGAATATAAAAATTATATAATTTTCTTTTCAAACATATATAAAAAAAGTTGTCAATTTTATTTAGGTTGATGCTTTGTTTTTTCAATTGGAATAAAATATTTCAGTTTTGAAGTATATTATTTATGTGTATATGTGTGTATAATTAAATATATTAATTTTAAAAATAGTTCAAATCCAAAAATAAAATCATTTAAAATTGTGCAAATTAATATAAAAAAGACACAATAAAATGATTTTTTTGAATAAAATTATAAACATATATAATATTACGATAATGTCATCATCAATCTTTGATTGTTATGAAATTTTAAAACAGTATATATAAATATATCACCAGAATCTTTGTAAAATTTTATTTCAATCTAATAATCAAATTAAGAAATATAATTGTATTGTAAAATTATTTATTATTTTAAAAAATATTATTTAACCGAAAATGAATGAACTGAACAGGAACATTTAGGCTAGAATTTGAATAAAATTTCTAGAATAAATTGAAATTTAAAATAAGATAAAAACTTCACTTGACTTATTTTATTTTTTAACTAATATAAATTTTTTTTTTAACTTTTCAATCAAAATAAAACAAAATCAATAACAGTGACATAAACTAGCAAGTGATGAGATCAATATTAGAAGCAAGCATTGTTACGCTCCGGCGGTGATTCGGAAATTTTTTTTAACTTTTTTTATTATTATTAATAGTAAAAATAATTTTTTTAAAATATAAAAATAAAATTTTATTTATCACCAAATTTCTCTCTCTTTTACGTGTCCCCGCGTCCAAACGAAAATGATCTCATACGATGTGAAACTAGGGGGGCCCATTCCTTGCTTGCTTATGACTTTTTCTTGGGCAATCGGGGCTCGTGGACCCACACCCATCACCATCACACCCCCATAATTTTCGGCTAGGACACCAGAACATGGAAAACGAGGAAGCTTCGCTTCGTAAATGTAATTTAGCTTTTGTTTGAATACTAACAAACAACAAGAGCGTATAGAGGATTAACTATCACCTTTCTTATATTTCACCGCTGCTATATAATGATTATTTTGTCATTTCCATAAAGGGAAATTACATGTTTTTGGACCATGGTTATTTTGGTAATTTAACAAGGGGTATCATTCATTATTTAATTGGTGTTTTGTGAATAATAAAATAACTAAAATATCCTAAAAAGTATATAAAAAAAATGATTTCAGGTAAGAATATTTAGGATATTTTTAGATAAGAGGTTTTTAGCTTGGATTTTGTTGTTAACTGTAAATTTGGTTAAGAGTAGTACAATAACTGCTCATTACAATAATTTTTTTTTTAATTGAGAGCTTTTTTGGTATATGCATTGCAATTACCATCGTGTTGGAACTGTCGTACATTTAATTATTATTTAAAAGTATAATTGAGATTATTTTTTGAAGTATTTTTTATTTAGAAATATAATAAAAAAATTTTTTTTATTATTTTTGAAACCAACCCGTGAAAATAATCTAAAAACATCAAAAAATATTTGACAAGCTCGAGTATTTATTTATTTATTTACTACAAAAAAATATTATTATCAATACACTAAATAGTATGGGGACAACACTGTAGCTCCTCACACATTTCACTGTGAATTGCTACAGTGCTTTTTGTCATAGCCCAATTTTGGGTTATTCCCCAAATCTACCCAAAAATAAGAAAAAAATAAAATAAAAGGGGTTGGTGTCGGCAGAAAAATCAAGGCGAAAATTTTGGATGTTTTTAAGATCTCGATCATACCTCTTTTTTGCCTAGAAATGAAGGAAAATGCAAATTCAAGGTCAACGTAATTTATTATCGGATAAATCTGCATAGAATTAAGTCAAAAGATATAATAGTGTTTTTATGGGCCATTTGGATTTAATCGTTGGCTAATTAGTGCAAATTAATCGTTGACCAATTTAAAAGCATAATGATACAATCATATTTTTTTATACCCGGAAATGAAAAAGAGAGCAGATTCGCAGCTAATGTAATTTATTATCAGATAAATCTATGTAAAATTAAGTCGAAAGATATAATAATATTTTTATGAGCCAGTTCAATTTAATTGTTGGCCAATTTAAAAATGTAATTACGTTTAAGAATTAATTTATGGTTCAATTGAAGGATTTAATTAAGCATGATAACTTAATTATATTTTAAATTGGTCAAATTAATTTATGAAGGACTTCATCAATGAGAAATCAAGTTCTTGAATTTCATTCGGGTGCAATTGATGAGATGAAAATTTGCGGAGACCGATTTAAATTATTTCAAAATGTATGTTAGTTTTTTATATATTCATTTTATTATATAAAATATGTTTAAAATAATGTCATGGTATCAGAGGTATTTCTATTTTTTTTTCATTTATGTGCATAGTACAATAATCATAATACCTTCAAATAAGACAAAAATCAAGAATTGTCAGTAGGGGTGTCCCAATAATTTTACTTTTTTAGTGCATAGTAAAATAACTTTTGTAGCCTCAAATAAAACAAAACAGAAGAGTTACATGCAATGCCAGTGGTGTTTCAAATATTTCATGTTTAACTATATATGCATAAGAAAGAGTTTCGCTTTCATTTTATACCACCAAAGTTAAACTTACTATGTTTTTTAACGCGAATTGTATTTATTATAAGTACAAATAACAATAAAAATTAAAAATCTAAAGTAAAAGCAAATATGTATAGATACAAACAAAAAAATTAAAATTATTTTAGAAGGATCGAGAAAATCAAAGGATCGAAACTAAATTAAAAAATAAAAAAATAAAAACCAAACTATAAAATAAAAATATTATATGTGTTAAAACTAGATAAAATAAATTTTAATTCCTATGATTAAACACGGGTTTATGGCTCGTTCAATCAAAAGTACGTACAAACAAGAACTAGTATTAAATTAATCTTAGATATTTCTCATGAATCAATAAACTTGCAATGCGTGAAGCTAATGCATGAGGTCATTCCTTTGAATTTCTTGGTCTAGATTCCTAGTGGATCTCAAATCATGAAGCTAATGTGCAACCATAACCACATGTTTATTATAGAATAATAATAATGCGTAAACATGATTAAGAGGTCAATAATAATGCGTAATCATGATTAAGAGGTCTTCCATGTTTTCTCTCTCAATGCAGCATGATTGATCATGGTGATCAAGCCTGCCAATGGTTAAGTTTATTACTATAATTAGACATAATTGCAGAGTTGGATGCCACTTGATTATAATATTTTTTTCAGTTCCTTTACTTGTTACAATTGTCGAACGTGACATAACTATCTCTGGTACTGTTTTCTTGGATCCCATCTCCATTATTACATCAACCTCAATCTCGTCAATTATTATCAAAGATTAGGTTTATGTGGGGCTGAGGTTTTGAGCTTGTTTCTAATGTATTTTTTATTTAAAAATATATTAAAATAATATTTTTTTAATTTTTAAAATATTTTTAATATTAACATATAAAAATAATTTTTAAACATTAAAAAATTTAATTTAAAATAAAAAAATATTTTTTTTCAAAAGTATTTATGAAACGTAATGTCAAACAAGGCACAAATGATTATTTGGAAGTGTGATTGAAATTATTTTTGAAAATATTTTTATTTCATAAATGCATCAAAATGATTATTTTTTATTTTTTAAAAATCATTTTAGATACCAACACATGAAAATAATCTAAAAACACCAAAAAAATTAATTTAAAATGAAAAATAAAAATATTTTCTTAAAAAATATTTTTGAAACACAGTGTCAAAAAAAACCTAAGAGTTTGTGATATTTTATGATTAAGATGAAGGCCATAAAAAATGCCTTTTAACATGATATAAAATACACACACACACACATATATATATATGCATGAAAACATGATTTTATAATCTGTTTTAACGGTTTAAACTCATATATATATAATCTGTTTTAACAGTTTAAACTCATATATGTGTGTGTGTGTGTGTCATCGTTATAATTTTTATTTTCATGCACATTTCATACAAACAGTAAATAATTTCATTAATAAATATCATTTGAGGTTATTCTCATTCGGGCATGTTTGGGAGAGCTATTACGATAGCTTTTTAAAGTGTTTTTCGTATCAAAATATATCAAAATAATATTTTTTTATTTTTTAAAAATTATTTTTAACATCAATACGATCTAAAACAATAAAAAAATATATTTTTATTGAAAAAAAAAAAAAACTGCAGCAAACCTACAGCTTCAAGCACAGACATCATTTGCTCAGGATTAGGTTAGACTCTATGTTTCTAAAAGACGGAAAACTCAAATCGGTAAGATGTGGATGGCCCAAGGCTACCTTAAGGAGACTCCAAGTGGAGATGCGTAGCTGGTTGGAGATGAATACTGTCAGGTCTTTGCAGCACAGTAAGATTTTGAGATGAACATGAGACTTAACGTGCATGATATAGTGCATGATTTTGCCCTATTTTTGACCAAAAATGAATGTATAGCCAAGGATATCAATGAATGATTTTGTCATATTGTTTGTTTTTACGTGGTTTCAAGTTCAAGACATGTAGCTGTTAATATAATAATTATTGAAGACTTATATGGTCGGTTAACTTCAAGTTCTATGAAATTAACAGAGATACGTGTAAACTAGTACAAACATTTATATTAATAAAAAAATAATCTTAGTTGACCAAACACGGAGAACTCATATGCGAACGGATTCACCATTTAATGTCTGTTCGATATGTGTTTTAAGAACGTTTTAAATTTTTGTTATTGTTATTTTAAATTAATTTTTTGATGTTTTAAAATATTTTTTTTGTATTAATATTAAAAATAATTTTTAAAAAAATATATAAAAAATATTTTAATGTATTTATAAATAAAAACAATTTAAAAATCAACTACAATTACAGAAAAAGCTGTTTAGGAGACCTCTTTTCCTGTGTCCATTAACTAAGCAAAAGGTCTTCGCAGTCTCTTGATTGCTTCAAGTCATTGAATTTGCCAGGGTCTTCAATCTAAAAATACCAAACGAAAATTGATACATTTGGGACACCTAAATTTGGCACATTAATTGTTTATTTTTGTCATCCTTGCCAAAAACCATGTGTAAATCCGAGTGCAAAATCATGATTTTACTATTTTAATTAAGTTTATTGATTTTATATGAATCAAATCTAATTTTATTAATTTTCAAGTTTGCAGTCCAAGTTGACATGTTAGTTTCATGATGACTTATAAAATTATATAATTTTATAAGTTAATAAGTGATTTTAACAATAATAATTAAGATTATATTTGAATGTATTTTTTTAGGTGCATTTAGATTAAAAAAATATTATACAATTTTTTTTCAAATGTTTTTGATATAAAATGTCAGAATTATCTAAAATATGATTATATTAACTCTTTTAAAAACATTTAAAGTTTTGATGTTTGTCCATCCTAACATGTTTTCTTTGCAAAAATACACGCAGCGCATTACTATAGGCTCTAGTAATTGTAATCATATTCAGCGGAGTCGGTTTAAGGTTAATTAGATCTTGGCAGAACTATAAATTAGATATTATTATTTTATTATTATTATTATAATGTCTAATAAATGAAGCTTGGATTAATTTTCTTTTTATATTTTGAGTCTTTTGTTAAATAAAAATAATTTTTATTTATAACATCAATATATTTTATCTATTTTTGAGGCCTATAACTAGTTCTTCATGTTTTTTTTATTGTTTTATTTTCTTGAGATTTACTGTAATTGTATTAACTAGTTTCTCTTGCTTTTTTTTTTTTAAAAAAAAAAATCAAAATGTTTTACCATAAGTGAATGATGATGAGTTTTGGTTAGAAAAACATAGGGAGAGAAGGAAACGAAAAACAATGTCATTCCCACTAAAATATTTTTGTTTGGACATATATTAAATTAATATATATTTGTTTATTTTTTAAAATTTATTTTTTCTTTTAACTTATCAAAATAATTTAAAAATATTATAAAAAAATTAATTTAAAATAAAAATAGAAAAAAATCATTTTTTAAAAAATAATTTACAGGAAAATATTTTTCTTGGACTTGAATATATTTTTATCGTGAATTAAAAAAGGATTAGAAATAGATAGGGGGGCATGCCGAATGTGACCAGCCGCTCAGGACAAGGTGTCTTGTCAACACCCCAAGCGGTGACCTCACGAGTTTCGGCTCATCCATGACCAGACATGTCCCTGGTTGGTGCTAGCTGCGGCTAAGAAGGCATGAAAGGCCAGGAAGAATTAGGGCTAGGATGGCTCTTGGTGTTAAATAATTTCTTTTCTTTTCGTTTTTTCTTACAGAATGTTCGGGAAAGGAGAGAAACGTTAGATTTTTTTTAAAAAAATTAATATGTGCTGTGGATTTTAAATTAAACAGTAATTACAATTTAGAATTTATTAGACTTCAGTGGTGGATCAATCATCATGAAATGAATGCAAAAACTATATTATATATATAAAAGATTTTATTCTAATTAAAATATGTTAATGAAAAGCTTATGGTTTTCTTAAAAGAATAAAAATTTATTGACGATTATTTTAATAGTTAATCAATTATAATATTAAGCATATATCATATTAGTTTTTCATTACATGCTTTAAAGTAATTAAAAAAACAACAAAACATTGGATTGGCTGTCTTTTGGGGTGTTTAAATATCGATCATTCAACCTCCTTGATTGACTATATTTGTGAATTTTAAATTTAATTTATTTTCTAAATGAAATATATATTTTTATTTTTATAGCCAATTAGTATTTTCAAATCTGATCTGCATGCTCGATTCACTGTCCAATTAAAACTAGAGAATTAAAAAAACATTATTATTTGATGACCTAAGTTGTGTTTTGAATCTGCACATAAGATTGTAAGAAAAACGCTAAGTTTAACGTATAGTTTTGGGTCCCTATGATATAAAATGTATAATTTTGTATGATTTGTGTTCATCGTCATTATTGTTGATATGACTTGCACCCTCATGTGAATTGATTTGATTTTAGATTATAATGGAATCAACATTTTGGTACCATAGAGCGTGCCATAAAAAAATTAAAATTTATATATTAGGTTTTTAAAATATTTTTTTTTTCTATAAGAATCTCAAATAACCGAGATTTTATTGACTCACCTGGATCTATGAATAAAAATTTAAGAAAATATGATAGCAATTACTTATTAAAATATTTTTTATTTATAAATTCATGATTAAAAAATAATAAAAATATATTTTTTCAAAACTTAATGAAAAAGAAGTGGACCCCATCCTCAAACACCTATATAATTGGTTGCAACTAAATATTAATAACTTATCTATCAGTTCTCAGCAAATAGATTAGCCCGCAGTCTTTAAATTAAAACCCTACTTTAGTTGCTAATTTATTGTCGATATTAACCTTAAAAATAATTAACCAGGACACTATAATTGAGGATAATATAACTGGACAAGGAACTAAAGTGTGGACTCTCGAGGTCGAAAGTGGGTGTCAAAGACCAAGCAAATCTCCCATCTCCTTGTTCCTTTCAGTTTGCTTTTTAAAGGGAATGCTCCGTGGCATGATTCGTCCTCGTCGGTCCACCCTCCATCATATAATTTTGTTTTTATATTAATAAATTTCGACCTTCACATGTAACACGTTGGACTTTTCTGATTCGTGGTCTTGCGATACTGCTTTTCTGTTTCTTTTTTTATTATTATTTTAATTATTTTAAGTTTAAATTGAATATGATTTTGTCAAATAAAAAAAAATTACCCGTTATCAATGATTTTGTTTTCACACCAATAATTGTTGTGTTTCCCCCCATGCAGCTTGTTACTCGAGTATTTAACACGATAAGTTTATATTTTGTGTTTTTAAATTATATTTTTTATTTTTATTTTAAATTAAAAAATATAGTGTTTTTAAATATTTTCACGAATGATATCAAAAATATTTTAAAAAAAATATTATTTTAGTATAATTTTTCAGAGTATGTAAAAATAATTAATAAATAACTAATTTGTCTTTGGAGACAAAAGATTATATAATTGTAGTCCGTTGGTATTATTGGTTGTTTTTTTTTATATTTTAAGTTAATGCTATAATAATAATATGCCCGTTAAGTAAAATAAAAAAAATCAAAGTTTTTATTTAATAAATATTTATGTTTTTTCAAGGTGTTTTTTGTTTTGTTTTTATCAAAGACATTATTATATTTTACTAAAATAAAATCATATTAAGTCTTATAAATTGGTGGCATGTGTGGCGGCTCTCGGTAGTTAGATGCGCCCCACGTATACTTTTAATAGATGTGATGTGACACGTGTTATCAACCAGTCACTGGTTTGTAGTTTTTTTTTTTAAAAAGAAATTATTGATTGGTCTTTTTTATTTTTATTTTTATTTTTGATATTTATGATTTGGTTTTTCTTTTCCTTGAATCTTAAATAAAAGTTTTGTTTGATCTTTCAATTTTAATTTGTAATATATCATGCTTTTTCATTTGATCTTTATTTTTATTGTTATTTTTAATTTTACCCAATCCTTTTATAATTTTTTTTCTTCTGATTATATCCTTCGATATAAGTTTATTTTGTGCTATTGTTTTTAATTTGATTCTTAATATTTGTTTTTGGTTGGAGTTATTTTTTTCTCTTCACCCTTATTTTCTTAATTTTTTGATCCTTTCCCCCTTTTGAATAAATGTTTTTAGTCATTCAATTTTTATTTTTTCATATATTATTTTTTAATTTAGTCCTTATTTCTTATTTTTTTTTAAAAAAATTGACTGACTTTGATCTCACCTCTTAATCCAAGCTTCTGTTGTGTTATTTTTTTTTCATTTTTTTTAATTTAACCCTCTAATCAAAGAAATTTAATTGCCATTTAATTTATTTTATATTTTAATTTTTACTCTTATTATTTTAATTACTATTTATTCTATTATTTTAAATATATTCGTGTAACTGGTTTTTTCTCCGTTTTGTTTTTTAGGTCCCGTTTGTTTGCTGGAAAGTGGTTTCTTTTTGGAAAGTGAATTTCGAGGAAAGTGAATTCTTGAAAAGTGAATTCCGATGTTTAGCAGTGTTATGGAAAATGAACTGGAAAATAATTTATTAATAAATTAATTTTTTTTCAAGTTTATTAAAATAATGAGGAACAAATCTTACAAATTAAAAAGTTGAATGAGAATGAAATTGAAAAAAAATATAATTTCATAAATTATCTCAAATAAAATAAATAATAATCAAAATAATAGAGATCAAATTTAATTTTTTTTTTAAAAAATAAAAGGTGAATAAATTAAAATAATAAGAATTAACATTTCATAAATTATTTCAAATAAAATAAGTAACAATAAAAAAAACGAGGACCAAATTTGATAGATAAAAAATTTCAATAAAAAAATGATAAGAAAAAAACAAATAGCAATTATAAAAAAAGAACCAAAATTAATATAAAAATTAAATTTTAAGAGATGGAATTGAAAAATAAATATTCAAAACAAATTATATATAGCAATCAAAAGTTTGAGGATCAAATTTGATATAATCAGCAAATAATGACATTTCTAAATTTTTCACAACTTCCGGAAAGTGTCCTAAAAACCAAGTCAAATTCTTCTTTGAATGGAATATATTTTCCGTTAACCAGAAAGTGTTTTCTGTTGACCAACTTTCCAGAAGACAAATAAACACAGGAAAGTTTGGAAAATGATTTTCCGGAAAGTGAATTCCAGGAAACAAATGGGATGTCTATTGGCCACCTCATTTTGTTCTTCAATCTCATAATCTCAATGTTCATTTCGAGGTTGTCGTGTTTTTTTTTATATGAAAATAGATGTTTGTTTAATATTTTTAATTTTTTATTGTTTAATAAAAATAAAATTAATTCATGAGTCTCAGTCTCAGTCAATATTATAGTTTAAATTAATAATTGTTTTTATTTAAAAAAAACATATTTATATCACTTAAATATTATTGTTTTATAAAAATAATTATAAACTCGCAGCATAACGTGTGCCGTACCTGGTTAATACACTAAAACACCATAAAGAAAGAAAACAACATGAACAACCCATATACTAAACTGCTGTCTGATGTCAGGACATAGACATTATTTGCTGTCATTAATTTTGATTAACAGTTCTTCCAAAATCATCATTACAATTTTACAATAACCAACCACTACACCGACAGTTAGAATTCTACAGAAAAAAGTCCGAGTATGCCACAAGAAAAGACTGCTCTTTCCTTGCAGCCATCATCATTTTTCAATGTTAGTCATTTCTTTTTATATATCATCATTTTACAGACAGAACTGAACATACGACAGTTTTCTTTTTGGCTGTGGCGTGTGTGGCTCTCTTTCTCTTTCTTTTGATTGATTGATTCTTTCTTTTATAGATCAAGAGCCAAGACATCAAACATATGACATCTCCCCCTCTCTCTTTGTAATAAACATCTTCTTACTTTTCACTCCTGTGTTTCTGTCAAATTCTCGTCTTTTAAAGCTCTCAATCTTTGATTGTTTCTCCTCCGGGTCTTCAGTAGTTGTTGTTTCATCTCTGGAAATTGATTGTTTTAGCGGTTGTTTTGGTGAATTTAAAGATTTGGCCATCTGGGATTTTTGTTTTGATAACAAAGATCATAGCTTTGATGGTTGTGAATATTTTTGTCTTTATAGTTTAAAAAGGTACAGCTTTGATGATTTGAATTTAATATTCAGATTTCATTTATTGTACAGTTTTGAAGCTGATTTGGATTTTCTTCTTCTTTTTGTTGTCACAGATATCTTTGCAGCAGATACTTGGAGGCTGAGCTGCTTTGTAGATTTTGTGTAAAGTTTGAAATTGTGTTTGGAGAAATTATTTAAAGAGAATCGAAAGATGACAATCGGAAATATTCCTCCAAAGAAGGAGAGAAAATCAAAGAGGACCAAGCAATTTGATGAGAATGCTCCTTTATTGCCAAAAAGGCATGAGGATGGTGGTTTTGATGAGTTTAATGGAGCTTCCTTTACTGGAGCGGTGTTTAATTTATCGACTACAATAGTTGGTGCTGGGATCATGGCATTGCCGGCCACCATGAAAGTCTTAGGCCTGGTTCTCGGGGTTGCCTTGATCATCTTTATGGCCTTCTTGACAGAGGCTTCTATTGAATTGTTGCTGAGGTTTAGCAGGGCAGGGAAGTCTGCCTCTTATGGAGGACTTATGGGGGATGCTTTTGGAAAGACCGGAAGGATTCTCTTGCAAGTTGCTGTTTTAGTCAATAACATTGGTGTACTCATTGTGTACATGATTATTATTGGTATGAGCACTTTCCTTCATTTGTGTCGTTAAATTGTTGCTATATTTCTATTTTCTCAATAACCGCCTCATGTTCTCGTGAAGTTATATGTAGTCAGTGGATTTTTTTTGTATTGTTTTGTTCATGTTTTTGGGGCTCTTATTTTTGTTCCACTTGGATCATGCTGCGTTTTAGTTGTAAAACCTGAAATTTGTTCTGTGTTGCTTAACTGAAGGTGATGTGCTGTCTGGAACATCTTCAAGTGGAGCTCACCATGCAGGTGTGCTTGAAGGGTGGTTTGGAGAACACTGGTGGAACGCCCGTGCCTTTGTTCTTCTTATCACAACACTTTTTATATTTTCTCCTCTGGCTTGTTTTAAGCGAATTGGTAAGTTGTCATGTACTCGATCAGGAAGAGTTTATGTGTTAGCTGCTGCTTCTTCCCCCATGTGTATCTTCATCAACTCCAAAGAAAAAAAAAATGATTTAGCAATTTTTGACGCCGAATCACGGATTACATCTCCATACTCTTGGCACTTTTAACAGGTTCTGGTGATTTGGAGTTGTCTGATGGCATTCTTTACTAGTAGTTCCTTTTTTCATCCTCTTATTAGTGAAAGAACAATTATTTACCGGAAACTTTCGATGTACAAGGAGCTACAGGAAGAACGTAAATTGTAAAATGGATGATAACATGCTTCCCTCTTTTCAAGTTTCTTTTTATTTTGAAAGGGTCAGGATTAATATTATTTGTTCTAGTCTCTTGTTCTTTGACCTGCAAACTATGCTTGATATGAATGCTTTTAACTTCAATATAGCATATATTATTAATTGACTTGTCCTGCTATTTTGCTTGCTTTGTTATGTAGAATGTGAAAATTATATCTTTTCCAACACCATTTTATCCCGTATTAACATTTAGTTGCTTGTATAAGTAATTACATCGTTGTTTGCCCTTAAAATCTGTTTCTTCGTATGGAGAGTGATTGTGCCATTTATCTTTGCAGATTCTTTAAGTTATACATCTGCCTTGTCAGTCGCTCTAGCAGTTGTATTTCTTGTCATCACTGTGGGGATCACAATTGTCAAGTTGATAAATGGAAGTATAGCAATGCCCAGATTGATGCCTGATGTTACAGATCTGACATCCTTCTGGAAACTCTTCACTACAGTCCCTGTTCTTGTCACTGCATATATTTGTCATTACAATGGTATGCAATATTTATCTCAAACTCACTTGGGAACTAAAGTTTTCTAATCCTGTCTTCTTTGAATTGGTGAATGATAAAAATAGGATGTAGGTTGGTGAATATTTGGGGAGTAGTAACACTCTTAGCAACTGCTAGCAACACCCTCCGAAAAAACAAAGCTGAAACTTTTATTCTCTATTTTAAGCATTAAGAATTTTCCCATGTAGTTTGAATTCTGGGTGATGCCTTGCAATATTCAGATTTTTTGTCTGCTCATGAACTGAGCACTTTTCCTCATAATTCTGCTCTAACCTTTTTAGTTTACCTACAATACTGTAATTAAATTTGGTGATATCTGTCCTTATGATTGGGTATAGATCTGTAAAACCTGACATGAATTTAAACTAGTGATTAAAGTACTGATCTTTGAGTGCGTCTTTTCCAGTTCACAGCATTGATAATGAGCTTGAAGACTCTACTCAGATAAAACCAGTAGTGCGAACAGCACTTGCTTTATGCTCAAGTGTGTACATAATGACAAGCATCTTTGGGTTCCTTCTATTCGGTGATGCAACTCTTGATGATGTGCTTGCCAACTTCGATATGGACCTCGGCATTCCCTACAGTTCTCTGCTTAATGATGCTGTTCGTGTTAGCTATGCAGCTCATCTTATGCTAGTGTTTCCAATTGTCTTCTTTCCATTACGACTCAACTTGGATGGCCTACTCTTTCCTTCAGCACGACCTTTTCATCAGGCAAACAGGAGGTTTGCACTAGTCACCATTGGGCTTATCGCTACAATCTTCTTGGGTGCAAATTTCATTCCAAGCATCTGGGATGCTTTCCAATTCACTGGAGCAACTGCTGCAGTTTGCCTTGGTTTCATTTTTCCGGCTTCCCTTACTCTCAGGTGAGTTCTTCACTGGCACTCGCAATTTCAGCTATTATCCTTTTCTTTTCATGATTGATTTCTTTTAATGTGTTGTTATAATTTATGTGTTGAAGTTTGTAGGTTTCTGATTCAGGATAAATATTGACAATTGATTTGATCAATAACTTTTATCGTAGTGATTATGATAGGTCATACAAATTATGAAGGAAGATTAACTTGCTAGCCGGTGATTACCTGTGAAATAACATCTTTTGAATTGATTTGAATTTTGCTTGGAGTTCAAACCTGTTACAGTATAACATCTTTTCATTCGTACTTCGAAGCACCATAATTTGGTATGACATCTTGCTGCATTTAAGCATGGTTTAATAATAAGAATGAGTTTGGGATATTGAGCTGCATTGGAACTGAATGGATTTTCTTTTGTTGAAATCATACCAGGAATTATGACCATTATGCTTTATTTAATACGCAGAACCCTGTGTTCAAATTTTAATAAGATCTAGAAATGGGAGTGAAAGGGTACAATAGATTCTTGTTTTGATGTTCTGCAGCATGTCCGGGAGACTAAATTTTGAATCTTTGAGCCTTCCAACATGCTGGAAGTGGTTTATAGCCCTGAATTTTTGGACTCTTTCGAGGATTTCAATCTCTTATAGGCTTTACATAGTCTTTTCGAACAAGGAAATTGGATAGTTGTGGCAGAACAAGAATATATTTTCCTGTTATTTGATTTCCATCGAGTGTGTATCATTGTTTTACAAACTTGGAAATACTGCTTAACCAATTTATGTATTCTCTTGTTTTGCCTTGTTTCAGGGATCGCCACAATATAGCAACAAAGAGAGACAAGATCTTGTGTGTTTTTATGATTGTGCTTGCCGTCTTCTCTAATGCGGTGGCCATATATAGCGATGCCTATGCCTTGATCAAAAGGAACCCGTCGCATCGTGAATGATCTGCCTAGCTGCTCAAAGTTGGCGAATGGACTCAGATGCGGCCATTTTTCCAGTGCTAGAGGCCTGATTGGCACAAGAATCTCAAGATGGAAAATGCAAGTCCCTCGACAATATGCAACTAGAACTTCAATAAGAACACTGAATCGATGTATAAAATCAATTTGCTGGAGTACGTGAGATCTATCCTTTTGAACCTCCTAGTATGTGCATTAGTGTGCTGCTTTGTGCTTGAATTTGCTGTGATGATGAAAATGAAACAATAAAAATAAAGAATCATGATATGCATGACTTTGCTTTCATCTTTCAGTCAAGGATGTCAATTCTATTTCGGTTGGTATTTAATTTTTTTTAATTGGAATGAAATATTTTAGCTTTAGATCGGCCCACCGTTTTATATATATATATATATATATATATATGCAAGTTCAAAATTTTTTTGGTACAAATCCAGTCTCTTATAGGTATCCACTAACAAGTTCGAGAGCCATTAAAATTTAGCCAACCAATCTTGAATAATATTTCAAGGTGAAAGTAAAACTTAGCTCGAACTTCAATTTAATTTAGACAAACCAATTCTAAACAATTATTCTGACTCAATTAACACGAGAGAGAAATAGGTGCAGGGACTAAATAAGCAAGAATGAGATTTTAGAGATACCAAATGGACCTTCGATTGCAAAGAAAACCTAGTACTAATAAAACTTTTAGAAGCTTTGATGATGTCCTTGATGGCCCTGCCACTGAGTTTAGGGTCTGGTTGAAGCTCCTTGATGGTTCTGCCATTGAGTTTAGGGTCTGGTTTTTTAGTTTCTTTGTTACTATCATTTTATTTTAATTAGACTTCCATAATTCACAAAAAAAATTACGATCTTGAATTCCAACTTGGGTTTCGGTTGTGCGTGACAAACAGAGTTGAAAAACACTTCTTTTGTGGAATTGAAAAACAAGAAGATATGGAGAAGAGAGTTGTGGTGAAGACCATGGCGATGGTGTTGTGAACGAAGGTGTATTTGTGTTTGAGTACTATAGTAACAAGATTATCAATTGAGGTTATATATATATATATATATATATATATATATACTCATTTTAAAATGTTAATTCAATAAGTATAAATTTAATTTAAATTTAAAGATAAATTGACTTGAAATTATATAATCTAAAATATAAATACAATTAAAAAAGTGGCATTGAACCAAATACAATTTGATTTAAACAAAATAACATAATTTTTTTTATATAAATTAGCTTGACATTATGTAATTCATATTTGAAACACAATTATAATAGTGGGAGTTGAACCAATATTACTTGATCAACTTGATGAGTCCAAAAATGATATGGACAACTATTAAAGATATAGTTTGACTTGAAAATAAAATAAATTGATATAATTTTAATAAATTAAATTGAAGTTATGTAATTCATATTTCAAATACAAGTAAAAAAAATAGAAATTGAACTATGACCTAATCAACTCAATGAGTCCAAAATTAACCTGGATACCTAGTAAAAATATAGTCTGACTTAAAGAATAATTAAAATGACATTTTTTTAAGAAAAACATTGAGTCAACAATATATTTGATTGATCTGAGTCAACATGAGTTAATTTTTCAAATTCATGATTTGAGTCATGAGACCATTATAACCCTAAGTAAAAAAAATTATGAAGGTCATTTATCAATAAATCTATTGCTGAATGATGAAATTGAAAAAACAAAATCTAAAAAAACACAAAATATAATCTTTTGAAACAAAATTATAAATTTGATTAAAATTTAAAAAGTACCATTGATAGTCTCGTAAGATATTTTTAAACTCTGATTACTCTAAAGTCTTAATATGAGATATAACAATATGTTAATATTCTCTTCATATAATCTTACTCTGATCTAAAATGGGAGTTGGACCAATATGATCTTTTCAACTTGACAAGTTCAAAAATAACTTGTATAATTAGTAAAATTATAGTTTGATTTAATAAATAATAATTTAAATGACATATTTTAAAAAATAAAATTAAAATAAAAGTATATTAGATCGAACCAAGTTAACATGGATCAACTTTCCAAATCCGTGATTTAGGTCATTATATCATAATAACCCAAAAAAAAAAAATATAAAACTTATTTATCAATAAATTTATTGTTAAATGATGAAATAAAAAAAATCAATCTAAAAACAACACAAAAAATAACATTTTGAAACAAAATTACAAATTTGAATAAAATTATAAAATTACCATTGATAGTCTTGTAATTTTTAAACTCCGATTAACCTAAAATGTTAACCTGATATATAATAATATGTCATGAAACTCATTATAAAAGTCTATCCTGATCTAAATGTCGAATTGGAAGGTATGATTGATATTATAAAATTAGATTTATTTTGATTTGTTCTGTTTTTAAACTAAAACAAGATATATCGCTCATTGTAGATGGAACAAAATAAAATTGAAGACCTTGATTAGTACCACAACGAATTTAAAATTTAGTATTATTTATTTATTTAAGAGATATTTAAGCTCTATTCATTTTCGTGTATAAAATTAGCCAAGTTGCTCAACCTTGTTTAGTTTAGCTAAAAAGAGGGTGTTTGAGTTTGCAATTCAACCTGCTTTTTTTTAAATTAATTTTTCTTTTGCTTAATATTTTTTAATCTTTTGAATCCTTTTAATGTATTGGTGTTAAAATTATTTTTGTTTTTAAAAAATAATTATTCCGATGCATTTATTTTTTATTAAATTAATTTTGTTTTTGCTTAATGTTTTTTTAATGTTCTGAATCCTTTTAATGTGATGGTGTTAATTTTTTTTAAATAAAAAATATTATTCTAATACATTACTGAGCAAAAAATACTTTAAAAAATAACTAAGATCACTCTTCCAATAACTCTCTCAAAGTCAAGTTTAACCACAAAATTTAAAGATAATATGAATCAATTTGAGCAATTTAATAGTGGGCTTAAATTGTGGATCAGCATGATATATAATTTGCATATTTATTTTGGGAAATATTGTAAAAACAAATTTTGTATTATTTTCATGTTATACAATATTTATTTAGAAGGATAGAAATAAAAAAGTAAGAAATTATTTTAGGAATCTTTTTTGGTTAATATATTGTGAGTAAACAACCTTCTTCCCACATTTGCTGTGAGTGAATCATATTAGCAAATCTTATAAATCAAATTATTGAAGTTTTTTTAGGAAGAATATTCAATAAAGTTAGTATTATTCATGTGATATTGAAAAATGTATTATTTATTAAAAATATACATGAATTTTTTTTTTTCGTGAACAAGTTCAAGACCAATAAAAAAAGAAAAAAAACAAACGTACATAGAACATATGGTTTAATTCAGATAAATCAATCTTAAACATCACAACACTTGCTCGATTCACTTAAATTACTGGTCCACTGGAGTTATGTAGAGTGAGATGATGACTGAATTATGTAAGAATAAAAAGTAAAGGAACTAGATTAACAAATTTGTAATTATACAGGTAACGAATGCGCTTTAAGAGGAAAGAAAACCCAGTCGGTACTCATCAAATTGGCGTCCCTGCACCGAGCCATGGCGTGTCCAAATAAGAAAGAAGCAGGGATGCAGCAGAAAGACAACCTCGCGGACTCACTCAACGATCTCTTCACGAGCGTATCAAACATGGTCAAATCTGAACTTCAGGTATCAAAATAAGAGAACCCATTTTCCCATGTTGTTTAATTCCAATTAATTTACGTCCCTTTTGGGTTTTTCAAGGGGACAAACAATCAGTTGGAGCTACTGGAGAAGATGAATGCAAGAGTGAGTGAGGAGTACAAAGGATTCGGTGACGTGGCATCTGGGCTAAGGGTAAATGTGGAGCAATTGAAGGGGAAGAGTGGTAATTTTGAGGAGTATGTGCATCAAATTGAGGAGATAGAGAAACAAGTTACTGAATTTGAAGCTGTTATTTCAGTTCTTGATAAGTATGTTTCGTTGTTGGAATCTAAAGTTAAATTTGTGTATCACCAGCACCCGCACCCGCACCAGCACCAGCACCCTACTTAACCAAATATTGGTTTTTGTTAGTTTGTACTGGTTTGGGTAAATTCAACTTTGTTGAGAATAATTGAGAAAGTTTCGTTTCCTCTGGTTTCAATCTATAAATATCTATTTTCCTTGTCACTTGGGACAGACATAAACATAATAAATTCACTTTCCCTTTTGAATTCACCTGTTTGTCACCCGCAAGTAAAAGAAAAACCATCTTCACTTGCCAAGGAAGATTTAGATGTCTCTGATGGTCCCTCCATGGGGCTTAAACTTCTGGCCTTATTGTTCCGCAGATCAAATACTATGTTTCTCTGCAGCAATTTCTGCTAGTTCCAGTGTAGGAATTGAAACAAAGAAACTAGACAGTGGCATTTGACATAGGGTGTAATAAACAAGGATGGTGGTGGTGGTGGTGCTGCTGCACATCTATGCTGTTGCACGAGGCCTGAACAGCTGCTGGATGAGAGTTTTGAATGCATTTAATCTAGACTGGAGCCTAACTTTCTTGACAGGCAACACACGTAAAGGGAAACATGAGAATTAAGGAGGGCATATGCTAGAATTATTTCCTTCGCAGTCTCCTCCTTTGAATTCTGATGCATCAACACTTGGAGATTGCTGACGCAGGGTTGGGGAGTTGTTAAACACATCTGAATTTTTTTTTTTTCGAATGAAAATTATAGGAGAGGAAGAAAGAACCTGGTCTCGTTCATGAACAAGTAGTCTAGGAATTTAGTGAGAAACTTGGCCTGAATGCTATTTAATCCATTTTTGTAAACTGTCGATATTGATTAAAAGCACGAGGAGCAAATCGAGATTAGCAAGGCAAAAAGACAGAACCACTACTTTTTCAGCACATTGGAGCTCATAAATAGCTGCAAAACAAAGTGATTATCTATCTATTCATCATATGATAACGCTAACTATCATCACTAATTTACGATTACTGTTTATAAGCAATACATGATAACCATTTAAAAACCAGTCCCCAGTATTTTTACTCGCGCTGCCTAAATTTACATTTGAATTAATAATTGTAAGCATCGACTATGGGTTTCCAATATTTGTTACAAAAGGCACTAGCCTCCTATATTCCTTTCTCCTCTCTAGATCGCGGTTGTCAAGTACGCGACCGAGTATAAGGCGTGTGTTCTGCAAAGCCACCTCTCTAGATGGAATTCCTGATTCAGTCCCCCCTTGTGATGCTGGCATGTGACCCGTACCAAATCCTGAACCCATACCATATTGCAAGGGCCCGCTCCGAGCTTTAAACGAGGTCTGAGGAGCTAACGACTTTTCATCAGCTCCGTTGTCATATGACCCTGGCTCAGGAGGGTGAGAACCTGTCAATGAACTGCAGCTCTGCAAAAGTGCTTCCAGTACACTCAATGCCTCAAAACACAAGGAACTCTCCACCAGCTGGGACACAATTGCATACATACGTGGACTTTGAGAAGCATCCATGGGAGTGTGCTGGAGCAATGCCTTGAGCATTAGCAGTATCACACGCTGATACACAACTGGCCCTTTCTCTAGTAGCTGGAGCAAGTGTCCAAAAGCCAGGGCAGAATGTTTTGGAAACCATTCATTGCACATTAGAGGGGAGACACAAGCAAGAAGGGTATCGATGCTTTTGATCTCTCCATGGGCATAAATCACAAAAACAGTGGCTAATTCATCCAATGATTTTGCTCGACACCATTGTGCAATGTTGTTAGCAACAAAGCAAGCCTTCTGCCATTGCTGGAGTGGCAAAGCAGGCACTGCCACTGTATCCTTGAGTTGCAAACAGAGCCAAGGAAGTAAACCTGTGATGTGCATGAGGAGCCTTGTCTCTCCATCCCCAAGTATAGAGTCACATGAATGCACTGTGATCCGTGACAGGACCTCAATGGAGACACCATGACTGACATTAGACATGAGGCCTTTAAGCACAAGTGGCTGCAACCCTTCAAATGCTGGCAAATTCCCACTGGGTGATGCCAGTGATTCAATTCTTTGAAAATCCCCATTGTCACCACCAGTGTCAAGCTCATCATGAGGCATGCTTGAAAGCAGCACATTTTCTGTTGTTTGGTCCTCAAATGATAGACGATCAATTACGCGTGAGCAGAGCTCAAGAACCTGGCAGTAGACATGAACAAAATCTGTGTGCATCATGGCTACACAACCCCAAAAGAGTTGGGGGTAAAGTATCACCTTTTCTGGCTCCATATTTTCCACCATTACTTGCAGTGTCAACAGAATTTCCATGATGAATCCCAAAACCAGGGGTGCTGGGTTTCCTAGGCACCTATGAAGGCATTTAAGGAGTGATACACATGTGTCACTTTTGACACTAGGTCGCAATGCACGATATATCTGGAGCGAGCGACATGCAAGGTGTCTTGCTGTGCACTCCATAGCCCATTTGAGTGCCTCAGCACCCCATGTCTCACGGAGATCTCCTTGGAAGAAGATCGCATCAACCATACTCTGAACTAGTGCAGACAGGAGCGCTGCACTTGGAAGTTCAAATCTTACAACAGTGGGGTCCTCATTTTCCCACATCATGCTCCCACGCTTTGACTGGACATACTTGATTAAGCTCACAACCTGCTGTTTGTTCTCTCCATCACTGTTTTCCACCTCATACAATTCCAAGTGTCGGCCTGCAAGCGAGTATAAGAGATTAACAAGCAAATTCTGGCAGTGCTCTAGCACAATATCTTCTGAACTATCCATTGAAACAAATGTGACATGAAAAAGAAGAGGCAGATGTTCGCGAAAATCTTCGTCATTCTCGTATGCAATTTCTGCCAGTAGAATCAACGCTATATCTGCATGGGTGAGTGAATGTTGTTGATGCCCCTGCAAGGCCGACTGTAGTTCTTTGGCACTGACACCATGCATACCGACTCCAGGATGCAACCCATCTTCACCAGAGTTGGGTGTGTCAATGAGGTAATCCCCACTATCACGAGAAACATGCCGACTACGCAAACTTCCAGTTGAACTTCTAACTCCCATTAAAGGACCTGACATGTTCACCAAAGCTGGAAGAAGCTGCCCTGACCTTCCTGCGGTTACGGGGACAATGTTCAGCTCAGGAGGCATTGGACTTAGAGGGCCTGAGACACTTCGTCCAGTCACACCAGCTGTTCGCCAGCTCAGACTTCCACTAGTATTCCTGAGGGGACCATCAAGTGAACCCCGAACGAGTAACGGAGACATATGTGGCTGGGTGTCCACAACGGTTGAAATTTGGGCTGCTGCAGGCCCCTGAGAGAATTCCAACACAAAATTTCCATTTGCGTCACCCTTACTTGCACTTGGCACAACTGGTTCAATGCTATCTTCTAACCTCCGCTGAGCCAATTGATAAACCAGGTGATCAATTGTGCACTGTGGACATATCCGTGCTAAATATAGACTCACCCGCTTTGCAACAGAGAAATATGTGGCAAATGCACCACTTATTTCAGCAGATGCATTTGAATCACAATCTTCAATCCCTTTTGTTATTAAGAAATCTAAAACTGGACTAATATTCCTGGGCTTGCTAGCAATTGTGCTCCATAGTTTTTCAATTTCATCAGGGAACTGATCCCCATGTCGCCATGTCACATAGTAGAGGCTCTTCAATAATCTTTCACTCCAACCTGAGTCCATGAGTTTCCAGAAATTGAGGTTCTCAATCCATGGAGCCATGCAGGTTAAGACTTGATGTTGTGCTATTATATCAACAGCATCAAGTTGCCTCTGCATGATCTCCTCACAGAGGAGCTGGCTTAATTCAGGATGATCTTTGGCAAGCTTACAAGAGAGCTTATACTGGAATTGTTGGTAGGAATCGGGGAGGTTACCAACAACAGCAGCTCGATAGCTTCCTGAACCCTCAATGCCATCCCCAGCCCACTCGCGGACAGAAAGTGTCTCTAGCATTTGAAGGGCATCGTCACGGATCTGTCTATTTGGGTCAACGACTTTATAGAGGATGAGGCTCAAGAGCCTCTGTATTTCACATTTTGGTATCTCTTGGCACATGTAGACCTCAGCCAGCACACTGAAGTAACCATCCGCTATAGCAGCATCAGAGTAGTAGCACTGGACAATTTTTGAGATAATTAGTTTCTTATAATGGAGACAGCTATGTCTCATTTATGATCATAAAATAAACAAAAAAGTAAGCTTGCTCAGTGCTGCATTATTTACATGCAATGCCATATAAGTAGATTGGCAAAGAGAGAAAAGTCTGGCCAACCTTTAAACATACTGAAGGTATTGCATGCATGCACCATCTCATTTTCAATCCTAATTGAGATGCTGAGATTGTTTTTCCTTATTGTTAAAAATGAAAAAAAACAGCAATAACTTAACTGCACAACTCAGGCATGTGGTTCTATTGTACATGCACAGCAGTCCAAGGGAAAAGGAGTACCTGATCAATGCAAGAGGGGAAAAGGTCCAAGTTTGTGAGGAGAAGGTTCTTTAAAGCCAATTTTGCTAAAGAGACACGATGGTGGCTACCCCTGTGTCTATCACGACCAGCAACTCCACGCCCACTTTCTACATACTTGGAATAAGATGGGGTTGATGGGGAGTAACCAAATGGAGCCCTTGGAGCAGGATCATTGAACAGGCTATTGATCCAAGATATCACCCGACCACTCATTTTTCTTGCATTGTCATCAAAACAAGGACCATGTAAAAGTGAAGCCATTGCATTCATGGAAGCCCACTGGATTGCCTCAATTTGTTCATTCAGTTCCTTATCAAATGAAATTTTGTCTATTGAGTCTTTTGAACGGTTATGCTGTGAGGCCTTATAGCGTTCAACTTCACGTCGGTAATCACTAACTCCATCCTGCCCCCATGTGCTGCCAGTGTCATCACTCCAAGAGAGGAGAAGATCGAAGAGTCTTTTTCTAGTTCGGAGATCGAACTTTTCGGACCTTGCCTCAACAAATTCAGGTGCAAGGGATCTCAAAACTGAAGCAAGTGCATAACGGAGAGGTTGCATTTCTTGAAAGCTCTCAGGGGGTGCTGAAAAGATTTGCCTTGTTGTTTCATCAATGAACCTGAGATAATAGAGACGGAAAAGACGTTTGTGCCCCAGTGTGCCAGGCCAGATATTCTCAGCAACAGTTCGGTATATATTCGCAATGTGAATGCGCAGTTCCTCACGGCGAGGTTTTTGACTTTGTACCTTGTGGATGAGATATCCATTTAGTATGAAAATCCAAAATTTCAGAAATTAAAAAAGAAAAAAATTGAATGATATGGAACGAAAAGGAGATTGTTATCAGCCATTTCAGATTGGGTGATTATATTTTAGTATGTTGGCGAGAAGACAGGTCCAAACCCAGCCTGCTCCCTCCAGTAACACTCAATTGGAGCTTGACAACCTAGGCTAAAAGAGAAAACATAACTCTATTCCTCAATCAATTCTTCAAATCAATGTTTAAATGAACTCTTAGATTGATATAACATTGAGAACAACTTCGAAATTAACAAGAAATGGGTTGGTCCAGAAACAAAGTAAAGAAAGAGTAGCTCTAATGATTGGTTTAAACAGACCTAACCTTTCCAAACTAGCTTGGGTAAGCTATGTAGATCCTTTTTCACCATTCCCTGTGATTGTTCAAATGCTTCTTTAACTATTCAAAACCAACATTCTTGGGATATCAATTGAGAATTTTTAAAGAATGCCGATTAGGAAAATGCCAAAGCCTCAGATTGAGGACATGGAACACTGGGAGCACCCAAAGGGAAGCTATGTTAATTTTCACAGATAGAAAACCTGAAGGTGACAGCACTTTGATATATGCAACTTATCAAAGAACGACATCAAACACTGGGAACAGAGCTGCATTACTATTTTAAATAGCCAATCTCTATGTCTATATTCTCACAAGTAATTTAATTTTAATCATATGATAATTGAAGATGCTTGTTGCATGGCAGAAAACTACTTGGATTTTTTCCCTACTGGTATTATATTGACTCCTCTTAGGGTACCAGCAATCAACATACTTTTCCCCAGAATATATGACACAAATACTCAATGAATTGCACTAGGGGTTATGGCCCACACTTCATGAATTTACAAATAACAGCCATGAAAATCAAATGTATCATGTTTAGTGCATTTGTATACTCTGTACCTTCCATTTAGGTTTTCCCTCAGTTTCCAAAGATATCTCATCAATAAATGCTGAAAGCTCACTAAACATTGTTTCACAAGCTTCCAGATGTGAGTGGCCAAGAGCCATGGTTGCTGCATGCTGTCGAAGGAACCAATTTGAGCATTAGCAATAAACAAACAAACAAAATAAATCATTCAGGCATGAAAGTTAACAATATTGAAGTCCTCTAATGGTTTATTAATTGTTTGTAGTGAACATGTCTACTGGAGAAAACCACCCCCTCTTCCCGTTATCAACCAATTAACACCTTCACCTTTGTGATAATATAGGCATGATATGGCAAAAATTGGGACATCGCATGTATAGCACACAGCAACTGTTAACAGATACAAGTTCAATAGAAGACAGCAGGTTCAATTCTCTTCAGCATAAACAAAGGGATGAAGTTACAAGCACAAGACATAAATTGCATTACTCCTGGAAAAAAAGAGAAATGGAAAAGACAAAGCACTCTGACAAATACATGACAGATAATACAGCCAAATATTATGCTCAGTGTAAATAAACACAGAAATTTCAGATCACACAAGGTAGACTGAAGTGAGTAAATTCCTACCATCAGATGACAGTCATATATGGGTTACCAACTAATAAGCCCTTAAATGTTTTATTTGATAAAAGATAAATTCATTAGAAGAAAACAAAAAAAAGAAGAAGACAGAAGATGGGGAATCTTGCATGACTAAACGCTTCAGATCTGAAAAAATAAAATAAAATGGAAGGGTGTTGTAGGACCAGATGAGCAAAATCAACAAAACAAGATAACAAATATAGAATAGAAACCAAAATCACCAATAAAAGAGACAGACTTGATCTTGAAGGGATCAAAACACGAGAGACCCACTCAATTTTGACAAAACAAACCAAGAGTGACATAACTGAATGTCTTGGTGCTTATTAATATGCACCAACACATATAATAGAAAAACCTAATAATTCTTAATTCAATGAGGAATCTAAAATCCTAATTTAATTACTGAATATAAATCCTAACATTCCCTATTTAGTAGAATATAGAACAATCATACGATATTAAAATTCTTAAGTAAATAAAACCAATTCCCATTGTTGCCTTCATTCTCCATTAAAGGACCTTCTATTCCCAAAGCATGTAAACTAGAGATGATCCTCTAAATAGCGGTTCATCACAAGGAAGCTAAATAACATGTCCAATCCCACAACAATTATTTAAGAGCAAATAATTCTTCGATTAAATAATTTATTTTCATTCACACAGTCCAAATTACAGCAACATAGCACAGCCCTATAAAAATTGCAACCGTTCCCCATAAAAAGGTGACTTCTTTCAAAAGCTAAACATTCACTGTCAACCTGACATAAACAGATTGCTAACAGGAACACAGGTACATTTAGCAAACATGCAGCAAGAAAATAAACACTTTTAGTGGACTCCCACGTAAATTTAATCCATGTTGACATTACCATCCTGATGGAACTGAGGACATAAAGTTTACCTCCATGCTGATTTTTTCCCCTAGAAAGAAGAGATATTAAGGTCCAGTTAAAGAACAGAGGTTGGTTGGAGAACTAAACGTCTATGCATCTTATTTTAAGCCTAAAAATACAAAAGAAAATGTTGATGTACCCTTTCCTCACTTCAACACTCACTTTTAGATAGTGGCTCATTACAAACTTAAAATTAAAGAAGCAAATGGATACAAATCCATTGAACTAGAAGAATTGCTAGTAACATGCACTTACTAGGTTTGTTTCAGATCCAGATTTTAAAGAGAGGAAAATAAGATGGTAGAGATCTTTGGTAGCTGTTAAGCCATCAGATTCTCTAGTATCTGGTGGACATGAACATGCAAACATTGCATACATGAGCCATTGATCCAGTTTGTTATCTGCATCTTGTGACTGATGAGCCTTCCCCCCTAACTCAATGGGAGTAATGTGAGCAAGGCGTTGGATGACCTCCAGCCTGCCAAATCAAAATTGAGAACAAAATGACATCAACCATATCTAGTTTCCTTGAGAATCAACAGACATGAAGAGCTTGATTAAACACTGTGAACAATAGCATCAAGAACAAATCGGCATCATAACCGGGGTTCTATTCATTTCTTCATCTCTAAAACTAAATGGTCATATCTCAATTAAAATTAAGATATATTTGACAGGAGAACCTAAAGGCTTATGCTACACTTGTAGTCGAGTAGTACAAAGATCAGAAGAACTTAATAAAACCAACACACCCATACACAACCACAAACTACACACCTTTTCCGTTTTACTAAATCATATAACTAATAACTCAAAAATCCACAATGAGAATACTGCCTAGATTAACAATTCTATGGTAAAAGATATTGCAGATAGAAGCAATGGACAAATGGTGGTAGAAGTGAATGACAATTCAACATGATGGTACTAATATATCAATCAAAATCTACTCACTTTGCATCCTGAACAGAGCTTGGGCATAGATCAGCAGCATATTTAACGAGTTCACTAAGACACCTAGCCCATCTATTCTTATCAGGAGTCTCAAATATGATCGATTGAAGTGTCACTTCAGGAGGAATTGCATCAGATTCTCGTCTCATATCAAATGGGCGCCCAGTGTCCCAATAACAGCTCTGAACAATGTCATCCTGTAATCTTGAAACCTCTAAGTTGCGAATATGATAAGGAAATTTGCATTCAAAAGACTGCAACTTGCATGAAATTAAAGAATAGATACAGAAAAATATCAAAGGTGGAAAACTACAAATTAGGATGTCTCACCCCATGTTCTTCAAGGACATCAATCACGAATATTGGTTCCACTTCATTTCTTAAATTATGGTCCAGTTGCTCCCGTAATGTACGGTCTCGTATATCATTCCTTAGAGCACGTACGCAGCGTAATAACTCCAATGCTGTATGCCTAATCTGGCTGTCCACAGAACTAAGGAAGATCAGACCAACTGCATCAATCTCCGATGCACGAAACTCTATCACTTCAGATTGTTGGAAAGTAGACTTCTTAAATCCATCATTTCGCTGCACCCCACGCTTTGCATCAGCAGCCTGGAATTCTGGATCATTGTTCAAACAACTTCTCCAAAAGCGCATTAGTTCCAGCAGGCGTCCCAGTGATGTTTGAATGAGAAGAGGGAATTCATCGGGAAGCCGAAGGATAAAGTTGGCCATCCCCCTCATAACTGCAAATCGACGGTGTGGAAGATAGCTAACAATGCGGTTCAATACTTGCACTGCTTCCTCGCGGACACCAGGATCAATGCTTATTCCATGTTGTGGAATTATTTCAGTTATTCTATCACTTCGGCCAACTTCCTCTATCAGGTATGGTATACACTTCAGGACTGACCGGAAAAGATATCCCTGAGACTTTTCCTTGGTTACAGCATCTAAGGAAGCACAATTTTTTATTTCATATAAGCCATTTGCAGCTAAGAATAGCACAAATTAAAAGCACCGTGCAGGTTAAAAAAAGAGAGAAAGTAACGAGGAGAAAAGCCAGGAGTTCATGAAAGCAATGGATTCTGTGGCAAGCATACATGCAAGACCAGTGAAAAAAAATACACCATATATAACACAGATCTATAATCTCTCCTGAACCCTACACGGTCAAGTGCATTGAAAATGAGAATCATAATCCATCATTCATGGTATTATTCAGCTCTCTCTATTTAGTTGAAAGAAAAGGGGTATAAGGCTATGTTTACATTTGTGACGCTGCTAGCAGTAGTCAACTGTTGCCTCTAAAAGCTAAATAACACCACTCAACTAAATCTTCATCCCATACTAATTGAAGTTGTCTAATCAAGTCAGTTTGGGATCAAATCACAAGGCCTTATTGACATTCATCCAAAACTCATTGGATATCCATCAAGTGTTAGTGCAAGTAAAGTAAACCTATCCTAAAACAAAGAGCTGGAATGAAAATTATCCCCATCATGAATCAATGGAATAAGATGCTAAACTACATTTTTCAAGTCCATTTATTACTTCATGAACTAGTTGCTAAGCACAATTGATTCTAGACATTTTTTAAAAAGATATTACCACTTGTGGCCTTTGAGGAAGTCAAGAGAGCCTGACAGTAGATCCTGTGACAAGATCTCAAAATTGATTCGATTGCAGCCTTCACTTTTGGAATGTAGTGACCAATATCATGCCCTGTTTATGCAATCAAATCAAAATGATGCTCAGTTAAACAGCTCTTAACAAAATCAAAATGATAATATCTACATATTAAAGCACCAGCTATCAAGTACCTTTAAATATTTCCAAGCCAGCGTGCTCACTTGAAGGTGACATAACTATTTCAAGCAAAGCACGGAGACCAATCACTTTTGCTTCACTTGGAGTGTCTTGCTTCAGCAATTCTAATATCATGTGGTTCATGGCAAAATCAAGGTTATGTTCAGCAATAGTTACACAAAATTCAACAAGCTTGTCATGTTGGACATCCTGAGTAAGCAATCCTTTCTTCAGAACTGTTAAGAGTTGAGAAGTCACACTGTCTAAGTAGTCCCATATACGGTTTAGGGCCTGGCTAGCTGCATGAACACTTAGGTAGAACCTCAATACTCGATGAAGACAGTCTAAGGACATGAATCGGTGGTTCTTGTCCTGCAATAGCAAAAGCAACAATAGAAATGACAGTCCACACAGATATGCCTCTGAGCCCTCAACAAATCAACCTAAATAGATAGTCAATCATCAAAATATATATGAACCATATCTTCTCTTGCCTCCCCCAGAATTAACTTAAACCAAGCTTAAACTCACTCTTAAAAGCTTGTAGAGTTGTTCCATGTGAGGGCTCAAGTTATTGTGGAATACTTGAGGATCACCGAGACAGAGAAGAAGAGTCACCAGAGGGTATCCAACCTAACAAATTAAAAACATCACACCATGCACAAGCCAGGGATACTGTTAAGAGAAAAATAGAGAGAGGACATTTTCCTGGAAATTCCAAACAGATTGATAACAAAGAAAAAGAAACACGAGGACACACAGGAAAACAAAATGTCAATTAAAATAGGGCAAAGTGAAAAAGCAAACTCCCCGAGAAAAAACTTCTGAAAATATAATGAAAGAGAAGTAGCTAAACAGGCTAGAGATCTAAAAACATAATATAATATAAACTGATAAGAAATTCAATTATTGAGTTAAAAGGCAACCAAACACCTGGAGCTCCATATAAAAAGAGTATATTCTCTGAAATCAACTTACAGCTATATGTTTGCTCTGTCTGTCCATCCAAGGGATAAGTACTCCTCTTATTCGCCCAACAGCTTCATACCACAAAGTAAGTGCATTTTCTACACCTGATGGGGGCCACTGGCCCTTTCCACCATCTGCTAGTGGAGCCAAAATGTTTGAAAGCATATTACACAATGCATGGTGAAGCTCGCTTTTGCGTTTAGGAGGAAAACGGCTAAGAGGATTTGCTTTCGCCACAAAGGAAGCCGACGCATTCAGTCCTCCCTCAGTCTTAACCTGTAAACTAGCACATTATCAAAACCTTGTTTTATTCCATTCATTTCTGGAATAAGTGAATCACACACATACCCCAAGCTTCAGGTAGCGCATCCCATTAATGACACTGAGTGTTTCACTACGAGCAACACTAGTGTCAATTCGACGTGTATTTAATTCCATGAAAAAGCGTTCGGTCACAGAACTAAACCTGTGGAAGAAAACAGAAAGACTGTAAAAATTGTACCTGGCTTAAGAGAGAAGCCAATAATGTTTGCTTCAAAGATCACCGATGAGGTAGTGGTGCTGCTGTTGGTTCTGTTACTGTTATTACTTTCTACTCTATACATGTCAAAGCTTATCGCTACTCACAACAACTTCCTCGATTAATTATAGTATGTGCACTTCTTTCTATTTCAATGATCAAGTGATATAGAAAGAGATGGAATTGAGAGGAGATATTTTCTCTTTGTGTAGCATCATTTTCCATTTCAGTCAACAAAAACCCACCCTTATTGGTCCAAGACAGAAAAGGGAAATGTCCATATTGGACAAGGAAAAGAGAAGATATGACAGAAACCACTAGCAGGAGTTCCTGGAAAATGATAAAAGAAAGAAGCCACTGTAGCCAGATCCTGCAACCAAACTATATCATGCCTGACAACATGCTGACAAAGGTACAATAGCAATGCATTAAGAGGAGGGGGAATTCAAAATTTCACCGCAGCTCCAAAACTTTAAATAAAATTGAATGAAACTGTAGGTAGGAAGATAGACTGACTCAGATTTCATTGTAACCAACCACAGACTTGAACATCACAATCCCAGAAGTAAAATTCTCGCCCAAGTTAGTAAATATCTTACAAATATGCACTGACAAGGAAGGACTCTTTATTTCTTTTCCCTTCATGACTTGGTAGATAAAATTAGACAAACCCACTTGACCAGAGAGTAGGTTATTGCTAAAATAAGCTTGAAATAACATAAACTGTCATCATTATTCAATCGCACAAACTCCATTTTGCCCTTCCTTTTTATGAATCCAAACACCAAATGTGCAAGTACAAAGACACATCAAACAGTATATAAATAGCGCTTAGTCAAATAATAATATCAATACCAGGTATCATATTGTAATGAAATGGTTACCTGATACGTGATAAGGCACCTAAGAGCTGAGCGACTAAGTCCAGAAGAAGCCCTCGCGAATCAACCAATGAGGGATATTCAACCTGACTAACAACCCTATAACAAAGATATATTTGAATGCACAAAGAGAAAGGAAGAACATGAGAACTGTTTAATCAAATATTTTATGACTGTTCCTAAGTTTCTTTTAAGTGTTTCAGACTTCAATATCTCAATTCTGAACGTCTTCATTACATGCTTCAGTCTACCTCAATGTACTGTCATGCTTAAGTAATCATTTTAATCTATCAAATATCATATCCCAGTTAATAAAGCTGACACAAAATCAGCCCCGTGCCAGCCTGATGTTTTAGTATAGCAGATATTATATTGGCAACTCACTTCATTTTTTGCACTTCATATATACAAAGCAGATAATTCAAATAACCACACATATTTAGAAGCTCCTAAATCCATAGCTTTACCTGTCAGCATTAATCAGCCAGTCAAAAACAAAATTTTCAAGCCCTGACCACAGCTTCTCTGCAATGAAGATCAGTCATTTAATCGAACTAGAAAAAACACAACTCAAGCAGAAAAGCAACATAAATGGATAGTGAACAAACCAGTGAGTCCCTCCTGTGGGCAGCATTCAACAAAACGGATGCATGCTGAACAAAAAATGCACTCCACTGCAAGCTGAGCACAAGTACCATAAATTATCCTCTGAATCAAACAGCTATGTTATCATGATATTTCATGTTTTCAGACTAAACAAGTTAAGAATGCACTCCACTGCAAGCTGAACACAAGTAACGTAAATTAACCTCTAATCAAACAACCATGTTATCAAGATAAATCATGTCATTTCATGTTTACAGATTAACAAGTTAGGAATGAAGCATTTATGTATTTCCTACCAAATGAGTTACCCTGGTGAAATGCGCATGACAGGATATATAATGATATGTTCATCTAAAATTTTAAAACTTTACAAGTTGAATACAAAGGATAAACAACTTGAAAGCTGCATGATGAATAAGACATCAATCCAGTGCATCTATTGTTACCCAGTACATGCCTCATTCTTCAACATTATTGAATCTGCAATAATTATGACTCCTATTTACAATATAGCTTGAAAGTTAATATTAGAGGTGTTTCAGAGGATAATCATATAAAAGGTTCATAACATTACATTATGCATGTCACATGGATAGAATGGGGTAGAGATAAAGATGATTCCTTAACCTTGTCATTTGATAGACCAAACTTTTCTTGTTCATCCACTCACTAAATTTTTTTATGAAACATCGTAAAATCTAGTCATCTTGCTCTTGCTAAGATATTATTTAAAACCATAAATTGGGGGGCATCCCAAAAGACATGAGAAGTGCACCTGTCAATCAGGTAAGTATTATCTTATTATAGAGTAAGGGTCAAATTTTAAGTTTGTAAGGGGGAGAATTTTCAGTAGGTTCATAGAACAACAGAAATCCCCATAAAACAAGAGCAAAATGGGATATGGAAATTGCTAAGTATGATGAATCAAATGCATGGCCAAGATTGCATATGAGGATCCAAAAGCATAACATACTTATTCATGCAAACACCTATATCAATCTCCAAAGACTGAAATAAATAAAAGAGAAGTGTAAAAAATGAAATGAAGGAACTGAATGCAGCTCAGTTGCTTCCAACACATAAGGATGAGTGTGCATTTACTTTCAATGTTTAATATGTTGAGATTTCATGACTACCATTGACCTTGCCTAGGAAAAAAAAGGCATTTGCTTACTCTCCCATCATCCCCAAAGGAAAGATGAAATCATACCTAAATACTAAAATTTCCTTATAATAGCAGAAATAAGCATTCTTATAATTCGATTGGTGACATCTTATTATACGGGTTAAACCATTTAAGAATAAAAATTAAGGTATGCTCGGTAAAAAATTGTATCTTTATGTTGAAATCATAATGAACATTTTTTCAATTAAATTTTCACAATCAATGCAATTTTGGGCCAGGCAAAAGTCAACTCAATCCAAAGCTTGGCCTGCAGCTGGGTGTCAGCATGTGAACTCAATTCAAAAACTGGACTATGCTTGATACAAGGATTTCCTATTAGAATGGCCTCCCATGCCGCTAAATGGGAGGATTTACTTGTATGAGCTAACAAATACAAGCATGAACGTTGATATACAATGCTCAATAAGTATTTCACAAAGCTATGCTCTCTAAAACCATCATTTTTCGTAGTTCTCACATTCCCTTAAGTTTCAATTCATCACTGACTTATTTTTCATTTTAATCATTTACAAATTGCTGACTTTGTTTTGATTTTTTTTCCACATGACCCAACATGTTTTAACAAACTATCTTTTTAGAATATAATTTATATTCAAGGACATTACACTAGTAATAACGATGATGTCTTTGAAGAACAAGATGAGGGGTCATTAAAAGGTTGAGTGTATTGAGCTTCAAGAGTTGGTGTTATTCAACAATGTTACCAAGATGATCCGAATGTGTTGACATGAGAGTGCAAGAAAACTTTTGGATGCTCAACAATATAATTCCTCTATAGAATGTAAAAAAAGGTGTTTAAATAATACTTTAAAGTTTCATCTTTTATAAAAATATCTTCAATTTTATTTCTAATGATCTAGAAAGTTACTGACATCAGAAATGACTGTACTGTACTGATTATACATTATCCTTGACAAACCTTTCTTTGGAATGTAGACGCATCATTTGCACCCTTCGGAGATTCACTGCAACAAAAATCCAACAGGGGGGGTATGAGGAATTGTCAGAGAAAAACTACCACTCAAATTAAAAACAAGTGCTTCTTGTGTCTATCTATTCTTTATAACATCGAGGCAAGTAAAATCTTTTGTCTGCCTCATCCAGGCCTTGATTGTGTTTGGACAATATTGGCAGTTCTTCAACCCTTGATTTACATTTTTTGGTGCACATTTCATCCAGTACTCATGTCTGTTAATGAAGTGGACAACAATGTTTCCTATGAACTGAAAATTGAAGGGTAAATCAGATTGGCCCAGTCCAGACAGCAACATGGCCCTGGGTTGCCATGTATAGATGGTTGGATAATAAGTGCTTCCTTATCGCAACAAGTTTCCAAGTCAAAAAGGTTAGTGCCCACACATATGATTAATCTTAAACAGAGAAACAGATCTGTTAAATATGGCTAGAGAGTGGAATCTATTTCCTATGAAGGATGCATCTCATGAGGCAGGATAACAAGAAAAGCAAGCTATTAATCTTGCAATGGACTGAACAGGCATTGTTACCCTACAAGATTGATGGTAAAAGTTGAAAGTCCTTGGCTACACAAGTTTAATTTCACTCTGGTTTCAGATCCTTTTGTTTTAACTTTTCCTGATTTTTGTCACATGCAGAGTCCCTTTCCGTACATCCAGGCCAACTTTTGAAGAATGAAATATCAGGAAAAATCAACCACTACAAAAACAAACCACAAAATCTTTGCATATGACAACAAGTTGTTGCCTACAATTGGAAAAATTTTCCAATTCATACCAAGTTCAATTTCACATTGGTTTCAGATCCTTTTGTTTTTAACCTTTCCTGATTTTTGTCACATGCAGAGTCCCTTTCCATACATTCCAGGCCAACTTTTGAAGAATGAAATATCAGGAAAAATCAACCGCTACAAAGACAAACCACAGAATCCTTGCATATGACAACAAGATTTGTTGCCTACAATCAGAAAATTTTTCCCATTCATACCAGTCAATCAAACCACAACAGACTACAGATTTTAGAATCATCAGCATCTTGGCAAATTTCATAGTAGAAGCACAACATTGTTTACAACCAGCCCCCATTTTGTCAACATAAGATCTCCAATCTCAAATTTCTTTCTAAACACTTCCAAGTCTTTTGTCCAACAGACCTGACTTGTTTACTGACAGAGCACATGGAATCAGCCTTCCATTTCCTGGACAAAAAGAAAAAAATCCTTCGCAAGTGAAGTGATTATCTAGTATCTCTCCCCCCCTTTGACCTTGCATTTGGCCATCAAGATGTGTGCGGATCAGGAACAATTACATTGTTGTGTTGAAAAACCAATCCTAGTCTCTTCTTTGTCAAATGCCATTCTCTTCAACTATTCTCATCAATCAACTTACTCTCATCAACTATAAATTATCTTCTTCAAATCACTATATGCAGAAAGTTTAGGAAAAAAACCTTCACTTTTTGGCTTAGAAATAAAAAATCATCTTTGTCTCAAACAGCACAATGCTTCAACTTCCTCAACTTTCTCTTAACTTATAAATAGTGATATTCCCCATGTATGAAATACTGTTTCCAGAGAGATACAAGCCTACCATCATATTAATGCAATGAAAAATAATAATAATCAATCATTAACTAAGGAAAGCTAAGATTACATTACCTCTCTCTCCATTTAAGAAGAGCTTCGAGAAGAGGAACGGGAGTATGGCGGGCAATCATAGCCAAAGAATCCAAAACCTGTTCATGGATGGGTCAGATGGTCCATCCAACATTGTGCCCATTCCAGGACGGCAATAGGAAAAAAAGTTGAAATAAAATCTACTTACCAGCATCCATGAGTTATCAATCACCATATTCTGCACACACACGCGAGCAAATTAAAAAACAAAATTGCTACTACTTCAAAATTCAACCAAGAAATAAAATTTTCTATTCATTTTTCATATCAGTAAAATAATTTCAATCATTTGAATAGAAAAAAATTGACCTGAGCTTGAGCGGTTTCGATACGGCGTCGTGCGAGAGGGAGAAACCGCTGAAGCAGTGAATCCACAATCTGCTTCGCAGCGCCGGCGCCGGCGCCGGCGCCGGCGCCAGTGCCTCCTGCTTTCATCTTTTTAATAATAATAATAATAACAATAATTTATCAACTCCTAGCACAAATAAATCACCAAAGAAATTGATTAGATTTTGAAAATTGGATGGATAGAAAAGTGATTGCAAATGATATTGAGAGAGAGAGAGAGAGACCTGAAGAGAGGAAATCAGGGATTTGGAGGCATTAGTTTTGTTCAGTTTCTTGAGTGTGATTAGACAGTGATGATCTGAGAGAAGGGGGTAGTTTTTTCTTGTTCTTTTTTTTTTTTTTAATTATCAATGGAGAATATTTAAAAACAAAATGACTTGTCGTTTGAGGTTAACGGTATAATAAGTGGGTGCCAGCTAACAGAAGCGCACAATGTCCTTCTTTTTTATTTTTTATTTTTATTATTAGAATGAGAAGGGAGCTTTATTTAAGTGTTTTTTTTATTTATAAAATATTAAAATAATTTTTAAAAAAAGAAAATCAACACGTCAAAATAATATAAATTATAAATTAAATTAATTTTATTGCAATATAAAAACAAACATTATATTTGGAATGATGTAACCTCGATTTCCTGTGACAAATGTTATTTTAATTTTTTTTTATGGTTAATTTTAAAAAAATATGGATACTAAATCAAGTGATTGATAACGAAATTGACTGGTAAAAGTTATTTTTCTAATTACTATTGAAATAATAATAATAATAAAAATAAAAATCCTATTTTCATATATTTTTATTTTAAAATATAAACATTTATTCTTAGGCAGTTATATAAATAAATTGTTTTTTTTCAATAAATATTTCTATATCTTTCCATATATATTCTCTTTAACACTGAGTTGAAGCTGCTTCGTCTACTTTACAACGAAAGCCATGAACAAAAGCCAAGAACTTGGCTGCCTGCTGACGGGAATGTTTCTGTATCTGTTGGTATTTAGCTAGCTTTCTCAACTTTTCTGCCATTTTAGACTTTTCTGCAACTTATCGTGTTTATATAAATTGCTGCTAACTTGCTGTTCTCATTTCTATTAATTTCCAAAGCCAAAGCAAAAATCATTTTGCTTTTCCTGTGAGACTGCTATTGCTAAAATTGAAGCAGCACGCGCTACTTGAAAATCCTGTGCGTGTGAAAAAATTATTTGAGTATTGCAGTATTTCTAAGAAAATAATAAATTATCTGTACATACTATCAAATGATAATCACAAAAAAATCAAGATGAAAATATCATAATATCCTCGACCCCAGACTTTTTTTTTTTTTTGTCTTTTTAAGTGGGTGTTTTTGTAGATTTACTATACATAAATTTATAAAAAATCAAAAATATTAACAATTGTTCCATGTCTTTTTGTCAGCATTAAAAGGTAAAATAGTAATTTTATTATGCAAAGAATTCAGAAATACCATATATATCATCTTGAAATGTCAAAAACAACTCTATTGGGGGTTCAATTTTTCGATCCTAAGATAAAATAATAATTTTACCGCTGTATTCCATAGTAATCTGTGTCTATATACACCATGTGAAAAACAAAGAGCAAACACGTCAATTATATTTTAGTGAATTATTTGCTTACTTGATACCAAGGAAATCATCAAGGACTGAAATATAAGCACAAAAGAAAAGAAAAGGCAACTTGGTGAGAATGTGATGTGATTTACACCAGACATGTTCGTGCCAAAATAAAATCTCCAGGATTCTGAAGAAGGAATTGGAAGAAAGATGATAGTTTGAAGAAACTTTCAAGGAATCGATTGCTAGCCTTTCAAAGAAACATTTTCAATGGCCAAACCAACATTTTTTTCGAGTAACACACACTATGGCTAGTTGAAAGAATTCTTTTTCTTGTCATGTCTGCTCAGTTGATCTAGAGTTTTATAGCAGACAGAATCCTTCCTTGATAGGAAAAAACCTTCAAGGCCAATTCATCCACCTGATTGACCATGCAATCACAAATCTATGCGCAGTTAATTTGAAGTCAACTTTTCATGTCTTTTCATGTTGTTAACACGAAATGGCAAACACTAGCTTTGGCTTATCATCGGCTAAATTAGCCAAATTTATGTTATTCAATTTTCATGAATTTAGCATGTGGTTATATGGATTTAATCTTTACTCCATATTTTTGATCTAATCTGCTAACCAAATGCTAAATTTTAAAAATGCTCAACATGATATTTTAAAATAACAATAGACCAGTAAACCGAACAAACTAAACCGAAAACTAAGTATTACCATTGTCATTCATAATGATTTTAGTGATTTATCTCACTATGAATAGTACCTCACCCATGTCCTCATTCAGCTTTTAGATAATATAGGTTTTATGGAAAAATTAACAATTTCCTTATTATTTATTATTTATGTACCCAATATACAAAAAAAAATTTTACTCATCAATGAAAGTAAAGTTTTTTAGATAGTAGTTAATAATAATTAATTATTTTGGTTTTTGTTTAAAAGAATTAAAGAAGCAGTGTACAGGTTGTCAAAATATTTGGCAGCATAACAAAATGATATTCTGTTCTTGCGGCTCTCTGCTTCATTTCTGTATATCCACAAGCCAATCTATAGTTGGCGACAAACGAGTTCATCCAAAGTTCCCAACCATTACATAGCAACAGCATGATATCATTCTTGTTCACTTTGCATTTCAGTGTGGCTCACATTGATCACAAGTCTCGTTGGTATAGTAAATACCAATCCGTGACGAAGATTCATAAAATTCAGCACCTTGTATCAGATAACTATGGAACCTAACTCGTACTCTCTGTGTTCCTGGAGTCACAGGACGTCGCAAAATCACAAAGCTCTTCGTCCTTGAAAATCTAAGAAACCTGATGTCAACTGAACAGTGATAAGCAGCCATGATCTTGCAGTGTCTTCATTCATTCTTGCTCAATGCAAGAGCCCAGCGAAGCCTATACCCAGAACAAATTAAATAAGCTTGCTGAGTCAAAACTCAGAGACCAAATGACGATCTCCAATGCCTGACAACTCCTTTCAAGAGACCATACGAGTATCTCCAATGCCTGACGACTCCTTTCAAGATACTATATGCAATAGTGAGACTAGTCACTAGCAGGAAGTTTTTCATTAGATCACAGCTTTCCATAGCCAAGCTTGGCGAGGAACAAAGAATGAACGACACCCATTAAAGAAGAGGTCATGTTACTGTAGCAATGAGAGGATGGCCCCTTTCACTGGATCAGTTAAAGAAATAAGGTGATTCCAACACTTCCCTCAGCTCAAAGTCTCCCCGGTCAGGCAAAGGTGGAAAAGACAACGTGGGAAAGGACTTTTCAAAGCTCTCCAACAACTGCATACATATCCAACAGTATAAATGATGAGTTCTGCAAAAAAAAAAAAGAAGACATAGGAACTCAAACTTGGATTTGACACGGCACAATTCTTTTAAACGCTAATTCAAGTTGAAATTTATTGCACTTTTTTTTATCCCAAAACATAATTGAAACAGCAGGAGAAGAAATTATAAAGAATGCTTTAATTAACTGCAACAAGTGTTGTTTCTTTGAACATATGGTACGTATCTCTTTTCTTTGCTCTTTTATAAACAACCAAAACAACCACAATCGATTAAAGCTAGTAAACAATAATGAATTGCCTCTTATCCGCTCTACCATATAAACTTCAAAAATATTGTATTGGGATTTTGCCTTCTACAAATATATAATGATGCCAATGAATGGGCCAATGCCTTATCAAGTTTTTGAACAATATAGCAGTGCTAATACTTACATTCTCCAATATATGTGTTTCATATAGTTCAACAAACTTTTCCCTTAGTATCCTGTTCATTTCATCCACATCACATGCATGCGTCCAGTATGAATCGTGAACACCTGTGATGGTATGCCAATTTACAGTAATGAGAAATCAAAACTAGGAATAGGACAGCAATTGAGACAAAATCCAGCAATGAGTGAAGAACCTGCAAAGTTTAAGCCTGCCCTTTTGCAGGCAACTGCGGTCATCATCATATGAGAACTATCAAGGGAATGAACAAAATTTGGTGGGAAAGCTGTTCTCTGTCGCTGGACCATAACCTGTAACAGTAAAAGAACTGCCAAATTTGAGATCCTGGACCCAGAAGGTACAGCCTTCCCCATGTTATAGTTTTTTGGTCACAGTCCAGACTGAATAAAGAACAAAAAAGCAGGGCAATTTAACTTGACAAAAAGCAAAAGCACCCCACTGAAGTCTACCAGAAATGATGTGGTCACAGAAATTGGTTCAGAAAATTGGGAAACAGCTAACAGAATGTACCGATTTTAGATACTATATCCTTGAACAGCATTTCAGCAATAAAAACAGGTTATGTGATACCTTTCACAATTTGATGTGTTATCAACATCTTAGCACAGACTCACAAGTCACAATCAATAATATGGAATCTCGATTAACAAAGCAGAAACAAGCAGCAAAGATATGTAACATTACCTTGTCAGTTTCTTTTTGTAGTATTAAAACCTGTAAGGAAGTTTTGATCTGCAACAATTGCACAAAAGGAAGTTAAGAGAACTCAAAATGCCTCTCTATCGATATAAATGTAACAAAATGTCAATCAATTACTTTCCCTGTCAATACTATATGTTCTACTATGCTTCTGCAAATGTTATAGAACTCACACTGTGCGTCCCTAATTTACGATAAGGCTGTACAACAGGAAGTCCTAGAGGAGTTGTCCACCGCACTGGCTCATTTTCAGATGCGATAATCTGGCCAGGTAAAACACAAAAAGAAGGTAAACAGAATGTCAGTTGTTGGTATAGAAACTAGATAAAACAATAAAAAAAAATCTAGACAGACTTACCTTTGCACAATCCCCAAGCCAGTTCATGATACTTCGTGCAGCTTCAAACATCTCTCCTAGGGCAGTTAAGGTCACCTGATCAAGCAAAAATATAAAATATTGTCAGTGACATGTTTTATGAAAAAGAGTGAAGCTAGGGAATAATGTACCCTCTCTGTTGGGACGCTCATTTCACACCTTTGCAGCATAGCAAGAACAACCAAAGATATCTGACTCCTCTGTGATACCACGTTCCTTTAACCTCCTTTTGATCTGGTCTCTAGCACCAATGTAAGTCACACCATATACAGATGTCATCACTGTCTGTTTCACCAATTTTCTATCAACCTAGATGATGTCAAACCACCATTAGTTCGTGAGTAAAAGAACTTATCCACATTGAAAAATGGCAAGGTACACCCTATCTTTTGAATGGGCCAAAAAAAACCCAGGAAAAGTATGGAACAGTGTTGACCCAATAGTAACTAAGCAATCCCTTAGTGACAGAAGACCACTATGATCACAATCAAAGCATGCAGAAAACCTGGTTAATTAATTCTTTTGCACGCAATGCATCAGGGAAAACATCTGGATCTTTTTGTGCATCCCTGCGCATGATATCAAGTACTCTGCATCACAAAAGTGCAAGTTTATCACAGCATCCTTTTGCAGATATCTGCATGCACCACAGAAATATAGGATTGAAAAAGAAAAATTCTTGTAGGGGCTATACAAATCTGGCTCCAATCAAACATATCCAATGAATAATTACAGGACTTTGACTACTACACATGAAGGGATAACATATGGATCTGGTCATAGGCTATGAAATAAGAGCTTTGCTGACTAAAGTTTTGCTTTGATTTAATTGAAACAAATTGAAGTTCCTAATTTAAGCAGAAATATTAATCTTCTATGGATGTTACTACTTCATAACATATACCTAGATTTCCTACAATGCCAGAAAACTGGGATAGTGAAATACATTCTTCTTTTAGTTTTGTGAGAGTAATGCTTCCAAACTCTTAGTCTTTGAGATGATAATGTTAATTGCAGATTTCTAATCGAACCAATACATGCTAGTATGTTGCAGAAAAACTGGGATCCAATTAGAAGGCATTTTGGTTTTTATTCCTAGGACCATATTTGTGGTTCATCCTACTAAGAGTTGGTTATAAATCTAAAAATTCAGATTCTGTCCTCTTGTAATTAAATGGAACTTCAGATTTAAAGAGGAGCATCCCTTTATTAAGCCCACTAACCAAGAGCTGCCATAATTTTCAGCACAACTTGTTTAGTTTCTCAAAAAAATCTCTGCAATTTCAAATCTGTGACCTGATCTTTATATCAGTCTGAGTAAAAACATCCCGCTCCATTGGCTTGCTTCAACAGAAGCTCATCTTAGCTCAAATATTTTCTACTGTATCATGAGGAAACCCCTTACCTAGCAGCTATTCCCGAGTAGACATCTGCAGGCTTCTCTCCAGCAACTAGATTAACAGCAGCTGCTCCTAACTGTTCAAGATTCCAATGAATTTACAAAAGCAGAGGGGTTCAAAGCATTATCAAATGCATTATTTTCTTTTTTTCAAAAATAGAAACGAAGTTTAAAAAATTGCAGACCACTTCTAAAAAGCACAACTTGAATTCAACAATGATTGGCATCAGCATAGTGCCTTAGGAAACAAGAATCAGACAGATAGATTGCACATATTGGGTTTCGTTTATCAGCTGTAATCATAAAGAAAGAAAAACTTCATAACATCACCCAATTCAAGTTTATGACATTACCTTGTCTCTTCCAAGTGCAGCATAGTGTTGTAGGCCATTGCAGGAACCATCCTACAGAAAACCATAAGAGGGAAGGGGTACCTCAGAAGGCAGTACAGGTTATGAAAAAAAATACAGAAATATGATAGCAAAATAAATTAATAGGCCAGAAGAGCAAAGAAAAGCCCAGTGAAAAGTACTTGATTGTCCCACATGGCCCAACAGTTTTTTATGTAATATAACCAGTAGAAACCACCTAAACTTATCATTCTATTTGTTTTCCCAAAGCATACAAGGTACAACAACAAAGAATCTTGACTCTCCTTTTACCATTCATCTTCCTAACATCTCTGCCTCTCTCATCCATTCCCTACCATTCCAGTAAAATTGTGCTCAATTGAGTAGGATGTTTTGCAATCCTTATAATGTCCATAAGAAGTTTATATGAGCACAATGCAATACATTGATAAGATATACCTGATGAACAGGAATATGTGAGATATATGTTTCTGGAGAGGAGCTTCTCAAAGCTTCAGTGAGGTTAATGCACACAGCCAGGAACTGAAATGGATCTTCAGCATGCAGCCACCAACGCTTTCCGTCAAGTGGTTTGTCTGCGGAATCAAATATATCATCAAGGTGATTCTCAGTGAAAGCTATTCGTCCCTCATAAGATAGCTTGTCTACACCACCGGCAAATAGATTCGCAATGTGTATCTTCAGCCAGCGTAAGCCTGATTTTCCAAGAGGGCGTCCCTCTGCAAACTCCAAAATGCCCCGGCACAGATCTGATCCAAGATGGTTTAAGTATGGGTGCATGGGGTAGGCACGCCCACGAAAGTCAATATTGTGTGGATAATAGAAACCTTCTTCATCTTTCATCTTCCGTGCTACCTGGAGCCAATTAAGAACAATGGTGTAAACTAAATCAAGAAAATTGAAAAAGTACTGTCTAAAATAAAGTAAATTGAGTCTTACAGCAAGTTTAAGTTCGATGTCACAACGCTGTGCATGTCTTTCCCTGTTCTCTTTTTTCACTGCTCTGAGTTTCCACTTCCACTTCTTAAGCAGTGCTTCATCTTCTATTTCTGGCTTCTCAGGTAAAGGAACCTGAAATGAAGAAATTAAATGAGAAATGTTTTTTAACTGAAGATATCATGATAAATTCTTGGAACACAATGGTAAAGGTAAAGGAGTTTCTCAAAAAAGCACAAGTTACATGGGGGGGAAGTTAGAAAAAATACTCACATCACTGAGGTCCACCAAATCAGCGAGACAGCCTCCATTACTCCATATTCTATCAACAACACTAAGTACACTCTTATTTACCCTCCATTTGGTATTCCCTAGTGTATCCAGGGCCTGGAAAATTAATTCGAATAAAAGAAAATCCTTTTTAAACAAGAAGCTAAGCTGGTAAAATCTACACGTGATAGCATGTAAAGGTATGCACAATTATCAGTATAAGATTTTGTTCAAACAACAAGAAGTTAGTACCAAAAGATGATTTAGTTCAAACAATAAAATATGCATCAGTAACCATGCAATGCATCTAATATGTACAGACCTCAAAAACTGGTTGTAGCTGCTTCCTAGGTGCCCTCTTAACTGCTTCTCGTTGCTGTTTAGCACCATGTATCCGCATGACATAGGATGGTAAGAACAAGTGAGCTCCTTTATCAAAGCTGCAAAGGGCATCGAGGTTATGCTTGACACAAGTAAGAGAGGTAATATCAGAAGCTATGTCATAATTATCTAAGAAGAGCTTGGAACACACCAAAATGCCACTTAAATGCTAGGTCCTGATTTGTTACTAGAAGCAAGTGCTGTTAAGAGTTGCACCAACTACATGGGAACCAGGATCCAACCACAAACTCATCAAATTCTAGATTAAAGTAGTATATGTAAGGAACATGTAAGAAGAATTTGTATCTTCCAAATTTGTACATAAGGATCTAAAATTAATTTTAGCGGGGACTATGCTAATGTGCCTCCAGTAACTCGCATGATGATTGGGTGAAAGAGCCAAGACTCACTATAAACTTGCTAGTAAACAAAGTGCTCTTTCCCCAAGACCAGTTCCATGAAATCGTTTTTGTCTGATGCTCGAACTGATCAATTGGAAGATATTCAGGGTGCAATCCCTGGTTTAAATTTTTGCTTTTTGTAGACAGACAGTGTGTCCTGGAATCTCAGTCCTGATGGGCAATTTACAACCAAAAGTGCTAGGGAGCTTATCAGATTTAAAGGCAACAGGTAAAATGCCAGAAGCTGCTTTAGAGGTCTCTTCATATTCCGAAGCGAGTGTAGTTTTTCCAATGAATCAAAAAGTAATAAAACGATCTCTTCTTTCTTGTTCCAACAAAAATCTAGTGACAATATCAAATTATTTCTTTCACACACACACACACACACACACACATAGAGTTTGGAATTTTAAGATATTTATCCCTAGGAAACCCAACGTGTCCTTTTACTGACACACTCCTAACATGAAAAAATCGAAACACTCCATCAGTCAAAGCAACCTAAATGGCTTTTGCTCGTTGACAGTCAAGATCATCAGAGTAATCTATCATATTGCTTTTGAAGAACAATCAATTTGAGTAAGAATTGACCAAAAGATTCCCATCATTAGGTGAACAGATCACTCATGCCACCACTATAAGATTTGATGGAAGATATCTTCTAATTTTACTGGTTATTCACTGCTTTCCCCCTTTATCCTTGTCCATGGAGCTTCCTTCATCTTTTTCCTCTTACACTTTTGTTTTACAAATAAATAAATAAAATAAAATAAAGTTGCACCAAGAAAAACATAACCAAAGTCCATGAAAAACATATCCTAACTAAGTCGCCAGAAAATAGGGTTCAAAAATCTCAGTTTGACTGAGGAGACCTGTCTGTGCCATTTCTCCTATGTAATCATCTGTTGCCACCTTGCTTCTGGCACATTTGAAATTTGAAATAAATACCTTTATACAAATTATCACCTAAAGAAACTAAACAAGTTCTCTATTTACTATCCTAATCCTAAATTAACTACATGTCTGACTTCACATGAAAACAACAACTCGATTCTATCTTTTCTTGCACTGAAATAATACACCACAGCATCCTTGTAGAAAAACTAACACTTTTTCTTTCTCTATACTTTATCTCTAACAGCCAATCCTTTTCCATGAAGTATAACTCTCCCTTTAACATCAAAAACATTATAAAAATGAATTCCATAGCAATCCCTAAATTTCCTGCCTGTGGCAATAATGTTAATTTTCCCTTCTTAGACATAGTTGTGATTAGCAAATGCTCTTCAATGTTTAAAGATAGTGTTCTCCGTTTTGTAGAGAATCCTAGACAAAACCTTCCATCTATATCTCACATTCACCATGTTTTCAATAAATACCTGCAAAGACATTTAGTTTCCCTTCCAATGGAGGTTACAGAAATGGAAAGGCAGAGCCTTGAAATATGCTGGAATGTTAATTCAATTAACTGAAATTGGGATTGGAATTCCAAACTTTATAATCAGAGATTTATCCCTCATCTACTATACCATTTTAAGCATTTAACTTGACAATAAAATTGAAAACAGCTCCAGGCATCAAGCAGAAGTAACCAAAACACTATGTTAATATTTCTGAACTGGGAATATATCTTACTAAAAAAATTAAAATTAAGACGAGACAATCATGGAAAAACTGCAAATATAAAAAAAAGTTAACATACCCTCTCCATCTAAGTGGTGGCACCAACATTGGCATATAAGGAATCACCATGTGCCTCGCCTGTTTGGAGAAACAACATTTTTATGACTTCTTGTGCAAGAAAAAAAAATGAAAGACAAACATCTGCAACTTAAGAGGCAACATGTAAACTGCCCGCAAATCTCATCTGTTTCAGCTCTAAAATCTAGAAACTAACCTCTTTATTTGAAAGTATATGGCACCCCATCACAAGTTCATGTCATAAAGGATGATAAAATTTGAAAACTAGTTATCACTAGAAGAATAAAATATGACAGGGTTACTCACAGTTTTCTCGAGGCCTTTAAGGACTAGTGGGTCACATTGAATAACACCATATTTTTTTGCGCCCTTCCTGTTTAAGAAAAGGCTACTGTGCATTAGTTAGAAGCAATTACAAGGAAAAAAAGATAAATTGAGCTCATCGATTCAGTTAAAGAATGACTCCGTACTTATTTTCATATGACACAGTTCTGGATGTATGTACAAATGCAGGTCGAGGTTCAGATGGACTATCAGCTAACTGATCACAGGGAGGCTGTATATAAGCTGTTCGTAACAGCAATTCAATTAGTCGGCTTCCAACCTGCAAAGGACACAAATCAAAGTTGTACACTACATTTGTTCAAGAAAAATAGCTTTTATCAGTGATTGCAAGCACACAAACCTTAGCCCTAGCATCTGCGTTCCATGATTTTGAATCATCCTTCCCCTTCACAATCTTCCTCACAGCTGGAAGCTTTTGTTTTTTAATCAAATCAGTAACCCTTTTTCTTAGGTTCTCCTGTTCCTTCATGACAGCAGGGGATTCACCTTCTACACCATTCTTGCTATCATCAGCATTTTCCTTTTTCTTCCTTGTTTTTTCCAAGATATTGTGTATTCTAATCTGTTTCATCACAGAAACTGTTACAGATTCAGTCCTCAGTTCAAAGAAAGAGAACAAGATTGCAGAGTTAGGAAGTCCAAAAAATGGATGAAGAATGTTACACCTAAATGTCTCTGCATTGTATAGTTCTTTAAAAAAACAAGGAAAAGGAGAAGGAAAAGAAAAGAGGAAGCAACTCCCATAGTCAGAAGAGATAGTAGAGCAAAGTGTCACACATGGCTTTAAAGTCTAAACTAAGTAAAAACTTAAAACAGCTTATAAAACAAAGGCACAACAAGAACACACATAATTGAAATGATAAAGATAGTTGATGTCCTCAACAGGGAAATGCATAAGAATAAATACATAATGAAACAATGTCCAAACATGAGATGAGCTCTGACAAAGGAAAGTTGAAATGTCACTCTTACGAGTTCACCATGTATGCTTTGAAGAAAATGTAGCTCAATAAAGAGGGCGTGATAGAATATTCAGCTTAATAAGGCCCGTGATATGAGAAGTTTAATACATAATGACAAAATTGTAAGAACTTAGTATCTAAAGGATCATATACCACATTGTTTTTCCTACCTCGATTTATTGCTCTCCCTGGAACTATGAATAACAGAAGAACTTGGATTCATGTGGAATCAAAATAAAGCTGAAAATAAAAACTATAGCTATATAAAAAAAAATCCAGAAAAAGACCATTCAACATTCGACAAAACATAACTTAAATTGTACATAAACCCTGTTTGGCACTGCATTTATGAAAAAAAAAATTATTTTTTATTTTAGATCATTTTTTTATGTTTTTAGATCATTTTGATTTCTTGATATTAAAAATAATTTTTAAAATATAAAAAACATTATTATAACAAAATTTGTGAGCAAAAAACAATTTGAAAAACAATTTCAACCACTAGATACCCAAATAGACCCTAACATTCATCTTTCTTCCTAGTTCATCACCTCATATGAAGGTTGTCTCAATGTAAATTTAAGCAACTTTATGTTTTCCCTTATCTTTCAATACTTTTATCTGGGCGCTCATTATCCTGTCCACAAATCAAACCGCAAGTAAAACTAAGCAAATAAAACATTAAAAATCACTTACCTCCTGCTCAATCGCATCACCAATCATACAAGCAGCAGTCACAACTCTTGCACATCCATGTTCCCCACCTGTCATTACTATTGCTGCGAGCTGATGCATTGCAATAACAGACATCTTGTCAGCTGGCAACAGATCAAAATACGGAGCATAAGCCTGCCTACTCTTCCCCGTTCTAATCAACTCCTGCTCTTTCGTAATTGCATCTGTAAAAGGCTCAAACCAACCAAGGAACAAACTCTTCATATATGGCAAATTAGGAGCCAACTTATGCTCACACATATCCTTCAAAAGCTCCTTATATTCTTTCGTTGCCAGTTCCCATGTTTCCGCCTCAATCTTCACTTGCCTTCTCCTTAAGACCCTATGCTTCCTTGACCCTATTCCAGGGTTAGCATTTAGCCCCCTTCTCCTCCTAAAGCGCTCCTCTTTCTCCTCTTCTTTCCTCATTTCTGGCAGCAATTCTTGCACTTCATCAGCACTAGACACATTATCTTCAACATCTGTTGATGACACTGCCTCAGCTACACTCACATACCCTCTTGGACAGAATCCACCACACCGATTCCCAATAGTACTATCACTATTTCTCAAAAAAGCAAAACTGGGTTTTCCCATCAAATCTTCACGGGTTGATATTTCGCCAATTGCTCGAAAACCCGGTCGTGGACTTGTGTTATTAAGAGAATGGAACTTAAATTTCCCAGAAAATATGGGTTCTTTAGAGGCTCCTAAAAAGCTGTGAGTTCTTGGAAATGGAGGGAAATTGAGGGACTTTAACTGGGATTTCAAAGTGGCTTGTTTTGCGACGTTTCTCCACATAACTGTGGAAGGTTTAGAGATAGAATTGTGGGTTTCTTACAAAAGTAACTAAAGGATCAATTTTTTTGGTAGAAATTATATGGGAGTTGGCACTCTAATTGAAGGAAATGGAATTGAAGTGATTGAAAGATGAATTAAAATGCGCGGGTAATGCAATTTGAGAAAGGAAATGAGTTCAGCGAGAGGGTAAGGTAGTGGTATTAGTTTACCGGCCGCCTTAAACCCTGCTTAAACCATCTCTGGGGTTTTGGCTAAGTCGTCCTGTTTGTTACTCTCTTTTCACTCCCTGTGTTGCCCTGAATCCTGGAGTAGAAGGGGGCACTTGAATAATATCAAGAGTTTCCAAGGGCCTGGGGTTATAAATTGCACGTAATGGTGGATTTTTAAGATAAAAGGTTTAAAGAATTATGAAAGTATTTTAAAAGTTTTTAATTTAAATTAATTTTTTTAGTATTTTTATTATTTTAATCTGCTATGTTAAAATAATTTTTTAAAAAAATATTATTTTAATATATTTCAAAATAAAAAAATATTTTAAAAAGACTCTAAATAAAATGTTAATTTGAAATAACAAAAAAAAAATAAAAATTGATATATAATTTTATTAATGTTTATTGTTTTTACTTTGCAGGGCATAATTGAATAGGAATGTAGACATAAATTTTATTATTTTTGTGTAATAAATGAAACAAGTTCAATTTTGGTGTAAGTACTGATATTGATTATACATATTAATGTTTTATGTATTTATGTGTTTATATAGTTGTAAATATAAAGCTATTAATAATTAAAAAAAATTGTTGGTGCATGTAAGAGAAGTTTATTAATTAATAAAAAAAACAAATACCTTCCGAAAATCATAATTTATATAAAAATATATTTAACTAAGAAGATTAAAAGAAAGATATAACATTCAAAACATAATTTATATATAGATATATTTGCTCTATCTTTTTTGTTTGTCTTTTTTTTATTTTAAAATAATAATCAAACACTACATATGTTCTGATTGAATTTAAAAATATTCAGCTTATTTACAAATCATTTTAAAAAGAAGGAAAATGAACTACAGCAGAAAAAAATCTTCAAATCAATTTGGAAAATAAGTATTTGTAAAATAAAATTAATATAAAATTATCTTGAATCCAAGAAGTTCTTGATCAGTAGTCACCTGGCTTTGTTCACCAACATTAAATTACTACCAGCAAACTTTAATTTCCAATGCAGCAGGGTTTTGACAGCACCTAACTTCGGGCATGAATTGCACAACGAAGGTGGTTTTCTGTTCTTCATAAGAAAAAAAAAAGTGTTATATCGTGATAGTAGCAAATTAAAGATGTTTTTTCTAATGATTTGATCCATGAAGTATTAGTGATTATCATACAGATTTTTATTTAAAATTGTATTAAAATAATATTTTTTTAATTTATTTTTAATATACTCATATCAAAATAATGATATATATATCATTATTTTGATATGAGTATGTATATATAAAAATAAATAAAAAATAAGAAAATTTTAAAATACTTTTTAACCTTAAAAATAAATAGGTTATCGGAACCAAGAAAAGAGAGCTACGGGAATGGTATGGAATTGTTGGAATGCATGCATGCAGCTTGGTGGCACGTGAGATTAATGTTTACGTCTTTTGAAAGTAAAATTCATGGCGTTGGAGAAATTGGTTTTAAAACGTGGTTATTAAGTGTATTTGGATTTTAATTAAAAATTGAATTAATGGGTTAAAACTTTGAAAAATATTTTTTAACATGAAGTATTAAAATAAATAAAATTAGTTATAGACAAATAAGAAATTGATTTCAAAGAATTTTGAATTAAATTAATAGAAAACATAAATCAAAATTACTATTGATAAGAGATTATTGGTTTTATCTCTTAGAAATATACATATATATATATATATATATATATATATATATATATATATAGTTTTTAATTTAAATCTAACACATGTACCCAAAACCAGAGTTAAAAAAGAGGGCTGACTAGTTATCCAATGACATGATTTCCTCCTCAAAGAATTTTTAAGCTAGTATGTCAAGTTGCTAATATTGTTCTATTCCAGTCAAAACGGCTGGAACGTTCTGTGCCATTAAAAAACTCGAGATAAAACGATGTCTTTTTTGTCTCGGTTTTAATTTTGACCCATTCCCGAAATACTGGTCGGAATGCCTCGATATCATTCCGGATGTGCCGTTTCAGTCTCGAAATCCTCCTTTTCTTATTTTGAGATTCTGATTAAAATTATTCTGATTAATTTGTGGTTGTGTTTCTAATTTTGAGATTATATTTGTTTGACTTTGTGTTTGTATTGTATAATTTAAAGTTAATTTATCTAGAATTTTAATTATGATTGTTAAATTAATATTTTAATTTTTTCATATATATAATTAATTATATATGAACAGTACAATCTCGAAACGGCACGTCGAAAGGTTTCGAAACCGAAACGTTCCGTACCAATAGAAAAACTAAAATGATGATCGGAACGGTATTGACAACCTTGGTCAATACACCTAATTTACCAAGCAAAAACCAAATTTAGACAAAACTTGACATAGGTTAAACCGAGACATCCACACATTATACTTTTACATTTACTTTTTTTTTCTATACATCATCTTCTCCTCCATAAATACTAACTTACACATCAAATAATCTCCCGTCATATATAAAATTTATTTTTTCAAGAACTCTCAACTCACAAACCCATTTCATAAGAACATGAAAAGCCCAAAAGATTTTGTGTGAAGTTTTTTCATGACTTCATCAATCACCATTTACTATGTTTCAGTGAAAGTTTTCATTATGATTTATATGCATTCAGATATACTCTAATCTTATTGGTCAATGATTCTTATAATTTATAACTTGCCATCAATGACAAGTATGAGGTTGAAACTCATGTTTTTGTCTTGTCATTTGGGACATTGGCCTATAATATCTCAAGAAAGCAAAATTTTAAATTATATCAACTTTGATGTGGACTAACAACTTGCCATCAGGGATATATATATATGCACCTAAAACCAGAGTAAAAAAAAGAGGTTGACTAACTGTATTAAAATATCTAACTGTTGTATTTATTCTTCCCCTCATCTTTTTCCTTATTCTACATCAATAGAAAAATTCACAAGTTGAAAATAAAAATATATAGATAATCTAGATTGAAAAATATGAGTCTAATTATCCCCAATCAAAACCATCAGAAGAAACAAGGACCCATTAAAACATGATGAAAATATTTGCTATGTTTTCCCCCTCTTGTTGGTTACAAGAAGAAAGATCACATGATGTCTTAAAATCACCACTCATTGTACTTTGATGGTAATTGCAAGATATACATATATACATATATATACATATATACATATATATACATATATCTATATATATATATATATATATGTATATATATGTATATATGTATAGATATATGTATATATATATATGTATATATATATATGTACATATATATATAAATATGTACATATATATATATATATGTATATATATATATATATATATGTATATATATATATATATATATAAAGCTAATAAGAAATTAGATCCATGGAAAATTGACAACAATTTTTTTAGTCAATTCCATGAAAAAAATCAAAAGCTTGATAGAGATAATTGGCTAAAAAAAAACTTGAATATTTGATGAGAAGTAGAAAAATAGTGAGGTTATTTTGGTCTATATAGTTTCAATAGTAAAAATCCAACTCTATCTCATTGCTTGGTAAACGTCAATTCTTAGAGAAAGCAACATTGAGATAATGTATGTTTTTGTTGTTGGTTTGTGTTATTTTTTTTAAATAAATTGTTTTCATATGCTGATATAAAAAATATTTTTTAAAAATATTTTTTTAATATATTTTCAAGCGAAAAAATACTCTATAAAACAACTATTACTACAATGTCAAATTTTTTTAGCAAGTTAATTGCTTCACCAAAATTGATGTTAGACCATAGTTATTGGTGAAATTCACTTGCTAAACCAAAAGTCACACACTCTAACCAAATATGGATGTATTATGAAGAGAAAAAACCTACTAAACTCCCAAATTACCTATAAATCTAAAAGGGGTAAGATTTTCATTGTTTAAGTATGCATTTTTCATCCTCTCATACATTATTGTGGATGGATTGTATAAACTTTTTAATTATTTTTAATTTGATCCTCATTTTTTTCCAGTGATTTAAGTTCTAATTATAGACCACTTGGTTTTGATTTATTAAGAGGGACTACAATGAAAAAGATACCAAACATGAGGGATGTGTCATGGTTTCAAAACAAATGCACTTTGATCCTGAAAATTTAAAAAACATGCAAATTATAAAATTTTGGTATCTCAATATTTTTCAAATTTATTTTTCATACAAAATTTTATTTATATTATTTTTTTATTTCCTAGTTAAGAGATGAGAGGGAAAGGTCATCTGATTATAGCGGTAGATAGAGAAACATATCGTTGACGCCTATTTAGGTCACCCAAACTAATAAGATTTGTGTGAAGTTGTTTCATTTGACGATAAAAAATCATATTAGGTGTTTCTTTCCTTTAAAGTTCATGAACAAAAATATTTGAGCTCATGTTCATTTTTAGTTTTGAGTTGATTTTTTTCTCTAAAAAATGAGGCAAACAATTCTGCCCCATTAATTTCAGGAAAAAAAGACTTTTGTATTTGACACATTCTTTCTAGGCTAGGCACTAGGGCTAACTTACCAGCATCACGACGTTTGTTATCATTCTTTTCATGTTCTTTTAATTTTTTTTCTAATAAATTACTTTATCTATATATCTATCTATCTATCTATCTATCTATCTATCTATCTATATATATATATATATATATATATATTAAAATATTTTTTCTTTTGTATTTTAGTTAATACCATTTCTATGAAAATAAGTTCATTCAACACAACCAATTAAATAACTTGTATTGAAATGTTAAGTATATTGATCTACACCAACCTTTAAATTTTCTAGCTTTTTTTTTGTTATTAAAAAGTCTTTTTATTCATTTACCTAAATAATTACCAATTTATTAATTACAGATGATCTCTATAATAAATTCAATAAATTTACAACCACGGATAAAATAACTAGTAGTTATTGAACCAACTAAAAATATTAAGATTTTTCTAGTGTAAAATTATTTACTATACAACTCAATTTTATTTTATTTGATGTTTTTATCTAAATCTTTAATGATTCATATTCGAATCTAAAAAATAATGATAAGAAAACTAGAGCTACATTAAAGATTTATGAGTCAAGTTTTATATTATTTATATCAGAATACAAATTTTAAAATTACTATCCAAACTCAACCGAAACTTGAATTTTTAGTACTTGAACCCTGTCATCACCCAAATTATGGGTGACTCCCCAAAATATACTAAAAAATAACAAAAATGAAATAAAGGGGCTAGTGTCGGCAGAAAAATTAATGTGGAAATTTTGGACGTTTTCGAAAGCCCGATCGTACTTCTTTTTTGCCCAACTACGAAGGAAAATGCCGCTTCGAGGCGAAGATAATTTATTATTGGATAAATCTGCATAAAAGTTAGGTCGTAAGACATAATTATATTTTTGTGGATCAATTTGATTTAATCGTCGGCCGATGTAAAGTGTAATTATGCTTCAGAATTAATTGAGAGCCCAATTGAAGGATTTAATTTAGCGCAAGAGCTTAATTATACTTTAAATGGGTCAAATTAATTTTATTAAGGGCCTAATTAGTGAGAAATTAAGTTTCGAAGCCGAATCTGTGTTCAATTGAGAAAATCGGAATTTTCGGTGACGAAGATCTTCAAAATTAATTGAGAGCTCAATTGAAGGATTTAATTTAGCGCAAGAGCTTAATTATACTTTAAATGGGTCAAATTAATTTTATTAAGGGCTTAATTAGTGTGAAATTAAGTTTGGAAGCCGAATCTGGGTTCAATTGAGAAAATTAGGATTTTCGGTGACGAAACTCTTCGGAATTAATTGAGAGCCCAATTGAAGGATTTAATTAAGAGCAAGGGTTTAATTATACTTAAAATGGGTCGATTTAACCTAATTAAGGGCTGGATTGCTGAAAAATTAAGTTTGAAAGCTTAATTTGGGTTAAAATTGAGACGATCGGAATTTTCGGCGACGAAACTTTTTGGGTGAATTCGAAAGCCAAAATTAAAGATAAAAATATCTTTCTTCCTGGTTTTTCCCATCAAAAAATCTTTTTTGTCACAACCTATTTATTTTAAATTTTTCAAAAAAAAAAGGGTTGTCGACAGCATGCTCAACCATGCTGCGGCCATGCTGCACCGTGCTGCAGCCACTCTCACCATACCTTCCACCATAACACACCATCCCATGGACAACACCCCCATGCCGTGCACCATGCCTTTTACACCTATAAATAAGAGCAGAAAATACACTGGACGGGGAGGAGAAATTGACAGTAACGGGGGGATATCTGGACAGTGAGGGACTGTCAAGGAGAGAACATTGTCAAAAGGGGGAACCGGGGAGAAAATTTTGAAATGAAGGGATAAAAACCGGGTTGAAAGCAGAGGGAATGAGAGAGTTTTTTTTATCTGCAGAGGAGAAAATTTTAGGGGGAAATCACGGGAAGACCAGTTAACACAAAGAAAAAAAATGGAGGAATTTTACGTAGTTAAAACAAGGGTAAGTTTACATAACAGAGAATAAAAACACAGAAAATTTAAGCAGAGGGAGATAGCTTCATCTTCTTCATCTCCGGTCGAGTCCTCTCTCTCTCCTCCCTCAAGCACAACCTCCGGCAGCACCATCATCTTTATCAGCTCCGGCGACCATCTTCTTCCTCACCGAAGGTGCAGCTCTCCCTCTCCCCGACGGCGTCTCTCTCTCCCGTTGCAGCTCTCTCCCTCTTCGAAAACCAGTGGTGGCCGACGCTCTCTCTCCTCCATCAGCAGCGCGTCCCGGCGAGCACCAACAACCTTCCCTCAGCATCGGCAGCTTCTCCCCACAACAGAGGGATTACCAGCAGCAGCCCAGCTCTTCTTCTCCATCGTCAGCGACGTCACAGCAACCACAAGCAACCAATTTCAGCACAGACTGACGGCTTTGGGAGCTTCCTCCGGCCACCACGGGCCACCATTTTCGACACCACCACGACAGGGACAACCACCTTGGTCTCCTCTACCCAGCGGCAGTAGCAGGTAACTCTCTCGTGGTGGTCGGCCAAACAAGTTACTGTTCACGTCACTATTCACGTCACTATTCACGTAAATTGCAGTTTACGTGTTTTTGCTTTTTGCTTTTTGCTTTTTTTTTTAAGCTGCTCTCGGCCCAGCCCAGCGGTGGTGGGCCTTTGGCCCACCATGGCTGGCCCATTTGGTTGGGTTAGGCCCGGCCCGAAATTTTTTTTATTTTTTTAAAAAACAAAAAAATATATTTAAAAAGAAAACAAAAAAAATGTGTTTGTTTTCGTGCATACGACTGAATTTCAAGGTTTTTCCATGCATATTTTTCAAAAAAAATATATGTTGTATCTTTCTCATATTTTAAATGAAAATTGGATATCGTAACCAGTTTATGATTATCCATTGGTGTTCGGCCAAAATGTCAAAAATAATTTAATAATTATTTTGTTTTAGTTTTCGCGGTGTGAATTTACATTGTAAAGTACACTTGCAGATAAAAAGATTTTTTTTTAACTGCGATGTAAAATTACAATGTAAGGTACATTCGTAGGTAAAAAAAAAGTTTTTTTAATTGCGGTGTAAAATTACATCGTAAAGTACACCCGCGGACAAAATTTTTTTTTTCCTTTTTAAATGCAGTGTAAAAAATAAACTTAAGAAAAACAATCAAACAACAATGCAGCTTACCTTAGGTAGGGTGCACTGGGGGTGACGCGTCTTCTCCTTGCACAACAAGTCCCCTTACCCAAGACTCTCGCTGACCACTAGGTTCCTAGTAACCTTAATACTAGGTGGCGACTCCTTATATTTATAGTCGTAAATTTTACGGCTATAACAACCCCTCATTTTTCACTGCGCGCCGTAGTCTCCCCAAACCCGTGGGGGACGATGGGGCACGAAGCGCGAAAAAATCGCCGTCGCGACAAACCCAATCCAATACTCAATCGAAACACCTATACATTTTTTTTTAAAAAAAGCTCAAATCTTAATAAACTATTTTTACGATTAAAACCAAATAAATTTATGGATGTATGGTTGTTGGAACAGCTACTGGAGCAACGACTTGAGATTCTGGAGCTACTGGAACCTCTTAAGAGGTTGTACCTGTTGGCTCAGTTGCGGGATTGGCCGATTATTCGGCTGTAACATATACCATTACTGATACGGGATTCAGTGGCTCTCCTGGGGCCCCCTAATTGTTTGTAGAGCCTCTGTGCTGCTAAGAGAGAGGAGAAGTTAGGAGTGTTGAATCTCTCTCTCTCTTTCTCTCTCTCTCTCTTTCTCTCTCTCTCTCTCTCTCTATATATATATATATATATATAGAGAGAGAGAGAGAGAGAGAGAGAGCTTGGAATAGTGATAATTTTTTAAAACTTGAAGGTCATTAATATATGTTAGATAGGGTTAATTAGTGTCTCTTCAAACTCAACCCAAATGGTTTTGGTAAAGTGATTATCTTTCTACTATGAGTAAAGTTACCATAAAAAAAAAATATAGATTTGAGAAAACTTTTTTTCCCCAACTTGATGGCATCATCAACCTACACATGAAATCGATGATATAAAGAGCATATATTTGTTAACATTAAGTTCTAGAAACAACATCATGTTTCAGTATTTTCAATTTCATTTAGTTGAAGGGTGTGTTTAGTTTGGCGGTAGAACTTATTTTTATGTTAAAATTTAAAATTTAAATTATTTTTTATATTTTTAAATTGTTATGATATATAGATATACAAATGTTTTTTTAGAGAAATAATATTATTATCTTAATACATTTATATATAAAATTTATAAAAAAAATCACTCCCACCAAGTAATAAAAAAACAGAGTAATGATTACCTTTTCAAAGATTCTGATCTAGATTTTTCACTGTTCTCAACTCTAGTGAGAATATTCATCCACTTTTTGACCTTCACCTCATCCTTGAAATTTTCTTAATCCTTATTAAAAACAATGATTTTGGTCTAGATTTTTCACTGTTCTTAACTCTAGTGAGAATATTCATCCACTTTTTGACCTTCACCTCGTCCTTGAAATTTTCTTCATCCTTATCAAAGATAATTGTGCAACTCCCTATTTGATTATCTATCATTGATTGTTTGACATCATAAGAAACTGGAAAAATAGTGCCCGGTCTCATCTCATCCATGAATTCTACCATCTTGTCAAGTTCGTCAAAGATCAAGTTAAAAATGCACAATCTCTTGCAAATATAATAACTGACAGTCTTGATTCCTCAATGGCCTCTAAGAGTCTTGATTTAATTGTCATTACTTTCTCTAGTTCCTTATCGTTTGGGATAGTGCCTCTCAAGGATGGAGTTGTACTTAAATGGGTGAAAGCATTATTAGTGTCTGATCCTCTTATGACAGGGATATCATCTTGCATCCAATGACCGTCAGGCATACTTAAACAATAAATATCACTTTCTTCGTTTGAAACATAAAAACAAGCAGAAAATTGTGATGATGGAGGAGTATGTAGAGAATATAACAAAAAGAGACCATAATTCTTCACCTTTACTCACTCGGGGGAATGAAACTATAACTCAATGTTGCTAAAGGATTCATGCTGCCATTCTTTAAGCTCTTTAAGGTAGTCAAAAGATAGATAGAATAACAAAAGATGATCTAACAAAACTTAGAGTTACAACTAATACCCATCGATGAAGGACAATTCTCTTTTCCATTTGCCTTGAAATGAAAAAAAAAAAGAGGACTTTCACCAGATGCACTAAATGTGATACATGCAACAAACCCCATGCTCTAACTATGCACTTCCATGCTAATTAAAGATCCTTTCTTTTGATGGTTAAACTAGCTTGGAATTTCTTTTCCAGGAACAACGATACCAAATCCAAGTTTTGGATTAGATAAACCATGTTCCATTAAAAAAAATGTTAGATAGATAGAGATAGAGGGAGAGAGATACAAAATAGTTGGGGTATGATTAAGAGAAGACTTGGAGATATCTTTCAAGCATGGTGAACCCCATGTTGTCTTGGCCATTATGCTTCCACAATTCTCAATAGTTAAGACATGTGAACTCTAATCTTTTGGAACTGCTTAAATTAATCGGATCTGGTGTTTTTTTAAGGCATATACAACTATTCAAGTTTACTATTTGAACTTTTGATGGAACCCAGGGCAATGATTTAAGCATCTTGCAATCCTCCAAGACAAGCATTTCAAGTCTAGAAAGTTGATATATGCATATAAACAGGCTAACAAAGTTATTCCAGCTAAATATTTAAGGACATCAATGAAGATAAGAAACCAATATCTTCAAGAAGTGCCCTTTCATTAAGATGGCAAGTGTGTAAACTCAGTACTTCTAAAGAGCATAGACCAGACAAAGAAGGCAAAACAACTATTCTTTTGCATCCATCCAAAGATAATACTTTAAGATTCTTTTAAAAGGAAATGGATGCTGGCAATTGTTTTATTAAAGTTCCAGTTAAATCAAACTCCTCTAAACTTTTAACTTCCCCTAATTTCTTTGGTATATATTGAAGTTCATAGTAGGCAAACATATCAAGTTTTTTAAGCAATTTCAAAAAACTTATGCCTTCTGGAATGCTTGTAAGGTTCTTGCAACTATTCATGCTCAATAGACCTAAGCCAATCAACTGATGACTTAATGAAGATAGTTCTCTAATACTAGTCTCATCCAAACGAAGCACCATCAATATTTTTCAAATTTACTTTTGATACAAGATTTTATTTATATATTTTTTTAATACTTGGTTAAGAGATGAGTGGGAAGGTCATCTAATTATAATGGTAGATAGAGAAATATATCAGTGACACCAATTTAGGTCACCAAAACTAATAAGATTTGTCTCAAGTTGTTTCATTTGATGACAAAAAATTCATATTAGGTGTTCCTTTCTTTGAAAGTTCATAAGAAACTTATTTGAGTTCGTGTTGATATTTAGTTTTGGGTTGATTTTATTTTTTTGCCAAAGAATGAGGCAGACAATTCCACCTCATTAATTTTTAGGAAAAAAAGGCTTTTGCATGTGACACATTTTTTTTAGGCTAGGCACTAAGGCTAACAAGCTCACAATGTTTGGTCTAATTCTTTTCACATTCTTATAAATTTTTTTGTAATAAATTATTGTTTATATATATATATATATATTAAAAAAAATCATTTGTATTTTAGTTAATACAATTTCTATGAAAATAAGTTCATTGAACACAATCAATTAAATAACTTGTATTGAGATGTTAACATCAATCTTTTAACTTTTCTAGGTTTATTTTTATTATTATTAAAAAATCTTTTTATTCATTTACCATAAACCATCAATTTATTTAGTTACATATGATCTTTTTAATAAAATCAATAAATTTACTACCACGAATAAAATAACTAGTAGTTAAAAAACCAACTAAAAATATTAAGAGTTTTCTTTTTTAAAATTATTTACTATACAACTCAAGTTCATTTTATTTGATGTTTTTATCTAAATCATTAATGATTCATATTTGAATCTTAAAAATAGTGATAAGAAAACTAGAGCTACAGTGAAAATTTATGAGTCAAGTTTTATATTCTTTATTAGCCATGACACCTGCGCCTCATCGCGACTAGAACGATATTTTTTTTCAAAGTAAAAAAATATTAATTATGTGTGATTTTTTATTATAATATAAATTTTGAAAAGTAATAAATCCGTGCATAAATCTTGTGAAGTGCAAGTTTTCTATAAAATATATGAATTTTAAATGGATATAAATTTATCTGTTTAGTAGGTTTCAATGAAATAACGAGTATAAAATTATCATTATCATTAACAAAAACAAGAAGATTCAGATATCTGAATTATTAAATATATTGTATTAAGATGAGTTCATTTTATAATTCAATTTAAATTAACCACAACAAATAAAATATAAATTGTGAAAAAAACTTGCATTAATCAATATAAATTAAAATTTCAGAACGAAATATAATAAAAATAAAACCCTGATAAAAAATAAAATGACAAAAAATAAAAAAAAAATCTAAAAGCACAAATGCATAAATATGGACAAAAAATAAACACTGTTTAAGAAAGACAAAAAACCAAATGAATTAATACAAAAAAAAATTAAAAGAATAAGTGAAAAAATGAAAAACAAAATATATAATTAATTCCAATTAAAGGATAAAAATGAAAAAAAAAATCAAAACTCTAGGAGCAAAAAAAAAAAAGGGATTTAAACAAATCAATAAAGTGCAATTGTTGAACAAATTAAAAGAATAAGGATCAAAATGAAAAGTAGCATTTATGACCAATTTCAATTTGGGGATAAAATTAGAACAAATTCAAACTTGCATAGCAAACTTATTAAAACAATAAAAAACAAACCAAAAATCAAAAGTTGAAGGATCGAAATGAAACTTACCGTATATAATAAAAATTTCCATTGAAAAATCAATAATTATTTTCAAAAATAAAAAGGTGAAGGACCAAAATTGAAGGGCATAATTGAAATTTCCATGAAAATCATTAATAAAAATGAAATCAAAATATTAGAGACTGAAATTAAATTAATACAAATATGAGGGATTGTACTATATTTTCCAGCAGTAGGAGAGAGAAAAGAGGGGAATCGTCTACAAGAGATTACACGATCATATTTGAAGCACACACGCCGCGTGTGGAGTCAGAGGACGTGCCGGAAAACCATATGACGCAGCGGATGCCTAGTTTTCACCATCTGAGGACACCGCATGCGCCGCCCGAAAGACGCGTACAGGCAAAACACTTCTAGCACGTCCGGATGACGCGCCTACAGTGTTTCAGAAAAAGAAATAATAAAGAATCGATCCATTACCTATACACCTCTAGACCCAGAGATATTTACAGAAAAAACCAGGGGTGACAGGCGGTGGTTTTTGTAGTTTAGAGGAGCTATTTTCATTGTTTTACTGTGCAATAAATTCAGAAATACCTTTCATGTCACCTGGAAATTTTGGAAATACCCTCGGTCCCGTGGTTTAAAATTTTTTTGTTCTGGGGGCAAAATGGTCATTTTACTGTAGCAATCCACAATGAATTGTGTCTAGGTGAACAGTGGTGAAAGGCATAGTAAAACACTGTCGGCATTTATATTTTAGTTAATATCATAATACAAATTTTAAAATTATTATCCAAACTCAACCGAAACTTGAATTTTTAATACTTGAACCCAATCCAATACTCAATCGAAACACCTACACATTTTTCTTCAAAAAAAATAAATTCTTAATCAGCTATTTTTACAATTCAAACCAAAGAAATTTATGGATGTATGGTTGTTGGCTCAACTATTGGAGCAACAACTCGAGATTGATAAAGGGAGAAAGTTTATTTATGCTTTTAGGTAGGCTAAAAAGTCATTCCTGCTAAGATTTAAGGACATCAATATAGATAAACAACCAATATCATCAAGAAATGCCCCTTCTCTTAGATGGCGAGCGCATAAACTGAGTACTTCTAAGGAGCACAAACCCGACAAAGACAGCACAACTATTCTTTCGCATCCATCCAAAGATAACACTTTAAGATTCTGTAAACGAAAAATGGATGCTGGCAGTTCTTTTATTAAAGTTCCACTTAAATCAACCTCCTCCAAACTTTCAACTTCCCCCAAATTCTGTGTTATATATTAAAGTCTAGAGCAACCAGACATATCAAGTTTTTTAAGCGATTTCAAACAATCTATGCCTTTCGGAATCCTTGTAAGGTTATTGCAATTGTTCATTCTCCATATATCTAAGCCAGTCAAATGATGAATCGATGAAGATAGTTCTGTAATACCAGTCTCATCCAAATGAAGCACCATCAATTTGTTCATGTTTCCTACTATACCTGGAAACTTCTCAACTTTTGAGCACCCATCAAGAATTAAAATTTCAAGTGATTCCATTTCAAGGTTGCATGGGAGAGTCCTAATACTTCTGCAGTTCATAAAACTAATAAATTGAAGCTTCTTGTGATGTCCAAGCAATTAATGAATCTCATACAAACTTGTACAACCTTCAAGAATCAGGCGATTGAGATTTGGAATGCCAGTAAAATCTGGAATCCTAACCAGGCTTAGTGAGTTGCTGAGATCAATGATTTTCAAATTAATTGTCATCTATAATCAGGTAGGGGGAAGAAATATGGATATTACTATGATAAATATATAGGAAACAATAAAAAAAATACTAAGGCTCTTAGAATAGTTTATCTCACCTTATAACCATACCATAATTGCTGAACACCATTGTTAGGCATGTGAAGTCCAACTAGCTCATCCACCTGTAAACTAGCTGGCAATGATATTGAAGCACAATGGTGAAGAAGCGTAATCCCTTGAAAATACAACGACTGAAAACCTTGATTCCTCGATGGCCTTCCAGAGAGCAGGTTCAATGGTCTTTCCTCTCTCGAGCTCCCTATCATCCATGTATACATCTATGCCTCTCTGTACTAGATTAGAATATAGATGACCAGTAAAGTTGTCCCTGGTGTCTTTACCTCTATAACTAAGGAACACATCATATATATATATATTCTGGAGGAGAAGAAGAAGGAGACGAGGTTATTCCTTGCAGGCTGGTGGAAGCCATGAAAATCCCTATAGCTATATATTAGTACCGACCCCTTGATCTAGTATCAGCTACCTAACTTGGTTCAGCAATTGCTTTCCACGCCATTGTGTATATGGACTGGTCCTATGTTTAAACACGAAACAGAAGATTAGAGCAGGAAATTAGAAATTTAAATCACTCAGTAGCAATTTCGAGCTGGAACATTATAGATTTTAGTCGGAAATCAGAAAAACACCAAATTTCTACAAGTAATAGTAATACCAGGGTTGTCAAAACCATTCCATTTCGTCCGGAATGGCCAGAACGTTCCATTCCATTAAAAAAACGAGACAAAATGGTATCGTTTTCGTCTCGATTTTAATTCTGGTCTGTTCCGGAAATTTCTGCCAAATTCCGGCCGGAATGTCTCGGTAGTGTTCCAATACTTTGTATTTGTATTGTATAATTTAAAATTAATTTATCTTGAATTTTAATTATGCTTCTTAAATTAATATTATAAGTTTTTATATATATATATATATAATTAATTATATATGAACAGTACAACCTCGAAACGGCATGCGGAAATGCTCCGAAACCGAAACGTTTCGTACCAATAGAAAAACCGAAACGACGACCAGAACCGTATTAACAACCTCGGGTAATACTCGAATCTAGACGGAACAAACTGTCCGGTAAGCGTTGACTAAACAGGCACAAGATCTAGTGAAGCTCAATATTTAGATAAAAAACGCATGGCAGTACTGGATTTCTTATGAATCATTTTCTTAAACTGCAGAGAAGATAAACTTTCAGAGGTTATTTCAATTTCATAATCAAACTGAGAGTTTAACAAATTATTTTTTTATATTAGAGTTTTTTTTTTGCATTTTTATATTTGATTTTTTTTAAATTTTATCCTTCAATATTGAGTTGATTAAAAATTAATCTTTATGATTTATTTTTATTTGATTTCTATGAGATTACCATCATGTCATTACTTAGATCACTAGTATAGTAGGTTAATCTAAGTTCACTCAAGTTGTTTTTTATGTTTTTTCCTAATTTGTTTTTCAATACTGGGTTGATTTATATTTAAGACTTGTAATTTGTTTTAAATTTTTTTATATTAGGTTATCCTGGTCTAATAATTTAAGTCACATGTTTAGTTGGTTAACTTGGGTTGATACGGGTAATTGTTTTCTTTTTTAATTGAATGTATTTTTTTATGTTATCCTTTGGCATTGATTTGTTAAAAAGTAGGCTTTATATTTTATTTTATTTTTACTTTTTTACGGGGTTATCATGATGCTATGACGTGAAATATACATTGACATGTTAACCCGAGTTGTTTAGAATCAACTTAGTATATTGTCGCTTTAATATTTATAAAAAAATTTCATCTTCCATATTTTTTGAGTCAAAACATATTTGATTTGACTTATATTGTAGACCCAAATAGAGATTTTTCTTTTCTAAAATTATTTACTATATAATTTAATTTTATTTGATGTTTTTATCTATATTTTTAATGATTCATATTTGAATCTTAAAAATAAAATAAAATAACCGAGAGCTATGATGAAAATTTATTAGTCGTTTTATATTATATATATCCTAATATAAAATTTAAAATTATTATCCAAACTGAACTGAAACCTGAATTTTTAATACTTGAACTCAATCCAATATTCAACCGAAACACCTACATATTTTTCTTTAAAAAAACTCAAATCTTAATCAGCTATTTTTACAATTAAAACCAAAGAAATTTATGGCTGTATGGTTTCTGGCGCAGCTGCTGGAGCAACGACTCAAGATTCTGGAGCTGCCGGAACCTCTCGAGAGGCTGGACCTGTTGGCTCAACAGCGGGATCAGCACACTCCATTGCCGCAGGATCGGCCAACTCAACTGCGGGATCTGCAGGGGGCCCTCAGTGCTGCATAAAGAGAGAAGGACAAGTTAGGAATGCTCTCTCTCTCTCTCTCTCTCTCTCTCTATATATATATATATATATATATATATATATATATATATATATATACACGAGCTGACTGCCCGTGCGATGCGCTGGGTTTTTTATCTATATAAAAGATTAATTGATTTTATGTATGTTATATTTTGTTATTTTAATATTTAATGAGTAAAATTATAATTGATAAAATCTGTTAGAATCAAATGTTTTTTCCACTAAAAACTGTTTGAATATTGCTACTACTAAAACTGTTTTGATAAAATCTGTTAGAAATGTAGGAAATTGATTGTAAAATTTATTACTCATATTATTATATTAAAAATATTTTAGAATAATAATAAATAGGTCTCACATATTTATAAGAAAAACATAATCATTATCCTTATTTTGAATGTCTTATCTATAATAATAAGAAATTTCAACACCTAACAATATTAAAAAAAATTCAAAAACTAAATAAATGGAAAAACAGAAATAAATATTATTAGATTTAAAAAAAATGAAATGAATAATAAAAAAAAAGAGAAAATAGAAAATATCATTTTTGAAATGATTATAAAAAAAAATTAAAATGTAAACATAAAAGAAAATAACCTTAATAACAGTTGAAATAATAAAAATTGGTGAGACCATAATTATTGTTAGAGAAACAATTTCCATAATCTATATATATATATATATATATATATATATATATAATTAGTCTAACATATTTAAAAGAAAATAAAACTTACAAATAATCATTATCATTATTTTGAATGTTTTATCTATAATAATTAGAAAATTCAATACCTAACAATATTAACAAAAAATAAATATGATTATATTTAAAGAAAATATTTTACTTAAAGAATTAAAAAAAGAAAAATAATAACAAATATTGTTTTTGAAATGATTACCAACACAGATTAAAAATTAAAAATTAAAAAATCTTAATAAGAGAGGAATAAAAAAATTGAAACAAAATTAAGAGCATGTATATATATGGACAGAAATAAGAATTCTGTAAGAAATATACAAAAAGGATTTTTTTTCAAATGGTAATGAACAACGAAAACCACAATTGAAATAATTGTTCATTACTATTTGAAATTGCAATCTCCTTTAGCTATTTTATGAAATAATATAAAATAGAGAAAAAATTATGGCGCGCAGAAATGAACCTGAACACCCCGGTTATGGAAAAAAATGTATAAGTAGGGAAAAAATGAAAATAAAAGTGGATCTGGAGATTAGTTGTGGTGTGCGTAAGCTCACATGGATACTCCGATTTTTTTTTTTTAAAAAAAAAGCGTAGTTCAAAAAAACATTCAAACAGTAATGAAAAGTGAAATCATTGTTCATCAGTGTTTAAAAATATTAGCAGCCGGAGAGATTCGAACTCTCGATCTTTTGATGCGGCAGCAAACGCGTTAACCACTCGACTTAGGTGTTTATCCTAGCATACATATAATACTTATCATACATTTTTGTGTTTTTTTGCATTTATTTTATATATATGTGACATGATATATTTTTTGTTTAAAGTGATTTTTATTTTAAAATTTTTATTTTTTATTTTTTAAGATTTATTATTTATATTATTATATTAAAAGTATTTTAGAACACTTAGATTAAATTAATTTGAGAATTTTAAAAAACTCAGTTCATTTTTTTATATATATTTTCAAGAGTTGATTCCTAACAAATATAAGAAAATAGTCGCGCATTGCGCTAGGCTTTTTTGATGTAGTAAACTGATTAATTATTTAGCCTGCAAAGAATTATTTAGTTGGTAGATAGCAAATTGTAATCGTTAAATTATGTTGTATTTTTTTTTCTGTATTGAATTAGTTGGTTGTTGTTATTAGTTTAAGTGCTCAGATAATAATTTAGTTGATAACTCTCAAAATTATAATCGATAAAATCTATTAAAGATGAGTGAATTGTATTTTATAGCCAATTCATTAATGGGTGAACTTGCTTAAATATTTCATCGATTTATATAATTTGCATATGGAAAAACTATAATTGATTAATTAGTAGGCGTGTTTTGATTATTATGACAATTATTTAATTGGTGGAGGTAAATTTGCAATTAATAAAATGAATAAAATATGAATTATTTTTTTCTTGTATCGAACTTGTTGATGATTGAGTTTATTTTAACAGCAACAAACGATTTAACCAGCAAATAGAAAAACTGCAATTGATTGATTATTTGGTGTGTCTTAATTGTTTTGACAATTATATAATCGGTTGATAAAAAAAATACAATCGATGATATTAATTAGAGATGAATAATTTTATTTTTTGTAGTGAGTTGGGCATTCGTTGGCGGTTGGGTGTTTTGTAATGGTTTGGCTTATTATTCTCTTTTTCTTTTTTATTTATTTTTCAAGTCAAATAATTTTTTAGAATCTAATAATATTTATTGTTGTTTTTTCATTTATTGTTATTTTTTATCTTTTTTTTAAAAAATATTATTAGGTGTTGAAATTTCTAATTATTGTAGATAAGACATTGAAAATAATGACAATAATTATTCGTAAGTTTTTTTCTTTATAAATATGTTGGACTAATTATAGATTTTGCTATGTATTTCATATTAGCGCATTTAAAATAATGATAATAATTAGTTGTAATTTTTTCTCTGATAAATATGATAGATTGATTATATATTCTGTTATTTATTTCATATTAGCGTCTTAAAATATATATATTTATAACCTTGTGGAATTGCGATCTTCTTTAGATATTCTTTAAAATAATAATAGTCATAGTGTGTAAGCTGATCCGGACACCCTGATTATATAAAAAAATGTATAAGTAGGAAAAACAAACAGGAAAAAATGTTAAGAAAAAATGAGCCTAGGGATTATCCGCGGCGCGCTCAGTTGGCCAGGAAAAAAATATATATATTTGGGAAGAAAATATCATGGTGAGCGTAAGGTGACCTGGACACCTCGGTTAAGAAAAAAAATATATAAGTGGCAAAACAAAATAGGAAAAAAAAATGTAAAAAAAAAGTTGATCCGGAGATTAGTCGTGGTGCGCGTAAGTTGGCCCAGATACCTTAGTTATTAAAAAAAAATCTTGGTTTTTGTAAAAAAAAAAAACCCTATTTTAAAAAAAAACATTTTATAAAAACAACCACTTATTTAAAAAAAACCATTTATTAAAAAAAATTTTAAAAAAACAAACCGCTCTTAAAAAAAAATTATGGTGCGCATAAACTAACCCGGACACACGGTTATGAAAAAAAAAATATAAGTGGTAATAAAAAATAGGGAAAATAATAATAATAATAATAAATGAATCCAGAGATTAGTCGATACGCATAAGCTGCAACGGATATTCCGATATAAAAAAAACAAATAAAAATCCCGGTTAAAATAAAAAACAGAAAACACATTTTCAAACAGTATTGAATAGTGAAAATTATTATTATTAAAAAAGAAGAAGAAGCACGGCTATAAAAAAAAAAGTTCAAGGAGAAATCACCTTTTTAAACAGCAATGAGAAAAAAATTGTGGTGCGCATAAGTTAACCTGGACACCCCGGTCACGGGGAAAAAAAATAGGAAAAAAAAAAGGAAAAAAATGTATAAGTTGAACCAAAAAAGGGAAAAAAAGAAGAAGCACGGTTATAAAAAAAAAGTGCAAGGGGAAATCACTTTTTTAAACAGTAATGAGAAAAAATTTGTGGTGTGCATAAGTTAACCTGGACACCCCGATCACGGGGAAAAAAATAAGCGGAAAAAAATGTATAAGTTGAACCAAAAACGGGAAAAAAAAGAAGAAGCACGGTTATAAAAAAAAATGCAAGGGGAAATCACGTTTTTAAACAGTAATGAGAAAGAAATTGTGGTGCGCATAAATTAATCTGGACACCCCGGTCACGGGAAAAAAAATAAGCGGAAAAAACATGGAAAAAAATATATAAGTTGAACCAAAAAAGGAAAAAAAATTGGATCAGGAGATTAGTTATGGTACGCGTAAACTGTCATTGATATCCTAATTTAAAAAAATAATAAGAAGAAGAAGAATAAAAAAATAAAATAAAAGGGAAAGCAAATTTTCCAGACAATCATTTTCAAAATCGGGATTGTAGAAAAAAAACAAAAACACAATAGTTTAAAAATAATAATAATAAAAATAATAAAAATAATAATAGAAAAAAAGGGAAAGCAACTTAAAAAAAAAAGGATTTTCGAAAAGAAAAAAAAAAGAAAGCAAATAAAACGGAAGCAACTTTCCAGCTGCTTTTAAAATAAAACAAAAAACGAATTTTTTTTTTTAAAAAACAACAATCTCAAATGTGTTGGCTAAAGGTTCGAAACCCTGCGCGCTGGAATTCCAGCGCGCAGCGAACCACTCAGCCACTACTACTCATCTGTCATTTTCACCATAAAAAATATAAAAAGAAGGCCTATGTAAAAAAAAAAAAAAAAAGGAGCACAAACTCGCGCGAAGCACTAGAGTAAAGTGCAAGTACACAATGCCAATGTGAGTACGTGAACAGTAATGAATAGGAAATGGCCGATCTCTTTTAGTTTCTTTAGTAATATCCTTCTATTAGAGTAAAATTATCATAATAAAATATAGATTTGTGAAATATTTTTTTCTGGAAACAACACCATGTTTCAATATTTTCAATTTCATTTAGTCAAAGGAACTTGTTTTTATGTTAAAATTTAAAATTTAAATTATATTTTTATATTTTTAAATTTTTATGATATATGGATATAAAATATATTTTTTTTAAATAATATTATTATTTTAATATATTTTAAATAAAAATTATTTAATAAAAAACAACCTTTCAAGTCACTCCTACTAGCTAATAAAAAAACAGAGTAATAATTACCTTTTCAAAGATTTCGGTTCAGATTTTTCATCATTCTCAACTCCAGTGAGAATATTCATCCACCTTTTGATCTTCACCTCGTCCGTGAAATTTTCTTCATCCTTATTAAAGACAATTGTGTACCTTTTTGTTTGATCATCTATCATTGAATGTTTGATATCATAAGAAACTGGAAAAACAGTGTCTGGTCTTATCTCATACATGAATCCGACCATCTTGACAAGTTCATCAAAACACCAAGTTAAAGATGCACAATCTCTTGCAAATATAATAACTGACAGTCCTGATTCCTCAATGGCCTCTAAGAGTATTGATCTAGTTGTCGTTACTTTCTTTAGTTCCTTGTCGTTTGGGATTGTGCCTCTCAAGGCTGGAGCTATACTTAAATGGGTGAAACCATTACTAGTGTCTGCGCCTCTGATGAAAGGGATATCATCTTGCATCCATTGAATATGTGATGACGGAGGAGTATGTAGACAATAAAACAAAAAGAGACCACAATTCTTCACCTTTACTTGCTCGGAGGAATCAAATGACAACTCAATGTTGCTAAAGGATTCATGCTGCCATTCTTTAAGCTCTCTAAGGTAATCAAAAGATAGATAAAATAACCAAAGATGATCTAATAGAACTTGGATAGAGTTACAACTAATACCCATAGGCGAAGGATAATGCTCTCTTCCATTTGCCTTGAAATTACAAAACAGAGAAGGACTTTCACCAGAGGCACTAAATGCAACACATGCAATAAACCCCATGCTCCAACTATGCACTTCCACATTAATCGAAGATCCTTTCTTTTGATGGTTAAACCAGCCTGGAATTTCATTTCCAAGAATAACGATACCAAATCCAGGTCTTGGATTCCAAAAACCCTGTGCCATGAAAAAACAAAATGTTAGACTAATAATGGTAGAGGGAGAGAGATACATAAAAGTTGAGGTATGATTAAGAGAAGACCTGAAGGTATTTTTCAAGCATGGTGAACCCCATGTTGTCTTGGTCATTATGCTTGTACAGTTCCCAATAGTTAAGACATAAGAACTCTAATCTTTTGGAGCTACTTAGCTTTATCGGATCTGGTATTTGTTTTAGAAGTATGCAACTATTCAAATTTACTGTTTGAACTTTTGATGGAACCATGGGTAATGATTCAAACATCTTGCAATCCTCCAAGATAAGCATTTCAAGTCTAGAAAGATTAATGATACTTTTAGGCAGGCTAACAAAGTCATGATGGCTGAGATCTAAAGACATCAATGAAGATAAGCAGCCAATATGTTCAGGAAGTGCTCCTTCTTTAAGATGGCAATCGCGTAAACTTAGTACTTCTAAGGAGCACAGACCATACAAAGAAGGCAACACACCTATTCTTTTACATTCATCCAAAGATAACACTTTAAGATTCTTTAAAAGAGAAATGGATGCTAGCAGTTGTTTTATTGAAGTTCCACTTAAATCAAACTCCTCCAAACTTTCAACTTCCCCCAAATTCGTTGGTATATATTCAAGTCTTGAGCAGCTAGATAGATCAAGTTTTTTAAGCGATTTCAAACAACCTATGCTTTCTGGAATCCTTGTAAGGTTCTGGCAGCTGTTCATGCTCAATAGACCTAAGCCAATCAAATGATGAATCGATGAAGATAGTTCTTTAATATCGGTCGCATCCAAACGAAGCACCATCAATTTGCTCATGTTTCCTACTATATCAGGAAACTTCTCGAGTTTTGAGCAGCCATCAAGACTGAAAACTTGAAGTGATTCCATTTCAAGGTTGCATGGGAGAGCCCTAATATTTCTGCAGTTCACAAGATTCACATATTGAACCTTCTTGTGATGTCCAAGAGATGGATGGACCTCATACAAACTTATACAACCTTCAAGAATCAGACGCTTGAGATTTGGAATGCTAGTAAAATCTAGAGTTCTGACCAGACTTATTGAGTTGCTGAGATCAATAATTTCCAAATTAATAGCCCTCTACAATCAGATAGGGGGGAAGAAATATGGATATTACTATCATAAATATACAGGAAAATGACAAAAAGAAATACTAAGGCCCTTAAATTAGTTGATCTCACCTTATGCCCATACCATAATTGCTCAATACTACTGTTAGGCATGTGAAGTTCAACTAGCTCATCCACCTGTAAACAAGCTGGCAATGATTTTGAAGGGTAAAAATGCCATTCAAGAAATCGTAACATATTGGAAAGATCTTGAGATCCTTCAGAAAGTTGCACGTTGTTGATTTTGAGCAATCTTAGCTTGCTTATTTTAGAGAAGGCTTCCATGTTCCATTGTGCCTCTGTTATTCCAGGCAAGTCCAAGAAAATGGCTTCTATTTTGTCTTTTCCCTGTCAGCCGAAAACAAGGAATATAAGTAAAAAACAAATACTAAGCAGAGAATAAGCATAAATTAAAATAAACTGTATGAAATCGTATGGATAATGTTCTCTATCAGCTACTCACTGTATTGTCCTTTAGTGCAAGGCAGACATCCATATATGTCCATAATCTGCTACGCCTTCCAGGCTTTCCAGGGGATTCAAGATGAACAATCTCCTTACCCATTATCTGTAATAAATTATGCATCCACACTTGATCTCGAGAGACATTTATGAGAGATTTCTTAATAAGAACTTGAGTACCAATATTTGCATGGAATCCACAACCATTCAGTATCCTTATTATTCGATCTTTTTTAAACCCCTTCAGGAAACAGGCAATGTCTAAAAATATTTTCTTCTCCAATTCATGGAGGCCATCAAAGCTAATACGAAGAACACCATTAATTTTGTCGTCAGGAAACTCATTAATTCTATCAATTGCACTTCTCCAATCATGGATATGTCTTCCATGTAAAAACGAACCTATAACTTCAAGAGCCAGTGGAATGCCACCAGCATAACCCACAGCTTGCTTGGATAGTTCCACAAAATCTTTAGCAGGCTGGTAATTTTCGAAAGCTTTCTAGCTAAATAACATAAGAGCATCATCATCATTCAATTCTTCTGCCTTATAAATTTTAGCATCATCATATCTAGTCAACACTTTATTATCTCTGCTTGTTATGATAATTATGCTCCTTGGCCCAAACCATCCACGCTCCGCCGCTAAGAATTCTAGTTGTTTTTGGTCATCTACATCATCAAGGATAAGAAGAATCTTTTTAAGTCGCAACCTCCTCCTTATCATATCAATACCTCTAAAAGAATCCCATATAGTGGCACACTCCATCAAGATTTCAGAAAGAAGTTGTTCTTGTAAACGACGTGGCCCATCTTTCTCAGCAAAAACTTCTCTGACATTTGCTAAGAAGCAACTTCCTTTAAATTGGCAATGAATCCTATCATATATTACCCTTGCAATAGTAGTCTTACCAACGCCACCCATTCCACAAACCCCTATGAAGATTGCTTTGTCAACTTCTTCACCTATATAACCATTTAAAACCTCTAGACGAGAATCTATTCCAACTAGATTTTTGCTAATTGTTGGCGTAGTGACGTTTAGTTTGTACAATATATAGTCAACAATGATTTTAATTGATTCCGACTCATTCCTGCATAAGAGGGGTAAAATATTGATCATGAAGTGTGGAAAAATCATTAGACCATCTTTGATAAAATAATGTATGCATAGCTAATAATTAGTATATTATATTGATATTTAATCATAGATTTCACTCATTTATAATTGAAAAGAAAAAAAGTCATGTTTGTATGTCCCATCAAGATAGATTGGCCACTGTAGGGAGACAATCATAGGTTTCTTCATTCCTGATTGAAATAACACATGCAATAACAAATAATCTTCATCTATGGATAGATTGCTTACCTATTTCGTACATCCCAACCAGATAGATTAGCCACCGTAGCGAGACAATGTTTCCAGTTTCGTACCTTTTCCAAATTTACCTCAAAATTCTTTTCATTATATTAATATTTAACGATAGACAAATAATGTATGGATAGCTTAGCATCTAATAATTAGTATATTATATTAATATTTAACCGTAGATTTCACTCATTTATAATGGAAAAGAAATAAAGTCATGTTCCATTGTTTTATGATTGAAACAACACATGGAATAACAAACAATCTTTATTTGTCGATATATAGCTTACCTATTTCGTACGTCCCAACCAGATAGATTTGCCACCGTAGTGAGACAATCTTTCTAGCTCCAAACCTTCTCCATATTTTCGTCGAAATTCTTTTCATGCTCAACAAAGGCTTCCCCATATCTCCCTTTCCGCTCGGCTACCTCTGAGGGGTCCACATCATAAAAAACTGGCAGAACAGTTTGCCCCATCTCTTTCATGCACTGAACAATCTTGACAAGTTCATCCAAGCACCATGGTGAAGAAGCGTAATCCCTTGAAAATACGACTGAAAACCTTGATTCCTCGATGGCCTTCCAGAGAGCAGGTTCGATGGTCTTTCCTCTCTCGAGCTCCCTATCATCCATGTATACATCTATGCCTCTCTGTACTAGATTAGAATATAGATGACCAGTAAAGTTGTCCCTGGTGTCTTTGCCTCTAAAACTAAGGAACACATCATATATATATATATTCTGGAGGAGAAGAAGAAGGAGACGAGGTTATTCCTTGCAGGCTGGTGGAAGCCATGAAAATCCCTATAGCTATATATTAGTACCGACCCGTTGATCTAGTATCAGCTACCTAACTTGGTTCAGCAATTGCTTTCCACGCCATTGTGTATATGGCCTGGTTCTATGTTTAAACACGAAACAGGAGATTAGAGCAGGAAATTAGAAATTTAAATCATTCAGTAGCAATTTCGAGCTGGAACATTATAGATTTTAGTCGGAAATCAGAAAAACACCTAATTTCTACAAGTAATAGTAATACCAGTTGTCAAAACCGTTCCATTTCATCCGGAATGGCCAGAACGTTCCATTCATCGAATTTAATTTGTCAAATTCTGGTAACTTAGTACAAAGCCTTCATCGAATTTCTTCCGGTTTCTTTAGATCAAAAACCCGTGGCGGTAAGTTTCCTGGATTTCTTGTGGATCTTTTTCTTAAACTGGAAATAAATGGAAGACTTTCAGAGGAGAAAAAGTTCAAATAAATGGAAGGGATACGCAGCTGGCTCATTTTTTGACTTTCATGACTTTCTTATATTTGAATTTTACATCTACACATTTAATCTTTGAAGAGATTATTTTGATTTATCAATAAATATATTTTTTTATCTTTTGTACAGATAAACTATATTTTTCAAAATAAAAAATGTTCATTTTCAAATAATATTTCTAATAGGTGTAGTCATGCATAATATTTTTTTTGTAATTAATGCAATCATTTAAATGTGCTTGTTTATTTCTATTATTATTTGATTGATTAAAAACAATAACTAACAAGATTTAGAAAATTCCCTGTATCATAAATGGTCTTTTACTGTAGATACTCCTACGATTCACTATCTCAAAATTAAATGTGGATTGTAATAGTGGTTTTTTTTTTTTTTTATAAATTTTGATATTTGTCCTTAAACATTTTCTTAGCACAATTGAGCCATTTCAAGCACTCAATTTCATATATTTTTTTAAGGAGGGTTGAATTGAAAGATAGAGGATTAGACTAAAAAACTCAGGTAATCTATGTTGTTTTTTAGAATTTACTAGTTTGATGGCCCGCACTTCGTTGCGGGCGGAGCAAAATTTTTTTACAATTGTTCAGATTAAAATATAATATTTCTACATGTAAGTTTGATATAATGAAACAAATCAAAATATCTTATTATAACAATAGTAACATCGAAGTATTAACTTCTAAAATTATCATCACTATTATTGTCAAAACAATAACAATTATTAAACTACCTCGAGAGGAATAAAAACAAAAACTCAAATTATTATTATTATTTTTAATATTAATATTATTATTGCGTTAATAAAAAAACAAAATTAAATCAAAGATTAAAAGAAGTCTAAAAACATTAACAAAAGAGAAAATAAAAAAATAAAAAATATAATAAAACAAAAATAAAAATTATTACTTGAAAAAAAATCATTTCAGTTGAAAATTAAAAAAATTGACCGCACTACGTTGCGGGTTGAACAAACAATTTTTATGATTGTTGGGATTAAAGAAATTAATAGGATTTGTTGGTCTAAAATTAAAATTTAATATATATACAAAATATAATATAATAAAACAAATTACCACGCCCTATTATAAAAATAGCAAAATCAAAATCTTAACATCTAAAATTATCATTGCTATTACTGCCAAAACAATTAGAATTATCAAATTATTCTGAGAGAAAAAACACTCAAAAATATTAACAAAAGAGTAAGCAAGAAAAATAATTAAATTTATTATTATTATTATTATTATTATTATTATTATTATTATTATTATTATTACTATGTTGATAATGAATAAAAAACCAGAAATAAATGAAAGACAAAAAAAAATCCTAATAACTATAATAAAAGATCAGATAAAAAAATAAAATCAAAATTATCAGGCAAAAAAAATTAATCTAACTTGAAAATAAAAAAAAAACCAATAAAAACCTAAAAGAAAGAGCAAATAAAAAAAATATAATAGATGACAAAACAAAAATAAAAATTATTAGATGAAAAAAATCATTTAACAATATATGTTCTACATTGCAGGCTAAGCAAATAATTTTTATAGGATTTGCTGAATCAAAATTAAAATATAATATTTATATATGTGAAATTTAATATAATAAAATAGCTTAACACACCCTATTATAACAATAGCAAAATCAAAGTTTTAAAATCTAAAATTATCATTGCTCTTATTATTAAAACAATTAAAATTATCAAATTATCTTGAAAAAAACATTCAAAAACATTAACAAAAGAGTAAGTAAGAGAAACAACTAAATTATTATTATTATTATTATTATTATTATTATTACTATTATTATGTTAATAATAAAAGAAACAAAAATAAATGAAAGACTAAAAAAATCCTAGAAACTTTAACAAAAGATCAAACAAAAAAATAAAAGAAAAATAAAAATTATCATTGGTATTACTGTCAAAACAATAAAAATTATCAAATTATCCTGAGAAAAAAACCCTAAAAAATATTAACAAAAGATTAAGTAAGAAAAATAATTATATTATTATTGTTGTTGTTGTTGTTAGTGTGTTAATAATGAAAGAAAAAAAAATGAAAGAATAAAAAAATGCTAAAAACTTGAACAAAAGTTCAAACAAAAAGATAAAATAAAAATAAAAATTATCATTATTATTACAATTAAAACAATAAAAATTATCAAATTATCCCGAGAGAAAAAACCTATAAAACATTAACAAAAGAGTAAGCAAGAATAATAATAATAATAATAATAACAATAATAGTAATAATAATAATAATAAATCATAATATGAATTAATAATAATTAATAAAAGGATTAACATAAAAAATTAAAAGTAGAAGGGCTGAAATGAAAATTAAATATAAGGGGATTAAAATAAACAATTAAAAGTATAAGGGCCGAAATGGAATAAATTAACCTTTTTAAACTTAATCTAGAAATTAAAAGAAGGAGGACCGAAGTGAAACATTAACATTCAATCAATTTCAATCGAAGGACCCAATCGAATTAAATCAAAACTTATATAAATAAAATAAGGACTATAAATAAAATAAAAAGTCCAGGGACCGAAATGAAACTATGTAAAACCCGAGGGACTCTCCCGCACTTTTACGTGCAGGAGAGAGGAAAACGGCGGCATCGGGATCACGGGCACCTGGGGACCACACGCGCCGCACCGGGAGGACGACCACACGGCTGCGCATTGAGAGAGAGGCCGGTAGCTTGTCTCCGGCCACCGTATCACGCCGCACGTGCCACACAAAGAGGGTGTGGGCTGCATAACGTTGGGCGCGTGGTCCATACGCGTCGACAGTTAAAAAGATAAAATAATAAAAAATAATCGTCAATTACTGGTACACCCCTGTGCTTAAGTCATCAATTTTGTCTTATTAGGGACTAAACCAGTAATTAGTTATTTTCAAAAAAATATAAAATATTAAAAAAGTAGGCGGAACGGACCGGATTGGTCCGGTCCAAAATTGTTCAATTACCGCGGAGCCCTTCCACCCGTAACTGTTTTTTTTATCTTTTTCGAGGGCTAAAAACGCGATTTCACTGTGCAAATAATGATAAAAAATCAGAAAATCGGAAAACCAACCGAATCGAACGAATCGAAAACCGAACCGAACAAAAAATACACTATTGAAATCCAGCGGAGCAAATAATTTTTATAACTATTCAGATTAAAATATAATATTTTTACATGTAAAGTTTGATATAATGAAACAGATAAAAATACCCTGTCATAATAACTGTAACATCAAAGTGTTAACTTCTAAAATTATCATCACTATTACTACCTCGAGAGAAAAAAAAAGCAAGTAAGAAAAATTATTATTATTATTATTATTATTATTCTTAATATTAATATTATTATTGCATTAATAAAAAGCAAAATTAAATCAAAGACTAAAAGAAGTCTAAAAACATTAACAAAAGAGCAAATAAAAAGATAAAAGATAAAACAAAAATAAAAATTATTACCTGAAAAAAATCATTTCACTTGAAAATAATAAAAATTATCAAACTATATCGAGAAAAAAAAACATCATCATTATTATTATTATAAAAGAATAAATAAATAAATAAGTGAAAGATTAAAAAAATCGTAAAAACTTCAACAAAAGATCACATAAAAAAATAAAATAAAAAAGAAATATTATTGTTATTACCATCAAAACAATAAAAATTATCAAATTATCATTGAAAAAAACCTAAAAAACATCAACAAAGGAGTAAGCTAGAAAAATAAGTAAATTATTATTATTATTTTTTTGTGTTAATAATGAAAGGAAAAAAAATGAAAGACTAAAAAAATCCTAAAAACTTCAAGAAAACATTAAACAAAAAAAATAAAATGAAAATAAAAATTATTATTGTTAAAGAAAATTTTTTTATCAAATTATACCGAATGAAAAAAATATAAAAAACATTAACAAAAGAGTGAGTAAGAAAAAAAATATTAAATTATTATTATTATTATTATTATTATTATGTTAATAATGAAAAAAAAATAAAATACTAAAAAAACCATAAAAATCACTGTTCAAAAAATCATAAAAATCACTGTTCAAAAAACCATAAAAATCATTGTTCAAAAAACCATAAAATAAATAAAATAAAATAAAATCATTGTTCAAAAAACCTAAAAATCATTGTTCAAAAAATTAAATAAATAAATAAAACAAAGAAAAAAAGAAAAAAAAACACTATTGAAGTCTACAGTGTTTTCACTCACAATGTATAGTGAATTCCTAAAAGAAGTCTAAAAACATTAATAAAAGAACAAATAAAAAAATATAAGATAAAAAAAAAATTATTAACTGAAAAAAATCATTTCACTTGAAAATAATAAAAATTATCAAACTATACCGAGAAAAAAAACATTATTATTATTATTATTATTATTATAAAATAATAAATAAATAAGTGAAAGATTAAAAAAATCATAAAAACTTCAAAAGATCACACAAAAAAAATAAAATAAAAATAGAAATTATTATTGTTATTACCGTCAAAACAATAAAATTATCAAATTATCATTGAAAAAAACCTAAAAAACATCAACAAAGGAGTAAACATCAACAAAGGAGTAAGCTAGAAAAACAATTAAATTATTATTATTATTTTTTTGTGTTAATAATGAAAGGAAAAAAAGTGAAAGACAAAAAAAATTCTAAAAACTTCAACAAAATATCAAACAAAAAAATAAAATGAAAATAAAAATTATCATTGTTATAACTGTTAAAAGAAAATTTTTTTATCAAATTATCCCGAGATGAAAAAAATATAAAAAACATTAACAAAAGAGTGAGAAAAAAAACATTAAATTATTATTATTATTATTATGTTAATAATGAAAAAAATATAAAATACTAAAAAACACCATAAAAATCACTGTTCAAAAAACCATAAAAATCATTGTTCAAAAAACCATAAAAAAAAAATTACTGTTGAAAAAACCTAAAAATCACTGTTCAAAAAAATAAATTAAAAAAAAACAAAAAAAAAAAACACTATTGAAATCCACAGTGTTTTTACACACAGTCTACAGTGAATTCCCGTCCTCTTTTAGATTATTGTATAATTTGAAAAATAGATTTTAACCCCCATCTTTTTAATCTATTATTTGACTGGTCCCTTTAATTTCTGAAAAATTAATTTCGGTACCAAACTTTATTTTCATTATTTGGGGAAAGGAGAGAGAGGGGCTCTCTAGATCCTACCTTAGAGAGAGAAAGTTGTCATTGAGACGACATCGGCCACAAAAAATTTTCGTTTTTATATCAAACGGTTTCAAATGATGAGAAATATTCAAATCAAGTTCTTTTAGGCCTTAAAAGTGCATGAAAAAAAGATATTTAAGCCAAGGAAAATTAATTTTTTCGGTTTCATTCTGGATTTTGACACGATTTGTTTTGTTTTTGAAGGGTATTTTGAGTTTAAAATAGATTGAAGATATTTTTTTAATGAAAAAACCACCGACTTTGTTTTTTTCAGTTGCCCGGTTGGATTCTAGATATTTCAGTTGCCCGGTTGGATTCTATATATAGTAGTCAAATAACTTTTTTTGATATCCGAATTTCTTCCCGTTTCTTTTAATTTAACATTGTAGCTATCGTCTCTTTTAATTTGTTTTTAATTAAACCAATCCAAAACTTAAACTCAAACCACATGATCTGGTGTTTTCATTATAATTTAACATTTACATTAAAAAAAACAATATTTTTAAATCTTAATTTTATCACATCTATTACATTTAAATTCTTTTTTACAATGGTATTCCAATTTCATGATTAAACCGAGAGTTTAGAGGTTAATTTAGTTATTAGATTTTTTTTTGCTTTTTTTTTTTCAATTTATCCTTCAATATTTGGTTGATTCAAAATTAAAAATTTTAATTTATTTTTATTTTATTTCTATTAGATTATCATCATCTTATTACTTGGATAATTGGTATGGTAGGTTAACCTAAATTCACTTAAGTTGTTTTTTATTATTTTTTTAATTTGTCTTTTAACTCTAGGTTAATTGATATTTAAGACTCGTAATTTGTTTTTTTTATATATATATTGGGTTATCTTGGTCTCATAATTTAGATCAAATGTTTAGTAGGTTAACATGGGTTGATTAAGATAATTGTTTTCTTTTTTTAAAAGAATTTATTTTCTATGTTATCCTGCGACATTGATTTGTTGAAAAATAGGCTTTAAATTGTACTTTTATATTTTTATGGGGTTATCATGATTCTTTGATGTGACATGTGTATTGACATGTTAACCCGAGTTGATTTTCAGTATATTGTTGCTTCAATATTTATTAAAACATCCTATCTTAAGTATTTTTAACATATTTGAAGTGACCTCTAATGTAGCCCAAGATAATAATCTAGTATGTATTGCTATTTCTCACATTTTATTATGAATTTACTAATCAACATTTTTAGTTTTTTTTCCATTTTGTTCTCCAAATTTTTTTTTCCAAATTGCATCCATGTTAGGTTAAATTAAAGGATAATTAAATCAAATTTATTAACTAAGTATAAAATTATGAGACATGTGATAGAAGTGTAAAAGGTGTCATAAATAGGTGAGGTTTAAAAATTATCACAAAAAGTTCACTTTAGTCCTTAAAATTTATTTGTTATAGACGTTCAATCCCTCAATATTTTTTTCAATTCAATTTTGGAAAAACAAAATATGTTATTTGTTAGTTTCTGGTTTGAGAAACTAGAGAGAGGAAATATTGAATTTCAACAATTGAGAAAGAAAAGTATTATTGACATCAATTCTGAATATTAAAGCAAATTATCGATCTTAGTTTCAAATAATTTCATTTGATGGAAAGAATTTAACTTAAGTGTGTTTGTTTTACCTTGAAAGTGACTAAAAAAACAAATATGAGCTTAAAAAGATTTTTGATTTCGGGTTAATTTTGAGACAATTTTTCAATGCCATAAATAGATTTATCAAGGTGCTTGTAGTGTTTTTCAAAGTGTTTTGAATCAAAAATATATTAAAAATAGGATTTTAGGTAAAAAAAAATATTTGTCTTGATTTTCAAGCCACTACAATGTCATAATTTAGGTAAATTCCTTAAAAACAAATATAAAACTAGTAAGGATTTTTTGTTTAAGGTTGATTTTGGGTTTTTGGATAATTTCTTGGATTTTTGAGGCCATTGATGTATTTATCAAGATGGTTAGGTCCTACTTTTTAAATTTAATTTTTTAAAATTTTATTGTTTAGGAATTGAACTTTATGATTTTTCTTAATGGTGGTAATTTTGTTCTCATGACCTGGATCTCGAAAGTTAACTTAGCTTAACATTATTTTAGTTTAGGTCAATTTTTTACACCAATTTTATTTTTCAATTTCATATATTAACAATGGATTGTTTCAAGATAGGTTTTATGATTTTTTTTAATTTTATTTGAAAAAAATTATCGTAATCTCATAATTTAGGTTGCAACTTGGACAAGTCAACTCGAGTTGACACAACTCTTTTCTGGGTGGTGTTTATTAAAAAAATTGATTTTTTTTCGCTGCATCCTTCAATTTTAAGTTTTTTTTTTAAATAGGCTTTATATATATATATATATATATATATATATATATATATATATATATATATATATATATATATATATATGTTTTCTATTAAGTTATCTTGTTCTAATCACTTGTACAATGAATTTGTTTGTGTGGATTTACTTGGGTGTTTTTTTTTTTTTTTATTGACTTTTACTTTGATTTCATCCTTTTACATTAGGTTTATTAGAAAGTTGAGTTTGCGAAAAAAAAATTATTTCCTTTCTATGACATTATCCAAACATCACGACTACAATTGCGAATTTAACATGTTAACTTGGGTTCATTTAGGTTTATTTTATCATTCAAGATTAAATTAATTTAATATTGAACTTCATGATTTTTATGGAAAGAACTCTTTTTATACAAGCCATCATGATTATTTATTTTATTTAATATGGTGAGTTTACTATCATTGTCTTTTTTAATTATATAATTGAATAAAACTAGCATATTAGACCTAGATGGATCTATTTATTGAGTCATGATTTTTGTTACATCTTTTTTATTATATTAAAAAATATTAATTTGGCATGCGTTTAGTGAAAGCACCAATCAAGATAACATAGGCTAAAAGAGAAAGGAAATTCAATATTCCCCTCCTCACAAAGTAATGTTCATTGAGACAATTTTTTTGTATTTTTTAATTGATTTTTTTTTTATTATTTAACATTAATTGATTGAGATTTAAGCTTTATAATTTTTTGTTCTTTTCTTGTGAGATTGTGTCCATCTCATCACATAAATTTGCAAAAGTTGACTCTAAATTTTTATTTTTATTTTTTTATATGAGTTTATTATGGTTTTATGATTTAGTTTATGAATTCAATCTAAGCTGATAAGTTGATTTAATACGTTATTGTCTCTATACTGAAAATAAAATATCATCTAACAATTTTATACCATGTTTTTTTATTTTTTCATATTATTTAAGTGATCTTTGAACTTGTCAAGTTGACTAAGTTATATCAAGTTAATATTTATATAAGTTAATTTTATTTTTACTAGAAGATATATTCATAACATCTAAATAATTTTTATATACATATTTTTTTTAAATATTTCTACCGCAGTTTAGCATGCACAAAGGATCCAGTTTATGCTAATTCTTGATGTAGAAATTTTTTTTTCCAGAAACTACTCTGAATTGTCCTTTGTATATATGAATGTGTGTGTCTTCCAGTTAGTTAGTTCCTCAATTGTGATCAATTGGGTTTGATTTTTAAGCTTGATTAGGATGCCCCTTCTCCCATGGATGGGTAAGTGTCAGAAAAGGCACATCAGGAACGAAGACAGCTCCTCTATAGAAAATGGGCCCAACCACAATATATTAACTCCCTAATCATAAATTATTGCTTATGCTCGATATTTGACCACCGGATGGCGCTGCTAACTCAGCATAAAATGATGCTTCCTCCGATGACTTTATTTTATTAATAGTTTATTCATTTTTTTAACAGAAAAACCAATAAAGTACTTTTGCTCAAGTATCTCAGCAACACAAAATTAATAAATTTTTACCAACATTATGATAACTTGTAGAAACCAGGAAAAAAAAAAGATATGAAGACGATCCAAGAGAATATACACTAGAATGCTACGTAAAAATAATCCACAATTTTTTTGATATTCATCTGATTACAAGAACATAGACTGAACAGTTAATCCTAAATTGAACAGAAAATATATAATGAACCAATACAATTAACCCCATGCATTTTAATCCAAAAAATTAGATCATATAAAAAATATAAAATCAAATCGAGGTCCCTAACGATCGAGAGAAGAATCAACCATGTACGTGCGTTCTTTCAAGGGATTCAACAAGAGTTCCCCTCCTTTTACCTGGAATGATTGCCAGGATTTGACAGGTGACCCATCTTGTGATGATTTGACAACGATGAATTCTACTGTGATTCCTTTGGCATCAAACACAAATGAATTGACACAAAGTGCTCTGCTATGAGCTTCATGATTTTATCTATGCTTGTGATATTGCTCAAGTTGTTGTTTAGTGGAGGAGAGAGACTTTTTGGTAAGGTTATATTCATATAGACAAGATTATTCCAAGCGATTTAAGGAAACCCGTGTTTGTTTTGCTTTCGGATTTGCAAAAGCAACCTGCCCTAAAATAGCCGTTGGTATATTAGTAACCGTTTTAACCGTTCCCTTGGCTCAGGTAATATACGTGGTTCCTTAGAATTTATTTGAAAAATAGATCTTAGCCCCCATCTTTTTAATCTATAATTTGATTGCTTCCTTTAATTTCTGAAAAATTATTTTTAGTGCCAAACTTAATTTTCATTATTTGGTGAAAGGAGAGATGGGCTTCCTAGATTCTACCATAGAGAGATAAAGTTGTCATTGAGAAGATATTAGCCTCTAAAAAGATTGATTTTTATCATGATTTTTAAAATCGCAAGTTGACTCACAAAATCGTATGATTTTACGAGTCAACTCATCAAACTTTGTTAAATTAGGTAGAAAATTGATTTTGATCAAACTCGGTCAAAATCGTTCAGGATCGTAAAATCGGACCGGATTGGTCATATTTTATGATCCCCATAATCCATCCCACGTTCTACCTACACTCTACAGCCCTACCCCCCCTTCTCCCCTACCTTTCTCTCTCCCGAGGCTAGCCTGGGGCTAGCCCCCCCATCTCTTTATTTTAAAATAAAAAAAACAAAAAAATCAGTATTTTTTAAATGTTAATATAATGATATAATTGTTATGTATTTTTAATTTCCTTTAAATCATGTATAAACCTTAATTAATAAAATATTATAGCCATAGTTATATTATATTGTATTCGAAAATATTTTACTTACGATTTTATGATTTTTGTACGGTAAATTTTAAGTACGATTTTACTATTCCGAGTTTACGATCCGAGTTCAGAAGCAACTTCCGATTCGTGTCAATATCATGATTTTGACAACCATGATCTTTATACCAAACGGTTCAGTATGATGAGAAAATTCAAATTAAGTTCCTTTGGGCCTTAAAAGTGCAAGACAAAAGATATGTAAGCTAAGGAAAATTTAATTTTTCGGTTTCATTTTGGATTTTAATGCGATTTGTTTTGTTTTGTTTTTGAAGGTTTTGAATTTGTTTAACAAGATATCACCGACCTTGTTTTTTCAGCTACCATTGTGGTTAGATTCTAGGGGTTTCATACGTATCGTTTTTGTTTTCGCCAAAAAATAAGGTATACGATTCCGCTCCATTAATTTCAAGAAAAATAGGCTTTTGCATGGGATACCTTGTTTTTGGGCCAGGCATAATGTTTGGTCTTATTCTTTTCATTTTCTATTATTATTATTTTTTGTAGATTACTGTTTTTATATATATTTTTAAAAATAGTTTTGCATTTGTATTTTAGTTAATATCTATTCTATGTAAATAATTACAATAAACACAACCAACTAAATAACTTGTATTGCGATGTTAAGTATCGTGATCTACATTTATCTTTTAATTTTTGTAGTTTTATTAACAAGTCTTTTTATTCATTTATCTAAATAATTATCAATTTATTTAATTATATATTTAGATGAGTTTTTTTACAAAATAAATAAATTTACAACCCACGACTAAAATAACTATTTTATCAAGATTATTTATTGTACAAATCAATTTCATTTGATGTTTTTATCTAGATTTTTAATGATTTATATTTGAATCTTAAAAGCAACAAAAAAAAAACGATAGCTACAATGAAAATTTATGAGTCAAGTTTTATACTATTGATATCCGAATACAAATCTTAAACCCAATCCAATACTCAACCGAAACAACTACACATTTTTTTTAATAAAAAACTTAAACATCAATCAACTATTCGTACAATTAAAACAATGGAAATGTATGGATTCATGGTTGCTGGCGTAGCTGTTCGAGCAGCGACTCGAGTGTCTGGAACCTCTGGAGAGGCTGGACCCGCCAGCTCAGCCGCGGGCTCAACCGCCTCAGCAGCCGCGGGCTCGACCGACTCCGCTGCCACAGGATCGGCCACCTCTTCTTTTGCCAAATCGGCTGACCCAGCAGCATGAAATACCGATACTGATACAAGATCTTGCTACTCTGAGGGCCCCGAAACTGTGGCCGACCCTCTATGCTGCTAAAAGAGAGGAGAAGTCAGGAATGTTGTGTGTGAGTATGCGTCAATATATATCTATATAGCTTGGAATAATGAAAACTTTTTAAAACTTGAAGGTTATTAATATATGTTAGATAGGGTTAAAACTTTTCAAAATTTGGATAAATTGTTTTTTACCCATTTAGATTGGTTAAAGAGGTTATCTTTCTATTCGAGTAAACTTATCATACAATATAGATTTGTGAAAACATTAACTATACATGGAATCGATGATATAAAGAGCATAGATTTGATAACATTAAGTTCCGGAAACAGCACCATGTTTCAGTATTTTCAATTTCATTTAATTGAAGAGTGTGTTAACTTTGGTGGTTGAATTGTTTTCATGTTTAAATTTAAATTATTTTTTATGTTTTTAAATTGTTATAATATATGGATATATTATTTTTATTTTTAAATTGTTGTGATAAAAAAATAAAAAAATATTAGATATGAAAAGTTGTTTTTTAAAATAACAATGATATTTTTTTTAAAACAACATTTCAAGTCACTCCCACTAGGTAATAAAAACAAAGTAATGATTACCTTTTCCAAGATTCCACTCCAGATTTTTCATAGTTCCCAACTCCAATGAGAATATCCATCCACCTTTTCACCTTCGCTTCGTCCTTGCAATTTTCTTCATCCTTGTCAAAGACAATTGTGTACATCCTTGTTTGTTCATCTATCTTTGATTGTTTGGCATCATAAGAAACTGGAAAAACAGTGTCCGATCTCATCTCACTCATGAATCTGATCATATTGACAAGTTCGTCAAAGCACAAAGTTAAAGATGTATGATCTATTGCAAATATAATAACTGACAGTCTTGATTCCTCAATGGTCTGTAAGAGTCTTGATCTATTTGCCATTAGATTCTCTAGTTTCTTGTCGCTTGGGATAGTGCCTCTTGTGATTGAAGGGGAAAATATCTTTTCATAGTAAGAAGAAGAAGAAAATTGTGATGACTGAGGAGTATGCAGAGAATATAACAAAAAGACTGTGACGCCCCCAGCTCCCTTGCTAGTTACCTAACTGGCGTGACCAGGTTCGCCACACTGTTGGGACTAAGTCCCCTATTTCCTCCATCATAAACAACAAAATACATAGATAACTACACTGTTGAAAACGTACGGGATAATTTACAACATCCTTAGAACAATTCTATAATTTACAAAATACTCAAAATGCCTAGATATTTAATTTACAAATTAGGCTCGTACTTCTTTTTTTTTCCACAAAAGATATTCCTAATTTTTATCAGTGACACATGAGCCTCTTTTAGCGAGAACCGGTAGCATCCCCGATCAGCTTAACCTTACCCTTGCCTGAACAACACACAAATACAATAACAGAATGAGCCAAAGCTCAGTAAGTAGGGTGATGCACGTGATATGCAATGCTTTTGTGTTTCCCACATTTTCATCTATTTTAATCCGGGTACCCTAGGTATATGCAAGTCCGTGCGCACTATCACTCGGTGATCATGTTATCACCTACTGCTCTATTACTTTCTCTCAGTGATCTCAATCTCACCTACTGCTCGCAACGGCATTATCCCTCGTTGTAGCACACGGTTAGCGGAATTATCCCTCGCTTAACGGTGTTAGTAAATAGAGCTCGCACTATGGATTCCTTGCTATTACCCATTCCACTCAATTCGGTTATCAAACCGTGTCAATTCAAGACTCAATGATTTCTCTCAAATTAATTCCCCCCAATGCACGTGATGCACGTGATGACATGTTTAATCACATTCAAACAACTCAGGTACCAATTCGTATTTCTCAAACCATTCTCACGGTCCAACTCACACTCGGGATTCATCCATCGATCACATACAAATCATGGTACTCATAGCGGGAACACAACCTCCGCTCATTAATATTGTTCATTAATTCCATTAATATTAAGATTTAAATATTTCCCTTATTAAAAGAATAAATTTATTTATTTATTTTGTCAAAGCTCATTTCTTTTAATCTTAGCCCATCTATTTTTCAAACCAAGCTTTTTACTTGTAGCCCAAGTCCATTTAGTTTATTCTAGGCCCATTAGCTTGATCCAAGTTTATTAACTTTATCTTAGTTTAAACTCATTTCTTTTAACCCAAGCCCAAATCCATTTGTTTTGATCTAAGTCCACCTTAGTTATAAGTTTAAGTCCATCTTGTTTTAACTTAAGTCCATTTAATAGAATCCACACATTTTTTTTTTTCTTCAAGCCCATATGTTTTAGGTTAAGTCCATGGATTTATTTCATGCCCACATTCATCTAAATCTAAGCCCACTTAATTTTATAAATATATATCTAAAAATTACGAAATTTTAAGGAGAAATAGTAGACATATAGGTCAACAACTTTTCTTCTTTGTATTTTTCCTAACAATCACTCTAAGATCTCGAAATAACTCACACACAATTTCGGATGAAAAATATTTTTTTCCAGCAGGTATCCATTTGAGCAACCCACGTTATATCAGTCATAACTCCATGTATATTTTTCTAAAAATTACTAAATTTCACAGGAATGTAGTAGACATATATATACACAACTTTAATTCTTTGAAATTTTCCTAAAACTCACTCCAAGATCCAGAAATAATTCACACAAAATTTCGGACAGAAAATATTTTTCCAGCAGGTATCCATTTGAGCAACCCACGCCATATCAGTCATAACTACATGTATATTTTTCTAAAAATTATGAAATTTCACAGGGATGTAGTAGACATATATATACACAACTTTCATTCTTTGAAATTTTCCTAAAACTCACTCCAAGATCCCGAAATAATTCACACAAAATTTCGGACAGGAAATATTTTTCCAGCAGGTATCCATTTGAGCAACCCACGCCATATCAGTCATAACTACATGTATATTTTTCTAAAAATTATGAAATTTCACAGGGATGTAGTAGACATATATATCCACAACTTTCATGCTTTTCATTTTTCCTAAAACTCACTCCAAGATCCCGAAATAATTCACCCCAAATTCAGGTTTTTCTATCCCTAAAAGAAATTCAGAACTTTCACACCAAGCACACTTTTCATCATGCATGCTTAACCATCCATCATCAACATCAAGAGTCAAACTCATTACAAAACCATCATAATCACATTTGAAATTAATTAAACAACTCACAAAAAAATGGAAAGCATATACAAACAAAAATAAATGAAACCTACTTACATAGATTAAGTTTTCCCCAAAATCTTTTTAGCTTTTCCTTTCTTCTTCTTCCCTTTTTCCCTTCTCTTTCACTCTTTTTTTTTTCTTTCTTGTAGGGTTACGGGAGATAACAAAAAATGTCTCCTTCTCCCACATATTTGCCTTATTTAAATATCTTTTACATTTCATGCTTATGCCATGTGTCAATGAGTTATGGTGAAATGCAAGTTAAATTAGGCTTAAATTATGATGAATTTCAAGGCAATTCATTTAGGTATATATATTGTTTTATTATTATTATTATTATTGTTATTTTTGGCTATCATCATTTTACATACTATAATTTATACTTATTACATATACAAAGGATTTACTAATTAATTCATCTAAAATTTTTTTTTTTTTTCCTAAATTTTTTTTTTTTTTACGTACATTATTTAATCCCAACATTCACGTACATAAACACCAATTACGTACATACCATATATTCTAGTACATATTTTTACCTGGTTACAGATTGTCACGTACGTACCCTATATACTATATACATACGTACGAATATAATTATCCCGATCAGTACACTTATACGGTTATGAATTTTACGCTAGTTACATTTCTCCCCTCCTTAAAAGAAATTTCGTCCTCGAAATTGACCTATTCGAATAATATCGGGTATTTTTCTCTCATCTCATCCTCCAGCTCCCAAGTCATTTCTTCGCGATCGTGATTCTCCCACATAACTTTAACTAGCCTAATCTCCTTGTGCTTTAACTGTTTGACTTGACTATCCAAAATCTGGACTGGTCTCTCTTCATATGTCAAGTCAGGAGTAAGGTTTGGTATGTCTGTCTCCAAAATTTGGCTAGGCTCTCCAATGCACTTCCTTAGCATAGATACATGAAACACATTATGCACACCCGCTAAGGATGATGGTAGCAACAGGCGATATGCCTTATCGCCTACTCGATCCAGTATCTCGAATGGCCCAATGTATCGGGGACTCAGCTTTCCTTTCTTTCCGAATCGCAGCACACCTTTCATCGGTGAAACCCTTAGGAACACATAGTCACCGATTTCAAATTCTAGATCCCTTCGTCTCCTGTCGGCGTAGCTTTTCTGTCTGCTTTGAGCTGTTTTTAATCGTTGACGGATTTTATCCACTGCTTCAGTTGTTTGTTGCACCAACTCTGGTCCCAGCAACTTTCTTTCTCCTACTTCATCCCAATGCGCGGGAGATCTACATCGGCGTCCATATAAAGCTTCATACGGAGCCATTCCAATTGAAGCTTGGTAGCTATTGTTATACGCAAATTCAGCTAAGCGTACATATTTCTCCCATTTTCCCGACCAATCTAGAACACATGCTCGCAACATGTCTTCTAAAATCTGAATTACTCGTTCGGATTGCCCGTCAGTTTGCGGATGATAAGCTGTGCTGAAGTTTAGCTTTGTGCCCAAGGCTTTATGCAGACTCTTCCAAAATACAGAAGTGAACCTTGGATCTCGATCAGATACAATTGAGATTGGAATCCCATGTAATCTTACAATCTCATCAATGTATAACTGGGCAAGCTGGTTCAGATTATAGGTGGTCTTAACTGGAAGAAAATGGGCTGACTTGGTTAACCTATCCACAATCACCCAAATAGCATCAGACCCCTTCTCTGACCTTGGCAATCCCATGACAAAATCCATAGTTACATGCTCCCATTTCCATTCTGGAATTGCTAGTGGTTTTAACGTTCCTGAAGGTCTTTGGTGCTCCGCTTTCACTTGTTGACAAATCTGACATCTTGCTACATGATTTGCCACGTCTTTCTTCATTCCAGGCCACCAATAACATTTTCGTAAATCCCGATACATTTTTGTGCTTCCTGGGTGTATCGAGTATGGAGTTGCATGTGCTTCCCTTAATATCTCTTCCTTCAAGTCCTTTACCGAGGGAACACACAACCTTCCCTTAAATTTGATTACGTCTTTTTCATCCATCGTAAAATTAGACTCTTTCCCAGCCTCTATACTCTGTTTTATTTCAGTCAGCTTTACATCCTTCTGTTGCTCTATCTTGATTCTCTCCTGCAGAGTCGGTTGGACTATCAAAGCTGATATAATATTCTTGTGGCCCATAGGAATCACTTCCAGTTCTAGCCTTTGAAAGTCCCTCACTATCGGCTGTTGAATTAATCGCATCGGTGCCATCGATTTTCTGCTTAAAGCATCGGCAACAACGTTGGCTTTTCCCGGGTGGTAGTTGATTGTACAGTCATAGTCCTTTACTAGCTCTAACCACCTTCTTTGCCTCATATTCAGCTCCTTTTGTGTGAAGATATATCGTAAGCTTTTGTGATCCGTATATATTTCACACTTTTCTCCGTATAAGTAATGTCTCCATATTTTTAAGGCAAATACTACCGCCGCTAATTCCAGATCATGTGTTGGATAATTCCATTCGTATTCTTTCAGCTGCCGTGATGCATAGGCTATTACTCTTCCATTCTGCATCAACACCGCTCCTAGCCCATTTTTAGAAGCATCGCTATATACCACGAAGTTTCCACTTTCAGACGGAATGGTTAGCACTGGGGCGGTGACTAGTCTTTGCTTTAATTCTTGAAAACTCTCCTCACAAGCATCCGTCCACTGAAACTTGGCATTCTTTTTCATCAAGTTAGTAAGAGGTCTGGCTATCTTAGAGAAGCCCTCCACAAATCTTCGATAGTAACCAGCTAGCCCTAAGAAACTTCGTACCTCTTTCACGTTCTTTAGGGTAGGCCAGTTTTGGATAGCCTCTACTTTTCTTGGATCTACTGCTATACCCTCTTTTGTCACCACATGGCCAAGAAAAGCAACTTGCTTTAGCCAAAATTCGCATTTCTTGAATTTGGCGTACAATTGTTGCTCCCTTAATAGATGTAAGGTAGCTCTTAAATGTTCCCTATGCTCCTCATGGCTTCGAGAATAAACCAGAATATCATCGATGAATATAATGATAAATTTATCCAAGAATCCTTTAAAGACTCGATTCATCAAGTCCATAAAGGCGGCTGGAGCATTAGTCAATCCAAACGGCATTACTAGGAATTCGTAGTGGTCGTATCTCGTTCTGAAAGCTGTCTTCTTCACATCCTCCGATCTTACTCTCAACTGGTGATATCCTGATTGCAGATCTATCTTGGAGAACACCATCGCACCTTGCAATTGGTCGAATAAGTCATCAATTCGGGGCAACGGATACTTATTTTTAATTGTCACCCGGTTCAACTCTCGATAGTCAATGCATAACCGCAAACTATCATCTTTCTTCTTCACGAATAGTACTGGAGCTCCCCATGGCGAGGAACTAGGGCGTATGAATCCCTTATCCAATAAATCTTGTAGTTGCACCTTTAGCTCCTTCAACTCTGCTGGGGCCATCCTGTAGGGAGTCTTAGAAATTGGAGTCGTGCCCGGCTCTAATTCAATCTCAAATTCCACCTCTCTCTCTGGTGGCAACGTAGTCAAACTTTCTGGGAACACATCTAAATACTCCTGTACAACCTCTATATCTTCCGGCTTCGACTCTTGCTCTACCTGACTATCCAGCACATGTGCTAGGTACCCTATACACCCTTTTCCTAGCATCTTCCGAGCTTTTACAGCTGAGATGATCGGTATTGGTTGAAACTTCATATCAGCCTTAAATTCTAACTGCTCACCTCCAAGTAGATTAAAAACTACTCTCTTACCCCGACAATCGATATGGGCACCGTACTTCGATAACCAATCCATTCCTAGAATCAAGTCAAAATCTTGAAGGTCCAGTACTATCAAATCTGCCTCCAAACTCCTATCCTCAATCTGTATTGGACATTGTTTTACTAGGCTTGTCGACTCCATATACTCTCCAGAAGGGACTACTATCAGATATCCTACTGCCAATGTTTCGGGTTTAATACCTAGGCTTTCTACCAATGTTTTTGATATGAATGAATGAGTAGCACCAGAATCAATCAAAACATAAGTAATCAAGCCAAGGAGTGAGACATTACCACAAATCACTGTCGAGTCCTTCCGGTCAGCCTCCTCTTGAGTCATCGTATACACCCGGGCAGGTACTCTTCCCGGTCCTCGTTTCTGTACTTGGGGACAGTTAGAGGCTATGTGCCCTTGCTTGTGACAGATAAAGCAAGTTCTCATATCCGGTGGACACTCCCCAGTGTGAAACCTCCCACATTTATTGCACCGAGGTTGGTTACCCAACATTGGTCTTGGTTGACTACCTGGTAGTAACCTTGGGGTATATGGTGTTGGTCTGACAGCTCGTGCACTTCCTGGACCACCGCTTCGGTTGAAGTTTCTTGGCAAGGCTTGTCTTAATGGCCCAGAGGAAGAAGTTCTAGATTTAAATGTTTGCCTTTTCTGTTGTATCTCCTTTGAAATCTCTTTCTGATCCTCGTCTGCTAGCAGAGCTTTGTCTACCATTTCTGAAAAAGTATTAGCAGCAGACATCCGTACCATACTCCGGACTGTCGGGTTCAGTCCTATTAAAAACCGATTCTTTTTCAAGTTTTCATCCTCAGCAATGAATGGAACAAATCGACACCCTTGTTCAAATCTTCGTACATATTCTCCTACCGACATTCCATTTTGCTTCAATTCTAGAAAGTCCTGAATCTTCCTAGCCTTTACATCAGCAGTGAAATACTTGTTGTAAAACATTTCCTTAAACTTCTCCCAGGTTAAAGTGGGTACATTAACTGTTACTCGTGCACTTTCCCACCAGGTGCGGGCATCTGTGGTTAGCATGAAGATAGCACACGACACTCTTTCGTTATCATTGAAGTGTAGATATTCAAATATCGCCTCCAAGGATTTAATCCACTCTTCCGCTTTCATTGGGTTAACACCTCCAGAGAATTCTTGAGGATTCATTTTGCGGAATCTCTCCACGGCGTCATTCCTATGCTGAGGCGACGGAGGTGGAGGTTGTTGGCGCATAGCCAGAAGTTGTTCCATTTGTTCCGTATGAGTTTGTTGTTGTTGTTGCATTGCCTGTTGTTGTTGCTGCAGTATGTCCAACATACGATTCAATGTATCTTGTTGGTTTACATTGTTATCATTGGAGATTCCTTCTCCTCCTTTTCGCACCGGGTTCCTTCTTGGCGGCATGGTTTAGCTTTATACATGTCATGTTATATCTAGGTTAGTTATGATATCGATAACCTTTCATATCATATGCAATATATAACAAAAGTCATTCAGATATATATATACGAAAATTTATAAATTTTTTCATATATATATTAAGCATTTCATACAAAATCGGCTTCTATAAGCACATCAACTCCTAAGGGTTTTTGTACCATAATTATAACCAAAAAGGGTATTCCTATTCATATCAAAAGGGTACGGAAGCTACTACATCGTACTATTTCTTAGTAGTGCGGCTCATAGATCAGAACATGTATCGGACGCGTCGTGGAAGGGCGCCCTCTACCCTCCACCAATCGATAGCATCAACTGATGCAAGATGTCCGATCTCACGAGCAATCTCCACAGGTAGACCCCAATTATACATCATCCTAATGAGGGTCCGTCTAATCTGGATTGGTAAGAAGGCTCGGATTATGTTCCGATAACAATTTTGATTGATTTGACCCTCCCATACCTCATCCAACAACTGTTGATCCCTGGGTAGGAGAGTCCTGCGTAAAGTCATCCGCATATAATCCTGGTTGCGGTACTGGGTAAAACTGGCATCAGCAAATACTATCTGCTGAATCAAATTATGTACTCTAGTCACGTGAGTAACTATGTCCTGATCCGGTGTCATAACAAGGTTATTTAGTTCCACCCAATAAGCAGCTAGAGTGACCCTCTGCCTACGGGTCCTCGCAACTTGGGGTACGCGTCGTATATACGGCATCTACAACGTGAATATTTATAATCGTCATTATTTTACGGTGTATAATTGTATAACAACACAGAACATATACAACAATCATATACAGTTATTGAACCAAACAGGGAATAAATCAGAAATTTATTTATTTATTTACCGTCGAAGAGTGTACTGGTTCTCGGGCTCATGTGACACTTAGGACTCTACCCAACTTACTAAACCTAAGCTCTGATACCACTAAATGTGACGCCCCCAGCTCCCTTGCTAGTTACCTAACTGGCGTGACCAGGTTCGCCACACTGTTGGGACTAAGTCCCCTATTTCCTCCATCATAAACAACAAAATACATAGATAACTACACTGTTGAAAACGTACGGGATAATTTACAACATCCTTAGAACAATTCTATAATTTACAAAATACTCAAAATGCCTAGATATTTAATTTACAAATTAGGCTCGTACTTCTTTTTTTTTCCACAAAAGATATTCCTAATTTTTATCAGTGACACATGAGCCTCTTTTAGCGAGAACCGGTAGCATCCCCGATCAGCTTAACCTTACCCTTGCCTGAACAACACACAAATACAATAACAGAATGAGCCAAAGCTCAGTAAGTAGGGTGATGCACGTGATATGCAATGCTTTTGTGTTTCCCACATTTTCATCTATTTTAATCCGGGTACCCTAGGTATATGCAAGTCCGTGCGCACTATCACTCGGTGATCATGTTATCACCTACTGCTCTATTACTTTCTCTCAGTGATCTCAATATCACCTACTGCTCGCAACGGCATTATCCCTCGTTGTAGCACACGGTTAGCGGAATTATCCCTCGCTTATCGGTGTTAGTAAATAGAGCTCGCACTATGGATTCCTTGCTATTACCCATTCCACTCAATTCGGTTATCAAACCGTGTCAATTCAAGACTCAATGATTTCTCTCAAATTAATTCCCCCCAATGCACGTGATGCACGTGATGACATGTTTAATCACATTCAAACAACTCAGGTACCAATTCGTATTTCTCAAACCATTCTCACGGTCCAACTCACACTCGGGATTCATCCATCGTTCACATACCAATCATGGTACTCATAGCGGGAACACAACCTCCGCTCATTAATATTGTTCATTAATTCCATTAATATTAAGATTTAAATATTTCCCTTATTAAAAGAATAAATTTATTTATTTATTTTGTCAAAGCTCATTTCTTTTAATCTTAGCCCATCTATTTTTCAAACCAAGCTTTTTACTTGTAGCCCAAGTCCATTTAGTTTATTCTAGGCCCATTAGCTTGATCCAAGTTTATTAACTTTATCTTAGTTTAAACTCATTTCTTTTAACCCAAGCCCAAATCCATTTGTTTTGATCTAAGTCCACCTTAGTTATAAGTTTAAGTCCATCTTGTTTTAACTTAAGTCCATTTAATAGAATCCACACATTTTTTTTTCTTCAAGCCCATATGTTTTAGGTTAAGTCCATGGATTTATTTCATGCCCACATTCATCTAAATCTAAGCCCACTTAATTTTATAAATATATATCTAAAAATTACGAAATTTTAAGGAGAAATAGTAGACATATAGGTCAACAACTTTTCTTCTTTGTATTTTTCCTAACAATCACTCTAAGATCTCGAAATAACTCACACACAATTTCGGATGAAAAATATTTTTTTCCAGCAGGTATCCATTTGAGCAACCCACGTTATATCAGTCATAACTCCATGTATATTTTTCTAAAAATTACTAAATTTCACAGGAATGTAGTAGACATATATATACACAACTTTAATTCTTTGAAATTTTCCTAAAACTCACTCCAAGATCCAGAAATAATTCACACAAAATTTCGGACAGAAAATATTTTTCCAGCAGGTATCCATTTGAGCAACCCACGCCATATCAGTCATAACTACATGTATATTTTTCTAAAAATTATGAAATTTCACAGGGATGTAGTAGACATATATATACACAACTTTCATTCTTTGAAATTTTCCTAAAACTCACTCCAAGATCCCGAAATAATTCACACAAAATTTCGGACAGGAAATATTTTTCCAGCAGGTATCCATTTGAGCAACCCACGCCATATCAGTCATAACTACATGTATATTTTTCTAAAAATTATGAAATTTCACAGGGATGTAGTAGACATATATATCCACAACTTTCATGCTTTTCATTTTTCCTAAAACTCACTCCAAGATCCCGAAATAATTCACCCCAAATTCAGGTTTTTCTATCCCTAAAAGAAATTCAGAACTTTCACACCAAGCACACTTTTCATCATGCATGCTTAACCATCCATCATCAACATCAAGAGTCAAACTCATTACAAAACCATCATAATCACATTTGAAATTAATTAAACAACTCACAAAAAAATGGAAAGCATATACAAACAAAAATAAATGAAACCTACTTACATAGATTAAGTTTTCCCCAAAATCTTTTTAGCTTTTCCTTTCTTCTTCTTCCCTTTTCCCTTCTCTTTCACTCTTTTTTTTTTTCTTTCTTGTAGGGTTACGGGAGATAACAAAAAATGTCTCCTTCTCCCACATATTTGCCTTATTTAAATATCTTTTACATTTCATGCTTATGCCATGTGTCAATGAGTTATGGTGAAATGCAAGTTAAATTAGGCTTAAATTATGATGAATTTCAAGGCAATTCATTTAGGTATATATATTGTTTTATTATTATTATTATTATTGTTATTTTTGGCTATCATCATTTTACATACTATAATTTATACTTATTACATATACAAAGGATTTACTAATTAATTCATCTAAAATTTTTTTTTTTTTCCTAAATTTTTTTTTTTTTTTACGTACATTATTTAATCCCAACATTCACGTACATAAACACCAATTACGTACATACCATATATTCTAGTACATATTTTTACCTGGTTACAGATTGTCACGTACGTACCCTATATACTATATACATACGTACGAATATAATTATCCCGATCAGTACACTTATACGGTTATGAATTTTACGCTAGTTACAAAGACGCCACAATTCTTCACCTTTACTCGCTTGGAGGAATGAAATGACAACTCAATGCTGCTAAACGATTCATGCTGCCATTCTTCAAGTTGTTTAAGGTAATCAAAAGATAGATAGAATATCCAAAGATGATCTGACAGAACTTGGATAGAGTTAAAACTAATACCCATCGGCGAAGGATAATTCTCTCTTCTATTTGCCTTGAAATGACAAACAAGAGAAGGATTTTCACTAGATGCACTGAATGCGACACATGCAACAAACCCCATGCTCCAATTATGCACCTCCATGCTAATTGAAGATCCTTTCTTTTGATGGTTAAAGCAACCTATAATTTCATTTCCAGGAACAATGATACCAAATCCAGGTCTTGGATTGGACAAACCCTGTGCCATGAAAAAACAAAATATTAGACAGATAGAGGTAGATGGAGAGAGATACAAAATGGTTGGGGTATGATTAAGAGAAGACCTGAAGGTATCTAGCAAGCTTGGTGAACCCCATGCTATCTTGGTCATTATGCTTATACAATTCCCAGCAGTTAAGACATAAGAACTCTGATCTTTTGGAACTGCTTAGCTTTATCGGATCTGGTATATTTCTTAGGCGTATGCAACCATTCAAATTTACTATTTGAACTTTTGATGGAACCTCAAGCAATGATTCAAGCATCCTGCAATCCTCCAAGACAAGCATTTCAAGCCTAGAAAGCATATTTATGCTTCTAGGTAGGCTAACAAAGTTATTCTGACTAAGATCTAAGGACTTCAATGAAGATAAGCAGACAATATCTTCTAGAAATACCCCTTCTTTAAGATGGCAAGAGCATAAACCAAATATTTCTAAAGAGCACAGACCCGACAGAGAAGGCAGCACAACTATTCTTTTGCATCCATCCAAATATAACACTTTAAGATTTTTTAAAAGAGAAATGGATGCTGGCAGTTCTTGTATTGAAGTCCCACTTAAATCAAATTCCTCCAAACTTTCAACTTCCCCTAAATTTTGTGTTATATATTCAAGTCCAGAGCAGCCAGACAAATCAAGTTTTTTAAGCAATTTTAAACAACCTATGCCTTCTGGAATCCTTGTAAGGTTCTTGCAGCTGTTCATGCTCAATAGACCTAAGCCAATCAAATGATGAATTGATGAAGATAGTTCTGTAACACCAATCTCATCCAAACGAAGGACCATCAATTTGTTCATGTTTCCTATTATATCTGGAAACTTCTCAAGTTTGTAGCAGCAATCAAGATTGAAAACTTCAAGTGATTCCATTTCAAGGTTGTTTGGGAGAGTCGTAACATTTCTGCAGTTCACAAGATTCACATATTGAAGCTTCTTGTGATGTCCAAGCGATGGGTGGACCTCATACAAACTTGTACAACCTTCAAGATTTAGACGCTTGAGATTTGGAATGCTAGTAAAATCTGGAGTCCTGACTAGGCTTAATGAGTTGCTGAGATCGATAATTTCCAATTTAAGTGCGCTCTGTAATCAGGTAGCGAGGGAAGAAATATGGATATTGCTATCATAAATATAAAGGAAAATGAGAGAAAAAAATGCAGAGGCCCTTAAATTAGTTGATCTCACCTTATGCCCATACCATAATTGCTCAATCCTACTGTTAGGCATATGAAGTTCAACTAGCTCATCCACTTGTAAAAAAACTGGCAATGATTTTGAAGGGTAAAATTGCCATTCAAGAAATCGTAACATATTGGAAAGATCTTCAGGTCCTTCAGAAAGCTGCACGTTGTTGATTTTGAGCAATCTTAGCTTGCTCATTTTAGAGAAGACTTCCATGTTCCATTGTGCTTCTATTATTACAAGCATGTCTAAGAAAATGGCTTCTATTTTTTTTTCCCTGTCATCCAAAAGGGAATATAAGTAAACATTAAATACTAAGCACAAAAGAAGCATAAATTAAAATAAATTGTATGAAATCTTATGGATAATGTTCTCTATCAGCTACTCACAGTGTTGTCCATCAGTGCAAGGCAGACATCCTCGTATTTCCACAATCTACTGCGCCTTCCAGGCTCATCAGTGGATTCACGACGAACAATATCCTTACCCATTTTCTGTAATAAATTATGCATCCAAACTTGATCCAGAGAGACACTTATGAGAGATTTCTCAATAAGAACTTCAGTTCCAATTTTTGCATAGAATCCACAACCGTTAAGTATCCTTATTATTCGATCATTTTTAAACCCCTTCAAGAAACAAGCAATGTCTAAAAATATTTTCTTCTCTAATTCGTGGAGGCCATCAAAACTAATACGAAGAACATCATTAATTTTGCGATGAGGAATCTCATTTAGTCTATTAATCTCACTTCCCCAATCATGGATATCTCTTCCATGCAAAAACAAACCTATAACTTCAAGAGCTAGTGGAAGGCCATTAGCATAACCCACAACTTGCTTGGATAGTTCCACGAAATCTTCTATTGGCTGGTAATTTTTGAAAGCTTTCTGGCTAAATAACATAAGAGCATCATCATCATTCAATTTCTTGGCCTCATAAATTCTAGCATCATCATATCTAGTCAACACATTTTTATCTCTACTTGTTATGATAATTCTACTCCCGGGACCAAACCATCCATGCTCCGCGGCCAAGAACTCTAGTTGGTTTTGGTCATCTACATCATCAAGGATAAGAAGAATCTTTTTAAGTCGCAGCCTCCTCCTTATCATTTCTCTAGAAAAATCACGTACAGTGGCACGTTCCATTAAGATTTCAGAAAGAAGTTGTTCCTGTAAACGACGTGGTCCATCTTTCTCTGCAAAAACTTCTCTTACATTTGCTAAGAAGCAGCTGCCTTTAAATTGCCAACGAATCCTATCATATACTACCCTTGCCAAAGTCGTCTTACCAATGCCACCCATTCCACAAACCCCTATAAAGATTGCTTCGTCAACTTGTTCACCTATATAACCATTTAATACCTGTAGACGAGAATCTATTCCAACTAGATTTTTGCTTATTGTTGGCATAGTGACGCTTAGTTTGGACAATATATACTCAATAATGATTTTAATTGATTCCGACTCATTCCTGCATAAAAGGGGTAACACATTGATCATGAAGTGTGGAACAACATTAGACCATCTTTGATAAAATAACGTATGGATAGACAATAATTAGTATATTATTTTGATATTTAATCATACGTTTCACTCATTTATAATCGAAAAGAAAAATAAGTCATGTTCGTACGTCCCATCAAGATAGATTGGCCAATCATAGGTTTCTTTCTTTTAATGATTGGAATAAAACATGGAATAGCAAATAATCTCTATATGTGGATAGGTAGCTTACCTGTTTCGTATGTCCCAACCAGATAGATTAGCCACCGTAGTCAGACAATCTTTCCAGCTCCGGACCTTCTCCAAATTTTCCTTGAAATTCTTTTCATGCTCTCCGAAGGCTTCCTCATATTTCCTTTTACGCTCGGCTACCTCGGAGGGGTCCACATCATAAAAAACTGGCAGAACAGTTTGCCCCATCTCTTTCATGCACTGAACAATCTTGACAAGTTCATCCAAGCACCGTGGTGAAGAAGCGTAATCCCTTGAAAATACAACGATTGAAAACCTTGATTCTTCGATGGCCTTCCAGAGAGCAGGTTCGATGGTCTTTCCTCTCTCGAGCTCCCTATCATCCATGTATACATCGATGCCTTTCTGTACCATATTAGAATATAGATGACTAGTAAAATTGTTCCTGTTATCTTCGCCTCTAAAACTAAGGAACACATCATATAAATATTCTGGAGGAGAAGGAGGAGACGGGGTTATTCCTTGCAGGCTGGTGGAAGCCATGAAAATCCCTACAGCAATAAATTAGTACGACCCCTTGATCTAGTATCAACTAGCTAGCATGGTTCAGCAATTCCTTTCCACCTGCGCCTGTGTTTAAACATGAAACAGAAGGTGAGAGCAAGAAACTAATTTGTGAATTAAATCTACCAATTAGCAGTTTCAAGCTGGAACATGTACAATTCTAGTTAGAAATCAGAAAACACCAAATTTCTTCAAAGTATTACACGAATCTAGAGGAAACAAGCCGTGTGGTAAGTGTTGAATAAAGAGGCACACGATCCAGCCAACCCCAATATTTCTTCTTCTTCTTCTTCTTCTTCTGGTATGCAGAAGACGATTTATAACTTTGCTCAATTTGGCTCCTATGTTTAAACACGAAACAGAAGGTAAAAGCAGGAAATTAGAAATTTAAATCACTCAGTATCAATTTCGAGCAAGAACATTATACATTTTACTTGGAAATCAGTTTTCTTCTTCTGGTATCTCACTAACCAACTCCCACTGTGTGAAAGCTACATCGAACGCGCTTCGGACACCGTGTAATTTGAGGAGCTTTTCCAACCATTCGACTTCAAATTGTTCCGTGACATTAAACGACAGAGAGAGAGAAAAATTATTAAATAAAAACCGTGTAATAATATATAGTCTTATAATACGTTATATAAAGTTACTTTTTATATAGTTTAATATTGTTTTTACTAGAAAATATACTCATAACATCTAAATGATATATATATATATATATATATATATATATATATATATAACTTCGTGTGGGATTTGTTTTATTGTAATCTCCCACAACATAACACTGACTAAAATATTTTAGTATTTCAACGACAGAAAACTAATAAATTTTTATCAACAGAAAATGAAAAATGTACACTACGTTTTTTTTCATATTATTCAGATAATCTCTGAACTTGTCAAGTTAATTAAATTATATCAAATTAATATTTATATAGTTTAATATTGTTTTTACTAGAAAATATATTCATAACATCTAAATAATTATATATATATATTTGAAAATTATTTCTACCGCAGTTTAGCTAATTCTTGATGTACAAAGAATCTAGTTTATGCTAATTCTTGATGTAGATTTTTTTTCTTCCAGGAACTACTCTGTGTTGTCTTTTTTTATATATGCATGTCTTCCAGTTAGTTAGTGCCTCAATTGTGATCAATTGGGTTTGACTTTTAAGATTGATTAGGATGGCCCCTTCTCACGAGGAATAAAGACATAATTGTTAAGGTTAAAAGTATTTTTTTTTTAAATTGAATTATTTTTATTTTTATTTTAAATTAATTTTTTATGTTTTTATAATATTTTGATGTGCCGATATCAAAAATATTTTAAAAAATAAAAATATATTATTTTAATACATTTCAAAAAAATATAATTCTAAAGATAATCTCAACTATATTTATAAAAAGACAACTCCTCTATAGAAAATCGGTCTACCACAATCCATTAACTCTCTAATCATGAATTATTGCTTATGCTAGTGGGGGTGTTTGGGAGTGTGGTTGCTTTTGCTTTTCAAAGTGCTTTTCGTGCCGAAATGCATCAAAATGATGTTTTTTTATTTTTTAAAAATTATTTTTGACATCAGCACATCAAAATGATCTAAAAACACTAAACCGCCGGTTTTAAAAATGAAAAAAAAAAATATGAAAAGCAACAAAAAACAGATTGAATCGCAATGCCAAACGGGGCCGGATGACGCTTCAAATACAGCACAAAAATGGTGCTTCCTGCCATGATTTAAATTCATTGATAGTTCATTCTTTTTCTTTTTTTTTTTACAGAAAAGCCAATAAAGTACTTTTGCTCAAGTATTTCAATTACATAAAATTAATAAATTTCCACCAACATTATGCTAACATGTAGAAACCAGGAGAAAAAAACAAAGAAGATATCAAGACGATCCAAAAGAATATACACTAGAATGTTACGTAAACATAATCCACCTCAATTTCTTTGATATTAATCCGATTATAAAAACACAGATTGAACAGTTAATCCATAATGACAAAATTGTAAGAACTTAGTATCTAGAGGATCTTATACCACATTGTTTTTCCTACCTCCATTGAGTGTCCTCCCTGGAACTACGAATAACAGAAGAACTGAATTCATGTAGAATCAAAATAAAGCTGAAAGTAAAAACTATAATATATAAAAAATAGTCCAGAAAAACCCCACTCAACATTCGACAAACATTACGGAACGTAACTTTAATTGTACATAGTAACTTTCATCTTTCTTCCTAGTTCATCACCTCAAATGAATGTTGTCTAAATGTAAATTTAAGAAACTTTTTGCTTTCCCTTATCTTTCAATATTTTTATCTGGGCACTCATTATCCTCTGTCTACAAATCAAACCGCAAGTAAAAATAAGCAAATAAAACATTAAAAATTACTAACCTCCTGCTCAATCGCATCACCAATCATACAAGCAGCAGTCACAACTCTTGCGCATCCATGTTCCCCACCTGTCATTACCATTGCTGCTTATATTCTTTCGTTGCCAATTCCCATGCTTCCGCCTCAATCTTCGCTTGTCTTCTCCTTAAGACCCTATTCCAGGGTTAGCATTTAGCCTCCTTCTCCCCCTAAAGCGCTCCTCTTTCTCCTCTTCTTTCATCATTTCTGGCAGCAATTCTCGCACTTCATCAGCACTAGACACATTATTTTCAACATCTGTTGATGACACTTCCTCAGCTACACTCACATACTCTCTTGGACAAAATCCACCACACCTCCCATTAGTACTATCACTATTTCTCAAAAAAACAAAACTGGGTTTTCCCATAAAATCTTCATGGGTTGATATTTCGCCAATTGCTCGAAAACCCAGTCGTGGACTGTAAATTAAAGTAATAGAGACGATTATTTTGGCCAAAAAGATGATACAGCTGTGTGTATTGTTATTATTATATATAGATGTTATAGTGGTGATAAAGATTACAATAACTACAACCATAACTTTCAAAGTAATCACTACAAAGTTCGAGTGAAACATAATAGTAGAGTTTTACAGTTTAGGTGCCCTGGTTTGTAGGGAGCATGGGATTGATATCCTTATCATCCTTAACACCTTCCCTCAAATTATTGGGTAAGGAAAACGATTAGCAATGTGGCCCTTGGTGAAGATATCTGCAACTTGATTGCGGGTGTTGACATATCGAACAATGACATCTTTATTAACAACCTTTTCTCTAATAAAATGATAATCTATTTCAATATGTTTTGTGCGCGCATGGAAGATAGGATTAGAGGCCAGAGATATAGCACTAAGATTATCACACCAAAGAGTAGGTGGTGAAGACAGATAAATGTGCAACTCTCGCAAAAGCATACGGATCCAATATACCTCAGCTGTCGTTAATGCCAAGCTACGATACTCTGCTTCAGTACTAGACCTGGAGACAATAGGTTGTTTCTTAGAGGACCAAGAAATTAGACACTGCCCAATATAGATGCCATAGCCACTGGAAGAATGCCTATCATCAGGATTACCCGCCCAGTCCGCATCACAGAAGGCATGTAAGGCAACAAGACTTGGTTTATAGTGAAGACCAAAGTCAGCAGTGTGCTTTAAGTAACGAAGGACTCTCTTCGCAGAAGTCCAATGTGTACTAGTAGGTGCTTGCATATGTTGACACAACTGGTTTACTGAATATGCTATATCAAGACGTGTGATGGTAACATATTGGAGAGCCCCAACAATGTGGCGGTATTCAGAGGGATCAACTAAGAGATCACTATCAAATTCCGACATCTTCAATCCAAAAGTGCAGGAGCCATGTAAGGTCGAGCGCCTACCATATTACCACGATAAAGTAAATCAACAATATATTTAGATTGTCATAAATGCAAACCTGTATGGTCATGTGTAGCCTCTATCCCCAAAAAAATAGCTCAAGTCACCCAAGTCCTTCATCACAAATTCAGATTTCAGCTGTGAGATAATAGAGAAAATTGTTGAATCATCATTGCTAGTGACGATGATATTGTCAACATATACTAATATATAAATATGCAATTTTTCTCTATGAAGCGTGAAAAGAGAGTGGTCCACATGTGAACCAGAGAACCCAAGATCAAACAGTGCTTGTGGGAGTTGAGTGAACCAAGCTCGTGGTGCTTGTTTAAGGCCATAAAGAGAACGATGCAAACGACATACAAAGGTAGGATGTTCAGCACTGATAAACCCCTTTGTTTGCTCCATATAGACTTCCTCATCAAGATATCCTTGGAGAAAGGCATTGGAGGCATCTAGTTGTCGTGTAGTCCATCGAAATTGGACAGCCAAAGCCAAAATAATACGGACAGTTGTTGGTTTGACAACTGGGCTAAAGGTCTCAAAGTAATCGATGCCAGACCTCTGGTCAAATCCTTTGGCGACTAATCTCACCTTGTAGCGATCAATGGAGCCATCAGGTTTCTGTTTGATCTTATAAACCCATTTGTTGTGAGCAATATGATGAGATGAAGGCCATGGATAGAGGGACCATGTACCATTGTCCAATAATGCCTTGAATTCAGTTTCCATGGCGGCACGCCATTCTGGTTTTGAGACAACCTGTGTATAAGTGTTAGGCTCAAGGGGAATAACAACTGTATGGAATAGGTGGAGTGGATGATGCGAGGAATAATGGGCCATATAGTTGGGAAACTGGCGAGGTCGAGAATTCCGTGTGAGCGAGTAACAATACAAGGAACAGAGGAGTGCTCAGCAGAGGAAGGTGAGTCAATGATAGGAGGAAGGGGAAGAGAATTAGGGTGCACAAGTAGATCTTGAATTGGAGAAGTAGATGTATCAGGAGATCTAGGAGGTGGGGAACCCAAAAAATTATGAGAAATTGGAATTTGAAGAGGAGAGGAAGACATACCAGTGGAAGACATACCAGAGGGGATCACGATACCAACAGAAGAGTGATTTGAGATCTTTATTTAAGTTGGAAAGTGTGTTTCATCAAACACAACGCTACGGGAGATGTAGACGTGCTCACTTATAGGATCAAGGCACCTGTAACCCTTTTGACTAGAGCAATAACCAATAAACATACATGGGATACTACGACATGATAATTTGTTTTCAGCATATAGGCGTAACAAAGGATAACATCGACATCCAAAGTTTCGTAGAAAAGAATAATTAGGTGCCTTTTTGTATAGTTTGAAGAAAGGAGTATCATTATTTAAAACTGGCGCAGGTAACCTATTGATTAAATATATGGCAATTAAAAATGATTCAACCCAAAATTTCTTAGTAAGACCAGATTGTGCAAGTAAAGTGAGTCCCATATCAACAATGTGACGATGTTTACATTCAACAATACCATTTTGTTGAGAAGTATGTGGATATGTTCGTCTATGTAAAATACCATTTTCCATGAGATACCGAGTAAAAGTTGACGAAATATATTCACCACCATTATCGGTTTGTAAACTTTGAATAGGGGATGAAAATTGTTTTTCCACAAGTAGACGAAACTGAATAAATGAATTCAAAACATCAGATTTATTGGCAATTGGATATAACCATGTAAATTAACTAAAGTCATCAATAAATATGACATAGAATTTAAAACCACTAGGTGAAACAAGAGGTGCCACTCAAACATCTGAGTGGACCAAAGCTAAGGGACCTGATGTCTCACGATGAGAAGAGGGAAAAGGTTGTTGGATGGATTTGCCAAGTTGACAAGATTCACATACAAAATTCTTTTGCAATGAACCAGCAAGAGGTAATTTGGACTTGGATAAGACATGACACAAGACCGACTCAGATGGATGACCTAAACGTTGATGCGAAAGAGAGCTAGGTGCCTTGATTCCCATAAAGGCAGTTAACCCTCTACACTTATTGTGTGATAAATTGTTGAGGTTGATAGGATAAAGCCCATTTTCACTCGGACCCTGGAGGAGCATGATTCTCATCTGATTGTTCTGAACCGAATAGGCATTATGAGTGAGATGGAAAGTAACATCATTATCAACACAAAATTTGTTAATAGAAAGGAGATTGGTAGTAGCTTGAGGACAATGTATAATATTTTTAAGAAGAAAATGATTGTTACGAGTGTGGACAATGGAGGAACCAATATGTTTAATAGACAAACCTGCACCATTACCTACACTGACAGTCTCATTACCATCAAATGGGAGTTTGGAATCCAAGTTCTCAGCATTATTAGTTATGTGTGCATTAGCACCACTGTCCGCAAGCCATTGGCAATTCAGAAATTCTGAATTAATATCAGCAACCATGGTTGGCAGGTCTGTAGGAGGATGACGTCCTTGGAAGGAAAAATCCATTCATCGAAAATAGTTCAATGCTTGATGATTATTGCTTCTACAAATCTGGCAGGGAGAACGACTACCTGAGTTGGAGATAGAGCGAACATTCTCAGTAGATGTGGAGGAGACAGGTTTTGGAGAGAAGTTTGGCCTTGTAGTAGTGGTGTTTGAGGATCCAGAATAATGGAGTTTTCATTTCACAGGCTGAAACTTTGGTCGGTTTGTGAATAGAGCAAAGGATGATGTTTCTGGCACAGGATTTACTGGAGCATGACGATTCAGAATTATTTCATGATTCAGCACTTCAGACCTGAAATAAAAAAAATGACATAGAGTTCTCCCGAGTGTGGAAGGAGTAAGAGGTAATAAACTGTGTAAAGGTATTATTAAGACCCCCAATAATAAAGGATATGAGATCGTCATCATCAATTAGTTTTCCAACAACAGATAATTGGTCTGCTAAGAGCTTAGTTTTAGCCAGATATGAGGCACAAGTCAAAGAACCTTGTTGGAGATTATGTAGTTTACGTTTTATGTGAGAGATACGAGATTTGGATTGAGAAGCAAAACGATCAGCAAGAGATTGCCATGTTAGAAGTGAAGATTCCAAACCATAAAGAGAAGCCACCAGTGCAGGAGAAATAGAAGAGAAGATCCAACTTAGCAAAAGCTGGTCACGAGTCTGCCAACTAATATAGGCAGGATTTACAGACTTATTTGTGGCAGCAGTGTCATCAGTAAATATAGCAGGGCAAAGACTAGACCCATCAATGAAGCCAAGCAGATTGTGGCTCTTGAGAATGGGTTTAAACTGGGCAGTCCATGCAAGATAGTTTGTCTCATCAAGTTTGATAGAGACAAGTTACGTTGGACTGGGAAAAATAAACTGGGATGAGGAAGAGGAACCAGACTCAGCCATGTTTTTGGAGGGAAAAAAAAAAAGAAAGCGGAAGAAGAATCTTTTAAGCGTAAGCTATATTAGCTCTGATACCATGTAAATTAAAGTAATAGAGACGATTGTTTTGGCTAAAAAGATGAAACAACTGTGTGTATTGTTATTATTATATATAGATGTTACAGTGGTGCTAAAGATTACAATAACTACAACCATAACTTTCGGAGTAATCACTACAGAGTTCAAAGTGAAACATAACAGTAGAGTTTTACAGTTTACATGTCCTAGTTTGTAGGAAGCATGGGATTGATATCGTTATCATCCTTAACATGGACTTGTGTTATTAAGAGAATGGAACTTGAATTTCCCAAAAAAGATGGGTTCTTTAGAGGCTCCTAAAAAGCTGTGAGTTCTTGGAAATGAAGGGAAATTGCGCGACTTTGACTCGGATTTCAAAGTGGCTAGTTTTGCGACGTTTCTCCACATAACTGTGCATGGTTTAGAGATAGAATTGTGGGTTTCTTATCAAAAGTAACCAAAGGATCAAATTTTTTGGTAGAAAATATATGGGAGTTAGCACTCTAATTAAAGGAAATGAAAAAGAAATGGAATTTCAGTGATTGAGAGATGAATTAAAATGCGCGGGTAGCGCAATTTGAGAAAGGAAATGAGTTCATAGAGAGGGTAAGGTAGTGGTATTAGTATACCGGCCGCCTTAAACCCTGCTTAAACTATCTCTGGGATTTTGGATAAGTCGTCCTGTTTGTTTCTCTCTTTTCACTACCTGTTGCCCTGAATCCAGGACTAGAAGGGAGTACTTGAATAATATCAAGAATTTCAAGGGCCTGGGGTTATAAATTGCACGTAATGGTGGGTTTTTAAGAATTTTAAAAGTTTTTAATATACTTTTAAACAAAAAAAATATATTTTAAAAACACTATAAACATAAGATAGATATATTTGCTTTATCTTTTTTTCTTTTTGTCTTTTTTTATTTTAAAATAATAATCAAACACTTCTGATTGAATTTTAAAATATTCAGTTTATTTACAAATCATTTTAAAAAGAAGGAAAATGAAGTACAGCAGAAAAAACTCTTTAAATCATTCATTGAATCAATTTGGAAAATAAGTATTTTGTAGAATAAAATTAATAAAAAATTATCTTGAATCCAAGATCATGATCAGTAGTAAACTGGCTTTGTTGACCACCATTAAATTGATAAAATCCTTGAAGTTTCAATTTTATTCAATTGAATCCCACAATGCCAATATGCATTATGATCCCTTTATATACAACTTCAGTTCAGTACCACAACTAACTGAACTTACAATAGAAACGAATTCAACTAACTATAACAGAAAATGCAACAACCTTTAATAGCAACTAACTAACTAATTAGCAACTAATTTCATCTCAACATACACTCCCTTAAACTAAATCAGTTTACAAGTTTAGGTACGTCACATACTCCCAATTGCTTTCTCAGATTTATAAAAGTTTCTAGCTTTAAAGGTTTGGTCATAATGTCTGCAACTTGTTCTTGCGAGCTGCAATACTTCAGCTCTATCTCTCCATCTTTAGCCAAGTCACGAAGAAAGTGATACCTGACAGCTATATGCTTGCTCCTCCCGTGCATTACTGGATTCTTCAATAGCTTGATCGTCGAGGAATTATCACAATATATCACGCAACCCTTTTGATTCCACTGCAGTTGCCCAAGTAACCTTTGCATCCAAATGGCTTGGCATGCGCATGCTGCTGCAGAAATGAACTCAGCTTCAGTGGTCGAGAGAGTGACTATAGCTTGCTTTTTCGAACTCCATGCGACTGTCCTATAACTCATCATGAACACATATCCTGAGGTGCTTCTTCGGTCATCTACATCACCTGCATAGTCACTATCAGAATAAGCAATTAATCCATCTGTCCATCCTCTCTTCTGGTAACATATGCCCATATCAGTAGTGCCTCTCAAATATCTCAATACTCTTTTTACTACCCGCATATGAAGTTCAGTGGGCTTCTCCATATATCTGCTCACCAAGCTCATCACATACATGAGATCGGGTCTCGACATAGTCAAGTACATCAAACTCCCAATCATCTATTTATACTTGGTTGAGTCAACCTTCATTCCATCCTCATCCTTTGTCAACTTACATCCTGGTACTATTGGAGTTTTAGTGGGGTTACTATTTTCCATACCAAATCTCAGAAGAATTTCTTCAGCATACTTCCTTTGGCTCATATAGATACCCTTGTTGTTTTGAACTACTTCCACTCCCAGGAAGTACTTCATTTTTCCCAAGTCTGTCATGTCAAACTCATTCTTCATTGACACCTTGAATTCACTGATCATCTCCTCATCATTTCCAGTGAATATCAAGTCATCCACATATATACTAACAACCAACACCTTCCCTCCTTCAGTCTTAGTGAATAATGTGTGTTCATTAGGACATTTTTCAAAACCAAACTCAACAAAATATGCTTCTATTCGGCTATACCAAACTCAACACCTCTCCTTTTTCATTCAACTTGGTTTTGAAAATCCACTTCACCCCAATGGCTTTGGTGTGACTTGGTAATTCTATCAAAACCCAAGTTTTGTTCTTCTCTATGGCTTGTATTTCAGCCACCATAGCTTGCTCCCATATAGGATTTCCCGCTGCTTCTTCATATGACTTTGGATCCCCAGCTTCTGTGTACATGACCATGTTTTGTTCCTCCTCACTATCAGACAATCCCTCTCCTGAAACATGGTCTCTCATCCATCTCGGTTCTCTGCTCACTCTACCCAGTGTCCTGCCAGCAGTATTCACATTTCTGCCCTCACTTACTTCTTCAAGAGATTCTTCTTCCACTCCTTCTACCCCAGCTGCTGTATTATTTACCCCTGCTGCATCAGCTTGGTTTTCCTGCATATTTTCCACATTTTCCCCCAAATCAGCCTCCAATTCAGCCTCATCAGCACACACACTAGATCTGTCATCACCCTCAGAATCATCTCCCCACTTTAATGTGCTGCTACTAGTCTCATTTTCAGTGGGTTTTCCCCATTTCCAGCTCTCCATTTCATCAAAAACCACATCTCTACTTATGACAATCTTTTTGGTTATAGGATTGTATATTCTATACCCCTTGGTCTCCTTACTCACCCCTATATACACAAACTTAGTACTTTTATCATCTAATTTCTTCCTTTTCTGATCCACATTATGCACATATCCTAAGCATCCAAATACCCTAAGGTATTCTACAAATGGTGTCACATTTCTCCATGCTTCCTCAGGGGTTTTATCCTTTAAAGCCAAGGCTGGACTTCTATTCAACAAATAAACAGTCCAATTTACTGCCTCAGGCCAAAACTCTCTCGGCACATTCCTCTCAATCAACACACTCCTAGCCATATTCATTATAGCCCTATTCTTTCTCTCGGCCACCCCATTCTGCTGGGGTGTATAAGTAGCGGTAAGTTGTCTACTTATACCATTTGATTCACAAAATGAGTTGAATTCCTCAGAATTAAACTCTCCCCCCCTATCAGTCCTTAGGCTGCCAATATTCTCACCAATTTATCTCTCAATCAGCACTTTAAACTTCTTAAAAATCTTAAAGGCTTCTGATTTGTCAGTAATGAATTGCACCCATATTTTCCTCGAGTAGTCATCAATGAAAGTAATCAAATACCTCCTATTGCTGAGGGATATTGGGGTTATTGGCCCACATATATCAGCATGTGTCAGTTGCAGCCTCCTAGAGGCTCTCCACTAACTTTGTTTTGGGAATGGATCCCTATGATGTTTACCCAACACACATCCCTCACACAATTTGGTAGGGGCTGTTATCAGTGGTAGCCCCCTCACCATTTTTTTATGATACAAAGTTTTTAGCCCTTTGTAACTCAAATGGCCATATCTACAATGCAACAATTGTGCCTCATCCTCAACAACCAATTTGAAACAGTTTTGTTCTCTAGCAGCAGGTTCTCTAACAGCTAAATAGGCTATCACTACAAACATTCTGTTTACTGACATTTCACTAGTCATAATCAACCCCCTAGACATGTGAAACAGTTTACACATTGTTTTTGATCAGTATAGTCAACCCCTTCTCTTGTAATTGACCTACACTTAACAAATTGTTTCTTAATTCGGGAATATAGTATACTTGGGTAATAATTTGTGTTACCCCTTCCACTGTCATTGTAATACTTCCTATTCCCATTACCCCCATTCTGGAATTGTTTCCTAACTTCACATATTGTCTAAATCCCTCATCAATGTCAATAAACCACAATCTATTTCCAGTCATATGATTACTACAGCCAGAGTCTAAGAACCATACCTCCTCTCGGCTTGCGTGATTTAGCTCCACATGTGTCATCAAGAGCATTTCTTCCTCTTCCTCTAGTTCGGCATAGTGTGCTCCTCTTTCCTATTATGGACACTCGAACTGAAAGTGCCCCAACTTGTGGCATTTATAGCATTTGGTGAGTTCCTTGTTGTATTGGAACCTCCCTCTGCCTCTTCCCCGGCCTCGGGTCCCCCTCAAAAAATTGAAACCTCCACCTCTAACTGGATTATAGCCCCCTCTGCCCCTGCCTCTAGTTGTTCTTTCATCATAAACAACTTTGAGGGCTTGATCCTCTTCTCGGTGCTCACTCATCCGTTGCTCATGGACTAGTAAACTCCCATGAAGCTCTTCGATACTCAGTGTTTCTAAGTCATTCGGCTCCTTCACAGAACACACAATATAGTTAAATTTTGAGGTTAATGTTCTCAAAACCTTACCTACTATCACACTCTGTTCCATTTTTTCCCCATTTGTGCGCATCTTGTTCACCACTGCCAAAGTTCGTGAGATGTATTTGTCAACTTTTTCCCCTTCCTTTATGCTCAGTAATTCAAACTCTCTTCTTAGGGCTTGCAACTGTGCCCTACGAACCTTGGTTGAACCTTGATACTTCTGCTTCATTGATTCCCAGATTGCCTTTGACGAGGTTTTATCAAGGATTGTCTCCATTATTTCTCGATCAATTGCCTGGAATAGGCAATTTTTTATCATCAAATCTTTGAGCTTTGTTTCTTCTAAACTCTTTCGCTGAGCTTCACTCACTGTTGTTCCTCGAGCAACGATTGGGATGCCATCTTCCACCAACGTCCACAGCTCCTTGCTCCTCAAGAAATTCTCCATCATCATCGACCAGTGGTCATAATACCCGTCGAATCTTGGAATGGCAGCTTGTACAAATTTTTCTGTGTTAGTAAGCATCTTCTCAGCACACAGTGAACGATTTGTACAGAAAATTGAATTTTTTTTTCACTCTCACTCGCTCTCGGTGTTTCTCTCTTACTCTCGTGTTTCACTTGCTCTCTCCTTGCCTTCACTTTCACTCTCACAAACTGTGGTGGTCTTCGGTGGTGGTGGATCTTCCGTCTTCTCAACCAATCAAGGATTTTAATGGATTGTTACTCTCGATCTCTTCTCAAATCAAGAGTTGCTTCTTCTTCTTCTCTTCTATCTCAGCAGAAAACACTGATTCTAGGCTCGATTTGAGCTCTTCGAACCGATTTCAGCTCAGCCAGAGCCGATCTCCCTCTCACTTTTCTCTTCTTTCTCACGAAGCTTCTCTCGGAAGCTTTCTTTCTCTCTCTTCTTTTATACGGGCTCTGATACCATTTGATAAAATCCTTGAAGTTTCAATTTTATTCAATTGAATCCCACAATGCCAATATGCATTATGATCCCTTTATATACAACTTCAGTTCAGTACCACAACTAACTGAACTTACAATAGAACCGAATTCAACTAACTATAACAGAAAATACAATAACCTTTAATAGCAACTAACTAACTGATTAGTAACTAATTTCATCTCAACATAAATTACTACCAGCAAACTTTAATTTCCAATGAATTGCACAACGAAGGTGGTTTTCTATTCTTGAGAAGAAGAAAAAATGTTATATCGTAATAGTAGCAAATTAAAGATGTTTTTTCTAATGATTTGATCCATGAAGTATTCGGGATTATCATAGAGATTTTTATTTGAAAGCATATCAAAATTAATATATTTTTAATTTATTTTTAATATAAGCATATCAAAATAATTATATATATATATGTTTAATTATTTTGATATGCTTATATTAAAAATAAATTAAAAATAGGTTATCGGAACTAAGAAAATTTTAAAATACTTTTTAACCTTAAAAATAAATAGGTTATCGGAACCAAGAAAAAAGAGCTACGGTCCGTAATGGTTTGGAATTGTTGGAATGCATGCATGCAGCTTGGTGGCACGTGAGATCAATGTTTATGTCTTTCGAATGTAAAATGCATGTCGTTGGAGAAATTGGTTTTAAAACGTGGTTATTAAGTGTATTTTAATTTTAATTAAAAATTTAATTAATGGGTTAAACTTTGAAAAATATTTTTTAACATGAAGTATTAAAATATATAAAATTAGTTATAGACAAATAAGAAATTGATTTCAAAGAATTTTGAATTAAATTAATAGAAAACATAAATCAGAATTAATATTGATAAGAAATTATTGGTTTTATCTTTAAATAGAAATATACATACATATATATATGTGTGTGTAGTTATTAATTTAAATATAGCACATGTAACTGAAACCAGAATTAAAAAAGAAGGTTGACTAGTCATTTTCTCCTCCATAAAGAATTTTCAAGTTAGTGTGTCAAAACACCTAGTTTTAGGCAAAGCTTAACATAGGTTAAACCTATACATGCACACATTATACTTTTACATTTACTTTTATTTTTCTATACATCCTCAAATACTACCTTACACATCAAATAGTCTCTTGTTCTATAAGAGACTTATTTTTTTAAGAACTCTTAACTCACAAACCTAGTTCATAAGAACATGGAAAGCCCAAATATTTTTGTGTGAAGTTTTTTCATGACTTCATCAATCACCACCTGCTATGTTTTAGTTATAGTTTTCATTATGATTTATATGCATTCATACATTCTCTAATCTTGTTGGCGAATGATACTGATAATTATAACTTGCCATCAAGGATATGTATGAGGCTGAAATTTATGTTTTTTTCTTGTCATCTAGTACTTTAACATATAATATCTCAAGAAAATAAAATTTTAAATTATGTCAACTTTGATGTTGATTGAGAATGCTTTTTCTATGTATGAGAATGTTTCTGGTAGGGTCATGCTTAAAGAGTTAACATATTCATATTGTATGAAAAAGAAAAAGCCTTTCATCTTAACAAATGGTGGTAAAATATTTTTTTAATTATTACTGGAGTTCTTGTCAACTGATCATAAGTATAGAAAAGACTTCTTCATAACTGCAGTTGAAAGGGATGTTATACTGGTGATACCACTGAGTGAAGAATTATATGGTGTGATCTCACAATACAAGGGCATTATATTTGGTTTTTAATCCGGTAAGAAAAAGTTTTCTAGTTTAATGTGACCCATAATTAAGTAAAATAGAGTATTTTTTGTGTTTTCTTATTAGAAAATAATCTTCTCTGTTATAATTTAGATTTTATGCATGTAAATAAAAACATGTTTGAAAACATTTTTAATATAATGATGAACATGAAATGAAAGATAAAAGACAACAATAAAGCTAAAATGAATATACATTTATTTTGTCACCATAAGAATATGAAGTTGGTTTACAATGGATCATGACCATAAAACCTAAAGCTAACTTTATTCTAGACAAGAATACGCGGTTACTTATCTATTAATGGCTCCATATTTTTCTAATGAATATGCTTCAAACATATTTTGATTGGTAATTTCAGAGACTAACAAATTATATGCAATAGAGAGTCATGATTATCATATGTTTATAAAAACACACATTTCACTTGTTTAAAAGGATTTATTGTCAATATGATTATGAGATGCACTCATAGAGACTAATTATTTTTTAAGTTGCATACTTAACACGTGAAGAAACTTGAAATGAATATTGTCTAAACAACTTGCAAACTTGAGATGATATTCCCTTTATTTTTATTTGACTCATTAGAGCATCTACCCTTACATTAAATAATAAATAATCATGTTTTTCTTGTATTTCTTGTATAAGACTATTGCTATGTTTTTAGAAATAATATAACTATGTCTTATGAAACTTTTTATTACTAATTAAGCACAATCATTTTTTTTTATCATTTTTTTGGTTTTATAGATAATCATTTTTTTATTCATTGTGTAAGTATACCTTATTTGTAGAAACAATTCTTTTGAGAATTGGTAAAAGGTTTTCCTTAAGAGTCCATTCTTCTTTATCATTCCATGTTTTTTTCTTTTCAATATTTCTTTATTACTTTTCTATTATTGTATAATAGATACATTTATAAAGGTGTAGAGTTTTAACATTTGACAGTTATTGCTAGGATGTAACTCTGTCCTTTTTTATATTATTTTATTAATATAAATAATATTAATGTGGATTAGGTTGACCCATTATGGATTATATTAACAAAAATTTTAGCATTATTTAAGCACTTTTACTATTAATTAAATATTCTATTATGATTGTTTGTGTTAACTATGATTTTTTTTGTTTAGGATATTCTTTTTATTCCAATTTTGTTTTTAAAGTATTAAACACTTTGTTTATGCCTTATAAAAAGATCATGCATATTGTGTTAGAAAGACTTTTGACAATTGACATTTAAAATCTGAATATCACTCAAATATGTCACAATTTTTTCCTTCAAAACTATTTTTCCTTTTCATTTATTCTCTCCATCACCTTATTCCTTGTTCTACATCAATAGAAAAAATGGTGAGTTCAAACACAAATATGAGATATTACAGGTCAAATGGAGAATTAAATCATTCGCCCATCTATTAGATATTGTTTGAAATAAATATAGGGGGAGGTAAGAAGGGAAGCACATTGAAAACAAATCTCTTTCATACCACATGACATATTGCTCTTCTAAAAAAGGATAAACTTGGACTTGAATATAATATCCAAACACGAATAAGAATACACAAAATTAATTATATTAATATACAAATATATAATTAGTATTTGGAAAAACCTCTTGGAATCTACGATTATAGAAACATCGAGATACCAAAATAAAAATATATTGACAACCTCAATTGAAAAATGTGAGTCTAATTACCCCAATCAAAATCATGATAAAAACAAAGACCCATTAAAGCATGATGAAAATATTTGTTAGTTAAATGCATGAAAAAATCAAAAGCTTTTTAGAGACAATTGGCTTCAATAAGAACTTCAACAAAAATACTTGATGAGATGTACAAAAATGGTAAGGTTATTTGGTCTGTATAGTTTCAACGATAAGAATCAAACTCTCTCTCTTTGCGGGGTAAATGAAGGTTCTTAGAGAAAGCAACATTAAGACAGTGGTTGTTTTTGCGGTTGAATTGTGCTTTTTTTTTAAAAAAATATTTTTTTGAATCATTTTTATAAACCAATAAAAAAATTAAAATTAAAATAAAATATTTATTTTGATATATTTTCAAATAAAAATATTTTATAAAATAATCGTTACTACAATGTCAAATAGTTTTAAGCAAGTTAATTGTTTCACCAAAACTGATGTCATACCATAGTTATTGGTGAGATCTACTTGTTAAACCAAAAGTTACATGCTCTAATGAAACATTGTCGTTTTATTATGGAGAGATAGAGCTAATTACACTCCTAAATTACCTATAAAATTAAAAGGCGTGAGATTTTAACTATTTAAGTATGCATTGTTTATCCTTTCATTACATTATTGTAGATAGACTCCATAAAAATTTTAATTTTTTTCAATGATTTAGTCCTAGTTAAGGACCACTTCATTTTGATTTTTAAGAAAGGGTTAGATTGAGAGAAAATGGAATAGATTAAAAAGACACTAAACATGGACGACGTGCCATAGTTTCAAAACAAATACACTTTGATCCTCAAATTTCAAAAATCATGCAAATTATATAATTTTGGTACCTTAGTATGTTTCAAATTTACTTTTGATATAATTTTTTTTTTTTAGTCATTGAGTGAGAGATGGGAGATAAAGATCATTAAATTATAGCAGCAGAGAGAGAAATATATCGTTGATACCAATTTAAGCCACAAAAACAAACAAAATTTGTGTCAAGTTGTTTCATTTTATGATATAAATTCATATTACATTTTTTTTCCTTTAAATTTCATGAAAAACATATATGAGCTTAGATTAATTGTTGGTTTCTTGTTGATTTTGTTTATAAAAATAGCTTTTTGAGGTCATTAATAGGTTTATTATGGTTTTTAAAGTGTTAGGTCAAAAACAAGGTTGAAAAAACTTGTTTTTTTTGGTTAAAAACACTGAAGACATTTTTCAACCACTATAGTGCCTAGAATCTTGGCGAGTTGAAATGAAGTGTCGTTTAACTTTTATTTTAAAAAACAATTAAAGCAGATGTGCAGTGAAATATAAATCAAGCGTAGTCAAGCTGGGCTACCATGGTAGGTTCGTGTATAAGCCCTAAATGGATTAAGCCCAACAATGTCTAGCTTTTTTTTTTTCCTTTTTTTTTATAATTTTTTTATATTTTTTAACTTCTCTTTTTTATTTTGTTTAAGGAGCCTTTTTTAATCATAATGATTTTTGTGTTCTGCATTTAATTTTTGAAGAGATTTTTCTGATTTATCCATAAATATTTTTCTATCCTTTGTATAGATTAACTATATTTTTGAAAATAAAAAAATATTTACTTTCAAATAGTGCTTCTACTTGTGTATTCATGCATAATATTTTTGTTTTATTTTTGTTTAATAATCAATTAAATAGTTTTGGGATATTTATACATTAATCAGTATATACGGAAAAGTCCTACAATGTTTTTTTATATAAACAATGCTTATACTTTGAGTACACCTATGGTTATTCGATCACATGATGTGAAAAAAGATCTTTTTGGACCTCCAGAATAGAATGAAGAACTTCTTGGTTCTCAAGTATCATATCTTAGTGCTATTGGAGAACTTATGTATCTTACAAATTATACAAGACCAAATATAGTTCTTATAGTAAATTTATTGATAAGATATAGTTCCACTCCCACAAAAGAACATTGAAATGAACTCAAACATATATTTCGCTATCTCAACGAAACAATCAAAATAGGGTTATTTTACTATGGATCAAATTCACAATTAATTGAATATACAGATGCAGGTTATCTCTCTGATCTCTATAAAGGGAGATCACAAATAAGTTATCTATTTACCTATAGTGGAACTACAAGTTCTTAGAGATTTGTCAAACAAATATTGGTGGCTACTTTATTAAATCATTCAGAAATTATTGTGATACATGAAGGAAGTCGAGAATATTTATGACTAAGGTCAATTATCAAGCACATAAAGAAAAAAATATAGATTGTCAACCATTAAAAATAGTCCCATAATATTATTTGAAGATAATATTGTCTGCATCACTTAACTCAAAGGAGACTATATTAAATTAGACAAAACAAAACATATTTCACCAAAGTTCTTTATACACACGAGTTGCTAGCCTCAACTTTCAAGAAACTTGTTGATAATATCGGAATGCTTTATCTCAAAGATTTATTATAAGACATGCACTTTTGAGGAGAAGTCAATGCAAATTGTGCTCGTTTTCCTGTGCTTTGGTTTTTCCCACTAGGTTTTCCTTTACAAGGTTTTAATGAGATAATTTAACATTGTTTTAATGAATCCTGAAGTATTCAAATATGGATCTTAAAGTATCTATATAAAATCCTCTATTGAATTCTAAAATATTCAGAAATCACACAAGAATGTTATGCTATTTTTTCCATTGGATTTTCCTTTACAAGGTTTTTAATGAGGCATAGTTTTAAGTACATAGTCATTCAAGGAGAAGTATTATAAATCCATAATTATATGTATTGAATGTCCATGACAATCCATAATTATGTATATTGAATATCCATGACTCCTAAGGTTAGTCTCTTGGATTTCTATGACTCTTGAGTTCATTTTCTTCTCCTAAAAATAAATCAACTTGTCCTGTATTCTTGGACCTTGGGAAAATAGAAGAATTTATAATAAGAAATGTATTTATCTATTATCTATGCTCTTATATATTAATTGTTTCTTCTTTTTACAACACTATTTTTTTATATATGTTTTTTAAAATATTTTTTCATTTGTATTTTAGTTAATACCTCTTCTATGAAAATAAGTTCATTAAACACAACTAATTAATTAACTTGTATTGTGATGTTAAATATATTGATATACATCAATCTTTTTTTTTCTAGTTTTTTTGTTATATTAACAATTTCTTTTATTTATTTACCTAAGTAATTATTATCTTATTTAATTACAAATGTTCTATTTAATAAAAAAATATAACCGCGACTAAAATAACTAGTGGTTACTAAACCAACAAAAAAATAGAGATTTTTCTTTTTTAAAATTATTTACTTTATAATTTAATTTAATTTGATGTTTTTATCTAGATTTTTAATGATTCATATTTCATTCTTAAAAAAAAACTAAAAAAACCAAGAGCTGTAATGAAAATTTATTAGCCGTTTTATATTATTTATATCCGAGTATAAAATTTAAAATTATTATCCAAACTCAACCAAAGCCTGAATTTTTAATACTTGAACTCAATCCAATAGTCAACCGAAACACCTACATGTTTTTCTTAAAAAAAACTCAAATCTTACTCAGCTATTTTTACAATTAAAACCAAAGAAATTTATGGCTGCATGGTTGCTGGCGCAACTGCTGGAGCAACGACTCGAGATTCTGGACCTGCTGGCTCAACAGCGGGATCTGCACACTCCATTTCCCCAGGATCGGCCAACTCAATTGCGGGATCTGCTTGGGGGCCTCTGTGCTGCTAAAAGAGAGAAGGACAAGTTAGGAATAATGATAATTTTTTAAAACTTGAAGGTTATTAATATATGTTAGATAAGGTTGAGCAGTGTCTCTTCAAACTCAACCCAAATATGGATAAATTGTTTTTTAGCCCTTTAGATTTGATAAAGTAGTTATCCTTCTATTCGAGTATAATTATCATAAAAAAATATAGATTTGTGAAAACATTTTTTTTCCGGAAACAACACCTTGTTTCAGTATTTTCAATTTCATTTAGTCAAAGGTGTGTTTAGTTTGGTGGATGAAATTGTTTTTATATTAAAATTTAAAATTTAAAATATTTTTTTTATATATTTTTAAATTGTTATGATATATGGATATAAAAATATTTTTTAAAAAAAAAATATTATTATTTGAATATATTTTAAATAAAAATTATTTAAAAAAACAACTTTTCAAGTCACTCCTACTAGCTAATAAAAAAAACAGAGTAATGAGTACCTTTTTAAAGATTCTGGTTCAGATTTTTCATCATACTCAACTCCAGTGAGAATATTCATCCACCTTTTGATCTTCACCTCGTCCATGAAATTCTCTTCATCCTTATCAAAGACAATTGTATACCTTCCAATTTGATAATCTATCATTGAATGTTTGACATCATAAGAAACTGGAAAAACAGTGTCCGATCTCATCTCATCCATGAATTTGACCATCTTGAGAAGTTCGTCAAAGCACCAAGTTAAAGATGCACAATCTCTTGCAAATATAACAATTGACAATCCTGATTTCTCAATGTCCTTTAAGAGTATTGATCTAGTTGTCATCACTTTCTTTAGTTCCTCGTCGTCTGGGATAGTACCTCTCAAGGCTGGAGCTGTACTTAAATAGGTGAAAGCATCACTAGTGTCTACACCTCTAATGACAGGGATATCATCTTGCATCCATTGAATATGTGATGATGGAGGAGTATGCAGACAATATAACAAAAAGATTCTTCACCTTTACTTGCTCGGAGGAATCAAACGACAACTCAATGTTGCTAAAGGATTCATGCTGCCATTCTTTAATCTCTTTAAGGTAATCAAAAGATAGATAGAATAACCAAATATGATCTGATAGAACTTGGATAGAGTTATAACTAATACCTATAGGCGAAGGATAATTCTCTCTTCCATTTGCCTTGAAATTACAAAAAAGAGAAGGACTTTCACCAGATGCACTGAATGCAACACAATCAACAAACCCCATGCTCCAACTATGCACTTCCACATTTATCGAAGATACCTTCTTTTGATGGTTAAACCAGCCTGGAATTTCATTTCCAAGAACAACAATACCAAATCCAGGTCTTGGATTACACAAACCCTATGCCATGAAAAAACAAAATATTAGATTGATAGTGGTAGAGGGAGAGAGATACAAAAAAGTTGAGGTATGATTAAGAGAAGACCTGAAGGTATCTTTCAAGCATGGTGAACCCCATGCTCTCTTGGTCATTATGCTTGTACAATTCAAAGCAGTTAAGACATAAAAACTCTGATATTTTGGAACTGTTTAGCTTCATCGGATTTGGTATTTCTTTTAGGCGTATGCAACCATTCAAATTTACTGTTTGAACTTTTGATGGAACCTCAAGTAATGATTCAAGCATCTTGCAATCCTCAAAGACAAGCATTTCAAGTCTAGAAAGATTATTTATGCTTTTAGGCAGGTTAACAAAGTCATTCCCCTTAAGATCTAAGGACATCAATGAAGATAAGCAACCAATATTTTCAGGAAGTACTCCTTCTTTTAGATCACAATCACGTAAACTAAGTACTTCTAAAGAGCACAGACCTGACAAAGAAGGCAACATAACTATTCTTTTGCATCCATCCAAAGATAACACTTTAAGATTCTTTAAAAGAGAAATGGATGCTGGAAGTTGTTTTATTGAAGTTCCACTTAAATCAAACTCCTCCAAACTTCCAACTCCACCTAAATTCTCTGGTATATATTTAAGTCCAGAGCAACCAGACAGATCAAGTTTTTTAAGTGATTTCAAACAATTTATGCCTTGTGGAATCTTTGTAAGGTTCTTGCAGTTGTTCATGCTCAACAGATCTAATCCAATCAAATGATGAAACGATGAGGATAGTTCTGTGATACCAGTCTCATCCAAACGAAGCACCATCAATTTGTTCATGTTTCCTACTATATCTGGAAACTCCTCAAGTTTTGAGTAGCCATCAAGACTGAAAACTTCAAGTGATTCCATTTCAAGGCTGCTTGGGAGAGTCGTAACATTTATGCAGTTCACAAGATTCACATATTGAAGCTTCTTGTGATGTCCAAGCGATGGGTGGACCTCATACAAACTTCTACAACCTTCAAGAATCAGACGTTTGAGATTTGGAATGCCAGTCAAATCTGGAGTCTTGACGAGGCTTAGTGAGTTGGAGAGATCGATAATTTCCAATTTAATTGCGCTCTGCAATCAGGTAGCGGGGAAAGAAATATGGATATTACTATCATAAATACATAGGAAAACGACAAAAAAATTATGAAGGCCCTTAAATTAGTTGATCTCACCTTATGCCCCTGCCATAATTGCTCAACACTACTGTTAGGCATGTGAAGTTCAACTAGCTCGTCCACCTATAAACGAGCTGGCAATGATTTTGAAGGGTAAAAATGCCATTCAAGAAATCGTAAATTATTGGAAAGATCTTCAGGTCCTTTAGAAAGCTGCACGTTGTTGATTTTGAGCAATCTTAGCTTGCTCATTTTAGAGAAGCATTCCATGTTCCATTGTGCCTCTTTTATTCGAGGCATGTCCAAGAAAATGGTTTCTATGTTTTCTTTTCCCTGTCATCCAAATAGGAATATAAGTAAATAACAAATAATAAGCAGAGAAGAAGTATAAATTAAAAAAACTATATAAAATCGTATGGATAATGTTCTATATCAGCTACGCACTGTGTTGTCCATTAGTGCAAGGCAAACATCCTCGTATGTCCACAATCTACTATGCCTTCCAGGCTCTTTAGTGGCTTCACGACGAACAATCTCCTTACCCATTATCTGTAATAAGTTATGCATCCAAACTTGATCCCGAGAGACATTTAAGAGAGCTTTCTCAATTAGAACTCGAGTTCCAGTATTTGCATGGAATCCACACCCATCAAGTATCCTTATCATTCGATCTTTTTTAAACCCCTTCAGGAAACAGGCAATGTCTAAAAATATTTTCTTCTCGAATTCATGGAGGCAATCAAAACTAATGTGAAGCACATCAATAATTCCACAGTGAGGAATCACATTTAGTCTATCAATCGCACTTCCCCAATCATTGATATCTCTTCCATGCAAATATGAACCTATAACTTCAAGAGCCAATGGAAGGCCACCAGCATAACCCACAACCTGCTTGGATAGTTCCATGAAATCTTCTGCGGGCTGGTAATTTTTGAAAGCTTTTTGGATAAATAACATGAGGGCATCATCATCATTCAATTTCTCAACCTCATAAATTCTAGCATCATCATATCTAGTCAACACTTTATTATCTCTGCTTGTTATGATAATTTTGCTCCCTAGACCAAACCATCCACGCTCCGAAGCTAAGAATTCTAGTTGTTTTTGCTCATCTACATCATCAAGGATAAGAAGAATCTTTTTAAGTCGCAACCTCCTCCTTATCATATCAATACCTCTAAAAGAATCCCATATAGTGGAATGCTCCATTAAGATTTCAGAAAGAAGTTGTTCTTGTAAATGACGTGGCCCATCTTTCTCGGCGAAGACTTCTCTGACATTCGCTAAGAAGCAGCTTCCTTCAAATTGCCGACGAATCCTATCATATACTACCCTTGCAACAGTCGTCTTACCAATGCCACCCATTCCACAAACCCCTATAAAGATTGCTTCGCCAACTTCTTCACCTATATAACCATTTAATACCTCTAGACGAGAATCTATTCCAACTAGATTTTTGCTAATTGTTGGCATATTGATGCTTAGCTTGTACAGTATATGTTGAACAATGATTTTAATTGATTTCGACTCATTTCTGCATAAGAGGGGTAAAACATTGATCATTAGGGGTAAAACATTGATCATGAGACCATTTTTGATAAAATAATTTATGAATAGCCTCGCATCTAATAATTAATATATTATTTTGATATTTAATCATAGCTTTCACTCATTTATAATCGAAAAGAAATATAGTCATGTTCGTATGTCCCATCAAGATAGATTGGCCACTATAGGGAGACAATCATAGGTTTCTTTCATTTATGATTGAAACAACACATGGAATAACATAAAATCTTTATCTGTGAATAAATAGCTTACCTATTTCGTACGTCCCAACCAGATAGATTAGCCACCGTAGTGAGACAATCTTTCCAACTCCAAACCTTCTCCAAATTTTCCTTGAAATTCTTTTCATGCTGAACGAAGGGTTCCTTATATCTCCCTTTCTGCTCGGCTTAATTTGTTCAATTTGGCCCTCGATTTCACATAATGGGCTTTAAAAAATTTAAATCGTTCTCCGAAAATCTCAATCTCATCAATTGAACCCGAATTAAATTCGAGAACTTGATTTCTCATTGACTAAGCCCTTAATAAAATTAATTTGACCAATTTAAAGTACAACTAAGTCATCGTGCTTAATTAAATCCTTCTATTTCACCATAAATTAATTTTCAAATATAATTACACTTTTAAATTGGCCAACGATTAAATCAAATTGACCCATAAAAAATATAATTATATCTTTCGACTTAATTTACACAGATTTATCCGATGATAAATTACATCAGCCACGAATCTGCGCTCTTCTTCGTTTCCAGGTATAAAAAGTACGATCATATCATTACGCTTTTATATTGGCCAGCGATTAATTTGCACTTTTAAATTAGCCAACGATTAAATCCAAATGGCCCATAAAAACACAATTATATCTTTCGACTTAATTTCTATGCAAATTTATTCGATAAGAAATTACATTGGCCTTGAATCTGCGTTTCCTTCATTTCTGGGCACAAAAGAGGTACGATCGAAATCTCGAAAACGTCCAAAATTTTCACCTTGATTTTTCTGCCGACACCAACCCTTTTTTATTTTATTTTTTTATTTTTGGGTAGATTTGGGGAATAACCCAAAATTGAGTTATGATAGGATGATAGGATGTAAAGATGATATTTTTTATTTAAACCATCGATATGTCATGCATGATAGGATGTAAAGATGCATGCTAAAACTTCTGAAAAATATAAATCATTCATAAATAAAGAAATCAATATATCATAAACAAACAAAATTATCAAGCCTAGTCCAAAGTCCCTAGTGGAGTCACCATCCTATCGTACCCCATCGCGAGAGCGTAGCGTCGCGGCGACCCTCCCCGTGAGCGGGGAAATTCAAGTGGGGGTCTTAATCTTATATTTTGTGAAAAAGAGAGTCGCCACCTAGTATTACGGTTACTAGAAAACCTAAAAATGGTCTTTCAGAGATTATAAGGCAAGGGACTGGTTGCGTAAAGGGAAGGTTTTAGCATCCTAACATGCCCTACCTAAGATAAGCTGTTTGATGTTTTGGTTTGCTTATGATTTGTTATGGTTTTGATCTTTCAAAGAAATATGTTGGTTAAACGATGATGGTGTATTATCCCCGTCGAATATTTTGGATATTAACCCCTTTAGGATTTATTTATCCAAACACCAACGGTGAATAATAACAAATTATCCCCGTCGAATATTTTGGATATTAACCCCTTAGGATTTATTTATCGAAACACCAACAATGAATAATAGCAAATTATCCTCATCGAATATTTTGGATATTAACCCCTTAGGATTTATTTATCCAAATAGCAACAGTGAATAATAAACTCTCAAAAATAAGATTTTAATATTTTCGGAATATTGGCCAATACTCTTTCGATTTTACAAATATGTTGTAAGAAATGATTTTTCTTTGCGAAATCCATGCTAAAACACATTTTTCCTTCAAACTCCAAGATAATATATATTTTTTGAAATGAAAATTTTTTTTTAAAATATGCTAGTGTATTGGCTGTATGCAAGAAAACAACACATTTTTTGTCTTTTATAATAAAAACATTTTTTTATGCAAATTTGGAATTTTTTATTATTTATATTTTTTCAAGTGGGTTGGCTGTTAGCCCACTTGAATTCGGGCTGGGTTGGGCTGTCAACCCCCCAAAACTGTATTAACAGGTACGCCATCATCACACTTAAAAATTTGCCATCACTTTCATCGTCTTTTAGTAGGCACACCGGGAGTGAATTAATTCACTCCCATGCAAGAAATTGATTGGTGTGAGATTTGTGACCAGCGTGACACTTTAAGGGGATGGGTTAGAGGAGGTCGTGGTAGTTATTCCAGTCGTGGTGGCGTCGGAAATGGTGGCCTGTGGTGGCCGGACAGAGCTTCGAAAGCTGACAGGATTCGTTGCTGTCAACTGGGGCTGTTGCTCTGCTGCATCGCCGGAGGGGGTGGTTGGGCTGCTGGCTTGGAGGTGTAGATGATGGTGGTGACGAGGTGGTGATCGGGGGGTCTGAGCTGGTGCTACCGTTGCTGACCGAGAGGGAGAGAGAGAGAACGATGGTTGCAGATTTTTAGAGAGACAAAGAGAGAGTGAGTTGAACGAGAGAGATGAAGGGGGGAGAGACAGTAGCTGCAGCTGTTGTGCAGGCTGCTGGAGAGAGAAGGGAGAGTAGTCGTGGTTGGTGGCTGTGCGTGGATGATTTTTTGTCTGCAAATTTTGCTGTGTATTCGTTTTCCACAAATTTTTCAACCTCCTCTGGTCTGTTCTTCTCCCCAGTTCTGCACTGGCTTTTTTTCCTGTTTTTACATGAATTTCCTTCTCTTCGTAAACTCTCTTTCTCTGTTTTTTCTTTCTTCCCCTCACTGCAAACGTGAATTTTCCTCCTCCCTGCTCTCAGCCTTTTCAAATTTTCTCTTCTCAATCCTCACTTTCTCTGTTATCTTTTTCTCTCCTCGCCTTCGCTCTTTTTTGCCCCCCTCTCTTTGGTCGCATGGCTGTTGTATTTATAGCCGATAACACAAACCCTTCAGCTGCCCAAAATGTTTAATGCAGGTATCGCCGTATAATATTAAATGCAGGCACGTCTTCATTCAAAGCCGGGCACGCCGGGGCATGCAGCCGGGACGTGCAATTTCCAAAAATATTTGAAGGTAAAAGTATGATTTGGTCCTTTAATTTATAATTGCTCTAATTACATCTTTAATTGAATTTTTAAACTTATGATTTTATGCAATTTTATCCCATCAAAAATTCAATCTCAACCTTAACTTTGCGCGACCTTTTTATTCTAGTCCTTGGTTTCTGATTTGCACGATTTAACCCCTAATCAACCGTTAAACTCTCAATTTGTTCAATTTGGCCTGTGATTTAGCATAATTGGCTTGAAATAATCTAAATCGGTCTCTGAAAATTCCAATCTCATCAATTGAAACCGAATTAAATTCAAAAGCTTGTTCTCATTGACTAAGCCCTTAATAAAATTAATTTGACCAATTTAAAGTACAACCAAGTCATCGCGCTTTATTAAATCCTTCAATTGCACCGTAAATTAATTTTCAAACATAATTACACTTTTAATTTGGCCAACAATTAAATCGAATTGGCTCATAAAAATATAATTATATCTTTCGACTTAATTTTTACGTAGATTTATCCGATAATAAATTATGTTAGCCTTCAATCTGCATTTTTCTTCATTTCTGGGCACAAAAGAGGTATGATCGGGATCTTGAAAACATCCAAAATTTTTGCATTGATTTTTCTGTCGACACCAACCCCTTTTATCTTATTTTTTCTTATTTTTGGATAGATTTGGGGAATAACCCAAAATTGGGTTATGAATCATGGATACCTCTTCCATGCAAAAAACAAACCTATAACTTCAAGAGCTAGTGGAAGGCCATTAGCATAACCCACAACTTGCTTGAATAATTCCATGAAATCTTCTGCAGGCTGGTAATTTTTTAAAGCTTTTTAGCTAAATAACATCAGAGCATCATCATCATTATAACATCATCATATCTAGTCAACACTTTTTTATCTCTGTTTGTCATGATAATTCTGCTACCTGGACCAAACCATCCACGCTCTGCAGCCAAGAATTCTAGTTGTTTTTGGTCATCTACATCATCAAGGATAAAAGGAATTTTCTTAACTCGCAACCTCCTCCTTCTCATATCAATACCTCTAGAAGAATCCCATACAGTGGCACATTCCATTAAGATTTCAGAAAAAAGTTGTTCCTGTAAATGACGCGGTCCATCTTTCTCGGCAAAAACTCCTTTGACATTTGATAAGAAGCAGCTGCCAACGAATCGTATCATATACTACCCTTAAAACAATCATCTTACCAATGCCACCCATTCCACAAACCCCTTTGAAGATTGCTTCGCCAACTTTTACACCTATATAACCATTTAATACCTCTAGACGAGAATCTATTCAAACTAGAGTTTTGCTAATTATTGGCATAGTGATTCTTAGTTTGTACAGTATATGTTGAACAATGATGGGACTAAAAGGCACCTTCTATTCTTGTGATTTCCTCCCTACTATTTTTTGCCTAACTCTATTTAACAAAAGACAAATCGGTAGACACTTTGAATGGTTTTTGTTTTTTCACACTCAAGTTTTTTATTTATGTGTGAGGAATATGTATATTTTTCTGCTCGGGTTATGTTATTGTTGTAATGCTAGCCTATCTTTTTACTTGGTGCTTATTTATGTATTTTCTATTTCTTTTTTCCAAGCCCACACAACAACAAACATGATAGTGGAAGTCTCCTTGTTACCCAGCAAATGGTGAAGGTATTCCTGATCATCATTCTGTAACCCAAAGTTATTACTAGTAGTGTTAGAGAATCGCTTTTCTCTGTCTGATCTTCTCCCAAGGAGCCAAGGAAACTCAACCATCTTTCTTCATATGTAGATGGAGGAAGTGCTCCATTTGAGGATGCAACTGGCAATGAATGAGAAGTTACCATAGATCTCCTCTTGTGAGGACTTGATTGTTATTCTAATACCTACATAATTAGTGAGTAGTTTTATGTTATCTGCTACCATAAAGTTGGTGAAGTTGTTTGGATATTTCTGAAAGGAAACAAATAGACAACTTTTTGTAAGTTAGAGAGGGTCCATTCTTCACGACACATAATTCAAAATGCCTTATCCATTATCACTTAATTTTTGAGCAATCATCAAGACTGAAAACTTCAAGTGATTCCATTTCAAGGTTGCTTGGGAGAGTCGTAACATTTCTGCAGTTCACTAGATTCACATATTAAAGCTCCTTGTGATGTCTAAGCGATGGGTGGACCTCATACAAAGTTGTAGAACCTTCAAGAATGAGACGCTTGAGATTTGGAATGCTAGTAAAAGCTAGAGTCCTGACCAAGCTTAGTGAGTTGCTGAGATCAATAATTTCCAATTTAAATGCAATCTGCAATCAGTTAGTGAGGGAAGAAATATCAATATTACTATCATAAATATAAAGGAAAACGATAAAAAGAAACACAAAGGCCCTTAAATTAGTTGATCTCACCTTATGCCCATACCATATAGCTACAATGAAAATTTATGAGTCAAGTTTTATATTATTTATTAGGGGTGAGCAAAAAAACTAACCATCCGATTAAACCAAGAAAACCAAATGATAAAATAAATCAATTATAAAATTCTAAAACATTTCCAGTTAGGTTCGGTTTGGTATCGGTTTTATAAGGCAAAAACCAAGTAACCCAAACCAAACCGATTCGGTTCAATTAAAACACTCAATATAAATATAAAGTTTCATTTCATCGACGATTAGTCTATTACTTTGAAAAAAACCCTACCAGCCGCAGGTAGCAGGCCACTCTGTCCCTCTCGCCTCTCCCTCGCTCTCGCCTCTCATCGACGATTCCTTTGAAAAAAAACCGTAGCACCCTCTGGCCCTCTCGCCTCTCGACTCTCTCTCTCTCTCTCTCTCTCGCACTCACCTCTCATCAATGATTAGTCTATTACTTATAAAAATTTGTGCTTCTTGGATTTATAGGGTTTTATGGAGAATATGGAGAACTAGTATTATAATTTTAATAATGGAGTCTGAGTGCTTCATCCCTTGGGGTTAAATGGATCTGATCTGCTTGGTGTTATCAAATTGTTGAGTATATAACATGTTTTGCCCGTGATCATGTTTGGTTGGTGAAAAAAGCTTGTAGAAGTAAAAGAGATTAGAGTTTGAGCTTACAGGGTTTTTATTGTTTTTGTTATGAATGGGATTACTAGGTGATGAAATAAAATATGACTTCGTGTTTTCTGCTGCATGATTTAATGTTCTCCAATGTCTCTGTATTACTGCTCCTTTTTTGAGTTTTTAGTTTTCACCTCCTTTCATTGTGGCATATTTCTTGTTTCTGAAGTGGTTCGAGCTCTCGTTCCAAGCATAGCATTGGATTATCTTTTTGAGCAGAAGGGTGATGTTTACATGCCTTTATGTTAATGCAGGACAATGTCTTTGTGCATCTGATTTGCTCGATTCAGTATCAAGTACTCAAGGTAAACGTTGATAATGCATTCTATGAGTTGGCAAATTCCAGGGAGCAGATTCAGGCTTATGTGTTTGATGATCTATTAATTTGTGGTTTTATTTTCTTTGTTTTGAATTACAACTACGCAACTTTTTAAGTTGTTGCTAAAATATAGACCTGAGAACAAGGTTGCTAAGAAGGAGAGGCTTCTTAAAAGAGCACAAGCTAAAGAAGAGGGGAAAACTATGGAATCAAAGAAGCCTATTGTCGTTAAATATAGTCTTAACCATGTTTCTTACCTCATTGAGCAGGTATGGTTATTTGTTTCTATGGCACACTTGGTTAACTCAATAAATAGTTAGGTAGCAACATTAGTTTGGATGTTCGTTCAGGTAGCTTGATTGATCCATATAGGAAGAGTTCACAGATAAATGAGTTATAACCATAATTATCAAAATCAGCCCTGCTTAGTTGGTTGACCCTCCAGTACTCGAGGGTTGAGTCCTCGCCTAGGCCATGTTTGCAATTAAACCAAATGAGGAGTCCTGGTCCACATTATGAAAAAATTACTTATTTGCTGTCAAAATTGATTGCATCACTAATCAATCCCAATCGATATTACAATATTGATAAATAATTATGAAAATCTTGAATCAGGTTATTTTTCTTATACACATGGACTTTTATTTTATTATTTGTTAATCAACTTATTTTCAATCAAACATTTCTATTATTATTTTTTTGTAGAATTTGGTGAAAAGTTCAATCTAACAACGGTTGATAATTATTTCAAAATTGGGTGTATTTGTTGAAGTTTTTTATGTTAATATTGCTTGTTGTTCATTTTGAAGCCCTTTGAAGGCAATGTTCTATAATTTAAATTTTAATTTGTTCACTTGTGTAATTTTAATTATTTCGACTCATGCTAAATTAAACAAAACAAAAATATTAGAAAGGTAAAAAAACTTAATAAGCACTATATTAACATTAATAATTCAATACATTAATATTTGTATTAGTGGCAAAAAAATTAAAAATACTTTGGGATTTTACAAGAAAAACAGTTTTTCTTTGTATTAATGTCAAGCCCATCAAAAAGCCCATCAGATGGCCCAAAAAACAAATTCAGTTTTCTCAATTTTTTAATAATAAAAACCGAACTGAACTGAACCGAAAATGATCGGTTTTTAATAGGTCTGGTTCGGATTTGGTTATTTTTTAAAAAGAAATTATAATTTTTGGTTTGGTTACTTTTTCTGATAAAAACCGAACCGAACAAAAAATGCTCACCCCTATTATTTATATCCAAATACAAATTTTAAAATTATTATCAAAACTGAATGAAAATTTGAATTTTTAATACCTGAACTCAGTCCAATACTCAACTGAAATACCTACATTTGTTTTTATAAAAAACTCGAATCTCAATTAACTATTTGCACAATTCAAACCATAGAAATTTATGGATGTATGGTTGCTAGCGCAGCAGCTCAAGTTTATGGACTTGTTGGAACCTCTCAAGAGGCTGGACTTGCCAACTCAGTTACGGGATTGGTCGACTCAGCTACGGGATATGCCGGTACTCGCTGACTCCACCTCTCAAGTTTTGAGCAGCCATCAAGACTCAAAACTTCAAGTGATTCCATTTCAAGGTTGCTTGGGAGAGTCGTAACATTTATGCAATTCACTAGATTCACATATTGAAGCTTCTTGTGATGTCCAAGCGATGGGTGGACCTCATACAAATTTGTACAACCTTCAAGAATTAGACGTTTGAGATTTGGAATGCCACTAAAATCTGGAGTTTTGACCAATCTTAGTGAGTTGCTGAGATCGATAATTTCCAATTTAACTGCGCTCTGTAATAAGGTAGCGAGGGAAGAAATATCAATATTACTATCATAAATATACTAGAAAATGATAAAAAGAAACACAAAGGCCCTTAAATTAGTTGATCTCACCTTAAGCTCGTACCATAATTGCTCAATATGACTGTTAGGCATGTGAAGTTCAACTAGCTTATCCACTTGTAAACCAGCTGGCAATGATTTTGAAGGGTAAAAACGCCATTCAAGAAATCGTAAATTATTGGAAAGATCTTCAGGTCCTTCAGAAAGCAGCACATTGTTGATTTTGAGCAATCTTAGCCTTCTCATTTTAGAGAAGGCTTTCATGTTCCATTGTGCCTTTTCTATTCTAGGCATGTCCAAGAAAATGGCTTCTATTTTTTCTATTCCCTGTCATCCAAAAGGGAATATAAGTAAAAAAAACAAATACTAAGCAGAGAAGAAGCGTAAATTAAAATAAACTTTATGAAATCTTATGGATAATGTTCTCTATCATCTACTCACTGTGTTGTCCATCAGTGCAAGGCAAGCATCCTCGTATCTCCATAATCTACTGCGCCTTCCAGGCTCTTCAGGGGATTCAAGACGAACAATTTCCTTCCCCATTTTCTGTAATAAAGTTTGCATTTGGACTTGATCCCGACAGACACTTATGAGAGATTTCTCGATAAGAACTCGAGTTCCATTACTCGCATGGAATCCACAACCATCAAGTATCCTTATCATTCGATCTTTTTTAAACCCTTTTAGGAAACAGGCAATGTCTAAAAATATTTTCTTCTCTAATTCATGGAGGCCATCAAAACTAATGCGAAGCACATCAATAATTTTGCGGTTAGGAATCTCATTTAGTCTATCAATCACACTTCCCCAATCAAGGATACCTCTTCCATGCAAAAATGAACCTATAACTTCAAGAGCTAAAGGAAGGCCATTAGCATAACCCACAACCTGCTTGGATAGTTCCATGAAATCTTCTGCAGGCTGGTAATTTTTGAAAGCTTTTTGGATAAATAACATGAGGGCATCATCATCATTCAATTTCTCAACCTCATAAATTCTAGCATCATCATATCTAGTCAACACTTTATTATCTCTACTTGTTATGATAATTTTGCTCCCTGGACCAAACCATCCACGCTCCGAAGCTAAGAATTCTAGTTGTTTTTGCTCATCTACATCATCAAGGATAAGAAGAATCTTTTTAAGTCGCAACCTCATCCTTATCATATCAATACCTCTATGAGAATCCCATACAATGGCACGTTCCATTAAGATTTCAGAAAGAAGTTGTTCCTGTAAACGACGTGGTCCATCTTTCTCAGCAAAAATTTCTCTAACATTTGCTAAAAAGCAGCTGCCTTCAAATTGCAAACGAATCCTATCATATACTACCCTTGCAACAGTCGTTTTACCAATGCCACCCATTCCACAAACCCCTATGAAGATTGTTTTGCCAACTTCTTCACCTATATAGCCATTTAATACCTCTAGACGAGAATCTATTCCAACCAGATTTTTGCTAATTCTTGGCATAGCAATGCTTAGTTTGTAGAATATATGTTCAACAATGATTTTAATTGATTCCGACTCATTCCTAGATAAGAAGGGTAAGACATTAATCATTAGATCATCTTTGATAAAATAATGTACGGATAGCTTAGCATATAATAATTAGTAAATTATTTTGATATTTATTCATAGGTTTCACTCATTTATAATCGAAAAGAAATAAAGTCATATCCGTACTTCCCATCAAGATAGATTGGCCAATGTAGGGAAACAATCAAGGTTTCTTTCATTTATGACTGAAACAACACATGGAATAACAAATAATCTTTATTTGTGGATAGATAGCTGACCTGTTTTGTACGTCCAAACCAGATAGATTAGCCACTGTAGTGAGATAACGTCTCATACTCCGGACCTTCTCCAAATTTTCCTTGAAATTGTTTTCATGTCGAATGACGACATCCTCATATCCCCATATCTGCTCAGCTGCCTCTAAAGGGTCCATATCATAAAAAAATGGTTGAACAATTTGCCCCATCTCTTTCATGCACTGAACAATCTTCACAAGTTCATCCATGCACCATGGTGAAGAAGCATAATCCCTTGAAAATACAACGATTGAAAACCTTAATTCTTCGATGGCCTTCCAGAGAGCAGGTTCGGTGGTCTTTCCTCTCTCGAGCTCCCTATCATCCATGTATACATCGATTATTTTGAAAGTTATTATTAGATGTTAGTTATTAATATACATTAGTTAGGGTTGAGCAATGTCTCTTCAAACTCAACAAAAATATGGATAAATTGTTTTTTACCCATTTAGTTTTGTTAAAATGGTTATATTTCTATTTAAGTAAACTTATCATATAAAAAAATTAGATTTGTGAAATCATTTTTTCCCATTCTTATGGCATCATCAAACTATACATTAAATCGATGATATAAAGAGCATAGATTTGTTAACATTAATTTTTGAAAGCAATGCCATGTATCAATATTCCCAGTTTCATTTAGTTGAAGAGTGTTTAGTTTGGTGGTTGAACCTGTTTTTATGTTAAAATTTAAATTTAAATTTCTTTTATGTTTATAAATTGTTATGATATATGGATATAAAAATATTTTAAAAAAATAATATTAATATATTTTAAATATTTTTTTTAAATAAAACACTTTTCAAGTCACTCCCACCAAGTAATAAAAAAACAGAGGAATGATTACCTTTTCAAAGATTCTGGTCCATATTGTTCATCATTCTTAACTCTAGTGAGAATATTCATCCACCTTTTGACCTTCACCACGTCCCTGAAATTGTCTTCATCCTTATCAAAGACAACTGTGTACCTTCCTGTTTGATCATCTATCATTGATTGTTTGACATTATAAGAAACTGGGAAAACAGTGTTCAATCTCATCTCATCCATGAATCCAACCATCTTGACAAGTTCGTCAAAGCACCAAGTTAAAGATGTACAATCTCTTGCAAATATAATAAGTAACAATCCTGATTCTTCAATGGCCTCTAAGAGTCTTGATCTAATTACCATTACTTTCACTAGTTCCTTGTCGCCTGGGATAGTGCTTCTCAAGAGCGGAGCTATACTTAAATGGGTGAAAGCATTTCTAGTGTTTGCCCCTCTAATGACAGTAGAATGCATCCTTAGATAATCATCAGACAACAACTCAAAATCATCATTAGAAAATGATGATTGTGATGACAAAGGAGTATGTAGAGAATACAACAAAAGGACACCACAATTCTTCACATTTACTCGCTCGGAGGAATGAAACGACAACTCAATGTTGCTAAAGGATTCATGTTGCCATTCTTTAACCTCTTTAAGGTAATCAAAAGATATATAGAATAACCAAAGATGATCTGACAGAACTTGAATAGAGTTACAACTAATACCCATCAGCAAAAGATAATTCTCTCTTCCATTGGCCTTGACATGATAATAAAGAGATGGACTTTCACAATATGCACTAAAAGCAACATATGCAACAAACCCTAAGCTCCAACTATGCACTTCCATGTTAATTGAAGATCCCTTCTTTTGATAGTTAAACCAACCTGGAATTTCATTTCCAGGAATTGTTATACCAAATCCAGGTCTTGGATTAGACAAACCCTGTGCCATGAAAAAACAAAATCTTAGATAGATAGAGGTAGAAAGAGAGAGATACAAAAAAGTTGAGGTTGATTAAGAGAAGACCTGGAGGTATCTTTCAAGCATGGTGAACCCTATGTTATCTTGGTCATTATGCTTGTACAATTCCCAGCAGTTAAGACATAAGAACTCTGATCTTTTGGAACTGCTTAGCTTTATCGGATCTGGTATTTCTTTTAAGCGTATGCAACCATTCAAATTTACTGTTTGAACTTTTGATGGAACCTCGGGCAATGATTCAAGCATCCTGCAATCCTCCAAGACTAGCATTTCAAGTTTATAAAGTTCATTTATGCTTCTAGGCAGGCTAACAAAGTTATTCTGGCTAAGATCTAAGGACATCAATGAAGATAAGCAACCAATATCTTTAGGAAGTGCCCCTTCTCTTAGATTGCAAGCATGTAAACCCAATACTTCTAAAGAGCACAGACCTGACAAAGAAGGCAGCACAACTATTCTTTTGCATCCATCCAAAGATAATACTTTGAGATTCTTTAAAAGGGAAATACATGTTGGCAGTTCTTTTATTAAAGTTCCACTTAAATCAAACTCCTCCAAACTTTCAATTTCCCCCAAATTCATTGTTATATATTCAAGTCTGGAGCACCCAGACAGATCAAGTTTTTTAAGCGATTTCAAACAACCTATGCTTTTTGGAATCCTTGTAAGGTTATTGCAGTTGTTCATGCTCAATAGACCTAAGCCAATCAAATTATGAATTGATGAAGATAATTCTATAATACTAGTTTCATCCAAACAAAGCACCATCAATTTGTTCATGTTTCCTACTATATCCGAAAACTTCTCAAGTTTTGAGCAGCCACCAAGACTGAAAACTTCTAGTGATTCCATTTCGAGGTTGCATGGGAGAGTCCTAATACTTCTACAATTCACAAGGTTCACATATTGAAGCTTCTTGTGATGTCCAAGCGATGGATGGATCTCATACAAACTTGTACAACCTTCAAGAATCAGACGCTTGAGATTTGGAATGCCACTAAAATCTGGAGTCCTGACCAAGCTTAGCGAGTTGCTGAGATCGATAATTTCCAATTTAACCGCGCTCTGCAATAAGGTAGCGAGGAAAGAAATATCAATATTACTATCATAAATATATGCGAAAATGATAAAAAGAAATACAAAGGCCCTTAAATTAGTTGATCTCACCTTATGCCCAATCCATAATTGCTCAATACTACTATTAGGCATGTGAAGTTCAACTAGCTCATCCACTTGTAAAACAGGTGGCAATGATTTTGAAGGATAAAAATGCCATTCAAGAAATCGTAACTTATTGGAAAGATCTTGAGGTCCTTTAGAGAGCAGCATGTTTTTTATTTTGAGCAATCTTAGCTTGCTCATTTCAGAGAAGCCTTTCATGTTCCATTGTGCCTCTTTTATTCCAGGCATGTCCAAGAAAATGGCTTCTATTTTTTCTTTTCCCTGTCAGCCAAAAGGGAATATAAGTAAATACCAAATACTAGGCAAAGAAGAAGCAAAAATTAAAATAAACTTTATGAAATCTTATGATAATGCTCTCTATTAGCTACTCACTGTGTTGTCCATTAGTGCAAGGCAGGCATCCTGGTATCTCCACAATCTACTACGCCTTCCAGGCTCTTCAGGGGATTCAAGACGAACAATTTCCTTACCCATTTTCTGTAATAAAGTATGCATCCAGACTTGATCCCGAGAGACACTTATGAGAGATTTCTCAATAAGAACTTGAGTTCCAATATTTGCATGGAATCCACAACCGTCAAGTATCCTTATTATTCGATCTTTTTTAAACCCTTTTAGGAAACAAGCAATATCTAAAAATATTTTCTTCTCCAATTCATGGAGGCCATCAAAACTAATACGAAGAATACCATTAATTTTGCTGTCAAGAAAATCATTTAGTCTATCAATCGCACTTCCCCAATCATGGATATCTCTTCCATACAAAAATGAACCTATAACTTCAAGCGCCAGTGGAAGGCCATTAGCATAACCTACAACTTGCTTGGATAGTTCCACGAAACCTTCTGAAGGCTGGTAATTTTTGAAAGCTTTCTGGCTAAATAAGATAAGAGCATCATCATCATTCAATTTCTTAGCCTTATAAATTCTAGCATCATCATATCTAGCTAACACATCATCATTAGCATAACCTACAACTTGCTTGGATAATTCTGCTCCCTGGACCAAACCATCCATGCTCCGCGGCCAAGAATTCTAGTTGGTTTTGATCATCTACATCATCAAGGATAAGCATAATCTTTTTAAGTCGCAACCTCCTCCTTATCATATCAATACCTCTATGAGAATCCCATACAGTGGCACGTTCCATTAAGATTTCAGAAAGAAGTTGTTCCTGTAAACGACGTGGTCCATCTTTCTCAGCAAAAATTTCTCTAACATTTGCTAAAAAGCAGCTGCCTTCAAATTGCAAACGAATCCTATCATATACTACCCTTGCAACAGTCGTTTTACCAATGCCACCCATTCCACAAACCCCTATGAAGATTGTTTTGCCAACTTCTTCACCTTTATAGCCATTTAATACCTCTAGACGAGAATCTATTCCAACCAGATTTTTGCTAATTCTTGGCATAGTGACGCTTAGTTTGTATAGTATATATTCAACAATAATTTTAATTGATTCCGACTCATTCCTGCATAAGAGGGGTAAAACATTGATCATGAATGTGGAAAAATCATTAGACCATCTTTGATAAAATAATGTATGGATAGCTTAGCATCAAATAATTAGTATATTATTTTGATATTTAACCATAGGTTTCACTCATTTATAATGGAAAAGAAATAAAGTCATGTTCGTACTTCCCATCAAGATAGATTGGCCACTGTAGAGAGACAATCATAGGTTTCTTTGATTTAGGATTGAAACAGCATATGTAATAACAAACAATCTTTATCTGTGGATAGATAGCTTACCTATTTCGTACGTCCCAACCAGATAGATTAGCCACCGTAGTGAGACAATCTTTCCAGCTCCAAACCTTCTCCAAATTTTCCTTGAAATTCTTTTCATGCTGAACGAAGGGTTCCTTATATCTCCCTTTCTGCTCGGCTACCTCTGAAGGGTCCACATCATAAAAAACTGGCAGAACAGTGTGCCCCATCTCTTTCATGCACTGAACAATCTTAACAAGTTCATCCAAGCACCATGATGAAGAGGCGTAATCCCTTGAAAATACAACGACTGAAAACCTTGATTCCTCGATGGCCTTCCAGAGAGCAGGTTCGATGGTCTTTCCTCTCTCGAGCTCCCTATCATCGATGTATACATCGATGCCTCTCTGTTTCAGATTAGAATATAGATGACTAGTGAAGCTGTCCCGGGTGTCTTTGCCTCTAAAACTAAGGAACACATCATATATATATTCTAGAGGAGATGAGGTTATTCCTTGCAGGCTGGTGGAAGCCATGAAAATCCCTGTAGCAATAAATTCGTACCGACCCCTTGATCAAGTATCAACTAGCTAGCTTGGTTCAGCAATTGCTTTCCACCTGCGCCTGTGTTTAAACATGAAACAGAAGGTCAGAGCAAGAAATTAATTTGGGAATTAAATCTACCAATTAGCAGTTTCAAGCTGGAACATGTACAGTTCTAGTTAGAAATCAGAAAACACCTATAAGTATTACTCGAATCTAGACGAAACAAGCCGTGTGGTAAGTGTTGAATAAAGAGGCACAAGATCAAACCAAGCTCAATTTTGCTCCTATGTTTAAACACGAAACAGAAGGTAAGAGCAGGAAATTAGAAATCTTAATCACTCAGTAGCAATTTCGAGCTGGAACATTATAAATTTTAGTTGGAAAACAGAAAAACACCAAATTTCTACAAGTAATACACGAATCAAGACGGAACAAACCGTGCGGTAAGCGTTGAAAGAGGCACAATATCGTGGTGGTAAGTTTCCTGGATTTGCAGAGAAGACAGATTTCAGAGGAGAGAAAGTTCAAAGAAATGAAAGGGATACGCAGCTGGCTCATTTTTTGACTTTTATTATTTATTATACAAAACACCACATGATCTGGCACCTTTCCTGGCAAATGCCGGGGTTAGGCCACATGGATGACCCAACGAAACGAAACATTTTTTGACTTTCATATTATCTATTATAGAAAACACCACATGATGTGGTGTTTTCATTGTAATTTAACATTAATATTAAAAAAACAATATTTTTTAAATCTTAATTTTATCACATATATTACATTTAAATTATTATTTTTACAAGGTTATTCCAATTTCATGATCAACCCAAGAGTTTAAATGGTTAATTTTGTTTATTAGAGTTTTTTTTTTTTTCATTTTCATATTGTTTTATTTTATCTTTCAATATTAGGTTGATTGAGAATTAAACTTTGTGATTTATTTTTATTTTATTTCTATTAGATTATCATCATCTTATTATTTGGATCATTGGTATGGTAGATTAACCTGAGTCCACTCGAGTTGTTTTTTCTTTTTTAATTTGTCTTTTAACTCTAGGTTGATTGATATTTAAGACTAGTAATTTGTTTTATTTTTTTTCATATTGGGTTATCTTGATCTCATAATTTAGATCAAATATTTAGTAAGCTAACTTGGGTTGATTCTAATAATTGTTTTCTTTTTTTAATTGAATTTATTTTATGTGTTATCCTTCGACATTGATTTGTTGAAAAATAGGCTTTAAATTGTATTTTTATTTTCTTATGAGGTTATCATGATTCTATGACATGATATGTTGATTGCCATGTTAACCCGAGTTGAATTTTTAAAATATTGTTGCTTCAATATTTATTAAAACATCCCATCTTAAGTATTTTAACATATTTGATTTGACCTATAATGTAGCTCGAGATAATAATCTAGAATGCACAAGTTGACATGCCCGTGCGCTATGCTGAGCTTTTTTCTATGTAGAAAAATAATTGATTTTCTATGTGTTGTAATTAGTTATTTTAATATTTGATGAGTACAATTATAGTAAATAAAATATGCTAGAAATGATTTTTTTTCCGGCTAAAAGGAATAGTGTGATCGAAATGGGAAGCGGTTCATATATTTTTTTTTATGAGTTGTATTTTTTTCCTAGTAATATTAGATCTGAAATATTATAAATAATTTTTTTAAGAAATAAATTTATTTTTTTTGTGTGCTATAATTAGTTATTTTAATATTCAATTAGTAAAATTGTAATAAATAAAATATGTTAAAAATGAGTTTTTTTTCTCTTTCTCTATATATTTTCAGGCAATAATATTAAATAAATAATATAATTAGTCTCACATATTTATAAGAAAAAAACTAAAAATAATCATTATCATTAATTTGAATGCTTTATCTAAGTTTTTTTTTTACGTAGGAAATTGAATGATTTTATACATGTTGTAACTGGTTATTTTAATATTTTAAATTAAATTAGTAAGCTTTAATACCGAAAATACTAATGATTTTTAATAAATATGTAGGGAAGGATAAAAATGAAATAATTTAAAACTTTGATACCAAAAATATTAAGGATTTCAAACTAATTTGAAAATTCAAAGATTGGGGACCTAAATGAAACTACAATATACAATCAATTTCAATTGAATGACCCAATCAAAACAAATCAAAACCTATACGATGACAATAAGGACTAGAAAACACAATTGAAAGTTCAGGGACTAAATAAAAATATCACAATAAAGAGCTGCACTGACGTGACCGGTGAACTGAGCGAACCAAATGAATCAAATCGACCTGAACCGCCCCAAAAATTGAGCACTACTGTTGTTCTCCATAGTGATTTGTGTCACAGTGAACACGGATAAAAATAGAGACTATTTAGAAATATATTTAAAAAATAAAGGAATTAAAATAAAGAATTAAAAGTATATGGGCTGAAATGAAAAAAATATTAATAATTTAAATGGAAGGATTAAATTTTAAAAAATAAAATTAAGACAAGGAAAAAACAAACAATTATTTTATTTCTTGATTTAGTTTCGATGCCTTTATTTTTTCAGTAATTTTCATATAATTTTAAATAATTTATTTGTATTTATGTATCTATACTCTTAGTTTTGACTTTTAATTTTTATTAGAAATGTTATTCGTATTAGTAGGCTGATTATCTTGCTCAAATATAAAAAATTATAAAAAAATCTAAGACTATTAACATTTTTTGCATGCTAAAAAATCTGTTTATGGGTACGGAGAAGTGGAGCACAATTCACTTGTATATTTTTTCATTGTAGATAAACTACCCTAATTTTCTACCCATTTTGTCTACATATAACTTCATATATTTTTTGTTTATGTGATGTTAGATATGAAATATCATATATAAAAAACCATAGACGTTAACCTCAAAGAAAAATAACATCAACTGATGAATTATTTTGATTATAATTATCATTATTATTATCATGATTGTTAAATTGTCACAATTATTGTAGGTTTCATTACGAATAATTCATATTATAATTATTATTGTTCATACTATCAATGACACAAATTTCAAAATACTGATATTAATTATATTTAAAAAAAATCCTAGTGAATTTATTTATTTATATATTATATATTTTAAGATGCTAATATTAAATAAATATCAAAATAAATAATTAGCCTAACATATTTATAGGAAAAAAAAACTTACAAATAATCATTATCATTATTTTGAATGCCTTATCTATAATAATTAGAATTTTAACACTTGAAAGTATTAAGAAAAAAGAATTTAAAAACAAAATAAATCACAAAAAAAATATTATTATTTTTTAAAATATTATTTGACTTGAAGAATAAATAAAAATAAATAAAGAAAAAATTATAATAAATATCAATTTTCAAATGATCATCAACAAAATTAAAATTTAAACATTAAATAAAAAAAACCTTTATAACAGTGGAAATAATGAAAATAAAAAATAAAAATTAAGAACATGCACACATATACATAGACAAAATAAGAACCATTTAAGAAATATATATAAAAAAAAGAATTAAAATAAAATCCAAGATTAAAAGTATAAGGACTAAAATGAAAAACACATATATAATAAATATCATTTATATGATAAAATTTAGCTAGCAGTTCAATTCGCTTTTTACCTTCCACCTCCACCACATGTCGTGCCTATTTGAGAGTATGATTTTAAAAGTGCTTTTCGTTCAGAAATGCATCAAAATGATATATTTTTTAATTTAAAAAAAATTATTTTTGACATCAACACATCAAAATCATCTAGAAACACTAATTTTTTTAATTTAAAATAAAAATAAAAATAAAAATAAAATTTGTTCAAAAGAAATTTTCAAACGCATTCCCAAACACTCATGTCATCTCCCACCAGAACCACAATTCAATTCACCTTTTCAAATAGTAATGAACAATAAAAACCACAATTCAAATCATTGTTCATTACTGTTTGAAATTGCAATCTCCTTTGGTTATCTATAAAATAATAGTCGTGGTGCATGTAATCTAGCTTAGACATCCCAACTATAAAAAAAATTATAAGAGCAAAAAAAACAGAAAAAATCAATGTGAAAAATAGGGAGTCCGAGGATTATTCATGACCCGTGTAACCTACCCTAGTTATAAAAAAATATATACGTGAGAAAAAAATCATGGTGCGCGTAAACTTACCCTGACACCGTGTTTATAAAAAAAAGCCTGAAAAAAAATAGGGAAAACATATTTTCAAACAGTAATAAACGGTGAAAATTACAAAAAAAGGGTAAGTTCAAAGATTTATCATAATGCGCATAAGTTGACCTGTATATTTTAGTTATAAAAAAAAAGACTAGAAAAAAAGAAAAGCCATGTCAAACAGTAATGAACAGTGAAAAACACTGTCCATTACTCTAAAATTATTTTTGTTGGCAGGGAGATTCAAACTCCCACGCCTTGCGCCTGGACATGCCACCGTTACCATTCGGGCAAGTGACGTCTTTAGTCAGTTGCTGGATACAAATAATCATAATATGATTTTATAATTTAACTATCCCAAAAATTCATTGTTACAGAGATTCGAACTCCCACGCCCCACTTCGCTTGGGCGCTCTCTTACCACTCGGCCAAGCGACTTCTTTTGTCAGTTGTAGGATACAAATAGTAATAATATAATTTTATAATTTAACTATTCCAAAACTTTGTTGCTATAGAGATTCGAACTTCCACGCCTCGCTTTACTTGGGTGCTCTCTTACCACCTGGCCAAGCAACTTCTTTGGTCATTTGTAGGATACAAATAGTAATAAAATAATTTTATAATTTAACTATTCCAAAACTTCATTGCTATAGAGATTCGAACTCCCGCGCCCCGCCTCGAGTGGTCGTGCTCTAACTACCAGGCCAAGCGACTTCTTTTTTTAGTTCTATTATACAAATAATAATAATATTATTATTAAGTAATTTAATTGTTCCTATCCACAGTAATCTGAGTCTAGATGAACAGTGAAAATCAACGTTCAAAACTGAGACATCTTTTAGCTTTTAGAATAATTGCTCTTTCTCACATTTTATTATGGATTTACTTATCTGCTTTTTTAGTTTTTTTTTTCCATTTTGTTCTTCAAACTCTTTTTTTTCCAATTTGCATCCATGTTTAAAAATTATCACAAAAGTTCACTTTAGTACATAAACTTTATTTGTTATACTCGTTCAGTCCCTTAATATTTTTCAATTCAATTTTGGAAAAACAAAATATGTTATCTTTTAGTTTTTGATTTGAGAAATTAGAGAGAGGAAATGTTGAATTTCAATGATTGAGAAAGAGATGTATTATTGACATCAATTATGACCATTAAAACAGATTATCGATCTTGGTGTCAAATAATTTCATTTGATGGGAAGATTTTAACTTAAGTGTGTTTTTTTACTTTGAAAGTGACTAAAAAAACAAATATGAGCTTAAAAAGATTTTTGGTTTTAGGTTGATTTTGAAACAATTTTTTGAGGACATAAATAGATTTATCAAGGTGCCTGTACTGTTTTGAATCAAAAAAAGATTGAAAAAAAGATTTTAGGTAAAAAAACCTTTGTCTTGATTTCCAAGTTGTGACAATGTCCTAATTTAGGTAAAATCCTTGAAAACAAATATAAAACTAGTGAGGATTTTTTGTTTATGGTTGATTTTGGATTTTGGGATAATTTCTTGGATTTTTGAGGTTATGGATGTATTTATCAAGATGGTTAGGTCCTACTTTTTTTATTTTTTTATTTTTTTTATGGTAGATTTTTTTTTTAGATTGGGTCCTAGTTCTTTAATATCCTGTTTTTTTCCCTCTAGACTCTTTTAAAATTGATTTTTTTTTCAATTTAATTTTTTAATATTTTATTGTTTAGGAATTGAACTTTATGATTTTTCTTGATGGTGGTAATTTTGTTCTCATGACCTGGATCTCGAAAGTTAACTTAGCTTAACATTATTTTATTTTAGGTCATTTTTTACACCCATTTTATTTTTCAATTTCATATACTAAAAATGGATTGTTTCAAATTAGGTTTTATGATTGCAACTTGGGAAAGTCAGCTCAAGTTGACACAACTCTTTTTTGGATTGTGTTTATTAAAAAATTTGAATATTTTTTTGGTTGCATCCTTCAATTTAAAGTTTGTTTTTAGAATAAGCTTTATAATTTTTTTATGTTTGTCTTCCATTAAGTTATCATGTTCTAATCACTTGTACAATGAATTTTTTGTGTGGATTTACTTGGGTTTTTCTTTTCTTTTTGTTGATTGACTTTTACTTTGATTTCAATTTTTTACATTAGGTTTATTAGAAAGTTGAGTTTGCAAATTTTTTTATTTGCTTTCGATGATGTTATCCAAATATCACGACTAGAATTGTGAATTTAACATATTAACTTGTGTTGATTTAGATTTTTTTATTTTATTTTATCATTCAATATTAAGTTAATTTAATATTAAACTTCATGATTTTTATGCAAGAACTCTTTTTATACAGGTCATCATGATTATTTATTTTATTTAAATATGATGAGTTTACTATGGTTGTCTTTTTTAATTATATAATTGAATAAAACTAGCATATTAGACCTAGACGGATCTATTTATTGAGTCATGATTTTTGTTACTTCTTTAAAATATGACATTGCGTATAAACATCTTTTTTATTATATTAAAAAATATTAGTTTTGTCAGGCGCTTAGCGAAAGCACGAATCTAGATAACGTAGGCTAAATGAGAAGGGAAATTCGATATTCTCATCCTCACAAACTAATGTTCATGGAGACAATTTTTTTGTTCTTTCTAATTAATTTTTTTTCTTTCAATTTTATCATTCAACATTGATTAATTGAGATTTAAGCTTTATAAATTTTTATTCTTTTCCTATGAGATTGTGTCAATCTCATCACATAAATTTGCAAAGGTTGACTCTAAACTTTTTTGCTATTTTCTTGTGTGAGTTTTATTATGATTTAATGATTCAGTTTATGAATTCGATATGTTAATCTAGGTTGATAAGTTGATCCAATAAGTTATTGTCTTTATATTTAAAATAAAATATCATCTAAAAATTTTATTAAATTATTTTTTTTAATAGAAAATATATTCATAACATCTAAATAATTTTTATTTATATTTTTTCAAAAAATTATTTCTACCACAATTTAGCATGTACAAAGAATCTAGTTTATGCTAATTCTTGATGTAGAATTTTTTTTTCGAGGAACTACTTTGAATTGTCCTTTTTATATAACAATATGTGTGTCTTCCAGTTAATTAGTGCTTGAATTGTGATCGTTTGGGTTTGACTTTCAAAATTGTTTAGGATGCCCTTTCTCCCACGATGCTTCCTGCGTTGACTTTAATTCATTAATAGTTTATTCATTTTTTTAACTAGAAAACCAATAAAGTACTTTTGCTCAAGTATTTCAATTACAGAAAAATTAATAACTTTGTACCAACATTATGACAACTTGTAGGAACCAGGAAATAAAAATCAAGACGATCCAAGAAAATATACACCAGAATGTTACGTAAAGATAATCCACCTCAGTTTCTTTGACATTCATCCGATTACAGGAACACATATTGAACAGTTAATCCTAAATTAAACAGAAAATATATAATGAAGCACTACAATTAATCCTATTCATTTTAATCCAAAAATTAGATCATATAAAAAAAATAAAATCAAGTTGGAGTCCCTAACAATTGAGAGAAGAATCAACCCGTAGGCAGCTTAGAGTGACACATGGGGCACGAAGTATTGTCCTTTTTATATATATGCATGTGTGGGTCTTCCGGTTAGTTAGAGGCTCAATTATGATCAATTGGGTTTGATTTTTAAGATTGATAATAATTGAGGCTTTAACTAACTACAGGACAACTCATTTATAGAAAATAGGTCCTGCCCCAATCCAGTAACTCAGTAATAATAAATTATTGCCTTTTCATTTGATGGGAAGAATTTGACTTAAGTGTGTTTTTTTACCTTGAAAGTGACTAAAAAAACAAATATGAGCTTGAAAAGATTTTTTATTTCAGGTTGATTTCGAGAAAATTTTGTGAGGCCATAAATAGATTTATCAAGGTACTTATAGTGTTTTTCTAAGTGTTTTCAATAAAAAATAGATTGAAAATAGGATTTTAGATAAAATAAAAACTACTGTCTTGATTTTCAAGCCGCTGCAATGTCATAATTTAGGTAAAGTCCTTAAAACATATATAAAATTAGTGAGGATTTTTTGTTTAAGGTTAATTTTGGATTTTGGGATAGTTTCTTGGATTTTTTTATGTCATGGATGTATTTATCAAGATGGTTATTTCTTTCTTTTTTTATTTCTATATTTTTTAAGGTTGATTTGTTTTTCAGATTGGGTCCTACTTCTTTCAATATCCTTTTTTTTTTTCTCTAGGATCTTTTAAAATTGATTTTTTTCAATTTAATTTTTTAATATTTTATTGTTAAGGAATTGAACTTTATGATTGTTGTTGATGGTGGTAATTTTGTTCTCATGACTTGGATCTCGAAAGTTAACTTAGCTTAATGGTATTTTATTTTAGGTCATTTTTTATACCAATTTTATTTCTCAATTTCATATATTAACAATGGATTGTTTCAAATTAGGTTTTATGATTTTATTTTTTTATTTTCTTTGAAAAAACTTATTGTAATCTCTTAATTTACGTTGCTACTTGGGCAAGTCAGCTTAAGTTGACACAACTCTTTTTTAGTTGTTTATTAAAAATTAGAATATTTTTTTGGATGCATCCTTCAATTTAAAGTTCTTTTTTTTTTAGAATGGGCTTTATAAAATTTTTATGTTTGTATTCTATTAAGTTATCTTGTTCTAATCACTTATGCAATGAATTTTTTTTTATGTGGATTTACTTGGGTTTTTCTTTTCATTTTTTGTTGATTGAGTTTTACTTTGATTTCATCCTTTTACAATAGGTTTATTAGAAAGTTAAGTTTGCAAATTTTTTTATTTGCTTTCTATGATGTTATCCCAACATCACGACTAGAGTTGTGAGTTTAACATGTTAACTTGTGTTGATTTACGTCCTGTTTTGTTTTTATAATTTTATCATTCAATATTAAATTGATTTAATATTGAGCTGCATGACTTTTATGGCAAACCTTTTTTTTATATAGGTCATCATTATTTTTTTATTTAATATGGTGAGCTTACTATTGTTGTCCTTTATATTTATATAATTAAATAAAACTAGCATATTAGACCTACACGGGTCTATTTATTGAGTCATGATTTTTGTTACTTCTTTAAAATATGGCATTCTGTATAAACATATTTTTTATTATATTAATAAATATTAATTTGTCATGCCTTAGTCCAAGCACCAATCTAGATAACATAGGCTAAAAGAGAAGGTAAATTCAATATTCCCATCCTCACAAAGTAATGTTCATTCAGACAATTTTTTTGTTCTTTTTAATTGATTTATCATTCAACATTGATTGATTGAGATTTGAGCTTTATAAGTTTTTGTACTTTCCGTATGAAATTGTGTCAATCTCATCACATAAATTTGCACAAATTGACTCTAAAATATTTTGTTATTTTTTTAATTTAATTCTTTAATAATCTTTTTGTATGAGTTTATTATGGTTTCATGATTTAGTTTATGGTTTCCATATGTTAATCTAGGTTGGTAAGTTGATCTAATATGTTATTGTCTCCATATTAAAAAAAAATATCATCTAAAAATTTAATACCGTGTTTTTTTTTCATAATATTCAACTGATCTTTGAATTTGTCAAGTTGACTAGGTTATATCAAGTTAATATTTATATAAATTAATATTTTTACTAGAAAATATATTCATAACACCTAAATAATTTTTTTTTATATATATATATATTTTTTAAAAAATATTTCTACCACAGTTTAGCATGTACAAAGAATCTAGTTTATGCTACTTCCTGATGAAGAAATTTTCTTCCAGGTACAACTCTGAATTGTCCTTTTTATATATGAATGTGTGTGTCCTCCAGTTAATTACTTAGTTAGTGCATCAATTGTGATCAATTGGATTTGACTTTTAATATTGATTAGGATGACCTTTCTCCCATGATGCAACCTGCGATGACTCTAATTCATTAATAGTTTATTCATTTTTTTAACAAAAAACCAATATAGTAATTTTGCTCAAGTATGTCAATTAAAGAAAAATTAATAACTTTTTACCAACATTATGACAATGATCCTAAATTGAACAGTTAATATATAAATTGAATAGGAAAAAAAAAGAACACAGATTGAACAGTTAATCCTAAATTGAACAGAAAATATATAATGAAGCATTGCAATTAAGCCTATGCATTTTAATCCAAAAAATTAGATCATATAAAACAAATAAAATCAAATTAGAGTCCCTAACAATTGAGAGAAGAATCAACCTGCAAGCAGTTTTGAGCGGCACATGGGGCACGAAGTACTCCTCAATAACCACTACTCCTCAAAACAAATATGAGGTTAAAAAGATTTTTGGTTCATTTTGAGACCTTTTTTAGAGTCCATAAATAGATTTATCAAGGTGCTTGTAGTGTTTTTCTAAGTGTTTTGAATCAAAATAGATTGAAAACAGGAATTTCGGTAAAAAAAAACTTGGTTTTGATAATTATACAGTTTAATTTTGTTTTTACTAGAAAATATATTCATAGCATATATATATATTAAGAAATTATTTCTTCCACAGTTTAGCATGCACAAAGAATCTAGTTTATGCTCATTCTTGATGTAGTTTTTTCTTTTCCAGGAACAACTCTATATTGTCCTTTATGCATATATATATATATATATATATATATATATATATGTGTGTGTGTGTGTGTGTGTGTGTGTGTGTGTGTGTCTTCCGGTTAGTTAGAGGCTCAATTATGATCAATTGGGTTTGACTTTTAAGATTGATCATAATTGAGGTCTTAACTAACTACAGGACAACTCCTCTATAGAAAATGGATCCTACCCCAATTTATTAACTTCGTAATAATAAATTATTGCTTATGCTTAATAGTTGACCACCGGATGGTGATGCTAATACAACATTATTGTCCTTTTTATATATGTCAGTTATAGCCTCAATTATGATTAATTGGATTTGACTTTTAAGATTGATTATAACTGAGACTCTAACTAACTGCAAGACAACTCCTCTATAGAAAATGGCCCTACCACAATCCATTAACTCTCTAATCATAAATTATTGCTTATGCTTAATAGTTGACCACCGAATGGTGATGCTAATACAACATTATTGTCCTTTTTATATATGTTACTTAGCCTTAATTGTGATCAATTGGGTTTGACTTTTAAGATTGATCATAATTGATACACTAACTAATTGCAAGACAACTCTATAGAAAATGAGTCCTACCACAATCCACTAACTCTCAAATCATAAATTATTGCTTATGCTTAATAGTTGACCATGAGATGGTGATGCTAATACCATACTATTGTCTTTTTTATATATGTTAGTTATAGCCTCAATAATGATCATTTGGGTTTGACTTTTAAGATTGATCATAATAGAGGCTCTAACTGACTGCAAGATAGCTCCACTATAGAAAATTGGTTCTACCACAATCCATTAACTTCCTAATCATAAATTATTCCTTATGCTTAATAGTTGACCACCGGATGATGATGCTAATATAGCATTATTGTCCTTTGTATATATATTAGTTATATTATCAATTGAGTTTGACTTTTAAGATTAATCATAATTGAGGCTCTAACCACAATCCATTAACTCCTTAATCATAAATTGCTGCTTATGCTTAATAGCTGACCACAATCCATTAACTCCCTAATCATAAATTGTTGCTTATGATTAATAGCTGACCAATGGATGGTGATGCTAATACAACATTAAATGGTGCTTTCTGCCATGACTTCAATTCATGAATACTTTATTCGTTTTTTTGAAGGAAAAAGATATCAAGAGAATCCAGGAAAATATACACCAGAATGTTACGTAAAGATAATCCACCTCAGTTTCTTTGATATTCATCCGATTACAAGAACACATATTAAACAGTTAATCCTAAATTGAACAGAAAATATAGAATGAAGCAATGCAATTAACCCCATGCATTTTAATCCAAAAATTAGATCATATAAAAAAATAAAATCATGAAAATATAAAACAATATAAAAGATTGAAATAAATTAGGATAAATCAATCTTCTATCAGTGCAACTGTTTCCTCAGCTAAATGGAAATCCTCCAAAAATGATGGGAGTGGAGACTTTAATTTTATTGACGTGAAATCCTCCAACCGAAGTATATAATGCACTACCTCATCCAACTTCTGATCGTTTCCTAGTGATTTTAGATGGTGGCGATCTTAAAGGTTTGTATTTTAGATGGTGGCGATCTTAAAGAGGCACAAACCCCTCTTCCACTTCGAGGATATGTGGTTGAGAGTAGATTGTTTCTTTGATCAGGCCTTGATTCAGGAGCATATATAAAACTAATAAGAAATTAGATCCATAGAAAACTGACGAAGACTTTTTTTTACTTAAAACCATGCAAAAATCAAAAGCTTGATAGAGATGATTGGCTTCAATAAAAACTTCAAAAAATATATTTGATGAGAAATTGCTAGCATGGTTCAGCAATTGCTTTCCACCTGCGCCTGTGTTTAAACATGAAACGGAAGGTGAGAGCAAGAGATTAATTTGGGAATTAAATCTACCAATTAGCAGTTTCAAGCTGGAACATGTACAATTCTAGTTAAAAATCAGAAAACAACAAATTTCTACAAAGTATTACACGAATCTAGAGGAAACAAGCCGTGTGGTAAATGTTGAACAAAGAGGCACAAGATCTAGCCAACCCCAATATTTCTTCTTCTTCTTCTTCTTCTGGTATGCAGAAGACGATTTATAACTTTGCTCAATTTTGCTCCTACGTTTAAACACGAAACAGAAGGTAAGAGCAGGAAATTAGAAATTAAAATCAATCAGTAGCAATTTCGAGCTGGAACATTATACATTTTAGTTGGAAATCAGTTTTCTTCTTCTTCTGGTATCTCACTAACCAACTCCCAAAGCCCTTTTCTTTTATTTTTTTTCCCAATGACATGAAATTTTCTGCGGTTCCTATGAGGTCAAGAACACGTACTGGTAAGTTTACTGGATTTTCTTCGGTATCCAGCTGTGTGAAAGCTACATCGAACGCGCTTCGGACACCGTGTAATTTGAGGAGCTTTTACAACCATTCGACTTCAAATTGTTCCGTGACATTAAAAGAGAGAGAGAAAAAAAACCGTGTAATAATAATATGTTCACTGGGACAGGATTTTCTCTGCAATTACCACGTGGGTTGTTGCCTTAAATTTTTTTAATTATTTTATTTCAGTTTATTCTTCACTATTATATTAATTTAGTGGAATAACCTAATTTGATACTTTTTTTTTCTTTTTTTCTAATATTTTTATATAATCTTAGCAATAGTTCATTTTTTTCCATTTTTTTATACTTGTTATTTTTTTATTTACCCGTTTTATTAGATATAGTTCATCCAATGACCTAAATCTCAACCTCTTTCACTTTTATAAATCAATCAAGTTTTTTTTATACAATTAACTTAATATTTCAAATCTCGTATTTTTAAAACTTTTTTAAAAATAATTACTTCGTCTGGGATTTGTTTTATTGTAATCTCCCACAACATAACACTGACTAAAATATTTTAGTATTTCAACGACAGAAAACTAATAAATTTTTACCAACAGAAAATGAAAAATGTATACTATGTTTTTTTCATAATATTCAGATAATCTTTGAACTTGTCAAGTTAATTAAATTATATCAAATTATTATTTATATAGTTTAATATTGTTTTTACTAGAAAATATATTCATAACATCTAAATAATTTTATATATATATATATATATATATATATATATATATATATGAAAATTATTTCTACCGCAGTTTAGCTAATTCTGGATGTAGATTTTTTTTTCTTCCAGGAACTACTCTGTGTTGTCTTTTTTTTATATAAGCATGTCTTCCGGTTAGTTAGAGCCTCATTTGTGATCAGTTGGGTTTGACTTTTAAGATTGATTAGGATGGCCCCTTCTCACGATGAATAAAGACATAATTGTTAAGGTTAAAAGTATTTTTGAAAAAAATTAAATTTTTTTTATTTTAAATTAATTTTGTATGTTTTTATATTATTTTGATATGCTGATATAAAAAATATTTAAAAAAATAAAAATATATTATTTTAATACATTTCAAAAGAAAAAATACTTCTAAAAATATTCTTAACTATATTTATAAAAAGACAACTTCTCTATAGAAAATCGGTCTACCACAATCCATTAACTCTCTAATCATGAATTATTGCTTATGCTTAATAGTTGACCACCGGATGGCGCTTCTAATACAGCACAAAAATGGTGCTTCCTGCCATGATTTCAATTCATTAATAGTTTATTCGTTTTTATTTATTTTTTTTACAGAAAAGCCAATAAAGTACTTTTGCTCAAGTATTTCAATTACATAAAATTAATAAATTTCCACCAACATTATGATAACATGTATAAACCAGGAAAAAAAGAAGAAGATATGAAGACGATCCAAGAGAATATACACTAGAATGTTACGTAATAATAGTCCACATCAATTTCTTTGATATTCATCCGATTATAAAAACACAGATTGAACAGTTAATCCATAATGACAAAATTGTAAGAACTTAGTATCTAGAGGATCTTATACCACATTGTTTTTCCTACCTCCATTGAGTGTCCTCCCTGGAACTACGAATAACAGAAGAACTGAATTCATGTAGAATCAAAATAAAGCTGAAAGTAAAAACTATGATATATAAAAAATAGTCCAGAAAAACCCCACTCAACATTCGACAAACATTACGGAACGTAACTTTAATTGTACATAGTAACTTTCATCTTTCTTCCTAGTTCATCACCTCAGATGAAGGTTGTCTAAATGTAATTTTAAGAAACTTTATGTTTTCCCTTCTCTTTCAATATTTTTATCTGGCACTCACTTTCCCGCAGCACCAATCATACAAGCAGCAGTCACAACTTCTTGTTAAGGAATCATCTCACCTAAAAGCTCAAGTTTATAAGTGAGGTCCTAGAATATGATTTATATTATTCTCTAACACACCTCCTCAAGTGAAAGCTTTTTGAGCTTGAAACTTGCACAGGTCCACATTACCTTGTGCTTTGATTTTTATCAAATAGAATGGGGGTGGTGAGATTCGAACTCGTGACCGCTGGGTCAACAAGGCTCTGATACCATGTTAAGGAACCATCTCACCTAAAAGCTTAAGCTTATAAGTGAGGCCCCAGAATATGATTTATATTATTCTCTAACACCCCTGCACATGCATGTTCCCCACCTGTCATTACCGTTGCTGCGAGCTGATGCAAATTATATAATTTTGGTACTTTGTATTTTTCAAATTTTATTTTGATATAAAATTTCATTTTTGTTGTTTTTTAATCAATGATTGAGAGATGAGAGACAAAGATCATTAAATTATAGTAGAAGAGAGAGAAACATATTATTGACACCAATTTAACCCACCAGAACAAACAAAATTTATGTCAAGTTGTTTCATTTTATGATATATATTCATATTACATGTTTTATTCCTTTAAAGTTCATGAAAACATATATGAGCTCAAATTAATTTTTAGTTTTGAGTTGATCTTGTTCTTTAAAGCTGTTTTTTAAGGTCATTGATCAGTTTATTATGATTTTTAAAGTGTTTAAGGTAAAACAAAAAGTTGAAAAAACCTCATCTTTTTGTTGTTAGTGCCCGTTTGGGGCAGCGTTTGCACCGCAGGTTTGCTGCGGTGCAACTTTTTTTTTTTAATAAAAATTAATTTTTTTTTGTGTTTTAGATCATTTTGATGTGCTGATGTCAAAAATAATTTTTAAAAAATAAAAAAATATCATTTTGATATATTTCGGCACGAAAATTTTTTTAAAAATTTTTAAAAAGCAACCGCAACAGCAATCCCAAACACCCCCTTAAAAACACATACGACCTCATTTTGCAACAGCTATAGTGCCTAGTATCTTGGCGAGATCAAATGATGCGTTGTTTGACTTTTTTTTCTTTTTTTTAAATGAAGCAGATATGTAGTGAAATATAAATCAAACCTAGTCAAGTGGGGCTACATGGCAGTTTGGCACATAAGCCCTAACTAAATGGGTTAAAGCCCACCAACATCAAGCTTTTTTACTTTATTTTTTTATAATTAATGTTTTTTTAATAATTTTAAATATAAAAAAATATATTTAAATTAATACCCCTTCTCTTTTTTATTTTGTTTAAGGAGCTTTGTTTTTAATATTAATGATTTTTTGGTTATGTGTTTAATTTTTGAAGAGATTTTTCTGATTTATCCGTAGATGTTTTTTATCTTTTGTATAAATGAACTATATTTTTGAAAATAAAAAATATTTATTTTCAATTAATGTTTATAATTGTGTAGTCATGCATAATATTTTTATTTTCTTTTTGTTTAATTCAATCAATTAAATATTTTTATAATATTTGTACCTTAGTCGATGTATACGAACAAAGTCCTAGAGTGTTTTTATATAGACATTGCTCATCATTTGAGTACACATAAAGTTATTCGATCACTTGATATGAAAAAAGACCATTTTCGACCTCCATAAGAGGATGAAGAAATTCTTGGTCCTGAAGTACTATATCTTAGTGCTATTGGAGCACTTATGTATTTTACAAATTATACAACACTGGATGTAGCTTTTATAGTAAATTTATTAGCAAGATATAGTTTCACTCCCATAAAAAAAAATACCAAAATAGAGTTAAACATATATTTCGCGATCTCCATGAAACAATAAAAATAGGGTTATTTTATTATGGATCAAATTCATAATTGCTTAGATATACAAATGCAAGTTATCTCTCTAATCCCACAAAAGATATCACAAATAGATTATCTATTTACTTATGGCAGCATTGTAATTTCTTGAAAATATGTCAAAGAAACATTGGTGAGTACTTTATCAAAATATTTTGTCATTATCATGATACATGAAGTCAAGAATATATATGATTAAAATCAATTATTTAGCATCTAAGAAAAAAATATGGATTGTTAACTATTAAAAATAATCTCACAATATTATTTGAAGATAATGATGCATGCATCACTCAACTCTTACGAAGCTATATTAAACGAGACAAAACAAAACATATCTCACCAAAATTCTTTTATATTCACAAGTTCTAACAAAAAGGAAAATTTGATATCAAACAAATTATGTCAATTGATAATTTAGTAGACTTATTTACAAAATATTTTCTAGCCTCAACTTTCAAGAAACTTGTCCATGATATTGGAATGTATCATATGAAAGATTTATCATAAGACATGTATTTTTGAGAGGAAGTCATTGCAAATTATACTCATTTTTCTTCGCTTAGATTCCCCCCCCCCCCCCGGTTTTTCTTTGCACGGTTTTACTGATGCAATTTAACATCGTTTTAATGAATTCTGAAGTATTCAAATATGAATCTTTAAGTTTCTACATAAAGCATTCTATTAAATTCTAAAGTATTTAGAGATCACTCAAGAATGTTGTATTCTTTTGTCCATTAGGGTTTTTTTTACAAGGTTTTAAATAGATTAACTTGTCTTGTATTCTTAGAACTTGAAAAAATAGAAGAATTCATAATAAAAAAAAATATTTATCTCGTCTTTTTTAATTATATGTTAAATATCTATGCTCTTATATGCTAATTATTTTTTCTTTTTACAACAATATTTTTTATATATGTTTTTTAAAATATTTTTTAATACCTCTTCTATGAAAATAAGTTCATTAAACACAATTAATTAAATAACTTGTAATGCGATGTATAGATCTACATCAATCTCTTAATTTTTCTAATTTTTTTGTTATATTAACAATTTATTTGATTTATTTACCTAGGTAATTATCAATTTTTTTAATTACAAATTTGCTCTTTAATAAAATAAATAAATTTATAACCACGACTAAAATAACTAGCAGTTACTAAACCAACTAAAAATATTGAGAGTTTCTTTTATAAATTATTTACTGTACAATTTAATTTCATTTGATGTTTTTATCTAGATTTTTAATGATTCACATTTGAAACTTTATATTATGAGTCCTTTTATATTATTTATATCCGAAAAAAATTTATGAAATTATTATCCAAACTCAAACTCAACTGAAACCTGAATTTTTAATACTTGAACCCAATCCAATACTCAACCTAAACACCTACACATTTTTCTTAAAAAAGCTCAAACCTCATTCAGCTATTTTTACAATTAAAACCAAAGAAATTTATGGATGTATGGTTGTTGGCGCAACTGCTGGAGCAACGGATCGAGATTCTGGAGCTGCTGGAATCGCTGCCTCTGTTGTGGGATCTGCCGACTTCGCTGTAGCGGGATCGACGGACTCCATTTCTGCCTGATCGGCATGACATTCTGATTGGGCTCCCAAATCTCTGGCGGAGCCTCTATGCTGCTAGGAGAGAGAAGGAGAAGTCAAGAGTGTTGTGTGAGTGTGCGTGTCTATACATGATATATGGATAAAATATATATTTTAAAAAAATATTAATATTTTAATATATTTTAAATTAATATTAGTTTTTTGTTTAAAAAAATTTCAAGTCACTCCAACTAGGTAATAAAAAAACAGAGTAATGATTACCTTTTAAAAGATTCCGGTCCAAATTTTTCATCATTCTCAACTCCTGTGAGAATATTCATCCACCTTTTGACCTTCACCTCATCCCTAAAATTTTCTTCATCCTTATCAAAGACAATTGTGTACCACCCTGTTTGATCATCTATCATTGATTGTTTGACATCATAAGAAACTGGAAAAACAGTGTTTGATCTCATCTCATCCATGAATATGACCATCTTGAAAAGTTCATCAAAGCACCACGTTAAAGATGCACAATCTCTTGCAAATATACTAACTGAGATTCCTGATTCTTCAATGGCCTTTAAGAGTCTTGATCTAATTGCCATTACTTTCTCTAGTTCCTTGTCGTCTGGGATAGTGCCTCTGAGGGTTGGATCTATACTTAAATTGGTGAAAGAATTACTAGTGTCTATACCTCTGATGACAGGGAAATACATCCTTTGAACGTAGTTAGCAGTGCAAAAAATAGGTATAGGAAAAGAACAATCATGTAAAGAACAAGTATACAAGGGATCTTCACAAGAATAAGATTGTGATGACGGAGTATGTAGAGAATATAACAAAAAGAGACCACAGTTCTTCACCTTTACTCCATTGGAAGGAAAAAACGACAACTCAATGTTGCTAAACAATTCATGCTGCCATTCTTTAAAGTAATCAAAAGATAGATAGAATAACCAAAGATGATTTGACAGAACTTGGATAGAGTTACAACTAATACCCATCGATGAAAGAAAATTCTCTTTTCCATTTGCCTTGAAATGACAAAAAAGAGAAGGACTTTCACCAAATGCATTGAATGCAACACATGCAACAAACCCCATGCTCCAACTATGTACTTCCACGTTAATTGAAGATCCCTTCTTTTGATGGTTAAACCAGCCTGGAATTTCATTTCCAGGAACAACAATACCAAATCTAGGTCTTGGATTAGACAAACCCTATGCCATGAAAAAAACAAAATGTTAGATAGATAGAGGAAGATGGTGAGAGATACAAAAAAAAAGAGAGGTATGATTAATAGAAGACCTGGAGGTATCTTTCAAGCATGGTGAACCCCATGTTGTCTTGGTCATTATGCTTGTACAATTCCCAGCAGTTAAGACATAAGAACTCTGATCTTTTGGAACTACTTAGCTTCATCGGATCTGGTATTTCTTTAAGGCGTATACAACCATTCAAATTTATTGTTTGAACTTTTGATGGAACCACAGGCAATGATTCAAGCATCCTGCAATCCTCCAAGACAAGCATTTCAAGTCTAGAAAGTTTATTTATGCTTTTAGGCAGGCTAACAAAGTCATTTCGGCTAAGATCTAAGGACATCAAAGAAGATAAGTAGCCAATATCTTGAAGAAGTGCCTCTTCTCTTAGATGGCAATCTCGTAAACCAAGTACTTCTAAAGAGCATAAACCCAACAAAGAAGGCAACACAACTATTCTCTTGCATCCATCCAAAGATAACAATAACACTTTAAGATTCTTTAAAAGAGAAATGGATTCTGGCATTTGTTTTATTAAAGTTCCACTTAAATCAAACTCCTCCAAACTTCCAACTCTCCCTAAATTCTCTGGTATAAATTCAAGTTTAGAACAGCCAGATAGATAAAGTTTTTTAAGCGATTTCAAACAATCTATGCCTTTTGGAATCCTTGTAAGGTTATGGCAGTTGCTCATACTCAATAAAACTAAGCCAATCAAATGATCAAACGATGAAGATAGTTCTGTAATACCAGTCTCATCCAAACGAAGCACCATCAATTTGTTCATGTTTCCCACTATATCTGGAAACTTCTCAAGCTTTGAGCAACCATCAAGATTGAAAACTTGAAGTGATTCCATTTCAAGGTTGAATGGGAGACTCCTAATACTTCTGCAGTTCACAAGATTAACATATTGAAGCTTCTTGTGATATCCAAGCGATGGATGGACCTCATACAAACTTGTACAACCTTCAAGAATCAGACGCTTGAGCTTTGGAATGTCAGTAAAATCTGGAGTCTTGACCAGGCTTAGAGAGTTACTGAGATCGATGATTTTCAAATTAACTGCCCTCTGCAATCAGGTAGGGGGAAGAAATTCGAATATTACTATCATAAATACACAGGAAAACAAAAAAATTAAGAAGGCCCTTAAATTAGTTGATCCCACCTTATGTCCATACCATAATTGCTCAATATTACTGCCAGGCATGTGAAGTTCAACTAGCTCATCTACCTGTAAAGAAGTTGGCAATGATTTTGAAGGGTAAAAATGCCATTCAAGAAATCGTAACATATTGGAAAGATCTTGAGGTCCTTCAAAAAGCTGCACGTTGTTGATTTTGAGTAATCTTAGCTTGCTCATTTTAGAGAAGGCTTCCATGTTCCATTGTGCCTCTGTTATTCCAGGCATGTCCAAGAAAATGGCTTCTATTTTTTCTTTTCCCTGACAACCAAAAGAAAATATAAGTAAATATCAAATACTAAGCAGAGAAGAAGCATAAATCAAAACAAACTTTATGAAATCTTATGGAAAATTCTCTATCAATAACTCACTATGTTGTCAATCAGTGCAAGGCAGATATCCTTGTATCTCCACAATCTACTACGCCTTCCAGGCTCATCAGTGGATTCACGACGAACAATATCCTTACCCATTTTTTGTAATAAATTATGCATCCATACTCGATCCCGAGAGACACTAATGAGAGATTTCTCAATAAGAACTTTAGTTCCAAGTTTTGCACTAAATCCACAGCCATCAAGTATCCTTATCATTCGATCTTTTTTAAACCCCTTTAGGAAACATGCAATGTCTAAAAATATTTTCTTATCAAACTCATGGAGGCCATCAAAACTAATGCGTAGAACATCAATAATTTCGCTGTCAGGAATCTCATTTAGTCTATCAATTGCACTTCCCCAATCATGGATATCTCTTCCATGTAAAAATGAACCTATTACTTCAAGAGCTAGAGGAAGGCCATTAGAATAACCCACAATTTGCTTGGATAGTTCCACAAAATCTTCTGGGGGCTGGTAATTTTTGAAAGCTTTTTGGCTAAATAACATAAGAGCATCATCATCATTCAATGTCTCAACATTATAAATTCTAGCATCATCATATCTACTCAACACGTTTTTATCTCTACTTGTTATGATAATTCTGCTCCCTAGACCAAACCATCCATGCTCTGCGGCTAAGAAATCTAATTGTTTTTGGTTATCTACATCATCAAGGATAAGAAGAATCTTTTTAAGTCGCAACCTCCTCCTTATCATATCAATACCTCTAGAAGTATCCCATATTGTGGCACGTTTCATTAAAATTTCAGAAAGAAGTTGTTCTTGTAAACGACGTGGTCCATCTTTCTCAACAAAACCTTTTCTGACATTTGCCAAGAAGCAACTGCCTTCAAATTGCCAACGAATCCTATCATATACTACCCTTGCAACAGTTGTCTTACCAATGCCACCCATTCCACAAACCCCTATGAAGATTGCTTCACCAACTTGTTCATCTATATAACCATTTAAAACCTTTAGACGAGAGTCTATTCCAACTAGATTTTTGCTAATTGTTGGCATAGTGAAGCTTAGTTTGTAGACTATATGTTCAACAATGATTTGAATTGATTCTGACTCATTCCTGCATATTATAATGGAAAACATTAATCATATTGTGCGTAGAAATCAAATCAGATGGTGATAGTGGTAAAATAAACATGTAAAAAACAACTCCAAATTTATTAATTTCTAAAGTTTTTTGAAAAATAATTTTACTTATAATCATTTGCAAACATTTAATGCATATATACTAGCTACCTGATTTGCATTTTGTTAAGATTAGATAAATCTTTCCCAATAAGAAATAAATATGCAGATTTTTCCAACATGTTTTTGACATAAAAAATCATAATCATAAAAAAACATATGCATATATTCAATAAAATAAATTGAGAATCATACGACAAATAAAAAAATCATTAACGATAATTAAAAATTGAACTCAATAAAAAAAAAAAACTTATGCATGCAAATAATTAAATAAATCCAAATTATCCGCGCCAACAAATGTAAAAAAAACACCTTTAATGATAAGTAAAGTCTAAGATAACAAAAGTAGATTATTGGTAACAAAGGATGAAATTGTATCCTTGGGAAAAAATAGAAAAAACATATTCTAAGGACATAGAGATTTTACATTAACTTTTACTTTTAAAAGAAAGACACCTGCCAAAGTTTCTATTAATTCTAGTTTTTGAAGAAATAAAAAAAAGTAAAAAAAGTAAATTTCATATAAATATTCCCATAAAAAAATTATATATAAGTTTAATAGTTAGAATTTTTTAATTCATGTTGGAAAATCTTTTTTTGTTTTTGAAAAGATAGGTCAATATTTCAAGTATTTTGATCACTTTTTTATTTCTTATGATGAATTTGTTGTCATTTTTCCACTACTTTTTTTTTAATCTAGCTTATGATTTGTTCATGATAGTTTTGTTTTTATTCTTGTATCTCATATTTTATTTTAGTTTTAAAATATAAAGAAAATCTAAAGCGATCAATATAGTTATCCTATGGTATTATAAAATACATAGAAAAACTATCTTAAGGATATAGAATTCCCTCTATTCTACGAAACAAATTTTGTATTAATTTTGACTTTTAAAAGACCTGTAAATTCTCTATTTTTATGGAAAAAAATACAACAAAAATAAGCCTATAAATATTAAAAAAATAATCTAATTATAAATAAAGGTTTCACTATTATTTATATATGGTTACAATATTTTTAATTCATATTGGAAAATCTTTTTTATTTTATTTTGAAAAGATAAAACCAATATTTCAAATATTGTGGTCATTTTTTTTTTATTTCTTATGATAGATTTGTTGTCATTTTCAACAATTTTTTTAAAATTTTAAGCTTACTTTTAATTTTTCCCATGCCAGTTTTGTTTTGTTTTTCTGTTTTTTCAATCTAATATTTTATTTTATTTTCGAAATATAAAGAAAAACCTAAGAAAAAAAATAGAAATGGTTGATCACATAAGATCAAAATTTCATATAAAAAAAATACATATTAATTCACTACCATGCGTTTCATCAACAAATCCATAATTTTATCATCCACTTAATATTATTATACCATCTTTTGATTAACAAAATTCAAAGAAGACTAAAGCATTTGCTTATTGATGTGCGATAACAAAATTATATAATAAATTGAAAACTAATTTTTCTAGTGTAAACAAAACATTAAAAGAGATTAAAAAAATGACTTTTTCTTTTTGAAACGTGCTCCTCTTTTATTTTAAAAGTCAAAATTAAAGAAAAACTAATTTGATAATAGATCACAAAAGGGTCGTTAAATAGCAATTTATAATGGATCAGAAATATATACTAATAATAATATATTCAAATTTAGATTTGATATTCTTGTTATATTGTAATTATTTTGATATTTAATCACATATTTCAATTGAAAAACATTTAAAAAAATAGATTCATCATGGAAACAATATAGGGTGGATTTGAGAATAAGAAGATGTAGACGGATAGCTTACCTATTTCGCACGTCCCAACCAGATAGATTAGCCACCGTAGCGAGACAATGTTTCCAGTTCCGGACCTTCTCCAAATTGTCCTCGAAATTTTGTTCATGCTGAACGAAGGCTTCCTTATATTTCCTTTTACACTCGGCTACCTCTGAAGGGTCCACATCATAAAAAACTGGAAGAACAGTTTGCCCCATTTCTTTCATGCACTGAACAATCTTGACAAGTTCATCCAAGCACCATGGTGAAGAAGCGTAATCCCTTGAAAATACAACGACTGAAAACCTAGATTCCTCGATGGCCTTCCAGAGAGCAGGTTCGATGGTCTTTCCTCTCTCGAGCTCCCTATCATCCATGTATACATCGATGCCTTTCTGTACCAGATTAGAATATAGATGACTAGTAAAGTTGTTCCTGGTATCTTCGCCTCTAAAACTAAGGAACACATCATATAAATATTCTGGAGGAGATGAGGTTATTCCTTGCAGGCTGGTGGAAGCCATGAAAATCCCTGTAGCAATAAATTAGTACCGACCCCTAGATCTAGTATCAACTAGCTAGCTTGGTTCAGCAATTGCTTTCCACCTGCGCCTGTGTTTAAACATGAAACAGAAGGTGAGAGCAAGAAATTAATTTGGGAATTAAATCTACCAATTAGCAGTTTCAAGCTGGAACATGTACAATTCTAGTTAGAAATCAGAAAACACCTACAAGTATTACACGAATCTAGAGGAAACAAGCCGTGTGGTAAGTGTTGAATAAAGAGGCACAAGATCTAGCCAACCCCAATATTTCTTCTTCTTCTTCTTCTGGTATGCAGAAGACGATTTATAACGTTGCTCAATTTGGCTCCTATGTTTAAACACGAAACAGAAGGTAAGAGCAGGAAATTAGAAATTTAAATCACTCAGTATCAATTTCGAGCTGGAACATTATACATTTTAGTTGGAAATCAGTTTTCTTCTTCTTCTGGTATCTTACTAACCAACTCCCAAAGCCCTTTTCTTTTATTTATTTTTCCCAATGACATGAAATTTTATCCGGTTCCTATTAGGTCAAGAAAACGTGCTGGTAAGTTTACTGGATTTTCTTCGGTATCCAGCTGTGTGAAAGCTACATCGAACGCGCTTCGGACACCGTGTAATTTGAGGAGCTTTTCCAACCGTTCGACTTCAAATTGTTCCGTGACATTGAGAGAGAGAGAGAGGGAGGGAGGGAGAGAGAGAGAGAGAAACTTTAAAAAATTATCTTGAATCCAAGAAGTTCATGATCAGTAGTAACCTGGCTTTGTGCACCAAAGATACAACATAAAATTACTACCAGCAAACTTTAATTTCAAATGCAGCGGGGTTTTGACAGCACCTAACTTGGGGCATGAAATGTTGCATTGCACAACGTAGGTGGTTTTCTGTTGTTGAGAAGGAAATAAATACATATATATACATACACACACACACACACATGTTATATCGTAACAGTAGCAAATTAAAGATGTTTTCCCTATATAATGATTTGATCCATATAATATTTGGGATTATCATAGAGATTTTTATTTAGAAATTAATTAAAATATTATTTTTTAATCTATTTTTAATAAACACATCAAAAGTTAAGAAAATTTTAAAATACTTTTTAACCTTATAAATAAATATGTTATCGGGACAAAGAAAAGAGAGCTACAGGAATGGTTTGGAATTGTAGGAATGCATGCATGGAGCTTGGTGGCACGTGAGATCAATGTTTACGTCTTTTAAAACGTGGTTATTGAGTGTATTTGGATTTTATTTGGAACATAGAGGTTGGTTTTGACCATAGATAGTTAATAAATAATAGAATATATCAATCATGCAGCCATTTAAAGTTTTTCTTTAAAATAATAATATATTTTTAGATATTGTTTCGAAAACAGAGAAAATAGAAACAGTTCGACCAAAGAGAGCATCATTTCAGCTTCTTCTTTTTGAGTAAAAAATAAACAGATTTTATCATAAAAATACATTTATTTTCTTACATTCGATCTTAAATATACTAATAAATAATCAACAAGGAAAGAGATCCGAACATGGGGTTGGTGGGAAAAGGTTACAGAAAGTTGCTGTTTCAAACCCATTTCCAGCTACCCACTCCTAAATGTAGGGTCCATAAACAGCTTATAATATTTTAGAAACCAACCTAGCACCCATCCTGAATATAAAAAAATAATCAAGAAAGCACTGTAAGAGTTTTGTCTATGTTTCGCTGCTTTTACTTGAAACTTTATATGTTTCAAAGTTGTTTGATAGGTGGCATCATAGATTTATTTATAATTTATTTTTATAATATAAAGTATATGATATCTTTTTTGCCCAACAAATGTGGCTAAAGGGCGATGCGTTTCATAACTCTGATGAAAAATATGCTTTCTTAATCTCTTAATTCTTAATTACATTCTTTCTAGAATTTGAGCTCGAGATTTTCTTGTACAAATCTCAGTGATGGGAGTATTCATTTGAAGATTACAGAATCTCATAGCTTCGATATGTGAATATCTTCTCACCTGGTTTTTAATCAAATTTCTTTCTCTTACCATGTATAGGTTAAAAGGGAGCAGTTGCTAGGGCAACATGTTAGTTTAAACCAAGTACTAGCGTATAAGCTATTTTTATTAAAATGATAGCGTTTTGTTTTCTTTAATGTTAACCCAATCACGTATGGATAAAATCTAGTCATGTTAACTGAATCTTTTAAAATCTTGTCAAATTTATCAAGTTCTGATAAGTTAATATCTTATTAAATTTAAATAACAAAATCAATTCAAGTTAGAGATATGATTTAACGATAACCTAACGAGTCAAATAGTCTAAGAGACGATTTCGTAAAGAGAATGTAGTTTATAATCAATAGTTATTACTCAATATTTAAGTAGATATTGAAAAAAATATATATCTTCAAAGATAAACTTGTATTCTAATATTTTTTCCATTATTTCATCAACAGGAAAAAGAGACTTTTCAGGGGATACCTGCAAATATCATCTCATTCCTTTCAAATTGACCAAGGCTAAGAAAATAATAGCTAGCCAGCAACATTTTAATCTTATACCAAACCCAAGCTTATCTTTTTGTGAGAAATTGTGGTACGACCAAATATTTTATTGATTTATATCACTTTTGATAGGAAAAAAAAGAGAAAAACATAGGACTATTTTTCTCTCACTCATATCAAGAAAATATAGATTTGTATTATAAACCCAATATTGGTGATGAAGATATATATTTAGCGGACAGTACAACAATGTAAACCATTCTTAGACAAACAATATTTTTCAAAAACAATTATGAGATTTATTATTATTATGCTGGTTTGGTTAGGCCGGGCATCTTCTTGGACCAAGTCTTGTACCAATGATCCAGTCATCAACACGAATCTAGAGGAAACAAGCCGTGTGGTAAGTGTTGAATAAAGAGGCACAAGATCAAGCCAATCCCAATATTTCTTCTTCTGGTATCTTACTAACCAGCCCCCAAAGTCCTTTTCTTCCCACTAACATGAAATTTTATGCGGTTCCTATGAGGTCAAGAACACGTACTGGTAAGTTTACTGGATTTTCTTTGGTATCCAGCTGCATGAAAGCGACATCGAACGCGCTTCGGACACCGTCCTGGAAAGAGCAGGGGTCATTTCAGGAGCTTTTCCAACCAGGCGACTTCAAATTGTCCCGTGACATTAAAAGAGAGAGAAAAAATAAAAAAATAAAAACCGTGTAATAATATGTGCATTGGGAAACCAGGAAAATTAATAAATTTTTACCAACATTATGATAACTTGTAGAAACCAGGAAAAAAAACAAGATACCAAGACGATCCAAGAAAGTATACTCCAGAATGTTACGTAAAGATAATCCATCTCAGTTTATTTGATATTCATCTGATTACAAGAACACAAATAGAACAGTTAATCATCCAAAATTGAACAGAAAATATATAATGATGGAGGCCGTGAATGTTCCAGCAGTCCAGGTGTTGAAATCTGAATGACACGAAACTCACCTAGTTAATATTCTTTTTTGGTCGAATTCTGTCGTTTAGGCCCGAAATCACTATTGTTGCCATTTTAGGAAAGGTTTTTTTTAGCCATAACTCTTGATTTCCAAGTCCGTATCGACTTCCATCAATCCCAGCTTGCTCAAGATTTCTTGCAGTTTTAATTTTCACAATTATCTCAATTTTTTATTTTTGATCATTTTTAATAATTATCCCATTTCTTGTCTAGCAACGATTAGGGCTAGTGGTTTTGCTTTAAATATCATTGTAAGCCTTCTGGACAGGTACTAAATTATTCAATAAAATTTCAAACTTTCTTGAGAGTTTCTCTTGTTTTTGGGAATTCTAGAATATTATACAGAATATTGATGTTGATCGTATTCTTTTATGTTTTTCGCTACGTCATTCGATCAAATAGGAAGGGATCACAAAAACATTCACGTGTTGATTTAGTTCGTGATGATCACAGAGACATTCATGTATCGTTTTAGTTCGTCATGAAATTACAAGTAATTTAATGGGAAAATAAAAATAAATGTCTAATTTACTTGAATTATTAATTACATTCTATTATTATAATTATTAATCTACAATATTTAAAATATATATATATATATATATATATATATATATATATATATGTGTGTGTGTGTGTGTGTGTGTGTGTGTGTGTGTGTGTGTGTGTGTGTGTCCTTTAAAGTAATTTCACAAGGTGACAGCAATATTAAAAATGTGATAACCAAACACAAAAAACTGTTTTTCATTAAACCTCAAACTCAACCATAGTTTTAACCAAACACTTTAATTTTAGTTATGAACTGCAGCTAACAGTGTTTTTTATTAAACTATTTTTAAAAAACTTAAACTACAACAGCAACCGCAATGGCAAACACACCTTCATCTTGAAGCAAATAATCATATTTGGTGTATTCATAAGAAGTAAAAGGTGTATATACTATAAATTTTATTCATCATTATATATTTATTATTATTTAAATTATGTATTTATATTTATGCAAATCATAAGTATGCTTTATGTTTATTAAAAGATCTCATTCGACTTGCCTTTTTAAATCACATAAAAAATTATAGTGTGTTTATAATTATGGTATATAAACTAGAAATCTTGAGCATAGGAGCTCCAGATCCAAAGTATTGTGAAATACTCCTTGTGGTTGAGGTATAACAAAGTCACATGTCATTTTTGTTTTGTTATAATAATTTGATTGCACTAAGTGGTTGATGTATAACAACATCACATGTCATTTTTGTTTTGTTTTAATAATTTGATTGTACTAAGTTTTTTTATCATTGTAATTTTTATGATTTTTTTTTATATTGTTATTTTCTATATTTATCATAAATTCTTGATGTCAATAATCATCTGGACGCTACAGGTCTTAGAAACATCATTATAAATGATAATGAAGTATTTAGTTATAAATGAAATATTCATCTGGATTTTCTTAAGTTATTATCTCCATAAAGTGTTAAAAATGAAGTATTTTACAGTAAAAAAAATCTCCTTAATCTTTGGCAAAATTTGAAAGAAAGATATGAATATAAAAAAAACAGTTATTCTCTAAAAAGCTTATTATAATTAGATATATTTATGTTTACAAGATTTTAAATTAGTAAGTGAATATAATTCTGCAATGTTTGATGTTATTTCTAAATTGAAATTATGTGGACACAATTCACAAACAAAAATATATTAAAAAATATATTCTCTAATTTTATATTCTCTAATTTTCATGCTCCTGCAACAGTTTTATAGGAAACAAAATTTTAAGAAATATTCTGAAACGACATCGAACGCGCTTCGGATACCGTCCTGGAAAGAGCAGGGGGTCTTACTCCCCGTTTTTCCTCTCCCTTTTGAGTCAGCATCAAGCTTTTGCATTTGAAGAGCTTTCCAACCATTCGACTCAAAGTTCAAATTGGCCCGTGACATACGAGAGAAAAAAAAACATAAAAACCGTGTAATAATGTGCATTGGGACAGGATTTTCTCTCCAGTGGGTTGTTGTCTTAATTTTTTTAATTATTTTATTTTAGTTTATTCTTCACTATTATATTAATTTAGTGGAATAACCTAATTTGATCAATTTTCTTTTCTTTTTTCTAACATTTTTCTATAATCTTAGCAATAGTTCATTATTTTTCATTTTTTTTTCTAAATTTTCTTTTGCATTTGAGGAGTTTTCCATTTAAACATATAGGAAATAATACACAAGTAAGGTACACATAAATTATTTTTTTAATTTGATTTATAATTTTTAAATTAATCAAATAATGTTTTGAGATTGGAAATTATATATATAATTCTCTTAAAATAAACCCCACCCACGATGTAGCGTAGCATGCACAAATTATCAAGTTTATTCTAATTTTTGGTGTAGATTTTTTTTTCCAGGAAACTATGTGTTATCCTTTTTATATATGCATGTGTGTGTCTTTTGCTTGAGTATTTCAACAACAGAAAATTAATAAATTTTTACCATCATTATGATAACTTGTAGAAACCAGGAAAAAAGAAGAAGATATCAAGACGATCCAAGAGAATACACAGATTGAACAGTTAATCCTAAATTGAACCCATGCATTTTAATCCAAAACAATAGATCACATAAAAATCAATCAATTTTTTATATAAAAAAATTCAGCACAGCACGTGGCAAATAGGTCCCTGACGATTGAGAGAAGAATCAACCCGTCGGCAACTTAGAGCGACACATGGGGCAAGAAGTACTTCTCAATAACCATTTGACATTGCAATGAGAATGATACACATGTGAGCAAGTTGTGGAAGCAGCTTCAGATCCAACAGAGAAATCTTGTAAGCAAATGGGACACACAAGGCATCATTCTTGTAAGCAAATGGGACACACAAGGCATCATTCGAACCCATATTGTCCTCAATCATTTGTTCGTGCCCATAATATATACATATATATGTAAAAAAATTTAATTTAAAGTAAAAAATATAAATTAAAAAAAAAAGCATAATAAAAATGATCAGGAGAAGGAATAAATACCCTCCTCCCTGCTCATGTTTTTTTCTCGTCAGCATTTGTCAACTGGCTCTGCAAAATATGCAAATGAGGGTGGTGGTGGTTCCACCGTGATGGGGATTGAAGCTCGTTGAGAAGTGTGCCACTGCCATGAATGAATTTGCCTAGGTGTTTGCAGCCCAGAAAAATTAAAACGACAGCTAAGACGATGAATAAGAAAATGCTAGTAGCCATGACACCACTCACATGTTCTTAAGAGAGAGAGAGAGAGAGAGAAGCAAAAGAGTCACCCAAACCCCTACACTTCTGCTTAAAAATGAACACCTTATCCACTAAATCACTGGTGCACTGACCGACCCGAAAACTAAGCAATACACACAAACCGATATGTTGTTTTAGTACAGAGTATGATAATATCTGAATACAAATTTTGAAATTATTATCCAAACTCAACTGAAACCTGAATTTTTAATACTTAAACCCAATCCAATACTCAACCAAAACACCTGTACATTTAAAAAAAAAAATCAAATCTCATTCAGCTATTTTTACAATTAAAACCAAAGAAATTTATGGATGTATGGTTGTTGGCGCAGCTGCTGGAGCAGCGGATCAAGATTCTGGAGCTGCTGGAACCGCTGCCTCTGTCGTGGGATCTGCCGACTCCGCTGCAGCGGGATCGGCGAACTCCGTTTCTGCCCATTCAGCTGACCCATCCTCACGACATTCTGATCGGGCCACCAAATCTCTAGCGGAGCCTCTGTGCTGCTAAGAGAGAAAGGAGAAGTACGGAGTGTTGAGTGAGCGTCCGCGTCATATATATATATATATATATATATATATATATATATATATATATATATATATATATTTGGAATAATTATAATTTTTTAAAATTTGAATGTTATTAATATATGGTAGATAGGGTTGAGAGTGTCTCTTCAAACTTAGCTATATATATATATATATATATATATAGTTGGAATAATTATAATTTTTTAAAATTTGAATATTATTAATATATGGTAGATAGGGTTGAGGAGTGTCTCTTCAAACTTAGCCCAAATATGGAGAAATTGTTTTTTACCAATTTAGATTTAGTAAAGTAGTTATCTTTCTATTCAAGTAAAATTATCATAAAAAGTATAGATTTGGGAAAACATTTTCCCCCATTTTCATGGCATCATCAAACTATATATGAAATCGATGATAAATAGCACAATGTTTCAGTATTTTCAATTTCATATAGTTAAAGGGTGTGTTTAGTTTGGTGGTTGAAGTTGTTTTTATGTATTAAAATTTAAAATTTAAATTATTTTTTATGTTTTTAAATTCTCATGATATATGGATAAAATATATATTTTTTTTTAAATATTCAACGGGGATAATTTGTTATTATTCAATATCGGTGTTTGGATAAATAAATCCTAAGGGGTTAATATCCAAAATATTCAGCGGAGATAATACACCATCACCATTTAACCAACATATTTTTTTTGAAAGATCAATAACAAATCGTAAACAAACCAAAACGTCAAGCAGCTTACCTTAGGAAGGCGTATTAGGGGTGCTAAAACCTTCCCTTTACGCAACCAATCTCTTACCTTAGAATTTCTGAAAGACCAGTTTTAGGTTTCCTAGTAACTATAATACTAGGTGGCGACTTCCTTTTCCAAAAATAAAGATAAGACCCTCACATGAATTCCCCCGCTCAAGGGGAGGGTCGCCGCGACGCCGCGATCATTTTTCGGGGTGCGACAATAATAATAATAATTTTAGTTTTTTTTCTTACTTATTTTTTTGCTAATTTTTTTTTCTCGAGATAATTTAATTTTTGTCTTTTTAAGAGTGATAATGGTGATAATTTTAGATGTTAAAACATCAATGTTACTGTTGTTATAATAGGGTATGTTAATATGTTTTATTATGTTAAACTTTACATGTATAAATATTATATTTCAATCTCAATAATTATAAAAATTATTTGTTCTAATTAACTAGTTTATATAAAAAAAAGGGACAATTCAGAGGTAAAAAAAAGGCTGTATACGTGCGTTCCTTGAAGGGATTCAACAAGAGTTCCACTCTTTTTACCTGGAATGATTGCCAGGATTTGACAGGTGACCCATCTTGTGATGATTTGACAACGATGAATTCTACTGTGATTCCTTTGGCATCAAACACAAATGAATTGACACAAGATGTTGCTGAGAGCTTCATGATTTTATCTATGTTTGTGATATTGCTCAGGTTGTTGTTTAGTGGAGGAGAGAGACTTTTTGGTAAGGTTATATTCATATAGACAAGATTTATTCCAAGCGATTTAAGGAAGTCCGTGTTTGTTTTGCATTCGGATTTGCAAAAGCAACTTGCCCTAAAATAGTCGTTGGTATATTAGTAACTGTTTTAACCGTTCCCTGGGCTCAGGTAATATACGTGGTTCCTTGGAATTTATTTGAAAAATTAATTTTAGTGCCAAACTTAATTTTCATTATTTGGTGAAAGGAGAGAGAGGGGCTCTCTAGATTCTACCTTGGAGAGATAAAGTTGTCATTGAGAGGATAGTAGGCACTAAAAAGATTGATTTTTATACCAAATGGTTTCATATGATGAGAAAATTCAAATTAAGTGCCTTTGGGCCTTAAAAGTGCAAGAAAAAAGATATGGAAGCTAAGGAAAATTTAATTTTTCGGTTTCATTTTGGATTTTAATGCGATTTGTTTTGTTTTGTTTTTGAAGGTTATGAATTTGTTTAACAAGATATCTAGGGTATTTTGAGTCAAAAATAAATTGAAAATGATTTTTTTTTAAAAAATACCACCAACCTTGTTTTTTCAGCTACCATTGTGGTTAGATTCTAGGGGTTTCATACGTATCGTTTTTGTTTTTGCCAAAAAATAAGGTATACGATTCCGCCCCTTTAATTTCAAGAAAAATAGGCTTTTTTGCATGTGATACTTTGTTTTTGGGTCGGGCATAAGGGCTGACTTACCAAGCTCACAATGTTTGGTCTTATTCTTTTATTTTCTATTATTATTATTTTTTTGTAGATTATTGTTTTAATATATATTTTTAAAAATAGTTTTGCATTTGTATTTTAGTTAATATCTATTCTATGTAAATAATTACAATAAACACAACCAACTAAATAACTTGTACTGCAATGTTAATTATCTTAATCTACATTTATATTTAATTTTTTGTAGTTTTATTAACAAGTCTTTTTATTCATTTATGTAAACAATTATCAATTTATTTAATTATATATTTAGATGGGGTTTTTTACAAAATAAATAAATTTACAACCCGCGACTAAAATAACTATTTTATTGAAATTATTTATTGTACAAATCAATTTCATTTGATGTTTTTATCTAGATTTTTAATAATTCATATTTGAATCTTAAAAACAAAATAACAAAAAACCGATAGCTACAATGAAAATTTATGAGTCAAGTTTTATATTATTGATATCGAATACAATTCTTAAACCCAATCCAATACTCAACCGAAACACCTACACATTTTTTTTTAATAAAAAACTCAAATCTCAATCAACTATTTGTAACAAATGAAATGTACGCAACAAATGAAATGTATGACTGCATGGTTGCTGGAGCAGCTGCTGGAGCAGCTGCTCGAATGTCTGGAACCTATGGAGAGGTTGGACCCGCCATCTCGGCCGCGGGCTCGGTCGACTCTGCTGCTGCAAGCTCGGTCGACTCCGCTGCTGCAAGCTCGGTCGACTCCGCTGCCACAGGATCGGCCACCTCTGCTTGTGCCAGATCGGCTGACCCAGCAACATGAAACACCGATACTGACACAAGATCTGGCTACTCTGGGGGGGCCGAAACTGTGGCGGACCCTTTTTGCTGCTAAGAGAGAGGAGAAGTCAGGAATGTTGTGTGTGTGTGTGTATGCGTCAATATATATATCTATATAGCTTGGAATAATGATAACTTTTTAAAACTTGAAGGTTATTAATATATGTTAGATAGGGTTGAGCAGTGTCTCTTCAAACTTAACCCAAATATGGATAAATTGTTTTTTACCCATTTAGATTTGTTAAAGAGGTTATCTTTCTATTCGAGTAAACTTATCATACAATATAGATTTGTGAAAACATTTTTTTAGCATCATCAAACTATACATGGAATCGATGATATAAAGAGCATAGATTTGTTAACATTAAGTTCCGGAAACAGCACCATGTTTCAGTATTTTCAATTTCATTTAATTGAAGAGTGTGTTAACTTTGGTGGTTGAACTTGTGTTAAAATTTAAATTTAAATTATTTTTTATGTTTTTAAATTGTTATGATATATGGATATATAAATATTGTTTTAAAAAAATATTATTGTTATTTTAATATATTTATAAATAAAAATTATTTAAAAAAAACAACATTTCAAGTCACTCCTACATAATAAAAAACAGAGTAATGATTACCTTTTCCAAGATTCCACTCCAAATTTTTCATTGTTCTTAACTCCAGTGAGAATATTCATCCACCTTTTCACCTTCGCATCGTCCATGCAATTTTCTTCATCCTTGTCAAAGACAATTGTGTACATCCTTGTTTGATCATCTATCTTTGATTGTTTGGCATCATAAGAAACTGGAAAAATAGTTTCCGGTCTCATCTCACTCATGAATCCGACCATATTGACAAGTTCGTCAAAGCACCAAGATAAAGATGCATAATCTCTTGCAAATATAAAAATTGACAGTCCTGATTCCTCAATGGTCTTTAAGAGTCTTGATCTAATTACCATTACTTTCTCTGGTTCCTTGTCGTCAAGGACAATGCCTCTCAGGACTAGAGTTGTACTTAAATGGGTGAAACCATTACTAGTGTCTGCGTCTCTCATTAAATGGAAAAGCTTCATTTCATAATTACAAGAAGAAGAAGATTGTGATGACTGAGGAGTATGCAGAGAATATAACAAAAAGACACCACAATTCTTCACCTTTACTTGCTCGGAGGAATGAAACGACAACTCAATGTTGCTAAAGGATTCATGCTGCCATTCTTTAAGCTCTTTAAGGCAATCAAAAGACAGATAAAATAACCAAAGATGATCTGATAAAACTTGAATAGAGCTACAACTAATACCCATCGGCGAAGGATAATCTTCTCTTCCATTTGCCTTGAAATGACAAAAAAGAGAAGGATTTTCACCAAATGCACTGAATGCAACACATGCAACAAACCCCATGCTCCAACTATGCACCTCCATGCTAATTGAAGATCCCTTCTTTTGATTGTTAAAGCAACCAGCAATTTCATATCCAGGAACAATGATACCAAATCCAGGTCTTGGATTGGACAAACGCTGTTCCATGAGAAAACAAAATATTATATAGATAAAGGTAGATGGAGAGAGATACAAAAAAGTTAGGGTATGATTAAGCAAAGACCTGAAGGTATCTAGCAAGCATGTCAAACCCCATTTTGTCTTTGCCATTATGATTGTACAATTCCCAGCAGTTAAGACATGAGAACTCTAATCTTTTGGAACTGCTTAGCATTATCAGATCTGGTATTTCTCTTAGGCTTATGCAACCATTCAAATTTACTATTTGAACTTTTGATGGAACCTCGGGCAATGATTTAAGCATCCTACAACCCTCCAAGACAAGTATTTCAAGCCTAGAAAGTTTATATATGCTTTTAGGCAGGCTAACAAAGTTATTCCAGCTAAGATCCAAGGACATCAATGAAGATAAGCCGCCAATATCTTCAGGAAGTGCCCCTTCTCTTAGATGGCAAGCACGTAAACCAAGTACTTCTAAAGAGCACAAACCCGACAAAGAAGGCAACACTGCTATTCTCTTACATCCATCTAAAGATAATACTTTAAGATTCTTTAAAAGAGAAATGGATGCTGGCAATTTTTCTATTGAAGTTCCACTTAAATCAAACTCCTCCAAACTTCTAGCTTCCCCAAAATTCTCTGGTATATATTTAAGTCTACAGCAGCCAGACAAATCAAGTTTTTTAAGTGATTTCAAACAACCTATGCCTTCTGGAATCCTTGTAAGGTTATCGCAATTGTTCATGCTCAATAGACCTAAACCAATCAAATGCTGAGTTGATAAAGATAGTTCTATAATACCAGTCTCATCCAAACGAAGCAACATCAATTTGTTCATGTTCCCTACTATATCTGGAAACTTCTCAAGTTTTGAGCAGCCATCAAGACTGAAAACTTCAAGTGATTCCATTTCAAGGTTGCTTGGGAGAGTCCTAATACCTTTGCAGTTCACAAGATTCACATATTGAAGATTCTTGTGATGTCCAAACGATGGATGGACCTCATACAAACTTGTACAACCCTCAAGAATTAGACTCTTGAGATTTGGAATGCCAGTAAAATCTGGAGTCCTCTTTAGATTTAGTGAGTTGCTGAGATCGATGATTTCCACATTAATTGCCATCTACAATCAGTTAGGGGGGAAGAAAATGGATAATACTATCATAAATAAACAAGAAAACGACAAAAAAAATACAAAGGCCCTTAAATTAGTTGATCTCACCTTATGCCCATACCATAATTGCTCAATATTACTGTTAGGCATGTGGAGTTCAACTAGCTCATTAACCTGTAAAAAAGCTGGCAATGATTTTGAAGGGTAAAAATGCCATTCAAGAAATCGTAACACATTGGAAAGATCTTCTGGTCCTTTAGAAAGCTGCACGTTGTTGATTTTGAGCAATCTTAGCTTGCTCATTTTAGATAAGACTTCCATGTTCCATTGTGCCTCTGTTATTCCAGGCATGTCCAAGAAAATGGCTTCTATTTTTTCTTTTCCCTGACGGCCAAAAGGGAATATAAGCAAACATCAAATACTAAGCAGAGAAGAAGCATAAATTAAAATAAATTGTATGAAATCTTATGGATAATGTTCTTTATCAACTACTCACAGTTTTATCCATCAATGCAAGGCAGACATCCTCGTATCTCCACAATCTACTGCACCTTCCAGGCTCTTCAAGGGATTCACAACGAACAATCTCCTTACCCATTATTTGTAATAAATTATGCATCCATACTTGATCCCGAGAGACACTTATGAGAGATTTCTCGATAAGAACTTGAGTTCCAATATTTGCATGGAATCCACATCCGTTAAGTATCCTTATTATTCGATTCTTTTTAAACCCCTTTAGAAAACAGGCAATATCTAAAAATATTTTCTTCTCTAATTCATGGAGGCCATCAAAACTAATGCGAAGCACATCAGTAATCCCACGGTCAGGAATCTCTTTTAGTCTATCAATTGCACTTCCCCAGTCATGGAAATCTCTTCCATGCAAAAATGAACCTATAACTTCAAGAGCCAGTGGAAGGCCATTAGCATAACCCACAACTTGCTTGGATAGTTCCATGAAATCTTCTGCAAGCTGGTAATTTTTTAAAGCTTTCTGGCTAAATAACATCAGGGCATCATCATCATTCAATTTCTCAGCCTCATAAATTCTAGCATCATCATATCTAGTCAACACTTGTTTATCTCTGCTTGTTATGATAATTCTGCTCCCTAGACCAAACCATCCACGCTCCGCAGCCAAGAATTCTAGTTGTTTTTGGTCATCTACATCATCAAGGATAAGAAGAATCTTTTTAAGTCGCAACCTCCTCCTTATCATATCAATACCTCTAGAAGAATCCCATACAGTGGCACGTTCCATTAAGATTTCAGAAAGAAGTTGTTCTTGTAAACGACGTGGTCCATCTTTCTCAACAAAAACTTCTCTGACATTTGCTAAGAAGCAGCTACCATCAAATTGCCAACGAATCCTATCATATACTACCCTTGCAATAGTCGTCTTACCAATGCCACCCATTCCACAAACCCCTATGAAGATTGGTTGGCAAACTTCTTCACCTATATAATCATTTAAAACCTCTAGATGAGAATCTATTCCAACTAGATTTTTGTTAATTGTTGGCATAGTTAAGCTTAGTTTGTACAGTATGTATTCAACAATGATTTTAATTGATTCCGACTCATTCCTGCATAAAAGGGGTAAAAGATCGATCATGAAGTGTGGAAAAATCATTAGACCATCTTTGATAAAATAATGTATGGATAGCTTAGCATCTAATAATTAGTATATTATTTTGATATTTAACCATAGGTTTCACTCATTTATAATAAAAAAGAAATAAAGTCATGTTCGTACGTCCCATCAATATAGATTGGCCAATGTAGGGAGACAATCATAGGTTTCTTTCATTTAGGATTGAAACAGCACATGTAATAACAATTTATCTATGGATAGATAGCTTACTTATTTCGTACGTCCCAACCAGATAGATTAGCCACTGTAGCAAGACAATGTTTCCAGTTTTGGACCTTCTCCAAATTTTCCTCAAAATTTTGTTCATGCTCAACGAAGGCTTCCTCATATTTCCTTTTACACTCGGCTACCTCTGAAGGATCCACATCATAAAAAACTGGCAAAACAGTTTGCCCCATCTCTTTCATGCACTGAACAATCTTGACAAGTTCATCCAAGCACCATGGTGAAGAAGCGTAATCTCTTGAAAATACAACGACTGAAAACCTTGATTCTTCGATGGCCTTCCAGAGAGCAGGTTCGATGGTCTTTCCTCTCTCGAGCTCCCTATCATCCATATATACGTCGATGCCTCTTTGTACCAAGTTAGAATATAGATGACTAGTAAAGTTCTTCCTGGTGTCTTTGCCTCTAAAACTAAGGAACACATCATATATATATTCTGGAGGAGAAGAAGAAGGAGAGGAGGTTATTCCTTGCAGGCTGGTGGTAGCCATGAAAATCCCTGTAGCAATAAAATAGTACCGACCCCTTGATCTAGTATCAACTAGCTAGCTTGGTTCAGCAATTGCTTTCCACCTGCACCTGTGTTTAAACATGAAACAGAAGGTAAGAGCAAGAAATTAATTTGGGAATTAAATCTACCAATTAGCAGTTTCAAGCTGGAACATGTACAATTCTAGTTAGAAATCAGAAAACACCTACAAGTATTACACGAATCTAGAGGAAACAAGCCGTGTGGTAAATGTTGAATAAAGAGACACAAGATCTAGTCAACCCCAATACTTCTTCGTCTGGTATCTTACTAACCAGCTCCCAAAGCCCTTTTCTTTTCTTTTTTGCCCAATGACATGAAATTCTTTCCGGTTTCTATTAGGTCAAGAACGCGCTGCGGACACCTTCATGGAAAGAGCAGGGGAGTCTCACATATTCTTATTTGTCTCTTCCGCTTTTCCTCTCCCTTTTGAGTCAGCATCCAGCTTCTGCATTTGACGAGCTTTCCAACCATTCGACTTCAAATTGTCCCACGAATAAAACGAGAGAAAATAAAAACATAAAAACCGTGTAATTATATGTGCATGCAAAGGTTCTCAGGTGAACTACAACAATCCCACGAAGTTCTATAAAATTGCAAAAAATATTTAAGAGTTTCGCGATTTGATAGGAGCATATTTCAATAAACATAATGCCCTTAATTATTGTCCAGATAAATATAATTAAAATGAAAAAATAGGGATTTGTTGGAAAAAAATAAACTCAAAACTATTATTATCCAAATATATATATATATATATATATATATATATATATATATATATATATATCTTGTACTCATTTCAATACAAATTTTATTAAAATTTTACTCATCATTATATATTTATTATTATTTAAATTATGTATTTATATTTATACAAATCATAAATGTGCTTTATGTTTATTAGAAGATCTTATGCTCGATCGACTTGCCTTTTTAATTCACATCAGAAATTATACCGTGTGCTTATAATTTTGGTATATAGACTAGAATCTCTAGCATGGGAACGACTAATTCAAAGTAAGGTGAAATACTCCTTGTGGTTGAAGTATAACAATATCACATGTTATTTTTGTTTAGTTTTAATAATTTGATTGTACTAAGTTTTCTTATTATTGTAATTTTTATGAGTTTTTTATATTATTATTTTTTATATTTATCATGAATTCTTGATGCCAAAATTCATCTAGATGTTATGGGTCTTAAAGATATCATTATAAATTATAATGAAATATTTAGTTAAAATAAGACAAAGGGCATGATTTTCTTACACCATCATCTCCACGAAGAGTTAAAAATAGAGTATTTCAAAATAAAATAAAAATCCCCTTATTTTTTGGTAAAATTTGAAGAAAAAAATAGCCATCAAAAAACAGTTATTCTCCAAAAAAAAAAAAAACTCTTTATAATTAGATGATTTTAAGTAGTAAGTGAATACAATTCTTCAATTGATTCTAAATTGAAATTATAGGTGGACAATTCACCAACAAAACTATATTCTATGCTTTTCATGAATAAGCTCCTACAACAACTTTATATATCAGATTGTGAGTAATGTTCTGTTCCGACCGGAACGGCCAAAATATTCCATACCATTTAAAAAATAAAGATGAAACAACGTCATTTTCATCTCGATTTTAATTTCGGTCCCATTCCGGAAATTCCGGCCAGAAAATCTTAGTACCGTTCCGAGTGTGCTGTTCCGGCCTTAAAATCCTCCTTATTTTGATTAACTTGTGATTGTGTTTATAATTTTGAGATTATATTTGTTTGACTTTATATTTGTATTGTATAATTTAAACTTAATTTATCTTAAATTTTAATTATGCTTGTTAAATTAATATTTTAATTTTTTTTCATATATATATATATATATATATATATATATGAACATTGCAATCCCGAAACGACACGCTGAAATTTTCCAAAACCGAAACATTCTGTATCAATAAAAAATTAAAATGACAACCAGAACGATATTAACATCCTTGTTATACATAGAAAACAAAGTTTTAAAAAATATTTTCAACTGATTTATGTCTACTTATAAATAAACAAAAAAAAAATGCTTTAATAAAATATCATGAATGACGAGGTACTGGTATCCAGCTGTGAAGGACTACTTTAGGCGGAGAGAAAAGCAAAGAAATGAAAGCGCCTCGGTTACCGTCCTGGAAAGAGCAGGGGGGTCTCACATATTCTTCTCTGTCTCTTCCGCCTTTGCTCTCCCTTTTGAGTCAGCATCAAGCTTTTGCATTTGAAGATTGCAACCATTCCACTTCAAATTGTCCCGTGACATTAAACGTGTAATAATATGGGCGTAGCATGCACAAATTATCTTGTTTATTCTAATTTTTTATGTAGATTTTTTCCTCCAGGAACTACTCTGTGCTATCCTTTTTATATGTGCGTGTGTGTATTTTGCTCAAGTATTTCAACAGCACAAAATTAATAAATTTTTACCAACATTATGATAACTTGTAGAAACCAGGAAAAAAAACAAGATATCAAGACGATCCAAGAAAGTATACTCCAGAATGTTAAGTAAATATAATCCACCTCCGTTTCTTTGGTATTCATCTGATGACAAGAACACAGACTGAACAGTTAATCCTAAATTGAACAGAAAATCTATAATGAAGCAATACAATTAACCCCATGCATTTTAATCCAAAAAATTACATCATATAAACAAAAAAAATCAAATCGGGGTCCCTAATGATTGAGAGAAGAATCATCCCCACGAAGTTCTGTAAAATTGTAAAAAATATTTAAGAGTTTCGCGATTTGATAGGAACATATTTCATTAAACATAATACCCTTAATTATTGTCCAGATAAAAATAATTAAAATGAAAAAAAATAGGGATTTATAAAAAAAATTAAAAATAAACTCAAAACTATTATAAAATCATACATATTTAATATGTGGATGTCGAACTATGCATCCCTCTTCATCATCCTAAAATTCTTTTGAATCTTTTCAAGTTCATTTGAATCTACATCTTATGTCATTTGAATTTGTAAGTATTTATATACATGTGTCAATAAATTAGTGCATTCCTAAGAGAAAAAAATATATACATATGAAATTACAAAGTTATATAAAATAAGAATGCTCTTTCTATTCTTCTAGTTTTCATTATTCTTATTTATTCTATTGATTCTTTATTGAGTATATTCTATGTTTTAAAATATATAGTCTTATAAAATGTTATTAACATGAATTGCTCTTCATTTTCATCTTGAAGCAAATAATTATATTTGATTTATTCATAAAAAGTAAAAGGTGTATATATATATATATACATACATACATACATATATATATATATATATATATATATATATATGATCTCATATACTAATTTCAATACAAAGTTAGGTAAAATTTTATCAAATTATATTCATCATTATATATTTATATTTATGCAAATCATAAGTATGCTCTATGTTTATTAAAAGATCTTGTGCTTGTTCAACTTGCTTTTTCAATTCACATCAGAAATTATATTGTGTATTTATAATTTTAGTATATAGACGAGAAATCTCTAGCATGGGAGCTACTGATCCAAAGTAAGGTTAAATACTTCTTGCGGTTGAGGTATAACAATGTCACATGTCATTTCTGTTTTGTTTTAATAATTTGATCATACTAAGTTTTCTTATCATTGTAATTTTATGAATTTTTTATATTGTTATTTTCTGTATTTATCATGAATTCTTGATGTCAATAATCATCTGGACGTTATAGGTCTTAGAAACATCATTATAAATGATAATGAAGTATTTAGTTATAAATGAAATATTCATCTGGATTTTCTTAAGTTATTATCTCCATAAAGAGTTAAAAATAAAGTATTTCACAGTAAAAAAAATCTCCTTAATCTTTGGCAAAAGTTGAAAGAAAGATATGAATATCAAAAAATAGTTATTCTCTAAAAAGCTTATTATAATTAGATATATTTATGTTTATAAGATTTTAAATTAGTAAGTGAATATAATTCTGCAATGTTTGATGTTATTTCTAAATTGAAATTATGTGGACACAATTCACAAATAAAAATATATTCTCTAATTTTCATGCTTGAATATGCTCCTGCAACAGTTTTAAAAATATATTAAAAATATATTCTCTAATTTTCATGCTTGAATATGCTCCTGCAACAGTTTTATAAATATATTAAAAAATATATTCTCTAATTTTCATGCTTGAATATGCTCCTGCAACAGTTTTATAGGAAACAAAATTTTAAGAAATATTCTGAAACGACATCGAACGCGCTTCGGATACCGTCCTGGAAAGAGCAGGGGGTTTTCTCTCTCCCTTTTGAGTCAGCATCAAGCTTTTGCATTTGAAGAGCTTTCCAACCATTGGACTCAAAGTTCAAATTGGCCCGCGACATACGAGAGTGAAAAAAAATAAAAAACATAAAAACCGTGTAATAATATGTGCATTGGGACAGGATTTTCTCTGCAATTACCATGGGATTTTTTCTTAATTTTCTTAATTATTTTATTTCAGTTTATTCTTCACTATTATATTAATTTAGTGGAATATTTTTCTATAATCTTAGCAATACTTCATTTTTTTTTCATTTTATTTATACTTGTTAGTTTTTTATTTACCCGTTTTATCAGATACAGTTCATCCAATGACCTAAATCTCAATCTCTTCACTTTTATAAATCAGTCAAGTTTATTCATCCCGATTAAATATTTTAGTATTTACTAAGACAAATGAAGCATCAAGCTTTTGCATTTGAGGAGTTTTCCATTTAAACATATAGGAAATAATACACAAGTAAGGTACACATAAATTATTTTCTAATTTGATTTATAAATTTTAAATTAATCAAATAATGTTTGGAGATTGGAAATTATATATATATAATTCTCTTAAAATAAACCCCACCCACGATGTAGCGTAGCATGCACAAATTATCAAGTTTATTCTAATTTTTGGTGTAGATTTTTTTTCCAGGAACTACTATGTGTTATCCTTTTTATATATGCATGTGTGTGTCTTTTGCTTGAGTATTTCAACAACAGAAAATTAATAAATTTTCACCATCATTATGATAACTTGTAGAAACCAGGAAAAAAGAAGAAGATATCAAGACGATCCAAGAGAATACACACTAGAATGTGACGTAAAAAATAATCCACCTCAAATTCTTTGATATTCATCCAATTACACAAACACAGATTGAACAGTTAATCCTAAGTTGAACCCATGCATTTTAATCCAAAACAATAGATCACATAAAAATCAATCAAATTTTTACATAAAAAAAATCAACACAGCACGCGGGCAAATAGGTCCCTGACGATTGAGAGAAGAATCAACCCGTCGGCAACTTAGAGCGACACGTGGGGCACGAAGTACTTCTCAATAACCATTTGACATTGCAATGAGAATGATACACATGAGAGGAAGTTGTGGAAGCAGCTTCAGATCCAACAGAGAAATCTTGTAAGCAAATGGGACACACAAGGCATCATTCTTGTAAGCAAATGGGACACACAAGGCATCATTCGAACCCATATTGTCCTCAATCATTTGTTCGTGCCCATAATATATACATATATATGTAAAAAAATTTAATTTAAAGTAAAAAATATAAATTTAAAAAAAAAAGCATAATAAAAATGATGAGGAGAAGGAATAAATACCCTCCTCCCTGCTCATGTTTTTTTCTCGTCAGCATCTGTCAACTGGCTCTGCAAAATATGCAAATGAGGGTGGTGGTGGTTCCACCGTGATGGGGATTGAAGCTCGTTGAGAAGTGTGCCGCTGCCATGAATGAATTTGCCTAGGTGTTTGCAGCCCAGAAAAATTAAAACGACAGCTAAGACGATGAATAAGAAAATGCTAGTAGCCATGACACCACTCACATGTTCTTAAAAGAGAAAAGAAAAGAAAAAAAAGCAAAAGAGTCACCCGAACCCCTACACTTCTGCTTAAAAATGAACACCTTATCCACTAAATCACTGGTGCCCTGACCGAACCCGAAAACTAAGCAATACACACAAACCGATATGTTGTTTTAGTACAGAGTATGATAACATCTGAATACAAATTTTGAAATTATTATCCAAACTGAACTGAAACCTGAATTTTTAATTCTTAAACCCAATCCAATACTCAACCAAAACACTTATACACTTTTTTTATAAAAAAACTCAAATCTCATTCAGCTATTTTTACAATTAAAACCAAAGAAATTTATGGATGTATGGTTGTTGGCGCAGCTGCTGGAGCAGCGGATCAAGATTCTGGAGCTGCTGGAACCGCTGCCTCTGTCGTGGGATCTGCCGACTCCGCTGCAGCGGGATCGGCGAACTCCGTTTCTGCCCATTCAGCTGACCCATCCTCACGACATTCTGATCGGGCCACCAAATCTCTGGCGGAGCCTCTGTGCTGCTAAGAGAGAGAAGGAGAAGTAAGGAGTGTTGAGTGAGCGTGCGCGTCTTTTTATATATATATATATATATATATATATAATTTGGAATAATTATAATTTTTTAAAATTTGAATGTTATTAATATATGGTAGAAAGGGCTGAGGAGTGTCTCTTCAAACTTAGCCCAAATATGGATAAATTGTTTTTTACCAATTTAGATTTAGTAAAGTAGTTATCCTTCTATTCAAGTAAAATTATCATAAAAAGTATAGATTTGGGAAAACATTTTCCCCCATTTTCATGGCATCATCAAACTATACAAGAAATCATCATCAAACTATACATGAAATCAATGATAAATAGCACAATGTTTCAGTATTTTCAATTTTATATAGTTGAAGGGTGTGTTTAGTTTGGTGGTTGAAGTTGTTTTTATGTATTTAAATTTAAAATTTAAATTATTTTTTATGTTTTTAAATTCTCATGATATATGGATAAAATATATTTTAAAAAAAAAATATTAAAATTTTAGTATATTTTAAAATAATATTAGTTTTTTTAAAAAAAAAATTCAAGTCACTCCAACCAAGTAATAAAAAAACAGAGTATTGATTACCTTTTAAAAGATTCTGATCCAGATTTGTCATCATTCTCAACTCCAGTGAGAATATTCATCCATCTTTTGATCTTCACCTCATCCTTGAAATTTTCTTCATCCTTATCAAAGACAATTGTGTACCACCCTGTTTGATCATCTATCATTGATTGTTTGACATCATAAGAAACTGGAAAAACAGTGCTCGGTCTCATCTCATCCATGAATCTGACCATCTTGACTAGTTCATCGAAGCACCAAGTTAAAGATGCACAATCTCTTGCAAATATAACAATTGACATTCCTGACTCTTCAATGGCCTTTAAGAGTCTTGATCTAATTGCCATTACTTTCTCAAGTTTCTTGTCGTCTGGGATAGTGCCTCTCACAGTTGGAGTTGTTAAATGGGTGAAAGCATTACTAGTGTCTGTGCCTCTAATGATAGGGAGATGCATCATTTCATTGTTGTCAGCAGAGTCACAAACATGTATAAGAAAAAATTGTGATGATGGAGGAGAATGCAGAGAATATAATAAAAAGAGACCACAATTCTTCACCTCTACTTGCTCGGAGGAATGAAACGACAACTCAATGTTCCTGAAGGATTCATGATGCCATTCTATAAGCTCTTTAAGGTAATTAAAAGATAGATAGAATAACCAAATATGATCTGACAGAACTTGGATAGTGTTACAACTAATACCCATCAGCGAAGGATAATTCTCTCTTCCATTTGACTTGAAATGACAAAAAAGAGAAGGACTTTCACCAGATGCACTGAATGCAACACATGCAACAAACCCCATGCTCCAACTATGCATTTCCACACTAATTGAGGATCCTTTCTTTTGATGGTTAAACCAGCCTGGAATTTCATTTCCAGGAACAACAATACTAAATCTAGGTCTTGGATTAGACAAACCCTATGCCATGAAAAAAAAAACAAAATGTTAGATAGAGATAGGTAGAGAGAGAGAGAGAGAGAGAGAGAGAGAGAGAGATAAAAAAGTTGGGGTATGATTAAGAGAAGACCTGGAGGTATCTTTCAAGCATGGTGAACCTCGTGTTGTCTTGGTCATTATGCTTGTACAATTCCCAGCAGTTAAGACATAAGAACTCTGATCCTTTGGAACTGCTTAGATTTATTGGATCTGGTATTTCTTTAGGGCGTATGCAACCATTCAAATTTACTGTTTGAACTTTTGATGGAACCATGGGCAATGATTCAAGCATCCTGCAATCCTCCAAGACAAGCATTTCAAGTCTTGAAAGTTTATTTATGCTTATAGGCAGGCTAACAAAGTCATTTTGGCTAAGATCTAAGGAAATCAAAGAAGATAACCAACAAATATCTTGAAGAAGTGCCTCTTCTCTTAGATGGCAATCTCGTAAACCAAGTACTTCTAAAGAACACAGACCCAACAAAGAAGGCAGCATAACTATTCTTTTGCATCCATCCAAAGATAACACTTTAAGATTCTTTAAAAGAGAAATGGATGCTGGCAGATCTTTTATTGAAGTTCCACTTAAATCAAACTCCTCCAAAGTTTCAACTTCCCCCAAATTCCTTGGTATATATTTAAGTTCAAAGCAACCAGACAGATCAAGTTTTTTAAGTGATTTCAAACAGCCTATGTTTCTTGGAATCCTTGTAAGGTTCTTGCAATTGTTCATGCTCAATAGACCTAAGCCAATCAATTGATGAATCGATGAAGATAGTTTTGTAATACCAGTCTCATCCAAACGAAGCACCATCAATTTGTTCATGTTTCCTACTATATTCGGAAACTTCTCAAGTTTTGAGCAACCATCAAGACTGAAAAATTGAAGTGATTCCATTTCAAGGTTGCATGGGAGAGTCCTAATACTTCTGCAGTTCACAAGATTCACGTATTGAAGCTTCTTATGATGTCCAAGTGATGGATGGACCTCATACAAACTTGTACAACCTTCAAGAATCAGACGCTTGAGCTTAGGAATGCCAGCAAAATCTGGAGTCCTGACCAGGCTTAGTGAGTTGCTAAGATCGATGATTTCCAAATTAAATGCCCTCTGCAATCAGGTAGGGGGAAGAAATTTGGATATTCATATCATAAATATACAGGAAAAAAAAACAAAGGCCTTTAAATTAGTTGATCTCACCTTTGGTCCATACCATAATTGCTCAATACTACTGTTAGGCATGTGAAGTTCAACTAGCTCATCCACCTGTAAGCAAGCTGGCAATGATTTTGAAGGGTAAAAATGCCATTCAAGAAAACGTAGCATATTGGAAAGATCTTGAGGTCCTTCAGAAAGCTGCACATTGTTGATTTTGAGCAATCTTAGCTTGCTCATTTTAGAGAAGGTTTCCATGTTCCATTGTGTCTCTGTTATTCTAGGCATGTCCAAGAAAACAACTTCTTGTTTTTCTTTTCCCTGTCAACCAAAAGGGAATATAAGTAAAAAAAAATACTAACTAGAGAAAAAACATAAATTAAAATAAATTGTATGAAATCTTATGGATAATGTTCTCTATTAGCTACTCACCGTGTTGTCCGTCAGAGCAAGGCAGACATCCTCGTATGTCCACAATCTACTGCGCTTTCCAGGCTCTTCAGGGGATTCACAATGAACAATCTCCTTACCCATTATCTGTAATAAATTATGCATCCATACTTGATCCCGAGAGACACTTATGAGAGATTTCTCAATAAGAACTTGAATTCCAATATTTGCATGGAATCCACAACCATTAAGTATCCTTATTATTCGATTTTTTTTAAACCCCTTCAGGAAACATGCAATGTCTAAAAATATTTTCTTCTCTAATTCATGGAGGCCATCAAAACTAATGCGGAGCACATCAATAATTTTGCGGTCAGGAATCTCATTTAGTCTATCAATTGCACTTCCCCAATCAAGGATACCTCTTCCATGCAAAAATGAACCTATAACTTCAAGAGCAAGAGGAAGGCCATTAGCATAACCCACAACCTGTTTGGATAGTTCCATGAAATCTTCTGCAGGCTGGTAATTTTTGAAAGCTTTTTGGATAAATAACATGAGTGCATCATCATCATTCAATTTCTCAACCTCATAAATTCTAGCATCATCATATCTAGTCAACACTTTTTTATCTCTACTTGTTATGATAATTCTACTCCCGGGACCAAACCATCCATGCTCCGCGGCTAAGAACTCTAGTTGGTTGTGGTCATCTACATCATCAAGGATAAGAAGAATCTTTTTAAGTCGCAGCCTCCTCCTTATCAAATCAATACCTCTAAAAGAATCCCATACAGTGGCACGTTCCATTAAGATTTCAGAAAGAAGTTGCTCCTGTAAACGACGTGATCCATCTTTCTCAGCAAAAACTTCTCTGACATTTGCTAAGAAGCAACTGCCTTCAAATTGCCAACGAATCCTATCATATACTACCCTTGCAACAGTCGTCTTACCAATGCCACCCATTCCACAAACCCCTATGAAGATTGCTTCGCCAACTTCTTCACCTATATAACCATTTAATACCTCTAAACGAGAATCTACTCCAACTAAATTTTTGCTAATTGTTGGCATAGTGATGCTTAGTTTGTAGAATATATGTTCAACAATGGTTTGAATTGATTCTGACTCATTCCTGCATATGATGGTGGAAAACATTAACCATGTTGTGTGCAGAAATCAAATCAGATAGTGAAAATGGTAAAATAAACATTAGCATATTGTAGCTCGAAAATGTATGGCTGTTAAGACATAAATTCATACATCAATATTTGAGAAAGATAGGGCCATGATAATAGATAGCTACAAGAACATAAAGAAAAAGGAAAGAGTAAACTGAAAACATAACTAGAATTGTAATGATGCAAGAATGATCCTGACAATAGCTATTTTATTGCCTATTGAATCACAAAGTTACTAAAAAGCATGCATAAAAGAACAAAAGTTGGGAAATAAAATATCTAATAAGTTTGGTTTCAAACAGACCCAAAGCCAAATGGAGTTCCATCATATTTCTTGTAGACTATTATGTTATGTTTTTTCTAAGTTGTTTTTAACAAACATTTTTAATTATCTTGTATAATAAACTTTCAAAAAACTAATCCAAATTTATTAATTTCCAAAGTTTTTTTAAAATATTTTTACTTATAATCATTTGCAACCATTTTATGCATATATAATAGCCATCTGATTTGCATTTTGTCGAGATTAGATAAATCTTTTCCAACAAAAAATAAATATGCAGATTTTTCCATCATGTTTTTTGACATAAAAAATCATAATCATAAGAAAAAAACTTGTGCATATATTTAATTAAATAAATTGATAGTCATATGTGTCAATAATATTAAAAAAATCATTAACGATAATTAAAAACTAAACTCAATAAAAATATAAAAGTTTATGCATGCAAATAATTAAATAAATCCATAATTATTTGCACCAATACATTTAAAAAAGTCTTTAAGGATAAGTAAAGACTAAGATAACTAAGTAGATTATTTGTAACAAATGTTGAAATTGTATTTTGATAGTTTTATATTATATACTTAAATTGAGGGGGGGGGGGGGAATGCATTAAACAATAGCAAACAAAATAGCTTTGACATTTTGGCATAATATTCTATTCAGTTATAAACTTAACTAGGTTTAATAAGTTTTTTCTCTTCAACTTATCTTTTTTAAAGCAAGCCCGACCTCCTATGCTTGTTTTTTAAGAGCAAATAAATTATCATTCGTCCTTATTTTTTTTAAAAAAAAAAGGTTAACAATATGTCGTCTGCCAACTGAGATTCCATCCATCAGTATCATAGTTGAAAAATTAGGGTTGTGATTTTTTCCTATAAAACTTAATTTTTAAGTCATTTTAATTCAAAAACAGTTTACCAACACGCTCAGAATATCTAAAACTCAATTCATCAACCCAAAAACTCAAAAAAGATCCAAAAATCTAAAATTAAAACTAGATTGAATTTGTCTTGCTCGACCTAAATCTATTTTTAAGGTAACATTGAGGCTTTAAACAAGCATCATCAAGATCCTCATATATGTAACCCAAGATGTAAACCCTAGGAAATAAACGGAGGTTTAAATTATAAACTAAATAAATGAAGAAAATAAAAGTGGAGGAATCACGTAAAAATTTACATAAAATGAGAATTCAAAATTTTCAAATAAAATATTTGAGATATCGTGATTTTTTAAAAACTCAGAATTAATTGGAGTTAGATTTAAAATCAAAGAAATGAATTAATACAAAAAATAATAGATATATAATAAGTTGAGGGGTGAAATTGAAATCAATATAAATAATTTGGGCTTTAATTATGAGAGGAAAAGATATGGGGATAAAAGTAAAATATTTAAAAGAAATGGGCAGAAGTGCATTTAAGATAAAATTAGTATAAATACCACTATCTTTTGCTTTTGATGTCGGAAGAAATGGTGTACAAAAAGGGAGGGGGATTTTGAAATTGTTTTTGTCAAATTAAGAAGAATTTCAAAGAAAACTAGAGATTAAGTATTACCATAAATTCATACATCAAAAGAGTTGAGGATTAGAAGTGTTATTGAAAGAAAAAATTGGAAGTGAATGTTTTTATATTAAATGGATTGAGCATGAAAATAATGAGGACATTCTTATTTTCTCAAGGCCATATATTTTAGCCAAAATGTATAAAAAGAGGGAATATTGAAGCTTCTACTTAGAAGCTGTTTGGGGTAGCTTTTGCACCGCAGGTTTGTTGCGGTGCAATTTTTTTTTTTCAATAAAAATTAATTTTTTTTGGTGTTTTAGATCATTTTGATGTGCTGATTTTAAAAATAATTTTTAAAAAATAAAAAACATCATTTTGATATATTTTGGCACGAAAAACTTTTTAAAAAGTAACCGCAACAACAATCCCAAACACCCCCTTAGCTTGTTAATGTGTGTTCATGTGTTTTAAAGTGATGAAGAATGCATATGGCAATAGCAAAGCATGAGGTAGAAGTATCTTGTTTGGAAATTTAGTAAAATTTATAATTATGTTTTATATTGATCAGGGAAATTGATGCAAATAGAGAAATTAAATATTAAAAGATGTTTAAAAGTCAAAATTAAAGAAAAACGTGCTCCTCTTTTATTTTAAAAGTCAAAATTAAAGAAAAACTAGTTTGATAATAGATCACAAAAGGGAAGTTAAATAGCTATTTAATGGATCAGAAATATATACTAATAGTAATATATTCAAATTTAGATTTGATATTCTGGTTATATTGTGATTATTTTGATATTTAATGGCACATTTCAATTGAAACATTTAAAAAAAAAAGGTTCATCATGGAAACAATACAGGGTGGATTTGAGAATAAGAATATGTAGATGGATAGCTTACCTATTTCGCACGTCCCAACCAGATAGATTAGCCACCGTAGCGAGACAATGTTTCCAGTTCCGGAACTTCTCCAAATTATCCTCGAAATTTTGTTCATGCTGATCGAAGGTTTCCTCATATTTCCTTTTACGCTCGGCTACCTCTGAAGGGTACACATCATAAAAAACTACCTCTGAAGGGTCCACATCATAAAAAACTGGAAGAACAGTTTGCCCCATCTCTTTCATGCACTGAACAATCTTGACAAGTTCATCCAAGCACCATGATGAAGAAACGTAATTTCTTGAAAATACAACGACTGAAAACCTTGATTCCTCGATGGCCTTCCAGAGAGCAGGTTCGATGGTCTTTCCTCTCTCGAGCTCCCTATCATCCATGTATACATCGATGCCTCTCTGTACCAGATTAGAATATAGATGACTAGTAAAGTTGTTCCTGGTATCTGCGCCTCTAAAACTAAGGAACACATCATATATATATTCTGGAGGAGAAGAAGGAGGAGAGGAGGATATTCCTTGCAGGCTGGTGGAAGCCATGTTAATCCCTGCAGCATTAAATTAGTACCGACCCCTAGATCTAGTATCAACTAGCTAGCTTGGTTCAGCAATTGCTTTCCACCTGCGCCTGTGTTTAGACATGAAACAGAAGGTGAGAGCAAGAAATTAATTTGGGAATTAAATCTACCAATTAGCAGTTTCAAGCTGGAACATGTACAATTCTAGTTAGAAATCAGAAAACACCTACAAGTATTACACGAATCTAGAGGAAACAAGCCGTGTGGTAAGTGTTGAATAAAGAGGCACAAGATCTAGTCAACCCCAATACTTCTTCTTCTGGTATCTTACTAACCAGCTCCCAAAGCCCTTTTCTTTTTTTCCCAATGACATGAAATTCTTTCCGGTTTCTATTAGGTCAAGAACGCGCTGCGGACACCTTCATGGAAAGAGCAGGGGAGTCTCACATATTCTTATTTGTCTCTTCCGCTTTTCCTCACCCTTTTGAGTCAGCATCCAGCTTCTGCATTTGACGAGCTTTCCAACCATTCGACTTCAAATTGTCCCACGAATGAAACGAGAGAAAATAAAAACATAAAAACCGTGTAATTATATGTGCATGCAAAGGTTCTCAGGTGAACTACAACAATCCCACGAAGTTCTATAAAATTGCAAAAAATATTTAATAGTTTCGCGATTTGATAGGAGCATATTTCAATAAACATAATGCCCTTAATTATTGTCCAGATAAATATAATTAAAATGAAAAAATAGGGATTTGTTGGAAAAAAATAAACTCAAAACTATTATTATATATATATATATATATATATATATATATTATCTCTTGTACTCATTTCAATACAAATTTTATTAAAATTTTACTCATCATTATATATTTATTATTATTTAAATTATGTATTTATATTTATACAAATCATAAATGTGCTTTATGTTTATTAGAAGATCTTATGCTCGTTCGACTTGCCTTTTTAATTCACATTAGAAATTATACCGTGTGCTTATAATTTTGGTATATAGACTAGAATCTCTAGCATGGGAACGACTAATCCAAAGTAAGGTGAAATACTCCTTGTGATTGAAGTATAATAACATCACATGTTATTTTTGTTTAGTTTTAATAATTTGATTGTACTAAGTTTTCTTATCATTGTAATTTTTTTTTATATTATTATTTTTTATATTTATCATGAATTCTTGATGCCAAAATTCATCTAGATGTTATGGGTCTTAAAGATATCATTATAAATTATAATGAAATATTTAGTTAAAATAAGACAAAGGTCATGATTTTCTTACACCATCATCTCCACGAAGAGTTAAAAATAGAGTATTTCAAAATAAAATAAAAATCCCCTTATTTTTTGGTAAAATTTGAAGAAAAAAATAACCATCAAAAAACAGTTATTCTAAAAAAAAAAACTCTTTATAATTAGATGATTTTAAGTAGTAAGTGAATACAATTCTTCAATTGATTCTAAATTGAAATTATAGGTGGACAATTCACCAACAAAACTATATTCTCTGCTTTTCATGAATAAGCTCCTACAACAACTTTATATATCAGCTTGTGAGTAATGTTCTGTTCGGACCGGAACGGTCAAAATATTCTATGCCATTAAAAAAATCAAGATGAAACGGCGTTATTTTCATCTCGATTTTAATTTCGGTTCCATTCCGGAAATTCCGGCTTGAAAATCTTAGTATCGTTCCTAGTGCGCTGTTTCGGCCTTAAAATCCTCCTTATTTTGATTAACTTGTGATTGTGTTTATAATTTTGAGATTATGTTTGTTTGACTTTATGTTTGTATTGTATAATTTAAACTTAATTTATCTTAAATTTTAATTATGCTTGTTAAATTAATATTTTAATTTTTTTCATATATATATATATATATATATATATATATATATGAACATTGCAATCCCGAAACGACACGCTGAAATTTTCCAAAACCGAAACATTCTGTATCAATAAAAAATTAAAATGACAACCAGAACGATATTAACATCCTTGTTATACATAGAAAACAAAGTTTTAAAAAATATTTTCAACTGATTTATGTCTACTTATAAATAAACAAAAAAAAAATGCTTTAATAAAATATCATGAATGACGAGGTACTGGTATCCAGCTGTGAAGGACTACTTTAGGCGGAGAGAAAAGCAAAGAAATGAAAGCGCCTCGGTTACCGTCCTGGAAAGAGCAGGGGGGTCTCACATATTCTTCTCTGTCTCTTCCGCCTTTGCTCTCCCTTTTGAGTCAGCATCAAGCTTTTGCATTTGAAGATTGCAACCATTCCACTTCAAATTGTCCCGTGACATTAAACGTGTAATAATATGGGCGTAGCATGCACAAATTATCTTGTTTATTCTAATTTTTTATGTAGATTTTTTCCTCCAGGAACTACTCTGTGCTATCCTTTTTATATGTGCGTGTGTGTATTTTGCTCAAGTATTTCAACAGCACAAAATTAATAAATTTTTACCAACATTATGATAACTTGTAGAAACCAGGAAAAAAAAACAAGATATCAAGACGATCCAAGAAAGTATACTCCAGAATGTTAAGTAAATATAATCCACCTCCGTTTCTTTGGTATTCATCTGATGACAAGAACACAGACTGAACAGTTAATCCTAAATTGAACAGAAAATCTATAATGAAGCAATACAATTAACCCCATGCATTTTAATCCAAAAAATTACATCATATAAACAAAAAAAATCAAATCGGGGTCCCTAATGATTGAGAGAAGAATCATCCCCACGAAGTTCTGTAAAATTGTAAAAAATATTTAAGAGTTTCGCGATTTGATAGGAACATATTTCATTAAACATAATACCCTTAATTATTGTCCAGATAAAAATAATTAAAATGAAAAAAAATAGGGATTTATAAAAAAAATTAAAAATAAACTCAAAACTATTATAAAATCATACATATTTAATATGTGGATGTCGAACTATGCATCCCTCTTCATCATCCTAAAATTCTTTTGAATCTTTTCAAGTTCATTTGAATCTACATCTTATGTCATTTGAATTTGTAAGTATTTATATACATGTGTCAATAAATTAGTGCATTCCTAAGAGAAAAAAATATATACATATGAAATTACAAAGTTATATAAAATAAGAATGCTCTTTCTATTCTTCTAGTTTTCATTATTCTTATTTATTCTATTGATTCTTTATTGAGTATATTCTATGTTTTAAAATATATAGTCTTATAAAATGTTATTAACATGAATTGCTCTTCATTTTCATCTTGAAGCAAATAATTATATTTGATTTATTCATAAAAAGTAAAAGGTGTATATATATATATATACATACATACATACATATATATATATATATATATATATATATATATATATGATCTCATATACTAATTTCAATACAAAGTTAGGTAAAATTTTATCAAATTATATTCATCATTATATATTTATATTTATGCAAATCATAAGTATGCTCTATGTTTATTAAAAGATCTTGTGCTTGTTCAACTTGCTTTTTCAATTCACATCAGAAATTATATTGTGTATTTATAATTTTAGTATATAGACGAGAAATCTCTAGCATGGGAGCTACTGATCCAAAGTAAGGTTAAATACTTCTTGCGGTTGAGGTATAACAATGTCACATGTTATTTCTGTTTTGTTTTAATAATTTGATCATACTAAGTTTTCTTATCATTGTAATTTTATGAATTTTTTATATTGTTATTTTCTGTATTTATCATGAATTCTTGATGTCAATAATCATCTGGACGTTATAGGTCTTAGAAACATCATTATAAATGATAATGAAGTATTTAGTTATAAATGAAATATTCATCTGGACTTTCTTAAGTTATTATCTCTATAAAGAGTTAAAAATAAAGTATTTCACAGTAAAAAAAAATCTCCTTAATCTTTGGCAAAAGTTGAAAGAAAGATATGAATATCAAAAAATAGTTATTCTCTAAAAAGCTTATTATAATTAGATATATTTATGTTTATAAGATTTTAAATTAGTAAGTGAATATAATTCTACAATGTTTGATGTTATTTCTAAATTGAAATTATGTGTACACAATTCACAAACAAAAACATATTAAAAAATATATTCTCTGATTTTCATGCTCCTGCAACAGTTTTATAGGAAACAAAATTTTAAGAAATATTCTGAAACGACATCGAACGCGCTTCGGATACCGTCCTGGAAAGAGCAGGGGGTCTCACTCCCGTTTGAGTCAGCATCAAGCTTTTGCATTTGAAGAGCTTTCCAACCATTGGACTTCAAAGTTCAAATTGGCCCGTGACATACGAGAGAAAAAAAAACATAAAAACCGTGTAATATGCGCATTGGGACAGGATTTTCTCTCCAGTGGGCTGTTGTCTTAATTTTTTTAATTATTTTATTTCAGTTTATTCTTCACTATTATATTAATTTAGTGGAATATTTTTCTATAATCTTAGCAATACTTCTTTTTTTTTTTCATTTTATTTATACTTGTTAGTTTTTTATTTACCCGTTTTATCAGATACAGTTCATCCAATGACCTAAATCTCAATCTCTTCACTTTTATAAATCAGTCAAGTTTATTCATCCCGATTAAATATTTTAGTATTTACTAAGACAAATGAAGCATCAAGCTTTTGCATTTGAGGAGTTTTCCATTTAAACATATAGGAAATAATACACAAGTAAGGTACACAAATTATTTTTTAATTTGATTTATAAATTTTAAATTAATCAAATAATGTTTTGAGATTGGAAATTATATATATAATTCTCTTAAAATAAACCCCACCCACGATGTAGCGTAGCATGCACAAATTATCAAGTTTATTCTAATTTTTGGTGTAGATTTTTTTTCCAGGAGCTACTATGTGTTATCCTTTTTATATATGCATGTGTGTGTCTTTTGCTTGAGTATTTCAACAACAGAAAATTAATAAATTTTCACCATCATTATGATAACTTGTAGAAACCAGGAAAAAAGAAGAAGATATCAAGACGATCCAAGAGAATACACACTAGAATGTGACGTAAAAAATAATCCACCTCAAGTTCTTTGATATTCATCCAATTACAAAAACACAGATTGAACAGTTAATCCTAAATTGAACCCATGCATTTTAATCCAAAACAATAGATCATATAAAAATCATGTCACGACTCTAGTAATTCAAGAATGAATAAAATGGATTTTCGAGGAATCCAAAACCTCCAATTAATTAATTCAAAAAAATTATTCAGTACATTTCAATAAGACTCCTGATGTTAAATACTAAAAGAAAGACTAACAAATTACCGGTTCCTAGGACCCCAGTATCCCAACTCTAATGCTCAGCTGATTTCTAGCCATGATCTTATTGACTTATTCATAACTGGTCATAATGACACATAACCATGACTCAATAATAACCCAAAATAAACAACCTGAAACCCACTTAAACTCAACCCGAAACCCATTTAACTTATTAACTTAGGGGGTGTTTGGGAGTGTGGTTCCTGCTTATTTTCAAAGTGCTTTTCATGCCGAAATACATCAAAATGATATTTTTTTATTTTTAAATTTTTTTTTATATTAGCATATCAAAATGATCTAAAAACACTAACCGCCGGTTTTTAAAATGACAAAAAAAAAACATCAAAAAACAGCAAAAAACAGGTTGGCAAGCAATGCCAAACAAGACAGACTTGTAACTGGACTAGTTACTTCCCAACTAATTACTCATGACACTACATCCACAGACCATTTACTTCTGCTGCTGAATGACCCTTCTCTGCACCATGACTTGACCTTCACTGCAGTGGTCACCACGTGACGGCTGGATGACACTCGCAGGACAGCTGCCTTCAGGTGGCACGTGACAAATCAATCAATTTTTTACATAAAAAAATCAACTCAGCACGCGGGCAAATAGGTCCCTGACGATTGAGAGAAGAATCAACCTGTCGGCAACTTAGCGACCCATGGGGCACAAAGTACTTCTCAATAACCACTTGACACTTGACAATGCAATGAGAATGATACACATGAGAGCAAGTTGTGGAAGCAGCTTCAGATCCAACAGAGAAATCTTGTAAGCAAATTGGACACACAAGGCATCATTCCAACCCATATTGTCCTCAGTCATTTGTTCATGCCCATAATATATATATATATATATATATATATATACAGAGAAATCTTTGTCATTATATATATATATATATATATATATATATATATATATATATAATGACTGAGGACAATATGGGTTGGAATGATGCCTTGTGTGTCCAATTTGCTTACAAGATTTCTCTGTTGGATCTGAAGCTGCTTCCACAACTTGCTCTTATATATATTATGGGCACGAACAAATGATTGAAGACAATATGGGTTTTCTGCTGGGTTTCTTATTTAAATGGAAAATCAAAAAATTTAATTTTTTGATTTTCAAATCTCACCCATATCAGTAATAGCATAACATGATTGATTTTGTTATATCACCTGAGACAGCATACCAAGAGCATTAGCATCCCACAAAATTGGTAATGACGTAATATATCACACAATTATTTAATATGTAATCAAAATTGGATATTATTGTAAATTAAATTATTGAAAACGATATCACTATATTTTAACATGTGAACTTGAAGCCAGATTTGAGAGAATATATATATATAGCTCTGGTTTTACTGTTCGAAAACTAATGAAATATTACATGCAAAAAAGACTTAGCCTGCGTTTCTCCAAGCTCAAAAATCTATGGTTATGAAAGCATTTGATGGTTGCAAGTCATCACATCATAGACAGAATTAGAGGCAAACATCATGTTATCATCACCAAATAAAAATTGGGAAAAGCTGAGAAACTTTGAGAAAAGCTGAATATCAAGTTTCAGATCCTTCGGTAAAGGAAGTTCTTTTTTGGGTTTCTATTTTGGCCGGTAGATCTTCCATTGGAATGGATATGCCCTTACCAGTAAAAAAACAAAAAATAAGTCATGGTCTCTCATGCCACGGGCATCGTTACCAGAGAATATCAGCTGCAATGTGTCATAGCAATTTTGTTTTAAGTCTGGCAATATTAAATAATGGTGCCTTTTAGTCCCATAATGTTCTCCTACTGCTCTATTATGAGAAATAATCAAATCACGATCATTAAGAATGCATGCTGGATTAAACAGATTGATAATGGATAAGGCTTTTTGAATTATGCGTCGTGAAGAATGGACCCACTACAACTTGCAAAATGTTATCTGATAGTTTCTTTTCAGAATATCAAACAACTTCACCAACTTTATGGTGGCAGATAACAGAAAACTACTCACCAATTATGTAGGTATTAGAACAATCAAGTCCTCACAAGAGGAGATCTATAGTAACTTCTCATTCATTGACAGTTGCATCCACGGAAGGAGCACTTCCTCCATCTGCATATGAAGAAACAGATGGTTGAGTTTCCTTGGCTCCTTGGGAGAAGCTCGGACAGAAAAAACGATTCTCTAACACTGCTAGTAATAGCTTTGGGTAACAGAATGGTGATCACACATGCCTTCACCATCTGCCGGGGCACAAGGAGACTTCCGGTATCGTGTTTACTGTTGTGTGGGCTGGAAAATAAACAAAAATACAAAAATAAGCACCCAGTAAAAAGATAGGCTAGCATTACAACAATAACACAACCCCCAGCAGAAAAATATACATATTCCTCACACATAAATAAGAACTTGAGTGTGGAAAACCAAAAACCATTCAGGGTGTCTGCCAATCTGTCTTTTGTTAAATGAAGTCAGTCAAAAAATAGCTGGGAGGAAATCACAAGAATAGAAGGAGCCATTCGTTCATGGTTCTTTCAAATTCACTTGCATTATATCTACATCATGCCTTGAAGGGAACATCTCTATTTATGGTTGCGTTGCCTTTCACTTCACTTTAAATTAAGGATTGAAAGAAAACAACACAATCATTCAAAGTCATCGAGGAATCTTTGCTTGGAGCAATAAGGATAAGACTTCAGAGTTGTTCATCAAAATAAATTAGGAAAAATCAATCTTCTACAGTGCAATAAGACTTCAGAGTTGTTCATCAAAATAAATTAGGAAAAATCAATCTTCTACAGTGCAACTGTTTTCTCACCAAAATGAAAATCCTCCAAAAATGATAGGAGTAGAGACTTTAATTTTTTTGAGGTAACATCCTCCTACTGAAGTATATAATGCACTACCTCATCCAACTTCTGATTGTTTCCTAGTGATTTTAGATTGTGGCGATCTTAAAGAGACACAAACCCCTTTTCCACTTTGAGGATATGTGATTGAAAGTAGATTGTTTCTTTGACCAGGCCTTGATTCTGGAGTTTGTGTCTCTTTAACATCGCCACCATCTAAAATCACTAGGAAACAATCAGAAGTTGGATGAGGTAGTGCATTATAAAAGCTTGCTTTTTCAAATAAAAGCATGCTTTTTCCCAGCAATCTCAGCCCAGTGAAGTCCTTTTTTCTATTTCCTAGTTTATCAAGGGAAGTAAGTCCAAGAAACTATCACACAACTCAATTTCTCCTTTGTATTGTTGATCCATCTCCCTCATTCCACATTCATATGCATATATGATGGCAATACTACCCCTCCCTAGGAATTTTTGTTTTCATTTGTCCTTGTTTTTTTCCCATTGAGCCTGCATGTTGCAGAAGAGCACTAGCAGTGGTTGCAAGCCATTGACAATCTATCATTTGTTCGCCTATATCCCATTGTGAGCTCAAGAAAAACCTAAAACCAACTTCATATGAACATTCACAGACCAATTATCTCAAAGTTATATTAATTTTCTCATGCTCCATAAATTTAATGCATCTTTAGACTGAGCGAACATTCTAATAATTTCCTTCTTTTAAACAGGTCACCAGATTTCAAAACAAATGAATAGCTAACTTCTTCAGCTTTTGAAGTAGTTCGATCCTCACCAGTTTTCTAAGTTAATAACACACACCAGTTCACTCCTTAATACTGTCCATCATCAATAGCTTATAACAAGTAGTTGAATACTTTTGCATGCAGATCCTCAAATCAGAAAAAATAATATGGGCAAATGTCTGGCTTCTATCATCACTAGTTTTTTCAGGTTTACAACAATTTCCTCAGAGAACACCAAAATGGGGCAAAAGAGATCTAGCACAAGGTGAGTGTAAAATAGAGCATTAAAGGAGGAGAGACTGAATAGGAGAAAAAACAATTCCTAAGAAATTAAACATCTAAAGTAGTAATCAACAAAAACCAAGAGAAACTAATCTTCTTATAAGGGATAAGCAGAAAATGAACTTTTTAGCATCCCAAAGTTATTTTTTTCTAACAGGTCCAGTACCTCAACAGGCCAGGCAGTCCTCTCGTCCGACAAACTTATTAGCTCTACCATTTCATCAACTCTTACCCCTCAACATTGTAAAATAGTTTCCAGATTCATTTAACTCTAGTTGTAGCTTATCTAGAAGACCCTTAGAGAAAACTTCCATCGACATCCGCCAGCTCTCAACCTTCATTAGTAATAAAAAACCACACATGCCGTCTGGTTTATTTAATATCACTCACCACAGTCAAACATAAGAAAGGGTAGAATAAGCACAGCAAGTATTCACAAGTTTTCCTCTTTAACAAGGAAGGAAACAAAGAATGTGTCGACGATATCATTCACATATGTACCTGTAATTTAGGCCGTAGGGCTTCTAGTGGTCCTTTGGGCTTCTCAGCACCTTGCTTTTATTTATGATCATCAAATGACATTAGGTAAGCATCTTAATGCAGCCAATTTTAAGTAAAATAACAGAAAAAACACATGAAAAAAGTACCTTTCCAAGCGCCCAATCAGCAGAATCAAAGAATGCACGCTCGTGTTCCTAAAATCCAAATCATAACTTAGACAAAAATCACCGTAGACAAAATCTCTATAAAGAAACCATACTTAGTAATAAGGCATCACCTTAGATATAAGAGGGGGTTTCTTAGGCATTATTCCTCCATATTTTTATCCGGGCACTCATTATCCTCTGTCTACAAATCAAACCGCAATTAAAAATTAACAAATAAAACATTAAAAATTACTTACCTCCTGCTCAATCGCATCACCAATCATACAAGCAGCAGTCATAACTCCTGCACATCCATGTTCCCCACCTGTCATTACCGTTGCTGCGAGCTGATGCATTGCAATAACAGACATCTTGTCAGCTGGCAAAAGATCAAAATACGGTGCATAAGCCTGCCTACTCTTCCCCGTTCTAATCAACTCCTGCTCTTTCGCAATTGCATCTGTAAAAGGCTCAAACCAACCAAGGAACAAACTCTTCATATATGGCAAATTAGGAGTCAACTTGTGCTCACACATATCCTTCAAAAGCTCCTTATATTCTTTCGTTGCCACTTCCCATGCTTCCGCCTCAATCTTCACTTGCCTCTTCCTTAAGACCCTATGCTTCCTTGACCCTATTCCAGGGTTAGCATTTAGCCTCCTTCTCCTCCTAAATCGCTTCTCTTTCTCCTCTTCTTTCCTCATTTCTGGCAGCAATTCTTGCACTTCATCAGCACTAGACACATTATCTTCAACATCTGTTGATGACACTGCCTCAGCTACACTCACATACCCTCTTGGACAGAATCCACCACACCGATTCCCAATAGTACTATCAATATTTCTCAAAATAACAAAACTGGGTTTTCCCATCAAATCTTCACGGGTTGATATTTCCGCCAATTGCTCGAAAACCCGGTCGTGGACTTGTGTTATTAAGAGAATGGAACTTAAATTTCCCAAAAAATATGGGTTCTTTAGAGGCTCCTAAAAAGCTGTGAGTTCTTGGAAATGGAGGGAAATTGAGGGACGTTGACTGGGATTTCAAAGTGGCTTGTTTTGCGACGTTTCTCCATATAACTGTTGATGGTTTAGAGATAGAATTGTGGGTTTCTTATCAAAAGTAACCAAAGGATCAAATTTTTTGGTAGAAAATATATGGGAGTTGGCACTCTAATTAAAGGAAATGAAAATGAAATGGAATTGAAGTGGTTGATAGATGAATTTAAAGGCGCGGGTAATGCAAATTGAGAAAAGAAATGAGTTCATAGAGAGGGTAAGGCAGTGGTATTAGTATAACGGCCGCCTTAAACCCTTCTATGGGGTTTTGGCTACGTCGACCTGTTTGTTTCTCTCTTTTCACTCCCTGTATTGCCCTGAATCCTGAAGTAGAAGGGGGCACTTGAATAATATCAAAAGTTTCCAAGGGCCTGGGGTTATAAATTGCACGTAATGGTATGTAAATACCGTGTTACCCTAACATATTAAGTTTACATTTATTTATTTTTCTATACATCCTCTTCTTTTCCTCCACAAATACTTACACATCAAATAGTCTCCCGTTCTAAGACTTATTTTTTCAAGATCTCTCAACCCACAAAAAGTTTTTATTATGATTTATATGCTTTCATATTAGTTAGTATATGACTAAAGGAAATCGATCATTTAAACAGTATTTTGCACTGTTTATTAGTATTATTATACAATATACTAAAAAAAGCTTGGAGTAACCACTGTAGCTTATGAATAAAATCAGTGTGAATTATTATAGTGTTGCTCAATTTTCAGGTCGATCTGCTGGTTTACTATTTTTTTTATTTTGCATAATACAATAACAGTTTTGTCCCTGAAAAAAAAGTTTTGGACAGAGAGGTTCAAAATTATTATCCAAACTCAATCTCAATCGAAACCTGAATATTTAATACTTGAACCCAATCCAATACTCAACCGAAACACCTACACATTTTTTCTTAAAAATAACTCAAATCTCATTCGGCTATTTTTACAATTAAAACCAAAGAAATTGATGGATGTATGGTTGCTGGCGCAACTGCTGGAGCAGCGGATCGAGATTCTGGAGCTGCTGGAACCTCTCGAGAGGCTGGAACCGCCACCTCTGCCGTGGGAACTGCTGCCTCTGCTGGGGGAGCCTAATAGTTGTTGGAGCCTCTGTGCTGCTAAGAGTGAAAAGAAGAAGTCAGGAGTGTGTTGTGTGTGTGTGTGTAGCTTGGAATAATGATAATTTTTTAAAACTTTAAGGTTATTAATTTTACTAGTTTAGATTTGGTAAAGTAATTATCCTTCCATTTGAGTAAAATTATCATAAAAAATTTAAATTTATGAAATCATTTTTTCTCCATCCTCGTGGCATCATCAAACTATACATGAAATCAATGATAAAAAGAGCATAGATTTGTTAGCATTAAGTTCCAAAAACAACACCATGTTTTAGTATTTTCAATTTCATTCATTCGAAGGGTGTGTTTAGTTTGGTGGTTGAAGTTGTTTTTATATTTAAATTTAAAATTTAAATTATTTTTTTATGTTTTTAAATTCTCGTGACATATGGATAAAATATATTTTTTAAAAAAAATACTAATATTTTAATATATTTCAAAATACTATTAGTTTTTTAAAAAAAAAAAAATTTTCAAGTCATTCCAACCAGGTAATAAAAGAGAAGAGTAATGATTACCTTTTAAAATATTTCGATCCAAATTTTTCATCGTTCTCAACTCCAGTGAGAATATTCATTCACCTTTTGACCTTCACCTCATCCCTGAAATTTTCTTCATCCTTATCAAAGACAATTGTGTACCACCATGTTTGATCATATATCATTTATTGTTTGACATCATAAGAAACTGGAAAAACAGTGTCCAGTCTCATCTCATCCACGAATCTGACCATCTTGACTAGTTCGTCGAAGCTCCAAGTTAAAGATGCACAATCTCTTGCAAATATAACAATTGACATTCCTAACTCTTCAATGGCCTTTAAGAGTTTTGATCTAATTGCCATTACTTTCTCTAGTTTCTTGTCATCTAGGATGGTGCCTCTCACGAAAGGTGTTGTACTTGAATGGGTGAAAGCATTACTGGTATCTACGCCTCTGATGACAGGGATATACTTCTTTTTATTGTTGTTAGCAGAGCAAAAAACAAATGTATGAAAAGAACAAGTACTTAAGGGATCTTCATAAGAAGAAGATTGTGATGACAGAGGAGAATGCAGAGAATATAATAAAAAGAGACCACAATTCTTCACCTTTACTTGCTCGGATGAATGAAACGACAACTCAATGTTCCTTAAGGATTCATGATGCCATTCTATAAGCTCTTTAAGGTAATCAAAAGATAGATAGAATAACCAAAGATGATCTGACAGAACTTGGATAGAGTTACAACTAATACCCATCAGTGAAGGATAATTATCTCTTTCATTTGCCTTGAAATGACAAAAAAAAGAGAAGGACTTTCACCCAATACACTGAATGCAACACATGCTACAAACCCCATGCTCCAACTATGCACTTGCACGCTAATTAAAGATCCCTTCTTTTGATAGTTAAACCAGCCTGGATCTCATTTCCAGGAATAACGATACCAAATCCAGGCCTTGGATTAAACAAACCCTGTGCCATGAAAAAGCAAAATGTTAGATAGATAAAGGGAGAGGGAGAGAGATACAAAAAATTAGGGTTATGACTAACAGAAGACCTGGAGGTAACTTTCAAGCATGGTAAACCCCATGTTGTCTTGGTCATTATGCTTGTACAATTCCCAGCAGTTAAGACATAAGAACTCTGATCTTTTGGGACTGTTTAGATTTATCAAATCTGGTATTTCTTTAAGACAGTATGCAACCATTCAAATTTACTGTTTGAACTTTTGATGGAACCACGGGCAATGATTCAAGCATCCTGCAATCCTCTAAGACAAGCATTTCAAGTCTAGAAAGTTTAATTATGCTTCTAGGCAGGCTAACAAAGTCATTCCGGCTAAGATCTAAAAACATCAAAGAAGATAAGCAGCTAATATCTTGAAAAAGTGCCTCTTCTCTTAGATGGAAATCTCGTAAACCAAGTACTTCTAAAGAGCACAGACCCAACAAAGAAGGCGGTACAGCTATTCTTTTGCATCCATCCAAAGATAATACTTTAAGATTCTTTAAAAGAGAAATGGATGCTGGCAAATCTTTTATTGAAGTTCCACTTAAATCAAACTCCTCCAAACTTTCAACTGCCCCTAAGTACCTTGGTATATATTTAAGTCTAGAGCAGCCAGACAGATGAAGTTTTTTAAGTGATTTCAAACAACATGTGCTTCTTGGAATCTTTGTAAGGTTCTTGCAGCTATTCATGCTCAATAGTTCTAAGCCAATCAATTGATGAATCGATGAAGATAGTTCTGTAATACTAGTCTCATCCAAACGAAGCACCATCAATTTGTTCATGTTTCCTACTATATCCGGAAACTTCTCAAGTTTTGAGCGACCATCAAGACTGAAAACTTGAAGTGATTCCATTTCAAGGTTGCATGGGAGAGTTCTAATACTTTTGCAGTTCACAAGGTTCACATATTGAAGCTTTTTATGATGTCCAAGTGATGGATGGAGATCATACAAACTTGTACAACCTTCAAGAATCAAACGCTTGAGCTTTGGAATGCCAACAAAATCTGGAGTCCTGGCTAGGCTTAGTGAGTTGCTGAGATCAATGATTTCCAAATTAATTGCCCTCTGCAATCAGGTTGGGGAGAAGAAATTTGGATATTCCTATAATAAATATACAGGAAAACAAAAAAGAAAACAAAGGCCTTCAAATTAGTTGATCTCACCTTATGTCCATACCATAATTGCTCAATACTACTGTTAGGCATGTGAAGTTCAACTAGCTTATCCACCTGTAAGCAAGTTGGCAATGATTTTGAAGGGTAAAAATGTCATTCAAGAAAACGTAACATATTGGAAAGATCTTGAGGTCCTTCAGAAAGTTGCACGTTGTTGATTTTAAGCAATCTTAGCTTGCTCATTTCAGAGAAGGCTTCCATGTTCCATTGTGTCTCTGTTATTCCAGACATGTCCAAGAAAATGGCTTCTATTTTTTCTTTTCCCTGTCAACCAAAAGGGAATATAAGTAAACAATAACTACTAAGCAAATAAGAGGCATAAATTAAAATAAACTTTATGAAATCTTATGGATAGTGTTCTTTATCAGCTACTCACTATGTTGTCCATCAGTGCAAGGCAGACATCCTTGTATGTCCACAATCTGTAATAAATTATGCACCCAGATTTGATCTCGAGAGACACTTATGAGAGATTTCTCAATAAGAACTTGAGTTCCAATATTTGCATGGAATCCACAACCATCAAGTATCCTTATCATTCGATCTTTTTTAAACCCCTTCAGGAAACAGGCAATATCTAAAAATATTTTCTTCTCTAATTCATGGAGGCCATCAAAACTAATACGAAGAACATCATTAATTTTGCGGTTAGAAATCTCATTTAGTCTATCAATCGCACTTCCCCAATCATGGATATCTCTTCCATGCAAAAACGAACCTATAACTTCAAGAGCCAGTGGAAGGCCATGAGCATAACCCACAACGTGTTTGGATAGTTCCATGAAATCTTTTGCAGGCTGGTAATTTTTGAAAGCTTTTTGGCTAAATAACATAAGAGCATCATCATCATTCAATTTCTCAGCCTCATAAATTCTAGCATCATCATATCTAGTCAACACGCTTTTATCCCTGCTTGTTATGATAATTCTACTCCCTATGCCATACCATCCATGCTCTGCAGCTAAGAACTCCAGTTGGTTTTGGTCATCTATATCATCAAGGATAAGAAGAATCTTTTTAATTCGCAACCTCCTCCTTATCATATCAATACCTCTAGAAGAATCTCATACAGTGGCACGTTACATTAAGATTTCAGAAAGAAGTTGTTCCTGTAAATGACGTGGTCCATCTTTCTCAGCAAACACTTCTCTCACATTTGCTAAGAAGCAACTGCCTTCAAATTGCCAACGAATCCTATCATATACTACCCTTGCAATAGTCGTCTTACCAATGCCACCCATTCCACAAACCCCTATTAAGATTGCTTCGCCAACTTGTTCACCTATATAACCATTTAATACCTCTAGACGAGAATCTATTCCAACTAGATTTTTGCTGATTGTTGGCATAGTGATGCTTAGCTTGTACAATATATACTAACAATGATTTTAATTGATTCCGACTCATTCCTGCATAAAAAGGGTAAAACATTAATCATGAAGTGTGGAAAATCATCAGACCATTTTTGATAAAATAACGTATAAATAGCTATATTATTTTGATATTTAATCATACGTTTCACTCATTTATAATCAAAAAGAAAAAAAAAAGTCATGTTTGTAAGTCCCATCAAGATAGATTGACCACTGTAGAGAGACAATCATAGGTTTCTTTCATTTAATGATTGAAACAAAACATGGAATAACAAATAATCTTTATCTGTGGATAGGTAGCTTACCTATTTCGTACGTCCCAACCAGAAAGATTAGCCACCGTAGTGAGACAATCTTTCCAGCTCCGGACCTTCTCCAAATTTACCTCGAAATTTTGTGCATGCTCTACGAAGGCTTCCTCATATTTCCTTATACGCTCGGCTACCTCAGACGGGTCGATATCATAAAAAACTGGCAAAACAGTTTGCCCCATCTCTTTCATGCACTGAACAATCTTGACAAGTTCATCCAAGCACCATGGTGAAGAAGCGTAATCCCTTGAAAATACAACGACTGAAAACCTTGATTCCTCGATGGCCTTCCAGAGAGCAGGTTCGATGGTCTTACCTCTCTCGAGCTCCCTATCATCCATGTATACGTCGATGCCTCTCTGTACCAGATTAGAATATAGATGACTAGTAAAGTTGTTCCTTGTGTCTTTGCCTCTAAAACTAAGGAACACATCATATATATATTCTGGAGGAGGAGGAGGAGGAGGAGGAGGAGGAGATGAGGTTATTCCTTGCACGCTGGTGTAAGCCATGAAAATCCCTGTAGCAATAAATTAGTATAAACTAGCTAACTTGGTTCAGCAATCGCTTGGTCTGCTCCTATGTTTAAACACGAAACAGAAGGTAAGAGCAGGAAATTAGAAATTTAAATCACTAGCTAGCAATTTCGAGCTGGAACATTATGAATTTTAGTTGGAAAATCAGAAAAAAACCAAATTGCTACAAGTAAAACACGAATCTAGACGGAACTAACCGTGCGGTAAGCGTTGACTAAAGAGGCACAAGATCTAGTCAAGCTCAATATTTAATTTGTCTTCATCAGGTAACTAAAGAGTACAAGGCCTTCATCGAATTTCTTCCGGTTTCTTTAGATCAAAAACGCGTGGCGATAAGTTTCCTGGATTTCTTAGGGATCTTTTTCTTAAACTGCAGAGAAGATAGACTTTCAGAGGAGAAAAAGTTCAAAGAAATGAAAGGGATAAGCAGCTGGCTCATTTTTTTACTTTTATTATTTATTATACAAAACACCACATGATGTGGCACCTTTCCTGGCAAATGCCGGGGTTAGGCCACATCTATGACCCAACGAAACAAAATTTTTTTTGACTTTTATTATTATCTATTATAGAAAACACCTGTTTTCATTGTAATTTAACATTAACATTAAAAAAAACAATATTTTTTAAATCTTAATTTTATCACATCTATTACGTTTAAATTGTTTTTTTAGAAGGTTATTTCAATTTCATGATTAAACCAAGAGTTTAACGGATTAAATTTGTATATTAGAGGTTTTTTTTGCATTTTTATATTTAATTTTTTTTAATTTTATCATTTAATGTTAAGTTAATTAAGAATTAAACTTTATAATTTATTTTTATTTGATTTCTATGAAATTATCATCATGTTATTACTTGGATCACTAGCATGGTATGTTAACATGAGGCCACTGGAGTTGTTTTTTAAATTCTTTTATTAATTTTTCTTTTAACATTAGGTTGATTTATATTTAAGACTCGTAATTTGTTTTAATTTTTTTTATATTGGGTTATCTTGGTCTCATAATTTAGGTCACATGTTTAGTAGGTTAACTTGGATTGATACATGTAATTGTTTTCTTTTTTAATTGAATGTATTTTTTATGTTATCCCTTGGCATTGATTAGTTGAAAAATAAGCTTTACATTGTGGTTTGAATTTCAAAAATTGAAAAAAAAAATATTATTGGCATCAACTCCGACAATTAAAATAGTTTATCGATCTTGGTATCAAATGATTTCATTTGATGGGAAGAATTTAATTTAAGTGTGTTTTTACTTTGAAAATTACTAAAAAAACCAAATATGAGCTTAAAAAGATTTTTTGTTTCCAGTTCATTTTGAGATAATTTTTTAAGGCTATAAATAAACTTATCAAGGTGATTGTAGCGTTTTTCTAAGCGTTTTGAAATAAAAAATAGACTGAAAACTGGATTATGGGTAAAATTAGACTGAAAACTGGATTCGAACCCATATTGTCCTCAATCATTTGTTCGTGCCCATAATGTGTGTGTGTGTGTGTGTGTGTGTGTGTGTGTGTGTGGAGGCAGCACCCTTATCAGTGATAGCATAACATGATTGATTTTCGTTTTTTTATTTCATTTCCTGGTTTTACCGCTTTAATTTAGACTCGAACTCCCTAAACCCTAAACTTGCCAAGTCTAATTAATTAAAATTATCCAGATCTAGACGACTGGTTAAAACTTCACCAGGGAATCTTCATTAGTGTACAATAAATAAATAATTAAGGACGTCGTGTCTCGAGGATTAAATGACATGTAATTAACCATTGATCAAGGTAGGCCACAATTTTGTTATAGCATACCACAAAATTGGTAATGACTTAATATATCGCACAATTAACAATTATGTAATATGCAATCAAAACTATAAAAGGAGAAGCAACGTGCTTAAGAAATTTGTATTACACCATAATCACAAACGATCATAACCATGGCTCTCTCTTAGTAAGATTTAACTAACCCATGTCTTAAAAAATTCTCCAGATATGAATCATATTCTCTTGTCAATGAAGGATTAATTCGAAAACCATTGACGATCTATATGCACAACTGGGTGAAGTCAGGCACATCACTTGGATATTATTGTAAATTAAATTATCGATAACGATATCACTATAATTTAATGTGAACTTGAAGCCGGATTGGAGAGAATGCAATGACAGAATATATATATATATATATATATATATATATATATATACTAGTTTGAAGGCCCGCACTTCGTTGCGAGCGGAGCAAAATTTTTTTACAATTATTCAGATTAAAATATAATATTTTTATATGTAAGTTTGATATAATAAAACAAATCAAAATACCTTATTATAATAATATTAACATCGAAGTGTTAACTTCTAAAATTATCATCACTATTATTGTCAAAACAATAACAATTATTAAACTACCTCAAGAGGAATAAAAACAAAAACTCAAATTATTATTATTATTATTCTTAATATTAATATTATTATTGCGTTAATAAAAAAACAAAATTAAATCAAAGATTAAAAGAAGTCTAAAAACATTAACAAAAGAACAAATAAAAAAAATAAAAATTATTACTTGAAAAAAAATCATTTCAATTGAAAATTAAAAAAAATGATCGCACTACGTTGCGGGTTGAACAAACAAATTTTATGATTGCTGGGATTAAAGAAATTAATAGGATTTGTTGATCTAAAATTAAACTTTAATATATATACAAAATATAATATAATAAAACAAATTACCACGTCCTATTATAAAAATAGCAAAATCAAAGTCTTAACATCTAAAATTATTATTGCTATTACTGCCAAAACGATTAGAATTATCAAATTATCCTGAGAGAAAAAAAACTCAAAAATATTAACAAAAGAGTAAGTAAGAAAAATAATTAAATTTATTATTATTATTATTATTATTATTATTATTATTATTATTATTATTACCGTGTTGATAATGAATAAAAAACCAGAAATAAATGAAAGAAAAAAAATCCTAATAACTATAACAAAAGACCAGATAAAAAAATAAAATAAAAATTATCAGGAAAAAAAATTAATCTAACTTGAAAATAAAAAAAAATAAAAACCTAAAATAAAGAGCAAATGAAAAAATATAATAGATGACAAAACAAAAATAAAAATTATTAGATCAAAAAAATCATTTAATTTTAAAAATTTTAAAAATATATGTTCTCCATTGCAGGCTAAGCAAATAATTTTTATAGGATTTGCTGAATCAAAATCAAAATATAATATTTATATATGTGAAATTTAATATAATAAAATAGCTCAACACATCCTATTATAACAATAGCAAAATCAAAGTTTTAAAATCTAAAATTATCATTGCTCTTATTATTAAAACAATTAAAATTATCAAATTATCTTGAAAAAAAAATACTCAAAAACATTAACAAAAGAGTAAGTAAGAGAAACAATTAAATTATTATTATTATTATTATTATTATTATTATTATTATTATTATGTTAATAATAAAAGAAACAAAAATAAATGAAAGACTAAAAAAATCATAGAAACTTCAACAAAAGATCAAACAAAAAAATAAAATGAAAATGAAAATTATCATTGGTATTACTGTTAAAAGAAAAAAAATTTATCAAATTATCCCGAGATGAAAAAAATTTAAAAAACATTAACAAAAGAGTGAGCAAGAAAAAAAAATAAATTATTATTATTATTATGTTAATAATGAAAAAAATAAAATACTAAAAAAACCATAAAAATAACTGTTCAAAAAACCATAAAAATCATTGTTCAAAAAACCATAAAAAAAACAGGCACTATTCAAAAAACCTAAAAATCATCATTGGTATTACTGTTAAAAGAAAAAAATTTTATCAAATTATCCCGAGATGAAAAAAATTTAAAAAACATTAACAAAAGAGTGAGCAAGAAAAAAAAATATTAACTTATTATTATTATTATTATTATTATTATTATGTTAACAATGAAAAAAATAAAATATTAAAAAAATTATAAAATATTAAAAAAATCATAAAAATCACTGTTCAAAAAACCATAAAAATCATTGTTCAAAAAACCATAAAAAAAAGGCACTGTTCAAAAAACTTAAAAATCACTGTTCAAATAAATAAATAAAATGAAAAAAAAACAAAGAAAAAAAAAATGCTATTGAAGTCCACAGTGTTTTCACTCACAATATACAGTGAATTCCTAAAAGAAGTCTAAAAACATTAACAAAAGAGCAAATAAAAAATAAAAGATAAAACAAAAATAAAAATTATTACCTGGAAAAAGTCATTTCACTTGAAAATAATAAAAATTATCAAACTATACCGAGAAAAAAAACATCATCATTATTATTATTATAAAAGAATAAATAAATAAGTGAAAGATTAAAAAAATCGTAAAAATTTCAACAAAAGATCACACAAAAAAATAAAATAAAAATAAAAATTATTATTGTTATTACCATCAAAACAATAAAAATTATCAAATTATCATTGAAAAAACCTAAAAAACATCAACAAAGGAGTAAGCTAGAAAAACAATTAAATTATTATTATTATTTTTTGTGTTAATAATGAAAGGAAAAAAAATGAAAGACTAAAAAAATCCTAAAAATTTCAACAAAAAAAAGAATGAAAATAAAAATTTTCATTTTTATAACTGTTAAAAGAAAATTTTTTTATCAAATTATCCCGAGATGAAAAAAATATAAAAAACATTAACAAAAGAGTGAGTAAGAAAAAAATATTAAATTATTATTATTATTATGTTAATAATAAAAAACAATAAAATACTAAAAAAACCATAAAAATCACTGTTCAAAAACCCATAAAAATCATGGTTCAAAAAACCAAAAAAAAAAATATTGTTCAAAAAATCTAAAAATCATTGCTAAAAAAAATGAAAAAAAAAAGATAAGAAAAAAATTGTTCAAAAAAAATAAAAAAAACACTGTTCAAAAAAAAAAAAAGACACTGTTGAAATCAACAGTGTTTTCACTCAGGAGCTACAGTGAAACACTGAGCTCTTTTAATTATAGTTATAATATCTGGTTTTAATATTCGAAAACTAATGAAATATTACATGCAAAAAGACTTAGGCCGCGTTTCTCCAAGCTCAAAAATCTATGGTTATGTCAGCATTTGATAGTTGCAAGTCATCACATCATAGACAGAATTAGAGGCAAACTTCAAAAACGCGCGCCACAGATTTTTGTTAAAAAAAAAATATTTTTTATTTTAATTAAATATATTTTGGTATTTTCATATTATTTTAATGTGCTGATATCAAAAATAATTTTTAAAAAATAAAAAAACATCATTTTGATATATTTCAACATAAAAAACACTTTGAAAAGCTACCACAACAGCTCTCCCAGACAGGTTCCATGTAATCATCACCAAATAAAGCAATTTGGTAAAGCAAGTTCTTCTTTGGGTTTCTATTTTGGTCGGAAGATCTTCCATTGGAATGGATATGCCCTTACCGGTAAAAAAAATACACAAAAATAAGCCATGGTCTCTCATGCCACGGGCAGCGTTATCAGAAAATATCAGCTGCATTGTGTCATAGCAATTTTGTTTCAAGTCTGGCAATATTAAATAATGGTGCATTTCAGTCCCGTAATGTTCTATTACAGCTCTATTATGAGAAATAATCAAGTCACGATCATAAAGAATGTATGCTGGATTTAACAGAGTGACAATGGATAAGGCTTTCTGAATTATGCGTAGTGAAGAATGGACCCTCTCCAACTTGCAAAATGTTGTCTGTTAGTTTCTTTTCAGAAATATCCAAACAACTTCATCAACTTTATGGTAGCAGATAGCTGAAAACTACTCACCAATTATGTAGGTATTAGAATAACAATCAAGCCCTCACAAGAGGAGATCTATAGTAACTTCTCATTCATTGGCAGTTGCATCCTCGGACGGAGCACTTCCTCCATCTGCATATGAAGAAAGAGATGGTTGAGTTTCCTTGGCTCCTTGGGAGAAGATCAGACAGAGAAAAGCGATTCTCTAACACTACTAGTTATAGCTTTGGGTTACAGAATGATGATCAGGCATACCTTCACCATCTGCCGGGGCACAAGGAGACTTCCGATATCGTGTTTGCTGTTGTGTGGGCTGGAAAAAAGAAACAGAAAATACAAAAATAAGTGCCCAGTAAAAGATAGGCTAGCATTACGATAATAACACACACCCCCAGCAGAAAAATATACATATTCCTCACACAAATAAAAACTTGAGTGTGAAAAAACAAAAACCATTCAGGGTGTCTGCTGATCTGTCTTTTGTTAAATGGTGTTAGGCAAAAAATAGCAGGGAGGAAATCACAAGAATAGAAGGAGCCATTCATTCATGGTCTCAAATTCACTTGCATGACATCTACATCATGCCTTGAAGGCAACATCTCTATTTATGGTTACGTTGCCTTTCACTTTAAATTAAGGATTTAAAGAAAACAGCAAAATCGTTCAAAGTCATCAAGGAACCTTTGCTTGGAGCAATAAGGAGCAGACTTCAGAGCTGTTCATCAAAATAAATTAGGATAAATCAATCTTCTATCAGTGCAACTGTTTCCTCAGCAAAATGGAAATCCTCCAGAAATGATAGGAGTAAAGACTTTAATTTTATTGAGGTAAAATCCTCCAACCGAAGTATATAATGCACTACCTCATCCAACTTCTGATCGTTTCCTAGTGATTTTTAATGGTGGCGATCTTAAAGGGGCACAAACCCCTTTTCCACTTTGAGGATATGTGGTTGAAAGTAGATTGATTCTTTGATCAGGCCTTGATTCTGGAGCATCAGTTTATCAGGTGACCTTACCTTTTAGTTTTTCCTTGCTAAGAAGTAACTAGTTTTGGAGTTCGATCTTATGAGGTGTAATAGTGAAGTACCCTGAATTCTACTAGTGCAAAGCAGAAAGATTAGTTGGAGGGTGATGTCTAAAGCTTTAAAGATTTGAAAAGGAAATACCACAACCAAATATTTCCACATGATGACTACTTCTCACACGAGGAATAAACTTATTGGAATGTTAATGATTGATAAACTCACAGTTGAGAAACAATTTCTTCAGTGAAAAATATATGAGCTTTATGCAGTATTATCATTAAAAAATTAAGAAGACACCTATTGTTGGTTTAAAGAACTTCTAAGTTCAAAAGAACATTCTAGACATTGGCTCCAAATAAAAGCTTGCTTTTTCCCAGCAATCTCAGCCCAGTAAAGTCCTTTTTTTTTTATTTCCTAGTTTATCAAGGGAAGCAAGTCCAAGAAACTATCACACAACTCAATTTCTCCTTTGTATAGTTGACCCATCTCACCTCATTCCACATTCACATGAATATATGTTGGAAATACAACCCCTCTCTCGGAATTTTTGTTTTCATTTGTCCTTGTTTTTTTTTCATTGAGCCTGCATGTTGCAGAAAAGCACTAGCAGTGGTTGCAAGCCACTGACAATCTATCATTCGTTCGCCTATATCCCATTGTGAGCTCAAGAAAAACCTAAAACCAACTTCAAAATAACATTCACAGACCAATTATCTCAAAGTTATATTAATTTTCTCATGCTCCATAAATTTAATGCATCTTTAGACTGAACGAACTTAATTCTAATAATTTCCTTCTTTTAAACAGGCCATGAGATTTCAAAACAAATGAATAGCTAACTTCTTCAGCTTTTGAAGTAGTTCTATCCTCACCAATTTTATAAGTTAATAATACACACCAATTCACTCCTTAATACTGTCCATCATCAAGGGCTATAACATGTAGTTGAATACTTTTGCATGCAGATAGCAAAAATAATATGGCAAATGTCTGGTTACTATCATCACTAGTTTTTTCAGGTTTACAACAATTTCTTCAGAGAACACCAAAATGGGGCAAAAGAGATCTAGCTCAAGGCGAGTGTAAAATAGAGCATTAAAGGAGGAGAGACTGAATAGGAGAAAAAAGAATTCCTAAGAAATTAAACATCTAAAGCAGTGATCAAAAAAAACCAAGAGAAACTAATCTTCAACATTGTAAAATAGTTTCCAGATTCATTTAACTCTAGTTGTAGCTTATCTAGAAGACCCTTAGAGAAAACCTCCAACGTAATCTGCCAGCTCTCAACCTTCATTAGTAATAAAAAAACCACTCATGCCGTCTGGTTTATTTAATATCACTCACCACAGTCAAACATAAGAAAGGGTAGAATAAGCACAGCAAGTATTCACAAGTTTTCCTCTTTAACAAGGAAGGAAACAAAGAATGTGTCGATGATATCATTCACATATGTACCTGTAATTTAGGCCGTAGGGCTTCTAGTGGTCCTTTGGGCTTCTCAGCACCTTGCTTTTATTTATGATCATCAAATGACATTAGGTAAGCATCTTGATGCAACTAATTTTAAGTAAAATAACAGAAAAAAATACATGAAAAACAGTACCTTTCCAAGCGCCCAATCAGCAGAATCAAAGAATGCACGCTCGTGGTCCTAAAATTCAAATCATAACTTAGACAAAAATCACCAAAGACAAAATCTTTATAAAGAATCCAAACTTAGTACTAAGGCATCACCTTAGAAATAAGAGGTGGTTTCTTAGGCATTATTCCTCCATATTTCTTCTTTACAACTTCGTCCTACATAATAGAATTAACAAATAAATAGTTGAAAATTCTGCAAATAGAAAGTTGTTTAATCACGCAGTATATGTCTACAATAAACCATGCATATGATCAACTAGGAGGCAGAAAAGAAAGACAGACCTCCTGTTTAGCTGAAGGCATGTAACTTTTATCCTCTGAAAGATTCCCGTCAACCTGCTCTTGCTTGTTACCATCCTCCATACCTGAGCCAACCACAACAGTACAGCAGTTGTCATCATAAACAAACATCTTCCTCACATCAATCAAGTATCACAAATGCTCGTTCATACACGTGCCCACACGTGCCAAACTCAACAATAATTCCGGAAAATCACTGCTAAACCACATTCTTATAATCCGATTTTATTTAATTACTTTGCTCCTCTTGCATAAACAAAAAGAGAAAATCGTAAGATAATCGACAATATTTAATGAATTAATTGATTCACGAACCTTTTAAGCAATTAAAAAACTGATTAACCACAACATTAAACGCATAATAATTTAAACAACATTATAATTGAATGAAGAAGCAAATATAGAAAGAAAAAAAAAACATCACTCTATAAAATACTCTATTCAACGCAGAATTTTTGTAAAGAGCCGAAAAGAAGAGAGATGTGCTTTATCAAATTACACAGCGAAATACAAAACGAGAGATTTTAGTATTACCGATTATTAGCTCCGTGCTCCGATTTCAAATGTAGAGAGGGGAGAGAGAGAGACGATCATTCACAGAGGGATAATATTGTGATCGTTGGGATCCGGAGCCCGATCTGGATTCGGTGAACTATATTTTGTTTGGTAGATCATTCACCATATAGATCCAACCATCTTTCGTTCTAGTCCGGTTAGTTTGGTATTTTCAATTATATCCCTGGCTTTTTTTTTAAAGTAGCTCAATAGTAATAGAAAATAGAAAAAATAATAAAACATATTAAAACATTAATAAAATAAAAATATAATCTAATAGTAAATGGCTTAATCATAAGAGTTAGGATTAAAAGGTTTGCACCTCTTGTGATCTTAAATTCGAGCCTTATAGTTGCTAATATAATAATCATTAACTTCAAATCCCGTAAAATTAATCGAGATATGAATAAACTGTCTCAAACACTTGTAATAATAATAAATAAAAAAAAGTTATATATGACATGAGACTTGAGAGACTCTACTTGATTAAAATATTTTTGTAGCTTTTCACAAATCAGGCTGCTGCCACCACCCATTTACTGTATATAATTAAAGATATGTTATATACTTTCTCCTAATTTGATATTTTTGGTACTACTTCTATATTTTGACTATGTTAGTGTATATGGTTAGGGTTTTTTTTAGTTTAATTTAAATTTTGTTGAAATCAGGTATAAATTATGTTAATTAGTTATAAAATACATTAATTAAGTCGATAAATTACATTATTTAGAGATAAAAGTAATGAATTAGATTTTTGTAGAGATTATATTAGTGTTAAGTGTTTTATTGAATTTAACTATACATCTTTAATTATATCAATTAAGTTGATAAATTATGCTATTTACAACCTTCCCTAACTAAAGAAGAGTTTTTTCATGCTGTGGATCATCAGAAAACCAACATAGCCGCTACCCGGCCTGTTTTTGAATTCCAGCATTTGCATTCAGTGATTTTGCTTTACTGCAATCAAGATTGGCGATACTGAATATTGGTGCTTCAAATGACGATGATGCCTTCTATACTACAAGAACTTCGATTGCGAGTTTGGTGCGCGGTCCAAATTTGTTGAGAAAAAAGTGATTTCCCTTGTTCTCATGGCACTGCGAAACTCGCTGGCCTTCTTGAGAACGTTATCGAGAGATATGTCCAGTGTCATGGCTGTGGAAACCCTGGGCTGAGAAAATCGCCGCCAAAAGCCTGATCTTCCAGCTGAAATGTACTGTTTGTCGTTTGCGTCAGATGTTGCTATGAAGCTCACCACATTCACTGTGAAGAAACCTTCTGAAACAAAGAAACTGAAGAAGGAAGGTAAAAAGAGAAGGGATCTTCTAAAAGGATGCCCATGCAAAAGCTAGCTCGATCTACAGAAAAGAATGCAAACATTTCTGATGAGGAACACCAACTCGTAGCCAAGCTGATGAGGAGGAAGAAGTTGATGACGATGTCCAGAGGCCAACGCAATCAAAAGCAGCTGAGTACTGTTGCGACGTCTACAGATGAGATGAAGAAGAAAGCAAAGGCAGCCAGCAAAGAAAATGCCATTCCATGCGCGCTTCACCATCTCGAGAGGAGAAACCAGCATCTGAGAAAGGGAGTTTAAGGTGCTCATGAAATTCCTGTCGATGAGATGAAGGTGAACCTGAAGAAAGGAGTTTCTGCAAGCCAAATGCAGTCTTTTTATTGGTTTGCTTACTGGTCAGCGTAGGAAATGGAAAGTTTTTTCAAAGAATAATCTGGCTAAAAACTTTATTATTTTTTATTATCCCTTTTAAATAGAATTTTTTTTTATAATTGAAGTTGTACAACTTATATTATCTTATATTATTTTGTATTTAATTTTGTTGATTAGAATAGAAATAATAAAATTCAAAGTGATGATTATTTATTTAATATAATAAGATTATGATATCATGAGAAAAATACATTTTCGAAAAAAAAAAAGTTTTTTTTTCGTTTTAAATATCAAAATTTAAGAAGTGGAGGATGGAAGAAGTGGCCATGCACTGCTATGTATTGAATGCAAAATCTTATTATATTAAACAACATTAAGAAGAAGTTTATCCAGAGATAAATTACAAAAGTTAAAGATCAATCCAAGCTCGCAAATAACAGGAACCATTCCCATAAAGAAAGGAAATAAATCTTACAATGAAGAACATGAATTTCTGAGAATTCATTATCAAAAAGATTTTCTGAAAATTCCTACATGACAAGGAAGTCACGCCAAGCAATATCCCATTTCTCTTACTAAAATATATCTCATTTAAAATATATTCTGCTAGGATTTATCTTGAAAATTGAGTTACTATTTACGAGATGAAAAATTATTTAATTAAGGGAAAAAAATTACAGTTCCCCTAAACAGCACAACGATTCATAACTAGTGATGGAAAGATACAGTAATTGACAAGTTCTAAATGTAATTATCAGTAGCAGCAGCCAAGCAGATGAACCAGCAGTTTTCTGATAGCAGTTTAATCTCCTGACCAGATTAGCAAACACCTACGAATTGGAAAGTGATTTGTATCAACCTTAAACTGTGTATTGACATTTCTTCTTCTTCAGATGGCTGTCGCTGTGGGCTTGAAACAATCAATATTGCACAAACCAACAGATCTTATCATGCCCCCGAATCTGCCACCAGAAGAGTTCAATCATCAGTGAAGAAAAACCAGAACCGCATGCGCATGCCACCATGTTGGTCACAAAGGAAAAAGGAGCAAAAGAAAAGCATGCTATGAATGGGGAGCAGGAGCTCCTAGTTAGCTTACCGATCAATGCTATTCCTGGCTTTCTCATGCTGGTATGAACCAATGCTCTCTCTCTCAGGGCGATCCACGCTTTTTCTTGATCTCTCTCTCCTATCCGTGCTGGATCTTGATTTCTCTCTGCAGTCCATGCTTAGCCTAGGTTTTTCTTTTTGCTCAGCACTTAGCCTCCACTTGTCTCTCTGATCTACGCTTGATCTAGCAGCCTCTCTAAAATCTGTGCTCTTTCGATGATCCTCTGTTTGATACAGAATGGGCCCAGAAACATTTCTCAGACGAGATGATTTCTCAATGGCTGAAATGAACTTCTTGAGATGCTTGATGTATTGAGGGAAAAGCTCCAAGTCACAATGATTCCCTCCCTTCACCCATAATGGCTCATACTTCTCTTTACAACACTCCCAAAGCTGCTTACCGTGGGACCAATCCACGACATCATCAGCAGTTCCCTGCAAGCGACAGAAATCGCAAAGGAATGCAGCAGGTCAACACAGAGTAAACTTGACAAAAAAGACTTGGACAGAATGTTGCATGCTAGTAACCATGACACTTTTATACAGTATAACCTTCAATTTTCATTATCCAAATAAAGAGCCAAGTTCTGCATATTATGGCGGACAAGTTATGCACATGGTGAATGACATTAGTCAACTATCAACCTAACATGCACATTTATCTCACAAGACAACCAATTAAACTGTACACCAAAATACTATTGCTGAGCTTGTGATGTTCTTAAAATACCTTGTTTATACAGTACACCATATGAGTTTAAAGTATATTCTGTATTGACCCTTCTTTCTTTCTTTTTTGCATTATATTCACTATGCAAACAGCAGCATCTCCTAGTTCATTCAATTGATTATCCTCAATTTTTTGGACCTTTCAGAAGGGTTTCTCACCTTCATCAATGTTCTCGGCATTCAACACACTTTTCTTACTGCATTTCTTCATCGTTTTTTTTCCCGGCCTTTATTTCGGTATTCATTGTCCTTTCTTTAAGCAAATTATTTTCCTTTGGTGTCATAGCATTCTCCAGAGGATGTGATATGGAGTGTACTATCTGATAGAAACATGATGTTTCTATTCTGAAAACTGTAATTTTAAGAAATAAGCATGTTTAGACATCTGGTTACTAGTCTTTAGAATTTAAGATGGTTAGAGGTGATATTAAGACCTAGATTTACTCAAGATTAAGATGAGATTCTTCGAAACTCAGTATCTCTTGCAGCCTCTTCATTCTCTCAAAAGTTCTTGATTTTTTGCCATGAAAACTCAAAAGGTTTAATGGATGGTGAGTCTTGCTTCGATTGAAATAAATCCTACCTGACCCTATTCTTAAACTATATAGTTAGCTCCATGGATCTTTTTGCTCAAACTTAATCTGAACTATAGTTCAAGTTGATTACAAGATAGTCGAATCCCAATCGTTGGACAGAAAGTATTAAACATGTAGAATAGTTCAACATGATTACAGGATAGTTGAATCCCGATCATTGGAAAGAGGGTATTAAACATGTAGAAAGAACAGAGCATCTTTTCTAGAAATTGCCACAATCAGAAAAACAGTCCGAAATTCTGTTCCTAAAGCTAAAACTCATAACTGCATCATAAAATCATCCAGGCAACAGAATTTTCCAAAGTGTAATCCAGAATAAGCAAATGTGAGATTCTTTGGTGTAAACAGGAAGTTATTGCAAACAATTTCACTTCATGATTGCATTTCTAGGCTACTCACTTAAACTGATGCCTGTGATGTGTGGTCAAACCACGCATCTGGTACTGTCTATTATCATAAGACATGGCAACGACTCACCTCTTACCAATAAGTAACTGTAGTGGGGTAACTGTGTTTCGTGTTTATATGCACAGATGGGTTTTCCCAGCCAGTGTGGCCTCATGGGAAAGGATGATGGAGTGAAGAAGCATTATAGCAGCAGGTTATAACATCAGAAACATATCATAAAATTTAACCACCATTACCAATGCAAGGAAATACTTACATGAATCACCAGTACAGGACAATTGACCAAAGGTATTTTATCAATGTTCTGTGCCATAAAAAACAAGCAACCATTAAATTGCTGTAAAGTTGTGAATCGCAAACATACTGAAGACATCAAAGCTCTGCAGATGAGCATTCAATGATGAAAAATACCTTGTAGATGTCGAACCAATAAGTTTTCTTCACTGGATACATTACACGAAGACAAGAAGCAATAGGGCTGTGAAGAACCACAGCCCTTAACTTCGGTAACCGTGTTGCCAAATCTAAAGTGGGTCCACTCCCAACTGACTGTCCATATAAGATAACATCTTCTTCTTTCACCCCATATTTCTCTTCAAGGCACCTATATGCAGCTTCTATGTCAGCATATGTATTCTGCTCAGTTGGCTGTCCAAAAAGAACAGTGACACAACAAACAGTTCAGCTGTCTTCAAAAGAGTTCCAAACTAAAAATATTTCCAAAAAAACCAAGACCCCATTTGGCTTCAAGAAACAGTAACAAACTTTAACAACTAGATCCGAATCTCATTTTGGTTGTCCAACAATTGTCAATCAACTGAGAGGAAAATACGAGTCTAACACACTCTGGCACAACCATATGGTTTGCTAAATATTTTTTATGACTTGTTCAGCTTCTCAAACCAAATTTAAAAAAAAAAAAAAAAAATTGTGCAATTTCATTCCCTTATATTTCATCTCTTTCCATCACTGCCAAACAATCCAAAAACCAAATCTCCCAAGAAAAAGGAGACTATTTATATTCTCTACCCACATTTTCTCAATAACCAAACAAATCAATACGAACAAAAAAAATCAAATTCCAAAATTTAATTTCCTCCCCTTTTCCCGGCGACCAAACCAATCCCACCAAAAACAAGGACAAATTTTCTCTTCTTCTCAGCAATCAATCGCAACAACACCAACCAAAGCAGTTTTTAAGAAAAAAAACAAAAAACAAAATCTAATCAAAATATTGTACCTTTCCAGTTGACTTTCCGTACCCGCTATAATCATACCTGCATAAATACACAACAAAAACATCAGCGCTAAAAGTTCTTTTGTTTTATAAAAAAAGTGACAACTTTGAACAAGTGAACTGACCCCATCAAGTTAACACGGAGATGCAAACTGAGCTCACAAAACAAATCGTACATCTGTCCTAGATCAGCTGCATTTCCATGCGAGTATAGCACCGTCAACGACGCCGCAGGATTCTTAAAATACACCGCCACCACCTGATTCCCTCTCTTCGTATCCAATCTCAACACATCAACGTTTTTTCTATTATTATTATTATTACGTACAGATACCCCCGTCACCATCCTTAAATTCTTCCCACAATCCTCCGCCTCCTCCTCCTCCTCCAACTCATACGATGGCGGACTCGGCGGGAAAAACGCGAACTTCGCCGCCATCGTCGATGTCACCGCCCCCATAATAAAGTAGAACCAGTAACTCGAGTACTGTTAGTTAGATTCAGTTACAATCCAACAGTGGAAGAAATCAAATCTGATATGACAAGATAAGTCAGGGGGATGTTTGGCCGGAGAAATAGTGGAAGGGAAGGAAAAGGGATTTGTGTTTTGGGAGAGGGAAAGGGGAGGAGATTCCGGCGAGGGATAAGGAAGGGAAGCACGTGTGATTAGATACGTAAGTGGAGAAGGCTTAAAACAGGGGAGATGGAGATTGTGTGACCGTGACGGTGATGGTGATGTTAAATTTGGACAAAGACACGTGTCCTTATGGGAAGAGGTGAGGGGATGATGTGTTTGGTTTGGTCTTTTCCCAGCTTTCATTAAGTGGCCTTTTGGTTTGGTCCGTCAAACATAATAATGTTTGGGTGATTGCATTTATGAGGTTGTTTTCGTATTCTCTTAAGCATGATTAATTTCGGAGCATGGTACGGTGTCCAAGTTATTAATTCTGTTTTGTTCCGTTGTGAATAGTAGAAATATTTTGTTTCATTAATAAAATCAAAATAAAATAGTATTGTTTTTATTTCAATTTTAATTTCAATTCGTTTCAGAAATTTCGGCCAAATTCCAGTTAAAATATCTCTGTTTCATTCCGGATATGCCGTTTCGGTCTTAAAATCTTCTTTATTTTAATTAATTTGTTATTTATCTTGAATTTTAATTATGCTTGTTAAATTAATATTTTAATTATATATATATATATATATGAACAGTACAACCCCGAAACAGCACGCCGAAAATACTTCAAAACTGAAACGTTCCGTACCAATAGAAAAACCGGAACGGTATTGACAACATTGGTCCTAGTATCTTTATTTTTTTCTTCTTTCTTTGTTTGTTTGTTTTATTGTCAATATCATTTTAAAAATATTTGTTTAAAAATAATAATATTTAAAAATATATTAATTTAATATATTTTTAAATAAAAATTATTTTAAAAACACAACATCTATACATGTAAACAAGCCCTACCTATATCCTGGGTGTATTATGGCTTTGATTTGTCTAGCAAAAAATTGTATTGTTGATTTTTTATTAAAATAATATTATTTTTTTATGTTGATTTAAATTGATTTATAAAGTGTTTAGAATTACAGTAATAGTTGTCTTTTAAAATATATTTTATTCATAAATACATCAAAATAATTTTATTTATTATTAAAATTTTATTTTTGATATCTACACAATAAAAAGATTCAAAAATATTCAAAAAAAATAATTTAAATAAAAAATTAATAAACTCTCTCGAATACTAGCTTTAAAATTTTAAACTCAAAAATACAAATAATAACATTTTTTTTAATCACCAAAACAACATCTTAAATTTATATAAACTCTCTCCTTGTTGAATTCAATTTAAGGTCACATGTTGTCTCATCTTTGTCCATCATCCATCATCACTATAATTATTCAACCTAGACAACTTAAAAAGTATATAATTAATATGATATTTGATACTGTATTTTAAAAATATTTTTGAAAAAAAATAAAAAAAATATTTTTTTTAAATTAATTTTTTTAATTTTTTTAAATTATATTCGTATGTTTATGTCAAAATATTTTTTAAAAATAAAAAATATTATTTAAATTTATTTTTAAATAAAAAAATATTTTAAAAAATAAATCACTGTGAACCTCCCACATTAAGGGTCCAAGCTGTCTCGTCCTCGGCCAGCATCGCTGCAATTATTAAATTTTGACAACTAAAAGGTGGATAACTGGAGCCAAACTTGAAGAGGTGCTTTTATGCTACATTATGTTCCTGTTCATATTTTTAATTCAAAAGAAAAAAAACAGTTATATGGTGGTGTTAGTTAAACCTAAACTTTGAATACTTTCTGCTTGTTTTTTAAAGTATTTATAATTTATAAATATATTAAAAATATATATTTTATTTTTTAAAAATAATATTTTTAATATCAGAATATTAAAATAATTTTAAAACATTAAAAAAAATTAATTTTCAATAAAAAAATTAAAAACTCTTTTGAAAAGCAAAAAAAAAAAAAAGAGGCTCAAAACAATATACAAGGAAGCAATAAATAGCCATACCTAGTTAAATAAAACATACATGCTGCTAGGTCATATATGGTTAAATAAAGACAATTTCTAGAGTATCTTAATGATTTTCACCATTCATAGACAGGTTCTGCCATATATTAAATATATATATATATTTATTGAATCATGGAAAAAGATTTCCATACATGCTACATTTGGTTTATGTTACATATGTCCACCAATGAGGAATGTGGCATTATTTTAAAAATTAAATCGACCAATTTCCCATATATAATTGTTTAATAATTGTCAAGGTAAAGCTGAGTGCATCTCACGTCCAAAGCTGTTCAAATTGTCGGCAGATTATAGATGGGAAATTGAAGTTCAATTTCCTTTAGTGGCTATAATTAATTGATTTGGACAATTGCAACACACGAGCTCTTAATATCTTTCAAAATTGCAATTATTTATAACTTAGTTTCTGTTTGGTATTGTTTTTTTTAATAATTATTATTATTTTAAATTATATTTTTGTTATTTTTAAATTATTTTAATATGCTGAAGTATGAAATAATCTCTAAATAATAATAATAATTTAATATATTTATAGACAAAAAATACTTTAAAAATAACCTCTCCGGCTATCTCAAATAGAGACTTAATCCTTTAGGTTAGGTTAAGGATATTGATAGATTAGTTTTCAGAGTTTTTAAGAATATTTATTTATTTTATGTATTTTTAAATTCAATATTCATAAATTAATCAATTTCGTTGATATGATGTCCTCTTGAATTCTTTTTAATATCAGAAATTTGAATTGCTTTAGTTTGTATAGGGATCAATTTCTTTGTTGGTTTGAGGTTAAATTTGAGTTTTAATCGGATTAATTTATTAGGTGGTTTAATATTAAATTGATCTAGATTAAACCTTGAGTTATTAGAGTTTTAAATTGTTTTGTTGGACAAGATAATTTTTTTATGGTATTCAAGCTGTAATTAATGGTATATTATAATTTATAAGTTACAACTTGATCCATTAATTAATTTATTATGTCATCAAATTCAAAAAATTAATTATATTGAGAATTTAAATGGAAACTATTATTTTGCTAAATATTTAAATTAATGTAATTATTGTAAATTGTCTGTTAGAGTCCTTTCTAACTTTATTCGGGCGCATCACCATATTTATATAATACTTAATGCATTATCGAGATAAGAAAATTAGAACAAACTTTTTGAGTTATGGAAAAAATATAAAATTATTTTATTTTATATTAATAAATTTTGTAAACATAAATACTATTTCTAAAAGGAAGCTAATTATAATAATCAACCAATTATTACTATAGATATGAGAAATAAAAGCTAAAAACAAATATCATCTCCTATTAATATGGCTAATTTCTTGCTTTTATAAATTAATAAATTTAAATTTACTTTTCAATATGTAACAAGTTATATTAATCATATCTTAGGGATTAGATTTGAAACTTGAATTGAAAAAAAAAAATAGGTTCTTTGACAAATTCATTTAAAATCAACATCAATGTTAGTCCTTACCAAAAAAAAATTCATTTAATTTTCCATATTAGAATCAAAAAGAAATAATTGCAATGATTTGAGTTTTTAGAAAAGTAATTATTTCCTTTTAATTTCCCTTATTGATAGCTGTTTTTGACAGAAACTTAGATACAAATATTAATTTTTTGGATTTAATTATATAGAATGATAACATGATATATTAATTAATAACCTATAAGACAAGACTATTACCAATTTGAACACTTAAAATTTCCTGATTAGACTAAGTGTATATTCAGCTTTCTATTTTAAAAGTGTTTTTTTTAATCTAAATTTTTTTTATTTTATTTTAAAGTATATTTTTAAATTATTTTGATATACTTATATCAAAAATAATTTTTAAAAAATAAAAATAATAATTTTAATACATATATAACTGAAAAATACTTTGAAAAATAATTCTCTCGAAATTCTTTTTGGCCCTTCTGAATTAACAATGGAACTCATGAACCCTTTTATTTATTTAATTTTAATATTTTTTTTTAGATTTTTTAATAGTCCTTAAATAAATTGAATCACGTAGGACAACACCCACATTATTTAATTTAGGTTGAAAGGTTTGTTTCCGGACCTTCCATGATAAATCAAGTTTGATATTCTGGCATCTGATTTTTATTATTGACCCACAACACAGCGTCTTACTGTAAACTAATTAAATCGGGGCTTGTTACCTTATTTGGGACCCTATTCATCAACTTGAACGGTTCACGCCCTAGAAAATGACGAGAGAAGAGCATCATCTATCAAATACATGGAGACTTTATTTAATTTTCTGAATTCGAGAAAATTTTATTTATAAAAGGTATATTTTATGGGTTTAAGAAAGCGAGGAAAATTCTAATTGTTCTAATTTTTTATAAAAAATATATGTCATGACTTGAACTCAAGATCTGCTGTGCAGATATTAAATCTTGTGCGATCATGCCACACCCATTGGAAACTATGGTAATTTTAGATGTTTTTAAATTATTTTCATGTCAAAAATATTTTTTAAATAAAATTATTTAGATATATATATAGGAGTAAAAATCCCTTTTAGAAGTAAACTAAATCAGATTTAAAAACAGTAACCTAGATTATAGATGCGGTTACTTTTTAAAGTGCTTTTCGTTTAGAAATACATCAAAATGATATTTTTTAAAAAAAAAAAATTATTTTTAATATCAGCACATCAAAATAATTTAAAAACATTAAAAAAAATTATTTTAAAAAAAATCAACCACAACCAAACACGAATTTAACCTCGGTACCAAATACTTACTTAATGTTCTTCACCACAGCTATCAAAAGTAGTCACGAGTGCGGTCAGAAGTTCACTGCCTGAGTTCCTTTGCAGGTAAGGATTTGAAGTGACGGTAATTTTTTATTTAAAAACAATAAGTGTAAATTCATAGCGTATCAAGCAGGAAAATTCTAAATATGATACGAGTAAAAAATTAGATTATAAGATGACGATAAATTTTCAACTTTGCTTTCTTGAATGCAAACAAAGAATAGAAAACGAGAAGAAATCTTTGATAATGTTATTAAGATGGTATTTGAGATTGTGTTTTAAAAATGTTTTTTAAAATTTTTTATTTTTATTTTTAATTTTAAATTAAAAAAATTATATTTATAATACAAAATATTATTTTGAACTGCAACCACAATCCTAAATAGATACTAAATCTAACTTAACCGATCAATTTTAAAACTTTTAAATTTAATAGTTTTGTCTAGTTTAATCTTTAAATTAAAATGTGTGAGAATTCACATCATATAATATAATATAGGTGATTTAGTGGTTTTAAATGTAATTTGAATGGTATGTAAAAATATACTTTGATTTTAAATAAAAAATTTAAAATATATTTTTTAAAATATTAAAACTATAATATATTAAATTGACTCTAATTAACATGGTAAGTTTTTACCGGAGGTCATGTATGTGGCTGTAATGAGCTAACCTCGTTGTACCATCTATCTTTTATATCCCCTATCTTTTTCTCTCGGGTTGAGCTTTCATTGAGCTAGGTGAAATGAAATTCATTATTAAATTAAAGAGTATTTAGAGAAATTATCGTGATGATGATTTTTTCACACTTCGTGTCCCATCACCCCCGGATTGGGGAGATAATGACGCGCGGTGAAAATAAGGATGTTTTATAGTCGTAAAAATTAGATCTATAATTATCAGGAGTCGCCACCTAGTATTAAGGTCACTAGGAACCTATTGGTCTGCGAGAGTCTGGATAAGGGGACTTGTTATGTAAGGGGAAGACACATCACCCACAGTGCACCTTACCTAAGGTAAACTGCATTGTTGTTTGGTTGGTTTTTTCTAAGTTTTTTTTACACTGCATTTAAAAAAACACTTTTTTTTTACAGGTATACTTTACAATGTAATTTTACACAGCGGTTAGAAAATCTTTTTGTTATCTACGGATGTACTTTACAATGTAAATTTACACCGTAGTTAAAATCTTTATTTTTAATCCATGAATGTATTTTACAATGTAAATTTACACCCTAATAGATGAGACAAAAATAGTTATAAATATATTTGATATTTTGGTCAAATTTCAACGGATAATCATAAACTGGTTACGATACCCAATTTTCATTTTGAAATATGAGAAAGATGCATATATTTTTTTTTATGAAAAATATGATGAGAAAAACTTTTAAATTTGGCCGTATGCACGAAAATTATGTTTTTGAAACATATTTTTATGTTTTTGAGATTTTTGTAATGATGATAATAGTAATAAATAAATAAATATATAAAAATATTTTTTATGTCAATTTGTATTTTTTACTTTTTTATTTTTTGGAGCTAGACTGGCAGCCTGCCTTGCTTGGGCTAGGCTTCTAGTCCGGATGGGCTGGAAGCCTAGTTGGTTTTGGGCTGGACTTCCATTTCTCATTGGCTGGAAGCCCGATTTGCTTTGAAGGTTGGGCTGGGTTCAAAACCCAACCCATCTTCTTCAGCGATCGACCCACACACAAAGTCCGGCCCAATCATCCACTGTTCACAGATGTGAACAGTGGGATGCAAATGACGTTCCACCGTTCATATGCAGTGAACAGCAAAGACGGGGATGGTGAACAGTGAAGGGGAGTTTTTCAACCGTGACGAACGCCATACGTATTAGTACCATTGGGTAGATGAGATCGAGGTGGTCATCTTGGTGGTTGTGACGTTGTCAACGATGGCCTGTGGTGGCCGAAGGGAGCTTTCAAAGTCGATGGGGTTTATGTTGCAGCTGTTACAACCGTCATCATAGCTTCACCTGAAAAGTGTGGTTTGGTTGCTAATATGCAGGGGAGGTTCATGGTGGTGATGAGAGTGGTGTTAGGTGGTTGAATGGGCTTTAACAATGGAGAGAGAGAGTTCAATAGAAACGATTCTGAGAGAGAGAGATTGTAGACCGACAGAAAAAGAGAGGGAGCTGGTTGTTGGGAATGATGGTGTGGTTTACATTTGTTTTGCTTGTTTTTTATGCTAGAAATCTCTATAAATCCTCCTAAAATTTCCTCTTTTCTCTTTGTTTTCTGTTTTTTTCTTCGTTTTTCCCTCTCGGTTCTTCCTCTCCTATGCAGTGCTCATGGCTGCCTTTTATAGAAGAACCTGGCCTACTACAATGGCTGGCTGGTCGGTGACATGGCGACCTGCAACAATGACATGGTGCTTACTGCTAATGGGTTGTCGGGCGGCGTGGTGGCTGGTTGGCAGCGCAGGTGAAGGTGGAAAAGGCAGCGGTCGGGTGCAGTGGATAAGGCTGAGTTGCAGTTTGGTCCTTCAATTTATAATTGCACCCTCAAGTGGATTTAAATTTGTAATTTTATGTAATTGTACCCCTTTCAAAGTTTCAAAATTAGCCTTAAATGTGCACGTCTTTTTTTATTTTGGTCCCTAGCTTTTGATTTATGCAATTTGACATTTTATTGACCATTAAACTCTCAATTATGTTCAATTTGACCCCTAATTTCGCAAAATTAGCTTGGAAAAATTCAATTGAGTCTCCAAAAATTCCAATCTTTTCAATTGAGCTCAAATTAAATTCAAGAATTTGATTTTTCATCAATTAAGCTCTTAATAAAATTAATTTGACCAATTTAAAGCATAATTAAGTTCTTGCACTTAATTAAATTCTTCAATTGGATCCTAAATTAATTCATAAACATAATAATACTTTAAATTAGGCCATGATAAAATCAAATTGGCCTATAAAAAATATAATTATGATTTTTGACTTAATTTTTACCTTGAATTTCTATTTTTTTTCTCATTTTTGGGCACAAAAAAGATATGATTCAGCTTAGAAAATATTCAAAATTTTCACCGTGATTCTACTGACACCAAACCCTTTTTTCTGTTATTTTTATTTTATTTGGGGAGTAACACAAAAATTAGGTTACGACAGAAATAGACACTTAATTACTAATAAATAATTATTTAGCTGTGTAATTAATATGTTAGGATGCGAGGAAGGTCGCAACAATAGAGAAACACTTGGTTTATTTTCTTTCCCCCAGGGATGCATTGTTTCCAAAGTTTTCAATTAAATTCTATTTAATTTTATCAAAGCCATAATCCCACGCTCTGCTATGGGGATTAAAATTTTTTTATCTAGTTTTAATATATATAATATCTTATTTTGTATTTCATTTTTCATTTTTTGGGTTTAGTTTTGATCCCTTGATTTTTTCGGTCCTTCTCAGATAATTTTTTATTTTTTATTTGTATCTATACACCTTTATTCTTAGTTTAAATTTTAAATTTTAATTGTTATTTTTATTTGTATTAAATGTAGTATGTGTTAAAAAACATAGTAAACTTAGCTTTCGTGGTGTAAAATGAAAGTGAAACTCTTTCTTATACATGTATAGTTTAACGTGAAATGTTTGAAACACCCCGTAAGTAACTCTTTCATTTTGTCTTATTTGAGGTTACAAAAGTTATTTTACTGTACATTAAAAATATGAAATCATCGGAACACCCCCACTAACAATTCTTGATTTTATCTTATTTGAGGATATTATAATTATTATACTCTGCATAGAAATGGAAAAAATAGAAATACCTCTAATACCATGATATTATTTTAAATGCATTTTATATAATAAAATGAATATATAAAAAACTAATATATATTTTTAGATGTTCTATAGTGCCACACACATTGTCCGAAATGTGTGTGGGCTCAGAAATTGATGGCATGCTCGAAGACGTGCCAACAATACCATGATAAAAGAATATATTTAAAAATTGATAAATTATCAATTCACCCTTATAACCAACTCATGGATTTTGTCTTACAGGGGATATATACGTACTTATACAACTCGTGATGCGCGTTAGCTGATTTGGACACTCTAGTTATAATAAAAGGAGTCCAGGGATTTGTCCTGGTGCACGCAAGCTAGTCTGGACACCTCGGCTATAAAAAAATTTAGGTCCATAAATTAGTTGTGGTGCGCTTAAGCTGACTCAAACACCACGATTATAAAAAAACAAAAAAATATATAGGTAAAAAAAAAGACTAAAATCAAGAAAAAATGTCTAAAAATAAAAATAAAAAAAGCATAATCAGAAAAGAAAAAAACACTATAGTGAAATGCACTGTAGTAACCCACAATGAAATGTGTGGAGAGCTACGGTATTTTCCCCTTACCATTTATATGGATAATCTTTTGAAAAGAAAAAAACAAAAAACAAATATTGTTATTTTTGCAAAACAAAACCATAACTCTATGAAAAAATGAGTTGAGCTCGACTATTTCCACAAGTTCTGAATTTAATGATCATGACTCGAACATGAGATGATAGAAAAAATAAATCACTTAATATCAAACTTTTATCACCGAGCCACTTACCATATAATTTTTTTTTTTTTAGCTTAATAGTAGATAAGGAGAAGTTTAAAACAACACAACAATGATGAAACTGTATCCTATTTAACTTGAATTTAAGCTATGATATTTATAGATTCAAATATATATGGAATTTCTTTTATAGAGAAATTATTTAATATTATGATATAACAAAAGTTCTAATCACCTAAAAAAAATTGTTATCTGGTTAACCAAATAAATTTTGCATCCGACACATAATTACGTTTCAGACTTTAATTATATAGAAACTAAAATATCATGTTTTTTTATTTATTTATAAAAACATATTATTTATTTATTTTTCATGCAAGCATCCATTTTATATATTTTTTAATTAAATATAAAAACAACCTTAAATACCCTTGCAGGATGGAGCTGAGATCTTTTGTAGACTCTCCCAGACCCAGCAAACCTCCCAGAGAGACCAAGCTTTATTTATATCCACCAACAAGCAGTGCAAAAATTAATGGAGCCTTCGATAGAAGATGAGCAGCATGTAGTGGAGCCTAATATATTTATCTGTGAATCTCTTGTATTTGTAAATTGTAAACGTATTTTTTAAAAAAATTAAATTAAATTATTATATTTTATTTTTTTATGTTTTTTAATAATTTTAATATGATGATGTCAATTTTTTTTAAAAAATAAAATAAATATTATTTTGATATATTTTTTTAATAAAAAATACTTTGAAAAATAATTTTCAATCAGAAGATTCAGTCAAAATTACACACACACACACATATATAAAAGTGAAGAAAGAATTTGATTGGAAATTTAAGAGCATCAAGGATCTAATTGAGATAATAAAACAAGTACGGGGATGTAACTAAAACTAACCTTAAAGACTGGGGACTTTTTCGGGGTTTTTCCAAAATGATATTATTAAATTTTAAACTTTTTTTGGGCCCAAAAACAGTGGCAATAAATTAAACACCATCTGGAGTTTCTGAGTTAGGGTTCTTTCTCTTCTTTCTATGCCAGATTTCTGCTTGTTTCAGTCCTGTCATGGTGATCGTCACCAAGAAAATTAGTAACAAATATATTGCATCTAAAGGTAACTCAATTCTAATCCACCAACAAAGCTTCCATTTTTATGTTCTCACTTTGATGTTTGGCCTGTATTTTTTCTTTGAAATCATTTTATTTTGTTCAGGTTCTGGATCTAACTGAAAATTAGGTTTATTTTTAAGAAAAAAATCTGAAATAAAATGCAATCTGTAGTCAATGATTGTTGAAATTCTGTTGTTTGGATTAATGGGTTTTGTTTCCTGATGCCTGAAGTCTTCTTCTGGAGTATAAAGTTTGTCTTTTTGCTTCATGTGCAGTGAATTAGAGCTTACATCTGGTGTTTGGAGTAGCACTGTTATTGTACGATTAGGGTCTAGGGTTCTTCGGGTTTTGAGAACTTAGCCATGGATGATAGTCCCGGAGAATCATCTGCATCTGGGTCTATTGTATCTGATTGTCATTCGTTGAAATTTGGGGGTTTGCACAATTACGATGGTTGTCCAAGGCAAGAGTCACCAACTAGAATTGGTGAGTCGAGGAGTGCAAGTCCTATCGGTTGTGTTGGATCAAGGAATACCAGCCCTTCTCGGCAAAAGGTGATTAAGACCAAGCCTCGTGGTTTAGACGAGGAAATGGTAGCTACATTTGGTAAGGTTGTTCACCCGGATGTTCAAATGGAGGATGACATATGGGCAATGTTGCCTGAGGATCTGTTGAATGAGATTTTATTAAGGGTTCCTCCATTCATGATTTTTCGTCTCCGATCAGTTTGTAAAAGGTGGAATTCAATTCTCCAAGATAGTAGTTTTCTTAAATTTCATTCACAAGTGCCCTCTCATGGGCCTTGTCTTTTGACATTTTGGAAGAACTTGCAGACCCCGCAATGTTCAGTTTTCAGCTTGCCCCTGAAAGCTTGGTATAGAATCCCGCTTGCATTTTTGCCACAGTGGGCATTTTGGTTGGTTGGTTCTTCAGGAGGCCTTGTTTGTTTTTCTGGACTTGATGGGATAACTTTCAAAACTCTAGTTTGTAATCCACTCACACAAACTTGGAGAACATTACCAGGCATGCATTATAATCAGCAAAGGCAGTTGATAATGGTTGTGGATAGAGTAGACCGCTCATTCAAAGTGATAGCCACTGGTGATATTTATGGGGACAGGTCATTGCCTACTGAAGTGTATGATTCAAAACTTGATAGATGGTCACTTCACCAGATAATGCCTGCAGTCAACCTTTGCTCCTCAAAGATGGCATATTGTGACTCAAGATTGTACCTGGAAACCCTTTCTCCACTTGGTTTGATGATGTATAGGCTTGACCCCGGTTACTGGGAACACATTCCAGCAAGATTCCCCAGGTCCTTGCTGGATGGATATCTGGTAGCTGGCACTCAGAAGCGTCTGTTTTTGGTTGGAAGGATTGGCCTGTATAGTAATCATCAGAGTATGAGGATTTGGGAACTGGATCATGCAAAAATTACTTGGGTGGAGATTAGCAGGATGCCACCAAAGTATTTTCGAGCTCTGTTGAGGTTATCAGCTGAAAAATTTGAGTGCTTTGGACAGGATAACTTGATTTGCTTTACATCTTGGAATCAAGGAAAAGGCCTTCTATATGATGTGGATAAGAAGGTCTGGTCTTGGATTGCTGGATGTGCTCTTCAGTCATACAACAGCCAGGTCTGTTTCTATGAGCCAAGATTTGATGCGTCCATCTGTTGAGCTGGAATTCTTGCTCTCTCTCAATGCTCTGCTCTCTCTTCAGAATATTCAATAACAAGGCTTTTTTCTATTGGCTGATTGTGATTAATGAGTTCAGTTCCTTCAGCTTTTGTAATTATTCTTCATCTAAGGAATCATTTCATGTCACTGAGTTCTCTTATCTGCTAACGATTGTATGACTTGGAATCAAGATATTATGATGCCTTTGGCTTGCTGCACCCAATTTGTTTGTTGAAGGGTTGAATTTGTTGAAGAAGGTGCTCAATGGATAATGATATCTTGGGGAAAATTTGTAAGAAGATTCTCTCATTTCCAGCTTTTGTGCATCTCTGTAATATCAAATCACATGATTTGCTACTATTTAAGCATATAATTCTTGGCTAGAACCGTCTCTTGTTTATCAATATTGCCATTCCTGAAGGAGTCTTTTCTTCTGGGGTGGGCAACATTTCTTGCACCCGGACACATGCTGGTAGTTTCTACAAAAAAAAAAAAATGTTTAGCATTATTATCACAGCGGTAACATGTGAATGATGATGCTTTCTTGCTTATCGAACCCCTCCCCCCCGGGTAAAATTCTCCACTTTTGATGGTTCTGTTGTGCCGACATGTCCATGCTCCATCTGCAAATATTCCAGGTTCAAAACTTTAATTTTCATAATCTGGATGTGCCTAGTGTACAAATTGCACATGACTAAAATGGGATAAGGAAGAGGGGAGATGCTTGATTATCAGGCGACGGAATCATTGCACAGACATGTGTTTGTTCTTCACTTTGGTAGTAGTGTTTTGCAAATATAGAAATTCAATAGATTTATTTTATGTCCATGAATTTTCAATCGTGCATGTTGTATTCTGTATATCTGTCACTTCTGTTCCAAAACGTTGTCAAAACACATCATTAGTTATATGTCCCTTCAAGATGTGCCGGCTGGACAAGTTGACAACTAAACTATATACAGACACCATCCCTTTTAAGCCACTCTATATGGTTCATAATCTGCAGCAGCTTAGTCAACGTTCTCTCTTACCATCTTTTTATCACAAATATTTTGCTACGCCGACTTTAATTACAATCCGTGAACACAAAAGTTTTGCACATATGAGTTTGGATTCGGATCTTGCTTTCTTAAATCAAATCAAGAGAGCGTACACATTAGAGAACTACAAGACTTTATCCACTGCAAATATTGCTGCTGAGGGAATCAGCAGTGTGATCCTGTTCCATGCTGCCTTTTATTTCTGCATGTATGGTTGTAGAGCAGCCTCATCTTCAATCAAATCAAGGAACTGATGGTGGATGGTTTTTGAATGTCCTTCCTCAATTTTTTTTACTTTTCAAATTGGGCCTTGGTAGATGTTCACACAATTTTGGGTGGAGTATTTCTTCGTCTCCGAATTATAAGTGAGATTAGAATTTAGTCACTGAGATTTTACCTCCTCAAGTCTCACTCTAAGTGTATTCTTTCTAGGGATAATTACACTAGTAGTACACCAACTTTACATCCTTTTCAATCAAATACATTCCTGTTGCTCTGTTATCTGAAGATGTGTGCTCAAGTGCATAAACTTTAATGTTTCTCATTCTAATACATGGTTTTTTTTATTATGCCATTTAACTATTTTGGTCAATTTTCATTTTCTACCTTGTTTTTTCTTAGTAATAGTTCTCTCCAAAATAATGCTATATTTAATTAATGAAAATTATTAAAATTTAATAAACCCTTTTAAAAAGAAAAGCCCTTTAATTAATTGTAACCTATCTACATTCTACACTGAGGTTAAAAAAATCTAATGATTAATCAAAACTTATAACTATTCCTTTAGTAAAGGTTAAAGGAAACTTGAGTGAACAATGGATGAATTAATGGAAGTATTTTATTAGAGGTTTTAAAAATGTAGGTGTACTTAAATGAAATAAAATAAAACCTGTCTGTTTGAAAGTGTAATTGCGATTGTTTTTAAAGTGTTTTTTGTTTAGAAATGTATCAAAATAATATATATTTTTTATTTTTTATAAATTATTTTTGACATCAGCACATCAAATTGATCTAAAATACACAAAAAAAAATTTAATTTTTTTCAAAAACACTCCCAATCACTAACTCAATTGAAAAAAGCAGTAGAATTGATGACCTAGTAATGCAATTATCCCATTCTTTTTTATGAATGGGCTAAAGCTTTGGAAAAACACAAACCAGGAGTTATTAAATAGGTTTTAGAAGCTTGTTAAATAAAAACTGTTGAGAAATTCACTATACACGCATGCACTATTCCTCCCATCACAATTATCTGTGCATTGGATTAGTGTGTTTTTTTTTTTGGTTATCAAACTTTTTTTCTCTTTAATTACGTCCTTTTTATATGTTGTTTTGGGTTTTTTTTTTCCTTCTAGTTGGTAGCCTTTTATCTTTACCAATTGTTAAAATTTTAAAGGTTTTATCAGATTTTGAAAATTACTTGAAGACCAATTTAATCAAATGTATTTTGAATTAATAGTAGATAGGCACAATTAAAAAAAGTACCTTTTGGTCCACTTCATTTCCTTTGACTTCTTTTCCAGTCCCTATAGTATTTGATATTGTAATTATATTAAAAAAATTATTTTGTTTATTTTTAGTCCATAAGTTTGATAGAGCAGAGAGTCGTCAATAAGAGCACAAAAAAAAAGGTTATTGAGTGGTTATATTGTAATGACAAAAAAACATATCATGATGTTAATTGGGATTTTATTTGACAAGAAAAGTTTTATTAGTATCGATTTTAGTCTTTATCTTACAAAAATAATAAGTCAGGATTCTACTTAATTTTTGAATTTTATCCAATTTAATGGTGATTTAAGGATATAAATGAGTTATTAAGATGTTCATAATATTTTTTAGGTGTTTAAATGAAAAAAAAAGGTTTTAAAAGACCTTTTTCAACTCTTACAAATTAAAAACACAACTTTCCAACTATTTAAGGTTGCTGAATTTCAACCAATTAATGACCCTTTGTTTTTCCAATTTAGATTACGCGTCTTTCGATTTTTAGAAAAAAAAAATTGGATGAATGATTCAATCTAGCAGCTATCAGCTAATCTTAATAACAACAACAATTCAACAATATCGAAGACCAACTAGTAGAACAACTAACATCACTAAAAAACCAAAGAGCAACTACACATAACAATACACAAAAGAATTGATACAAAAAATAATCAAAACACACAGAAAAGAAAAGGTAATAGAGTATACACAACAAATAACAAAAGGAAGATTTCATCAGCAACAACAATAATTTTTCAGCAAATGATTTTCAGCGAGAAGAGGCAACAACAAGCTTGCTTCCTGACTAAAATTTGACACATCTCATTGATAATATTTGGTACAAAGCATCGTGAATTTCTATAGTGTTTTTTTCTCGATTTTTTTTTTATATGATTTGGTTCATAACATACGAAATTGATGGCAAATTTTTTGAAAGAGGGCAAGAGACAAAGACAAAGAACTAAAATGAAAAGGTGAAGAAAATGATTGGCAACTTTAAAATTTATGTGAAAAGCTCTTTTTGGTCCTTAAACTTTCCAAATAATAAATTATCATTCCCTTTAATTTTTACAAATTTCATTATAGTTGAAAAGTCATCGGTGTAGGGAGGCACACATTCTACTCTTGCTTTTAGGCCCATGTTACTAACTAGCTCCATTTGAAAGGGCTATCCTTTATTTTTATTTTAAACTTCATTTGAATAAAATAAAAGATTATTTTTAAAGACAATTATAAACCAATAAAATTATTAGTTTTATATTATAGTACGATTGTTTTTATTGCTTAGCTTTTTCTTTATTTAAAAAAACCGTACTCATGATTCAAATTACAAGTTTGACAATAAATTAATTAAAAAGTGATCTTTTATTTTTATTTTTTTTTAATAAGATAATCTCACTCTATTAACTTGGGTTATAAATTTGATTTCTTATGTTTACTTGAATAATTTTTGGGGTCTTTTTTTAAATTGATTTTTTTATGATTCTCATTCTTTAATATTTAATTGATTATAATTAGTCTTCCTAATTTATTTATATTTTCATTTTATGGGGTTAACACAATATTGTCACAAGCTAGTGTTATCTATATCTAAACAAATACTTATAACAGATTATTTATATTACATGTAGAAATACTTGTTAACAAGCTTCTTTACGTTCCAAAGTTGAAATGTGACTTCAAAGTTTAAATTAATAAAAGTTAAAATTCATTGGAAAAAATTATTAACTCATATTCAAGAGCACTATACTCTATAGCTCTAAAACCTAGTCTAGCCCAATGTGTGAACTCGGGACCTCAGGGCAAGTCCAATGGCAAGAGCCATTTTAGAGAGTCAAATCTGTAAAATAGCTCTTTGAATAGTGTGTATATAGCTTTTTTGTTGATGTGTGCTCCAATGGTAAAAGCCATTTTGGAGAGCTATTTTTTTTATATTATTTAAAATAAAATTGAATTCTTTTTTATATAGTTTAATTATGCAATTAATTATATAATTAATAGGAGTAATTTATATAATTAAATAATTATTTTTGAAAAACCCTCCAACAATAAAATTATTATATTTAAATTAAAAAAATAAATGTAAATATAATTAAAAGACCCGCAATATTTGAAATTTGAAATTTAAGAAACTTATATGTTTTTCAAGTAATTTGTATGTTTTTTTATGGTTGTTGTATTTAAAATTAATTAATATTACTTATTATCTCTGAGTGTTAGAAAAATTTAAAAAATAAAATGAACACATTAACAAATAACTAATAAGTTTAAACATTATTAATTAAAATACTTTCCATTACAAATAATTCAATCAAATTAATACCCCTATTTTTTTATGTTAACTAATATTATTATAATTAATATTAATTAATTATTATATTAAATTTATTATTATTATTATTATTATTATTATTATATAATTACTATAATATAAACTCACCAACCCGTATGTCCCCTTATCTCAATCTCACTTTCAAAATAAATAAAACCCTACCCCATCTTTCTCTCCTCCCAGCCGCCCCCCCCACACACTCCACTCCCTCCAGCCACCCCCAACACACACTCGTCTGAAAGCAATGGGCAGACATAGAAGATGAAGATTTTGGGTTTAAAAAAAAGGACACAAGGGGTTAGGTCTTGTGGATGTACTGTGGAGGTGGTGCACAAAAGCATGAAGGAAGATGTTATAGAACCGAAGATGCAGGGGCTGAAGGTTTGATAGGAACCGAAGATGCAATCTACTCGTTGGATTTTCAATTTTGATGAAGGTATTTTCTGTGATTTTTCTTCTTCGGATTGGATGCAAAGTATTCTGTGTTTTTTCAATTTTGAGTATAATTATTGGATTGCTGTGTTGATGGGTGTTCAATTGTTGAATTCGGTTGGTTGATGTGTTTTGTTGAGTTGCTGTGTTGATGGGTGTTCTGTTTTTTTGTTGATGGGAGTTGATGTATTTCGATTTGTTGCTGCTGGTTGTTTCAATTTGTTGCTGCTGATTGGCTTGATTTGTTGTTGCTGGTTGTTTTTCGATTTGTAGCAACAACGATAACATTAACGGTATTTTTTTTTTGCCTCTCAGGATATACACCTGTAGGAATGGCTCTCGAAGATGAAGAAGCCATTTTAGCTTTTCATTTTGCTCTTGCTGTTGAAGATGAAAATTTAACATCAAAAACTAAAATTTTGAAAATTTACCTTTGGCTACACTGATGGTGTGCCCTGTTGGACTTGCCCACACTGACCTAGAGTAAAAAATGGTCTTGATTAAAGGGAAAATTAGGCAAGTAATTGACTCACTCTAACCTCATCAACCCGGGTATGACATGGTCTCTTCTATCTACGTTGAACAAATGACAAAGAAATGGATTCCACATGAAATCACAACAAGCCTTGAATGTGTTTTTCTTACTTGTTTTTGTTTTTATTAAAAAATAATATAAATTATATTTTTTAAATCTTATTTAACAGTTTAATTTTTTAAACGAGATGATTTTTTAATAATTTATATATCAAGTTATTTCAATTTAAAAATATGGACAATGAGTTTAGCTTGTTGATTCAAACTTTTTTTTATGTTGTTATTTTCTTTCTTGAAAATAAATTTTAATATTTTTTAACATCATTTCCCACAAAAATATAAAAATGATTTGAGCTCCGAGAGAGCACGGGTCTACCTCTATTAATGTTCGAAGGGAGAGTGTGCTCGAATTAGCATACCAGCTCTCTTTGGGATATTATTTACCTTAGGGTTCTAATTAAATTATAATTTAAATCTTCTTGATTCTTAAAGGAACTAATAGTTAGTCTCTCTAGTTTAGAAAGTCTCATATTTAATTTTGCATTTTTATACTGGAAATTAATATTTCCATCATTTTCTTTTTTATAAAAATGATTTTTTTAAAACTTAAAGCCCTTTGAGGATATATAAGTAGATTGGTGTCATCTAAGCTAAAAGCTCATTAGGATACCTTCTCTAATCATTATGTGGTAAATATTTTTTTTATATTAGAGAAAACTCTATCTCTTTTTAGGTATTTTTTGTGGGTTCAGGTTAAGAGAGTAATACTTTGGTTGTCTTAGATTTTTATAATATAAGCACGTCCTAACTCAAATCCGAGAGTTGCAAGATAGATCTTAAACTCTTTATCATCACATCATACTCTTCGAGAATGTTTTTGTAGTAAATCCCTGTCAATAAAAAGGGATTAACCTATAAATTGTGAAATTAGAGGACTCATTTATAGGTTTCTCAATAATTAATACAGAATGGTCCCGTTACAATTAACTCGAAAAAAAAAAAAAAGTCCGAGGCAGGGAGATGTTGCCTAATGTTTTTGAAGGAAGCAGTACAAAAACCAAGGCTATCTGCCAGGAATCTTTCTTGGGTTCTCAAAGACTTCTCCTTAACTTTTGTGCTCCTCATCTGAGATTAATTAGCATGAAAATGTTACTAATTAATGATTATATTGAAAATACATGTGAACTTGTCCTCAACAGGCAAGCAGATGCTCGTTTCTTAGAGAACAACTGGGCATCGAGTTGCAGAACAAGAACAGGCCCTGCACCTGAAGCTCTCCACATGAAGTTTAGATTCTCTAAACCTCAATAGCTCCAATATTTTCGTACACCAGGGTGCATATATATATATATATATATATATATATATAAACACACACACACACACACACACACACACACACACACACACACTCATATACATACGAAGCCTCCCATGGCATGCCATGCCATTATCATTTACGTTTTGGTTTTAACTTATCGGAACCATACACATGTTCTTCTTAGTCAGCACGAACTGCTACATGTACCACCATGTTTTTACCTTTTTAGGCATTGTTTAATGGAGCCATACTGTGGACATGTGTCCTAATCTCCTTTGTGGTATTAATATTTGATGCATCAGACTTTATACTTGATTTTTTGAATTCATGAAATAGTTTAAAAATCTCAAATGTTTAGGCCAGGCATGGAGACCAAGTCAATTTGAATTTGACAGGTTGTTAAATTCTATGTATTTGGATTTGATCAAACTTAGATAAATATGAGTTTAGTAAGCTGTGAGATTTAATATGTTTAAGTTTATTCCATGATTGGACCCAAAACATCATGGGTCTATCAAATTAACATACCTATTATATTTGAGCTCAATCATATATTAAACCTAAAACAATATATATCTAAAAAACTTTTAGACCCATCTTTCCTATGATTAATTACATGTCGGACCTAATTGGTCCGAGTCTTATCTTAAAAGCTATCAACATAAACTATTCACTTCAAGAATAATTATTTATCTAAATTACTCATAATCAAAGAGTCTTTATATCCCATGAAAAAAACTGTTTTATAGATATTAGGATTTTCACCATCAATTATGTACTTCATAGGCTATGGAGAAAGGGATATTAAGTTAAACATTTGATTAATTAAAAATTAAAAACACCAAATAACCTAGCTTCCAAATAACTTGGATTTTTGGGACATCACCAATACTTATCAACAATCATTCTAAAAAAACAAATTAGCAATTCTTTCTCCTATGTTATGGAGAGTAATTAAAAAGAAATAATTACGAATAATATTTTTTTTTAGTTCTAATTTTACTAGCCTTTATTATTTTCAAAAAATTAGTCGAAACTAACTTTGACAAGCTATTTTTTTTATCTGGTTTGATGAATATTATTTTTAAAATTAAGTTTTTTACGAGATTAGAGCTATATTTTTTTGTTAAATTAATTTAATATAAAACTCAAGAAAAAATTATTCAAGTTCACTTTAAAATAAAAAATAAAAAGGGCCACTAAAACTAGGATGCATGCATATGTTTAATTTTGTTTTATTATAGTACATGTATTCATCACAAGGAAATTTACCATGCATGTTTTCAAAAAACATATAACTTTCCAGAATTAAATAGGAAATAAAAATGATTTTACGAAGTTTCAGATGAATTTCTGATGAGGTATTTAACCTTGCATCTTGACAAATGGGATTTCTCTGATCATAATTGTGGCTTAAAAAAGCTATCATCTCAGATGATATCTGAGCCGAGCTTTTGCGTGATCAAAAGAATCAAACGGACACAAACCACACCATTCTCAAGAGGCAGACACGAGGTTAGTACCAAGCTGGACGACAAGCCCTCGGGTTCTAAACTTCATCCAGCACTAATCTCATAGTTTATTATGCTGACACATATTTAATTAAAAGCTGATATGATTTAGCAAACCCATGCAGTAATTAATCACTTGGTCATGTTCATCAAGCTCTTAATTTGATGCCAACTCATGCCTCATTGGGAACCATGCATTAATTTGCCCTTTCATTCACCACCGTCTCTCTTCTTCCTCGTCCTCCTCCACCAACATTCTATATGCAAAAGTATTCTAACTCAACTTAATTATCAGTTTTGCCATTTTCCATGTGAAGCTAACCTTGGTCAAATCTTGCATTTCAATATTCTTGGCCAAAACAAGGGCGGTCCCCATAGGGCATGCGGTAGGGTGAGCAAAAACAACTGAAAAACTGATTGAAATATTTTTAAAAGCTTCTATCCGGTTCAATTTAGGTTTTTTAAGGGTAAAATTGATAAACTTTAACCGAATTGGATCGGTTTAAATTTTTTCATCTGATTCTATTTTAGTGAAATAAGATTAGATAAAGATTTGGTTATAGAATTTTTTTTATTTTTTTACATAAAAAACCAAACCAAATCCACTCAGTTTCAACCATTTTCAGTTCGGTTTAATTTTTTAATTATAATTTTGATTGGTTGATTGTTTTTATAGTTAAAAATAGAATACTATGGTATTTTATTTTTATTTCTATGTTCTAGGAGGGAACTTCCATAGAAAAAGGAATTCCCTTTCTAGCTAGCTAGCGATGTGTTGATATGCGTTCTTAAGGCTACCTGGTCCATGGTCACAAACCCTAGCACCTAGCTGTTGAAGGAATATCTAGGTTTCTAAAATGTCAAACATGGAAGGTGATGCTGGATGTTTCTATTTTCTAACAGAAAGATTCCAGTGCCTGAAGATGAAAAGAGAATAATGTGCATTGAAGTCTGCATAAAACCCTAAACCCCGCAAGGTATCCAAGGGAAGAGATGATCACTCGTTTGTAGCAACAACGATAACATTAACGGTATTTTTTTTTTGCCTCTCGGGATATACACCTGTAGGAATGGCTCTCGAAGATGAAGAAGCCATTTTAGCTTTTCATTTTGCTCTTGCTGTTGAAGATGAAAATTTAACATCAAAAACTAAAATTTTGAAAATTTACCTTTGGCTACACTGATGGTGTGCCCTGTTGGACTTGCCCACACTGACCTAGAGTAAAAAATGGCCTTGATTAATGGGAAAATTAGGCAAGTAATTGACTCACTCTCACCTCATCAACCCGGGTATGACATGGTCTCTTCTATCTACGTTGAACAAATGACGAAGAAATGGATTCCACATGAAATCACAACAAGACTTGAATGTGTTTTTCTTCTTGTTTTTGTTTTTATTAAAAAATAATATAAATTATATTTTTAAATTTCATTTAACAGTTTAATTTTTTAAACGAGATGATTTTTTAATAATTTATATATCAGGTTTTTTCAATTTAAAAATATGGACAATGAGTTTAGCTTATTGATTCAAACTTTTTTTTATGTTGTTTTTTTCTTTCTTGAAAATAAATTTTAATATCTTTTAACATCATTTCCCACAAAAATATAAAAATGATTTGAGCTCCGAAAGAGCACAGGTCTACCTCTATTAATGTTCGAAGGGAGAGTGTGCTCGAATTAACATACCAGCTCTCTTTGGGATATTATTTACCTTAGGGTTCTAATTAAATTATAATTTAAATCTTCTTGATTCTTAAAGGAACTAACAGTTAGTCTCTCTAGTTTAGAAAGTCTCAGATTTAATTTTGCACTTTTATACTGGAAATTAATATTTTCATTATTTTTTTTATAAAAATGATTTTTTTTAAACTTAAAACCCTTTGAGGATATATAAGTAGATTGGTGTCATCTAAGCTAAAAGCTCATTAGAATACTTTCTCTGTGGTAAATCTTATTTTTGTATTCAAGAAAACTTTATTTTTTTTACAAATTTTTTATGGGTTCGAGTTAATTTTTTATAGGTTCGAGTTAAGTTAATAAAATTCTGATTATTTCAAGTTTTTACAATGTGAACACGTCCTAATTTAAATTCGAGAGTTATAAGGTAGATTTTAAAATTTTTGCCATCGTACCATACTTTTGGGAATGTTTTTGTAGTAAATCTCCATCAATAAAAAGGGATTAACCTATAAATTGTCAAATTAGAGGACTCCGTTATAGGTTTCTCAATAATTAATACAGAATGGTCCCGTTACAATTAACTCGAAAAAGAAGGGAAAAAAAGTCCGAGGCAGGGAGATGTTGCCTAATGTTTTTGAAGGAAGCAGTACAAAAACCAAGGCTATCTGCCAGGAATCTTTCTTGGGTTCTCAAAGACTTCTCCTTAACTTTTGTGCTCCTAATCTGAGATTAATTAGCATGAATTCGTTACTAATTAATGATTATATTGAAAATACATGTGAACTTGTCCTCAACAGGCATGCAGATGCTCGTTTCTTTGAGAACAACTGAGCATCGAGTTGCAGAACAAGAACAGGCCCTGCAATTCAAGCTCTCCACATGAAGTTTAGATTCTCTAAACCTCAATAGCTCCAATATTTTCGTACACCAGGGTGCATATATATATATATATATATATATATATATAAACACACACACACACTCATATACATACGAAGCCTCCCATGGCATGCCATGCCGTTATCATTTACGTTTTGGTTTTAACTTATCGGAACCATACACATGTTCTTCTTAGTCAGCACGAACTGCTACATGTACCACCATGTTTTTACCTTTTTAGGCATTGTTTAATGGAGCCATACTGTGGACATGTGTCCTAATCTTCTTTGTGGTATTAATATTTGATGCATTAAAAATCTCAAATGTTTAGGCCAGGCATGGAGACCAAGTCAATTTGAATTTAACAGGTTGTTAAATTCTATGTATTTGGATATGATCAAGCTTAGATAAATATGAGTTTAGTAAGTTGTGAGATTTAATATGTTTAAGTTTATTCCATGATTGGACCCAAAACATCATGGGTCTAACAAATTAACATACCTGTTATATTTGAGCTCATTCATATATTAAACCTAAAACAATATAGATCTAATAAACTTTCAGACCCATCTTTCCTATGATTAATTACATGTCGGACCTAAGTGGTCCGAGTCTTATCTTAAAAGCTATCAACATAAACTATTCACTTCAAGAATAATTATTTATCTAAATTACTCATAATCAAAGAGTCTTTATATCCCATGAAAAAAACTGTTTTATAGATATTAGGATTTTCACCATCAATTATGTACTTCATAGGCTATGGAGAAAGGGATATTAAGTTAAACATTTGATTAATTAAAAATTAAAAACACCAAATAACCTAGCTTCCAAATAACTTGGATTTTTGGGACATCACCAATACTTATCAACAATCATTCTAAAAAAACAAATTAGCAATTCTTTCTCCTATGTTATGGAGAGTAATTAAAAAGAAATAATTACGAATAATATTTTTTTTTAGTTCTAATTTTACTAGCCTTTATTATTTTCAAAAAATTAGTCGAAACTAACTTTGACAAGCTATTTTTTTTATCTGGTTTGATGAATATTATTTTTAAAATTAAGTTTTTTACGAGATTAGAGCTATATTTTTTTGTTAAATTAATTTAATATAAAACTCAAGAAAAAATTATTCAAGTTCACTTTAAAATAAAAAATAAAAAGGGCCACTAAAACTAGGATGCATGCATATGTTTAATTTTGTTTTATTATAGTACATGTATTCATCACAAGGAAATTTACCATGCATGTTTTCAAAAAACATATAACTTTCCAGAATTAAATAGGAAATAAAAATGATTTTACGAAGTTTCAGATGAATTTCTGATGAGGTATTTAACCTTGCATCTTGACAAATGGGATTTCTCTGATCATAATTGTGGCTTAAAAAAGCTATCATCTCAGATGATATCTGAGCCGAGCTTTTGCGTGATCAAAAGAATCAAACGGACACAAACCACACCATTCTCAAGAGGCAGACACGAGGTTAGTACCAAGCTGGACGACAAGCCCTCGGGTTCTAAACTTCATCCAGCACTAATCTCATAGTTTATTATGCTGACACATATTTAATTAAAAGCTGATATGATTTAGCAAACCCATGCAGTAATTAATCACTTGGTCATGTTCATCAAGCTCTTAATTTGATGCCAACTCATGCCTCATTGGGAACCATGCATTAATTTGCCCTTTCATTCACCACCGTCTCTCTTCTTCCTCGTCCTCCTCCACCAACATTCTATATGCAAAAGTATTCTAACTCAACTTAATTATCAGTTTTGCCATTTTCCATGTGAAGCTAACCTTGGTCAAATCTTGCATTTCAATATTCTTGGCCAAAACAAGGGCGGTCCCCACAGGGCACGTAGTAGGGTGAGCAAAAACAACTGAAAATCTGATTGAAATATTTTTAAAAGCTTCTATCCGGTTCAATTTAGGTTTTTTAAGGGTAAAATTGATAAACTTTAACCGAATTGGATCGGTTTAAATTTTTTCATCTGATTCTATTTTAGTGAAATAAGATTAGATAAAGATTTGGTTATAGAATTTTTTTTATTTTTTTACATAAAAAACCAAACCAAATCCACTCAGTTTCAACTTCGGTTTAATTTTTTAATTATAATTTTGATTGGTTGATTGTTTTTATAGTTAAAAATAGAATCCTATGGTATTTTATTTTTATTTCTATGTTCTAGGAGGGAACTTCCATAGAAAAAGGAATTCCCTTTCTAGCTAGCTAGCTATGTGTTGATATGCGTTCTTAAGGCTACCTGGTCCATGGTCACAAACCCTAGCACCTAGCTGTTGAAGGAATATCTAGGTTTCTAAAATGTCAAACATGGAAGGTGATGCTGGATGTTTCTATTTTCTAACAGAAAGATTCCAGTGCCTGAAGATGAAAAGAGAATAATGTGCATTGAAGTCTGCATAAAACCCTAAACCCCGCAAGGTATCCAAGGGAAGAGATGATCACTCGTTTGTTTTTATTTCTTTCTTTTTGGCTGATACGTCTGCTGACTGCTAATATCACTCGTCTGTGTACTTCTGACTCAGATCTTTGCGAGGATTGACCGTATTTCATATAGACTGTCTAGTTTCACACCCTGATTCTTTCTTATCATTTGGTTAATCTCTGCAATCATATATCTTTCTGTGGGATTTACTAGTTTAAATACTTAGCATTAATGCATCATTTCCAAAACCCTAAAATCTTATGTCTTCTAGTGATCATATATATATTGATTGTTGAAAAATAAAATGAATTGGGTGGCCCGTTATCTATTTTCTTGTTCTGATATATCTCCTTGCTGAATAAGGATATAGGATACCTTGACCAGTGAGTGATCACATACATGTCAAATTGTATATCTATCTAGACTCAAGCCATCTGGCCTAAAATTAAATTAAATTTTAATTAAAAAAGCTAAAATAATTAAAACCCTAGAATAGTCTTAAAGGACAAGTAGTATTTTTAGCTAAGTTTTGTACATCAAAATTAAATTTTATTCTTGTTGAATTTGTTAATTATTGTGGTCCTGCCCAAAGTTTTTGACTAATACCAATACTGTGGGAAAACCACGTAGTTCTCTAGCTAATGGCTGTAAATTTTAGAGAAGCTCCCTAACTATAGTTACTGGTTTAACAATATGCTATATTATATATTCAAATTTGCATGCATGACAGTAAATATATGCGCACATAAAACATCCATATATATGTCAGAATATCGTTGCAGGCCTCGTGACTAGCTTTTGTTCGATACTTCAATTCAACCCAGGAGACCACTTTCAAGGTCTTGAAAGACATATATAGTTTATTTATTAATTGATTTTTCATTTTAAACAACTTATTTTATTTGGTTATTTGTTTTTAATTCTCTTTTGAGTTTCCCTAGTTCTGCTTGTAGCCAGGGAGCTGTAATATTTTATGCAGGCTGGTGTTGGAACCCTAGCTTTGACTTGGGTTTGAACTCTCTATAAAACCTACACCATGTTTTCCAAGTTTCCTCCCTTTCTATTCTTGAAAAACAAAAATATACTCAAGAGAATAAGAATCAAAAGATGGTGTACAAAAGGTTCTTAGTCATAGTACTAGGGCTGTTGTATGTGATGAATGCTATATGGGGCTCTTATGCTGATCATGATCATCAAGGTATATAATTATTTATTAATTTATTCCCTTCTACTGATCTTGATGAAAACTAAGATTTATTTGAATTCATTTTGTAGATTGGGACATGAACAAATACGAGCAACCGCCTGCTCATAAGGTAAGCTTGTAACTCTCAAGTCTCGTTCGATGGCCTAATTAAACTCAGCAAAATATTTTCTGCTGTCTACATGTATAAATCTAAGCTGCTTAACTTGAGCATTTTCATGTGCAGGAACTTAATGGTTTCAGCAGCACTGCTAGCACAAGGAAGATGGCCCTTGGAAGAAGGAAAATGGCAGTTCAGAGAGTGGCAAGGCGAGAGATTGAGAAAGATCAGCAAGGCCTTCACGGAGGAGCTTCAGAAGATAATTCAGGTGCAAACTACTCTAATGTCAAATGGGACTTTAAAGTAAAGGGAGATTTTAATGTAAGATGTAAACTTAGAGACAAAAGCAACTCTCCTAAAATGATCAAAGGGTCTGGTTTTGTAGCTTCTGGTGATGATTATAGGGGACCTAAACAGCACCCTCCGAAGCATAACTGAGAAAAGCACCGAAACCCTTTAGTTAGATCCCCTTAATTTTCTGCAACAGTAGGTATCCTAGTTAGCAAACATGTGTTGTGTCATGTATAATTTTGAAGCTTCAAGGAATTTAATGCAATCAATCCTTAATTAGGGTTCTTCTGTTTTAGTTACATTATTGCAGTTCATTGATTTCTTTTTTATGTCCATGTGATCAGATCACAGATATTTGCTTAAGGTTTTGGTTGCAAATTTTGAATCTTTTCTTCATGGTTATCTCTGAATGCAGGCAAGGAGAAGAATGCTTTAGACAAGTCTCTCGAAGGATCAAAAGATCAATTGAATAATAATAATAAGGTCTCCCTCTCTCAACCTTTCTCTGCCACGCATAAACTCGTGCTATAAATTTAATTAATATATATCGTCTGTATAAACATAGCAACAACTTTTTTGCTTTTGCACAGCAGAAGGATATGAACAATTCGGAGAGAAAGACATTGTCTGGCAGATTGGGAGCTCCGAGGACTAAGACAGTCCATCTCCCAAAGTCCGAGCCCGAGCTCGCTCGGGATTCCAAAGTATTGCCAACCAAAACCAGCTTGGAAAGTCTTTCAAGGGCTGCTGACATGGGTCAGGAACCTAAAGGAAGCAGTACTCATCCAAAAGGTGAAATGCAGAGGCTTCTTGATGCAACTGTAGAAATTGTGAACCTGATGCACAAGGATTACAGCGCCCATGGTAGGCCTGGCCGCAAGCCACCAGTCAACAATGAAGATCCCATTCACTGAACGCAACTGAAACCCTAGATAGGTCACTTTTCAGCCACAATTTTGTCCCCAATAGGAAGTGAAGTCCCTTAACCCAATATAGGATAGAACTTCTTTGGTTTTGCTTTCATGGCCCATAACACGGAAATTAATGTTGTTTGTTTAATCTTCTAACAAGACACTTCGGTGTAGAAACATAAAAAAATTATGTACATTATAAGCGTCTTTCATAAGCCCGGCTCCATTTTCTTCCGTTGTTTACTTTGTATAATTATATATAGATTAAAAATAATATAAATTATATAATAGAGTTTTATCTATGAATTTAAATTTTTAGCCGAGATGATTTATTAATATGGTATTAGAATCTTGTTGATTCAATTGTCACGAATTTGAATCTCATTACCTCTATTCTATTTGTTAAAAATCAAGCATAAAGTAGTATAGATTCGTGCAAGTTTCAAGCCCAAAATGATTTTTATTTGAAAAAAATATTAAAAAATAATATAAATTATATTTTATGACATCACCTAAGAATTTAAGTTATTAAAAGAGATGGTCTTTTAATATACAGAGAGGGGGGCTAACTCACGCAATTCATTTGATCTTTGGAGTATTTACTATATAAGACACAATTATTTTTGAAAATATAATGTTTTTTATATAATAATTTTGACATTAGAATAGAAAATAATTTAAAAACAATTATACATTAATTTAAAATAAAAAATAAAAACAAAATATTTTAACTTGTTTAAAAAATATTTCTGAAATACAATTATATGTCCGAGTTAATTAATTATTTCCTGCTTTTGCTCTCTCTTTGTCACCATTGGCTTCCTTGGGCCTCGTGTTTTTTTCTCCATCAATTGGTTTTGTAAAATATGTAGCATTCACCTTTACTTTTAAGTAAAAATTAAGTGAAGTCTACAATGTTTAAAACCATATTATGTTTTATAATTCAATGTAAGTATTTTAACATGCTTTAAAAATCAATGAAAAAAATACTCTTAAAGAATATTTGTATATCAGAAATTTCAAGTCCAAAATATTTTTATAGATTGAACAATGGACTTATGAGTTCATGAGTTTGTGTATGAGTTTGAAAAACATTTTTTTGTTATTAAATCCATTTTTATTAGTAATTTTTAATTTTTAAAATATTTTAATATATGAACCAATAAATTAATTATTACGTGATACAGATATTTATTAATAATAATAAATTATGAACCTTTATAAATATTTATTAATGAACACTCCTCCTCCTCATCATCATAATAGAAACATTAACAAATCATGAGTAATTAATGTTTTAATTTCTAAGTCCTATAAATATATATATTTTAAATGAGAAGAAATTTGATTTTAGAAATTTATTGAGTTCTTTTCTTTATTTATTGTTTTTTTTCCTTTTAAAAGTTGTTATTCTATTCATTCTTTCTGCTCGAGATCTTAGAAATCCTTCTTTGCAAAGAATTATCGAGTGATGTTGTTGAAACTTAATGAGACTTATTAAATATAATTATTTATTTTGTACAATGTGTGGAGTGATAAAGTTTTAAAAACAAATAATTAATCATTAACAACAACAAGTTTTAGATTGTTAAATACTTCAACAAGTACGTATCTTTTATTAGTTTTGTTTTAAGTATATTTTCAATATATATTTAAAATACATGCTAGGGTTTAATTCATTCTCTCATGCATAATTCTATTTATGATTAGTATATATGCATGTTAACATTATATTTCTATCTTTTATTGTTATGATTATCATGTTTTCCATGATCTTATATAATTACATGATTATAAACTAAACATGTATATATATATATATATATATAAGAAAGATTGGACAACACCAAATCCCCACTGGCGTATAAGGAAGCAAATCTAGTTACTCCCACTAGTCCACACAAAAAAATCTTGAAAGATTGTGAATAGTGTGCGTTGAAGCGACTACATTCAACGCATGATCTCGAATCCCATTAAAAAAGGGAGAGACAATAAACACCTTTCTCAAGGAGAAAATGGTTAAAAGAATAAAAATTAAATTCCATGTTCCCCATTTGCTAGTATTGTTGGTAGAAAGTTTAGGAGGAGTCTTCCTCAAAAGCTCGGATGCAAATCGAGCTTTCTTTTAATGGAATCTCTTTATATTCCTAGCAATGCTTCAATTGTCAAGCTGGATTGAGATCCAGTGTTCATTGTTCAGGAATAATTAATTAGTCCAATCAAATTTTAGTTTTCACAATAAGATATTATAATCAATTGACTGCATGGATTTAGGACACAGACAAAACCCGACCCAACTCATGGTAACCTCAAACATATCGGGGTTGGTATGAAAATTATTTAGCTCAAAAATGAAGTTAAACATATGTAGTAATTCGGCCGGGTTGAGAAGGTTTGGATCGGATTATTTATGATCGCATTATTTCGATCTATATCCTCAACATAGCAGCAAATTAACTAGTGAACACACACACACACACACACACAGGTAGCAATCCGGCCGGGTTGAGAAGCTGGTGAATATATATATATATATATATATAGGTAGGTAGGCTTTATCATAGCACTTTATTGATCGATCTGAATCCATCATTTATAGGTAGGCTTTACATCTTCACGAGTTCCCTGAGAGTAGGAGAGCAAACCGATCTATCGCTGATGCAATGGCTTGCCAAGACTGAATATACAGATTCAGTGAGATGATAACCATCAAAAAAGAAGTGCTGGTTAGGATTAGGGCACGGTTTTAGCTTAGGAATGCAAGCAGAGGTCCCATTGGCCCAGGTTTCGCAACATGGGTTGCTTGTGTCAAGCAAGCCTGTAAAAAAAACAGTCAACAAGGAAAATTAAAAACAGTTTAGAAATTAAATAGTGAAAATAAAAAGAGCACGTACGTACCATATTTAGAGGGATTCATAATTGCATCGTAGGCTAGCCAATAAGCATGGCCACGAACAAAAATAGAGTTGGGGAGAGTGGAGGTCAAATTCTTAAGCATTCCAAGAAGATTATCGTTGAAGTATGCTACGAGCTGGTTTGACTCTTCGACACATTTCCCATTATGTTTATTTGCCCTCGTCATTGATGGGATGCAACCAATGGGACCAATCTCAAACATCACAACTTTCCTGGCTCCTAAATTATATAACCTCTGATGGTCATAGATACATGTAAGTATTTAGATATATTAGGAAGTGGAAATGATTAAAAAATAATATAAATTATATATTGAGATTTTATTTAACAATTTAAGTTTTTAAGTGAAATAATTTCATGATACATACACCAAGTAAAGAGTTCTAAATATTAACAATTAATATTGAAATCTATGAACTTAACACCACTTGGAAATTCAGAGTAATCGAGAGAGAGAGACCTGAAAATTCAGTGAGAGTTTATCCAAAAGGAGTCGAGCAAATTCTTGAGGAGTATGCTGCTTGCTCGCGCTGCTCATGTAATCGTTGCTGCCAATGCCAACTACAAGTATAGACTTGGACAAGTAATCCATCAGCTCGTTTGAACCTTTGAATTGATTTGGTAAGCTTGACTTAACTGTACGCTGAAATAAATCAATCTGGTTATCCAAACTCAAGCACTTCCCCTGAAAATTCAAAACGAAATAATAATTAATTAGTTATTTATAGTAATTACGCAACCTTTTCCCTTTCTTTTCTATTCTATATATATATATATATATATATATATTCGGTTGGATCTGGTCCACCCATAAAAAATAAAAAATAAGTATGGCCCATATATTTAGAGAAATTAGATAATCGTTAAGATAACGACTTCTTTATTTATATAAATATAGACATAATTTACTATAAAAAAATATTTTCATAATTAAAAAAAAGATAGTTCTCTCTCTCTCTCTTTTCATTTTAATTCTCTACTTGATAAGATCTACAAGGATGTTCATACTATGAAATATCATTTTGATTCTAGTAATTGAAATGACCATGAAATAATTAATTCAAGAATTACAAAACAAAATCTCACAAGTACGTTTCATTTTCAAATCTATATATATATATATCCCAAGAATGTAAGTAATTAATGTGATTATGATGCCAAGTTACAAGCAAATGATATATTAGCAACCTTACCATCACAGAAGGTAGTAAGAAAAAAATATGCAATCGCTTAAATTATATATCTCTTGGTTCCAAACTCGTAAAGGTATATGCATGGTTAAATATTGTTATCAACCAAAGAAAAAGATTAGCAAAATTCATCCAAATAAAAAACGCAGGCACAAAAATCATATAGAGATGAGAAATATATATACTGGAAGGCTATATTATCATCAACCTCGTATGACAGAGAAACTTTCACGAGCATGAATGATGATAGAAGAAAATTGAGCCGAACCCGACTCGCAGGCTCTCTCATGCGCTGGCTGAATTTAGTTTTCTAAAGATCCAATGCTTTTTCATTAATTATGTTTTGAAAGTTCAACGGGGTGTGTGTGTCTGTGTTGTCAATTTTAACAAAAACAACTTAGAAATAATTAGATTAAGCGGGTTAGTGACTTACCAAAGACTGTCCAGTTTCAGGAAGAATGCCACAAGATGCCGACGCATAGTTCAAACCAGTTACTGGTGTAGATGTTCGGAAGCCTATACACGGCGGAGGATACGGCAGCCCGAGAAATTCAGCTACAACGCGAGTTTTAACAACGAACACATATGGATGGATATACACATGTCAACGTCCAAGAAAAGGAAATTAAGTAGTGTTTTTGATGGTGCATGTATATGATATATGTAGAGATGTTCTTGGCAAAATGTGTACAGTAAGAAATTATACTATACCTATGAAATCCGGGACCAGTCTACCGTTACTGAATCTTCCTGTATCTCCCTTGGCAAAATCAACACCATAAGGCTTGAAATTAGCCTTGGAAACGGTGGGCAAGATGTTGTTATTGCCGCTGTCGAACAACGAATCGCCGAATACGTACAGTGCTGGTGCAAGTGGCGCACCGCAAACCGAAGAGATGAAATGATATTGGAGCAAGGAAAAGAAGATGATTAGTACACTCATCACTGTATTCTCGTTGCAGAACTTGAGGGAGATCAGCAAGGAATACGAGGACTGTGTTTACGAGATCGTGTGAATCTGGGAATTCTTTTGGGGTCTCCCAGAATACGGATGGAAACTAGAGGGATGCAGCAATCTGGTTTTATAATGGTGAGTTGTAGGCTTCTATTAAATATGAATTTGAGTATAAACTTTGAAAATATATTTGTTTAATTTTGACCGGAATTATATATATATATATATATATATATATTATTTTCGGTTCGAATAGGCTTTTTATGTTAAAAAAATTACTATATTGCTTTTTTAAAAAACTTTAATAAATTCTTTTCCTTCTCCATCTCATCAAATTAGAATCACATCCAAAAACTTAAACCGAACAGGAAAAATAAAAAGTTTTTTTTAGTATTTTTTTAAATTTAAACTGATTTTTTTTTGTTTCTGTTTACCGGTTTTATCCTTTAAAAACCTAAACCGAACTGAACCAAATTTTTTAAAAATATTCTAATTGATCTAATAGGGTTTTTTTAATAATTTAATTTTTCTCAATTATATTTTTCTCAATTTAATTGGTTTTTCAATTTTTTTTTCTCCCCATAAACGGCAACTTCTATTGTGAACAAAATTTCAGGTTAGAGTCCATGAATTGTTGTCGGCTGCAAAAAAAGAAAAAGAAAAAAGTCTTATCGCTATGATGCATGCCATGACTGATTACGCTTCACTATCTCTCCTTCTTTCTATTATTTTGGGCGCACTGATTTAATGTCGTTTTTCCTACGTTATTTGGTTTCTCACCATCAAGCCGACCGTCAACGTCAATGGATCGACAAAGCTAAACATTTGGTCCAAGAATTTTTTTTTTTTTTAATATTTAGAATTAGTGATGTTAATGGATATCTGCTAGTAAAGGTTTTACTATATTTAAAATATATATATATTCAATGTCTATGCATTATTCATGCGTGAGGAAATTAACTATCCATACTCCTCATCAGATTTTATTTAATATTATCTCAATACTATTTATTATTTAATATTGATTAATAAAGTAACACGCATGTATAATGTTAATATTACGATATGCATATGCTATATTGAGTTGAAAAAAATATAAATATTATATATAGTACTCGTGTGTATATATATATATATATATATATATATATATATATATAAATTGAATTTGGATCAGGTTTACAGTCCAATATAATAATATTCATATTTTATTTATTATTTATCAATTAAAGATTTTGAAAAAAGTTATTAATTCAAATTGGATGGTATAGATCATACTAGTTAATTCCATTCCGTTTCGTTAAAAAATCCAAGATAAAACGGTGTCATTTTCATCTCGGTTTTAATACCGGTCTGTTTCGGAAATTCCGACGGGAACATCTCGGTATTGTTCCGGTGTGTCATTCCGGCCTTAAAATCCTCTTTATTTTGATTAACTTGTGATTTTGTTTCTAATTTTGAGATTATGTTTATTTGACTTTGTGTTTGTATTGTATAATTTAAAGTTAATTTATCTTGAATTTTAATTATACTTGTTATATATATATATATATATATATATATATATATATATATATATATATATATATATATATACAGTATAATCCCAAAATAACACGTCGAAATGCTTTAAAACCGAAACATTCCGTATCAATAGAAAAATTGGAACGGCAATCGGAACGATATTGACAACCTTAATATATATATATATATATATATATATATATATATATATATATATATATGGATATATATGGAGACTTATAATTCTGGATTTGATGTCAATGAATTAGATTTGCAAGGGTCTCTAAATTCTAAGATTTTTCAATTGAAAAGGAAATCTTGTTTTCTTAGCACATTTTATTAAACAAAACCTAAAAGATTTGGTGTTTCTCTTGTAGCTCCCTTTACAGGAAACATTATTTACTGGAACAATGCTTTCAATGCTTTCAGTCCTTCAATTTTATTTATTTATTACTCTCTCTCGCTCTCGCTCTCGCTCTCTCTTCAGGGTTTGAAAGCCATAGGCCATGCCCTGACCCTCTCGACTTTTTTATAGGCCATGTTCTATCTTTAGTTATCAAAATCGTGATTTTGACATAATATATAAAGGGTTTCAAAAATTTGGATAGTAAAATTATATCTGAATTTTTCCATAAAAAATCATAAAATCACAGCTAAAATCGTGTAGATAGAAAAATCATAAAATCGTAAGTAAAATATTTTCGAGTACAATACAACATAATTATAACCATAAAACTTCATTAGTTAAGGTTCATACATGATTTAAAATAACTTAAAAATACATTACAAAACAATCATGTCCATAGAATTTCATTAGGTAAAAACTAATAAATTTAAAATAAATATTTTGCTGATGTGCTATATAAATTCAAATCAGTCTTGTGACCATTATTTTTCTTATTATTTTTATTTTTAATACATTCATCAAAAATATTACTATTGAAATAATTATCAGTACTAATACTGGTACCAACACCAATATTGCTAGTACTAGCTCCAACTCCAACAAATTATTTTGACATTAGGACATGAAAATAATTTAAAAATATAAAAAAAATTAATTTAAAGTAAAAAATAAAAAAATATTTTTTTCAAAAACATTAAGTATAAATTTTAAAGTTAATAGTATTGATTTTTAAAAATAATTCTATGATATATATATATATATATATATATATATATATTCTCTCTCTTGCAATCTGGCCCTATATATATATTGTGTACGGGGCAAAATTTGAAAGGGCAGCAGTTTTCAACGAACTCGTAAAATCGGACCAATCCGGTCCGATTTTACGAGTCAACCCGATTTTATTCGAGTTTGATCGAGTTTGATCAAATTTGAGTTTTTTTCCCGAGTTAATCAATTTTCTTGAGTTGACTCGCAAAATCATACGATTTTGCGAATCAACTCGCGATTTTGATAACAATGGCCCTCTCCCTCTCGACTTTTTTATCACTTAATAGACAATCAAGCGACCTATAACCAATTGCTACAAAATAATAATAATAATTAGAGTAGATAATGCATTATTCATTTCCAAAAAAAATTAGTTAGAAGTGAGAACCTGACATATTAAAATTACGAGTTAACTTGTAAAATTATATAATTTTAAAAATTTTAAAAAATAAATTTAATAAAATCATATAAAAAAATCTGACCTTATTAAATGCGTGTTTGGCACTGTGGTCAAACCTGTGTTTAGTTGCTTCTCATTTTTTTTTCATTTTAAATAACTATAATTTAGTGTTTTTAGATCATTTTGATGTGTTGATATCAAAAATAATTTTTTAAAAATAAAAAAAATTATTTTAATATATTTTAACATAAAAAACACTTTAAAAAATAATCATAACCATACTATCAGACATCTTCTAAATCAAATCAATTTTATGATACCAGCTACAATTCATGCAAAAACCTGTCGGTTGTCCCCCCAGGCTAGGCCATGCCTTGTCCCTGTCCCTCTCCCCATGCTCTCTCTGTCTCTAAGGTTTGAAAGCCATAGGCCATGCCCTATCCCTCTTGATTTTTTTATCACTTAAGATGCCTAGAAAAGAGACCATCAATCAACCTATCACCAATTGCTATAAAAAATTTAGAGTAGATAGTGCATTTTTCATTTCTAAACAAAATTGGTAAGAATTGAGAACTTGATATTATTGTAAAAGAGGAAACCTAATAAAATCAAGTAGAAAATCAAATTAAGAAAATTAGTATTTTTAAAATGCACGTACAGACCATTTTATAGACAATAAAAATTTCTTGATTCTTATATATTGATTTAAATATTAACTTTAAAATTTATACTTAAAATTTTTGAAAAAAAATAATTTTTTATTTATATTTTTTACTTTAAATAATTTTTTATGATTTTAGATCATTTTCATGTGTTAATGTCGAAATAATTTGTTGGAGTTAGATCTAGTACTAGCAATATCGATATTGGTACCACCGATAATACTAATAATCATTTCAATAATAATGTTTTTGATGAATGTATTATAAATAGCGAGGAAGATGATAGTAATGAAACTGATTTTAGTCTACATAGCACGCCAACAAAATATTTATTTTATATTTGTTAGTTTTTACCTAATAAAATTTTATGGACATAATTATTTTGTAATGTATTTTAAAGTTATTTTAAATCATGTATAAACCTTAACTAATAAAGTTTTATAGCTATAATTATGTTGTATTGTATTCAGAAATATTTTACTTATGATTTTTCTACATACACGATATTTTTATACATATATATTTTACATATAATTTTACGATCCAAGTTCAAAAACCATTATACACGCACTTGTATTTTTGGCTTATTCAGGTCTTTGTGCTTGTTTTTTTTTTTTAATATTATTTTTTAAAATAATTTATTTGAAAAACTATAAATATGTTAATATATTTTCAGTATTATTTTATTAAATACTATTTATTTATTTTTTGTTTAAAACTAGATTATAATGATTTTTTTTATAATATTAGCAGCTTTTTTAGCCAATTATTAATTTTAAAATATCTTACTACATAGAAAACGAGCCAGCTGTTCTGATAATGAAATTTCTTTCATTTAATATTCAATTTAAAATTGAGGATAATTTATTTTCGTAAAATGTATCAATAAATGCAAGGTCTTTCCTTTACAGCAGCGTGTGGACGCCGGAGCTTTTGCTTGAATTTTTGGAGGTGGAGTATTTGATTCTGTCTCTGTCATTCGTCAATGAATTTGTGCACAGCTCGAAGTCTCGTCACAGCAACGTGGAACCCAACCTCGGCCATTTCTTAGCTGTCTTTGAGCGTGTTTGTTTGTGAGCTTTCACAATGGACTAGACGACACCGACTTTAAGATTATTATTTTCTGTGAGATTTGTTTATGTAAGAAAATCAAAAATAAAAAAAATGGAAATAAATATAAACCATAAGAATAGGAAAAAAAAATTATATATATATTTTTTAATTTGAATCGGTCTAGTTTTTGTTTACTGGTTTTAGATTTAAAAAATTAAAATCAAACTGAACCAGAAGTTTTTAAAAATATCCTAAGTGGTTTAATCAGTTTTTTAATGATATGATCTTTTCCGATTATTTTTCTCGGTTTTTCAGTTTAATAGTTTTTTTTTGTTTTTTTGTGTAATTTTTGTTTACCAATTTTAGATTTTAAAAACTAAAACCAAATTGGACCAGAAGTTTTTACAAATATCCTAGCGGGTTTCATTGGGTTTTTTTAATGATCCAACTCTATTAGTTTTTCTCGGTTCTTTCAATTTAATAATTTTTTTTGTTTTTTTCTCACCCTTAAACTTAGCTATCAAAAATTCATTGACCAATTAAAAATATATAAAAATAATTTGAGATGCAAAAATATTTAAAAAAAAAATGCTATAAGAAAGCTAAGAAATTGCCAAAATTGAGGAGAAATTACTCCGCACAAATTCATTGACCAACGACACGGAGTCAGACCCACCCACCCACTTGGAATCAAGTGCTCCACCTCCAAAACTTCAAGCAAAAGCTCCGGCATTCACACGCGGCCAAAACGGAAAGAGCTTGCCGTTATATTTATCGATTAATTTTACGAAAATAAATTCTCATCGATTTTGTTGTAAACTATGAAAACAGTAGTCCATGGAGCCGAGGAAGTTCTAAGCCAGTAATAATTCTCAAGCCATATTTATTGCAGGAATTTAATATATAAAGTGGTTTTTTTATCCTTTTCCCCTCGTAATTAGCTACCAGATTTTATTTTTCGAAAAATATAAAATTAGCAACCATTTATTTTCTAAAAAAATCTCGTTTTTTCGTGATTAATATTACTATATGCTAAATGAACTCATTATTTCACTGTTCCAAAATTATTTTACAGTAGAGACAGATTATCGTGGATTATAATAATAAAATTATTATTTTACTTCTCAATGCATAGTAATTTTAATCTTGGACTCAAGGGTATTTTTAATTTTTTATATTTATTTGCACAGTAAAATAATTATAATATCCTCAAATAAGACAAAAATCAAGAATTGTTGTCAGGGATGTCACGATAATTTGATATTTTCAATGCACAATAAAATAACCTTTTTAATCTCCAATAAGACAAGACGCAAGATTTGCCTGCGGGGGTTTGGAAATTTCATATTTTTAAAAATATATATATATATACACGGATATGCCCCTATAAAAGATAAAATTCAAGAGTTGACTTGAGGGTGCTTATGTAATTTACATTTTATTATTATTATTATTGTTATTATTATTATTATTATTATTTTCTTTTGAATACTATAGCTGTGACTTCTAGACGCACCGACGTAATTTGGTCTCATGTCCTTTTCGAGTAGCGCGTGCAGCCGTGTCCAGTAGTACAAAATGATCCATACCCTCTTCCTCATGGTGTGGTGCATGGTTTCACACTATGATCAAAGATGTGACGATGGTCAATTAAATTTTTTTCTCCCTTTTCTCTCTCATACAAGCTAAATTACATATCATACCCTTTTGTTAATAATGTATTAATTTCAATTCCTAATTATTTAAATGTTTGATGTGATCCTGATTTTTATTATAAAATTTTAATTTGTTTGAATTTTATCTCTCGATTGAAATTGATTATAAATAGCATTTTTGATTCAGTCATTATTCTTTTAATTTCTGGATTTGTATTAAAACCCTTAATATTTTCAGTATAAAAATTTTGATTTTATCAATTTTATCATTTGATTAAAATTGATTAAATATTGTGTTTTCAATTTGGTTATTATTCTTTTAATTTCTAAATTTGTATTAAATCCCTTAATATTTTCGGTACAACAGTTTTGATTTTATCAATTTTTTCATTCGATTAAAATTGATTATATATTTTGTTTTCATTTCAGCCCTAATACATTTAATTTTTTATTTTAATTTCTTTATTTGTTTTTTATATTTTTGAAATTATCTATATTTTTGTCCATGTTTATATATATATGCTTTTAGTTTTAGTTTTTGATTTTTTTTTTGAGGTAGTATTTTTTTGAAAACTTTACTTCTTAGATTTTAGTTTATGCTTGTGATCATTTGAAAACTGATATTTCTTAAAAAAAATTCCTGTGTTTTTTCTTTTAGTTTTTCTTTTTCTTTTTATTTGATCTTCAAGTTAAATGGATTTTTCAACTAACAATTGTTAGTTTTTTTTTTTTATCATTTATCTTATCTTATTTGTTTGCTCTTTTGCATGAATAAATTAGAGGTATTGTGATAATTGTATAAAGCCTCATAAATATAAATAGAAAGAAAAGAGAGAGAGAACAAGGATACGAGAAATTAAGAAGAAGAAGAAGTGAAAAGAGAAAAAAAGATTAAAGAAGAGGAAAACGAACTAGAAAATAAAAAGTTTTTAATGTAATGTTTATGCTTTAATATGTACAAGGATTGTTATTAGTTAATATTCTGAATTTATTCAAGATTAGTGTTTAGAGATTTTATTTTTGATTTAATTGATGAATTAACTGAAATGTTATGGATTAATTGTTAGGGGTAATAACTTATTTAGAGGATTTTAGATAAAAAATAATGATTTCAAGGTTAATTGATGTGTTGGGTGAAAAACTATTGAGAAGTTTTGAAAACTCCTTGCTTGAAATTTGTAAAGTGGTCTTGAGGTTGAAGATGATAAAATATCAGTTTGGTCCCTCAAGTTGTAAAAATTACAATTTAATCTTTAAACTTTACAAAAAAACTAGTTCTCTCATTTCATAATTAATTATGAATATAATTATAAATATTAAAGTAAAGTGATGACTACCATGACTGTGAGGTGAGATTCATGATTTAAGATATAGTCAATAACTTGACTTTTTAGTATACAAAAAAGATCTACTAAAATTTTAGTATTTAATTTTGATGTGAATAAATATAAAAATGTATCTTTAATTCAATTATTTTGGATTTTTTAAATAATTTTTAAAAAATAAATAAAAATCTTTAAAAAATATTTTGTAACCAGAAAATACACTATGTAACTATCAAATAACTTTTAAATAGGAGTAGAAAGAGCGTAATCAAAAGCAAATGAAAAACGTGAGCTCATAAAGGCCGCGGAGCAGAAATGCAAAGACAAGCAGGCCATTGTACCAAAACCTTAAAGTCTTTGTATATCACTGAGCCCAAATCTAAAACAGGTCCACAAAATCCGTACAAGCCTGTCGGATTTTCCAAAGAATATGAAAAGAAAGCCTGTCCCTGGATACGCCACGTGCCACCTCTGAAACCGTTGGATAAGCTTACTTCCATCACCAACCCCAGCAAGAAAATTGGCACCCACTGAATTGAGACACCATGGAAAGCAACAAGCTTGCACATATAAAAATGGGTCAGTTGTCTGAGCTTCCTAGATTTCTATTAAATATTTTCATATTTATTCATTTTGACACTTGAATAAGTGCAACAGCCGTTTCCGCAAAGCTCAAATCTTTCTTCATTGTTTTCGGAGCAAGCTCTTTCTTTTCTCTCTTCAACTCTTCAAAAAGGCAAGAACTTACAAACTCCCATCTTATTTCAATTATGTTACATGAAAAATTGCACCTTGAGTTTAATGTTGTTTTAATATTTTCATTTATCCTTGGCGTCTATCTGGAATAATTTCCTTGCGTGAGATGCCAATCAATCTTGAGTCTTGGATCTGGGATTTTCGTTGTTTATTTAATCAAGATTTTATTTTTTTATTATCAGGATTAAATGGGGGTATTTGAATTTTATGTTTTTTTTTTTATCAAGTGTTTTGCTTGAATCTATAAAAGATTGATTAGATGGTTTTTACTTTAAACTAATTACTGGGATTTATTGTGATTTTGATGATGAATAGTAGATGACAATGCTGGGATTTTTCGTGAAACATGATTATCAGGTCTGGTTGAGGTTGAAGATGGCATGGTTATCAGTTCATCCATATACGGTTTAGTCCGTGATGTTTCGAAAATGATTCATTTTAGTCCTTTTTTCTGAGTTAAATTTTTTAGAAAGCATACCTCTAACGTGTAAATGTGATTTATCTGATGGGTTCTTGGTAATGAATGTATGGATGGATGAACTGCTTTGGCCTTTTTACCAACTTGATTGTCACAAATATATGTAGTGAGTGATGAACTGCTATTCTGCTATGCTTCAAGAGATTTTGTTGCCTTCAAACATTAAAGTTGCTTGATTTTGGTAATCTGTTTTGTGGTTTGCTTTGCGTGGATGTTATATGTTTGGATCATGCTTTAGTTGATGGAGGTTCAATGACGGTGCTGAACAATGCCGTTAGTTTTGGATGAAGTTGAAAAAACTTCTCTCATAGTACACGCACGCAGGCATGGGCACACACTCAAAAAATAACAAGGATGGTTTTTTATTATTTATGTGTGTGTGTGTGTGTATTGAAGCTTGTATAAAAAAGTCTACTTTGTCATCGTTTAAGTCTTATTTGAATTTAAATCATTCCATATAAGAGATATTTGAGTGTGACTATTTATTATGTTCTTGATCATGTTGATCTAGCTGATGAGTGATAGCTCAACTGACATTTGTGTCTCTCCTTCCCTCAAGGGTTCTCGAGTTCAAACCTCTCCTATCTAACCAAATGCAAAAAATATGATGTTCTAGGTGTCAATTCTTTTGTATATCAACTGAATTGCAAGTTTTGTTTAACATACCCATTTCGGCCAAAATTTAACATATCAGTTGGGAGAGCACTTTTTTTCCTTTAAGTTGATTAGCATATTTTTCAACCTCTTAAAATAATGAATAGGTGATGGTTCATTGATTTTGTTTGGAGAGAGAATTTGCTCACAAGCAAAGGATTCATAATAAAACCAATATGTCACTACCTCTTTTGAACAAATTTGTGTTCATAGTTGATTGTATGCACTACAGTATAAACAGTTTTTGATCTCATAAAATAGCACTTTTGAGTTTCTTCAGTTACTAAAATCACTGTGACCCGATGTAACTTGACAGCTGCTGCATTCTTGCCATTTGTTAAACTTCATTTGGACATTAAGTGGCCTGTATCTTCTCCAGCTAAGCTAACTGGTGTTTATTTTCATATCTAAACCTTGAACTATTCTTATGTAACAGATTTACAAGATGGCAGCAACATCAGCAGCTACCTTTTCAGTTGGATTTACTTTCTCCTCTGGCACCAAAGCAAGCCAGCTCCCGCAATCAAAGCTCTCATCTGTGAGATTGAACTCCCAGAGCTCACTTGCAACGTTCAGTGGTCTCAAGGCTGCAAAGTTTGTGATGTGTGAGTCAGGGTCATCTTTCTTAGGCAAGGAAAGCAATGCAGCTCTTCGATGCTCTGTTGCACCAAAAGCTCAAAAATCAAGCCAAAGGTCACAGTATCGCCTAAACCCACAGGCATCTTACAAAGTGGCTGTTCTTGGAGCTGCTGGAGGGATAGGCCAGCCTTTAGCACTTTTAATTAAGATGTCCCCATTGGTTTCAGCCCTGCACCTCTATGATATAGCAAATGTCAAGGGAGTTGCTGCTGACCTCAGTCACTGTAACACTCCCTCTCAAGTACTGGATTTCACAGGAGCCGCTGAATTACCCAATTCTTTGAAGGGTGTAGACGTTGTTGTCATACCTGCTGGAGTTCCAAGGAAGCCTGGTATGACCCGCGATGACCTCTTCAACATCAATGCCAGCATTGTAAAGACCTTGGTTGAGGCTGTTGCTGATAACTGCCCTGATGCTTTCATCCACATCATCAGCAATCCAGTCAACTCTACAGTGCCAATTGCAGCTGAAGTTTTGAAGAAGAAGGGTGTGTATGATCCAAAGAAGCTCTTTGGTGTTACTACACTTGATGTGGTTAGGGCAAATACATTCGTTGCCGAGAAGAAAAACCTCAAGCTTATTGATGTGGATGTACCAGTGGTGGGAGGGCATGCTGGGATAACCATTCTTCCCCTTCTATCAAAGACAAAACCCTCTGTTAGTTTCACCGATGAGGAAGTGCAGGAGCTAACTGTGAGGATCCAGAATGCTGGGACAGAAGTCGTGGAGGCAAAGGCAGGTGCAGGGTCTGCTACCCTGTCAATGGCATATGCTGCAGCCAGATTTGTTGAATCTTCTCTTCGTGCGTTGGATGGCGATGCTGATGTCTATGAGTGCTCGTTTGTGCAATCAGATCTTACTGACCTTCCATTCTTCGCATCAAGGGTAAAACTTGGAAGGAAGGGGGTGGAAGCTATCATTTCATCTGACCTCCAAGGGCTGACCGAGTATGAACAGAAGGCACTGGAAGCTCTCAAGCCTGAACTGAAGGCCAGCATTGAGAAAGGCATTGCATTTGCTCAGAAGCAACCAGTGGCTGCATAGAGTGAGGTCAGTTCTGGAAGCCTAAACCATACTGAAATGCAGGTTTATTGCGGATGAGAAATTTTGTTGTGGATCGTCATTACATCAGCACAGTAAGTTTTGTAGAATTTTCGTTTTCTTTTTTCTTTTTATATCGTGAGAAACTCTTTCTTAATGAGATATTCCATGATAGCATTGTAGGTTCGAAAATTGCAATCGCTATCATTGAGGGCATGCACCTTTCCCTTTTTTGAAATTACATGGCTGATGTATCCCGACATTTGTATTAATAATAGCATGGCTGATGTCTCCCAACATCTTTATTAATAACTAGAAAAACATTTGTATACGAGTAAGAGGATCCCGAGAAACCTTTATAAGAAGCTAAGCAGCCTCTTTTTTCCTCGGAGAGGTATCCCCCGAGGTGAAGGAGGTTAACCCGCTTGTCTGGAAGCAACATTTCAAGAGCCTCTTTTATTTATTTATGATCTCTATTTTACATGATTCATCATTTGATATGAGATTTTTAATTAATTTAATTTTTCAGAATTAGGTTGATGATTAATTAGTGTTTGTATTTTTTTATCATATGATAAAAGTTTTTTTTTTTTAGCCCTTTTGTATACATATTTTTTAATTTTACCTTCAATGTTTAATTTTTAATTCCTTTAGTTTCTTAGACTTTTTTTTTGTTTTTTTTTTTTTAATTTCAATTTTTAGTAGGGAGTTATCTTTTTTTTCCTTAGACTTACCCAATAAACAATACCATGTCAAGATAATTTTAAATGATTTAATTTGAAATTCAAGTTAAATAATCCATGATATTTCATGTTTGAATTATTATATCAAGTTTCATAATCATGTTAAAACATTTACAATAGTCTACACATTGTTTTGCTACATTAAGTTTTTATTTTGTCCTAGTCTCAATAAGAAAAAAAAAATATAAAAAAATTCATGATTACTAAGATTTCAGTTTTTGTTATTTTTCAGAGACTCCCTTTTAAGTAATTCATGTAATGGGAAGCATATGTGAAGCTGAAAATAGCAGGCAAATTCATGTTTGAGATTCCCTTTCCCTGATGTTCTTGCTTGCTGGACTGATTCGACAACATCAGTTGCTGATGCTATGCAATTATTCTCGGTGATTTTTTGAGGGTGTGATTGTAGTTGTTTTTTAAAGTATTTTTTATTTAAAATTACATTAAAATGATATTTTTTTATTTTATAAAAATTATTTTTTATATCAACACATTAAAATAATCTAAAAACACTAAATTTTTTTAATTTAAAGTGAAAAATAAAAATAAAAAATCAATTTTTTTCATAAGAAATTTCTAAAAGCAATCCCAATTGTGATTTCTGAGGATACAGGTGTCTGTGTCAGCTTGTGTGTATTTCAATTAATTTCACGGGCTCTGAAATTAAAGACCATGTAAATTTTTAATGATCATTATATTAGTAGTCACAATACTTGAATCTGAAATCTTAAGGAGAGTCATCTACTAGATAGCTGCTGCTAGGTCAAAGAAAGGATTTTAGCAACTTTTTTTTTTCTTTGGAAATTAGTGGAAAGTTTTATCTAATTATGAATCTATATATCTAGATATTTAGACATTAAATCTCACTTATCACAAACACAGTATTTGGATGAAGGGAAAACAAAGATGAGATAGAAAGAATTTTAGTGGCTAGGTATTTTTATCTTTTAATTTAATAGTAAAATTGTAATATTTAACATGTATGTATGTACATTATTGTACACAAAAAAAAAATTACAAATTAAAAATACACTAAAAATGGTGTCAACATTACAACAATGAATTTGATTACAAGTGGTAACTATTTTAAAATACTCTATTCATGCATGAATTCTCTTATAAGTGGTCAAATATAGATCTTGTTCTAGATGAGAAGACATTCACACTAGCCATATATTTTTTTTAATTTTATGATATATTAATTTGATTTGATGAAAATAAAAAATATTTACATAAGTTTCGAAATTTTAATTGTGTGAAATTTTAACTTGATTTAATTTGATAAAAATAAATGTTTGATATTTTTCTTGCATGATAGCCTTAAAATATTTCTTTTCTTTTCTTCTTTATATTTTTTTTTTCAATTCATGTATGCTTGTTGTTGGTGATTTTGTTATCTTTTTATAAATGAACCGGATGCAATTTATTTTAAATATTTTTTTATTTAGAAAATATTTTAAAAAAAATGATATGAAAAATACTCAAAATATTCTTGGTTGGAATGATATTAAAGTAAGAATCATAAAATATATTTTATATATGTTTTTAATTTAAAGGAAGCCTAAACCCTGACAAATTTAATTTATTTAATTAAAAAGATTTTTTTTATAATGAATTAGACTTGTAGAAATTCTAGAATCATTAGATACAAAAATCTTATAAATAATTCGAACATTATTTTTAACTACTTCTGGCACATCAGAGATAATGATATATAATGTTGTGAATTTATAAATTTTAATATATAGTGTAATTTAAAAAATAAAAAAGCATAGTCATATAGAACAAACTCTTATTCTTAATTAAATGGTTTCGAGTTATCAAGTGATCAGTAGGGCTGTTCTTGTACTTGGCAAATGAATCAAATGCTTGTAAGAGAACAGACCGGACGATCTTCCAACTCAGCATGCGTTTTTCTTTGATCAATGACTCTAGCTTAGGCTTTTCCCTAATTGCCTCCCTCAAATCCTTCTTCTGTTCATGCATAATACTATGATTATAAAGGGTCCAAGAACACGTGATTTTCAGTTTCTTTTCTTTCTTTTACGGGTCAGTGTCCTACAAAAAAAAAACCCTCGAAACCATCCCAGTCCAAGATGATATTCGGACCATATCATTCCACGTGGTAGCATTCCATCCGTTGAAAAAAATTCTTTGATCCCTACATATTCATAGTCGTGTAGGATAATCGAACCATGCAAAAACCTCAACAGCAAAAAACGCTTAATAGAAAAGATTTGATTTTTATTTTGGGGGGGTGGGGGGGGCTCAACACTAACATCATCCCTTTCCTTTAGCTAGATTTTACTGTTCAGCAGAAGTAGAAGCAGAAGCAGCCCTTCTTCGAAGTCTTTACCTTTTCTCTTCTAATAGGTAAAACCAGCCAACCCCATTTTCATATTTTATCATCGCTTTTCTTGCAGCTTTAAATTACTAGAAGCCATGTATTTTTTTATTAATTTAATTTATGAAACTATTAATTGTTTTTATCATCATCGTCGTCGTCGTCGTCGTCGTCTTTTTCTTTTAGTTTTTACATGGGGTTGGCTTCTATTTCAATAATAATAATAATTAAATGTTGCTTGAATTTGATAGACACCAATCTTAAACGTTTGGATTTTTGGTTTTTAATTTTATGTGGATTCAATTATGGATTTGGAGGAGATGGTGTTGAACGTTTTGCTAAGATTTAGATTTATGCTCTTCTTTTTTTTGTGTTTTCAGTGAATGGTAGAGTGATATGTGGATTACCACCTGTTCTTCTCTGGATTAAAGGATTTTAATTTAACCTGTTTCCCCCCCTTGTAACTTAAACCAAAAATGGATAAAAGGAAAACATGCAGAGTTGAGTATTTACTGAAACATGTTCTCGGGTCTGGTTGATGTTGAAGATGACGTGTCTTATAGTTTAGTCCCTATGGATTTAAATACTGTTCACTTTAGTCCTTGCCCTGTAGTTCCCCCCCCCCCCCCCCCCCCACCCTCGAAATGTCCCTCTGTGTAGGTAAAGCCCTTTCAGATAAGCCCTAGGTTTTGAATTTCTGATTTTTAAATGATGGTATCCAATAATCTCATTATAAATTATGGATTATTAGCCCTCGAATTTACTGCTTTTTTTTTTTTTTTATGTGTGCGCGCGGGGGAGAGAGAGAGAGAGAGAGAGAGAGAGAAGGTGGATATCCTCCCTTTGATTAATTGTTACAATTAGCTAATTAACTTTGTTATTCTTTATCCATAATTATATAATTACCTCAAAGTAATATTTAATTATATTTCTAACCAATTTCTTTATTTAGCATCTTGCCTTTTAATTTTCTCAATGCCATATCTACATATTTTTGTTTATCTGTTTTATAGTAATGGATCTGTTATCACTTTGCCTACAGGATTTTGGTTGTTCAATCTTCAATGGCCTAAGCTTTTGAAGATTTTTGTTCAGTTTTATGATGTATTTAAGGAATTTCTATAAGGTTAATGTGTGGTTGGTACTTAAAGGCTGGCGGTTTAATTTTTAAGGTGGTTTTGAAGTGAATGAGGGGTAATTTCAGTAAGATCTTCACTTGAAATCATTTGATGTTGTGCTATGCTGGTACTCTGATTAGGATTGAAGCATCACCATGTATTTCTGTTGTTTCCACTGAGGTTGTTTGGTTTAGCTAATTTAACTTATTTTAGTTTGTTTTCAAGTATGTTATTGTTTCAGATCATGCTTTGGCTGCTAGAGGTGCTCGGATAGTGATGAACTGCATCTTTATCTTTTGGATTGAATTCGAAAAACCTTACTTTCATTTTTAAAAGTGTTACTTTTTTAACGAAATAAGCCCTGCATTGTTTTTGTTTCACAGCTATTCAAAATGGCAGCAACATCGGCTGCTACCTTTTCAATTGGATCAACTATCTCCCTTGGCACCAAAGTGAGCCAACTCCCACAATCGAAGCCCTCATCTGTGAGATTTAACTCCAAGAACACTCTTGCAACCTTCAGTGGACTCAAGGCAGCAACCTTTGTCAAGTGTGAGTCGGAGTCATCTTTCTTAGGCAAGGAAAGCAGTGCAGCGCTTCGAGGTGCTGCTGCACCAAAAGCTCATAAACCAAGCCAAAGGTCACAGTATCACCTAAACCCACAGGCATCCTACAAAGTGGCAATTCTTGGAGCTGCTGGAGGGATAGGCCAGCCTTTAGCACTTCTAGTTAAGATGTCTCCATTAATTTCGGCCCTGCACATCTATGATATAGCTAATGTCAAGGGAGTTGCTGCTGACCTCAGTCACTGTAACACCCCCTCACAAGTCTTGGATTTCACAGGAACTTCTGAATTACCCAATTCTTTGAAGGGTGTAGATGTTGTTGTCATTCCAGCTGGGGTTCCAAGGAAGCCTGGTATGACCCGCGATGACCTCTTCAACATCAACGCCAACATAGTAAAGACCTTGGTTGAGGCTGCTGCTGATAACTGCCCTGGTGCTTTCATACACATTATCAGCAATCCAGTCAACTCTACAGTGCCAATCGCGGCCGAAGTTTTGAAGCAGAAAGGTGTCTATGATCCAAAGAAGCTCTTTGGTGTTACAACACTTGATGTTGTTAGGGCAAACACATTTGTTGCTCAGAAGAAGAATCTCAAGCTTATCGATGTGGATGTACCAGTAGTAGGGGGACATGCTGGGATAACCATTCTTCCCCTTCTATCGAAGACTAGACCCCCAGTTAGTTTCAATGATGAGGAAGTGCAAGAGCTAACTGTAAGGATCCAGAATGCTGGGACAGAAGTCGTGGAGGCAAAGGCAGGTGCAGGGTCTGCTACCCTGTCAATGGCATATGCAGCAGCCAGATTTGTGGAGTCTTCTCTTCGTGCACTGGACGGTGATGCTGATGTTTACGAGTGCTCGTATGTGCAATCAGATCTTACTGAGCTTCCATTCTTCGCATCAAGGGTAAAACTTGGAAGGAAGGGGATTGAAGCTATCATTTCATCTGACCTCCAAGGGCTGACTGAGTATGAACAGAAGGCACTGGAAGCTCTCAAGCCTGAGCTGAAGGCCAGCATTGAGAAAGGCATTGCATTTGCTCAGAAGCAACCAGTGGCCGCATAGGTTGGGTTATTTTCTGGAAGTCCTAACCAGACAAAAATGTGGGTCTTATCTACGTTGGTCATTTTCCCCCAGATCAATGCACCGGAAGTTTCAGTTTTGTAGAATTTTCACCTATCTTATGTCTTGAGGATATTCTTTTCTTTAGTGTTGTACATTCACAAATTACAATTGCTCCCATCAAGAATAGCATGTATTTTTTTTCCCTTCGGATATAAAATGGGGGATGTATCCAAGTTTTCGATTTCTTAGTGATTTTTTGCATGATTGCATGCATCTATTATCATCTTGAGTTACTAGAAAGCATATTGATTTTTCATTGTTTAGCGTAGACTTTTGCAAGTATCTCTGTTTAGCAAGGCTGCATCTGCATCGCCAATCTTTAAATTTGCTGGTTTGGGCTCACAAGTTTTGGATTAGAATCTTAGAAACCTTCATAGTAAAGCTTTCGTTGAAAATCTTGTTTATTGGTTCACGTTCGTTTTGCTTGCCAAATAACAACACTCCATGTTGCTGGATCTTACAATTGTATGTGAACCTGAAAAAGTTGACCAGTTCCGTAGCTAGTAACTTATAGACTGCCTTTTCTACAAAATTTGTGACCATTGACTAGGGACACAAGTATTAATGGGCAGTTAAAAATATCCTTCATAATGAGGGAAAGTTTGCACAGGTGACGATGCATGGTCAAGATTCGAATGGATAGCATTGAGTAGAAAATCATACTATAAGCAATTATTTGTCACCCAAGTCAATAAACAAAGTCTAGCATTGGGGCCCAGATTGTATAACATTCAGGCAATTAATACTTTAACCTAGAAACTAAACATCATTGACAAACGAAGCAAGAAACTTCGACCAGGCAACACAGTAAGACCACAGCCATGGAGAACAGGCACTTTCTCCTGATCGCCTTGCCTGCTCAAGGCCACATAAATCCTATGTTCCAACTTGGCAAGTGCCTAATACATGCCCGTGCCGGGAGAGTCACTTTTGCCACCACAGCACATGGTCTCACTCAGGTCAAAGCCTTCCCTTCACCTGAAAATTTACACTACGCCTCTTTCTCTGATGGTTTTGATGATGGCATCAAGCCCACCAACGATCCACACCGCATCATGGCTGAACTCGAACGTGTTGGCTCACAAACCTTAACTGAGCTCCTCCTGTCTCTCTCCAAGGAGGGTAATCCGGTGAGCTACTTAATCTACACCCTTCTCCTCCCTTGGGCTGCTGATGTTGCACGTTACATGTCCATTCCATCTGCTTTTCTCTGTATTCAGTCTACAACTGCCTTTGCTCTGTGTTACTGTTTCTTTGAAGAACATGATGGTGTAGATGAAAGTGATGACAAAAGGCCTCCAGGTTCAATTGATATGCATGGATTGCCACTGTTCACTAGTAGAGACATACCTTCCTTCCTCTTGCCTAATGACCCACATGCATCAATGCTCATCCCTCTCTTTCAACAGCATATCCAAGCACTGAAAAAGGACTCAAACCCGTGTGTTCTACTCAACACCTCTGATAGCCTAGAAGAAGAAGCAATCAGAGTCATCAGTAATTTAAACCCAATCCCCATCGGACCATTAGTTTCATATGCATTTTTAGATCAAAACAACTCAACAGACTTAACTTGTGGAATTGACTTGTTTGAAAAATCTGCAGAATACACTCAGTGGTTGAATTCAAAACCAAAAGGGTCAGTAGTTTATGTTTCCTTTGGAAGCCTAGTTGTGTTACAAAAAAATCAAATGGAAAAGATATTGCTTGGTCTAATTGGTACCTGCAGGCCATTCTTGTGGGTAATCCGACCTTCAGGTAGTGATAGTAGAGAGTTCGAGGAGAAAATAAAGGACAAAGTGAATGAAGGAGTAGGGTTGATAGTGCCATGGTGTTCACAAATGGAGGTGCTCACTCACGAGTCAATAGGGTGTTTTATGATGCATTGTGGATGGAACTCAACTGTGGAGAGCCTAGCAACAGGCGTTCCCGTTGTGGGGCTCCCACAACTCTCTGACCAGACAACAAATGCAAAGATGGTGGAAGAGGTGTGGCGGACTGGAGTTAGAGCAAGAGTGAATGAAGATGGTACTTTAGAAGCAGAAGAGATTGAGAGGTGTCTGGAGATGGTGATGGGGCAGAGAGGGGAGGAAATGAGAAGGAATGCTAAAAAGTGGAAAGCATTGACTTTGGAGTCTGTGATGGAGGGAGGTTCTTCATATAACAATCTGAAGGCCTTTTTGGAAAGGATCGAATGATGGGAGAGAGGTGCCCCTCCTTGATTTATATAGCTGATGAACTGTGTTTCAATTGACATGTTGCGATCCCCATCTTATACTTGCAGGTTTGGCAATAATATTTCTTGATGGATATTTCTTCATTATTCATGTAGTCACATATGTAATTTGTTGTCTCATATTGTGTTTATATTCGAACTTAAAGTAACAGATATTAATAAGTTGTTTTTCAATTTATTTCCATGCCATCACCAAACATTGAAAATCATTTACCAACTTATGTTTGAAGACACTCCACTTTCCAAAAAATACTTTCTGGTAAACAAACAAATAGGGCCTTTTGGAATTTTATAGCATGCATCAAACAACATGCCCTCAACAATATCAATGCCAAATACAACAGAAGAAGAGATAAAAAAACAGAAAGCGAATGCTGGATCGTTTTCCGAGTATAAATCATAAGGTCAAGAGAGCGCAAAGGTAAGCACCGGGGGAGAAAATGAAAAGGAGAAACTAAAGATGAAGATAAGGAGGAGCCAAAAAGGAAAGTAGAAAAAAGGCAGGAGCTTACATACATAGTAAAACCACAGCAACATAACAAGCAACTTCTCATGATATGAATGGAAACCTCTATCTGAAATGAGAATACCAATAAAGAAGATGAAAAAAAGTTTGTCATTTCTTCCAGGATACTCCACACCACTAGGAAACATACCAAAGAGTGTATCTATACATGTACAGCTGATCTGAACCTGGCTGTGGACCCTAAAAAGACAAAAGTGAACATCACTTTTCTGTTATAAGGATCAAATGAAGTAATCAAGCAGGTACACATCAAAATCTGAATGATACACTAGCATATATCTCTTCTCTGTCTCTTGTAAGCTTGATTTGAGTCTTCTGCATTGCTTCCAACTGCATCTTGTATGATCAGTTGATTAATTAGAAACTGATTTACCTGATCATGGGAAAAGAATGGACAGGGTAAAAAACTAAAAAGAGAGCGAGAGAGTGTGTTATCAAAAATCTTTAGTATCATCATGTTCTGTTAAAGTAAATCACAGCATCATAGAGGGCTTCTGTTAAAAAATCATAGCATCAGAGGGCTTCAAATATTTCAGTTTAGGATCAAATAGCCAGTGCCTTTTCTTTTTCTTATCTTTTTTTTTTTTTTTCTCAAGGGAGGAGGAAAAGATTTCATAGCAAATATGCTAACTTTGTTAAAAAATCATGGAATCATATAGGGATTGCAATAATTAGCTTAGGATCATAGAAGTAAACCTTTGTGCCATAGTAGTTGTACCATTTTCTCGTTTGCCAACATCAATTTGCACTGATGGCAGCTCAATGAACTGATGGCAGGTATGATCGCTGAGACTACTATTAATAACACAGTAACTTGTATGAATTCTGAAGGTCAAAAATACAAATCTTTATAATAAAATAGGCATCGCTAAAAGGAAACTTTAAAGCATAAGAAAAGGACTAATCATTCGCATATTATAACACCTTATATCATACAAGCACAAGCAACCCTCGACAAATCTACCTTACAAAAGCCTTACCCTGGATAACCTTTGCATAAAATCTGAAATCATAAACTCCCAGACAACATCAAGGTAAAACTTCATTGATCAAGTTACCAACCTGGATAGCTCTAAAATAAATATTTGCCTAAAGCTTTTCTAAAAGTTTTAAGCTGGTGCTTGACAACTGTGATTTTTTTCTTTCCTGATCTCCCGCAGATAAGGCCAGTGCAAAGTAGACATGATCAGACATGCTAGTTTCATAACAAACATGCCCATGATGTGATTTTATTCCAAAAATATGGTCAATGGCTGGATCTCACAATTAGTAATGCAACAGAATTATTGACAGATGGGCAGATGCTCACCGTTGAGAATAAGAATTGGAGATATAAACTGATTGACTCTCACTCGCCAAATGGAATTGCTGGGTTGGTGGGCCAAGGGAAATGATCCAAATTTTTAAACATTGCAGCAGCTTCAATGTCAGATTCTATTGAGTTATGTACATTTCCAAGCATTACAGTATTTTCATGAGCAGAAGCATCCTTCATAACTTGAGCATGATCCAGCACGCTTTCAGCTGAAGCACGATAAATCCTGTTTTAAAGAAAACAAAAACTATTTGGAAGGGAGAACAATATGCTCCACTGTCACATGCATAGAGAATGCGATCACAATTCATGTCTATCAAATACTCAACGAAGAGAACAAATTGAAAAGTTGAAGCAAATTATTACCCAACCACCTTCTGTGGCACTTGTGAAAGATAAGGTGTTCTGCATGCTACGATATGGGAAACAGATTAAGTTGTTGGTATTCTAATGTACAATAAAAGGATATGAGAGCATTTGAGATGCTATTTGGAAACAATAAAAATCGTCAAAGTTTTGAGAAAATGATCAAGAACTTGCCCAGCAGTTTTAGTGCGTGATTCCACACAATCAAGAACAAGTAAACCGCTTAAAATCTAAGAGGCCCATAACCTGATGACGCACCATATCAAGTGCATATAGTAACTTGAACGTAGAGCAAGTTTTTCAAATCAGAAAGAAACCAGCATGGTCAAAGTTCATTCAAACAAGTGCATGCATCATCATTTATTTGAGAACACCTTCAGAACCTAGGCCACTAGATCCAATGAGATCGTTTTTTCAAGCCTAAAAGAGCATACATTCCAATGCCAGTGAGTAGATTCATAACCAAACCCCAAATCATCCAAAGTCCTGATTCCTCTCTCAGGCCTGTGCTCTAAAACCAAGGTTGCATCCTCAATGTTCCAAATCAAACAAGGGAACAGATGAAATGAATTTATATTTTTTCTAAACGGGAGTTTAGAGACATGTCTTCAAAGACTTGTTTTAGTTTTTTTTTTCTTATCCTTAAAATATCCCCGTAAAAACTATTAAACTAAGATATATAATAATAATAATAAATAATTATTATTATCATTATTTTATAAACCAACTTAGATCAAGTTCCAAGCAAGAAATCAGAAGCGTTAATCCAAGTTAACTTAAATCAACGTCAATTAATCTTGATTTTTTTATATGATCTAAATAATTTCGTTGTGACCAATAAGGTATTTTAACCAAATCATTACTTTGAGAATTTTTCTAGATTAACACTTAGATTACGTGAATGTTTAGGAGTGTGATTAAAAAAATTTTAAAATATTTTTTTGTTCATAAATATATTAAAATAATATTATTTATTTATTTTTTAAAAATTATTTTTTACATTAGCACATTAAAATTATCTAAAAAAACTAATTTAAGAAGAAGAAAAAATATTTTTTTCAAGAACGTTTTTTTTTGTTTCTCAAACATCAGCCTTGAATTTTTCTCTAAGAAATCCAGAAGCCATACATAACAGTAATTCAGAAAAGATTTTTCCCATCAAAATCTATATATGGATTATTTTTACATGAATATTTAAGGAGTGCACAAATAAGATGCAAGGAATCTTACAATAAAGGGAGGGAATTTGCTAAGACTTTACAAGACATCACTAAAACACTTCAAGACTTTTTATGGACCCAGTACTTCAATCCAGAAGGACAGTGGAAATCATTCTGTACTTTCAAATTATAACACTCCCTTGGCGGCACACCATTGAAACCACAAGCATCGTTTCTTTTCGTTGTAACCATTGAAAATTATATTGCAGCTTCATCCACCACATGATTAGATTTTCCCTGTGGGTCGAGTCCCACTGGGGATGGACGTGGAATGAAATAACATCTGCTTGTACGTTTGTAATTTGATCTTCTACGAAGTGTTGTACGTGACCATAGTTGGTGTTGTGAAAGGAACATGAGAGCATCCTGAACGCACACATGAACACCAGCACCTTGTAGAAGATCAGCTGAATACTGGGGATGTGGAGATGGCAAATGGTGCTCTTGATGGCAACATCAGTTGAAGTCATTTAAGCCCCAAGATGAAAGATTTACAGTGTAATTTGAACTAGAAAATCATTAACACACAATTCCACAGTATATCATTAATAATGCAGTTTTAACTGAAACGGGAAAAAAATAGATTGATGCCACAAAATTGGCAAAATTGTTTGGAGTGAGCGTATTACCTTGAGAAACCAGTGAAACAGAAATGGCAAAGGAAATGTGATAGCTAGGATATAAGCCAAATATCTAGCAGAATAAATCAATATATTATTGTCATGGATTAAATATCTATACTGCTCTGCTATCAACTATGTTACAATGATGTCAAGCATTAATATGCCTCGAAGCATTAGAGCTTCCTACAAAAATGGTCTGCTTTTGGGTTATCCATCAGAAGCAATCTGTCTGCATCAAAATTGACTTTTTGCTTCCAACATGAAGGCTGAATTTTTTTTCCCAGAGCAGCTTGAATAGCTTGCATAAGCACATGTCAATGTCACAGGGCTTCAACCTGAGCTTATAGATCTCGAGTTGAGCTAAGTTTGAAGCCTCAAGCCATCGGGTTTTTCAACTCCCATCTCAACATTTGCCCTCTCCTATCAAGGCAGAAGCCAGTAGTTGCTCTTCACAACTTTTCTCCCTCCGAATTATGAAGCTCAATACCCCATGCAGAAAACACGGTAGTGGCAGGGGACGATGTCCAAGGCACTCAAGAGCCTACTGATATACCACAAGGGCTCTTATCAGTCTGCGCCCTCAAGTTCTTCTTGATCATCTGGTTGAGACTCTTCTTTCATCAATTCTCCACCTCCATTCTGATTATTTCCACCAATATTCTTGAAAAAAAGTCCAGAAGATGAGGAAACATCTTCATCATAATCCTCTTCAGTTTCTTTATCCTTCGATTTTGTTTGTATCTCGCTATCCATCCACTTAGGGCAACTATGCATAACTCCAAGGGAAGCCTCAACTGGTTTGGTAGGATCATATCTCAGGCAAGAACATTCTGGGGCTGGATGGGAGAGAAAAGAAAATGGCTTTGACTTTGAGGATGCTTCTATTACACCATCAATTAAGCTTCTTCTAAGATGTTTGCGCATTGAAGTCAGCCAGGTATGATTTGCTTGGTACAAATGTTCACGGTTTTCCTCCAAAAGCTTGACAACTTTCTTTCTATTGTACAGGAGAAAAAAGACCCTTGTTAACAGAGAAAAAAGGTGATGTGTACTGACCCTCTATGTTTGAACGCATCATCACTTAGATTTGTGCAGACTAAATGACAAAATGACTTTTACAAGCACAAGAATAGTTGGCAAGCTAAACTGAATTCTTAAGGCATATGGTCCAGCTAACAAGAATTAGCTGCAAAAGGAGACTATACCTTATCAAGTTAATCCCGGTACCTGAAATTAGTACCCATTTAAGAAAACATGAAAGAGACCAGAGTAGACAGGGCATTCCCATTAGGTGTGTTTGAGGACAAGTGTTTTCCATGGTCTTATTTTTGCAATTCAAATTTACTTCCATGGCTAAATTACTCTTTAAGGACACACATGTTGACAGAGATGATTTACCTGTCTAGCCGGAATGTTTTAGATGCAGATGATTGATAGAGCCTATGCCCCATTACCAAGCTGGCAAAATTTGGACGTCCTTTCCCATCACGGTCAAACCCAGGGATGAAAACATCAGCTTCAACACAAATCAAATAGTCAATTGCTTCCCATAATAGTTTATGGGCATTGGTCCTCAGCTCCATTACTGTACTCTCGGGCTCATTATCACTCTCAGCCACCCAACCCCACCAACCTTCAATGTTGTGTGGATATTTAGGCCGAGCTGGAGGGGGTGGGAGTGGATGGGGACGCAGGCCTGCATTTTTCCATTCACCAAGCTTTTTTTCTTTCTCAACAGGTGGAGGCCTTAATTTAGTGTCAATAAGATTAACTTCCCGACCATAAATTCTACTCATCTCCCATGCAGCACTGAGAGAAGTTCTATCAACAGTATTTTCAAACATGGCATGAAGGGGAATCAGTGTCCGCTGGCCACCAAAAACTTCTCCCCCGGAGATATATAAAATTGTGTCCCATGAATATCCATATGCACGTAGAAGAATACCAACCTGTAGAAAACCAATTAATTTATAGACCAAAGAAGCACTTAGAATTTATTTCAATATTTTCTTTTTAAATGAAAAGGTAAGACTTGAAAAGGCCATTTTTTTTGTAATAGGACCATCATCATAAGCTTGTTCCATCACCCAATCGATGATTAGGCAATGAAAGGTTGACCTTTCTGAAAAGATAAATCCAGCAATGACCCCACTCCCTGTACAGGTAAAGTGACAATAATAACCTCAAAATGTAGTCTTCCTCTACTTTCTTAAATAATTCCAAGGCACAAAACAAACAACAGAAAAATTAAGCTTCCTAAAATGGACATTTGGAGGAATCAGAAGCACATTTCCTATGCATGAAATATTAAACAGGAAAAATCTGATACACACTCTTACCTCTTCTGGCATTAATGGACATGAACCATTAAGACGTTGTTGGGCTGAATTTACAGAAAGCTTCCCCTTAACAATCCCATGTTTCTTCATCCAAGCTCTTTTGTGCTGAATCAGTTCAGTGTGCACATCCTTAGGATGAGCTCCAAGACACAACACAGTTAAATGCAAGGTAAGCTTTGCTATTCAAGGTTTCCAAAAATCAAAATCAATAATAAATTAAGGAATTGGTGCAGGTACCTGGAAGAGTTCAGCACAGCCATAGTATGCTAAGGCATCTCTCGTCATACCAGGATCAAAGGCTATAAATGGTCGACCAGGAGCCCGTAACCTGAACTAAGTAGACAGTTCAGAAACCACCAAAAGAATATGACTGATAAATATTTCAATTAAATGATGAGCAGTCATTGACCTGTGCAACATTTTAGTTGCAAGTTCCTGGACCTCTTGTCGAAACCGCAAGGCATGAAAAGCAACTCTGCACCTCAGCCTTTGATATTCTTCAAGATGGGGTGGAAGGATAGCCTAAATCAGGACAAGAGAGATGGTAATATTCCTAGCCACATGATGTAAGAAAGATGGTATCATATTCAGAAAAGAAAATCTAAATCCCAATTTCAAAAAAACAGAAGGATTGCAAAGTATCTCATCAGAAAATATTAGCTGCAAAGAAGATTATTACTAAGGACTCCAAAAGGCAGGCACAAGTAGGATAAATATATAACAGATTACATCATTGTGGGAAAAGCAAACTAAAAACAGTTAAAGGCAACAAGATTGGTCAAGCTTTATTTCTTTACAGATAAAATAAGAGCAAGAGCACCACAGCATTATTTTCAATTTACACCATCTCGCCTACACTTTGGTGACACAATGGCATGGCTCAAGTACACGAATGCCCAATGCCAAGTTCAAGTAAGATGCTGGTGTGGGAATATCATGAACTACTCCAAATAGATTGGAAAAGCAAAGAGTGCAAGGAGAAAGAAATAAGAAAAATGAAGCAAAATAGAGTATACATAAATCTATACATGATTTCTGAGTATCAAGTTTTAGATATAACTACATGTCCACGCCTATAGGAAAACAGTGATTGAAGATCAAGTACCTGCAAGCATCCCCCTTCAGAAACAACTAATTCAACCACTGCATGCTTATTAAGCACTGGGAGAACATGATGCAAATAAAAATATGGTGAAGCTGAGTTAGGCACTCTGAATGATGGGATCTTTTTTTTCCTCCTTGCACCTTTAAGATTTTGAGGAAGGGTTTTCACAACTTTAACATCTTTCACCAAAGCTGCCATGAATTGATCCTCATTATATAGGTATGCGAAACTCTTGAACTCGGAGCTGCAATGATCATTTCAAAATATTGACATAATGAATTAATGTGATTAAATTAATTTTTCCATAGATACAAATTTAGTGAGAGTTGCTAACAAAAAATGAGTTACCTGATCCCTTTGCTGCTTGTCGTTGATTGGATCTCAGGAATAACTAAAGTAGCATTAAGAAGCCTAGAAATCGCAACCACATCACATATCTGAAAGACCAACAAGATTCAGAAGTAAGACTAACTGTGTCACACATTGATAGGAAATAATGCAAATTAGAGCATGTAACCCTCACCGAATTCCTTATTTCATGGAATCCACCTTGTATCCTAACAAACACATACCCACTTGATTCTGATCGGGGATCTGTTGTATGCATATTCAAGTTAGGAACTCATGCTGCATATGATATAAATTTGAACAAACAAGACAAAAGTCATAGCATAAAATAATTGACTAGGAACAACAATTCCCTAGTTTACTCATCATCCACTTTTGTGTCGTGTCACAACATCAGAGATTCTGATTAGAAGACCACATAATCCAACTCTATCCATATAAAGAAAAATGGAAAGGTAACATGTTATGCAGGGATAGATGCATCAAAAGAAATGCCAACTCAATATTACACTAAAATGTGTCAAATATACAGCAACACGGGATTGACTGCCATTACACAAAAATAATGAATTGTGCATGGAGCCACAACCAGCTAAAGCAATTAGGTCATACACACAACATGTTCTTGGCCAAAATTCACTTGTGCCATTTCTCCAATGCAAATTCATATCCAAGTGCAAAAGAAATCAAAATCCAATTGCCACGGGCATTTGCTCAAGTTTTTTTAGTTCTCCTAGCATGCCATGATCGTAGAATTTCAAAAGGCATTGAAATAACAGCATAGCTTAGCAACTACAATAGACAACAGCTTGGTCCCTGTTCCATTTCGAGCTGTTTAAGTTCCAAAAACCATCAGAGAGCAATTCCCATCCCCAGGATCATACAAGCTCTTTAAGTTCCAATACCAGTTAGGTTTATAATACTGATTCCAGTGTATAGAAACCTACTCCAAAGTTTATTCTCCCAAAATTTGAAAGATCTCAAGACTGTGTTTCTAGGCAGAACCTACCAATTTTCCACAGAAACATATTAAGTTATGGTACAAATATCAATAATAACTCTGCAGTCCTTAAAGAGTTACAAAACCGAGATACGATATTGCAGTGAATTATATTGTATTCGTAATTAGAAAACCTAGACAACCTAGCTGAGGTCATAACATTGCAGGACCACATTTTTTTAAATTATAAAATCCTTGGCATGAAAGCTAACCAGCATAATATCCTCTTGGATTTGCATCTGGATGTAAAGATTCAAGCCGCCTTACTTGACCCCATAGTCTTCTGTACAAGGTACTCTGCACCACATTAAAAGCAAAAATGAATCAGAGACCATGTGATCCTCATTCTTTAAGTCTAAAAATCTCACCAGTACCACCAAAATAATTACAAAATATTAGAAAACGGATCCAAACTAAGCCAATAATACAAAATCTCTCCAAAATCAAATAAAAAAATGCGGCATCTTCGTGGAAAGGTCTGCTTAGATCCACACAAAACCTTTAAACACTGAACAGCAAAGACAAAACTCAAAAAACTTGATCGCTGCATTAACATACTAACAGAGAAAACATAGAAATGCCCACAACCAACCAGACTAAGAAAGAAAGCATCTCAAAAACCACTAAACCAAATTCAAATCTCAACAACACAAACATTATGATATAAGCAAACGATTAAGAAATTGATAATGAGTAGTGGTGGTGCATACATTCTTGGCAAGCTCAGGATTTTCAAAGATGGGTCTCCAAGAGAAGATTGTGACTGAAGACTGGTAATCAGAAATGCCTTCCACGGTGTATCTAGCAAGCAAGAAATGGACAACGAGAGAAAAGGCTGACAGAACTAGCCCAATTAAACCAACCCACTTCATTTTGGACATAATCACCATCTTCCCTTCTCCTTTCATAGATATTAACCAGCAAAGATCCCACCTTTCTAGTTTTTGCGTGTTTTGAAGGTTAAAGAGAGAAGCTTGTAGAAAAAAGAAAGCCACTTCGAAGAAGTGGAGAAGACAGATTAGTGGAAGTCAAGAGTCACAGAAGAGAGAGAGTTTAAGCCCCAAGCACAGGTATGAGACGTGTCTTAAAGGCTACAGAAATGTCTCGATGGAAATTTTCAGACAAAGTTTGTTTTTTATTATTTTTTTAAGATTTACCCAGATCTAACCACTCTGTAATCAATCAACAAAGATATAACTTTTTTAATTACAAATCAGTACCACTGGCTTACTGTGTACATGATTGAAATGTCTGGTGGTACAAGTTGGGTACTTCCATGTTTCTAAGGAAAAATACATTAAATTAAGCAAATTATTTGTTTGTTTTGTTAATATGTTATTTAATATTAATATATACATTGATTTTTTTATATCTTCATATCATTAAATTAAAACTATTAAAAAAATAATATAATATTTTTTAAGCTTAATGTATTTTTAAAATGTACTTAAATATAATCTCAATACAATAATAATAATAATAATAATAATAATGATGATTATAATGTTATGATAAATTAAGAAGCAAGCCCTTCTCAAGTTTTGAGGTATTTGTAGTTGATTTTTATTTAAAAATATTATTTTATTAGTATATTGAAATGATTTAAAAATACAATAAATAATTTCTTAATTTTTTTTTAAAACATAAAAACAAATCAGCTTTTAGTCCTTCAAGTACTTTGGGTGATGCCCTCAGCAGCTGAAAAGGTCAATTCTTCGAAGTTTGGTGTTGGGTCCGTGACATCGGAGGCTTGTTCTTTTATACATATGAAAGCGCAAGGGCAGTGCTTGTCTTCTTTTGCAATTATTTTTTATTTTTATTTAAAAAACATTTTTAAATTGTTTTAATTTGTTAGTATTAAAAATATATTTTAAAAAATATGGGAAAGAGACGTGGAGCAGCAGCGGATACCTCCAAGCAGCAAAAATATTTATGGCAAAAAGCAGGAGGTGGGGTTAACTCGGTGATCACTGTGGGATTTAAGTGGGAAGAGAAAGGGGGAACAGCTGTGACTTGTCATGTCATTCTGGCTGGTGGGGTTCATGTCAGGATCAAATCTTGTGGATAATAACTAATTTTTAAAAAAAATAAGAAATTTTATTTTAAATTAATTTTTTTTATTATTTTTATGGGTTAATATCAAAAATAATTTTTAAATAATAAAAAAATATTATTATTATATATTTTTATATAAAAAATATTTTCAAATATAATTTTGGGTTGTCAATACCGTTCCGGTTGCCGTTTAATTTTTTTATTGGTATGTAAGGTTTCGGTTTCGGAGCATTTCGGCATGTTGTTTCGAAGTTGTATTGTTTATATATAATTATTTATATATGAGTGAAAAAAATTAAAATATTAATTTAACAAGCATAATTAAAATTTAAAATAAATTAACTTTAAATTATATAATATAAACACAAAGTCAAACAACACATAATCTCAAAATTAGAAACACAATCACAAGTTAATCAAAATAAAAAAGATTTTAAAATTGGAACAGTGTCGAGATATTCCGGTCAGAATTTGACCGAAATTTTCAAAACATACTAAAATTAAAACCAAAATAATAATGGTATCATTTCATCTTGATTTTTTAATGAAATAAAATTTTCTTGCTATTTTGACCGGAACAAAATGATACTGAAAACCTCAATATAACTAGAAGTTGTTTGGGGCAGCTTTTGCACAGCAGATTTGCTGCGGTGCGCTACTTTTTTTTTTTCCAATAAAAATATTTTTTTTATTGTTTTAGATTATTTTGATGTGCTGATGTCAAAAATAATTTTTAAAAAATAAAAAAAATATTATTTTGATATATTTCAGCACGAAAAACACTTTAAAAATCTACTGCAATCACTCTCCCAAACAATCACTAAATGTAAACAAAATGCGTTTGGTCCTGGGCTGGCGAGAGCACCGAGCACGCAGCACTGAGGCTATTTGACAACCTCCTTTTCTTCATGAGAGAGTACATTGCAACTTGAATTGTCTATTCTTATGATAATTTAATTGAATTATCGGAAATGAAGTAGAAAAGTATGCTTTCTTTGTCATGCAGTTGCCGGTAGGTCTTGTCATGTGTTGCTCCTCCAGGGCTTCGACTTCCTTCTTCCAGATCAATAGATTTAGTGGGTATTTGTTTTTGTGGTTGTACCGGAGTTTTGAAATAAGTTATGGTAATAGTGTTTGGTTAAGGATGAAAAGCTGGAAAATTGCTTTTTTCTCACCTCAAAAATACATCCAATCGGCGTTTTAAGAAAAGCAATAAAATGCTGCTTTTCTTGCGTCTGTTGCTGGAATTAATGGGGAGAAGGGTCTGTTGCTGGAATTAATGGGGAGAAGGGGGTGCAGGCTTAGGGCTATTAATGTTTATATAATATAAATAATTAAATAATGTTTATATAATATATAATGTTTATATAAATAATGTTTATATAATATATAAATATATTTTTAATATTAAAATAATCTAAAAAATAATTAAAATATAAATAATTTTTACATAATATATGTTTATTAATAAAGAAAAATATATTTTTAATATTAAAATAATCTAAAAATTAATTAAAATATAAATAATTTTTACATGATATATGTTTATTAATATAAAAAAAAATATTTTTAATATTAAATAATCTAAAAATAATTAAAATATAAATACTTTTTACATGATATATGTTTAATAATATAAAAAAATATATTTTTAATATTAAAAAAATCTAAAAATTAATTAAAATATAAATAATTATTACATGATATATGTTTATTAATATAAAAATATATATTTTTAATATTAAAATAATCTAAAAATTAATTAAAAGCAATATGAAAAGTATGATAACCAAACACATAAAACAATTTTTTTTTAACCTCAAACTCAACCACAGTTTTAACCAAACACTTCACAACTTATTTTGAACCGCAACAAAAGTACTTTTCTTTAAACTACTTTTTACAAACCTCAACCACAAAAGTAAAAACAATACCAAACACACCCTTACCTGGCTCACCTGTTTTGTTTGCTCGGTCATTATGATGCGCAGAAAAGCACGTGCCATGCTTGGTTTGCTAGCTCATTAATATATATATATATATAGAGAGAGAGAGAGAGAGAGAGGGCAGCATGGCCTTTTGGATAGGAAAAAAGTCAAAAAACCTCACCTGCATTAAAATCTCGGCTGTACCATGAGAATGCCTTTACTTCAATATGAAACCTGCAAATCTTAAAGATATTTGTCACCAGACTAGGTTCTTGGAATACAACATGATGCTTCCTTTAAAAGTATTTTTAGAAAAAATTAAAAAGATTTTATTTTTATTTTAAATCATTGTTTTGGTATTTTTTATCATTTTTATATGTTAATGTTAAAAATAATAATTTTAAAAAATGAATATTATTTTGATAATAAAAATTAATTTTAAATATAATTGCAAGAACACTGCTACCATTAACTGAGCATGTGAAAACCACACCTCGAACTTCTACTTCCATCCAGCGTTACTCTGTTTCAAGACGATGGATGGAATTATCGAGGATGTGAAAGTGATTAATAATGGAAGCAAGTGATTCGGCACTTGGAGCATGTGCACCTCCACCAAAGATCTTCCTCTCTCCCGATGTTGAGTTTCCATATAGACCGAAAAATGGTTAATTTCAAATATTTTACAAGTTTTAATCAGTTTTTTTAGATAAATATAGAATTATTTTACAAGTTTTAATCAGTTCCACCAAGATAATTACAGAATATCTTTGAAATCAGCTGTCTTGATTATGGTTGTGCAAGGCACAAAATTCGCCCCATGTTCATCGCTGGCATTTCAGAATGGCTTCTGCTTGAGAGAGAAGTTCCTGCTGCCACCATCTCTGCTGCTGGCTTTGAATTTTACAGTTTTTCTTCTTCCTTCCACGTGTCCTGATCTGGACCATCCTGAACATATATAGATGTGGCAGTTGCAAATCCAGAAGGACCCCTCGCCCTGGAATTAGATAGGAGTGACAATTCTCATACTGTTAAGGGGATAAGGTGTTAAAAAATGAACTCAGCACAGTTAGAAATGATTCTCCAATTCTTCTTACCAAGAATTCTATGCATAGAAGCTCATCCACACCGTGTCTCTCGCCCTCTTGGAAGGACTTCAGCAGGATGATTGGAGTGGCCCGATTGAGATGCTAGGATTTTCAGAGCACTCTGCTAAAGTAAAACAAATGTTAAATGGCATTGTGAAAGCAATGAGGATTGGGGATGATCCAATTCCTATTTATAGTGGACTTGGTGGTACATACTATTTCAAGAATTGCCATGGTGAAAACATTGCTATTGTGAAACCCACAGATGAGGAACCTTATTCCCCTAACAATCCAAAAGATTTTGTTGGAAAAGCTCCAGGGCAGCCAGGCCTCAAACGTTCAGTGCGTATTGGAGAGACTGGGTTCAGAGGAGATGCATTTGTCTTCAAATATAGGAGATAAATTAGAAATGAGACATCATTGTTTCATTTCCATATCCAAAAATGTGCTAAATCCACTTTCCAAGCTAGAGGAGAGCGCGGAGGAGGAGGGAGAGGCAGACATTGAAGAGGAGTTGAATTTAAGCAGAGATGAATACGCCGGTTGCACAGAGAACAAGATTACTTGGCTGGTTCTTCTTCCGGAAGTAGGAGTGTTGATGAGCAGCTTCCTGCAAGCGTGAGTTTTGTGACTCTGGCAGATCTGAATGAAGGGAAGTGGGTTCTGTTTCTTGAGAACTTGAAGAAATTTTATATCCAGCTTTTGCTAATTTTGAATCTGGAAGTCCTGGTCAGAGGCAAAGACAGAGGCTTGGAACTTCCTGCCAGTTTTGAGAAGTGAGAAGTTGGAAAAATGTAGTTAAAGACAGTGGAATGGGAGACAGGAAGGTGATTTCGGTCCAAAAGTCAATCCTGAGGATGATAGACTTTATTCGCAAGCTGGAATTTCGCTGATAACATCTCATCATCACCTGCTTCAGGTGAGAACGTCGTCATCATCTGCATGAGTAGTTTTTGTCTCCTGATATGTGCCCGCCCTATTTTCTTTTGTGGCTGAACTGCTCCGCTTTCACGCACCGTTTTGAGTGGAATGGGAAACTTTTTCTTTTATTATGATTTTTTTCTCTCTTTTTCCAATATCCAAAGATCGAAATGTGAAAGAATTAAAGTAAAATGATCAAATTGAAAATATTTTAAGCTATAGTGATTAAAATGTATAAATCAATAAATAAAGTATTTCACTATAGTATGAAGATTGCAGTGAATAACAAGAAAACGAGAGTGGATGCAGTATACTGCTAAAAGTAAATATTTATTCTATTTAATCTATTACTGTAATGTAATATTTTGCTTGAAAAACACGAACCATCATCGTAGCTCTGCATAAAGCTTAATGGATCAAACTCAAGTACAAGTACATAAAATTGATTAATCTCACTTGCTAACTGTACCATCCATCCCTTGATGAACCAACCCAGCAAGCCCCCTTCAATGTGCAAGCAGCCAAGCGCGGTTCAATTCCTTTAACACGAAATTCAATAAGGTTAACTATGTCTTATAAAATTTTATTTCATGCATGCGACTTCCATTATATTGCTTATTGTAAAGAAGGTTTGCTAGGATCCCATCACACTTGAAATATATTCTAGGTCCTGCCATTAGGAAAACTGTGTGCGAGTGTGTGTGCATAGAGTAATTGCAACTTTTATAACTACAAATTTCCTTGACGAATCTTCTTCAAAAGAGTTTCTCAAGGCATAAAAGACGAAATATCTACAAAATTTATTGTGTGAACTGCTGATGCAATAACCCATCTTTCAGTTTAGACGAAAATTAGACCCATCTTTCAGTACTGAACTCGTTCTATGCGATCAGGTATATAAAAATTGTGAAAAATATAGAAAATTAATTATAACATGGTCGAGTTAATAACCGCCTTGAATCTTGAAGGGACCTTTAACTCGAGTGTGAAAAAGGAACTCATCGGTGTCTATCTGGTATCCCATGCTCATGCTAGTTTGATGAGTGTGGAACATGGAGAGATTAAACAGAGAAACGAAGCAGAAGAGCAAAAGGATCCTCTTAGAATTCACTCCACACCTTTTATGCTGGCCATCCTACTCAACTCCACCTGTTGATCCTCTATCCTGGTTAGAACTCGTGAAACTTCTATAGACATGGTGTCTTCCTTGGCAAGGCACCTTTGTTTTATCTTCAGTATGGCCTGTGAAACTTCTCCAATCGAAGGTCGCTTCCTTTGGAATTTTTGCAAGCATTTGTGGGCAACGGCAGCTAGGTCCCTCACTTCTTCAATGTTGCATTCTCCAACCAGCCTCTTGTCTAGTATTTCATCAACACCATCTGGACTCATACCAGCCTTCCAAGAGGGAAAAAAAGAAGAAAGCATTTTGGGGTTCGGATAAATTTAAATTATCGATAGAAGAAATCTGCTAGTTAGAAGAGAGTGCAAGACTTACAAGATTAACATATTCCATCAGGTTTTGATGTGGGTGGATGGCTGTAATAAGTTCGAAGATGATAATACCAAAACTGTAGATGTCACTCTTCGTTGTAAATTTGTTTGTGGATACGTACACTGGATCTATGTAGCCATATGTTCCTTTCAATCCAGAAGTGTGCTCATCAAAGACCTCTTCCTTTGAAAGTCCAAAATCAGCTACCTACACACGAGGGCACCAGCTGAGGTCAATCACAGCAATACACAACACGAGACTTTACCTTTGTTTTCACTAATTAATGTTTCTAGCATTTATACTTCAGAAAATATCAATTAAACAACAGTAAACTAGCTGCAAAAGCTTTAATCAGCAGCATCTCAAATTTTAATTATCAAAGAGCTCCACTTTGTATGCAGAGGGGTTCGAGTTTCAAATCCTGAGGTGGCAGTCATTTGATTTGTTGGTCTAGGGATAGGTAATATTATATTGTGCATTAAAAATCAATAGTGTTAGTATGATAGCTTCCACTTTGTATGAAGAGGTTCAAGTTTCAAATCCTGAGGTGGTGGTCATTTGAATTATTGGTATAAGGATAGGTAGGCAATATTATAGTGCATTAAAAATAAGTTATCTTAGTATGATCGCTTGCTTACTTTAGCCCTCTTTAACTGGTCCAGCAATATGTTCGCAGACTTCAAATCACGATGTATGACAGGCGGGACTGCCTGTGCCAGAATAATGGTCATATTAATGGAACAAGAAAATCCAGCATTACACCAAGACAACAAACAGATTCTGTATTCAACCTACCCCTTCATGAAGATATTCAATTCCATGTGAAATATCAAGAGCAATTTGAATTCTCTCTTCCCAACTCAAAAATTGTTCTTCATCATCTGGAACATGCACGGCCAAAAGTGTTCAGTATCAAAGAATTAAAAAGAGAAAAAAAATTCATTTTATTTATGAAAGAGGCAGAATGGAACTAGTTTCAAATCTAGTTGGAAAACTCAACATTGAAATAAAGTTGCAAGAAACAAACATCTATCTACAAAAATTTCTTTGCACTCTTCATGAACTTCATGCATCAGTGTAAGCCTATATGTATTATTCAGCAGATATCACAACCACCAAAAGCAGATAAATAATATCAGCAAACTGTTTTGCTATAAAATGGTGGCTGTTTCACTTCTTTTTTATTGCTACAAAAGGAAACGTAGTCTTGGCAAAGAGGGAATGGGGATTTGAACCCAGTATGTTACTCCACCACTAGAGCCGAGGGTGATTTGCAGATTTTGGTTGTCTTTACTTCAGACAAGAAGAAGAAAACAGCCATATTTGATTAAATGGAATTAACCATACAGGTCCGAAAGCAAAACATTAATGCTAACAAACTGGAAAACATAGAAGATCCGCACCCACATGTAGCAAATATTAACACAATGCATTGTGCACAAAGTCATTTAGGAACTCTGCTATCATAAAATCCCATTTCCTCATCAATAGTCTCCCTTTTCTAGAAAAAAGTAGAGTCCAAAAATTACTAGCTAGTGAACCAACAGCATTTGCACAGGTTAAAGAGAATTGTAAGATTGGCACCACTCAAATTAGCACAACCAGAAAAAATGATAGCAGCCCTATACCATAATATTCAGCGCAGTTTCTATATGTGATCTTTTCATAATAGATGGTTATATACCAATAGGTGTTTCATCACAAAATATATAGAATAAAATAAGTGTAGGCCTTTTAGCTTACTATAAAGGTGGTTTGCTAAGCTCCCATTACTCATGAACTCATAGATCAGCATGTGGTTTCCCTTATCTATGCAATATCCTAACAAATTCACAAGATTCCGGTGGTGCAGCCTTCCTAATAGAGATACCTGCAAAATGACCAGGCTAAAATATGACTACTCGATATGTTTTCTATGAACTTTAGAGCACTAGATGCAAGAAAATTTGCAAAGATTTGAAGATATAAAAGCAAAATTTGTAACAATTGGGTAGCAATGAATGCTCCGTAAGGCTGCCTTTATGCATTCAGTTCCTCATTTTCCCAGAAACTTGCAGAGAGTATCTTATGGAAGAAGAAATATTTCTTTGGATTAGTTTAATTGATTTTTGAACATTACTGAGTTTAATTACATTTATGAATTAATAGTCAACCAGACTTGCTTCCCCAGAATGTGTCCCCTGTGATGATTGATATTCTTTTACTATTTTCGAGAGTTTTTCCTGGTAATATTAAAAAGTAATGCAAGCCACAACTAGAAATGATGAAATATCATTGTAGATCCTTATTATCTCAGACAGTGTCTTCAAATTTTATAAATTGTATTGTAGTATTTAGAGGGGGAAAAAGGGGGGGAGGGGGGGCAGGTGGCTCAGTAGAATCAAATTTGTGAGTTTAGAATGAGATGGATGTCTTAATCATGCCACACAGGCATCTCTTGCCTAGATTCTATGTTCTACATGTACTTGAGTATAAATGTTGCAATGTGGTACCTCTGTTTGGAACTCTTTCTCCCCCTGCTTTGAGTTAGATGCAAGCACCTTTACAGCTAATATTTCTCCAGTAGGCATAACTGCTTTGTATACGGGACCAAATGAACCTTGTCCCAAAACTGTCGTGAAACTTTGAGTAGCTTTCTGAATATCCCTGGAAAAGTAAAACCAATAAATTATCAACTTAAGCCTTACAAATTGGATGATGGATTTCTGAAGCCTACATGTAATATGTATTTAGATTCAATCGAGTAAGAGGGGTAAATTCTTTTTCTTTATCAAGGAATATGTTTACAAATAAACTTGTATATGGTCAATGAAGTATTCAAAAGAAGAAAAGTGTCAGCACACATCATAAGTTGATTTATAATGCAGCGCAATAACAAAACTTTGCTTCCCTTCTAGAGATTTACGTACTTGTAAGAATATCTAAGTATGCCTGATGCAGAAGCAAACCGATCTTTATTGTGATGATTCCACCAAGAAGAAACCTGAGAGCTCTTCTGAGGGTTTTCTGTTCCTGGGATGGTGATGGAATTTGCAAGAGAGGCACTAAAGTCATTGCTTGTACCCAAGCCATTCATGCGTATTGGAAGAGTTGGAAGACTACGATCATTCGAACATCGTCGGTGATGAGCACGCCTCTTGTACCACCTTAGGCCGAAAAATACAAGTGAAGCTATCAAGATACCAAGGGCCAAACCAACAGAGATCCCAATAACAACCAAATCACCTTTACGAACCATTCTTTGGTCTCTTTTGAAATTCAGACAATGAATACATCTTGAGTTGAGAAACTCAGCAGTCTCACTGCCATAAACAAAGAAAAATATCAGGTAAAATGAAAGAATTTTCCCCGGAAAAGTAGTAGAAATGCCAGAAAGCACATAGTTCACCAACAATATCAAAAATAATAATTTGATTTCACCCTATGCCTTTCTCCTGCTTGCAAGTATTACAGTTGGAAATGCTTACTTACCACAAGGATTATAATTATTGACTAGGCACATTTGTAAAGTAACAAATAATAATTGCAACCGTGCATGATTTAAGGCGCTCAATCTAAGGAGCTGAAAAGCATCATTAAACAGAACATTTTATCTTATAAAAGCATGTGTATTCCAGGCATGAAAAGGTAACAGATACCTAAGCAATATAAACCTAAGAATACACATACTTATACAATCAACAAGAGGCGAAAACAAAGTCCAAAAGGAAAGTATACAGTTTGACTTCAGAAGTTATCAGTTAACAGGATGGGCATCAAAGAGAGAATGGAAAAGGATGGAAAAACAAAGACGATGACAAGACAAAACTCTGCTGCTTAACAGCTGCTTCTCAAAACAGAAAATTTTCAACCAGGTTTCAAGGATGTGTCACACATCTAGATTTTCTTATTCCTCTGGTACTAGTGTGATTTAGCAAAAACTCAACAATACGAATCCGCTGCATTCATCATTCAAATGCATTAAATAATGAGCAACAACACATTTGATAATTACAACTTATAACAACATAGAAGGCATCCTTTACTTCCAAATTTCAGTAAACCGAGTTCCCTTGCATCATTCAAGATAAAGCCACAAAATATGCACAAGAACCGATATCGGAAATAAATGCAATCAAGAAATCTCATCAATGCAATGCCTATCTTACTTAATATACTCAGTGTCTGCTCATATACTGACTACAATTCCATGTATCTCATAAGACCTTAAATTAAGTTCAGACTGAAAGCTAGCAAATCCCAACATGGATCATACGTTTATACTGATGCAACAAGTCATAAAAATATCTAATACCCACAAAACCTCATGTTTTTCTACCGCTAAAAGTTCTCCATCAAAACTATAAAACGGGTTCTCTCTAAAGCTTCACCCCAAGAATCAAAATCCATCAAAAACACTATAAAAAACAGCAAAGAAGTCGATGATCAAAACCAACCCAAGAAAACAAAATCAAGAAGCTTAATAAAATGAAAGTGCCACAACATACCTTTCAAAACAGCTGATCACTGTCCGTGCAATACAACACACAAGTTTAACAAATTTGTTCTCGATTTTTCAAAGAAATGTCAAGAGCACAGGCCACAAAACTACGACCTGTTTAACGATTGAAACTGTAAAGACCGAAGACCAAGGACAGCTGAAAATAAAGTGTCCTGAATGGTGGCTTGAATTGGAAATTAAAATAAAAAGAAGGCCAACGAAAATTCGGTTAGTGAATAAGTGTTGGGCTGTAGGTTTAGGTCCAAAAGGCAAAAGGAATAAAGAGAGGACTGAATCACTCTTTAATACTTAACTTTTGATTGGTATTACAATTTAGTCCTTTATGTTTGAAAATTTATAATTCGATCCCTTTACGACGACCCTTGTTTTATTAAAGCATATGCTAAATGTTTCTGACATTGACGGAAGCAGCACGTTAAAATCTTTAAAAACTATGAAAATATTTATTTTTTATTTATTTATATCTTCATTTACCAAAAAGCTTATAAAGCATCATTATTCTCATGATAGATATTTATCATTCGAACATATTTTTATATATTGATCACTTTTTTTTTTGTTGTTAAAAGGTTATTACAACTTTTAATGATGGTTTGAAAGTGTGTTTAAGGTTATTTTTTAAAGTATTTTTTTATTAAAAAAATGCATCAAAATAACTTTTTTACTTGTTAAAAAATATTTTTAAAAGTCAAAAAGCTAACCAATACCAACTTAATTGTACTGAATAAAAAATAAAATAAAAATATATTATTCAAATCCCAAATATACCATTTGGTAAATTTGATTATCGTAAAAACACTGTAATGATTAGGGTTTCGAGAAAAAACAATGGAGGTTTTTAATAAGGCAGTGCTCGAAGAGGGTTGAGGGATTAAGCTATAAGTTACAGAAAATATAAAGGACTAAGTTATAACTTTATAATAATAATAATAATAATAAAAATAAAGTATTAAACAATAACTTACTCAAAAGGGAAACCGTGTAGGCCTTGGCCAGCCGATGGCTGGTCTTATTGGTCGTGTCTAAGATGCTCAGCCCTCTCCGTCACTTCACCAACTTTTTGTATTGTTTCATTGTTGTCTTTTGGTCCTGCTTTTATTAATACTTTGCATATGAGCCCCCCTTTCATTGTACCTTATTCTAAATATTTATGGCTTAGTTTAACAAATCCACATCTATATATATATATAAATGGTATACTTTTCCTCCAATCATTCTCGAAGGTGTTTAAATATAATTTATTTAGGTTATTGAGAGGTCATGTCTCCTTTAGTTTTGACTTTTGAGCCATTAGATTAGATTGAGAAAAATATTTTCATTTATCATTATCCTTTGTGTTGAGATTTATTTTATTTTTTGTTAAGATCTCATCATTTGTAATGAGTTTAATACTATGGACCCATCAATTCCAATAGATCAATGGACTTAGTCATCGTGCTGCTTGGTTTATATTACAAACAATATAGAGCAGAGACAAATACATATTTTGATATAAGAATATTAGTAGGATCTGAGGTTCGATCCAAGTGGTTACTAATACGATGATAATTGAAAATTTATATAATCATTAATTTTAAAATTTATGAGATTGATCAAGGTACGAGTAAATTGACCCGGATATCCATGTTAATAAAAAAATATATACATGCTGACACATTTATTATTTTTAGTTTGTATTTTACATTTCTCTTGAGAAAATCTTGCTTTTTAACCGGCTCGGCAGGTTAAACTTGACTGACTAAATATCAAGTTTTATATAAAAAAAAAAAACATAGATTTTGATTTGACCATGTTTAACGTGTTCAATAGATCAATTTACAATCCATGTCAAGTTAATTAAAATTAATTTTGATATTTTAAATTTATTTAAATAATGTTTTTATTTAAATAGATAAATAAAAAGAAATTAACTCGATATAATCCATCTTACTTATTACCTATACCTTTAATTATGCCATGTGTTAATAACTTGTGTGTGAAGACTTCATAACAATCATTGTGCTAATTATCATTTATTTATGAAAAGATAAAATATTACTTTTTGTGTCTATTTATTACTATATTTTAAAAATATTTATATATATATATATAATATTTTTTTATATGTATTTAAAAAATATTTATTAAAAATTCATTTATTTTAAACTAATTTTTTAAATATTTTATCAAGATATAATTTTAATATATTAATATAAAAAATATCATTTTAATATAATAATAAATATTTTAAAAAATAATATCAACCACAAAAACGAAAGAATCTTCTTTTTCTAGATAGTTGACGGGTTCGTTTGTTTTTTCTTCTTCTTTTACGTTCCCCATACGCCCGTTTTGGACTCATTCTTAACTCGTGTTTTCAATCACTATAGTATTACCGGTCAAAGCCGGCAAAATATCGACGAAAACCACCAAGCCATTTGTGAAGCTTACAATTTGATAATCTTTGCCCAGTTCTTGTTCCCGAAACAGCGTGCGGCAGCCAAGGCGTTCGTCCTGTTCATCCTGACTGGGTTTTAAACCAGCTTGGCAGATCAAGTGGCAATTTTATTACCACTTCTTAGGAGACATGTTAATCTGTGCTATTTTATTACCAAATCAAGTGGCTATTTTATCATGCCCCATTTGCTAAGCATACAATTTGATAATCTTTGCCCAGTTCTTGTTCCGCGAAACAGCCCGCGGTAGACAAGGCGTTCGTCCTCTTCATCCTGTCTGAATTTTAAACCAACTTGGCAGATCAAGTGGCTATTTTATTACCACTTCTTAGGAGACATGTTAATCTGAGCTCGAAGAAGAGCAATAAAAGCAGAAAATGGCACTTCGGTAGGTGTGAGGTATAAATAAATGCTTTTTTAATCTTGTTTTTGTTCAAGTTTTGTGGGAATAGACCGATTCCTCCTCACCTCCGGGCGACAGCATGATGGAGCATTTACTGCTATAAACTTTTCAAGAATTCCTGGCCTGCAATATGCTTCTGTGTACCTGTGATTAGTTGATGATGAACTGACAGGCGAGGGTTCTGTGGAAAACACTGGCACTGAATAAAACGCCTTGCACGGCGCCAGTTTAAAGCAGCGTGTGGTTTTAAAGTTTTGAACGATAAAGTATCCCATGAGCTTGGGATATCTTTTTATTTTATAAAAATTTAAAATATTAAAATTTTATTTATTTAATCTGAATTTATAAAAGAAAATATTAAAAAAAAAGGTTTTCTCGTATTAAAAATAAATAAATTGAATAGAGTCTATTTTAAATGTTAATTTCAAAGTTTATACCAGCTCATTAGGGCATTTTGCAATGTATATTGAATATTAGATATTAGCTGCTGAAATATGGATAAAAACACATAGATAAAGCATTTGGTAGCTTCATACATGTAGATGTGTATGCAAGTTTGGGGACTACAAAGCATGGCTTCGGACTTTCTTTTTTAATTAGGATATCCATGTTTATTTACATGTATTTTGATTAAATCTCTAGACTTTTATGTGTATTTATATAATTTTTTTCATAATAAAACAAGATCAATCACTAATTTTTACTCTAGTAACATGACTTAAATAAATATAGTTGGTGGGATTAATAACTTTGAATAGTAAAGCAAACAGATTTTTTAGTGACCTTAAAAGATGGTTAAGACTCTTTGCGCGTCTTGACTAAATCTCCTACTCTTATCTACATTCCATAGATATTTCTCGCACAAGAACAAGGCAAGTCATTAATTTTTATATTAAGAGACATGATCCAAACAAATAAAGCTAATGAGATTTAAATTTGAACTATAAAGTGAATATATTTTTTAATTTAATTTTTATTATTATTAGACTAATCCCTTAAAGTTCAAATTATCCCTTGGTTTAATCATGGGATCATCAACATCTTGAAGTGCACAGATGATAATCTTACGAGTATCTCAAAAGTTTGTTCCAATTTGGTTTCAAATTAGGTTACTTTCGTAAACGTGAGGGATAGGTGGGCATGGAGCTAAATTTCCACCGTCCAAGAGCCCATAGAGCAATTTTGGGAATTACAGCTAGGGCTTGATTTTTTAATCATATATAAATGGGCAAGGCTACCCCATCATGAGCAGCCCAATCCAAAGCCCAAACCCAACATTTCCTTGGGCTGATAGAAGCTGTATGGCTTTCAATTTTTTTATTTTTATTTTTTTTCTAGGGTTGAAAGGCTTTTACTTTTAAGGTTTGTTTAATATTGTAGCTGTTGATGTGGTTAGGGTTAAAAAAATAGTTTCATAAAAAAAATATTTTTAGTTGGGGTTTATAACGGAAAATAAAGTGTTTGGTTAAAATTGTGTTTGAGTTTGAGATTTATTGAAAAACAGTTTCGTACTATATTTTTCATATTGTTGTCAACTTATGAAATTACTTGAAATTACATCTCTACACACACACACACACACACACACACACACACACATACTTGCAATTCCATCACGAACTAAATCCGTATGTGAAGGCCTCCGCGAATCTTTGTTATTTGATCGAGGAACAACATATGATAAAATATCATCGGGAACAAAATTAGTATTGCAATCATATTAAGCTAAAATCATGTCATCTTTTGATCTCCTTCAATTATAGTTGTCGCGATGATGTTTTTTTGCGCTTTGTGCCCTGCCATCCCCGAACGGCAAACAACGCGCAGTAAAAAAGGGTTTTATAGTTGTAAAATTATGGCTATAACTTTTAGGAGTCGCCATTTAGTATTATAGTCATTGGGAGACCTAATGGTCTACTAGAGTCCATGTAAGAGGACTTGTTGTGCAAGGAGAAGACGCATCACCTCTAGTGCACCTTACCTAAGGTAAACTGCATTGTTTTTGTTTGTTTTTTTATAAGTCCGATTTTTATTTGTTAGTCTTCCTAAGGCTTGAAGTAGATTACTCTTCATGAGGGAGTATCTATTTTTATTGGGAGTCAAAAACCTGACTATTCTAAAGTTAGAAAATTGTTACACCGCATTTAAAAAAAAAATACTTTTTATTATTTACGGGTGTATATTATGATGTAATTTTACACTATTTTTTAGAGAGAAAAAACCTTTTTTACTATATGTGGTTATATTTTACAATGTAATTTTACATCCTGATAGTTAAAATAAAATATTTATTAATTTGTTTTTGATATTTTGGTCAAATTCCAACGAATAATCATAAACTAGTTACGATATCCAATTTTCATTTTGAAACATGAGAGATATGTTATATTTTGTTTAAGAAAAATATGTTTCGAAAAGCTTTGAAATTTGACTGCATGAACGAAAACAACATATTTTTTGTTTTTTTTTTAAATCTCTTTTTTATATGATTTTTTAAAAAAATGGATTAAGCCTGGCCCAACTAAATGGGTCGGCCCAGTTGTTGGACTTGGATTACACCCAACCTAGCCAATCAGGGTTGGACCAAAAACAGGTCCAGCCCAACAACACAAGAAAGGGAAAGAAAAAGGAGAGAGGTTGTTGTAGTGTTCACGTATGGTGTGAACAATGCATAGTAAATTAATTCACTTTTGCATTGCTCACACGTTATGTGAACAGTAACAAGATGGTTGACCGATGATGACAAGAGGCTCACCAATCGCTGCCATCGGGCAAAGGAGGCCGATGTGGTTTTTCCTATGGTGGGGGCGTTATAAGGTTGTTGTTGGGTTGTGCTGCTGTTGTTGCTTGACCCTGGAGCTATAGGGGAAGACTGGACCGGTGCTTTTAGTGAAGAGGAGAGGCTTATAGTGCTTGTCGATGACTATTGCTGTTGGAAGAGAGAGAGGGTTGTAGGCGTGACAATTTTTGAGAAAGAGAGAGAGAGAGAGAGAGAGTTGTCAGTGCTGACTATTGTATTTTTGTGATTAATACTATAAAAAATCATTCCTTATGTATTATTTTCATGCTCTCGTTTGCTTCTCTTTCCCCTTAGTTTTTGTATGTTTTTCTCTCTGATGATCGTCATGCATAAATTCGTCTGTGTTCAGTGTGTGTGATTTGTGTTTTGGATGAAAAGCATATGAAAAATGTTTTTCAAAAATTGAGGTTTAACACCAGTTTTTGGTGGATCTCACAATTATAAAAATTATTGGACGAGGTTATCCAAATGCCTTGACTCTGAGATTAGCCTCAACCACAGAAACTACTGCAAAGTCAAACAGTCACTTAATCTGCAAAACTATGACAAGGGTCAGACTAACGGCATGCTCAATTAGAGACGAGATTTTTAATTAGTTCAAGAAACAAAACTAGGCACAAGGTTGACATTTTTTTTTCCAGTTTTTCTGTGAAGTTTGAACTCGAAGGAAAAGTTAATAAACCCGGCTATAATAATAGATTAATTTGGATAAATTTAAAATGATATCCTTTGATTTAAAAAAAAAAAAATAATTACAAATATTGTTGATCTAAACCAAACTAGAACTAAGAGTTTGTTTAGTATTGTTATAATGATTGTTTTTTAAAAAAATTATTTAGAAATACATCAAAATAATATAAATATTTTATTTTTAAAAATTATTTTTAATATTAGCATATTAAAATAATTTAAAAATACCCAAAAAATAATTTGAAGCGAATAAAAAAAATTAAAATATTTAAAATAAATACAATTCCTAGACCCATTTCCATGAATTTCTGAACAATTTGACATGAAAGTTTCTTATTCATTTTTAAAAAAAATTATTATTATTATTTTCAAGGAAAGGATTAAGTGATCACGCTGAACCTTTTTAAATTTAGATGGGAAAACCTCCACCATGCTCATGATTTTAAGCTTGAAAGAAATCACATTACTTTTTTTTCTTATTCAACAAATGGAATATTTAATCACGTATAAACAATTTATTTTCTTTGATTAACATTAATGAACACTTGAAATAATGAATCATTGCCCACTTTCGGCACTGGTTTGTGTGGTTCGAAAGCTATGTCTGAAGTGCCAGAACACTCACTCAGACACTGTTACTAGTGGAACTTAAGTACCTATCCATGTAATGACCGAGACAGATTCATTGTTAATGGTGATTTCTTGGATCATCCACAGAGATAAAAAAAATCCTTGGATCGGTAAATAGTTACTCTCTTGGATCATCCACCACCTTTATTGCCACTCCAGCCAAGACATTTTTCTGTTTTCTTGTCACCTCTCTCTGCTTCTCAGCCCTAGACTTCTGTGGATATCGAATCATGACTTGAAATAGAAAATGAAGAGTCTTCTGATCTTTGAGTACATATGTGGTAATCATTTTACAATCATATATCTAATCCCTTGAAGTATAATCCCTTAAGCAAGTAGATCATGGTAGATGGAAGAAGCATACTCTACTTATATTAAGACTTGTATTATCGGACATCAATCTTATTCTATTTGGGTTTAAAACAATCAAAATATTTTGTACCAGTTAAAAAAACAAGATAAAATAGTGTCATTTTTATCTTGGATTAAATTTCGGTTCATTCTAGATTTTTCAGTCAAATTCCGGCCAAAACACGCCGAAATCATTATGCTTGTGTTGTTCGGCCAAATAATGTATGTTATGCTAAAATTTTAGAGCAATTAAAGAATATAATGATCTTGGGAGATTGATATTGACATTCTCGTAATATTATATATATTTATGATCTTGTTTAGAAGAATCATTTTAAATAATGAATAATTTTATAATATCAATCATATTTCTTAATGTGATTGTTACATTGAGATGGAGTTTTATGAGGAGTCTCTTGATATATTTATATATATATTATGTTAAAATTTTAGAGCAATCAAAGAATATAATGACCTTACAAGATTGATGATAATATTCTTGTAATATTATATATGTTCATAATCTTGTTTAGAAAAATCATTTTGTTTTATTTTTTTCTAGATTAAATTAAACCATTCTTTTAGCAAGTAGAGCATGGCAGCTGGAGGAAGCATACTCTACTTATATTTTATATAATGCAGAAAACTAGCAATATCATCATTGAATGACAATAATGGAATTCATTGCAGTCTCCTACCCGCCTGGTAAGATACGGCTTCATAGAAATCTATAGCTGGATGAGGACACTGGGAACAGTCTCCAAGTAATATCTATTATTTGTTTAGTTTCTTCAAGATACGGCAACCGGGGCCTTAGGATGATAATAGATGCCACATGCGAGTGTTAACAATATAATTAATCTTCATAAATGCTGCTCATGCCTGCAAGCACATGACTAGTTTTATTATACGTGTCTCTTGGACTATAAAATGAGAGAGAGAGGAAAAGAGAGGGAGGGAGAAACCTAAAATCCTTTTCGGGTATGGAAGAACCCCCCAGGGAAATCTGATAACATGAGGGGATTCATTTTCAGTTACCTAATTTTGAAAGATGTATCAAGAGATGCACTTTTTTCATGTGGCTAGCATCATGCAAGAGACATGATTAGTTAGTAGACATGCATCCCATGTTCAGCAGATGGAACTATGCATGAAGGCAGAGAGAGAGAGAGAGAGAGAGAGGTGAACTGTTCTTATGCACCAGACCAGAGATCAAAATTTTATGAGAAGGGAGAAGAAAAATGTGACTTTATTGCTTATTTGATGCTGAAAAAATTATGACAGGGGATGTGAAGGGAACCAAGGATGGAGCTATACATCCCAGAAACCTCCCCATAGGAAATTTAGTACTACCCCCCTATATAATTCAGCTAATTGGATAATAGGCCTCCAATGTCACAATCTCCGCCACTATATACAATCTGATCATTAAAAAATGAACCATTATAAATATTTTAGTGAGACTTTTGAGGAAACTCGAGGATAAAATCCCTGGTTCTCCTTGAATCCAACTTGAGGCAAGTCTCTGCATTTAAGCCTGCAATCTCCATGGAATATAAATTAGGGGATCTCCTTTGAAAGATATGCACCGGCAACAGATATTATTAGGGACGACCATCTCATTGGCATGACTAGGTTCATGTACTTCTCAATGGTTCATCTAACAGTTGCAAGCACTCTTGTGGATTGGCATAGAAATAATCTTCTTCCTTTGGTTTATCTGGTATAACAACTCGTGTCTTTGGACTACCCATCCGATCAGCATGAGCTTCCTTCACAGTAGAGGAGAATTCATCCCAGCTCAATGAACCTTTGTTGTATTGATCAATTAAACCAACCAGGAGCTTCCTGTCCAACGAAATAGTCTTCTTGAATCCTAAGAATCTGAAAGTCATCAAAAGAACAACGGAAATTAACCATCTTCAATTGATGTATTCTCTCTTTCATTCATTTTATTTGGAACTCTGGACACTACAAAGTAAATTAAATCCATTATTTTAACACCAATAAGTCCTTTAGTTACAGCTAGCAGTCTTCTATTTTTCAGATTATACCTGAATAGTGGCAACGATTTTTATGCTGTACATGGTATAATGGTTACAACAGAAGTTCATTTCAGACATTTAAGTTCGTTTTCTATAGCAAAGCTCTCAGTTCACTGGACATGGCAGCAATGAATTACCTGCGATGACCTTCAACAACTTTAGCCATGTTGCCATTATATGTAGGAACAAATATGTCACTCTCCAAGGACACCAGATAATCTAGTGCTGCCATTTGAGATGAATGATTCTGGAAAAACTTCAAATCTGATGGTCCCAACAGAGTTTCTTTCCTGACCTGTTTCAGGTTAAAAAGGTGGATTAAGGCATTCATTCATACAGATGCTGGAAGAATTTGTTGCTTCCTTCTACTAACCAAATTAGGAAAGGCATCTGCCAAAGCCTTCATCCTTCTTTTTCCACCATATATTTCTCCAGCAGCAATATAAATTTGAACATTACGATCAATACCAAGTGCACTTAACACAAGGGCAGTTTCCTCAGGTGTCAAAGGACACAAACCTTCTTTCCTTTTCATTTCAGAATTAATATCTTTTTCCTTCCACCAGGGATAGGCATATCTGATCAAGTGAAGTTTGCGAAAGTTAGCTGTGTTTGAAATTAACATGTTGACAAAATAATGAAGAGAAAATTACCTCATTCTTGTCAGTTGTTCTGTTTCCTCATCGTTGCAACCATGAGTGCAGCCAGAGAAAGCCAACATGTCCATTTCATATCTGAGATGAAGCACCAGGAAAGGGCCTCTCTCCCTCAATATCCTAACAACCCTTCTACCCAGTTCTTCTATCTGTGATGTAAACTTCAAAGCATTAAAATTTAAGCGGCAGCGCAACTTTTGAATCTCAATAGGAAGTCCATTGTTTGCAAGACGAGCATCTGTTTTGTTCAAATGTACAACTTTGTACTTTTGCAGCAGAGGAAGAATCTGTTGGCAAGAACATTCTAAAATTAGTTGCACTGGTCCAAATACATAGCAAAATGAAAAGGCTAGTGCTCACTTTAGAATTCTAGTGAACTGACCTGGTGGGTGTAGTAAGAAATGTTTGACCAGCTAACAGGAGGTAATGAGTAGAACAGTCCCAATTTTACTCGTGTTTTAAGCCTAGGAGGTAGCTCTTTCAATATACGAACTTCATCCCTCAAGGAAGTGATGAAATGATCAACATCAAATATGTCTTGAAACTCACTGCCTCACAGTGAAATCAATGGATTGATCAGATATATTACAAGCATGTCTGAATTGAATCTGGCAAATATTTAAAAAACAATAAAAAAAAATCAAGTGTTTTTCAAGACAATACTAGTAAACATTACCTTGGGTCATTCCAAAATGAGGTTTTATCCAACTCTGGGACAACAAGAGTAACATTTAGATATCTTGCAATAGCAACCATGTCACATATCTGCATGGCGTGTTCAGAAGTGTCAATAACTCAGATGGCTATAGCAGCGAATTATAGAGACCGTTCAGAATCAAAGACGATTTCAATATAGATAATTTATGATAAGTAGCAGTCAACTCACTGCTGCTCGCATTTGGTTGAGTCCTCCGTTGCAGGAAACCATAAGATACCCATTATTCTTGTAGATTCCTGCAAAGCAACAATTACCAAATTTATAAATTAGAAAAAGAAATTTCAGAAATTTAAAGGGAAACTAAAATAACAAAGTTAGAAACGATCTATAAGATAGACAAATTGAAAATCTTGATTTTAGTTTCAGGTAAATCAACAATGTTGCAGAAACATTAATTATAGTCATGATCAGAAAATCAATCCATGCCAGAAAAAAAAAAGTATAGGCAGTATGAAAGGGCAATCACTCGATAAAGCAATTATATCCGATGAATATTTAGTAGAAAAGATGAAAATAAGGGAATATATAAAAGCAAAGCACATGACACCTCTACTTTAGTGAATATCAACAACCTTTTAAAACTCGTGTAAGTTCTCAACAAATATTAAGCTGATATTTGATGAAATTATGAACTTACTCTTCGGAGGCAGAACAACTTTGGCAGGAACAGAAGTTAGCTCAACATCTTGATTACTAAAACATGAAGGCCAACTCTTCAACAATCTCGGCCCCCAAATCTCTCCCAAGGCCAGCAAATGGACCACACAAGTCCATAACAAGACAGTTGTGATTGCCCTTATCATCCATAGCTTCATTGAAGACCTTGATACCACAGAAGTTTTCAACTTATCAACCTTTCCACCACCAATTATCTTCACCTTCATCTCCCATTCCTCAACAGAATCCTCTGTCTTCCACATTTTTAACATTTCTTTCCCTTCAATATCACCAAACCCACTTTAACAACTCCCTCAATACGTGTCAAATTATAGATTTAACACAACAGATGCTCTTTCTTCCTTTCTTTCTCTCTTTCTCCTTACTTGATCTTTTTTAATTAAATGTATTGTCAGATATTGATCAATCAAAAAGAGGGAGAGAGATTCTTTGAACTTGATTAAGATAATGAAAACAAAAAACCTTGAAGGTCTAAAACCCTTCCTTGTTTCTATAAAAAAGAAAACTCAATTAAAATAACCAAAGACACCAGCTTCATGTTCTTTCATTACTTTAATCTCCAGAAACACTGAACTCCGTCAGCTTACAGAACTCCTAAACAAACAGCTACACTATCCAAAGAAATCCCAGAAACGATATTCAACAGTTTGAGCTAAATCTTGACAAGTAAAAATCCCAGTTTGAGCTCAAAATCGACAATCTCTCATAAAAAGCTCGCTGATCCGGCAATGAAATGTGGCTTGACTTAAAGAAAGAAAATGTGGGTTTTGAAGATGGAATGATATGGAGAAAGAGAGATCTTTTTATTATTATTTTCCGACGAGATTTCCGGCGATTTGCCAGAGAAACTTGTCGGGGAAAATGTGTGTGCGTGAGAGAGAGAGAGGGGCAATGCTGTAATGGGAAATGGAAAGAGAGGAGAGAGCCGGTAATTAAGGAGGAGGGGTGAGTCACTCAGTGTTAAGGTTTTTAACTGCTCTGCTCTGCTGTTATGTTAATGTTGAAACCGTAGCCATTACGATCTTCTCTTACTTCATCATTCAATTTGTCTTTGTCTGTCAAAAGAATAGGTTATGACTCTCTTTTCTTAAATAAAAATAAATACAAGTATTATCAATGATATATATATATAGATATATATATATATAATTTCACTTTTTTTTTTAAAAAATACCATCTTGAATTTCCATCCAAATTCTATAATCTCCATCGTTCAATCTATAATTCTTGTACTAAATCATCCCTTTAATCATGTATTATAACTATAAAAAAAATACATCACCCCTTTAAAATATTATTACACAAGATTTCGTGTTTGTTTATCAGTATAATCGAGATTAATATTAAAAATATTTTTTATTAAAAAATATATATCAAAATTATTTATTTTAAAAAAATATTTTTATATTAATAGCACATCAAAATGATCCAAAAATATAAAAATAATAATTTAAAATCTAAAAAAATAATTTTTTTTCGAAAATATTTTTAAAATGCAGTGTCAAACACCTTTTATTAGATTATTTCTCTCTATCAATAATTAATTAAAATCATTTGAAAAACTACTAATATCATTTACTCTACGAGAAATTACAAAATATAGGTTGGAAACATTTTTTTTTTTTTGCAAAATAAATAAATTCACATGGATATTTTTTTTTCAAATATTAAAGCAGTGAATCTACTGTGAATGAATGAATCAGGAGCAAATAAAAATGGATATGGATCAAATAAGAACATGTACATTGGCCACCGACAACATATATAATAATTGAAATATTTTTACTTCTTAATAAATTAAATTGATTTTTTTAAATTTTTTTAAATCACATCAATATGTAATAATAATTTATATATATATATATATATATATATATATATATATATAAATTAATCGATTTTCATTTGCACCGCAATATAAAAGGTGAAAGTGGCGTGAGAGGATGGGCCCACCAAAAGAGAGGTTGATTTTTAACAAGGTTGTAAGCATTGGACAACACATCAGCAAATTATTGGGTTATGCTGTAGCTTTTGTAATGGCTGACCATGAATGATACTGGTGCGCCGGTTTACCACATAAAAACAATTAAAATAAAAATAAAATTAGGCTTAATTTAGAAAATAACTGAAGTGATGTATTTATTAGACGTCTGTATTTGTCCAAAAATAAAGTAAAGGCTGTTAGAGCACGATAGAGAGAGAGATGCTATATAGACAGGTTACCTGTAATTAAGATTCCATTTATTTTCGTGTTATATTTTTTTATTTGTTTTAAATTAATTTTTTTATGTTTTTATATTTTTTTAATGTTAAAAATAATTTTAAAAAATAAAAATATATATTATCTCAACTTATTTATATATATAAAAAAAAGCTAAATTCTCTTTTTTCTTAGATCGCTAGCTATTTTAATTTCTTGTAATTAAGATTTCATTTATTTTTGTGTTTAATTTTTTTTATTTTGAATTAAGTTTTTTTAATATTATTAAATCATTTTGATGTATTAATATTAAATTTTAAAAAATATATTATTTTAATTTATTTATAAAAAAACAACTGCTGCCTAGAGGGTTTAGATATCCAAGTAGGATTTTTCTTCTTCTTATTGACATGAGAGAGAGAGAGAGAGAGAGAGAGAATAAAAATATTCTTATTATTTTCAATAGATTCCAAATTTAATTTAAATATCCATAGTTGCTCATTGAACACTATAAAATATTATTAATACCTTTGTTTCTTTTGATATAATGATATATAAGTTGTTATTTTTTTTTAGAAAAAACATTGCCTTTATATTTCTTCTACTATAATGATTGATATATATATATATATATATATATATATATATATATATATATATATATATATATATATTTCTTTTTTAGAAACATTATTGCCTTTATTTCTTTTAATATAATGATATATATTTTATTTCTTTTTTAGAAACAATATTGCCTTTATTTCTTTTAATATAATGATATATAATTTATTTCTTTTTTTAGACAAACATTGCCTTTATTTATTTTTTAATATAATGATATTTAATTTATTTCTTTTTTTAGACAAACATTGCCTTTATTTCTTTTAATATAAAGATATATATTTTATTTCATTTTTTGAAAAACATTGCCTTTATTTCTTTAAATATAAGATATACAATTTATTTCTTCTTTTAGACAAGCATTGCCTTTATTTCTTTTAATATAATGATATATATAATTGATTTCTTTTTTTAGACAAACATTGCCTTTATTTCTTTAAATATAATGATAATTAATTTATTTCTTATTTTAGACAAATAAACTGCCTTTATTTCTTTTAATACAATGATATATAATTTATTTATTCCTTCAGAAAAACATAAATAAGTTTATCACCTAGATAGAATTCCTGCTTTAACACCGGGTGCTGCCAGCCCTACTTGGTGCGACCACCATTATTAATTATGAAATAAATGTCGATCCCCATCCCTTGTTAATTTATGTCTGCTGGTGGAATTATAAATTTCAAAAATGCTATATATACACTTTACCTTACGGTCGATACAAAGTTTATTCATTAATTGATGCTGCTATGAGCAATATTCTATCACGAGCAGACACGTGTATAATATCCTTCTGTCATGAAATAAATATATGCTGAATTGTCGGTGTGTTTATTGTGATTGAAACTTTATAAGACTTTCTATCTTTGTTTATATTGATTTTTTACCTTCCAAACGTAATTAAGTTAAAGTGTTTATGGATTTTTTTAATTAATTTTCTTGCAAAACTATTTTTGTATGCCATGAAATCTTATTTCTTGAAAAATATATTTTATAGATCCAGATGAGCGATTAAAATTATAATTGTCTCAGACTTTCACAGGAGGTTCACTTTTTGACTCGAACTCGAGACTTGATATGCAGATCGCAAGCTCTTTGTCATCATATCGCGCCGGGATTTGCAACTATATTATTCTCTAAAAATTAAATGAGTTTTTTCATTCCATTCTTTCATTTATAATTTATGATACATTTCCAATCAAAATATTATATTTATCTTTGTATTGTGGAAGTCCCCCCTTAAATAATATTTGAAAATCATTGCTAAACATATAATTAATTCAATAAAAAAATACAATTTAATGCGTTTAATTATATTATCCATTAAATATTGATTTTTAAAATTAAACATGGGTTAGTAGAGGTGATTATGGTGTATTTTTAGCTAAATACATACATAATAAAAAACAAATAAAAGGCATCGATGTTTTACTGTGTATATAGACACTAATTACTATGGATTGCGACAGTAAAATTATCATTCTATCCCTCTATCTAAAAAAATTAACTCTAAAAATCGGGGGGTATTTTGGATATTTTCATGGGGCATGCATGGTATTTTCAATTTATTTGGGTTTTTTGGTATTTTTCATTTTAAATTGCACAGTAAAACTACTATTTTATCCCTAGAAACTGACAAGAAAAACACAGAACATTTTGGGGTGTTTTCAATTTTCACATAGCTAAACAAAATGAAACTACACAAGTATCCCAAAAAAGAAGACAAAACTGAAGGTTTGGAGTTTGGAGCATTGTGGTACTTCCACCACCTTTTTTTCATAGTTATCACTGGGTTTAAAGGTATACAGGTAATTTGTCATTTATTTTTTTTTTTAAGAGACATTACAAGTGCATCGTACAAATGTGTTAACGGTGTTTTATGTGCATGCATCTTTAAAGTGTTGCGTGTTGTGTCATTTGGCAGTGGAAATCGCCCATTTATTGCACCTTTTGACTCGAACACGAGATCTTATATGCAGATCGCAAGCTATTTGTCATCACACCACGCCGGGATTCGCAACTATGTTATTCTCTAAAAATTAAATGAGTTTTTTTCATTCCATTCTTTCATTTATAATTTATGATACATTTCCAATAAAAATATTATATATTGTGGAAGTCCCCCTTGAAATAATATTTGAAAATGATTGCTAAACATATAATTAATTAAATAAATAAAATATAGTTTAATTTTAATTATATTATCCATTAAATATTGATTTTTAAAGTTAAAAATGAGTTAGTGGAGGTGATTAGGGTGTATTTTTAGCTAAATACATGCATAATAAAAAAAAACAAATAAAAGGCATTGATGTTTTACTATGTACATAGACATAAACTATTGTAGATTGTGACAGTAAAATTATCATTCTACCCCTCGGTTTGAAAAATTTAACTCTCAAAATCAAGGGGCATTTTGGACATTTTCATGGGCGTGTATGGCATTTTCAAATTATTTGGGTTTTTTTTTGGTATTTTCTATATTAAATTGCACAATGAAACTAATATTTTACCCTTAGGATCTAACAAAAAAAACACAGAATAGTTGGGGGTGTTTTCAGTTTTCATATGGTTATACACAATGAAACTACACAAGTGTCCCAAAAAAAGACAAAATTGAAGGTTTGAAGTTAGAGGCATTATAGTACTTCCACCACCTTTTTTTTGTGGTTATCATTGGTTTCAGGAGTGTATAGGTAATTTGTCATTTATTATTATTTCTTAGGAGACATTACAAGAGCGTCGTACGAACATGTTAACGGTGTTACATATGCACGAACCTTTCAAGTAGTGCGTGTTGTGTCATTTGGCAGTGAAACTTGCCCATTTGTTGTGTCCTCAAATATGTATCGTCATATCTTCTACCTCTCGATGCAACACGTGCTGGTTTGGTGGTCAATGAATCGCCAAAGGACATGTTTTATTTTATTTTCCTTCTCTCTCCCACTGCAGGAAATTGCACGTAAGTTCTTCATATTTGTGATTTTTTTAGTCCCTATGCTTTTGATTTCAATTTTATTCTTGATTTTTTCAATGAAAATTTTGATTTTTTTTTAATTGTCTTCTTCAGTTGAAACTGATTATATATGTTGATTTTCATTTCAGTCCTTATTCTTTTTATTTTTGTTTTGTTTTTGGTCCCTTTAATTTTTTCAGTATACAAGTTTTATTTTTTTTTAATTTTGTTCTCTAATTGAAATTGGTCATATATGCTATTTTTCATTTCGGTTCTTATTCTTTTAATTTTTTTAACAAAATTACATTGCAATTTTTTTTTAATTGTTTTTAAAAATGCCTCTCTTTATTTAGGTCCATAGATTTTTATTTATTTCAATTTTTTCCTTCAATTAGAATTAATTATATATTTTATTTTTCATTTCAACCCTTATTCTTTTAATTTTTATTTTGTATTAATTTCTTTTATTTTTTCGGTTCTTCTTGGACAATGTTTATTTTACCTATATTATGCATCTATTATTTTTAATTTTCATAATTTCATTTTTATTGGAGTTTTATTTTTATTCGGTTCAGTTATGAAACTTTAATCTATATTGATGAACATTTTAAAATCAATATTTCTCTTTTTTTTTTCTTTGTTTTTTTTGGTGCATTTTCTATTATTTTTATCTGTTTTTCAAATTAAATAATTTTATAATTTCATTATTTATACAATAATAATGATAATTTATTTATTTATTTAGATGAACATTGTCCGGTCGCGATGAGATGCCGGTAACTGGCTAGTGGATGTGTGTGTATAAATCAGACCGGAACGGACTTGACTCGCACGTTAGGCTTGCACTTGCAGGACCGAGGAAGCCCAGACCTAAAAATTAGATAAAAAAAAAAAAAAAACAGGCGATTATTATATATATATATACCCTTTTCTTCCTTTCACCAAAAGAGGTTTATATATATATATATATATATATAAAATCTTCAATTAACATCCATTGATTTATATATGATGAAGTTATGTTTTTTGCTTAAAAATATCCTTGTAGTTATTTAAAATATTTATTTAATGATATTTAGTTTTTTAAAAAATAATGCTTGGATAATTTATTGGCTACAAATGTTTTTGCTTCCACGAGACCATCATTTTTCTTTTATTAATAGTTATTAACATAATGTGTTTTTAGAATTTTTTTTTGAATAAGATGAAACTTTATTTTCCGTAAAATAATTTTTATAATTTTAGATATGCAGGTAAAACTCTAATTATAGATTTTATAAGGAATAAATATTCTAATTTGAACTCGAAACTTATCGAGGAGATTATAAATTTCTTGAGTACAAAAAAATAAATGTATTTTTAGAATGTTTATTCAATATTGAAAAATCAATGTTTTGAAATAAAATTTAATACAATAATCTTACCATAATTTATCAATAATCTTGAAGACATTAAGCACGTGGACAGATTTGCTATTTGAAAATAAACGAGGCCGATCGAAACCAAACCCTAGAGAAGTTGAGACAAACACCGTTCACCATAAAGGAAAGAGGCAAAGAGCAGAGCGAGTGAGGACGTCGTTGCTTAAATCAAAAGGGGCACTCATAGCTTCTGCAAGCAATCATGGGAGTGCGAGTTTACCTCATCTACAAGAAAGTAAAAACGACATCGTTTTCATGGGACGGCGAAGGAAAAGCTGGAGCATGAGGAGTGACTTCAATGGCTTTCTTGAGTGCTCTCACATGGCCTTTTTGTTTCTTGCAGAAATCTACGAGAGGTACAGCTTCTGTTGACAGGGAAACTTCATGTTATGCGCAGGCTGTCACACTCTTTATTATTATTATTATTATTACTGAATTGAATGTGGGTATTTTAATTCACACCTACCTGGGTTATTTTTATTTTCTTTTTTATATATATATAAAAAAGAAGCTAAAAAGAGAATAAACTCTGGTAATTCTGCTCAGTGGAGAACATGAAGCAGGCAACTGTTAGCTATGGCCTGGAGATGCTTTGGAGCTGCTACGAGGATGACAGGGATCCAACCCTGAGTTGGGATTCTGGAAAAGTAAACAATCTCCCCAAGGAAAATGAAATATATTACTGCCACTGCTGTAGCTGCTATCATGTGGGAGTTTATTTAAAAGAATATATATATATATATATATATACACACTAGCCACTTTCCTATGTTTCGTCATGGTTATAATCATATTTTTTTAACGTAAAAAATATTAATTATGTGAGGTTTTTTGTCTTAGAATATAAATTTGAGTAAAATAATAAATATATGAAGAATTTAAATGGAGTGCGAGTTCCCTATAAAAGCAAGAAGATTCAGATACCTGAATTATTGAATTCATTTTATTAGAATAAATTGTGAAAACATCTACAATAATTAAATAACAAAAATAAATAGTTAATTTTTTATCTATAAAAAGAAGAAAACATTATTGAAAAATCATCCATGCATTGTTATCATTATCATGACTATAACAGTTAAAATTATTATCAATATTACTGTCAAATAATTAAAAGAGTAAAAAATAATCACTAAAATTAGTATTATTATTGTTCAAACAATGAAACCATAAAATCATTTTGGTCCAAAAATAGGTAAAAAGAACAGAAAACATAAAAAAAAAAAAAGAACAAAGAGAAAAGAGGAAAAATATTAAATTTCAAATGATTACCAACATAAATTAAAATTACAGGAACCGAATAAAAATAAAATGATAAAAAATTTAAAATAAAAACTAAAAGCATGGATGCATAAATACGAATAAAAAATAAATATTATGCAAGAAGGACTGCAAAAACCAAATGAATTAATATCAAATAAAAAATTCAAAGAATAAGGACCAAAATGAAAAATAAAATATATGATTAATTCCAAATGAATACAAAATTGAAACAAATAAAAATCTTGGGACCGAAACGAATAAAAATATTTTTTTAAAAAAATTGCATTGTAATTTTGTTAAAAAAATTAAAAGAATAAGGACCGAAATAAAAAATAATATATATAACCAATTTCAATTGAAGGACATAATTAAAACAAATTAAAGCAAAATATATAATTAATTTAAATTGAAGAAAAAAATTGAAACAAATAAAACCTTGAGACTATAACAAATAAAGATATTTTAAAAAGAAATGTTGTGTATTGTTTTTAAAAAATTTAAAAGAATAAGGACTAAAATAAAAGGTAGAATATATGACCAAATTTCAATTGGAGGACCCAATCAGAACAAATTAAAACCTGTATACTGAAATAATTAAAGAAACAAAAAACAAACCAAAACTAAAAAGAATTAGTACTACATTGAAACTCAATATATATAATTATTTTCAATTGAAGGGTACAATTGCAACAAATCAAAATTTTCATTTAAGAAATCAATAATAAAAGAGAAATCAAAAGACTAAGGATGAAAATAAAACATGCACGAACAGAAGGGACTGAAGAGTATTTCCTGGTGGCAGGAGAGAAAAGGGAGAAAACACCAAAAACTGTCTATTGAAGATTCCCCAATCACCGTATGATGACAAGCGCTGCACTAAGAGGCAGATATGTCTGCACACTAGGGGACATGGCGGACGGTCTATTTCCACCGTGGTAAGACGTAGCACGTGCTGCCTGAATGACAAGTGTACGCGAAACACTCCGAGCATGTCCGTATGACGTACTTGCAGTGTTCGAGAAAAAGAAATAATAAAAAATAGTAAATAACCTATACACCACTGGACCCAGCAATAAGCACAAAAAAATCTCATGTGCAATTACCATGCTACCCTTCCTTTCAGACTTTTTTTGGGTCTTTTTCAAGAGTTAATTTCGTAGTTTTACCATGTGAAAAACTGAAAACATCCCCTACTGTTCAACGTCCTTTTCAAAGCACGTAGGGGTAAAATAGTAGTTTTACTGTGCAAAAAAATTAGAAATATTATCCATATCCTATGAAAATGTCTAAATTGACTCTGGTATTGGGGGCTAAATTTTTTGGATCCAAGGGTAAAATGATAATTTTACTATTGCAATTCACAATAATCTATGTCTGTGTAAACAATAAAAATTTGAATAGTGAATTTTGGACCTTTTCTTTTGGAATTTTTAATGAATTAATGAAGTGAGTGAAATGATAAAATATAAAACCGACCATTTCTTCATCTAGTTATTTTTAATAGCATGGTTGGGAACATGATCCTAATTAAGACTTTTCTTACGACATTGTTAATAAGTTTTCTTCTTCTTTTTCACACACACATGTAATTTAGGTTTTGATTTATTGATACTATAAAAAATATAAACTCGCAATATTTAGTTGTTTTCAGTAGAGCTCTTGAAATTTGTTTTTGGAGTTCTACACAATTATTAGGGTTTTAAATTGGTATCATGCATACAAGCTAATATTTTATCGAATAAGGTCAATTATACCTTGATAAGTAAGATATGAACTTTGATTCTAGAAAAAAAAATGTTGTATCATGCAAAACACAAGATTATTTCACTAATCCATGGTTGCTAGGTTTGCAGCATAGAATTAACTTATATAATGTTTCAAATAATCCTAAAAGATCTCTATATATTGGCTGATTTGAGTTCACTTACAAAATTGACCCAGGTATGTAATAATAATCCAAAAAACTAATAAGAAATTAATAAAAAAAATTAATATCTAAAATATATAGGGATTTTTCACCAATATATGCTAATATCAGATTTTTCACCCCTAAGATGTCCTAAATAGACTAAAAAATCTAACATGATCCTAATATCTTCATTAACCCAAGTCAACTTTGAATTCCATGTGGCTCGAACTCCATGTGCCCTGAACTCATATTCATTAATACAAACCAAATAAGACATACACTCTAAATAAGCTTTTTTCGTTGCCCAAAATGATTGAATAACAAAACTCGTAGATGTTGTTATGAATTATATTGCAAGGCTTTCCCGAATACCAATTGATATGAAATTCACCCTCATATAGAAATATAGCTCTAGAAGCATTTGACAGTGTTTCAGCTTGATTTAATGGTTAAATATGATTAATAGCGTAGAACTGGACAATATGAAACCTTACATCAAATTCTGAATTTGGCTATGTTTGGATCGTGTCATTTTGTCCCTTTTCAAGAAGATTTGTCCTCGAATCTTGAATAGGATCATTAAAGACTTGATTAGCCTCTGTCCAAACATTTAGAATTCTTATATTGCTAACACATTTCTCCGACAACACTTTATGAAATGTTGTAGTCACCACTTGCGTTTATATTTTTGAATGATAAGCATATCAACCCTCCCTCATCTTTCATTTTTTGGCGTTATACTTCCTTTTCCCATGAATTTGGAACTTCATAGAATTTTCTCTTACACTTGTCAACTTTTCATTCTAGAACCCTCAAACCATGATCTAGTTTTTCCCATTTTTGAGCTTGAATCCTTTTGTGTTCCCTCTCCATTGCTAAATACATGACCCAAATAGAAAAAAAGAAAGGCATAAGAATAAAGCTTACGGTAGGGAGAACACTGATTTAAACTCGAAATTGCATATTTAATTTTTGTTAGGACCAAAACTAATGGAAAACAAATAGATATGAAAGCAATAAAAATGATTCAAACAACAACCAAATATTTCAAGTATGATAATAATATAATGGTAGCAGCAAAATCAACAGTAATAAAACAAATTTTGAAAACCAACACAAAACAACCCCGTACAAGACAAAACCAGATTCTAGAACATGAAGAAAACATATCCAAATGACATCAAATTTAACATATGTTTTAATTGGGACCCTAATAAATAAATTACAAATTTTGAGTAGATTCCAAGTTGATTTGATATACGGACACAAAACTAACTCGAAATAATATTTTTAAAACTCATATTTCAAACCTGTACTAAACAATGTCAAAGTGATGTGAAACTTTTATATTTAGTGTGATTTCACACTAAATAATCAGAATATAGATTTGAAGTTAATTACGATAAGTTTTGATATGCTAATGCAAAGCAAATGTGTTACAAACTTGTTTTGACTCAAATAATATTTTCTGATTGACCTTTGAACTTTAAATAGAACACAATAAACACAGAAAAGAAAAGAATACTGACAAAGAGAAATCAATGCGAACCTCTTGATAATGTGGTCAAGCAACCCCCAACAAAGATGTTACTTCTTAAGAAAGCTAAAAATCAGGTTTGAGAAAGGTGACACAATAAAAAGACACCAACACTATTGGAATTGAATCGTTGATACTACAAGGCCAGTTATACCGTGATATGTCAGATTTTATTTTTTTCACTGCAAAACAATATGTTGCGTCATATGCAAAAAAATATGCAAAACACAAGCTTATCTCATTAATTCATGACTACTAGATTTGCAACATACAATTAACTTATATAAAGTTTCTAATAAGTCTAATGGATTCCGATATGTGGACTAATTTGAGTCCACTTGCAAAATTGACCAAATATGTAATAATAATTCAAAAACTAATAATAAAAGAATAAAAATTTGAAATAAATATTCTAGATTTGTTAGCATATGATTTGTCACTTTTAAGAGGTCCTATATAGACTAGAAAATTTGTTTTGATTTCAACATCTTAATTAACACAAGTAAACTTTGGATTTCATGTGGTCCAAATTTATATTCATTAATATGAACCAAATACGACCCAACATATAATCCAAATAAGCTTTCTTTGTTTCCCTAAAAGAATTGAATAACAAAACTTGTAGAGACTATTATGACTTATATTGCAAGGTCTTCCTGAACTCTAATTGATATGAAATTTCACCACACTTAGAAACATATATCTAAAAGTATTTGGTAACGTTTTAGGTCAATCAAATAGTTAAATATAGAGATATGCTCAATAACATAAAATTAAATAATATAAAACTTTACATCAAATTCTCAATTTGATTATGTATATATATCGTATTGTTAAAATAAATTAAATAAAAAATATTTTTAATATAAAAATATTTTCCCATCACCGGAAAAAAAAAGTGACTTCCGACGAAGCTCTCTCAGATTTCTTAATCATAATTATTATTTTAACATTTTTAATAGCCAATCACGCATCATGTGAAATTATTAAAGATTTTAGGGTTTGGAAATTACAATTTCACTCGAGAAAAGGAAGTATGCCGGAGCCTAAACAAGTCCAAGCCCACTGATTTTTGAAATGACTGACATGCTTTTGGAGAAGCTGTAAGCTCGTTAGTCTTTTCTTAATCTTGTCTTTAGTGGAAAATGATATGTTAGTGATAATTTGAGCTAATTGATTGTTGAGGCTTTGATATGGTAATGAGCTTATGGAGTCAAGAAGCATCTTAATCATTAAGTGACTGATATTTTGTTTCTCTCTCTGTAAATGACAGCTACAACATGGGTGTGATACCGAGCAGGAAAAGCTTGGCATTGTGTGATCGCTTGTCAGTGTCGTGCTTTTGCAGGTAGGATGGCTTCCTGGATCCTGAACTGAACTCACTCATTTGCTGTACAATGAGTTCCATTTGTTCACAACCCTTTCCCCTTCCTTACTCTCAAGAGAGAGGGCGTTACCTTGTAGAGAATGATTTGCAATTCATAGTATGAAGATAACCATCTACTGTAACCATTTGTTTTGTTAATGAGTGTACTTTGGTCAGTTACTGACCCATCATTCCTAGTAACGAGGAATATGGAAGACTTTGTAACGTGGGTAGATACATCCAAGATAAAGAGAAAGGTGCTTGAATATAATGAGAAGCTGGATGATTATGATGCAATGAACTGAGAGATTGTAGTGTCTTGTGTCTGTAAGTTTTATGATATAACATGGTGTTAGGCTTATATGTCTAGAGCTACTTTTGCTCTAGTGCTAATCAAAAGAATTTCTGGTGAAATTACGAGTCTCCTTATTCTTGATACAAATACTGAAATATAATTTGCATGTATATAACAAATAGTTTTGCGCCAAGAATTTCATGGATTCCTGATGTCAACACGATGAGGGCATGGATCAGTAATATTTTTGGGGAAAAACATTTTTTTTTTTCATTAACAAGAGCAACATGTGTTCATTGTACATTCATTATCTTATAGTGAAGTTGGTAAGAGTTGAAAGAAGAAGAAAAGATGATACAAATACAAGTGCGTAATGGCAGAGCTTGTATAACACAATAGAACACATAGCACGCTCCTGATTATCTCCCTGCACCTTAGCTTTTCCCCGCGTTAATTGCAGCATGCACAAAGTCCTCGCACCGTGCAATCCCACAAGATAATACATCAGCTAGAACACCGATAATATCAAAGGCTTCCTGCAAATCAGTGGCTGAATTCATCTCATCTAGCCATGACAGCAGTTCCTTGGAGAACCCCACCATTTCTTTCACATTTAACAGCCGTTCTTTCATCATGATCTCCCAACCCTCAAGACTACCCTCATCCTCACCTTCTGATCCTGTAACAGTTGCTTCAGCCCCAGTAGGTGGGACATTTGTTGACCTTTTGACCTTGAAAAAGTGCTGCAGCTGCTCAATCACGCCTGTGTAGACAAGCATATTTCGAACAATGGAAAATAACTCATCAGCTCCACCTGATGCAGGGCTTCCACTGGAGCTTCCAGATTCTATTCTGACCACGCTGGATGAAGCGGGTGAGGCACGACTTGATGGACGGCCATGAGTGTGCTGCATGTACGCATGGTATATTCCACGTTGCAAGAAGGAACGACGGTGTTGCAACCATGATTCATAGGACTCAGAGAGAAGTGAATTCACCATCATAAACTGGACGGTTTCCTCAGTTCCCATAGCAGGTTGTGCTACAGGAGTTTTGAAATCCAAAGAGGAAGATGCTATATATGATGACACAGCTTTTCCCATGCTACGACGCTGGGATGGGCTTCCCTGTTCAAGAAGGTGACGGGCCATTTGGATCATGAAAGGCAAAAATCGAGAATTGCTTTCCCTTCCACCACCTCTACAGTCTGCACTGAATGATGCCCCAGTGGCAAACCGAGCTAGCATCTAAAAAATAATAAGTAAACCATTATAAGCATGAGCTGCGAGCATAAATTGTTCATGATTTTTTTTCTTTCAAATTTTGATATATAGGATGAATATAAAGCATAGTGGAAGGGAGAAGAGAAACTCCTTACCAGAACAATGTCATAGGTCAAAAGCCGCAGCCGGCTTCCATCAGCACGTCCAAGAGCATTAAGGTTATCCCAATACTGATCTACATAGCGGATATATTGAGCTGGTGGAACAGATGGCCCATTAACAGGAAATAAAGAATTGCAAAGAGATTCATTGTTTCTGAGGGTAGCCCCCTCCCACTCTTTCTTCGGATTCTTCAGAGCAGCATCTGCTCTTTTTGCCTCCTGATGACATTGGAAATGAATAATGTTAAAATAACTGACAGTGGTGTAAACACATTCCCCACGAGCACTTCCTGAACTGCCAACACCCAGATTCACTAGTTTGCTGAAACAGTAAACACCCAGCAAATCAGTGGGCCTCAAACTGTATCCCTCTCGACACACCATGCATGCCAATCCATCCTCTTCCTCCTGTACATCTTCTAGACCTTCCAGAATTGGTCTAGCAACAACAATTCGCCCACCGCCATCCGAAGCTAGTTCTTGTCTCATGCCAAGTCCCTGTTAGAATTAACAAAAAGGAGAACAATTAATTTGCAAGCAATGTTACATTCTTTTCAAATTATTGATTCTCATTTTCCTTTTCCTTGTAATGAAACACAGCCATCCGAAAAACAATACATTACATAGCATAGCAGTTGGTGGGGCAAGACATACCTGAAGCAACTGTTCTCTCTTCCTCAAAGCTCGGCGCCTCATTTCATCTCTAGTGGCATGGCGCAACTTACAAACCTTCTCCTCCAAGAATCCATCTCCTTTTCCCTCCTTATTAGATAATGTATCTAATAAGTTTTCAGCTCTCGCCCCAATCTCATTCTCTCCAGCGACTCCTTCCAGAGCATGAAGCAGTGGTAAGATCCCTCCCTCATCAATACTCGTTTGCGTGGCCAAGTGCCCCATTGACAATCCCCTCAGCATGGACAATATATGAGGGACAGATGGCAGTTTTAAACCCAGTGACCATTCAGCACTAGATTTGAACCCAGCCTGCCCAGTAACTGCAAAACTGTCCCTTAGATGTCTAACAGCAACATCTATGATTCCTTTCTCAAGGATAATATCCTTCAGGCGCTCTCCACAGGAACTTGTCTTCAGTGATTCAGATACTCTAACAAAATTTTCCACAGTAAACCTCTGCTTGGATGCTTTTTGAGTGATGTTCTCATCTTTAGGGTTTTCTTGATGCTGTTTCTGCAAGTGGTCAAATCCCCTCCAGTCTTGTAAATTCGGATTGAAATGCTGAATGAGCGCTTCCATTGCAGCAGGTTCACCATATGTCAGATAAGGCAAGATTCTGGCAACCATTTCTGTGTTCCTCTGCTGCTTGTTTGATTTTTTTAGTCCTGAAGGGTGGCACAATCTTTCAAGGAACATAACAACTATTTTCTTGGCCTGTTCTCCTGTCCCAGTTTCCTCGCTAGATACGGTAAGAGCACTCTGTGCAATATTAATATTATCACTCTCATTAGCCTCCAATGTCAAGCTCTCCACAATCAAAAGGATGCCTTCAGCTGGCTCCATGGCATCCACAGAGAAAGCACACCTTGCTGTTTCAAGAAGAAGGCCCAAAGCTCCCAGCCTTAACAAAGCTCGTCTATTCTCTCGTATTTTGCAGCAGTGCATTAAGAGATTAAGAACTGCGACCAACTGCTCTTGATTGGACTTGAAATCATCTCGCAAACGCTGTACATATAAGTTGTTTAAAAAACTTGACCTAGAAAAGCATAGAAGGAATCGAAAGAAAAAAACTTTCGAAATACTGAATTCATATTTGAGTTCATTTTATGACAAAAAGTCATCAACATCATTTCCCAAATGAGATTATTGGCAATGTTTTTCCCTATATAGAAACACATCTAGCATTTCAGTAGTTGATTCATGCTAAAACCCTTTTTTTTTTCACCTCGTCATACTGAGTTCAAACTGTTGATGTTCCAGTCTATGGCTCATTTTCTCTATGATAACATGCTCACCTGGATCATGCCCAACAGAATTTCAAGTCCACCACAATCTCGAACAGCACCTGCTATTGCAAACTCAACTTCTGGATCTTGAGATTCCTCTCTATCTTCCTCCAGTTCTTTAATCATAGGTTCAGTTGCCTCACCATCTAATCCCTATCAGACATACAAAAAAAAGGATTGGTTATAATATCCATGAGATCAAAGTCAAAATAAATACTAAACTTTTATTCTCAGCAAGTTCATAAGAACTCAAATCAGGGTAAGATGAGGAAGGGATTTAAAGAAAGGATTTCAACACATCTTATACTCAAATTCCTGAACATCATAGAACCAATTATGGGTTCAAGTGTCGGAGACATTTGTTGGACCAATTCCAAGACACAAATTCTACAAGAAATAACCATGCCATGGCAAACCACAGTTATCAATGACATGATGGTTTGGTCGCTTATTATTTTCAATGGCACACCCTCGCATCCCTCATCAATAAAAAAAATATCAAATATGAACAGTCATCAATCATGATGGTATACAAACCTGAAGCCTATAAGTCACAGTCATGGGTGGGCAATCTCGGGCTGATGTAACAGAACTTGCAGATAACAAAGTAGAATTAGCCGCAGCATTTGAAGATTGACTATTTGACTTTTTCCAAACCTGCTCATAAACTTGAGCAACGCTCAAATCAAGAGATATAATATTCCCAGCAACCAGCAATTCCATCGCATAGTCATCTTCAAGGAGGCTTAGCAGATCCAATTGGTTGCAAATTTTATTTTTAACATCACGCATCAGAGGACCAACTTCAGTGCTGGAATATGGATTCTTAGTCATGGATCCCCTGATGAACTCTTCTTGTGTGTGCGCCTTGTTTAGAACCAACAGATACAGAGACTCTGGTTTTGAAGGGCATATCAAATTGCAAAGCTGCTCCAGGATAAACTGTACAAGCAGAAATTCAAATGGAAACGAGCATGTTTAATGACCCACACATAATAAACTATATACTTGCAAATGAAGAAGAAATGACAACTGATATGGGGTATAATTAACTATATACTTGCAAAATAGCGATCAGTTACACCCTGGGGTTGAAGTTAAACAAATTATGCGAAGTGACAGAGCAGCACATATATGACTCAACAAGATAAGGTAATGCAACTCATTAATCCATACCAAACAAGCTCTCCCTTTCCTCTCTTCTCCATGGATTTGCAGACCACAGATACAAGCACGGATAAATTGTCGTTTATTTTCACTGCTTTCAAGAAGTAGACTGTCTAGAAGATCTTTCAGAAGGCGATTGCAATCACTGATCAACTTTGTCTTTTGCACTATCAAGCCACGGATGACTATAAGAGCCTCGAGGACATCAGACAGCAGATTATCTCGCATGAAACTGCCATCAAGATCAAATTATTTAAAAGATAAAACAAACAGTTCAATCACTGAATAGAATAGGCAAGCAAGCATTAATACCTGGATCTGATATTCGGAACCTCCAAAAATTTTCCAAGGAGTTCTATGAGCTTGTGGAGAATGAATCCCTGTGAAATGTCAATGTGCAAACTTCTTTCCAGAGATTCAACATTACCCACTTCTTGGGTTATCAATTTGCAAATGCTAGTTAAACATCCACGCACAGTCAAGAACAGACGGGCATCTTCAGAAGCAACCATCTTGAAAAGCAATTCAAAGTACTCTGCTGCACTTTCACCAGCAGCAAGAGTTGCCGGTAGCAAAGCCATCAGTAAGTTTAACAACCGAAATCGTCTTGAGGAACTCTGAGCACAAAGTAAATTAATGAGCATGCACATCTCTGACCGAATAGATTGTGAACAAGCACTCAGAACAAGTTCTGTCACCCAAGAACCCAGCTCAAACGCAATTAAACCACCTTTAGAAGTCTTACTAGCACGGCGCTTCCACCTAAGGCCATATTTGAGAACCAGATACTCATTTCTCTGGCTCCTAGATCTCTGGCCTAAACCTTTAACTGCTTGAGACACCTTGTACTGCCTTCTGACAAAATCAAGATATGATGCTCCTTTTTCCCACTCTGAATAACTCAGTAACTGAATATCCCGAGTCTTGTTCGAAGCATCCCAATTTTTTTCTGTATGTTCTGCTGCAGACTTGTTACCACTCACAAACCCACTCAAAGATCCAGAACCACTTGAGTTATTTTCATCCTTCAGCTGTGCTGCAGAAACAGACTTCCCTGTTCCTTGCTCTTTGTCTACAGTATCAGGTTTTGGAGGAGTACAAGCCTGAGATATAATTCTCAGACAAGGGAGAATAATATGCTCAGCTATTGCAGGATGCTTGGCACCTAATTTAATTGATGAAAATAACAGCTGGAAAACAACACGTAACCTTGATTCCCAGAATTCATCAGCCAGTGAACATACTTCTGAAAGCAATAGCAGCTCTTCACGAGTAGCTAGGGCAATGTCCATGGAGCGATGATGTTCAAGACAGTACATGACTTTCTTCTGTATTAAACTATTTAATTCAGTTACTGCATTGATATCACCTTCAGAGAAAGCACAGAGTACAGCTCTAGCTTGGACACGAGCTGCTTTTGGACCTTGATGAATATTATTCTCAAACAACTCAGGTAAGATGCCAGCTGTAACAAGTTGTTTCTTCAAATTAGGATGCTTTGATAGCACCTGTAATATCTCTAAACACTGTGTAACAAATGTAGTTGCGCAGCCATAGCAATTATTTGGAGACCTTGATATCACAAACCTTGATGTTGCAACTGCACCATCAGAAAGTTTTTGGTGCAGGTAACTCATCAAAACCTGACGAAGCCCCTGCAGTGTCTGAACACTTTTGCTGACAGAGTCAAAAGCAGCTTTGCATTTTTCACCATACAAAACACCAAGAAGAGCAATCTTTCGATTTATCTTACATGACGGTCCAGGCAGAGATACCATCATTTGCTGAACGGAGTCCTTCTGTTGTGAATCCATTTCATTCTCACCAATGCTTGAAACAATCTTAAGGAGGGGCTTTTTGAAGCCCAAAAGTTGCTGGTATCTTCTGTGAGCATTTTCTGATTCTAATTCAATGGCTGCCAACCCCCTCTTCATATCTTCATCATTCTCCATGCTATCAAATGTAAAACTTGGCTTTGCCATGAAGTTGAACTCAAAACGACCATATTTGCTGTATCCACACTCATTGCACAAAAATGAATCCAAATTCTCATAATTTATGTTGCGACATTGCCTGCACTGATATGCATTTTCATGGCAATTGCCGCAAATTCCATGCTTATCAGTGACAGGTCGACTACAACGTGGGCATTGCAGTGGTTCAAGGGATAAAGCCTGAAGATTTTCATAGAAAGAATCCAGTTCAATCATGAAGTTACAAGCAGTGATTGGAATGGGAAATTCAACTTTTAATTCAGTCTGGTTGAAAGCAAGATGACAGCTCTTTGCACGCTTCCACAAGGACCAATTATTTTTCAACTCCGACAAGTCAGCCACAGGCCGATTGTTGTAGTACAGGTTCAACACTTTCACCGATTTAGACTTGCGTGCATCGTGAACATTCATCGTCACAGTTTGGATGGTGTAGCTTCCAGTGCATTTAACTATGATACGATTATCAGTGAACTTCATTTCAGATTTCAAGCTCTCTAGCTTCATTCTACTATATGGTACCTCAGGGGAACTGCAGGAAACACAAGGCTCACTCTCAAGATAGTAACCATCAAATTCTACCAGACCACTTAAAGTATTATATATGCGAGAATTTGGATGGTTTGCTATGAGCTCGTTTTGTGAATGAAGTGTCTCAAAGATGCACCTAATGACATCAGGGGTTAAACATCGGTCAATAAGTCCAGTGCCCTGTTGCTTTAAACTGTTATCAGGGGCCTTCCCCAGCAACCAAGTGACCAGTTCAGTGAACTCAACAATGTTCTGACCATACATTGGCATATTTTTCACCTTCTTCAAGAGAGCCATTAACATTGATTCCTTGAATGTTTGTTTCCCATGATGCCATGCACCATAAAGAACAGACTTAGCCTCTGTACGCACAGAGCTTGAGTTCCATTCCAGTAAAAAGCAGTCAACAAATTGCCCCAAGACATCTCCGCCCTTGTCAGCAAAGATATCAACAACTGCCTCCATATCCAAATAGGACTTCTCCAACCCGGATTCAATTCCATCTTCACCCTTCTTCTTCTTCTTAGAATCCAGAGCCTGTGCCACTGATTTATTGGTACCTGTTCCAGAGTCCCCTGATTCAGCTTTTTGCGTGGAGTGGCTCATGTCTTTTCCTGAATAAAAGGCCAGATTTAACAGTTTGAGAGTCTGAATGACAAACTCTTCACCAAAATAGAACACCCCATTCATGAGAAATGATAGAACATCGCCATGCTTCAAACAGTACTTCTGCCAATTTCGAGGCCTCGCTGCAGCCACCTCAGCCATTGTAGACAAGCACTTCACAATTTTAACACTTCGCTCATAAGAGATGGGACTTTGAAGGCCACCAGATTTGTTTATGTGCTTGTAGAGTTTCTTCACTTCACTCGAGAACTGCCATGAATCTCGAACACTGTAATAGTGGGTTTTGCTACCACACAGATGCAGAAAAAGCCTCCTTGCATATCTTCTCACAAATGCAGTATGAGGATTGTTGATGTAACTGCAAAGGACATCTTGATATCCATCTAGCTTCAAATCCTTTGCAGATGATATCTTGTAAACCTTCTCCTTCTCACCGGTCTTGTCTTGCTTCTCTGGTCTAACCAAGGTGTACACCAATCGAAAAGCATTCTCCAATAATAGCCTATGGTAGTCAATAAAAATATCACTACGGTGAGCTTTTGCATACGAATCCGAGAAGAATGGAGAGAAATTACCCGCTGGTAAATCTCTTCGCACTGTTAACAGAGCCCCACATCCAGAACTAGTGCTCGCACCATGGGTGGCCTCAAAACTAGCAGTAGAGGACTTGAAAATATGAACTAGCTGCTGCAGTATGTCCATGAGATAATTGACAAAATTTTGGTTCCTGAGAAAACTGCAGGCTTGTAGCAGCTGAGATGCAAAGTCATTTTTCTCTTGACCATCCAAGGTATACTGAGAAGTAACAGAAGCTGCCTGCATGATGTTCTTATCATTAGTGTCTGTGTTTCCACTTGATTTCGGAACAGAGACATCACTCCCAGGCTGGTGCCAGTTCCGGAGCATCAAGGTGAAGAACATGAAGACAAGGATTGCAACCTCTCCAAAAGAGGAACGGGTTCTCGCAACAAAAGGTTTGTTGAGATCAATTTCATCCAAGAACCACCTAATTAGTTTCTCTAAATCTAAGGTCTCAGGCTTGGAGCTGTTCACAAAAGGTCCTCCAGCTGCAGATGACAATCTATAGAACAGCTGCATGACAGGGATTGCCCGAACACCAGAGGTTGTCTCCATCCATCCTTTCAGCTGTTCAAGAAGTTCAGAGAGAAGCAAGGAATTCACGGCTCGTTTTGAAGCAGAAATAGAGACAGTGTCAGTTACTGAAGCGGAGAAGTCTCCAGATTCATTGGGTTCTAAGACATGAATTGACGGAGTGGTATTCTGCATGCTTACATCTGTAGAGGCTGGCAACAAGCTTGAATCACTTGAATCATCAGTGGAAAAGTGTATTTCATTGCCATCTCCTCCCAAAGATTCCATTTCAATTGGAATAGCAGTCATAGGATGATCTCTAGAATGGGGTGGAGGAAGCCGATCTGCATCCAGAACCTGATAGCAATTCTCACACAAATCAAAATCGGGACAAATAGTGCAATGCCATCTTCGCCTGAGTATAGGCACAGTTGAACAGCCATCACAACAATATTGAACTGATGACGTAATAGAATCTTCTTCAGTCATCACTTGTGCATTCCCCCCAACTGTCTCAATCGATCCAGATGCAGAGACCATACTATCCACAACATCATCTGTTGCTAACATAGTTTGCTTTGGGAATGGAACCTGGAGCAATCTTGATGATATAGCTAGGCTGGAAAGGCAAAAAAAGACACATTATGACTTGAATACCTGAGGAATAAAACTTGATAAAAGATGGGCAAAAAAAAAAACAAGAACTGCAACCTGCTGGAAGTTTGGACTGCTTCATTGGGGGAGAACAGAAGTTTCTTGAACAATAGGACAGCAGGGGCAACAGGGCGCCCTGTTGTGTCTTTTCCATGTAAAGTAAGACATTCAGCATAACAATAAATGAGTTCTACAGAAGAGATAACAATGTTGTTCAGAGTTTGAGTGTCAGGCTGCTCCAAGTCCAAAATTCCCCAAAGAACTTGCATAAGCCCATCCACTACTTCAGAACCTACAACAATTACAAAAGGGAAATGTAGTTTGTATCAATTTAAAAATGTAGTAGATTTAAAAATGTAGTAGTTCATACAATGACTACTATGTGCACACTCCTAGCCCACTGGAACAAGTAAGTTTTCTGGAGGTTAAAAGAAGATGCAACACAAGAGGGCCCATGGAATCTAGATATGAGAAAGCATTATTTTCATTGGCAGAGGATGAAACTTGAACAGTGAACCCCACCAATTACGACAATATACATGGAATTAGTAACAAATACCAGGCTAACTAGGTTTGTCAAATAATATGTGAAAGAACTGTTGTGTTACATGCATGACACTTCATAAATGCTAATGGTGATGGTAGAATGAATTTGGCATTGAGACAGCATCTTTATAAAGTGCAGTCTGAATCTAATTTATTTCATCACGCATGTGCATGGCTGCATGCCACAGGGTCAGACACAGATAATAAAAGAGGTTTGTGATACCATTCATCTCCAGAAAATGGGCTAAATTTGATCGACGGTGCAATGCAATCTTAGATACAGCACGCATCTGAGCAGTGAACTCTTCAATAATCCATCCTCCAGTATTTCCTCCAACTCCTAATCTTGAAGAAAGAGCAGAGGTTGATTTCACCACACCATGAAGCCGCATTGCATCCTTGACCTAATACCAATGTATTTATATTTATGAGCACTTGGAGTGTGCACACAAATAGAGGGAAAGGTATAAACAATGTTATATGGAATAATCAAGTTATGAAGTTACCTGGTAATATCTCTCCTTCTTGGGGAAAACAGCCTGCAAGACACAGCAAGCAGCGGCTTGCAACAATGGTTCTCTGTCACTTTCAAATATAGTTTCTAACAGCAACTTGCACTTGAGTTCACTAAGATCTGGTTTTACTTCATCTTCTTGTGATCTACGCAGTGAATATAATCTTGATAGAAGCTTCAGACCATCCGATACAGCCTGCTCTTGAACAGAAGTAGACTGCAGTGATCGACACTTCTTTCCAGACCCTGCAAGCAATGAATTGGAGCCAAGCACACGAGCTTCCATGTCAAGCACTGCATCCATTTTCTCCTTCCATCCAAACTCATCTTTGGCTCGGCCATATACTTCAAGCGAGTCAATTCTAGGAAGTGCAGTGCCATTGAAGGTTGGCCCAACAGAGATCATAAATTCTTCATCAGCAAGGAGTGATTCAGCAACAGTAAATGGTATATCATACCAGGATCGCATGCCCTCATCTAATTTAATTGCTCTCTGGAAAATGGTAATATCAGAGGGTATATAACTTGCTGATGTATTCCCCACATTCACCCGAAAGCCAACCATAACAATATCAGGGTTTGAATTGGATACAGATATCTGAAAAAACAAGGAACATGTTATGAAAGAAAATGACTATTATAAGATCTGAAAAAACTAAAAAAAATATGCAAAAGAAATAATGATTATAAACATGAATTGTGAACTAGAATAAACAGAAATGACATTGATCACCACTGATCTGCAAAATGAGAATAAAATAGGTGCCAAGCAGAAACTATAACAGAAAAAAATACTTTAACTGCTGATAACCAAGAAAATTACAAGCCAATCTTAAGTCTACACATGTAGCAGAAATATGTAGATCCCACTTTAGACTTGGAATATGCTTCTTAACAGAAACATCATTCTGAAAAATCATCAATAATCATATAAAGTAATATCAAGTTTCTCTTTCCCCTTGTTTCACAAGTGACATTCAGAATTTTCACAAGCACTTACCATTGCATGCAGGCGAAATGTTAGCACAAAAGTACACTTAGAAATGGTGCTATTTGCCACCACTTGAAAATTTTGCTGTCCAAAATCAAACGCTAAATTACAAAATATGAACACTAAAAGCATCTCCAAGGGGAGAGCTAAAAGAAGAGGACAATTTTTCATCGTTCATTTTCGAGCTATATTGAAGAGCCAAAATAGCATCTCTAAGTTGAAGAGCTATTCCTACATATTGATCAAAAGAGCCAAAATTTTGTTTAATATTTTTCTATGCAAAAAAGTGGTTTTAATTAGATTTATATTAGTTAGTTATTATTTATAAATAGTTATATCAATAATATATATATTAGAATAGAATTGGCTTCTCTAAATGAATTTTTTTTCCCATGGGAGTGCATATATAAAAAATGTTAAATTTACACTATTCAAAAACCAATTTTACTAGTTTGGCTTCTCTAAATAGCTTTTTCCCTTGGAGATGCTCTAACACTATAATCTTGCATTTAAAGGGTTAACTAGACTTACCAGTGATAAAACCAATTCCCCATGTGCACCATTACCCAGTAAAATTTAGCATCAAATTGTCCATTCCAATAATAATAAAAAAGGAACCAGCATATCATTAAATCCAAAACTGCTACATGGTTAAAAGTTAACTTACAAATAATAATCTAGACAAAAACATGATTTGGGGGTAACAAAAGAGAAAAATGCAAGCACAAAGGTAAAAAGATTTAGCGCCACTACAAAAGGTAAGTAAAATCAATAACCAGAACTTCATGAGCAATACCTTAAATCCTGCAGGACTGGGGCTTTCTAAAAAGCCATCCTCTGAAGCCAAGGTGTGCTTGGCTGCTTCAGCATCACCGTTTCTGATAGCATCACCACCCAATTTAACATCTGCTGTGATGCAGACTGTTTTCTCAAAGAAATCAAGGGGGAATTCTGGCTTCACACCAGCATAAGCTTTATTGAGGATACCAGAACCCAACTTTTCGAATTTCTCGGCCGTCACACTTGCAGTAGTATCAGCCCCTGCTGGGACATGTGAGTATATCTGAAGGCTTCCGTCATCATGTAAAATAAGACAGTGAACTTTGTCTTTTGACAATGGCTTATAAGCAGTTAATCCGACTAAGAGTGAGGTTGCTCCCACTGTATGCCGCATGTTCTGGGAATGTAAATCATGAGGCCCCAAGGATACAGCAAGTGCCGCATTTGATTTCATGCTGGAAAAGCAAACAAACAATCCACTTCCAGCTAGCAACTCTTTCCATCGATGCAGACCTGCAGGTCGCTTCCTACCATCTTGTTCGTCCTCGTAAACAAAAGAGATTTCAGTTAGAGATGTGGAATCAGGGCTTAGCCGACCCATCAAAGTAGTGCCATCTTGATAGGATAACATGAGTAACTTATACGTAGAAGAGAAGTACAAAGATGAGCCCTTGGCATTGATTTCCCTGTCCTGAATTGCAATAATTTCCTTCAATGGTGTGGCCCCAACATTACCTTCCACAGATAATTGTAGCCTGAACAAACTCCCTTGTTCTGAGAGTACAATAAGAAACATCCTTCCCTGAGAAGCCATAATAAGGGTTGCATCCACAATCATGTCATTAGGCAGTGTGAAATAATGCACAGGACTTATGTTATCCTGGGCTAGGTCATATATTTTAATAAACCTATTAGTTACCACCATTAATTTAACCTGAGAACCTGGAACCCAATCAACACGCCTAATGTATGCGCCTTGCAGAGCAAGTTCAATGGCAAGCCGGTCAGTTACTTCACCGCGAGGATTCAAAGTGAGGACATGGCAATCTTCATATCCAGCCACAGCAAGATAATTCTCCACCACTGAATTGAAAGCAAGATGTACAATTTCAAAGCGAACCACATTTCTTGAGAGAGGCTTGACATTAGTCTTATCTGCTGTTACTGGTCCAGTGGTAGCTTGTCCAATTAATTGCCCAACATCAAATATAGCAACTTTGTCACCTTCTCCAACAGCAAGTCGACCTCGATTGTTGACACTGAGCAATGATTTGAAAAGAGAACCACTAGCTAAATGTGATCTGAGATCCTTGGCATTTGCATAATCAGCCTTTATTTTCAAGTCCAAAGACCCACTTTTATATGCCTTCTTCAACTGCAAAAGTTCAACACCATATGAAAGCACCTTGTCTTTCCCTAAAATAACTTTTTTATCTATAGACAGATTTGGATCTCTTTTGCTGGTTATAGAAGACAACAAGGAAGAGCAAATTTGAAGCACCTGACCTTCAACATCAAGTTCTTCAAGTAACATCGGCATCCTATCCCGAAGCTCTCTCGGAATAGATAACCTGAGTGAATTATCTGCATCTATAGCCGCATCCTCATCTAGCTCAGAATCACTCTCTGGCAACTGATCTGCATCTGCGGTAAAGGGCAGAAAAGACTGAAAATTGCTTGTATTGCGAATAGGTGCACTGTCACTTCCAGTGAATTTTCGAGCTTTCAAGCATTGGCAACTGCTACCCCTAACACCACCAGCTCCACAGTCGCAGAAAAAACGACTTGAGCGAGAATAAACAACACGATGGCCACGATGACAAACTTTTGCACAGATAGAACAGCATCCTTTTGATCCGGTCAGGTCACAAGTATAACAAAAATACCAGTGTTGTTCCATAAAATTGCTTCCACTGGATGTAAATGTACATACTTTAGAGGCAAGGACCCTTTCACTGTTTGTATCCTCCTCCTCATCTTTGTCTATGCTAGCTACCTCACCATCAGATGTTCCATCATCCTCATCATCATCTACAGAATTTGCATCACATTCAAGGGCCGAGGATCCACCTTCTTGATTTGCAGAAAGAACCAGAGTGTCAGAATTCTTTCTTGATCCGAGTGGTTTAAAAGCAACAGAACCTGCTCCAAGACTACCACCCAATACAGGCCTCCCTAAAGACTTCTCCAAACTGCTCTTAGTGGATCCAAAATCACTCAAGAGAGATCCAAGAAAGCCAAACAGAATTTTCAGTCCTGGAAACAGATGTTCATCACCAGCAAGCTTCTCCATCAGCATTGTGGTCCTCTTCAAAAGCAATGTCATTGAATATTCCCCTCTGCAAAGTTGAACAACAAAATGGAAGTAGGACTTTGCAATATGAACATCAAATAGCAAAAATGCAGTATCAAGTGAAGCCAGCACCGCTTCAAATAAATGGTTGTGTTCTATCAAATGTGCCTCAGAGGGTGAGGATACAAGAGAAAGAATAAAACTCATGGTTGTTTCTCTGAAAGTAACAGAATTCCCTTTTGCACAGTTGCCACCCTCTGATGCTTCCACCACACAACCTAACAACCGCTTCTCCAACCATTTTGATAAATCATGCAAATCCATTCCAAGGAATTTTTTCCTTATCTTCTGTTTGAGATCTGGACAAAAATCTCCAGATAAGATATCAACAAAGAAACTAAGCACCTTCCCATTTACTGATTCAGAGCAACAATCATCCAGGGAATCAATCAGAACTAGCAAATCACCACGTTGCAACCCACAGAAATCCTTGAGCATTTCAGGCATATCCTCTGCACCAAGATAAAACTTGAAGATGACAGATTTTATAGGATCTTTTTTAAGGCTATCTGCAGTATTGATGATCTTCGTGATAATCCATTCATAGATACTGCTGTCACTCACTCCTCTTCCATTGATTTCTCTTAAAAACCCTTCCATGTGTTTCATCAGAAACAAGTCAGTATAATCTGACAGTTCTGATCCAGTACCGAGGTTACGAACAATGTCTTCACATTTCCCTTGAAGGCTCTCAAAGATTCTATCGAACTTAATAGTCATCACTGAATCTAGAATCTGGCGCATTACCTCAGTCTCCAGGCTAACTTTTTCTCTCAGATCTTCTACTCTGAACAACTTATCTAGAAGGAAAATGATGCCTCTTATGCTGAGAGTACAAGAGAGAAAGACTGCACTTGTTGTTTGAAGATGAGAGGGAAAACCATGCAGCATACACTCCAAAAACACCTTACACTGAATACTTGGAGCCCTTTTGTCAACAACCACATTCAACTTTGACAGGAGATCAAAAACATAATCAAGATTGCAAAAACTGGTTCCATTCTTGAAGATTTCATCTTGCAGGCATTTGTCAAAGCTTGAATGTTTGAGAAGCAGGAGAGACGGGAAGCTTTTCACATCATGCTGGTCATTATCAATAATTGTGAGGAAAGCTTTCTGATAGGCCAGTAAATATCTGTTTAGCAAGGTTGATAACATCCTAACAAGCATTGAGACTTGGCCAGCCTTGATTAAGCAGGAAGTCAGACCTTCTGCGACAGCAACAAACTGGTTGTCACTTGCAGTGTTTTCAGTCCAGAATGGAGCCACTCCAGGGACTTTAATCTTCATGCAGTATCTGCAGAGGCCAACATTGAACAAAGAAAGCACTAGAGACAACCACGACCCAGTTCTTAAGAAATCCCACCCTAGTTCCTTGATTTCCTCAGGTATGTTCAAGGCACAAATTTCATGCAGAATGCCAATTATATCATCTGGAAGATTTGAACGCTTGCCAATATCATTGCAATGACCCAAGAGTGAGCGACTGAAGTAAAAGAAATATGCCATATTAGACATGTCATGAGCTAAAGGCTTAGTCCCAAGGGAAAGTTGATCATCTGCTGCAGAACTCATGGCAGGAATTTCTGAGCAAAGTGAGAAAATATATCTTTCAATTATAAGGTCTTCTACAGATGAAGCTCTTTTACCTTCCCAGAATCCCAGAATCCATGAGAAGGTAGCATATATATTATTCCAACTCAGGCATAAGGATTCAATGGCCAGTTCATCTCTGCAAAGTGAGGGAGGAAGAGCAGAAATGTCAACCATTTGATTGATCAAGGTACTGGCAGAAGGCTCTTCCTCAACACATGAACCCAATATATTCTTCATGGCAATCGACACCCAAGACAACAAGTGATCATTAACCCTGGTTGGCAGAAGTGAACCACAACTTGGAGCTTCCCTCAACTTTGAACGCAAATCAAGAAGAAATGATGAAGGGCAATTTCGTGGATAAAACATCATATGGTGAAGCAGCGAAATCAACCTTGAAACAAGTAGAGCCCAACATGACAATTGTGTGCTACTAAAACCCACAGATGGAGCATCAACTGCTCGAAGGGAAGAAAATATTAAGTTTGCATGGGCTGCCTTTTCCTCTGTGGATGATAAGTGGAATGCCATTAGAAGAATCTCAACATGAAACACCGATGGAAGACTCCCAATGAGTTCCTTAAAGCAAGGACATTTTGAACAAACAATTTTTGCCTTGTCAACAATGAAACCCGCAAAGCCTTCATAAAGTTTGGTTCTCAACTGGCTACCAGCCACACCTACTCTGGAGAAAAGAGTGTGAGCTAGTAAAGTGAGGGTCTGATCATTGTAAGCAAATGCATCATTTTCAACTTTCAGAATTTTCTCAACAAGGTACTCTTCAAGAGAATCAGACAGAGAGTGGTGAGTAAGAAGATTCCGCAATAGTTCAAAGCAAAGTTCATGGATGTGCCTAGTTTTTCTCTGTTCTTGCAAATTAGCACAACTATCAGAAGAATTATCTTCCAAAAAACGACAGCCCTGGCAGTAAAGTATAGAAAGCAATGTATCAATATGGTTCTCTTGTAGCCTTTTGCACCCATCCTCAAAAATAGAAGGAGACCATGCATGAAAAAAGACAGAATCCTTTAGAAAGCTCAATGTTTCAGTAGCAGCTTGCATTGGCATATTGCAATTGCTGGAGAATGAATTGATGGCTACTACTGGTTGCTCATACCCATCCGCGGATCCCACTGAACGACCACCTTCAGAGAAAAGGTTCCCGAAAAGGGCTTCATCTTCATGGCAAACTACATTTTCCAGTTCTGTGGAACAATTAGCTTTTAAACAACTGGAATGAGATCTCTCCACTTTAGGCCTTAATTTTACTCCTTCAGAGTGAAGAAAAGAAATAAGATACATCAAATTGTCCATCCACTGTGTTGATGGAGTAAATATAATTCTCAATAATTCCTCAGCAGTGAACCTTTTAAGCAAAGGGACACGCTCATAATGAGCAAGGCATGAAGGGCAATCATTTAGAAATTCAGCAGAGCTACCAACAACATCTGTGTCAAACTCATTCAAATCAAGAGCTTGATGTGCTTGTCTCTTGATATCCTGAATAAGATTCATTACATAAAGGACAGTTCGAGGAAAGTATACCAGAGGAGGCCTTGTATTAGTAGCAGATTTGTCATCTCTCCATATGGAAGAATCCAAGTTGTCCAATATAGAAGCAACCACACATGCTTGGATATTCTGAAGAGCACTGGTGTTGCAGAAAATAACTTGGACAACATGAAGAAACTCTTCCAACAGAGAAAGGATAAGACTCTCCAAATTACCCTCAACAGCAGTGTGATTATTTACAAAGTCAAATTGAAGTCTAAACAATTTAGGGAATGCATCAGCACATGAAGCAGCCTCTTGTAACATTGAAGCATCATGCTCAATGTAAGGGATGTCCTTAATCAAATTTCTGAGCAACTTCAATATCCTCAAACCAAGGGATAGTCCGTTGCAGAAATCTGGACCTGCAATTTTTTCACCAGGTATATCTGGCAACTCTATCAGTTTGTGACAGCATGACATTAGACGTCGGACACAATCCACATGAACAACAGCCCAATGCTGAGACAGGAAGATCAAATTGTTCAAATCTTGGTCATACCCGCTGGTCCCAGAAGCCTGCCACTCAGGCTGGATGCACTCAGATTTTAATTTCATTAACAGCCGATCCACTGGTTTCTCCCCTATTGAGCAACCAACTCCTTCTCAAACAGAGAAAACATCAAATGAGAGCTTGTCATCAGTACAGGTTCAAAGCATTAGACAAAAATGCAAAATACACATATATATATATATAGAAGTGCATTGAGCCCAGAATACCTTGAAGACTACATATAATGTGACCATCCAACTCATTGCCACAGCAATCACCAGAAACCATCGGCAATTCCAGAATGCTATTCTCAGAGCAAGACTGCGATGTATTTGTGACTTTATCCACTCCATCAACCAATGCCAACTCCATTAGCACAGCCATATTGTTCTGGAAAAGACAAATCAACCAAACATCAGTTAAAGAAGCTTATATGTAATAAAGGTAATAGAATCCCAAAAGCATAACAAATCAAGGGGCGGCTGGAGCACACGTACCTGAAAAAGAAAGAAAAACAAACACAACATCCAAAGAAATTATCTAAAAGTGATGATACAAAGTGTTGTAACTAGATATCACTACAGGTCATTCTAAATGTATATCTAAAGTGCACGTGGGAAAGAATGATATATATATATCATGGACTCAACCACAATGGGAAGACAATTCTCCATCCAATTCACCGAGTACAAAATGACAAGAATAAAATATCATATCCTTAGATAATAGGAATTTTTTACATATTTATGAAAATGCTAAAGGTCACAAGGTTAATACAGAGAATAAGTCATCCTACTAAATAAAGCAACAAAACAGACAATATTATAGAAGTGCACCTCTATTTCCTTTGAATATCACCCAAGAATTCCCCATAACCACCACCACCAGAAGTGAGGCATGACAAGGATGCAAGGAGAACTATTGTTTGCCAAAAGGAATTCTAGGAATAACCAGTAAGATATCTCTGTTTTTATTGATTTCTTTTTTGCAAAGATTTTTTATATATATATTCACCATGAACTAGGTCTGGATCACCATAGAATTAACTATTGCAGGACTTTCATTAAAGATGATGCTTAAACCTTTGGCAAACAATTGTAGTAAATTTAAAGTATTAGATTTCATGTCTATCTTCTTTGGAGCATAGATGAACCTAAATGTTGATCTATTCTCACTCCTTGCAAGAATTATGACATGGAAATCTCAACATATTAAACTCAACTAGCAGGCCGCAGTCTGGTTCCATAGTGTTCCCTCCAAGAAGGTTCTACAGAAACCAAACAGCAGGGTTTTGTTGGTTAGCCTGAAGATGCCAAGCTTGGATCGTGTGCCACTAATGCAATTCCTTGGAAATCCATAATGCTGATTTCCTCATTTTCCCCCTTCAATAAAATAAAACCTTGGTGATGTATCTTTGATCCATTTTTTGCTTTGAAATTTTAAGGGGAGGGGGTTGGTTCCTTGGCTTTATGATATGGATGGAGTTTAGCTCTTGAAGTTTCCATTTCTTTCAAAACCTAAATGAGAGGAAAATACACAATGCATTATGCTTCAAATCCTAATATTTTCTCACATGTTGATGTGGGGCAGTTTCTTCATTATTCCTGGCATAATAATAGTTATTTTATCATTTCCTTAGTGTTAAGATTCTCTAAGTTTAGAAGAGTGAGAGAAGAGTCCAAGACATATTTTAGTAAGACAGACATAATTTTTAATCTACTTGTTGGATCGAGCTAAGATTTTATGAGAAGATTCTAAGGACCTTTTTTTCCTTTATGGGTTAAATTCCATGATGATCAGTGATCCATAAGGCCTTCATATAAGGCCTAGAAATTACTATTTGGGACTTGTTATATTTTCCTCATTGATTTAGGATTTCTTTTACCTATTTAGATTAGATCTTTTTTATTATTTTTCCAGCTTTGTTTAGGACTTTTTACTAGTATATGAGTAGCTTGAAAGAGTTGTAAAATGTAACAAGTAGTTTTCATTAAAGATGAATAAAATAAACCTTTCAGAGTTCCCCTACAATTTTCAATACAGTTTGTAAAATCATGGTTTGAGAACCATAGTTTTATCCAAGCAATAAGCAGTTTTAGTTGGTATCATAGCAAGTTAGCCTCTTTCATGGACAGTTCTAGAATGCAAGAGTGGAGGCCCTCTTGGGCGTCATGCGGAACAGAAACTATATTGTTGGGATAAAGGTTTGGTCACTTGGATCAAGCCATGATAGATCTAATTTGGCTAATTAGAGACACAAATAAAAATCTCAAAACAGAGGGAACGTGCCTAGAGATTTACCTCGAGGTTTGCCTAACCTAGACCTATTCCTGAAGATCCAATTAGACAACCTCTTGTCTATTTAGTGGATTTTGGTAAAAACAAAATTACAAAGTTATATGATCACGTCGTCAAAGAGGGAGCTGAAAAACAGTTTGTCTTTTGATGTTAAAATGAAGAATATAGTGATCTTTCAAGTATGATTAAAGATCGTGCAAACAACAACGTAAAGGACACTAAAATTTCTAATATGTCTTCAACAGATATTATGGAAGTCATAGATGATGATGAACTCAAGTTTGAAGTAGAACAATGTGTGAAGGAACTACAAGTGAACTTTATAGGAATGGAAAGTCTAACATTAGATATGGATTTTGTTTTACCATGCACACAACATAAATTAAATTTTAAAGCTCACAAGTCAAAGACATGCTACTTTGTGAATAAGCAAGTTACCACTCTATATTCAAAGTATCTATTTCTTTGAAGTGTTTGAGTACAATTTTTGACAGTTAACTCAAGGGTGAGTTTTTCGCAAGTAGGGGGGGCTGACGCGAAGCACTTTCTTCATTATTCTCGACATAATAATGTTTATATTATTATTTCCTCAATTTTTAAGATTTTCAAGGGTTTGAGGCATTTGAGAAGAGTTCAAGACACGGTTTGGTAAAACGAGCATAACTTTGAATTTGATCATTGAATTGAGCTGAAATTTTGACAAAAGATTTAAAATTCATGTTTCCAAAAATATAAAAATCATGATGATCAGGGATCATGAAGGCCTAGAAGTTACTATTTGAGATTTGTTATATTTTCCTAAGAGATTTAGGATTCTTTTTCCTAGTTAGATTACAACTATTTTTATCATCTTTTCAGTTTTATTTAGGACTTTTTACTAGTATTTAAGAGGCCTGAAAGAGCTATACTAAGTAGTTTTTACTGAAGATTAATGAAATAAACATTACATAGTTTATTGTTCAATTCTTTACAATGTTAGGGTTGTAGGGCTTGAGAACTCTAGTTTTATATACGCCGTGTTGCATGTCCTCTATGAAAGGTAGGAGAGCTTAGGCTTCAAGGAATTTGGAATTAGTCAGATTTGCTGATTTTTCGAGCAAGCATTTTTTATTCTTATCTTGCTCCCAGCATATAATCAGTACTTTCAGGCCAATTGCACTTGAATAGCCAAGATGCCATTCGATTTTGAGGCTTTTAGTTAACAAGTGCTTAATAAACTTAAGCAAGATCTTGCAATGATCATCCCTGGATTTTAAACTCTTGTCATGCACAGTGAGGAGACTTGCATTCAGATAGTCGTCTCTTTCTACACTGTCTCTCTTATGAACTAGAGCACGTGGAACAGCCTCTTTTGGATTTCACTAGGACGCATATGTTGTCACAAGAAATGTTGAGTTCTATTTGTACTCAATCAGTATCATGAGAGGCAAGAATCAAAAAATATTAAGTATATATGGTGTCTTACATAGTTAGAGTATTTGAATGGAGAAAAACTCAACAAATCCTCAAAATTTGCATCCAATCAAAACAATTATTGTGAGATGCGAGTTCTTGCATTTCTTAAAATGCCTTGCTTCCTAGTTTTCAAGGATTGTCTATAATGAACTTTTAATGGGAATGGCATTTGAACTTTTAATGGGAATGGCATTTGAACTTTTCATTTCTTTCATGAGATTGAGAATCCATAATCCTTCTGTTTCTAATTGTTATTCCCCTTCCTGATACTTCTTCAGCTTATATCCATCCAAATATTACATATTTCCAATAATAACTGAGCCCTTTCAACATCACCTCTTCCCTCTCCACGAGGCAGCTTAGTTTTATGATTGGTTTTTCTTCGAAATTTTTTATCCTTAAGACAACAATATATGCTACATTGGATTGAGTAATTCTTTAGACTACATATAGGTTTCTCAGATTTCGTTTTTTTTACTATTTCTTAGATCAATCACTCTTTGAATGGAATATAATTTCTTCCTCGTTACTTTGAAGATTATTGACTAGCATCTCTCTTTTCATGTGAGATCTAAACAACACTTAACTTAGAATGAAATATTTAGTTTTTCTTCTTATTGATGTCCACTAAATACAAAATTATTCAGTAAAATAATCAGTTAGTGAAACAGAATTTTTTAATATCTTTGGAATTTTAGCAGACTATATATAAATTTTGTAAACCATAAGTGCTTGGTTGAGTTCTTTTTGGCATTCCTAGGTATTTTCAAACTTGGGTTTTGAAAATAAATTGATTAAAAAAGATCTTTCACCAGGTTTTTAACCAACCACCCAAAAAAGAAGAAGACAAGAATCATAAATCATGGTTCAAGTTCAATGACATTTTATTCCAATTAATATATAGCATAAAGTTAATCGCTTCAGCTTGTTATCAAACACATCGATATATACCAATAGCTTCCAAACTAGGCAACAAAGTGGAGCGACATGCAGCATGCACAATTCAAAGTCACGAAAGAGATGTTATGATATGCTAGAGCTAAGAAGCCTTTGTTTAGATATATAAATATATTTTCCTATTTGCTTACTGCAACCACAATGATATATTAAAAGACTACCTTGTAGAGCAAGAACAAGATAACTTCTTCAAGAAGCAGAAAGCGTAAGCTGGAAGTCAAATTCCTACTTCCACTACCACCCACTAAGGGCTATATGGCCATTACAATATCATCCAAGAAAGATGATTGGATAACTGGATATTCCTTTTTCGAGAAATAATTCCATTTTTTGTTAATATATAATAGCAACAGAAATGAACCAAACGCAATCATTGAAGGCACATAGCATAACTTGACGAAAAATCACATACCTGTACACTGAAATCATTGCCACTGAACTCAGCTTTCTCCAGATAACAAACAGCAAATTCCACCAGCTGGTGCACAACAGCAACTACTATCGGCTCTGCTTGCTCTACTATTCATTCAGAAAAAATATATATATTTAGAAAAAAATATTTTTCACAAAAAAAAAAAATGAACTAAACAAGTTAACTACTTACTGCTAATTAAAATTCAACCATACAAAAAAAAAGAATTAAACAATTATCAATAAATAGAAGTGAAATGAACCAAACGAGAATTTTTAAAAAAATTACTGTACTCAATAAAAAAAAAGTTAGCTGAAATGCTACTAAAAATTCAACCATGCAGAAAAATGAATTAAAAGAAGTTGTCAATAAAAATAAGTGGAAATCCAGTAGCAAAGACTACCTGATAGAGATCTAGAAGACGAAACGATGGCGATACCGAGTGAAACGACAGATTGAATCTGCGAATCGGTCCATAATTGAAAACCTAATTTGCGTTCACTATTATTAGCATCGTCATCGATCAGTGAAACACCACGTTTTAGAATCGAGTAGAATCGTTGGAGAGCTGACTTGATGGAAGGCTCAGAACGAAGTTTATGTAAAAAGAGATCGGTGGCAGAGAGTTTGTCTTCAAACAGTGATTTGTGAAGGACTGATAGGTCGTCTGCTTCCATGATTAGCGAGTGAAGAAACTATGGAGATCACTGCATTAGTTAGAGAGAGAGAGAGAGAGAGTTTGCGTTTAGGTTGTTTGGAGAGAGAGGAGGGGGGGAGTGATGAAAGGGGTTTTGTAAAAGGCTTTTGGCGTTGGGGGAGGGTGGAATTTTTTATATTACTATTATTTTGAGAAAAGCTATTATCTGCTTCTTATTGGGTTTGGGATTTCTTTCTTTGCAAGAAAAAAGTGATTCTTTCATAGGATACTTTTTCTTTTTCTTTCCTACTTTTGAAAAAAAAAAACTAAATAGTTTCTTGTTAGAAAATATTTTTTTTTGTAAATATATAGATTATGGTGAGGATAATTTATTAATAAACTTAATCAAAATCTAAGAAAAAATATGTGAATTTTTTATTTTATTTTTATAATTAAGCAAGGTAATTATTACATTCAAATAGTTTTGGGAGTTTTGTTTTGTATTGAGATTAGTTTTATCACTTTTTGATAGAATTTATATAAGTTTACTTTTTATATAATTTAATTCAAAATGAAATAATTGCATCAAATAATTAATATGTTAAACTAATCAATCCTCAATTATTTAAAAAGGGTTTAGCAGATATTTTTTAAAGTATTTTTATTTTAAAATTAATTAAAATATTTTTTTTCAAAAGATAAACAGGGTCTTGGATTTTTTTATGTATGTGTTGCTTGGGAATTTTGTATTTTTATTTGAAAACTAATTTAATAATTAAAACAGTGTGTATATACCAACAAATATTGTTGTTTATAAATATCTTTTAAACTATCAAATGGGAAATTTTGTTACAAGCTTCATATCCATTCCCATGGCATTCTAGGATTTTATAGTTATGTTCTCAAAACATAAAATAATAAATACAAAATCAATTAAATTTTTTTTTCTTATTTTCATTGTTTTCTTCCATGAGAAGCTAAGAAAACATTTGTAAAGTACATATCAAATATATCTAATATTTGTACACAATAATTTTTCAATATTTTATTTATTTTAATATGGATTAGCTAAGTTATCAAAACAATTAAATCAAATGAATTCATTTTTATTGTTCATATAAACAATAAAATAAATCAATATACTATATCCTTAAAAAACTAAGGCTTATAGCCTCCTTTTAAGTAAAAAAGTCATGGTGTTTTCATTGCTTATTTGGGTTTTTTTGCCACTTGTTTTTTAATATTTATTTTTTTAATGTTTTTAAATTCATTGTTTAATATGAGATTTTTATTTTATTTTTTGGGTTTTTTTATTTTTATTTTATCCTTTAATGTGAGATTTGATTTAATTCTATCATTTATTTAATATTGAGTTGATGAAAAATCAATTTTCATATTTCTAATCATATAATAAAATGTTTTGCCTCTTTTCTTCTAAATTTTGTTTACTTATTTTAGATTTTTTACCCTTTTTTCTTATTATTTATTTACTTCATTCAATCTTATCCTTTAGTATGAGGATTTTATTTAATTTTTATCATTTCATTTAGATTAATGGTAGTTCTAAAAAAAAATCCCCTTTTATATCTTGTTTTTCTAAATTTCATCATTTAATACAATGCTTTTAATTTCTTTGGATTTTTAACCTTTTTTTCTTGTTATCAATTTTTTTCATTTTCATCTTTTAATTTTGTTTTTTATTTAATTTTATCCTTCATTGTTGAGTTGATTTTTTCTTTGGACATATCAAATGAACAAGGTCATATCAATACAAGTCTCACACGATTTATTTAAAACTTTAGTTAAACAAATAATCAGGTCAGTATTTTTCAAGTTTTAATCATGATATAGAGTTTCATAGATATGATAAAATATTTATTGAATTCTAGGTACTGTTTTTTCCATCCAATCTTTTCTGTCCAGGTTATAATGGGAGCTCAACCAATAATCTAGTTGAGAATACTAAAAGAAGTAACAAGATTGCAAAAGGTTTTTTTTTTTCATTAATATAGCATTTTCCATCAATCAATGTAACTTAAATGTCTTTTTTGTTTATTGAAGTAAAATCTAAATGTTCAATAAAGATAAATTACACATATGAGAGATCTTGAGAAGTTTTGTAAGAGGATGAATTTAGACTCCTTCACCATTTAGACAATAAAATAATGTATTATGTTCAATATTTTCTTATGTTTCTTTTATATTATAATCTTTTAAAGCTATTGGAACTCTATGCAATTTTTCATTTTCTTTTTCCTTGAAAATAACTTATTATATTGTTAGGAATATGACTATAGTGAAAAAATCTAAAGTTTTTAATAGACTTGAGAGTTTATAATATCTAAAGAACAAATTTCTACAAAACACGAAATAGATGGGATGTTTCTTGCTAATTATAAAATTGAAATTATATTTCATCAACTTGTCTAGTATGTCAAAGAAAAAAAGATATGTTCCTTCATTTAGTTTTATAATGACTAACTTGATGCTTATGTTCTAGTAAACCTTTCAAAATGGACTAAATTTCACCTTTCACAAGAATAAATACTTGATTAAACTTATTATAAAATGGCCCTCCATGTTTGTTATTGTTCATCACTAGTTCACCATTTTGACAATAAAAATCATCACGATGGAAACCATTTCGAAAAGATTCAACTAAATATTTTCAAAATAAAGTTAAATTCAATCCTTATATTCCTTAATGCTATTGATTGCAATAACTTATTCAATACTTTGTTTATTTTAGTTTCGATCAACTAAAGTCATGTTTCAATGCTTTTCAAAAGCGTTTTTGAAATTTTTTTGTAAAAAATACTTAAATTAAAAAATTTGATGTTTTTATATCATTTTGATGTGCTGATGTCAAACATAATTTTTTAAAAATAAAAAAAAAATCATCTCGATACTTTTTTGAAAGAGAAGTATTTTGAAAAATAATATCAACTACACTCTCAAACATATATTAAATTGATTGGATTCGATTTCATTATTTATATGAACAGTGAAATAAATTAATATATTATTTTAATTGTTTAATTACTAAATATGTGTTGTAATTTAATGATTAGTATATATGTCTAAAGACAAGGTTGCGAGTTTCATCCATATTTAAAACCAAATCATTTTCACTCCATAAATGAAATAAACAATTCACTAAATTATTTTAAATACCAGTTAGCAATTATGTATCATAGCTTATTGATTAACATGTGTGGGTTATAATTAGGTCTTGAGTTCAATCCATGTTAAAAGCTAAATTGCTTAAATTTCATAGATGCATCATTTTAAAAAGGAAGGAAAGAAAAAAAAAGGTGAACAACTAGAAAAGTTAGGACTCATGAGTCTTCATTAGGCCCACATGACTAAACTTTTCTAACAAGCTATGACTTTTTCATTTTCCATTTAAGTTTTTCACCCCTTTTAGTTTTTTTTCTTTTTTCTAATTTAATCCTTTAATATTAGGTTGTTATCTCTTTTGGAATTTTTTTTGGATCTCTTATATAAATTATTTTAAATTTTGTCTTTTAATATGACTATTTTTTTTTTATCCTTAATTGAGTTTATGGTAAGTCAATTTTTATATTTTTATCATATAATAAAAAAAATATGAGCTCTTTTTTCTAATTGTTTTTTCCATTTCCACAATTTATTATACGTTTCTATTTCCTCTCAATTTTTTGTCCTTTTTTTTTATCAGTTTGTTTCTTTATATTTTATCCTTTAAAAGGATTTTTTATTTATTTTTGCTAGCGATATATTAGTTATTGTATTTTTTTATCATATGATAAAATTTTTTCCTTTTTTATACATTTTTGTGCTTTTCTTTTTAATTCCATACTTTAATATGAAGTTTTTAATTTATTTGGGTTTTTTGACCCTTTTTTCTAGTTGTCTTTTTTTTTTTTTCAATTTTCTTATTTAACATGAAGGTTTTATATAATTTTATTCTTTAATATTGGATTGATTTCTTCTTTAGACCTACCTATTATAAAAGATCATATTGGAACAATTCTCACACAATTTAATTTAAAATACAGGTTAAAAAAATAGTAAAGTCATATTTTTTTAAGATTGAGTTGTTATACTGAGTTTCATGATAATGCTAAAAAATTTCTACTTTCTAGATATTGTTTTCTTACTTTCAATGTCCTTTCTAATCCCAGTCACAATAAGAGAAAACCTAATAAATTAATTTAAATACTAAAAAATAGGAATAAAGGTTTTTTTTTTTTTGTCACAAAGGCATTTTGAATTATTTAGTTTACTTAAATGTCTTTTTTGTTACTTGAAGTAAGATATGAAGTCTTTGATATAGAGAAGCTACACTTATAAGAAATCTTGAGGGGTTTTGTAGGAGGATGAGTTTGGACGGCTTCGTACTTGAGACAACATAGTTATGTATCATGCTTAGCATAATCAATGTTTGTATTCTCTTTATACTACAATCTTTTAAGCAAAATGGAATTCTATGCAATTCCTCTTCTTCTTTTTCCTTAAAACATTTTATAATAATTTGCCATATTGTCAGGGATATGACTATAGTGGAAAACCTAAAGTTTATTACAGACTTGAGAATTCATAAGTTCCAAAAAAGCAAAATTTATATAAAACACAAAAACAAATATGATAATTTCTTGTTAATCCTAAAATTGAAAGTATATTTCATCAATATAACTAGCATGCATTTCTTTTATAAAGTCATTTAAAGGAGTTAATATCATAGCATGCTCCTTCCTCCTATAATAACAAAGTTTATAACTCTAACCCTAAGGGGTGTAACTTCACTAGTGAGACTCTAAGTTTGCTCCTTAAAGGTCATCATCAAATTAAGTCTTACAAATCTCAAGTCCACCAAAAGCTTGCATGGTCATTAATTTTATAGTTCACAAGATTAGTCAAAATGCACATAAGCTGACCCAAAAACCTACATCAATAAAAAAAAGAGTTTATAACATCTATCTTGATCAAGATAAATTTATTTAAAGAGTAGCAAAGAGTTTTATCTTAATAAAAATTAACTTGAAATCCTACAAGGATAATATTTAGCTAACTAGATGCAATCTAATTAAACTTTAATTTGATGATATGATGATTTTTGTTAAGTCACATTGCCTATGCCATACAACAAGGTAACATTTAATTATTATTTTGAATTAGAGAAGACATAAATAATGAGGAATAAGGAAACATATCTTTGTTTATTCATTTTAGAAATATAAAAAATCAATATAAAACTATTCATATCTCTTTGTATTCATTTTAGAAATATAAAAATTCAACATAAAACTATCACAAAAATATATTCATTTTTATATCTTTATTTGTTCAAACAAACATTTTTTTTTTATTCTCACAAACTTTATTTTTTTAAGTGCTTAATATAGTATTTTTTACTCAATTAAAAGAACTTTATTACTTGAGATTTAAGTTTCAAATTAACTATTTTGAACGATGAATTTAATCTTAGATCTACTCATGTAATTTCAATTTATATCTCAGAGGTAGAACGTATCAAAATGATTAAATCTATTTCCATACAAACAATAATTCAACTGAAAAAATAACTAAATAATCAAAACAATTTAAATTTAAATGTAAAGTAAATTCAATAATTTAAAAAATAAATAAAATACCAATATTCATACATCAATTACATCCGCAAATTAAAACTCTTGGATAATATATATTATTTTAGTATTTTTTTGCTAATAAAATTGAAACTACATGCTTACTAATTAAAATAAATAAAAAATAAAAATTTCAAGCCCACTTGATTATCAGCTACAAAGTTATCATCCACTATTCTATCATCTTATGAATTTTTTAAAGATCTTATGAACTTGATTGAACTATAATATAAATAGTTATCATCCATTCATTTTTCTGATATGCATGTTCTACTGGTCCATGTTTCATAACTTATTGTAGAGTTTAGTGTATAACAGTAAACATGGCCATCACTCCACAAATCACCACCACCCTTGCGCTACTGCATGAATCATGCAGCCCATTTTCCGGAAACGTTGTTCACCACCAAAATTTAAAAAGCAAAATAAAAAGTAAAAGTATGAAGGTGTAGGTTTTCAATCTCTCCATCAAAAGCAGGCATGTTACCCGTGATAAAATATTTCAACTACCCAATCAATACAAAACTTGATCGCTAAAACAATAGTGAAATCAAAGGGGAACAGCAGAAGCTAAAATGATCTAAGAAAATTCCTTTCGACTATAGCTTCTGTCCAAACACCAATAGCTTGCTAGAAGAAGCTCATGACATTCTTTGCGCAACCTCCTTGGCTAAGACTCTCTCCTTAGCTTTGGTCTTAGCCAGAGATTTGGAGCCCATGATGCCTCCACCCCATTTCTTGCGGTGCTCATCAAATTTGTCGTTGAAGTTAGCCTGCAATTGGAGGGAACAAAAGTGGAAAATGAAAAGATAGAAAATTTGAGAAATAGGGAAACAAAGTACAGGATATCAAATCAAAGAAATAAGTCACTTCAATCAGTAAACCGCACAAACATCAAATGCATTACTGTTGGACAGACTCAATTCACTGTCAGATAATCAAACCAAGTATCGATCGCCTAAGCCTGATAGCAAAAGGCTACTTCTAGGAGGATAACAAAAAAAACCTGAAACACTCGTTTTCTTCTTTGAGAGGTTTGTGACTTTAAAGAAAATACACTTTAGAGATAACCTGGATAAGGACCAGGCATATGATCGTAGATATGATATTCGTTCATAATGTAGTCTTTGCAAGTTAAAGGTATTACCTTGACTGCCTCCAAAACCCTGCTAAATTCTAATTTATCCTCGTTCTTCACTGATGTAAGGCACAAGACTGATGCTGTTTTCTTGTGGACAATCTGATTTTAAAACATAGAAGAGTGAAAAAAAACATAAAGATACCACAAGGTTTGTTTTTCAAAAAAACCAATGGATCTTTTAATGCATAGGAAGAAATTAGAAAAAATCACCGCTCCGAGACGAGACTTTCCCTTCACGATTGCATATGGAACCTCCATTTTCCGGCACAATGCTGGCAACCAGACAACAAGCTCAATTGGGTCCACATCATGAGCAATGACGACCAACTGGGCCTTGTTCTGCATGAATCAAGTAGACTCGTAGGACAAATATAAGATAACCTTAAACAAGAAGCTATTAAATCTGGCATGCATGTTGTTAGCATCCACATCCAATGACAACCCCCCCCCCCCCCCCCCAAAAAAAAAAAAAAAAAAAAACATATGGATAGAAAAACATGTATAAACCAGAAAAGTGACGGAAAGCAATGAGAGCGGGAGAAGAGAATGTGAAAGCAAGCACAAATTGAAAGCCATCTTCTCCTACAAAGCCATTATTAAAAAAGAGCTCCAACATAGATTGATCAAACTAGCTAAACAAGGCACCGAATCATCCATCATCATATCACAACCTAAATAATTAACAGAGTTGACCAAGAACGCCATGGAAACCAGCATCCTTACCTGCTCAATGAGGTAAGTAACATGGTTAAGACCATATTTAACGACAATAGGCTTCTTTGATTCCACAGTCTTCCCCTCTTCTGCAGCTTGTGCTCTTTTAAGAAGCCTCTCCTTCTTAGCAGCCTTGTCCTCAGGTCTATATTTTAGCAGCAACTTAAAAAGTTGTGTAGCTGTAATACAAAATGAAGAAAAATATAACTAAACATTGGCAGGTGCTGAATTATCTGCAATTATGGCTAAGCATTGATGAGAATGGCGCATGTTAAATTTAAGCCTGGACATCCATGATCCTCAGGTACAAAGTTTGTTAACTTTTCTAGAGCAGAGGTGGAAAACTTACCAAGGTTCTTGTCAAGTGTTTTTGTGAACTGGTTCACAGCAGGAGGAACCTTCAAACGCTGTTTCAGAATCCTTCTTTGCCTCTGAATGCGAACAACATGCGGCCACTTGACAAATCTAGTCAAATCCTTCTTGGGTGGAAGGGCACCACCAATTCCAAACTGCTTTGGTCGCTTCTCAAACAAAGGATTCACGACCTTTTCCTGTAATTAATCAACATAAATGCACAACAGCTTTAGTTGCATGAAGAGTTCACATAGAGGCCAAAATTGACAGGAAGGCGGGATTATGACCCATTACATGCAAGATCTAAGAACTAGGCATAATCTATAAACATCTGCATCCTTAATTCCCAAGAATTGATTGTTTCACTAACACATGCTTCTTTTTTGTGTGTGCATACCACAAAGAGAGAGAGAGAGAGAGAGAGGGAGGGAGGGAGGGAGGGAGGGAGGGAGAGAGAGACATACAGGTTTTTTCTTTGCTGCTAGCGGGGCCTTCACACCTCTTTTGGGAGCCTATTTTAAATATAAAATCAAGCTAATGAATCAAAATTGGGAAAAAGAACTCCAAGAAAATAAGCTTTTCAATGAAAATTTAAAAGATGCACCGTTTCAATATCTACGTGTCACTAACAGTACTAATTTCAAGCAACACAGAAAGAGGCACCAGAACTTACCATATATCCAGTGTGTGTATATATAACTATACTACACATACAACCATAATACCAGCTTCTCAAAAACGACATAATCGCCATGAATTTATTGAAAATCCGTCTAAATAACGAAGTTAGTGAGCGAGGACTTTTAGCTTAACTTATAACCAGTAAAATGCATTTTCTCACAAACTTCTATTGCTCAACTTTTAATATAACTTTAAGTATATATTCATTGTTTTTCAGGGGCAACTATCAATTGCAAATTACCATCAATAAATTGGCCAACGTTCACCAAATAACTGCCACCATAAAGAACCCTACATATAAAGTCATGTTAAAACTGCAATTTATCAGAAAAAACAAATGCACCTTCACTCCATCAAGTTTTAAAGCTATTTGGGTCACTTAAAATAACAGTCCCAAATGGAGAAGCAAACTGATAGAGACTACATTCACTCGGAAACCAACAAAACCATCACGAAAAAAGCAACTATATCCCAAACAAAATAAACCAAACAGAACAAAAAACACATTATATGGATGAGAATATGAAATGGGTATGCAAGAAGTGAAGTGAATATCTTACCATGTGGAAGAGGAGTTCGAAAGAAACCCTGGCAGATGTGTTTGTGGAGGAAGGGTGAGAGTTTAGGAGTGCAGCGGAAGCGGAAGGTTTCGAAATTAGGGTTTTATTTTCTCTGTTACGTGGACTGAGGAGGGTAAGCCCATAGGCCTCGCAAGCCCCAATTTCTTTTTCCAATTGGGTCATCTTTGTTATTTGCTTACCAAACTTTAGTCCTGTTTTCTACTTGTTTTTATTTTTTAGCCCCAATCTTTTTTTTCTTTTATTGATTTTATAAAATGAAAAAAATATTTTTTTTATATCCAATGATTATTATACCATTTTATTAAGCTTTAAATTAAATTATAAGCACAAAAAATACTTCTCTTTGAAAGGTTTGACTTGTATGTATTTCAGTCAATATTAAAATATATAATTTTATAATCAAACATATTTTTACTTAATCTTCAAAAAAAAAAAAATTACTTTAATTTTTTCATTTTGGTCTAATAATTATTTTTATTTTTCTAATAAGTATTTCAGTCAATCTTTTAATTCTTTAATATGATTTCATTCAGCAAATTACCTCCAAAATAGGATTATATTTAATAGATGAAAATATTTTAGTTAACAATAAACAATTTTAAAAGAGATCAATGTAAACTATCATGAACTCTTTTTTATCAATTTTAAGTGAGGTTAAAAACTGATTTATCATTAGTTAAAATTATAGTGATTAAAAAAAGAGATATAATCCATTCCTGGATGGGTACAAGGAGATGTTTAAGAGTGTAGAGAAAATTATTTTTTAAAGTATTTTTTATTATAAGTACTTTAAAATTCAAAATAATATATATATATATATATATATATATGTATATATAGATATATTAAATTTAATTTTAATATTAGTACATCAAAACGATAAAATACATAAGAAAATATTTTCCTTAAAAATATAAAGAATATTTTTGTTTTTGCATTTTATTTTTTTTTTAAATAATTTTAGATCATTTTGATGTGTTAATGATAATTTTTTTTTAAAAAAATAATAATATTACCTTTAATTCATTTCGAATCTAAAAAACACATCTTGAAAAGCAATCTATACCTTTTCTTTCCTTAAAATAGTACTGGTGGGGCTGTTGCATCGTTTATGAGATGTAAATAACATTTTCACTTATGTATTATGTTCTGTGTGGAGAACCTCTGATAATTTATAACAAAAATGGAGAGCTCAAGTGGCCTGTTTATCAGACAAGTCGTTCTCATAGACTACCGAATTAGCTACAAACAAATTGCGTTTCAACAAGGTAATATTTCCATCCAAAGCAACGCAATGCACCTGGCAGCATTCAGAAATTGCAACGAGTCCACAGATTGTGCCATAAAAGTTTAATGCAATTGATAGAAAATCAAGATCCATTTACTGTTTTTACCATCTTACAATGGTGAAGCTTCTTTTCTGAAGCGTTGTCCTAGCTACATTTCAGGACACCAAGAGAGGGTTGATCACAGCTCCGATGAAGAATGTCAATCCCGACTTCTCCTCCCTGATCAAGAATAAGAAAGGATGGTCAGCTACAAAACTTGGAGGGTTTAGCCGGCGACTTTGTCTAATCAATCTTGGAGCAGTACTAGCTGCAGCTTCCGTGCCTTCCTCATTAACCTCAATACAGGACGCATGAAATACATTTGACAAGAACAGGGACTTGGCAGAGTCAACCATCTCCGAAAGTTCTCCGACAGCCTTGAAAGGTAGTTCTAGTCCCATTTCCTTCATAGTTTTTGAGTCTTCAAACTTGAATGAGAACTTAAATCTTGGAATCCAAAACTCAGGAAGATCCTCTTCTTGTAACTTGAATTGCGTTGCATAGAGTTCGGGGCTGGATTTGAATACTTGAATCAGACTGTGCAGGCCATCTGTTGCTTCTGGAAGAAAGAAGTGCATGGAGAATTGCCTGGCGTCTTGGTCATTTTTGTAGGGAATTTTGAGAATCTTATAGCCATCGAAGCATCCATAGAGATGTCTCTGGTATCTCTTGCTGGTCATGAAAGGAACTTGAACAATCTGTCCACCAAGAAGATGGAAGTCATTATATTTAGTTTTTGATGCGTCGAATTTCCGATCCCATGTTCCTTTGAAGCAGAGTGCATTTGCAAGGACTAAAGCTGTATCACCGCCTAAGCACTTTGAAGGGAGAAGGTTTTTGATAATACCTCTGGTTTCAGTCTCCACCCACGTATTAATATCATTCAACACTTGATTAGCCTTCAAGGAAAATCATCTAGTGTCAATTGCCAGTACCAGCGAGAAAAGAAAAAGAAAAATGTTGCTATGCATATCCAAAATTTAGAACTTTGTAAAATCACCTCCAAATTTGACTAAGCTCCTGAATTAAACCTGTCAGTCGGTTGGATACAAATTACATTCAGCTGGCATCTAAGTTGCCAGAAATCCAAAGTTGCCATGTCTCAACAAGGATTTACTATCAAAATGTGGATACTGAAGTTTCAATTCTATCGAAGTGCTATTCTTTATGTTCTTCAATGGTTTGACAAAATCAAAGACACACCACAATCATTACCAGAATCGCATAAAGCAGCAAGAAACATTACCTCATTTACAAAGTCAACCTCTTTGGCTGTAGCACCGTAAACGCCCTTCACCATCTCCTGAAAGGAAGGCTTCAAACAGAAACTTCGATCCACCCAAGCACCATTGACAAACGACACGATTGGACTTCCGGATTGGTCCTCGCTCCAGTTTGATGGGAATAATACAGAAGTGATAGCCTGCGAAGCCAAATTTTTCAGCTCATCGATGCTTTTCAGTTTTAGAAAAGAAAGCAGCTGCTCCAAGGTAGACCCAGTTGAGCCTACAGCAATCAGGCTCAGCATACAATGGAACGAAAAAGGTGAGAACACAAAGTTTGATGCCTCTTCAGCTTCTTTCAGAAAAATATGGAATGCCATATCCATGCAGAAGCTAGTATCAACATTTCCTGACGGGGTCTGTACTTGGCCCTCCATTGATATGTCTGTTCGAAGTATCAAGTTCAAAACAATTTCTTTTACTTATGTTTAAACATATAACTGGTAGGTACAATGTAGCGGAGGATACAAAGTGTGTTTATTCAACGACATCGAAGAAAACAGGCAAATACAAACAATGCACATATAAGATAATCCATATAAAGCTAGTAGGCAGAAAGAAAGAAAAAATATGTGTATAACAAAATATATCCGAGAAGACTTCCAAACCAAGCTTAACGCAAACAATTATACTTAAAATAACATCCATATAAAACAAAATGTAGCAAATATAACCTGGAAGATTGCCAAGCTAAGCTTAAATATGTATGATCCTAGTGTCTCATGAAATTAGAATTTTCTTTCCTAGATTTCTTTTATCATCTGAATCTGCTCATTTAACCACATGTTTTAGCACTGCAGGAAATGCTACAAAACATCTTTATCAACGAGTATCATGAAATTTAGATATACACATCTTTTAAGCAGTTGGGCACAGAAAAAAGAGTTGAAAACATCTGTCTAAAACCCGTGAAAGGGAGGTATAGAGCTTGCTATTTCTGTGCTGGCCTGGATCAAAATGTTGAAGTATTTGTCTGTACAGGAACTAAAAAAAGTTGAAAACATCTGTCTAAAACCCTTCCTGCTTAAGCCAGTCAGCTTTAGCAACAGGGCTATGAAGACAAACAATGTCTATAGAGATTCATTGCATATAAAATAATTAATGTATTTCTTGTCCTGACTCATTGCTACAGCTGTGCAAAACCTCTTCAAAAGAAGATTCATCTTTGGTTAATTTTGTTTTCTTCCACGTTCTTCGGCTAAAGTAGATTATTGATCTTTCAAGCGTTGGCCTAGATGAAATTCAAGAAACCAAGAGAGGGTTGAACAAAGGTATAATGAAGAAAATCATTCCTGATCTCTCCTCCTTGATTATGAACATAAAAGGATGGTTTGCTACGAAGTTTGGAGGATGCAGCCTGCCACATAGTTAATAAATCTTAGAGCAGTACTAGCTGCAGCTTCTGTTTCTTTCTCGTTCACTTAAATAGTGGACCCATGAAATTGTTAACTCAAGAAAAATTATAGAAGAAACGTGTTTAAAGGAAGAAAATGCTTTTGACAAAGTAAAATCAAAAGAAGTCTTGTAAATGGGCTTTACATAAGAATTCACTCACAAAAAACTCCTATAAAATAGCATCACAAGCAAGATACTTTCTCGACCATTTAAACATATATTTTTAAAATTTAATTTTTTTATTATAAATTAAAAAATTAATGTTTTTAGATTATTTTAATATACATAAATAAAAAATAATTCCTTTAAAAAATTAAAAAAATATAATTTTAATATTTTTTTAAATAAAAAACACATTAAAAAACATCTTTAATCATATTCTCGATCATGAATCAAATAACAAATTCCTAAAGACGAGACCTGACAATAAACATTAAATAAAACATTTAAATCTTAACAGAAATACCTTAGACAGCAAAACTGACTCGGGAATCAACCATCTCAGAAAACCCCCCAACAATACTACATGGCAGCACCGGTCCCAGTTCTTTCATGGTACCCGAGGCTTCAAACTTGAACGGGAACTTAAATCTTGGAATCCAGAAGTTAGGGAGATTCTCTTCCTGCAAATTGTGTTTTTTCATAGAATTCTGGACTGGACCTGAATACTTGTATTAGAATGTACATGCCATATCTAGCATCTGATGTAAGAATTGCATTGAGAATTGCGTGGACTCTTGACCTTTTGAGAATTTTATAACCATCAAAGCATCCATAAAGATGTTTCTGGTACGCTTTGCTGGACACGAGAGGAACTTCAACAATCTGTCCATTAATAAGATGGAGGTCTTTGTATTTAGTTTTTGTTGCATGAAATTTTCGATCCCATGCTCCTTTAAAGTGAGTTCATTTGATCGAACTTCTGATCTAGTTTTTATTTAAAATCAAATAATATGAAAATTGTTTAATGTAACCCATTTAGTTTTAACCCGTCTAAAAATAACATGAATAACTGTTAAAACCTATTAGGACAACCCAACATCTCGGCATGAACTATGGAAGTTAAAGTAGTGACAAAGCTGAGGATAACAATCAAAGCAATAAGATTGCAAGCTCCTACAACTCAGGATGAAGAGGTGTTAACGGCGACAACTTCAACTCAAATTAATGTATTCTGCACATAGTCATTACAGTAGAGATAAGAACAAGGAATTACTTTTCAAACCTGTGTTCACGACCTTTATCATCTCTAGTTTTTTCTGTTCTTCTTCTAAACCTACCTATCTCTAGCATCACAATTCATCACTGATCAATTCTTAGCCTCCCCATATTCTATCGGCATCTTGGAAGGATCTGAAGGCCAGAGCTTGTACACTTCTTTGGTAATTCTTGTTATTTTTCGGTATCAGCAAAGAAACCTGACGCTAACATTCTGTTAAATTACAGCTATCTATTTCCCAAATTGGGAGTTTGTGTAAAGTTAGAAGAAAGATAACCTTTTATTTACTATAATTGTATTGAACTTTGGCTATAAATCAACCTTCAATGTAACAAGAAGAAGTATCGAATACAAAGATTATTTCGTATATCGAATCTAACATGGTATCAGAGCTATTCTAAAGCTCTCCACGAATTTCTTTCCGAATCGAATTTATTTCGAATCGAAGTGTTTTCTCTTCCGAATCCCAGAAAGTTTGAAACCCACTGTTCCATTCAACCTAGCAACCTCTACTGTTTCAATCAGTTTTTTTTTCTCAAGAACCCTAGCCCCAAATCAAACCAAAAACCCAGAAACTAAGAATCCTAGCCCCAAATCAAACCGAAACACAACAATCATCAGCTAATCCAGAACTCAAACAGAACCCAGATTTCAACACAAACACATTCAAACCCATCACCACAAATCTCCAGAATCACCACACATTTCACGGATTAAACATTCAAAACAGCAATTTCACAGCCAAAAACCCAAATCTCCAGAAATTTCAAGGCATTCACACCATTCCCAAATCAATCCAGAAACATCACGAAAGAAAGAGAAACCCACAGAAATGGAAATGAACCCAATCAACCCACTGACCTCAAACCCATCACCACAAATCGTTGCTCCTCCAGACAACTCGGCATTCACAGCAAACATCATCCTGAACGAAAACAATTTTGGGTTATGGTCACAATTTATTGAAATGCGAATCGGAGCTCAAAATAAGTTAGGGTACCTTACCGGAGACACCAAGAAGCCTGAACAAGGTGACCCACGGCTGGAATCTTGGGTGACCGAGAATCATCGGGTCAAATGTTGGTTAATTGACTCAATGACCCCATCCCTCATGGAGCGATTTATTCGCCTCCCGACGGCCAAGGAAATATGGGATGCCGTCGGGCGAACATTCTACGACGGAGCCGATGCCACGTGCATCTTTGAATTGAACCAGAGATCGTTCAACACACGTCAAAATGGACGTCCGTTGGCCACCTATTACACTGAGTTGGTGGCGATCTTTCAAGAGATCGATGGCCGGACTGCATCTCAGGCCACGACCGTCGACGGCGTTCTTCACCACCACTCAGCCATGGCGCAGCTCAGGGTCCACATATTCCTCAGTGGGTTGGACCTTGGATTTGAGCACATTCGCGACGAGATCCTTCGAAAGGACCCGAAGCTCGACCTTGAGGGAGCTTATGCTTGTGTCCGGAGGGAACACTCCCAAAAGGTGATTATGGACGGAAATGGAGGATATGGCAGCTCCCCGGGGTTCTCTGAACGCTCGGCGATGGTGACAAGGCACCATCGGCCGGCTGAAGGACAGGGGAGAGAACGAACAGGTGGGGCGGCGCGAGAAGGAAGAGAAAGAGAGGAAAAATTAGGGCACACTTTGCCTTTTATACCTGCCCGAGTTGACCGGCCTGACCGGGCTGACCGGTTTGACCGGTTTGACCGGTTTGAAAAAAAATACAAAAATACTGGTGGATTGATGTGTTCTCATTGCGGAGAGATGGGACATTCGAAACAACGGTGTTATGAAATTATCGGTTACCCGGACTGGTGGGATTTTACGAAAAAACCTCGGAAAAATATCCGAAAACCTTTGGTCCATCTGACGGAAACAGATCCGGCGCAGTCCACAGCGAATGTGGCCCATCCAGGTATCATCGGAAAAATTTTTGCTTGCTCTGTTATTTCAAAGAATAGTACTTGGATTATTGATACAGGTGCATCTCATCATATGAGTAGTGATTCCGATAATTTAATATGCCATAAACCCTCCTTACGGACAGATATATACACTGCTAATGGTAGTACTTCCTCTATTACGGGGGAAGGTTCTCTTGTTTTAACTGATATTCTTGGTTATGGTGTTAGACGGGGCAACTTGTATTACTTGGAATTAACGGAACAAGGGGGGTTAAAACTGGGTCATGCACATCAAACCAGAAGTACGGATCAAGCTTAGGCTCTCGTTTGGTTATGGCATCGGCGACTCGGACATCTTTCTTTTGAGTACCTTAAGAAACTACAACCGCAGTTATTTTTAAATTTAAGTATTTTAAACTTTAAATGTGATATCTGTGAACTGGCGAAAAGCCACCGTATTTCCTATTTGCCAAGTTTGAATAAAAGTGTAGAACCATTTGCGGTTATTCATTCTGATGTTTGGGGTCCTGCAAAGGTCTCATCTTTTTCTACTGCACGATATTTTGTTACATTTATTGATGAATGTACTCGGATGACTTGGATATCTCTCCTCCGAAATAAAAATGAAGTAAGTACAGCGTTTCAAGAATTTCAGAAAATGGTGCTGACACAATACCAAAAGAACATTCGTACACTCCAATCAGATAATGGTACGGAATACTTGAATCAGGTGCTCAGTAATTTTCTACAGCATCATGGAATTCGACATCAGACCTCCTGTACTTATACACCACAACAAAATGGCTTAGCAGAGAGAAAGAACAGGCAAATTATGGAAATCATTCGCGCTTCGCTATTTGGAATGAATCTTCCATAATACTACTGGGGGGAGGCCGTCAAATCTGCTGCGTATATAATGAATCGAACACCATCCAGTGCAATCGATTTTCAGTCCCCTCAACAAAAAATGGAATCTCTTCTCTCAGTTCCTCATTATCCAAACTTGGAGCCTCGGGTTTTTGGGTGCACGGTATATATCCACATTCCTAAAGTTTTGCGAAGCAAACTCGATCCTTGTGCAACACGGTGTGTATTTGTTCGTTACTCCGAATTTCAGAAAGGCTATCGGTGTTATGATCCTCATCATCGAAAAATACATGTGACCTTGGATGCATCATTTCGCGAATCTGAACCCTATTATTCAGGGGGAGTTTCTGGTTCTTCTCTTCAGAGGGAGAGTAACAATGAAGAGAATGCCGATATATTTGAATTAGAGAAAAGGAAACCAAGTTGGGAGGATAACATTGAAGTCAGCACATACCGAAATGATCTCAGTAATGACCCCCCGATGTCTCTGGAATCACCATCGCTTACACCATTAACCGAAGAATCAACCGAGAATGTCTCTCCTCAGTCCCCTCAGGTAACCCTAAACCCTATCCCTAATGAGTTCAATGAAATTCCAGTCTTAGAAAATAATGTGACCAACAGATACCCACAAAGACTAAATCGAGGAGTCCCGAAAAAACAGTATGAGCCTGATCCGAAACACAAAACCAAATACCCCATCAGCAACTATATCTCTACCCATAGATTATCGGAATCATATGCATTTACTGTTAATCAATTATCCAATGTTTCTATTCCTAGTAATATACAGGATGCATTAGCAGACCCGAAATGGACTAAGACGATGAACGAGGAAATGGAGGCACTGCAGAAAAATAACACATGAGAGTTATGTCAACTACCCACAAGAAAGAAGAAAGTTGGGTGTAAATGGGTGTTCACAGTGAAGTTAAAGGCAGATGGGAGTATTGATAGATACAAAGCAAGATTAGTCACGAAAGGATACACACAAAAGCATGGAGTGGATTATCAAGAAACATTTGCCCCGGTTGCAAAAATGAACACTATCCGGATTCTCATATCTATAGCAGTGAATCGAGACTGGGCCCTACAACAATTCGATGTCAAGAATGCCTTCCTTAATGGAGATCTTGAGGAAGAAGTTTACATGGAGTTACCACCCGGAGTTAAAACCAAGTCCGTATGCGAAACTGAAGTATGCAAATTAAAAAGGGCATTATATGGTTTGAAGCAGTCCCCTCGGGCATGGTTCGGAAGATTCTCGTCCACAATGAAGGAATTCGGTTATAAGCAAAGTAATTCAGATCATACTTTGTTTATAAAACACAAGGAAGGAAAGGTAACAGCACTGATAGTGTATGTGGATGATATGGTTTTAACAGGAGATGATCCAGAAGAAAAAAAGGCTTTACAACAGTTTCTGGCATCAAGATTCGAGATGAAAGACCTCGGACAACTAAAGTATTTCTTAGGCATTGAAGTATCAAGGTCAAAAACGGGGGTATGTTTATCGCAACAGAAATATGTGTTAGATTTATTAATAGAAACAGGAATGCTTGCATGCAAACCAGTAGATACTCCTATGGAAATGAATCACAAACTGGGACAAACAAAAGATCATAAGGCAACGGACAAAGGATGTTATCAACGGCTAGTTGGAAAGCTAATATACTTATCTCATACTCGGCCGGATATTGCCTATGCAGTAAGTGTGGTAAGTCAGTTCATGCATTCACCTGGAGAAGAACATATGGAAGCTGTGTATCGAATCTTAAGGTATTTAAAAAGTGCACCAGGTAGAGGGCTTCTATTCTAAAAAACGGAGGTCCAAGGTATTAAAGGCTATACAGACTCAGATTGGGCAGGAAATCAGATTGATAGAAGATCAACATCAGGATATTTTACATTCGTAGAAGGCAACCTTGTCACTTGGAGAAGTAAGAAACAGAACGTAGTTGCAAGGTCAAGTGCAGAAGCAGAATACCGAGGTATGGCTCATGGTGTGTGTGAATTACTTTGGGTTAAACAAGTACTACAAGACCTGGGGATTTATTATGAAACTTCTATGGAACTACACTGTGACAATAAGGCAGCTATCGAAATTGCTCATAACCCAGTACAACATGATCGTACCAAACACGTTGAAGTTGACAGACACTTCATTAAAGAAAATCTTGATCGGAAAATCATACAACTTCCGTTTGTTCGGTCTGAAGATCAACTAGCCGATATCCTCACAAAGGCAATTTCCGGAAGAGCATTCTACAACGCAATTGACAAGTTGGGCATGATAAATATCTATGCTCCAACTTGAGGGGGAGTGTTAAATTACAGCTATCTATTTCCCAAATTGGGAGTTTGTGTAAAGTTAGAAGAAAGATAACCTTTTATTTACTATAATTGTATTGAACTTTGGCTATAAATCAGCCTTCAATGTAACAAGAAGAAGTATCGAATATAAAGATTATTTCGTATATCGAATCTAACACATTCATACAGGAACAACCATATATAACAAACACTAGCAAATAAAAATTGAGGGTCCATAAAGAAACCAAATTTAAACTGGAAAATTGCCAAGCTAAGCTTAATTTTGATAGTCTTAGTAGGCATTGTACAGTTTCTTTCTTGGACTAGCTTTACCAATAAGCCTGCTCATTAACTAGAATTTGTTTTAGCACTGTAGCAACGCAACTAAATGCTCCACCTCTACACAAGAGCGTGTTTAACATAACTGAGATACATCTCTTAAGCTAATGAGCACAGAGAAACAGTTCCGAACATTAGGCTAAATAAATACCCTTTGCCTAAACCAGGAAGCTATAGCAATAGGGCTATGAAAGAAAATATGCCTTGTACCCTTTGCTTAAGCCAGGAAGCTATTGCAATAGGGCTATGAAAGAAAATATACCTTGTCTGTCTACAGGACGTAGTTGCATTTAAAGGCAAAACCTAGAAGCGCAACGCATATTTACATGATGTTTTATCCATATATCAAAATTGTTGCGATAAAGGTTTACAAAGTGTGTCTACTAACAGCAAGAAATCCTTAGTTTGCTTAATTCCTTATTCTTCTGGCTGCAGCAACAATTTTCTTTTAACCTCTACAAAAGAGAACCAGACTTGTTAATGTGACTGACAGTGTTGTGTTCATCACCTTTTTTAACACAAACCAAGTCTAAATTTCCTGGTATGCCCATTACAAGTCTAGCCGCTTATAAAATAAGCACCATTTGATTCCTAGATGGCTTTGATCACCTGTCCCAGGAAAAAAATTATCATGCTCATTGAACATTTCCGTTTCCGGATGGCAACATAGGAAATGCATCAAAATACTTTTTTCCATAAATAGAAGGAACTTAAGAATGATAAGATGCATACTGAATAAGTAGCATCTTCCAACCCACCTTTCTCTCCACTACTGCCTTTGTTTCGAAACCCTCTGTAGATATGCATCTCTGATGAATTTTCAGCCTTCATTTCTTCTTTTTCTTCTATAACTTGCAAGGAACAAAAGGTCAGACTTGGATTTTATCACTATGCAACATTAGCTATTATGCAAATCTAGTATCGAAGTTGAAAATTTTACAGATTCGGCATCTGATTTTAAGTTTTAACTGGTGAACAATCCTTCGTGAGCAATCACAGATAGCTCGATTCTAATTCCGAACTAGCTAGCCAGTACGTTTTGGATTGAGAGTTAATATACCTTTGTTTCATTGAATAAGGGCCAGCAGAAAAGGGACGAAGTTGTTACATGCCAGCTACGTTGTGGAGGTGATCGCAGCACCAATCAATACCATGGAGCAATGAAGGAATTAGTGGGCATTTTACAGGATATTAGTAAAGAAGATTGCACTTTATGCAATGCTAGCTAATGCATGGAAAAATGTCTGCAGCGTGACGTGATACCGAAATTTAGAAAGAGCACATGCAAACATACTTTAAGATTTCAATTACCATTGGCAGTCTTGGTATTAAGAGTTGGTTGAGCCATCTGTTGCATCCGGAAGAAGCACATGAAGAATTCCTTGGCGTCTTTACCGTTTTGGTAGGAATTCGGAGAACCCGTAACCCTCAAAGAATCCATATAGATGTCGCTGGTGTGTCTTCCTGTTCAACTCAAAAAATCAGAATATTGAGAAAGTTGAAGTATATTGTTCTGTTTTTGATGCGTTGAGTTTTCGATCCCATGCTTCCTTTGAAGGAGAACGCATTTGCAAGGACTAAAGCTGTATGATTCCTGTGGAAGGAGCTTTGTAATGAGATTTTTGGCTTCAATCTCTACCGGGGCTTTATCTAAAACTTGATTATCCTTCAAGAGAAAGCATGGAATGCTGTTGTTGGCTTCTCACGATTACACTTGAAACAGGAAAGAAAGACATGTAAATACTGTTGCGATCTTTGTAAGGTCACCTTCACATTTGAACACAAGAAAGCTACCCTTACGTAAGCTTCACATTTACACTGTTGTTCTTATATATAGTTGTGTGAAAAGAGGGGTTCAAACGGGAACTTGGATCACAGCCCAAGTACCATTGCCAAATTACCAGTAGACCTCTTGCAAGGCCATGGCTTTCATTCGGTGATATAATAGTACAAGACTGCAGCAAGAACATATGAAACCAAAAAATTCAACCCGTGGATACTTTTAATCTATTCCAAAGTAGACCTTGTTGGGCCTAAAGCTATAAGGTTCAATACACAGTGTAAAGGCAAAAAGGATACAAGAAAATCTGACACCTAAGAATATAGGATGCCATCTGCATGCAAGCAGCTGGACCTATTGTCAAAATAGCCTGCAAGTGCCTGTCCCATTTCGATGTGCAAATAATTTGTTTACTGTTTACCTTGGGAAATCGTAAGCCGGCTTAGACCTTTCAAGCATGTTCTGATGTAATTCTTGATCTTTTGGTTGCGAATTGTCAGAATTATATATCAGAACAACCGTTTAGGAGAAAAGGCAGAAAATAAAGAGACTAGAAGGTTGTAAAGCTTAAATAACACCTCGTTAATTGGCAACAAGTATAGTTGTATTGAAGTTCATGAGAAAGATGCAAGCATGTATCGTTTTGCCGAAAGGCTATATTGGCCAATATTATTAATTTTGTTTGTTTCATCTGCAATAGCTGGTATATTTTATTTTAATTTAAAAAATAAAATAAACTAAAATAAATTTTATCTCGTTCAGAATCTCAATATATTCTGGAAATTCCATTTAAATTCTACCCTAAATGTTCCACTTGTTCTATTTTGACCAATTTCTTTTATAAATAATGAGTAATTTTATAATATCAATCATTTCTTTTAATGTTAAATTGAGATGAAATTTTACAAGGAATATCTTGATATATTTATATATATAGTTAAAATTTCAGAGCAATCACAGAATGTAACAACCTTGCGAGATTGATAATGATATTAATATTATAAAAGTTCATAATTTTATTTAGAAAAATCATTTTGTGTTTTTTTTATATTAATTTTTTCTCAATTTTGATTATTCAACTATGAGTTTATTATGAATTGAACTTTATAATTTAATTTGATTTATTTAAAGTTAATATGATCTTATAACATGTCATATTTGAAAAGTTAAACTAAATTAATTCAATATTTCATTGTTTCATTTTTTTTTTTAAATATATCAACTTGATTTTTGTTAGTTAAACTATATTTTATTAATTTTCTATGTTATCTTTAAACTTATAAAGTCTATTAATTCAACTCTATTTTTTTTACTTATATTTAAAATTTAAATGATATACTTCTAAATAATTTTATTTTTTATATATATATATATATATAATCCCGAATCAGAGTAACAAACCCTACAAAATCAAATTATTACATTCCAATTAAAAACACAAAACACCATCCAAACAGAATTTACAGCTGAGTGGCGGTCTCAAGTTAAAGCTGCCGTGAATCTGCATCTGATACGAGTAAATTACAATTATCCCCACAATAAATTATGCATCACTAATTTCTTGCTCATGATTACATACATTGACTATTAGATAAATCGGACATAAAATTGAATAGGATGTTATGATAGAAAAAATAATCTTAGAAGCATTCTCAACCAAAAAAGGTGGTCCAAGAGTCAAAAAGATTGTCTTCAAGAGGCAAGGTTACAGAAAAAGTATTAGCTCGATCATTTTTCTGTGACCATAACTGCCCTTCCGAGTTCCTGAACCACGACCCACATAAATTTTCCGGAAATGCACAACAAAAAAACCAAATAAAAACCAGTCAGGTCATGTTTACAAGAAATTGAGGTTGTAGGTTTTCATTCTTTCCATTGAATATCTAAATATTGCTCATGATAAAATACTTCTACCTATTCAATACAAAACCTGTCTGTATCAGCATAAAGTGCAATCAAAGGGGAAAAAACAAGAGCTGAAGATGTTCCTTTCGACTATAAATTCTGTCCAATAGCTTGCTAGAAGAAGCTCATGACATTCTTTGTGCAGTCTCCTTGGCCAAGACTCTCTCCTTAGCTTTGGTCTTAGCCAGAGATTTGGAACCCATGATGCCGCCACCCCATTTCTTCCGGTGCTCATCAAATTTGTCGTTGAAGTTAGCCTGCAATTATAGGAACAAAACTGAAATAAGCAAAGAAAACAGAAGCTCGAGAAATAGGTATGACAAATTACACAGTAGTGAATCAAATGAAAAAGTCACTTCATTCAGTAAACCGCACAACATTATAAGCATTACTGCTAGACAAGCTCAGTTCACTGTGGGGTGATAGAATCAAGTATCGATTGCCTCAGCCTAATAACAAAATGCACCTTCTAGAGGATTACCAATAAAAAACACCTTTTTTTTCCCCTTTTGAGAGGGTTGTGACTTGAAAAGAACATTTCAGATAAACCCTCCGGTTAAGAGCAGGGGTACGAAAGAAATATGATATGTCATCATAGTGTAGTCATTGTTCATTGAAACATTACCTTCACTGCCTCCAAAACCTTGCTAAATTCCATTTTATCCTCATTCTTCACTGATGTAAGGCACAATACTGACGCTGTTTTCTTGTGGACAATCTAATTTTAAAACATAGAAGATTCAAATAAATATATAGATACCATAGGGTTAGTTTTCCAAAAAAAAAACAATGAATCTTTTAATGCACAGGACAAGGTTAGGAAAAACTACTGCTCCAAGACGTGATTTTCCCTTCACAATTGCATATGGAACCTCCATTTTCCGGCACAGTGCTGGCAGCCAGACAACAAGCTCAATTGGATCCACATCATGAGCTATAACAACCAACTGGGCTTTGTTCTACATGCATCAAGTACAGTCTTAGAAAAATATAAGATAACCGTAGACAATATCGCATCAAATCTTTCATTCATGTTGTCGACATCAAAGTCTGATGACAACAAGAAAAGTTGAAAGGATGGAGCTAAAGATAAAATAAAATAGAGGGATAAAAAACAATGTGCAGCAACCAGCCAAGAAAAAGAAATATGACGAATACAAGTGGGAGAAGAAATTGTGAACAATTGAAAGCCATCTTCTCCTAAAGAGTCATAACTCAGATCTGACCCAAAGTCTGTTCCACTGAATGGCACAGGTCACTGGCTGATGGAGTCAACCCACTTTCTTTTTTACTTTTAATGAAGCACTAAAATGACATCGTTTAGAAATCTTTTTTACAAATTAGAAGTTGACCCAACTGAGTGTGGAATAGGACTCCTCATTTGGTTTAAATGCAAACCTAGCCTAGGCGAGGCCTCAACCCTCGAGTACTGGAGGATCAACCAGCTAAGTAGGGCTGATTTTGATAATTATGGTTATAGCTCATTTATGTGTGAACTCTTCCTCTAAAGATCAATAAAGCTACCTAAACGAAGTACCAGGTCATCCAAACTAATATCGCTACCTAACTATTTATTGAGCTAACCAAGCGTGCCATAGAAACAAATCACCATACCTGCTCAATGAGGTAAGTAACATGGTTAAGACCATATTTAACGACAATAGGCTTCTTTGATTCTACGGTCTTCCCCTCTTCTGCAGCTTGTGCTCTTTTAAGAAGCCTCTCCTTCTTAGCAGCCTTGTCCTCAGGTCTATATTTTAGCAACAACTTAAAAAGTTGCGTAGCTGTAATTCAAAACAAAGAAAATAAAACCACAAATTAACATGAGACAAATCATCTGCATTTTTTGCTAAATTTGATCCTGAACATCTATGATCCTCGGGTACAAAGTTTGCTAACTTTTCTAGAACAGAGATGGAAAACTTACCAAGGTTCTTGTCAAGTGTTTTTGTGAACTGGTTCACAGCAGGAGGAACCTTCAAACGTTGTTTCAGAATCCTTCTTTGCCTCTGGATGCGAACAACATGTGGCCACTTGACAAATCTAGTCAAATCCTTCTTGGGTGGAAGGGCACCACCAATTCCAAACTGCTTTGGTCGCTTCTCAAACAAAGGATTCACGACCTTTTCCTGTAATTAATCAACATAAATGCACAACACCTTCAGTTGCAAGAGGAGTTCACATAAAGCCCAATTTTGACTGGGGGGAATTGGAGAGAATTACAATCCATCACATGCAAGTTCTAAGGACAGGGCTTAATCCATAAACATTTGCATCCTCAACTCCCAAGAAATGATTGTTTCACTAACAAATGCTTATTTTGTGCATACAACAGAGAGAGAGAGAACGGCATACAGGTTTTTTCTTTGCTGCTAGCGGGGCCTTCACGCCTCTTTTGGGAGCCTGTCATAAATACATGAAAAGGCTAATGAATCCAAATTTGAAAAAAGAAACTTTTCAATGAAAATATAATAGGCACAACATTTCAAAACGTGCGTGACAATAATAATATTAATTCAACAAACATATACAAAAGTAGTTAAATGACAAAATTAGTGAGTGAAAGCTTCCAGCTTAACTTGTAACCAGTACAATGCATTTTCTCACATTCCATCTAGAAACTTCACATCCCCATTTTAAATATACTTCAAGAATATACTGATTGCTTTTCCGGGGAAGCTATCAATTATTGGATTATCATAAAAAACTAAGCCATATCATTTTCACCCTAAGAAATCCAACATCTACAGTCATATTGAAACTTCAATTGAACAGACAAACAAAAGCACTAAAGTCCCATCACTTCAGCAAAGCTATCTGGGGTCACTTAAAATTAACAATCCCGAATGGACAGGCAAACTGATAGGCTCCATTAACTCAGAAATCAACAAACCCGTCATAAACAAAGCAACTATATCCCGATCAAATGAAACCAGAAAGAACACGAAACATTACATGGATGGAAATATGAAATGGGGATGGATGAACTTAAGTGAATGTCGTACCATAAGAAAGAGCAGATCGAAAGAAACGCTGGTAGATGTGTTTTGAAGTGAGGGTGGCAGCTTAGAAGCGCAGCTGAAGCGGCTGGTTCTGTAATTAGGGTTTATTTTTCTATTTTATTTTGTTATGTGGACTGTAGAGGGTGGTGGTAAGCCCAAACCATAAAATATTTTTGTTTTCGATTTGGTCATCTTTGTTTTCTACTCACCGAAGATTAGTCCTCGTTTCTACTTGTTTCATTATTATGCCCGAATTATCTTAATTTATTGATTATCTGTAGCGGCAAACTATATTTTTTGTTTAGTAGATGATTTTAATAAACTGATATTAAAAAAAAATAAAAAAATTATTTAAATAAAAAATAATCTTTAACTCTAAAAACAAAGAAAAGCAAGGTTTTGGATAATTGGAAGCGATTAATTTGCAGTTGTGACCATGACGGCGTCTTCCTTGAGCAAACTATCTGCATAGCTTTGCTGAAGTGAGTCACTGAGTTAACTGAGTCACCAGGAACCTGGCTGCGGTTATCATTTTCTCTTCGGTTTGCATGTTGCTCGCAGAAATTGCGAGACAGTGAACCAAAATCATCAGTAAGTATCTGAACATCTTGAATCCCAATGCACTTGACTGAATTACAAGCGAATTGAACTTGCTGCTGTTGCTCTATCAACTATCGATTCAGAGTTTTGAAGTACAGTAGCTGCTGTTGCTCCATCGTCTATTTTTTCTTTGACCGATGGTGTTAGCCGGAAAAGTAAAATCGAGTCCTTTGACCGTGGAGAATTTCCAACGGTATCTTTTTCTCTGGCTCAAGAACTATTGCAATAAATGGTTGCATCAGCGTTTTTACTCCCAGTCTCCGTATTAACAGAAAATCGCTGGAGAAATCAGTCTTTCTCATCAGATGGATGGGTCTGGCCAAAGCTTTCGAAGACAGCAGATAAGTTTGTGCTTTACATGATTACTACTGGTAAGAAGGCCTAAGATGATGGAATATACAGCAGATAAGTTTGTGCTTTACATGATTACTACTGGTAAGAAGGCCTTCGTAGATGGTTGGATAACAGAACAAGTCATGTGGGGTTGTACTCGGCTCTTCAATTTGGAGGTCTGGAGGTTAGTGAAGTTGCATTAAAACTCCAAGAAAGTCATAATTTAGTTTGATTAACATCAAATTTGGTAAACATGTATGTAATCTGCATTTCCACTGTCTTAAAAAGGCTACAATTTCAGACAACATGGAGACTAAATAGGTGTCATAATCTAGCCTCTGTGTTCCTTGTCCTCAATCAGATTCTTAAGCCAAGTCGTGAATTCTGTAACTCAGCAGGATCACGATGGACTTTGTTCTAGGAGAAGGAGCTGGTGTTCTGCTGTTAGAAGAACTGGAGCATGCCAAGGCACACTTGTGGCAGGTTGCAGATCATGACCTCATAAGGATTTCTCTTACAGGACCTTGTGCAGCTTGTCTGGATCCTCCCTTTTACATGCACAAGGGTTTCTCCACTCAAATTCCATTTTCATATGACAGAAAAGAGGAGCAAAAATCTATGCTGAGTTCCTTGGTGGAAGCTGCACTCGCGATGCTTATAGCATAAAAGAACCTTATACTAGTGGTGGGACAGACATAAAATACTAATTTGACATTTTACAATAACAATAAAAATAAAAATAACTGTTATTTATTCTTTTCATATTAGAAAATGATAGAAATTATATATTAAAATATTATCTAATTTAAATTTTTGAGTGAAATGATTCTTTGATATAAATCTTGTTTGGTATTGCTTTTCAAAAATATTTAAAAAAAAATTAAAAAACTTTTATTTTTATTTGTTATTTTACATTAAATTTTTTGGTGCTTTTAGATATTTGTGCTGATGTCAAAAATTATTTTTAAAAAATAAAATAAAAATTATTTTAATATATTTCTGAATGAAAAATACTTTAAAAAATAATATTAACCATACTCCAAAGCAGAGAGATTTATTGAAGAAATAAAAATAATAAAAATCTTGTAATGTCATTCTATCTATATAAGTTTTAAAATTAAAAAACTTTTATTTTAGGATAAACTAGTGCCTTAACTAAAACTTTCGTAAGAGATATGTATTTTCATGTTTTTTATAAAACTCAATTTGAAAATAAAATAAAATAAATTATTAAATGATTAATTGAGTTTTTAAATGCTCATGGAAATGGAAATAGAACATATTTCCTGATTTCAGAAAATAAAATTAGGAGCAATATCGTTTTGGGCAAAACCTACCCCTATAATAATAAAAAGATTCATTTAAAAATATATAAAAAATGAATTTTTTTTTTTTTAATATGAAATCTTCAAAATTTAAGAAAAACTCCCAAAAAATATAAAAAACTGAAGAAACTAGATCAATAAAATTGATTTTTAAAAATATAAAAAATGAAAAGAAAAACATTTCCATAAATCCTTATACATTAAAAATATGCCGATAACAATGAAATAAGTTGTGCAAGAAATGGGTTTTTCAAAATATCATCAATTCTCAATGATTTTTATATTTAATTCAATTATATTGAAATGTTCTAAGTTTTTATTTTCTAGATTTTGAGTGGTTTTTGAAAATTCTAATTTCCTCAAGTTTTTCTTTTTTGGTTTGAAAATATTTTTTCATTTTTTGGAACATAATTTCTTCTTACAAGAGTATTTCTGAATATTTAAGGTGTTACCATGGAAATTCACAGAATGGTTGAATTCCCCTGGATTGATTAGGCAGTTTGCTTCATGCAATTCCTATTGGCTAAATACCACGTCGTGGCTGAATATTCCTGTACAAAATGGAAAAGGCCAAACACTCATTGTCAATGGAATCAGATATTATCTTTTGCCAGGAACTAAACTTAATGTTGTTTTCTGCTGCTGAATATTCCTGTTACCTGTAGTGCATCAAGAAATGAGTTCAAGTTCTGCAGGTTGTAGTTCAAATCTTAAACCCTCCTATGTTCCAAGAACCATATCCAACTTATTGAAAGAAGCATCCAAGATTGAAAATTTTTCTGACAGGCTATTGGTGCTCAATGATCATCTTGAAAAGCATCAAGAAGAACTGTCTACGATTGAGCCCTTTAAACGAGACCTTCCTCAGTGCATGTTGCTTTTAATGGATGGTCAGTTTTTTTTTCCTGCCTATTTATTTTTGTTCTCGACACCATTGCAAATAATTTTTAATGTGCTGCAATTAAATTTCCTTTGTTTCTTGGATATTTATAGGTATTGAAATATTGAAGAAGGAGATCATGAGCTTAAAGAATGGCATGATTTCTGCGTCCAATGAAAAGGCTATAGTGGAGTTTTTGTCCATGAAGAGTATTTCTGCTCAGCTTTGTCAGCTCAATCATGAAGACAAGAAGCAGAAAACAACACTGCAGGACACGGGTAAAAACCTGGTAAAATATAGAGCCCAAAATATAAGTCTCTTGCCATCCTGGGATTCTTTTGTGAAGTATTTGTATTTTTTTTATTTTCAATTTTGACTTTGAAGGACTGTTCTATCATCCCCCAGTCTAGCTCAATGGCAGCTGCAAGACAACCTGCTAGGGAGGTTACAGAAGGCACTGGTTATGGAGGCTTGAATCCAAGGGCAAGTGATGAAGCGATGAATTTTCAGTCCAAGTCACTGTACAAGCCTATATGGAGGAAGCATAGGAGATCATGGACACCAGAGCTTCATGGAAGATTTGTGGAGGCTTTGGAGTATCTTGGCGGACCTCAAGGTTTGGATTAATAAGTAGCAAGTCGTTGTTGTTCTTGTTTCATCATGTAGTTTGGTTGAAGTCTCCTTTCAATGGGTGTTAGTCTGCACTTCAACCACATGATTTCAACATAATTTTGTTCTGTCTCTTTTCTGAAGTGGCTACGCCAAAGCAGATAAGAAACGTGATGAAGGTAGAAAGGCTGACGAATGATCAAGTTAAAAGCCATTTACAAGTAATAGAGCTTTACTTGTTAACAGTTTCCGCTTTGAATATTCTATTGTTTATATGAGAATTAATTGGAAGAGCTTAAAATTGTCACACTTCTGTATAATTTCTCCTTATCTCTACTTACTCTCCCTTTTCCAAATCAAAGTTCCTTCATGTAAAAAAAAAGAGTAATTGAATTAGAGATATGAGCAGTTGAACTCGATTTATCCCTGTTGAAACCATCCGCAACTGTGCACTGCACACAAATTTCTCCGTCTTCTGGCACCCAATATGGAGGGAAGCTTTTGCATGATCTTTATTGTCTTATATTGCATGTTTTTTTTCCTAATAATTTTTTATGATTGACTACAGAAGTATCGGGTTAGTAGCAGAAGAGCTTCAGCAGACATCGCAGATCCCGTGAAAAGTGTGGAGAAGTTTTGAGGACCCTTGCGTATCAAAGTTCTATTATTGTGATCCTTAAATGACATACCCTTTGGAACCTGGTCCTGGATGCGTGTCAGACGTACCTTAGGTGTCAGATAAAATTCACTGATAGTCTGCAATTGAAGCGCGCAAGGCAAGATATCAATGAATGTAATGGCGTGGTTTGAATGTCACCAATCAATCAGTTGTTATTGATTTCTTTATGAGATGAAAAGAACATTTTCTCATATTTATCATGTTCTATGTATTGCCTCTAGACTCGCATTTCCAAAACCTCTGGAAATTTAAAACAAAAAATGGAGAGCTCAATAGGCATGTGTGTGTATCAGGCATGCTGTTCTCATAAACAACGAAATTATCTACAAAAATATTGGGGTTCAGTTCAGTAAGGTACTATTTGCATTAAAAACAAGGCAATGCACATGGAACAATTGTGAAATTGCAATGAGCTCACAGATTGCACCATAAAGGTTTACTGCAAGAGGTAGAAAAGCAAGATCCATGTACTATTTTTACCATCTTACAGTGGTGAGGCTTCTGATGCAGAAGCTAACACCCTACTGAACTGAGCCAGGGTTTATGAAGACCACCATCCATACCTGTTTACCTTTCCTTTTCTGCAGCATTATCCTAGCTACAGTTCAGTACACCGAGAGAGGGTTGAGCACTGCTCCGATGAAGAATGTCATTCCCGATTCGTCTCCATGATCAAGATCAAGAAAGGATGATCAGCTATAAAACTTGGAGGATTCAATGGGCGACTTTCTGCAATCAATCTCGGAGCAGTACTAGCTGCTGCTACCATGCCTGCCTTATCAACGCCAACACAGGCGCGTGAAATACATTTGACAGGAACAGGGACTTGGCAGATCAACCGTCTCCGAAAGTTCTTCAACAGTCTTTAAAGTTCCTGTCCCCATTCCTTTATAGTTTTTGAGGCTTCAAACTTGAATGAATGCAAAACTCGGGAAGATCCTCTTCTCGTAACTTGAATAGCGTAGCATAGAGTTCAGGGCTGGTTTTGAATTCTTGAACAGACTGTCCAAGCCACTTGTTGCTTCTGGAAGAAAGAAGTACATGGAAAATGCCTGGTGTCTTGATCAATTTTGTAGGGAATTTTCAGAATTTTTCACCATCAAAGCATCCATAAACATGTCTCCGGTATCTCTTTCTTGTCATGAAAAGACTTGAGCAATCTGTCCACTAAGAAGATGGAAGTCATTATATTTAGTTTTGCTGCATCGAATTTTCTATCTCATGTTCCTTTTTTAAGTAGAGTGCATTTGCATGGACAAGAGCTGGATCATCGCCCAGACACTCTCGTGGGAGGAGGTTTTCGAAGAGTCCTCTGGTTTTTCTTCTTCTTATAGAGCAGTTCATTTTTCTTCTTCTTATAACCTGGTATATCCAAAAATCCGCCCATTAACGAACATTCTATTGAAGCCAAGTGATGAGATCCCAGACTACCCAATTTTGCTAAAAAATGTTCTTGCGCCAATTAGATGAACGTGACGGGCAGAAACGTGCCCCACGAAAGATCAGATGTGGAAAGAGGCAGAGATCGTGAAAGACAGTTGAACAAGATACCAGCAACAGAAAAATCAACAACTCAACTCAGTTGTAAATGGTAACTACAACTCAGTGCAACCTTTTAGGCTATTGAACGTAAACTGTTATATCATAGACTTTAGAAAGTAAGCTGATTATTAGACATATAAGCCATTGATAGGCTGTACAGAAAGGTTCATGATTCTATGTGGTTCTTGTTCATGTATAACTTGATTATTCAAGGTGATCCATATTGAGAATCATGTCTAACAATGTTTCGATCATGTATATAACCATAATGTTATGAATATAAATCTGTCTTCTTCTTTTTTTACTTCCATGTTGCTTTTTATTTAATGAATTGAAGTTTGCAGACTCAAATCCAATTGCTATTTGTTATTTTAATTATTATTGATTTCTGAAATAGAACTATAGTTTTACAGCTTCGCAACCTAAAAGCTGCAACACTAACTTTAGTCAAGTTGAAGTCTACAAAATCAATTTTAGTTATTTTAACTTAGAGGGTGTTTGGAAGTGTGGTTGCAGTTGTCTTTGAAAGTGCTTTTTGTTTAGAAATACATCAAAATAATATTTTTTTATTTTAAAAAAATTATTTTTGACATCAGCACATCAAAATGATATAAAAATACCAAAATTTTTTTATTTAAAATTAAAAAAAAATTAATTTGGATGAAATTTTGGTCAAACGTTAAGCCAAACAGACACTTAATAACTCACAAAAAAGAAGAAGCAATGTTAGACTTCTCTATAAATGGAATATATTAGAAAGTTGCTTAATTGCATTTAACGATACAAGTGTTTGGAATTGTAATTTGATTTGCTTTTCATTAAAATTTGATTTTTTTGCTTTATTTTTTTTTATCAAAAATAAATATTAAAAAATATTATTTTAATATATTTTCAAATAAAAATACTTTCAATAATAACTAGGTTGCTTTGCATACTTCTACTCTAAACACAGTTATTGCTAGTTGATTGAAGTCCTCTTAATTAAGAATACGTAGAATCCACAACATTAACCAACGAACTGGATTTATGAATATGATGGACTGTGTTCAGTTCATCATCTTTTTAGACAGGAACCAGATTCTAAATACCCTATTTAAAACCACAATAAGTCTCAGCGGCTTATAAAATGAGCACCATTTGATTCCTAGACTGCTTCCATCACCAGTTCCAGAAAGAAATTATCATGCTCACTGACATTATCACCTGTTCCAGAAAGAAATTATCATGCTCACTGACATTTCCTTAAACGAATGGCAACATAGAAAACGCAACAAAATACTTCTGCGAGAACAACCGTACAAAACATGATGCAGAAAATAAAGAAACTTAAAAGATTGGCAAGCTAAATTATAACTTCATTAATTGTCAACGGAAAGTTACGTTGAGGTTCATGAGAAATGTGCTGCTGTTAGCATGTGCCGTTAGGCTGAAAGGCTTATAAGGGCAGTAAAGAGAATCGGGTCTTAAATTTAAAGTTCTGTATATCTGCATAAAAAATTCCAAGCATCTGACAGTAAATTATGCATTACTACTACTTTCTTGTTCATGATGACATAAATTGACTACTAGCTAATTATGACAAATTGATTAGCAGGCTGTGCACAAGTAATATCTAGCTGCTTGAGATAAAAAAGTATCCTTCAATGAAAACATTCTCAATGAAAAAGAGGCGGCACCCAGAACCCAGAAGATATTGCTCGAAAGGCAATGTTACAGAAATAGTACGAGATAGATTATTTTTCTGCAACCATACACTTCCTGAATCACGACCACATCAATTTTCCAAAACTACACAACCATGATGCAAAAATTCGAAAAATAAAATCGATCAGTTACGAGAAATTGAGGCTTCTGGATTTCATTCTCTGTTGAAAATCTAAATATTGCTCATGATAAAATATTTCACCTACTCAATCAATAAAAATCTTGTCCGTAAAAACATGAAGTGCAATCAAAGGGGAAAAGCTAAAGCTTAAAAACATCTAAGGAAGTTCCTTTCGACTATAACTTCTGTCCACTAGCTTGCTAGAAGCTCATGACATTCTTTGCGCAACCTCCTTGGCTAGGACTCTCTCCTTAGCTTTGGTCTTAGCCAGAGATTTGGAACCCATGATGCCACCACCCCATTTCTTACGGTGCTCATCAAACTTGTCATTGAAGTTAGCCTGCAATTTAAGGGAACAAAACTGAAATGTGCAAAGAAAGCAGAAATTCGAGAAATAGGTAACAAAGCACTATCTGATGAATCAAAGGACACTTCATTCAGTAAACCACACAAACATCATCAGCATTACTCTTATTTCTCATTATAGATGTTACCTTGACTGCCTCCAAAACCTTGCTAAATTCCAATTTATCCTCGTTCTTCACTGATGTAAGGCACAAAACTGATGCTGTTTTCTTGTGGACAATCTGTTTATAGAGCTTAGAATAGTGAGAAAAATATATCGATACTGTTTCTCCAAAAAGAATAGATATTGCATAGATTAGAAACAATCACCGCTCCAAGGCGTGATTTGCCCTTCACGATTGCATAAGGAACTTCCATTTTCCTGCACAATGCTGGCAACCAGACGACAAGCTCAATTGGATCCACATCATGTGCGATAACCACCAACTGGGCTTTGTTCTACAGACAACAAGTAGAGTCTTAGGAAAAATATAAGATCACCTTAGATAAGAATGCATCAAATCTGTCATGCATGTTGTCACAATCCAAGTCAGATGACAACATGAAATCCCCAATAAAAAAAGGGTTGAAAGGATGGAGTTCCAAAAAAATAATGATGAATAAAAAAAGGGGCGCAGAAACCAGATAAGTAACTGTAAGAAATGGGAGGAGAGAATGTGAAAGCAAACAAAATGAAAGCCAACTTATCTTCCAGCGCGGCCAAAATTACAACAGAACTATATACGTTGATCAAACCAGCTAAACAAGGTGCCAAATCATCAATCATCAAATTGCTATCAAAGAATTGACAGAGTTAACAAAGAATGCCATAGAAACCAATATACATACCTGTTCTATGAGGTAAGTTACATGGTTAAGACCATATTTAACGACAATAGGCTTCTTTGATTCCACAGTCTTCCCCTCTTCTGCAGCTTGTGCTCTTTTAAGAAGCCTCTCCTTCTTAGCAGCCTTGTCCTCAGGTCTATATTTTAGCAACAGCTTAAAAAGTTGTGTAGCTGTAATAGAAAATGAAGAAAATATAACCAAACATTGGCATGAGCTGAATTATCTGCAGTTATGTCTAAACATTGATGAGAATGATGCACGTTAAATTTAAGCCTGGCCATCCATGATCCTTGGGCACAAAGTTTGCTAACCTTTCTATAACAGTGATGGAAAACTTACCAAGGTTCTTGTCAAGTGTTTTTGTGAACTGGTTAACAGCAGGAGGAACCTTCAAACGCTGTTTCAGAATCCTTCTTTGCCTCTGGATGCGAACAACATGTGGCCACTTGACAAATCTAGTCAAATCCTTCTTGGGTGGAAGGGCACCTCCAATTCCAAACTGCTTTGGTCGCTTCTCAAACAAAGGATTCACCACTTTTTCCTGTAATTAATCAACATAAATGCACTAAAATTTTAGTTGAAAAAGGAAAGCAAATAAAGCCCAAGATTGACAGGGGGGCAGAATTATGATCCATCACAAGTGAGTCCTAAGAACTGGGCATAATCTACAAACATTTGCATTTTCAAATCCCAGGAATTAATTGTTTCACTAACATATGCTAATTTTGTGTCTGTGTCGTGTGTGTGTGCATACAATAGAGAGAGACAAAGAACAACATACAGGTTTTTTCTTTGCTGCTAGCGGGGCCTTCACACCTCTTTTGGGAGCCTGTCGTAGATACAAAATCAAGCTAATAAATGAAAATTGGAAAAAGAAACTTCTCAAAGAAAATTTAGCAGAGACCATTTCAAAAAATATGTGACACTAACAGTATAGATTCAACCAACACATAGAAAAGCAGCAGGATCTAGCATTTATTCTATTTCTAGTCTGTAAATATAACTATTCCATGCGACAACCAGAATCCCAACTTCTCAAAAACTACATAATGGCCAGGAACTTACTGAAATCCATCTTAATAAAAAAAGTAAGCGAGGGTTTCTAGGTTAACTTCTAGCCAGGACACTGCATTTTCTCACAGTACATCTTGAAACTTCTACTGCTCCACTTTTAATAAAGCTTTAAGCATATAGTCGTTGCTTTTCAGGGACATCTATCAATTGCAGAGTTATCATCAATAAATTGGTCGTCTTTCACCAAATCATTGCCACTATAAGGAACCATACATATAAAGTCATATTAAAACTTCAATTTAACAGAAAAAAACCAATGTTCCTCCATGCCAGAAAGTGTTTACGCTATTAGGATCACTTAAAATAACAACCCCAGATGGAAAGCAAACCCATTGAGTCCACTCAATCGAAAATCAACAAACCCATCATGAACAAAGCAACTGTATCCCAAACAAAAGAAACCAGACAAAACAAAAACAAAAACAAATCATATGGATGAAAACATGAAATAAGGATGAGAAAAGTGAAGAGAATACAGTACCATGTGGAAGAGAAGATCGAAAGAAACCCTGGCAGATGTGTTTGTGGACGAAGGGTGACAGCTTCGGAGGGCAGCTGAAGCGGCTGGTTTTGTAAGTAGGGTTTTATTGTCCTTTTATTATGGGGCTGTATTTGAGATTCTTTTTAATTTATTTTAGTTTTAAATTAGTTTTTTAATATAATTTTTTATGTGACAGGTTAATAATAGAAATAATTTTTTTTTAAAATGTATTTTTTTATATATTATTAAATAAAAAATATTTTAATAATATTTTAAAGTGCCTATGAGTATGATTACGATTGTTTTTTAAAGTATTTTTTGTTTAAAAATATATTAAATAATTTTTTTTATTTTTTTTAAATTATTTTTGACTTTAATATATCAAAATAATTTACAATTATTAAATTTTTTAATTTAAAATAAAAAAATAATTTTTTTCATAAATATTTTTCAATCACATTCCCAAACAACCTGATATTGTGCACCCTAAAATGTTGTATTCTCAATTCAGTCAATTTTATTGTTTGCATACCAAAGTGTAAACCTAGTTTTAATTGTTTTTATTTTTAACCCTAAACTTTCCCTTTTATTTTCTTTTTTATTTTATGTAGTGGGAAAATATTGCTTATATCAGGTCATTTATACACTAGTTTCATAAGTTCTCATCTATATATTTTCAATTGAATTCCAGAAATATATATATTTTTTTAATTTTATACAGAAAAATATTGTTTTTTTTTATCATTTTAATACTAGTTTCATAAATTCAAAGGGTATTTGAAATCTAAAATATTTATATTCAAAGGGTATTTGATAGCTCAAAACATTTAAAAAGCACCCTAGAGATCTTGTTAAACTAATTTCTGTCAGCTTAAAAATTTAATAATTTTAATTGTGCATTATAACCCTTAATTGTATTATCGAAAATCATAAAGTAAAGAGTTGACTCATCGAAACAATAAGCCCTCATCTGATGTAGAGATTTATTCATTGTTATAATAATTATTTTTTAAAATATTTTTTAAACAAAATTATTTCATAATAACATACACCTGGAAGATAATTTTTTAATACATGCTAGTTGGTCAAAACAAGTTAAATAGATTGCTAAAAACAAGTTAAATAGGAGTGTCCTTTGTTTTGTCTTGAAAGCAAATTATATTATCTATTTAACTTGGAAATACGGTTGAAATTGTTATTGAAAACGTTTTTCATTCAGAAATGTATTAAAATAATATTTTTTATTTTTTAAATATTATTTGTGATATTAACACATGAAAATGATCTAAGAACATTAAAATATTATAATTTAAAATAAAAAATAAAATAAAAAACTCAAATTTATTTAAAAATATTTTTAAAACACAATGTCAAATAACATACTAAACTGATAGCGATTGCACAACCTATATTGGCTAGAAAATTGATTAATGTCATGGCAATAGGCTAAGTATAGCGATGTCAGTGTTCAAGGATTACAGCTTACAGTATGCAAATGATTTAACCAATAAAGCTTGTGACAAACATTTCAAATTATGTCATGAAAGCTTGGCAGTGGCAGATGATTGAAAAAGCTTCTTGTGTTATAGTACAATATTTTTTGTGATCATTTATTGACAATAGGAGAGAAATACAATGCTTGCTGCTAAATAAACAGAACTCCACTAGAAAGAAAAATATTAAGGAACAGGTAAATCATGGTTTTAAAAGACATGCTGTTATTGGAAGTTATTAAGTGATATAGCTAGATAGTGTTCCATCAGGGAGAAGTTTTCTTTGAAGATGAAGAGGCTGGGGGGATTCCTGGGATGAAAGGAGGTAAAGGAGGGAGGGGAGGGAGGGGAGGAATCAATGACGATGGAGGAGGCCAGATTAGGTTAGGAGGAAACAGTGGCGGTGATGGAAAGGCAAACTGATCAGGATGGTGCACTGCTTTCTGATCTGGTAATGTTGTGCTTTCAAAAGATTCTGTAGTTTTGGTCTTTCTTGTATCTCCTGGAATAGGTGGAGGTAAAGGTAGTCCTGGAAGAGGAGGTAATAATGGTGGAAGTACAGGAAGTACAGGAGGAAGATAGATCTGGTTCAAAGGAGGGAGATCAGGTGTTGTTGGGTCTTGAAGGGGAGGTGGGAATGTTGGGTTATCAAAAGAAGGTAGAGAAGTTTTTCTGGAACTGAATTCCCTGGAATTTTCAATACTTGGTTTTTGATTGCATAAGATCGGCTGTTTTTCAGGCTTGAAAGTGAAAAAACCAGCTGAAAATATATGTGTTCCTTGCTTTCTTGACTTGAGATGGAGTGCTGATGAAGTGGCTGATGAGGCCACAGCACAATAAGGCTCGCTGCTTTTTAGTAACTTCACCGAACATCTCTTGATTTTCTTTACATGTTTGCTCACTGAGAAGGGCAAATGAACTTTGAATTCTCCATTCTCATCTGTTTTCACTTCTTCTCGAAAACTTGGCCTTGATTTCTCATCTTTGCATTCTACTGCAACAGATGCACCTGCACACAATGCCCCACAAAAATATTACCTATATCACACTGCAAAACAGAACCCAATGAATAAATGTTAGTCGAAGTTATCTAAAAGAACCTGGAATGAAGTGAGTGTTCCTTGCGAAATCCTCCTGGAAACATGTGTCGCAGTAGACAGTGCCAACAACAACTGCAGATGGAAGTTTCTTTCCATGGCCAGCTTCTGCTGAGAGGTTATTAAATGTGCAACTAAGAAGGAATATTATGAAAAACCAAGGCATTTGAGTGTTCGTCGCTCTCTATGATCTCTTGATTCAGTGAACAATAAGAGCTGGAAGAGTCTACCTTGTATCAATCGCGCCAAGCTTGACACTTGTTCTCTATTATTTTCTGATGTTCTTTGTCTCCTTGAGCTATAGAGAAATAATATATAGTCTCATCAACTTTCAAGGCCTTGCCCACCTGCCATCTTAATGTCATTCATGAAAAAACCAGTCAACTACAAACCAGCAGCAGTGAATGTGTGTGTGTGTGTGTGTGTGTGTGTGTGTGTGTGTGTGTGTGTACACACACACATGTCCTACCATTTAACAGCTCAAAAGGAAGGAAAATTGGCTGGTGGATAAGGAAAGACTCTAGCTCTACCCTTCATTCTTAGTTGCGTTTATTGAGTTTGTTCCTTTGATGGAGGTTTCAAAATACTTTCACGAGCCTGTAGGGTAGCCACATATTTCATCAAATCTAAGAAAGTAGATTGATTGTTGAGTAAAAGCTGTTAACCCTTGGAACAAAATGTATGGACAGACGCAGACGTTGTTTTACTCCTTGGAGATTGGATCTACTTCATAAGAGTGATCAGGATGACTGATGTTTGCAGAAGCTACAGGGTTTTCACGCTCGTGAAGATGATTGCTCGCTGGCTTACCATTGCCCATTCTGTCACTGGAGACGCTTGTGATCCTTTTTTCGGAGTGCTGGTCTGTTTGAACAAGCTTACAACATCCTCTCATGATCATTCATTACTTTTTATTACTCTACGTAACAGAGTGACAATCACCGCTGAAATTAAATACTTGATCATGTGAAATATCTAGCAGGTACTTAGTGGAAAAATTACGAGATTAAAAAGTTTATTTTTATTTTTGAATTCTATAGTTGTTAATACAATGATTATTGGAGAATTAAACAGTAATTAATTTTAAAAGCCATGTAATTAATCAAATTATATGCAAGTTAGGATAAATCGAGGTGCTCATAAACTGATAGGATGATTGATAATAAAAAAAAAAAATACTTGATCATATGTTCTTGAGAGTGCTACAATTTACAAATGTCATTGACAGTGATATATATATATACGCATTAAAATCAGACACAAGAATATTGCCTAACCTTCACGGGTTAATTTATCATGTGCTTAGTCATATGTTTTGGCTTCATTCATATTTTGAATTGAAGCAATAATAGTGGTTGGATCCATCTACTTTGTGTCAATGTAGGGTTTTGTTGAAAACTAAAGGGAATTAAATTAATGTGTAATTGATAATATTAGGCTATTGATTGATATTATTTATTAATGAATTGAATAAGCAATAGCTATTAGTTGGTACCAATTAGTATATGCCAATTTTATGATTTAGTTTAAAAAAAGAAAAAGAAATTGTGTGTAATGGATAAAAATTAGAGGTTAAACATGTTTCAACTTATGAAGTGTTTGATAATTATAGGTTTATAAGCGATTAAGTTATTTGTTGGTGTGTGCAATTAAATTATAATCAACTTTTAATAAATATTTTAATTTGTTATGTTTATATTTGTTTGATAATTTTGGAAGGTAATGGTGTTAGTGAATTTTTTGCTTCATAAAGTAATGGTGTTAGTGATTATGCCATAAATATAAATGAAGATTGAAAGGAGACACCTAATATAGAAGTTATCAACCAAAGATTCAACCATCAAGGACAAATATCTTTTTATTGATATAGTTTATTTCTGGTAAATGGATAAAACAATGGAAGAGTGAGCTATCAATATAATTATTTTTATCTCATGATGTTATTTATTTTTATTAAGTTAGTTTAAGTTTTATAATTATATTAAAAAATTGATTTTCAGGTTTATTAATGTTAAAGCTACTCATTCAATCATATTTATGATGAAATGGTCATTTGAATAATTATTGTATCAATGAAGTCAACTTAATTACTATCCTGAATGGACATGTATAGTAGATGTTTGGTAGAAAAACTCTAAGGTTAGATAATTAATCTCAAATTAAAGAATTTTTTAAGAATTATAAAAACTAATTTATGCATGAGATCATTAAGGAATTTTTTTTACGGAATAAGAGCAACAAGACACCCGTAAGGAGAGTATGAGAAATCTATAATGTGACTATGTAAATTTAAGAAACCAATTTTCAATATGTTCTTATAATTAAATGTTATATTAATGTCATTTTATCCTAAACCTGTTTTATTTTATTTTCTTACCAAATCAAAACTTTATTTCATAACCAGGTTAAATATTGGTTTGTATCAAGTTGTGTATTTTTTCATACAATAGCCATATAAGAGCAATGAAGAAGGTCATGTCAAATGACATAAAGGTATAAATTAAACTATGTCATTGACCATTATTGAGTAATGTATCTTGAGTTTATGGTATTAGAAAGTTTTACAAAGCACTTAAGATTTTGTAAACAAATTAAAGTAAAGAAACTCACATGGTTAGATGAGCAAGCACATCAAGTGATTCTATGTACTCACTATGCCAAAGACCTAATAAGAGTTCATTGTTATATATTTTGTTATTTTTCTTAAGGTTTTAATTGTGTTTATTAATGAAAATCTTAACAAACTATATAATTTGCAATAAAAAAATTTGGGTCAAGAACAAACACTATTGAAATTATTATATGGGGAAATTCATAGAAAAAATAGGGATAATGAGACAAAGGATAAAAAAATGAATGTATTTGTTGTAAGTGTTTTGACAATTATCAATGGTTTAACATTGTTTATTTATATCAATAATATGAAATGCAATTGAATTTAAAATTCTTGTTTTTTAAGAGGAAAGATATAATGCCAACATGGTTGAAATATTTAGCGAAGATACTTTCACTCATCCTCCTCATGATCCTCAAGTGTTGTTAGAAACTGCTACAAGTGATGAATCATAAATAGATAATTTAAAAAAAATGATGGCATATTTTGTCTTTGTTTCAAAAGGTTTTTTTATCGATAATTACTATATTGACAAAACAATTGATGAAAACATATCGTTGACTATATGCTAGTCTAAGATTTGCGTCTTGTTATAGATCATGTAATGAAATGCTTATGCTACAAAAAATAAATTTTATCACCTATTTTTCATTAGAAACTTCGTCAACAACTTTAGTTTCCAATAAAATATTCCATTGGAAATGCTCTTTAATTATGGATGGAATACTCCTGCACCTTGTCCATCTTAAATATTCCATCACCTATTCCATTATAATATGTGTGACCATTTCTTATGGAAACATGACCAAAACATTTCATTGGTATTTTCACTAGAAATTTCATAACTTTCTATAATTTTCTGAAGAAATATGACCTCCATTTTAATGTAAACCCTATAGATATATTGATCCAAAACCCACAACAAAGTATAAGAAAAATATAGAAAGCAAAAAATAATATTTGAGATAAGACATTGATTCAAAGATAATTTTGTATGAGAGAACCAAAGGTATTTGAATTAATTTAGACTCATTGATTATAAAGAATCACGAACCTAAAATATGTGAAGTACACTAGATATTCAAATATACTTTGATGAATTTGATTTTTTTTGTTCAATATAAAAAATCATGATTCATTAAACAAAACACTAATATCATTAAAATTCAACGACTTATGAAATTTATAGCAAAGAACCTTACATAATTTCACATATAATAACCCTTGTAGACCTCTTTTAGGTTGTAAATTAAGAGCTCAAACTATAATTAAGATAAAAACAAGCCTTATATAATTTTATATAACTTTTCAACAAAAATAACTAGTTCATAATCAATTCCATAAAAAACCAACACCATAAAAATATGGTCTTTAAATATAATTTAAGAGTGTTGAATATCAATGAATAAGAGCTTTCAAGGTTAAACATTTTGTGTGTTTATTGTTTTATTTTTGTATTTCTTTAGCAAAAAACAAAAACTTTTTTTTATTAAAATAAATAGCTAGATCAGCTTGCGTGTACCTCAACTAATCTTACAGGTCTTAAAATTAATGATCCCAATAACTATTATATTAGCAACTATAAAATTCAAAATTATAATCATAAAATAATAAACCTCTTAATCATAAACTATTAATCCCATAGATCACCTAATAAAAAAAATATATAGTATAACATGGCCTCACGAAAGTAGATACTGTTTTTAGTGGATATCCAAGCGACCACCGTTTGTATTCTCCTTTCAAATATAAAGATTGATAATTAAAAAAAGCTAAGGGAATATATTTATATACTTTTGTTAATTTTCAATATATAGTAATCAGCATCCTCGCAAAGAAAAAAGGGTTCTTTTTTAGCCAGAAATAGCATACAAGACTTAAAGGTAAACAAGAATATTGAGAAAAGTAGACCTAATTTTTGGTGATATTCGATAACATGTCGCCCATGGAGTAGCCCCTGTGAGCTTCCATTAATGAGAGAATCATGGAGCTATTTAAGATCCTCGTACTGTTATTTCCACAATTCATTCTTTTTCTACACAGAAACATAACATGATCATCATATTAAAAAAGAAATTAGTCACAAACAAATAATTTATTAATTTCAACATTCATTAACCGATTATTCTCTGTCAAATATCAGCTTCTTTTTTTATGAATTTCAGAAAATATTTTCCCTTAAAAGTGTATTTTATGAGTTCAAGTAAACAAATAAAACTTTGATTGTCCAAATTCTTATAAAAGATACACATCTTGACTCAAACTCAAGACCTGTTATATAAATCTTAAATTTTTTATCATCACATCAAGCCTACTGGGACGTCAAATATCAGCAGCATCCACTTAATATACCAACACATCTTCATTATTTGTTTTTTATTTTTGCCAAGTTACATCTTCAAAAATTTTCCCAAGTTATATCTGCATGCACATATTATATATTAACCATGCCCTTAATGATAAAAAAAAAAAAGTGTCATTCCATTGATTAAATTCTACATAAAACTTAAATAAAACTTAAATAAACAGCTATACTATCCTGGTCCTCCCTCTGTCGAAAAAAGGCAAGATTGAATTGAGCTAGAGTTCATTGCTCTGTAATTTCGAATTTCTTCTTTTAATAATAATAGAATCGAGAATTGAGATTGATGTTATTCTCGAATTGCTTGAGAAAACGCTTTGCTCTATCATTAAATTGTAAAAAAATATCATTACACCCCTGATGAAATCATAATCTGACTTATTCCAGCTTATTTATTATGGGATCAATTACCTGATTTTCTCCTCGATAAAAAAAGAAAATTAGCTAATAAAATATTAAGAAGGGTCTATAGTTTACATATAAATAATAATTTGTATATTCTATTTACGGCTTGGTAGATATAGATGAGAACATTTATCTCATATTAAAAAATTTATTTTCTGAAGTTATGTTACTGGTGTGATGGGATTTTTTTATGAACTAAAGCAAAAATGATTAAAATAATCTAAAATTTCATTGTTATTTATATTTAATATTTGATTATATAAAGTATTTAACATAAATATTCGTTACTTGATCTTTATAATGAAGAACAAATCTCGAGTTCTCACAAATATATTCCGAAGTTTCCGGTCCAGTCATATATTTTGCTTCATGAGAATATTCTTCCTGGCATTGAACTTTGCTGGCTAACTAATATCAAAGAATATCGAATAACATGGTGATCATCCGCTCTGACTTTTAAAGACTAAAAGTCTCTTTTCATCTCAATAACTCAATAAATAAAAAATATATACAATTTGAATGCAGAATATATTTGGTACGAAAAGAAAACCTAACAAATCTCACCATTCAGCGGACAATGGCAATATTTAAGGGTCATATATGTTGAGCAGGCAGAAGACACGTAAACTCCTTTCAAGAGCAAAAACAATTGTTGTTTCTTGCAGAGATATATACTTGTATCTGTAAGGTGAATTCTTGTTCATCATATATTTACTAGCTTTTAATTTGGTTGCTCAAAATCTTTTCGACAAATTAATAATTAATAAATGTTCTGCTAACTATATATATGCTGCAGTATTCGTGTAGTTTTGATGGAGAATGGAGACTCAAACGAGGACTATGATTCATCACTACCAGTGGAAAAATGGTGTGGAGATGAGCAACTATATCAATGGAAGGGATTCTGGTTCAGACTCCAATACCTGCTAGGAACTCGACAGGTTCTTGACAAATTCAAGCCTCTTCCTAGTGATGTTATCTTAGCATCTTTCCCAAAAACTGGCACAACTTGGCTCAAAGCTCTCTTATATTCCATAATCAATCGCTCTTCTGGAGCCTGTTTGAGATCCAATCATCCCCACATGCTTGTGCCAACATTAGAAGTTCAATTATATGGAGCACAGCAGCAATCTTTCAGCACCTTTGACAGCACGAGTTCATCATCCAGGATTCTGGCAACTCATCTGCCCCACCAGCTCCTGGCCGACGCTGTCAAGCCTGCAGATTGTCGCATGGTTTATGTTACTCGAAACCCCAAGGACACCCTCACATCATTCTGGCAATTTGTGCTGAAGTCTAGGAGTTATGAAGAGCCATGGCCTTTGGAGATGGCTGTTGAGAAGTTTTGTAATGGGGTGGTTCCCTTTGGACCTTACTATGATCATGTTCTGGGGTACTGGAAGGAGAGCCTGGAGAGGCCAGAGAAAGTGTTTTTCATCACTTATGAAGAGCTCAAAGATGACACCAAGACTCATATCAGGAGATTAGCAGAATTCTTGGGGTGTCCCTTTAATGGTGATGGTGGTGAGGAAGAGATCTTGGATGAGATAGTGATAAGCTGTAGCTTTGAGAAACTGAGCAGCCATGAGGTCAACAGGTCCATTGAGCATTCGCCATGGATGAGATTGCCCATGAGTTCCTTCTTCAGGAAAGGAGAGGTTGGGGATCACAGGAATTATTTGAACAACGAAATGGTGGAACGCATCGACACAATCACTGTCCAGAAATTTCACGAGTCAGGTCTCATGTATGGAGTTAATTAGCAATATTCCATCGGAATTTTAGAATTCCGATAATTAAGTAAAATAACCCACAGCTCCAGTTCCTTCTCTGTAAGAGGAGATGTGATTGCTGATTACTATGAAACTTCTTTCTTTCTCTGTTATGTGAGAATTTAATTTAATGCAAATTAATAGTACTTTATATCATATATCTGTATACATATATAGGTGTATCGATGTATAACTAGAAATTTAAATAAGATATAAAAAATGGTTTATAGACTTGAGTGAAACAACAAATTAATTTTGGATATTGAATACAATAAGCTCAAATTCAGCTCAATTGCACACTAATTCCCCCATCTAATGTCTTAGAAGCTTTACGAAAAATATTTATGAAAAAATTTGAATTATTTTATTTTATTTTATTTTAAATTAATTTTTTTTATATATTTTTATATTATTTTGATGTGCTGATATCAAAAATAATTTTTAAAAAATAAAAAAAATATTATTTTGATATATTTCTAAATAAAAATCACTTTTAAAAACAACTGCAACCACACTCCCAAACAAGTATTAAACAATATCGAGTTCAAATTACATATTTTTTATATATATAGTTAATTCCTTCATAGAAATAAAGTATATAACCAATTCATTTTCATCATTCAAAGATCTTTTCTATTTTGTTTCATAAATACTCACTTATCTCATTTTAAAGCTCCATATAGTTTTAAATTATCTTAGGGTTTACAATAAGGGTGGTGTTGTTTAGTCACGCCCATTTCTTCTATTCAAGTTTGATTTTTCATTTCCTATTTTACCCTTAGTTGAGAAGAGTGTCCAATCGGTCCTATAAAGAATAATTAGAAACTATGATCCCGTTTGTTTGCTGGAAAGTGACTTCCTTTTAGAAAGTGACTTCCTTTTAGAAAGTGAATTCCGGGGAAAGTGAATTCCTGGAAAGTGAATCCCTGAAAAATAAATGCCTGGAAAGTGAATTCTGATGTTTGGCAATGTTATGGAAAATGAACTGGAAAACACTTTCCAGTGTTTGTTTGTGTTATGGAAACTGAAACGGAAAATAATTTATTATAAATTAATTTTTTTTTCAAGTTTATTAAAATAATGAGGAACAAATCTAACAAATTAAAAAGTTGAATGAGAATGAAATTGAAAAAAAATATAATTTCATAAATTATCTCAAATAAAATAAATAATAATCAAAATAATAGAGATCAAATCTAAAAATTAAAAAAAAAATGAAAGGTGAATAAATTAAAATAATAATAATTAACATTTCATAAAATATTTCAAATAAAATAAGTAATAATAAAAAAAATAAGGACCAAATTTGATAGATAAAAAATTTCAATAAAAAAATGATAAGAAAAAAACAAATAGCAATTATAAAAATAAGGACCAAAATTAATATAAAAATTAAATTTTAAGAGATGGAATTGAAAAATAAATATTCAAAACAAATTATATATAGCAATCAAAAGTTTGAAGATCAAATTTAATATAATCAACAAATAATGACATTTCTAAATTTTTCACAACTTCCGGAAAGTGTTTTCCGCCCAAATTTTCCGGAATACACTTTCTTGAAAACCAAGCCAAATTTTTCTTTGACTGGAAAGTGTTTTCCGTTGACCAACTTTCCGGAAGACAAACAAACAGAAGAAAGTTTGGAAAGTAGTTTCCCGGAAAGTGAATTCCGGGAAACAAACACAACCTATATTACTTAGTTGTATTGATAATATACTCAATAAAACCAGGAAGATGATACAATTAATAGCCCATCAATTTAAATTGAAAAGAATCACGCATAAAACCAGAAACAAATAACAATCCTTTCTCCTACAACATTAGAGGGCACATCAAGCAAATCAGCCTGCAAACTGAGAAGCTTCCTTTGACATCAAATAGCCACATTACAACACCTTTTTTTAATGGCATTATTCAAGCATGAAACAAGTGAAAAATAACGGACCCATAACTCACTGACAACAGATGCCCTATCATACACTAACCCATCCTGTACAAAGTTAGTGGGGAATGGAGAAGATTCCTCAGTCAGAAACCAGTGCAGAGACCCACTACCGCGCCTCCCTTTAATGATCTAAGCCAGTGGAGGATCCTTTGACTGGTTTTCCAAATTGACGAAGCTTGACTACCTCTGACTACCCCCATGCATGAAGCTCTCATCCAGATCCAACCACCTCCCCCTTCCTGCAAACAAAATCAATGGACATCCCTGAAGATCTCCTCACATTGCCAAGTGTATCCCATGCTCCAAACTGGCCCAAATGTGATCTTCCATGTTGACAAGCACGTGGTAAAAAATACAGCCAAACAAGGAAAAAATGCACAGAGATCTTATTCACAGAAGCTCTTTATCGTAAAATGCAAGAAGTTGCTTGACGTGATTATGCCAAGCAGCAACATTTTGTCCATCAACTGTAACCCAGTCAACAACAGTAGACGCTGGTTGCTCCCACCACTCGTCGAGCTGCAGAACAATGTCAAGGATTTATAGCTAGATTTAGAGCAAAACAATTAAGCAGCCAAAATTACAATTTATGGAATTCTAGGCGACGAACTTCTGCAATTAAATGCATACATTTGAAAGATAACCACAATTAACAGAACTGATCAAATCTTTCCATCACTTTTAAAATGAGTAACAAAAGAAAAGGATGAAAAAATAGGAGTGAATGAAAAGGCGCACAGGAAGGGGCGGGGAAAAAAAATCACCACCACAAACCTAGACGTTAGGATATGAACCGTATTGTGACGCAAAATAACAATTGAATCCAAATATAGCAAGCACTTTTAAGCAAAGTCAGGAATTGTTAACACAACCTTGTGAGTGATCCTTGATAGGCAAGATCCTTCTTTTATAACAAAATAAAGAATTTTATCCTTTGATTTAAGATGCAGAAACAAACAGCATTTATATTTGCATAAGCATTGTGTGAGGCAGTTATTTCTGGATTCCCAACCTCTGTCTGGTTAGCTCTGGGAAAAATAAATGTTGCCCCTAACCATGCACTTTATTTAAGGATTAAGATGAAATACAATAAATACCAGTGCCAGTGCATGGACACAAATCAGTCCATCTAATCTTCTTTATCTTGAATTTAACATTGTTTCATAGTGCCTGTTCCTCACTTTGGATTCTTAAACATATTACACTTTGTATTTTATGGAGAAAAAAAATAGAATAGAACTTTTGATGAAGAGAGAAAAAAAGCAATGCAAAGTTGAGTCATGGCATCCTCGAAAACAGCATACCATATAACTGATAGGTGCTCTCCTGTCAGTTGGGATGTTCACTAAAAATATTCTCCTACAAGCTCAGTAGGCAAATTAAAAAACATAACAATAATAAATAAAAACCCCATGGCAAAGTAATTACTGAGATGGATAGTGATTTCAAAATCCCAGAACTCCTTCCTGTCCAAACATGCCAAATAGAAGTCAACTCCAGGCATCTCTAAGAAGCCTTTCAGAGTTCCTCCTCCCACGTCCAAGATGTGAATGAATAGTATATCCTTAATATTTGACAACATTCCTTTCTTATATCCACCAAAACCAGCAAAAAAGTCCATTCTGCATATCTCACGCAATAAAATAATGCAATGAAAAGGTGGCGACACCAAAGGCATGTAACTCCAATATCTCAAGATGATGTTTTATATGTCAAATGCACCTCCAACATTTTATTTTTCTTGGCCTTAGAAGCAACCTAAGCCTTCCAAATTTGATTCACCAAAAAAATGGCTAGGAACGAGTGTTTTTCCTAATGCAATGACACAAGGCTCTCCTTTTCTCACAATCTCAACTTTCTAAACAACTGAATGAAAGAAAGAAAAAAGGTGGTTCCTCTATAACCATATGTATATAAGGAAAATCATGAAAAGACATGAGATATCATCCAAAGATTTAAGCCACATCCAATCCCAAAGCTACTATGAAAGACAATCTAAGTATATTTAAGTGATCCCAACAAGGTCACAGGTCAAGTTTGAGGTAGAAATTCCAGAAATTCACTTCATTAGAGTGTCATATACACTGAATACCACAGCAGGTCCCACTGAAGCACTACCTAGTAAAAGAGCCTAGCAACCTCAACAGCTACAGCAACATTATAACCATACAAAGCAAACATACTTCTGCAGACATCTTCAAAATGTGATTGAATGACATCATCGTCAATGTCCCTCCAATTTCAAATCAAGAATCAATAGTTTAAATGGATATTCAAGACATAACTATCTTCATTCAAACCCAATCAAAAATCTCACTTTCTCTCTCATTAACAAGATGCAGGGAATGCAAAGAGAAATCAATAAATTTTCAGCTACAGTAGTTACTCACCAAACCTCTCACGTATTTGCAATCTTCCAAACACTTTTGGGCATTCAAAACAGCACTCTTAAGCTCAGGTAACCATTTCTCCGAGACAATTTTGTCTTGCTCAGTGGCCAAATTCAAGCATAAATTCGTTGTCCTGCATGACACCAGCAAATGTGAAACATCTCATTATGTTAGGCAAAAAAAAAAGAAGTTATGGTAGGAAAGAAAATAGGATCTAGCTAACGGATGTCCTTAAGGCACCCTTTGAAAGATTATTTACTTGTGATCTAATTGTAATAATTAGGTAATTTAGAATTTCAAACTTTTCTTTATCCAATAACATTACAAATTCAAAAAAGTTATCTTATATCAGATGATTCATGGCATGGTAATGGTTATTACTAATTTAAACTTATCTAGTCATCACAACATTTACTGTTAGTTATCATAGCTAGTCTATTAACAAGTGCCTCAAGGACACTTGTTAGCTTTTCCTAAAGAAAGTAAAAGAGAAACCACATGCATGTCCATGTGATCTAGATGAGTGTTTGCGTGTGTGTGTGTGTGTTAGAAATAGGGATGCAAATGAGCCAGGCCGCTCCTGAGTCGCATGAAGCTTGGCTAACTGGACTCAGTTTGAGCTTGTTTGTTTAGGTATAATGAGTTTATTCAGGCCTGTTTTTAAAGCTCACTATACAAATGAGCTGAATTTGAAACCCAGTAAATTAGACTTCTAAGCAAATTTCTACAAAAGCTTGGAAATATGCACATTTATAAGCATGTTAAAATTTATAATGATAAACAACTAGTATAAGATTTCATAATCATAACATTATTTTTATGAAATAAAATTTAATAAAAAGATTTATCAATTATATGTGTTTTATATGCAGGAGTTGAGAAATGTAGATATATTTTGTTTAAAAATCTATGAAATAAATAATTATAAAAACAAGTTATGATATTGCAATTACATAAAATTTTCATTAGCATGTCAAAGTTGCTTATTTAAAGGCTCATTAAGCAAAGAAACAAGCCTAATTTGAGACAAGCCTGAGCCGAACAAATTTTAAATGAGCTGAGGTTGAGCCTCATGCTATAGGTTCATCATGAACATGACACAAGCTTGAGTCTTGCTATAATTATACAAGAAGAGCTCAAACACATCAAATCTCAGCTTCACTTGGCTCATTTGCAGCTGGGGGGGGGGGACAGAGCACATGTGACACAACATACTCATCAATCAGATAGTTTGGTCATTTACAATAAAGTCAGAAGTTAATTTTATCAAGGATAAAAATCAGGACAAGTTAGTCAGCTGACATAAATTGATAGAAATGAGAATCAAAGGGAAAGGTTTTCAAAGGCTAAGTCTAATAGAGGAGTTCAATGTCAATAACTGTGCAATTTAGAATAAACTTTGGTTGTCAATAAAGAAGAAAAGTGACAGCATAGAAAACCTTTACTCAAAATGAAGACCGTTTGGATAACTACAATATCACAGTATAACAAACATGCACAAGTTCAGCTGTACCTTTCATATTCTTGTTGAGAACGGTATGCATGGTTCAACAATCCATGACCACTTTCAACAAGATCATGCCGAATATGGACCAGATTGATTGCCTTTGCCAAGTCCTCTAAAACACTTGCCTCAGAACCACGAAGTTTTAAACAGAACTCAAGTGACTCTAAAACTGATGCTAAACCAGCATCTGAACCCTCCAAACCTATTTGTCAATTGCAAGTCATTTGATTTGAACATAAGGAAATAAAATGAATGCTCATACTTAGGATATCAGGGCACTGAATGCATTTCCAATTTATTTTTATTTTACAAAGTTAGACCAAGTTATCGTCAGCAAAATTATATGCATAAAATACAACGTGAAGTTCTTTTAGCAGGCTCAGTACTCAGAAATGCATGTAGAACAGATCAGATTGCAGCTAGTTAGAAGAAGTAATCAACTCACTCATTTCCACTAAATATATTGCCAATGCTCAAACAAAATGAAAGTATCCACATAAACATTCAATTCATCATTAAAGCAGTGACCAAGGCACAATAGTTCTTATTTAAACAACTATTGCTCGAAGGATAGTTGAATGGTATGCATTCTTGATGGTATTATTTATCTTTGCCTTCAACAATAACTATGACAAAAATCTTAACTTTGAATGTAGTCAACACAAGCTTTGATGGACATTCACTGCAAGAAACATCCTATGAACCTTTTTATTGAAAAGTTGATATTAGGATATCATAGAAAAGGCACAATTATTTCAAGCTATGAACATGTCCAGCCCTTAACCAAATAATTTTTTTACTATTCAAAGATTCTTCATAATTATTGGTCTTTTACTTCAGTAAGAGAGAGTCTACGCTAATCTTCCAACTTGTCAGATGCATCTATTTAAAAAATAAATAAATAAAACTATTTTTATGGCACAAATCCTTCCAGTGGATCCCTGACAAACAGATGTACCACCACCTAACCTCAGATATCACACCTGACACCCTACCCAAAAGCCATCCAAAACGATATACTATGACAAGCTTCAAAACTTCTATAGACAAGCAAGAACTTACCAGCAGGATACTGAAGGGCAGCAGACACACGACATATTGATGGAATTGCTGATGGATCCCTAGCGCCAGCTCTTGCTGTCAATAAAGCAGCATTCTTCTCCGCGGCGGCAACAGCTTCAGGTCCTGTCGATCCATTAGAACCCATAGACTCCAGCAATGCCTGGTAGAATTAAATCAAAAAATAACTTTATTTTAGCATCAATGTACAGCTAAGTTCACTTCAATATTTGATTCCAGAAAACATGTTGCTGCAATTTCATAAACCTGTGGAGTTGAAGGAAGCATGTAAAGACTATTATCAGGACTTCGCGAGAAAGCATCAACTTCTTTATCAATAAGATCTTTTGCACTGTTTGCAATCTCTGCAGTAATTGTACATGCTGGAATAATAGTAGTTGATGCATACTCCCTTGCAACCAATGGCTGCTGTTTCCAGAATGCAGCCGCATCCTAAGAGGTGAATGAAATTATTACAAGTGTTAGGAATCTATCCAGCGACCACATATTTCATAGAGTTGATATAGGCTGAAATGCAATGATTAACATAAATGGCATGGTAGCATTCCAAGAATTAACAGCAAAATGTAACCCTTGCCTTCTGCCCACATCCATTTCTTGTGAAACATGGATAGCTTATTGGCTGAAATGGTAAAATTATCCACAAAGTTGAGTTTTAGCATACAAAAGGACAAGTTTCTGCTCTTGATTGACGCAGACAGCCAAAAACAATTACAACACATTTAAATACACACACCCATTCTTGTGAAACATAGAAAACTTAATGACTGACATTAATATTATTGGCATGGTTAAAACACACTCGCAGTAGTGATCTCTGTGAAAAAACATTGGACCTGCGAGGCTTCATTATTTATTCTGACTCGTGAATTAATAATAGCAACAGTTGTATGATGGTTAAATCAATGTCCAACAAACTACCACGTTGAGTTCTTCAAAAAAATTCAAGATCAAATACCTCCATGATAACCTTCAGTAGAGCAGTATATATTGCTTCAAGTTCAGATCTCCGTGCATCAAACTCTTCAATCTTCTTCCACTTCTTTCTCAAAGAATCTTCAGCCTCTTTCCTCTCTGCACACAATTTATTTAACCGTTCGATTTCAGACATCAATGTATTCAAGCTTGCCCGCAGTCCAGCAGCTTCTCTCTCTTTGCCCCAAACCTCCAGCTGAACAGAAAATATTGGAGTTCACAATTTTAACATGTATCTTTAACATGGTGAGTGAATTACACGTGTATTCGATAATAGAAATATATGGCACAAGTGCATTCTGACATCTTAGATGTAAATTTACAGCATTATGATGTATTGGATGGAAATTTACAGTATGTTTAATTGAAGTTCCAATGGTATCACACTGAAGAACTATGAATTTGAACCTCAGAGTGACGCTGCTGAGATCAAGTGCAACCAAAATGGATTGTTTATGGGTTGATCATGAGGTTTATTAGTTCTCCTTCAAGAAAATAAGTTTTTGCGCATGAATGACCACATACTAGTTAGAAGCACTATTATTGATGTGAAAATCTCAGAGCAGGAAAGAATGAATGGTTCTAGATATGGTAAAATTGGAAACCAACAATTTTTCATGCCAAGTATATCTAAAATTGCAATCTGTAGGACAAAGTGAAGGAACCGCTTGATGAAATACTCAAACAACAGATTAGTTTCAAAAGCAAGGGTGCAAATCCAACATTTCAGCATAGCACAATTTAAGGAACCTTGGTAATCATTAACTGCAAAACAAAGAAAGCAATTACCTCAAATTGCCGCAGACTACCCATGTTCTGTGCTGTGACTCCAATACCAGCTGCGGGGGAAGAGACCACATCACCAGTTCCATGCAATCGTTTTAAGAGATTTTGACCCAAGTCCCTGGCTTCTGAAGCTTTATTGAGTGCATCTTCAGTGGCCAGAAATTGCTGAACATGGGCTTTCTATTAACAACCAAACAAAACAATGTCAAATGAAATGCTCCAGATGCAAGAGAGCAGATATGAAAGCAATAGCATAAAACAAGAACAGGAACAAAACTATCAAATGCACAAGCACCCACTATATATCTTTTTACAAAGGTATAAGTTTTGCACCCAAACCCCTTAATCACAATGGCATAATAACTTAAAAGAAGGGGAGATAGGAAAAAAAATCAAATAAAAGGATAGATTTAGAGAAAACAGATTTTATCAATTAAAATATATTAACCAGTTAAAAACAATAAGACTATTTTATGCTACTGCTTTATATGAAAACTAAAAAGGTAAAAATGTAATACAAAAGCCACCATCTACAAAGGAAGAAAACCTGTCTTTCCAGAAGCTGATTCTGAGATCCTCTATAAGGCATGTCCGTTCCAATCATCCCATTGCCATAAAGTTGATGGTGCAATGGTGAGTTTGCGTCAGTAGAAGAAATATCCATAACTCTGTTGTTTTCATATTTGTATCTGATCATGCAATTTAAAATTATTGATCAAGTAAAAGGAACATTCATGTCAACAAAGAAACCATAAATTTATACAACTGGCATTTACAGGAATAAACAGCAACAGGGTCCACTAAGGAAGAATCACAAAGCAGATAACATATTCTTTAATGTACCTTCCATGTACTATGGAAATAACAAGAACAAGTATTAACTATAGCATCTACATATAGCAAAAGTCAGTCTTTTGCATGTAAATACAGCATGAATGTGTGGTGCGTGTGGTCCTCAATTTGAAGAAAATAAAAAATATCGCTTTGATGCAGAAAGTCAATATTCTGACTAATACCTCATCAGAAACAACTCCAAAACAGACTGTATCACATAATTGCCTTTGTTGATTCACAATCTACTAGCTACACATACACATTAGTAGGAAAGTCCAGCTCTGGTTATAGGAAGGAGCAGAGCGAGAATGTGATTAACTATAGGCCATTTTGCATGTTTTGTAATGGCAACAACAAAACATTTATCTTGCAATTCATTGCGTCTTATCTTCATCACATGCATTAGAAGACCAAACTCCCATTCAGGATGTAATCAATTATGCATAAGTGCACATTTAACACATACAGAATGATCAAATGAATTACAGCGTCCAAACAATTATTACACACGTATCAAGAAATTTTGGTGTGACAGGGTAAATGGCCACTGCAACAATCTGAGGAAATAATGGGAAAAAATTGCACTTGCATGAAACAACATGAAATGTTAAGAAAATGCTAACATACCTTAAGAGTTCTGCATCAGCTCTAACATCAATTTTTTCAATTTCTCTAGAAACCAAAGTTTTCAGCCGTAAAGTGTATGCAGTAATTGCCCGAAGTAAATGAGGAGGATTCTTCAAGCAATTCACAATAACAGTTCTAACATCATCAGGTATTTCCCCATCAAAATCCATGCCCAACTTGGCTGCTTCTGATTGAGGATTCAAATGAATACCACTTCCTTCATAAGCAGGAAAGGAGTTGCGTATTCTCTCGGCCATATAATCTGCAAGAGATTCACATGCCTTCCGGATATTTCTTTCCCAAGTTGTTTCAATAAGAATGAGATCATCAGCAGATTTAGTTCCCTTAACAGTTGAATAAACTGCTTCCTTGTCACTGTTTGCACTGTAGCTGCTAACTTCTTCAAGAGAACTGTCAATGTTAAACCTTTGAGCATCCCTTGCTTGATTAACATATTGATGAAGACGTTTATGATACTCTGCAAAAATTCTTGCTGCCTCATCACATTGTTGGTCATAAGCCTCCAGCATGACCTGCTTGTGCCTGCAGCACAAGTGAGCACACATTAGTAAGGGAAACATCACAAGGGTTTGGATGGATTACATCCTTGTCAAAAGGATCCCTTCTCAAAATTGTTACTCGATAAAACAAAATAAATCATTGCCACTGCCTAATTGTCCTATCCCATCAAAAGGTGGGGTTTGCAGCTTCCAGACATCATTAGATCTCCAATGAATATAATCATGTCAGACTGTGAATTGCTATACCTTTCCAAAATTATTGTAAGTTTAATATCAAGTTTTAAAAATGCGCTTAAAATAATTATCATTTGAAAGGAAAGGCCTTTTTGCAAAGCAGAAAAATGTTGACTTCTACTTTCAACCAAGAACTGCCATATCATTGAAATGGCCATGTACTTTATATCCGAGTAAACCAAATTTCTCCTAAGGAATTTATAGAATGAAGTGAGAAATATTTTAATTTCAGAGGAACAGCATGGTCCATAGCAACGCAACAAAAAGCAAGAGGAAATGATGCATTACTAATCCTACAGTTGCGATATAAGACTTCAACCAAATTTGTATGACGAACAAAGGAACAACAATAAACTGGTGCCAACCGTCAATAGAGGTATACAAGCTTAGGAATCATCAATAGAGACAGAATTCAAGATATTGTGGCTAACACGCCCTCTTGAACTAGAAATGAGAGGTTTCACGGTAATTTCGAGCAGCATAAACAAACAAAATTCTTGCATTCTTCACTATATATGCATAAAAAAAACATGTTAACAAGCAAACCTATTCTTAGCACGCTCATCAAGCATACGCTTCCTCTCGGCCTCCTCCCTCGAAACCTCAATCATTCTAGCCCTTAAATCCTTCCTCTGCCTCCTAACAATACTCCTCAACCTCTCAACCTCTTTTGCTGCTATCTCCCTCTCTTGCAATGCCACCTCCCTACTCTCCGCAGTACTCGACCCACCCCCACCCTCCCCACCCACCTTCTCCTTCCTCCTCCCTCCTTTACTCCTCCCCTCGTCTTTCCCAACATTTACCAAACCGCCACTCTCCTCACCACCACCGCCATGTACCAATATGTTCTTCCTTATATTCTCTACTGTTTTCTCCGATTTCACTCTCTTTATCAGAAACCCCCAAACGGGTATCATATTTCCACGACAAATCTTCCTTATGGCATCAATTGAAGGCAATTGAGATTTGCTAGTGGCCGCACTCTGTGGTCCTAATGGCCTATACCGCATCTCCTTGTGCAGCCACTCTAGTATGCCCTCTGGCTGCGCTACCGCGCTCGATGACCCCTGCATTCTACACAATATTTCGATACCTTCAACACTGAATTCTACTAGGACGACAGCAGCATTCTTCCAATTGAGACTTGAGACTAAACCCTAATTCCAATTACACACAACTAGATCTAACAAAATGCCAGCAGATTTGCTTGCAAACCAAAATATTGCAGAGAGAGAGAGAGAGCTATGGGGGTTTTTTCCTGCTTGTTTATGATTATTTTAGGGTGTTAGGTCGGAAAAGTTTAAAAATAGAGGCCCCCCCCGCTCTTTAGTTTTTTGTTTAATTAAGATATACGGGGAGTGATTTGTATTATTGGTGTAATTATCAGTCCTTTTCTTTCTTCTTTTTAAATAAAATATTTATTTTTCTTTATTTTATAATATTTCAAATTTCTTATCAATTTAAAATATAAAATACAATTTTTAAATGTTAAACCAACCAGATTAAACACAGAATTTAATGTTTTTTTCTTGCAACACGGTAATTTGCTAATTATTATATTTACATGTTTATTGTTTCTATAAATTCCAATAAAAATATGACCGGGGAGATGAAAGTGGTAATAAAAACATTCATTTAAAAAATATAGAAGGTGCTTCGGTAGTCTGGTTAAGTTTATTTTTAAAAATATTTTTTAATATTTTTTTATTTAAAAAAATAATTTAATATCATGAAAATATTTTAAAACTATTAAAATTTGTAATTTAAAGTAAAAAATAAAATAAAATCATTTTTTTCCAAAATCATTCTTAAAACGCAATGTCAAACACCTTTTAAGGTTCAAAAAATTATGGGAGGCAATTATTTTTATTTATGAGAGAGTATTTTTAAAATATAATGTCAAATACCCCCTAAGATTCAAAAAATTATGTGAGGCAATTACTTTTATTTATGCTAGGAAATCCGTTTCCGGATAGCATATTTTATGGGTTCAGGTAAGCGAATAAAATATCGGTTATTCCAAACTCTTATAAGAGGTTCATATCCTGACTAGAATTTGAGACTTGCTGTGCATATCACAAGTTTTTTATCATCATGTCACGCTTCCTAGAGACTATGGGAGGCAATTACCCGTCTTCTTTATTACCTAGATTTGTAGTTTCATGATTTTTTAAAAAATTTATTCTTAATCATTAAAAAAAATATTTTTAAAATAATAATTTAATCTCAATTATTAACACCTAAAATGCACTTTCATTTATTAATATTATGTAAATTCTTTGTCAGTCACTGCATTTCAAAAGTGCTTTTAAAAAAGTAAAATAAAAATTCTTTTACATTCTAATTTTTTTTGATGTATTTATATTTTACATTTTAATTTTTTTGATGTATTTATATTATTTTTGTATGTTAATGTTAAAAATAATTTTTAAAAATAAAACAAATGAAAGGGGTTTTAAATGCATTTTTGCAGTAAAAAAATAATAATAATTAAACAAAACCAAACAAAGAAAAAAATAGTAATTTTAAATGCATTTTGATCAAGAAAGTAAAAACAAAATAGAAGATCATCCCGTACAAAGTGTAAGGTCCATGAAAGTAGGAAATAAAATAAAATTCAGAAACAACGAATTTCTAAATAACAGAGATAAAAGGATTTCGTGTTGGGTAGATTGAGAATGATTTTGAAAATAATTTTGTTTAAAAATATATTAAAATTTATTTTTTATTTTAAAAAAATTATTTTTAATTTAAAATAAATAAAAATATATATATTTAAAAAAAAACATTATAAAACACTAATTAAACAAATTCCAAAATCGGGAAGAAGAAGATGAGAGGACATGATATGGCAGCGGAGAATGATGGCAGCAGATCTATCATGGTGATTTGGTGGATTCGCGTCCCCACCTCCCATCTTTTCTGAATTTCAATGTAAAAAAGAAAATCCACTTAAAAAACAATGTAAAGTTTTTATTTTCATGATGTCATCCAATCCCATATTTTTATTTGGAATAGATTTTTACTAGTTTCGTATAAAATAAGATTTTTAAAGTCTAATTATAAATCAATAATTTTATGCATGTATTTGATTAAATTCTTTGAGAACCATCCATGCCAATATATATATATATATAGGATTAATTGTGTGTGTGTTTTTTATTATAATATAAATTTAGTCAAAATAATAAATATGTGCAGAATTAATGTGAAATAAAAGTTTTCTATAAAATATATTAATTTTAAATTGATATAAATTTATCTGTTTGGTAGTTTTTAACATAATAACCAACATAAATTATTATCATCATTAAAAAAACAAGAATATTCTGATATTTGAATTATTGAATTCATTGTATTAAGATCAGTTCATTTTATAATTCAATTTAAATCACATTTAAAAATAAAATATAAATTATAAAAAGACTTGCAATAATCAAATAAAAAATAAATAGTTAATTTTCTATCCATAAAAAGATGAAAACATAAATTAAAAATTCATCCCTATGTTGCTGTCATTTTTATTACTATAACAGTTAAAATTATTATCAACATTACTGCTCAAACAATTAAAATAATTAAATTACTCTAAAAATAAAAAAAATAAAAACATTTAAAAAAATAAAAAATAGTCACTAATATTATCATTATTATTGCGGAAAAAATAAAATCATAAAATTATCTTATCCGAAAAGTAGATAAAATAACAAAAAACACACAAAAACAGAAGAATAAAGGGAAAAAATGAGAAATATTAATTTTAAAATTATCACCAACATAAATTAAAATTTCAGAATAGAACCTAATAAAAATAAAACCTTGAAAAAAAAAGAATTGAAAAATAAATAATCTAAAAGAATAAATGAATAAATACATACATAAAACAAACAATGTCCAGACATTCTGTTTTTAATGTTTGAGATAATTTTCATGTGCTAATGTTAAAAATAATTTTAAAAAATCATTATTATTTTAATATATTTCTAAAAAATATATTTTTTTAAAAATCAATCACATTTCCAAGCAAAATAAAAAAATATTTCATACAAAAAAACAAAAAAAAAACATAATCAACAAAAAAACAAAAAAAACTGTAAAAAAATTGGATTCGATTAATCGTGGTGTTCTTAAACTAGTCTAAACACCCCCAATTGTAAAAAAAACAAATAAAAAAATCTATAAGTGGAAAAAAAATAACCAGCAAAAATAAATATTTTATGGGAAAAAAAAGATAAGAAATGTAAAAATTTATGCATGGTAGGATTCGAACCTGCTTTTTTGCATTGGATAGTCATATTATAACATGCTTCGGACCAATTAGGCTAGCTCAACATATCTGCCACAGCTCACGAAAAATATATATTAATACTAAATTTTATTGTGGACAAAATAAAAACCGCTGAGAGTGGGATTCGAACCAACACCCTCTCGGAAGATAGCCCTAATATCCACTCCTTGGACTAACTCGGCTACCTCAATGTATTGTTTATAGTTGTCGATAGATTACATTAATAATAAGTTTTACTATGGATTCGAACAGTAAAACTGGGACGCGTTTTATATATATCTATAATATATTTTTTGATCAAGTAAAAAATATCATCATGAATCAAAATTTTGATACTTATACATAATAAAATATAATAAAAATCACATGTTAATAAAAACATATGTAAGATTTCAACCTAATTTTTAACAAAATAGCTACAATGAAACATCTTTTTCTTAGTCTTTGAATAATAATTCTTCTAAAAAATATAAAGAAAAAAATCAATTACAAAAGAATAAAGATAAGAACAAAAAAAATATAAATAGGCTAAGTGTAGAGTGATAAATATTTAAAGTGTAAAACAAATCCTAGAAAAAAGTAAAAAATTATTACAAAAAAATAAGAAAATAAAAGAAATTGTGATAAATTAGCCAAATGTAGATGATAAAATAATCAAATATAAAGAGAGAGAAATACAAGAATTTTTTTTTCTAAAAAGAAATTACCACAGGTATAGTAAGAAACAAATTATAAAAATTATAATTATATTATTTCTACATGAAAACACTGTTTCACTTTAGCACATGTACTATTTTACTCGCACTTCATTAAGAGTAGAATAATTTTTTTATTATGATATTTTCTTAAAAAAATACCATTGAGAATTGAATCTTCATATATTTTTGAAAATTATGATTTAGTTACAAGTAAATAAAATGTTGTTGCTCAAAAATTTATATTTTTTATAGTGTAAAAAATTATCACGTGATGATTGCTTTTTAGTACTTACAAGAGGATTCTTTGACATTGAAATTAGTAATTATTAAAAGGAAAGAAGAAATAAATACAATTATAAGCATATAAATTTAAAAAACAAAGTGTTTGTTCTTATTTTGATGTAATAAATATTATAGTGCTCAAAAATATATATCTCTTGAGGCTTGAAGTTATGAACCTCTTCTCTGCATGGTTTAAAAGTATTTATACTTTTCAAATCTAATAATTTGTTTTTTTTAAAAAGGTAAAGGTGTGTTTTTTCAATGTAAATTTCAATAAAGTATAAATATTTATGTCATTTATAAGATACAAATAACCTCGATATTAATATTAATAAAAAACAAATATTTTTATATTATTTTCCATAACATTCTATGAAAAGAAAAGATATTAGGATTTTTCCTTGTTCTTTGAGGATCCGAGAATGAAAATGAATCCTTGCAGATTGACATTTGTGAGAGGTCTCCCTCGGCACCTAAGCTCAATGTGTTACCTGAATTCATGTCAAGTCGAGTTCATCATAGGACAAGTTCTTGCGGAATTTAGAGGCTATTTGGATGATTGGTGTAAATCGCGTTTCACCAAAATTTATTTTTTTTTCAATCGAAATGATTTTTTTGTGTTTTTAGATCATTTTGATATGTTGATGTCAAAAATAACTTTTAAAAAATAAAAAAAATCACGAGTTCTAATTTCATCATAGAACAAATTCTTGCGGAATTTAGGTTCATTGCTTACCCGACACTATGCCAAGTTGAGTTTGCCTTAAAGCATGCCCTCTTGACACTTTGAACTAGGCTTTAGTAATTCTAGTTTTACTCAGGGTATTTTTGAAAAAAAATTAAATTTTTATTTTTGTTTTTTTATTTTAAACTAAGTTTGGTGGTGCTTTAAAATTATTTTCTATGTTGATATAAAAAATAATTTTTAAAAAATAAAAAATATATTTTTAAACAAAAAATCACTTTAAATACAATTACAACCATTCTTCTAAACAAACATTTAATATAAAAAGAAAAAGGGGTGGAAGAATTACCAAGTACATGTAATCATCATGCCCAAATGACATCAACACATTACTTCAAAAATATTTTTATAATATAGATATAATACTCTATATATATGTATAAACACAAAAATTCCAATCTAAAATTAGCAAAGACCAAATCTTTTAAAACAGATGAAAAAAGATCGGGGAAGAAAAAGAAAGCAAAAGAGGCAAAGAATGTTTTTAGGGTAGCAGCTTTTATAAGAGAGAAGAGGGAGAGAAAACGGCTAGGGTTTGCGATTTTCAATTAATTAATTATTAATTAAATCATACCTCGAGGAATGTCTGTTGATTTATTACTCTCTTGTTATATACACAAATGGACGTTTATCTATGGGAAATACTCCTTTTTTTCTATTGTGTTATTTTCATTTTGTTATGGTCAACTGGTTATGCCCAGCAAGAACATTTTGTTTCTGTAATTATTACTGGAATGCCTTTATAATTTTGAACGTGCATGATGTAAAATTTTATAACTTTATGATTTAATATCAGTTTAAGAGTATAGTTGAAGTTATTTTTGAATTTTTTTTTTCCTTTAGAAATGCATTAATATATATATATATATATATATTAATATCAGTTTAAGAGTATAGTTGAAGTTATTTTTGAATTTTTTTTCCTTTAGAAATGCATTAATATATATATATATATATATATATATATATATATATATATATTTAAAAAAATTATTTTTAATATCAATGTATGAAAATAATTTTAAAATATTAATTTTTTTAAATTTAAAATATAATTTTTTGAAATTTTTTAAAAATATTTTTAAAATAAAGTTTTGAAACACAATGACAAATACCCATTTAATTATTTTTTGACACCCCAAATCCTAGGGAGAATCGCTATCTTAATAACCTTACTTTCAAAACTGGTTTTTATTTGGTAAAAAATACATAATATCATACTCGGATACATTGTATTTCTATGTTAGATCCTCTCTCATATTTCCTTGTGTCTGTTAAATTCTATCCTTTGTATCTAATATAAATATATATATATATATATATACACACACACACACACACTAATTAATATAGGTTACTGGAGATTATAACAGTCAAATTATTATTTTATCTCAATCAAATTATTATTTTATCTTTCATGCTAGAAAATTGCACACTTGGATAGGGAGTATTTTTAAATTATTTTGGGTTTTCTAATATTTTTGTTTTAAATTACACAAAAAAGACAAAAACAAAAACCTGAAATGGGGGCATTGTGGTACTTTTATTCTTGTTTTTTTCGTGATTATCACTGAATCAAAGGGTGTCTAGATAATTTGAGGTTTTAATTTTATTTTTTTTAGAAACATTGGAGACGTGTCATACAAACACACTCACGCCTCGTCGCGGGCGGAATCATATTTTTTTAACATAAAACAATATTTATTATGTATAATTTTCTTTATCATAACATAAATTTAGATAAAATAATAAATTTGTATATAATTTTTATGAAATGCAAGTTTTCTATAAAATATATAAATTTTAAATTGATATAAATTTATCTTTTTAGTAGGTTTCATTAAAATAACCAGTATAAAATAAGTAGTAATTTTTTATCTACAAAAAGACTAAAACAAAAATTGAAAATATATCTTTATGTTATTGTCATTATCATGATTACAACAGTTAAAATTATTATTCATATTACTATCAAAATAATTAAAATAATTAAATTACCCTAAAAAATTATTAAAAAAAAGCAAAAGATTTATAAAAAATAGCAATAAAAAACCAATCACCAAAATTATCATTATTATTGCGTAAATAGTAAAATCATAAAAATTATTTAATCCAAAGAACAAATAAAAATAACAGAAAACAAAAAAAAATCAATAAAGGGAAAAATGAAGCAATATTAATTTTAAAATGACTACCAATTTAAATTCAAATCTTAGGATTGAACCGATTAAAAAAATGCCAACAAAAAAAATATAAAAAAACTAAAAATATAGATATATAAATACGAATAAAAAATAAACATTGTCTAAGAATTAAAATAAAATAAATTAATTAATATATAAAAAACCTCCAATAATCAAATAAAAAAATAAATAGTTGATTTTCTATCCACAAAAAAATGAATACATAAATTACTGTCAAAACAATTTCAATAATTCAATTGAACTGAAAAATCATTAAAAAAAATGAAAGATTTTTGTATTAAAAAAAATAACAAAAATTATCATGATCATTGCATAAGTAGTCAAATCATAAAAATTATCCAATCTAAAGAACAAAAAAAAAGCAAAAAACAAAAAAATGAACAAAAAGAAAAAAGGAGCAATATAAATAGTAAAATGATTATTATAATAGTTAAAATTATTATCAATATTATTATCAGAACAATTCAAATAATTAAATTGCACTGGAAAATCATTACAAAAAAGCAAAATATTTGTATAAAAAACAATTAAAAAGCAATCACTAAAATTGTCATTATTGTTGCGTAAATAGCAAAATCATAAAAATCATTTAATCAAAAGAATAAATTAAAATAACAGGAAAAAAAAATAAAGGGAACAAATGTGCAATATCAATTTAAAAATAATTATCAACACAAATTAAAATTTCAGTATTGAATCGATTAAAAATAAAACAAAAAAATGACAAAAATTAAAAGCATAGATGCATAAATATTAATACAAAAAACATAAAAAAAATGAATTAATACCAAATAAAAAATTAAAAGAATAAGGACCGAAATGAAAAATAACACATATAAAATTAATTCCATTCAAAGGATAAAATTAAAACAAAAAACAATTGGAGGACAAAAAATAAATAATGAAAATTGTTGCCATTTTATAAAAAAATCAAAAGAAGAGGGACTGAAATCAAAAAAAGGCGAATAAACTCGCGCGATGTACGGATGAAAAATGGCGAGTCCACAGTGCAATGTGCCTGTGTAAACAGTGTATTTATGCATAATGAAAGGGGCACCACGTTTATATTATAGGTAATATATGATGATATATATATCATCACTTTGAATTATATTTCTTTATAAAATAATTACTTGGATCCTTGTCTTCAAAACAAAAGTGATGTAGTAAAATTTGAGTCATTTACGTAATTTTAAGGGTTACGACGATCTGAAGAAGTATTATCACATTCAACGTCACGTGAGAGGATAATCAGAGGGTATTTGTTTGTTATTATGTTTTAAAAACATTTTAGAAAATTTTTTAATTTTATTTTAAATTAAAAAAATTAATATTTTTAAATATTTTAATATACTAATATCAAAAATAATTTTTTAAAAATAAAAAAATATTATTTTAATATATTTTAAAATAAAAAATACTTTAAAAAATATCTGCAATCCCCTTCCTCCCTGAGCGTTCTAATCTTGCGAAGACAACTTTTTGTACGTAAATATTGATAACATCATTAATGTTTTGGTAATAATCCATAAGTGAAAAAACAAAACAGGTCTAACATATTTGCGAACAGCAAATGTTTTGGTCATTGTTTTAAAACAGGATAGAATCATAGGGAAGTAAATACTAAAATCCTTTCTTCTCACCTTCAGAAGTACTGAGATAGCTATGGAAGGAACGTAAGGATTACATGAGAATCCAGTCATTAATTTGAATTCAATGAATATTCAGCAGAAATAATTAGCTTTACCTAATTACATAGTTAATCCAAAATTAGATAACGATATGAACTAGCACGTAGGACTGAGTCAGCAATTATCATTAATACGAAGGTCAACAGCTTAATCTTCCACGTTAATTATTTACTAATTTAGAAATCCAACTCGATCACACATGGAATTCAAAGATTAATATTTTAGCCAAGGACTTTTTATCCCTTATAAAGAACACCCCTCCTCGATCTAGGCATGCAACAGTTCTCGTCTCCAAACTAACGTTGTTTCAATCTTTCAAAGATGACTGTCATTCTCGAGAATCCTGCTGAGGATATAGAGCTATCTGGTATGTATCGATCTTCTCCTATTCTTTTCCCTGTAACCCTAATTCAATTTACTTATCTTTCGATTTTTTTTATTCTCCATGGATGCTGTTGGCATGCTAAAAGCCTAAAACTGCTGCTTCTAATTGATTATGACTGTTACCCCTTTTTTAAACTAGGCTTGCGAGAAGGACAGAAGAAGGAAATCCATGTCTGCCCCAGTGAGTTGGTGTCTGATGGTGGATTCACTATGCCAGATAATAATGCATTTGGCCAATCATTCAGGTAAAAACATGTTTTAATGTTTCTTGGATTTTCAGAAATCAATCCCGATCTTGTTCGTAAAGGGCATGCATGCATGAATATTCTACACAAATTGTGATTGCAGGGACTATGAAAACTCAGAAAATGAAAGGCACCAGATTGTTGAACAAACATACAGGCTGCAGCATATAAACCAAACATATGATTATGTGAGTAAATGTTAGCACATACCATATATATGTATAAGAACATTATATATATATAAATTATAACTCATGCTTCTGAACTTTGAATGGAAATTGATGCAGGTCAAGAAGACGAGGGAAGAATATAGCAAACTGAACAAGGCAGAGATGAGCATATGGGAATGCTGTGAACTTCTCAATGATGTCGTGGACGAAAGTGATCCTGACTTGGATGAACCACAAATCATGCACTTGTTGCAGTCAGCTGAAGCAATCAGAAAAGACTATCCTGATGAAGATTGGTTGCACTTGACTGCACTTATTCACGGCACGTATATCATATATAATTTCTTTAAACAATTATTGATTTCTCTCTGGTGTTAAATTTTAAAAAAATTATATCAATATCACTATATTTTCATGGGACAGATCTCGGAAAAATTCTCTTACTCCCTCAATTTGGAGGATTACCTCAATGGTCTGTAGTAGGTGAGCCCCTTTTGTTCAGCGATATTAATTTTTTGGGTGCCTTTTTTTTTCTTTTTTAAATTCAATATCCAATTTGCAGGTGATATATTCCCTGTTGGCTGTGGTTTTGATGAATCCAACGTCCATTATCAGGTGTTAATTTTATGCCAAAAACTCCATTTACTTAACGTGTATAACTTAATAATCCTGATTACGATAGAGATAAACATGGTCAAATTTGAAATGACAAATATCTACATATCGCAGTTCTTCAAGGAAAACCCAGATTTCAACAATCCAAAATACAACACCAAGAATGGAATTTACTCTGAAGGATGTGGTCTAAGTAATGTGTTGATGTCATTTGGGCATGACGATTACATGTACTTGGTAAATTCTTCCACCCCCTTTCTTTTCACATGAAGCAAGTATTGTTTTTAAAAATATTTTTTGTTTATAAATATATTAAAATAATATTTTTTTATTTTTTAAAAATTATTTTTGATATCAGCACTGAAAATTAATCTAAAAATACAAATAAAAATTAAAAAATAATTAAATTGTTTTAAATCTGTTTTTCAAACACATTCTCAAACACCCCTAAGTATATGTTGGGAGTGTGATTGATGTTGTTTTTAAAAGTGTTTTTTATTTAGAAATGCATTAAATTAATGTATTTTTATTTTTTTAAATCATTTTTAACATCAACACATCAAAATAATATAAAAATATGAAAGAAATTAATTTAAAATAAGAAAAATTATTTTTTTCAAAAACACTTTTAAAACACATTGTAAAACACCCCTAATAAGATATAAAAGATTAATTTGTTTAATTTCAAAGTATATTTATGAGGCCAAATTGCCAATAAAAAAACAATACTAAAGAGTATATTGATCTATGTTGCAGGTTGCCAAGGAGAATGGCACAACCCTTCCTTCTGCTGGCTTGTTTCTTATCCGCTACCACTCATTTTATCGTAAGAACTGCGATTTAAATTTAATTCTATTTGTTGCTGTGGATTTTATACTGCTATATTTAGTTTTAAAACGATGCTGTTTCCTTTCCACTTCTTATAATTAATCTTACTTCCTCTTTTTTTTTTTTATTAATTACAGAGACTAAAAAAACTTTATTTTATGAATTTGTTTTCTATTTTATTAAAATCTTAAAAGTGATATATTTTAAAATAAATACTCTTTATTTTTTTTTTGTGAAAAAAAGAGCATATATATTATATGGGGAATAAATTAAAAAGAAGTCACCTAAAAAGTTTTTCTCTTACAAACTCAATATGACATACTATAAATCATATATTATTTCTAATATTATGGTATTATTTTATGATGTATATATTTACTTTACGATCAAAGGTGTGTATGAAGAACTAAAAATATATGTTAATCGTGTATAATAATTTATATTTGACAAGGTAGATCCTCTAAAAATTCGAATCAAATGAAGATAAAATAAAAACTCTCCAAACATAAGTTTTCTCTCTCTCTCTTTCCTGCATATAATCTATTTTTTATTAGAAAATAATATAAATTATATATTGAAAATCTCACCTAAAAATTTAAATTTTTAGGTGAAATAATTTATTGATATAGTATCAAAATTTTATTGGTCAAACAGTTATAAATTTAAATCTCACCACCTTTATTTTATTTCATATAAATCAAATAAAAATTGGTGTTGACTTGTATACAAGTTTTAAGAGCAAAAAAATTTAATTTGAGAATATATATTAGAAAATAATATAAATTATATTTAAGAAATTTTGTTTAATAACTTAAATTTTTATACTAGATATTTTCTTTCCATTTTTTTCGTGTTAATATTATTTTGAAAAAGAAACATGAAAATAATTATTGTATTGTTTATTCTGTAGCATTGCACACGTGTGGAGCATACAAGAATCTAATGAATGAGGAGGATGTGGAGAACCTGAAGTGGCTTCAGATATTCAAGTGAGAGGCTAATCACCTTTCTTCTGTCTTGATACGTTAAACTCTAAACTTCTTTTCAAATCTATATTTTTCTTCTAAGCGATTTCTACCACAAAACCTAATTATGTGTGCAATATCATACTATACTATATACTATAGATTAAAAAATTATTTTATCAAAAAATTTAAGTTGTTAAGTGAAATCTCATGATATAATTTATATTATTTTTTAACAAGTCTTCTTAAGTAAAAATTCTTTAGATTAAAAACTTATAAAGACTTGAATAACTTTATACTTGATGTTTTATCAAATAGAATAAGATGATGAGTATCGAACGCGTGACTACTAGATTAATAAAACCCTAATATTATATTATTTTCTAATATTATAATTGTACAGCAAGTATGATCTCTACAGCAAGAGCAAGGTCCCCATTGATGTTGAGAAAGTAAAGCCGTACTATCTCTCCCTCATTGAGAAGGTGGGCATCGTTCTCCAACTTCCCAATCGATGATTTCTAGCCCCATAACGTATCATTCTCTCTAAATCGCACCCTTTTCTTCTTCTTTTTTGCAGTATTTCCCAGCAAAACTCAAATGGTGAAACCTTGCTCAATGGCAACAAGGTGGGTTGCATCATCTAGTTGTTTGGCAGATAAATATGCTGGAAATAAGTAGCATAGAAATGGGGGTCGAGTGTTCTGTGCTTCTAGTTTACTTGCCTTTTTTTTTTTTTTCCTTACCATGCACAGAGTTATGGGACAATAATTATCTATCGCAAGCCAACCTCCTGTACAGAACAGTAGAGGGATATATGTATTATATCATTTCCTCGATTTAATAATAAACGAGTGTGGTTTTGATATGATCATGTGAATTCATCTTTTTGTGTCTTTGATCTCTACAATTTGTACTAATCCACGACAAAGATTTTGGTTTTTATATTAATTTTTTTTCCTATCTGATATTCAAGTTTTAGTTTTTTTTAATGTGAGGAAAAACTTGTATATAAAAGCATATTTTATGGGTTAAGATTAGCCGTAATATTTTAGTTGTTTTATATTTTTATAAGGGAATAAACATGACTTAAATTAAAAATTTATTGTGCAAATTATAAATATTTTATTGTTACGCTATGCTCCATATAACAAAAATGATTATTTTTATTCAAAATCTATTCCTTTTTTATCCATAAACTAATACTTAGGATTTTTTAGTATCCAAATCCAAACCTTGTCAAGTTTCTAGTGTGATTTAAATTTTTTTTAATATACTTTTTCTTCAAAAATATATTAAAATAATATTTATTTTATTTTTAAAAAATTATTTTTGATATCATCATATTAAAATAATTTAAAAGCATACAAAAAAACTTCAAATGAAAAATAAAAATATTTTTTATTCAAAAATATTTTTGAAACAACAATACCAAACACCCCCTTCATCTTGTATCCATAACCCAACTTCTATACTAAACTATAGGTTAAATCACTCTCAATCCTTACAAACCCTAACCTTAAAACCCAAATTGTTTCCAGATTTTGTACCTATATATGATTATATAAACACAAAACACGGTTAACCCTTAACTTTAACGTCTCTTCAGGCTCTGCAACATGGATTTCTTCGATGGAATCAATAGCACCACCTAATACAACTCCATCTAAGCTACTCGTGCTAAACATACTCACTCAAAGAATGGTGTTGGTGTTGAGACTCTTCGTGGAGGAGAAATCCTCGTTATGTTAGAAGCTTGTATAAGTTTTGAGTTGGAAAAATGTTGATACGGGTTGTATTTGTCATCATTTGGGTCTTTTTTTTTTTAATAAAGATTAGCTTTTGATGGGGTTTTCGAAAGAAAATTTTGATTTTTTTATGGGTTATTAAGGGGATTCAAGAGAAGAGAAGGATTTTGTTGATATAGGAGAGAAAATTATAAGGATATTTTTATATAGATTGATATAAATACATTTTTTAAAAAAAAATTAAGATTATTAATTAATGTATTTCAGGTTATATTTAGGACTATTTGGGAGTGTAGTTGACATTACTTTTTAAAATATTTTTAGTTTGGATTTTTTTTTAATATTAGCACATCAAAATAATCTAAAAATAAAAAAAATAAAAAAAAAATAATTTTTAATTTTTAAAAAAATGGATAAACCAAAACTCATACCTAACTTGAATCTTAAATTCTTACCTTTGAATTTTATATGTGCCGAAATTGATCTTATAAAAAGCAATTATATATCCACAAATATCACTAAATTAAAATAAAATTGTCATTTACAATATCTTTTGGAATGACAAAAGCGTACACGGTTGACAACATGAAAAGGAGCATCTATGTTTTTTTGTTCGACATATTTTATAATGTGGTGAGTTTTGTTTTTTAATGTAAATGTAGATTTATTGTGAAGTGTGAAATCAATTTTTTAATATCTAATTTAAATAAATAAATAAATATGAGATATATTAAAATTATACGAAGCATCCAAAATTTTAAAGACAATAACTACATTAAATTATCCAAAAAAAGTATTTTAATAAAAGACTTTAAAATTAGATAGAGAATATTAAAGAGGAAGTGAAAACAAAATCGACTGAGATTATATAAGGATTTGGATTTCTCCCAATTCAATATCCAAAAAAACAATCAAGTATTTTTTGTAGACGGTATCTGAAGAATATTTCAGAATGTAATTAAGGTTATTTATAAAAATATATTAAAATAATATTTTTTATATTAGTACAGGAAAATAATCTAAAAAATATATTTTTTAATTTAAAATAAAAAATATTTAATTTTTCAAAAATATTTTTGAAACACGATATCAAATATTTCTCCATTCTAAATAGAGGGAAGTCACCACTTGGACTCAAATGGCGAACAAAAATTTTCAAAGAAAGGATAAAAAAATGTGTAGTTTGATGGAATATTTAGGGGGTGTTTGGAAGTTTGGTTACGGTTGTTTTTCAAAGTGTTTTTTGTTTAGAAATACATTAAAATAATATTTTTTTTATTTTTTAAAAATTATTTTTGACATCAGCACATCAAAATGATCTAAAAATATCAAAAAAATTCATTTAAAATATAAAAAATAAAAAATAAGGCAACCGCAGCCAAACACTGATTTGACCGCAGTGCCAAACAGGCACTTAACCATACAAATTTGACTAATTATTGATTTGGATTTCTCGTCTACTGAATTCTATCCCTGTGTTATTTTTATTTGAGATTACAGTCTGTGATGTGTTTTTTAAGAGTATTTTTTATATAAAAATAATATTTATTTTTATTTGTAATATTAGTATATTAAAATCATTGAAAAACAATAAAAAATTGAATTTAATGTCTTTTTTTAGAAATAAACACACGCACTTTTAAAAATCACAGAGAAATAAAAGTTACCACATTTCAAAATAAACCTTTAAATCAATAATTTTATTTTTAGTTATTATTTATATATATATATTAATATTTAATTTATCTAATTATATGTATAATTGTTTTTGTTAATTTTTATTTGCAAGTTTATTAACTATAAAAACATGTAAAGAAAAAACTTTTTGTTTGAAAAAAAATAGATTCATGGCGAAACACGTGGAATTACCTTGTACTTACGAGAACACAGGATCCCAATTCCCAACCCGAAAACAGAAGTGCCCTACATGTCGTCTAGTCATTCGCCACCTCATAAAAGTCATAAGAAACCACACCACCAAACTACACGTGTCAAACGAAAACTGGTGTATCACTATTAAAATACCCCTTTGTCCTTCATCGGCTCCACTCACTTTCCCTCTCATTCACCGACCGCATTTCAAATGGAACCTCACCTCCACATAGCATGACTGACAGCTCTGGCGAACTTCTTCGCCCAATCAATTTTGCACTTTGAAAAGTTTGGATAAATTATTTATTCTAGTTTCAATATTTTATAAATTATAATATTGAGTCCCTTTAGTTCTCAAAATTAAAGGAAGAAATTAATTTTAATTTCAATTTTTTTTTTATATTTTACCCCACAATGTGAGAGGAATGAGAGAAACATGTTGACATCCGTACTAGAAAAAAAGAAAAATATTTATTGATATCAATTCTAGCGACCAAAATAGTTAAAGTTGATGTCGATTTTTTTTATTATTATAAAGGGAACTCATATTAGGATTTTTTTTCTCTTTAAATTCTCAATAAAAAAAAAAATTGATCTTCGTAAGAATTTTGGATTCAACTTTATTTTGGTTTTAAGATTGTTTTTTATTTTTTATTTTTATAAGATAAGAAATGAGTTTGTCAAGTTTTATATATTGTTTTCTAGGTGTTTTAGGCAAATAATAGGTTAAGAATTCAGATTTTTGAATTAAAAACGATTAACATTGTTTGATTTTTTTAAAAAAATTTAGGACAAATGATCAAATTCAAAGAAAAAAAGAGCATTCGAAAACTACCTTATTCTTTGGAAGATCTATCTTATATTTGTTTTTAGGGAGCATGACGTGATTATAAAAAGTTTGAGATCTGCATATCAGGTTTCAAGTTTTAATCAGGATGTATATCTCTTATAAGAATCTAAAACAACTAAAATTTTACTTGTTATTTAAGTCTATAAAATATATTATCTAAAAATAAAATTTTCTCAAATAAAAAAAAAATTCTATTTCGAGGATTTTATGGTTCCACCATGCAAGAACTCTTAATTATTCTCTTGACCCTAGCAAAATATATGGAATGAGTTGACCTGACTTTTTAGATCTAGTAACGTTTAACTTTTTCTTTATTTTTTAAAAATATATTTTCTATTTCTTTAGATTTTTTATATGTTATTTTTTAATCAATACTTATCATCTCTTTTATTTTATTTAGAGAATCTCTTTTAAATTATGATTTTTGTTGTTGTTATGTATTTGTTTTTTAATTATTTTTTCTGATTTATCTATATTTTTTATCTTTTATATAGATGGGATTTATTTTTAAATAATATTTCTAATATGTGCAATACTGCATACTATTTTTTTTATTCAATTAATTTAAAGTATTTATGATTTACCTTATTGTTTGATAAGCCAATTTAATAAATAAATTTAGCTAACACAACAAAATAAATATCATCTTTTATAAAATTAAATATTTTGATTCACTCATATCTCTCAATTATATATAATTTTATTTATTTAATTATATATTCATGAACTTTTAATTTTTATTTATAAATCTTTTTAACTATAAAAAATAGTCAAGTATATATATATTTTTTTGTTTGAAATACAATTCTGACCCTATCCAGTAATAATTGATAAGATGACACAGAAATGTATTAGTATAGGTTAAAGCAACTATTCTTATATAATTATTATGAAGTGGATTGATTCTACCACCCACCATCAAAGGTACAGAAGAAAGACGAAGACATATCTTCCGTCCCGCACATTCAAAGCTTCTCTCGCCGAAACTGATATCGATATATCAATTCTCTTTTTCTTTTCAACAACTTGTATCAGCTCTTACAAGGTACTTTCTTTTTCACGTCCTTCTCAGATTCCTTTTCTCTCAAGACTTCAAAGCTGTCTTAAAACACATGAAAATCTCAACTGGGTGTCTTTCATTTTAATCATTCATGTCTGTTTTTGTGTTGATCCTGTTAGTTTTCACTTGGTGTTTTGATGGATCTTTGACATGATTGAGAAAGTCTTTTTTTTTATTTTTTTATCTTGGTGATCGTTTATGGGATGTTTGTGGAGGTCTGTCTCTTGGTTTCTCAATTTCAGTTTTTGACTTTTCAAAAAAATTTCTTTCTATTAAAAGAAAGAACCCCTTATCTGATTTTGATAGGAAGCTTTATAAAGAGCAAGCAAGGATTGCCATTTTTCTTCCTGGAAAAAGAAAGAAATATTTTGACGGACAATCCTCGGTTTTCTGGGAAACTTATCAAACCATTTGTTTTCATTACTACCACTTTAGCTAATTTGGTAGTTAATTGAAGATTCTTTGTACAGGTCATGCTCTTACAACTTGAATTTATTAATTAATTTAAGTCATTTTTTCCCATGAAAAAAGTCGTCTTTTAATGTCTGTGACGGGGTATCTGTCTGTGAAGCTGAAATATTTGAAGAAATCCACCTTCTTAATTTAGCTCTCCAATTTGCTCTAGTGATATCATTTTAGTGAATCTTTCTGATTTTTATTAGTGACACAATCTTTTTAACATGATTCTCTCCTGATTTACAGGCGGAAAAGTATTAAGCCCCACGAGTAGTTCAACAAAAGAAAAAAAAGGAGGAAAATTGGTATTTGGTAACTAAGACAAGGAGGATACTCCTACGAGCTTCGAGTCCTCTCTCATTCTTTATTTATTGTGCAAGAGAATACTTCTCGGTGCATATGGCCTGTGGCATTACTCTTTGTTGGTGATATTAGAGAATTGCTGTCGAGAGTGAGATTGGAACTAACACAATGGGTTCTGTTTGTTGCTGTTTGCATGCTGATGATTTTGAGGATTATATGAATCCTGAGAATTCTGAGTATAGAAACTGCATGTGCCTCAATAGCTTTGTCCAGAACTTCCTACATGTGGTATCCTTCCCCCCCTGCATTTCCTCATGGCAATAGGACTAGAGGTCTTATACGGCATATCATATATTACTATATTTTTTTATGGCTGTTGACTGGGTTTTTTCATTTAACCCGTGAGTTATAAAATGGATGAGTGAAGGAGTGTGAAGGAAAGAATGATGCCTAAAGATGAGAGGCATCTGCATTGTTTTGCTCCTGAATGTTGGTCCTTACTAGTTGACAAATTAATGATTGTTAAAGGAACAGATATTTTAGAGCTCTAAAGGAAGAGCTAAACACACCCATTAGCTGGTTAAGGTGCTATTTTTTATTTTATTTTTACATACCATTGTTGCTGCCACTTTTGAGCACATGCCTTCTCTATATTGCTATTGGTATCTATCACCATGGTAATATAATGGGTAGTAGAAGTGGAAAGAAATGAAAACATATTTGTTGGTGTGCTTCTTACAAAGGAGAGTCCTCCAGATTATTACTTTTAGCTAAAGTGAATTTTGGATTGCAATGCATTTGTTTGATTTTATTTGTCTGAGTATCATGTTTATATGAAAAAGTTTTTATTCAGAATTTCCAAGTTGATTTGCATGGAATTAGAAATGTAATTCAATATTTCATATTCCTTCTAATGGAGTTCTCAGTATTATCTTTTTTCTTTCTTTTCACTCAATGTTTGTAGTATACCTCAATATTTCGTAGAGGGCAGGTGCATTCTGTCCCTTCATCCATTCAAGGGACAGCATCTCTGTCGGCTTCTTCATCACTTGACAACTCTCTTGCTGAAATGTACCATTCTCCTCCACGGCCCCTGCCCTATGATGACCCCAGATGCTTGCGCTTTCAGCGTGATGGTTTGGTTTCAAGACGAGAGAAGGGTTCCAGTCATTCACATGAGGAATCAGAACCCTTGAGAAGTGATAATGATGCTGATTCTGAATCCTTTAGCACAGGAGACAAATGGAATGCATCTGCTTGTGAAGGAGGCAAGGAACAGCGTTCTAGATCCTCACTGAAGCTCTCATCAGCAAAAGCAACGGTTGGAATTGGATATGTTTATTCTTCCTCGGAAGAAGAGGATGCCTGCCCTACATGTCTTGATGGTACAATTCTTGATTTAGCTTTAATAGGTGGTGCACCTGTTTATGACAACTATGTTTCTGTTGATATTGTTAGTCCAAAATTTCTTGAACAATTTTTCTCTCTCCTTCCTTGCTAGCTCGTTGAATAAGTATTTCGTACATCTAGCACAAGGCAACCTACTTTGTATTCCTTTTTACCTGTTTGCCTTTCGATATCTCTGTCTTTGTTGGGAATAGCATCCATCATTTAAATAGTGATATTATTACCCCACAGGCATATTGAGAATCCCACCTTCCCAACACCTTTTACCAAAGCTGCTTTTAGTGATAAAAGACATTGACCAGTCTTTCTAGTTTAAAAGATAAGCTAGCTATCAGCATATTTAGCTGATTTGATCAAAACTATAGTGGGAGATGGTATGAGTATGAACTAGAAAAGATGGAAGCTTTGAGCATGTCAGACCATATTGTAGCTGTTCTTCCATTCAATGTTTACCTTCCACATCAAGTGGTTACAACCTTAGAAGCAAACTCTAGTAATTTTGAAGTTGGACATTCTGTTAAAACCATATTGGATGATGCTATGAACTTCAGAAAAAAGGGGGAGCTATGAACATGTTACAATGTTTTAAAGATGCTTAAAATTTTGCTCTTATTGACTAGACGTTTTAACATTGCCATTGTTTTTACCCACCTACTTTACACATGCAGAATATACTCCCGAGAACCCAAAGATAGTGACAGAATGCTCTCACCATTTCCACCTTGGTTGCATTTATGAGTGGATGGAAAGAAGTGATAGCTGCCCAGTTTGTGGCAAGGTAACTATTATTGCATTATTTCATTCAAACTCGTTCATTCATTTTTCAATGTTCATTCTGGAAATATATCAATTGATACATTTCCTATATGAAGAGCATAATGATTTCAATGTTCAAAAGCTTTTTATTTTTATTTTTATATTTTGTGCTGCCAGAAACTTGAGTAATTCTTTTTTAATGAATAAAAACTTGTGCTGCCACAAATTTTTTCAGGACTTTCCTGCTCTAGTGTATTTGTGTAAATTCTTATTTTGTTTTAACATAGGGATAATCATTCTTTTCTAATGAATAAAACTAGTTTCTTTTCTTGTCATGGATACATTGGCACATCTTGTTAGATATATTAAATGATGAAACGGGTTCTTTCAATGTCATAAGAGTTTACTGTAATGCATGATTTTCTATTTTTTCTGATCACTCCAATTTTAAATTACCAGTTTCTATCTATTCTTCATTCAAAATAATTGGGTTTGGTATCGCCTCACCTCTCTTTCTGGGTATTGGCATTGTTTTTATGAAGTTGAGACTTGAGAGGCTTACGAAGAACCTAATTGTTTTGTCCCTTTTGGCTCATTAAGTTTCAAGAAAATTCTAGGTTGTTGTTTTTTTCTTTTACCCTCAAATACATGTATGCTTACACACATTTTGTTGTGAGGTAAACCAGAACAGGTGAAAAAATTTTCTTTCTTACCATTGGCCTTTTGCTCAAGTGGCATAGGCAGAAACACGTAGGAGGAATTTGTGGGGTGTGAGGGGTTAGCCAACGTTTGATGCTTAACAGCCAAAAAACTAATTAACAAAAGTGAGATGTAGGATGTGATGTATTCTAACGCATACCTTAGTAAACTGAAGGGGCTTACAAATTGCTTACGAGCAATGAAAGGCAGCTGTGCCACAAGTTGAGACCAGAATTTGAAAAGATTCTTTCTCACATGATTTTACTTTGAGTGATCACTAATCATGTTTACTGAAGCCATGGAAGTCTTCATAGTTTGGCTGAAATGTCCATCTTGGCTACTGCTTGTATTTGTTTATACTTGGAATCCATGGATCACTGGATGGTTAAAAAATGTTTCATTGATTCGATCTGAAGAAATCATCATGTTCAATTATTTTTTAGGATATGGAGTTGAATACCTCAAATTAGCCGTATAATCTGCACTCTCTTGATGAATCCACTTTGAAAGCATTATTCGGACACCTCCACCATAGCTACTCGCAAGCATGTACAACATTTAAATATGAAAATGATTGTTGTATGCTTTTATTAATATGAAAAAAGAAAGTTGAAGTTTAACATTATGGTTTTGTTCCCAAAATCTTTTCTATTTTGACTTAACAATGTCTCTTGGTTGGGTGGTCTAGGTGATGCTATTCCATGAAACGACTTGATCTTGCTTCAAAGGTTTACTGTCATGGATGAAACAAGCCACAAAACGAGAAGAAAACAAAAGAAGACTGTACAGAGTTCTTTGTGAATACCGCATGTGTTTGCTGTCTATAGTGAGGATGAACAATTGCTCTTCATAACAATTGTTACAAAGCACATTCTGCTCAAAGAGCCCCCGCTCTTAATTGTTTTGCCCCATCCATATGAATGAGAAATCTGCTTATATTCACTCTGGAACATTTAAGGACATGACTCGATGTTTTCTGTGTAGTTTTTTGAGGATAGAATCCAGCGAAAGACATCCTTTTGCCAAGCTAAATATAGACACGAGTTAAAACCAGGCATGTCAGTCTCGTTATGTTTTAACTGAAACAGTAAAAAAATCTTGTATCAATTAAAAAAAATAAAATAAAATGATATTATTTTTATTTCGGATTAAATTTTAGTTAATTCAGATTTTTCGGTCAAATTCAAGTTGAAACATGTCGGAATTATAATATTTTTTTAAAATAATAAATAATTTTATAATATCAATCATATCTCTTAATTTAACCGTTAGATTGAGATAAAATTTTAAAAGGATTCCATAGATATATTTATATATATTATTAAAATTTCAGAGTAATCAGATAATATAATAACCTTGCGAGATTGATGATAACATTCTCATAATATTATATATGTTCATAATTTTATCTAGAAAAATTATTTTATTGTGTCTTTTTTTAGATTAAATTGCACAATTTTAAATAATTTTATTTTTAGATTTGAAATTAATATATTTAATTATATTTATATATTTATAAACAGTACAACCTCGAAACAGCGTGTCAAAACGTTCTGAAATCAAAATATTTTATTTTAATTAATAAAACAAAACATCAACCCAAACATAATTAAAAATCTTGGTCCAAAGTTCAAACTTACATGGATCGTTCGTATTTCGTGGCAAAATAAGTCTTGCTTTTTGCCAAGATTATATGGATAATCGGCCTTTCATCGTTCGAATGTTGCTAGAGGGTTTCCAAGAGTGACAACACCTCTCATAGGATGAGGGGTTCTAGATTGTTTTTATACGTTGATATTAAAAAAAAAAAAATTTAATGAAGAACAAACGTGTAACAGCTAAGTATATGGATCTAATTGAAACATATCTAATAAGTTGAGGACATCATTGTAGTTTTCCCAAAAAATAATGGGGAGGTCACTGGTCAACGTCAGCGGTCAGATCTCATAGTTTGGAAGTGGACAAGGGACCACCCATCTGGAATCATGAGAGAAGGTCCCGATGACGTCTAGTAAACGTTACAAAAAAAAACTAATAATAATAATAATAATAATAATAATAATAATAATATATAAAGAATCAATCACAGTAAAATCAAGAAAGTATAGGGTTGTAACAATTATTCAAATTATCTTGCTTAGGGAGTGTTTGGGAGTGTGGTTGTTGTTACTTTTCAAAGTGCTTTTCGTGCCGAAATGCATCAAAATGATGTTTTTTTATTTTTTAAAAATCATTTTTGACATCAGCACATCAAAATGATCTAAAAACACTAAACCGCCGGTTTTAAAAATAAAAAAAAATATCGAAAAACAACAAAAAACAGATTGGATCACAATACCAAATAGGGCCCTAACATAGAAGAACAAAAAAGTCTTAAGCCCAACAAGAACGATGACCACTCCATGTAATTGATATTTTATCTCATGATATTATTTTATTGTATTAGATTATTTGAAGCCTGACATTGAATGAAAAATAATTTCAATTAATTAATTGATTTTCATATTTAAGAATATATTGTTAATAATATATTAATAGCTATTTTACACCTCTTCTAGACCCAAAATATCTAGGAAACATCCTAAAAATCTCATTAAACCAATTTATGACCTCTAAAAACACAAAAAATTAATATAAAATCAACCCAAAATAAAAAATTTTCTTGGACTCAAATATGTTTTTTAGGTGTTTTCAAGATAAAATAAACATAATCTTAACTCGTTTAGTCATATGGAACCACTTGAAACATAAATAGACCGACTTCGTAATTGAAATTTTCATCAATAATATATATATTTTTTTCTCTAAGATGAAATCTAGCTAAAATGTATTTTTTAAAAACTCGAGGGACGGGTTAATCTAATAACTTTAAAAGATGTGAGACTAAAATGACTTTTCAAACAAATTGGAGAGACACCACCTATTTTACCTCTTTTTTCTACTTCAGCTCCATGCCTTTCAATTTAACCCCCACCCTAAAAAAATATAATTGAGTTGTAATTTTAACTTAAAAGTACTCAATTATATATAAAAAAATTTGATGATCAAATTAAAATTTACAAAACTCTACGATTTCAAATCCATAATGATTTGTGAAAGACTGCATGGTGAAAACGACATGCTTTAACTTTATATATTTAATGCAAAATTTAATAAATGGAGGATTTAAACCTCAGAGGTGTTACCGGATTCATTGATAGGTCCCTTGAAATGAAACAATTCTGATAGAAAATTTATTAGAGGTCCACGTCATTGTGGCATTTACATTCTGCTTTCAGATTCACAATGACCCCACAAATGGAAAACGTATGGTTCCACATAAATATGAGAAAAATAAAACGAATATGCATGGTGATCAAATCCTCTAATAACACTCTTCATTTCCTTCTCATCATCTCCTGTGTAAGATTTCGAGCATGTTTGCTCCCGCATCCAAGGCTTTGACTGGGAAAACAGCCAGCTCAACAATAGTTGACTGCATTTTCAAGCAAGTTTCAAGGCATTACACAACGTGCAACAACGACAGACATCACACAAGTTAGTAATTTAAGACTTCACTACACTTCCACCTCGTTTTTTGCGATTCTGCGAGTTTTGTATGGCAAGACTAAAATGAACCCCTAACAAAGAGTGAGAAATGTTGCCTGCTCTATAAAATGAATTGCAGGATCGTGTATGGAGTATATATTCTGCTTTGAAAAAAAAGAGTCTCTATTTACTGTAATCTGTAAGCTTCATGATTTTATTTTCAGCACTTATAAAACACAAAGGATTGTGTATGGAGTATATATTCTGCTCTAGCAAGTTTATTGTTTCTAAGGAAAGCAGATATGATATTACAGAAACATAATTTTATCACAGCGAGGAACAATCAATCCGCCGAAGCATTAAAAGCTCTCTGGAAAACCTCAGGGGGTTGGCCACCACTCAACTTCTGTTTCCCATTGATCTGTTAAAAAAAGAAATCCATATTAATGGACCATTTGCATACCGAAACAAAGATCTAAGCTAAATAAGAAGGGATGCTTTATGACAGACCACATAGAATGGGACTCCTGTGATATGTGCTGAGTGCTTCTCAAGCTCCGCATTAACCTTCAGATGATCATAAAAAAAGTGTTCAGCCCGAATCAAGTTGGCTGTCAGGCTAGCTTTCAATTAATGAGAATAAGAGAAGGTAACAAAGTTAATCGAAGTTATCTGAAGAGAGCTCATGACTGGTTTGATTGTGAAAATATGTAGTACAGTAACATATTTTAGGGGAGCTGTGCCTGCTTTCAATCAGGATTCAAAACCTTAACTTCTTTAGTATGCTTTGCAACCAAAAGATGAATGATGGAACACTCGGAAAATATTCAATTCCATTGTTTTTCACAAAAAAGAAAGCACTGAAATTAAAATTTGAGTGCTTCCTAAAAAGTAAAAAACCCACCGTTTTTCTAAAATTTGATTTCTTAATTTTAGCTACTTTAATGGAAACCAAAGGAATATTAAATAATTAGGGTGAAAAGACCTCCTTGACTCCATTATTAGGATCTTCAAGAAATTTAGCTGCTCCCTCTACCCCAGCCTTTTGAGCACATTCTAGAAGAAATTCCCTGCATCCAGTTGGGAGCGTTAGAGTATTCCATAATGGGATGTGAAGATGAATAAACACTATCAACTTTATTTCACATTTTCATGACACATCTCAATGGCCTAAGACTGTTATATAAGGATAAAAAGAGGTGCTATCCTTGTTAGAGTGCAGAAGCATAGACAGATCTTTTTATGAGATGGCAAGAATAGTGAAGGCTTAGCGGAGACCCTTTCAACTATCTGAGAAAAGCATAAAAAAATGAACTGCTTTCTCAATTACCGAGCAGAATCAACCATACTAATAATGAACGCCTCACTAAATTGGGTTCATCTTCCATATGTTCACGTGGACTGCTTTAAGGCTACCATCTCATTAGATTCTGAATAATTCAACAGTTAATTTATTGATAATGCTTCTTAAACAACGTCATGCTGTGTCAAGGTGACTTTGTTGAATTAAAGCTAGACATCTGGTTGGGGTCCTTAAGGAATAGATTCCACCTGCAACTTCTCGATAGCTATGAGAAAAGAGTCTTGTAAATGCAGCTAAGCAGTCTTCTGAAAATGGCTAGTCGCTACAAAGTATTTGGATACCATAAACACACAAATGCTGAAGAAGATATTATAAGTCTCATGTGTGGAGGTGAAAAATTCTAAGATATGCACTTACATATCACCAACATATTTGGCCTGAGTGAAGTATCCAAGAAATAGCTCCTCAGCAAGTTTATGTTGCTTATCAAGACCCTGTTGGCCGGCAAAGTATATAAGTCTGTGGCTGTCTAGAGTATTGCCCCTGTTCACATGACAATTACAGTTTCACCATCAAATCAGCTACTTATACTTGTTTTTCTTTTACGACAATGTCCATTTATGAGTTCAAAATGAAATCTTACGTGAGTCCAGACATGTTATATTCCAGACCAAGACCTCTAAAAATCTGCAATGATCGTACAGACACTCAGTTACATTCTAACCAAACCCAAAGGCACAATAACATGTATGAAAGAGGAGAAAGAAAAAATGGTAAAAAACCTCAGTCATCCGAGTCAAGATTCCTTCAGCTCGAGATCCAAATTTTTCCCTGTAGAAATCTAGCTTATTCACACCTTCTTTAGGGGCAGAAGGATTAAGAAAAAAAGGATGCCATTTGATCTGCAGAGTAAATATGATCTTTAAGTTAGACTGAAACTCTGACGCAAGAAAGGGAAGTAGAGAGAAGGACAGAGGAACCTCAAAATCAAACCGATCCTTAGATGCAGCTATAGCCTTGTCCAAATTTCTCTTGCCAACAAAACACCATGGGCATACAGTATCTGAACTGACATCAATTCGGATAAGCTTCTTCCCAGTGTTGCTACTAACTGACTCAGCCATGATGCTTAAGTATCCGCGTTCTTTAAACTATAAAAACAGTTTAAAGATTCCCAGTCAGGTTCACATATTTTAAAGATTCGAAAAGAAGAAGGGTGAAATTCTTCTGGTTTCTACATCCTAAAGCATTAAAACCTTAGACAAATTCATTACAAGACCAGGAACAAAACAATGCAAGGGAAAAAAAGTATTCTTCCATTGTCTTTCAGCAGTGAACTAATGTAAGATCGACTATAACTTTTACAGCCTATAACAATGTATAAGCTTGCTAGTATCTTATGGTATTCTATTTAGTTGCCTAAAAGAGGCAATTTTGTCTACCCTCTCTTCTCTACTTCCTAAACTGGTGCTTCAAGCCCGCCCGACCATTTCCTCTTAATTCTGTTCCACAGAGAAAATGACTTGTTGGATTGACGAACTATCATACTATTATATCATTCCTATATCGAAACAAAATGGAATGGTTGATCTTTTTGAAGTCTGTTGAAGGACGAATCCTAGACTAGCCTCATCCAATTTCACTCGTAGTACCCACCATCCCTTTATCAAATGTTCATACTTTCTGGATCAATTAGAAGCTAGGAAAAAGACCAAATGCTAAGCCAAGCAAAGAAGCAGAATTACAAAATTCACAAGTTCTTCATTTATGATCGCATTAAAACCTGAAAGAAAACCACAGAATAATAGAAGGGTTTGCTTTATTTCATAAAAAAAAACTCCAAAAGCAAGAATAGGTTTGCCAACCCAATTCAGAGATAACATAACATCGCCTAAAACAACAACAATAATGATGACAAAGAATCATTTCAATCAACCCGGGTAACTCAAAGAACAAAAATTTATCAGCCAATAACAAAGAAGAACAAGACGTGGTAAAATCTATAACAAATGAATTACTAAAAATATGAAGAAATGGAAATAAAGGAAGAATTGACAAAAATGGAATGGAGGTTTGGTTTCTGAAAGAGAGAAAACGCGTGTACCTGGATAAATGAAGGAGCTGCGACCTTCTGAATAGCTACCAAACGCCTTGGCAGTGGATAGTTGAGAAACATTACGCTTATAAGTATATTTTTAACGATAAAAGTCGACTTTGGATCATTTGACTGTTCCAAGTGTTTTGTCACCTACCGGAAAATTCGGCTGATCAAGAAAAAAAGAGAGAGTATTTCCACCTACCGACCAACCCATTAAAATGTGACAAATTTTAACATTTGTTTTTTGGAAATTAATTTCACACCACACGTTTAAAGAAAATGGTTAAATATTATTTTGAAAGTATTTTTTTATTTAAAAATATATATATTTTTTAATTTTTTATATTAATATATATTAAAATAATTTTAAAATAACAAAAAAATTAATTTAAAATAAAAATAAAAATAAAAATAAAAATAAAATATATATATATATATATATATATATATATATATATATATATATATATATATATATATATATATTTTGAAACGAATTGATAAACATCCCTGAAATATTCCCTTCGATGCCTTACACAGATTACACACAAGCATATGGCATTCTTGGCACGTAAAATGCCCATAATTCTCAAGGAAACAAGTTGGATTTCACCTTTTTTCTCTTAGAATATTATAAAATAAATAATAAATATTTATCTGAAGTGGGGTCATAAGTCATAACCACATGCTCCATAAATGTTTTTTACTTGAATGTCTCTTCAGAAAAGAAGAAGAAGATATATATATATATTCTCAAATACTTTAACTAGTTATGCAATGAATGTGCCTCATTTTACAATTAATTTGATCTATCCAATTCATACAAACTATCTATTTTTTAGGAGATGAATTCTATACCGAAGAAACATTACTTGCTCATATTTAGTTATATTAATCTCTCATATTTTTTATAATTATAAAATTATGTAGGGTTGGTTGTAGTTGGTTAATATTTTTAGTTGAAATAAATATAAAAATAAATAGAATAATTTTAACTGTTTTTACTTTTATAATGATAGTAAACACATATGTCTGATATAAAAAAAAAACTCATCCAAAAACATTTTAAATATAGAAAAAAAGATTTATAATTGAAGAAAACTCCAATTAAATGTGAAAATTGAAATTTGAATAAATAATTTTGAAATTTCAACCCTATATTTTTCTTACATTTATATATATGGATCTAAATGATATTAATTCTCAGTAGAAATCTATTTTCTCAAATAAAAAACAATCACAATTTTAAATAAAATAATGAATGCCAAAAAGAAGCAACAGCCATGCATGAAAAAAAAAAAAAAAAGTAAAGAAAGAGAGAAAGGTCAACCATGAATCTGGTTCTAGAAGATTCGTAGCCCATACAGCTCTGGAATATAGAAAATTCCCAATTTCCGCAAGCAATGTCGAATGTGAATTCCTTCACATTTTATCTCCTCTTTCTCCGAAGGACCATACATAGTACATTGTTATCTCCCTGCTTCATTACATTATCTCAAAAAAAAAAATCTCCCTGTAATAACGAGAAAAGAAAGGTTTGATTCAATTGCCACCCTCGCTACATTTTTTTCTTTTATTCTCCTTCAATTTTTCCAGCAACGAAACTCACGCATTTACCATGACCCATTCAATCTTTGTATCAAAAACTCACGCATTTTTCCAAATGGGCCATCAGAAGTTTGGATTATTCTGCCTTTTCATCGTCTCATTTTTGGTTTATTTGTTGGTTTTTGTATAGGGATTTCTGAAAGACGTGATAGTATATAGAAATGGATGTAAATGGGATAATAGGAGAGACGATAAGGTCAGTGAATTTGCCAACAAAAAGTGCAATTTATGTGTGGGGATACAATCAGAGTGGGCAAACAGGGAGGAAAGGCAAAGAGGGTCAATTGAGAATTCCAAAACAGCTCCCTCCTGAGCTTTTTGGGTGCCCTGCAGGAGCTAATGCTAGGTGGTTGGATATATCTTGTGGCCGTGAGCATACTGCTGCTGTGGCTTCTGACGGGTCACTTTTCACTTGGGGTTTGTTTCCTTCTATCTATTTTTTGGTATTGTTTATTTTATTATCTTTTCTTTAATCGCTGTTCATAGTGGTTTTTTGTGTTCAATTTGTTATAGTTTTATTCAAATGAGACAGTAATTATGCTTCGTAGATAAAAAGAAGAAGCATGGATAATAGGTTTTTAACCTGTAATTCCTTGTTGCTAAGAGCATACTTTAGCTATCACTTGTGAACCTTTGCTCTTTACCTGGGGTTTGGGAATAATATCCTCATTTTGTTCAATTCCTTGGTGATGATTGTGCTTGCATTAGCAGTGTACCCTGATTTTGGGTGTTTATTTAATATAACATATCAAGGATTACATTTGATAGTGTACGTGTCTTTCCTATGAAGAAAGGCATTATATACCTATCTGTGTATTCAATCAGGGGCAAACGAATTTGGTCAACTGGGAGATGGCACAGAGGAGGGCAGGAAGTACCCGAAAAAAGTGAAGCAACTGGAGACAGAGTTTGTGAAATCTGTATCTTGTGGGGCACATTGTACTGCTGCTATTGCAGAGCCTCGTGAGAATGATGGAACCGTCTTGAGTAGACTCTGGGTTTGGGGACAAAACCAGGTTGTCATTTTATTCCAGTTAACATTGCTTATAAACATCAAAAAGTATTAATCCGTTCAGTTTTATTATGTTTTAATGAATTCTATACTTTTCATTACAGGGATCAAATTATCCACGTTTGTTCTGGGGAGCCTTTTCACCAAACACGGTGTGTTAAAGATCAGAGTTTGCATTTTCAGTTTTTTAAAAATTAGTATTAAACTACTGCTGATGTTCTTGTACTTACGCCGATCCATTATGAAAATAGATACAATATATTCCATAGTCCTTCAATACGCTATTCTTCTTACTTGGATATGGCATTTTGGCCATTAAATAAAAGTAATTCAGTCTCTGTTAATCTTTAATTTTTTGGTTTTTACCTATCATCATAAATCCGCTGTGTTCATTGATAAAAAACATTACTATCAAGCATCAGCCGGATATATTTCAATTTTTTTATTGACTCTCACTTTACTGGATTAATTTGGATTCTGTACATCAATTGTTTCAGATCATCTGCCAGGTGTCCTGTGGTGCAGTTCATGTGGTGGCTTTATCAGAGGATGGCCTACTGCAAGCTTGGGGTAAATGGTCTTATGGATGCACGAAAAGCTATTGTGGATTTTTCTAGAAGAATGTGAATACCTTTTTGTTGTTGTTTCCATCAGCTTTCATATGATGTGTTGATGATAAGGCTTTAGAATATCTGGTCAATATATGTGCCAATTTTTTTAATTGGTTGACATTTGATCTAAGGAAATGGAAGAAGCTGCACCATTCTCATCTGACCTATTTATTAACCGGTATATTATTGCTCTTCTGATAAATCAGGCTACAATGAACATGGTCAACTTGGCAGAGGTTTTACTTGTGAAGGACTACAGGGGGCTCGTGTAATAAATGCTTATGCAAAATTTCTTGATGAAGCCCCTGAGCTTGTGAAGATTACCCTAGTGTCATGTGGGGAGTACCACACAGCTGCCATATCTGAAAAAGGCGAGGTGTAAGTTATCTGAAGGGCCTCTTAAGTGGAGATAGTTATGCATTTAAGCATGAGAATTGTGGTTATCCGCATGACACATGTAACTCTTGAAGGTTGAGAAATATCATACGGGAATCTCACGTCTAGTCAGGAGATGGGGTGCAATGGAAATGCGATGCATTCTGATCCGCAAGTCTCTTTCCCCAACCACCTTGGTTTCTCCATGAAAAACATAAAGTTATTGTAGATCCATTATTTCTTCCACTAACTTGTAGCTTTAGTTGTTTCTTGCGTGCTCTTCTATGATGCTCAAACCTCTTTTCCCTAGCACAAATCTGTCTCATATTTTATTTTTCTACGACTAACTTATTCAGTGGTCTAACAATTAGTAGAATTTCATGTGCTTAGGATTGTTAATTATCAATCATAGTCTGGTTCTAGTCAGTAGAGAGCTCAGCAGAGAGCTCAGTCATAGCTGAAGTGGGACATAATATTACTGGGAAATGTGGGTAGAAACTAGAAAGCTAATATGTAAAACTAGATATTGATTTATGCCAGGAGATGGAAATGGGTTATGAGTTTTGCATACATGCTGCTCACAAAACTGGTAAAGCAGTTGCTGGAGGTGTCAAATCATCCAGGATGACTAGCGTAAATTAGTGTTGAGTGGCATATGAGTTAGTTGCATACCTACTAGATAAGGAGCATATATACAATTGAAGACCCTTAACCAAACATCTTAAGCATTTGGTTTGTATCAATTTTTTTCCCATCTTGTTTGTTGAACTTGCAACCCACACCAAAAAGCACTCTCAACTAAGTCACTTTCCTGAAAGTTCAGCAGCACATGTTTCTGACTGATGCAGATGTTGATTCTTCTGCTGAGAGAGCTTCTTCATGTACAAGGACTGTTTCTTTAATGTTTGTGTAGCCCTGAGCATAAACTTAGCCCTTCGCTGACATCCCTCTCCCATCCCTTCTATGTTTAATTGAAAGAAATCTTTTAGTTTTAAAGGTATATAATTGTTTGAATGGCTTATCCTATGGCCATACTCCAAAGGCAAGTCATAGAAACAATTGCATTAATTTTATATACCACCATCTTTGTTTTTCAGCATAAAATCGATCATTCATGATTGTTAGCTTCTTACCTTGCAGCTATACTTGGGGGCTAGGAAACATGGGCCAACTTGGGCATACTTCTCTTCAGTCTGGAGATAAAGAGTTGCTGCCAAGGCGAGTGGTTGCCCTTGATGGAATCTTCATCAAGGATGTTGCCTGTGGAGGTGTACACACTTGTGCAGTGACTCAGAAGGGAGCTCTTTATGCTTGGGGAGGTGGTCAAGCTGGGCAATTGGGCCTTGGCCCCCAAACTGGATCTTTTTCTTTCATTCCTTGCGAATCTGAATCTTTTTTGCGAAATATCCCTGCTTTGGTGGTCCCAACCGATGTGCAACATGTTGCTTGTGGACATTCTCACACACTTGTTTCTATGAGGGATGGGAGAATTCATGGATGGGGTTACAATAGCTATGGTCAGGCAGCGAATGAGAAATCTACCTATGCTTGGTATCCATCACCAGTTGACTGGTATGTTATAGCAAAATTTCTTCAGTAGCTTCTGTTGATTTATTTAGTCCTGGATTTTGATGGAAGTACCAAATTGCAGGTGTGTAGGGGAAGTGCGAAAACTAGCAGCTGGCGGTGGCCATTCAGCAGTGTTGACTGATGCTTGTTCCTTGAAAGAGTTATGCGAGTTTAGACTTGCAGAGAATGTAACTTTATCAAATGCCTCTGAGATCGAGGATGTTGCGTCCAGAACAGGAGCCGATGCTTTAGCACGCCTTTGTGGAAGATTGAGGTATTCCTCTTTTGCATAAGGTTGATAGATATGCCTCTGACTTTTTATTTATAGGGCTGACCACTAAAATACCTCTCATGCATGGGGATGTATGTTACAAGTTCCATCCCCCCCCCCCCCCCCAATCTCTCACTATTATTTTTCTTATTCCGTTTTAAATTTGTTAAATCTTGAAATTCTGAGTTACTTACCCATGGGTATTTAATGGAATATATTAACTGATTTGAATGGGAGGGTACAATTAAAAACACGTGGTAACCTTAAGGCTATAATTGATGGATGGAATTGAGGAAAGGTTAACACTGATAACAGCCCTATGGTAAGAGGTATTTTTGTAGTTAGCCCTTGTTTTTATTTATTATTTCTAGCTGTTTACTTTATTCTGGAGTTCTTAGTAGCACACCATCTTCTTCTTGTAAAGGTTTCAACATATGCTGTGAGTTACAAGAATGTGAATGGAAGCTGAAATTCTCTAAAATGTTTGCCTGTTAAGGTTTGAGTATTATGTTGTTGACTCGACATAATTTTTAAGCTCAAATTTCTTCAATTAAAGCCAAAGCTGCTATGCCATGAGAGCTTTTTATCTTGTTGATTTGAAATTGATGAATTCATAATTGCAAGGACTAAATAACCATTTAACTGGAGTGACATGGGAGGTGATCTCATGTATTTATATATTAATCTTTCTAGAGTGACTGGCTTCAATGCCAACCTTCTTAAAAATACTGATGCTTCAATGCTAACCTTCTTTAAAATACTGACTCGAGCTACTTTCACTTTACTCAATGTTTACATTTGGTTACCGCTGCATGTGTGCAATTTATGCCACCGTGAGTTTTGCCAATTTTCCCATGCGTTGGCTTGGATTTTACTATCTATTGTTTCCTTTGGAGATGCTTAACTAAACAGCTCTTTGTACCTGCAGGGAGCATTTGCTTTATGGTGATTTAGATTATGAAGATACCATCAACAGTAAGGACGAAATAAACAATTAGGACTGGAGTTTGGACTGGAGATTGCTGGTCACTGTTGTGGTCTGTATTTCCGTTGGTTATCCAATTAGGACTGCAGTTAATAAACTATATTATTCAGATACCAATGGGGAATCCCTGGTGTTCTGTGTACCATATAATTTACTTCTCATAGGTCACCTTGATGATCAATGTGGTTGTGACCATTGAACCAAAACCATATGATTGATATTGAAGTCGAGATTGAACTTCTGATTGGACTTTGTATAAAATTTAATGGTTGTTGGACTTGAAACTTGTGCAAAAGGATCCTTGCTTGAAAATGTTGCTCGTCTTGATCATAACCATTGAACAGTGCATTATTTTATATATTATTTGTTCTTTTCATTTTTATCCTGTTAAGAGTTTGCTTATTTTGGTATCATGGGTTTGGATAGCAGGTGTAAAGATCGGTCACTATGATTGACGTATTACACCATGCTCTCCAGGCTCCTGAGAGCCCAATAAACAAATATCTAGGATAATTTGTACATGAGTATACTTAGGGAATATCTAAAGCCTCTATTAATGTGAAGTTTGTTTTAAAAGATCTATGCATGCTTGGTACAACAACTTGGAACCAAACTTTATTAAAAGTTTTAGTGTCCTATTTAGTATTGACATACTAACCAAGAAAACTTACATGAAGCGTTTCATTTTTCCCAAACATAAAAGCGAGTTTACATGGGTATATACGAGAAGACTTGACTAGGAAGTGCTCAAGTTAGAAGAATTGATTGAGTCAGTGGCTTTAGAAGCTTTGATAAGAGTAATGGAATATGCCCCCTAAAGAAAAATTCATGCCTCACCAAATAAAAGTTTGTCAAAGTAAATCAATTCATAAATCATCACAAACATGTCGAAAAGGCTTATTTTTTACGATATGAACTTCTTTATTTTGACAAGAACAATCAATGTGACTGACCTTTCAAGTGAAATAATTAGGGTATTCAAAACAACCATCTTAATGTCACCTCCAAAACATGTTTTCTCCTTAGAACTTTCTCCACACATATCACCCAGATTATTTTATGATGTATAAAAATTTCTTAAATATAAATGACTTATTCAAAATGACTTTATTTTCTTCGGGTGTAGTTAAAGGCCCTTCAACACTTATTTTAGAAATTTGTGATCCTTTTAGGAATGGATGAACTTAGTCTCCCAAATCCTATATACATCACTCTTCATGGGATGAAGGTGGTCTTCTTAGTGTTATGTGCTATGTGCTATGCTTTTCATGGGAGAAAATTCATCTCATAAATGTTATATACACCATTTTTTATGGGATAGACCGGGTTTTCTTAAAGCTATAAGAGCATCTACAGCGGGATGCTATCCTCGCATGTAAAAGTAAAATAATAATTCTTTACCTATTTTTTCTTCATTTTGATGCTGCAATGGGGATGTCATTTGCACATGTAAAAATGACATCCCCTTCCCGAGCTACTATTTGTAGCAGCTCGGGACATAGAGCTAAAAAAGGTGAGGCCACCTTTTTATATATATATATATATTAGAAAATAATATAATTATATCAAAAATATTTATTTTTATTTACAAATACTTTAATAAGAGAGTAAAAATTTATATATAAAATTAATAATTATATTATTGGAGGGTTTTTTAAAAACATTCATTTAATTATATAACTTATTCCTATTAATTATATAATCAATGACATAATTAAACTACATACAAAATAATTTCACTATATTTAAAATAAAAAAAATGGCTCTCCAAAATGGCTTTTATCATTAAAACACACATCAACAAAAAAACCGTATATATACTATTCAAGGAGTTATTTTAAAGATTTGCCTCTTCAAAATGGCTTTTGCCATTAAAGTTGCCCTAATGCTTCACTCTTCATTAAATGGATTTTGTCTCCTAGTACAAATAGTAATATCATCTAAAGATTATTCTTTAGTGGAGGACTATTAAGCTACATGAAAATATTGACAGCCATATACTTCCACATTATAGAGAACCTATAATCACTTAAAAATTCTCAAGGTAAAGGCTCACTCTCTTTAGGTTATAATAGCCATTTAGGAATAACTTAGAATTTTTTCTAGGTATAAATTCTTGGTATTTTATATTTGAATTTTTTTTTTCAGTCTATATGCATATTTTTTTCTTCTATTTTTTTTTACTTGTACCCTTCTTTTATATGAGCACTCATCACTCTACCTAAATTGGAAGATTAATTTAAAGTACTACATGTTATTATATTGCAAAGACTAGAAGCCTGCTAATAAATTAAGATTTTTTTACTAGAGATGAGTTAATTTGATGTTAAGATTTATATAAATATATATTTTTTAATTAAAATGGGCTTCATTAACATGTTAGACTTAAAACAATTGAGTCTATCAATTAATTAGGTCCAAAGTAAAGTTGGTCTAGAATGTTGGAATTAATGATTACCCAAGTTCAAGGAAATATGGGTTTGACTACCGTACTAGATCCAAAAAGCTTAAACTTGCTAAATTCTAAGGCTTTATACCTTATCCTAGACAATTGTCCATAATACAAGTATTAAAAACATGATAAATTATCATATCTCTTTATCCAGGATAATTGTTCAAATTAAGATAATGATTTTCATATAGTTATAGATGTATAAAATATCTTTTAAAAGATCTATCATACTTATTATATAATTAATTATATGTAAAAGATACTTGCCTCTATTAATGTCTTTAGAAACAAAAGACTTTTAGCCCTTCTTCTCTCAATAAAAAATCAACGCTCATGAGTTATAAATATATTATGAGACCTATAAAACAAAGGTTTACAATCTTCATTTTATACTGCATATATATTTTTAGAGCATATCTCTCTAAAATATTATTGTATTTTTTCTATATGAAAGATACTTATTTAAGCATTGAAGAGTTCTTATCTCCATTAAAAAAGATATTTTATAGATACTGGTCACAAGTTAGATTGGAGCTAAGAATAAACTATCTACCACCTTAGTTAGAAAAAATGAATGCGATTGCTAGGAACAATTAATTAACTAATTATCAAGGAACAATTAATTAACTAATTATCAAACCCCTTGTTATTAGAATATAGTAATGATATAATTATTATTAATAAAAAAACTAAAAGAAGTGATTTTTTTACTATACATCACCTTACAAAACACTATAAAGAGAAATAATATTTTGTTTTTATTTTTTTAATTTAATCATTTAATATTTAGTGTATTGAAGACCAAGCTTTATGATTTATTATGATTGCTTTCAATGTGGTTATCATAGTATCATTACTCATGTTGCAGGTTTAACAGGTTAACTTAGTCAGATTAATTTTTTAATAAATATTTTTTCTAATTTTATTTTTTAATATTGAGTTTATTAAAATTAGATTTCATAATTTATTTTAATTTATTTTCTATGAAGTTATTATATTCTTGTGACTTGAATAATGATTTTTGTTGTTTAACCTAGGTAGACTCAAATTGTTTTATTATGTTCCTTTTCCTATTGATTTTATTTTTTCAATTTCTTCATTTAACAATTAATTAATTGAGAATTAAATTTTATAATTTGTTTCAATTTAATTTTTATGGGGATGTCATGGTCACATGACTCAGATCACAAGTTTGACATGCCAACTAGGGTTAACTCAGGTTGTCCTCTTGGTTCATTTATATGAAATTATTTTAGTCTCATGACTCAGATCATGAGTTTGACGGGTTAAATTGAGTTGACTCAAGATATTTTTTGTGCTTTTTTTAACTGAATTTTTTTTCAATTTCATCATTCAACATTAGATTTATTGAAAATTTGATTTTATAATTTATTTTGATTTGATTTCTATAAGGTTATCAATGTCTTATAAACCAGATCATGAGTTTTACATATTAACTTAAATTATTATTTTTGGATTTTGAATTATTTTTATATTTTATTTATGAATATTGATCTAATTAAAATTTAAGTTTGATAATTTATTTTATTCTAAAAACATACAAAGTAAGCGTAGCATTGGAGCAATTACGGTCCTAAAAGAATGCTGAAGGGGTGTTTTGTGTAATTTTTGTTTTTGCTTTTAGATAGTTTTTTTTTTTATAGTTTTTTTTAAATTAAATTAATATTTTTTTTATTACAAATAAAAATAAAAAATCTAAAATAATTTAATCTGAACAAAAACACTAAATTACTTTACAAACACAATCCCAAACCAAGTCATTCTAAATAAAAACTAATTTTTCTTGTCAGTTAGTAGTTAGGGTGGTGTTCCCACTTCCGCCATTGAAGCTAATGCTTGCCACTTCCGCCATTGAAGCTAATGCTTGCCACGCTCCCATCAGAAACTCTAAACCCGGGTAATTCTCGCACGATTTCAGCTTGAACTCAAGTCTGCTTGTAATTTTATCCTGCTAAAAGTTAAACTTTTTCTGTCTTCCAAGAACTCAAGGAAATCCAATGATATCAGATCCATGATAGCTGACAGAAATGCCAGCCAAGTAGGGTTCTCTCCCAGTCCTCGACATGTTCAATCAATAGATCCAGGCATGGCCAATCTTAAAATCAGGTAGTTCTCTTATCCCCTCCTAATATTTTTTTTATTAAAAATCAAATTTCAATGCATATCAAAACAATTTTAAAATATAAAGAAATCAACCACATGGTATGGGCAAACAAGCCCTAAATCTAATCCCACAAGGAAAGCAAAAGCAAACGAGAAGGGGAACAAAGAACTCTGTCTAATGTTCTGCAACAATAGGAGTCAACCTCTTTTCTAACTTGTTGTTTGCCTCAAGTTAATGGTTCGCAGCTTTACTTCAAGTTTATAGCTAAATTAGTTCACATGGTCATCTTGGCCAGGCTAGCGATGGCAGCGTTGCCACCAAATAAGTCAAGATAAAAGCTTTTGATCATGATTCATGAAATTGAATTTCAGCTGCCAAGTCAGGGTGGATTAAGCTTGTTGAAGCAGGCATTATACTTGCACACATGCACAGTGGAATCTCGTACTGAAGCGATATGACAAGACACGGAACTGGTTTTGGTCTCGAAATAGTTAAGATTACAAAATCAATCGTGGTGAATAAGCACTTGAAACTGTCAGCATATTATAGTAGAGATCATGCGAATGGAAAATTGACGGCTACAAGAACGAAGTGATAAAATACTCTTCTTCACTTCAATGTCCCATTTATATTCTGATCTTCCATCCCTCAAATTCTCTCATTGACAATGCGAAGCATCCAGGGTGGCATGGTGACAGGTTGAGTTTGAACTTCAACATCCTTGTTTCCGTTCAGGAATCCTCTAATCTGGAAACTGCCACTGCATCATTTTGAAACAAATGGTTATTTTCTAGTCTGAAAATCAACTAACAAATGGTTATTTTCTAGCTTAAATTGACCATCCTTTTTTTCCTCACTTCCATAGATATAATGTTTCTCTAGAGCAAGAAGGGAGTGAGCATACCCTGTAGTTGGAGGAGGATGTGATAGCATCGACGGCTGCAGTGGAGGTTGTGCTTGTGGTAGCATAAAAAAAGATGAGTTTTGGCCAAGGTTTTGCTGCTCCCATTGTTCTTGCTCAGTTAGAGCCTTCAGTTTTTTCTTTACCTTTTTTGCTCACAAAATTTGCCAAAATCAGTTTTCATGTTGAAGTATGAAAGACCAAACCTGACAATCGCACTTGAGTGACTTATACCTGTTCTGCTAGTAATTTGTTCTGGTCCTGTAGTTCCCTTTCCTGCCACAAGCTTGTGTGTTAGATGACACATACCATGAGTGTGAATTAGGGCTAAGAACCCAAACAATTTCATCATAGAAATTAGGGCTACGAAACCCTTGGAGCTAGTGTTTTGGTAACAGGCTAGGGCTATATATATTAGTGACTTTTATGCCGCTACTTAAACATAAATAAAATCTTCACCACTGCAGTGAATAGAAGTGCAGAAATCTTACTTTTTTCTGCATTTCTGCAAGGGATTCATGGACGAGTTGGTTCTGCAAATTCGAGAGTAACTTACACCATGAGCAAGCATTACAACACGTGTATCTAAACAAATTAGTATGTCACGACACAAACATGCTAACTTGAACTTCACCTTTCTTGATCGTATGCTCTTAAGAGCAGTATCTATTTTTTGCTCCAGGTAATGAAGTTCTTTGTAACTTAAAGGATCCAAATCTTGTCCTGTATAGTTCCTAGATAGGCAAAATGGAAAAACAATATGTAACAACATTTTCTTGATTGGCCAGTTCCGTATTGCCATGTGAGAAACAGTACAAGAAGGAGGGTTTCAAGCATCTTGGGTTTTGTTCAGAATTTTTTAAGGAAAAAGAATCTCAAAAACCAGTTAGCCACTGTCCCAATAGCTTTTGAACAAGAAAAAAACTGAACGAAATCCTTTGATTGAGTGTTTTTGTATAGTTCATACAGAGACTAAGACTTCAGCATACTACACGGATAAAAGTCATATTCTATGACGTGACTAACATTACTATAACTCAAATGAAATCATAGTAGTACCTTAGGTTTCTCTGCAAGAGTTCAACCCTAGCCTTGAGCTTTGGGTGCTCCAAAAACCAGCTTCTCTAAAAAGGATTCGAGAAAATATCAAGAAATTTTGACACATACAATATCATATTCACTGTGAAGATTGAAATACATGTGAAACCATAATCAGCAGACACAGCCTATGAATCAGGTCTTGAGCTCAAATAAAATCTAACTTGCTGAAGGGTTCATTGTCCCTTCTCCAACCACAGAAGTACAAGGTTTACAACTATGGACTCATTCTAGTAGATTATATTCATATAATACCTGATTTTCAGGGTCATGTGGAACAAATTGTTGCTCTGTAAACGAGTTTCTTTCGTATCTTTCAAGGATCGATTCCATGCTGCCAAAAATGGAGAAGTTCGGAAGAATGCTCAGCAAAGTTTTATGTAGATGAACTACAGGTTCTAATATTTAAGTAACATCCATGGGACCTAAACAAGAATGACTATCCACCCAAAGATACAAGTATTTCTTCTTAAGAAAGTATTACATGACATAAGAATCCTGTAAAAACAATCTTAAGATGGGGTGAACTTATTCGATCTATGACCTTCATTTAATGTCAGCATTGCAATCAATTCGAAAGGAAATTTTCTAGTACTCAAATTGAACACAGGTGATTTTTGGAATGCTCTAATTATGAATCCAAAGTTATTTGAGAATTTTATTACTACCATTAAAATGTTTTCCTACCACACTTCAACCGTGTTATATGCATTTCCTTGCTGATTCTGTTGCCATTACAGAGATCACTGGCTCATGATATGCTCATTGCATGCTTTTTAATAAATCCTGGCTAACTCATAATATATGCATATGATTATAGTTCACACATTAAACTTAATCCTACTGTTGATTATGATACATGAAAATATGTGACTAGTTCTATAATATAAGCTCTTCTGATGTAACATTGTAGTCTTGAAAAATACTCTCCCTATCAGATTAAGAAGTTTTCCAAACAACGAACTTCATGCTTTCAAAACCTAGAAGCAGTTGCAGGTCTCATCATCTTATAATTATTCATGTTAATGTATAGTGAAACAATGCTCATAACTTTGCATCTTGCCCCTGATGCTTCATACTAACCCCACATTAGTTACTAGACTATATCTAAGCCAAAAACAACCCTTGATGCTCCCGATTATGACCTCACTTCTGCATCTACAAAAATGCCTCCTTAGATTCTCATTCAAAATTGTTTTTCGATCCTCGAGCGCTCCTTTACCATCGAGTTATATTCGAGCTTTTTGCATATAGATAAAACTAAATCTCGGTGCTCAACTCATTTGCTCTTTTTTTAAAGAACATGAGATGATTAGTCAAAAATTTAATAGGAGGAGAGATTTTAAATAAAGATTTGAAAAATAAAAACAAATTAACTGGATAAATAAATCATTCATGCAATCATGGAAGTTTTCTTAGCTAACATATGTCAAGAGTAGTCATTAAATACAAGAAGATAAGTCATTAAATACAAGAAGATAAGGAGATCCCTTATTAGTGCTATATGTATATAGAAATTATAATGAGCCAAACACACTCACTGATTTTTTCTTTCAAATATTCCTTGCTTTTAGGTATCATCCTCATTGAAGTTAGCTGGTTGGAAATCCAATAATCTTTCACTAGCAAGAAAGATCACTTCATGTAAATTTGTGCTTTCAACTGTTCCATTATACCCTATACAAGTTGTTATAATTCCCAAACATACTTGCAATGAAATAGAGAAAATATGCAAGAGGTTCATTTAAGGACAACGGGAAGGCAGAGATAAGATTCATTATGTTAATTAAAAGAGGATGTGTCAGCCAAAGAATGAGGGTGGAATGGGCATAAGAAAAATGAAGACAATGAATAAGATTTTTTTTAATAAAGTTAGCATGGGGAGTGCTACAAGAGAATAATATGTGGGTGCAATTTCTAAAAGAGAAATATATGAGTTCTAATAGGAGGATGACTACCTGGTTGCTTTGGCTAAAGACTCAGTGTTATGAAAATTTATATGTCAGGTGTGGAATATAGTAAAATAGAATATCAGCTAAAATTTAGGGAATGACAGACAGATTTTATTTTGAAGAGATAATTGGTTGAAGAGCTATGACCTACTCATTAATCATTTAAACATGGAGGTTCCAGTAGATAAAATTAACTAGATAGTGGCTGACATGGTGGTTTCTAGGGGCAACTAGAAATGGGATGTGTTTGCACATTTCATTATTGTGCAAATTGTGATGGGAATTGTTGGTTATATTTCACATGCGCAAACTATCGTTGCAGACATAGTGGTATGAGATCACTCCTCAGATGGATGTTTCATATTATGCACAACTTATACATTAGAAGAGGAAGGGGGTAATAGCTCGAGACCCTATTTGGAGGGTTATTTGGTAGTGGAAAGGAATGGAACGCATCAAAGTGTTTTTATGGTTGATAGCCCATAATTCTATTATGAAAAATGAAGTGTGATGGAGAAGACGCCTATCAAATAATGAATGTTGTTGTCATTACGTCACTGAAGTGGAATCGGTAATTCATGCACTGCCTGATTGCCCTAAAGCTCGTAAGATTTGGAAGATTTTCATCAAGAGAAATGAGAACTTTTTTCAACCACAATTAGTATGCATGGTTGATATCAAACCTATTTATAGAAATAGAGTAGCATGTAATGTGGATTGGCTGCTAGAATTCAGTATAGCATTATGGTATATATGGAAGGAGAGATGCAAAAGAATGTTTGGCTCTGATTTGGGTAATTGGTATGGGATTGTTCTAACTATAAAAATAATGGTTCGAGAAAGTAAAATTATTCAGATGAGTGGTAATAAAGGGATGGATTACAGTAATGTAGTTAAAGAGGTAGGCTAGATTTATCCCGCAAACAATTAGATCAAGCTCAATATGGATGGGTGCAATAAAGGAAATCCATGTGTGGCAGATGCTAGTGGAGTAATTCAAAAAAAAAAATATAGGGTCTTGGATAATGGGGTTTACAAGGCATAATGACATTTGTTTGTCAATTATTGTCGAGTTATGAACAGTCTATATTGGATTACAGCTTACATAGGATAAAAGGTTTAGAAAGGTGGTTTTGAAGTCAGATTCTAATGTTATAGTTGGACTTATAAATAGGGATAGAGTGAGTATGGATAGAAACTATAATCTTATCATGCAGATTAAGAGTATATTGGGTAAGAATTGGGAGGTTAAAACATTACATGTTTAGAGGGAGGCTAATTGTATGGCAGATTGGTTGGCTAATTACGAATTAACTAGAGATTTATTGGACAGGGAATCCAATGTTCCAGCTGAGCCACCTTCAGGGCTATATACTTTGCTATATTATGACCTAATTGGATCTACTGTACCTCATTTAATTTATTAGGGTGTATTCACCCCGATTACCAAAAATAAATAAATCATACTCAATATTTTTTCTTCATATGTTTTGATAAGCATTATCAAAATCTTCAATAATATCTTGTATAACAATAACGTAAATAGTTAGTCAAACTTCTTTTTCATCTCCTAATAATTAAAATTAAATTTCAAAACAAGGTAATGGTAACCTAAAAAATTTCAAATCCAAAAATATTTGAAATAAAGGTGTGTTAGAGAGTGATAAAATAGCTTTTATAAATCCCATAAACTAATAAAAAGATGTCTTATGGAGTAATGTTCATAAACATATTATAAGGAATTGTTAAATTTATAAACGAGGGCCAAGAAGGAATTCGATAAATTTATAACTTAATTTACAAACTAATACCCCTCCATTTTTTTTTTTATTTTAACTCAACACTTGATACCTTTATTGTTTTTCTATTATATTTATATGTTACTATGTTTTAAAGAACATTATATTAAAGAACATTATATCATGTAATTTTTTTTTAAATTAAGTTTTTTGTGGTCTCACTTTATTTTCTTTATTCATTATTTTATATTATCAAATGAATTGAGAATGGTCCAAATAGTAATGAAATGGTTTGACTTAGTTAAAATTATGTCCAAAAATAGCTTAAATTGGTAAAAAAAAAAATTATTCTAAAAATGGGCATGAGGTTGAACCATGAATATTCTCTAGTTAAAGGCTTAATTTGGTTTGATTATGGCTTGATACTTGAACTCCACTCAACTTCTTGCTTGGGATGTGTGGGTTGCGCGTGATGAATAGTGCAAAATCTTTAGGTGAAGTGTGTGGTTTAGTGTTGGCTTCTATGGGGTTGATATTTACATCGTTTGGTTCAAAATGAAGAATCCTACACTATAAAATGATCAAAATATGTTTTGAACAACTTTGAAATTTCAAACGTATCTTACAAATACATGTGTTTTTTTATGAATGGGATTCTAATATCAAATGTTGGTTGGTGAAACCACTAATGATGGTTTAACAACACTTAAATGAAATAAAATAAGCTCTTTCATTTCAAAAACACGATCTTGCATATCAATTTCTTGTGAGGAGACATCTTTAACCAAATGCCATGAGAGATTTTTTCATTAAAGACTTGTCATTAATCTCATCCTTTAGCTCTTAATTTGTAATTTGATACAATGATAAATTTGTTCCTATAAATATGATGCAAGATCTTTAACCAAAATAATCTCATCCTTTTTATCTAAATCAAGGTTGAAGAAGTACTAGTTGAGATAATCGATCATTCCTTTTTCATAATCCTACCAACCAAGAACATAAACATGATTCTAAAGTGAGAGAAGAAAAGAGTTCTTTTTCATAATCCTACCAATTAAGAACATAAGCACAATTCCAAAAAGAGAGAGAGAATAGTAGATATAGGGCTAATATGAAAAAGAGAAGAAGTGAAGGAAAAAATAAAAGGGATAGAGTATAAGTCTTTTATTAGAAGACTAGATCTGGAAAAAAAAAGAAGCTTAGCAAGAGGCATATTAATTTTCTATGGTCTTGATTGAAACTCTTTGACAAGACTAATTTAAAATTAAATTAAATTACATAAAAAAGATTTTAAAAAATTAGAACTATTAATACACTAATCTTAATTACTGTCCATACAAATCACTTGATACAAAAAATCTCAACTTATTCTAATGTAAGATTTTAGTTTTTTTTAAATAATGACCACCTTTATCTTTAACAGGAGATGTTTGTAAAAATCTTAAATAATATTGCTGAAGTGTATGATAAAAGAAAGAACTAAAAGTTATCAAGTCCTAAATTTATTGTCTTAAAGTGAGAACAATTTGTTTTTATATCTTCTAAAATTCAATAATTTTAATAACTATTCTAAAAATAACGTATAAGTTATTTAAATAGATATTAACCTAACAAAGTTAGAAAAAAACTAATAAAAAATAGAAAAATAAAGAAAATTTTGAAACAACTTCTAAGTTCAATTTGAACTTGAAAACAACCTTAAATTATATAACTAGACATTTCAGCGTCTAATCTAATGATTATATTCAAATTTAATATTTTACTCAACTACTAATGATATCTTTCTCCTTTCAATAAGTCTCAAAATGGAATTTTTAGATTGTTTAAACAATAACTATCACTACCATATGTATATATATAAATATATAGAGAGAGATGCTTAGGAGTATAATAAACATTAGTTTTTCAAACTGTTTTTTATTTAAAAATATTTTAAAATAATATTTTTTAATTTTTAATTTCAATGCATTAAGAATTAAAAAAAACTAAAAAAAAAATAAAAGCTTAGTTTAACTTTACTTGAATATTTAACGTTTGTTTGACACCGTATTCCAAAGATATTTTTTTTAAAAAAAAATTTTATTTTTGCTTGAAATTAATTTATTTTTATATTTGTAAATCTATGCTAATATCTAACATATTTTTAAATAAAAAAAATACTATAACAAACAGCCAAAATCATACAGTAAAACGAACCCTTAATCATACGTTGTCATTGAATCACAACAGAACCTTTGACTAGACCTGACTTTCTAAAATTCTATATGATCTTCAGCTCATAATATGGAAGCCTGTGTCAGTTCCTAAGCCTAAAACACTGCTACGTACTTTGCCAGTACTTCTCTTATAGCATACAGACATGCGAAATGACATACAGTACTTGCCCAGATGCTCATGCAGGATCAAAACTTAACAAAATTTAAGCTTCTTCTCCTCAACATTTGACTGAGTGATTAATGTTGTGTACTTAGCTCTTGATTCAAAGAAAACAAAATCGACGAACAAGACAAAAGGGAATCATCCAGGACATAAAATATAGGAACTACAAATGTTTATATAAGACAAACATGAATCTATAGCAAAGATTTTGTTTTTTTTCCACAGGAGAAGTTTGAAACACAGACAGCAATATGTGATGTGCACAAACTGTCACTGTTCATACATCTACAGCAATATCGATGTTTTCTATAACAAAAAATGAGTACTATTTATAGCATTACTTCTTGTTTGTAGCTGTGTTTGTATGTAGGAGCAGACTTCAAGACTCGAAGATTGTTGCTAGAAAAAAGTGCAATGCAGGCCATGAACAGCATAAAAAATGATTACAGGCAGAACCATATATGATCATGAGAGCCAAAAAATGAAAGGAAAACAAGAAGAAAAAAGCGAAAACAAGAACAAGATACTTTACGATAGAGCAAGATCAACATGCAAGAACAGAAACGAAGATACTTTCAGTAGAGTTAAGCATGAAAAAAGAAAAAACCTGGAGTCAGTGGAGTATTCAAAGAGCTTCCCTTTCGTAGAGAAAACAATCAGAGCGACATCAGCGTCACAGAGAACAGAGATCTCATGAGCTTTCTTTTGCAAACCATTTCTTCTCTTGGAGAATGTCACTTGCCTGCTAATCTTGTTCTCGATCCTCTTCAACTGAACCCTACCTCTCCCCATGTTTATTATTTTTCACTCTTGTCTTCCAAGTTTCTATTTCTGTGATGGCATGGAGAGCTACCAGCCCAAAGCCTTCCTTTATACGAACGCGGCATACATGGAAAAGTGTGGTGTGGGTTTGGTACTTGGAGTGGAGTGGTTTTGGAAAGCACAAGTGGTTTTAGAGCTAGGTTCTGTCGATCAGTGATTGGAGGAGAGTGTAGTTTTGGCTGATGTGTCGTTCAGAGCCATAGGTTAATGGGAGAACGGTCTGTACAAAATCTTGTCACCCATGGTGTTGAAACCTACCTGCATTTGTTTTTTATGCTTTACTTGTCTGAATGACGGCGCCTCTTCTACTTCTGTAGACTGCTTACTGCCCCCCTTCGCTTTTCTTGCTTGGTCACTCATTTCAATAATGCATTTGGACCCATTTTCGTGTCGTAATTTGCATGAAAAAAACAAAAACCGTTGCTATTATTTCTTTTATCTATATATATATATATATATATATATATATATATATATAACATACGGTAAGAAGTTTAAAGGGAGCTTTTGAGTTCACTTGCGTAGCCAAAAATAAAAAAAAATAATTTTTTATCATGTTTATTTAAATTTTTACACTTCAATAAAAATATTATTTACCGAGCCAAAAATAGCTCTTTATCTATAGCAACTCATGTTGAAGAGCCAAAATTTTCCTGCATCTGTATGCATATATATGCGCAGGAAAAAAAATAATATATATAATTTTCTTCTTTCTATATGTGTGCATATTAGAAAATAATGTAAATATATATAGAAAATAATGTAATTATATAAAAAAATATTTATTTTTATTTAAAAATACCTCAACAAGAGAGTAAATAATTATATACAAAATTAATAATTATATTGTTGGAGGGTTTTTAAAAGCAATTATTTAATCATATAATTTACTCTTATTAATTGTATAATTAATTGCATAATTAAACTACATACAAAATAATTACACTATATTTAAAATAATATAAAAAAAATAGTTCTCCAAAATGTCTTTTACAAATGGAGCACACATCATCAAAAAAATTATATATGCACTATTCAAAAAATCATTTTAAAGATTTGGTTCTCCAAAATGACTCTTGCCTTTAAAGTTACTCTTAGATTTTTGTGTTTTTCAGTGTGGGGTCCTCATGGAAATAATCTCATGCCTACATATTAATATGGTGGTATTTATTTTATAATAATAATAATAATAATAATAATAATAATGTTTATTTTGAAAACAAGCTAGGTTGTATTTTAAAAAAAACAAGAATATTATTAATTTAGAAACGCAAGTTTTGGAGTTAATATTAACTCTCTGATAATGTCAATAATACGGTAAAAAAAGGTTATTTATATAAACTAATAAAAATAATCAAAATACGTTATTTATCATGGTCCGGTGAGATTTAAAACCTCTAATTGAAGATAGAACTTCATGCTTGCATGAATTGATGGATGCCTGCATCAATGACACGGGCTTGAATGTTGTTTGCATTCACATGCAAATTATCTCCCATGGTACTTCCGATACTTTACATTAAAAAAATTGAAAAATCTAAAATAATAATGGGAGTTAATCTATTAAATTTACAATTCGGGTCATAAAACCAAGATAATATTATGAAAAACAATTAAAACAAATTATAAATTTCAATTCTTAATCACCTAGTGTTGAAGCATGATATTAAAAAAGAAATGGATAAAAAAAATAATTTGAGTTAATTAGCCAAGTTTATGATCCACGTTATTAGACCTATATAATCTCAAAGAAAAAAGACCTAATTTAATCCGAATTAACCTTCCAAATCCATGCCTTTGATTATCAAACAAAAATAACACTACTAAAAGTAAATAATGATAGTTAATTCTTAATTGTTTCTCTCAGTCTCACTTGTAAAATGATGAAATTTATAAAAAAAACTTTAATTAAAAACATAACATTAAAAAAGTTAAGTCAATTAAGGTTAACCTTCTAAATATTATATATGGATCGTGAGACCAGGATAACTTAAGAAAATAAATCAAAAAAATCATGAAGACTAATTTTTAATTAAATACAATATTAAATGATAATATCGATGTCATTGGTAATTTTATCAATTTAGGGTATAAATGCAAACATGGAAAGGAATCATATCTTGTACGCAATTTTTGCAATCAAAGAATCTTAGATTCGAAAGAGTTATATTAGCAATGTAGGGGACATATCCTCATCTTATTGATTTAATTACCTTTCCTTTTCGAATGCTGAATAATAAAAAATAAATTCTGCCATGTAAGACAGATTATAGTCTTGTTTGTCATTGTGTTTTAAAAGTCACTTTGAAAAAAAATATAATGTATTTTTAAATGAAAAATACTTTTAAAAATAACGTTAATCACATTTTCAAATAAATACCTATGTATGAACGTGGAAAGCTCAAAAAAATATTTTCACAAAGTTTCAATTATTATCCCAAAATTCGAGTGAATGAGAAGTTTTAACAAATCTTCAAATATCAAACAAAGAATAATATAAAATCAAACAAAAAAATAAAATAAAATATTGGAAATGAGTATATATCTTATTTTTATATATCAAGATACAGTTATTTAATTCTCTATTTAAAAAAAAAAAAACAAATGTAGTTATTTAAATCTTGGTGACCATGAAAGGAACTAATCATTAGTGTGCCTAGACAAAGTGTTTACTTACATTTTTTTGTTAGATTCAAGGAATCCTTTTCTTAGATATTTTTTGTAGGTCTAGATTAAATAAATAAAATTTTAATTGTTCTAATTTCTTATAAAATAAATACATAACCTGCAATGTAAATTTTAAACTATTTGCCACGGTAACATGCCCTTTACATACCGTAATTACTTACATCATTCATGCTATTCTCTGCATGTAAACAAACATTTGACATATATTTATCTTAACTATTCAATATTTTTGAGATTGGTTCTACAATTGAAGCTCTCTAAATTAATAAATTCTATTAAGACATCAACAAATCAATTCTCAACTCAACAAAACTTTAAAAATATATATGCTATAAAAATATATATATAATATTTATTTATTCTAAAATGCATTCAAACAAAGAATAGAATAATTTAACTTATTCAATACAGAGAATCCTAAGAAATAATAATGAATCAGAATAGCTGCAATGATGGAGTTTAAAGGGATGAAAAGCTGATTCGTGACAAGATAGGTGAAGTTTTTATTTTCCCCGCAGAGATAGTAGCATGCTGCCAAACATAAAATCGGTGGTTCAGACAAAATGCTGCCACTTGTATGAATATGATTTAAATTAATAATAAAACATTTTAAGCGGTAAGAACTTTACTCTAAAGTATTTGCTTCATCAGTATTCTTAATTTTAATAATTATAATTATTAATATGATGGTCACTTAAAATTTATATAATTTTTTTTAATAATTGGGATGTCCGAGCCAGTTTACACGTACCATAATTAATCCTCAAATTTACTTAATATCTTGTAAATCTAGCGAGCATGTAAGACACCACAGGAATGACAAGTATAAATGGTGGAACTTGAATCATAGTGCAGAATAAGGGTATAGGTCTCTTCAAGACTCCACTTGCAAGTGTATATAATATTAATTCTAGGCCATGTAGGATAAGTTAACTTGCTCGTAAATTAGCCATATATCTATGTTAATTAAAAAAATATTTAAATTATTGCTAATAATAATAATAATGAGTTATTTTGGATTAAAAAAAAAGACCTTAATGGGGGGATTTAATGTAAGTAAAAGCATATAATCGGTGGTTCAGACAAAAGGCCAAAGGGTGAGATGACTTGATTGTGATTTTCATCCCAAAAATACGAAGAAGAGGTCTGCCGTACAAAACTGTCGGGGTGATGTGATTGGCTTCAAAGACCAAAACTGTACGGCACTAACACGCACTCATGCCTGCCAGCCTACATATACTGATTGTTTTTCAGTGCCTTGCGCAACGCTATTTTCCAAAATCATTTTTATTCTAATTAAAACAGAAAATTAGTTTTTTTATATATTTTGTAATGAATTATATAATATTATGTGGGTCTTTATTGTTTTATTAATGTATTTATTAATGTATTTTTCCTTTGTTATATATATATATAAAAAGCACTTGTTATTATTAGCATGCCTCAACTCTCAATGTCAAGCTTGAGCAAGTGTTTTTTTTTTATAAAAAAAATGGATAAATAATAATTATGTTTAATAAAATAAAGTATATGTCGTTATCTATATAGACAAATGAGTAGTCATCATTTAGTTCAGATTCTAAACATGTTCCGTGGCTATAAAGTTAAGTTTTAGACCAAAAAATAAATCATTTTTATAAATTTAATTTAACTTGAAAATACATCATAAAATCAATTAAAAATTAAATTGATTAAAAAATGCTTGAGCTTTGATCTTATTTTTCACCTCAATCCATCTCAATTATTTAAATTAAACCAATTAACATCAAAATTGAATTTTTTTCATAATCAAAGTTAGGTTGACTTCTTTTGTTTCCTTTCTCATCGTTTTTCTCAACACTCAGGATCACCGGCCCATAAATAAATTGAAGGTGAGAATCTTAACGTAGATGATATTTGACATTGTATTTTAAAAATATATTTTTTTAATATTTTTATTTTTATTTTTATTTTAAATTATTTTTTTAGCATTTTTATATTATTTAAATATACAAATGTTAAAAATAATCTTTTAAAATTAAAAAAAATATTTAAATATATATTTAAATAAAAAAATATTTTAAAAAACATCTCGAACAGTTACATAAACTTTGAAATAATAATAATTGAGAATAAAAAAAATATAAAACTATCAGCATCAAACAAAAGTTTAGCGTCCACGCTCGACACCTTAGCCTTACATTGCTTCTTCCTTTTATTTATTTATTTATTTATTTATTAACAGCCTTTTTAATAAGAAGGGCAGGTAGTCTCCCAGGTGTAAGTCGCTGTCATCGTCCTCTTAATACTTTTTACAAAACGACAAATAAACTAATTATACATTTAAAAGTAAAACCAGTTCCTTTTGTCCTGTGATACGCTAGGACAACAAAACGAACACACCAAGCCATAAAAATAATACAATTTAAAATATTATATTTATGTTGTCATTTAAATATATAATTCTAAATAGTTTCTCGAGTAAAAAATATTTATGTATATAATTCTAAATAGTTTCTCGAGTAAAAAATCTTTATGTGTATATATAAAGCACGAAGGTGGATTAAATAAAAAAAAATAATTTTATAAAATCACCTTTAATAAAAAAATATAAAGATATAACATGTGATATGAAAAAAATTTGAAGAAAAATGAAATTAAAAATAAATTTCATTTTAAAATAATTTCTTCAAATACAAAAATTACAATTAAGAAACTAGGGATTAAATATAATTAATAAAGATAAATAGTTTGTAAGGTTTTTTTTTTAAAAGATAACATGTAAATCGAGGTATAGAAGAGAGAGAAAATGAATCGGTGTCAAATAAGATGAAATCATCGTGTAAATGCCATCTAAAAAAAAAAAAACACTTAGGAGAATCAAATAATATAATGAAAATAGGACTACAACCACTCTTAACAATTTTTGTTTTTCTTGTATCTTATCTTTAAAAAGACAAAATGCCCTATAACAAAATGATAACAACAAAAATATTATAAAAACACTAATAAGCTCTCAAAGTCAAGGTTAAAAAAATTTAATGGCAAGGGTAATCAAGTCATTAAACTATTTTATAATAAATTATAATTCTTATAAAGCCCTTGGCAAGGTCAGCTTTTTTAAAAACTTTTAATGACAATACAATAGTTTAACTATTTCAAAAAAAAAAAAAATTACCCCAAACAAATAACAAATTAATCTCATGAAAATACTCCCTAAGTTCAATTCATCAATTTTTTAAGGACAAAATCCTACTTTATATATAAAAAAAAACATTGGCTCTAGAAAAAGATTTATCACTAAAACTTGGTATCATCTCTGTTAGAGAATAATTAAATTATATTCTATGACCTCACCTAACAGCTTAAGTTTTTAGGTGAGATAGTTCCTTAACATGATATCAGAGCTTTATTAACCCAACAGTTACGAGTTTGAATCTCACCATCCTCATTCTATTTGATAAAAATCAAATACAAGGTAGAGTGAGTTTATGTGCAAGTTTCAAGTCCAAATGGTTTTCACTTGAGGATATGTGTTAGAGAATAATATAAATTATATTATATATGTATTTAAACTATAACTTGCACTCGAGTCATACCTAGTCGGGTGAAGGATATTCACATGCTTCACCTACTATTGTATACATGGCTTGATTTTTTTTTTTAATTTTATTTTTTTTATAGCATATCACAAAATAAATAGTCTTACTTTTTCTAATCAATATTCAAAATTAATACTATATATTTTTAAAAAATATGAAATTATATTATCAAATATATTAATGATAATATTTTATTTACAAATATGAAAGAAGTAAAGCATTAGCAATTAGAAAATCTGCATATATGAATCGTTTAAGATTATATAGAAATATAATATTTAATTGTGTACGTATTATTTGTTTTAAATAAAAATATATCAACTACCCAGCTTCTATCATTTACTATATGGTACTTCATAAGGAAATATTATATAAAAATACTAAGGGAAACTAATATATTGATCATAAATGCTCATAATCAATCATCATTATTATCATATGTCCGTGATCACAAATTAAACTTGCTAATATTGTTGTTAAATATTAAAATATTAGAGAGTAATTTTTTATTGAACAATTTAGTTGATAAATAATATATATATATATAGAATTTTAGCATCAATATGTTAAAACTATACAAAAATATTTTTTATTGTCAGATAACACTCTTAAATAGTTTATTAAGTAAAACAAAGTAGGGTTTCACCATCAATAAAATTGGGTGTTACCCGATGTGTTTCAAGTTTGGCATCGTAAAGCCAATCGTCTTCTCAATTCCTGCTAACTTTTTTTTCTAATTCAAACTTGATCTTGCCTAGATCCCCAAGATCTAAGGACCTAGTCTCGAATCTCGATCCAACCCTCCAATCGCCTGGGAGTTGGTCCCCACCAGACCTGCGCGATTAGGATGGAGTCATGATCATAGTGGTAATTGATTGGTAAAATTATATAATTTTAATTTAATAAAATTTATTATATCAAGTAAGAAAATTAAATTATGTTAAAATTAAATAAAAAATATAAAAATTAATCTAAATCATAAAATTAAATTGAATTAATCTGATTTTATGATTCCAATTTTTCTATCTACAAAGCTACCCTTAAACTTTTTTTCCTTCTATTTCTATTTGCAAGTAGGCCCCCGTTTCTATTTACAAGCTAGGTCTAGCCTAGCCCCTCTCCTCTTCCTCTCAATAAAAAAAACAAATTAAAAAAATAACTATTTATTGATTTTTTTTAATTCTCTTTTTTTATATATAAAAAACAAATTAAAAAAATCATTACACATAGACCATTTATTAGATTTTTTTTATTATCATGTATTAATTTAAATAGTAATTTTAAAATTTATATTTGAAATTTTTGGAAAAAATAAATTTTTACTTTTTACTTTAAATTAATTTTTTTTGATATTTTTTGATTATTTTCATGTGCTTGTATTGCAATAATTTGTTGGAGTTGGAGCTAGTACTAGCAATATTGGTGTTGATATCAGTAGTAGTACTAATAATCCTTTCAATAATAATGTTTTTAATAAATGTATTAGAAATAATGAGAAAAATGACAGTAATGAGACTGATCTTAGTTTACATATCACACAAACAAAATATTTATTTTAAATTTGTTAGTTTTTATCTAATGAAATTCTATAGACATAATTATTTTGTAATATATTTTTAAATTATTTTAAATCATGTATAAACCTTAACTAACTAAGTTTTATGGTTATAATTATGTTGTATTGTATTTAAAAATATTTTATTTATAATTTTATAATTTTTCTACCTACACAATTTTAACTATAATTATATAATTTTTATATAAAAAAATTTCATATATAATTTTACCATCCGAGTCTTAGGATTGGCTTCATGTCATGCCTGCGATTTTTACAACCTTGGTCTTGACGCCCACAAGACCCACTTCCTCTTTGAGTGAGCTCATGGTGTTCCGAACCCGACCCATACTCTAGACCTTAACAAAATCGGGTGATCTCATCCTAGCCATGATATAACTAAGTTATAAATCATAGATTAATAATGTTCGAAAGTGTAGAAAGCTTGTTGACAATTTTTATACTTTGAAAACAAATCAAAAAAAGGATTTTAAAACCTTGTTTTCAATTTTTTTTAAATAAAAACAAAAGGCATAAAACGATATGAAAGAACCCTTTAACAACTCAATTGGAATTATAGTTTGATGGTCCAAGATTCACTCATGACGTGTCGTTTAGGCTTACCATTTGGATAGAATTTTCTTGGCAGATTCGTCTCATACGTATGTGGAGGATGGTTTCTGTGAATCCAGTGTTATATATTTATGCTAAACTTACGTAGCAACCAGAATTTAGATTATAAATATTTTTATTTAAATTCTATATAAATTTTTACAGTTTCAAAATAATAATAAAATATTATGAGAGAAATTTTCTGATCTATGTCTATCAGTAGCTGTAAATGAAATACACAAGCTATCCTTTATAGATAGATCATGGATCTTTTTAATTAATTTATTAGCTAATTTTCTCTTCCCATCAAGAAAAATAGGTAATTGATCCCATGATTTATCTTCATAATTATAAATTTGAATAAACAAGAACATGAGAATGTCTTGTGGTATAATAGTAATTTCCAACTTCTAGAGCTGCACATATAAGGATCAGTGTCAGGAAGTAGAAAATGTTAAGGTTTCAATGATGTTTGTTCTTTTAAGATGCTTTAAGCAATGACCATGAGAAAAACATCATATGCATTGTCTATTCTCACAGGGAACGAAATTATTTTAAAAGAAGTTGATAATCATAGAGAAACAAATTTAGTCTTTCAAGAACTTCTGGCAGTTGTCCCTGGCTCAAGTTCTTAAAATCCAGTCACAGAACTTTTCAAGCTCAAATGAAGTGCTCATGCTCTTGATAGCATTTACACTTACCAACACCAAGAAAGAAATTACATAGTAGGTGTTCCTTTATGAGCAATCTAGAACACAAATTTCAAAGCATCCACCCAGGAATGAACCCATGAACTTGCTGGGCGGCATGTGTTGTTCCAGTCATCTGGTCTGAACCGACAGGATTATAGCTGTTTTCACAATGTGAATAAACAGAAACAAGATTAGGATAGCTGTTGAATTGATGAATCAATATTTTGGACACAGCCCTAGTCTAGTTGATCTGAGTACACGTCAGATAATGATCAAATGTCTGAAAGGAATTGAGATACTTGAGAAGTTGAATGTTTACCCTATTTGCAAAGTGGGATTGCATTCTAAATGCTGGAATAGCCCCTGAGACTGTGCATGCTGATGGCCATAGGACATATTTTGCTGATCATCACCTTCCCATGATGGTCGGAGGTTATTTCTTGCGCTGATTTCATCCAGCTGCCGAACATTAGAAGCATGAAAACAGAGGCAAACCGCGTTAGCTGACAAACATGAGTATACCAGAAAATTAGCACGTATAGAAAGAACGTATATAGAATTTATTGAGCAATGTAATTGAATTTATTGCAAAAAATGGAGCAAATGGTGTATGTTAGCCAGCATTTTACTACAGGGAAAAACTGAAAATAAGATGAGTAAGAACAAAGCAAAACAGGAAACTCCTAATTCTATAAGAAGTAAATAATTAAGACTGTATTAGGCGTGCTACATATGTTTTTTTTTTTACTTTTTCCTACTTTTAGATTCTAAAAAGAAACACTTGTAGCTTTTGAAAACATTGATGAAATAATGAACAATGCTATTTCCTCATCCTGAGAAGCAGTAAGGAGTTTGGTATTGAAGATCTCTATAGATGGATTCGTTATTATATCCTGATTAGCATGAGAAGCAGGCCTTTAAGAAAATTTAAGAATAACTCCTGACAACCTTGCAGAAAGCAAATTTCTGTGTACCTGGGGCTAACAAGTCTAGCCTCTCATACAGTAAGAAATCAATTTGGATGAAACAAGGTGAAATATTACCTTTATTGTCAAAGCTCTGTTTGCTTCCAGCAACAGATGTTCCTGTACTCAAAAATACATTTCAATTAGCATTGGAAGTAACATAAAGTGAGTTTCACTAATTATACACTAACTGTCACATTCATGTACCTTATTTTGAAGATCAGCAAGTTGGTCGAGCATATACTGGGTCTGCAAAGTGGCATGGAATGATAATAATATCGACAAACACAAAGTAGAACTAGTATTTCTTTTCAGCAAACAAGCATTAAGAAACAAGATTCACAAAGCACTATGAACTCTCCATGCTTTTCTCAAAAGATAAGAGCAGCAGGCTCTTGGCCTCCGAAAGCCATGCCAAGAGACAATCTCATAGTCTATCATTTACTACAGTAAACTCACACCATATCGTAATTGCAGAACTATATGGGAGGGTTCGATCAGCCCGTCCTAGCATGCTTGTACCATTGATCTTTCCTAACAAATATGGGAACATCAAATTCACTACTATACAGCTAGAACAGGCGGCACAAACAAATGGTTGAAAGAAAGATGGCCATTTTACGCCCATCTTAAGGCCGTAAAGGAAAACACCAGGAAACGAAAGGAAAGAAATAGGAAAAGAGAGCTATAAATCAACAATAACTGAATTAAGAAAAGAAAAAAAAATCCTAATACAAGAATTAGTTTTGTCGCTAGAACACCCTGTTGCATATCTATCGTCCAAGTACCCTTGTCCTGATTTGTGGTCCATGAAAGTGTAACATCATAGAACATTATAGCAAGTAATTGATACCTAGAAAAACATATTAATTGTGAAATATGAAGTTGATTTTTCCTTGATGATAGAAAGAAAAATATAGCAATAAAAATTTAGATTACCTTAGTTGACCGAACTTGATTCAATGACGACTCTAACTGATGCTCGAGCTGCTCAAGATCTTTTGTATTCAGAGGTCCGAGGTCCTCTCCAAGAAGGTTCCTGCAGTGCAAAATGAAATTTATCAAGGATAAGAAATCTGCATATATTGGATAACAAAGCAGCGCTCATTAAACTCTTACAGTTCGGCAAGAAACTTCAGCTTTACCACATCTTAAGATGCATGGCCAACTAAATGACTTAAAAGTAAGTTTCTAAATAATATCTCCAGGATGCTTGTATTGTGGTTACCTCTGAGTTCTTTGTAGGGCCTCAAATTTTGCTTTCACTTTCAGGTACTCCCTGTAGCTGCTCTGCAATCATAAACCCAAATCATGAGAAGCTACAAACCAAGATTTATAAGTTATTAAAATTAAAGCAAGTCATCTCATAAATGAACAATCATTATCTATATTTAAAAACTTAAGCGTTAAAGTTTCAAAATATAATTTATATTATTTTTGAACATTCATTCTTGAGTGAAAAAATTTTGGTTTTGAAACTTATATAAATTTATATTATCCTGTGCTTGATTTTTTATCAAATAAAATAAAAATAATGAGATTCAAACTCATAAATATAAAGTCAACAAAACTTTGATATCATATTAAAAAATTATCTCAACCAGATATGTAGTAGAGCATAATGAACACTTGGTCATAATTCTTCTTCCTTTCTTAATATACCTAACCTTTTTACATACCGTGGGAACAACAGCATGACCTTTCACCATCCATATAATCGCATCATTCTCTATATTGAATAAGCAGTCTCTTTTATTTGTGCCCGTTATGGGACGATAACCCAAGTAAAATGTTTTATAGGATTTTCTAAATTGTAAGAGACTTGAATATCCGTAAAAGAAAGCAAGACGCACGTGCCTCAAATTGAATTATTTCCTCAACAATCATCAATTATAAAATATCTCCCCACTTCCTAAGAGGTCCTGCAGCTCAAACCTTCCTTTTACAGCCAAGAGCACTATAAAAGACTGATATATATATATATAGATAATATATATATAGATATATATAGATATATATAATAAAATAGACCAGGCAAAAAGGTACGAACACCTCGATTGAAAGTAATAAGAACATTGAAACCTATGCGATTTAGCAAAGCCTTGTAAAAACAACAGTCTTCTTCATTAGCTTGTTTCTGATACAACAGTCAAAATAAATCTTCGTGTGGGCGGTACATTCCTCTATAAAAGGTAAAGCCTAAAGCTATAAATACCTTTTGGCCGATAAAATCCCCACCAGAAAATAATAAGAGAAAATACTTCACTTTTGTTTTTGCTAATTTCTTTCAATACATCATACAATTTGCATAGAGGAGTATTTATAGCTAAGAAAATATTGTAACTTAAGAGTTCATTAAATCTGGTAATTCAACCATGTAAATAATGAGAGTACAACCTGATACATTTAATTTTGTGTAACCGTGTGTTGGAAGTAGTCATAGAGCAAAATTCTAATAAAAACCTCATTCTATATCAAAATGTTTCAACAAGATTATGAGAAAAGCATAATGAATACTCTATGTACTTTATCATAAAAATTGCATTACACTGTAGTCATCTACATCGGTGCAAACAGAATACAACTAAGCTTACCTCGAACTCCTTGGCTGGTTTGTTGACTTCTTCTACCCCATAGCTGCACTTCTGATACCTTTCCAGGGTCTTGAGCATGCTGTAAAAGGGAAAAGCATAGGATAAGTTCATGCAAAAATGAAATTTGTTCTTATTTTTCATGAAACAAGAACGTTGTATTAATCAGGAGCACAAACAAAAGGTGTTAAGTGGTAACTGTTAAGCAAACATTCGTAATCTAACTATAACAATGATAGTGAAGCCTTGTATAAAAAATAAAAGATCTGTTTCAGCATCTGGAAACCACAGGTATGTTTTTTTTCCCTCTTAAAATTTTGAATAAATGTATAATTTAGCCTTAACTATACTACTAAAATTAAGCCATAACTTCTATGACCCGATTGATTTCCTACAAGAGATCAAGAGGTACATTGAATTATAAGATCTGGTGATATTTTATCCGTCCCATCACAGTGCAAGAATTTCTCCATGCCCTTCTACGCTGTGGAGCAAATGAATGAATGTACATTTTTTTCTTTCCATCTCCATAATATATACCATGAATGTCACAAATGTCAACTCTCCGTCTACCACAAGAAGAGACCTGGTTTAACCTACATACCGTATTGATGCATGCAGGGAGTAACCCATACGATGTCTATTGTATCATAAATATAGGGTTTTCTTACGTATATTTCCGGACAAAGCTATGAACGTAATTTTATATAAGTGCTTATTCTTTTCAATACGGTAATCTTGAATAAAAATAAAATTAATCAATTCAGACCTTACGTTTATCTATCGATGTTCTCCATCACAAATCTATCATTCATAAAATTTGTTTATTTCTTTCTACATACTTTTGAAAACTACATTTTCTTTGACTCATAACTATAATATGCAATGCATATGAAGATTAATTTTGGTGACAAAAGTTATGGTACCATTCATTGATTTATTATGCAAGGATATAATTGGAAACACACACACAAATACACACAAATATATATTCTTTCTTTCTTTTTTTCATTTGCACAAGGTTGTCAATTATGTTTCAGTTGATGTTTTGTTTTTTCAATTGGAATGAAATATTTCACTTTCAAAGTTTTTTGGCACTCTGTTTTAGGGTTATAATGTTTGTGTGTGTGTTCAAAAAAATTAGTTCAAATCCAAAAATAAAATTATTAGAATTGTGCAATTTAAATTTCAAACATAAATAAAATATTAGAATTGAACTGATATAACTCGAACGACTTGATGAGTTCAAAGATAACATGAAAAATTGATAAAAATATAGTTTAACTAAAAAAATCAAGTTGACATCTTAAAAATATATTGAAACAACCATATATTTAAACAACTCAGGTCAACCTAGATTAATCTTTCAAATGTGTGACCTCCATTATAAGAACATGATAACCTTAAATAAAGAAAATCAAATCAAATTACAAATTTCAATTTGTAATAAACTCGTTGTTGAATAATGAAATTGAAAAAAAATCTAAAAAAAGACAATAAATTATTTTTTTGAACAAAATTATAAATATTTATATTATTACGAGAATATCATCATCAATCTTGCAAGGTCATTACATTAAATTTTAACATGACAAATATAAATATATTAAGAGATTCGTAGTAAATTTTCATCTCAATCTAACGATTAGATTAAAGATATAATTAATATTATAAAATTATTTATTATTTAAAAAACATTATATTTAAGCGAGATAAAATTTGTTGTGGCTTATTCTATTTTTTAAATGTCAATCCGGATGTAAAGGAATTGACAACCATGCATCTTGAAGCTCTAAAAATATAAAATCAACTATGTTTGAACGTTTTATCTTCCAAGTTTGCCCTAAAAACTTTATAATCTCTTTGGTATTTAAGACATCATGTCTCAAACTCCCATTCATAGTTCTGGTTCTACTCCACAAACACGTCTTTTCAATTCAATTACTACGCCATGTATTAAACGTGAACAAAGTGACTTCTATCGTCTCTCTCTCTCTCTCTCTCTCTCTACCGGTGCACTAGTTTTATTTGTAACCATCTTTATCTCGAAGAGGGCATATGTTTTTGATACGTCAAATTTTTTATGGGTGGAAAATAATTCAGATGAAATTTTTTTTACAAGTAGTGATGGCTATAATAAACTGATAAAAATGCATTATAGTAATGAAATAGTGATGATAAAATGTAGATGGTATTAGTAGCAGTGATGGAGTGGAATTAGGCTGGTGGGGGGCAAATATAATCACAGTAGATGATGGTAGTAGCAGTGAGCATGGTGAAGTGATAAAATGATGGTATTAGTGACATTGCTATCAACAATAATGGCTGAAATTGTTAGATGATACTATGAGTGATTGGCTTTTGTTATTATTTTTAGTTTTCATTTTGAGAAATGAAGAGCAAGTTCTTTTAAAAAAAAGGTTCAAAAAATTATAAGAAGTTCACGAAAAAATGTTAGTTTAACAAAGTAGTGTATAAAGGCTATCATAATAAAACCAGTTTATGATTTGAAATTCCAATGAAAAAACAAAGTATTTTATATTATTGTCATAGAAAATAAAGCATTAACATTTGGGGGTCAAAGCCTAAGGTTGCAGAGGTTTCACCCCCTAGTTTCCAAGAGAAAAATAGTAATTGAAAAAAACAATTTTAATTACTAAGAAAAAAGAACCTAATATAAAGCTTAAAAAATGCTGATGCCACTGTTTTGAAGCTAGTGCTGTTAATCCTTGAGCATACGATAAATTTATTAAAAAGTGCTAGAAGGGTTATTGGCTTCTCAATCAACAAGATTCATCTACTCAATAGTGCAGATTGAGTGTTTTGTTTATTTATTGGTTAGCAGGAGCATAACTGAGTGATTGAAAATAGTTTCTGAATTTGAATTTATAAGATTTATAAATGAAATTTTTATAAATTTTATGCACCAAGTCTTCGGGAGTTTTCATAGGAGTGCATGCATGAGCTTTGTATTTATTTCCCTCCTTTTTTCCCATTTTCTTACCAAAGCTTTTACGTGTCCAAATTCTATATATGTGAATATTGGATGCTAAAAAGAATTTACCCCTTGAGATGATCAAGTCAAATAGCAAACATACTGCAATCACGATGATTACTTTTTTTTATTTCACGTATTAACTAACTTCTATGATTGATTGGGAAGAGGGTAATTGTGTTTGCTGTTATGTTAACTATCAGCAGCTGTGAAAGTTTGAAATCTATTTGCCCTAGAGCTGGAGTTCTAAGACAAAAACCCTAGCAAATGTTAGTTAATTTACGTTCTTAATGCCTGGCTCTAGATTTTATTGCCTATATATGGAGAAGTGAATTAACAGCAACAAACACATGCATGTTTGCACTCAAAGATTACAAGAATAATGATTGAAACACTCAAGAAGCTACAATGGATTGGTAATAAATGGCACTAAATTAATCCAGCCTCGAAATATTATGATCATTTGATAGCTAATCCCAAAAAGAGTATTCAAATATCCAAAACTCTCGGAATTAACATTTTCTAAAATCATTCATTTATTTTTTAGCTTAATTAAATGATCAACACAGTTTCTTTATTGAAATAAGTGCCTACGTAGATTTCTGTAGGAACCATGTAGCAAGGGAGAAGTACTTTTTTAGACCTAGCAGATAACAGTTGAATATAGCCAATTAATTATAGGGCTTTTCACAGTTCGCAGCTCTCTCAAACGAATCCGAATTGTCTCATAGGTAAGAACAGGTTCCCGGGATAATCTACTCAACTTCATTTATTAGAATTTTTCAAACCAAACTTTTTCACAAAAAAAAAAACAAAGAAAAAAAAAAGAAGCTAAAAACCACACTTAGAAGAACTGCCAGCTGCTGCATATATCAATTTCTTCTGTTCTTTTTTTTACCAACTTGGGGAAGAGAAAACAGATTCAGTAACGAAGTTTTTTTATCAAAGAATTTCAAAGTTCTTGTGAGGAAAACCAGACAACAACTACAGGGATTTTGAGCTACAAATTATCAAATAAATATTTAATCAATTTTGTATTCTATAGCTCACCCAGAAGCAAGCATCAAGATTTCAATGATGAACAGCAAAAAGACTTCAGATTTAATTCAGATCCCGTGAAGAAACTATTGCACAAAGCAAATCAATTAGAAATATAATTGATTTGAGGTGCACAAGGATCACAACAAAAGTAAAGAAAGAGTTAATGAAAACAAGAAGAAATTTTCTCAAACTAACACACTTCAACAAGTTCTTAACCGAAATTACCACCAAAATTAAAAAAAAAAAGAAAAAAAAAGTGACCATTCCAATAGGCCCCAGAAAAAGTAAAAGCTGGAGATTTGTAAGATAGAGAAAGAACTAAAGAAGCTTGCTTTGTGGGACAACAATCACGCGAAATATCAAGTCTCCATGAACAAATCAAGTTAGCTAATAAACGGATCCGACATATAATGAATCGAAAAGGAAAGGAAAGAATGCATCAAAGATGGAGGGAAGAAAGATAGGGAAGAAAGGACCATACTTAGATGTGCTACAAAACTCATAGAGCTTGCCACGGTTAGAGAAGATGATGAGAGCAACCTCAGCATCACAAAGTACAGATAGCTCATAAGCTTTCTTCAACAACCCATTTCTTCTCTTTGCAAACGTCACCTGCCTGTTTATCTTGTTTTCTATCCTCTTCAGCTCCACTCTACCTCTCCCCATACTCCTTAAATATTATTGCAAACCATAAAAAAAATAAAAACAATCAGAAACCCTTCTTTCTTTGAAATAAATGCATATATGTAAGTTAATGATATATTTACTTGTTATATGTACTTGCTAGAGTACTCTTTCGTTTTCTTTCGAGTTTTTTTTTATCTCGTTTCTTGCTCTCCTCTTCAGAACAAGGAGGGGATTATTGCATTCAAGAATCAGAACCCGAATTATATCAACAACAAAAACTTCTGAAAAAAACAAGAGCAAGTAGGATATTTTGAAGAAACCCTAGAGAGAGAGAGAGAGACCCACCAATAACAGAGAGAGAAAGAAGTACAAAAGTTTGTAGAAAGAAAAAGCTATCAACAAGTGCTTTGGATGTCTTTCTTCTCTTTGCTTGTCTTTTCTTTTCTTTATACATATAAGGCTTTCTCTAGAAATGAAATGCAGCTTAGGGTTATTTGTTCCTCTATATAACTTTTATTATACCATAATTAAATGCTCGTCCTTGTTTGTTTGATTTTTTTATCTTTTTTTTGCTTAATCAGTTGTAGTTTGAAACATGATGATTAGTCACGTAGACTAATTAGTATATGATCATTGCCGTCTACCTATATTTATACATTCATAAGATAATATTTTCAGTATTTTTTTCTAAAATATTGACCCAATTCTCAAATATAATATGAAAAGTACATGACTCCTGAGTAATAAAAAATGTATTCATGGTTAATATATTCATATGATTTTGGAGCTACGTAATATTAGAGAGTTTGTAATTGGCACAGTAGATTTGGAACTCAAGTTAAGATGTGCATTCTTTATAAAAAACTGAAACAATTATAGTTTTAGTCGTTTATATGTATATACAAAATATATTTTTTAGAGTTAATGTTTTCTCGTATAAAAAAAAAAAGTTTTCTCCCTTGGACCCTATGTAGGTTCGATGTCAAGGATCTTAAGAGATAATTAGGAGAATTTTTACTTTCTTAAGCTAACAACTCTTTAACATGAATTTTCTTAATTTCTCACATCATTAAATTAGAAACCATAAAAATAATTCATGTTTGCAGAGTTTTATCTATACGCCGCCGTCTCAACCATTGTGTGGGTGCTATTGGGATATGGGTGAAAGGGGGGTGTGCAGCCGACGTGAATGATAATGAGTGAGTGGAGATGGATGGGTGGTCTTTTCATAGATAGTGTTCATACGTCATCTTTCTTAAAATGGATCTCAACGTGTTGGTTTACTATTGGTGGAAGTTGTTGATTTGACTTTGACTCAAACGAGGATGTTCGATCACAACGTTGCCATCTGGGCCGTTGAGAACTGAGCTCCATTTTCCATGTTGTTTGATACGACTAAGAAAGGGTTTAAGATAAACGTGTGTGTTATTTTCATAATTAGACTAATTGTTTTTCCAAGTAAATTCTCCAGACGACCAAGCAAGAGCTTTTGTGATGAAAATCTGCCTCCATGCATTAAACGACAATATCATCATTCGAGCATGAGGTTTACTAAAAATAAAGTATGGGGAATTGGGCCGGTTTAATTTAATACTAGTAAAAAATTGTGAAAAAAATATGGTTATGGACATGCTAAACAATATATATCTATATATAAAAGAAAACTTCCTGTAGAGTATATTTTATGGGTTTGATGAGCAAATAAAACTTTGATTATCTCAAATTTTTATAATTTTATAAGTGCAACTTAATTACTTCGATTAAGAATATTTTCTAAAAATTAATTGGAGTATATATGGGTTGAAATTGCATTTCAAAAATATTTTTTGAAACAAATTAAAAAAATATTTTTTTAATTTTTATTTTAAATTAAATTTTTTTGGTTTTCTTATATTATTTTTATGTGTTGATATCAAAAATAATTTATAAAAAATAAAAAAATAATTTTAATATATTTTTAAATTCATTTACACTTTCAAAAGCAAACTCATTCATACTTTCAAACAGAAACATAGTGTGAAAAGTTATGTTGTTAATTAATTAATTGGAGTGATGTTCTTTAAGTTTAGATTTGGAACTAATGGACTTATTATATAGTTTAGCTAATATATATATATATATATATATATATATGATTCCATTTTCTCCCTCGAAATTTCAAGTCCTAATATCTCATTGGTGAGAAAATAATATAAATAAACTAGAACTTAATTTTGTATTAGGTTGATATGACTAATATGCCCTTAATATCTTCTTAAAAAATAATTTTAATTAATACGTAAGATAATCTAAAAATACTTATCATCGTTGAATGAGAAAATAATATGTTAATAATAGCAATCTATTGCTTAAAGCACCAACAAATAAAAGCTTCTTGCTTCTTAATTCGTTTCTTTTACCATCATCAACATAAAATCCACTAAATACAAAGCATTAAGAAGGGTCGGTAGTCATGACTTACTTCTTTCATATGGGGAAGCTATATTTCTTCTATGATTTCCCAAAGTTTGAGAAATAAAAGCCTAATTTGATACATTTTTTATTATTATTGATTTTTATAGGTCTATTTGGTGAGAAATAAAATGATGATATGGAGTGATAAGATTACTTATTTAGCAAATAATATTTTATTTTGGAAAAAAGATGTAAAAATAAATGAAACCAAACTCGATCTTTGATAAAAAAAAAAAAAAACACTAACTATTTAATATAATTGTAACTCGAAATCACCGTCAAAATAGTTGTTTTCCATAGAATAAAGACGAACGCAATAAACTATATAAGATTCATGCAAATTACGATAAGATTTAGCTCTTTAGAGATCACTCAATTGAGTTTTATATCAGTTATATCAATAAAGATTTTAATTAATTATTAAATTTCAAATTCATAAAATTAAAATTAGTTAAAATATATATAAACTGACATGAATATCTCCGTTCTAGAAAAATACTTAATTTCATCAGATCTCTTCGGTCATATTATTATTATTGCTAACAAATAGGAAGGCCTAAGTCTTGGGAACATGTAAAGAAAATATTTAAAGTTGGAATCTTTGGCTATTGCCAAAGAAAGACAATGTCTTTTACAGACCACAGCTTTTGCCATGGAGTCAGCTTCGTAGCTTCACTGGAGAAAGCTGCTTCCCAACCAGAAATCTGCACTCAAATGGTACCCTGCACCCTCCGGCTTCAAACTAAGAGATTAGTAGCCGTTAAATGACAGGCAAAAAAAAGAAAATTAAATAAGAATTTATAATTAGATAATTATTGAATGACATACCTGGAAGAAAAAATAATTAAGAAATGAAAAATATGTAGTTCACCGTCGTTAGCCTTCTCAACGCTGCCATGTTTCCAGATGGTTTTCCTCTTGTCTGATGCACAAATCATTAAAAAAAATTTAGAAATATTTTAAAATAATACTTTTTAAAAGTTATTTATTATATTATTAAATTAAGATAATTTAAAAACATTAAAAAAATTAAAAAATTCTTTTGAAATTTAGATTATGGCATTTTGTTTCAAAATCTTTTTTAAAAAAATATTTTTTTATTTTAAATTAAAAAAAATAATGTTTTTAGATTATTTTGGTGTTTTTTTATTTTAATATTTCTTAATTTTCTTAAAACAAAATTCAGAAATATTTTAAAATAATGCTTTTTAAAAGTTATTTTTGATATTATTAAATTAAGATAATTTTAAAACATTAAAAAGTTAAAAATGCTTTTGAAATTTAGATTTTGGTTTTAGGTTTCAAAATCTTTTTTTTAAAAAATAATTTTTTTATTTTAAATTAAAAAATAGTTTTTTTATTATTTTTATGTGCTGATATAAAAACAATTTTTTAAATAAAAAATATTATTTTAATATATTTTTGAATAAAAATCAATTTTAAAAATAACCATACAAGTTGCACTTATTACATGGACATGCCATCGTTTTATTGGGTACAGTTTTCTAACTAATGTCACCAGTAAATTAAAAATCGGAGGTCGAGGCAAACGTGTTGGTCTCCCATTGGATGTAATAAGCAGTTCACGTTCCCCCAGGTGACCAGTAACTCTCTGTGACGCCGTAGAATCTGAACAGTGATCTGTCCTGGAGGATACGTGTCGCGATTAGAGCACAGGAGGACAAAAGCGAAGAGGATTATGCTGGGTGGTTGACGTTTATCGAAGGCGTGGTGAGAAAGGATAGCGTAGAATATCGGGGCTCTATCAATTTGAAGCCCTTTAATTTCCTGCCCTTGATTTTGCTTGTTATTGCTTTTGATTGATTTGACTTGGACTGCCTGAAGTGAAAGAAATAAAGAAACGAAAAACTTGGTATGGTTGATATAACCTCTTTTTCTAGTGTGATGATGGTAAAAAATTTAAGATTTATATAATTAATTAAAGTTTGAATTATCATTTGTAATTTTTATAAAAATCTTAAATTATCAAAAATTTATTTATTCAGCTGAATTTATAAAATATATTTTTCATATATAAGATTTTTTTGGATAAAAAAAGAAGAAAATATAACCTCCTTTTCTTGGTTTCATTTATTGTCAACCTTCACTTCACCATGTAAGAAAACCTGGTTGTTGTAACATTCATTTTGTTTAAAATTAATTTATTCAAAAACTCTTTCTTGTTTTTTTTTTGTTCTTTTGTTTGCATGTGTATTTAAGTGTTTTGCTTGTTTTATAATGATATTTTTTTTGTATTATTATGTGATTTGTAATTTAGGGTTTGTTTGAAATTTAGAGGGGAATAGATTTAATTTGTCACTTAATAAAATTGAATGTGATTTTGTAATTTAAGTGCAAGTCCAATGGCGGAGGCATCTCACCAACCAAAGCCAAATATTTGAATTTTTTGGCTATTTTTGTTCTTTTATGGTTTCCAACGGGAGAGCCAATTAGGCAGCCATTTTAGCGTCTCTTTACATCTAAAGCCATTTCTACACATTTTCAATGGAGAGCTAAAAACAAAATATAGCCATTGGAATTGAAATTATACCGTTGGTGTTCAGGAAAAATCCCAAGCCGATTCAATCCACTCAGCATTGAGGGAAGAGAGCATTATTGCCAGGTATGAACAGAAACCAATTTTCGTAGCTTGAATCTTTGCACCAAATAGCCTCCAATTAGAAAGATTTGTTGGTTTTTCTTTTCTTAACAATCGTGCTTGGTTGTACTTCAAAGAAAATGGGCAAATTGTGATTTACGAGTGCATTTTGGCTGGAAAATGGATTGATTTGGGAAGATTTCGGGTCTGTTTTTTTAGGTTAATTCGATTGCGGTGTAAGGTTGATTTCTTGATAGATCTTCAGGTAGTTGGCTGCTGGAATTCATGGCTGTGAATGGTGGTTTGTTGAGTGGTAAATCTGGTTGTAGTGGCACAGCTGAGTTGATGGTAGGAGTATGTGGTTGTAGACAGTGAACGTGGGGGAAGATGAAGGATCGTGTATGGTAAGGTTTTTTAGCAGTGTGAGTCTCAAGGAGACAAGGGGATTGGTGATCGGGTGGCTATGGAGGTGGGGAAAGGTGCAAGGTGAAGTGAGGGCAGAGCCAAGGGAGAGGGTTTCTAAAAAGGGGGGGCGGCGCAAGTAAAGGGAGAAGGTAGGGTTTTTAGAGTAAACGGACATGTGTGTGTTGATAGGAGTGGGGGGTGGAGGAGGTTAGGCTAAAAATTAATATTAATAATAATAATAATAATAATAATAATAATAATTAGCATAAAAAATAATTATATAAAATTGATAAATTAGAAATTTCTTGATCAATTAACTTAATTACATGTTTTAAATTTACTAATGTGTTCATTTTATTTTATTTTTAAGTTTTTCTAATACTCAAAGACAATAAGTAACATTAATTAACTTCAAATACAATAACCATAAAAAACATAAAATTACTTGAAAAACATACAATAACTTCAAATGAAATTTTGGTAGATTTTTTCTAACATTTTAAAATTTCAAATATTGCGAGACTTTAAATTATATTTAAATTTATTTTTTAAATTTAAATATAATTAAAAAAATAATAATTTTATCGGTAGAAAGTTTTTTAAAAGTAATTATTTAATTATATAACTTAATTGTATTAATTATATAATTAATTGAATAATTAAACTACATACAAAATAATTGCACTATATTTAAATAATATAAAAAAATAGCTCTCTAAAATGGCTTTTACCAATGGAGCACATATCAATAAAAAAACCATATACACACTATTCAAAGAGCCATTTTAAGAATTTAACTCTTAAAAAGGGCTCTTATCATTGGACTTGCTCTAAACTTGTTAGAATTGAAAAAAATGTTGGGAAATTTAATGGGTATCAATTTTTTTTGTCACTTATTGTTAAGTTGCAGATTTAGAGAAAAATGAGTTTATTACATTGATAATAATTAAAAGGGATTAATATAGATTGAATATTGAAGAAATGTTTGGTTGTAATTTTACTAAATTCAAGGTTATTAAAATATCAAGACCTCAATTGCTCAATTAACAATGTGATTGATGCGGTAGTATTATTGTGGTATTTTTTAAGGGTTTTAATGTGAAGATTATTGCATCAAGATTTTTTTTTTTGTTAGTTATAAAGAATCTCATGTTGCATGTCACACCATCTTATTCTACTATTGAAGTATCTCATTAAAATATCTTTTGAAAAACTAAGTAAATAAATAGAAAAATTATGCACTTATTATGTTTTTTATATTAAGTGTATAGTTTTAAATGATGAAATGCAAAGGGGAAACCAAAGATAATTAAAAAGAAGTAGCAGCATGAGAGTCCTAATTCTAATTCATAAATCAGGGGCCCTAATTCAAAAATAGTAGATGATAACTCTCTTTTATATTGACCTACATTGAGCCTTATCTTGTGTGTTTTTCGTTAACTTGATGACTTTTTTAAATGTGACTTCACGCCATAAGGTATTTCCTTGCAATGTTGGTATTGTTTAATATTTCATCATTTTTTTTCCTTTCAATCCTTGATACCTTACTTAAGTTTCCATAATTATTTTTTTGTTATCTACATATGACTTGTTATTTTATTTTATGGGTGGTGTGCTTGATCTTAAATGTTGTTGTGTTATTGGCATTGGTTTGATAATGCTAATTAGGAGATGGTTCTGAATTTTATTTTATTAAGGTTGCATAATAAGATCTTATTGTTGCCAGATATATTTATCAATTTAAATTACATTGTTATAATGATAAGGTTGTCAAATTTATTTTTTTGGGTTCTTTCTTTCCAATAAAAATATCAATGGAAATTCCCATTAAAATGCCAATGAAATAGGTTATGGAATAGAATTCCATCATCAGCAAGTTTCCAACAATAATACTCTATAGTCTTTTCTGTCAGCATTGAAAAATATCAATAAAACTTAACTAAATGCTAATAAATAATTTTGTTAATATTTTCTAATTTTCTAACAGTGTTTGTAACTTAACTTCATTTGTTCTCCCAAAAACAAATCCCATCTCTTTAATGTGATGGCAGTTAGTTTTACCCTCATTTATTTTAGGACTAATTTGCACTAAAAAAATCTTTTCTACTTCATTAGACTAAACAATAAACTAAGCATAATATGAAAGTTTTTTGTACATCAATTGGTCATAGTCAACCAAAGCTCTTGGCCCATAAACTTATTGTTTGAACTCAATTTTTTCATCAAACTGGTTGTTTGGATCCACCAAACCTTTTCATAAATTATTCTACTAGCTTTCTACATTATTTGAAGTCATCAAAAGACTATTTTGAACCATTAAAATTGCATATAATATAGATTACCATTGATAAAATATTTTATAGTTTTTTTCATCAAATGAACTATGTTTTAAAATTGAGTGTAAGATATTTTATGTTCATCAATTTTCTTGTAAAACATCTAACAAGCAACCAGCATATAAAAAAATTAGAAAAACATTTAAAAGTAAAATATTAAAAAAAACAAAAAAATCCATATGTGTTAATGAGTTAAGCATTAAGAGATGAAGTGTTGAAGTTATTTGGTTGAAGGATGGAATGTTCAGTAGTTGATAGACATGTAAGAACGACAAGTAATAATGGGATCCAATAAGTTTAGATTAAATATAATAAAAAATAATATATAATGTATACTAGCAAATAATTTATTATTTGAAGAAAAATTTATAAATTGTTGCTCGATATTTATTTTTACTCCACCTCTAAAATTTCTCGAACATAATTAAAGGATGCATGTTTCAAAGGATTAACACTTAACCCCTTTATTAAACTTCAAATGAAGCACAACCTTAGTCAATAGATTAAATGTTTGGCATCGTAAAAAATAAATTGAATTAATAAAGGGAGAATGTGTTTTTAAACTTATTACAAAATCACAAACGCATGAAAATTCCTTTATATAATATGGGAAAAGAAAAGGAGAATGAGATTATTGATTACAAATTAAGAATATTGATTGAGGAAATGGGATTTACTGCCAAAGAGTTAATGTAGGGAAACAAAGGGTATGTTTAGTTTCTAAAAATTGTGTTTTTTGTTCCCATAATTAACCTATTTTAAAATTATTTTTTAATAGAAAATTAAACAAACATGTTTACTAAATAAAAATATTCTAAAATAGGAAACAAAACCCTTGTTTGAATTTGAATTTAAATATATAGGAATGACGATAAAATATTAAGTGAATTAAACAAAAATTTTATTTTTATAATGGATAATTTGGAAAGCAACAATATTTAAGGACATGCAGGTAAATTAATTTAAATATGTTTAGAGAGGAATCACATCACAATCTCTTCAAGATTTCTATTTGACACTGTGTATCATGCATTTTTAAAAAAAAAAATGATTTTTTTATTTTTATTTTTTGTTCTAAATTAATTTTTTTGATGTTTATACATTATTTTGATATGCTGATGTCAAATATAATTTTTTAAAAAATAAATAAAACATTATTTTGATGTGTTTCTAACCAAAAAAACATTTTGAAAATCAACTTCAACACATTCCGAACATAAAGTAAAATTTATATATATATATATATATATTAGAATCGTGAATGACAATCTTAGAAGCAATGTAATCATCATGCTAATTGGTCCATGTCCTACGTTTGTGGTTGTGTTTATCTTTATTGCTGTCTGTTCAAATTAGATCCTAGGATGGTTGCCCACAACTGCAGAAACATTTTTGGTGCTAATTACACACACACACACATCATTTTGGGTGATAATATAAAGTTTAATTATAAAAACACTTGGTTTCCTTTTCAGAAAATTTATATAATTAACAGCAAAGCAAAGTCACTTGTTTGATTTGATAGTTTCATATGTTAAGCATAGCAATTGATGCATTCATGGAACATTTTCACTCCTTCCCGTGTGAAATGAGGCAAATTGGGATAAAATTGGACCATATGATTAGAATTAGAGTCTCCCTTGTCTGAAACCAAGAAAAACCAGGTAAACTTTTGACAACATTGAAGTTATGGAGAAACCTGAACAACGATTTTGCAAGGTTTTGTGGATTAGAGTAGGCAGACATACATTGGAAAGAACATTTTTTTTGTTGAGTTTACACCAGCATGTCTTGACATAAATTTGAAAACACGTGTGTTCATGTCTGTAGTCAGCATGAATGTGTTTTTGGTAAAGATTGCAGTTCGTGCAATGATGCGTTCCCAAGTTTATCTAGATGCCATCAAAATTCAACTTACCTGCCAACTACATATTTGAAGTCACATTTGCTTTGAATGTCTTCTGGTCCTCATTTAGATGCCAAGGGTTTGTGTGCGAGGAATCCTCTAATAAGGGCAAGTAATTTACGCGTAAGCCTTTTGTTGCAAAATTTGTGATTGTTAGTAATGTAAGAGTTTGGGATTTGCAGTACAGCACAACAACTTTGCATAAAGAAAACCGAGTGAAACTTGAAGAGATCACACCCACAAGTCTACTGCATTCAATACAGCATCTTTCTAGGCAAGTATATATTACTTCCATGTTAGGACGTGGTCCATTGATCCAAAAGAAGCCATGTAGGGCTAATTGAAACATCAGGTGTATTTCAAGACTACCATTAAAGATTTGAAGTTTAGGTAGCACAGAAGAGGGGGATATGAATGAAATGGAAAGCAAATTGACATAACATGAAAGTAGGAAACGTCATTAGCTTGAGGGTTATGGCATGCTCATGGACCTCATCTCTCCCCTCTAGATCATATACGGATTCCAAACAATATATTTTTCACAATCTAGTCCACAATAAGTCAGAATCTGCCTGATATGATAAGAGACTTACGGATATTAGACTGATTGTACTTTGGAGCATTATGTAATTAAATTGATTGTACTTTGGAGCAATCAGGACAGCAAAACCGACCTCTAGCCTGACATTTAGAACATCTAATGGTCTTCACCTTTGAGTCGCCACCAAGTGACTCGTACATATCATCTATAAAGTTAAAACTCAATGCTCCACCTTCTTTGACTAAGCCAGTTCCTTTACATCCTGAGCATGCTATCATCCTTAGACCACCACATCTCTTGCACATCCCCAGAGAACTGCATATTCACGGAGTTGCACATACAACAAGTAAGAAGTGGAATTACATTGAATGATACATAATTAGTAAAATCGTGTCAGCTCAGCAATGAATGTCATGCATTTTCCACTATAGACCTAAATCTGATTGATAATTATTGCACGGAAGGATGCCAGGATGCAAAAAGTTAAGTAAAAAAACAAAATCAATTAACTAAGCCATCCTCCAACATTCAGTTAACAATGGAGAACTTGTTAGATAAAATCCTAGTTAATGTTGGAATCCTTAGTGGGAAAAAAATTGTGTTAGGCTCGTTTATTAGAATTCTTGTTTCATTAGATAGTTAGAATACTTATTAGATTATGATAGTTAGAGGAGCAATGCACCTATAAATATAAAAGCAGTGTATTCAAAATTTAAAAGAGTTAATAAAAAAGAGTGTTGAATGTGTGTTGATAAGAGGGTAATTAATCAATAAATGGAGGTTCATCCAAATATATGTGTGTTTTGTTTCCAACAATTGGTATCAGAGCTTGGATTAGTTAGGAGGTGAAAAGCACAAAAAACTTTTCTTCCTAGGGGCAATTTCAAAATAGTATACAACGCACAGCAGCTTCGCGTGTTTCAGTAGAAAGAATAGCCCAATAGTAAGGTACTAGTCCTCTTAAAACCCAGTAGATCACGATCTCAGCAGCAGATCATAAGGTTTTTTCACTCCCAAGTGCAACAGCTGCAATGTGTGGCAGCAAGCAGTAGATATCATGTTGCAGCAGCAAAACGTTATGGTTGTCCAGCATTCCTGTAGCAGTAATCTTTTGCAGAAGGAAAAAATAATAATTCAAGAGACAGCATCTGTTCAACAGCAGGTTGTAGTAATTATCAGATCCTTCCTTGCACAGCATTCAGTAGCATAGCAGCAATAACAGTTCTTTGCACCAGTAGCAGCAGCAGGCCTTGGTTTATCTTCTTCACAGTCGAAAAAACAATCCAAGAGCAATAGCTCGTAACAAATCGAACCAGTAGAGTTTTTATGCCATTCAATTAAAAGGATGAGTTCTAATGCAAAACCTATGAATTTTGTGTTCAAATTTGATGGCAAAAACAACTTTGAACATTGGAAGATTCAGATGCAATCTTTCTTTGAGAATATCGATGTTTGGGATGTTGTCGAGAACAGAGTTTAAGATTCAACAAATAATGCAAGAAACAAATCGAGCCAAGAAGAAAAATCAAGAAACCCAATATTACATCTTTCAAAACGTAAAATTATATGTTTTTGAGAAAATCATGCATGCAAAAACTGCAAAAGAAGCTTGGGATATTTAGACAAATCTTGCAAAGGTTTAGACAAGGCAAAAAAGGTAAAGTTACAGACTTTACACACAGATTTTGAGCTTCTCCAAATGAAAAACAATCAGACTATTCAGGAGTATTTTTCTCGAGCACAAAATTAGTTAATTAGATGAAAGTCAATGGAGAAAAGATTACAAATCTCCTAGTTATGGAGAAAAATTCTTTGAGGCCTAATACTTTGTCTTGAGTAAGTGGTATCACTTATTGAAGAATCAAAAGACTTGAGTGAGATGTCAATCATTAAATTACAAAATTCATTAGCTGCTCATGAGCATCACTTGAATTCAAAGAAGTTTTCAGTGGCCATTGAAGATGCATTACAAACTCAATTGAACATGATGACCAAGGAAATCATTGAGCACAATTAATGTGGTCAAAGTAATAGAGTCAAAGGTGGATGAAATAACATGTTTGATCAGAGGCAAGGATACAATAAAAGAACTAATAATAGAGTTGAAGGATATTCAAATCAGCATGACAAGTCTCAAATTCAATGTTATCACTGTGAAAGGTTTAATCATTATCAATTATCAACATGAGTGTTGGTTTAAAAACTCAAATAATTGGAAGGTACATGTAAAATTTATGGAGATTAATAAAGATACTCTAGAGACTTTGTTTTTGGCAAACCATGATATAGAAAAGGAAGAAGAGGTGTCATTATTGATGGCTTGTCATATGAATGGGAAATATAAGAAGGGCTAGTTTGAAACCGAGTGGGAGTTGATTAATAAAGAAAAATAGGATCTAAGAAAGGAAGTTGGACGTGTGACTAAGGAAAGAGAAATTGTTTTTGGGTTGCTAAAAAATGAGCATGATAACCTAAATTAGAGAAGAAGGCAAAACAAGATCAACATAAGTAAGATGTTGAGTCACTTAATTGTAAACATGAAGATTTCATGAATAGAATAGAGCAAGAATGCTCTAAATGGTTCAAAATGATTCAAAAGGAACAAGCAAACTTCTTACTTCTTGTTGAGCATGAAAATGTATAAGGGGGGATTGCAAAGTAGTATCGATAAAAGGCATGAAGAGATAAAATCTATGTAAGGGATAAAGAGAAAGCTTTTGAACTAGAAAAGAAATGTGAGCATCAGCATATTGCTTCTCTTAGAGAAAAAGCAGAAAAAGAGTTGAAACAGGTTGTTTTAGAAAAGAAGAAACTTAATTATGAGAAACTAGAGAAGCCTGTGAAAAACACATCACAACGTATTAAAAAAGGGCCTACATATTGTGATCTTATGACTACCGAAGATGTCATTAAAAAATAAAATGGCAAAAAGCTATGGGTGATAAAATTAATGTCATTAAGAAAAGCAATACTTAGCAGTTGACTACGCTTTCGAAAGGACAAAAGATCATTGTTGAAAAATGAATGTTCAAGACAAGGTTACAGAAAAATCATTAATTATTAACCTGGGTGTTTAGGAACATCAGTTTATGGGAGAGATTGTTACATAAAATCCTAATTAATGTAGGAATCTTTGATAAAAATAGTTTGTATTAGACTAGTTTATTAGAATTCTTATCTGATTAGCTAGTTAAAATCCTTATCAGTTTATGATAGTTAGAGGAGCAATCTCGTTGTAAATGAGGGCTAAAGCTTACAAAATTTGAGTGAGTTGATAAAAAAAAAACGAGCTAAAGTGTGTGATGATAAGAGGGTAACTGATCTATAAATACTTAGAAGGTTCATCTAAATACTTTTGTATTTTGTTTTCATAATTGGTATCAGAGCTTGCATTGTGTGTGTATTACTTATGCAACAAAACACACACCCAGCAAGCAGAAAGAACTTCTATCTGCAAAAAAGAAATTTTATCCCCTTCATTTCTACCATTGTCCTATGCGATTCAGATTACCGCCAAATTCAGGGGGGCACGTTCTGTTTTATTAAGCAGAACAACTTCTCTTGTTTGAAAACCGGTACCACCATCTTTCTTAATTTGCGAATGGTTTGCATAATAAAAAAACCTTGTAGCATTTATAGATATTATATTGCACTTTGACTAGGTTGTAACTCCTGATTCTCAAACAGTGAGAACAATCTCCCCCAACTATCTGGAATACAAGAGAGCCAAGAACAAACCAACGTGGTTACAACAGGTGAGAAACAATATGAGGATTTAGACATTTTCATAAATGAAATTTCCAAGTCCATAACTGCGAGAATGCATCCTATCATCTTAAGAAAACTAACAGACAGAACTATAGGTGGTGATATTGGAAATCACTATAGTGGCCAGATGCACAAATAAAGTCACAATTGCATCTGGGATGATACAGTATGTTTTCTTTTCAGGGTTGCTAAAGCCTGATTCTCTACATTAATCGCTTGTTCAAATTGCTATTAAAGCATTTACATTAATCATACTTATAACCACCAGAAAAGAATAGAACCACGAGAATATCTTGACTGTAACAACATTGAGAAACCTCTCCTCAAATAACTGTAAGAGTTACCAAGAAGAGTTATGAAAACCTACAGTTGAGTTGATCCTATAAATGCAAAGACTAAAAAAGGATAACAGAACCAATCTAGAACACATTTGCAATTCAAGTTCCTCTGGACCTAATACATAAAACATGGTTATAAAAGTTCAAGTCAGCATTGTTCATTTACCAATCTAAAATGGATAAGACTAATCTCTACATTAAGTAAAAATTAAGGTACTCAACAATGCTGAAAAAAGTACCAAAGAAATAAGTAGAAAAAGTCTTCAAGCTAGGAAGAACAAGACGTGAACGTCTTTAATTTTCCTCACGGTCAAGGTCCCATCTTTCTTGCAACAAAATATGGCCCATGAGATACTAGCAGTAAAATTAAGATAAAAATTTAATCTTTGCTAATTTTTAGCAAGTAGACAACAGCTACTTTCCAGAACTTTTTTCTTTTCAATCTTGCATTGCATGCTCACCAATTGATACAGTGACCCAAGTTTCATATTATACAGACTAAATAGACAAAACATAAGGAAAAACAAAATGGGAACAACTAAAAAACTATTAAAACTCAAAAACAAAGAAAAACAACCCTCACTGCACAAACGATTTCCCCAAGCTTGTAGCAATCAAAGGTAACAATTCAAAAAAATGGTAACTTATCTTGGTATTACGTTAAGCAACTATAGTAAACCGGAAAAGGTAGCCAAAGGAAGACATTTGTGTTTACCTTCTTTGTGAAGCAGAGATGAAAGAGTCAATCTTTGGGGCAGAAATGGTTGCACATAAGAGCAAAGCTCCGACACCAAAACCTGCTACCTCACTTGCTGTTAAGTTATTCATCTCCTCCTCTTCTTCTGTCGCCCGCACAGCCCTTCCTTTTTTCCACTCTAATATGCTTAAATCCTCTCCCTCCACAAAAAATATCTAGCAATTAGCAACCGTATAAGATATCATTCAAAATAATTTGTCAACATATTTCTTTTCCTAAACGCGGAAATACAAATGGCCTATTAGCTCAGTTGGTTAGAGCGTCGTGCTAATAACGCGAAGGTCGCAGGTTCGAAACCTGCATGGGCCACTCATCAATTATCAATTTTTGTTTGTTTATTCTTTATTTGGATTCGGGCGAGCCCATGGAAAAAGCCCACACTTGTTTTGCCCATTTATTTATGGACTTATCCCTATAATCTTTCCTCTGTTTTTTTTTTTAAATAAACAGCTATTATTTTTTATTTTTTTATCTTAATATTGTAATTATGTTGTCATTAATCATTGTCACCAACACAGTTAAAAATTGAAAATTGCTCACATCCTTTTCTCGTTATTTTTACCTCTTTAATTTACTCCCCGAGTTTAACCTAAATTAAAGAAAAAGGACGGGAATTTTTTATCACTGTATTAGATGCCTGTCAATTTTGCTCGGTTATTTAAGTATTTTTTATTTTATTTTTTCGTATTATCATCGATATATTATTTGTCAATATTTTTTTTATTTTTTATGATATCATATATTTCTTATTAAAAACTTTCTTTGTTTATTTTTTATATTATAAAAAAATAAGAGTTTAAGTAGAGATATATGATATTACATGAAATAAAAGTTTTGTATTTATTAAATGCATATACTTATTTAAATCAACCTTAACCCTTGCCTTGCATGTTAGCACGCTTAAATTGTTTGACTAATTTTGATTAAGATTATGATTAGTTATTTAAGACCTTAATTATATAAAAAAATCACCTCCCCCCTCTCATTGTAATTCTCCTTCTCCCCGGCCCCCACTGAATTTTAGCGAGACAAATCTGTAGTGGACAGACTGGTGATGCAAAAAACTATCAGTAAACAGGAACGTATATATGATTTTAGAGTAAAGATGAATCCAACCAACAATTTGTAATAAAAAATCAGCATCGTTTATTAACTTCTCATGCGAATAATGTTTTAACGTTCTCTGATAAAGTTAAGACAGAATTATTACACGAAAATCTGTTACCATCAACATTTTTATTACACGAAAATCTGTTACCATCAACATTTTCTAGCCATGTAGAGCAATTTTAATGGTAATTGTCATTTTAAGGAGTTAAATTTCTTTGAATAGTATATATATGATTTTTTTGTTGATATATATTTTAGTGGTAAAAATCATTTTGGAGAGCTATTTTTTTATATTATTTTATATATAGTTTAATTATACAATTAATTAGAGTAAATTATATAATTAAATAATTGCTTTTGAAAATAAATATTTTTGATATAGTTACATTATTTTCTAATATATATATATATATATATATATATATATATATATATATATGCTGACATGGCCATTTTGCCTTCTCCGCATGAGCTGCTATAAATAGCAGATTAGAGCAACTGCAGCGGGGATGCTATCTCCGCATGCAAAAATAAGAAAGTGATTGTTTAGCTGTTTTAATTGTTTTTTTACACCGCAATGGGGGTGTCATTTGCAAAGCCAAAAATGACACCCCTTATTTGTAGCAGCTCAGGAGAGAAAGCTAAAATTTCGGCCCTATCTTGGGGTCACCTTTTATATATATATATATTAGAAAATAATGTAATTATATCAAAAATATTTATTTTTATTTAAAAATACCTTAACAAAAGAGTAAAAAATTATATATAAAATTAATAATTATATTGTTGAAGGGTTTTTTAAAAGCAATTATTTAATTATATAATCTATTCCTATTAATTATATAATCAATGATATAATTAAATTACATATAAAATAATTTCACTATATTTAAAATAATATAAAAAATAGCTCTCCAAAATAATTTTTATCATTGAAACATATATCAATAAAAAAACTATATATATACTATTCAATGAACTATTTTAAATATTTAATTTTATAAAATGATTTTTGTCATTAAAATTACTCTCACGAAGAGAAGAAGGTATTTTTACATTTATTTTTGACACTCCTACTAGAGTGTCCACAGAGACACAACAAACTAAAGAAATCATTTTTTATTTTTAGCTATCCTATTTTATCTACCGCTGCAGTTGCTCTTACTTGAATCCGACCCCTCCGCAAGAACAAGTTGGTGCTTGATTTTGCAAGGATCGACTTCTTTTTTCCAGTTGCTCGTATGAGTAATTTGAGCCTATGGAAGATCATCTAAGTTCCACAAGCCACCCCATAGGACAACATCTTGAGACATCACAGGTAAGGATTGATCCTCCAAAGTGGGGCATATCGTTTCTGCTGCTTCATGCATCTTTTCATGAGCAATATTGGTGTTGACCACTTTCATGTCACCAGCTTCTAGTTGCTGCTGCTGTTGCAGTTGCTGCAGGTGTTGCTGGTGCTCCTCTTCCTGTTTGATGATCTGAGCTTTTCGCTTTTCTTGTTTCTGAGAGGATTTCTCTTTCTTTTTGGAATTTGTTCTCCAATAGTTCTTTATTTCATTGTCTGTTCTGCCAGGCAAGTATCTAGCAATAGTTGACCACCTAGATAGATAAATATGCTCGAAATATTAACCCTAGTTTACAGAGAACGAAATCAGACAGGAAAATGAAAGGGAAAGGTATTACTTGTTTCCCCAGAGAGCATGCAGTTCAATAATTATGCCTTCTTCTTGAGGTGTTATTTGGCCTCTCCTAAGTCCTGGCCTGAGGTAATTCACCCACCTCAGCCTGCAGCTCTTCCCACTCCTGTTCAAACCTGGTATGAAAATCAACCCTAAGTAATCAAAGGTAAGCACTAATTAAAACAATCAGTGAGAAAATTAATGGATGCACACGTTAAAATGTAATATCTTAAGCAGAAAGCATGATCAGTATCTGCTAATGAACGATGGAATCTAAATTCTATATCTTTTCTTTTCATCTGTAATCTGCATAATCTCTTGCCTGGACACCTAGAAACAGAACTCCATCTCCCATCACCATGCAAGTTCACGTATTCAATAAGCAATCTATCCTCTTCAGGATTCCAGGGACCTTTCCTCCACCATTTCTCAGGAATTCTCCAACCCATCGATCTCAGCTACCTTGTTGCTTTGCTTCGGTCCAAGTTAAACTTTTGTTCTCTCCAATTTGCATGACACAGATGAAATCAGGCTTCCACCCCTCAATCAGTCATGCAGCTTCTATCCTTGAATTTATTTTACATGTTACAATGATGATCTCACAAGAACAAAAATATCTTTCCCTATTATTTTTGCTTCAGGCGGTGTAATCATTCCTTCCCTTCTGTAATCTGAATCCAAGTGTTTATATAAACCTACCACCTCGCTATCGCTTACCCAATCAGCTTGGCACGGTTGTCTTTACTAAATCTTTGCTGCCGTGCTGCATATCAACATCATATCTCAACTCATCAAGATGTAAAGTTTGTTGTCTAGCTATGATAATGAGATTGTCGACAGCATGATCTTGATTTGGCCACAAAAAAAAGTTAGTGCGTTTTAGTTATTTCGTCGAAAAAGCTTGTGCTCCAATGCCATTGCACCATCTGTTGACATAAACTATCCCAAAACGCATGCCTTAGAAATTGTTTAATGTTAATTATTTATATTTTATTAGCTAATGAAGCTTCTAGCTAGGATGCCATATAAGGTGATGGGGTATTTAAATAAGCCCAAAACAGTCGACATAGATGAGTCACCTAAGCTATATCTGCCTTTGGGATGACTACAAGTAGCATTTTTATAGAGTATTAGGGCATAAATAATTGGTTAGACTTAGTATTTTATGTGGTAAATGCCTATATATATATAGGTATTGAATGGATATTTAATTCAAGCTTTACTGCAAGTTATTTTGTTCTAGCAGAAAAATTAGTTATACAAGCTATTTTAATGTGTTTTTTAATATAAAAAATAAATTAGAAATTGAAAAGCTTATGCAATCATCTAATTAAATAAGTTAATAACTATTAAATAACTTATAAATTCTAAGTGATGTAATTAAAGATAAATACAAATAAAATAGACTAAACAGGCTCACGCCATAAAAACATTATGTAGGGTTTAATACATCAATAATTTTATTTAAAATGAATATTTTTATTTTTAAAAATAAAATTATTTATGTAAATCATTAAACAAATGTAAATTAACCAGAATCATATCTTGAAAAGTTAAAAAAAAATCTAAAAACCATATATTCAGAAATGGCATGTGAAACTTTGTGACATAAATAATGAGAAGAAACTAAAAAGAAGATAATCACAAAATTAATATTATTTAAAAAAAAAAAAAACAAACCGTTAATAATTATTGAATGAGTGAGTATAAAAATATAAGAGATTTACATAGATTAAGATATTTGATTTTCAAAATGAGACATTTACTTGTTTGTATCCACTAAACTTATTTATTAAATTCAATATAAGATAATTGATATAAAAACACATAAAAGATCAAGTTAATGAAATTTTATTTAAAATGAATATTTTTATTTGTATAAGATTAAATAAAATAATTTCAAAAATTAAATACCAAACAACTTTTTTGTAAAGAAAACCTTTTATCTAAATAAATCTTGCAAATTCATGATCTTAGAAATGAATATCTATTTAACACTGAATTTTTAAAGTATTTTGAAAATAATAAAAAAAATTATTTTAAATTAATGAACATTTATATAGAGTTGGCTTTTAGTTAAGATATTTTTTACCTCCATATTACCCCGTAGATATATAATTCCACGGTGATGAAAACGTAAGATTGGTAGTGCTATAATAATTCGAAGTTGATAAGTATTCTTAAAAGAAATATCATAAAAAGTTATTATGATTTTTTTTCTTTTAACCATGGTAATTTTTTCTTTTAACCATGGTAACTCATAATTAATATTCTTGTAATTAATTCAATTATTGGTAGATATAATCAAAATTATAATTTTGACATGAATCGAAAGTTGCTTTTGAACTCGGATTGTAATATCAGAATCGTAAGCTCGTACTTAAAATTTACCGTATAAAAATCGTAAAATTATAATTAAAATCGTGTAGGATGAAAAATCATAAAATTATAAGTAAAATATTTTTAAATATAATATAACGTAATTATGGTTATAAAATTTTATCAGTTAAGGTTTATATATGATTTAAAAAAAATTAAAAATACATAATAATTATATCATTATATTAGCATTTAAAAAATATTGACTTGTTTGATTTTAAAAAAAAAAAAAAAAACTAGGACAGAGGGTGGAGGGGACTAGCCAGGGAGACAAAGACATAGGGTTAGGTGGCTAGGTGTAGGCTCTAGGGGATAGAGAAGGGATGGATTTTGGGCAAAATAGATGAGATTGTAAAATCAGACCTATCTGATCTAATTTGATTTTTTTTATTTTATTTTTATGAGGTCTAATTTTTCTACTTGATTTGACAAGTTTTATTGAGTTGAATTTTACGAGTTAATTCACAAGCTTAACCTCCATGATATAATATTCTAATCATTAAAATATGAGTTTGAAATGGATGGAGGAGGGATAGATTAGAGTTGGAGCGAAGCGAAAGGGAGAAAATTAAAAAAAAATATATAATTTAATTTTATTTGAATTAATGAGAAAATATATTATTTTAACTTTTTTTTTTTTTCTATTTGTGTTATCATAAACAAAAAGATAGATATCCATAAACTAAATCATTAAACATGATTAAATACATGCCCCATGTTACGAGATCTAATTATCTCACTTTACACACTTGTAAATGACAAACTGACCACATATTTATTTTTAAAATAATAGAGAAAAATATTATTTTGCGTATTAAAAATGTAAAGTTATTTTATAAATGATTGAAATTATAATAATAATTATTTTTTAAAATATTTTTATATAAAATATATTAAAATAATATTTTTAAACTATTTTTATGTCCATTCATTAAAAAAAAACTTTTAAAATATAAAAATTAATACTTTTTTAAAAAAAAAAAATTGTTGATGGGCAAGATTGTCCTTTTCTCTTCGAAAAAGAAGAAAGCGAAGTGGGTGGTCTGTGTTTTCCTCACTATATAAAGAAAAATAGAGTAGAAAACACAGGCAGGCACCCACAGCTAGGGTTTCTCATCGTCTAACACTGTGATGAAAAGGAAAGGGAGACTGATTCACTGGAAGCTTCCGGTATGGGAGAGACTGGAATGACTCTGAAAGAACTGAGAAGAGTCTTTCCAAGTCCTCCCATACCGCAGATTTCCAGTAGCTCCTCCCTTGACTTATCTTCGCCACTGCAACAGCTCTGGATTGCCAAGATCTATCATCCTGCGAGGTAGATCTAGTCAAATCTGATGCTCCGCTCACGTCGTTCGTAGTCAAGTCTCTAAGCTGAGGTTCTCCTGACCTTTTCTCTTGATTTTCATGTTTAAATTGTAATTCTATACTATTTATCTATCATGTCCATGGTTTGTTTCTTGAGAATTTCACTGTGTTTTGGAGTATGAGCTATCGACTAGCTGCAGAAGCTCTCCAGTTTTTTTCTTGGGAACTGCATAGCATGGAGGGATTGCCTACTTCCTCATCTAATTCTAACATCGATCTTTTCAACAACAAAAATATGTAAGAGATAATCTCAGGTCTCAGAAGAAAACGAAGATTTGAGAAGCTTCTGGTGAAGATTCATTAAGATGGTTTTCTAAGAAATCATGGCAGTGGATAAGAAATTTCGAGCACCGATAAGCTAATATTTTTATTTATTTTTAATATCAAAATTATTAAAAAAAAATATATTAATTTTAATTTTGAACTGCGGACTTCAAAATATTAAAAATTATTAAGAAATGTTAAATTAAAACTAAAATAATTTAAATTTTGAAACCAGACACATCAACAATTGTTAAAATTAAAAAAATATATATTCATTTAAAATTAAAGAAATAACTAAAAAGCCACGATTTAACTGAAATTAATTAAAAAACAGTGAACATCAGCAGTTTTTTTATTCATATTTATATAAGCAAAACAGCATTAGTTCATGAACAGGAGTCTGAAGTTATTTTTAAATTATAAGTTATGTTTTATTTGTATTTCAAAAATATTTAAAAAAAAATTAAAAAAATATTTTTTTTTATTTTAAATTAAGTTTTTTTTTTGTATTTTTAGATTATTTTGATATCTAATATTAAAAATAATTTTTAAAAAATAAAAAAAATCATTTTAATATTTTTCTGAACAAAAATATTTTAAAAAATAATTTTAATTACATTCTAGAAAAGGTTTTTAGAGTTTAAGCGTAGCAATTCATCAATATTTAAAGCCAACAAGGAATCATAAAAAAAAAAAAAAAAAAGTAGGACACTCCTATGATACCATGATAGAATGGTATTTCTTTCCAATTATTAATAAAAAAAATAATATATTACAAGATAACTAACTCATGTTCAAAGAGAATAAGAGAACTCAATAGAGTTTTAATTTATTCTAATAGTAGATATGGTTTTAACTTAGATAGTCTATCATTCTTTGTAAAGTAATTTTGTTGAGGTATTAGCTATTGTCCCCACAATACATCATTTTGTCATATCATATGAGTTGCTACACATCGATCTATCTCTGTTGTGGCCGTTGTCTAGTGTTAAGGTTGTTCCCCATCAACATGGTATTCTGTATTCTCAACGTCGTTACATTCAAAACCTACTTACTTTAACTCCAATGTCTAATGCTAAACCAATACTCACTTCTTTACCAATGAATTCAACTTTATTTACATTAGCATTGGGATCATCATTTTTTTTATCCCTCTGAGTTTTGAACTACAAAGGGCAACATATAGTATTTGTTTTTTGATCATCCGAATATCTCCTTTGTATTCAACAAAATATCATGGTTTATGTATAAGCCCATTATAGAACATTGGAGTTAGTTAAGTGTATTTTACACTACTTATGTGGTATTTTAAATAAAAAGCTTCTTTTCCACCATAACTTTTCTCTGTCTTTTCATGCATTATCGAGTGCTTATTGAGTTGCTAACAAGGATGACTACTTTTCCACTAGTGCATATCTTGTTTACCTAGACCGTAAACTTATTTTTTGGAGCTCTATAAAAACAAAAAAATGGTTGCTCACTCTTCCAATGAGTTCAAGTATCACTCTATTGCTACTATAGTTATTAAACCATGTTGAGTTCATTCTCTCCTATTTGAACTTTGTGTTCCTCCGTCTCATCCTCCAGTGGTCTGTTATGACAATATTGGTGCAACCCAATTGAGTTCCAATCCAGTATTTTATTCCTAAATGAAACATGTGGTTGTTGATTATTACTATTTTAGTGGCCAAGTTCAGTCTGCTACTTGACGGCCCATGTTTCCTCTGTTGACTAGCTTGCCAACCTTTCTACACAGATGTTGCCTCGGTCACAATTTCAGGATTTCAACAATAAGACTAAGCTTTCCACACGTGACCTATCTTGAGGGGGCATATCAAAGTATATTTTGTTCAAATACTATAAATGAGAAAAACTCGTGTAACAATTCATCTAATGTGGCAAAATGATGTATTGTGATGACAATGGCTAACTACCTCAAGAAAATTACTTTGCAAGGCATGACCGATGATTATCAAAGTTAAAACCAAATATGCTATTAGAATCAATTATCTTAGCTGGTTAGAATTTTATATGAATATCTATAGGCATTTAGTTGATTAAGTTTATCTAAAGTTTAAGACTCCATTGAGTTATATGATTCTTTAAATGGGAGTTAGTTATTATATAACGATTATATATGTACTCTTCTCAAATTAATAACAGGATAGGAAACATCATTCTATCATATTATCCTTATATATAATATATCATAAATAGTTTCTTTATCATATTACCATTTCTCTAGCGAGATATATATCTTCTTGTTTGCTTTTCTTTATATTTGAACCATTCAAGCCCTAGAAAAGTTATATATGAAACAAGAACTTTTAGTCCATACTTTTTTTAAGAGTTTTTTCTATTACTCTTTTATCATGTTCTCATAAATAATCCTAATGGTTTATAGAGCACAGTGTTTGAATGTATTTATTTCCATTCAGTGTAATTTCTTAAAGCAAAAAAAGGTCAAAGTCATTCTTAGATATGGTATAGTAAGTTGGTTTAGAGAGAGATTCTAGTCAAATGTTTGATATATATGTTGATAATGGAAAAGATATTAGTTTTTCTTACAAAAACATCAAAGTTGGGTTATTTCTAATAAAAACAAGTTTAAAATTATAAACTCAATTTAATATGAGTTTTTTTGTTATTTGAAATCTGGTTTGGGTTAAAAAGGTGATTAATAGTAATTTTTTAGTTCAATAAAAAAGTTATCATAATTAATATAAGAAATATTTAGTCATTAAATGAAATATAATGATAATCTTATAAATTATTTAATTATTTTTGCTGATATATTTTTGCCATTCATCAATGAAAATATAAAGTGTTATCAACTTATAAACTCTAGAATATAAGCTATAATTTTTGAAAAACTAGAGATAAAATAATTAAATTACAAAGGCTTGGAATAATTTTCTAAATATAAAACAACAACAATACTAATTATATTCTCAAACGTATTAAAACCACAATTACAACATTAAACACTTGAAAATGTAAAAAGTATAATGTATTTTAAAGCAAATTTAAACATCTTAACTATATAAACATCAATTGAACACATTTTTAATTAGAATCTTTGTTCTTTTTTTTTTCCACCACCACCATATTTATCATCTTCTTTGCAAAGTTAAAGTTTGGTAGATCCCACTATCTTCTTATATTTTAGTATTTTTCATTGACAATTAATATATTATATACTTGTCAACACCAATATAAAATTCTAGGAACATAAAAAATTGAATTTTCTGACACGATATGTAAAGCATACATGAATCATACTTAATCCAAGTTCATATATGTATATATATTGGGAAATAAATTTATTTTTATTACATTTTGTTCCATGTTCTTTGAAAAATATATAATTTGATTCTTATAATTAAAAGTAATTATTGAATCGGATGCATTTGAATAAAAAAAAGGGAGGTAATAGACTAATAATTACTTGAATGATTAAACATTTCCTGCGATTCAAGTAGTATCGGCTATGCTTATTTATCCCATAAACCATTCGAGAAGAAATTTTGAAGGAAAAACACATAGCTCCACAATATCACATTACTACTACTATTACTATTGTTGTTGTTGTTGTTGTTGTTGTTGTTATTCATGCATAAACTATCATTCTAACCACAACATAGCATGGGAAATAATATTAGTGACAATAGGCAAGTTTTTCAAAACCATACATTAACATCAAATATATATTATTAGTCACTTACCCATGCCTCATCATGGCTGGAATTATATTTTTTTCAACGTAAAAAAATATTAATTATGTGAAATTTTTTTATTATAATAAAAAACTCTGTTGCTTGGCGAATTCTCAAAGCCTGTAAAAATATAGTGTTCCTTTATACTCTGTTGCTTGACTTCCTTATAAAGAGCTTAGATTTAGCCTACCATCCCATGACGATCACGTTGATTCCTCTAAGCAATGAGAGCATTAGCAATAAGAGGAGATCCCCGAACACTCTGCTTCTTCCAATGAATACCACATCATTTTTTAAAAAAATTATTTTTGACATCTATACATCAAAATAATTTAAAAACACCAAAATATTTTAAATAAAAAAAATTCAAATTTTAATTATGCTTGTTAAATTAATATTTTATTTTTTCCATATATATATAATTAATTATATATGCCGGAACGGTATTGATAACTATGATGGCAATAGTGAAGGCAGGAATGACTTTCCTAACATTGTCATTCTCTTCCATTTTGATTTCTCTAGAAGATAAAAACAAAAGAGAATGAAAAACTAAAAGCGTTTCCTAGCCAACAACACTCAACCCGAGATTAAAACCGTTAGCGCACTATTGAAGTTCACAATAAACCACCACACATGTTACAATGCACTACACAATAAAACACCAACACCTTGTGCGCGCGCGCGCGCGCGCGTACAGAGAGAGAGAGAGAGAGAGAGAGAGAGAGCTTGGTTGGCTTTTAGCCATCCTTTGCTTAAGGAAATATGGAAAAACATTACTAGGCAAATTGTTTGAATTGTTAATTTAATATTTGATTAAAAAATTTTCTTTGGTTTTGACACTATAAATGCTTCTTGATAAGATCATAACAATATAGCATGAAAGGGAGAGAAGCCAAACCCATATCTAACTCTTATTTTGTACCTAAAATTCATCTAATGGTAGTAACCCCATAGATACATTAATCTCAATCAAATAGCTCATATAATTTATTGGATTCAGGGCAAGAAAGAATCATCCATGTTCCCTTTCTCAACTTTTTAGATGCCAAAAAAAAAAAAGCTTCAGCGCCCTTGTTAGCCATCAGAATATGATAGTAAACCTAAACAAAAAAAGATAATCAACAGACAAAAAAAGCTTATTTAAGAAAATGATGTTGAGGAATAATGAATTAAACCATGAACTATAGCAAAAGACAGAAACAAAAGACAAAAGACAACGACATTTTCAACACCATCCTTCTCTCCTATTTTGATTTCTCCAAAAAACAAAAAAAAATAAAAAATGAAAAATACCCCAAACTAACAATAACTCGTGATTATCAAGGGTAAAACTATTAGCATACTGTTGAAGTCCATAATAAATCACCTCATATATTACCATGTACTACACAATAAAACACCAATAACTTTTTATATTTTAATACACACAAACACGCCATGTAAAAGTTGCCACGAGAGTACCATAACAATTTGGAATAAAACCATAAACATATGAGAAATTAATCCCAATTAGTGTTATTAATTTAGTTTGGGACAAAGATGTCAAAAATAAAAAAATCAATCAATCTACAATTAGATTGATTTAATCTAATTAAATAGAAAATTAATTTACAGCGTGGTCGACTTAGTTATAATTTAATAATAAATTAATTATTTTTTGAAATAAAATTAATATTATTTTAATTATTAAAAAAACATATTAAATTAAATTAATCCAAATTAATCTAACTAATTAATATGTGATCGGGTCTTAACTAGCTGAACTCTAAGACTCGAAATAAAAGTTGATTTTTTGGAGAAAAAAATGTTGTCCATCCTTTGGTCCAAGAGGGAAAACTCAATAAAATAAAAATTTATTATTTGAATTAAAATTAAGTGTTTATTTGAAAATATAATTGATATGACTTTTTAAAATGTTTTATATATATATATATATATTATTTTTTGTATCAATAAATTAAAATAATTTAAGAATATAGAAAAATAAACAAAAATTATATATATATATATATATATTATTTTTTGTATCAATAAATTAAAATAATTTAAGAATATAGAAAAATAAACAAAAAAAATTAATTTTTTCAAAAAAAAAACTATTGTTTTTATTTTCCAACTAACCCTTATTTTCAAACAAAACCCACCGAATCAAAACACAACCATATTGCTCACATTAGCAAAAAGCACAAGAAATTATCTAACGTGCACTAGTGTCAGAAACTAGGGTTTAAGGAAATCCACTGACATATATAAATAAAGCTATTTGCTTAACTTTGATGCACGTTCTTGTTGATTGCAAGGGCTCTCAACCATAGAAAAGAATCTCTTAGAATCTCTTCTTTTCGCTTCTTAAGAGACTTGTCATTTGTTGATAAAAACATAAGAGCAATGGCAGAAGATCTTGAAGATTATACCATTATTAAAGAAGGAGAGGCTGAGATACTTATGAATGTTAAAAACCAAGTGTTTTACAACAAAACCCAGGTGCCAAAATCTTTTCTTCTGCTCTTTTGCTGGTTGTTCTGAATGGGATGTAAAGTTTGAATCTTATATTTGCTTGGTAGTAAAATCCGAATTTTTGAATTGGAGTTTTGATGGGGTATTGGTTTTAGTTGAAGAGCTCTGGTTATTGTTTAATGGAAATATCTTAGGTAGAGGAACTAACATGTAATTGGTTGAAGAGAAAATTTTCAAAAAATTAATCAAGTAGCCTTCTATTATAAATCAATTCGTGGGGTTTTAGCTCTCTTAGTGAATGATTGACAGCTTATATTTCACATGATAATGTACTCCTAATTTTACTTTTCCGGAGTTCAAAGATTTTGTTGTGGTTGCTTTACTGCTTCTGTACATTGTGAAATTAGGGAACCTCATGATTTGACTCTGTAATTGCCAGGTTAATAACAGAGATTTGTCTGTTGCTGTCCTGAGGACATTTGTCTCTAAACGCAAAGAGGAGCATGAGGCAATGCTGTCCAAAAGAACAAAATCAGCAGATAAGGCATCTGGGAAGGATGCAACCGAACCTGCTGTAGAAGAAGAATCTAACGGTTCTGCTTTGAATAATGAAAAATCTAATGTTGAATGTGAAGTGCACAAAGAGATATCTCAGGATGAACCTTGCAGCATTTCAGAAGAACCAATGAAGTCAGAGGGAAATCATCGAGGGGAGCTGAAGCCACTAAAAGTTCTTGAGGTTCAATATCTGATCTCCTATTTCTAAATATTTGTATGCTCTCTTAACCAATATTTGTTTTTATCAGTTCATGCGTTGTCATTTTATAGGATTATCAAATCACTTTGCAGTACTTCCTTTCTGGATGCGCAGGCATTGTCAGCTTCCGGGTTAAGATCCCTAAGATATGCTTGTGAGGTAGAAGGGATTGGTAAAGTAGTGGCCTTGGATAATGATAAAGGTAAATATTTTGGATGCTTGACATCTGGAAGCCTTTGCCTGCTCCTTGGTTTTGAAAAGACCCGTTCTTGCACAAAATGGCCCTAGAAAAAGATCCTTAGGCTGCTTCTATATCATATGCTCATTAATGTAGACATTTTCTCACATATAAGTGTATTGTGGAAGTTTATACGGCCAAGATAATAATCTGCTTAGCAAAGTTTTATTCTGTCATTTTCACCCTGCAGCATCAGTTGAAGCTTGCCAGAAAAATATTAAGTTTAATGGTTCGGTGGCAATTTCAAAGGTCGAATCACATCTTGCTGATGCTCGTGTATATATGCTCACTCACCCAAAAGAATTTGATATGGTATGCCGTTTATTTACTTGTTTAACTGCATCCCTATAAAAACTTTATTTTTTCACTTCATCCATAAACAAATTCAAATACCTTTAACTGTTTTCTGGATTACTAATTCAATTATTTCAGAATGTCCTGGCAGTTTTTCTGTTTATGTCAAAGCAGAAAAAAGGAAAAAAAAACTACTGCTCATTGGTTTATATTGTTTCAGGTTGATCTTGATCCTTATGGATCACCTTCAGTATTTTTGGACTCAGCAGTTCAATCGGTTGTTGATGGTGGAATGCTGATGTGTACAGCAACTGATATGGCAGTGCTCTGTGGAGGCAATGGTGAGGTTTGTTACTCAAAGTAAGATCACAGGCTTTACCTTCTTGTTAATCTTTCTTTTCTGAGACTGGTGGCATACCTTTTAACAAATACTTGTGGAATTAGGTATGGTTCTTACCCGCTGAAAGGGAAATACTGTCATGAAATGGCCTTGAGGATCCTCCTTGCCTCAATTGAGGTACCCATTTCTTTTTCCTTCCTGTAGAACACAGACGAGCTATTTATATACTTTTGGTCTAAAGAAACTGTAGACAAATTATTGGGAATATGAGCGCCGACAGTATCCTGCTGGAGCTGGAGATTTTTTTTTCAATAATTAATTGTTTGTTCTTATGCAGAGCCATGCAAATCGCTACAAGCGCTACATTGTTCCTATCCTGTCGGTCCAAATGAACTTTTATGTTCGGGTTTTTGTTCGTGTGTACACGTAGGTAGCTTGTTTATTTTCATTAATGTTTGCTAAATATATAAAGCAGTTCCATATCTAGCTGACTGAAGCTGAAATTTTTTACTGCAGTTCTGCAAGTGCAATGAAAAACACTCCTCTTAAGCTCTCGTATGTTTATCAATGTGTTGGTTGTGATTCTTATCATCTTCAACCTATTGGGAGGACTGTCTCCAAGGTACGCATCCTGTTTCAATGTCATCTGTGCTTAGTTATTTACATGCATGGATGCATCCAAATTGATTTAATTTTCCATGCCATAACTTTATCGGTGATCTTGCTCCTCTTCATTTTTTTTCCTTTGACCATGTCCAACAGTAGCTTAGGATTGATTTAGTTTGAGATAGGAGAGCATTTCAGCATTATGCGGCCAATTTGGTAGTGATCTCACAGGTTGACAAGTTTGAACAATACCTTTAGTGCCATTCCAACCTGATGAGCTCTGTTGGTGAGAATTTAATTGAGTTTGAAATGTGAATTCAAATCGCAGGGCTCTACCAAATTAATATTTTAATACATGGAGAGTGTGTATGCTGAATGTGTTGACCAGCCCAGTTAAAATGGAATGAGCAGTGCCTGTTGGTTTGCATCAAATTCTATTCTGTAAAATATCTTGACATCTTTCATAACTTTGTTGACAAAATAAAGTTTATAAATCTTATATTCTTAATTTTTCAAATTTATGAAAAACAATTCTTAAATTGCTCACCATCAAATATTGCAGTGACTTATATATATATATATATTGTTTTTTACTTTACTTTTCAGGATAGCAGTGTAAGATATCTGCCTGGGTTTGGTCCTGTTGTTCCTCAAGAGTGTAGTGACTGTGGGAAGAAATACAATATGGGTGGACCTATATGGTCTGCTCCCATTCATGATCAAGATTGGGTGACTTCCATACTCAAAAGTGTGAAATCGATGAAGGAGCGATATCCTGCTTATGATCGCATATCAGCTGTACTGACAACAATATCTGAGGTTAGTTCTTGTGCTCTTTTTGTGGCCCTCTCAGCTGTTATATTTATTTGCTAGTGTAGGGCAATGGATAGAAATATCATAATTTCCATGGTGCTGGAAATTTGGTGTGGGAGATGTATTGGTTGGATTTATTGTTTTTAATGTTGAAGATACATTTTTGCACTTTGACTTGTTGCCTGATTCGCCTGGAAAAATGATAATTGGTGTTTGTATTCCAACTAGCAGTTCAGTGAGCTGCATTCTGTCATTATAATTTGTAACATTAATCTTTCAAAAGAAAAAAAAAAGAACAAAGATATGTTTGCTTCATATAATAGTCACACATTGACTACTTCCCAAAAAATTAAATTCTGAAAAACAAATGATCAAAAATTGTTTTTTCAAGTTTGCTATGCTTTAAACATGGAGAGGAAGTTCATAATATATATACACCTTGATACCAGCATCTTAATGATATAGTAGTTCTTATTCCAATTTTACTGTCTGCAGGAATTGCCTGATGTTCCTCTCTTTTTGAGTCTGCACAACCTCTGTGCAACATTGAAATGCACCTCGCCATCAGCAGTAATTTTCCGCTCTGCTGTGATCAATGCAGGATATCGTATCTCTGGGACGCATGTAAGCCCCCTGGGGCTAAAATCAGATGCCCCTATGGATGTCATTTGGGACATAATGAGATGCTGGGTAAGACACATGTCCAAGGAAATTCTTGTTCTGCCTTCATATTCCCCTACAAAGTTGTTTCTTTGTGATTATTTGATTCATGGGAGGCAAATAACAAAATGGGAGTTCACTGATGCTAGCACCTTTTGGTCTTAGAAATGTGTTGTACTAGTGTCTCACCATACATGTGCATTTGTGTATTTTTCTTTATGTGAAAAAGGTATTTTTCCTTCCTGATGCATAAAGTTAAAATAAATTAAAATAATAGCAACCTGTTTGAGCTTCCTGGACTTTCTCCTTTGGGACATGATAAGATGCTGTGTTGGTACTCTTGTCTGAGGTTTTCCTTGGTCCTGTTATGCCTTCATAATCCCAGCTAATGTTGTTATCAATGATTATCTGATTCATGGGAGGCAAATAACAAATTGGGAGTTCGCTGATAGCACCTTTTTTAAAAAGGTGTTTTACTAGTACCTTACCATACATTTGCACGTGCAAGTTTTTTCTCCTCTTTCATATGAATTTCCTTCCTCTTGCCTTGATTAAAATAGATTGAAGATTATAGCAATTTGTTTTAGCTTCCCGCAATTTTCTTATTTCGATGTTGACATAATATGATCCTGGATAAGGACTAATGTCCAAGGTTTTCGTCTTCTTCCTGTTTTGCCTTCATAATCCCATATAAGGTTGTTTTTTGTGATTATCTGATTCATGGGAGGAAAAAAAAACAAAATGGGAATTCACTGATAGCACCTTTTGGTTATAGAAAGGTGTTTTTCTAGTACCTCACCATACATGTGTGCATGCACTGTTCTTTCTAAAATAGTAAAGGTTTTCTTACCTAACCCAATTATTCAAAATAAATTTGATAGATAAAGGAAGCAATTTGTTTGAGCTTCCCGTGTTTTTCTCTTTCTTCTTTGGGGCATATTATGATGCTAGATAACTCGTCAAAGGTTTTTTCTTTACTTCCTGTTTTCCCATCTTAATCCCAGATACGGTGTTTTTGTGGCTATCTGATTTATGGGAGGCAAAAAACATAATTACTATTCGCTGATAGCACCTTGTGGTCTTAGAATGGTGTTTTACTAGCGCTCTAATATACAAATGCCTGCTAGTGGCTTCTTTTTCCCTCTTTTCTTTAACCTATTCTTCCTGATGCACAATGTTAAAATTGGTCAAAAATTTCGCAATTTGTTTGAGCTTCCTGGATGTTTTCCCTTTCCTCTTTTGGGACATGTGTCCAATGTTTTTTCCTGTATTTCTGCTTTGCCTTCGTAACCCAGATGTCTAGTTCCTGGAGGCTATCTGATTCATGGAAGGCAAAAAAAAATAAAAAAAGAATGAGAGTTAGCTGATAGCAACTTTTGTTGTTTGAGAAGGTGTTTTACTAGTACCTTTCCTTTTATGTGTGTGCGCATGACACTCTAAGAAAAGGTTTCCTGTTCTTCCAGATGCATAACTTTAAAATAGATAGAAGAATTTACATTTTGTTTGAGCTTCCTGGATTTTTCTTTCTTCTTGGAGACATAAGGAGATGCTGTGTAAAGACTTTTTGGGTGGAAATAAAAAAATGAGCTAAGCTAATATCACCATTTGATCTTAGAAAAGGTGTTTCACTAGTACCTCGCCATACATGTGTGGGTGAAAGTGAATTTTTATTTTTCAAGAATAAAAAGTTTTTTTGTAAAGTTAACATAGATTGAAGAAATTAGCTATTCGTTTTAGATTGCTGTAGTTCCTCTTTCATTTTTCTTTTGCCGTGCTTTCTCATTTTCCTTGATATTTTGCACGTGATCTTCTTAAGATGACTTTGTGAACTGTGTTCTCTTGTTTGAAGTATTGGAAAATGGATTTGATATACATGTAAAAGACAATAGCTTTTTCCTCCCGCTGAAAGCTCTTGATTTTTAATGGGTTATTTATCTTCATGTAGGTGAAAAACCATCCTGTGAAAGCTCAAGCGCCTGATCAGCCAGGCAGCGTGATACTTGCAAAAGAACCTGTTCTTCAAGTATGTTTGTTTCCCAAGCTGCTAATCGTTGACCCCCCCCCCCCCCCCCCCCCCACACACACGCACCCCAATTTTTGAACCCACATTTGTACTTTGCATTGCAGCACACACTTACCTGTGTTGTGGATATTTGTCATCTGGCTGAGTTCTCTGACCATTTGTTTCTTCTTACCTAGGCCAACTTTGCCCGAGCAGTAGCATCTCTTAGCAAGGCGCAAGCCAAAAAGGTCGCACGCTTCCTTCCGAATCCTGAAAGACATTGGGGGCCAAAACTAAGGGCAGGTCGTCAAATTACCAGCAAACACATTTCTCTTTTGGGTCCAGAGGCGGTGAATGAACATCTTAACCATGAAAACAGTGAAGAGCCTAAACCCAAACGTCCAAAAACAGATGATACCAGTGATCCTACCTCAACCTCTTAGGAATCAAGCCCTTGGCTGCTACAGCAGTCATCTGTTTTAATGCTCTCTGCATAGCAGGAAGGTTTCGCATACCACTGAACTTGTTCCTTGTTTAACTAAATTCACAAAAGTTGAGAAATTTTTGGTAATCTGGAAGCAATCTTGTGTTTCTTTTCCATAGAATATCATGCAAATTTTTTAGTGTTAGATGCTATATATTACATTATAGATTCTTTTGCTTTTGTTAATCCACAAGCGGTTAATCTTTTTTACAAACTCTGAATTATTGCCATTATAGAAGCTTTTTATTTTAGAAGTACTTTAAAATATATTAAAATAAAATATGTTTTTTAATCTCACTTGTGTCGTCAACAATATCATATCATTAATTGTAAGAAATTAATGTATACTTTCTCTTAGAATTAGAATTCAAATCTAACTGATTATATTTTCTTCAAACCATATCTCCTGATATACAAGATTATTAACTTATCTGGACACTCCATTTACTAAAAAAATAAAAAATAATAACAATGTCATTACTTAGATCACACAAGACATGATGAGAAAATCAATGGTGCTAAATTTATGGCGAGAAAATTTACTGTAGTCACAATTAAAGTGGTTAAGATTGTTTTTAAAAGTATAAAATATATTAAAATAATATATTTTTTTATTTTATTTTATTTTATTTTTTAATATTATTATAATATTAGCACATGAAAATAATATAAAAACACTAAAAAAAGTTATTTAAAAAACAAAAAATTCAAATCTTTATAAGATAACATTTCAAGTAAATAAACGCAATTCAAATAAGTGTACATCTTCAACCTCCATACATAGACAATTACTTCAATCACTGTATATTTGGATGATATTTTATAAAAAATACTTTTTATTTGAGAATATATTAAAATATATATATTTTTTAATATAACACATTAAAATATAAAAAATAATGATTTAATAATTTTCAAGATGAATATATTTTTAAAACACACCATAATACATTTGAAAAAATAAACACTAAGCCCTCAAATTTAATTTCTCAAATTCAAATCCCATAATGGAAGACAAGGAATGAAACAAGAAGCCTAGCTTCTTGTTTCTGACTACCTAGTACAAGTTAAGATAATTGTCTTAACTCTGCCAAAACCAAGAAGCATATTTTAATAGCAAAACTATCTGCATTTTATTCATGTTGAGCTCATAACAACAACTTAATAAATTAAAAAACAAATACGTCCACCAGTACTAAAATCCAAGCATCGACCATACTGCTGGTAAGAATTAAAGATACAATGACTTAAACAAGTAGACTCTTTTATCATCCTGGTTTATGCAACTAATCAAAAATTCACTTAAGCTTTGCCATTGGCAACTTTAGCAGAAGAAGCTCCCGTGGGGTTAAGCTCGTCCCAGGCCTCAATCCAAGTAACCATGGCATCAGCAAGCTTATCAAAGTAAGGATCAACCTTTCCAAGCTTTTCTTTAACCTGCTTGGACAGTTCAATGTAGCACTTTTGAACAGTGGTGCATTCTTTTGAAAGAGAGGCAGCTTGGAAGAAGGGAATGATCTCTTCCTGCCAGAAGATGCCTTTGTACTCCTTCTTTAGGTTCACAAATGGGTTGCTAGCCTTGCTGTGATAGATATATGGCAAACCAGTCTTCACTCCTAGTCCCAAATGATCACAGATAACCTGAAAACAGTCACCGATTCAATACCAATAACATTTCTGAAACATATATAGCAAGCCCTGTTTCTTTTTTTCCCTATGAAATAGATACACATATGTACCTTGGTACACCAGCCAGCCCACATATCATCGTAGCGACCAATCGGTTGACCATCACCCATGAGACCAAAGTACATGGCAGGGCCAATCAATTCACGGTCAAAACATAAATTCATACCACACATAGGGAACAAGGTTCCCTTAGGAATGGTCAAAACAGCATCCACGTACCTAATAAATTGAAAGCATGGTATTAAAACTAATTAGATCGAAGGCATTTAGAGGGCCAAGTTAAGTGTTCTCACTCATCAATGGATCGCATACCTTGTGTTCCTCTCAAGAGGCTTGACAAGCTGAGTAGGTGCATCATAATCAGGGATGTTGAGCCACAGGCCATGAGAAACAGCAGTGGGGACACCCTCACGAAGACTGAAGGGGTATCCACGAACAAAATCTGCACCTTCCCTGTAAGGATCATAGAGGGTGTTGAAGAAAAATGGAGTTGATGGCGAGAGAATGTTCTTGATGTGCTGCTCAAGTGCATTGATAGCTTTACCAGATGGATCCTTAGCAACCTAACCACATTGCTAACAGTTAAACATCTATATTTTTTTGGTGAATAGCTGAACATATAAAGTGATGCATTCAAATTGTGACGAGTCAGGATTTTTAAATCAAAAGATGGTGAGAAATAAAATGAGATTTTTTTGAGTTTAGTTCTAAAGAATACTGACCCTCTAGAAAGGATGCTTAAGCACATGGAGTTAATATAATACAATTGATTCATCATATTGGGATTATTTTTTTTTGAGAGCAAGTGAAGCATTAAGCTTTTAAATCAGATGCATTACCTACTAGTTTATTCTAAACAAGGACCCACTAGTCAAAAAAGAGAAAAAGTGAAGCTTCCTTCCATTATTAATTAGTAAGAACATGTGAAATCACAGACAAATAGAAAATAGATCAGATCAGAATTCACAGCTGTCCATCACTGCAATTTGCAACCAAATGTTTGTTAATTACAGATGGCATGTTGCTATGATATCTCTTTGTGCAAAGTTGTAAACATGCCTCTGCTTTCCATGCATGGGCCACTTATTTGAATTTATATAACAAATCCAACTTGATTAGGTATGAGATATTGATATGAGATGTCATAAATAATACAAAACCCAATACAGTCAGATCTCAAGTTATAAGACCATGCCAAAATGTCTAGAGAGATTTCACATCATAACTTCAATCTAGTATGGTAGGGTCATTAGAAACAGAGCAGAAAAAGTTACTTAGCTACAATGGACTGGAAAAGTCTAACGAAAGACTACTTCTAAACCCAAAACCCCAATTTCACAAATGTCACCACCAAACTAGAAAGGAAGCAAAAATCAAAACAAACTTCTAAGGATCCTGCAAATTTTTTTATTTGGTTTACAAGTTCAATTAGGAGTTCAAACCATAAATCTGCAATGTGAGTCAATTCAAATTTTCTGAAGAAGATTTAAAACATGATTATGCCAATGTCCATCACTCAATAAAATGGACTACAAATCACTCACAGCTATGAGGAAGAACATACAGAATTTCACTGACAAAGAAGCTTTGCAGATCATAAACATACTACAGTTAAGGAAATAGTATACAGAGATTTAAAAATCATAAATCTGTGATGTGTCAATTAAATTTATGAAGAGGATTTAAACATGATTATGCCAATGTATGTCGCTTAACAAAATGTAGTACAAATCACTCAAAAAAGTGTTTAAGAAAAAACAGAAATCCACCGACAGAGAAGCTTTGCAGATCAAAAACATGCAACAGTTACAGAGTCCGCATATAAATTTACCAACACACATATCATAAACAGATCCAAAATCAAGAAATTCCAAATCACAAAAATGATAAAAAAAATATCCCTGAATTATGAAAGATCTAAATTTTGGCCCACAAAAAAACCAAAACCCAGATGTAGAACACCCTGAAAACTAATAAAAAGGAGAGAAAAAGCATAGATCAAAAGAACTTACGAAGCAATCATCATCAATGGTGAAAATATACTTCTTCTTAGAAACCATGTAACCAAAGCAACGACAAGCGGAGTCCTTGAAAGATATACAAGAGGCCTTAGGACCAAGAATCTTGTTAATATCATTCCTATTATAAAGCTCATAATCAAAACCATCAGGGACCCTTATGGTCTTAGATGGATCACCATCTTGAACGATGATTAGATGATATGGCTCAAAGAATGGCCTCCACATCTCCAAGAAATCCAAGTTCCTTATAGTTGGTATAACAATGTCAAGCTCATCTTTCAATAAAGGCACAACCTTTGCGGCCGATTTGGTGTCAGTTGCAGGCTCAACCATTGTCACGGAAAGGGAGACAGAGAGAGAGAGAGACAGAGAGAGTTTTAGCGAAGAGACAGAGACGAGTGTGGAGGGATATGTGAGCAAGCTGGTGAGTAATCATGTGTATATATAAGGAGAGGTGTGGGCTGGCGCGTGCATTGCCGTGAAATGTGGCAGAAATGGAGGTGAAGAGCCTGTTTAGAAATGTAGCATAGCTTTCTTTTTTAAAAACCATTTTGAAATATATTTATTAGAAATACAAATTTATTTCTAATAACAATATATTAAAAAACTTTTTTTAAAAAAAAACTTTTTTTTCTTCAAGAAACGCGGATTAACAGCACTCTCAAACATACCTTGAAGACGTGTCTGAAGGTTGAAGGGTGGAATGAGAGACCGAGGACTTGTTCAAAAACAGAGACGAGGTTGTAGGGATCTAAGACACTGCGGCCACCAAATGGGTAAAATTCATCGAATGGTCCTTCAAGTTTTGTAAATTAATTAACTCGGTCCTCCTACTCTAGCAAAACCTATCGCTTTCAATTTGTTATCTCATGCAATATATTCGTCCACTTAGATGCATGCACGTGGCAACAGGCAGCGTACTTTTCATGCAATAGAGATGTTTACCACAGCTCTTTTTTAGAGTAATATTTTTGTTATTTTTTTTAAATTTATTTTTAATATCAATATATTAACCGTCTTGGTATACATTAAAAGATAATGTAATTAAAATAATTTATAAATTTATAAAATTACGGTTCAACCGACGCGGAACATGGGGGTACAAATTCATGTCAAAAATAAATTTTAAAAAAATAACAAAAATGAATTTAGAAATTGTGACTTGAAAGGAAAAAAATGGTAAGATGCGTAGTTACATATAAAAAAAAATTATAAGAAATAATGATATTTAATTAATTATATTGATATTATGGTAGTGATTAATTTTTTTAAATAAAAAAATACATTGAAATAATGTCTGTGTGTGTATTTTTTTTTTAATTTTATTTTTGACATGAATTTATCAAAATAATCCCAAAAAAAACTGTTAAAATAAGATAAAATAATGAAAATAAAATAAAATTATATATATATATATATAGAAAATGCAAAAAATAAAAGGGTAGAAATTGTTATTATTTTGAATGAGAATTGGATTGTCGGTTACTCCTGTATTTCTTAATTTGATGGAGGACCACACATTTCAAAAGTATTTTTTGTACCCTTTTGAAAACGATATTTCCGTGTGGGTCCTTACACGTGTTGGCCCAGTAAAATTTGAGAGGTACTATTGGCGTGTGGCGTGGGCCAGGGTGTTTTGACCGCTGAGATCCGTTACAATGGTGATTTGGGTTTCGCAGGTAAAAAACGCTGTGCATAACATTAATTTATAATTAAACTATCCAGATTTAAAGTTATATATTGATGTTAATTTATTAAAAAAAAATGTATTAGAATAATATTTTTTAAATCTTTTGTAAAATAAACATATTAAAATAATTTAAAAATTATCCAAAAACATATTTAAAATAAAATAAATTTATATTTAAAAAAAACACTTTTAAAATACAGTGTCAAACAGTTGCTTAGAATTATTAGCTAAATGATGCTAATAAAGCATGAAGACCGGAAAATGACTATATTATAGAATATAATTATTTTTTCTATTTTTCAAAAATAAAAATAATTAAACTCCATAAATAAATAAATAAATAAATGTACATGTATATATAATATTGTCTTGGAGGTATAAAATGTGGAAAATAAATGTTGCTTGGTTTAGAATTCCCTTAATCATCAATTAATGCACTTTAATTGAGTTTATGGTAACAGAACAAAGCACATGCATCGTCCTATTAATTTTAAGGTAACATACATGTTGACTTTCTTTTTTTTAATTTCCAAACCCCCTCATTTATTTCCCTTAATTGAACTGAGAATTTTAGAAACTTATTCTTAAGTACCACAGAGTCACTGAATATATATATATATATACCAGCAATCTTAGCTAAAACAAATAATATAGATAATCGAAATCAGGAAATTGACTCATTACCCAAGAAGTCAACTTATTTAAACGTAACATCATCAAATATACATAAGATGCGAGTCTCACATGAATCATATTTATAGAGAGAGAATTAAGAGCTTTCAGACAAATGAATAGCAGCAGATTGAGGAGGGGAAATGAAAAGCGGGACATGCAAGCACCGACAGAGAAAAGCAGCTTTTGGTGAGGAGTGAAAGCCGGAGAAGGCGAAGTGTGGCAGTAGAAAGCTGCATCTCACTGCACTGCACTGCATGTGTATGGAAACTCGGGTTTTTTCTTTTTGTTGCTTTCATCATTAGCAAAGTTTAATTTAAACCTAGTTTCTAAAAATTTAGAAAAGTTCTACGTTTCATATATATATATATATATATATATATATTTTTTTAAATGTAAAAAATATTAATTATATGTATTTTTAAATTGTATTATAAATTTAATTAAAATAAATTTGTCCAGAAATTCATCCTCACATTATTGTCATTATTATTGTTATAAGAGTTAAAATTATTATCAACATTATTATCAAAATAATAATAAAAATTAAATTGACTTGAAAAATCATTAAAAAAAAACAAAATATTTTTATAAGAAAACAATAAAAAATTAATAATTAAAATTATCATTATTATTGCGTAAATGGTAAAATCAAAAAATTATCTAATCCAAAGAGCAAATTAAAATAATAAAAAAATAAAGGCAAAAAGCGAGTAATATTTATTATTCACATTATTATCAAGACAATAAAAATTAGTAAATTATATTGAGAGAAAGAAATATAAAAAAAATAGGAAGCACGAAAAAGCATAAAAATATTGTTATTATTATAATTCATAATAATAATAATAATAATATGAAAGAGTAAATAAAAAATAAAAGATTAATAAAAAAATAAAAATCAAAATCAAAATCAACATTGTTATTACTAAAAAAAGAATAGATATTATAAAATTACCTCGATGGAAAAAAACTTAAAAAACATTAACAAAAAAGTAAGCAAGAGAAATAATTAAATTATTATTATTATTAAATAATAATTAATTAAATTACCACTACTATATTATTATTATTATTATTATTATTATTATTATTATTATTATTGTAGAATTAAAGAATTCATTGAATAATAATAGGGATCATTATAGAAATAATAAGAAATCAAGGGATGAAAACAAAAAATTAAAAGTATAAGGGCCAAATATTAATTATGTTAGATTTTTTTATTATAACATAATGTTAAACAAAATAATAAATTTGTATAGGATTTTTTAATTATAAATTTGTATAAAATAATAAATAGTTTTATCCATAAAAAGATGAATATATAAATTGAAAATATATCCTGTTATTATCATTATCATTATTATAATAAAATTATTATCAATATTACACTCAAAATAATCTCAATAATTAAATTATCCTGGAAAATAATAAAAAAAGCAAAATATTTAAGTATAAATAAGAAAAAAAAACATAAACACTAAAATTATCATGATCATTGCATAAATAGTCAAATAATAAAAATTATCTAAAAGTAATAAAAAACCAATAACTGAAATTATTATTACTATTGCGTAAATAGTAAAATTATAAAAATCATTTAATCCAAAAAAAAAATAACAGGAAAAAAAATAAATAAAGGAAAAAAAGAAGTAATATTAATTTCAAAATGACTATCAATTTAAATTCAAATTTCAGGATTTAACCGATTTAAATAAAATCAAAAGAAAAAAAACTATAAAAAAACTAAAAGTATAGATGTATAAATATGAATAAAAAAATATACATTGTCTAAGAATTTATAAAAACAAACTAAATGAATTAATATAAAAAACCATGCAATAATCAAATTAAAAAAATAGTTCTATCAACAAAAAGATTAATACATAAATTGAAAATCTATCCTCGTGTTAATATCACAATCACTACTATAACAGTTAAAATTATTGTCCACATTACTGTTAGAACAATTTAAATAATTAAATTGTATTGAAAAATCATAAAAAAAAAAGATTTTTGTATGAAAAAGGAAAAAAAAACAACTACTAAAATTATCATGATTCCTGCATAAATAGTCAAATCATAAAAATCATCTAATCCAAAGAAAAAAAAAGAAGAAGAAAAAAAACAAAGAGAAAAAAAGAAAAAAAATAAAATAAAGGAAAAAAAGAAGTAATATTAATTTTAAAATGACTATCAATTTAAATTCAAATTTCAGCATTTAACTGATTTAAATAAAATCAAAAGAAAAAAAAAACTATAAAAAAAATAAAAGTATAGATGTCTAAATATGAATAAAAAAATATACATTGTCTAAGAATTTATAAAAACAAACTAAATAAATTAATATAAAAAAACCATGCAATAATCAAATAAAAAAAATAGTTCTATAATAGTTAAAATTATTGTCCACATTACTGTCATAACAATTTAGATAATTAAATTGTCTTGAAAAATCATTAAAAAAAGGATTGTATGAAAAAGAAGAAAAAAAAACTACTAAAATTATTATGATCACTGCATAAATAGTCACTACAAAAAATTATCTAATCCAAAGAAAAAAAAGAAGAAGCAAAAAAAAAAATAAATAAACAAAGAGAAGAAAAGAATAATATTAATAGTAAAATGATTATTATAATAGTTAAAATTATTATTAATATTATTGTCAAAACAATTCAAATAATTAAATTGATTTGGAAAATCATTAAAAAAATCAACAAATTTGTATAAAAATCAATTAAAAAATAACAAATGAATTAATATCAAATATTAATAAAAAAAATAACAATAAAAAATAAATTAAAATGAAAAATAATATATATAGAATTAATTCTAATTAAAGTATAAAATTAAAACAAAAAAGAATTGGAGGACCAAAAATAAATAATGGTGATTGGTTTCATTTTATAAAAATCAGAAGAAAAGGGACTGAAATCAAACTTTGTATATATTACCAAATTCAATTGGAGGGCTAAATTGAAGAAATGAAAACATCCGTACCGGAAAAATTGAAGGAATAAAAAATAAATTAAAAATCAAAAGTATAAGGACTGAAATAAAACTTTCTTATATAATCAGTTTTAATTGAAGGGCACAATTGAAAATAAAAAAACTTTAATTTCAATAAATCAGTAAGAAAAACGAAATAAAAACCTCAGGGATCAAAATGAACTTCTCGTCAACATCGGGGACCGGAGCAGAATTTGAGGCGGCAGGAGAGAGAAAAGCGACCGCCGGCCAAAAGACGTCCACCGTCGCTCAACCGGACATATATTATGGGAACGCGCTGCGACGGAGAGGAGAGGGCGTCCCGGCGCATCGTCTGGTTCGGCGGAAGAGAATTTTTGACGGCGGGAAGAGACGGCACGCACCGCCTAAAAGGCGCGTTGGGACCGGACGCTGCTGGCGCGTTCGCACGACGCGCCAGCAGTTAAAACGAAAAAAATAATAAAATAATAGCTAATGACTGGATTGCCCCTGGACCTATCGGTATTTACGAAAAAACCGGGTTTGAAAAGACGGAGGTAGCCCTGGTTACTGTGCGCTATTTTGTCTTTATCGGGGGCTTTTTTCGTCTGTGCACTGTGCATATAAAGTGGAAAATCCGGTGATGCCCCTGGTTACTGTGCACTATTTTGTCTTTTTCGGGGGGCTTTTTCGTTAATACACTGTTCAAACCAGAAAAAAAAAAAAAGGCGGATGTAAATTGGTAATTTTACTGTTGAAATGAATAGTAATCTGGTCTTTGTGTACAGTACCAAAAGCACGGAAAAAACGCACAGCGTTTATCTTTTAGTTAATATATATATATATATATATATATATATATATATATATATATATATATATATATATATATATATAATTATTGATTATAACTTATCGTTATAGATGTTGTTATAAAAATAGGAAAACATTGATGTTTTCCATGTCTATAAAATAATATAAATTATATTCTGGGATCTCATTTATAAGTTTAAGTTTTTAGGTGAGACGATTCTTTAATATGATATCAGAGCCTTGTTGACCAAGCGGTCACGAATTTGAATCTCACTACCCTCATTCTATTTGATAAAAATCAAGTATAAAGTAATGTGGGTCTATACAAGTTTCAAGCCCAATGAACTTTCACTTGAAGGGATGTGTTAGAGAATAATATAAATCATATTCTGGAACCTCACTTACAAGCTTAACCTTTTAGATAAGATGGTTCCTTAATAACTTGAAACTCGAGGGGAGGTGTTAGAGAATAATATAAACCATATTATGGAGTTTCACTTACAAGCTTATATTTTTAGGTAAGATTATTCCTTAATATGCCAAACATGAGAAAATGTTGACTAATATTATTTTTTAAAAAAGTCAATAACTATTTATATAAATACTTGTTTTCCCTTTTTTATGAAATGGTCAAATAGGGTAAACAGTTTATAATTCATTTTTCATGATATAAATATATACAACCAAACATATAAAGAAATTCCCCTTTTATAAGAATGATTTCCCAAGGAATACACTATACCAACAATCAAACAAGGTTTTTATATTCATCCATTTAAATTCTCATTAGATTTATTTATTTTACTTTCATGTTTATTGTTGATATCGATTTATACCACTAAAACAGTTGATGTTTATGTAAAATAGTTTTATTTCATGAAAGTGGTTCATAATATATGTTTTTTTAATCTTTAAAGCTCGTAAAAAAATAGATGTGAGTTTTATTTAATTTTTTATTTTTTATACTTTATTTTTTTCTTTTTTTCTTCTACATATATATATTAACATTATATTTTTATATGAATTTTTTCCTTAAAATTTTTCTTTTTATTTATATTAATATTCATTCTCTCTTTTGTTTTGTTTAGAGAATAGGTTTAATTTTTTTTTTATATACATTTAACTTTTGAGGAGTTTTTCTAGTTCATATATACATTTATCTGTAAATGAACTTTATTTTTTAAATTTTTTATTTTATTTGTTAACATATATAGCTCTTAATTTATATGATCACATATATGTATTAATGCAAATTCCTCGAAAAGCCCTATCTGCCTGTTTTAATGCAAATTCCAGCATCCTATTAAAATAATATTTCTACAGGCCACAACTCTGTGTTCTAATGAGCTTCGGTTCTAATTCCATATATTTATTGCCTACTATTACACTTAATGTATATTTTTTTTGTAAGAAAAATCGAATCAAAGTTGCTAATTTCAAATAATATTTTAAAAGGGAAAGTTAAATACTTAAATTAAGTTGCAATAGGGTAAATTATAAAAAAATATCCATTTTTTTATATAATATATAAAAAAAAATCCTCACACATAATAGAGGAATCGTTCCACTCATTCCATTTCAACCAATTAATATTTTTTTAAATGATAAATAATTTTATAATATTAATTATATATTTTAATTCAATTATTAAAAAAAATCCTCACACGTAACAGAGGAGTTTTAGCTGTTTCTTACTAAGAAAAAGGTTCTAAAAGGAGGAAGCGAGAACTGGAATTTGACCATCGACAGCCTGCACGCAGTGGGTGGTTGAACTGCACATAGAGAGTTAGAGACTTTAGATTTGTCTAGCCGACGTCCACAATAGTAGGCTTAGATTGTCTGACATGAGACCAAAGGTCCACCATTTTGTAAGCTTCTCAATTAATTCCAATTTTTGTTCCCCTAGTTTCTGATCAAAACTATTAGTTTTCAATCATCTAAAAAAAAAATTTAAAAGCCTTTAATTCAATTCATTATTCATCTCCAATAATTATTAGCATTATAACATAATCTAAAAGAGGACAGGAATTCATTGTATATTGTGTCTAAAAACACTGTGGATTTCAATAGTGTATTTTTGGTTCGGTTGGTTCGGTTCGGTTGGTTTTCCGGTTTTCTGATTTTTTTATCATTATTTGCACAGTGAAATCACCCTTTTAGCCCTCGAAAAAGACAAAAAACAGGTTACGGGTGGAGGGGCTCCGCAGTAATTGCACAATTTCGGACCGGACCGGTCCGGTCAGGTTCACCTACCTTTTTAATATTTTATATTTTTTTGAAAATGACTAATTACGGGTTTAGCCCCTAATAAGATAAAATTGATGACTTAAGCACAGGGTGTACCGGTAATTGACTATTATTTTTTATTTTTTTCTTTTTAACTGTATGCAGCCCCACGCCCTCTTTGTGTGGCGCGTGCAGAGTGATAAGGTGGCCGGAGACAAGCTACCAGCCTCTCTCTCGATGCGCAGCTGTATGGTCGTCCTCCCGGTGCGGCGCGTGTGATCCCTAGGTACCCGTGGATGCTGCGGTGGCCGTTTAAAGCCGATGCCGCCGTTTTTTTCTCTCTTGCACGTGAAAGTGCAGGAGAGTCCCTCGGGTTTTACATAGTTTCACTTCGGTCCCTGGACTTTTTATTTTATTTATGGTCCTTATTTTTTTTATATAAGTTTTGATTTAGTTCGATTTGGTCCTTCGATTGAAATTGATTGAATGTAATGTTTCACTTTGATCCTCCTTCTTTTTATTTCTGAATTGAGTTTAAAAAGGTTAATTTATTTGGTACTGAAGTTTCAATTTGTTCAATTTTATCCTTTGATTGAAATTGCTAATATATTTGATTTTCATTTCGGCCCTTATACTTTTAATTGTTTATTTTAATCCCCTTATATTTAATTTTCATTTCAGCCTTTATACTTTTAATTTTTTATTTTAATCCTTTTATTTAATTATTATTAATTCATATTATTATTATTATTATTATTATTATTATTATTATTATTATTATTATTATTATTATTACTATTATTATTTTTTTTCTTGCTTACTCTTTTGTTAATGTTTTTCAGGTTTTTTTTTCTCGTGATAATTTGATCATTTTTATTGTTTTAACTGTAATAATAATGATAATTTTTATTTTTATTTTATTTTTTTGTTTGAACTTTTGTTCAAGTTTTTAGCATTTTTTTAGTCTTTCATTTTTATTTTTCATTATTAACACACTAATAACAACAACAACAACAACAACAACAATAATAATATAATTATTTTTCTTACTTACTCTTTTGTTAATGTTTTTTAGGTTTTTCTCTCGGGATAATTTGATAATTTTTATTGTTTTGACAATAATAACAATGATAATTTTTATTTTTATTTTATTTTTTTGTTTAATCTTTTGTTAAAGTTTCTAGGATTTTTTAGTCTTTCATTTATTTTTGTTTCTTTTATTATTAACATAAGAATAAGAATAAGAATAAGAATTTAATTGTTTCTCTTATTTACTCTTTTGTTAATGTTTCTTTAGTGTTTTTTTTCAAGATAATTTGATAATTTTAACTGTTTTAATAATAAGAGCAATGATAATTTTAGATTTTAAAACTTTGATTTCGCTATTGTTATAATAGGGTGTGTTGAGCTATTTTATTATATTAAATTTCACATATATAAATATTATATTTTAATTTTGATTCAGCAAATCCTATAAAAATTATTTGCTTAGCCTACAATATAGAACATATATTTTTTAAAATTTTCAAATTAAATGATTTTTTTCATCTAATAATTTTTGTTCTTGTTTTATCATCTATTATATTTTTTTATTTGCTCTTTCTTTTAGGTTTTTATTGGTTTTTTTATATATATATTTTCAAGTTAGATTAATTTTTTTTGCCTGGTAATTTTGATTTTATTTTTTTATCTGGTCTTTTGTTAAAATTATTAGGATTTTTTTTGTCTTTCATTTATTTCTGGTTTTTTATTCATTATCAACACAATAATAATAATAATAATAATAATAATAATAATAATAATAATAATAATAATAAATTTAATTATTTTTCTTGCTTACTCTTTTGTTAATATTTTTGAGTGTTTTTTCTCTCAGAATAATTTGATAATTCTAATTGTTTTGGCAGTAATAGCAATGATAATTTTAGATGTTAAAACTTCTATTTTGCTATTTTTATAATAGAGCATGGTAATTTGTTTTATTATATTATATTTTGTATATATATTATATTTTAATTTTAAACCAACAAATCCTATTAATTTCTTTAATACCAACAATCATAAAAATTGTTCGCTCAAACCGCAACGTAGTGCGGTCAATTTTTTTAGTTTTCAACTTAAATGATTTTTTTTCAACTAATAATTTTTATTTTTGTTTTATCATATTTTTTATTTTTTTATTTGCTCTTTTGTTAATGTTTTTAGACTTCTTTTAATCTTTGATTTAATTTTGTTTTTTTGTTATTAACGTAATAATAATATTAATATTAAGAATAATAATAATAATTTGAGTTTTTGTTTTTACTTGCTTTTTTTCCTCTCGAGGTAGTTTAATAATTGTTATTGTTTTGACAATAAGAGTGATGATAATTTTAGATGTTAACACTCCAATGTTACTATTATTATAATAGGGTATTTTGATTTATTTTATTATATCAAATTTTACATGTAGAAATATTATATTTTAATCTGAACAATTATAAAAAAAATTTGCTCCGCCCGCAATGAAATGCGAGCCATCAAACTAGTGTATTCCTAAAAATGTGCTGAATATATGTGTGGTTTAAACCGTATGAATGATTCCGTTCTAACATATTGACTTCATGATGATTCATAACTTATATATTGACCATGATTATAAACTATATTTAGGTTTTTCATTGAAAGTCTCATTAATGATGAACAAGATTATATTCGAGATCAATTTGCATCGGTATGATTTTATATTATTTTTTTTATATAGAGAGAGGTAAGTTTTGAGCTGGATTGACGTGATCCCGTATAAGTTTTATGGAGTATGAATGAAGGTTTTCAAGACTATTTTGAATACAACATGACCATTAATGTTATAATTGACGATACCAAAATGATATTCATATATTTGGTAAGGTTTATAATAATAAAATAATGAATGTTATAAAGGTGTTAAAGAAACAAATGCAAGTTAGTCAATATTAAAAGTCTGTTTGACACAGTTATTGCTGTTATGGTTGAGGTTGAAAAAAAAATAATTTCATGAAAAACGTTTTTAACTACGGTTCAGAACTAAAATTGAAGTGTTTGGTTAAAATTGTGGTTGAGTTTGAGATTTGGTGAAAAACAGTTTTATGTGTTTGGTTATCATGTTTTTCATATTGTTGTCAACCTGTGAAATTACTTTAAAGAACACACACACATATATCAATATATTTTTTAAAATATTGTTGATTAATAATCACAACAAAATAATTTTTTTATTGTTGATTAATAATCATAACAAAAATATTGTTGCAAGTTTCTGATTCATAATCAATCGAAAACCAACAAGGTTGTGGAGTGAAACGAAGTCACACGCCTTTTCCTTTTATCAGGACTGATCTTTATCTAAATATTTTTTTTAAATATATATTTTTTTAATCAGATTCGATCGGCCCAACCAAATTGGGCCAAAGCCCAACTATCTTGGACTTGGGATGGACCGAGAGTAGCCCAACCCAAGGAGTGTACAAAAAACAACGCAACGCATAAAAACGGTGCGCTGCGTTCAGTATGATTATTTCACACGTGGACAGTAACTTGGCGACTGTGATGAAAGGGTCACCGGTCGATACCAACGTGTAAAGGAGACCGAGGTGGTTATTCCTATGGTGGTGGCGGAAATAATAATGCCCTGTGGTAGCTGGTATGATTGTCGAAAGGTTGCAGTTGGTGTTGCCGATGCTAGTGCTGCTGACATATAACTTAATATTGACCCATGATCATAAATTATATTTAGGTTTTTCCTTAAAAGTTTCATTAAGGATGAATAAGGTTATATTCAAGATCAATTTGCATGGGTATGTTTTTGTACTTTTTTTTTATATATATATGGGTAAGTTTAGCCTAGATTGATATGATCCAATATAAGTTTTATGAAGTATGAGTGGAGGCCTTCGAAACTATTTTGAACATGATCAAAGTAAATGGGCTAAAAGCCTAACTTAGTATTCATCAAATGTAATCCACCTGCCTTTGATGAGTTTGAGTATCTCTCTTTTGAATGTGACATTACCGTTAATGTTATAATTGACAATACCGAACTGGTATTCACATATTTGGTAAGGTTTGTAATAATAAAATAATAAATGTTGTAAAGATGTTAAAGGAACAAGTGCAAAATGGTCGGTATTAAGTAGTGTTTGGTACATTTCACTTAATGGTATAGGTAATGATGAAAATTGTTATTGGTTTCCTTGGAAGTTGTTTCATGAGCGAGACATATTATTTGTTAGATTGGTTTAAGTGTTGTTTTGGCTCCAAGAATGGGTGAGGAAAAATATATATTGGATATTACGGGGGTAAGTGCAAATGTTTTGAAGTCATAGTAGTCTTGGTAAGCTCTTTTTTTTTTTTGCACATCTTCCTTCAACATTATAAACTTCAATTTCTTTTTTCATTATATAAAAACCTTTTTTTTTATTTGGGTCAATAATTTGATCTATCTATACAACCTATTCAATTCTTTCAGCTATAATAATCATATAATTGAAATGTTATGTAAAGCTTCTAATCAAGTATTCAAAGTACAAAGCTTTAAAAATAAACCGATAATCTCATTTTCAAATATAAAAAATAACTTGTGCAATTGATTTACGCCATCTTTGGGTGTATTTCCCTATGAACTTTTTGTTACCCTTCTACATTGCTTGTAAGCTTTAGTTATTAAGGGTCACATCTATATTGAACATATATTACCTTAAAGGCATTTACTAAATCTTTAAACCTTTTTATTTTAGTATTTTCCAATTGCAAGCACCAAGTAAGATAAGCATCACTCATGCTATATTGAAAGAAAGAATAATGGGATATAACCCCCTATTTTGTAATATATGTTTTTTTTAAATAAAACTATATAAAATTGAAAACAAAATAATGGAATGATGATAATGAAAAGAGAGACTAAAATAAATATGTTGGTTTGAGTACCTTTCAATTATTACTATAAGATAAAAACACGTGATAAAATCAAATAATTAAGAGATAAAAATATTAGGGAATAAACATATGTGAGCGTGTTATAAATATATGATAAAATACAAGGAAAAAAACATGAGCAATCAAAAATCCCATATGAGAGATATTTTTACCAGAGTAACCAAAACCATAACTAAGCAAAAAAAAAAAGACAAAAAAGAGAGAATTTATTGACCCTAAAAAAAGGTTAAGAAAAAAAAAATAACCTTAGTCTTTTCTCTCTTGGCCTCCTCCTCTACATTCTTTGTCAAAAACTTATTTTAGTTTTTTCTTTATGTATTTTCTCTCTCCTAGCCTACTCCTATTGGAATTCTTGTTATTGAGAAGTTAGTAAGTCACTGGTTGCTTTTACAATCACAACCACTAACTCCCAGCTCCTCTACCTAAAATACATTATCTCCTATACCCAATCATAACTTGGTTGCCATTGATTAATGACAGCTCCATGACTACATAAGCCAAGTCACGTCCCTTCTCGTCATCCATCATAATAGCTTGAAAAATAAAAGCTACAATAGAACTTGAAAGAAAAATAAGAAAGATAACGCAGTGGAGAGAGAAAATGAGAAGGAAAACCAACCAAACCATTTTGTGGTTTTTCCTCTCCTCGTAGGTGATTGTAGATTACACCACCATCATGGAAGTGAAAAGGAAAAACCAAAGCACTAGATCTAGCCAACCATCTCTTAAACCCTTAACATGATATAAACTTATGTGCCATTATTATGGCAATATTGTCACTCACCGACATTGTCCATTTCAATACCACTAGTCTAGATAAAATCCAATAGTTTGTAATGATAATTTTCAAACCCTTAACACAATTCATTATTTATCTTCAATAAAATTTAACATGTTATTTATTTGTTAATTGTGTTGAATACATGCATGATTTAATCAACATGCATTAATTTGTTCGGATATATTGGCACTGTGATGTTTGGTTTGTATTTTTATTTTCTAGAAAACATATTATGGATAAAAAAGCTTATATCCAAGATTAATTTGTGTGGGTCTATTTTATATCTCCTTTTGATACATGAGTTAAGTTTAGGTCATACCAAAAGAATCTCATATAGGGTCATTAAGTGTGAATAGAGGTTTTGAAGCTCATTTTAGATATTATCAAAGTAAATGAATTAAAAGCCCAACTCGATAGTCATCATCCTCTTAGGTCCAACACCATGTTTTAATAGTGAAGATAAAGCTCTTTTGGAGGCCTAGGTCTTAATATCATAATTTTAAGTTTTAGTAGTCTTTCAAAAACTACTATACAAGCGTTAAATGTATATTTTATCAAAAAATTCAAACACATCATTTTACCATATGTAAAATATTTTATGGTGATTTTAATATTTTTTTTAGCATAATCAACTCAATAAAGTTTATTTCATGGCGCTTACCAATGGTTTATGGGCCAAGATTTTGCCCTCTCACACATGGATGATCAAAATAAATGGTTCATGAGCCATCAATTTTATTTATTTTCTTCTTGACAAAAATAAGGGGTTTTATTATACATCTTTTTATATTATTTTTTTACTTTTTTAAATTATATTTATTTAAAAATAAACTTTATAAGTTTTTTTAATTTATTTTTTATGAGGTTATTATGGACTCATGAATTAGATCACGAGTTTAATAGACTAACTCGGTTGATTTTGATTTTTCTTCTTCTTCTTTTTCTAATTAATATTTATTTTATTTTATCATTCAACATTAAATTGATTAAGAATTAGATTGTATAATTTGTTTTGATCTATGTTATTTGATGTTATCCTTATCTCATAACTTGGGTCATGACTTTGGCAAGTTAATTGTAGTTGTCTCAAGTTGTTTTTTGTGTCCTTTTTACATTTTTATTTTTAATTTTATCTTTCAACACTAAATTAACTTAAAATTAAGGTATATATTTAAAAAAAAATCAATTCGATTATTTTGATCTCATAACTTAGATTACGATTAATAAGTTGACTCAAATCATTTTTTATCTTTTTTTAATTGATTTTATTTTTCAATTTCATTCTTCAATATTGAGTTTTATTGAAAACTGAATTTTATTAAAAAAAAAAATTGCTTTCTATGGGGTTATCATGATCTCATAACTTGATATACATATTAATAGGTTAACTCGGGTTTACCCGAATTAATCTAATATGTTGTTATCTCAATGTATATTAAAAATATCATAAATATTTATGATCACATATCCTTTGGCTTCCCTTCTAAGTTACAACATAAACATATTAGATTTTATATGGTTTTGGATGACACTAGTTTTACTCATCTTTCAAGTTGTTTTTATATATATCAAGATAACCATGTCATATTAGATCAATTTTTACATGATTTATTTATTATTTTTTACTATGAAAAATGTATTAAACATGAAACCTCCAAACAAGAATTTCACATATTGATAGATGGGACACCCCTTTTGAGATTTGATCACATATCCTCTAGTTTACCTTCTAAGTTACAACTTAAACAATCATTAGTGTCATTTAAAACCATATAAAATATGATCGGAGGATTGAATTTGACTCCCATTGGTTATGCAGCTCAAATTATAGCGTGCCTGCCCCAGTGAAACATAACCAAAGGTTCGACAAGGTGCAAGAGCTTCCATCTCTCTGGGCAAGGAATGTGAAGCTTTCGTTCTGTTTCAAGGATTGAATGTTCAAAATTCAAACATTAATTGTTCTAGTTTTCCACTTTTTCTTCCATTAGCATACATCATTGAGGTGTGTGTACTGGCAGGTGAAGGAACTACAGTGAAAACTTCTTTTAAATACTGTTTTTTAGACCTAATTTCTGTAATTCATCTGTTAAGTAAACAGGAACACCCCCCCCCCCGGGTATCCACATGGCGAATAAACACGCATGATGTTTCTTCCTAAACCCACCAAGCATCCCTAGAATTTTGATCGTTTTGGCCCATGATCTGCTTCTAACTGGACTAAACTGTACGAGGCTTGTTCTTTGATTTAATTTTCAAAATTACTATATACATCTAACTTATAGGTGGATCACGTCGTTTGTGGGCATTGTGTTTTTATTTATTTTTTAAGGAAAATAATGTGGCATTTCTTGATTGAAAACATGATAACAATATAGCCAAAAATGGAAAAACTAGCTCGATGTCATTCACTTTCTAATCTGTTAGAACATGGTTATCAGTTCTGATATGCTATATCTCCCCCTCTTCTGTACATGCATAGGCTACTAGTTAGTGAGATGAGACCCTAATGTGTAGCCCATTTGGAGCTTCAACTCTTGGAAATTTCATCAAGGAGTCTCCCCCAACCTCTTCCCATCTGCAAACAAGGCAGCAACATCAGCCAGTTAAGATCAGTTTTGCTGCTCAAGGATAGATTTTTATTTGTGGGTTTTTGTAGTTACCTGTATCTAGTTACAAAATAATGAAGGAAGGTTGAAATCTCAGCTATTCCTAGCTCCTTTCCTGGACACTGCCTTGTACCGCCTCCAAAAATGAAGAGATAGTTCTGAGACTCCAAGCTTTTGTCCTGCATTTACCACACAACTAATTTAGTCCCTCTTGAGGCAATTGTTGATTTTGTTTTTTAATTTTCAGAAACAGGTCCAGGAAGAAAAAACAAACAGAAAGAAGAAGATAACTTAAGAATCAATCACCCACCAGCCATCTCCATGGGTTAAAGGAGAAAGGGTCAGGATATAAATATGGATCATAGTTTATCTCTCTTGTGTAAACATAGATTCTCCATCCTTTTGGAACCACAAATCCTGAAAACAATAGGGAGAGGAAAGCTATTACTAAGCCATACATTATTCACATTAAGCATATCATATGGGATAAAAGATAAAAATTGATTTAGTTTCACATATATTAATAGTGAAAGATAAAAGAATTCCCTTCACCAAAAAGCTCCCTTTCTTGTCAAAAATAATTTAAACTTGGTTTTAGGGTCACCAAGAGAATGGCCTAGCTGGATTGGTAGGTGTGGCATGTAAATCATAAGAATTGTAAGGCCCACAGAGGCAGATGATCTTGTTCTCATGACATGCTTCACATTAACTTTTTTTTTATCAGCAAAGATCTAAAAGCACAGCTACTGCTAGCTGCAAAACTGCTCCTTGAGCCCATAAAGACAATAATTTTATTTATTTATTTTGTTTCTCCAAGGCATAATCCAAATTATTGTTCAGGGATAACCCTGAGGTGGTTCTCGGATATCAAGACAGGACCTCTCCCAAAAAAGAATTATTGCATTCGATGCACGCGAACTGGACTACTTGCTTGACTCATAACCAAAAGGAAACAACATTATTCTGTCGAAAAGATTAAACACTCACTATTTAGTTCCATTTCTTTAGTCGTCTTCCTCAAAACCCCATTTACTATTGTAGCCAATCTCGAGGTCTCAAAGATCACCTGCATGAGATGAAACAGAATAAATTACCACCATCAAATAAAGAAAAATAAAGGTAGCAGAAGTGAAAATCTTCACTTACGGCACGAGTAAAGCACATCGATTTAAGGTCATTTAAATCAATCGGATCCTCAGGCCTTTTCTTTTCTCTGATTGCCAAATGCTCTTTCTACACAGAGATGAAGCGTTTAGTCAACAACACAGGAATGTTAACAAAAATATACAAACACTTGAAACCGTTGAATGTTTCATCATTTTGTTTGTTGTCTAGACTTACTCTTAGCTCCTGAAGAACTCTCGGGTGATCATGCAAATACTTGACAGCCATCATCGAAGTAGTCGAAACCGTTTCGTAGCCAGAGTACAGAATAGTAATTATTTGATCGATTATCTCTTCATCTGTTAATTTATATTTATTTTCTTCAGTTCTCAGAAGTCGACCAAGCATGTCCTGGTGGTATAATTTCGATGCCCTCCTCCCTTCTATTAGCTGCCTTAACATGCTTATGATATTTTTTCTTGCCTGCATGAGATAGTGAAATAAATAGGTATACAGTAAGGAAAACTTGAATAAAAACTAGACATAGAAATGTTCATGTTCCTAGTAAATTAATTACCTGGACTCCGCGTCGATAACTTGTGCCAGGAAGGTCAATTGGCAATGACAAAGTGCCTAAAACCAGCTTGAAAAACTCAGGCATGAATGCTTGAGATATAGAGCAAGAATCAGCGCCAGCAATTTGCTTCAGTGCAGAGAGTAGTGCCATCTGCATAAAATAATGGTACATTATTAATCCTGGGAAACTCAAGTTCAAGGGCTTGCTTCTTAAAAATCTGATATATGGCATAAAGGTAGGTACCTCTTTAGTCATTTGTTGAATGTCAATAATTTTGGTATCCCAATAACTGAGGTGGGTTCTCATGAAATCATCAATCGTTGGCAAAAGCTGTTCTCTGATCATGGTGGGGCTAATGAGGGCTAATAATGCCCCTCTCATGTATTTGTGAGTGGAGCCATGAACCGCTGCAATGTTGCGATTGCCTAAGATATCCAGCATGGACTGAGGGTAACCAGGAACAAGGCCTTTTCCCTCATTCATTAGGATGTATCTATTGAGCTCTGGATCCATGGACACAATGGTAGGACACCCCAGAATGTGGGATTTGAAAATATTCCCATACCTGTGATTTCAAGAGACAAGGTTTAACTACTGATATAAACTATCTGTTTATCAGGAATGTTATGTTCGAGTATTTAAGCTAAATCTGTAGGGGTATCTTTTTGTGGGTTAGCAGGGGCCAATCCTCACCCAAAAGGAAAATGAAGGTACAGGTCCTTGCTCTTTTGTTTTTGATTGAAATGGAAAGAGAAAAGAAAAGAAGAAGATGACTTTAGAAGCAGTTGTCAGCTAACCATACAAGAACATAAGCAGGGATGCAAATAAAAGAGGTGAAGAATTCACATTAAAGTAATATATCAACAGTTGAAATATTACTTCCAATCTGCTAGCATGCATCAGAAACAATACTAGCTAGAACACAAGCAGAGAAAAACACACAATAACATCAGCAGCATAATGAATTGAAATTCATGCAAACAATCACCTTGCTCTCTGGTTTTTCATGAAGTTTGGACCTTGCTTTAGAAACTCAGTGGTCTCTCCAAAGACCGGCCATCCCATAGTTCCCGGAGGCAACCCTTTCCTTCTATATCTCACCTCATTCCACCTCAACAAAGCAGAGGAGATACTGAACAAGAAGAGAACCGCCGCAAGAACCATCAAGAAAACAGCCATTGATGCTTCCCAGGAAGAAAAACAGCTCCAAGCCCACTTCGGAAAGCGCTGTTAATGTTATCGAAATGCTCTAATTTGAGCTAGCCAAGAAGAATGCACACGCACATTTATATAGGCCTACAAACTATGCAAAATGCAGAGAGAGAGAGAGATGGAAGGCCACATAGGCCAAACCATGCACCCTTACTAGCCAAGGGACCCTACTCTCTATAACCACAGGTTATTAAAGCAGCACCTCACAGGAAATTAAGAAGAACAATATTTTAACTGAAAACTTTTAACCGAGCCAACTACTTGATTCAAAAAAGACTCGGAACACAATTCTTTCAAGAATCAAGGCATGAATGTCTGTAATATCAGAAGTTACCTTTTAAAATATAACAATTTGTGGATGGGGAGAATTCTTTATGATGGGTTGGTGGTGTTTTCGAGAAATGATTGGGGCACACTATATACTGGTTTATATTGTAGTGGTATAAAAACTAGCCCAGCTTGAGAGGAAAGGACGTAACTACTGAGTTAAATGGGGCGATATTATATATATATATATATATACATAGATCCACATGCACACCGTCCCATTGGACCCAAGAGAAAAGCCACTGCCCTTCACATGTCTGTCAACAAGATCTGCATAAAAATGGAATTACAAAAACCACTGTAGGACAGGCTCTTGGAAACCATGCGAATAAGTGAAGAGAGAGACAGAGAGATCTGTAGTTTTTCTGGTTGCTTTCTAACTGCGAGTTTCAAACGCAGACCGCGCCTTGTAGCTGCTGAAGCTGTGACCAGTAACCCCATGAATACAATCAAACTGTGCAGTTGACTTTATGCAGTTTTGAAATTGTGGCAGCCACTACTGTTTTTTTCAAATAGCTTTTTAATTGGAATTTAATAAAAGAATTCTTATTCTTTATTTCTACATCCATATATTTAATCAATATAAAAACACAAGAAATAATAATCAAACTTTTTCCAAATGGTTTTTGCATGAAATGGCTTTTGAAAAGTGGCTCAGCTGATAATGTTTTTCTCCCTCCTCTCTCAAAATCAAGGACTGCAAAACAAATAAAATAACTTTAAAACCAAATAAAAAATATAGATAATACGAGATTATGCATATTTTTCTTAGTGTTTTCAATTTCAGTTATCTATCTTTTAATTCCAATCCAACTTCTATCAAATCAGGCTCCTAGAAAGATTCAATTGAAAGAAAAAAAAGGTTGGAAAAAAAAAAGGGTTGCTTTACTAATATTTTTGTAAACTTTAATAAAGAAAATCAGCATACAAATATAATAAAGATAAACAAAGCTTTACTTTTTTCTGTGTTAATTAATCATCTCATTTAAAAATTTAAATTGTTATGTAAGGTTCTAGAATATAATTTATATTATTCTCTAATACACTCTTTTAAGCGAAAACTCTTTAAACTTGAAACTTGCACATGTTTATATTACCTTGTGTTTGATTTTTATCAAATAAAATATAAATGATGAGATTCAAACTCGTGAATACTGGATCAGTAAAATTTGATACCATATTAAAAAATTATTTTAACTAAAAATTTAAATTATTATATGAGATTCTAAAATATGAGTTATGATATTACGATAAGACGAAAGAAAAAGGAAAAAAGAACTCACTTTACTCCTAATTAATCTGAAAATAGCTGCAATGATTGATAAATGGCTGGAGCTTTGCGGCACAATGGGTTTTATACTAATCACATCAATTAGACGTAATATATATATATATAATTGGAGCTTTGGAGTTTTCCTACACAGCGTCCCTTCATTTGGCAATGCTTCACTTCATTCCATACTTTTTTCGTTACCTTTAAAGGGTTGTCTGTAATTCATTTAAAAAACTATAATATAATTCTAAATAAAAAATATTTTTCAAATCAATCTGAACCCCACTAAGCTAAGCTTCTCAAATTGGACAAAGATTGTCATGAGCAAGCCACTATCGATTGCCAAGAATTTGCTTGGTGGCGAAATTAGCGGGGGTTGCAAGATTGAACATTGATTAATCACTCTTTTATTGTCTTGTTAGATCGAAAATAAAACAGTCTTGTCAATCCTCAAAGACAACTATCTACATGTTAATCTTCTTGTTTTGTCTCAAGTTAACATAATTGATGCTCGTTTTATCAGAGAGTCTGCTCTCATGATCATCGACCCTCCCAATTCCATCCTCGACTTCTTTGTTTTATGACAATGTTTGCTGAAAATAAAGCTAAAGGGACTCAATGGAGGGGGGGAGATGGGGGTTAACCTAGTTCTTTTTGTAGAGTAGATGGCTCGAGGCATGTGGGATTGTCCTAATTTAATCACGACAAGATTGAGGAACCAAGATTTTAACAACTTACAATAAGATTTGGGGAGGTGAGGGTTATACTAGTATTGGTATTCAAGCTCCAAGATTTTGATCTAAAATATATCATGAAAGCTTTTGAAATGCATTCTTGAAACAAATTATTAGGTTTTTAATTTGGAATGGGTTATCATGGATTGTTTTATACTTTGCTAAGTTGATGGAATCAAAGTTATTTTAATATATTTTTTTATAAGGTTATGACAATCTTAAAGAAACACTCTAATATTTGATTAATGTTTGATTTTGTGAGCATATATTGTTGTTATCATATCATTAAATAAAAACTAGTTAAAAATAAAAATAATATTTGTTAAACCCAATGGGGTCATTACTGGCAAGTTACTTTTAAAATAATTTTGGACAAGGAATTAGACAAAGCGGTTTCAAGGTTGACCCACTAAGTTGCTTTTTTTTATTAATTTTTTTTTTCAATTTGACCCTTCAATATTTGATTAAATTTAAATTATTTGAATTTATTTTTTATGAGATTATTTATTCTCAAATAAATATTATGATATTTGATCGGTGTTGAATTTTGTAAGTGTTTTTTATATCATCAAATAAAGAAATAGTTATTTATTTTATTAAATGTAGTCGAGTTTATGATCTGGATCATGAGTTTAGTGAGTTAAATTGCAAACCAAAAATTGATCTAATATATTATCGTCTCAATATGAAATTAAAAAAAATATCATCTTTTTTTTTATATATAAAACTAAACTTTTTACCAAATAGATGGGTAGCTTTTGAACTTGTTAAGTCATTTAGATCATGTCAATACAACTCCAGCACATGTTAATTTTAAACCTGATATGGGTAAAGAGTTGATTTGAGAGGTTTTGAAATTGATGTGTTAATAAAAATACCAAATAACATCTTTGTGGTACAAAAAAAATTCTTATATGAGTGTTTCAAAATATATTTATAATTCATAAACTTTGTTGTTTTATTTAATGGATAGGCTAAAGAGTTTTTTTTTTTCTTCTTGTTGATATTAATGAGAGATAAAAATCTCTTACATATCATTAATGAGAGGTATATATCCTTTAAATATCATTAATGAAATGAAAACTTGGTAGTCTTAGGAAACTTTTATACATCAATTATAGACATAGAGAGACATTTATTTTTAACATGAGTAATTCGTGTCAAAAGTCTTAAGAATAAATAAATAGAGTTTCATTACCCTAACATGGGTCTATATCAACCCCGGACTAATTAAGCTTAGCATGTAGCTAAACCTAAATAAAATGAATCTAACAACTCATAAACTCCATATTTTATTGGACTCAATGCATGATTAAAACTTATATCAATAGGTATGATAACTTACAAAATTCATATTTATTTGGACTCTAACACATAATCAAACTCAAGTATATTACTTCTAACAACTTATTAGATCCATGTTTATTTTAGAGAAGTATTTAGCTAAACCAAAGTATAATAAGTCTGGTTGCTCATCATATTTATATTTATTTAGGCTCAATAAAAGGATATAATAAACTTATTTTTACCTTAACTTAACTAAGTATCTAAACCCAAGTTTATTAGGTGTGGGGGGATTTGAGACCCACATTCCACATTTACTTGGTCAATACTTAATTTATATATATATATATATATATAAAGCTATTATATTTATGGGAACTATCAATCATCTTCTTCTTTTACGGGAACTATTAATCATCTATTAAAAAAATAAATCAAAGCTCATGTAAACAAAAAAAAAGTACATTGGTTTGTGTGGTAAGACGGTCCTTTGGTATTAATGTTGGTATAAATAGTAGGATGGACAGATGGTCCTCCAGCCAGTTGACTAGAATAGTCAATTAATGAGGTGCGATTACCGAGGCCCCCCTCCCAAAAAAAAAGCAACAAATCTTATTCTGTTTAAACTTGGATTATAGTGTTGATTAAGTTTAATTTATTGTTTTTATTTTAATTAGATGATAATAAATAATAATATTAAAAAAATATGTTATTTAAAAACATAAATGATTATAATTACTTGGAAAAAAACTCGGAAAGGACAAAATTAAATAAAAAAATAATAAATTAGATCAGCTTGAGTTAGCTAATAGAAATCCAATTTGGGTAATAAAGAGTGAGTTAAACAGTATTAACATATCAAAAATAAGGTCTAAATTATGAAATTGAGATAACCTGATAGAAAATCAATAAAAAACACTCTACAAAACAAAGTTTAAAATAAATTAATATCAAGTGATAAGATCATAATAAAACATAAAAAAATTAAACTTACATTAATTTTCTAAACTAGTGACTCGGATAATTAGAATAGAAATACTATAAATTTACAAATTAATTTTCTACAAATTAATTTTTAGGTTTGATCAGTTAACTTAAATTGTTTTAATTTACAAATTAACATGTTAAATTAAGTTGATATTGTTTGCGGGTTTCGTACTTTAAAATTTTAGTTCTTTAACATTTTAGTGCTTTATATTTAAATTACAAATTAAAGTACTTTAGTTTTTATAGTTTTTTTTAATTTCATCTTTCAATAAGTTGACTTTATTTATGGGTTTGAATAGATTTTTAAAAAAAAAATATTATCTTATTTAAAAAAAATTAATTTTACAAGTTATATTTGATCTAATAAAATCAACCAATTAATATCTAAACAACTTTTACAAAGTTTAATTAAAAACTCGAACAAAAAAAACCGAGCTAATAAGTTTTATGATTAATTTGCTTGACCTGACTTACTAACACTATTAACAAATTCCATATAATTTTATCATTTGTTTTTTTAAAATAAATAAATAAAAAATAATGGCGAGTTGTTGGAGAATTATCTCTCTTTGTATTGCTGTAATCCCTAACCTTTTCAATAATAAAATAAAATAAAATAAAATAAAGGAACAATATTTGTCAGATCCATGATTGTAGAAATAGTCAAAGGTAACCTTTCACTGTCTGTCCTTTATTACTCAGATCACTTTTCGAAGAACGTTAACTTTTCCTGTATCAACTGTTGGGCTACAATGCAAGCCGCGCAACGCTGTCAACTGACAGTGTTACTGTTACATATTAATACATTTACTGTTTTTATCCTATCATATTTGAACTCTATTATTATTATAATTGAAAGTTCACACGTTTGTTTATTTTAAAACTCATAGAATTAATTGAGATATATAAATTCAAATATGTTAATTAAAATATATATATGTGCGTATGAATATATGTATGGTAAAATGGATTTAAAGGGTTATTTTCTAGATACGAATTGGAAAGCATTATGCTGGAAATAATTGTTTTTATATTTTAATGTTTTCTATGATATTTATTAGATGGATAATACACCGTAGTAATAATGACAAAATACATAAGGTAGATATAAGATAAAATGATAATGATGTATAAGATAAAATGATTGTTTCTTATCATGTTTGTTTACGGTGAAAATAATAAAATAAAATATTTAAAAATATATTTTACTCTTTATATATATTGTTGTCAAACTTAATTACATTTTTAAAAATTAAATATTTTTTTTCTTTACTTTAATTTATAATGGGAGTTTAAATTAGTAATATTATAATAACTTTTAAGTTATAGAACAATGGTTGACCTGGCAGGTCGACCCAAAATTAGGACACCCAGGGCATGAAATGGTCTGGGTTTAAGAAAATATAGAGGAAGAATTAACTTGATTTAACCAGATCAAAACCTCAAATCAACCCTAGATAAAACATTAGTAAAAATTTCAGACTTTTTCGAGAAATAATTTTTTTCAAGACAAGGTTACTTTGATTTTTGTTTAGTAATTTTTTTCCCAGGTCAACTCTCAGGTCAGATTTTAAAATCATAACAATAATTATTTTTATCCATACACAGACTCAGGTGAGTTTTAAGACTCGAATAAACTTAAATTAACTCTCGTAATTCATGATTTGAGCTTTGCCCTGGTAGACTCTAAAATCAAGTTTTAAAAGTTCGACAACAAATTTCTATTCTTATGTTGACTCGGGTCAAACTTAATTTAGCAATTCTGATACAGGATTCAGGTTTTTTTATATCATTTTCATATACTGATTTCAAAAATAATTTTTAAAAATAAAATAAAATAAATATTATTTTTATGTAATTCTGAACAAAAAATATTTTCAAAAATAATTTCAACCACACTGCTAAGCAAACACAATATACTAGAAAACATAGAGATGAGATCCAATAAAACATATTTTATGAAAGTGTATATATATATATATATATATATATATATATATATATATATATATATATATATATATATATATATATTTCTGATTTATAAATAAATTATTGATTTATATACTATCAAAATAAAACATAAAATCAATTGAACTCCTCCTGCAAATAATCTTTCATCTGTAGATGCTCGCTCTAACATGCAAAAATGAGTGGACACACGTGTATCCTACGGGCGGCTCCGTGCAGTAGGTGTACATGATCACCAGTCCAATCAACACGTAAGATGATTTGTAAAGAGACATGTCCTGTAAATCACTTCGTCTTCTTCCCTCTCATTTGGTTTTTGACTTTTTTTTTCAAGCCTATGGAGCTTGTCGTGAAGTGGGGCTAAAGGTGAATAGGATGGCGACCTGAAGAAGGTGTGGATCCATAAGAGGATCCTTGGAAAAGGATTTGACACAATCTTGCAAAAACCCATTTTACAAATCTTCAAAAGCGACAAATTTGTTCATCCATCCCTTTCTTGCAAGCAAGAATGGAGGATTTAATTCATGGTGTGTTAGGCATTTGGTACGTCCATTGTGGTGCTGGAAGAATTATACATGTTAATACATGAAAATAATTTAAAAATATAATTTTTTTTAAAATATAATACAAAACAAGCTATCAAAATTCAAAACCCTTACGTTTTCCTCGAGGTTTAGCAAGAACCCATGAAAGAATCACCATCCCTCTTCCTTCTTTTCCTGAAAAGATACTTTTTTGGTGTCGACAGAATAGATGGGAGCAATCCCATTAAAATCTCTCTTTATTCGGAATCAAAAGGTGGAATTAATCATGGTGCACGGGGCTTATACCCCCACACATATTTTAGAAATTATATATATATATAGAGGGCAGAATAAATAATTAATGGGATGATAATTTGTCGCCAATAAAACCATTAATAATGGAGAGATATCGCCGACATGAAGGAGGGTGTTGATGAGAGCAAAATGTTGTCTACGCTCACAAAATAAAATGAATTATTATGCCACAAGGAAGGTAGGAATCGGAGCCAGAAGCTAAGAACAAGTAGCATTTTGGCAGGATATTACCATAAAGTGGGTGCACACTGCACGGATGCTTGCTGTCTTCAAACAGAAATCTTAATCTTCAGCAATTATCTGCCAGTTTAGGAGAATAGTTGCAGTTGTTTTTTAAAGTATTTTTTTATTTATAAATATATTAAAATAATATGTTTTTGTTTTTTGAAAAGTTATTTTTAATAACAATATATTAAAATGATCTAAAAATAAAATAAAATAAACAAAATTTAATTTTTTTATAAATATTTTTAAAAAACACTTTCAGACACCCCAATAATAGGAGAGGAGGGGGCAATTGATAATAGATAATAGGAGGGGGCAATTGCCCTTTCGCTCATATAAATCTTGTCATTTTAGAAAAGAAAAGAAAAAAAAAAAAAAAGGGAGGAGGGGAAGAGGAGGATTCGAATCTAGAGCTTGAACAGGATGCATCTTGTTCATATTGGCTGTCAACGTTTAGAAACAGAGATACTGAAAGGGAAGGATGAGGTCACGAAATTGATACATTATATGGTATTGTTTGTTATTGTATTTTAAAAGGATTTATAAAAAAATATATTTTAAATTAAATATTTTTATATTTTAAAATTATTTTTATATGATAGTATCAAAAATAATTTAAATAATAAAAAATATATATCATTCTAATATATTTCTAAATAAAATAATTTTAACTATATTCACAAATAATCACAGTCACAGTAGCATACGGGAACATAAGGAAGGGGAATGTCACAATCTTACCCATGCCAAACTATATGATTGATTTATAAATAACAAAAATGATGCATATTAAATTTTTTATATATATATATATATATATATATATATATATATAAAAGAAGAAGCTCTAATAGCACCGCACGACGGCGTTTTCTTTTTGGGTCTGCCACCACTAGCCTCTCTTCTTCTCCTACCTCTCAGCATTACTCATCTCTTTATCTCTCTCCATGTGTGTCTTATTTGTGTACATTCACACGTGCATTCATCTTAACCAAGATCTTGTCGTTCATCTGATTTCTTAACTACTTTTTAATTTGTTTTTCATATTAAAAAACGTATTTAATCTATGTTTTTAAAGTATTTTTAATGATTTTAATATGTTAAATATCAATACTTATTTAAGAAACAAGACAGCTAATAAATACGAGGATCGATGGTCCACATAAAAAAATCAAATCAAATTCGGCAATTACATATGAACCTTTTGGGGCTGAATTAATTAATTAATTAGTTAGTTAGTTAATTAATTAATTAATTACAAGTACTTACATTAATATTGTATGGCAAAGTACAAGAAAGGTGGACATAGATGTTGGTCAACCAGTAATCTTGGCTTGATCAACATCAAATTAAATGAACTGAATGCTTGTGCTGTATGACAATTAGCAGACACCATAAAAAAATAGTATTATTTCCACAAAAATAATAATTTCTAATTAAAGTACTTGTCACAACCAACTAACGAATATAATCGCATTTTATTTGCATAAAAAAATAATAATTTAGTTTTTCATCTTAAATCAAGAAATAGAAAATATTAATTTCGAAGTTGGTTTTGCTTATCTCAATAATAGTACTTGAAATATTCAAAGAAGAATTAATTTCATGCCATAACAAATGAATGATTAATTCCAAAATCTTAAAAAAAAACCTTGAAAATTGAAAATCTGAAAAAAAATTATTGAAATAACCCATTAAATGATATTTTAAAACTAAAGAAATGTTATTAAGAACCCATGTCTTGCATAAATATTTTTGTTGTACACACAAAAATACTTCTATTAAAAAGGATTTATGGATTTTTTTTTAATACGATGCTTAAGAGTTACTTTATTTCTTCAATATTTTTATTTTTTGCATTATTTCTTGAGGGTTGTTTTTATTAGTGTTTGTATAATCTAGGGTTTCTTGCCTTGTAGATTTTTTTTATTTGAATTTTTAGATTTTGAAAAATTAATTTATTTTAATGTCTATAGAGATTGTTAGTAAAAAAAAATGACAAGAATATAGAGGAGAAAATATAAATATATAAGAATAAATGAGAGTGTTTTTTTTTTTTAAAAAAAATGTTAATGCTACACTATTTATATACAAAGTAAATGGATAATTAGCAAAATAGTAAGGTGATTTGTTATGAAAACTAATTCAAAGCATAAATAATATGTTAATAATAATGTACAGATTGGATTTATAGTTAGAGATTAATATAAATTATAATATATAATCTCACATAACAATTTAAGTTTATAGGTAAGATGGTTCCTTAACGTGGTATCAAAACCTTGCTTACTCAGCAGTCACAAGTTCGAATCTTATTAGTCTCATTCTATTTGATAAAAATAAAATATAAAACAATGTGGACATGTATAAGTTTCAAGTTTAAAAAACTTTCATCTGAAAAAAATATTAAAAAATAATATAAATTATATTTTAAAGTTTTTAATAAGATAGTTACTTTACATCTGCAATATACACACAAAAAAGTCAGCAAGTTTATTTATTAAAATAAAATTAAAATAACGTTTAAAAATATCAGTTTTTTTTTTTTTAACAAAATAGTAATTTGATTTACGGATGGGAAGGAGCGAAGGGATGAGACCAAACCCTTTTTGGAGCTAACAAACAAAAACTATACTATTATTACTATTCATGCTCTTCCATCTACACAGAAGACATTAATGTGTTGTTATAGTAAAATGATTTCTGTCTTTGTCCACTCACACGCTCACTTGTCTTCTTCCCCCAACAAGCTCTCATCAAGTTGAATGCTGTCGTTCATAAATACTGTATTAGTCTATTAGCCATCCCCATCCATCTTCCTTGCTTAATAGTCCACACGATTGAATTCGGTGCCCTACTTTTGTTTCTATATATATAGAATTAATTAACTTTGATTTCCGATTAACTATAAATTTTAAAATTAATAATCATTTAAATCTCCAATAATCATTGTATTAATAATCATAAAATTTAAACCTAAAATAAAATTAAAAATAAATTTAAGTGAGAGGGTGAGAAAGATTACTTGTGCGTGCATGTATAAACATGGATATTCGGGTAAGTTTTTTTATGTGTATTTTAAGTAATTTCACGTATCTAAAATTAATTATGAAATCATGTAAATCTTTAATATCAATTATAAAATTCAAACGTAAAATTAAAAGAAAAGACAAATATTTTAGTCCTAAACTTGTTTTATTTTAGGGCGAGGTTGACTAATCTTTTTGTTTTTTGGCTAGGTTTTTCCTGGACTCATCGCTGATTGCTGGGTTCCGTGCATACTCATCCGTCTTCTTTTTTCTGGGATTTTTTATTTTGCAATTATGGGATTTTACTGGTGAAGATATTGTTGGTGCATGAACCATCACCATCGATGATTCTTAGCCAACAATTTTCTTTCGTGCCTTTTAATCATTAAGATAATGATTCGATTTTCTGAAAATTCGCGAAAGATATTGAATTGAAACGTGGATAATAACATAGAAAATGATCTACATATTGATGAGGACGATGAGTTGAAAACTTTTTACACTCATAGATGTAATTAAAACTTATAATTAAATAAAAAATAATTTATTTCATAATTAGGAACGATGAATTTAACAGTTTGAGCCATGAATCTAGAATCAATCCATGTATTATCGTTAATTATTTAAAAACAACACTCATTTTAAATGGTTGTCATGGTTGTCTTGGATTTCCTAAGTAAATAGATCATATCGAGAAAACTTATATATAATTTAATCTTAAGGTTGAATTAAATAAATTTCAAGATCAAATTTTTAAGATTGAATACAATAACAATCACGAGAAACCTTTTAATATCTAAACATTTATTTATGTTTATTTGTTTTTATTTGAGCTACAGTATAATGGCATCCTCTAGACTTTGTATTTATATAAAAAAAATTTTAGGATTTGGAGCATCATATAATGATATTTGTTAAGGAATCACTTTATTTAAAAATTTAATCTAATAGGTAAAGTTCTAGAATATAATTTATATTATTCTTTAATACACTTCCTCAAGTGAAAATCTTCTGGACTTGAAACTAACATATACCACCTTATGCTTGATTTTTATCAGATAGAATGAGCGTGATAAGATTTGAACTCGTAACTGTTAAGTCATTAAAACTCTGATACCATAATAAAAAACCATTTCACCTAAAAATTTAGGTTGACAGGTGAAACCCCATAATATGAACTATATTATTTTTTAATAATGTTTTGGTTATATATATATATATATAATTTAAAATATTTATGTATTTTGAATTGCCTTTAGTGTCAGACGTGATAAGTTTTTGAAGCATATTTTCCCTTTTATATCTTATTTTTACCTCTACACTTTAACATTCTATTTTTTCAAAGATCGATTCTGAAAAAATATTTAGTTGTATTTTAGAATTTTTAAAGGATTAAGGATTAATAAATCCATTTATTTGAACTATAAAAAATATTATCAATTTTATTAACTTTTATTGCTAGTAGAGAAACAACTTTTAGCAACCTGTCGACAAAAGACAAAATAAAATAAGGTATCCATATCTTGTGAGTGTTAAATTGCTTGTTTGAATTTAATTTTGATTTTTTTTTCAGAAATATATTTAAATAATATTTTTTTTAAATTAGTTTTTATAGCAATACCTGAAAATGATCTAATATTTTTTTTTAATTTTTAATTCAAAAATCTCTTTTAAAATCCAGTATAAAACAATAAAAAACTTAGCCATTGATGCCAAGATTCCACATCTTTTAATTAAATATTCTATTCAACCTTCTATTACAATATTTTACATTGCCCCCTTATTATTAGTATTTTTTTTAGAAGGGGCCATAAAAAGCATAATATTTATACCAATATAGTATTGAATTAGCTCATTTTAAAAACCTTAAAAATAATTAAAGAGAGTTGAATGAAATCAAAAGTAAAGCAATATAAGTGATTTATATCTTACCGGTTATCTGTTTGACATTGTGTTTTAAAAATATTTTTTTTATTTTAAATTAATTATTTTCAAATTATTTTAATATGCTAATATTAAAAATATTTTTTTAAAATAAAAAATATTATATTAATAAATTTCATGATATTATATTAGTCTTTTTTGTTAGGTTAACTTTCCAACTTTATCAGAGCATCTCGTCTATTTTCGACAACCAGAAATCACCATTTTCACCTATAAATATTTGAAATATTAATTTCACTTTTGATCACAATTAGATTATTTTAATTTATAAATACAGACCCAAATAAATATCTTTAATTTCACTTTCAATCACAATTGGATTATTTTAATTTATAAATACAGACCAAAATAAATATCTTCTACATATTTTTTAAGTCAATGTTCTTACGACATTCAGAAATTGTTTAGAAGAGTGAATTGATTTAAGCTTATACTAGTTCATTTGCCCTAATGTTCTAGGAAATGAAAGTATTAATTTTGTGAAACTTAATTTTTAATCATTATAATATTTAAATATAAAATTGAAAAAATAATTTAAAATAATAAAAATAGAGTTAGACTGGTTAAACCTGTAAACTATATCAATTAGCCAAATCTACTAAGTTTATTGATTTTATAAAGTTTAATAACATATTTTTTTTTCTGTTGCCTATTTTTTCTAACTATACAAGAAAAAGATAGATGATAACAAAGTCAAGTTTAATTATATAAAAAAATACATCACACCACACTTGTAAACTCGAACAATCCAGGTTATACTCACAAACCATGTTAATTTAATAGAAAATAAAATGTAAATAAATAAATTATAAAGATTAATTATAAACTACTTTAATATTTAAAAATAGAATAAACAAAAAAATCATAACAAAAGTTCAATAAAGAAAAAAAAAATATAAACCGAAAACTTAGGTTATCTTTGCAAATCAAGTTAACCCTATGGGAAGCAAAATGAAAAGAAACAAATTACAAATTCTACTTCTCAACTACTTTAATATTAAAAGATAAAATAAATTTTTTTTTAAAAATATCATTACAAAAATTGAATAAGAAAAGAAAAAAAAAAACACTATGAATTATTATTGTAATCCAAACAATGATTTTTTCACACCATTTAGATAGTGCTTGATATGGTGGTAGTCATTATTTTTTTAAATTATTTTTTATATTAGCATATCAAAATTATTTAAAAATATAAAATATAAATTAAAATTTAAGCAAAAGTGTGACCCAATACATGCCATTAACACTTTTAGTTTTTGTTATTAAATAAAATTAAGAGTAGTTTATAATCACTTATGTTTTGTTTCATGTTGCAATCAACATGTTTTTTAAAGTATTTTTTATATTTTTAAAATGATTTTTTCAATAATATTTAGATAAAAAGATATATTATTTAATATTTCTTCAATGAAGAATATTTCGATCGTGTCATGTGAAAAGATCAAGAAAAACAGGATTTTATTTCAATCATCTTAGTCAAGTCAAAGGACATGATGATCAAGCATTTTTCATAATTTATTTTACTTTTTTTTCAATTATATAATCGACCCATAATTTTCTTATAAAAAAATTTAAATATATATTATTTTAATTTTAAAAAATAAAATACAATATAAAAACTAAATTTAACTGATTCCCGAGTAATTTTGACCAAATCATCCAGTTTTTATTATCAATTTTGTTTTTTTACATTCAACATATATTTTTTGAAACTATTTTTTATTTATAAATATATGAAAATGTTATATTTTTAAAATTATTTTTAATATTAATATATAAAAATAATCTAAAAAATATCAAAATATTTAATTTTGAATAAAAATAAAAATATTATCATTTGTTTTTAAAAAATACTTTTAAAATAAAAATCAAACCATAGCATCATAGATATAACATCATAGATAAAAGAAATGTATTAGCAGAGAGATGGATCTAGTTGTTGAAGTGTATTTTTTTAATAAAAATGTATTAAAAAATAATCACTACACACAGAGAGACAATTGCCAGGCACTTCCCGTGAGACTCAAAATCCGAAATGGGAACAGCAAAAAAGTAGAATAAAAATAGATAAAGCCCATCAATCAATGAATTGATCTCTGCACTGAGAATCTGCAGGAAAGATTAAAGAATGTCAGTTCATTTGTTTTCTAGCTCTTAACCTCTTCTTATCCCCCATTACTTTAGAGAGAGAGAGAGTGTGAGAGAGAGGCTGGGAAGTGGGGTTGACGCACATGATGATTGAGTGCACGTGTGGCTGGTCATGTCCACGTGCACCTGTTTTATTCAATGAATTGATTGATTTTTGTCTCTTTTTCCTCCATCTTTCTGATATTTCCCACCCCTTTATCTTGTCTCCTTGCAAACTGTCATCTCCATGCATGGCCCCTCCTTTCTTTTTTAATTTTTAAAAAGAAGAAGATGGGGGAGGCCGGGCGGGTGCTGCTGGGTTTTCCGATAGGGAATTGTTACCCGGGGTTAATTTCCGGCGAGTAAAGTTGCATAAAACAGGGAGGGACCATGCACGGAGATGATTGTCAGCAAAGAGAAAAGATGAACAGGGTGGGAAATAGGAGAGTTGGAGGTGGTGTTAAAGAAAGAAATTAGCAAAATAACACAATTTCAAATAATAAAATAACATAATTTGTAGTTTTAAATCAAGGATATTGCAATTTAGAATCGTGATATATTGTAAAATAAACAAGGAATTCACTTAGGGTTTCTATTTGAGCATACATCGAATGGCTCGTTGAATCTTGAGAAAGGAACGCATCTATAAATCTACACTGAAGCCATTGTAAACCAAAAAGCATACCCTAGCTACTAGTGATTATACGTGTATTTGATATTATTTTTGAAAATATTTTTTATTCAAAAATATATCAAAATAAATAATTTAAAAATAAATAAAATTTTAAAATGAATGTGAAACATCTCTTAAATCTTATACCTTAACTTAAACATCCAAATTGTTTTAATTATTATTTGTATATTTTTGAATTCATATCATTTGGGAGTTCACTTGAGCAAATTTCCAATAAACATCCGTACACTCATTTAATATCTCATCTTTCAACACGACATCTACGAGCAACAAATTTTGTGCGTGGTGCTTGCTAGGGAACGAGCGAGTGAAGTTTGTAAACTAATAAATAAATCATAATTAATTAACCATGCTTATCTGGTTCAACGTTTTTGAATTTTGTCGTGCTTGGTAATGTGCATGGTATAAATTATTATTATTTTTTATTTTTCTTCAAAAGAAAAATCAAACGCATTATCAAGTCTGCAACGAAGGCTGGCGTCTCTAGTGAATGTGCAGAGTGGTGGAGAGTCACGTACTGCAAATCTAAGGAAGTCTGGTTCCCAATGTCTTTTAAAAAATCATTCATTGACCATCTTGTCAAGTGCTTTCTAATAAAATAATTATAAGATGATCTGATTAGAGGTGGGAGGAAGTCTATTTTTTTTTATTTACTCGGATTTACTGGCCATTTTACTCTGATCTTGATTTACTCAACAAATTCTTAAATTAATTACTACATAAATCTTTATTGGTTTTCATATTATTAATCACATGATTCAAACCACTTAATCCTTGGAATCTAATATTTTTTGATTAATACGAGTGCTTGGACCAACTTACACTTATCTCGACTAATTCTACGAGCATTGAAATTGATGATAATATAAATATTTAGTAGTTATCATATTAGCAACTACATGACTCAAACATAAGTCCACAGCAAAATAAACCCCTTAGCCCTTGAAGTCTATTTTTTTTATTATTAATATGAGTGTCTTGGCTAACTTATATGTATTTTAACTAATCTCATGAGCATTGAATTAATAATTATTTAAGCTTCTAGATCATCATATTAGTAATTACAAAGCTCAAACTTGAATTCATATAAGAATAAATCCTTTAATCCTCAAAGTCTATTTCTTTTTATTAATGTGAATAGTTAAACTAGCTTAATCATACTTAACTTATCTCATAAACCATAAAAATTAACGGGTATATAAACATCCCGTCTCCCTTTTTCAATAAGAGCAGTGGTGGGTAAGAGTTACTGCTTCTGCTTGATGAAAGTACTGGAGGCAGAGTCGAGTTCACGTGGTGGTTGACTGATTGCTGGCCCATCTTCATATGTTCCCGGTGCAGCCTAGACTCCATACATATACATGTTGCTCGTTCGTATAAAGTGAATCGGCATCGGCAGCTTATTTATTGGAAGCTGTAAGCATATTTTGTACCAATATTGAACTCTTTGTCAAACTTGGATCCAATCAATGACAAGTTGGGCAATGGTTCTTTCCTTGTTGAATTTATGTATGTGTGTCTTGATCAAACAAGAAGTTAAAGCAGCTTGTCCCTCGTTATGTACTTTCAATTAGATTTCATTTGTTGTTGCATGCTGGTAGTTTTTTATATATTAACCCATGAAAATGATAAAAAACACAGGAAAAATAAATAAAAAATCATTTTAAATATTCCTGAAATGCAAAAATAAACATTGCATGAGTTGTTTTAAATCATTTTTATTTGCATGTTCACGCTTTTTTCTTTTAATCTAAACACAATAAAAGAAAATATCAAGAATCATAGACAATTGTACTTAGTTACGATGGAAATTTTATAAATCCGAGATGAAGTGCCTCCAAATTACTGGCCTTCAAGTTCAAATTCTTATCTCATTCGGTTCAAGCATTCATGCATATAGGTCAGCTTGAGTGCAACTATACGTGATTATAGAGAGTTTGTGATTTGTATAGTAAATTTTGAATTCAAGTTAAGATATACAATTCTTGTAAAAACCTCTGACAAATAAGATTTTGTCCACTTATATTGGTCCATATAAATATGCTTTTTGAAAGTAGAGTTTTCTCGCATAAAAAAAACTTTGAATTTAATTGTTAAACTGATATCAATCTCATCCCTGTCCATTTTTTTTCTCTACTTCACATTATTTTTTTAATCGTTTTGATATTATGATATTAAAAACATATTTTGAATAATAATAATAATAAAATATTATTTTGATATATTTTCAAATAAAAAACACTTTGTAAAGCAATTGTTAACATGATAATAAACAAGCTCATATGAAATTTAGAGATGGTTTGTCAATCCAGATTTTGAAATTTTATAAAACCCTCTTGCACTTATAAAAAACTTGAAGCACATCTATAAAATGTCCCCTTTTAAATTGATTTTTTTTTTCCTTTTTGATCCGTCCAATGTATCAAGTTTGGATTCATCCTGTTCTCGAGCAACCGTCCACCCCCATTGAGCCAATTTCTAACTCGGCACCGAAGCACATGACAGTCGATCAAAGTTAGCTTACATCCACGAAATAGAACAAACAACAACACTAAATACAGCTCTGTGCTCCAACTATCATCTAATTGACAACTGATCAGTCCCAGAACAAAATTATTTTCCAATCAAGTCCCTCTCCTGTCAATCATTATGCAAGTAGCCCTTTACGTTAAGAGCTTATAAAAAGACCTAATCCCACGACCTAATCGACCAAAAGCTTAAGATGGAGTTGATTGGGTAAGGTGACATAGATGGATGACAATGGGTGTTGTCTGTGTGGAGACCCAATTGGAATTTGATTCTACTTTAAGGACCTTTGCCGATAAGATTCTGTTCAATATCTGTTCTTAATTGCATCATCGTATTGTTGAATGGACAAGACCTTGTATACATGTTCTGTGGTTCTTGGGCTATTTCAATTATTTGGCTATTGTCGAAATTGCTAACTTTATTTTCCAAATTGATTGTGATGCTCTCTAGCCATATAATAACAAATTTGACATAAAGGAACAAGAGAAACCAGAAAAGAACTAGAGCATCGCTCATGCTTGAATTTGTCCAAGTTAGGGAGAAAGAGCCAGAGCCTGTCAATATTGACGAAAGGTGCCAATGTTAGATCCTTTGGGAAATTGACATTTCCTTACCTGTAATTATCACCCACACGCGGAGTCATACATTTAGGCAAGTCTTGAACACATCAACTTTAGCTGGTACTCCATTAAACATGTTGTATAATCAATTAACCTGACGTATAGGAAAAGTAAACATTGCAATCAAATCCAACATGACGATCTCTTCCAATATGAGGTTACCATCGTGCAATTTATGGAATCTTGTCTAATTGATTGAACCCACAACTGTTAATGATTAGCTGTGCTTAGGCTTGAGATTTGAATTATAAATTTCGAGTTAGAATCAGGATATGCTCATCTTGTTAGAGCTTAGAATAATCAAAGTTTTCAAAAAAATACTTAAAAGGGAGATAAAGTTTACTTGAATAAAAAAAAAAGTACATAATTAATCCAATGTTTCTGAAAGAAATGAGCTGTAGTGATGTACACAAACTTTAGCAGCTCATGTTTTCAACGTTGTGCATTGGACAATTGCTACGCGGTGAGCCTCTCGTGCACCAGCTACCTTAGCAGCTTATGCTGGAAACTGCACTCCTAGCTGTCAGGGATCAGATGAATATCCAGGGTTGTGCCTGGCATTAGTTTATCTGCATATTTATAAGATGTTCATGTCATCTTTTGGGAACTTCAGTGTCCCAGAAAGATAGATATTATCTAATTAGATATAGAAAGAAGAAGATTGTCATTCTTTTTTCATATGCTGAGAGATTATGATCAAGTTGAACACAAGACTTTGCCCCAAGTGTGTGCTTCCAACCAACATTTTGCAGAAGATTCTCACCTTTTCGTTGGCTCCACTTTCACAACCTCAAAGCCACCCCCCATGTGTTAAGGTCCCCATTCCATTTTGTATCGATGCTTAAGTGCTTGTCTTTGCTGTTGTTTCTTTCATTCTTGTTTGCAAAATTTAATAAAAAATATTTCTCCCATCACTCCTCCCACTTAGCTCACATTAGGTGACCTAATGTCATGCAAAGGGGTGTACCAAAGCCCATGTGATCTGGTGCCATATTGCCCACTTTGAAGATCAAATTCTAGCTCTTGTGGGGCATCAATGGAGATACCCTACTAAAAGAAACAACAATGGAAATTTTGGAAATGATGCCCCCATTGCACGTTACCCCCTCGTGGGCATATCGTAATCGTCCTCGGTACGATCTGAGCATCAATTGACAAGTACCAGACAGTTAGTGAGCCCCAAGCTCCACGAACTCTTTCGGTACCGGAAGAGAAGAAAAGAAACTGCACCCCTCGTTCACTTCGAGTTTCTCATGTATGCTTTCTTGAGTCCATGAACTGGTACCCACAAATATGGAATCGAGTTCTCACACCATTGTTGGATATGGTTCTACTTTTGCTATTTTGGGGGTGAAGTAGGAAGGAGAGGTGATCCAATTTGTTAGTTCAATACCTTTCACCTATAGCTCTGCGCGTCTCTGTCCAATTCTGAAACGAGAGCTGCGATGATTTACAGAACCAAGAAAAAGTAAACAGCATGCCTACCTTGTCAGCTTTGTAATACCTATCGAAATGCTAAAGGCTCTATCTTTGTCCAGTGTCTGATTAAACCCTTAGGAGGCTTTTCTCTTCTTAACATGGTTGGGTTACGTCTTGGACGAAACATCAGAACTGAAAACTTTACTGTAAAATACAAGCTGGTCTCTGGTTTAGCCATGGTTCCAATCAAACGCTAGTAAGTTAAGACATCTAGTTGCCTACAAACATTCTTAAAAATGACTGAAAAGAAGGTAATTATAATTAGCTAGGCCAATAACATGAATCCCATTATTCGATCCATCACACCAATTAAGCAACATTGAAGCATGTTCCTAGTAATATTATGCTTAATAATAGTACTAATTAAATATTAATACCATCTTGTCTCAAGATTACTAGCATGTGTTTGATACATCCTACCCTACCTGCTCAAATGCTTCAGAACAAGATAATTAGGGCTACCCGAAAACAACAACGTATTCTATGTTTGACTGCTTGCAAATTAAATTCCCTGAAATCCGTGTAGATTTGTCATAATATTTTTGGGGATTGTGTTTACTAGTTGAGTTCATTGTGGTCAAACTGGCATGCTCAAGGCATTACTTGAATTTCTTTACTTTTTAGATTATGATCCTAAGAATGCGAAATCATATTAAAGCAAGCACTTGTAGTCAAATTTAGATTAATCGAACAATTCTCTCTTTAGCATCCTAGCTTGTGTATAGCAAAATTGTGGAGAATCTGTCCTGGTGACAATGATGACTACTCACATCACTTGGAAAAACATGTTGATAACAAAAAGGAATTGAGAAATAATAATAATAATTGTTGTATTTGGATAGTACTATATATCTAGATCATAACAACTGAATTATTGAAATTATGGACAAATCCACTCTGTAGCCTATACTCATGCCCTACTAGTGTGGATATACATAATCAGGCAGCTGTGTGCCCATTGCTGGCGACTGCTGACTGTTAGGATAGTCCCATCCATAGTCGATCACTCATGGGATTTCTTTCCATTTTCTAACTAACCCACTTTCATAATTCAAGCACTCTTCTTTTGTAGCCCACAAAGCAACAAGGTAGCCTCATTAATATGCTTCAGAAGAGACTTAAAACATTGTGCAATGATAACAATTAGTAGTTGACAATGGTTGCTTGTTGTTAGTTTTGTGTGTTTTTGCTGGCTTCATGCATCCCTCATGCTTATTCTATTTAAATGGTGCTTAAGATATTTAAATGATTGATTTCCATTAGACAACTGGGATTTAGATTCAATTATGTTTCTCCTTCCTGGATCTGTGAAATGATACCCAAATGCTAGGAAGCATATTAGCGTGGATTCTCTGCTAGTCTGGCCCAGATTACTTGAGTTTGAGGCCATAAATTTCGTTTACTTGGAGTAAGTTTCTTTTATCACCGCTGCAGCTACAATATGTTTACCATTCTCTCAGGCAGTATTGGATTAATTTTATTACAAGATAACCCAAATTCCTAGTCTATTATTGGACTGTGGATGGCTGTCAATGCTATGAAGGAGTGCAGGCTCCTGAAGTCGATCCTGGCTGCAGGTAGAGGAAAATGCATAATATGGTTACTGAATTTTCCTGAATTGGGATCAAATTATTATGGAAAACTCGATATAGGTAGGAGATTTGATGAATTCATATGACCATGCCCTATTGTCCACATGAGTCAAAACAATAAAATGAACATAAAAAATATGGTCTTGAATAGTAATTGCAAGCATTAAAATTAATTTGATATGGAAATTAATAAACTCAATCTCCATTATAACTTACCAAACAAGCATGGATATCATCACATCCACACAATAGCTTCCCATTTAGCAGGTCCACAGCCTGAAAGGATCCTCCTCCTTCACTCCTCTGCAGCCCCCCACAGAAAAAAGAAAAAGAAAAAAACAAGCAAATTATTATGATCTCTTCCGTTCTATTACTATTGTTGACAGAACTTGAAATTATCGGACAGTCTGCAAGTGACATGTATACCTTGTAATAATCTACAGCAACAAAATTTGCCCATCTGCTGGCAGCAGCACCATTACATGTATGAAGCATGTTTATGAGATTCCCCGAGTTATCTTCACAAGAGAGTTGCTTCATGGGGATAGACCTAAAGTAATTTACCAACACCAATGATCTACTCTTTTCATCAAGAGGAGGTGACTCTCCTCTGTTAGTGCAGCGTCCTGCTTTCATGCCACCATCCCCATCTGCCACATAAAAAGCAAAATTTAAACCAAAACTATATGCAAATGGTATAACAAATTCTACTAATGTATGAAAATGTGCGCGCGCGCGTGTATCTTACATTGATTTTCAACCATGTAATTCCATTGGTAAGCAATGCCCTCACTTGCTTCCTTGGATTGAATTGAAGTGAAAACAAGTAGCCTTTGGTTGTTCTGGATCATGTCACTAACTAATGGCCAATCATGGCTATTTTTGGGCATTTTTGTCACAGGAAACCAATATTTCATTAACCCAGCATCAGTGAAGACCCTGGTCAGTCCATTCGTGGCCCGAACATAATCTTCTAAGATTAATGTTACAATTGCTGTTGGATTTGCTGATAAGAAAGCTTCAATTTCCTTTAGAGTGTCAATAGCTGGACCCTACTAGGGCAAACATTAACATTTTCACACATCAGAGAAAATAAAGGAAACAGAAATAATATGATACTACTCAGCAGGGAATCGATTTACATACAAATGCAGTATAGTCATAGCACTGTCCTTTAAGTGAATGACATAACCATACATCTCCACGAAAATCGTAGGTATCAAGCATCAAGGCTCGAGCTCCATTCTGTGGTCAAATAATTAATGGCACTTGTCAGCTGACACACACACACACACAAAAAAAACGAAGAAGCACATGAAGTCTTGGCCTAGCGGGACAGGGACTTGTTCCCTTCCTCTTTGCCCGGGTTTGAGCCTCTGTATACATGCCTGTCATCCTGCGGTGTCTCCTATTCACTGGGCTTGTAGGGTGTTCAGTGGATCCGGGAATTAGTTATGGTGTGTTGGTCAGGACATCCCGGTTATATAAAAAAAAAAAAAAAACAAGAAGGAAGAAAAAGGTTATAACATGGTGAAGAGGGATAAAGTACACTTACATTTAACTGCTCTGTGATGCTGTCTTCTTGATTAGTAAATGTAATTCGAGGGACTCCGGTGTGAGATGGGTATCCATCAATAGCATATGCATTGTGGGTCGTCAAAAATGCATATTTGTTGAAAGGCAGAGAATTGTTCTAATAATTAGAGGAAAAAGAAACACTAATTAATTCTTGTATCAGGAAACCAAATCATAGCTTTATCATATAATCCTTCTTCAGTCTCAATTCATAATCTAGTAGGACCGGTGTTTAAGGATTCTGAAATTGTGTTTAAACTAATTTAGCAACAATGATTCAAGTTGGAAATGATGTTACAAACAAAACATTCAGTTTTTGATGCATTATCCATTTCCAATTCCGCAGCTTTCACAAAGAATTCTTAGCTTTTTTATAATTCTGAATCTACCAAGTTCCCAAGTCACAGCAAGAGATCCACATGCCCTGCAGCTCTGCATCAACAGTCAGTGAAATTCAGTAGGTACTCCTCCATCTTAAGGAGGGCCCTTTTTTTATTTTGGCAGATCTCAATCTATTTATTATCATATGGACCATGGCCAAGGTAGGCCCTCCATTTCAATATCAAACATACGCTAACCACCCTAGTTCGTCCAATTTGCGTGGTGCGGTGTGAATCCCTGTTTGCTATGACTGATAACCTTCCTGGAAACTGCCCAAAAAGAAATCCTTCATTGATAGGCAATATTCCCATTGATATTCATTCCGATTTTCACTTGAGGAAGAAAATGTATGGCCTGTAGGCCTCTGTGAACTAAATGTTCCTTAACAAACTCATAAACACGATGCGTCCTCGCAAAAGAGAGAAGAAAATAACCCGCATAATTATTAAGCAAAGAGAGAGTTAGGGAATTTATTACCAGCAGCTTGAACTGGTCTGTGATGGTTGATCTTACACATCTAGAACCTGAAGATCCTGCCGGGCAAGTGAAACAATAGAGTCCAGCTTCACAATCTTGGTTCGATGAGCATTCATCAAGTATCTACATATTGAAATTTACAAAGATGAATTAGAAAAGAAAAGAAAAGCAATTAGAGTTAATGTTTCATTATCAGATGCATGTAAGAGGTAACACACAAACCCTGCATTGTCCATTAGAGCAAGCTTCAGCAAGGCCCACTAAAGCTGCGATGATCAAAAACAAGTTCAGAGAAAAACCCATGTTGCCAGGGAAACGAAAGGATGTATAACTATTATAGGAAGGAATGTGAAGAGGCAGGACATATATATCTGTGCAAGTAATATTTAGTACTCTTATGCATGTCAAGAGTCATTGAAACGATGGATTATGTTTGTTTGATTTTTGCTTGGACAGCTAGTTAATGTGAACTTTTCCTGTTTTGGCTGAGAAAACAAAGGAAAGCTTCACAAAACTCTGTTTGGAACAAGACATATGAGGAGTTGGCCATCTATTCAAGGAGAATGGGAACCAAACATTTGACCAAGATATTAATTATATTTGAAATAGCCAACACTCAAAATCAAAGACAGATCGAAGGTTAAGAAATCTTCAAAGCATTCCCAACTATGCTAAACCAATTGAGAAAGTTAACCCTCCTTTTCTTTTCTTTCAATATCATTTTTTGACCTCATTTCTATTTTCGGAGGCATAACTAGATTGAATTTTGTCCTTATACTCTTAATTTAGTTCATTGAACTTTGTATTTGCCAATTTGAATCAATTGATGATAGTTTGTGTCTAAAAAGCATGTTTAATAGATGCAAGTTGAGAAGAATACCAGAGGAAGAGGAAGTGGTGGTGGCTAGGCCAAAAGGAGTGGGAAATGTCAGACAAGTGGTCAAAATCAAAAGAATGGAGCTTTGGGAGCTGTGTGATGTTAGAGCTTGGGAGAGGCTTTTCATTAATAAAAGACGAGGGAGTCAGCAAAAAGTTCAAACATCTCTTTGGAATGTGATGAAGTTGGTATTTCAAAGTGAAAGGTGTGTGTTTTTTTATTACTAGCTAGGGTCGTGCAATGTCATCCATGCTTGAATGTTGAAATTTGAACCAGACGAAAGAATACATTAGTTTTTTCTTGGGCTAAATAAACAACTTGAACTTCCTAGCAAAGGAGTCTTCCCTTTAATGGATCCTACTTCCAAGCCAGTCTCTTAAAATATTTAGCCCTTTAGTTTGCACGGATAGCCTCACCGGTGGGAATGTTTGTGCAATCATGAATAAAGGCAGAAAATTACCTCATGTATTTAACTGCTGCAAAAATAATATGAAAAACCTATTTGATTTCATAATCTCGTTGGCAAGGGATTCTACAATGAGAATTTCTATGGTTGCTCAGGGTTCAAAAAAATCTCTTTGGCAATGTCGATTTGTTAGATTGAGCTCTGGATTTAGGGGAAGTGAAGCGAGCCATCTGGGACTGTGATAGCTCTGAAGCTCCTGTTGTGAATAATATGAAAGTAAACAAAGGAAACAGAAACTGGAATTGTGCATTGTACTGAAGGATTTTTTTCTAATAATAAAGTATTTTTCAGGATTTAATAAGTTATTTCTTAACATAAAAGGATAATATAGAAATAGTTTGAAAAGAAAAATGACCAGGAAATTAGTAGAAGAGAAAAGTATTTTAGGTTATGTTTTGTTTGAAATAATTACATGGTATTTATAGATAACCACGATGTAATAGTCATATTTAATTTTATTATGAAATCAAAATAATTATTACAATAATTTAAAATATAGATGTTGTAGAATTAAAATAACAAAAATTTAAGAGAGTACAAGCATTATCTTACGTGCAAGGGGGGCGAATAAAAGTTTTCATTTTTACTCAACTCATCCTTATGTGCCCGAGTTCACTCTATTTTCTTTGTTGATTACTATCTCATTTCAAGTTTTATTATATAAACACTTGATATAAATTATTTTTTTTTCAATATGAGATAATAAATACTATATATATTTATGTTTTACCTTATAGACTTTTAAAATATCTTTTATAACTTTTACCATAATTGCAGGGTTTAATTGATGGATACACTTTTGCATTCTACAAAAAGACTAGGCATTTACACAACAAAGAAATTCTCTTGATGGTGACAGAGTTCTTCAGAACCTCCAAGTTACTTAAGGGTATTAGCTCCTATTCTACTGTAAGTGTGAATCAATCAATATTTATTATAGGCTGGCAGATTCTACATGGTTTTATAAGAAAAAACTAGTTAGTTCATGGAATTAAAAGAAGAGGTGGCCATGATTTCTTGTTTAAGCTTTGGGTTACATTGGTTTTAGTAACCACTGTAGGGGTTTAGTTTACGAGTGCCTTTCCACTTCCAAGATGATGGAAAGCTTTCTCCATCCTTGTTTGACATTGCAAGGTCTGACAGTTCTTTTTGACAGAGCCTCTTCAATCGAATACTTAGGGGATTGAGATTGACATGGTTTCATCACTCATCTGCAATTTGTAGATGATATTATGAGTTTCTCTCATTCTGGTCATGAATCCCTTCAATGTGTCAAAAGGGTTCTATGCTGGTATGAAATTATTGCAGGGCTTAGAGTGAATTATACAAGAGCATGGTCAAGGATCTTGCTTGGTAGAAGATTAAGTTCTAAACAGGACCGAGTATAACCTCCTTAATCTTCTTTAGGATCTTGCTTTATTATAAAGTTGCAGTCTAGCAAGTTGATGACCAAAAAAAAGAACAAGAAGGTTTTGCATGTTGATCAAAGGATTTAATGCAGAGGTGATTTTATTTCTCTATATTATAACCAAAAAGGTCATTAAAAATATATATAAATATAGAAAAAGAAGAAGACGACGACAACTAAGACCTTATTCTGACTTACAAAGGTGCTGTTAAGTATAAACAATAAATAAGGAAATCCGATGAATAAGTGATTGTTTGGAGTGAGGTTGACATTGTTTTTTAAAGTATTTTTTGTTCAGAAATATATTAAAATAATTTTTTTAAAAAATATTTTTGATACCAGCATATAAAAATAATCTAAAAACATCATTTTTTAATTTAAAATAAAATAAAAAATATTTCAATTTTTTTTTAAAATATAATATCAAACACATTTAAAATCATATGGATGTTGTATATGAGTACCCTTAATCCAATGTTGTGCTAAAATTAGACAAGACAAGTGCAATGAGAAGATTGTGTTCTCAATAAAGCTAAGGAAATGAGTTATACAATAAAAAGTTTTTGTGCTCCTATTGAAGACGATAGCAAAGACTTTTTAAATGCATGCAAAGAATGAATAGATGAGCTACTGAGGAGGAGATCGCCTGTGATGAAATGTGAAGAAACCTTGGCTAGATGGTATGAATGGAGCTTTGAGCATCTTGAATGAGAATGTCCCTACACTTTAATAGAGTGCACGCTTAGAAACAATTATTTTTATTGGATGAGGTGTTATAAGCCTAGTTGTAAGGTTAAAGTGGTCATTTCAAACTTGGGCCAGTTTGAAAGCTTGATGGGGTGATATAGCAAATGCATAACAAGCATGAACACTATTCAAATGGTGTGACAGAGCCAAATGTGAGGAAAAAATAGAGGTAGAGGGAGCTGCTACAGAGTAGTGGCAATGACTGCAATCTACAACATTATAGAGAGAAAAAAAGCAAGATTGAGAGTTTAGTAGAGACGATGATTTCTCCTCGCCCATGACCATAATTTACTGTTCTCTTTAAATAATAAGATTGATTTTTTCATGGATGTAAGTAAATTGTCGAACCAAGTTGAATTTTTGTATTCCCATCTTCGGACAAAATAATATATACCTATTAACACACACATATCTGTATGTATATACGTGCATATGTATTGTAATTTTACAGTTGACTTGGGCTATATTACGTTGAAAAGAAGAAATCTTGATGAGGTTGTAAGCAATCTAGAAAAATCCAATAACAGCCGTGAGCGTGCTGTCAACACACGCTCAATTCTTCTTCTTCTTCTTTTCTTTCTTTTCCCTGATCTTTCTCAGAAACTTTGGATTTTAAACCGTTCCATGATTTATAAGATTCTGTATATAGTTAAAAATGGAAACAATATTGTCCATTTTCCTTGGCTTGAGGTTTAGAATTCTGGTGATGACAGGCCTCGTTAATGGAAAGAAAAATTCCTGAATAAAACTGGTAAACTCTAGCGAATTACGAAGCAAATTCCAGTCCCACTTTGTATTATAACATTTTAAACGACCACAAACTCAGTTCACGCACTATAAATCATAAATAGTAATAATAAAAGAGTTGCTAGCTAGCTGTTATTACCAGCTTCAGGGGGTTATACATAATTTAAGCTGATTTATTTATCTTCAGAGAAGAAGTGGTTGACGGTTGGCATGATCTCAGGCGGGCGAGTTCTCAGGAATCTGCGCAGGCCATGTTCTGCATATTTCTCCCCTTCCTCCTTGTTTTCTAGAACTCCCATTTTACGGTTTGCTTTGTTGATCCTGTTAATATATCAAATCCAGGAAAGAAAAACACATCAGCAAAATGAAAGCATAGAATGTTGTTTTTGGGAGTGCAAGAATTTATTCTATGTACCTCACATCAGGGTTCATAAAAACGCTCCTCGTAAGCTGGAAGACGCACATACTTGCTACACAGGTCATCGCAGCTACTAGCGGGTAGACCTAGCAAGCACAAAAATGGCTCATGAGTTACAAAAATATCAAAGGCAAGAGAGCCCTGGAAGAATCAAGGCCCAAGTGGTAATGCTCTAGTCCATTTAAGCCCAAATGGTGGTCATGGTTGCTTACCTCTGGTCTCATCCAACGCCCCATTGAAAGGTTTTTGCTTTCGCTTCTACGTGCAAAATTGGTGGTTTAATTCCCTCGAACTTCAAAAAACAAGCTATGTATCGTGTTGCCGAATCGTTATACACGCAAATAGAGGTATGATTTTGCATATATATAGTGTCATCTCAAGAGCAGCCAACTCACGAGAATGACTTGGCCAGCATGCAAGGTGTTTTTTATGAACTGTAGATTTCAGTGGGCTGAGAATTAACTAAGACTTTTACAGGAAACCGGGGGCACTAGCCTCTTGTTTTGCTAGATTTGGAAGTTTCCATGACTTGGTTGATTTGTTGACAAGTTTGATCTTTTATTATTTATCATTATTTATTCGTGTACAAGTTTGAGTCTTTCTTAAAAAACTATTCAGTATATTTGTATTGACATTGACATGCCTTATCTTGAGAACGACTCAATCGTATAAAATTTTATGGATTCGGATTCAAGCCTTCAATTGACATTTCGGGTTTTATTCTTCTAAATCCAAATATGATAGCTTGTGTGCATGAATACCTTGATTTATCCATAGAAGAACAGCAAGTCTTGGCACAAGACTTTCAATTTTCTATGTGAATATGTCATTCTTATATAAAGAGGAATTTGAGTTCAACCTATTAGATAAATTCAGAATTGATTGGTGCCTAGATTACTCTAATTGATAGCTATAACTAGAATCTAAAAGGATGAAGTTTTTTAACTAAAAGTTTTGAATGGTTATCTTGATGATGTAATTGGTTTTGTCTTACGTGTAAATGTTAGATTAGTGGTAAAATCAAGACCATATTATAAAGAATTTGTGACCACTATTATTAGAACGATATTATCTACATGGGGGCTTGTGGGATTTCAATTTAATACAAGTTGGGATAAATTTATTTTGAAATTTTCTAGTCCAAGCACATAGATTGAAGTTTGACCACCCTGAACACAGTATTTTAGCTGAGAAGACGTGGGCTGAATGTTGAGAGGCACCTTAGACTCAGCTAGGCCCATGCAATAGCATTGACTGGGAAAAAAAAGAGGGATGTCCGTAGAGTTTAATCCACAATTCGTGAGGGAAACACTTAAAAATACTAAGATTATTGATATTATTATGTCTGTTAATCTTTGCCTAAATTTAATTATGCATTTAAAGTTGCACAATTTAAGATCTATTAATGAGATGGAAGCATTATAAGGATTATTGATAAATTGTAAGGAGATTGATGAATAGAAAAAATGAATTGATGGTATGCCTTGAGGTATTTGTGTGAATATTTATTTTGATAACCATGGTGTTTGGGCTAACTTATACGAATTACAACTAATTTTTTGATTTATTGAATATCTTACAAGCCCAACAAACAACTAAGATCATTGTGAAAATGATAGACATGCACATGCACAGAGAGACTCAAACCCTGGCACATAGAGGAAAGGAATAAGTCTCTACCCCCCTAATTCAAGACCTCAAGTACAGTTGTGTGAAATTATTATAACATGTGTTGGTGTAAGTAATGACATAAAACTTTAAATAAATCTATATATAAAGAAGACTTTGCTGAAATTTTATTAAAAAGAGTAAAAAAGTTTGAAGTATTATTAAATCTCATTAAATGACAATAAAAACAAGCCAAAGTATTATAAACATAAATAAAATTGATAAAAATAATTACTACTTTTTTAGTTATACCATTAAATATATTAATTAAATTCATATTTAAAAACATGCGGTGTTACAAAACAACATAGCAAGAATAATATTAAGGACCATCATGTTTTGTTTTTCAAAAAAGAAGAAGAAGTGAGGCGTGTATTATATTAGGAATGTAAATTGAGAAATGATGTCAAGGAATCTCCAATGTCAAAAGCTATTTGAAATAGCGAAATTGTTAATATAATATTATCAATTGTGTAACTTAGAATGAAATTTTAACAAATGATTTTGCATTTTACATTGAAGAGAAAAGCATGATTAAAATCTCCCCTTCATTTTATGGCTAAAAAAATAAAAATAAAAATAAAATATAGGAATAGCTATTTATAAAGAGAAAAGGGATTTTGGCTTTCTATATCCTAACCCAACCAAAACTTTAATAATGGAAAACCCATTTAAAGAGTATTTGATATAAAGTGTTTTTAAAATATTTTTTTATTTTTCACTTTTCATTTTTATTTTATTTATTTTTATTTTAAATTAATTTTATTTTGGTATTTTTATATCATTTTGACGTGCTGATATCAAAAATAATTTTTAAAAAATAAAAAAATATATTATTTTGATACATTTTTGAATGAAAAATACTTTTAAAAATAACTTCAACCACACACCCAAAACAAACATTTAGTAGTTAATGCCTAACTGAGGAAAATTATTGTTATTAATAATAATAATATAGATCAGGAAGAACGGAAATTATATAAATACATACAATGAGAATTAATAAGAAATTAAAGATAATACTCAAGACGTAATAAAAATGAAAATAAAGTTGAGCAAGGAAACGTTTTAGCCATTGGATCAAAAGATATCAATCATTTAGAAATTGTATAAATGTACATATGTGATTAGAACTCTCCTTAACCATCACTGAATATGTATTTCATTTTTAATTTTTTTTTATTTAATAAAATTGAATCAAATTAACATTTCTATAAACCCAACATCGAAATTGAATTTGGAATATAATCACTTACAAATGTCTTCATGGGCCATGAGGAAAAGCATTGAATTTGACATTTTGTTTAGTTTATTGGTAGACACAATTCGGACTTATTAATATTTATGGTAACTATAATTTATTGAATTTGACAAGTTGATGTTTTATTAATTAATTAATTTTTTTAACTATGATTATGCATTTGCATGCTATAAGAGCCACACCTTTATTATTATTATTATTTAAAATAATAAAAAAGCATACAATTAAGGAATATGCTTTGCACACAACAACATTTTTTTATAAAAGATAAAATAGAATAATTTCTTACCAATTGGTGTGATAGTGATGTGCATTATTATACGGATTGCTTGATGTCATCTTAGGTGTTCTTTATATTTGAATGATCTGGTTGCTTATTTCCATTTTTATACTCTAAATTAAATTATAATATTTAAAAAAAAACATAAAATGCGTTTCTATTTCACTTTGACCCTAAACACATATTATTGTGAATTTTAATAATATAATTATTATTTTACCTTTCAACATATGAAAATTAATTGTTAATTTCAAGAGTATTTTCAATTATTTCACTGTACCTGTTGTCATTAATTGATTGTTTATGTTTTTTCCGGTTTTATTAGAATAGTAAAGATACAATTTTATCATTGACAACAAACAAAAAACTCAGGCAAGAGTATTTGAGGTATTTTGTCTAATAATGAAATAAAAACTTTACCTTTAGATGAGACAAACAAGAGAGCTTTTAGTAAGGGTATTGTTGTTTTTCCATGTATGGTGAAAGGTAGAAACATTAATATGCCTCGGAAAAGACAAAAATGGAGGGTTGGCCCTGGGCATGATGTTATTTTTATATCTTGTTTTTTTGTTATCATTGTCAGCTTCGGAATATGTTTAAGTAATTGTAGTGCGTTTGCCTGACACACAAGCAGTTCTTTCTTATTTGTGCCATGCAAACGGTGTGTGCGGCAATTTAAAATGTCCAACCACCATCTCTTTGGAGTCGTCACCATGTCATCTTCCACATGGTTTAAAATATCCTCTTCGTTTATAAATGTTTCATTTTAGTTCTTGATCTTTTAATTTCTTTTTTTTTCTTGATTTTTTTTGTAGAAGTTTTTTATTTTTTTGCCACCCAATTAAAATTGATCATATATGTCATTTTTCATTTCAACCCTTATTCGTTTAATTTTTATTTTGTTTTTAATTACTTTAATTTTTTTTTTTGTCTATAAATTGATCACATGTGATATTTTTCATTTTGGTCCATATTCTTTTGAGTTTTTATTTGTTTTAAATTCTTTTGATTTTTTCAGTTTTAAGGTTTTGATTTATTGCAGTTTTGTTCTCAAATTGAAATTAATCATATATTTTGTTTTTCATTTGGATTCTTATTCTTTTAATTTTTTTTATTTGGTTTTGATTCCTTTGATTTTTTTTATCCTTCTAGCACAATCCTATTTTTTCATCCATATTTATATATATCTATGTTCTTAGTTTTGGTTTGTGATTTTTTTTATTGAAGTTTTATATTTATTCAGTGAAGTCCTGAAAAATTTAATTTATATTGCATATCATTTTAAAATCGATATTTCTTGTTTTTTCCTTTGTTTTCTTTGTTATTTTTTTTAAATCAAATAATTTTTCTGTGCTAATAATATTTATTTTGGTTTTTTTTGTTGTTTTTATTCTTCGAGATATTTTTATGGTTTTCATTGTTCATACAATAATAATAATAATTTTAGTGATTGTTAATTTTAAATTTTTTTTCTTGCTTGCTCTTTTTTTTTAAAGTGTTTGGCTTACTTTTTTTCTCAAGATAATTTAATATTTTTTATTGTTTGGGCAATAATAATAATTTTAGTTGTTATAATCATGATAATAACAGTGATGTAACGAAGGATTTTCAACAATATTTTCTTCCTTTTATAGCTGTAAAATGAATGAATTTTTTTTTGTTACTTAATTATTGTAGGTATTGACATAATTTATATTTTATTATTGGGTTTAATTTAAATTAAATTATTAATGAACTGATTATAATACAATCAAAATCAATGATTCATATATCCTAATATAATCAAGATAAATTTTGTTGTTATTATAGGTGAAAAATTATGCAAAGTTTTCGTTTAACTTGATGTGATTAATATATTAGTATAAATATAAAATTATTAATTGAATTATAGAATAATAAATTTTTTTATCTTATAAACTTTTCGATGAAGTTATTCTGACAACCAAACAACCTTTAATTACCTCTAAAAAAACCTTGATAATTTTGCTTTATAACCATATTTTCTTTCTTAAAAATTGTTCGGATAATGGATCAAAACTTATCAATCAAGTTATTCATGGAATAAAAAGAAAGTCTTTATGGGTCAAAAAGTCAAACTTAAGCTTTGATTATGTTGTTATGAGATGAGTGCATGCATGTGGCTTAAGGCCCAAGCCTAATTATCTTAGAGCCTCTTTTCTATACATGTTTTGGTGCACTACATACTCAATTTTAATCTCATTACATAAATCAATTTTATTTCTTTTTGATAATTTTTCATTATGGGATTGGGATTTTGAGTTTGTAAAATTTTGTCAACTAAAGGTTCTTTAAAATTAAAATTTTATACACCCATAATTAATGTTAGATATATTAATGATCCATGCTAAAATACCTATGTTGTTGAAAAATTTCAAAAAGTTTAAAGTATAAATAAACTCAAATTAAGCTCCTAAACTTTATTTTTCACTAATTAAATTCTTAGTAAAATAAACTGACTCATTTAAAATATAAATAAACCCTCGCACCTAATTAAACACCTCAGTAGACCCAAATCAATTTTTACACAAAATTAAACTGTAATTTGACATATGATTAAATCAAATAGGCTTATAAAAAGTCGAATTATATTTTTGAACTTAATTTTTATGTAAATTTATTCGATAATAATTTATTTTAACCTTAAATCTGTATTTTTTTTTAGTTTCGAGCACAATAGATATATGATTGAGTTTTTGAATTTATAAAAATAATTGGTTTGATTTTTCACCAAGCCAACCTTTCTTTGTTTTTTATTTATTTTGGATGAATTCGGGAATAACCAGAAATGAGTTATGAGACTCATAATTTGAAGTCCACTTTAAAAGTTTTAAAACTTGATTAACTTGGCTAAACCCGGTCTAAATCTAACTTTGTTCACTTTAATGAATTTGTTTTTATATAAAAAAATGATATTGTTTTGATAAATGGAGGTAAGAATTATTGGTTTATTAGATCAACCTACAAGTAATCAATCTATGGCCAGGTCAATCAAATTATATCCGGTTCAACTTAAAACCTTATTAAAATCAGATTTTGAATCAAGAATATCTTGAATCAACTCAACCCGTCAAATGGAGTTTTCATTCGTAGAGACATAATCTCTTTTGCTATTAATTTCATACGTAATTAATAGTAGTAAGACACCTGCCAAAAAAATGAAATTGATATGTTCATGAACATAAGATTTTTTTCCTTTAATATCAAATTTATTCCTTTTCCTTCCAAGAGAGATATGTTCTTCTCCTCAAGAGAGGACCTCTTTAAATAAATTGATATTTAAGGAAAGAAATCAGAACAAGGAGAAGCTACAAAAAGTTCATCATGAACGAGCGAGGAGTATACAAGGAAAATTCACGCAAATTGTAGACAAAAGAGTTATATCCTTGTCATTAAAAGAGAATTCGTAACGATTATGGCCAAATAATAAAATATTAAAGAGAATTTCGTAAGCAATCCAAAACTCAGACGCAAATTCATCTATAAATACCACCAAGATCAAGCCCTACAAACATCCAGTCCCTCTGCTGCCCTAAGCCCTCCTCTTCAACTATACCTTTTACGTAGTATTGAATATGAAAACCCTCTCCATCTCCCTCATCCTTTTCGTGGCTCTGCTTGTCAACTGTGGTAAATTTTCTTGCCACAACTATATATTATTTTTCATGATATATATCTATATATATATATATAGAAAGAAAGAAACCAACTTTTTTTTATTTATTGAATGCAGGAAATGAGCAAGCGATGGTGAGTGCCCAGTGCGAAAGAGCACTGCATGGAGGTGGCTGTCAGCCCGACGAATGCAACAAGGGTTGTCAAGCCAAGTATGGAGCAGCAGCCATGGGACTTTGTTTCTTCTTCCAGAAGCCGAATGACACTTGTGTGTGTCGATATCATTGCTAAATGTTTTAATTCGTCTCTGAATTACTCAGGAAAATAAATTTTGAGATTTGATAGATCTTCCAGAGAAATAATTATCGAAAGAATAAAATTCATTTGAGAGTAATAAAATCATCTCGTTCTCACTGTATGTGTGTGTGTGTGTTGGGATGCTAGATTAAAGGCATGTGTTATCGGGCAAGGCAAATATACATGCAATCGTTCAACAAAATAAATCAACAATTATATATACTAATGGAAATTTTGTTATTTTCAATCTTTTAATCAAAAAGTTATTGGAAAGAAAAAGAGTTTAAATATTTATTTAAGTTTGAAATTGGTTTTCTAAATTTTTAATTGATTAAATCAATGAAATTGAATTTAATTTAAGATATCAAATATTAACTCGATATCCAAACTTATTTTTGACATCATAATAGAAATTAAATACCATATTCAATTCGGATTAAATTGGTCACTAAGCATTAAATCCAATTACTAGTTAACTTAATTTCAAATATGTATCATGATTTACCGAGTTTTATGAAATTAAATTATAATTGTTAGATAAAAAAAAAAAACCAATAAAAAAACATATGGATATAAACTATTCACATGTTAAATATTTTGGCATTATTATCAATATAATTGTTAATTTTTTTGTGTTCCCAATTCACAACCTGTCATTATCCAGTATGAGTCTTAATTACTTATTAATTTTAATTTTATGTCAATCCCTTTTTAAAAAGAAGAGGAAATATTAAAAAATTATTTTATGATCATTTAGTTCAAATTTACCTAGATGCACAATACTTTGAGCTATTAATTAGTTTTAATTTTTAAAAAGGAGAGTAATAAGATTAAAATTTGTGATCCCTAAGGTTTTGATACCACAAAAAAAATATTTTTTTTTATTATTAAAGAAATTATTTTATCTAAAAAATCAAGTAGTTAAATGAGGTTTTAAGATATAATTTATATTATTTTCAAACGATTTTATCAAGTGAAAGCCTTTTGGACTTGAAACTTACACATATATTTACACTAACTTGTATTTAATTTTTGTTAAATTGAATGAAGCAAGTGATATTCAAACTTATGATTGCTGGATTAACAAGGTTTAAATATCATGTAATAAATTATCTCATTTTTAAAATATAATTTATATTATTTTTTAACAGAATAAGGATATTTTATATAATAATTGCTCTATACAATCCTTGTGTGCAAGAGAATCAAGAAAATAAATGTTGAATATACGAACAAGTAAGGCGACTGTACAAGAAGCTGGAACAGCATACAATCACGGGAGGATCAAATGCCATCTGATTGTGCATAACTACTATTTTACATGATGATTTATTGAATATTATCAAACTTTAATTGCATATATTTCCTACCATTTTAACTGTAAGTTTATAAAATAAAATAAAATAAAATAAAATATGATACTTGTATTTTAAAAAGTAAAGTAATCAAAACTTAGACATTATCTACTATTTTTCTTTTATTTTTTTAGGAATATAGAACATTACATTTGAAATTAATTACTTTTAAAGAGTTGTGTTATTTCCACTCCATTCATATTATCGTTTGAAATATTTGGCTCTGGTTTATGCGCAAATGTTTAATTTATTTATGTTCTAATGGTGCTTGCATCATTGAAATTCTAAAAACAAAATCGATTAATATTACAGGGACTACAAACAGTACAGCAGCTAGAAGGGACAAAGTAGCAGTGAATTCATCCACCAATGTATTAGACTATAACCGTTGTGCTCTGAAACAAAATGCAGATCCAGTCGTTACAGCATCTACAGTCTATTCATATCCATATAGGAAAAACAGCACAGTGAAGAAGGATATCATTAAAATAAACGGTGATAGCTGAAGAAGGAGAAAACGGCTTGTAGTTAAAACTGAAAAGCCGGGTCAGATTGTCAAACTCGGGGTGTTGGACAGCCAAGTTCCATTGTGTATAGTTCATTTTATCCAATCTGGAATTTAAGTTTCATGTATTTGGGTCCATTGTATTTGTCAGAGATAGCTACGATCTAAATCGAGATTGATTATATAAGACAAATGCAGCTCTATACTCTGCTGTATTTTACTTGCTCAAAGCTTGAGTGATTCCCTTTTTATCTGCAGACATAAATCTAGTAGGTTTAACAATTTTTGCACGAGCACATGCATAAACAGGTGCCGGTGCCTTCAGAGAAGTTTTTTTGGCAATCTGACTGTTTCTTACTGGTTCCCGCTGATCCCACACTAAGATGGAAGGAGCAAGATGAATTGGCTCTGATCTTGTGCTTATGAGCTGATAACTTCCCATTTGCTGCAATTTGCGTTCTGCTGGATGTATGGAGTTCCTGGGAAGAAATCTAAAAATGTTGAACTCCCTGCACAATAACGTGGGACGCTTTCCTTTAATTTTCTCTCTCTATATTTTCATACATAGTGTAATGTTTTTATTTTCTTAATTTGATTTCAGGGGTATTCTAAATGGCAGTGAATTCGGCCGCCGAATACCAATTGATCAAGGCCAAAACCATTGTGCAATGAAATAAAAACAATACGTAATGCTGACTTTATTCCATATACCCATTGACTTTTGAATTGGCTTCCAATGAATCCGCAGGTCAGGGAGAAATCCAACCAGATTACAGCTATTGGAGTGAACCTTCGACTCAATGCGTATCCATGCAAGAGAGCTGATGCAAAACAATACAAATATCACTGTTAAAATAAGCTAGGAGCTGGTAACCATTTAGCTAGCAGGACTGGAATCAGGCATGCATGGGATAGGCATCCGGAGGTGGCAAGACACAATTATGACCGTTGAAAAAGATTCTCCGAGGGAAGGGTAATGATTTGTGTCTTGAGTTGAGAATCTGGATCAGATCGTTGAAGTTGGGGTGTTGGACAACTAAGTTCCGATGTGCATAGTTCATATCATAATTCAAATTTGTAACACTGATTTTAACCCTCCAGTAATCCATGTTGTTAGGCTTAAGATGCCAGTGAATCTTGATAGGGCACATCTTACTCGAGCGCATTGGACAAGAGGCGTCAGGCTGTTATTTCGGCCTGGATTTGGAACCTGTGGTGATTTTGGACTGCAGTACAAATAGTTGTATGGTGATAATAGTAAATTAGTAACCCTCTGAACCATGTTCCTAAGAGGGAACTCACTCTACACAGCCCCTTGAAAATGTGTGTTTTTGCTCTAACTCTTCAGTATTGTACTGACACTCGTACTTGGTGTTACTCTCTTATTTATCTGCTGTTAAAACTCTAGCTGGTTCAACAAATTTTGCAGGACCACATGTATAACCAGGTCCTGGTGTCTTCAGAGTGATGTTTAGTTTCCAGGCAACCTGACTGTGCTGTTTCTATTTCCAGATGAACCAACAGTAAGCTGGAATGAGCTTGCGGCCTTGGAAGGATCTTCCAATCCCCGGCCCTTTGCAGCAATTTGCAATCTGTTGGTTGTAAGGAGTTCTTGGCAATTTGAAGGGAAGAAAAATTCCAAGTTAACTAATCTTTTTAAAATATATTACGAAATTACTTGCTTGGTACATGATATGGGAATATATTGCATACATATTTTGAATCATTCCTGTTATGTTTTAGAGAATTTTGATGGATTTTTAGCAAGTTGTCTAGAGTTTTAGATATCTTTAAGATTTATTTACTTCTTAAAAATTTAATGTATTTTTAGGTATTTAACTACTGGAATATGTTGAAATTATTACTTCTTAAAAATTTAATGTATTTTTAGGTATTTAATTACTGGAATATGTTGAAATTGAGATCATATGAAGAAGCAAATAATGGGATGAGCTTAGAATTCAAACACTGATTGGTCTGCCCACACAAGCCTAAGCATTAATTGTTTTTTGAGGTATAACGGGAGTTATACAACTATGTTTAATGCATTCTTTTCCTTCATTAAAAGTGGCTATACATGCCTATAACTTTTATGCAATGAGAAGAACAAAGTTTTGCTGTTTTGAAGCCTAAAAATCAAGTTGAAATGCAGAATTTTAATCAGACTAGGAATCTATGCAACCCAGACATGGTCTCGGGTTTTGGACTATATCCAAAGTTCTAGATGCTCAAAAATTGTGAGATCAAGTCCACTAGAAATCAAATTGGATTTTCTACAAGTTTACCAGAAATAGAGGAGTCTTAATTCGCACGTTTACTATCCCAAAATTGACTTGCAATACCAGGAATGAGCAGAATTCGTGTTTTTCTTGGGAGAAAAAACTTAGTATATATATATATATCGTAAGGCAACAGCTAAAATGAGTCTTTTTGAGAGGAGAAAACCCTAAACACATTACAAAAGAGAGGAAGCAACATCTAGGAGAGGTGGTAATCGAATCGGAAGGAAAGAAGTAAAAAACAACAACCTTTTCAAGATGTCCAGCTCTTTAATTTTCCAATACTCTTGAGTGATATTCATCGTATCAAGTTTGTTTCTTTTTAATTTTGCTATGGAGTAGTCTTTTTTATTCTGTGATTTTTGATGTAGCCTAGCTATGAATATGTCAACAATTTCTTTGATTGAATTAATCTAATATTTGTTGAGTGTTTCATTCTATATTTAATGCTTGTGTATACTCGATCTCCGTTTGCGTGATTTAAGATTCAATTTGAGACTGAAAAGTGATAATTGTTTCAATTATTGTTTGAAATACCATAAAAAAATAAATAGAATAGAAATATCTATGGAACTTGTGTAATAATGCAAGGTTTTTATCATTCTTAATGTATTTTGACAAGTTTAGAATTTTCACCAAGAGATAGGAAATTTGCTTGTTAAAATAATTCATTGATGTCGAGAGAGATTGATGATTAAATTAGTACAACTTGATTATCAACAGTAAGAAAGAAATTTTGAGAGGATTAATTCAATTGAGAAAATTCACATAAGATTAGTTACGGTGAAATAAAAAAATCCTAATCCATTAAACTTGATTTCAATACCATTTTATTTTTTTACTTGTTTGTTTTAATTATTGTTAGTTTCATAAACCATTATAATTGAATCATCAAATAGACAGGGATTTAATAATTTTGGTACTTAATGATAATTTATGCAAATCCTTGTAGGACGATACTCTACTCATCACTTTATTACTTGTTACGATTTGTGCACTTGCGATTTCTACCAATTGTACACAAAACAAAACAAATATTACGAAATTACTTGCTTAGAAGTGAAATGGCAGTGAATTCATCCACCAAATACCAATACACCCAAATAGCCAATGTCTTTGCCATTCGCTTCCAATACATCCTCAGATAATATAGATCCACTCAAAAATAAGTTTGATGGCCACTTCTTGTAGTGAACCTTGAGAGTCCATGCAAGCACGCCAATGCAAGAAAAAAAACACTAGGCAACCATGGGATAGGCATCCGGAGGAGGCAAGACACAGCTATCGCCATTGAAATAGATTCTCTGAGGGAAGGCCCAGCCCTTGTTGGAAGTAAAAGCTGTGTTGTCTTTTCGGAAAAGCAACTCTAACTGAGCTTTACCATCACGACCAGCTTGCATCAGCACATCATTGTAGTCCTTAATTCCCCACAGCATGGCAGCATCATCTGTGGTGTCCGAAAAGTTTCAATACGACGAGAATTAACCCCTATTCTTTCATTCCATCGATAAAAAAAGATGCAATAATAAATAATGGAAGCATGTAAGATTAATTACAATGAGATATGCGACTTACTACTAGTAGTTGAATGCAGAGTTAATGCTTTGTATTTAGAGCCGAAAACCTGCGTCAAATTGTCGAAATTGGGGTGCTGAACAACTAAGTTCCATTGTTTGTAGTTCATATGATAATTCAAATTTCTAATTGTGATCCTAACTCTCCAGTAATCCTTGGAGTTTAGCTTGAGATGCCATTGAATTTTGATCGGGCACATATGGCTCGTGCATTGGACAAGAGGCGTGGTGATGTTCTTTTGGCTTGGAACTGGAACGTTTGGTGATTTTGGACTGCAAACAATAAATTGTAAACTGATAGTAAATTTAATGCATCTCGAAGAAACTAAACCTATCATATTCCTGGGAGTGAACTTACTTTACACAACCCCTTGAAACTGTATTGTTTTTTCGGCAGCTACAAGAACATGTTGGGCAGGGAGCTATTGCCTTGCTGTTGAAAGATGAGAGAGAGGCACAGCAAGCAGGAGTCTTGGAAGCCAGGAATTGTGAGTATGTGCATGTAATATTCCAGGTCACTGCAATACAAAATGTTCAGAAGTTATTCCAACATCACCACGGAAGCAGGTTTAAAATCAATTAGTTAGGCAGGCAGGCATTGGTTTTGTGATTTTTTCCGATTTGCTCTTTAAACTAAAATTCATTGAATCACAGAGATCCAACATATTTTTTGAAGACAATTGTTGGTTCAAGGAAGATTTTGCTTATAAGAAAAAGAAAATTATGTACGCAATTCAGTACTATTGTTCTTACTAAAAGCACTTGTGACTCTCCTTTTATCTGCAGACATAAATATTGTAGATCTAACAATTCTTGAAGGACCACAAGTATAACCAGGTCCTGGTGTATTCAGAGTGATGTTCTTAGGTATCCTGACTGTTCTGTTGTTAGTTCCAGCTGAGCCCACACTGAGCTGGAACGAGCTTACTGCGTTAGCTGGATCTTGGACCATTGAGCTGATTAGCCCCCCTTTGCAGCAATTTGCAATCTTTTGGTTGTGAGGAGCTCTTGGAGATAAATCTACAACTGTTGGACTCTTCTTACAGCAACGTGGGATGTTGCCTTTGAATCTTGAACAATTTCCTTGCTCTGTTGTTTGGCCTCCAACCACGCTCCATATCACCTCATTATTTGCCCATGTCCAACCTAATGACCAGCCCGGTGCTTGGATGTGGCGATACTGCTGGTAGTTGTAGATCGTGACGAGAGCCTATCCATTCATGAAGAAGTTAGCAATCCAAAGATATAAGATGCTCAAGAGAAACTACAAGTTCAATGGATGCTAGGAAATGAAATTACTGCCTATATAGTTCTGTAGTTCAAGTAAGCAACCATTCCAGGCTCAAGAAACTCTCAAAGACCTCAAGTAAAATGGCCATTAAAAATACACATTGGAGGACTGGTTACATCAAGCAACAGCATCATAACCTCCTAAAAAACACCCTGTTTAAGATAAAATTGAAAGACCCTTCTGCAGCTGGATATTTTACATAATCTAGCAATAATACCAAATTTAGAGTGGATCCTTTGCCTGATATACTAACTGGGCTTCGATTGAATACATGTATATATATGTACTGTGATCGATACTTACTACGTAGCCATCGGGAGTCCAGCTCACAATGTCCCATTTGACTGTAATATTCCCATTTGGATCAAGAGCATCATAGGCTTCTGAAAATTTGATAAACAGCTACTTGAGTTACGAGATAATGGCATCAAAAATTGTTGTATGAAGGAATTGTGCACGTCAGAAACTGATAGGGAGAGCTCAAAACATGCAGTAGCCAACAATAATCATACTGGAATGAAGAAATCGAAAACAGAATTCAAATCCATGGTATACATTAAGATTTTAGATCATAAAAACAACAAATGTAATAACTAAAGACTCCATCATTGGAAAGAATAAAGCCCGAACATTAGAAAAGGAGAAAATCTTGCAAACCTGTTGAAGTGAAGCTTGCGCAACAAAGCACAAACAGAAGCAGAGCAGTTGATTTTGAGAGGAGACTCATTGTGGGAGAAACAAGTACTTTGTTTTGCTCAAGACACAATACAGAGAGTGCTCTTTAATTAAGCCATCTTTAAACAATTCCGCAGCACGTTTCAGTGAAGTAAGCACAGTCAATTGCTGATGATTAAAATAATATAATTATTAATTATATTTTATTATTATGATTATTAAATATCACCTTTCTATTTTACTTTGTTTTCGTATTGCTATTGCTATGTTGGGTTATTTTTTAGGATTGTGGTTAAGATTTTTTTTCATTTTTTTTTAAATATATCAAAATAATATTTTAATTTAAAATAAAAAGTAAAAATATTTTTTTTAAATATTTTTCGAAAGCATTTTCTATATGCATTCCTAAACACTCCCTATATTATAAAATAACGAAACATTGTTATATGTTCTTTTTCATTATTTATCATTGTTAAAAACATTAAGGCCCCGTTTGTTTCTCAGAATTCACTTTCCGGGAAATCACTTTCTAAATTTTCCTGTGTTTGTTTGTCTTCTACAAAGTTGGTCAACGGAAAACACTTTCTAGTCAAAGAAGAATTTGGCTTGGTTTTCAGGAAAGTATTTTCCGGAAAATTTGGGCGGAAAACACTTTCCGGAAGTTGTGAAAAATTTAGAAATATCATTATTTGTTGATTATATCAAATTTGATCCTCAAACTTTTGATTGCTATATATAATTTGTTTTGAATATTTATTTTTCAATTCCATCTCTTAAAATTTAATTTTTATATTAATTTTGGTTCTTATTTTTATAATTGCTATTTGCTTTTTTCTTATCATTTTTTTATTGAAATTTTTTATCTATCAAATTTGGTCCTCATTTTTTTTATTGTTACTTATTTTATTTGAAATAATTTATGAAATGTTAATTATTATTATTTTAATTTATTCACCTTTTTTTAAAAAATTTTAGATTTGATCTCTATTATTTTGATTATTATTTATTTTATTTGAGATAATTTATGAAATTATATTTTTTTTCAATTTCATTCTCATTCAACTTTTTAATTTGTAAGATTTGTTCCTCATTATTTTAATAAACTTGAAAAAAAAATTAATTTATTAATAAATTATTTTCCAGATCATTTTCCATAACATAAACAAACACTGGAAAGTGTTTTCCAGTTCATTTTTCATAACACTGCCAAACATCGGAATTCACTTTCTAGAAATTTACTTTCTAGGAATTCATTTTCCCCGGAATTCACTTTCCAAAAAGAAATCACTTTCCAGCAAACAAACGGGGCCTAAAGCAGGGCTGATCGTTACCTTTTGAAGGATATAATTAAATAAACATAAGACTATAGTGACTAAAATGAACTTGAGGTGGGCACCCTCCCTCTCAAGTCTCACCTAATTTCTTTGGTCAATCATGAAGCCGCGTCGGCTTATTTGAAAATAAAATAAAAAATAAACAAAGACCATTCTTTGTTTATGCTCTATTTGTTTTTCTTAATGGAGCAGTAGTTCTTTAGCTTTTACCAGTTCAATTCAAGAATTGAATTATCTTTTGCTATAACTTTGGAAAATAAACACAATGATGCGTTCTTGATTTCGTTTCCTTTCCCCTTTCTCTTGTATTTAACTTTGTAGAGTTATATTCTCAAAACTCACTAACTAAAATTCAATCAAATCAAATGGCAGCATCATCGCTTGGACAGACCACCGAGATCAACTGGGACAAGTAATTCCCTTCTCTTTTCTTCTTTTCTCGTTTACATTATTATGGATTTATCATACTGTCTTTTTATCTTGTTTTTTGAACCGGAAAATGAAGATCCTTGGACGCTTGCTTTGTTTTTGTTTTTTATAATTATTTCTTGGAAAAGTAGAAATTTTGATTCGGGTAACAGTAATTTCATGAAAATGGCTTGATGGGTTTCTTAATTTATTTGTTTCTGTTGTTGTTATAAATATATTGGAAATGGATACTTCGGAATAGACAGACCCACATGAGGTTTTTGCCTAATTCGCGTATTGCACCAATATTTTCATGTTTTTGCATCAGTAGTGTATTTATTATGTGGATGATTTAAGGTATCCAAGAAACCAGCTTGATGAGCTTGGTTTCTGTTTTTTTATTTTTGAAAAGAATTGTAGGGTCACTTGAATGTCTTTCTTTTTCTTTAATTGGGTTTAGGAGTGTTTGTGATTATAATTAATATTTTCATGATGGGAAATACAAGACTTGAAGATTTTCTCTCTCTCTCTTCTTCATCCTTTTTAAATTATATATCATTTGAATCCTAAATTTGCATCTTCATTGGCTTATTTTCGCTACCTTCTATCTTGCAGGCTCGATAAGACTAAGTTTTATGTTGTAGGAGCCGGTATATTTACTGGGGTGACAGTGGGACTGTATCCCATGTCTGTTATAAAAACTAGACTTCAGGTTGCTACGAAGGATACTGTTGAGAAAAGTGCATCTTCTGTTATTAGAGGGATACTGAAAACAGATGGGGTTCCTGGTCTCTATAGAGGATTTGGTACGGTCATTACAGGCGCAATTCCTACCAGAATTATCTTTCTTACTGCATTGGAGACCACAAAAGCAGCTGCTTTTAAGATGCTTGAGCCATTTAAATTCTCTGAACCTTCACAAGCAGCCTTAGCAAATGGTATTGCTGGCATGTCAGCATCACTTTGTTCTCAAGCTGTCTTTGTTCCCATTGATGTGGTATGTGATTCTTGTTCTTTTTAGTATTTATCCCAATGTAAAAATGGAAAAAACTAAAGCATCCAAGTGACTTTTATTTATCTAGTTGTTGAGGTTTGGAATTTACGTATTTGCTTAGGTTTGAATTTTATGTTATGGAGGAGACAAATTAGAATTATAAACTAGGATGCAATTCAAATGCGTTATGTGTCTGATTGAAGCCCATTAAGTGAAGTGTTTGTCATATTATCAGGTGAACTCTGGTGCACAAAATTTATGAGTACATCATAATAGGTTTTGCAAGTACCTCATAATAGGTTTTGCATTTAACATGTGTGATTTACTCAACCCATCCTCTACTTTCTTTTCTCTTTCCCATAGAAAAAAAAAGGTAACAAAAATGCTGAATTTCTTTGTAGTGGTTCTGTTCAGATTAGCCAAAAGTTGATGGTACAAGGATATTCTGGCCATGAGAAGTATAATGGGGGTCTCGATGTTGCACGCAAGATTATAAGGACTGATGGCATCAGAGGATTTTACAGGGGGTTTGGTCTATCAGTCATGACTTACTCACCATCTAGTGCTGTATGGTGGGCCAGTTATGGTTCAAGCCAACGCATCATCTGGAGGTGAGACATGATATTACATTTCTTATTTTTCCATATATCTCAACATTTATAAATAGCTCAATCAACTTAATCTTCCGGGTGAAAATGATGCGCCTTTAGATTTTTGTTTGGGGACTTAGGATATGGATTGAACTGAAATCATTATTTGCTATATCATATTTGAATTGTCTCAATCATCAATGTCCTCCCCTATCCTGAGGAGGGTTTCTTAACTACAGTGAAAATTTTCAAAAAGTTAAGATTAGCGGACTTTAAAGCATTGTAAGGTTAGGAATGGAATTGATTACATAATGGTTGCTCACTGTTGGGTTTGGAGCACACCAAGTGGTATGCAGCATACATGCACGCAAGTATGAAAGTAAGAGTAGACTGTTTCAGGGTCTTATAGGTTGAGTGGCTGTAATCAAAATCATGTTTATGAACTTGTGCATTGTCAACCTTTTTCCAATGAAATTGCATGATCTAATATCTCAGTGATATATTATCTGATTCTTTTGAGCAGGCTTTTAGGCCAGGGTACTGATCATGAGGGAGCTGCTCCTAGTGAGTCAACTATAATGCTAGTTCAGGCTACCGGAGGAATTATTGCAGGGGCTACAGCTTCCAGCATCACAACCCCTTTAGATACAATTAAGACTCGCTTACAGGTATTCTACCTACTTGAAGTTGAAACACTGTCTTGTTTCAGTGTTTTCTTTTTGCTCCTGTTGCATCATGTTTTATGGCTACACACAAACTGTAAACCAGTGCCTATTTAACCTTCTTAGAAGAATAATCAAAGCATCACAGTGGGTTTTAGCTTCAAATACTCGACCAAACATAAAGACATGTAGCTTTAGTTTCCAGCTGGATGGATTTGCAGTTGGCTATGCAATTTCATGTTTAATATTTTCTCCATGGCTTTGTAGAATTGGATTTTTATCTCCAGTCTTTCTCATCTCCATGACCCTCGTTTTGTCATATTTCCTTGTACTTTTAGTACATACACTTGCAATTATAAAGAAAAATGGATCCAATAGCACAAGTGGAACTGGTAACAAACAAAAATTCTCATCTGCTGCAACATAAATAAATGAATATATATATATATATATATATATATATATATATATATATATATATATATATAACATAAAAAATAAATGAAGTATATGTATATACCACTTCCACTTGTGGTATTAATCCATTTTTCTTTATAGCCCTTGCCTTCTTTTGAGAAGTGTACATCCTTGCTTTAATTTAAACTTGGTAGAAAATATCATCAAGAAAAAGAAAATATTGCTCATATAATTGCTCCTCATATAAATGCTAAAGCCTTTTTCTGAAAATTTATCATGGAAAAAAGAAAATTTGGAGTCCATTCCTTGGTGTAATGATAAGGTTTTGAGCTTGGTCATACAACCACAAGGTTGCCTCTGAATTCTCCGTCCTTTGAAGTTAACGAGGATTTCTTGTAATCCAACCTTATAAAAAGCTTCTATCTTTTATGATTGTAGTTCCTTTTTTCTTCTTCTAAATATATTTCAATCCAGCTCATTTAGTTGCTTTAATTTTAATTTTTTTTCCAGTTCTGCTTTCTGTATTGAGTTTACATTTCTTCATAACCCTTGCCTATTTTTGAGAACTTACTCCTTTGTTTTGTTTTAACTTGATGGAAAAACATCATTAAGAAAAAAGAAATATTGCTCATATAAATGCTGAATTATTTTTTTGAACAAGTAAATTTGGAGGCCATTGCTTGGTGCATTGATAAAGTTTTGGGCTTAGGCTTACAACTACAAGTTTCTTTTCCTACTGAATTCTCCATCCTACAATCTGAATTTAATGGGGATTTTCTTGCAATCCAACTTTAAAAGAAGCTTTATCTTGCTTGGTGGTTTTTATTCATTAGGTGATGAGTCTTGAAAGAAGAAGCTCTGCAAGCCAAGTTGTTAAAAGCTTGATTAAGGATGATGGTTGGACAGGCTTCTACAGAGGGTTGGGTCCCAGATTTTTCAGCATGTCAGCGTGGGGAACTACAATGATATTAGCTTATGAATATTTGAGTATGGGTTCCTCCTCTTTAACCTTTGGCATTTTATTTATTTATTTTTAGACAATGAGATTAAGCTCCTTTTGAAATCACCTAAACCTTGTATCTGCAACCCCCCCCTGTTAATTGCATTTTTTAATCCATTTGATTTGGCATAATTTGAACTGGTAGAATGAATTGGGTTTACCTTCATTTGCTCTGTTTTAATGTGACTGAGAGCCTTATTTTTAGAAATGTATTCACTCATTTGTATACTGACTAAGCAGGGTTTGCAGTTAGATTAATATACAGTATTCATTCATTCCATCATCAAAGCATAATTTACTTGTAACTTGTTCATGGGGGAAGCTTAACGGACTGAATGGATCAAATGACTTTTATTATTTGTTCTTTGCCTGTGGTCCTCTTCTACTTGGATGCTTAACTGGAGCATTGGAGGTTCCTACATTCCTCCACTGTTGGTATATTTGAGCAACTTTTAAACATGAAGCTGGTCAATACGTGTCTATAAGTTGTACAGAAATTTTACAATAGAAACTAGTAAAGTAAAAGGTTGGTGCAATCAGTGTTCTATATGCGTGAACCAATCTACGGCTCCACTGTACTGCCTCAGATACTGTCAAAGTATGCTTCTTGGAATTTGGAAGCTTAAATAATTGGTTAACATGTCTAGTGTTGGTGCTTCATGAAATGATGCTACCTTTTCTCTTTCTGAACATTATTTCCAGGTTGGAAATTCAGTTAATTAGTTTAAATCCTAGAAGATGAATGGGCTTAGAATGCTGTGAAAACATCATTCCCTTATCCATTTTTCAAATTTGAAAAGGCATCACTTTTTGCTTGAACTTTTAGAATATAAAAAATCATACTTTCATATCTAGACACTTTCCATATATGATCTTTAATCTGAAGATGTATCATCAGGTTTAGTGGAAGTGCTATTAGCATACCAAACTTTATTACTGTTGCTATTCACTTGTATAAAAATAAAATACTAGTCCTCCTTTATTGTTTTTAACAGCATAATTGGCTTTGTAATTTTCTACGATGTCTTTTTTATCAGTAGTTCCTTTGTGAATGGTTGAGATTTCTGTCTTTTGCATCTATACCAGCACACTTTTACTTAATGTCCATCTCTTCTTTCAAATCCATAAGTAAAAGGAAAGAATGTAAAAATATAACCTCAAGTTTTCTGGGTTTTGCTGGGACTTTTATTTAAATTTTGATACATAAGTGTTTTATATATAAACATCGCAATTTTTGTTACCTGATCGACGAGGAATTCCACTCACAAGTAATATCTGTTCATTTTTTCTCATGTTTGGTTAAGACTAGGAAAGTAAAACAAAAACCATGTTATGCTTTATAAAAAGGTATTGTCTTTGACTGGTTTCACGATGTTATCACCATCACTGTTAAAGTGACTGTAATGACTGGCATGGCCTATGGGCTACATAATGCTTAGATCCGTTAAAATCATGTCTGTAATGTCTGGCAATGAACATAATTTTTGTAAGTTAAAAAATAAAATAAAATAGATTCTGTGATGTCTAAAGTAAACTTATTATGACTTGAGGAAGTATTAATTTATATAGTTAACATCTGGCATTCCCCATGTATGTGCTTATTTATTGAAGTCACAAAGTTTTTTGTTCATGGTAGTTTAAAGTAAGGGAATATCAGAATCCAAAGTTATTCTAGCATAATTTTGACATACTTTTTGTGGGAATGAGAATTTTATTGGCTGAGAGCTACCTCCAAGGTACCTGGTTGGTCACCCAACCATTTACAGATATTTGACCCAAGCCTCACCTGTTGTTGCAACTTCAATGGTAACGACCATGGTTCATTTTTCAAGGCATTGATTATATAAATTTGTCCAGTTAGTCTTATATAGGACCTATTATCCACTATCAGACCATACATCTGGTTGACTCTGTTTGTACTTGCTGGTGTTATTATTTTGCTTTTTGATTGTATTTGTTTTCAATGCAAGATGTTTTTCAATGCTAAGTTTAAGAATTCCTTTCTTTTCTCCATTCAGAGCGGTTGTGTGCAAAGGATGAATAGATGTGAACCTGCTATTGATCAATGGTAGAGAATTGGTTCTGAAGGTGGCTTGGTCAAGTTATCTTTGGAGTTGGCATTTTTACCCATGCAGAAATTTTTTTCCGTGTATTCCCAATCCTGTTGGTCTAGTCTTTTGCATTACCACTAATGAGGAGCAAACCTCCTATTGAATTTGGATTAGTTACAAATTTTTAATGACCTTTTAATCTGCCAAAGATTCTAAGCACCGATTCTTTTACTTTTACTCTCCCTAGGAAGACAAGGTTAGGAAAAAATGAGTCAGTTAGATGCTCCACTGGCGCATCCATTTTTCATTTTGCATAGCTAGTGTATTCTTGTAGCACAATATTTTATTTGTTGCAATTATACTTTGAACTCGAGAAATTTTGGTGTAGCATCTGAAAGAGCAGAGAGAGATGTGCTTTGGCATAAACAGTTGTATACCTGAATGAAATCTCTTTTCAATAATAAGGTTTGATTATTCTTTGGAATTCTTATATATGGTTCTCTAGTTACATGCAAATGTTCAAAATGGTGGTTATCTTGGTTTTGGTGATTTAAGCACATATTACTGCAATATCAGCAATGAGAAAAAGAGTCGACTGAAAATGGTGAGACATCAGGCTTCCTCGGGGGGTGAAAGCTAGCCGAAGATGCTTGTGTTTACTGAAGGTGTTATTTGGAGCAGTTCACATGTCATGCATCTGTTTGCATAATTAGATGGTGACGTTGGGATGTGCGGCAGCAAACAGTTGTGCTGGAATTCTGAATCACGGTGTGATTTTTGTACTTGATTTCAGAAGGTAATCCATACCATCCATGTTCATCATATTTCAGGGAGCAATGAACATAATTGGATAATGAGATTTGGGATTTTTTAACCAACAGGGTTCGAGAGATTGAAACAATCTTGAACATTTGAAGAAACCTCCTCTCGTTCCATCGAAGACAGGACAAGAGTAGTCTTTCAATGAAGTGATAAACTAATTACAAGAGAAGTACTAAATTGAAGTGATAAAATAACATAAAGCACAAGTAAATTGCACTGACGCCCCATTTGGGAAATGTTTTTAGGAAATTTGTTTATTCGAGGATCCAATTGAGAGTTGGAGGATACTTCGGAGTAAATTTTGTCCTTTGCTCTTCTCTTTGTTAGCGTCAAAATTTGTCGACTAGGATGCGTGAATGTTATCTTGTAGCCATATCCTAATTAAATAAAAAATTATACTTAATTTTATTTTTTGTCAGTGAAATGATTCCAGTCCAGTTTTGCATACAAGTTCCTCATTTTCATTTCTAACCTAACAACCTGAATTTTCAAATGGGTAGCTGAATTTTAATGAAATTTAACCCCTATGGCAATATTTGACACTAAGAAATGTTTCTAGAGGATTTTATAGAATACATTTATTTATTTCTATTTATTGTAAGTTAAATTTTATGTTCTATAACTTTATTTTTTTCTAGTTTATTTAGAATTCTTATTACTTTTTTTATTCTCAGGGTTTGTAGTTTGTTTATGTTAGTTTTAGGTTTATTTAAGGATTGTAAAACTCATAACGAGGAAGACTACATGAAAATAAAATATCTAGTAATAAAATTATAAACTAGGGTTTTGTCTGACAATTTTATTTGGTTTCAATTATGTCTTTATAGCTTATTGTTTTTTAATTTGTGTTTCCAATCTTGTTAGTTGATAATGATCCCATGGTTATTTGCTTGCTATATGCTTTAATAATTATGACTAGAAAAGATAGCAGAATAGGATGTGTTCTCGTGTAGATGGGGATGGAGAGGCTCCTCTTGAGAAAGAGATGATGATAGAAGACATGTAGAGATGTTCATGAAAATAAATTGCAATATTAACCCATTAGTTTTTCAAGACCAATAATCATGGATCCATGACTAATCTAGAGAACATTTTCAAGAGACAAACAAAGAAAACAACTTGTTTGGAATACTCGGAACAGTAATCTTAATGCATGAGAATAGTAATTTAATTCTGAGAACATGTTTTAGAGAAACAAAGAAAACAACTTCTTGATTGGAATTAGCAGTAACTACCGCTTGATTTTTCTATTTTCTGGTTGTCTATTTAACTTGTTGATTGGGATGAATATGATGTTGAAACAAAAACATTTGACGTTTCTAGTTTTTTTGTGGACTAGAATTAACCATCAAATTTGATGAGGATGATGAAGTTAAAAGAAAAGATTTAGATGTAGAGGTTTTGATTTATGATCTACATGAAAAGAACAGAAAATTAGATGTGGTTATGAAGCATGCCGTGAAGAATGTGCCTCGCAATTACGTGAGAAGAATATTAAGATTGACATGGTATAAGTTAATGGCTTCAGCTCATGGAAGACTTTCAAGTCGTTGGCAGTATCCAATCGAATATTATAGACTTCGTCTAAGGTGGTTTACAAGGAAAGTACCCTTCAACACGTGATTAGAATAAAAATTCTACATTTCCTAGTGGAAAAAAAAAAAAAAAAACCCCACAAAACTGAGAAAGGCAGACAGTATCAACTGTCAAAATCTTCAGGAAACTCAAATGATTTTCGGAAATATTGAGGAGAGTGGAGGAAAATCTGAAAATGTATGAGAGAACAAAACCCCATCATGGGATGCTGTAATATGATAGAATGGAATGAAAAACTATTAAAATATGGCCGTTAATTTCCAGACATGGAAATTGTGTAAAGTAGAGATAACATAGTTTTTGTTTTTAGCTAAATTAGTCTATAAGTTCATTCTCAATTGTAATGGGAAAAACACTCTGAAAATATACATTCATCCTTTTTACATGGTATCAGAGCAAGTCTGAAATTTTTTTGAATTTTATTTGAATTTTTTCCCGAAGGCTACAGTGTTTTGGACACTGTTCATTGAACAATTACTGTTCAAATCAAAGTTATACCAGTACAGTTTTTTCATTAAACTATTACTGCTCAAATCAAAGTTCTTCCCGTGTTCATCAAAGAACAAATTTCCCAGAAACCCTAGACCCACAGATCTAGAAAAACCCTAGACCCTTAGATCCAGAAAACCCCCAGCAAACCATCTGAAATCCTTCATCACAGACTTAGAAAAAACCTAGAAATTCGAACTCGAACCCAAAACCTACATTCAAACTCGAACCCACAGACATTAAAAACTCAACCCAGAAATTTAACTCACATAACATAGACCCAAAATGGAAATTACTCCCACACTTACCTCCAACCCTCACCACTAGTGGTTGTTCATCAAGACAACTCAGCCTTCCTGACGAGTATTATTTTGGATGAAACAAATTATGCACTATGGTCACAACTCATGGAAATGAGAATCGGAGCTTGAAACAAAGTTGGATACCTTACTGGAGACATGACAAGACCCAAACCAGGCGACCCAAGACTGGAATCATGGGTCGTTGAGAACCATCGAGTCAAGAGTTGGCTCATTGACTCCATGAACCTAGTGTTGATGCAGCGATTCATTCGCCCACCCACAACCAAAGACATCTGGGAGGCTGCCGCCCAAACCTTCTACGACGACGCTGATGAGACCTGCATCTTTGAATTAAACCAACGATCATTTACCACAAGACAAAATTGTCGTCCCTTATCCACATATTACATAGAGCTAGTGGCCATTTTTTAGGATATGGATTGCCGAAGTGCAACCCAAGTTGGGACAGTGGGCGATGTTTTTCACCTTCACTCGGCCATGGTGAGGCTCCGAGTTCGTATCTTTCTTAGTGGCCTTGACCCATCCTTTGAAAAAATTCAGGGGAGATTTTAAGGAGGGACCTTAAGTTGGACCTTGAAGGAGCGTACGCTATCGTTCACCGAGAGCACTCCCAGAAGCAAGTCATGGAGTGCAAGCATGGTGGAGGCCCTCTGGTGTTCCCTGAACATGCCATGATGATGGCGGGGCACCATCGATCGTGAGAGCAAGGGAGAGAGAAGGGCTATGGGGCAGAGCATTTTGGAAGACAAAGGGTGGAAAAAGGGTTAGGGCAACACATAAGTAGGGCAGACCAAAATGGTGTGGCTGACCAAAATAGGGTTGACCAAAAATATAAAAATACGGGTGGGTTGATGTGTTCTCATTGCGGTGAAATAGGACATTCAAAATAGAGGTGTTATGAAATTGTCAACTACTTGGACTGGTGGGACTTTACCAAAAAACCTCTAAAAAATATCATAAAATCTATGGTACATTTGATAGAAGTAGACCAGGTACCACCTACAGTGAATGTGGTCCATTCAGGACATTCTAACCTGAAGGATTCTTGGTTATAGTATTAGACAGGACAACCTGTATTATTTGGAGTTAACGGAAAAATGAGGGTCAAAGCTGGGTCACGCACATTAGAGCAGAAGTAAGGATCAAGCTCACGCTCTTGTATGGTTGTGACATCGACGACTCACACATCTTTCCTTTGGGTACGTTAAGAAGTTACAACCATATTTATTTTTATGTTTAAGTATTTTGGATTTTCAGTGTGAAATTTATGAATTGGCAAAAAGCCACCGCATTTCCTATTTGTCATGTTTAAAAAAAAAATGGAACCATTTGCAGTTATTCATCTGGATGTTTGGGGTCCTGTAAAGGTCTTGTCGTTTTCTAATGCATGATATTTTGTTATATTTATTGATGAATGCACTTAGATGACTTGGATATCTCTTCTCCAAAATAAAAGTGAATTAGGTACAGTTTTTCAGAAATTTCACGAAATAGTGCTAACTCAATACCAATGGTACATTCATACACTTCAATCAGATAATGGTACGGAGTTCATGAATCAAGTGTTAGTTAGTTTTCTAAATCATTATGGAATTCAACATCAAACCTTCTGGACATATACTCCACAGCCGAACTGATTAGTAGAAAGGAAAAACAGACAAATTATGGAAATTATTTGTGCTTTGCAATATGGCATGAATCTGCCAAAATACTATTGGAGTGAGGCGGTAAAATCATCTGCTTACTTAATGAATTGAACACTATCAAGTGCAATTAAATTTCAATCTCTTCAACAAAAAATGGAATATCTTCCTCTCTATTCCTTATTTACTAAGCTGTTTGAATTAGAGGAAAATGAAGGGTTAAAGGAAATGAGACCAAGCTATGATAATCCAGAATTCTGTATAGACCGAAATGATCTCAGTAATGACCCCCCCATGTCTCTGGAAGTACTAACACCTACACCATTAACCGAAGAATCAACCGAGAATGTCTCTCTTTAGTCCCCTCAAATATCCCTAAATGCTATCTCGAATGAGATAAATGAAATTCTTGTCTTAGAAAATAATATGAACAATAGGTACCTATAAAGACTAAACCAAGGAGTTCTAAAGAAATAGCATGAACATGATCCCAATAACAAAACTAAATACCCCATCATTAACTATATCTCTATCCATAAATTATCGGAATCATTGCATTTACTATTAATCAATTATCCAATGTGTCTATTTCTAGTAATGTATAGGATGCATTAGTAGAACCAAAATGAACCAAGGAAATGAATGAGGAGATGGAGACACTTCAGAAGAATAACACTTGGGAGTTATATCAACTACCAAAAGGAAAGAAGAAAGTTGGGTATAAATGGGTGTTCACAATGGAGTTGGAAGCAGATGGAAGTATTCATAGATACAAAGTAAGATTAGTAGCAAAGGGATATACATAGAAGTATGGAGCGGATTATCAAAAAACTTTTTCCCTAGTTGAAAATATGGATACCATCCGGATTCTCATATCTATAGCAGTGAATCGACACTGGGCCTTACAACAATTCAATGTCAAGAATGCCTTCCTAAATGGAGATTTTGAAGAAGAATTGTATATGAAATTACCACTTGGAGTTAAAACCAGGTCTTAGTGTGAAACTGAAGTATGCAAATTAAAAAAGACATTATATGGTCTAAAATAGTCACCTCGAGCATGGTTCAGAAGATTCTCATCCATGATGAAGGAGTTTGGCTATAAGCAAAGTAATTCAGATCATACTTTGTTTATAAAACACAAAGGAGGAAAGGTAACGACACTAATAGTATATGTGGATGTTATGGTCTTAACATGAGATGATCTAGAAGAAAGAAAGGCACCACAACAATTTCTGGCATGGAAATTCAAAATGAAAGATCTTAGACAACTGAAGTACTTCTTAGGGATTGAGGTCTTAAGGTAAAAAACGGGGATATGTCTATCACAACAAAAATATATGTTAGATTTATTGGCAAAAATCGGAATTCTTGCATGCAAATCGATAGATACACCTATGGAAATGAATCACAAACTAGGACAAGCAGAAAATAAGATGCCAGCAGACAAAGGATGTTATCAACGGTATATTAGATCTTAAGGCATCTAAAAAGTATACTAGGAAGAGGACTTCTATTTTCAAAAAAGGAGGTCCAAGATATTAAAGGGTATACAGACTCAAATTTGACAGGAAATTAGACTGATAGGAGATCGACATCAGGATATTTTATGTTTGTAGAAGTCAACCTTGTCACTTGGAGAACTAAGAAGTAGAAAGTGATAGCTAGGTCAAGTGAAAAAACAAAATACCGAGGTATGACTCATGGTTTGTGTGAATTACAATGGATTAAATAGGTATTACAAGACTTGAGAATTGATTATGGGACATCTATAGGTCTACACTGTGACAATAAGGTAGCTATCAAAATTGCTTATAATCCTATTCAACATAATTGTACCGAACACGTTGAAGTCGACTGACACTTCATTAAGAAAAATCTTGATCGGAAAATTATACAGCTTTCATTTGTTTGGTTTGAAGATCGGCTAGCCAATATTCTCATAAAGACAGTCTTCGAAAGGGCGTTCTATGATACAATTGACAAGTTGGGCATGATAAATATCTATGCTCCACCTTGGGGGGGAGTGTTAAAATATGACCGTTATTTCTAGATATGAAAATTATGTAAAGTAGAAATAAAGTAACTTTTATTTTTAGCTAAATTAGTCTTATAATTAGTCTGTAAGTTCATTCTCAATTGTAATGGGAAAAACACTTTGAAAATATACATTCTTACGTCTTACAAGAACATATTGGAATGAGCAGTAACTACGTACTACTTGATTTTTCTATTTTCTGGTTGTCTATTTATCAATCTGTAAGTGTTTGTTTGGAATACGAGGAATAGTATTGTAATGCATGAGAATAACATAGAGCAGCTCAAAGTCTAATTAGAATATATCATGCTGAATTTTTGTTTAATGGAAACTATGAATGATAAGCCGATAAATCAAATTTGGGAATACTAATAGGAGCTAGCAGACATTGTATTCTGAAGGTTTATCTGGGGGCACTGCATGTGTTTGGAGCACTGATTTTCACGGCTAGTTCGATCGAGGAAGATGAAGAAAGAAACAATAACCATGCCTTTGTTCTAGTAAGCTGGGGATCAGTTTTGCTCGGTGTCTATTGGGTGATCTCTTTGTATGAACAATGGTGGTCTAAAATTGAGTGATGACAAATGAACTATGGAAGAATTTTGTTTGTTTTTTATGTCTACTTTTTTGTTCTATCTTTCCATTATAGCTTTTGCTGTCTTGTCATTAATAAAGATTGGCTTATGAAGGAAAAAGAAGACACTGTCACGATTAATTCAATTGAAAATAAAAAAGAAAAAACCTTAATAGTTCAAAATCATGAAAATGAGTTTGGAATATCAATATTTATAAGCAATGCAAATAAGGACCATCTACAACATCAGTTGCTTGGCACTGACCGCATGCTAACCTTATTAGCTCAGGCCATCAATTTACATCTGTTGGTTATTGGATTTGATCTGGTTCGTTCATGAGGAATTAAACTGATCTATTTATTTATAGATATAGTTTGGCTTGATTCGCCCACGAGGGATGAACCAAGTCTATTTATCTAGGGATGTTACTTATTGGTAACCGCTAGATAACTGCTAAGTAACCCCTCCTCTCTATATATCAATATGGACTTCTCTCTCCATGTTGAGAGAAATTTTTCCATATTTAAAGATAATTTTCTCTCTCAATATTCTATATTAAACTTGCTTAGATCTGTAAAGACGTTTATGCTGTGAAGCCTCGCTTTGTTTCTAGTAATCAAAATGGCTCTAAAGCAATTGATCCAGGAATAAGAAAATGAAATATCACAAGTAAGTTTTTCCTTATTGATTCTATACTGGTATTAAAGCCTAGATCATAAATTTTTATAATTAAATGATCATGTAATATATGCATGCATATACACGAATATTATTTGAATAATAAAGGTTATATATTTAATTTTCTTTTTCGCATGAATTATTGTTGTGCTTATTCAATTTCTATAAAATAATCTTAAAAAGAAAATACATAATTTGTAATTGTGTAAAGTAAAAACAACAGTAATTAACATAAGTATATGTCATGTGTAAATTAATTAACTGTAAGAGTCAAAAGCTGCCAAATCTTTAATTAACTGTCAAGAGTCAAAAGCTGCCAAATCTTTTTTATTCTAAATGTTGCTGCCAAATGGACAAATGATCACACAAGATAATCCCGTGTGATGCATTGTTTAATTGCCAAAATGACAATTCTTTTTTAAAATAGGCATATGGCAATTTATTATTTAAGAGAGAAGACCCACACGTCCTCACATGTGTCTTCTCTATTTGGCATTTCAACTGCCAAATAAATAAATAAAAAAAAACCACACATTCAGGGGAACGTGTGAATTGATAATAGGCAGTGTCATTTTAACTGCCAAATGACAGTTAATTAATTTATTTATTTTATATGCAATTAATATAGATTGTTTATATTATGATGTTAGCATTAAACTAAATTGCTTAATTTTGTTAGTAATTTTCTTTTAACAATGATGATACATACTTTCATTACATATTGATTGTAATATTTATGTGTTTATAGAATATTTTGTTGTAATAGATAGACAACAACAAATTGATCATTTATCGAGTTATGTGATTAATCCTATTCATAAAATCTGAGAGCACATTGATTACAAGTATCATTAGATGCTTAGACTGACCATGAGTGGTGTTTATGAATTCTACATTGAACATCAAATGTTGATCGATCTCAATTCTTTGCCTGCGAAATGGTATCTGGTGTGCCAATCATTGGAATATAGGTTAAAATCCTTAGATTTCAATAATCTCACTGATGAAATGTTGCTTGAGAGGGAGCTTCATTATACTGAAAAGGGTATACAACGTACTGAAAGAAGCGCAAGTTATTTGGATGTTGCTACTAAATTCATTCCATGGTTTGAGCAGACTGAACTTGGAGAAGATAACTTTGATGAAATAGATAATGTAATTGGAGACTCCACTTATGTTCCTACAATATAAGATAATTCTAAGAAGTTTATTATTTTTAATAATGTATTTTTTTAAGACAACTGATTGTTTATTTTGAATTGCATTAATTATGTATTTTAAGTTTTTTACATTGTATACATATATTTGATAATATAATATCAACAATGAATTGATACTAATTCATTGATAATATCTACAACCAGATCAATGAGAGTTGTTAGTTCAAACTAATAACTATAATGATGCACTCATTTAAATTTTCAATAATAATTAAACCATACAAATGGGAATTGATTAAGTGTTTAACATTTTTTTTGTTCCTATAGTATGTGTTCAATTATTATTTATTTAATTTAGAATGGAGTAACAATATATGTCATTTAAATTGTACTATACTCTAATATTTGTTATTGGTGTCAATAGGGCTTAATATGGCTGCATCTAAGAGCATTATTGTTGATTTGAACAATAGAGACAAAATAAATGAAAATAATTATGATGTTTGGCATCACAAGATTGAATATCTCCTAGAAGAGCAAGAAATGCTGGAAACAATCACACAACCAATGGCTGAACCTGAGTAAGGAGACTCTACTCAGCATAGGCTTGATATGGAAGCATATAAAACCTATAAATGCAAGGATCGTGTAGCTCGTATTTTGATATTGAGTAACATGTGAAATGATATAATGTTGTGTTTTGAAAGGCATCGTTCAGCTCAATCTGTTTGAGACATAGTAAAAATTCATTATGGAGGAACCTCCACTACTAGACTTTGTTAGTTAACCCTGAAGTTCGATGGTACAAGAAGCGCCAAAATCAGATGATGAGGTAGCATCCTACAATCATGTCTAATATGATCAGTGAATTACGCGGTGCTAGGCATGAAATGACTGATGAACAACAAGTCCAAGCAGTTATCCACTCTTTGCCAAGCAATTGGGAACACATGCGTGTTAACCTTACCCATAATTATAACATCAAAATATTTGACGATGTTGCTCGTCATATCGAGCTTGAAGAAGATTGACTTCACGCTGAGAAGCCTATAAATAAAGCTTTTATATTTGAGACAAAAATGCGTGGAACATATGGCTTCAAGTATAAAATGGGTAAGGCTAAGGGCCCAAAATATGGCAAGAGAGGAAAAAAAGCAAGTAATAATGGATATAAATGCAAGCGTGGAAAACATGGTGGTAAGAAATATAAGAAAATGAATTGTTTCAATTGTGGTAAACCTTGTCACTTTGCTTGTGATTGCACTAAGCCAAAGTATTGTTTAACCACAGTCATCCCTCTAGCTTTTATGTTAGCATTTGTTTAATGCTTGCTAAATTTGTTCCCTTTTGGATTGTAGATTCAGAAGCAACTGACCACATAGCAAGGGATCGAACTACCTTTGTGGAATTTCATTGAATTCTAAAGGGAAGTAGATACATATAAATGGGGAATAATGCTTCCGCTGCAGTGCTTGGGATCGGTACCTACGAACCAGATTTGCGGGGAGGTCGCACACTTTATCTTCATGATATACTCTACGCTCTAGAAGTTTGACGAAATCTTGTATCTGTTCTTGCTTTGCTCTAATTAGGATTTAAAATTACATTTGTTCGTTGTTGTGTAAAAATATTTGTATTAAATGGTTTTATGGTGTTAAACACTATTAATATATCTATTAATATTGATGCATCGATTTATGTTGTTCAAAATTCCATCACTATTAAAGATAGTAATATCATAACTTGGCATGCTAGATTAGGACACTTTGGGCAAGATCGATTAAATAGATTAGCACGAGTTGGTCTTTTAGGATCACTATCCAAAGTGGAATTGCCTGTGTGTGAGCATTGTCTTGTTGAAAAAGCAACTAGATTACCATTTGGAAAAACTAAAAGAGCTAGAAGTCCATTACAACTTATTCATTCAGACATTTGTGGCCCAATGAATATGAGGGCAAGACATGGAGGAAATTACTTCATCACATTTATAGATGATTTCACACAGTTTGATCATGTTTATTTGATATCCCATAAGTTTGAAACATTGGATTGCTTGATTCGATACACAAAGATGGTGGAGAATAAATTAAGCACCAAGATCAAAACCTTAAGAATAGATTGAGGACATGAATACTTGTCTGAACAATTCAAAATTTTTTATGGTGAAAAAGGTATAGCTAGACAACTAACTATTCTTTATACTCCACAATAAAATGGTGTGACAGAAAGAAGGAATAGAACCTTGTTGGACATGTTAGGTCAATGATGGCGCAAGCTAACTTACCAATTTCCTTTTGGGGAGATGCATTGTTAATTGCTGTTTACATTCTTAATCGTGTGCCCTGTAAATCTATCCCATCCAACCCATATGAATTATGGAATGGAATCAAACCTAATCTAGGTTATTTCCATCCATGAGGGTGTGCAACTTATATTCACAATACTTCTCATGAATATGGGAAACTTGGTCCTAGGGGGAAGAGGTGTATTTTTATACGCTATTCTAAATATTTCAAAGGATTTGTATTTATTGGTGAAAAAGTTATTGGAAAAGTGACTAAGATTGAGTCACGTGATGTTGTATTCTTAGAAGAGATTTTTCCAAAAATAGGTGAGGTTAAACTAGATTTTCAATTATATGAAATTGAAAATCTAGACAATGGTACAACAAGCCATCTAGGAAAGGATTTACATGAAACTAGTAATCCTCCTAGTAATAGTGGGAGTGATATTTTATCTATTCCTACTCTCATGGAGCAAGAACATGAGCAATCTCAACCTCGTAGAAGCATTCATGAACCAATTCCTCGCTATGGATTTGAGATTGAAGGGGAAAAGTTCATGATTGCTCCACAAGATGATGAAGAGCCACGAACATTAAGTGATGCTTTATCTAGCCTTAAAGCCAAAGAATGGATTCAATTTATGGAAGAAGAAATAGAGTCAATGAAAACTAATGAAATCTGGGACTTAGTTGAACTATCGTCAGGAAAAAGATCCATTGAAAATAAATGGGTTCTTAAAATTAAACGTAAGGCGGATGAGTCAATCGAACGTTATAAGGCTTGACTAGTAGCAAAAGGCTATACTCAAGAAGAGGGAATTGATTATAAATATACATTCTCACTAGTTGTGAGAATTACTTTAGTTCATCTTATTTTAGCTATAGTCGCATATATAGGCTTAGAGTTATATCAAATGGATGTTAAAACTGCGTTTCTCAATGGAGAATTAGAAGAGGAGATCTATATGGATCAACCTTTAGGATTTAAGACTAAAGGACAAGAGTGCAAAGTTTGCAAGCTTAATAGATCTATATATGGTCTTAAACAAGCCTCTAGACAATGGAACATCATGTTTCATCAAGCTATCCTAAAGGATGGTTTTGCAATAATGGAAGAAGATCATTGTGTATATTTAAATTGTTCTAACAATAGTTTTGTAATGGTCCTTATATGTTGATGATATTTTAATAGCTGGAAACAATAAAAAGATGATTGATACTACCAAAAGGTGGTTATCATCAAACTTTGACATGAAAGACATGGGAGAGGCCAGCTTTGTTCTTGGTGTGAAAATCATTAGAGATCATTCTAAAAGGCTTTTAGGTTTAACTCAAGAGACTTATATCAAAAAGAAGTTAGAGCGCTATCACACATACGATAGTATACTAATAGACACCCTTGTTGATAAAAGTTTGAGCTTAAGTAGTGATATGTGTCCCAAGACTTTAGAAGAAAAAGAAAAAAATATCTAGAGTACCTTATGCTAGTGTTGTTGGTAGTTTGATTTATGCAATGATGTGCACACATCCCGATGTATGTTATGCTATTGGATTGGTCAGCCGATATCAATCAAATCCTGGTCAGAAACACTAGATGACAGTTAAAAGAATTCTACAATATCTGAAAGGAACTTCAAATTATATGCTATGTTACTAAGGATAGAAAGATTTACGATTGATTGATTACTTTGATGTTGATTGGGAAGGAGATGTCCACCAATCTAAATCAACTTCAGGATGTGCTTTCTTGCTTAATGATAGGGCAATACTATGGAGGAGCAAGAAACAATCCTGCATAGCCTTATCTTCCATGTAAGTCGAGTATGTATCTTGTTACGCAGCAATACAAGATGATGTTTGGTTAAAAAATTTCTTGGATCATTTGAAAATTGTCAAATCAACATCAGATCCAGTGACAATTTATTATGATAACACTGCTGCAATAGTTGTGGCCAAAGATCCAAAATACCATGGAAAGATCAAACACATCAAGATGAGCTATCACTACATTATAAAAGCGCTTAATGACCATGATGTGATCCTAAAACACATTTCTACAAATTTTATGGTAGCAAATCCACTCACAAAACCAATAGTAAGAGATGCATTTATTAGACATGTGAAATCCCTTGGTCTGTGTAAAATGTAATTAAGTAATGAATAAATGTTATTTGAATATCATTTTATTCATTATTTATTTATGGATATATTAAGTATCGTATAGTACAATTTGTTAAAGTATGTCGATAGACTAAGATTGGCTCACTCACATAAGCAATCGCCTATAGCATTTGTAAGATGCGTAGAGATGAGACTAATTGAGTTTTAATGCTCAAAAAGAGACTGGGCATAGTGGGAGCAATTTTAACTCAAAATAATTATTAAAGAGTCGCTTGGGATAGAACCAAGATGAGGTTCTTAAATAAAAGAAGCAACATGAATGAATTTCCACCATTCATGTGTCTATTATGATAGAAGCCGAGTATAAAATTATTCATTTGTCATTATGACGATGAGCAAATGAGAATTTGTGATTTGAAGTCTTTGTTTTTAGCGATAAGATTAAGACTCATATAGTGTATTTTCTCTAACAAGGAGAGCAACGATATACACTTTTTGTCTTTCGTAAAGGAAAAGAGTAGGCTCCACTATAACATGTACTTCATACTACATGTGTTAACGACCATTACAGGAATAAAGAATGGATCCCTGCTTCTTTATTATGTAAGTCCTAGAGATCATACCTAAGATCTCAAAATCTTACCCTTTGTGACATTTGACTATATCAAAAGAGGATGAATAAATGATCGCTACTTTATGAGTATATCCTATGGTCTTGGAATGATTCAACTTGAAGGAATACTCTTAGAAAAGCAAGTTAATTTAGATCTAAGTGATATGAGAATGAAAGAAAAAGTAATTTTAGTTCTACACATGTTACTTGTATTCACCAGTCGGGATCATATCATTTGAATAAATTTGATATGATTTAGAATACATGGAATTGTCATGATGAATTGAGTACGAAATTCTCGAAGGATTGAATTGTACTCATTCATGTGTAAGTAAAACTGCTTGGAGTATATTAGTACACTCTAAGGAATAATTAATCATAAAATAGATTTCTCTTATGTGGCCTATCTTAGGTTTGTATAGATTGAAACCACTTTCTCTGTGTGCTTCAGGTCACACGGTCCGTTCGTGAAGTATGAAATTTATGTGCATGTTTGAAAAAAAATGTATTGGATAAATTTAGCCCTTCATGGGCATGTGGGAGATGTTGGTTATTGGATTTGGCTTGGTTCGTCCATAAGGGATGGACCCGATCTAATTATCTAGAGGTGTGGTTTGGCTTGGTTCGCCCATGAGAGATGAACCTAGTTTATTTATCTAGAAGTGTTACTTATTGGTAACCGCTAGATAACTTCTAAGTAAGTGCTCCTCTTTATATATAAATATAGACTTCCCTCTCCATGTTGAGAGAAGTTTTTCCATATTCGAATATAATTCTTTCTCTCAATACTCTACATTAAATTTGCTAAGATATATAAAGATGTTCGTATTGTGAAACATCACTTTGGTTCTAATAATCGAAGTGGTCCTGAAGCAATTAATCCAGGAACAAGGAAATAGAATATCACAAGCAAGTTTTCCTAATGGATTCTATAACAACAATATAATGGACATACGCAGAACACAAGCTACAGGTTTCATCAGTGGCACCAGGTCCACATTGAGAAATGAATTCAATCTCATCTTCCCTTTGGGTCAATTATTTCAGAAAACACACCCTCTGACCTTGGTCTTTGGACTGGATCACTAAGGGTGACACTCGCTGCATCAGTGCTAAATGTGCTCCTAGAATGTGACTCGGCTCCACTTAACATGTCATCTTCATCACTAGCCATGACACTTCGATGTGGTGATAATGAGCTTTTATTTTTAATGCTGATTCCATCTTCACTGTTGGGGTTTTTCTCAGCAGTTTGTTGAAGCTGCAACGCAAATTCAAGGCCCCAAACCACATCACCCATATTAGGGCGTTCAATTCCTTGACCATGTAAGCAACTGCTCGCAATCTCTGCAAACTTATTTATAGAGACAGGGGCAACCTCGCCCTTTAAATGTGGATCCACGATCTGATCAAGGGTTCCTCTTTGGTAACACTTTCGTCCCCAGTCAGCTAAGCTTGCTTGCTCTTCCGGTAAACTTGCAATCACTGGTGGCCTTGCACATAGCACCTCAAACAAAACCACACCGAATGAATAGACATCAGATTTCTCTGTTAGGTGTTGCCTACGGTAGTACTCTGGATCCACATATCCAAAGCTACCTCTAACTACGGTGCTAACATGGGTTTGGGATGTACTAGTGGGACCCAATTTGGACAGCCCAAAATCTGAAACCTTAGCCACCAAATTCTCATCTAACAATATGTTTGTTGACTTCACACCACGATGAATAATTGTGTGCTTTGCTCCTGAATGCAGATAATGCAACCCTTTTGCAGCACCAATACATATTTCTAGCCTTTGCTTCCATGGAAGAGGAGAGCTCTTTGTTTTGTATAGATGTTCTCTAAGGGTGCCTCTTGACATGTAATCGTATACAAGGATCATCTCTCCATGATCATCACAGTATCCGATCAGTGACACTAGATGGAGGTGGCGAAGATTGGATAACATCTTAATCTCTGTCTGGAACTCACGTGTCCCTTGCTTCGATGATGAATCTAGTCGTTTGATGGCTACTGCGATGGAACCGTATTCAATGTATCCTTTATACACAGTACCGAATCCCCCTGAACCAATAATATTTTGATCATCGAAGTTTCTTGTTGCTTCTTTGACTTCGACTAATGTAAACCGTCGGCAAAGATCAGTAGGCAGTGATGAAGAGATTGTAGTTGTGGACCTAGATGTTTCTGATAATAAAGTCCTGGTGGATTTTTCCTCACTCTTGCTAGAGTCTTTGACTCGCTCCTGCTTGAAAGCAAAGAAATAAACAATAAGAGAGCAAGCGATTACTGCACCTATGGAACCTCCAACTATGCCTATAACATGAAGTATTGATGATCTTTTGCCCGTTCTTCTCTCTTGTAGACTTGAATTTTGCTCTGCTGGTGGAGGAGCCACTGCTGGTTCAGGGTTGAGTCCTGCAAGATTTCCATCAGTTGTATTCAGCTTGAATATTTCCAAGCCATTCAAGATTGCATCAGCATAACGAGGTTTCGATTCCATGTTAGGGTGTAGTGCGAGCCACAAGTCCTGCTTGCTCTGGCTCCCTTGAGGGACCAGCACGATGTAGTCTTTGTAAACTGGAATACCGTTACCACCGCTCATATGGATCACATCTGCATCATACTGTGCTGTTTGGTTGTTGATGTATATTAAAAATACCTTATCATTTTCATATTGGACCTCCAGTCGAGTCTCACAAAAGTGGAGTCTAAGGAGATAATGGAAACCAGCATCAACTGGGAAGAGCCATGTGAGATTGTAATTCATGTTAAAATTGTAAGAAATCAATCAAAGAACAAATCAACAAAGGTCAACTCTACTGTTTTATTGATTCAAACAGTTACTGTTTGAATCAATTTCTGGAGATGCAAAGAAATAAAGAACAGATGAAGAACAATGGATTTCAGCAAACATGAGCAGAATCGAAGGTGAGGTTACTGCTATCCCTCTTCTCTTATTTATAATGAAAATATGAAGTGTTACAAAATAGGGTTTCCTCATTTGGTTACAACTTCCTCTTCTATAATCTAAATAGGAAAATACTTAAAATGTAAACTAGAACTTTGATCATACAATATGATCTTATTTAGGAAAACACAATAATTAAAAGATAGTAAAATCCTGACATTAATTGTAGGATTGGAATCAATCTTTAGTCTTCATTCTTCAACAAAAATGTGGTTCAGTACCCATTGAACGCATAGTACGATATACCATGACAAGTGCGGAGTAAGCTGGTGTTTTGGCTGTGTACTTTATCTTAACGCCAGAGAGATATGGAGTGTTTCCAGGTGATCCAAGAAGATACCTTGAATCTTGATTCCATGTCCTGTACATGCCAGTATCTCCTAGGCTATTGATATCTTGCCCCCCAACATTCAGTCGATAAACTGTCTCAAGCGCAGTTGTGTTATCCAGATAGAAGAAATCAGAGCCCACATAGGTCGGTGGATTATCATTGCCACGAACATAAAAGCTGTCTGGCATTGAAACGATTTCGATACCATTAATGAAGGCAAAAGATGATGGAGACGGACTGAAAGTTAATTCAAACTTCTGGTTGTCCCACAGGGTGATGATGAACTCTTTGGTGAAGTATTTAATTGGAGGTGTTATAGCAGAAACTGTAAGAGAGGCACTAAAGTTGTTCAGTAGATTGTAGTTATTGGCACTAAGCCAAAAATAGGATTTGGATATGTCAAGATTTGAGTAAACAGCTGGATAAAAGTAGGGGCGCACAAATTTTGGGCCAGGCAGGAGTGGAAATTGTTGGCATGAGCTGTACAAACCGAGAGACAATAGGGAATTATAGCTGTCATAGTAAATTCTAGGGGTGAACAAAAAAACTGACCAACCGATTAAACTGAGAAAACCGAACCGATAAATAAAACCGATTAAACTGATTATAAAATTCTAAAAAATGTCCGGTTCGGTTCGGTCTCGGTTTTGTAAGGAAAAAACCGATTAACCTAAACCGAACCGAACTGGTTCGGTTAAAACACTTAATATAAATAGAAAGTTAAGAAACCCTAGCAGCTAACACTTTAACCTTTAGCAGCAGCAGCCTCTCAGCATCTTCATCCCTCTCGCCTCTCGACCTCTCCCTCCCTCTACAACCAACCATTATCCTCTCTCCCTCTGCAATCTGATCTACATCGTTACCCCCGGTTCGACAGTTTCACTTTATCATCGTCCCCATCTAGCACTGTTGCAGTTTATAAAAGGTAATGGGTTCGTTTGATTTTTAATTCTTTTTGTTGATGTATAAACTCTTCAACGTTTTCATGTTAATTGTTTCGCTTCATGTTAAATCATCACCCATTAAAAGGAACTTGATACCATATTTTTTTTGTTCCCATATCAGTCAGCAGGGTTAAATATCTGTCAATCGCCAGATGACTATATTTTATGGCGGTTAAGCTCATGTTTTTGATAATGTCCACCCAAACAAGGTTTGCTTTCATTTGTTTGTTAGTGAAGGATCAACTGTTTAATCTTATTGATTTCTACAGTTGTGTGTACTGAGACGCTTATTTGGCATGCTCATTGGAGACCTACATTAGTTTGTGCTAGTCAATCACCTCTGGAAAATTGCAAATAAAGTTATTTAATTTATATGATTGTTAATTTGTAGTATCTTGGTTGGATCATATAAAAAATGTAGTTACAGTGTATAGTCCTTGTGGATGTTGTCTGCTTCCCATTGGATGGCCCAAAAAAATCCGGTTTTCTCAATTTTTTAGTCATAAAAACCGAATCGAACCGAACCGAAAATGGTCGGTTTTTAATAGGTCCAGTTCGGTTCTGGTTATTTTTTTAAAAAAATTACAATTTTCGGTCTGGATATTTTTTTTTGATAAAAACCGAACCGAACCGAAAATGCTCACCCCTAGTAAATTCTATCTTCTATTTATGTAAATCCCGATTGTCATGGGATAGTAATTGATTCCTTTCCAAACACAACTAGGAAGGCTATACATTGTGATGTATATATGTTCTGTCCCTGCAATAAGAAATAATGAGAAATTCTGCAGAAACCTTACTCAAATAAACATGGTATCAGAGCATAGATCCTTCAATTGATCTATTGCTACAAAACAAAAAAGAAATGCCAGAACCAATAGCAACACACGATAATGGAGGGAATAGAGGGAATGGAAGCGTCACCAACAGAACCAGAGCAGCCAAATACAGCTGCAAATTTTGAAGACCTTATGGAAAGAATGACTCAAGCTATAACCCAGAATCAAACACAGACCCCACCAGTGATGCATGATATTCTGCAACACAAATTGGTATCAAACTCGATGGAACCAATTATGCTTTATGGTCCCAAATTGTTGAGATGTTTATCTCAGGAAAAGACAAGTTGGGATATATAAATGGTGATCTTCCACAACCAGAACCGAATGACCCTTCATTCAGAAGATGGAGGACAGAAAACTCATTGGTAAAGGGATCGTTAATTGGCTCAATGAACCCATCCTTGGTCAGCAACTTCATTCGATTTCCTACTGCTAAACAGGTATGGGACTCAATTGCTGTAACATATTTTGATGGGACTGACACCTCTCAGGTGTATGATCTAAAGAGGTGAGTAAATAGAATGAAACAATTGGGGGAACCAATTGAAAAATACTACAATGATCTTCAAGGCTTATGGAGGGAGATTGATTTTCGTCGTCCAAACCCGATGGATTGTGTTTATGATATACAAAAATACAATACTCTCTTGCAAGAGGATCGGGTGTACACCTTTCTTGATGGATTAGATGACAGGCTTGACAACATCAGGAGTGATGTTCTGCAATTAAAACCATTTCCAACCGTAGAACATGCATGTGCCCATGTCCGAAGGGAAGATATGAGACAGATCGTGATGCTTTCCAATAGAGGAACTAACCCAGATGCTGCTGCTATGATCTCTACAGGTATGAGAACTGGTTCACAACATAGGTTTACACTGCAGGTAGCCAAACCTGGAAACCCCTCCCCACACGGGGGGAAATTTAATGCTGCAAAGACTAAAGGCTTGGTGGAGGGAGGAAACAATGGATGCTCTCATTGTGGGAACATGAAACACACCCGAGAGACATGTTTTAAAATACATGGTTACCCAGAATGGTGGACAGAACTCAAGGAACGAAATAACAGAGAAGCTACTGGTGGAACAGGAAGAGTAGCCATGGTTAATACTGCCCCCATAAATTCAGAAGCCACACTTTCACTTGTCCCACTAGTGGAATCAAAGGAGGTCATGGCAACCCCTCTCGGTAATCCAGGTAAAGACTCCAGTAATGATAGCAGTGCCTTACTTGTGTCTAATGCAGACAAAAATAAAGACTGGATAGTGGATTCAGGAGCTATAGATCATATGATGTTTTGTCAAGATGATTTTGTGAAAATTACAGAACCAAGGAGAAGTAATATATTCAATGCCAATGGGGTTATGTATCCGGTTACAGGAGCTGGAACCGTAGATATATCACTTTCAATCTCATTGGCTAACACTCTATTAGTACCCTCTCTTTCCAGTAAATTACTATGTGTGGGACAAGTCACTGAAGAACTCAATTGTGTAGTGCTAATGTATCCAAAATTTTATCTTTTTCAGGATATTCTCACGAAGGAGATCATTGGACGTGGTACTAAGAGAGAGGGGTTATACTACATGGATGATTTTAGTTTCGGCAAAGTCAATTCCATGAGTCGCACACTTAGCACAAGTGAAGAACATAGCCCGGTTGGGACATCCTTCATTTAGCTACATGAAACATTTATTTTCGCAGTTATTTTCAACTTTGAGTTACTCAACTTTTAGATGTGAAACGTGCATATTGGCCAAGAGTCACCGTGTATCTTTCCCAACTAGCATGAATAAAAGTGATATTCCATTTATTCTAATTCACTCTGATGTTTGGGGACCTTCCCCTATTACAACTATCTCGGGTGTACGGTGGTTTGTGACTTTTGTAGATGATTGTACGTAAATGACGTGGCTATACTTGTTGAAACATAAGGATGAAGTATTGGTATATTTCAAGCATTTCATGCTATGATTCAGAATCAATTTTCAGCGAAAGTCCGTATTCTTCAAACTGACAATGGGGGAGAGTACATGAATCGAGATTTTCATGAATATTTCCAAAGAAATGGTCTCCTCCATGAGTCGTCGTGCAGTCAAATGCCACAACAAAATGGAGTAGTGGAAAGGAAGAATCGACACATCTTAGAAACTGCACGCGCATTGCTGATTGGATCAAATACACCAGGTCGTCATTGGGATGACGCCGTTGTTACGGCTGTATATCTAATGAACCGTATGCCCTCCAAGGTTTTGGATTTCAAAACTCCATTACAGGTTTTGTCAAAGCATGCCACTCTACCATCTTTACTACTAATTAAGCCACATATATTTGGGTGTGTTACCTTTGTTCATTTGCATAAGAATCAAAGGACCAAGCTGGAACTGTGTGCTGTTAGATGTATATTTTTAGGTTATGGTACCAACAAAAAGGGGTATCGCTGTTATGACCCTAATAAAAATCAGGTTTATATAACAATGGATGTGACGTTTGTAGAAGCGGACAAGTTTTATTCATCACATATATTAGCTTCTCCTCTTTAGAGGGAGACTTGGGATGAAGAGCAGAAGTGGTGGGCTGGTCAAATTGAAGAAACCATGGTGACAACACCATCACAAGAGGAGAGAAATATAGACGTGGTGACAGTGACACCATCACAGGAGGAGGGAAATAATCATTTAGAAGTGGTGACAATGGCACCACCACAGGAGGAGAGAACCGTGGTGGCACCATCACAGGAGGAGGGAATTGTGGTGACAACAGATGCTACTGAGGAAGAAGCAGTGACAGTGGTGACAGTAGATGGAACTGTGGTGACAACAGATGCTAATGAGGAAGAAGCAGTGACGGGGGCACCATCACCAGTTGTAGATATTGGCTTACATGAAGACATCATGGTTATTGAATCTGACGATGAATCTCCTAGTAGAAGAACCCCTCTTTTGGTAGTACCCGATAGTGGCAATCTCTTTCCAGAGAATATTCCTAAGGTAAGCCCTTCTACACCATCTCCCAGAAATGATTTGGATACTGCAACTAGTTATCACTTACCTTTCAGAAGTAACCGAGGCAAAGCTCTAGCTCGCTATTCTCCTGGAGAAGCAGGGAAGAAATCCAAGTACCCAATTTCCAATCACATGACGACAAAAGGTTGGTCTGACCCCCTTATAAACTTTGCACAAAGGCTATCTTCAGATCATATTCCCTGCGGAGTCCATGAAGCCTTAGCAGATCACAAATGGTCAGTAGCAATTCAAGAGGAAATGGAAGCTTTGAATCAGAACAGAACCTAGGATCTTGTCCCACTACCGGCTGGAAAAAGAACAGTGGGGTGTAAGTGGGTATTCTCTATTAAACATAAAGTAAATGGGTCCGTTGAACGATACAAGGTGAGGTTAGTGGCTAAGGGATATACTCAGACATACGGCATAGACTATCAGGAAACATTCTCCCCGGTAGCAAAGCTGAACACCGTGAGAGTGTTGTTATCCGTTGCTGCAAATCTAGATTGGCCCCTACACCAATTTGATGTGAAGAATGCCTTTCTCCCTGGAGATCTTAAGGAAGAAGTATATATGGATATCCCACCGGGCTATATGCCATCCTCCATAGGAATTGTCTGCAGGTTACAGAGGGCATTATATGGACTGAAACAATCACCGCGTGCATGGTTTGGTCACTTTAGCATGGCTATGAGAAAGTATGGTTTTCAACAGAGCAACTCTGATCACACTCTCTTCCTAAAACGACGACAAGGTAAAATTACAGCCTTGATAATCTATGTCGATGACATGATAATCACTGGAGATGATACAGAAGAAATCTATAGACTGGAGAAGCAGTTGGCTATGGAATTTGAAATGAAGAACTTGGGGGGACTCAAATATTTCCTTGGAATAGAAGTGGCTAGATCAAAACAAGGCATCTTTCTATCACAACAAAAGTATGTACTTGATCTACTAGCCGAAGTTGGAATGCTTGACTGCAAGTCGGTGGATACTCCAACAATTCAGAATCAGAAACTTGGGGAATACCCGAATCAAACCCCAACCGATAAAGAGAGGTATCAACGAATGGTGGGTAAGCTAATTTATTTATCCCATACTCGTCCAGATATTTCATACGCAGTGAGCGTAGTCAGTCAATTTATGCATTGCCCTAGTAAAGATCATATGGATGTGGTCGTTCGAATTCTTCGATATCAAAAATCAGCTCCGGGAAAGGGGATTATGTTCTCTAAAAATGGACACTTAGATGTGGATGGCTATACAGATGCAGACTGGGCAGGAAACTTGACTGACAGAAAATCCACATCAGGATACTTCACATTCATTGGAGGCAACTTGGTTACGTGGAGGAGTAAGAAACAGAAGGTGGTAGCCCTATCAAGTGCAGAAGCCGAATTTAGAGGAATGGCAAAGGGGCTTTGCGAGTTGTTATGGATCAGACGCTTGCTTTCAGAGATTGGCTTTGCACCCAACTCAGAAATGAACCTATATTGTGATAATAAAGCCGCGATTGAAATATCTCAGAACCCAATACAAAATGACAGAACAAAGCACATCGAGATAGATCGGCATTTTATTAAACAGAATCTTGAAGAAAAGGTAATTCACTTTCCTTTCGTCAGATCAGAGGACCAACTTGCAGATATGCTTACAAAAGCTGTCTCTAACAAAAACTTTCACAGTTCACTTGACAAGCTGGGTATCAAAGACATTGCTACACCATCTTGAGGAGGAGTGTTGGCATGAGCTGTACAAACCGAGAGACAATAGGGAATTATAACTGTCATAGTAAATTCTATCTTCTATTTATGTAAATCCCGATTGTCATGGGATAGTAATTGATTCCTTTCCAAACACAACCAGGAAGGCTGTACATTGTGATGTATATATGTTCTATCCCTGCAATAAGAAATAATGAGAAATTCTGCAGAAACCTTACTTAAATAAACAGAAATGTGTAAGTGAATTTAGAATGAAAAATTCGGGCTGTCATGTATGGGACTTGTTTGACAGAGGGGTCTTGAGTGGAGGCATTAAACACAGATGAGGCTTCTGGGGGGTTAGAAACAGCAAACTTAGACTGAGAATCACCATCCCAACTGCGCCCATCTAGAGATGACAAATTAGAGGATGCGCCACAGTTAAGGAGTATTGGATCGGTGGGACTGTATGGCAGCAAGTAATCTTCAGTAGCGGTAACATGGAGGAAGAGATGGAGGGCAGGGAGAAGGTAGAGAGAGATGAAGATGAACATTATGCTGTTTCTTTTGTGGAATAAACTGGAGTAAGAAAACTATGCATTAAATGGTAAAATTACTGGTGTTTTGAAGGGAAGAGGATCAATGGTGTTTTACAGTAGAATTTTTGCTCAAGTTGAGAATAATCCAATCATATATTTGAAGCCTGGCGGAGAAGAAAATTCGATGATATGGCTATTGGGACAGACTGGTCGTTGTACTCTCCAGTAAAGAGGCCATGAATAATCTAATTTTGACCACACTAGTTGCCATTTTGTTGATATTAGTATTGGCTTGAAAGTACTTGGTTTCTATGCAACTTATTTTGCTTCTCTTTTGTCCATTAAGATCACACATTTCACCGTTTGCCATGTTAAAAAATAATATAAATTATATTATAGACCTTCACCTAACAGTTTAAGCTGTTAGGTGAGATAGTTCCTTAACATGGTATCAGAGCCTTGTTAACCCAGCGGTCACGAGTTCAAATCTCACCACCCTCATTCTATTTGATAAAAATCAACTACAAAGTAGTGTAAGTCTGTATAAGTTTCAAGTTTAAGGGGCTTTCATTTGAGTGTGTGTATTAGAAAATAATATAAATCATATTTTGACGCCTCACCTAATAGCTTAAACTTTTAGGTAAGATGATTACTTAACATGACCTACTTAATGAGTTTCTTCATTTGGGTTTTATCATGTACTTGCCTTTGTATTTAGCTCACTTTCGGAAACTCGGAAGACGATTCTCCCCAGTTGCTCTCGAGTACTAGGACAATCAGTTTGCCAAGTTTTCATATTTATGATCGGCATATAGAAAAGGTCTTCCTTTAAAGTTCTATGAATATACGAACTCAAACTTACATACAAACTCATTATTTAAATAACTTAATTAGAATTCAATACAACACTAATAATAAAACTAATTTCATAATATATTTTGATTGTCTTAATATAAGAGTTAAACACAAACTTTTAAAACTGCATAGCACTAACTAGACATAAGAAAAAAGTATCGATTACATTCTAAAGAGGAGGTTTTGAAGGTACAACAAAAGTGACCTGCTAACAAGTTAGAGGTCTGAAAAAGATCAATAATAAGAGGGCAGTTCAACAACTGAGTGAATAGATAATGTTTCATATACATATATGAGATAATACAACAATGAGAAATATGTTGAAAAATATGACTTTTAGTTCTTATAGGAAAATTCTCGAATAGGTTATAACGATAATATTATAAGATAAGGCTCATCAAAAAATAAAAAAGGAACTAGCATGACACTTCATATTGTGGGATGATCAATCCACACAGGTTAATAACTCCTCCGACCAACTAGGGTTTCCAATAAAATGTGCACAAAAAGTAAAACTACCTTATTAGTATGGATATTGTAGATATAGAGTTTGAGTTCACTAATTATTATAATTTTTTTCTTTTATATTAAGCATGAAGAGGGAGATTAAGAATTATACAGAATTGAACAAAATAAATAAATAAAAAGGTAAATTTCTAAAATGGGACGGTGACTCCAGCATGAAAACTGGAATATTAACGGCATTGACAAATTTGGGCCTAGTTTCATGGAAACATCTTCTAATGAGGCAACATATAGAGTGACCAATTGGAAATGGGAGCATGGAGATGACCTTTGAAATTAAGGTCGTCTATGTTGTGTGGTCGTGACCTTGGCATGACTCTTTTTGTTCGGGGGTGTTTGGGAGTGCGGTTGCTGTTGCTTTTCAAAGTGTTTTTCGTGCTGTAATACATCAAAATGATGTTTTTTTATTTTTTAAAAAATTATTTTTGACATCAGCACATCAAAATGATTTAAAAACACCAAACTACGGTCATTTAAAATGAAAAAAAGAAGAAAAAATAGGCCAACCACAACAAACCTGTGGTTTGACAGTAGTGCCAAACGGGCATTTCTTCTTCTTCTTCGTGCTTTTCCAAGGGTGGATGACTTCATTGTTATCTTCCCACCATATCTAGCCAGTTAAGGTATTCTCAACTTGTGTTTCACATGTTAATACCTCGAAAGTATTCTAGAAATCTTCTTAAATCTAATTTGACCATGTTGCATTTTCCCAGGAAGAAACTTATACTGTGATTTTTCAATGTCGAAGCTGCGTGGTCTTGCATATTTGTCCCGGTCAGATGAAGGAAGAATCTTGCTATTTGCTAACCCTGTCGATCAATTTGCGAAATTGTGCGATGCGTGTACGAGGAATTTAGTTGAAATAACAAAGGATGAATAGAATTGAAAAGTAAAAATTATACTGAAAATTTAACATAATTTTATTATATAATAAAGGTAGAAAATAAGAATAAGAAGTTGAAATAACAGATTACCAATAGAACAAAAAGTAAAAATTATAATGAAAATCTAACGTTATTTGTATTTTAAAATCTTGATGTCATAGTTGCATTTACTTGTAGAAAGTATTCTATCAAGTTTCTCTATCTAATTTACCTTATGAGGCAGCTACAATAGTGGACCAATTGGAGATGTGACCATGGAGATGACCTTTACCATTATGGTATTGCTGGCATGTCAGCATCAAGCTGTCTTTGTTACCATTGATGTGGTATGTGATTCTTGCTCTTTTTAGTGTTTATCCTATCGTAAAAATGGAAAAAAATAAAGCATCCAAGTGAGTTTTATTTATCTAGTTGTTGAGGTTTGGATTTTACGTAGTTGCTTAGGTTTGAATTTAATGTTATGTAGGAGACAAATTAAAATTATAAACTAGGATGGAATTGAAATGTGTTATGTGTCTGATTGAAACCCATTAAGTGAAGTGTTTGTCATATTATCAGATGAACTCTGGTGCACAAATTTATGAGTACTTCATAATAGGTTTTGCATTTAACATGTGCGATTTACTTGACCCATCCTCTACTTTCTTTTCTTTTTCCCATAGAAAAAAAAAAGTAACAAAAATGCTGAATTTCTTTGTAGTGGTTCTGTTCAGATGAGCCAAAAGTTGATGGTACAAGGATATTCTGGCCATGAGAAGTATAATGGGGGTCTCGATGTTGCACGCAAGATTACAAGGACTGATGGCATTAGAGGATTTTACAGGGGGTTTGGTCTATCAGTCATGACTTATTCACCATCTAGTGCTGTATGGTGGGCGATGATATTACATTTCTTATTTTTCCATTTATTTAAACATTTATAAATAGCTCAATCAACTTAATCTCCGGGGTGAAAATGATGCGCCTTTCGATTTTTGAACTGAAGTCATTATTTGTTATATCATATTTGAATTGTCTCAGTCATCAATGTCCTCCCCTTTCCTGAAGAGGGTTTCTTAACTACAGTGAAAAGTTTCAAAAAGTTAAGATTAGCGGACTTTAAAGCATTGTAAGGTTAGGAATGGAATTGATGGTATAATGGTTGCTCACTTTTGGGTCATATAATCAAAATCATGTTTATGAACTTGTGCGTTGTCAACCTTTTTCCAATGAAATTGCATGATCTAATATCTCAGTGATATATTATCTGATTCTTTTGAGCAGGCTTTTAGGCCAGGGTACTGATCATGAGGGAGCTGCTCCTAGTGAGTCAACTATAATGCTAGTTCGGGCTACTGGAGGAATTATTGCAGGGGCTACAGCTTCCAGCGTCACAACCCCATTAGATACAATTAAGACTCGCTTACAGGTATTCTACCTCCTTGAAGTTGAAACACTGTCTTGTTTCAGTGTTTTCTTTTTGCTCCTGTTGCATCATGCTTTACGGCTACACGCAAACTGTAAACCAGGGCCTATTTAACCTTCTTAGAAGAATAATCAAAGCATCACAGTGGGTTTTAGATTCAAATTCTCGACCAAACATAAAGACATGGAGCTTTAGTTTCCAGCTGGATGGTTTTGCAGCTGGCTATGCAATTTCATGTTTAATATTTTCTCCATGGCTTTGTAGAATTGGATATTTATCTGCAGTCTTTCTCATCTCCATGACCCTTGTTTTGTCTTATTTCCTTGTACTTTTAGTACATGCACTTGCAATTATAAAGAAAAATGGATCCAATAGCACAAGTGGAACCGGTAACAAATAAAAATTCTCATCTGTTGCAACATAAATAAATGAATATATATATATAACATAAAAATTCTCTTCTTTTTCTATTTATATTTACAAGATACTACTATACCTTTAATTCATTTATATCTAATCCTAAGCCATCAAGGGTATTAATGCCTTTTCCAATTCAAAGTTTCAAAACCCTACAATCCTTATAAAATGTTTGAACATACCGAGATTATCTCCCTACCTTATAAAAGTTTCTTCCTCAAAACTAAATAAAATGTTTGAACATACCGAGATTATAAAAAAGATAAAGATATTCCTCATGCATCTTGTCCTCAAGTTCCTATGTCGCTTCTTCAATTGAATGGCCTTTCCACTTCACCTTCACCGAAGCTATATCTTTCGACCAAAGATTTCTCACTTGTCGGTCCTCTATAGCTTCTAATTGCACCTCATAAGTCACATCATTTCTTAATTCAACTGGATGCGCTTCTGTCACATGAGACGGATCCGATATATACTTCTGTAGCATAGAAACATGAAATACAGGATGTATAGCAGACAAATTTGATGTTAAGGCCAACCTATAAGCAACTGCTCCAATTCTCTCCAAAATCTCATACGGCCCAATAAATCGAGGACTTAACTTGCCTTTCTTTCTAAACCTTGATACTCCTTTGGTTGGTGAGACCTTTAAGAACACACAATCACCCACTGAAAACTCTAAGTCACGCCTCCTTCTATCCACGTAACTTTTATGTGTACTTTGAGCTGTCAGAAGCTTCTTTCTAATTACCTCTATCTTCTCTAAGGTAATCTGGATCAACTCTGGTCCTATTAGCCTTTTCTCACCAACCTCAAACCAACAAACCGGTGATCTACATTTTTGTCCATACAAAGCCTCATAAGGCCCCATCTCTATACTAGCCTCATAACTGTTGCTGTAAGCAAATTCCACTAATGATAGGAACTTACTCCAACCAATCCCAAAATCCATAACACAAGCTCACAACATATCCTCTAAAATCTAAATCGTCCTTTCAAATTGACCATCAGTTTGAGGGTGAAAAGTTGTGCTCAAGTGCACCTTAGTACCCATCGCTTCCTAAAACTTCACCCAAAATTGCGATGTGAATTGTAGATCTCTATCTAAAATTATCGAGATTGGTGTCGCGATGGCGGTTTTTTCACGCTTCGCGCCTCGCCATTCCCCGGGGATTGCGGAGACAACGACGCGTAGTGAAAAATGGAGGGTTTATTTTATAGTTGTAAAAATTACAACTATAATTATTAGGAGTCACCACCTAGTATTAAGGTCACTAGGAACCTATTGGTCCGCGACAGTCTTGGGTAAGGGGACTTGTTGTGCAAGGGGAAGATGTATCACTCCTAGTGCACCCTATCTAAGGCAAGCTGCATTGTTGTTTGATTGTTTTTTTCCTAAGTCATTTTTATCGATGTCTTTTCTAAAGTTTGACATAAATTTCTCTCCATGAGAGAATCTCTACCTCATTAGGAGTTGAAAGACTAACCAAAAGAATTTTACACTGCATTTAAAAAAAACCTTTTTTTAACTATCTGTGAGTGTATTTAACATTGTAATTTTACACTGCGATAATTAAAACAAGATAATCATTAAATTATTTTGACATCTTGGCCAAATGCCAACAGATAATCATAAACCGGTTACGATACCCGATTTTGTTTCAAAATATAAGATGTAACATTTTTTTTATGAAAAATATGATGGAAAAACTTTGGAATTTGGCTATATGCACAAAAACAAACACATTTTTTTTTAAATGCATTTTTTTTGTTTTTGTTTTTTTAAAAAAATTAAAAAAATCAGGCTGGGTCTGGCCTAAGTAAATGGGCCGATCGTGGTGGGCCAAAGGCCCACCACCACTGGGCTGGGCTGGGCTGAGAGCAACCCAACCCAGAGATTTTCTTTCTTTCTAGTTGTTTTTTTTTTTGAAAAAAAAGCAAAAACACAAAACACATGAAATTCACTACACTATTGTTACGTGAATAGTAGCCTGGTTGACCGACCACGAGGAGAGGGTCACCTGATACTACCGCCGGGTAGAGGAAGTCGAGGTGGTTGTCCCTGTGGTGGTAGAGTGGAAAATGGTGGCCCGTGGTGGCCGGAGGAGGCAACAGAAGAGGTTTGGTCTGATGCTGCCGTTTCGCTGTCTCGTTGTTGTGGCGTCACTAGTGCCAAAGAAGAAGGCTGGGAGCTGCTACTGGTGATTCCTCTGTCATGAGGAGAAGCCACCGGTGCTAAGGGAAGGTTGCTGGTGCTCGCTGGAAGGTGCTGCTATTGGAGGAGAGAGTGCGCCGGCTGCTAATGGTTTTTATGAGAGAGAGAGTTGTGGTCAGGGAGAGAGAAAGCTAGGTGTTGGCTGATGGGAGAAAGAAGGGAAAGAAAGGGAGGAGCTGCGATGCGGCAACATGAGGAGAGAGAGCTCTGCCAATGTTGGAGAAGAAGAACCGAGGGAGACAAAGGGGTCGTTGTCAGTGCAAGTTTTTTTTGCACGTCTCCTGTTTCCCCTACGTAAAATTCCTCCAGTTTTTTTCTTTGAGTTAACTGGTCTCTCCCCGTGACTTTCCCCAAAAAATTTCTCCTATGTAAATCCCCCTCTCTTTCTACATAAAACTCTCTCGTTTCCCTCTGTTTTTTGTAGTTTTCAGCCCACCGTTTTTCCAGTTTTCAGCCTCGTTTTTCTTAGTTCCCCCCCCTTCTCAGTTCAATCCCCCACCATTTTATAGGCTCGTTTTTGCAAGTTATAGTATGGTGAGGATGTCCAGAAATGATGCTTAGGAATGGTGTGTTATGGTGAGAGTGGTGCCATGTATTGTGCAGCATGGCTGCTAGAATGGCCAACCATGGCTGTCGACAAAAGTTTGGTTTTTTTTTTAATATCATAAAATTGACTGAAAAAATGGGTGGTTACAAAAAGAGTTTTTTTCACAGGAAGAATGATGTTTTTATCTTTAATTTTGGCTTTCGATTTCACCCGAAAAAGTTTTGTCACCGAAAATTCTGAACTTCTCAATTTAACCCAAATTAGACTTCTAAAATTAATTTCTCACAAATTAATCCCTTAATAAAATTAATTTGACTCATTTAAATTATGATTAAGCTCTTGTACTTAATTATATCCTTCAATTGGGCTCTCAATTAATCTCGAAGTGTTTCGTCACCGAAAAACTCGATTTTTTCAATTTAACCCAAATTAAGCTTCCAAACTTAATTTCTCACCAATTAAGCCCTTAATAAAATTAATTTGACCCATTTAAAGTATAATTAAACTCTTGCGGTTAATTAAATCCTTCAATTGGTCTCTCAATTAATTCTAAAGCATAATTACACTTTAAAGTTGACCGACGATTAAATTGGATTGGCCCATAAAAATATAATTATATCTTTCAACTTAATTTTTATGCATATTTATCCAATAATAAATTATTTTAGCCTTGAATTTGCATTTTCCTTCATTTTTGGGAAAAAAGAGGTACAACCGAGCTTTCGAAAATGTCCAAAATTTCCACCTTGATTTTCTGTTGACACTAGTCCCTTTTATTTTATTTTTGTTATTTTTTGGTATATTTTACGGAATAACCTAGAAATTGGGTTATGACAATTGGCACTGCATGCAATCGTACAATCTCGCTAATAAACAATTCTGCCAACTTCGCATACCCATATGTAATCTTAACCGGTAGGAAATGAGCTGATTTTATCAATCTATCAATAATCACCCATACCGAATCATAACCCTCTTGACTCCTAGGTAATCCAGTCTCAAAGTCCATTGTGATTCTTTCCCACTTCCATTCTGGTATCAACAATGGTTGCAACAATCCATGAGGTTTCTGATGTTCACCCTTTACCCTCTAACACGTTAAACACCTAGAAACAAAGTCTGCTACATCAGCCTTCATCCTATTCCACCAATAACACACTTTAAGATTTTTATACATTTTGGTCGAACCAGGATGCACTGTGTAAACCGTTTGATGTGCCTCTATCATCAGTTCTCTCTTGAGATTATCTACATCAGGTACACAAAGTTTATCCCCAAATCTCAACACATCATTATCACCAATCACAAAATCTGCAGTTTTACCCTACTCAACCTTATTTCTAATCTTGAGTAGTGAATCATCTTTCTTCTAAGTTGCTTTTATCCTCTCAAACAAGTTTGATTTAACTTGAGAGTGAGCAATCATTGCTCTATCTTTGCTAAGGTTAAATTTAACTCCTTTATCCACTAATCCATGCAACTCCCTAATCAAAGGCCTTCGTACCTCTTGAATATGAGCTAGGCTCCCTGATGACTTTCTACTCAAAGCATCGGTAACTATATTTGCCTTGCTTGGGTGATACTGTATAGTACAATCATAATCCTTCAATAGTTCCATCCATCCTGTCGCGACGACGATTTTTCGCGCTTCGCGCCCCGCCATCCCCCGGGTTTGGGGAGACAACGGCGCGCGGTGAAAAATGGAGGGTTGTTTTTATAGCCGTAAAATTTACGACTATAATTATAAGGAGTCGCCATGTAGTATTAAGGTTACTAGGAACCTAGTGGTCTACGAGAGTCTTGGGTAAGGGGACTTGTTGTGCAAGGGGAAGACGCATCACCCCTAGTGCACCCTACCTATGGTAAGCTGCATTGTTGTTTGATTGTTTCTCTTAAGTTTATTTTTTACACTATATTTAAAAAGGAAAAATATATTTTTTCTCCGCGGGTGTACTTTACGATGTAATTTTACATCGCAGTTAAAAACCTTTTTTTTATCACCTACGAATGTACCTTACATTGTAATTTTACATCGTAGTTAAAAATTCTTTTTATCTACAAGTGTACTTTACAATGTAAATTTACACCGCGAAGACTAAAACAAAATAATTATTAAATTATTTTTGACATTTTGGCCGAACGCCAATGGATAATCGTAAACTGGTTACGATATCCAATTTTCGTTTAAAAATATGAAAAAGATGCAATATTTTTTTTACGAAAAATATGCTTGAAAAATCTTGGAATTCGGCCGTATGCACGAAAATACATTATTTGTTTTTTTGTTTTCTTTTTTTTGAAATGTCATTTTATGTTTTATTTTTGTCGTTTTTTTTTGCAACACACGCACCCATTCTGTTTTTCATTATATTTTTTGGTACATTTTACAATTACATAACATTTATAAAAAATAAATAAACATAACAACAAATTAAATACAAACACAACATTCAAAATCATAAAAACAACCCTAGGAGCACTGCTGACAGCCGGAGCCACGCGGGCAGTGGTGGCGCGTCGTCCCACGCGCCACCACCACTGGAACCACGCGCCGCCGCTGGAGAAGAAAAGCAACATCACAGGGTGGTGGATCTGGCTCTTCCCTATCCTTTTCTCGCCGGTAACAGCCACGGTGACCTGCAAAAAGAAACACACATGCAACAACACAAACAATGTTTCAGTTTTAGATCTCAGATCTGTTTGTTCCCCTTCAAATCTCGGGTTCTTGTTTTTTTTTTAGATGGTGGCTAGACTACCGTGGTGGCTGTATGGTGGCCGATCTATTGGCTAGGGGTTGCTGCCGCGGATGACAAAGGAAAGCTGTTTTGGGCGACGGTGATCGGCATTGCTGTTGCCGAGGAAGAAGATGAAGGAGAAGCTAGAGCTGATGAGGCTGCGACCACGGCTGATCGGAGTGCTGGGCTGCAGATCGGAAAAGAGAGTTGGCTGCGGGAAGGAGATGAAGTGAGGGAGTGAGATCGTGGGGAGGGACCGAGAGAAGGCGATGGCTGGCTGGTGAAGGGAAGAGCCGAACGGCCTGAGAAAGAAAAAAAAAATAAAGGTTGAGGCTCGCCGGAGAAAGGCTGAGTCAGTCTCTAGAGAGAGAGAAGGGAAGTGGTGGCTGGCCGGAGAGGGCTGGACGGCAAGGGATGTGGAGATCGGCCGGAGAAGGGGAAAGTCAAGAGATGGGAAGTAAAGAAAAAAATAAAAAGGGGGGCTGCAGCTGGCCCAAAGGGGCTGGCGGCTGCAGCCCCATGGGCAAGAGAAAGAGATGGCCTCCTAGGTTTTTTTTAGGGTTTTTTGTGTAAAGTTTTTTTTCATTTTTTTTTCAATTTTTCAGCCCCTCCCCCCTCTGGTTCTCTAATTTTCCAGCCCTATTTATAAGTGAAAGAGGCATGGTGAGGGTGTCTAGGTATGGGTTTAGGAATGGTGTGGTATGGGGGAGAGTATGGCCAAGCATGCTTTTTTTTTAAAAAAAATAAAGTAGGCTGGAAAAAATGGGGTTCTTATGAAAATAAATTTTCGATGAGAAAAATGATGTTTTTATCTTCAATTTTGGCTTTCGATTTCACTCAGAAAGTTTCGTCGCCGAAAATTACGATCATCTCAAGTTAACCCAAATCAGGCTTTCAAATTTAATTCCTCAGCAATCAAGCCCTTGATAAAATTAATTAAACCCATTTTAAGTATAATTAAGCCCTTGCACTTAATTAAATCCTTCAATTGGGCTCTCAATTAATTCCGAAGATTTTCGTCACCGAAAATTCTGATTTTCTCAATTGAACCTAGATTCGGCTTCAAAACTTAATTTCTCACTAATTAGGCCCTTAATAAAATTAATTTAACCCATTTAAAGTATAATTAAGCTCTTGCACTAAATGAAATCCTTCAATTGGGCTCTTAATTAATTTCGAAGCATAATTACACTTTACATCGGCCGACGATTATATCAAATTGACCCATAAAAATATAATTATGTCTTACGACCTAACTTTTATGCAGATTTATCTAATAATAAATTATCTTCGCCTCGAATCTGCATTTTCCTTCATATTTGGGCAAAAAAGAGGTACGCCCGGGCTTTCGAAAACGTCCAAAACTTCCACATTAATTTTTCTGCCGACACTAGCCCCTTTTATTTTATTTTTGTTATTTTTTGGTATATTTTGTGCAATCACCCAAAAATTGGGTGATGACACATCCCCTTTGCCTCATGTTGCTACCCGAATTTTGACCATTTTATTTTTATGTTTCGGAAAAAAAAGACAAAAAATATAAAAAAGACAAAAAAATATAAAAAAAGACAAAATCCAAAAAATATCTTGGTACGGGAGAAAAATTGAACAAATTGAGAATTTAACAGCCAATGCAGGGTCAAATCGCACAAATTAAAAATCAAGGACCAAATTGGAAGGGCGCGCAAGCTGAGGGCTGATTTTGAATTTCATTTTGGAAAAACTCTATAAATAGAGTGTTAAGCCACAAGAAAAAGGGAATAAAAAAAAAAGAAAAGAGATACATCAAAAACCCTATACTAGAAAACACCCTACCATCTTTTTCTCCCACAAGAGGGGCTACAGCCGTCACGCCCTTTAGGGCTGCTGCAGCCCCCACCCTCTCATTTTTCAGCCCTCATCTTTTCCCTTTCCTCTCCACCTCCCTGCCGGCAACCATGGCCATTTCTCTACAGCCACCAATTCGTTCCAGCCCTCAGCCCCACTCTCACGGTCTCCTCTCTACTGCCTTCTAGCCGGCCCCCACTCTTTTCTTTTCCATTTTTTATCTCTTCATTGGCAGCCCCACAGCCACACAATTGCAGCCCCACCCTCTCAATTTCAATTCCTTATTTTCTCCCTTCTCTTCTCCTGCTCACAAGCCTCCAGCCACAACAGCCACACCCGATCTTCTCACTTTTCTTCCTATTTTTCTCTTCGCTTCTCTCAACCTCGCGAGATCTGAGACCCACCATCGGCCACCGTCATCTGCACTTTGATGTTGTGTTGAGAGTGCTTTGCTTAGATTGGTTCATTTTATGTCCAATGAGGAGTGCGGTGGGAAAAAAAAACTGCCTTCTTTTTGCGACATAATGAGAGAGATGAACAATTCCAAGAGTTTTAGTATTTAAATGTGAAAGCTGATCAACAAAGACAAGTCAAGTTTTATGGAGGATGTTATTATCGGCAGGGTCAGCAATGAATCATTGCGAGTATAAGCCAGATCAATGAGTAGCGGCAATATAGAAATGATTGTTTGAAAAGTCTGAGAAAGGTGTCGCAGTCAATAATTTTCTTATGGAATCTCATCGGCCATCCCTTTGTTTTGGGGTTAACTCATCATTTCAATGAAACATGTGTTTTTCTTGTCTTTTTGTTGTTTTGAAATCAAGAGATGTTTGACATTTTTATTTTTGATAAAATATTTTGATTAAACTCCAACATGCAAAATTGAAGGTTTATCTTTCTTGAAAATTAAAGGTATTTTGATTGCAGAATTGACCCGATTTTTGTTTAAATGACATGATGACCAATACCAAGTGACCAAACAATTTTTGAGCCATACACCGAGTTTTGAACCATATCATAAAACTAAACTTTATTAGTATGCATATTGACTTATGATGGATTTAGTAGTTATTGACCCGTGAATCATGACTCTTGCACATCCAAATCATTACACTAGATGAGGTCAAAATTTATCAATTAAAATCAATTTTTCTTGAAATGATAAAAGGCCATCTTTGTTTATTCCTTCACTATTCTTGAAATGTGTATCCCTTGTTAACCCCAATTTGAGCCTGATATTATATTTTTTTGAAAAAAAAAACCCAACATGGATCACACCCTCACACTGGGGGCAAACACTGGGGGCAAATAAGAGATTTGTAGTTTGAGGATGCAATGACAATATTAGAATCAACAAAAGAGGGGATGTTTAAGAATGAAAACCCGATATTGGAGAACAAGAAAATTGAGGTAGGACATGATAGAAAAACCAAGAGTCGATGCTAAGGACAAGTTCAAAAATAAAAGAAAAAAAAAGAAAAAGTTGAAAAAAAAGAAAAAAAATGAAAAAAAAGAGAGAATATTGAACTATACCATGTCCGTTGGTATCTTCGGTCAAACCTCATGTGAAAAGAAATGTTATAAAGATTATCGAGTCTCCAAGATAGGTTATCCATCAAATGAAGATCTTGCAGAGTGCAACAAGATGGAATAACGTTAGACGACAAATGTTGGTTCGGGTTTAGCATTTTCCTTTTAAGTTTGAAATTGTCAATGAAAGGAATGATATGATTGTAGAGATTCTTAGAGCATTGGTTGGTTAATAAAAATCATGTTAAGATAATTAACGTATTTTTATGTCATCTCTTCTACAAAGACAACAAGAGAAAAGAGTTGACGATTAGCAAATGGTGATCCTTTGTCTTTGAAACCCTTAAACACTTTTTTGAGCCTATGAATATCCTTTTCTTTTATAGCCATGAACCATAGCCTCATTATATGCTTTTAAAAGTCCTCCTTGATCAAGCAAACCATTTTAACTGATAAGTGGTGCTCTCAAAATTGTTAGAGTTTTTCGATAAGGGTTATAATTTCACGAAGTAAATTACAAGTTGTTATGCATATTGATAAAGTGAAGACTGAAAAATGAGACAAATTTTCAATTGAATCTCGGGTCTTTACTCGACACTTTAATTGTTTCAAAATCCCAAATTATCACTTCATCGTGTATCATCAAATTTCATACCCCAAAATCAGAGATTTGAATTGAAACAACAACAAAAAAAAACCATAAAAAGACAATTTCAATCTTACAATGAGTCAATTACTGTTTGCAAAATACAAATATTTACAAGTCTGCATTTATTAAATGTCGTGTGTTGGGTATTTGACCAAATGAATTTGATTTTCAACAAATGACATCTCTTTGATTTTATTGCAATAATTAGACTTTGGATGCACATGATCTTTGAAATCGGTGACTTAATTTCGAAACCAGAAAGATGTATAAATAGAGAAAATATTGACCGGATTTGCAGAATTCTTGACATTGACAATTCTCGGTTACCATCAGAAAGCTCAGCAGTCAGAGGCAACAGTGTGGATCTTGATAGGAATGCAGAAATTTCACATCAACTTGGGGGCAAAGAAACACAAGTAAATAATGATTCAGTGAAATTCATCAATTAGCACCAACAGATTCAACTCAGGGCAGCATTGTTTAGGAGAATATGATGGGTTCGCAATTGAAAAGCATCTTCAAATTCGAAAATATCGGCCGACTCGCGGATTCGATTGTCTCCAAAAAGTGATTATTGCATGGGTGCATTATGATAAATGTTGAAGAGTGTGCAAGCCACCAAGATTGACCGAGGAATAATTTGCTTTGAAGTCAGTCGACTCAAGGTTCAGTTCACCGCATGAATATGGGAGACAGAAAGAACCTCGTAAATGAAAACATTTTAATTCTTTGCATGGACTAAGAAGAATTTGTTCAGAAGAAATTGAGTCTACAATGGAGAGTTTGAAATTGCATGGGCGAGCAGTTGCATCAATTCAAGGTGCAATTCATTACATGAATGTGGATGATTATAGCATTACATCTCTTTTCACGAGCTGAGAGAAATTTATTGATGATACATGGAGTATGCACCGATGAGTTTTGGATGCATTTCTGGATGATTCAATTGATGAAAAACTTCATGACTGATTGACAACCGAAGATGAGATCAGCAATAGCAAGCCTTGCAATTATTGTTAGCAGAACACACGCAAACCAAAAGTGGTTATGGAGAGAATCCAAGAAAATTGATGACTTGTTACACTCCTCCACGATGAATCAAGCAACACCACACTTGGGGGCAATGTCAGACTTGATAAATAATGAGAGCAGAAATCATTGCAGATAGCCCAGAATAAGCAATGTGCTTAAGTTTGGTTGAATGAATGACAACAAAGCTTTGGAGACTATGCAAAGATATCCTACAACAATGGAGCATCAGAGAAAAGGGACCTATATTTCTCAGGTAAGTATGCATGCATCATCATGCATTGCATCCCCATCTACATCATCAATTCCATCTGGGTAGGTCACCCGTTATAATGAGACCCTCACTTCCATCTGTCATCTGGGTAGGTCACCCAGTATAATGAGACCCGCTTCCTCCATCTTCCATCCGGGTAGGTCACCCGTTATAATGAGACCCTCACCTTCATCTGTCATCCGGGTAGGTCACCCGTTATAATGAGACCCTCACCTTCATCTGTCATCCGGGTAGGTCACCCGTTATAATGAGACCCTCACTTCCATCTTCCATCCGGGTGGGTCACCCAGAAAAATGAGACCCGATCTTCCATCCGGGTGGGTCACCCAGAAAAATGAGACCCGATCTTCCATCCGGGTAGGTCACCCAGAAAAATGAGACCCTTCTAACTTGGGTAGGTCACCCAGAAAAATGAGACCCTTCTAACTTCTAACTTGGGTAGGTCACCTAGAAAAATGAGACCCTTTTAACTGCTAACTTGGGTAGGTCACCCAAAAAAATGAGACTCTTCTAACTTCTAACTTGGGTAGGTCACCAAGAAAAATGAGACCCGGGTAGGTCACCCGTCACCATGAGGCCATCTCCACCATTTTTTTTTCTTTACAACACTTACTATTTTAAGTCTTTTACAAGACTTTAATCGTAAGCATTGTAAAGAGGGGGCATCTGTTGCTACCCAAATTTTGACCATTTTATTTTTATGTTTCGAAAAAAAAAGACAAATAATATAAAAAAGACAAAAAATATAAAAAAGGCAAAAAAATATAAACAAAGACAAAATCCAAAAAATATCTTGGTACAGGAGCAAAATTGAACAAATTGAGAATTTAACAGCCAATGCAGGGTCAAATCGCAAAAATTAAAAATCAAGGACCAAATTGGAAGGGCGCGCAAGCTGAGGGCTGATTTTGAATTTTATTTTGGAAAAACTCTATAAATAGAGTGTTAAGCCACAAGAAAAAGGGAATAAAAAAAAAAAAGATACATCAAAAACCCTATACTAGAAAACACCCTACCATCTTTTTCTCCCACAAGAGGGGCTGCAGCCGTCACGCCCTTTAGGGCTGCTGTAGCCCCCACCCTCTCATTTTTCAGCCCCCATCTTTTCCCTTTCCTCTCCACCTCCCTACCGGCAACCATGACCATTTCTCTACAGCCACCAATTCGTTCCAGCCCTCAGCCCCACTCTCACGGTCTCCTCTCTACTGCCTTCTAGCCGGCCCCCACTCTTTTCTTTTCCATTTTTTATCTCTTCATTGGCAGCCCCACAGCCACACAACTGCAGCCCCACCCTCTCAATTTCAATTCCTTATTTTCTCCCTTCTCTTCCCCTGCTCACAAGCCTCCAGCCACAGCAGCCACACCCAATCTTCTCACTTTTCTTCCCATTTTTCTCTTCGCTTCTCTCAACCTCGCGAGATCTGAGACCCACCATCGGCCACCGTCATCTGCAACCGCCGTAGCCCCACGTCCACAGCCTCTTTCTCTTCTCGGCAGCAACATCTCCGACCAGCTCTTTCCCTTCTCAATCTTATCCACGGCAGTCCAACTGCCCCTTTTGAAGAAGAACACGAGCCAAGATTGGAAAAAGGAGAAGAGCAGATCTGAAGAAAAACCGAAATTGACTTGTGTGTTTGTTTGTTTATGTCCACAGATCATCTAGAAACAGCCCCTTCGCCGGCGAGAAGATGAAGAAGAAGAAATCAGAGGAAGAAGAAGAACAGACCGAGAGGAGAACAACCCAGCTGGCCTTGATTGCGTTTGTGTTTGCTTTGTCTGTGTTTGCAGGTCACGCGGAGGCCATTGCCGGCAAGAGGAAGAAGAGAAGGAGCAAATCTGCTGCCCCCTTGTTTTTTTACTGTTCACCGACGGCACGTGAAACCATGCGCTGCTAGTGGCGGTGCGCGTGAACAGATGCGCCACCAATGTCCCATGCTGCCACTGTTCGAGAACTGCCTCCTGAGGCCATTTATGTAATTTTCTTTATATTTGTGTATTTATTTAAATTGTTATTGTATTTTAATTATTATTTGTAAAATGTAAATGAAAAATACAATGTGTGTGTGAGTTTTATTTTTCAGTTATAAAAAAGTGATGAAAAAGAAATGAAGAAAAAGAGAATGTGTGTGTGTTGTGTTGTGTTTTATATTTTCATTTATTTATGTTGTTTTGTTGAAGAAAAAGGAATATAAAGTAATATATGAAAATGTGTTTTCATTTGCAACGGCCAAAGCATTTTTCAAAATATATTCTAGATTTAATAACAAGTTTATTAAATCTTGTAAATTTGGCTAATATTAAAACAAGTCGCAAAATTAATTCATGGGAATTAATGATTAATTTTAGGTAGTAATTGCCGGGTTTACACGTAGGTTAACATTTACATATTCGGGAATAACCACTAAAATTGTCAGAATTATTCTGAGCGGTGGTCGATTTCTTTTATGGATCGGTCAACCATGAAATTAATTCATGAGGATTAATGGTTAATTTCAGGTGGTAAATGAAGAAACTACAAGTAGGCTAGCATTTGCATATCTAGAAATAATCAATAAAATTCACAGAATTATTTTGAGCGATGACCGATTTCTTTCGCAATCGGAACATTTTATTTATTTATTTATTTATTTCGAATAAATATAACCCGTCGAAGCATTCAAAATCACATCAAGGTAAACAATGCAGCTTACCTCAGGTAAGGCGTGCGAGGGGTGCTAATACCTTCCCTCTACGAAACTAGTCCCCTACCTCGAATCTCTGACTAGACCAGTGCAAATCGGGTGATCCTAGCGACCCTCAACAGCAAGGTGGTGACTCCTCAAAGACTCCATTGCGAGACACCAAAAAGACCCCCTCGATGGGGGACGCCGTGCTCTCCATTTTTTAGGGTGTGAACACCTCATATTCAGATCTCTCTGCTGAAAGATATACTTCAAACTTTTATGATCCGTAAAGATCTCGCAAGTTTCACCATATAGGTAATGCCTCCAAATCTTCAAAGCAAAAACTATAGTTGCCATCTCTATATCATGTTTAGGGTAGTTGTGTTCATGCTTCTTCAGCTGTCGCGAAGCATAAGCAATAACCTTGCGATGTTGCATTAAAATGCATCCTAACCCTACTCTCGATGCATCACAATAAACTTTGTAACCACTACAACCTAATGGTACTGTTAAAATAGGAGTTGTAGTCAATCTTTGCTTTAATTCCAAGAAACTTTTCTCACAAGCTTCAGACCACTGAAACTTAATATTTTTCTGTGTTAGCTTAGTGGTGCAGAAATCCGAGAAAAGTTCTCTACAAACCTTATATAGTATCCAACCAAACCCAAGAAACTTCTAATTTCTGTTGTCGAAGTAGGCCTAAGCCATTGCTTTATTGCTTCAATCTTTTGAGGATCAACCTCAATCCCATTCCTTGATACTACATGTCCAAGAAATGCTACACTCTCCAGCTAGAACTCACATTTTGAGAATTTACCATACAATTGATGATCTCTCAGAGTTTGAAGCACTATCCTTAAATATTGTTCATGCTCCTCTCTAGACTTTGAATACACCAAAATATCATCAATAAAAACTATCACAAATTGATCACTAAACTATATAAACACCCTGTTCATCAAATCCATAAAAGTTGGTGGCACATTTGTTAATCCAAAAGACATTACTAAGAACTCATAATGACCATACCGAGTTCTAAAGGCTGTTTTTGGGATGTCTTCCTTCCTTACCCTCAACTGATTATACCCAGATCGAAGATCGATCTTAGAAAAGAATTGAGCTCCCTGTAACTGATCAAACAAATTATCTATACAAGGGAGTGGGTATCTATTTCAAATCATCACTCGAATTAATTGTCTATAATCTATACATAATATCAATGACCCATCTTTCTTCTTCACAAACAACACTGGAGCTCCCCAAGGAGATACACTTGGCTGAATAAACTTTTTATTTAATAAATCCTGTAGTTGTTCTTCAGCTCTCTCAACTCTGCTGGTGTCATTCTATATGGTGCCATTGATATTGGTTTGGCACCCGAAACCAAATCAATACAAAACTCAATCTCCCTATACGGAGGCAATCTAGGTAACTCATCAGGAAATACATCGATAAAATCCTTAGCTATAGGGACTTGGTCTAACTAGGAAATTTCCTTATCTACATCCACTATGTATGCTAGGTAACCCTGTATACCTTTTCATGTCATTCTCCTCGAGATAGTCGACAAAATAATTGATGAAGACACAATCTTATCTCCTTGAAACACTAACCTTGTTTCTCCACCTAAATCAAACACTACCTCCTTACCCCAATAATTTACCAAAGGCCTATGCTTTGACAACCAATCCATTCCCAAAATGACATCAAAATCAACCATATCTAAAACATTCAAGTCTCTCATAAGGATTTTACCTCCAATTTCTATTTCACAATTTTGATACACATACTTCACCAATATTGATTCATCCAAAGGAGTAGAAACTGAAATGAAGGATCCTAATAGAGTTGGTTGCCTATCTAACCTTACGGTAAAATATAGTTACACAAATGAATGGGTGGCACCGATATCAAACAGAACTTTTGCTTCAAAAGAGCAAACAAGAATAATACATGAGACAGTTGTGTTGGATGTCTGAGTGTCCTGTTGAGTCAAGGCAAAGACTCTAGCATGTCCCTGACCATGTTGCATCTGACCTCTATCACCTGCACCATGGCCTCTCTGACCACGACCACCGAAACCTCTACCACCATGAGTGTCCTGTTGAGTCAAGGCAAAGACTCTAGCATTTGCTTAATGCTTGCTGAATTTGTTCCCTTTTGGATTGTAGATTCAGGAGCAACCAACCACATAGCAAGAGATCGAATTGCCTTTGTGGAATTTCATCAAATTCCAAAGGGAAGTAGATACATATACATGGGGAATAATACTTCCACTGCAGTGCTTAGGATCAATACCTACAAACTAGATTTGCAGGGAGTCTTCATGATATACTCTACGCTCCAGAAGTTTGACAAAATCTTGTATCTGTTCTTACTTTGCTCCAATTGGGATTTAAAATTATATTTGTTGATTGTTGTGTAAAAATATATCTGGATAATATTTTCTATGGTTCTAGCTTTGTATTACATGGTTTTATGGTGTTAGACACCATTAATATATCTATTAATAATGATGCATCAATTTATGTTGTTCAAAATTCCATCACTATTAAAGATATTAATATCATAACTTGGCATGCTAGATTAGGACACATTGGGCAAGATTGATTAAATAGATTAGCAGGAGTCGGTCTTTTAGGATCACTATCCAAAGTGGAATTGCCCATGTGTGAGCATTGTCTTGTTGAAAAAGCAACTAGATTACCATTTGGCAAAGCTAAAAGAGCTAGTAGTCCATTACAACTTATTCATTCGAACATTTGTGGCCCAATGAATGTGAGGGCAAGACATGGAGGAAATTACTTCATTATATTTATAGATGATTTCACATGGTTTGTTCATGTTTATTTGATCTCCCATAAGTATGAAGCATCAGATTGCTTCATTCGATACACAAAGATGGTGGAAAATAATTTAAGTACCAAGATCAAAACTTTAAGAACAAATTGAGGACATGAATACTTGTCTGAACAGTTCAAAAGTTTTTATGGTGAAAAAGGTATAGCTAGACAAATAACTATTCCTTATACTCCACAACAAAATAGAATGTTGTTTGACATGTTAGGTCAATGATGGCGCAAGCTAACTTACCAATTTCCTTTTGGGGAGATGCATTGTTAACTACTGCTTACATTCTTAATTGTGTGCCCTGTAAATCTATCCCATCCACCCCATTTGAATTATGGAATGGAATCAAACCTAATCTAGGTTATTTCCATCCATGGGGGTGTGCGACTTATATTCACAATACTTCTCATGAATAAGGGAAACTTAGTCCTAGGGTGAAGAGGTGTATATTTATACGCTATTCTAAATATCCCAAAGGATTTGTATTTATTGGTGAAAAAGCTGGTGGAAAAGTGACAGAGATTGAGTCATGTGATGTTGTATTCTTAGAAGAGATTTTTCCAAAAACAAGTGAGGTTAAACTAGATTTTCAATTATATGAAATGGAAAATCTAGACAATGGTACAACAAGCCATCTAGGAGAGGATTTACATGAAACTAGTAATCCTCCTAGTAATTGTGGGAGTTATATTTTGTCTATTCCTACTTTCATGGAGTAAGATCATGAGCAATCTCACCCTTGTAGAAGCATTCATGAACCAATTCCTCGTCATCAATTTGAGGTTGAAAGGGAAACGTTCATAATTGCTCCACAAGATCATGAAGAGCCACAAACATTAAGTGATGCTTTATCTAGCCACAAAGCCAAAGAATGGATTCAAGCTATGAAAGAAGAAATAGAGTCGATGAAAACTAATCAAGTCTCGGACTTGGTTGAACTATCATCAGGACAACGATCCATTGAAAATAAATGGGTTTTTAAAATTAAACGTAAGGCGGATGAGTCAATAGAATGCTATAAGGCTCGACTAGTAGTGAAAGGCTATTTTCAAGAAGAGGGAATTGATTATAAAGAGACATTCTCAGCAGTTATGAGAATTACTTTAGTTCTTCTTATTTTAGCTATAGTCGCATATATGGACCTAGAGTTATATCAAATGGATGTTAAAACTGTGTTTCTCAATGGAGAATTAGAGGAGGAGATCTATATGGATCAACCTTTAGGATTTAAGACTAAAGGATAAGAGCGCAAAGTTTGCAAGCTTAATAGATCTATATATGATCTTAAACAAGCCTTTAGACAATGGAATATCAAGTTTCATCAAGTTATCCTGAAGGATGGTTTTGCAATAATGGAAGAAGATCACTGTGTATATTTAAAATGTTCTAACAATAGTTTTGTAATATTTTCCTTATATGTTGATGATATTTTAATAGCTGGAAACAACAAAGAGATGATTGATGCTATCGAAAGGTGATTATCATCAAAATTTGACATGAAAGACATGGGAGAGGCCAACTTTGTTCTTGGTGTGAAAATCATTAGAGATCATACTAAAAGGTTTTTGGGTTTAACTCAAGAGACTTATATCAGAAAGATGTTAGAGCACTATCACATATAAGACAGTATACTAATGGACACCCCTGTTGATAAAAGTTTGAGCCTAAGAAGTGATATGTGTCCCAAGACTCTAAAAGAAAAAGAAAAAGTATCTAGAGTACCTTATGCTAGTGTTGATGGTAGTTTGATGTATGCAATGATATGCACACATCCTGACATATGTTATACTGTTGAAATGGTAAGCCGATATCAGTCAAATCCTGGTTAGAGCATTGGATGGTAGTCAAAAGTATTCTATGATATCTGTAAGGAACTTCAAATTATATGCTATTTTACCAAGGATAGAAAGATTTACGATTGATTGGTTACTTTGATGTTGATTGGGGAGGAGATATAGATCAATCTAAATCAACTTCAGGATGTGCTTTCTTGCTTAATGATAGTGTAATACTATGGAGGAGCAAGAAACAATCCTGCATAGCCTTATCTTCCATGTAAGTTGAGTATGTAGCTTGTTGTGTAGCAATACAAGATGCTGTTTGGTTAAAAAAATTTCTTGGATCATTTGAAATTTGTCAAATCAGCATCAAATCCAGTGACAATTTATTGTGATAACTCTGCTGTAATAGTTATGGCCAAAGATCCAAAATACCATGGAAAGACTAAACACATCAAGATGAGATATCACTACATTAGAAAAGCAATTAATGACCATGATGTGATCCTAAAACACATTTCTACAAATTCTATGGTTGCAGATCCACTCACAAAACCAATAGCAAGAGATCAATTTATTAGACATGTGAAATCCCTTGGTTTGTGTAGAATGTAATTAAGTAATGAATAAATGTTATTTGGATATCATTTTATTCATTACTTGTTTATGGATATATTAAGTATCGTATAGTATAATTTGTTAAAGTATGTTGATAGACTAAGATTGGCTCACTCACATTCGCAATCGACTATAACATTTGTAAGGTGCGTAGAGATGAGACTAATTGAGTTTTAATGTTCAAAAAGAGATTGGACATAGTGGGAGCGATTTTAACTCAAAATGATTATTAAAAAGTTGCCTAGGTTGGAACCAAGATGAGGTTCTTAAATAAAAGAATCAACATGAATGAATTCCCACCATTCATGTGTCTATTATGATTGAAGCCGAGTATAAAATTATTCATTTGTCAATAATGATGAGGAGCAAATGAGAATTTCTTATTTGAAGTCTTTGTTTTTAGCGACAAGACTAAGACTCGTATAGTATATTTTCTCTAACAAGGAGAGCAACGATATACACTTTTTATCTTTGGAAAAGGAAAAGAGTATGCTCCACTATAACATGTACTTCAAACTACATGTGTTAATGACCATTACAGGAATAAAGAATGGATCCCTGCTTCTTTATTATGTATGTCTTAGAGATCAAACCTAAGATCTCAAAATCTTACCCTTTGTGACTTTTGAATATATCATAAGATGATGAATAAATGATCACTACTTTAGGAGTATATCCTATGATCATGGAATGATTCAACTTGAAGGAATACTCTTAGAAAAGCAAGTTAATTCAGATCTAAGTGATATGAGAGTGAAAGAAAAGGTAATTTTAGTTCTACACATGTTACTTGTATTCACCGGTCGGGATCATATCATTTGAATAAATTTGATATGATTTAGAATATATATAATTGTCATGATGAATTGAGTATGAAATTCTCGAGGGATTGAATTGTACTCATTCATGTGTAAGTAAAAGTGCTTGGAAGATATTAGTACACTCTAAGGAATAATTAATCATAAAGTAGATGTCTCCTATATGACCTATATTAGGTTTATATAGATTGAAACTCCTTTCTCTGTGTGTTTCAGGTCGCACGGTCCGTTCATGAAGTATGAAATTTATGTGCAAGTTTGAAAAAAAATGTATTGGATAAATTTAGCCCTTCATGGGCATGTGGGAGATGTTGGTTATTGGATTTGGCTTGGTTCGTCCATAAGGGATGAACCCGATCTAATTATCTAGAGGTGTGGTTTGGCTTGGTTCGCCCATGAGGGATGAACCCAGTTTATTTATCTAGAAGTGTTACTTATTGGTAACTGCTAGCTAACTGCTAAGTAACTACTCCTCTCTATATATAAATATAGACTTCCCTCTCCATGTTGAGAGAAGTTTTTCCATATTCGAATATAGTTCTTTCTCTCAATACTTTACATTAAATTTGATAAGATCTATAAAGATGTTCGTATTGTGAAACATCACTTTGGTTCTAGTAATCGAAGTGGTCCTGAAGCAATTGATCCAGGAACAAGGAAATAGAATATCACAAGCAAGTTTTCCTAATAGATTCTATAACAACAATATAATGGACATACGCAGAACACAAGCTACAGGTTTCTTCAGTGGCACCAGGTCCACATTAAGAAATGAATTCAATCTCATCTTCCCTTTGGGTCAATTATTTCAGAAAACACACCCTCTGACCTTGCTCTTTGGACTGGATCACTAAGAGAGACACTCCCTGCATCAGTGCTAAATGTGCTCCTAGAATGTGACTCGGCTCCACTAAACATGTCATCTTCATCACTGGCCATGACACTTCGATGTGATGATAATGAGCTTTTATTTTTAATGCTGATTCCATCTTCACTGTTGGGGTTTTTCTCAGCAGTTTGTTGAAGCTGCAACGCAAATTCAAGGCCCCAAACCACATCACCCATATTAGGGCGTTCAATTCCTTGACCATGTAAGCAACTGCTCGCAATCTCTGCAAACTTATTTATAGAGACAGGGGCAACCTCGCCCTTTAAATGTGGATCCACGATCTGATCAAGGGTTCCTCTTTGGTAACACTTTCGTCCCCAGTCAGCTAAGCTTGCTTGCTCTTCCGGTAAACTTGCAATCACTGGTGGCCTTGCACATAGCACCTCAAACAAAACCACACCGAATGAATAGACATCAGATTTCTCTGTTAGGTGTTGCCTACGGTAGTACTCTGGATCCACATATCCAAAGCTACCTCTAACTACGGTGCTAACATGGGTTTGGGATGTACTAGTGGGACCCAATTTGGACAGCCCAAAATCTGAAACCTTAGCCACCAAATTCTCATCTAACAATATGTTTGTTGACTTCACATCACGATGAATAATTGTGTGCTTTGCTCCTGAATGCAGATAATGCAACCCTTTTGCAGCACCAATACATATTTCTAGCCTTTGCTTCCATGGAAGAGGAGAGCTCTTTGTTTTGTATAGATGTTCTCTAAGGGTGCCTCTTGACATGTAATCGTATACAAGGATCATCTCTCCATGATCATCACAGTATCCGATCAGTGACACTAGATGGAGGTGGCGAAGATTGGATAACATCTTAATCTCTGTCTGGAACTCACGTGTCCCTTGCTTCGATGATGAATCTAGTCGTTTGATGGCTACTGCGATGGAACCGTATTCAATGTATCCTTTATACACAGTACCGAATCCCCCTGAACCAATAATATTTTGATCATCGAAGTTTCTTGTTGCTTCTTTGACTTCGACTAATGTAAACCGTCGGCAAAGATCAGTAGGCAGTGATGAAGAGATTGTAGTTGTGGACCTAGATGTTTCTGATAATAGAGTCCTGGTGGATTTTTCCTCACTCTTGCTTGAGTCTTTGACTCTCTCCTGCTTGAAAGCAAAGAAATAAACAATAAGAGAGCAAGCGATTACTGCACCTATGGAACCTCCAACTATGCCTATAACATGAAGTATTGATGATCTTTTGCCCGTTCTTCTCTCTTGTAGACTTGAATTTTGCTCTGCTGGTGGAGGAGCCACTGCTGGTTCAGGGTTGAGTCCTGCAAGATTTCCATCTGTTGTATTCAGCTTGAATATTTCCAAGCCATTCAAGATTGCATCAGCATAACGAGGTTTCGATTCCATGTTAGGGTGTAGTGCGAGCCACAAGTCCTGCTTGCTCTGGCTCCCTTGAGGGACCAGGACGATGTAGTCTTTGTAAACTGGAATACCGTTACCACCGCTCATATGGATCACATCTGCATCATACTGTGCTGTTTGGTTGTTGATGTATATTAAAAATACCTGATCATTTTCATATTGGACCTCCAGTCGAGTCTCACAAAAGTGGAGTCTAAGGAGATAATGGAAACCAGCATCAACTGGGAAGAGCCACGTGAGATTGTAATTCATGTTATCATGTGGTTCAGGACCCATTGAACGCATAGTACTATATACCATGACAGGTGCGGAGTAGGCTGGTGTTTCGGCTGTGTACTTTATCCTAACGCCAGGGAGATATGGAGTGTTTCCATTTGATACAAAGAGATACTCTAAATCTTGATTCCATGTCCTGTACATGCCAGTATCTTCTATGCTGTTGATATCTTCCCCCCCAACATTCAGTCGATAAACTGTCTCAAGCGCAGTTGTGTTATCCAGATAGAAGAAATCAGAGCCCACATAGGTCGGTGGATTATCATTGCCACGAACATAAAAGCTGTCTGGCATTGAAACGATTTCGATACCATTAATGAAGGCAAAAGATGATGGAGACGGACTGAAAGTTAATTCAAACTTCTGGTTGTCCCACAGGGTGATGATGAACTCTTTGGTGAAGTATTTAATTGGAGGTGTTATAGCAGAAACTGTAAGAGAGGCACTAAAGTTGTTCAGTAGATTGTAGTTATTGGCACTGACCGAAAAATAGGATTTGGATATGTCAAGATTTGAGTAAACAGCTGGATAAAAGTAGAGGCGCACAAATTTTGGGCCAGGCAGGAGTGGAAATGTGTAAGTGAATTTAGAATGAAAAATTCGGGCTGTCATGTATGGGACTTGTTTGACAGAGGGGTCTTGAGTGGAGGCATTAAACACAGATGAGGCTTCTGGGGGGTTAGAAACAGCAAACTTAGACTGAGAATCACCATCCCATCTGCGCCCATCTAGAGATGACAAATTAGAGGATGCGCCACAGTTAAGGAGTATTGGATCGGTGGGACTGTATGGCAGCAAGTAATCTTCAGTAGCGGTAACATGGAGGAAGAGATGGAGGGCAGGGAGAAGGTAGAGAGAGATGAAGATGAACATTATGCTGTTTCTTTTGTGGAATAAACTGGAGTAAGAAAACTATGCATTAAATGGTAAGATTACTGGTGTTTTGAAGGGAAGAGGATCAATGGTGTTTTACAGTAGAATTTTTGCTCAAGTTGAGAATAATCCAATCATATATTTGAAGCCTGGCGGAGAAGAAAATTCGACGATATGGCTATTGGGACAGACTGGTCGCTGTACTCTCCAGTAAAGAGGCCATGAATAATCTAATTTCGACCACACTAGTTGCCATTTTGTTGATATTAGTATTGGCGTGAAAGTACTTGGTTTCTATGCAACTTATTTTGCTTCTCTTTTGTCCATTAAGATCACACATTTCACCGTTTGCCATGTTAAAAAATAATATAAATTATATTATAGACCTTCACGTAACAGTTTAAGCTGTTAGGTGAGATAGTTCCTTAACATGGTATCAGAGCCTTGTTAACCCAGCGGTCACGAGTTCAAATCTCACCATTCTCATTCTATTTGATAAAAATCAACTACAAAGTAGTGTAAGTCTGTATAAGTTTCAAGTTTAAGGGGCTTTCATTTGAGTGTGTGTATTAGAAAATAATATAAATCATATTTTGGCGCCTCACCTAATAGCTTAAACTTTTAGGTAAGATGATTACTTAACATGACCTACTTAATGAGTTTCTTCATTTGGGTTTTATCATGTACTTGCATTTGTATTTAGCTCACTTTCAGAAACTCGGAAGACGATTCTCCCCCGTTGCTCTCGAGTACTAGGACAATCAGTTTGCCAAGTTTTCATATTTATGATCGGCATATAGAAAAGGTCTTCATTTAAAGTTCTATGAATATACAAACTCAAACTTACATACAAACTCATTATTTAAATAACTTAATTAGAATTCAATACAACACTAATAATAAAACTAATTTCATAATATATTTTGATTGTCTTCATATAAGAGTTAAACACAAACTTTTAAAACTGCATAGCACTAACTAGACATAAGAAAAAAGTATCGATTACATTCTAAAGAGGAGGTTTTGAAGGTACAATAAAAGTGACCTGCTAACAAGTTACAGGTCTGAAAAGATCAATAATAAGAGGGCATTTTAACAACTGAGTGAATAGATAATGTTTCATATACATATATGAGATAATACAACAATGAGAAATATGTTGAAAAATATGACTTCCAGTTCTTATAGGAAAATTCTCGAATAGGTTATAACGAGAATATTATAAGAGAAGGCTCATCAAAAAATAAAAAAGGAACTAGCATGACACTTCATATTGTGGGATGATCAATCCACACAGGTTAATAACTCCTCCGACCAACTAGGATTTCCAATACAATGTGCACAAAAAGTAAAACTACCTTATTAGTATGGATATTGTAGATATAGAGTTTGAGTTCACTAATTATTATAATTTTTTTCTTTTATATTAAGCATAAAGAAGGAGATAAAGGGAGATTAAGAATTATACAGAATTGAACAAAATAAATAAATAAAAAGGTAAATTTCTAAAATGGGATGCCGACTTCAACATGAAAACTGGAATATTAACGGCATTAACAAATTTGGGCCCAGTTTCATGGAAACATCTTCTAATGAGGCAACATATAGAGTGACCAATTGGAAATGGGAGCATGGAGATGACCTTTGAAATTAAGGTCGTCTATGTTGTGTGGTCGTGACCTTGGCATGACTCTTTTTGTTCGGGGGTGTTTGGGAGTGCAGTTGGTGTTGCTTTTCAAAGTGTTTTTCGTGCTGAAATACATCAAAATGATTTTTTTTATTTTTTAAAAAATCATTTTTGACATCAGCACATCAAAATGATCTAAAAACACCAAACCGCAATCATTTAAAATGAAAAAAAAGAGAAAAAAATGGGTCAACCGCAACAAACCTGCGGTTTGACAGCAGTGCCAAATAGGCATTTCTTCTTCTTCTTCCTGCTTTTCCAAGGGTGGATGACTTCATTGTTATCTTCCCACCATATCTAGCCAGTTAAGGTATTCTCAACTTGTGTTTCACATGTTAATACCTCGAAAGTATTCTAGAAATCTTCTTAATTTAATTTAACCTAAAATACAATATTTAATCTGTTTAAAAACTCAAAATTAGAAACATAAAAGCATGAGACTATTTTTCTTTTCTAGCGAGAAGAAAAATTCAAACTACCTCCATCAAACTCTTGTTCGCAAGACAAATCCTTTGATAACAAGGTTTTCTTTCTGTAAGAATATACCTTACCAAACTCTTTCTATCTCTTCCTGTTTTTCAATGATTTTTTTTCTCAACACTTAATGTCTGAATCATGAAAAAATATCGTAATATAAAATTATAAAACTTCTTCAATTAAATATGGATAAATTAAAACTTCAAAGACCAAATTGAAGTTTTATGTTTTTTTAAATTAAGAGTTTTTTTTCTTGTTTTTTCAATTTTTTTTTTTCATTTCTTAAGACAAGTCGAGCATGCAAAGAGAAGCAAATCCCAACAAATAAAATCTTGATAATAAGATGTGCGAGGATGTGAGGATGAAAATATAAAAAAACATATATAAAGATCAATTTTTGTAAAACAAACAAAAACTAACATTGATCCATGGTGAAAGTAGAGGAAATGAACATAAACCCGTATAGATGTACCACATTGATTTTTTATGTGTTCTGAATTGTAGTTTCGGATGAATTTCAATTGTGAATATATCGAAATAAATTTTCAATTACTAGACTAAAATTATTTAAAAATGATGTTATTTATAAAAAAAGGACCACGAAAACAAATACTAAAAAAATGTTCATAGGTAATAATTGATTTGCCAAAGGACTACATGATTACGTCCCTCTCGTAATAATATCATAGATTTTATCAGCACTTTTGTTCTTTTCCCAATAATAATCCAAAATGGCTACTATTCATGATGGAAATGAATAGTAGTTGATGGAAATGTAGCAAAGATGATGAAGACAAACACTAATGGTGAAAGTCGGTATGTGACTGTATGTGTATGATAACGTGAATAATGTTATTTTAATAAATATTTTTTTATTTAAAAATGTATTAAAACGAAATAAAATATTCATAATTCTCTGTTGACTGGTATATTGACCTCTTCCGTGTTGTATTTTCCCAGGAAGAAACTTATACTGTGATTTTTCAATGTCGAAGCTGCGTGGTCTTGCATATTTGTCCCGGTCAGATGAAGGAAGAATCTTGCTATTTGCTAACCCTGTCGATCAATTTGCGAAATTGTGAGATGCGTGTACGAGGAATTTAGTTGAAATAACAAAGGATGAATAGAATTGAAAAGTAAAAATTATACTGAAAATTTAACATAATTTTATTATATAATAAAGGTAGAAAATACGAATAAGAAGTTGAAATAACAGATTACCAATAGAACTAAAAGTAAAAATTATAATGAAAATCTAACGTTATTTGTAATTTAAAATCTTGATATCATATTTGCATTTACTTGTAGAAACTATCCTATCAAGTTTCTCTATCTAATTCACCTTATGGGGCAGCTAAAAGAGTGGACCAATTGGAGATGGGACCATGGAGATGTCCTCCCCTATCATGAGGAGGGTTTCTTAACTACAGTGAAAAGTTTCAAAAGTTAAGATTAGCGGACTTTAAAACATTGTAAGGTTAGGAATGGAATTGATTGCATAATGGTTGCTCAATTTTGGGTTTGGAGCACACCAAGTGGTATGCTGCATACATGCACGCAAGTATGAAAGTAAGAGCAGACTGTTTCAGGGTCTTATAGGTTGAATGGCTGTAATCAAAATCATGTTTATGAACTTGTGTGTTGTCAACCTTTTTCCAATGAAATTGCATGATCTAATATCTCAGTGATTTATTATCTGATTCTTTTCAGCAGGCTTTTATGCCAGGGTACTGATCATGAGGGAGCTGATCCTAGTGAGTCAACTATAATGCTAGTTCGGGCTACTGGAGGAATTATTGCAGGGGCTACAGCTTCCAGCATCACAACCCCATTAGATACAATTAAGACTCGCTTACAGGTATTCTACCTACTTGAAGTTGAAACACTGTCTTGTTTCAGTGTTTTCTTTTTGCTCCTGTTGCATCATGTTTTACGGCTACACACAAACTGTAAACCAGCGCCTATTTAACCTTCTTAGAAGAATAATCAAAGCATCACAGTGGGTTTTAGATTCAAATACTCGACCAAACATAAAGACATGGAGCTTTAGTTTCCAGCTGGATGGTTTTGCAGCTGGCTATGCAATTTCATGTTTAATATTTTCTCCATGGCTTTGTAGAATTGAATATTTATCTGCAGTCTTTCTCATCTCCATGGCCCTCGTTTTGTCATATTTCCTTGTACTTTTAGTACATCCACTTGCAATTATAAAGAAAAATGGATCCAATAGCACAAGTGGAACCGGTAACAAATAAAAATTCTCATCTGTTGCAACATAAATAAATGAATATATATATATATATATATATATATATATATATATATATATAACATAAAAATTCTCTTCTTTTTCTATTTATATTTACAAGATACTACTATACCTTTAATTCATTTATATCTAATCCTAAGCCATCAAGGGTATTAATGCCATTTCCTATTCAAAGTTTCAAAACCCTACAATCCTTATAAAATGTTTGAACATACCGATATTATCTCCCTACCTTATAAAAGTTTCTTCCTCAAAACTAAATAAAATGTTTGAACATACCGAGATTATCAAAAAGATAAGGATATTCCTCACGCATCTTGTCGTCAAGTTCCTATGTCGCTTCTTCAATTGAATGACCTTTCCACTTCACCTTCACTGAAGCTATATCCTTCAACCAAAGCTTTCTCACTTGTTGGTCCACTATAGCTTCTAATTGCACCTCATAAGTCACATCATTTCTTAATTCAACTGGATGCGCTTCTATCACATGAGATGGATCCGATATATACTTTCATAGCATATAAACATGAAATACAGGATGTATAGCAGACAAATTTGATGGTAAGGCCAACCTATAAGCAACTGCTCCAATTCTCTCCAAAATCTCATACGGCCCAATAAATCAATGACTTAACTTGCCTTTCTTTCTAAACCTTAATACTCCTTTGGTTGGTGAGACCTTTAAGAACACACAATCACCCACTGAAAACTCTAAGTCACGCCTCCTTCTATCCACATAACTTTTATGTCTACTTTGAGCTGTTAGAAGCTTCTTTCTAATTACCTCTATCTTCTTTAAGGTAATCTGGATCAACTCTGGTCCTATTAGCCTTTTCTCACCAACCTCAAACCAACAAACCGGTGATCTACATTTTTGTCCATACAAAGCCTCATAAGGCCCCATCTCTATACTAGCCTGATAACTGTTGTTGTAAGCAAATTCCACTAATGATAGGAACTTACTCCAACCAATCCCAAAATCCATAACACAAGCTCGCAACATATCCTCTAAAATCTAAATAGTCCTTTCAAATTGACCATCAATCTAAGGATGAAAAGTTGTGCTCAAGTGCACCTTAGTACCCATCACTTCCTAAAACTTCACCCAAAATCACGATGTGAATTGTAGATCTCTATCTAAAATTATCAAGATTGGTGTCGCGACGATGGTTTTTTCATGTTTCGCACCCCGCCATTTCCCGGGGATTGGGGAGTCAACGGTGTATAGTGAAAAATAGAGGGTTTGTTTTATAGTCGTAAAAATTACAACTATAATTATTAGGAGTCGCCACCTAGTATTAAGGTCACTAGGAACCTATTGGTCAGCGAGCGTCTTGGGTAAGGGACTTGTTGTGCAAGGGGAAGACGTATCACCCCAATGCACCCTATCTAAGGCAAGTTGCATTGTTGTTTGATTGTTTTTTTCTTAAGTCATTTTTATCGATGTCTTTTCTAAAGTTTGACGTAAATTTCTCTCCATGAGAGAATTTCTACCTCGTTAGGAGTTGAAAGACTAACCAAAAGAATTTTATACTACATTTAAAAAAAACCTTTTTTTAACTATCCGCGAGTATATTTAACATTGTAATTTTACACTGCGATAACTAAAACAAGATAATCATTAAATTATTTTGACATCTTGGCCGAATGCCAACAGATAATCATAAACCGGTTACTATACCCGATTTTTTTTCAAAATATGAGAATGATGCAATATTTTTTTTACAAAAAATATGATGGAAAAACTTTGAAATCCGGCTGTATGCACGAAAACAAACACATTTTTTTTAAATGCATTTTTTTTTGTTTTTGTTTTTTTAAAGAATTAAAAAAATCAGGCTGGGCCTGGCCCAACTAAATGGGCCGGCCTGAGGGCATCCCAAACCAAAGATTTTCTTTCTTTTTGGTTGTTTTTTTTTAAAAAAAAGCAAAAACACAAACCACATGAAATTCACTACACTGTTCTTACGTGAACAGTAGCCTGGTTGGCTGACCACGAGGAGAGGGTCACCTGATACTACCGCTGAGTAGAGGAGGTCGAGGTGGTTGTCCCTGTGATGGTGGCGTCGAAAATGGTGGCCCGTGGTGGCCGGAGGAGGCTACAGAAGAGGTTTGGTCTCATGCTGCCGCTTTGCTGTCTCGTTGTTGTGGCGTCACTAGCGCCGAAGAAGAAGGTTGGGAGTTGCTACTAGTGATTCCTCTGTCGCGGGGAGAAGTTGCTGGTGCTAAGGGAAGGCTGGTGGTGCTCGCTGGAAGGCGCTGCTATTGGAGAAGAGAGAGTGCCGGCTGCTACTAGTTTTTATGAGAGAGAGAGTTGTGGTCAGGGAGAGAGAACGCTAGGTGTTGGCTGACGGGAGAAAGAAGGGAGAGAGAGGGAGGAGCTACGATGCTGCAACATGAGGAGAGAGAGCTCTACCGATGTTGGAGAAGAAGAACCGAGGGAGACGAAGGGGCCGCTGTCAGTGCAAGTTGTTTTTGCATGTGTTCGTTGCACGTCCCCTGTTTCCCCTACGTAAAATTCCTCTAGTTTTTTTCTTTGTGTTAACTGGTCTCTCCCCATGACTTTCCCCAAAAAAATTCTCCTATGTAAATCCCCCTCTCTTTCTATATAAAACTCTCTCGTTTCCCTCTGTTTTTTGTAGTTTTCAGCCCCCCGTTTTTCCAGTTTTCAGCCTCGTTTTTCTTAGTTTCCCCCCCGTTCTCAGTTCAATCCCCCACCATTTTATAGGCTCGTTTTTGCAAGTTGCAGTATGGTGAGGATGTCCAGAATGATGCTTATGAATGGTGTGTCATGGTGAGAGTGGTGCCAGGTATCGTGCAGCATGGCTGCTGGAATGGCCAACTATGGTTGTCGACAAAAGTTTGGTTTTTTTTTTTAATATCATAAAATTGATTGAAAAAATGGGTGGTTACAAAAAGAGTTTTTTTCACAGGAAGAATGATGTTTTTATCTTCAATTTTGGCTTCCGATTTCACCCAAAAAAGTTTTGTCACCGAAAATTTTGAACTTCTCAATTTAACCTAAATTAGGCTTCCGAAATTAATTTCTCACAAATTAAGCCCTTAATAAAATTAATTTGACTCATTTAAATTATGATTAAGCTCTTGCACTTAATTAAATCCTTCAATTGGGCTCTCAATTAATCTCGAAGTGTTTCGTCACCGAAAATCTCGATTTTCTCAATTTAACCCAAATTAAGCTTCCAAACGAAATTTCTCATCAATTATGTCGCACCCCAAAAATGGTTTGGTTTGCGGCGTCGTGGTGACCTTCCCCGCGTGAGGGGAGAATTCAAGTGTCGGGGGTCTAATCTTTATTTTCATAAAAAGGGAGTCGCCACCTAGTATTATGGTTACTAGGAAACCTAAACTGGTCTTTCAGAGATTCTAGGGTAAGGGACTGGTTGCGTAAAGGGAAGGTTTTAGCACCCCTAGTACGCCCTACCTAAGGTAAGCTGCTTGATTTTTTTGTTTGATTATGATTTGTTATGATTTTGATCTCTCAAAACAATGTTGGTTAAATGACAAATGGGATATCATTCCCGCCGAATATTTTGGATATCAACCCTTAGGATTTATTTATCCAAATACTAACAGTGAATAATAATATATCATTCCCACCGAATATTTTGGATATTAACCTCTTAGGATTTATTTATCCAAATACCGACAGTGAATAATAATATATCATTCCCACCGAATATTTTGGATATTAAACTCTTAGGATTTATTTATCCAAATACCGACAGTGAATAATACAAATCACCAAAAAAAGTTTTTATATTTTTTTGAATATTGGCCTATACCCTTTGGATTTTACAAACATGTTGTAAAATCCAAAAATGCAAGAAATGATTTTTCTTTGTAAAATCAATGCTAAAACACATTTTTCTCTTCAAAACCCAAGATAATATATATTTTTTTTACACAAAAACAATTTCTTTTTTTTGTTAAAAAAATGCTAGTGTATTGGTCGTATGCAAGAGAATAATACATTTTTTTAAAAAGCTTTTTTTCTAAAAAATTTTTTTTTTATATATTTTTATATATATATATATATATATTTTTGTTATTTATTTATTTATTTGGCGGGCTGGAGCCCAGCCCGCCTGGGCCTGGGATGCCAGCCCGCCTAGGGATGGGCTCCAGCTCGTCTGGGATGGGCCTGGGCCGCTAGATTTCTCTCGGCCTGGGCTCCGATTTGAATGGGCTGGAAGCCCAGTCCCTTTAGCTGTCGGGCCGAGTACCAAACCCGGCCCGACATGACCCGACCCAGGGAGTGAACGAATTCACTCCCCCCCACATGCAATAAAAAAAAGATGAACAGTAACAATGGCAGATTTTCGAGTGTGATGAAATGCTTACCTGTTAATACCTTTGTGTAGAGGAGATCGAGGTGGTTCTTCTGGTCATTGTCTCGTCGGAAATGGAGGCCTGTGGTGGCCGGAGTGGTCGTCGGAAAACCTGCTGTCACGTTGCAGGGGTTGCTGATATCGCGGCTGTCGTTGCCTCTCCCTTCGCCTGAGATGATGGAGGAGTTACTGGGGTTGAGGGGAGGCTTATGGTGATGAGAAGGAGGAATAATGGTGGTCGACAGTGGTGATGCACGGCTGGCCGAGAGTGAAGAAGAAAAACCAGGGGACCTGGTTTTTTAGAGAGAGAGAGACAGAATAAACAAGATAAAACGATGGGGAGAGCAGGAAGAAGATTGACTCAAAATTTTTAGGTAAGTGATTCTGCCATTATCTCTATTTTCTGCGTCCTTAACACTATATTTCTTGCTCACGTAAATCTCCTGTTTTTCTCCTCTGTTCTCCTCTCTTCTTCACGTATCTCTCCCCTCCCTTCTTCCTTTCACCATGCACGTATTTATAGCAGACAGAAGACCCACCCTTTAATGCAGCGAATTGATATCAATTTAGAGGAGAATCAGGAGGATAGGGAGGAGAATCAGGAAATCGATTTATGGAGAAAAATCAGGCAAAATCACGGTTGATGATGATAATTTTGGGAAGAAAACCACGATTGATTTTGGAAGAAAATTTGATTGATTTGCTTTGCTGTGAGCAAATCTTTATCTGAAAATTTAAGATGCCATGCATGCCGGAACAGTATGATTTTTTTTTTAAAAAAATGCAGATTTCAAAACAAATTTAGAAGGTAAAAATCTGATTTGGTCCTTTAACTTCTTTAATTGAACCCAATTGGATTTAAACTTGATTTTATGCAATTATATCCATCAAAAATTCAATCTCAACCTTGGCTTCGCGCGACTTTCTAATCTGGTCCTTGACTCCTGATTTTCACGATTTAACCCTCAATCGACCATTAAACTCTTAATTTGCTCAATTTTGCCCGTGTACAAAAATCTATTTTATTATTATTTTTTATTTTTTATATATATATTTATTATTATTATTATTATTATTATTTTTATATATTTTTTTTTCAGAAAAATAAAGAGTCAAAAATTGGGTAGCAACAAATTAATCTCTTAATAAAATTAATTTGACCCATTTAAAGTATAATTAAACCCTTGCGCTTAATTAAATCGCTCAATTGGGCTCTCAATTAATTCTAAAGCATAATTACACTTTAAAGTTGGCTGACAATTAAATTGAATTGGCCCATAAAAATATAATTCTATCTTTTGACTTAATTTTTATGCAGATTTATCCAATAATAAATTATTTTAGCCTCGAATCTGTATTTTCCTTCATTTTTGGGAAAAAAGAGGTACAACCGAGCTTTCGAAAACGTCCAAAATTTCCACCTTGATTTTTCTGCCGACACCAGTCCCTTTTCATTTTATTTTTGTTATTTTTTGGTATATTTTACGAAATAACCTAGAAATTGGGTTATGACAATTGGCACTCCATGCAATCGTATAATCTCGCTAATAAAGAATTCTGCCAATTTCGCATACCCATATGTAATCTTAACGGGTAGGAAATGGGGTGATTTTGTCAATCTATCAACAATCACCCATACCGAATCATAACCCTCTTGACTCCTAGGCAATCTAGTCACAAAGTCCATTGTGATTCTTTCCCACTTCCATTCTAGTATCAACAATGGTTGCAACAATCCATGAGGTTTCTGATGTTCACCCTTTACCCTCTAACACGTTAAACACCTAGAAACAAAGTCTGCTACATCAGCCTTCATCCTATTCCACCAATAACACACTTTAAGATTTTTATACATTTTGGTCGAACCAGGATGCACTGTGTAAACTGTTTGATGTGCCTCTATCATCAGTTCTCTCTTCATATTATCTACATCAGGTACACAAAGTTTATCCCCAAATCTCAACACATCATTATCACCAATCACAAAATCTGCAGTTTTACCCTACTCAACCTTATTTCTAATCTTGAGTAGTGAATCATCTTTCTTCTAAGTTGTTTTTATCCTCTCAAACAAGTCTGATTTAACTTGAGAGTGAGCAATCATTGCTCTATCTTTGCTAAGGTTAAATTTAACTCCTTCATCCACTAATACATGCAACTCCCTAATCAAAGGCCTTCGTACCTCTTGAATATGAGCTAGGCTCCCTGATGACTTTCTACTCAAAGCATCGGCAACTATATTTGCCTCGGCAAATTTTTATTGTATTTTAATTATTATTTGTAAAATGTAAATGAAAAATACAATGTGTGTGTGAGTTGTATTTTTCAGTTATAAAAAAGTGATGAAAAAGAAATGAAGAAAAAGAGAATGTGTGTGTGTGTTGTGTTGTGTTTTATATTTTCATTTATTTATGTTGTTAGATTCAAATACTCGACCAAACATAAAGACATGGAGCTTTAGTTTCCAGCTGGATGGTTTTGCAGCTGGCTATGCAATTTCATGTTTAATATTTTCTCCATGGCTTTGTAGAATTGGATATTTATCTGCAGTCTTTCTCATCTCCATGACCCTTGTTTTGTCTTATTTCCTTGTACTTTTAGTACATGCACTTGCAATTATAAAGAAAAATGGATCCAATAGCACAAGTGGAACCGGTAACAAATAAAAATTCTCATCTGTTGCAACATAAATAAATGAATATATATATATATATATATATATATATATATAACATAAAAATTCTCTTCTTTTTCTATTTATATTTACAAGATACTACTATACCTTTAATTCATTTATATCTAATCCTAAGCCATCAAGGGTATTAATGCCATTTCCTATTCAAAGTTTCAAAACCCTACAATCCTTATAAAATGTTTGAACATACCGATATTATCTCCCTACCTTATAAAAGTTTCTTCCTCAAAACTAAATAAAATGTTTGAACATACCGAGATTATCAAAAAGATAAGGATATTCCTCACGCATCTTGTCGTCAAGTTCCTACGTCGCTTCTTCAATTGAATGACCTTTCCACTTCACCTTCACTGAAGCTATATCCTTCAACCAAAGCTTTCTCACTTGTTGGTCCACTATAGCTTCTAATTGCACCTCATAAGTCACATCATTTCTTAATTCAACTGGATGCGCTTCTATCACATGAGATGGATCCGATATATACTTCCGTAGCATATAAACATGAAATACAGGATGTATAGTAGACAAATTTGATGGTAAGGCCAACCTATAAGCAACTGTTCCAATTCTCTCCAAAATCTCATACGGCCCAATAAATCAATGACTTAACTTGCCTTTCTTTCTAAACCTTAATACTCCTTTGGTTGGTGAGACCTTTAAGAACACACAATCACCCACTGAAAACTCTAAGTCACGCCTCCTTCTATCCACATAACTTTTATGTCTACTTTGAGCTGTCAGAAGCTTCTTTCTAATTACCTCTATCTTCTTTAAGGTAATCTGGATCAACTCTGGTCCTATTAGCCTTTTCTCACCAACCTCAAACCAACAAACCGGTGATCTACATTTTTGTCCATACAAAGCCTCATAAGGCCCCATCTCTATACTAGCCTGATAACTGTTGTTGTAAGCAAATTCCACTAATGATAGGAACTTACTCCAACCAATCCCAAAATCCATAACACAAGCTCGCAACATATCCTCTAAAATCTAAATAGTCCTTTCAAATTGACCATCAGTCTAAGGATGAAAAGTTGTGCTCAAGTGCACCTTAGTACCCATCACTTCCTAAAACTTCACCCAAAATCACGATGTGAATTGTAGATCTCTATCTAAAATTATCGAGATTGGTGTCGCGACGATGGTTTTTTCATGTTTCGCACCCCGCCATTTCCCGGGGATTGGGGAGTCAACAATGTATAGTGAAAAATGGAGGGTTTGTTTTATAGTCGTAAAAATTACAACTATAATTATTAGGAGTCGCCACCTAGTATTAAGGTCACTAGGAGCCTATTGGTCAGCGAGCGTCTTGGGTAAGGGGACTTGTTGTGCAAGGGGAAGACGTATCACCCCAATGCACCCTATCTAAGGCAAGTTGCATTGTTGTTTGATCGTTTTTTTCTTAAGTCATTTTTATCGATGTCTTTTCTAAAGTTTGACGTAAATTTCTCTCCATGAGAGAATTTCTACCTCGTTAGGAGTTGAAAGACTAACCAAAAGAATTTTATACTACATTTAAAAAAAACCTTTTTTTAACTATCCGCGAGTATATTTAACATTGTAATTTTACACTGCGATAACTAAAACAAGATAATCATTAAATTATTTTGACATCTTGGCCGAATGCCAACAGATAATCATAAACCGGTTACTATACCCGATTTTTTTTTCAAAATATGAGAATGATGCAATATTTTTTTTACAAAAAATATGATGGAAAAACTTTGAAATCCGGCTGTATGCACGAAAACAAACACATTTTTTTTAAATGCATTTTTTTTTGTTTTTTTTTTTAAAGAATTAAAAAAATCAGGCTGGGCCTGGCCCAACTAAATGGGCCGGCCTGAGGGCATCCCAAACCAAAGATTTTCTTTCTTTTTGGTTGTTTTTTTTTAAAAAAAGCAAAAACACAAACCACATGAAATTCACTACACTGTTCTTACGTGAACAGTAGCCTGGTTGGCTGACCACGAGGAGAGGGTCACCTGATACTACCGCTGAGTAGAGGAGGTCGAGGTGGTTGTCCCTGTGATGGTGGCGTCGAAAATGGTGGCCCGTGGTGGCCGGAGGAGGCAACAGAAGAGGTTTGATCTCATGCTGCCGCTTTGCTGTCTCGTTGTTGTGGCGTCACTAGCGCCGAAGAAGAAGGTTGGGAGTTGCTACTAGTGATTCATCTATCGCGGGGAGAAGCTGCCGGTGCTAAGGGAAGGCTGGTGGTGCTCGCTGGAAGGCGCTGCTATTGGAGAAGACTGCTACTAAGAGAGAGTTGTGGTTGCTGGTTTGGTTGGCTGGGGAGAAAGAAGGAGAGAGAGGAGGCTTTTGCAACATGAGGAGAGAGAGCTCTACCGATGTTGGAGAAGAAGAACCGAGGGAGACGAAGGGGCCGCTGTCAGTGCAAGTTGTTTTTGCATGTGTTCGTTGCACGTCTCCTGTTTCCCCTACGTAAAATTCCTCTAGTTTTTTTCTTTGTGTTAACTGGTCTCTCCCCATGACTTTCCCCAAAAAATTTCTCCTATGTAAATCCCCCTCTCTTTCTATATAAAACTCTCTCGTTTCCCTATGTTTTTTGTAGTTTTCAGCCCCCCGTTTTTCCAGTTTTCAGCCTCGTTTTTCTTAGTTTCCCCCACGTTCTCAGTTCAATCCCCCACCATTTTATAGGCTCGTTTTTGCAAGTTGCAGTATGGTGAGGATGTCCAGAATGATGCTTATGAATGGTGTGTTATGGTGACAGTGGTGCCAGGTATCGTGCAGCATGGCTGCTGGAATGGCCAACTATGGTTGTCGACAAAAGTTTGGTTTTTTTTTTAATATCATAAAAATGATTGAAAAAATGGGTGGTTACAAAAAGAGTTTTTTTCACAGGAAGAATGATGTTTTTATCTTCAATTTTGGCTTCCGATTTCACCCAAAAAAGTTTTGTCACCGAAAATTTTGAACTTCTCAATTTAACCTAAATTAGGCTTCTGAAATTAATTTCTCACAAATTAAGCCCTTAATAAAATTAATTTGACTCATTTAAATTATGATTAAGCTCTTGCACTTAATTAAATCCTTCAATTGGGCTCTCAATTAATCTCGAAGTGTTTCGTCACCGAAAATCTCGATTTTCTCAATTTAACCCAAATTAAGCTTCCAAACTAAATTTCTCATCAATTATTTCGCACCCCAAAAATGGTTTGGTTTGCGGCGTCGTGGCGACCTTCCCCGCGTGCAGGGAGAATTCAAGTGTCGGGGGTCTAATCTTTATTTTTTGAAAAGGGAGTCGCCACCTAGTATTATGGTTACTAGGAAACCTAAACTGGTCTTTCAGAGATTCTAGGGTAAGGGACTGGTTGCGTAACAGGGAAGTTTTTAGTACCCCTAATACGCCCTACCTAAGGTAAGTTGCTTGACGTTTTGGTTTGCTTATGATTTGTTATGATTTTGATCTCTCAAAACAATGTTGGTTAAATGACAAATGGGATATCATTCCGCCGATATTTTGGATATCAACCCTTAGGATTTATTTATCCAAATACTAACATGAATAATAATATATCATTCCACCAATATTTTGGATATTAACCTCTTAGGATTTATTTATCCAAATACCGATGTGAATAATAATATATCATTCCCACGAATATTTTGGATATTAAACTCTTAGGATTTATTTATCCAAATACAACGATGAATAATACAAATCACCAAAAAAGTTTTTATATTTTTTGAATATTGGTTTACCCTTTGGATTTTACAAACATGTTGTAAAATCCAAAATGCAAGAAATGATTTTTCTTTGTAAAATCAATGCTAAAACACATTTTTCTTCAAAACCCAAGATAATATATATTTTTTTACACAAAAACAATTTCTTTTTTTGTTAAAAAATGCTAGTGTATTGGTCGTATGCAAGAGAATAATTTTTTTTAAAAAGTTTTTTCTAAAAAATTTTTTTTTATATATTTTATATATATATATATATATTTTTGTTATTTATTTATTTGGCGGTCATTCACCACTGGCCTGGATGCCACCGCTTAGGATGGGCTCCAACTCGATGGGCTGGGCCGCTAGATTTCTCTACCGGCTCGATTTGAATGGGCTGAAGCCAGGGCCTTTAGTCGTCGGCCGTACCAAACCCGATGACCACCAGGAGTGAACGAATTCACTCCCCCCGCATGCAAAAAAAGAAAGATGAACAGTAACAATGGCAGATTTTCGAGTGTGATGAAATGCTTACTTGTTAACACCTTTATGTAGAGGAGATCGAGGTGGTTCTTCTGGTCGTTGTCTCGTCGGAAATGGAGGCCTGTGGTGGCCGGAGTGGTCGTCGGAAAACCTGCTGTCACGTTGCAGGGGTTGCTGATATCGCGGCTGTCGTTGCCTCTCCCTTCGCCTGAGATGATGGAGGAGTTACTGGCGTTGAGGGGAGGCTTATGGTGATGAGAAGGAGGAATAATGGTGGTCGACAGTGGTGATGCACGGCTGGCCGAGAGTGAAGAAGAAAAACCAGGGGACCTGGTTTTTTAGAGAGAGAGAGACAGAATAAACAAGATAAAACGATGGGGAGAGCAGGAAGAAGATTGACTCAAAATTTTTAGGTAAGTGATTCTGCCATTATCTCTATTTTCTGCGTCCTTAACACTATATTTCTTGCTCACGTAAATCTCCTGTTTTTCTCCTCTGTTCTCCTCTCTTCTTCACGTATCTCTCCCCTCCCTTCTTCCTTTCACCATGCACGTATTTATAGCAGACAGAAGACCCACCGTTTAATGCAGTGAATTGATATCAATTTAGAGGAGAATCAGGAGGATAGGGAGGAGAATCAGGAAATCGATTTATGGAGAAAAATCAGGCAAGATCACGGTTGATGATGATAATTTTGGGAAGAAAACCACGATTGATTTTGGAAGAAAATTTGATTGATTTGCTTTGCTGTGAGCAAATCTTTATCTGAAAATTTAAGACGCCATGCATGCCGGAACAGTATGATTTTTTTTTAAAAAAAATGCAGATTTCAAAACAAATTTAGAAGGTAAAAATCTGATTTGGTCCTTTAACTTCTTTAATTGCACCCAATTGGATTTAAACTTGATTTTATGCAATTATATCCACCAAAAATTCAATCTCAACCTTGGCTTCGCGCGACTTTCTAATCTGGTCCTTGACTCCTGATTTTCTAGATTTAACCCTCAATCGACCATTAAACTCTTAATTTGCTCAATTTTGCCCGTGTACAAAAATCTATTTTATTATTATTTATTATTTTTTTATATATATATTTTATTATTATTATTATTATTATTATTTTTATATATTTTTTTTTCAGAAAAATAAAGAGTCAAAAATTGGGTAGCAACAAATTAATCTCTTAATAAAATTAATTTGACTCATTTAAAGTATAATTAAACCCTTGCGCTTAATTAAATCGCTCAATTGGGCTCTCAATTAATTCTAAAGCATAATTACACTTTAAAGTTGGCTGACAATTAAATTGAATTGGCCCATAAAAATATAATTCTATCTTTTGACTTAATTTTTATGCAGATTTATCCAATAATAAATTATTTTAGCCTCGAATCTGTATTTTCCTTCATTTTTGGGAAAAAAGAGGTACAACCGAGCTTTCGAAAACGTCCAAAATTTCCACCTTGATTTTTCTGCCGACACCAGTCCCTTTTCATTTTATTTTTGTTATTTTTTGGTATATTTTACGAAATAACCTAGAAATTGGGTTATGACAATTGGCACTCCATGCAATCGTATAATCTCGCTAATAAACAATTCTGCCAACTTCGCATACCCATATGTAATCTTAACGGGTAGGAAATGGGGTGATTTTGTCAATCTATCAACAATCACCCATACCGAATCATAACCCTCTTGACTCCTAGGCAATCCAGTCACAAAGTCCATTGTGATTCTTTCCCACTTCCATTCTGGTATCAACAATGGTTGCAACAATCCATGAGGTTTCTGATGTTCACCCTTTACCCTCTAACACGTTAAACACCTAGAAACAAAGTCTGCTACATCAGCCTTCATCCTATTCCACCAATAACACACTTTAAGATTTTTATACATTTTGGTCGAACCAGGATGCACTGTGTAAATTGTTTGATGTGCCTCTATCATCAGTTCTCTCTTCAGATTATCTACATCAGGTACACAAAGTTTATCCCCAAATCTCAACACATCATTATCACCAATCACAAAATCTGCAGTTTTACCCTACTCAACCTTATTTCTAATCTTGAGTAGTGAATCATCTTTCTTCTAAGTTGCTTTTATCCTCTCAAACAAGTCTGATTTAACTTGAGAGTGAGCAATCATTGCTCTATCTTTGCTAAGGTTAAATTTAACTCCTTCATCCACTAATACATGCAACTCCCTAATCAAAGGCCTTCGTACCTCTTGAATATGAGCTAGGCTCCCTGGTGACTTTCTACTCAATGCATCGGCAACTATATTTGCCTCGGCAAATTTTTATTGTATTTTAATTATTATTTGTAAAATGTAAATGAAAAATACAATGTGTGTGTGAGTTGTATTTTTCAGTTATAAAAAAGTGATGAAAAAGAAATGAAGAAAAAGAGAATGTGTGTGTGTGTTGTGTTGTGTTTTATATTTTCATTTATTTATGTTGTTTTGTTGAAGAAAAAGGAATATAAAGTAATATATGAAAATGTGTTTTCATTTGCAACGGCCAAAGCATTTTTCAAAATATATTCTAGATTTAATAACAAGTTTATTAAATCTTGTAAATTTGGCTAATATTAAAACAAGTCGCAAAATTAATTCATGGGAATTAATGATTAATTTTAGGTAGTAATTGCCGGGTTTACACGTAGGTTAACATTTACATATTCGGGAATAACCACTAAAATTGTCAGAATTATTCTGAGCGGTGGTCGATTTCTTTTATGGATCGGTCAACCATGAAATTAATTGATGGGGATTAATGATTAATTTCAGGTGGTAAATGAAGAAACTACAAGTAGGCTAGCATTTGCATATCTAGAAATAATCAATAAAATTCACAAAATTATTTTTAGCAGTGACCGATTTCTTTTGCGATCTGAACATTTTTCATGCGAATAAATACAACCCATCAAAGCATTCAAAATCACATCAAAATAGCCAATGCAGCTTACCTCGGGTAAGGCGTACTAGGGGTGTTAATACCTTCCTTTTAGGCAACCAATCCCCTACCATTGAATCTCTGACCAAACCAATGCAAATCGGGTGTTCCTAGCGACCCTCAACAGCCAGGTGGCGACTCCTTAACAACTCCATTGCGAGACACCAAGAAGGACCCCCTCGATGGGGGACGCCGTGCTCTCCATTTTTTAGGGTGTGAACACCTCATATTCAGATCTCTCTGCTGAAAGATATACTTCAAACTTTTATGATCCGTAAAGATCTCGCAAGTTTCACCATATAGGTAATGCCTCCAAATCTTCAAAGCAAAAACGATAGTTGCCATCTCTATATCATGTTTAGGGTAGTTGTGTTCATGCTTCTTCAGCTGTCGCGAAGCATAAGCAATAACCTTGCGATGTTGCATTAAAATGCATCCTAACCCTACTCTCGATGTATCACAATAAACTTTGTAACCACTACAACCTAATGGTACTGTTAAAATAGGAGTTGTAGTCAATCTTTGCTTTAATTCCAAGAAACTTTTCTCACAAGCTTCAGACCACTGAAACTTAATATTTTTCTGTGTTAGCTTAGTCATTGGTGCAGAAATCCAAGAAAAGTTCTCTACAAACCTTATATAGTATCCAACCAAACCCAAGAAACTTCTAATTTCTGTTGTCGAAGTAGGCCTAAGCCATTGCTTTATTGCTTCAATCTTTTGAGGATCAACCTCAATCCCATTCCTTGATACTACATGTCCAAGAAATGCTACACTCTCCAGCTAGAACTCACATTTTGAGAATTTACCATACAATTGATGATCTCTCAAAGTTTGAAGCACTATCCTTAAATATTGTTCATGCTCCTCTCTAGACTTTGAATACACCAAAATATCATCAATAAAAACTATCACAAATTGATCACTAAACTATATAAACACCCTGTTCATTAAATCCATAAAAGTTGGTGGCACATTTGTTAATCCAAAAGACATTACTAAGAACTCATAATGACCATACCGAGTTCTATTTTTTGGATGTCTTTTCCTTTACCTCAATCGATGATACCCAGATCGAAGATCGATCTTAGAAAAGAATTGAGCTCCCTGAAACGATCAAACAAATTATCTATACAAGGGAGTATCACTTTCGAATTAATTGTCTATAATCTATACATAATATCAATGACCCATCTTTCTTCTTCACAAACAACACTGGAGCTCCCCAAGGAGATACACTTGGCTGAATAAACTTTTTATTTAATAAATCCTGTAGTTGTTCCTTCAGCTCTCTCAACTCTGCTGGTGTCATTCTATATGGTGCCATTGATATTGGTTTGGCACCCGAAACCAAATCAATACAAAACTCAATCTCCCTATACGGAGGCAATCTAGGTAACTCATCAGGAAATACATCGATAAAATCCTTAGCTATAGGGACTTGGTCTAACTAGGAAATTTCCTTATCTACATCCACTATGTATGCTAGGTAACCCTATATACCTTTTCATGTCATTCTCCTCGAGATAGTCGACAAAATAATTGATGAAGACACAATCTTATCTCCTTGAAACACTAACCTTGTTTCTCCACCTAAATCAAACACTACCTCCTTACCCCAATAATTTACCAAAGCCCTATGCTTTGATAACCAATCCATTCCTAAAATCACAACTAAATCAACCATATCTAAAACATTAAAGTCTCTCATAAGGATCTTACCTCCAATTTCTATTTCACAATTTTGATACAAATACTTCACCAATATTGATTCATCCAAAGGAGTAGAAACTGAAATGAAGGATCCTAATAGAGTTGGTTGCCTATCTAATCACATGGAAAAATATAGTGACACAAATGAATGGGTGGCACCAATATCAAACAAAACTTTTGCTTCAAAAGAGCAAACAGGAATAATACCTGAGACAAATGTGTTGGATGTTTGAGCGTCCTGCTGAGTTAAGGCAAAGACTCTAGCATGTCCCTGACCATGTTGCATCTGACCTCTATCACCTGCACCATAGCCTCTCTGACCACGACCACCAAAACCTCTACCACCATGAGTTATAGACTAGGTCGTCGATGGTGATTGAACAGGACATTAAACTGAACTAGATGCCCCTGAAGCTGACAACTGTCTCCTAGGGTACTCTCTAACCTTGTGACCTATTTAACCTATTTGACCACAACTGAAACAAGCTCCAATCATCGTATAACACTTTACACTAATATGACCTCCTCCACAATGCTCACATAAGGAATTGTACCTAGATGGAACAAATGAGTTACGAGGAGCAGTTTGAACTGAACTCTGACCATAACTCTAAGCACCACTACCACTGCTTTGATTGCTTGAGCCACTAACTGTAGTTCTCGGCCTAAACCTCCTTTGAACCTATGAACCCTAATGACCACTTTGTCCCCTAAACAGGCCTACACTCGATCCTCCTGGTTATCTAGAAGACTGACCCTCTTCTCTAAATGATGCAAACGGATCAAGAAACACCAGCAAGGATTAAAGGGCTGGATGAAAGGCTATATATAAGATTGGTGGGCTTTCTTTAATTTTGTTATCTATAGCCCAAGGCTTGTTTAGGCTTAAATTAAGACTTTGTTTTTAGCTAGGATCCAAGGCTTATTTGGATTAAGTCATGGGCTTTTTAATTTGGGGTTTTGGGCCAGTTTTGAGTGGACCTAATTTAAGTCCACATGAGGGGTCCATTAGGGTTAGTTTTTAAAACACTATTTAAACTCATGTTAGGGATAATTTTAGGAGCCATTGATGAAATTGATTCTGAACTTTTCAGTTTGTGTGTGAGAGTGATTCTTGCATTCTTCAGTTCTTGAATGAATTGAATCCGACTTATCGAAGATTAATTGGCTTCGTGGAGTCATTCTACTCCTTCCAATAGTGCTGGTGCCTTGGAACAGGTTTCCATTGTGTCACACTCCTATTAGACCTATTTTGTCTTTCTAGGATCAGATCTCATTCTTCATTGTGGGTTGCGTGACCAAGTGATCACGAGGTTCCCATCAGGTGGTATCAGAGCTAGGCTCCGAAACAAGGTCATAACATTATGTTATTCATTTTTTTTAGTGTTCCCTAAAGTTTCAGTGTTCGTGTCCAACTCCTTATTCTTCGTGTCTGCGTGATCTAGTAAAAAAACAAAAAAAAAGAAAAAAGAAGAAAAGAAGAGAAAAAAAAGAAGAGATTCAGTATATTTAAAAAAACAGAGAAAAAGAGAAAAGAAAGAGAGATAGAGGCATTACATGAAGTTTTACTGCAGAAAACACAACTGGGGGGAAACATAAGAAAACCACATCAGAATTGATTGAAAATCAATATTCTATCTATTGGGTTTGAGATAGAATCATATCTCAAATTTAGGCTTATTCTAATATTGATTTCTTGAGGTTTTGTTTCGAAATTCATTTCTGCCACAGAAACACTACCTTCATGAACCCGTAGAAAAACACTTCAGAATCTATTTAAACTTTACATTCTGTGTCCTGGGGTTGATATCGAATGATATATTGAATTTGGGATTATTTGGAAATTGGATACTAGAGTTTTCAATTGGAGGTTCGTTTCTACCGAAATTTGATCACACAAGAGGTTGAGTATCTAGAAGTACGTGCATGACCTATAATTTGAGTGTTGATTTTAGTTTAGTATTAAAATACTAAATATTGATTTTGAGGTTATTTCAAGGTTGTTTGTTCTCGGTTTCAATTTTGTTACGTAAAAATTGCGTAAGAGTTTAGATTCTACTTAATTTTCAAAAGGTGATCCTTACTATTTATTTTTGTCCAATTCATTTTTTTTACTCTATTTTGGGTTATCTAGGATTCAAGTAATTGTTTTTGCTAGTATTTTCTTCTGCTTTATTTCGTGTCTTTGTATCGTCCATAATTCGTACGAATTTGCATTGCTACTCGCGAAATCATAATCGTAGTTTTGTTTTCCTTTGTTTTCAGTATTTTTATTGCTTCTTGAGTTTGAAAATCATAATTAGAGTGCGCTGCGAAGCATAGTGACTTTGATTTGTTGATTTTAGTTCCGAAAGAACCAAAAGAAAGCAAGATGAGAGGTAAAAGGTGTAGTGAGCTTATTAGAGTGAAAAGCCTTCATATTTTTGTGTGATACACAAGGGTTGTGAGGATATATATTTGCTACTAACCAAATTTTGTAGATTGAAAAGATATTTGAAAACAATGAATCAGTGACACAAAATGCTGACGTAGCATTCCAATCACGAGCCATGGGTCAGCAACTTGAGTTGTTATCTAGGACATACAAAGATCTTAAAGATGAAGTGAATTTGATAAAGCAACAGTATAGTGGGGCTGATCACCAAGGAAATACGATTTGTAGAGCCGTATGGAATAACAAATATGATTTTGAAGAGTATGTTGATGAAAATACAAATGTGGACAAAGATGACTATGATTTTGTATCTGTTGGCCAAGGAATCAAGTCTAGACAGAACAGAGCTAGGAGGAATGTGAATTTTTATGGCATGGGAAATTATGAAGAAATGGATGGGGAAAACATCAAACTGAAAATTCCTAACTTCGAAGGTGAAAATAATCTCAAGGCTTATTTGGAGTGGGAGAAAAAAATAGATTGGATTTTTGATTGTCATAGCTATTCTGAACAAAAAAAAGTGAAATTGGTGATGATTGAGTTTACAACGTATGCAATGATTTGGTGGGATCAAATTATAATCAGTAGGAGGAGGAATGGGGAGCAACCCATTCAGAGTTGGGGGGAGATGAAAGTCTTTATGAGGAGACGATTTGTGCCAAACCACTATTACATAGACCTATACCTTAAGCTCCAAGGTCTTAATCAAGGCTACAAGACAGTAGATGAATATCACAAAGAGATGGAGATAGCAATGATTCGTGCCAATGTTGTTGAGGATAGAGAAGCCACCATGGCTAGATTTCTTAATGGGTTGAATCGCGACATTGCCAATGAGGTTGAGCTACAGCACTATGTGGAGCTAGAGGACATGGTTCACATGGCTACGAAAGTGGAGAGAACTTAGGAAGGGACATGTTCGACCAGGAATTAATTCGGGTTGATACCACCTGATGTGAACCTTGTGATCACGTGGTCACGCAATCCACAACAAAGAATGAGATCTGATCCTGGAAAGCTGAAATAGGTCTGATAGGAGTATGACACAATGGAAACCTACCCCAAGGCACCAGCACTATTGGAAGGAGTAGAATGATGCTACGAAGCCAGTTAATCTTTGATAAGTCATATTCAATTCGTTCAAAAACTGAAGAATACAAGAATCACTCTCACACACGAACTGAAAAGTTCATAATCAAAATTCATCAATGGCTGCCGAAATTATTCCTAACATGAGTTTAAATAGTCTTTTAAAAACTAACCCTAATGGTCCTCTCATGTGGATTTAAATGAGGTCCACTCAAAACTGGCCCAAAATCCCAAATTAAAAAACCCATGACTTAATCCAAGCAAGCCTTGGATCCTAGCTAAAAACAAAGTCTTAATTTAAGCTCAAACAAGCCTTGGGCTCTAGCTAACAAAATTAAAGAAAGCTCATCAGTCTTATTTATAGCCTTCAATCCAGCCCCTTAATCGTTGTTGGTGTTTCTGGACCAGTTCGCATCATCTCCAAACCTCTTAGGCTGACCTGCAACTATGTCATCAAATTCTTGTGCCTATATTAACCTAGCGCAATCAACAGCTGAGGAATAAGATGGAAACACCTGGGACACCATCACTATAAGTATAGAGGATTTAAGTCCTCTAATGAACATTTTCACTCTCCACTCTTCTGTAGGAAGAAGATGTTCAGCATATCTAGACAGTTGAGTGAACTTCAGATCATATTCATCAACTGTCATGCTCCCTTAAGATAACCTGTCAAACTAATAAAATCAAGCATCTTTGACACTCTAAGGGAGAAACTTGTCCAAAAACATGGTGCTAAACTCTTTCCATGTCCACTGAGCCTCTATTGGTCTTGCCTTCTTCCTAGACTCAAACCAAGAGATTTCCACATCTCCCTCCAACCTAAATGATGCAAAACTTAAAACTTAATGGTCTGTACATCTCAAAACTTCACATCGACACTATATATCATTTAGGAACCTTTGAGGATCCTCTGAACTATTCGTCCCAGTGAAAGTAGGAAGTGTCAACTTCATGAAGTCATTAAATGACATATTTACTCCTTGAACAATGTGAGATGATGATGGTACATATCTATCCCTTCTCCTATCGCTCTTCATAGTAAATTCCATCCAAGCTCACATAGATTTGCTAAGCTGCTGAAACTTTGTCATTGTTTCAGAGTCAACTTCTCCCACACCTATTTCATCAACTTCATTCTCCTCTTCAACCTCATAAGACTACTCCTCTATCGATGGAGGTATCTCTTCAACATATTGAGGTGCTGGTGCACCTCCTCTTCTTTGCCTAGTATTTCTTAACTGCATAATAGGGATGTCATCCTAATTGTCACCTACTTTAATAGTATCAGCTATATGCCTATTCCTCGACATATCCTAGAAGAAATAATGCACCTTTGTCATTCCAAAACAATAGCACAATATTTATCAAATAATTATCGGAAAGCATATCTATAGAAAACATAAGAAATCAAGAAGACATGTTTAATGAGAATTCAAATTTCAAGCATAACAGACAAGACAATATGGATCCTAATGCTCCACATATTATAAAATTAACTATATTACTTTTTCTTTAATCTAGGCTTTGATACTAAGTTTCGTCACTACTACCCTTCTTTTTATTTTTATTTTTAAGTTGTATACCAAGTTTTGTCACACATCCTTTTACTTTTATTCATTTTATATTTTAGCTCTGATACCATCTTTGTCACAACCCGATTCTCAGATCAATAACCAGCACATAGGCATGGTCCCCCTTGAAGGTTCCACACCTATGCGAACCTAAACTTACAAACTTATTATTTGTATTCAGAGTTCAACGCAACATAAATAACAAAGTAAACTTTATAATATAATTCAATTGTCTTAATACAAGAGTTGAAAACATCTTGTTATAATAGTGGAGCACTAAATAGACATAAGAACAAAAGTTTTGATTACAACCAAAATAATAAGTTATGAGATTTCAACGATAATGATGTGCTAACAAGCTACGAGTCTAAAAATAATAAATAATGAGGGGGTGAGTTCAACAACTCCAGTTAGTAGATAACATCTAATATACACATACAAGATAATATAATAATGAGAAATATATTATCGTATTGAATCAGCATAGAGTTCTTACAAGAAGTTTCTCAAATAGGTCATAACAACAATATAATAAGTAAAGCTCCTTAGAAAATCAGAATGCAATAAGCATGAGGCTAACATTACCCTGTTAGCATGGGTATTCTGACTAGAATACCGTAGGTATATATATATTGCCCATAATTCATCCTCAATTCTGTTTAGAATATCGAATTTCACTCTAGTGACAAACTGTAATTTTCCAAAGTTCAGGGACCAGAATATAATTTTCCAAAGTTTAGGGAACAAACTGTAATTTTCCAAAGTTTAGGGACTAAACTGTAGTTTTCCAAAGTTTGGGGACCAAACAATAATTTTCACAAAAAAGATCAAAATGAAATTTTATCATCTTCAACCTCCAGCCTAGAATTCCAGCAAGGATTTTCCACCATTTCTCAATATTTTCTAACATTAAACACATCAATTAACTTCAAAATCATTTACAATCAAACCCATTATATCATTGCCCAGCACATTAAACCCTTAACATCTCAATCCATTCATCAATCAAATCCAAATAAAATCTACAAATCCTAATCACCAATACAAGTAAAAGGCTTAACTAATAAAAAATATTTTACATAATAACACATACACATTATCTTAATACTTATTTCTCTTCCTTTCTTTCTCCTTTCCTCTTTTCTCTTTATCTTCTCCTTTCTCCTCTCTTCCGTTCCACTCTCAAAATTTTGAGCTTTACTTCTCTCCTCTTATTTTTCTATTTATATTTCAAAATTATTACTATACCCTTAATTCATTTATATCTAATCCTAAGCTATCAAAGATATTAATGCTTTTTCCTATTCAAAGTTTCAAAACCCTACAATTTTTCCTATTCAAAGTTTCATAACCATACAGCTAAAGCCTTTTTCTGAAAATTTATCGTGGAAGAAAGAAAATTTGGAGTCCATTCCTTGGTGCAATGATAAGGTTTTGAGCTTGGGCTTACAACCGCAAGGTTGCCTCTGAATTCTCCGTCTCTGAAGTTAACGAGGATTTCTTGTAATCCAACCTTTAAAAAAGCTTCTATCTTGTATGGCTGTAGTTCATTTTTTTTTCTAAATATATTTCAATCCAGCTCAATTAGTTGCTTTAATTTTTTACTTTTTTTTCCAGTTCTGTTTTCTGTATTGAGTTTACATTTCTTCATAACCCTTGCCTATTTTTGAGAACTTACTCCCTTGTTTTGTTTTAACTTGATGGAAAAACATCATTAAAAAAAAACAAATATTGCTCATATAAATGCTGAATTATTTTTTTGAACAAGTAAATTTGGAGGCCATTGCCTGGTGCATTGATGAAGTTTTGGGCTTAGGCTTACAACTACAATTTTTTTTTTCCTTCTGAATTCTCTATCCTATAATCTGAATTTAATGGGGATTTTCTTGTAATCCAACTTTAAAAGAAGATTTATCTTGCTTGGTGGTTTCTATTCATTACGTGATGAGTCTTGAAAGAAGAAGCTCTGCAAGCCAAGTTGTTAAAAGCTTGATTACGGATGATGATGGGAGAGGGTTGGGTCCCAGATTTTTCAGCATGTCAGCGTGGGGAACCACAATGATATTAGGTTTTGAATATTTGAGTATGGGTTCCTCCTCTTTTACCTTTGGCATTTTTATTTTTTTTAATTTTTAGACAATGAGATGACTAATTTGAGAATCTTAACATTGCTACTTTCTGATCTTGGGGCTTCAAACAGCAATGTGGTTTGCAAGTTACTGACTGCATTTCATAATCCCCTTAATTTCCTCATTGTCCCATTAGCTCCTTTTGAAATCACCTAAACCTTGTCTCTGCACCCCTGTTAATTGCATTTTGGAATCCATTTGATTTGGCATAATTTGAACTGGAAGAATGAATTGGGTTTACCTTCATTTGCTCTGTTTTAATGTGACTGAGAGCCTTATTTTTAGAAATGTATCCACTCATTTGTACACTGACTAAGCAGGGTTTGCATTTAGATTAATATACAGTATTCATTCATTCCATCATCAAAGCATAATTATTTGTTCTTTGCCTGTGGTCCTCTTCTACCTGGATGCTGAACTGGAGCATTGGAGGTTCCTACATTCCTCCATTGTTGGTATATTTGAGCAACTTTTAAACATGAAGCTAGTCAATAGGTGTCTATCAGTTGTACAGAAATTTTACAATAGAAACTAGTCAAGTAAAAGGTTGGTGCAGTCAGTGCTCTCTATGCGTGAACCAATCTAGGGTTCCACTGTACTGCCTCAGATACGGTCAAAATATGCTTCTTGGAATTTGGAAGCTTAAATAATTGGTTAACATGTCTAGTGTTGGTGCTTCATGAAATGATGCTACGTTTTCTCTTTCTGAACATTATTTCCAGGTTGGAAATTCATTTAATTAGTTCAAATCCTTGAAGATGAATGGGCTTAGAATGCTGTGAAAAAATCATTCCCTTATTCATTTTTCAAATTTGAAAAGACATCTCATTTTGCTTGAACTTTTAGAATATAAAAAATCATACTTTCATATCTGGACACTTTCCATGTATGATCTTTAATCTGAAGATGTATCATCAGGTTTAGTGAAAGTGCTATTAAGATATTAAACTTTATTACTGTTGCTATTCACTTGTCTAAAAATAAAATACTAGTCCTCCTTTATTGTTTTTAACTCCATAATTGGCTTTGTAATTTTCAACGGTCATTTTTATCAGTGGTACCTTTATGAATGGTTGAGATTTCTGTCTTTTGCATCTATACCAGCACACTTTTACTTAATGTCCATCTCTTTTTTCAAATCCAGAAGTAAAAGGAAAGAATGTAAAAATATAACCTTAAGTTTTCTGGGTTTTGCCGGGACTTTTATTTAAATTTTGACACATAATTGTTTTACATATAAACATCTCAATTTTTGTTACCTGATCGATGAGGAATTCCACTCAGAAGTAATATCTGTTCATTTTTTCTCATGTTTGGTTAAGACTAGGAAAGTGAAACAAAAACCATGTTATGCTGTATAAAAAGGTTATGTATGTGACTGGTTTAACCATCAGCATCACCAACACTGTTAAAGTGTCTGTAATGACTGGCATGGCCTATGGGCTACATAATTTTTAGATCCGTTAAAATCAAGTCTGTAATGTCTAGCTATGAACATAATTTTTGTAAGTTAAAAAAGAAAAGAAAAGAAAAGAAAATAAAATAGAATCTGCGATGTCTAAAGTAAACTTATTATGACTTGAGGAAGTATTAATTTATATAGTTAACATGTGGCATTCCCCATGTATTTGCTTATTTAATGAAGTCACAAAGTTTTTTGTTCATGGTAGTTTAAAGTAAGGGAATATAAGAGTCCACAATCATTCTAGCATAATTTTGACATACTTTTTGTGGGATTGAGATTTTTATTGGCTGAGAGCTACCTACATGGTACCTGGTTGGTCACCCAACCGTTTACAGATATTTGACCCAAGCCTCTCCTGTTGTTGCAACTTCAATGGTAATGACCATGGTTCATTTTTCAAGGCTTTGATTATATAAATTTGTCCAGTTAGTCTTATATAGGACCTATTATCCACTATCAGACCATCTGTCTGCTTGACTCTGTTTGTACTTGCTGGTGTTATTATTTTGCTTTTTGATTGTATTTGTTTTCAATGCAAGATGTTTTTCAATGCTAAGTTTAAGAATTCCTTGCTTTTCTTCATTCAGAGCGGTTGTGTGCAAAGGATGAATAGATGTGAACCTGCTATTGATCAATGGTAGAGATTTGGTTCTGAAGGTGGTTTGGTCAAGTTATCTTTGGAGTTGGCATTTTTACCCATGCAGAAATATTTTTTCGTGTATTCCCAATCCTGTTGGTCTAGTCTTTGGCACTACCACTACTGAGGAGCAAACCTCCTATTGAATTTGGATTAATTACAGATTTTTAAAGACTTTTTAATCCGCCAAAGATTCCAAGCACCAATTCTTTTACTCTCCCTAGCAAGGTTAGGATAAATGAGTCAGTTAGATGCTCCACTGGCGCATCCATTTTTCATTTTGCATAGCTAGTGTATTCTTGTAGCAAAATATTTTATTTTGTGCAATTATATTTTGAACTCGAGAAATTTTGGTGTAGTATCTGAAAGACCAGATAGAGATGTGCGTTGGCATGAACAGCTCTTGTGCCGGAATTCTGATGAATCACGGTGTGATTTTTGTACTTGATTTCAGAAGGTAATCCATACCATCCAGATTCATCATATTTCAGGGAGCAATGAACATAAATGAATAATGAGATTTGGGAATTTTTAACCAACAGGGTTCGAAAGATTGAAACAATCTTGAACATTCGAAGAAACATTCGAAGAAACCTCTTTCTCTCGTTCCATTGAAGACAAGACAGGAGTAGTCTTTCAATGAAGTGATAAGCTAACTACAACATATGTAATAAAATACACAAAGCACATGTAAATTGCATAGACGCCCCATGTAAATTTGTTTATTCAAAGATCCAATTGAGAGTTGGAGGATAGTTTGAAGTAAATTTTGTCCTTTGCTCCTCTTTGTTAGCGTCAAAATTTATCGACTCATGCGTGAATGTTATTTTGCAGCCATATCCTAATTAAATTAAAAATTATGCTTAATTTTATTTTTTATCAGTGAAATTATTCCAGTCCAGTTTTTAATATGACTCGGCTCCACTAGACATGTCATCTTCATCACTGGCCATGACATCTCGATGTGGTGATAATGAGCTAACGTTATTTTTAATTTAAAATCTTGATATAATTTTTGCATTTACTAGTAGAAAGTAATCTATCAAGTTTCTCTATCTAATTGACGTTATGAGGCAGCTAATAGAGTGGACCAATTGAAAACGGGACCATGGAGATGACCTTTGAAAGGTTCGTGACCTTGGCATCAAAGACTTCCAAGTCGTTGGCATTATTCAATCAATAATTCATCACTAAAAAATTCCAAGAAAATAAACTTTTAAGACATTAGAATGAAACTTCTGTATCTTTCCTTAAAAACAAATTTATGAAAATATATTGGTTACATTTTAGAAATGATATGTCAATTTTTCTTCCATAAAATGCGGACCTTTCTAAATTGATTATCATGCATTTATATATATAACTAGTAGAATCACGTTGTTTATCTTATTTTATACACTATTTTAATTCTTATTTATTTTAATTTCCTTATTTTCTCTACAATATCACATGATATGTCGACAAGGATAAATATGTCCACACTGTCGCGAGGACGTTCCCCGGCTTCCTAGGTGAAGGGATTCATGGAAAAATGAGTTTTTATAGAATTATAAAATTATGGTTATATTTTCCAGAATTATTATCTAGTATTAAGGTTAATAGAAAATATAATAGTCTGTGAGAGTCTGGATAAGATGATTTATTATGCAAGGAGAAGATACATCACCTCTAATGCACCTTACCTAAGATAAGTTGTATTGTTGTTGATATTTTCTTAAGTCATATTGTTATTCGTTGGTTTGTTATAATGTTTGTGGTAAATCTTTTTTCATAGGGGGTTTCTATCTTATTGGTAAAAAGCCTAACCATTTTAAGTTCCAAATTTTATCATCACATTTTATTTTATTGTATCCTTAATATTTGAGGGCATATTATACAACGTAGTTTTACACCCTTAAATATTAAAGTCTACAATTAAATCTTAATAAAATGAACAACATGATTATTAAAGGATTTCTAATATTTTGATCGAACTCTAAAGGATGATTATAATCTGGTTATGATATTCCATTTTGTATTTGAAACATGAGAAAAGATGTAATTTTTTTATAAAATGCTTAGACAAAATTTTAGGATTCAGTTGTATATACAAAAAGAAAACATAATTTTTTTTAAATAAAATAAGAATTTGTATATTTGTTTTTGGAAATTTAGTGGAACATCAGATATTTTATACTGAAGCTATTGGGTGTGCATGGCAATGCGGTACTTCATTTGTATATTTCATGTATACCATCAATCTATTTGCATGGATGACGGTGCTAGAATCTTTTCACACGCACGCACTTGATGAATGGAAAATAATCTTCTTCTTCTTTTCTAATAATATTGACAGTTAAATAAAAACGCAGTGAAAGGTGTTTATATATTTCGCTTCGGATTTAATGCTTAACACCATAAGGGAGCACGATTGGGCAGCAGTGGATGGAAAGGAAGCAGCAGACCAGAAGCATGTTGCCTCAATTTTGTATCTTTCACTGAGGCTCAGAATTTCAAGGCCACTTGGGACGTACCAAAGATAAGTTTATTATGAGAAGAATGAAGAATGTGCCTCGCAATTACGTGAGAAGAATATTAAAATTGACTTGGTAAAAAGTTAATGACTTCAGCTCATGGAAGACTTTCAAGTCGTTGGCAGTATCCAATCGAATATTATAGACTTCGTCTAAGGTGGTTTACAAGGAAAGTACCCTTCAACACGTGATTAGAAAAAAAATTCTATATTTCCTAGTGAAAAATACAGAAAAACTACAAAGCTGAGAAAGGCAGACGGTGTCTACTGTCAAAATCTTCAGGATACTCAAATGACTTCCGGAAATATTGAGGAGAGTGCAGGAAAACCTGAAAATGTATGAGAGAACACAACCCCGTCATGGGATGCTGTAATATGATAGAATGGAATGAAAAACATATTGGAATGAGCAGTAACTACGTACTACTTGATTTTGTTCTAGTAAGCTGGGGATTAGTTTTGCTCGGTGTCTATTGGGTGATCCTCTGTATGAACTATGGTGGTCTATACTCGAGTGATGAAAAATGAACTATGGTAGAATTTGGTTCATTTTTTTATGTCTGCTTTTTTGTTCTCTTTCCATGATAGCTTTTGCTGTCTTGTGTTTAATAAAGATTGGCTTATGAAGGAAAAAGAAGACACTGTCACGATTAATTCAATCGAAAATGAAAAAGGAAAAACCTTAATAGTTCAGAATCATGGAAACGAGTCTGGAATATCAATATTTATGAGCAATGCAAACCTTAATCTAATACCATCAATCTACAGGTTTCTATCTCATCTTCCCTTTGGGTCAATTATTTCAGAGAACACACCCTCGGACCTTGCTCTTTGCACTGGATCACTAAGGGTGACACTCGCTGCATCAGTGCTAAATGTGCTCCTAGAATGTGACTCGGCTCCACTAAACATGTCATCTTCATCACTGGCCATGACATCTCGATGTGGTGATAATGAGCTAACGTTATTTTTAATTTAAAATCTTGATGTAATTTTTGCATTTACTAGTAGAAAGTAATCTATCAAGTTTCTCTATCTAATTGACGTTATGAGGCAGCTAATAGAGTGGACCAATTGAAAACGGGACCATGGAGATGACCTTTGAAAGGTTCGTGACCTTGGCATCAAAGACTTCCAAGTCGTTGGCATTATTCAATCAATAATTCATCACTAAAAAATTCCAAGAAAATAAACTTTTAAGACATTAGAATGAAACTTCTGTATCTTTCCTTAAAAACAAATTTATGAAAATATATTGGTTACATTTTAGAAATGATATGTCAATTTTTCTTCCATAAAATGCGGACCTTTCTAAATTGATTATCATGCATTTATATATATAACTAGTAGAATCACGTTGTTTATCTTATTTTATACACTATTTTAATTCTTATTTATTTTAATTTCCTTATTTTCTCTACAATATCACATGATATGTCGACAAGGATAAATATGTCCACACTGTCGCGAGGACGTTCCCCGGCTTCCTAGGTGAAGGGATTCATGGAAAAATGAGTTTTTATAGAATTATAAAATTATGGTTATATTTTCCAGAATTATTATCTAGTATTAAGGTTAATAGAAAATATAATAGTCTGTGAGAGTCTGGATAAGATGATTTATTATGCAAGGAGAAGATACATCACCTCTAATGCACCTTACCTAAGATAAGTTGTATTGTTGTTGATATTTTCTTAAGTCATATTGTTATTCGTTGGTTTGTTATAATGTTTGTGGTAAATCTTTTTTCATAGGGGGTTTCTATCTTATTGGTAAAAAGCCTAACCATTTTAAGTTCCAAATTTTATCATCACATTTTATTTTATTGTATCCTTAATATTTGAGGGCATATTATACAACGTAGTTTTACACCCTTAAATATTAAAGTCTACAATTAAATCTTAATAAAATGAACAACATGATTATTAAAGGATTTCTAATATTTTGATCGAACTCTAAAGGATAATTATAATCTGGTTATGATATTCCATTTTGTATTTGAAACATGAGAAAAGATGTAATTTTTTTATAAAATGCTTAGACAAAATTTTAGGATTCAGTTGTATATACAAAAAGAAAACATAATTTTTTTTAAATAAAATAAGAATTTGTATATTTGTTTTTGGAAATTTAGTGGAACATCAGATATTTTATACTGAAGCTATTGGGTGTGCATGGCAATGCGGTACTTCATTTGTATATTTCATGTATACCATCAATCTATTTGCATGGATGACGGTGCTAGAATCTTTTCACACGCACGCACTTGATGAATGGAAAATAATCTTCTTCTTCTTTTCTAATAATATTGACAGTTAAATAAAAACGCAGTGAAAGGTGTTTATATATTTCGCTTCGGATTTAATGCTTAACACCATAAGGGAGCACGATTGGGCAGCAGTGGATGGAAAGGAAGCAGCAGACCAGAAGCATGTTGCCTCAATTTTGTATCTTTCACTGAGGCTCAGAATTTCAAGGCCACTTGGGACGTACCAAAGATAAGTTTATTATGAGAAGAATGAAGAATGTGCCTCGCAATTACGTGAGAAGAATATTAAAATTGACTTGGTAAAAAGTTAATGACTTCAGCTCATGGAAGACTTTCAAGTCGTTGGCAGTATCCAATCGAATATTATAGACTTCGTCTAAGGTGGTTTACAAGGAAAGTACCCTTCAACACGTGATTAGAAAAAAAATTCTATATTTCCTAGTGAAAAATACAGAAAAACTACAAAGCTGAGAAAGGCAGACGGTGTCTACTGTCAAAATCTTCAGGATACTCAAATGATTTCCGGAAATATTGAGGAGAGTGCAGGAAAACCTGAAAATGTATGAGAGAACACAACCCCGTCATGGGATGCTGTAATATGATAGAATGGAATGAAAAACATATTGGAATGAGCAGTAACTACGTACTACTTGATTTTGTTCTAGTAAGCTGGGGATTAGTTTTGCTCGGTGTCTATTGGGTGATCCTCTGTATGAACTATGGTGGTCTATACTCGAGTGATGAAAAATGAACTATGGTAGAATTTGGTTCATTTTTTTATGTCTGCTTTTTTGTTCTCTTTCCATGATAGCTTTTTCTGTCTTGTGTTTAATAAAGATTGGCTTATGAAGGAAAAAGAAGACACTGTCACGATTAATTCAATCGAAAATGAAAAAGGAAAAACCTTAATAGTTCAGAATCATGGAAACGAGTCTGGAATATCAATATTTATGAGCAATACAAACCTTAATCTAATACCATCAATCTACAGGTTTCTATCTCATCTTCCCTTTGGGTCAATTATTTCAGAAAACACACCCTCGGACCTTGCTCTTTGCACTGGATCACTAAGGGTGACACTCGCTGCATCAGTGCTAAATGTGCTCCTAGAAAGTGACTCGGCTCCACTAAACATGTCATCTTCATCACTGGCCATGACATCTTGATGTGGTGATAATGAGCTTTTTTGTTCCATATTGATTCCATCTTCACTGTTGGGGTTTTTCTCAGCAGTTTGTTGAAGCTGCAACGCAAATTCAAGGCCCCAAACCACATCACCCATATTAGGGCGTTCAATTCCTTGACCATGTAAGCAACTGTTCGCAATCTCTGCAAACTTAATTATAGAGACAGGCGCAACCTTGCCCTTTAAATGTGGATCCACGATCTGATCAAGGGTTCCTCTTTGGTAACATTTTCGTCCCCACTCAGCTAAGCTTGCTTGCTCTTTCGGTAAACTTGAAATCACTGGTGGCCTTGCACATAGCACCTCAAACAAAACCACACCGAATGAATAGACATCAGATTTCTCTGTTAGGTGTTGCTTACGGTAGTACTCTGGATCCACATATCCAAAGCTACCTCTAACTACGGTGCTAACATGGGTTTGGGATGTACTAGTGGGACCCAATTTTGACAGCCCAAAATCTGAAACCTTAGCCACCAAATTCTCATCTAACAATATGTTTGTTGACTTCACATCACGATGAATAATTGTGTGCTTTGCTCCTGAATGAAGATAATGCAACCCTTTTGCAGCACCAATACATATTTCTAGCCTTTGCTTCCATGGAAGAGGAGAGCTCTCTGTTTTGTATAGATGTTCTCTAAGGGTGCCTCTTGACATGTAATCGTATACAAGGATCATCTCTCCATGATCATCACAGTATCCAATCAGTGACACTAGATGGAGGTGGCGAAGATCGGATAACATCTTAATCTCTGTCTGGAACTCACGTGTCCCTTGGTTCGATGATGAATCTAGTCGTTTGATGGCCACGGCGATGGAACCGTATTCAATGTATCCTTTATACACAGTACCGAACCCCCCTGAACCAATAATATTTTGATCATCAAAGTTTCTTGTTGCTTCTTTGACTTCGACTAACGTAAAACGTCGGCAAAGATCAGTAGGCAGTGATGAAGAGATTGTAGTTCCGGACCTAGCTGTTTCTGATAATAGAGTCCAGGAGGATTTTTCCTCACTCTTGCTAGAGTCTTTGACTCGCTCCTGCTTGAAAGCAAAGAAATAAACAATAAGAGAGCAAGCGATTACTGCACCTATGGAACCTCCAACTATGCCTATAACATGAAGTATTGATGATCTTTTGCCGGTTCTTCTCTCTTGTACACTTGAATTTTGCTCTGCTGGTGGAGGAGCCACTGGTGGTTCAGGGTTGAGGCCTGCAAGATTTCCATCTGTTGTATTCAGCTTGAATATTTCCAAGCCATTCAAGATTGCATCAGCAACATGAGGTTTCGATTCCATGTTAGGGTGAAGTGCGAGCCACAAGTCCTGCTTGCTCTGGCTCCCTTGAGGGACCAGCACGATGTAGTCTTTGTAAACTGGAATACCGTTACCACCGCTCATATGGATCACATCTGCATCAAGCTGTGCTGTTTGGTTGTTGATGAATATTAAAAATACCTGATCATTTTCATATTTGACCTCCAGTCGAGTCTCACAAAAGTGGAGTCTAAGGAGATAATGGAAACCAGCATCAACTGGTAAGAGCCATGTGAGATTGTATTTCATGTTAACATGTGGTTCAGGACCCATTGAACGCATAGTACTATATACCATGACAGGTGCGGAGTAAGCTGGTGTTTCGGCTGTGTACTTTATCTTAACGCCAGGGAGATATGGAGTGTTTCCAGTTGCTCCAAGGAGATAATCTGAATCTTGATTCCATGTCCTGTACATGCCAGTATCTCCTATGCTGTTGATATCTTGCCCCCCAACATTCAGTCGATAAACTGTCTCAAGCGCAGTTTTATTATCCAGATAGGAGGAATCAAAGCCCACATAGATCGGTGGATTATCATTGCCACGAGCATAGAAGCTGTCTGGCATTGAAACGATTTCGATACCATTAATGAAGGCAAAAGATGATGAGGACGGACTGAAAGTTAATTCAAACTTCTGGTTGTCCCACACGGTGATGATGAACTCTTTGGTGAAGTAGTCAACTGGAGGTGTTATAGCAGAAACTGTAAGAGAGGCACTGAAGTTGTTCAGTAGCTTGTAGTTATTGGCACTGAGCGAAAAATAGGATTTGGATATGTCAAGATTTGAGTAAGCAGCTGGATAGAAGTAGAGACGCACAAATTTTGGGCCAGACAAGACTGGGAATGTGTAAGTGAATTTAGAATGAAAAATTCTGGCTGTCATGTATGGGACTTGTTTGACAGAGGAGTCTTGAGTGGAGGCATTAAACACAGATGAGGCTTCTGGGGGGTTAGAAACAGCAAACTTAGACTGGGAATCACCTTCCCAACTGCGCCCATCTGGAGATGACGAACTAGAGGATGCGCCACAGTTAAGGAGTATTAGATCGGTGGGACTGTATGGCAGCAAGTAATCTTCAGTAGCGGTAACATGGAGGAAGAGATGGAGGGGAGGGAGAACGTAGAGAGAGATGAAGATGAACATTATGCTGTTTCTTTTGTGGAATAAATTGGAGTAAGAAAACCTATGCATTAAATGGTAAGATTACTGGTGTTTTCTAGGGAAGAGGATCAATGGTGTTTTACAGTAGAATATTTGCTCAAGTTGAGAATAATCCAATCATATATTTGAAGCCTGGCGGAGAAGAAAATTCGACGATATGGCTATTGGGAGTTTGGGACATACTGGTCGCTGTACTTGGTCAGCTTTGGATGGCTGCTTTCCATTGGCTGGTTCTGAACTCTCCAATAAAGACGCCATAAATAATCTAATTTCCACCACACAAGTTGCCATTTTGTTGATATTAGTATTGGTTTGAAAGTACTTGGTTTTGCTTCTCTTTTGTCCATTAAGACAACACATTTCACCGTCTGGCCTAGCAAATGAGTTTCTTCATTTGAGTTTTATCATGTTGTTTTTAGCTCACTTTCGGAAACTCGGAAGACGATTCTCCCCGGTTGTTCTCGAGTAATAGGACAATCATTTTGCCAAGTTTTCATATTCATGATCAAAAGGTATTCCTCTAAAGTTCTATATATGAGAAATCAAACTTACATACAAATTCATTCTTTAAATAACTTCATAATATATTTTGATTGTCCTAATAATAAAACTAATTTCATAATATATTTTGATTGTTTTGATACAAGAGTTAAACATAAACTTCTAAAACTGCAGGGCACTAACTAGATATAAGAAAAAAAAAATCAATTACAACTAAAAAAGGAGGTTTTGAATGTACAATAAAAGTGACCTGCTAACAAGCTATAAGTCTGAAAAAGATAAATAATAAGAGGGTGAGATCAACAACTCATTGAATAGATAACATTCAATATACATATATGAGATAATACAATAATGAGAAATATATTGAAGAATATGAATTTAAGTTCTTATAGGAATGTCACGACCCAATTCCCAGATTCATGATCGTCACATAGGCATGATCTCCCTCAAAAGTTTCACACCTATGTGAACCCAAACTTACACACAAACTTATCATTCAACTTTAAAGTTTAACTCAACGTCAATAACAAAATTAACTTTATAACATAATTTGATTGTCTTAATACAAGAGTTAAATACATATTGTTATAATTATGAAGTACTTACTAGACAGAAGAACAAAAAGTGTTAATTACAACTAAAATAGCAGGTTCTGAGAGCGCAACAAAAAATATCTGCTAACAAGCTACGAGCCTGAAAATAATAAATAACGATGGAGGTGAGTTCAACAACTCAGTGAGTAGATACCATTCAATATACATATACGAGATAATACAACAATGAAAAATATATTATTGAATATAGCTAGATGTTCTTACAAGAAGATTCTTAAATAGATCATAACAAGAATGTATAAGGTAAAGCTCGTTAAAAAATCAGAATGTAATGAGCATGAGGCTCCATATTGTAGAATGATTAGTGCAAACAAGTTGGTGACTCCCCCGGCCAACTAGGGTTTCAAATACAATGTGCACAAAAACTAGCATTACCCTGTTAACATGAGTGTTATGACTAGCATACCGTAGTTTTATATCATAATCAAACAACATATTCATATCTTAAGGCTCAGCTTGAGGAGCTATCAATTCAAAAGCATATATTGGCTCATATCAAGAATGTATATTTAACAATTGATTATACTTTATCGTAACAAAATAGTAATCAATGTATTTATTATCAAGAAGCATAATCCACTCATACTAGAAATTCAAATATTTATAATACTTCTCATGCATATCAAATATCATCCACTCACCTAACTCGAAAGCAAATAAGATTCAAAAGTAGAATGCAAACGGAATCCTACTAACATCCAACAGGTAGAATATCAGGATTATCTGAATATATAGAAGAAGACATACTAAAAAATGACTCAAAAGAAGTGAAATATCTTTAATAAACATATCTAAGAGTTTAACTCATAATCCTATATGTTTTTTAATCAAACTATCCATTTTCTCAAAACCTTAAAACAACGGTTTCTTCCAAAATCTAATTCAAATACACAATTTGTAAATAAGGCTTAATTATTCACCAAACCAATATAAAAAACTAATATTTTATCTAGGGACCATTCTGTATTTTCTCATATTTTCAGGGGTCAAATTGTAATTTTATCATATTGAAGGACTAAATTGAACAACTCAAAAATTCATAACTATACTGAAATTTTTCCCATTATTCATCTTCAATTCTATCCAGAATCTTGAATTTTACTACATGGAAAAACTATAATTTTTCCAAAGTTTGGGGACTAAACTATAATTTTCACAAAAGAGGGACCAAACTGAAATTTTGTCATTTTCAACCTTCAGCCTAGAATTCCAGTAAAAGTTTTTTTCACAATTTCTCAGCATTTTTTTACACCAAACACATCCATTAACTTCGAAATCATCTACAATCAAATCAATTACTTTATTACCCAACACATTCAACCCTTAACATCTCAATTAATTACACTATTACCCAACACATTCAACCCTTAACATCTCAATCAATTCATTAATCAAACTCAAACAAAATATTCAAACCCTAACCATCAATAAAAGCAAAATCTTAACTAATAACAATATTTTTATATAATAAAACATAAACATTACATTAACAACTTATTTCTCCTCCTTTTCTCTACTTCCTCTCCTTTCTTTCTCTTCTCCTGATTCTCTCTCTAATTTTCAGATCTATCTTCTATTTTTTTTCTTTTTATATTTACAAATTTTATACAATTACTACATTACCCTTCATTCATTTATACCTAATTCTAAGCAGCAAAGGCATTACTACCTTTTCCTTTTTAATTTTTTACAATACACTACAAGGAAAATTCTTGAATAGATCATAACAAGAATATTATAAGAAAAGACTCGTAAGAAAATAAAAAAGCAATAAGCATGACACTTTATATTGTGGGATGATCAATCTACATAGGTTGGTGACTAACTCGATCAGCTAGAATTTCATATACGATATATACAAAAACTAACATCACCCTGTTAGCATGAATGTTCTAACTAACATATCATAAGTTTATATCATAATCATACAAAAATATTCATATCTCAAGGCTCAATTTATTACATCAATCAAATGAGGAACTATCAATTTAGAAAACAATTCCAAAATATATATTGACTCATATAAAAAAAATTTAGATTCCACAATTAATTATATTTTATTAAAAAAAATATGATAATTAACATACATATTATCAAGAATCATAATCCAATTCATATTAAAAACTCAAATATTTATATTAATTATCATGTATATACTAAAGGAAATCCAATTATATCCTGCATGTAAAATATCATAATTATCTGAATACAAATGGGATATACTCAAATATGACTTAAAAGAAAGTAAAATCAATTTAATAAACTTAACTAATGGTTTAACTCATTCTTTTATACATGTTTGAACCGAACTAGTCATTTTTCTGAAAAGCCCAAAAATCAAAAGGTTCTCCTGAAACCTAATTGAAAAGAAACAAAATCATAAAATTAATAATAATTTACCAAATAAACCTCAATTACTCACCAAACCAACCTGAAAAATTAAAATTTCATCTAAGGACCATCCAATCATTTTCTCAATTTTTAAGGGTCAAATTTTAATTTTATAAAACTGGAATACCAAACTGAAAATATCATCAATTCATAACTATATTGAAATTTAGAGCATAATTCAGGGACTAAAGTTGAGGGACTACACTATAATGTCCACAATTTGAGGGGCTAAACTGAAATTTCTTCACCTCCAATCTCAAGACCACTGTCCCGATTTCCAGCAAGGTTTTTTGATATATATATATATATATATATATATATATATATATATATATATATATATCTTCTCATTATTCTTACACCCCACACATCAATTAATATTCTTAAAGAGCTAGGTTGAATGTATTTCAGGAGGTTGGTGCTAACCACAACAAATGCATTAATCACTTGGAGATGATGCTTCAAAAGGTGCAAGGTTCCTTTTATCTCATGGTCATCACCTTGTTACAATGATTGTCGCAAGCACAAAGTCTATATAATCCTTACCGATGCCTTCTTTCCAAGACACAAACAACTCACACATCTTCATTATAGGTTGTTCTTGCTTCAGTCTTCTATAAGATCCATGAAGTCTCATTTACTCCTTTCTATTATTCTTCTTCAATGAAGTCTTGCTGATATTTAGGATTTTACACTTTAATGGGATTTTAATTACTTATTTTGGTTCATGAGTGTGCCTTTTTAGGCTGAGCAGATAACCAAAAATCTTCTCATCTGGTATAGTAATCGTTTACTACAAAACATGGTGGTAATGAGATTTTTTTCTGCCCATTAATCTAAAACTAATGGATTTACCTCTCGACAAACTTGGTGCCGAGTCAAATCAATAGCACTAGTAAAGAAGAGGCAAACTGTCCTCTGTTTCCTGGAGATGGCGATTTTCTCTCTTTCATCCTGTTAAGCCTGATTTCCATACATGAGGGGAACTGAATGGAATTCTTGGTGGGTGAATAATAACTGGAATAATCAATGAAATGGAATTGAGTTTCATTGTTGAAAACATCATGTTGAAATTACTTCAATCCTAGCAGATGCTGAAAATTCGAGTCCTCTACAAAGAAAAGGTCTAGCAGATGTTCTTTATCTTGTACAAACAGGACACCTTTAAGAAACCTGTGAACATTCCAAGACCTCTCCTTCTTCAACTTTATAGCTTGCAACAGATTAAGGAAGCTTCGCCATTAATTAGTGCACGAGAAAGACAATCACTAGATATCGTGTCAACAAAGCAGCTGCTTGCTATTTTTCTTCAATTATAAATCATCATAAAGTACACACAAATTTTATTGTCATACTCACCGGAAACATGAGTAGAAAGAAAGAAGAAAGGTACAGATAGTCACCCTACACGTAGAGCAAACTGATCCACCCATATCTTGGTGGAGCTCACATAGACGGACTGGTTCACTTTGCTCTTTATGGGTGGCTATTCAAATCGAAATCAACAGACAGATAAAGAACTCACCGATTGCACCGATTGTAGTAAGTGCAAGGCCGAGATCTAGGATTGACCGGTTTCACACAGTTGCCATAAATTTGTGCATTACAAACTGGTTGCTTCTCTAAACTTCTATAATTAATAAACTGACTTTGAGTGCCTAATAGTCTCTGATGCACATCAGATTCCATCGAGAACTCTTCTTCATTACCTTCACCGATTGTGGCATTGAAAATGGGACTCGAGTTGCGTTTAAGAACGGCAGCTGTGGAAGTAGATGTGATCGCCGAAACCAGCAGGATAGCAAAAGAGAGCCGCCAGAGGAATTCAACACTTAGGTTTGGTCTCATCTCTTTCTGTCTGTACCTTTCTGCTACTGAGTTTGAAGAGCACTAAATAGGCCGAACAGCCAGGAATGCTTCAATCTCTAGATAAGGATTGAGAAGCTAGCTTTTCCTCCATTAACTTGGTTTTCTTTTTAAGACTTGGGGTCTTCACATGGCTGTGATTTTGATATTGGGACACTAATTGCTTACAGTTGGCGAACCGGTCACTGTCAATTGAATCGTCTCCTCATTGTTTGTTTGCAGGAACATAGATATAATAATGCAAAAATAATTCTCGGAACCATGTGCCTGGGCCATCAGCTGATGCCAAGTTTCGAAAGATTTGCCATTATGTTTGGATGTAATCCAGCTAACAATCACCAGCAATTAAATGGTAGGGTATAGCAGTAGCTACAGGGGACCATGGATTTTTCTTCTTCTTTTTGAACTGGTGCTATTGGCATAACATTCTGGAAATGAAAAGACAAGATTTTTTCTTCTTTAACATGAAAGCTTCTTAAGTTATGAATTCCCCCCCGTTTATTATTGAACTTTAAATCTAATTAAATTTTGCTTGTACTGAGAATATATCTTGGATGGCGTGAGAAGCCCTTTTTAATTAATTGAAGTGGCTAAATGATTGGTCAAAGATTCTTGAAAAATATATATATATATAATATGCATCATCTTTTATGATTTTAGAGAGCATCGACTAAGAACATCTTATTCTATCTTGACCAAGAGAATTTAAGACTTTATTAATAATAAATATAATAATATTATCCATAGCTAACTGATGGACTATAAGATCGGCTAAAAGAATCGTTGAGACGTCTCGCTCTCCCTTTTACGAGGGGCACGAAAAAGATTAGAAATCGTTTTCTTCTTGACAGCACAAACTCGTTTTCTTTTCCTTCTATGTAGCCAAAGGGTGTAAAAGAGAGATATCGAGAGGAGAGGAGATTGATCAGCTCAAACCATTGATTCTGCTCTGTGGTTAAATTTACTATTTTTCTTAGGGTTGTTTTTTGGATTTATTCTTAGGCAACAAATAGAGTGACCAATTGGAAATTGGACCATGGAGATTACCTTTGAAAGGTCGTCTGTGTTTGTGTGGTCGTGACCTTGGCATCAAAGACTTCCAAGTCGTTGGCGTTATTCATTCAATAACTCCAAGAAAATAAACTTTCACAGATATATATATATATATATATATATATAATTGATTCATATAATTGAAAGGTTCGGCACATCAACACATAAATATCTAAATTTGTTTACGTCAATACTTAGTAAAGCAAATAATAATTAGTTAAACTTCACTGTAAATAATAATAATAATATAAATTATATTCTAAAATCTTATTTAATAATTTAAGTTTTTTATATGAGTTAATAACCTCATTGATATGCTGGTTTTTCCAAATGAATTTTCCAAGCCAAATCTAAAAACGTTTGTCTATCTTAAGGCCCGTTTGGAAATGTGGTTGCAGTTGCGGTAGTTTTTTAAAGTTTTTTTCATGTTGAAATATATCACAATAATATTTTTTATTTTTTTTAAATTATTTTTGACATCGACACATTAAAATGATCTAAAAACACCAAAACATATTTATTTAAAAAAAAAAAAAATTGGTTCAAACACTGGTTTGGCACCAGTCAAACAGCACTAAATTAAAGCTGCTCACGGTTATGAGTTAAAGGATATGTAAAAATTAAATTAAATGGAACCTTAATTAATAAAGCGTAATTAAAGCAAAAGTTGTTTTCCATCTTTTCCTCTAGCATTTCCTTGCCTCTCCCCTCCTTTAACTATCATCATCATCGATCTTCGTCTTACTCTCACATGCGTACGACTTAGGTTTAGGTCTACACTTCTGACTGAAGCTTGGCTGTGATCTTAGATTCCATGAATCGTATCACTCAAAGCTTGCCACCTATATATCTATGGGGCCGTCAAATCTTTGGCCGTATGCATCATATGGGCACCAATAAACCAGAGTGACTCCTCGATCATGGCTATCTTATCACGTTGTTAGTGGTAGACCTAATTCTTTTATTTGTCATGTCATGTTTATATATATATATATATATATATATATAGAGAGAGAGAGAGAGAGAGAGAGAGAGTTCATTGAATTAGTGTAGTTATATAAATATTGCATAAAGTTTATTGTCATTCATCAACACACAGCAAAAAAGATAAAATATTAAAACAAAAAAACTAAATTAATAAAAAATAAAATAAAAATCAAAAACTAGTTTAAATAAAAATCAATTTAGTTTTTGCTTTCCATCAAAATTGTTCATACAAAACAACAAAAATAAAATCTAGTTTGAATATCTAATTCACCTTATGAGGCAGCTAATAAAGTTGACCAATTGGAAATGGGACATGGAGAAGACCTTTGAAAGGTCGTTGAGTCCAAGAAAGTGGAGGATTATCAGTTCTGCTGAGATGATCACGAAGCGTCCCACGAGCCATATAATCATACACCAGGATCATCTCGTTATTCTCATTGCAGTAACCAATTAGAGAAACCAGATGGCGGAATCTAAGCTGGGAGAGGATCTCAATCTCTGTCTTGAACTCGGTAGCACCCTGCTGTGAACTTGGTTTCAAGCGCTATATCGCAACACGACTGACTCCATCATCAAATAATTCTTTGTACACGTTACCAAAGCCACCAACACCAAGAATGAATGAATTGTCGAAGTTTTTTTTTAGCTGCTATGATCTCAGCTAGCGATAAATTGTGGCATAGTGTTGGGAGAATCAACAATACATTAAAAAAAAAAAATTGTGTGAATCTTTATGAAACTATATATCTAAATACCATAAATACAAGATAAGTAATTTTTATATGAAAAACCTTTCTAATGCAAAAAAAATTTTATGGTATCGTAGTTTATTCAAACACTTTCTCTATTAACAGTAATTGAAATACATGAGTCTTCTCTCTTCTCAATTAAAGACATACAAACAACAACTATCTTTAAGAAATGCAATTTTTTGTACAAATCAACTTCTTCAAGAATTCAAGAAATGTCTCGTTAAAAATAAAAGTTATTATTCATGGGCTAAAAAATATATGTAAAGTACTCAGAATTCAATCTCCGCCATTCACAATAACGATTCATATGTTATAAAAATCTCTGCAAAATTTCAGCTTAATCAAACTATAAATATACATTGATAGGACAATTTGATCAACAAAAAAAATTCAAAGAACTCTTTTTTCTCTCTATTTTAGCAGCTCACTTTATTTTTCTTTACTGTCCTCCAAAAGCCAAGAAGTGGGGAATTAAACCTTATTTTTTTAAATGGATCTTTTTATGTAAATGATGTTGATCTATGATTCAAATCTTTAGATTAAGCAACAAATTTTATGAGGTATTATAAATTATAATAATAATTGTTATTATTTTAAAGTTAATAGATATTACAAATGTGCTCAAGATGTCTTCCATATTTTTAAGAATTATTTATTGTTAAAAAGGGATGATTTAAAAAATATATCAAAGTTATTTTGGAAATAAAAAAGAATTTTCTAATATTTGCTTAAGTATGAAGGCAGTTTTGGTAAATATTTGAAGTTTTTTTCGATGATACAGCAATTAAAAGTGATGTTTTAAGAATATATCAGGGGGGTATTTTAGATATTTTATTTTTACAATAAAAAAGCTAGATATCCATACAAGTGTTGAGCCATCTTAGGAGGGAAACCAACCCAACACCTATATCAAAAGGTATAGATGACCTCTGGATCTTTATTGACTTTGTTGCCGAGAAAAATAGAGGGCTTAACTTTGAAGTTCCATCACCAGAAACCCACTCCTTGAATTTTAGGACTCTTCTTCTGAAATCTAGAAAAAATAGGACAGAGACGACAACAATGCCCGAAACAGCAGCGCCAAAAATGGTGACTGCTCTTCTTCGACTGTGTTTTTGTAGTTTCGACGTGAAGAGTAATGTAGAAGAGAAAGAACAGCAATGTTAATTTGAACAATTGCAGAATGTATTATTTGATACTTTTATTGAAAAACAGGCTTACAATATATAGACCAGAAAAGAATCATGGTGTCCGATTGTTAAGCCATGAACTTGAATAAGTTGCAACAAACTAACAACTCCCTAAAGACTAGGACATGCTGAAGACTAGGAAAAACAGTAACAAAAAAGAATTACAATGAAATGAAAATGCAGTCCTAAAATATAATCAACTAACAGTTTTGGCTTTGATGATGTCGCGCTAGGAGGAGTAGTGCTAGTGGGGCTATCCTGATATGCCCCAGGATTTCTAAATTTGAGGATTTCAACTCCATTCAACATCGCATCAAAGGCATTATTAGACTGAATAGGGTGCAATGCAATCGACAAATTCTGTAACTCATCGATTCCTCCGGCGTGCATCATCACAACGTAATCTTTGTATATGGGAACCCCATATCCACCAGCCCAATCAATAATATCTGCGTGACTCTGTGCAGTTTGATTGGCGATATATATTTTAAAGGCTAGATCGTCTTTTTGCGATATAATCGGTATAAACTGACAGAAATGAAGCCTAACAAAATAGGTGAATGTGGAGTGCACCGGAAATTCCCAAGTCATGTTGTATTTCTCATTTACAGTAGCATCAGGCCCCATGGTCCTAGCAGTTCGATAGAGGACGTCAGGTGCAGCATAGCGAGTGTCGTTATTATACTTAAGTTGAATGCTGTCATTATATTGGTAAACGCTTGGTCGAGCATCCGTCAAGTAATCTGTATCGGATAACCACCTACGAAACATGCCACTGTCACTGCGCGGTTCGATGTCTGCCCCACCCACATTTACTCGGTACATGATCTCTAAAGCAGTTTCTTTTTGAAGGGGATAATTGAACCCCTTGTCAAGATCATTCATCCCTCCTGCAGTGTAATATAGATTGGTGGGCATGGATACGATTTCAATCCCGTTGATGAAAGCATATGCATCAGCAACATGGGGACTTGGCGTGAACGTAATACTCAGATTTTTCCGCTCAACTTCGACATTTAGGATGAATTCTCTGGCGTAACCTGTGTCGCCAAGAGGGTCGGTGTAATGGACGCCACTGAAGTTGCTAAGAAAGGTGTAGCGACCGGATGTGACAGAAAAAGATGCGTTGGACCTGTTGAATCCAGGGTAGGAAGCCGGATAAAAATGAAGGCGAACAAACTTAGGTCCTGTTGTTGTGACGGGAAACGTGTAGGTGAATTTGGAGCGAGAGACTCGTGCAGTATGATAAGGTACAGTGTTAGTGGAGGCTTCATTTGCAGTGGATAGTATTGAGACGCTGTATTGATCTTGAAGGGCCACTTTTGAGTTGATGTCTGCAGTCCAGTTTGTATCGTTTACAGAACTCTCGGAAGATGAACCACAATTGAGCGCTATGTTATCGAGAGGAAGGTAAGGTTGCGGTGAATCCCCGGTTACAAGGATGGTGAGATGGAGGAGCAAGAAGGTGACGTAGAAAGGAATTAAAATAGATGAGTTTAGGAGACACAGATATTTGTAGCTGCTACTCATTTCGTTTTTGGCCGGAGGAGAGGTGAAGAAATCAAGAGGAGAAGCTGCGTTTAATTCTATGCAGAGAGAAGTTACTTTGAAGTAATTTGAGTTGACTGATTCTTTTATTTTTTAATTTTTTGGTTTCCTAATTATAAAAGGAAAATCAGGAATTATATTTATTTTTTCATGAATTGTTTTTATTTATTTTTAATTTTCCAATTTGTAAAATAAAATTTATTTTTCCCACGTTTTTTTCTTTGGATCTATGAAATAAAAAAAAAAAAAAAAAAGGAATGCAAGAGAAGAATATCAGACCAAGCTAGTACTAATAAAGTAAATCATTTTATTTCTCCAACAGAAATAAGAAAAAATCCAACATTAAATATATATATTGAAGCTAGTGCTAATAAAAATATTTCACAGATGTTTCTGAAATTTAAAATTAATAAAAAATATTGACTTGATCATTGATAGAGAAACTCATATTGTCCAATGAATCAAACCGTAACCAATGAATTATGTGCGTGTATTATCAATATATATTTCATAAATTTCGTGACTTTTCTTTCGTCAACATAAATATAAGCACTCCTATTAATGTATTTAACAATTAGGTTGAAAAGTCGAGATCCCGGCCATAACCAGCACGCCAACATCTCACAGAAAATTTGCTTATAATCTCAGATTCTATACATGGATGCTAGTGTTTTAATTTGTATCATGTTTCTATGCTATGCTGAAGAATATTCATTGACTTTTCTATTTCAATCTAAAATCCATTATTTGGTTCTTATTTTCTTTTACTTATATACTTAGTTTTGGTTTCGATTTTTTATTCTTTTCTTTTTTATTAAGGTTTTATTTGTTTTCAATTTAGACCATCAATTTTAATTTATAGGTCTTATAAACATCTAATAAGAAATACTTTATTAGCTTTATTTTTAGATAAATAATTTACTAATTTAAAATTCACATGTATGCTGATTAAGAGGGTATTTAGGATTATAGTTGTAGTTGCTTTTTAAAATGTTCATTTAGAATGCATTAAAATAATATATTTTAATTTTTTTAAAAATATTTTTAATATTATTACATCAAAATGATTTAAAAACACTAAAAATAATCTCATCTAAAGCAAAATAATTTTATTTTCTTTTCAAAAACTACTTTTAGAGTGCTTTTCAAACCCCACCTAAGTTTTGTTGTGTTTTTTATATTGTTAATGTTATTATAGTTTTCACATGCATCAACCATGCTTTGAGTTCACATAACATTCTTTTTAATTATTATTTGTTTTCTTTTTAAAAAATAAATAAAAAAACCGTCAATTTCTAAAATGGGATGCCCACTCCAGCATGAAAACTGGAATATTAACGGGACATAGCTTTGAAAGGTCATTCATGGAAAATGAGGCAACAAATAGAGTGATTAATTGGAAATGGGACCGTGGAGATGAACTTTAAAAGGTCGTCTGTGTTTGTGTGGTCGTGACCTCGGCATCAAAGACTTCGAAGTCGTTTGTGTTATTCAATCAATAATTCAACTGGAATATTTAGTTTTTATTTCTTGTTTGTATTTATATATTTATATTCTTAATTTTGATTTTTATGTTTTATTATTATTTATCTCTGTATCAAATATAACTTACATTAAAAAATAGAATAAGTTTAAATGTGGTGATGTGAAAGGAGAGTGAAACTCTTTATTATGTATGTATAGTGAATATTTTATTGTTAGCAATCTATTATCTTTATTTATTTTTTTTTATCTATTTTGTCTATGTATGGCTTGATATATTTCTAGTTTAAAGTTATTTTTATTTAAAAATAAAATAAATTTTTACTTTTATTTTAAGATTTATTCTTGATATTATTGTATTTAAAAGTATTTCAGAATACTGAAATTAAATTAATTTGAGATTAAAAAAATATTAGTTTTGTTTTTTAATATGTTAAATATTAAACAAATAGAAAAATATATAATTAGTTGAACATATTTTTAAGAAAAAATACTTTAAAAATAATTATCATTATTATTTTCAACATCTTATCCATAATAAAATGAAAATATAAAAAAAAACTAAATAATTGAAAGTTTTTTAGACAAATAGAAATGAAAATAATAAATTAATGTAGATTATGGTCAATAGTCTAGTAATGTCTCATAATGGTAAGAATACTAATTTTTCTTTTGTCCTTTAAATTTTTTTATATATTTTTTTCATTTTTTCTTTACATAAAAGAAATTCAATGCTACTAATATTGTGTTTGATTATACTTTTAGTCATAATAATAATAATGAGAATAATAATTGAAGTAATTTATTTTTTAATTTTGTATTTATTAAGAGTTAAGTTTTGCAATTTCTCTCCATATAATATTTTGAATTTAATATCTCAGATTAATGATATGAAAACAATTTATGACTCAATATTGTGTTTGGAATTTTGTTATAGGATTTTTTAGAGAAAATCGAGCATTTTTAATATCGATATTGAAACTTAAAGTGTAATTTCAAGGCCCGATATTATGCAAAATTATTGAGAAAATATGTGAGGAAATCAAAAAAATTTATGAATAAACCATTTTACACACCTTTTTCACATTGATCATTGGTCTAAGATTGATATTTGAATTTTCATGATATAATAATAATAATAATAATAATAATAATAATAATAATAATAAGAAGGAAGTTGATGACTTAATGAAAAACATGCTAAGGAAGGTTTACAATATTTGAAAAAATAAAGTTGAAAATTTTAGATGAAATTGAGTGCTCAATCATACTTTTTTTAGGGCTAATCAATGATCAAAATATAAAATATGCTAAAATTTCAGGCTGATATTGAAGTTCAGAAAAGACAAAATTACATATAATTAAAAGTTTGACATCAATCAGGGGTGCAAGTAGGAGAATTCAAAATCTGAAGGACTAATTGAACTATATCTAAATCCCTAAATTAAAACGTTAAAGCCAAAACAATATTGCTTTGAAAGAAAAATCAAACGACATGTTGTCCGATTTACTGTTTATCATCTTTAACCTTTTCTACAAGTCCTCCCTCCTTTCTCATGCACGTAACAACTGGGAGGCGCCTACACTTTTTAGGCGGCACGTGTGGTGCCTTCCCATGGTCAAATGTTGTCATCCTTCACAACGTTGAAAGTAGAGTGTCATCTTTTTCGCTATTGTGATGAACATGTTTCAGTGGAGATGCAGTTGGGCTCTGGTGAGCCTTTTTCTTAGCCTCAAAATTCACACTAGTCCTTTCAAAAATAAATTGTGGCTTTCAATTTGTATTTATATTAATTTTTGTTATTGGAATTCTTTTTTGTTTTTAATTTTTTTTAACTTCATTTTTTTTCTATTTTGTAGTTAAGCATTTTATTTTATCTAATTTTGTCGGCATTTTTTTTATTTCTATTTTTTTTATTAATTTCATACCTCATCATTTTATTTTATTTTATTCTTGTATCCAATTTTGATTCTAACTCTTTGATTTCAATTATTTTATTTAACTTCAATCTCTTTTCATGTTTTTTTTTTAAATATTTATTATTTTTGAATTTCATGATTTGATTTTAGGTTACGAGGCCTTGAGTTTCATATGTTGATGTAACATCATCATAGAGTGGATGGTGCTCTAACTACTAACAAATTATGCATTATTTTCTCAATGGTCATTATAAACATATAAATTAATAAAATAAAGAATTTTGTTTTTGAAACTTTATTTTGAATTGGAAAATAAAATAATATTTTATTATATGCTAAATTTACTGATAAAGCTTGTTTATTTAAACATTTAATGCTCTTTAATTCTAAAACTATAAATGTCAATTTTCTTCCTTTCAAAATCACAACTTAGATGAAAAAAAATTTAATTATGAATTTTCATATAAAAAAAAACTCAAAAGATTTTTTTTATTAGATGTGAAATTAGTTGTCTTAAATAGCATTATGTTATATTTACCGTATTCATGTTTTTTATTCTTCATCATCAACTATTATATTTCATTTATTTATCTTCAACATTTTTCTCAATATTAAATGGAATATTGACAAGGATAACAATGTGTAAAATGTTTTTAAGAGTACTTGTATTGAAAATTTAAAATGTCACTGTCACTCTATCATACACGTGTAACAAATTTCTTCACACCAAATATTTTGGTTCAATAAATATATATATTTTCTCATTTATTTTCGTTAATAGATATAAAATTATATGTAATTCTTTTAATATTCTAACTATAAATTTAATTTTATCAATTATTATTGTATGAATAATATTTTTTCATAAATTAATTTCTGAATGTATGCTGTATTTTCTTTTCTCATACAATTACGATAACGTTAAAAGTCCTCATAAATTAATAATTTTTTCTTTGGTGAAATATTTTTATAGATTCTCTTAAAGTTAAGAAAATAATAAATCAACTTCTTGTATTTTATTTGAATCTAAGCCTAATATTTTAAATGTTTCGCCAGGTACTTATAACAGGAGGGAAAGAGAGAAATAATTTTCAATAATAAAAAAAAATATGTTGTTTTTTCATGCTTCTTGACATAAAGAAAATTGTATATACATGCTTCAATAATATATATATATATATATATATATATATATATATATATATATATATATATATATATATATATATATATATATATGTTTTTGAAATTTAAAATCAATAGAAAATTGACTTGATTATTGACAGAGAAACTCATTTTGTCCAATGAATTATGCAAATTGAAATCACAACAGTGGGTGTGTGTGTGTGTGTGTATATATATATTTATCAACCTACGTTTCATTAAGAAAAAAGGTAAATCATGTCGATAATTCACTATAGCTATAGATATAATTCACCATAGATTACAACAATGTAATTACTATTATTCTATAAGAATAAAAAGTAATAATTAGCTTTCCATATTTTTCATTAAATAATTGTTTAGGGATATGCATGTTTTCCAATTTATAACAATAGAAATATCGTTTTGCCCCTCAAATTAGGAAAAGATATCTCCTAGGTAAGGGTATTCTAGGCATTTCATTTTTTATGAAAAGTTAAATAACATTTTACCCTCGAATGAGACAAAAAATAAGAATAGTCGGCAAAAGTATTTTTGGTGTTTTATGAGCAATACAAACACTGATTTACCCTTGGAAAAGAAGAAAACAAAGAGTCCCTAGGTATTTTAGTATTTTGATATGCATTTTTCTGTTATTAGGATGAGCTTCAAGGGGTTGTTTTGATATTTTCATATTTTTTTATTAAAAAACTGTTGACGTGTGTGTCTAACATGTCAGTGGTATTGAGTCGTCCACGCAATACAAGTAATACGTGACTCTCTATGCAGTGGCTAAAATAGTCAATCATCATCTCACTAGATGTGTCATCATATCCTTTTTCACATGGTGATGCGTGTATCAACACATAATGGTTAGAGAATTGTCGTGGTTGATTTCTCTCTCTCTCTCTCTCTCTCTCTCTCCTCGAACCTAATATCCATTCAAGTCCTCTTTATTTATGTTTTGTACATTTAAGTCATTGGTCTTTTAATTTCTAATTTTATCTTGATTTTTTTTATAAAAATTTTGTTTTATTTCAATTTTATCCTTCAATTGAAATTGGTCATATCTTATGTTTTTCATTTCAACTTTTAATTTTCTAATTTGATTTTAATTGTTTCATTCCTTCTAATACTATCCCTGTTATTTGTTCATATTTATGTGTCAATCTTCTTAGTTTTAGTTTTGATTTTTTTTTTTATCATTTTCTCCTTTATTAAGGTTTTATTTGTTTTCAATTTAGACCTTCAATTCTAATTTATAGGTCTTATAAACATCTAAGAAGAAATACTTCATTAGTTTTATAAATACCTAAGTCCTCATAAAATGTTATTTTTCATGCTTCTTGACATAAAGAAAATTGTATATACATGCTTCAATAATATATATATACTAGCTATAGTGCCCACGCATTGCCGCGAGCATTTTTGTGTATATAATTCAACATAATTAAATCCACAACGATAAATTTATATGATATAAATAAATAAAAGTTATAAATTAGGAGATAAAATGTATAAATTTTTAAGTAGAGTTTGTTGCGCAAGCATAGATTATATCTTTTAGAATGTAGGTACTGCATCATAAAAGATCACAAAAGAGCGCGAACTATATAACTTGCGAATTATTGCAAAAAAAAGCATATTGACATGAAGAACGAAGTCAAAACCTTTCTTCAAAATGAGACATTTAATCTCCATTCTAATTCTCCTATTCAAAAAAAATATCATAAGCTATTAAATGAAATGAACAAAAAAGGATGTGAATCAATTGAAAATGTAGCAAGTATTTTAAAAAAAAAAAGATTGGTGAGGATGATATGTGGTGCGAATTGTAAATTTAGCCAAAATAATAAATTTATTTGAATAAATTTTTCATAAAATATATGAATTTTAAATCGTTATAAATTTATTTGTTTAACAGATTTTAATAAAATAACCAAAATTTATTTATTATTATCATAAAAAAAGTAAGAAGATTCAGATATTTGAATTATTAAATTTACTGTGTTAAGATTAATTTATTTTATAAATTAATTTAAACCAAACAAAATATATATGGTGAAAATACTTGTAATAATCAAATAACAAAAATAAATAGTTAATTTTCTATCTATAAAAAGTCAAAAACATAAATTGAAAATTCATCCCTATGTTATTTTCATTATCATTGCTATAACAAAAAAAAAATATTATCAATATTATTATCAAAACAATTAAAATAAATAAATTCCTTGGAAAAACATTAAAAAAATAAACAAAATATTTATATAAAAAAAATTAAAAAAATCACAAAAATTATCATTATCGCTGCGCAAATAGTAAACAAAAAAATCATATAATCCAAATAACAAATAAAAATAAGAGAAAACAGAAAAAAAAAATGAATAAAGGGAAATAGGGATAATGTTAATTTTAAAATGATTACCAACATAAATAAAAATTTCAATGCTGAACCAATTAAAAATAAAACTCCAACAAAAAAATAAAAACTAAAAGCATAGATGCATACTGACGAATAAAGAATAAATATTATCCAAGAATTTAAAAAACAAAAACTAAATGAATTAATACCAAATAAAAATCTGCAATATTCAAATAACAAATATAAATAGTTAATTTTCTACCAATAAAAAACATAAATTGAAAATTTATTCTCATGTTATTGTCGTTATCATTGTTATAGCAATTAAAATTATTATTAATATTATTGTTAAAACCATAAAAAAACATTAACAAAAGAGTAAGCAAGAAAAACAATTGTATTATTATTATTATTATTATTATTATTATTATTATTATTATTATTATTATTATTATTATTATTATATTTGTGCTAATAATGAAAGAAAAAAAATGAAAGACTAAAAAAATCCTAAAAACTTTAACAAAAGATCAAACAAAAAAATAAAATAAAAATAAAAATTATCATTATTATTACTGTCACAACAATAAAAATTATCAAATTATTCCAAGAGAAAAAAAACCTAAAAAACATTAACAAAAGAGTAAGCAAGAAAAACAATTAAATTATTACTATTATTACTATTATTATTATTATTATTATTATTATTATGATTATTATTATTATTATTATTATTATTATATTTGTGGTAATGATAAAAGAAAAAAAATGAAAGACTAAAAAAATTCTAAAAACTTTAACATAAGATCAAAAGAAAAAATAAAATAAAAATAAAAATTATCATTATTATTACTGTCACAACAATAAAAATTATCAAATTATTCCAAGAGAAAAAAAACCTAAAAAAACATTAACAAAAGAGTAAGCAAGAAAAACAATTAAATTATTATTATTATTATTATTATTATTATTATTATTATTATTACTACTACTACTACAACTATTATCATTATTATTATTATGTTAATAATGAATAAAATAAAATAAATGAAAGACTAAAAAAATCTTAAAAACTTTAAGAAAAGATCAAACAAAAAAATAAAATAAAAATTATTTGGTAAAAAAAAGTCACTTGATTTGAAAATAAAAATAAAGAAACAAATAAAAAAACTAAAAGAAAGAACAAAGGGAGAAAAAAAATAGAAATTTCAATTTTCAAATCATAAATAAAAAATAAAATTTAAGAGCTAATTTTTTTGAAAAAAATATCAACTCAAAAAATAAGAAAGTAACAAAAATTAAAAATCAAGGCTAAGAGAACACTTATAAAAATCAAGGCATTTTGACGTGCAGGAGAGAGAGAAACGGCTGCAGCGGCTTTAACCGACCACCGCAGCATCCACGACCGTCGGAAGATAAAACGCGCCGCATTGGGAGGAAGACCAAGCGGCGGCGCATCGACTGAGAGGCCGGTGTCCCATATCCGGTAACTCGATCACCCTTTACACACCACTTAAAGAGGGTGTGAGGCGGAATACTGTCGGTCGCGTGTGACACACGCGCTGACAATATAAATAAAAAAATAAAAAAGTATGGTTAATTACCGATACACCCCTGTGCCGAAGTCAACAATTTTATCTTATTAAGGGCTATATCTGTAACTAACCATTTACAAAAAAATATGAAATAATAAAAAGGTAGGTGTACCAAACCAGACTGGTCCGGTCCGAAATTGTGCAATTACCGCGAAGCCCCTCCACCCATAACTGGTTTTTTTTTTCATTTTTGAGGGCTAAAAGCGCTATTTTAATATGCAAATATTGATAAAAAAAATCAAAAAACCAGCAAACCAACCGAGAACCGAACCGACCCAAAAATACACTATTACAATCCACAGTGTTTACACTCACAATCTACAGTGCAGCACAGTGTTTTCCCCATGCCGATTATATATTAGGTAATGTGTATATATATATATATATATATATATATATATATATATATATATGTCAACCTATGTTTCATTAAGAAAAAAGGTAAATCATGTCGATAATTCACTATAGTATAGACATAATTCACCATGAATTACAGCAATGTAATTACTATTATTATGTAAGAATAAAAATTAATAATTAGCTTTCCATATTTTTCATTAAATAATTGTTTAGGGATATGCATCTTTTCCAATTTATAACAGTAAAAATATCATTTTGCCCTTGAAATTAGGAAAAGATATCTCTAGGTAAGGGTATTCTAGGCATTTTATTTTTTATGAGAAGTTAAATAATATTTTTACCCTCAAATGAGACAAAAAATAAGAATAGTCCGCAAAAGTATTTTTGGTGTTTCTATTTTTATTAGTAAAAACACTGATTTACACTTGGAAAAGAAGAAAACAAAGAGTCCCTAGGTATTTTAGTATTTCGATATGCATTTTTCCATTATTAGGATGTGCTTCAGGGGGGTGTTTTGATATTTTTATATTTTTTAAATATTTTTTTATTAAAAAAACTGTTGGCATGTGTGTCTAATATGTCAGTGGTTTTGAGTTGTCCACGCAATACAAGTAATGCGTGACTCTCTATGTAGTGGCTAAAATAGTCAATCATCATCTCACTAGATGTGTCACCGTATTCTTTTTCCCATGGTGGTGAGCGTATCAGCACATAATGGTTAGAGAATTGTCGTGGTTGATTTCTTTCTCTCTCTCTTTGTCCTCAAACCTAATATCCATTCAAGTCCTCTTTATTTATCCTTTGTACATTTAAGTTCTTGGTCTTTTAATTTCATCTTGATTTTTTTTATAAAAATATTGTTTTATTTCAATTTTATCCTTCAATTGAAATTGGTCATATCTTATATTTTTCATTTCAACCCTTATTCTTTTAATTTTCTGATTTGATTTTAATTGTTTCATTCCTTCTAATGCAATCCCTATTATTTGTTCATATTTATGTGTCAATCTTCTTAGTTTTGGTTTTGATTTTTTTTATCATTTTCTCCTTTATTAAGGTTTTATTTGTTTTCAATTTAGACCTTCAATTCTAATTTATAGGTCTTATAAACATCTAAGAAGAAATACTTCATTAGTTTTATTTTTAGATAAATAATTTATAAATTTGATAGGCCTGCGGCGATCTGGGCAGGTATTAGAGAGTTGCCGAGGTTTCCGACAGCGATAACAAACCCTAGGTGCAGGCCTAGCATAAGAGTTGGAACTCAAATTCGTGTTCTGATTTGGATTTCTGGGCATATTCCTATTGACCTGGACTGCCTGGCTACTACTGCTACCCTTTTCCTTGGACTGGTTTAACATGCCTGCTGACTGAACACCCTTATCTTTGCCAGCAAATGATGAATCTAGATTGTTTCTAAGAAATCCCGAAATTCCTCCTCTTCGTTCCAACAGTTAAGCCTTTAATGCTAGATTATGACTTCCTCCACAGTCCAAACCACTTATAACCCGATCTTATCTCGCAATGACGATTTCAATCCATTCATATATTTTACTGTATTCTTAATATTTGAGGGCATATTCTACAACATAGTTTTTTAAGAACAACAATCATGGATCCATGACTAATCTAGAGAACATTTTCAAGAGACAAACAAAGAAAACAACTTGTTTGGAATACTCGGAATAGTGATCTTAATGCATGAGAATAGTTTGAGAATATGTTTTAGAGAAACAAAGAAAACAACTTCTTGATTGGAATTGGCAGTAACTACTGCTTGATTTTTCTATTTTCTGGTTGTCTATTTAACTTGTTGATTGGGATGAATATGACGTTGAAACAAAAACATTTGACGATTCTAGTTTTTTGTGGACTAGAATTAACCATCAAATTTGATGAGGATGATGAAGTTAAAACAAAAGATTTAGATGTAGTAGTTTTGATTTATGATCTCCATGAAAAGAACAGAAAATTAGATGTGGTTATGAAGCATGCCGTGAAGAATGTGCCTCGCAATTACGTGAGAAGAATATTAAAATTGACTTGGTAAATGTTAATGGCTTCAGCTCATGGAAGACTTTCAAGTCGTTGGCAGTATCCAATCTTATATTATAGACTTCGTCTAAGGTGGTTTACAAGGAAAGTACCCTTCAACACGTGATTAGAATAAAAATTCTATATTTCCTAGTGAAAAACAAAAAAGAAACTACAAAGCTGAGAAAGGCAGAAAGTATCAACTGTCAAAATCTTCAGGACACTCAAATGATTTCCGGAAATATTGAGGAGAGTGTAGGGAAACCTGAAAATGCATGAGAGAACACAACCCCATCATGGGATGCTGTAATATGATAGAATGGAATGAAAAACATATTGGAATGAGCAGTACCTACGTCCTACTTGATTTTTCTATTTTTTGGTTGTCTAATTGTCAATCTAAGTGTTTGTTTGGAATACTTGATTTTGCTATTTTCTGGTTTTCTATTTGTCAATCTAAGTGTTTGTTTGGAATACGAGGTATAGTAGTGTAATGCATGAGAATAACGTAGAGCAGCTCAAAATCTAATTAGAATTCTTCCTGTCGAATTTTTGTTTAGTGGAAACTATGAATGATGAAGCTGATAATTCCAATTCCGGGATTACTAATAGGAGCTGGCAGGCATTGTATTCTGAAGGTTTATCTGGGGGCACTGCATGTGTTTGGAGCACTGATTTTTCACGGCTAGTTCGATCGAGGAAGATGATGAAAGAAACAATAACCATGCCTTGGTTCTCGTAACCTGGGGATAAGTTTTGCTCGGTGTCTACTGGGTAATCTCTCTGTATGAACTATGGTGGTCTAAAATCGAGTGATGAAAAGTGAACTATGGTAGAATTTGGTTCATTTTTTAATGTCTGCTTTTTTGTTCTCTCTTTCCATGATAGCTTTCGCTGTCTTGTGTTTAAGAATGCTTCTGTAGGAAAAAGAAGACACTGCCACAACTAATTCAATCGAAAATGAAAAAGAAAAAACCTTAAATAGTTCAGAATCATGAAAACGAGTGTGGAATATCAGTATTTATGAGCAATGCAAACCCAAATCTCATACCATCAATCTACAGGTTTTTCATCTCATCTTCCCTTTGGGTCAATTATTTCAGAAAACACACCCTCTGACCTTGCTCTTTGAACTGGATCACTAAGGGTGACACTCGCTGCATCAGTGCTAAATGTGCTCCTAGAATGTGACTCGGCTCCACTAAACATGTCATCTTCATCACTGGCCATGACATCTCGATGTGGTGATAATAAGCTGACCTTATTTTTAATTTAAAATCTTGATATAATTTTTGCATTTACTAGTAGAAAGTAATCTCTATCTAATTCACGTTATGAGGCAGCTAATAGAGTGGACCAATTGAAAACGGGACCATGGAGATGACCTTTGAAAGGTTCGTGACTTTGGCATCAAAGACTTCCAAGTCGTTGGCATTATTCAATCAATAATTCATCACTAAAAAATTCCAAGAAAATAAACTTTTAAGATATTAGAATCAAACTTCTGTATCTTTCCTTAAAAACAAATTTATGAAAATATATTGGTTACATTTTAGAAATGATATGTCAAATTTTTCTTCCATAAAATGTGGACCTTTCTAAATTGATTATCATACATTTAACTATAAAATAAACGGCGTCCCCCTTTCATTGTACACGAATTCATTGTGCACCAAGACACATTGCACTGTGGACTGGATATTTTTCATTCATGCGTCGCGCGAGTTCGTCCACCTTTTTTTTTTCCAGGTTATGAACAGTGTATTAACGAAAAAGCCCCTCGAAAATGACAAAATAGCGTACAGGAACCAGGGGCTTCACCGGTTTCTCCACTTTATTTGCACAGTGCACAGACGAAAAAAACCCCCGTAAACGACAAAATAGCGCACAGTTAATGGGGGCAGCTGCGTCCTTTCCCCTCCGGTATTTCTGTAAATATCAGTGGGGACAGGGGCTTCTTGGTAATTGACTAATATTTTATTATTTTTTTTCGGATTAACTGCTGGCGCGTCATATGGACGCCTCAGCAGCGTTCGACGCCTACGCACCGCCACTTTACGCCGTCAAAAAATAACCTTCCGTCATACCATAAGATGCGCCGGAGGATCCTCTATCTTCTGTCGCGACGCGTTGCGGCCATAGATGTCCGGTTAATCGGCGACGGACAGTTTTTCATCGGCCGTCGCTTTTCTCTCTCCTGCCATAGCAAAGTCAGGTCCGGTCCCTGATGTTGGCGAGCAGTTCATTTTGGTCCCTGATGTTTTGATTTCGTTTTTCTTAATAATGTATTGAAATTAAAGTTTTATTATTTTCAATTGTGCCCTCCAATTAAAATTGATTATATAAGAAGATTTTATTTCAGTCCTTATACTTTTGATTTTTTACATATTTTTTATTCCTTCAATTTTTCCAGTACAAATGTTTTGAATTCTTTAATTTGGTCCTCCAATTGAAATTGGTAATATATATAAAGTTTGATTTCAGTCCCTCTTCTTCTGATTTTTTTTATAAAATGACAGCAATTTTAATTATTTATTTTTGGTCCTCCAATTGTTTTTTGTTTCAATTTTATCCTTTGATTGGAATTAATTTTATATATTTTATTTTTCATTTCAATCCTTATTCTTTTAGTTTTTTATTTGGTATTAATTAATTTTTTTTTAATGTTTATTTTTTATTGATATTTATACATCTATGCTTTTAATTTTTGTCTTTTTTTATTTATTTTTGATCGATTTAATCCTGAAATTTTAATTTGTGCTGATAATTATTTTTAAATTGATATTGCACATTTGTTCCCTTTATTTTTTTCTTGTTATTTTAATTTGTTATTTTGATTAAATTATTTTTATGATTTTACTATTTACGCAATAATAATGACAATTTTAATGATTATTTTTTAATTGTTTTTTATACAAATCTTTTGCTTTTTTGTAATGATTTTCCAAGGCAATTTAATTATTTGAATTGTTCTGATAGTAATATTGATAATACTTTTAACTATTATAATAATTATTTAATTATTTTGGTTCCCAAAGCTTTTTTTTTCAATTTTATCATTCAATTAAAATTAATTATATATTTAATTTTTCATTTCAACCCTTACTCTTATGATTTTTTATTTTATATTAATTCATTTGATTTTTTTAAATTGTTTGATAATGTTTATTTTTTATTCATATTTATGCATCTATGCTTTTATTTTTATTTTTTTGGATTTTTTTTCATCGGTTCAATTTTGAAATTTGAATTTGTATTGGTAATCATTTTAAAATTAATATTGCTTCTTTTTACCCTTTATTCAATTTTTTTTTTTTGTTATTTTAGTTTGTTTTTTTGGATGAAATGATTTTTATGATTTTATTATTTACGCAATGATAATGATAATTTTAGTGATTAGTTTTTTATTATTTTCTTATAAATCCTTTGCTTTTTTTAATAATTTTTCTCCTTTTGTTCTCTCTTTTAGTTTTTTTATTCCTTTTTTTATTTTTCTTATCAAAATATTTTGAGATTTTTTGAATGATTCTTCAGATCAATTTAATTATTTCAATCGTTTTGAAAATAATATTAATAATAATTTTGACTGTTGTGATAATATTTTGCTTTTTTTTTTTTTTACATCATATGACTTTTTTGCATGAGAATATTTTTTTTATATCTTTTGTTAAAGTTTTGATGATTTTTTTAGTTTTTCATTTATTTTATTTTTTTATTATTAACACAATAATAATAATAATAATAATAATAATAATAATAATAATAATGCTTTAATGGTTTTTCTTGCTTACTCTTTTGTTAATATTTTTTTTTCTCAGGATAATTTGATAATTTTTGTTGTGTTTGACAGTAATAACAATGATTTTTTTTTTTTGATCTTTTGTTGAAGTTTTTAGAATTTTTTTAGTCTTTTTTTTTCCTTTCATCATTAATACAATAATAATAATAATAATAATAATAATAATTTAATTATTTTTCTTACTTACTCTTTTGTTAATGTTTTCTAGGTTTCTTTCCTCTTAGGATAATTTATTAATTTTTTTTTGTTTTAACAGTAATGACAATAATAATTTTTATTTTTATTATATTTTTTTCTGATCTTTTGTTGTTTATTTATTCTTTTAAAATAATAATAATAATAATAATAATAATAATAATAATAATAATAATATTTTTTTCTTGATTGCTATTTTATTTATGTTTTTTATTTTTTTTATAGTGATAGCAATAATAAATATTGCTTCCTTTTTCCCTTAATCTATTGTTTTTTTTTTCTTTTATTTTTATTTGTTCTTTATGATTTTTATGATTTTATTATTTGCGCAATAATGACGATAATTTTAGTTATTAATTTTTATTATTTTCTTATAAAAATATTTTTTTATTTAATGATTTTTCATGTCAATTTAATTATTTCAATTGTTTTGACAATAATGTTGATAATAATTTTAACTGTTATAACAATAATATGAGGATGAATTTTCAGTTTATGCTTTTATTTTTTTATCGAAAGAAATTTAACTATTTATATTTGTTATTTGATTGTTGTAAATTTTTATTTAATATTAATTCATTTTTTTTAATTATTTGATAATATTTATTTTTTATGCGTATCTATGTATCTATACTTTTAATTTTAATTTTTTTTATTTGAGTTTTAATTTTAATCGGTTCAGTCATGAAATTTTAATTTAGGTTGATAATCATTTTAAAATTAATATTGATCCTTTTTTTTCCTTTATTTTTTTTGTATTTTCTATTATTTTTATTTGTTATCTGGATCAGATGATTTTTATAATTTTAGTATTTACGCAATGATAGTAATAGTTTTTGGGATTTTCTTAATTGTTTGTTTATAAAAATCTTTTGTTTAGTTTTTTTAATGATTTTTCAGGGAATTTATTTATTTTAATTGTTTTAATAATAATATGAATATTAATGTTAACTATTTATTACTATAAAAACTCACACTTCACATGATTTATGTACAAATTTATTATTTTGGCTAAATTTATAATACAATAAAAAAACTATATAATTAATATTTTTTATATTGAAAAAAATATGATACCACCCGCGACTAGACGAGAGTTATTTATCTAGTTTACATATATAACTAGTAGAATCACGTTGTTTATCTTATTAATTTATACACTATTTTAATTCTTATTTATTTTGTTTTCCTTATTTTCTCTACAATATCACATGATAAGTTGAGGAGGATAAATCCACATTGTCACGAGGACGTTCCCCGGCCTCTTGGGTGAACGGATTCGTGGAAAAATGAGGTTTATATAATCATAAAATTATGGTAATATTTTTTAAGAGCTATAATCTAAGATTAATAGAGAATATAATAGTCTACGAGAGTTTGAGTAAAAGGATTTTTTATGCAAGGAGAAAATGCATTACCTCTAATGTATTTTATATAAGATAAATTGTATTGTTGTTGATATTTTCTAAGATCATATTGTTATTTGTTGATTTGTTATAATGTTTGTGGTAGAGATCTCTTTTCATATGGGGGTTTCTATCTTATTAGTAAAAACCCTAACCATTTTAAGTTTTAAATTTTATCATCACATTTTATTTTACTGTATCCTTAATATTTGAGGGCATATTCTACAACGTGGTTTTATACCTTCAAATATTAAAGTTTACAATTAAATCTTAATAAAATGAACAACATGATTATTAAAGAATTTTTGATATTTTAACTGAATTTGAATGGATGATTATAATCTGGTTATGATATTTTATTTTATATTTTTAAATATAAAAAAAATATAATATTTTTATGAAAATATGCCTAAAGAAATTTCTTATGGGCTAATAATAAATATCCCATCGATGCCTGCACTCTAGACTACCCCTGTGATGATTCTGCTCCTCCTGCCGGCTGGACTAGCTATTCATTTCCCCTCAACCTCTCCTTTTTTCGCTGTCACCACCGCAGCCACACATGTAACCCGATAACTGATGATTCTCCTCAGGTTCTTCCGTCAAAATGGATCAGATCAGAGCAACTAAAACGAGCTGAGCTGTCCAGTCTGCCACCCCGTGCCATGGGAAGAGAAAGGGAAGGTGCCTGGCTGTTGTGCGACTTGGCTTTTCAAATGAGTCGGTGTAGTCGAAAATGCCCTTACATAAGCATCATTTGAATGGTTTATATAAAAATCCTTGAAATGTTTGGACCAAAATGCAAGTGGTTTTAAAGTTTGGGGTGCCATGGCTCCCGTATATTTCTTTTCGAGTATGTTTGTGAATTTAATTGTGTTTGTTTTTTAAAATATTTTTTATATAAATACATTTTCAAGAGACAAACAAAGAAAACAACTTGTTTGGAATACTCGGAATAGTGATCTTAATGCATGAGAATAGTTTGAGAATATGTTTTAGAGAAACAAAGAAAACAACTTCTTGATTGGAATTGGCAGTAACTACTGCTTGATTTTTCTATTTTCTGGTTGTCTATTTAACTTGTTGATTGGGATGAATATGATGTTGAAACAAAAACATTTGACGTTTCTAGTTTTTTTGTGGACTGGAATTAACCATCAAATTTGATGAGGATGATGAAGTTAAAACAAAAGATTTAGATGTAGTAGTTTTGATTTATGATGTCCATGAAAAGAACAGAAAATTAGATGTGGTTATGAAGCATGCCGTGAAGAATGTACCTCGTAATTACGTGAGAAGAATATCAAGTCGTTGGCAGATCCAATCGAATATTATAGACATCGTCTAAGGTGGTTTACAAGAAAAGTACCCATCAAGGAGAATATGGGCCACGGTTGAAAACAAACATACTTACCTATTTTTTTTTTTGGTGGTCATCACAGCATTCGTATATCTCAATAAAGAAATCTATTGAGTTTGTCTCGCATCCATGCATCAAAGCCTCCAAGATAAAGATGTTTTCATTTAAATATATTTATAAAAAGCAATAAACTAATAAATGCATATAATAAAAAAAATCTTACTGTTCACTTTGTTTATGTTTTGTACATTTTAGTTCTTAGTTTTTAAATTTCTGATTTGTCTTGATTTCTTTTATAAAAATTTTGATTTGTTTCAATTTCATCCTTCAATTAATTGGTCATATGTTTTGTTTTTCAATTCAATCCTTATTCTTTTAATTTTTTAATTTGATTTTAATTCTTTTATTTTTTTTCAGTCCTTCTAAAACAAACCCTATTTTTTATTCATATTTTTGTGTCAATCTTCTTAGTTTTGGTTTTGATTTTTTATCCTTTTCTCTTTTATTAAGGTTTTATTCATTTTTAATTTAGACCTTCAATTCTAATATGTAGGTCTTATAAACATATAAGAAGAAATACTTCATTAGTTTTATTTTTAGAAAAATAAATTACGAATTTAAAATTAACAGGGAATACATGAAAATAAAAGGGCAATTATTGAGGACAAGGAAGTGACTACACACACGATGGAAGTTAGAGAAGCGACGACTGGCATTCCACAAGGGGCCAGGTTCACGTGCATGTCACGTGGAGAATGAGTCTCGTACAGCCGCATGATTCCTCCAATGGAGGGTCCATTTTGGCCATGAAAACAAATTGTCGGGTAGTGAGGACCAATGAGAAGGGGGGAGAAATGGAAGGATTCATTTATTATTGGAAGGTTGTTTAGAAAGAACACGTGGGACAGTTCGATCACTCATTAGTGGGGACACCGACGATCATAACCCGACATCCTGTCGCTCATCATCATCATCATATCATCACCCCGGGTCATCTCCATCAAATAAAAAAACAAACATCATTTTCCATCATGCCTCGTGCACCACACGAACGGTCATGATTTTCTTCTGGATATGATTTTCTTCTGGATATGATTTTATTTATAAAAAGCAATAAACTAATAAATACATATAATAAAAAAAATCTTACTGTTCACTTTGTTTATGTTTTGTACATTTCAGTTCTTAGTCTTTAAATTTCTGATTCGTCTTGATTTCTTTTATAAAAATTTTGATTTGTTTCCATTTCATCCTTCAATTAATTGGTCATATGTTTTGTTTTTCAATTCAACCCTTATTCTTTTAATTTTTTAATTTGATTTTATTTCTTTTAATTTTTTCAGTCCTTCTAAAACATACCCTATATTTTATTCATTTTTTTGTGTCAATCTTCTTAGTTTTGGTTTTGATTTTTTATCCTTTTCTCTTTTATTAAGGTTTTATTTGTTTTCAATTTAGACCTTCAATTCTAATTTGTAGGTCTTATAAACATCTAAGAAGAAATACTTCATTAGTTTTATTTTTAGATAAATAAATTACAAATTTAAAATTAACATGTATGCTGATTAAGAGGGTATTTGTGTATCATGTTTCTATGTTGAAGAATATTCTTTTAATTTGCATTTCAATTTAAAATCCATTATTTGGTTCTTATTTTCTTTTACTTATATACTAAATGGTAGCTTCACATGCATGCATGCAAACACACAACCACAGACCCAACCATATTACACGAGGCGGAGGAGGCTGGTCGTTGCCGGGGTCGTGGGGAAATAAGGAGAATATGGATCACCCATTTATGGTTGAAAACAAACACGCCATGAATTGTAGAGCTAAATTATCTATAAATGACTACATTTCTTTTGGTGGTCATCACGGCACACGTACATCTCAATAAAGAAATCCATTGAGTTTGTCTTATAAACATCTAAGAAGAAATACTTCAATAGTTTTATTTTTAGATAAATAAATTACGAATTTAAAGTTCACATGTATGCTGATTAAGAGGGTATTTGAGATTATATTTGTGCTTGTTTTTTAAAATATTTTTCACTTAGAAATATATTAAAATGATATATTTTTATTTAAAAAAATTTATTTTTAACATTATCACATAAAAATTGTCATCACCTAATTTTTGGGTGATTCCCCGAAATAAAACAAAAATAAAAAAATAAAATAAAGAGGGTTTGGCGTCGGTAGAAAAACCACGGTGGAAATTTTGGAAATTTTATGAGGCAAATCGAATCTCTTTTATGCCCAAAAATGAGAGAAAATACAAATTCAAGGTAAAAATTAAGTCAAAAATCATAATTATATTTTTTATAAGCCAATTTGATTTAATCATGGGCTAATTCAAAATATTGTTATGTTTGAGAATTAATTTAGGGTCCAATTGAAGAATTTAATTAAGTGCAAGGACTTAATTATGCTTTAAATTGGTTAAATTAATTTTATTAAGGGCTTAATTGATGAAAAATTGAATTCTTGAATTTAATTCGGGCCTAATTGAGAAAATCAGAATTTTTGGAAACCCAATTGAATTTTTCCAAGCTAACTTGGCATAATTAGGGGCTAAATTGAAGACAATTGAGAGTTTAATTATCAATTGAGGGCCAAATTGCATAAATCAAAGGCCAGGGACCAAAATGAAAAAGGCGCGCAAAGTCAAGGGTAATATTGAAATTCGGACAAGGGCACAATTGCATAAAATTACAAATTTAAATCTAATTGAGGGTGCAATTGAAACAATCATAAATCAAAGGACCAAAGTGCAACTTTACCCCCCCAAAGCTGCAACAGCCGCTGCCTTCCCCTGCATGCTTGCCGACCAGCCACCTGAGCGCCCGCCGACCAGCCACCATTGCAGGCACGCCAGCCACCACGCCGTCGACCGGTCAGCCGCCGTGTCAGGCCAACTCCCCTATAAATAGCCATGCACGACGGCCTGGAAAGAAAAAAACGAAAAAAAAAACAGAAGAAGAAAACAGAAGAAACGGGGAAGGAAAAAAACAGATGAATGGAGAGAAAATAAGGGGAAAGACCAGAGATTTTTAGCCTCAAAAACAAGAAAAACAAACACTATCATCTTCTTCATCTCTCGACCGTCTCTCTCTCTCCTTCCCCAGTTTCAGAACTCATTCTCTCTCTACATTCAGTCTCTCGGCCGTCTCTCTTTCTCCACCGTTGCACACCCATTTAACCACCAAAACCCACCATTTTCACCACCGTTAATTTCCCCTCTATACCAGCAACATAAATACACTTTCAGGCGAGGTCCCCGGCGTCCGTTTTTGCGGCTGCAACGTCAACACCGAAACTTCGGAGGCTTCCACCGGCCACCACAGGCCACCGTTGACGGCGCCACAACCACCAGGACAACCACCTCGATCCCCTCTACCCAACGGTGCTAACAGGTAAGCGTTCCATCACACTCGAAAAACCCACTATTCATCGTCTTCTTCGTTCCCACTGTTCACTGCATGTGAACAGTGGGACGTGATTTTGCGCCTACTGTTCACATGCGTGAACAGTGGCTTTGGCTTCCAGCCGTGAGGGCTGGAAGCCCAGCCCAAGACCCCTTGGGCTTCCAGCCCGTGAGGGCTGGAAGCCCAGTCCACTCATGCTGGGCTGTCAGCCCACTGTGCTGACAGCCCAGCCCAAAAAAAATAATAAAAAAATAAAAATAATAAAAATAAAAATGAAAAATAAAAAAAATAAAAAATAAAAAATATTTTTATTTTTATTTTTATTTTCCATACTACTTTTTTCTTTTATAAAAAAAAAAAGGATTTTCAAAAAATATAAAATGTGTTGTTTTCGTGCATACGGCCGAATTCCAAGATTTTTCAAGCATATTTTTCATAAAAAAAATATTGCATCTTTCTCATGTTTTAAAATAAAATTGGATATCGTAACCAGTTTATGATTATCCATTGGGATTCGGCCAAAATATCAAAAATAATCAAAACCATTTTTGTTTTATCCACCAGGATGTAAATTTACATTGTAAAATACATCCATGGATAAAAAAAAAATATATGTTTTTACTACGATGTAAATTTAAAAGCATAAATTACATCCGTAGATAAAAAAAAAAAAAGTTTCTAACGGTGTAAAATTACATCGTAAATTACACTGTGAAAAAAAAAAATTTTATGCGGTGTAAATTTTTTTTTTTTAGAAAAAACAATCAAATGACAATGCAACTTGCCTTAGGTAGGGTGCCTTGGGGGTGATCGTCTTCCCTTACACAACAAGTCCCTTACCGGACTCACGCAGACCAATAGGTTCCTAGTAACCTTAATACTAGGTGGCGACTCCTCATAATTATAGTCGTAAATTTTACGACTATAAAACAAACACCCCATTTTCACCGCGTGTGGCGCGAAAAAATCGCCGTCATGACAGATGGCGACTCCACGGGGGATCACTGGACTAAGCATTGTTTATTTGATTGTTATTTTTAAGTTTATTTATTCATTTTTTTTACTCGTATTTTTACTGCTTTAGCATGCATTTTAATTTCAAGTCATGCATATCATTGAGTTTGAATTAATATCCTCATGCATTTTATTTCTTGAATAAACCCAATTTTAGGTTAGGTGGGGATTAGCGGTTTGCCTCATGACTTTCAGTCGAGGTTCAGATTCGTGAAACATCCAACTATGAATTGAGTGTTTACTTGATAATGGCGGTCACATCGTGCCCCAACCATTTCTTGTAAGCCCCCATACTACCTTCACGTAAGGTAGTCACTGGGCAGTTCATAGACCTTTTGAGACCAGGTAGAAAGCATGCCCTTCATATGATAACCTAGAACCTAGAATACAAACTCTCCGATTATTAATTTCATTTCATTTTTTATATATAGAAATTTTCAGACCAAGACCATGACTTCCTTGACTTTTTCGGAATTCGGGGAAAGATCTGAGATGGAGCAATTAACTGAAGAAGATTGCCCAAGAGCTAGAACCAATGAATTGCCACACATGACCAAAATCAACTGCTCCACGGAAAATATGAAGAGGCTTATACCTATTTTGGGATATATAGATGAATCAGTATTTGAAGCCAGATATGGAAGAATTGCTCATCTAATAAAAATTCCAATCCAGATATCAGCAGTCAAAGCCCTGATGCACTTTTGGGATCCTAATTACCGATGCTTTACTTTTGGGGATGTCGACATGACCCCTACAATAGAAGAGTATGCCCAAATTCTGAGTTTTCCACATAACCCTCACAGGGTTTATTTCAGACAGAAAATTGAACATACAGTCCAGGAGGTTGCTAAGCTTCTAGGTTTGGATCAAGTGACCCAGTATATGACATCGTCTGGTGGCTTCAAGTGGAAGGCAATTGAGAATAAGTTAAGAACGAATAAAGATAAAGGGAAGCTTGGAGAAGAGGTGTATCGGTCAGTGGCTTTCGCTATTTTCGGCTTAGTATTATTCCCTTCAGAAGCCATTGGGATTATTAGCATGGAAGCAGCCAGTGTTTTTGTTGAATATGAGCAAAGAGATAATAATCCCACTGCAGCTATATTAGCTGAAACTTTCCTGTCCTTAAATCATTGCAGATTACATGGGAAAGGAGCAATGCGGTGCTGTATCCCTTTATTGTTCATGTGGATTGTCAGCCATTTGGAAACCCCCAGGGAAGTTTTTAATAATTTTTGGTGGTTTAACATGAGGCCTCTCGGTTTAATTCTAAGCGAAGACTGGAAAGACTTAGATGAAAAAGCTTGGGTTGAGAAATATCAGGCACTTCCTAGAAGCAAATTCAGATGGAAAGCCCCTTGGGTAGGTAGTTCAATTTTTTTAATGAGTTGTGGTAGCAAAGCATGGGTCCCACTAATTGGTGTAACTGGATATATTGGGTATTGTCCCTCTCTAGTAACTAGACAATTTGGGGGGACGCAATATGTGCCGAGAACTAAAGGGCTAACCAGATACATGGGCTCTTTCAAGGAAGTTAATTCAATGACTGAACTCGAGGTGATTAAAAGTGATTGGGGACAACTTGTTTTAGTTGGCAAAGAGCCCCTCCCAAAAGAGTTTTCTGTCAGTCCCAATTACTCAGCTTGGAGGAACTCCGAGATACCCCAGAACGTGGCAAGACAGAGCATGAAGCAAGACAAGACACTTGAGTCTACGGGGGCTAAAAGAAAGAGGGTTGACAAAGAGGACATGCAAGAAGAGTTGGATAAGCTAAGGATTGAGCTTAACAATAGCAAAAGTCGTCAAAAATTCCTCGAAGAGCAACTCTTGGAAGAAGAACAAATGAGGGTTTTTTTTAGATCGACAATTGCAAGAAAAAGAAGAGCAGATCAACAGGTTAATGCAAGAAAAAAGTCAGCTAGAAGAAATAGGTCCCCGACATGATGACCTGATAAGTAAGCATGAGCTTGTGGAAAAAGAATTGGTTGCTTTGAAGAAAACTTCAGAAAGTAGAGAGCATGAATGCCAAGAAATGATAGCATTGTTAAAGAGGGAAGGAAATCACTATAAGATGAAATGGGAGGCTGAGAAGGAGAAAGGAAGAGTGGCCAGTCTGGTCCTTGAAGAAGAAAAAGAGTTGAAAGCCCGGTACAAAGTTCAAGCGGAAACTGAGTTGGACGCAAGAAGGGTAGCAGAATCTAGCATGAAAAGATACTTAACCCTAATCAACGACCTGAGAGATCGTGTTTCCACCCTACAAACTGAATTAGAAAATCAAGAAGAAGAATTAAAGATAGTGCATAAGCAACGCGGTGAATGGCAAAAATGCACCGCCGAAATTGAAGCTCAGTTGAACTCTGAAATAGCAAGGTTTGAGGCAGAACTACAAAAGGCTAAAGATCAGACTCAACAGCTTGAGAAATTGATCTTAATGTTAGAAAAAAATAATGACTCCTTGGTGGCCAGCAATGAAGCACTACGTTAGGATAACGTTGTGTTCCATCGCAAAATAGAGCAGACTGATAAATTAATTAGCATAGTAGCTAGAAAGGCAGATGAGTTACGTGTAAAAGCTACTAGAATTGGTGGAAGTGCCCGCAAATATGAAGCATACTTGGATGAACTCTCCTCTTTTGTTAGGTTTTTGGCTAATAGAGGGATAGCATTCGAGTAGCTGCTTTTGTATGACTCTATTTTGATGAATGAAATGGACAAGATCCACCTTTTGCTTTTGTCAAGTGTGTACGATTCAATTGATATCAGGCTATGGATCCTACCCAGCAAGGAAGTCATGAATTGGATCATTTTTTTCAAAAAATAAAATAAAATAAAAATAAACCATCATTCATACATTCATTGGGCATCAGTAACATGCATATCATCAACAGGTCAAAATATAGGTCCCCGGAGAACATCACCTCCTAGAATCTACAATACTCGGCTCCGACAAAGAAATATGGAGAACGAAGAGCGTGCACACCAGGACGCCCATTTCCAAGGAGAGTTGAATGCCTTGAAAGAAAGTGTAGCCCGCCTTACTGGTTTACTCGAGCAAGCATTAAGAAATGCTTCAGGAGAAGGTCCTTCAACTAGGCCTGCACAAGCAAATGTCCCTGGCGAGGTGATAGGAGAAAGAGTTCAGGAACCTTTACAACACCCTGCTTTTGTACAATCAGCAGCCCCAACACCCGTTCCGGTACCAGTAGTAGAAACATTCGCAAACGAATCTCAAAGGACGCAATTGTCTGACAATGCTGATCAAGATAAAATGGCGGTCTTGGAAGCAAGGATAAGGGCCATTGAAAGGGCAGATTTATATGATCCGGTGAAAGCAATAGAGATGTGTTTAGTACCAAATGTGGTAGTTCCAAAAAAATTTCGTGTCCCAGATTTTATCAAGTATACGGGGACACAATGCCCTGTTACTCATTTGAAGTCATATTGTAATAAAATGGCTGAAGTGGTGCATGATGAGAAGCTTCTAATGCATTTTTTCCAGGATAGTTTGAGTGGTCCGGCTTTGAGTTGGTATATGAGGCTCGATAATACTAAGATTCGTAGTTGGAAAGATTTAGTGGATGCTTTCGTTATGCAATACAAGTATAATATGGATATCGCTCCTGACAGGACTAGCCTATCCAACATGGAGAAAGCAGAAAAGGAGAGCATAAGAGAGTAAGCTCAAAGATGGAGAGACTTAGCTGCTCAAGTGCACCCTCCTCTCTTGGATAGGGAAATGGTCACTCTATTTGCCAATACGCTGAAAACACCTTTTTATGAACATGTGATGGGCATCTCAGCTCAGCAGTTCACTGATGCAGTGGTTGTGGCAAAACGAATAGAACAAGGGATTAAGAGTGGGAAAATCTCTACGCCAATAGAGAAAAGAGGCTTTTCAGGAAAAAAGAAAGAGATAGATTATGTTGAGACTGGTTATAGGGGTAGAAACACTCAATTCCAGAAATATAACACCTCTTCATCCCAAATTGCCAACGTAAATTTCAAATCTCCATACCCTACCAAAAGACCTGGGAATCAGGTCGAGAGTCTGCCAAAGAACCAGATTGAGGGTTTTCCAAGAAATCGCCCAAGAACACAAGAACAACTACCCCCATTACCTTTACCTTTGAATGAAATGTACCAAAAGCTTTTGAGCATTGGGCAAATAGCCCCCGCACCTCTCGTACCTTTGCAACCACCTTATCCTGATTGGTATAAACCGGATCTCACTTGTGAATATCATGCAGGAATTGTAGGACATAGCATCCACACATACAATGCATTCAAAAGAAAACTCCTACAATTTATAAAAGCCGAGTGGGTAACGTTTGAAGAACCCCCAAATGTAAGCACCAATCCACTACCTAGTCATGCTGCAGGAAGTGGATCGGTGAATATGCTCGATGCCGGGTATTCAAAAAGTTTAAAAGTGCCAATGGAAAAAGTTTATCAGATGTTGATAAGGGCAGAGTATGTTGACATAAGATGTTGCCAATATCAGAATCAGGAAGGTCATTTCATTAGTCAATGTCTGGACTTTCGTAAAAATGTAATGCAAATGATAAACAGGGGGCTGCTACGGGTGGAAGCAGTAACAGAAGAGAATGTAGCTATGACAGAAATGTCAAACAAAGAGGTATGTAGGGTCCAGTTCATTTCGGGAGGGCCACCTAGATTGATTTTTTCTAGGCCCTCTGTGACACAAAAAGAAGATTATAATGCCATGCCTTACAATTATGGACATCCTCATATCCCTCTAATAGGAGGCCTGACCCGAAGCGGAAGATGTTTTACCCCAGAGAAATTAATGAAGATCAAAGGAAAAGAAGTGGTGGATACGTCTGAAGAGATAAGCAAACCTGTGACAGAAGAGGAGACCAATGAATTCCTAAAGTTAATGAAGCACAACGAATATAGCATTGTGGAACAGCTTAAGAGAACCCCTGCCAAGATATCATTGTTTTCCTTGATATTGAGTTCTGAATCTCATCGGAAGACTTTACAAAAAGTCTTGAATGAAGCCTATGTACCTCAAGACATCAACCTAGAAGCCATGGAGCATTTAGTCGGAAGAATACAGGCCTCAAATTATGTATATTTTTCTGATGATGAAATAGACCCTGACGGCATAGGACATAATAAGCCATTATACATCACGGTACAATGTAAGGATGTTTTGATTGGAAAGGTGTTAATTGATAATGGTTCTGCGTTGAATGTGTTACCAAGGCATATGCTGAAAGAAATGCCTATCGACGAGTCACATATGAAGCCAAGCGTTATGATGGCGAGAGCATATGACGGGTCCCCAAGACAGATAGTGGGAACCATTGAGGTGGAACTATGTATAGGACCACAAATGTTCCTGGTAACAATGCAAGTAATGGATATCCATCCATCCTATAGCATGTTATTAGGAAGGCCATGGATTCATACAGCAAGAGTGGTGGCCTCCTCATTACACCAATGCTTAAAGTACATTGCAAACGGGATGTTGATCACAGTAAAAGCTGAAGAAACCATATCAATGATAAAAAATGTGGATACACCTTTCATAGAAACAGAAGCTTGTAAAGATGGGAATATCCATGCATTTGAAGTAGTAAATGCAGAGTGGATCCTTGAAGGTACCACATTGAAGAAGCCGCGAATCCCAGAAGCTGCAAAAATGGCCGCCAAATGTTTCTTGTGGAACGGAATCCCTTTTCAGCTTGACCCTATTAGTGGAATGCCAGAACGGGTCAACGTAATAAAATTGAAGTGTGCAGATCAAAGGTTTGGGCTTGGATATAAGCCAAAGAAAGAGGATTTCAAACGAGTTGCTCGGATTAAAAAGGAGGCCAGAATGGCCAAAATCGAAGAAAGAGAATCAAAAGATGAAGACCTCGCCATACCCCCGCTTCAAGAATCCTTCCACAGCTCATCAGAGACAATTAGAGCAGGCATTAAGGATCTGCATGTTGGTACTCTTGAATATCAGGAAGAAGAAACAGATTTTCCGCAACTCTCCATCCGCAACGCCGATGCCCCTCCTGCAAAGACCTTCGTGCGGAAGTTGACTAAGGGAGAAGTGCTCCAGAACTGGAGGATGGAGCCTGTTCATATTGTGTCCAAAAAGAGCTTTGAAAATTCCAACCGTTCACAAAACCACTACACTAAGAATAAATGGCCAAATTTCAATAACGTCACTACACTCGATAATGAGGAATGGGCAGAAGACATAAAAGAATTCACTAGATTGATGGAAAATTCTGAAAAGGCTTGGAAACCTTCTAGCGAAAAGTTTGAGACCATTAATCTAGGAACCGAGCAAGATAAAAAGGAGTTAAAAATTGGTACCCTTATAATGGCTGGGGAAAGAGAAGAATTGGTTTCTCTTTTGCATGAATATATGGATGTTTTTGCTTGGACATATGCAGAAATGCCTGGTTTAGATACTAATGTAGTGGTGCACAAGATTCCTTTAAAAGAAGGAAGTGTACCGGTCAAGCAAAAAATCAGGAGAATGCGGCCAGATATGCTTCTAAAGGTAAAAGCAGAAATACAAAAGCAGTGGGAGGCAGGGTTTCTGGATGTCGTTCACTACCCTCAGTGGGTAACCAATATGGTTGTGGTCCCCAAGAAAGATGGAAAGATTCGTGTTTGTGTGGATTACAGGGATTTGAACAAGGCAAGCCCAAAAGATGATTTTCCATTGCCTCATATAGATATCCTGGTGGATAACGCTGCTAAAAATACCACATATTCCTTCATGGATGGATTTTCTGGCTATAACCAAATCAAGATGGCAGAAGAAGACAAAGAGAAAACCACCTTCGTCACACCTTGGGGAACTTTTTGTTATAAAGTAATGCCATTTGGTTTGAAGAATGCTGGGGCTACATATCAGCGGGCGATGGTCGCTTTGTTCCATGATATGATGCACCAAGAAATTGAGGTATATGTGGCTGATATTTTGGCTAAATCCAAGATTGAGGAAGACCACGTGCAAATATTGAGAAAATTATTTGAAAGACTGCGAAAGTACCAGTTAAAGCTAAACCCTGCCGAATGTTCATTCGGAGTAAAAACGGGAAAATTACTAGGTTTTATTGTGAGCAGCCGGGGAATAGAAGTCGATCCAAATAAAGCCAAGGCCATACAAGAAATGCCAACGCCTAAAACTGAAAAAGAAGTGAGAAGTTTTCTCGGACGCTTAAACTACATAGCCCGTTTCATATCCCAGTTAACGGTAACGTGTGAACCAATTTTTCGCTTACTCAGAAAGAAAAATCCGGGAGTGTGGAATAATGATTGTCAGGAGGCCTTCGATAAGATAAAGAGATACTTACAAAATCCTCCATTATTGGTACCTCCAGTACCAGGGAAACCATTGATCTTGTACTTAACGGTCACAGAAACAGCCATGGGTTGTGTGTTGGGACAACATGATAAATCTGGAAGAAGAGAGCAAGCTATATACTACCTGAGTAAAAAATTTAATGATTGTGAGTCTCGATACACCATGATTGAGAAATTATGTTGCGCTCTAGTATGGGCAGCAAAGAGACTCAGACAATATATGTTGTACTACACAACGTGGCTGATTTCCAAATTAGATCCACTTAAGTATATCTGTGAGAAGCCCTATCTATCGAGCCGAATAGCAAGATGGCAAGTGTTGCTAGCCGAATACGATATTGTTTTCATGACAAGGAAAGCTGTAAAAGGCAGTGTAATCGCTGATCATCTTGCAGATCATGCCATGGAAGATTATGAACCTCTAGATTTTGATTTCCCTGATGAAGATGTGGTGGTAATCAAGGATGATATGGGAATAAGTGAGTGGTGGACACTTTATTTTGATGGAGCAGTAAATATATTAGGAAATGGGGTTGGAGCAGTAATAATTTCCCCAGATGGGAGGCAATACCCTTTTTCAGTGCGGTTACAGTTTGAGTGCACCAATAACACAGCCAAATATGAAGCATGTATCCTTGGTTTAGAGGCAGCTTTAGAACTTAAAGTTAAGAAGCTTGAAGTCTTTGGGGATTCCATGTTAATTATTTGCCAAGTAAAGGGAGAATGGCAAACAAAAGATGAAAAGTTGAAACCTTACCAAAACTACCTTGTAAAGTTAGCCAGTGAATTTGAGGAGGTCAAGTTCACTCATATGAGCAGGGATAAAAATCAATTTGCTGATGCTTTGGCAACCTTGGCTTCAATGGTACAACTTGTTGCTAAAGAAAAGATCCACCCAATTGACATTAAGATTCGAAATCATCAAGCCCATTGTTGCGCACTTGAAGAAACGCCAGATGGAGAACCGTGGTATAATGATATTAAAAGATTCATCAAACACCGAGAATACCCCCAAGAAGCTTCTGAAACAGACAAAGGGACCTTAAGAAGGTTGGCTACAAATTTTTTCTTGGATGGTGAAATCCTATACAGGAGATCATTTGATGGAACTTTACTCAGATGTTTGGATGAGAAAGAAATTGGGCAGGCCTTGAAAGAAGTTCACGAAGGAATTTGTGCCACCCATGCCAACGGACATGTAATGGCAAGACAAATGCAAAGGTTTGGGTATTTTTGGTTGACAATGGAAAGAGATTGCGTGGCATATGTTAGAAGATGTCATAAATGCCAAATTTATGGTGATAAAATGAACGCGCCTCCGAAACCTTTGTTCAACATGACCTCACCCTGGCCGTTTGACATGTGGGGATTGGATGTCATAGGACCAATTAACCCAAAGGCAAGCAATGGGCATAGGTTCATTCTAGTGGCAATTGATTACTTTACCAAATGGGTCGAAGCTAATTCCTATGCCCATGTAACGCAAAAGGTTGTCAAGAAGTTCATTGAAACGAACTTGGTCTATCGCTACGGCCTACCTGCAAGGCTGGTGACTGATAATGCCCAGAATTTTAATGGAAAGTTGATTGCTGAACTTTGTACTAAATGGAAGATTAAGCATCTTAACTCCTCTCCTTATAGACCAAAGATGAATGGGGCCGTTGAAGCAGCTAATAAGAATCTTAAGAAAATCATCCAAAAGATGGTTGTTACTTACAAGGACTGGCATGAAATGATCCCATGCGCTTTGCACGCATATCGCACTGCTGTCCGAACTTCTGTAGGGGCAACCCCATATGCCTTAGTTTATGGGATGGAAGCAGTGACACCTTTAGAAATGGAGATTCCATCGTTAAGGATCTTGAAAAATGCAGAGTTAGATGAATCGGACTGGGCAAGGATGAGGTTCGAACAATTAAACTTAGTCGATGAAAAAAGACTAGCAGCTATTTGTCATCACCAATTATACCAGGGTCGGATAGCAAGAGCTTACAACAAGAAGGTCAAGCCGAGGGTATTCAAAGAGGGTGATCTGGTGTTAAAGAGGATTTCAGTAGGAGAAGACCAGAGTAAATGGGCGCCAAACTATGAGGGACCATATGTGGTGAAGAAGGCTTTTTCAGGAGGAGCTTTAATTCTAACTAACATGGATGGAGAAAATTTGCCTAGGCCTGTAAACTCCGATGTTGTGAAGAAATATTATGCTTAATGTACCGCACATGACATCTAATGAAGTTGAAATTTGGCCATGAAATTTTTGGTGTATCCTCTCCTTTCTATTTCTTGCATGACCCCATAATTTCATCAAGATATTTGGGCAAATCAAAGTCTAGTACTAAAAGAAATGTCAATTTGTTGTTTGTTTAACAAATGTGCTCTGGGAATTCAAAGGATTTCATTGAAGGGTGATCTCATATCCCAAAAATCCCACATAATAAGCTAATCTCTTAGCTAAACGAATAACCCCATAACAAATCAAAAATAACATTTCGCATGGAAAAGCAAAGCTTATTGGTTTAGATTGCATGTTTTGAAATGAGGAGAGGCCATCTTTGATATGCCTTTACAAAGTCTTAAATATCCATTGCAGTCCCCATTTGAGCCGAACAATTATTTTCTGATAATTAACCCTGACAAGGATCACACCCAACACTGGGGGGCAAGTGCGAAGAGAGAAGAACTCTCAATTACAAAATGATCTTCAATGACAAAAGATGCCCAAAGAAAGCTGGGGGGCATAATCATAAAAAGGTTTTTAGTACATCAATTCAACAATTTAGTGGTATTAAAAATCCAACATAGAAACCCAACAAGATTCTGGGGTGTCACAATAAAAACCCAAACAAAATACTTGGGGGCATTTCAAGTCAAAATGACGGCACTGCTAAAAACTAATACCAACGGGCATGTTAAGAGATACCCAAATAAAATTGTGAGCCATAAACATAAAAGGAGCTTTAGTACATTACGACAAATCGAGTCAACATGATAGTACTCAAAACCCATGATAAAAAGCCCAAACAAATACTGGGGGGCATGTCTAGGTAAAAGCCCAAACAAAATGCTGGGGGGCATGTCATGAAAATCAATCATGAGGACTAAAAGAGTTCTAAGAGTGAGCACTAAGTGATCCTTAGTCTAGAAAACACTTAAACACCTTTTGAGCCTGCAAACATCTTTTCTTTGTAGCCAACAGCCTGAGCCTACGCTACAAGCCTGATAAAGCCCTTTCTGATCAAATACAAGTAATCTGGATCGATAGGCAATGCTTTTCCATTTGAAATGATTCTTACGAATGCTTCACCAAACCTGATCGAAGCCTTTTTGAAATACAAGACATGCAAGCAAGCACCATTTCACGTTCTTGTCAAAATCGACATAAAACCTGACAATGAGATCACTTGAATTTTTTCGAGAACAAGTTTGTTAAACAAATATCAAATTGGTTTTTTGTGCTTGGAATGGCTTTGAAATCCCCAAAAATCTTGCATGAAAAATCTTTGCAAATAATCATCCCTTTCCTGGGAACACTTGAAGCCTAAAACGCTGGTGTGGCGGGACCTGACTGTGGCAATCAAAATTTTTTGTGTTTAGAATGACTTTGAAATTCCAAAAAAAACTCCCACATGAAACATAATCTTTGCAACCCTTTTCATGCAAACACTTCTCTTGAAACCCAAAACACTTGAGGGGCATGACTAGACTGGAGGGCAATCTACAAATGCAATTGAAGCTTGGCTCCATCAATCCTCTTTAAATAATCTGGATCAAACTCAGGAGGGCTTGTTGATATGAAAATCTATCATCTCCAGTGGTCAAAATCTTAAGTTGCGGCTCGAGTAAGCAGAAGCGAGAAGCCGTCGAAGTTAATGATCCAAACCCCAGGATAGGAAAGTCAGAAGAAAAGGGGACCTATATTTCTCAGGTAAGTATACATGCATTATCACGCATTGCATCCCCATTGAGAATATAGGAAATATTTTGGAGGGATCGTAATTTACGAACCCTCATTCATCATTTTTGTGCATGCTTTCAAGCTCCCATCTTTTCCATCTTTTTGAGCATGTTTTTCAACTTTATCTCTTTCCTGAATTTGGTTGCCATCATGCATGACATCTTCCCATTAAAAATCTAAGAAATGTTTTGGAGATATTGTAATTTACAAACCTCCACTCATTGTTTTGTGTGCGCCTTCGAGCCTACCACTTTCACATCCCTGATTGCGCTTGCGAGCCTTTCAACAAACATAGACAGAGCGTTTTTCAACCCTATCTCTTTTCTTATTTGAGTGTGCTTTCAGTCGTTAGGCAATTCAGATAGCATGTTTTTTAATCATGTCTCTTTCTTGAACATAGATGGCTTTTATAGCTACCATTAATTCATATAGTGTGCTATTTCCTTTTCATATTCAAGTGCGTTTTCCAACCCTTGTCATCATTTAAAATAGTGTGCTTTCCAGCCCTATTTTCCTTTCATATTCGAGTGTGTTTTCCAACCCTCGCCATCAATCAAAATAGTGTGATTTCCAGCCTGATTTCTCCATCATCTTCGAGTGCGTTTTCTAACCCTCAATTATATATCCTAGATAGCGAAGCTTTGTAGCCCTATCTTCCATTCCATGAAATCTTTACCATCCTTACCTGGGCAGGTCGCCCATCACAACAAGACCATCTCTTTTCTTTTACCAATTTTACCACTCCCATCTGGGCAGGTCGCCCATCACAACAAGACCATCTCTTTTCTTTTACCAATTTTACCACTCCCATCTGGGCAGGTCGCCCATTATTACAAGACCATCTTTGTGTTTCTTGTAGTCCTCACATTTCTTGCCTGGGTAGGTCACCCATTACAATAAGATCATTTTCCAATCATTCACAAACATCACCATTTTCCATCCGTTGAATATCCTACTTAGGCCTCAATTCTTAGGTAGTGCATTTTCTAGCCCTATCTTGCAATTCTTTTCTGAGTGCGCTTTATAGCCCTCATTCTCATTTTGGATGGATTGACCATTTTTTTGGTTTGATAAATCCACTTTCTTTTTCTTTACAACGCTTACTATCTAAAGTCTTTTAGAATACTTTACTCGTAAGCATTGTAAAGAGGGGGGCAACTGTCATCACCTAATTTTTGGGTGATTCCCTGAAATAAAACAAAAATAAAAAAATAAAATAAAGAGGGTTTGGCGCCGGTAGAAAAACCACGGTGGAAATTTTGGAAATTTTATGAGGCAAATCGAATCTCTTTTATGCCCAAAAATGAGAGAAAATACAAATTCAAGGTAAAAATTAAGTCAAAAATCATAATTATATTTTTTATAAGCCAATTTGATTTAATCATGGGCTAATTCAAAATATTGTTATGTTTGAGAATTAATTTAGGGTCCAATTGAAGAATTTAATTAAGTGCAAGGACTTAATTATGCTTTAAATTGGTTAAATTAATTTTATTAAGGGCTTAATTAATGAAAAATTGAATTCTTGAATTTAATTCGGGCCTAATTGAGAAAATCAGAATTTTTGGAAACCCAATTGAATTTTTCCAAGCTAACTTGGCATAATTAGGGGCTAAATTGAAGACAATTGAGAGTTTAATTATCAATTGAGGGCCAAATTGCATAAATCAAAGGCCAGGGACCAAAATGAAAAAGGCGCGCAAAGTTAAGGGTAATATTGAAATTCGGACAAGGGCACAATTGCATAAAATTACAAATTTAAATCTAATTGAGGGTGCAATTGAAACAATCATAAATCAAAGGACCAAAGTGCAACTTTACCCCCCCAAAGCTGCAACAGCCGCTGCCTTCCCCTGCATGCTTGCCGACCAGCCACCTGAGCGCCCGCCGACCAGCCACCGTTGCAGGCACGCCAGCCACCACGCCGCCGACCGGTCAGCCGCCGTGTCAGGCCAACTCCCCTATAAATAGCCATGCACGACGGCCTGGAAAGGGGGAAGAAGAAAAAAAGAACGAAAAAAAAAACAGAAGAAGAAAACAGAAGAAACGGGGAAGAAAAAACAGATGAATGGAGAGAAAATAAGGGGAAAGACCAGAGATTTTTAGCCTCAAAAACAAGAAAAACAAACACTATCATCTTCTTCATCTCTCGGCCGTCTCTTTCTCTCCTTCCCCAGTTTCAGAACTCATTATCTCTCTACATTCAGTCTCTCGGCCGTCTCTCTTTCTCCACCGTTGCACACCCATTTAACCACCAAAAACCACCATTTTCACCACCGTTAATTTCCCCTCTATACCAGCAACATAAATACACTTTCAGGCGAGGTCCCCGGCGTCCGTTTTTGCGGCTGCAACGTCAACACCGAAACTTCGGAGGCTTCCACCGGCCACCACAGGCCACCGTTGACGGCGCCACAACCACCAGGACAACCACCTCGATCCCCTCTACCCAACGGTGCTAACAGGTAAGCGTTCCATCACACTCGAAAAACCCACTATTCATCGTCTTCTTCGTTCCCACTGTTCACTGCATGTGAACAGTGGGACGTGATTTTGTGCCTACTGTTCACATGCTTGAACAGTGGATTTGGGCCGGACTTTGTGTCCGGCCCGGTCTCTGAAGATTGTGGGCCGGGTTTTGAACCCGGCCCGAACACAAGAATAAATTGGGCTTCCAGCCCGTGAGGACTGGAAGCCCAGACCCAATACCTTCTGGGCTTCCAGCCCGTAAAGGCTGGAAGCCCAGTCCACTCATGCTGGGCTGTCAGCCCACTGTGCTGACAGCCCAGCCCAAAAAAATAATAAAAAAATAAAAAAAATAAAAATAAAAATGAAAAATAAAAAAAATAAAAAATAAAAAATATTTTTATTTTTATTTTTATTTTCCATACTACTTTTTTCTTTTATAAAAAAAAAAAAAAGGATTTTCAAAAAATATAAAATGTGTTGTTTTCGTGCATACGGCCGAATTCCAAGATTTTTCAAGCATATTTTTCGTAAAAAAAATATTGCATCTTTCTCATGTTTTAAAATAAAATTGGATATCGTAACCAGTTTATGATTATCCATTGGGATTCGGCCAAAATATCAAAAATAATCAAAACCATTTTTGTTTTATCCACCAGGATGTAAATTTACATTGTAAAATACATCCATGGATAAAAAAAAAAAATGTGTTTTTACTACGATGTAAATTTAAAAGCATAAATTACATCCGTAGATAAAAAAAAAAAAAAAAAGTTTCTAACCGCGGTGTAAAATTACATCGTAAATTACACCCGTGAAAAAAAAAAATTTTTATGCAGTGTAAAATTTTTTTTTTTACTTAGAAAAAACAATCAAATGACAATGCAGCTTGCCTTAGGTAGGGTGCACTGGGGGTGATGCGTCTTCCCCTTACACAACAAGTCCCCTTACCCAGACTCACGCAGACCAATAGGTTCCTAGTAACCTTAATACTAGGTGGCGACTCCCTCATAATTATAGTCGTAAATTTTACGGCTATAAAACAAACACCCCATTTTCACCGCGCGCCGTTTGGCGGGGCGCGAAGCTTCGTAAAAATTGCCGTCGCGACAAAAATAATTTAAAAACACTAGAAAAAGCCTTATTTAAAGCAAAATAAAATTTTAATTTTTTTCAAAAAGTAGTTTTGGAGTGCTTTCCAAACACCACCTAAGTTTTGTTGTGTTTTTTATATCGTTAATTTTATTATATTTTTCACATGCATCAACCATGCTTTGAGTTGACTAATTTTTTTTTTTTCGTCTTTTATATTAAGCATAAAGAGGTAGATTAAGGGAGATTAAGAATTATACAGAATTGAACAAAAAATAAAAAATAAAACATCAATTTTTAAAATGGGATGCCCACTCCAGCATGAAAACTGGAATATTAACGGGATATACAAGTCATTCATGGAAACATCTTCTAATGGGAAATGGGACCATGGAGATGACCTTTGAAAGATATTTTGTGTTGTGTGGTCGTGCAAAGACCTCCAAGTCGTGGGTGTTATTCAATCAATAATTCATCTCTAAAAATTCCAAGTTGGCCTAATTTATTTACAGAAAGAAAATGATAATTCGTTAAACGTCAGTGTAAACAATACATTATTATTATTATTATTTTTCTCCATGATATTTTTCTTCCAACGTAATTATATACAAATTATTATTTTATTTTAATTCTTAAGCTATAATAAATGAGAACTAAAATCCAAACATAGAATCATATCCTTCTATTTCAATATTACAAGTTAAATATTTTTTTATAATATTTTCTTACCTATGATATACTGTGGTCAACTAACTAGTAAAATTAAAGTGAGAAATGGAGACCTAATTGTTTTATTTGTAATGTCATGTCTATTAAAAAAACAAATAAAAAGAGTTGATGTTTTACCTTGTACCTAAACACATCTGATTGTGGATTTATATATTAAAATTATCAATTTACCCTTCTAACCAAAAAAATTAACCCTCGTTGCCAAAGACATTTTAGACATTTACAGATGACATATTTGATATTTTAATATTGTTTGGGATTTTTTGGTATTTTTTGTTTTATATTGCATAGTAAAACTATTATATGACCCTAGGAGCTAACAAAAAAAAAAGAAAAAGAACAATGAGGGGTGTTTCTGGTTTTACATATATTCATGCACATTGAAACTACACAAATAACCATAAAAAAACAAAAACAAAGGCCTGGAGCTAAGGGCATTTTGGCACTTTCATCCCGAGTTTTTTCATGGTTATAGCTGGGTCAAGGGGTGTATAGGTAATTTTTTTTTTTTATTTTTTTGAAAACACTACAGGAGCATTGTAGGAACGTGCCAATAGCGTTTCACATGCATGCTGCGTCATTTAGCGATGGAAATTGCTCGTCCGCCTTGTTACCTGGTGTGCTGCCATGTCCTCTGCCTGTCGGTGCAATGCATGTCGGTTTTTGGTGGTCGGTGAATCGCCGATGGATGATTTTTAGTTTTTTCTCCTTTTTCTTTCTCCCACTACCAAAAATTACATGTAAGTCCTTCATGTTTGTAATTGTTTTATTAGGTCCCCGTTCTTTTGATTTCTTCAATGTTAATTTTGATTTTTTTCAATTGTACCCTTCAATTGAAACTGATTACATATGATGGTTTTCATTTCAGTCCTTATTCTTTTGATTTTTGATTTCTTTTTGGTTCCTTTAATTTTTCTGGTATGCAGGTTTAAATTTTGTTTAATTTTGTACTCCAATTAAAATTTGTCATATAAGATTTTTTTCATTTTAGTCCTTATTCTTTTAACTTTTTTTAACAAAATTACACTGCATTTTTTTTTTAAAAAAAGCCTTTATTTGTTTTGGTTCCAAGATTTTTATTTGTTTCAATTTTATCCTTCGATGGAATTATTTATATATATTTTATTTTTCATTTGGGCCCTTATTCTTTGAATTTTTTATTTTGTATTAAATCCTTTTATTTTTTTGTCCTTGTTGGACAATTTTTATTTTTTATCCATATTTATGCATCTATGCTTTAGTTTTTTTTTTTTTTTTTTTGTAGTTTTCTTTTTTATTGGGGTTTTATTATTATTTAGTTCAATCTTGAAATTTTAATTTATATTGGTGATCATTTTAGAATTAATATTTCTCCTATTTCTCCTATTTTTTTCTGTGTTTTCTATTATTTATATTTGTTCTTCGGATCGGGTGATTTTATGATTTTATTGTTTGCGCAATAATAATGGCGATTTTAGTGTTTTTTTTATTGTTTTTCTGTAAAAATATTTTGTTTTTTTTATTCTGTGACAATTTAATAATTTTAATTATTATAGTCATGATAATGATAGTAACGTAGGAATAAATTTTCAAAAATATTTTCTTGTTTTTGTACATAGAAAATTAATTACTTAATTTTATTATTTGATTATTGCAGGTGTTTTTACAATTTATATTTTTTTTATTGTGTTAATTTAAATTGGATTATAAAAATTAATTCTAATATAGTGAATTCGATAATTCTGGTATCTAAATCTTCTTGCTTCTTTAATGATTATGATAATTTTATTCTGGTTATTTCATTAAAACCTACCATACAGATAAATTTATATCGATTTAAAATTCATTTATTTTAGAAGAAGCTTGCACTTCACAAGAAATTTATATATATTTATTATTTTACCCAAATTTATATTATAATAAAAAAAACCTCACATAATTAATATTTTTTTGTATAGAAAAAAATGTATTTCCGACCTCGACGAGGTGCGGCTAAGTAGCTATTGTGTGTGTGTGTAGAGAGAGAGAGAGAGAGAGAGAGAGAGAGAGTTCATTGAACTTCATAAGTTTGACATATTTATTATGAATAAAAGTAAAAAAGTTTGGTTAGTTAAAGGATTACTAGTGTAGGTATATAAATATTACATAAAATTTATTGTCATTCACAACACACAACAATAAACCTAATTCATCAACAAAGATTACTAAATTAATAAAAAATAAAATAAAAAAGTTCATTTATTTTTAAATGATCTATTTGAAAATTGGAAACCTCTAATTGAAAATTGAAAACCCCTCACCATGCAATCTAGTTTTCTCTTTGCATCAAAATTGTTCATACAAAACAACAAAAATCAAATCTTTGAAGATAATGTAGTTTAAACATCAAAGACTTCCAAGTCGTTGGCATTATTCAATCAATAATTCATCTCTAAAAAGTTCAAGTCTAAAAGGCATTTCCAAAAAAAAAATATTTTTAATTTGTAGTGAAATTGTTTAGAGATTGTTTAATAATACTATATGAAATTATTATTAATTGATTTAATTATTTTTTAATTGGTGAAATATTCTTTATAGATTCTCTTCAAGTTAAGAAAATAATAAATCAACCTCTTGTATTTTATTTTAATATAAGCCCAATATTTTAAATGTTTCACCAACTATTATTATTTTAATTTCTATAGCTTCTATAAATATTTTAAAGTAACAACAAATCCATTTTTGTTCTTGACGAATATACAATTTTGGATATTTTTTACAAATCCCTATTTCTTAATAAAATCTTGTTTTTATATGTAGAATAATTTTTTATTTTTTTTCACATTTTGATTAAACATATTGTGAAGGGAGTAAGAAACAATTTTTTTGGGCAGCATTTTTACTTTGTAAATAAAGAGTTGCTTGTAAATATAGAGAGAATCTTCTCTGTCCATTGATTTCCTTCCATCCATGTGAGCCGAATTTTAAATCAGATAGCTTGAGAAACCCTAAAAACACTTTGCTAGGTGAAATTGTTTGTTTTAAACAAAGTATTAATGACTTGGCACTTATTCATGTTGTTAGCCTGAAAGAGTGGTGATGTTGCAGCTGATCAGTGGCCGAATAGCAGGCAAAACTGGATGGTTCCAATTAATGCTGAATATGCAGATCTGGACTACAAAATTTCTCGTTCCTTATTGAACAACTACTGCAGTAAAATCATTCTATCAGAAACTCTAATTATCACTTGCCATATCTATATTTGCATAAATTAATAGGTATTTCAGCTAGAAACCTTAATTTGTGCTAATACACTAACTTAGCATGCTTCTTATCGTCCCTTTGAGTTCATGATCTCAGAGAACACAGCACCAGACATCATTTTCTCCGAATCGTTGCTTTGAAAACTTTGTTCGTCGCTGCTGCTTGTTGTTGCCACTTCCAAAATGCGGGAATTCACGACAAGTTCACTGCCAACACTAAACAAATCACTGCTGCTGTCGATTGAGGAGCCTTTCAGAGGACTCTCCATGTTAACTTCTTTCGTAGTTTGAGACCCTTTCACATACTCTACCGCACTCTCCTGTAGCTGTAATGCAAACTCAAGGCCCCACACCACATCAGTCATCGATGGTCTTTCGATTCCATTTTCGAGCAAGCATCTCACTGCAACTTCAACAAACTTTTTCAAACAGTCAGGTGAGATCTTTCCATCCAGATACGGATCAATGATTTCATTGATCGTTCCATTGCTGTGGCTTTGTCTAGCCAACTCTGCTAGACTTGCTGGCACTGCTGATCGGTTTAATGGTGGTCTAGCACACAGTACCTCGAACAACACGACCCCAAATGAATAGACATCAGACTTTTCTGTCAATTGCATGCGTTGACAATATTCGGGATCCAAGTACCCTAAGCTACCTTTCACAACGGTGCTCACGTGTCCCTTTGATGAGATCGCGGGGCCTGTTTTGGACAATCCGAAATCTGAAACTTTGGCCACCCATTTCTCATCCAGCAAGATATTTGTTGTCTTCACATCACGATGAATGACAGTGTGCCTTGCACCTGTGTGAAGGTAGTGCAGCCCACGGGCGGCACCGATACAAATCTCTAGGCGTTGAGTCCATGAAAGTGGAGGATTATCAGTTCTTTTGAGATGATCACGAAGCGTCCCACGAGCCATATAATCATACACCAGGATCATCTCGTTATTCTCATTGCAGTAACCAATCAGAGAAACCAGATGGCGGAATCTAAGCTGGGAGAGCATCTCAATCTCCGTCTTGAACTCGGTCGCACCCTGCTGTGAACTTGGATTCAAGCGCTTTATCGCAACACGAGTGACTCCACCATCAAATAATCCTTTGTACACGTTACCAAAGCCACCAACACCGATAATGAATGAATCGTCGAAGTTTTTCGTAGCTGCTATGATCTCAGCTAGCGAGAAATTGTGGCACAGATCAAAAGGTAGAGATGACCTCCGGGTCTTTATTGACTTTGTTGACGAGGAAAAAGCAGGGCTTAACTTCGAAGTTCCACCACCAGAAACCCACTCCTTCAATTTTAGCACTCTTCTACGGAAAATCAAGAAAAATAGGACAGAGACGACAACAATGCCCGAAACAGCAGCGCCAAAAATGGTGATTGTTCTTCTTCGACTGTGTTTTGGCTTTGATGATGTCGCGGTCGGAGGAGTAGTGCTAGAGGGGCTATCCAGATATGCGCCAGGATTTGGTCCGGAAAGATTGTCTGATTTGCTCAATTTGAAGATTTCAACTCCATTCAACATTGCATCTGAGGTATTAAATGTGTGTGGACTAGGGTGCAATGCAATCGACAAATTCTGTAACTCCTCGATTCCTCTGGAGTGCATCATCACAGCGTAATCTTTGTATATGGGAACCCCATTTCCACCAGCCCAATAAACTATATCTGCGTTAAGCTCGGCTGTTTGATTAGCGATATATATTTCAAAGATTGGATCGCCTTTTTTAAAAAAAATCGGTATAAACGAACAGAAATGAAGCCTAACAAGATAGGTGAATGTGGAGTGCACCGGAAATTCCCAAGTCATATTGTATCTCTCATTTACGGTACCATCGAGCCCCATGGTCCTAGCAGTTCGATAGAGTTCTTCAGGTGCAGCATAGCGAGTGTGGTTATCATACTGAAGTTGAATAGTGCCATTAAATTGCAAAACGCTTGTTCGAAAATCCGTCAAGTAATCTATATCATCTAACCACCTTCGAAACATGCCACTGTCCCTGCGCGGTTCGATGTCATTTCCACCCACATTTACTCGGTACATCATCTCCAAAGCAGTTTCTTTTTGAAGGGGAGAATTTTGGCCGTCCTTTCCAAAATCATACAGTCGTTTGTAATCTCCTGCAGTGTAATAAAGATCGGTCGGCATGGATACGATTTCAATCCCGTTGATGAAAGCATATGCACCAGCAACATGGGGACTCGGCGTGAACGTTATGCTCATATTTTTCCTCTCATCTTCGACATTTAGTATGAATTCTCTGGCGTAACCTCTGTCACCATGAGGCTCAGTGAAATGGAAGCCACTGAAGTTGCTAAGAAAGGTATAGCGACCGGTTGTGACAGAAAAAGATGCCTTCGACCTGTTGAATCCAGGGTAGGAAGCCGGATAAAAATGAAGGCGAACAAACTTAGGTCCAGTTGTTGTGACGGGAAATGTGTAGGTGAATTTGGAGCGAGAGACTCGTGCAGTATGATATGGTTCAGGGTCAGTGGGGGCTGGATTTGCAGTGGATTGTATTGAGCCGTTGTCTTGATCTAGAAGGGCCACTTTTGAGTTGATGTCTGCAGTCCAGTTTCTATCGTTTACAGAACTCTCGGAAGATGAACCACAATCGAGCGCTATGTTATCTAGAGGAGGGTAAGTTTGCGGTGAATCCCCGGTTACAAGGATAGTGAGATGGAGGAGCAAGAAGGTGAGGTACAGATATTTGTAGCTGCTGCTGCTACTCATTTTGTTTTTGGCCGGAGAAGGAGAGATGAAGAAATGAAGAGGAGAAGCTGCTTTTAATTCTATGCAGAGGGAAGTTACTTTAAAGTCATTTGAGTTGACTGGTTCTTTTATTTTTTTAATTTAACTCCATGCGGAAAGGAGTTTTAAAAATATAGATTATTAAAAGCGTGTCATTCGGGCACAAATAGATGGAAGCAACTTGGGAAAGGGATCGACCATGAAAGACTTCCAAGTCGTTGGCCGTATTAGAAAGTTCTGCGTGTGAGGTAATTTTTTATTTCTTCTTTACTCTCATCGCTTGTCCTAATCACTCTACTACATCACTATTGCCTTTCTTGATTTTTCTTTCTTCAACATAAACATAGGTTGAAAAGTCAAGAAGTCAAGATCCAGGACATTATCAGCACCGCAAGATCTCACAAATAAAACCTTACCTAAGGGAACCCCCAAAGCGTCCGAAGTTCGCAGCCCGTGGACTCCAAGGCATCAATTTGTGAATGAAGAAATTTCGATATTTTTCAGTAGCAATTACGTCCCTTTTAGGCATTGTGATTTTTTGGACAGAATTTTTATAGTCAGGTTTTACCATTTCGGAAAAAGATTTATTCAGTGTGTTGATTGGTGGCTCAAATTATGGTCGTTCACATGCCATGATTTAATTAGTTGGTAGAGTGTATGAAATTGTAGCTCATCACACACCCACTTAGTCTTTATTTGGCTGAGCGGTTGTAACTATGTTTCAGTAAAATTTGATTTTTTTTTTCAATTTAAATGAATTTTTTTTTATGTTTTTAGATCATTTTGATGTATTAATGTCAAAAATAATATTTTAAAAGTAAAAAAAATATTATTTTAATGTATTTCTAAACAAAAAAACACTTTAAAAAACAACTGCAATCATACTCCAAAACACCTTCCATTCCAATCAGCTTCTCCTTGTCTAGAGAAGAATTATTATATTGGTCCTTTTCGTTGCAAGGACCTGAACCAGCAATCTACTTGACATTATATGTTTATAAATATGAATATTCATGATGGAGGATGATTTATAATCACGGTCTAAACTTGAGGATGAGTTACTTCAAGTTTTTTTTTTATCTTTTTTTTGGGGGGGGGGGGGGGTTATTTTTATCTTTCGTTTATAATTATTTTTTTTTCTTTCGATTTTATTTTTTGAATTAATTAGGAATTAATATTATTTATTTATTTTGATTTTCTTTTAATGAGTTTATCCTCGTTTCATCACCTAAGTTACAAATTTGGCAAATTAATCTAGGATAACTTCAATTGCTTTTTTACATCTTTTTTCAATCAATTTTTGTTTTTGAATTTATCTTTTAATACTTGATTGATTGAGAATTATCTTTTATAAGTGTCATCACCTAGGTATATTTTATAGGTGCATTTAATTTATTTATCCTATACCAAATTGACAAATCATGTATCAAAATGATGAAGTGACATTCACCTATATTATGGTATGATCAGTTCTAACTTATTACCACCACTATCATCACCATCGACACCCCCACAACTATCAGAAAAATGTCCTTTTTATGCTGGTACCCTTTAAAGCCGATAACTATCTTCCTCATCCTTATCTCCCCTTCTCCTTGCAATGCTACTATATTATAGAGAGTGAATTAATTCACTTTCCAATGTTTATGTCAACACACACACACACACACACATATATTGTTTTGTTTTTTTTGGGTTAGGCTTTTAGTGGCCCAACACCTTTTTAGGTTGCCATCGAACTAGACCAAACTTGTTTAAGAGAATAAAAACAACTTAGAAGAAAGATCAATGAGTCATATTTAACCTTAGTGAAGCTAAAAAATGATTGCTTACTTTCATGTTAGTCAAACTTGTTTAAGAGAATAAAAATAGCTTATAATAAAGATGACTCGCTACTTAGGATCATAATATTTTTAAGAATAACTTTCATGTTAGTCAAATTATTTTTAAGAGAAACTTTTAAAATTTATTTATAACATATCATATCATACTACTTAGGTCAGAATTTAAGAAAAGAATTTTTAATGGGCATATTGTTTACAAGCCCTCTTGCATCCTTTTTTAGTGCTCCATCATTCCCTCACCTCTCTCATTCTTTGAGTGCCTGTTTTAGCTCTCATTTTTTATTGTTTTGTGTTTTCCTATAAGCTCAACTATTAACTCATATAGTATGATTTTCAATCTTATCTCTCCTTTTGTTTTAGTGTATTTTCCAGCTCTCAACCATCAAATTAGATAATGTATTTTCTAACCCTATCTTTCTCCTTGTTTGAGTGCATTGTACAAACCTCAACCATCAGCTCAAATAGTGTGCTTTGAAAACCTATCTCTCCTTTTCTCTTAAGTGTGTTTTTCAACCCTCATTCATCAACTCAGATAGTGCGCTTTTTAGTCTTATCTCTCCTACTTATATGAGTGTCTTTTCATAACTTAATCATCATCTTAGGTAGTGCGTTTTTTAGCCTTATCTCTCATTCTTATGTAAGTGCATTTTCATAACTCAATCATTATCTCAAATAGTACACTTTTCGGCCTTATATATGTATCATTCTTTGAGTGAACATGTGAGCTCTCAATTATCAACCTAAATAATGCATTTTACAACCTTATTTATCATTCATCTTCTTTGAGCATGCTCTCTAGCTCTCAACCATCAACTTAGATAGTGTGTTTTCTAGTCATTTCTCTCTCCTTCTATTTTATGTGCATTTTTTAACCCTCAATCATCAACTTAGATACTGTATTTTCTATCTCTATCCCTCTCCTCTTTTGAAAGTATTTCTTAGCCCTCAATCAACATCCCAAATAGTGTGTTATATAGCCTTATCTCTCATTTCATGAAATTTGCATCATCATTTATTGTTTCCACCTTGGTAGGTCACTTATAACAATGAGATTGTCTTCATCACTTTCACCTTAATAGATTACCCATAATAATAAGATCATCTCCATCCTTTTCACCTGGGCAGGTCACCAATTACAATGAGATCATCTTTGTGTTATTCACCATCTTCACATCTCTTGGGTAGGTCATCTGTAATAATGAGACCGTCTTTATAATTTTCATCTTTATACTTTACATCTTGGTAGTCCATCCATTACAACAACATCATTTTCATCTTTATACCACCTCTTGGGCATGTCACCCATTATAATAAGACTATCTTTTTGTTTTTCACCATCTTCACATCTCTTGAGTAGGTCACTCATTACAATTAGATAATTTTTATCATTTTCATCTTCATATTTTTCACCTGGGATGGTCACTAGTTATAATAAGACCATCTTCTAGGTAGATCTTTCACTTGGGAAGGTCACCAGTTATAGTAAGACGATCTCCTAGTTAGATCACTTGTTACAGTACAACCACCTCCGTGTTTTTCACTTGAGTAGGTTATCCATTACAATAAAATCATCTTCATATCTTCACTTGGGTAGGTTATCCATTACAATAAGATAATCTTTGTTACCATCTTCATCACATTTCCTAGGTAGGTTACCCACAATAATGAGATTGTCTTCAAGTTTCCATCCTAGACAACGAGTCATGTGGTTGCTGTTTATTTTTTTTTCCTTTTTACTCGAAAAGAAAACTCAAATGTATATTTTGTACGTGCATTTAATGTTTTTATAATAAATCAAATTAACAAATCATATATCAAAATGATGAAGTTACATTTGCCTATATTATGGTATGATCAGTTCCGACTTATTGCCATCACCGACACCACCACAACTATTAGAAAAGTGTCCTCTTTATGTTGGTACCCTTCAAAGCTGGTAACTTTCTTCCTCATCCTCATCTCCCCTTCTCCTTGCACTGCTCTACTACATTATGGAGAGTGAATTAATTCACTTTTCACTGTTCATGTCAACACACACACACACACATCTTTTGTTTTGTTTTTTTGGGTTAGGCTTTTAGTGGCCCAACACCCTTCTTGGCTGCCATCGAACCAAACTAAACTTGTTTAAGAGAATAAAAAAAAAATTGAAGAAAGATGAATGAGTTATATTTAACCTTAATAAGCTAAAAAAAATGATTACTTACTTTCCTGTCAAGTCAAACTTGTTTAGGAGAATAAAAGTAGCTTATAATAAAGATGACTTGCTACTTAGGATCAGTTAGGAGGGTAAAATTGCAAGTTTTGTGATTGGTGATTATGGTGTGTTGACATATAGAAATAGGCTTTGTATACCTGATGAAAATGAGCTAAAGAGAGCATTGATAACATAGACACATGAAACAATTTAAACAATACATTTGAATTTCACCAAGATGTATAAAGATCTTAAAATGTGTTATTGGTGGAATAAAATAAAGGCTGATATAACAAACTTTGTTTTTAGGTGTTTGACTTGTTATAGGGTAAAAGATGAAAATCAAAAACCTCCTGGATTGATGCAACCATTGTTGATTCTATAATAAAAGGGGGGAAAGATCATAATGGACTTTGTGACAGGATTGCCTAGGAGTCAACAAGGTTACTACCCGATATGGATTATTGTCGACAAAGTAACAAAATCAACCCAATTTATATCAGTTATGATTACTTATGGGTATTCAAAAGAGGCAAAATTGTTTATTAGTGAGATTGTACAATTGTATGGAGTGTTAATCTTGTTAGTTTCAGATAGAGGTCTACAATTCACGTCGTGGTTTTGGGTGAAGTTTTAAGAAGCAATGAGTACTAAAGTGCAATTGAATACAACTTTTCACCCTTAAATTAATGGTCAATCTAGTAGGACTATTCAGATCTTAGAGAATATATTAAGAGCTTATGTTATGGGTTTTGAAGTTAGTTGGAGTAAGTTCCTATCATTAGTGGAATTTGCTTACTACAATAATTATCAAACTAGTATATACATAACACCTTATGAGGCTTTGTTTGTTTGGAAGTGTAGATTATTGGTTTGTTGGTTTGAGGTAAGTAAGAAAAGGTTAATAGGAGCAGAGATAATTCAGATTACCTTATAGAAGATAAAGATGATTAAAAATAAGCTTTAGAGAACTTAAAGTGGACTAAAGAATTATAAAGAGGCATGGCTTAGACTTTTTAATGGATGATTATGAGTTCTTAAAGGTCTCACTGACTAAAAATATATTCAGATTTGGAAAGAAATACAAGTTATGTCCTTGATTTGTTAGGTCATATGAGATTGCAAAGAGAGTTGGGATAATTGCTTATAAGTTGACACTCCCACCAAACTTGCCATCTATACATCTTGTATTTCATGTTTCTATGTTGTGAGAATATATGTTGGATTTATCTCATGCGTTAGATGTTCATCATTATCTCTTTGTATTGGGCTTTGTATTAAGACCCACCATGTGTGTTTTTTATGTCTTTTATGTTTCATATATAATAAATAACTTGAGGATTGCTTGATGACAAGTAATTTAGTTCGTACCTGAGTCTACTTGCATATATTGAACTTTATTTACTAGCAATCTTTCATTTTTTGTATTAGGGTAAAAAACTAAAATTCAAGAAATAATAGCAAAGGCAAACATTGTTGAAATCAATCCTTACAAACTTGTCTATATTTTATATATTAAAATCTGTTTGATTTACAGGAACGAATTATTTCTAAAAATAACTTTTAAAATTTATTTATAACATTATATTTCAATACAAAAATATTTTTTTTAAAACGCAACAGTGATGATATCCCATGTAAAATACATATTTTTTTTAAAACGCAACAGTGATGATATCCCATGTAAAATACTGTCGGCTACGGACATTGAAACACTTTTCATGCCTTTCTTTTTGTCAAGGGAAACTAAATTTATTGGGAGGGGTCCTGTTGATTTTTCTAAGCATCCACGTGAACTGACAGCCATCCAAGGATGGTGCTGTCGGTCCACTCGGCTTATGGGACCATGAAAGGCATCTCTTGCTATTAATTTCATACCTAGGAAAACATGAGTTAACCAGTCCATCATTGCCACGTGGCTCATCTTATCACCTTCACCGCCGTCCATCGCTCCCACCCTATCCCTCATATACAGAGGTAGCTGCTCGCTTTGATCTACAACCTTAAAAGAGCTAGCTATAGCGCAACATAAGAAGAGATACTATGAGGAGTCCTTCCTTGTCAGCCCTAACAATGTCGTTGTTGTTGCTGCTGATGATGCTGCTGCTCAACACAAAACGCTGCCGTGCTAGTATCTCACAGCCGGAAATGGACGGTGACCTCCCCTTGTACTCCATTGCTGATTCCAACCTAGATTTGGAGTTCATGATGGATTCTGAAATTAACAGGATTCTTGTGGGCTCTAGCCCTGGCGTTGCCGGTTTGGATCCTTCCAAAATACCGTTTCAAGTCGGCCAAAATCAACGATACGGCTTAGGGCAAAAAAGCACTAAGCGGTGCTATGTGTACAATCGCGTTAACCGCTGCTTCTAGTTTCTTTCATCTACTAGCAGTTATTCCAAGCCCATGCGTGGTCAGGGTGTATCTCTAATATTTATTCTATAACGGAGTTTGTTAATTCCCTTACGACTACTATAATATTATTATTACCTGTTGAATCATGTAATTGTATGATGTGACAAATAAATAAGATAATGAGTTGTTAAATAGTTTAATAAATACTAATTAAATGTGTTCTGCTTAATTTAAGGAATTGTTTTTTTATTTAATAAGTCTTGTATATGACATAAATGTGTGATGTAAAAAGTCTATCCATAAAACATATTTATGAATAGTAATTTATTTGAATGTAATGATTATGAAGTTGTGATATCATAAACATCGCTTTCTATATTTTACTGTTTATATTTATTATTAGAAAATTGCTTATATGTGGTATCAAAACATTAGATCTAGGAATTATAGTTTTATATTTATTATAAACTTAAAAGTCCAAAAGTATTGTTGATTTTAAATGTAAAAAAAGAAAACACGCATGGATGGAAAAAAATTGCATATTTTATGGCAAATTCTAAATATTAAGAATGGATGCCACTGAATAGCCAGCTCCTAGTATTGGTGAATATTAATATTAAAACATCAATGTCGACATCAAAGACTTCCGAGTCGTTGGCATTATTCAATCAATAATTCAATATTAATTTTTAAAAAATCAAGTCTAAAAGTGCTTTCCAAAAAAATTAATTTTTTAAGACATGAGAATAAGATTCCTGGATATTCCCTTAATTTAATAATTTTTATTATTTTATCATTAATAATAATAATATTTTTAGATGTTATAAATTTAATATTATTGTTGTTTTAATAGAATATTTTAATATGATTTATTATATTAAACTTTGTATTTATAAATATTATATTTTATTTTTAAACTAATAAAATTTATTAATTATTTTAATTTTAATTATTATAAAAATTATTTATTTAACTCGCTATATAGAGCAGATAATTTAATTAGTAACAAATTATATCAATACTTAAGAAAAACGCAACAGTACTGGTATCCCATGTAAAATACAGTCGGCCATACAGTTAATTTTTTCAATGAATATTTGATAATGTAATTGAAGTTGTTTTAAAAAGTATTTTTTATTTAGAAATATATTAAAATTATATATTTTTTATTTTTTTAAATTATTTTTTATATTAGCATAATAAAATGATATAAAACATTAAATTTTTTAATTTAAATTAAAAATAAAAATAATTTTTTTTATTAAAAAAAACAAACACTTTACAAATACACTGTCAACCACCTATAAGCATCCACGTGAAGTGACAGCCGTCCAAGAGTAGTGCTGCTGGTCCACTCGGCTTTATGGAGGATGAAAGGAAAACATGAGCTAACCAGTCCATCATTGCCACGTGGCTCATCTTATCACCTTCAACGTCGTCCATCGCTCCCGCCCTATCCCTCATATACAGAGGTAGCTGCTCGCTTTGATCTACAACCTTAAAAGAGCTAGCTATGAGGAATCTTTCCAAGAAAATTAACTTTTTAAGACGTGAGAATAAGACTTCTGTATGTTTCCTTAATTTTTAAATAAAAAAATAAATTATGTTGTTTAAAAAATTGTATAAACTAATAAGATAAAAAATTGCATACAATTTTGAAAGGTATTTTCTCGAAATTTAAAATATATCCTGAAAAAACAACTGTAAAAGAATGTATAATCTATTTAATACATTTAACTCAGAGCTTAAACATATAAGTTTATGTACCAAATTATTCCTTTTCCTAAAAATATAAAAATAATAAACCTAATTCAACAAATAAATCTCAATTATTTGTCAAGCCAACTAAGAAACTAAAATTTCAACTAGGGACCAATCTGGAATTTCCTTGTATTTTAAAGGTTAAATTGTAATTTTACTAAATCAAAGGACCAAACTGAAAATTTCTAAATTTATAACTATACTTCATCCTCATTTTCCCATAACCTCGAATTATACTTTAGGGACCAAACTATAATGTTTTCGAGTTCAAGGATAAAATTATAATTTCTAAACTTAAAGGGCCAAATTAAATTTTTTTATCATCTTCCACCTTAAGACCACAATGTTCATATTTCTAGTAAGGGTTTTTTACAGTTTCTCAATATTCTTACTCATGATTTTGTTTTTTCGTTAGAAAACATCAAGTCAATAACATCCGTATTTCTTAATCAAATCTTGTTTTTCTATGTACAATTTAATTATTTTTTTCACATTTTAATTAAACAAATTATGATTAAAGTAAGAAACAAAAGTTTTTAGGAAAAAAAAAACTCAGTTTTCATACTTTTTAAATAAAGAATCTTCTCAGTCTGTTGATTTCTCAGTGAAATTGTTTGTTCAAAATAATCCGAAATCTAAAACTTTGGCCATCCATTTCTCATCCAGAAAGATATTTGTTGTCTTCACATCACGATGAATGACAGTGTGCTTTGCACCTATGTGAAGGTAATGCAGCCCACGGGCAGCACCGATGCAAATCTCTTGGCGTTGAGTCCAATAAAGTGGAGGATTATCAGTTCTGTTGAGATGATCACGAAGCGTCCCTCGAGCCATACAATCATACACCAGGATCATCTCGTTATTCTCATTACATTAACCAATTAGAGAAACCAAATGGCGGAATCTAAGCTGGGAGAGCATCTCAATCTCTGTCTTGAACTCGGTTGCACCCTGTTGTGAACTTGGATTCAATCGCTTGATCGCAACACGCTTGGCTCTTACCATCAAATAATCATTTTTACACGTCACCAAAGCCACCAACACCAATAATGAATCAATCGTCGACGTTGTTTGTAGCTGATATGATCTCAGCTACAAACAAGAGTTTCCTATAATTATGCTTAGCTATACTAGATATGTGAATTACAATAGGAATATATTTGACAGCACATAGTTACATATTTATTTCTAACCCATTACGTCAACATTGGGATATTATTGATCCTTCCTTAACAGGGTTTAACTTGATGCTCCATCACCAGAAACCCATACTCGAATTTTTGGACTCTTCTCTGGAAAATCAAGAAAAATAGGACAGAGACAACAATGCCCGAAACAACAGCGCCAAAAATGGTGACTGCTCTTCTTCGACTGTGTTTTGGCTTTGATGATGTCACGCTAGGAGGAGAAGTGCTACTGGGGCCATCCAGATATACGCTAGGATTTGGTCCGGAAAGATTGTCTGATTTGCTCAATTTGAAGATTTCAACTCCATTCAACATTGCATCAGAGAAACTAAATGTGTGTGGACTAGGGTGCAATGCAATCGACAAATTCTGTAACTCCTCGATTCCTCTGGCGTGCATCATCACAGCGTAATCTTTGTATATGGGAACCCCATTTCCATCAGCCCAATAAACTATATCTGCGTAAAGCTCGGCTGTCTGATTAGCGATATATATTTGAAAGATTGGATCGCCTTTTTGAAATATAATCGGTATAAACGAACAGAAATGAAGCCTAACAAGATAGGTGAATGTGGAGTGCACCGGAAATTCCCAAGTCATATTGTATCTCTCATTTACGGTACCATCGGGCCCCATGGTCCTAGCAGTTCGATAGAGTTCTTCAGGTGCAGCATAGAGAGTGTGGTTATCATACTGAAGTTGAATAGTGCCATTAAATTGAAAAACGCTTGGTCGAGCATCCGTCAAGTAATTTGTATCTTCTAACCACCTTCGAAACATGCCAGTACTGTCTTCGGGCGGTGTGATCTCCCTCCCACCCACATTTACTCGGTACATGATCTCTAAAGCAGTTTCTTTTTTAAGGGCAGAATATTGGCCGCCCTTGCCAACATCATACAGTCCTTTGTCATCTCCTGCAGTGCAATAAAGATCGGTGGGCATGGATACGATCTCAATCCCGTTGATGAAAGCATATGCATCAGCTACATGGGGACTTGGCGTGAACGTTATGCTCACACTTTTCCGTTCATCTTCGACATTTAGGATGAATTCTCTGGCGTAACCTCTGTCACCATGAGGCTCAGTGTAATGGACGCCACTGAAGTTGCTAAGAAAGGTATAGCGACCGGTTGTGACAGAAAAAGATGCCTTCGACCTGTTGAATCCAGGGTAGGAAGCCGGATAAAAATGAAGGCGAACAAACTTAGGTCCTGTTGCTGTGACGGGAAATGTGTAGGTGAATTTGGAGCGAGAGACTCGTGCAGTATCATACGGTACAGGGTTAGTGGAGGCTTCATTTGCAGTGGATTGTATTGAGCCGCTGTCTTGATCTAGAAGGGCCACTTTTGAGTTGATGTCTGCAGTCCAGTTTCTATCGCTTACAGAACTCTCGGATGATGAACCACAATCGAGCGCTATGTTATCGAGAGGAAGGTAAGTTTGCGGTGAATCCCCGGTTACAAGGATGGTGAGATGGAGGAGCAAGAAGGTGAGGTACAGATATCTGTAGCTGCTGCTACTCATTTTGTTTTTGGCCGGAGAAGGAGAGATGAAGAAATCAGAGGAGAAGCTGCTTCTAATTCTATGCAGAGAGGAGTTACTTTAAAGTCATTTGAGGTGACTGATTCTTTTATTTTTTAATTTAACTCCATACGGAAAGGAGTTTTAAAAATATAGATTATTAAAAGCGTGTCATACGGGCACAAATAGATGGAAGCAACTTGGGAAAGGGATCAACCATGAAAGACTTCCAAGTCGTTGGCCGTATTAGAAAGTTCTGCGTGTGAGGTAATTTTTTATTTCTTCTGTACTCTCATCACTTGTCCTAATCACTCTACTACATCATTATTGCCTTTCTTGATTTTTCTTTCGTCAACATAAACATATGGTCTCCTATTAATGTATTTAACCATAAGTTGAAAAGTCAAGAAGTCGAGAACCATGCTATAACACATGGCAAGATATCTGTAGTTGCTGCATGAGCACTTTTGTGTAGTCTGTGGTAGAACTAATTTGAAGCAGCAATGTATTTGATGCGAGTTTTTTTCACATGCAAAAAAAATATTTTCTCTTACTTATTTTTATTTTCTTAAGGTGAGAAACTTTTATATTTTTTCCAATTAAATATTAATAGGTTTGTTTTTTAGTTTTTTGTATATAAAAATTTGTAATAGTTGTTTGAGAAATATGACTCGAATGAATAAAAATTGAATATCTTAAATCCCTCTTCTTATAGTTATTGTGTTCTTCGTGCTTGAAAGTTTTGAGTTATACCAAAACCCTATATCTTTAATTATTGGCTACATTTGTTAGTATCAAAGTCCAACAATTTCTATTGGTTAGTTATTGTATGCTGCAATTAAAGATTTTGGTTGTGAAATATGTGATAAGGTACCCTACACAAAGGTTTTACACGATGAGGTGACCTTATAAAAATATAAGGGATACAAAGATTGTGAGCTGGAGGAGGAAGAAGGTGAGGTACAGATATTTGTAGCTGCTGCTACTCATTTTGTTTTTAGCCGGAGAAGGAGAGATGAAGAAATCAAGAGGAGAAGCTGCTTTAATTCTATGCAGAGAGGAGTTACTTTAAAGACATTTGAGTTGACTGATTCTTTTATTTTTTATTTTTTTGGTTTACTTTAAAGACATTTGAGTTGACTGATTCTTTTATTTTTTATTTTTTTTGGTTTCCAAATTATAAAGGGGAAAATCAGAAATTATATTTATTTTTTCATGGATTTTTTATATATATTTTTAATTTTCTATTTTTTACAATAAAATTTATTTTTCCCAATTTATTTTTCTTTGGATCTATCAGATAAAATAAAACAAAAAAACATCTGGAATAAAAAAACAAGAATATAAGAGAAGAATTTCAGACTAAGCTAGTACCAATAAAGTTAATCATTATATTTCTCCAACATAAATAAGAAAAAATCCAGCATTATATATATATATATATATATATATATATATATATATATATATATATATATATATTGAAACTAGTACTAATGAATTATTCAAATTGAAATCACCACAATTTAAAATCCATTATTTGGTTCTTATTTTCTTTTATTTATATATTAAATGGTGGTTTCACATGCATACATAGAAACACATATCCCTATATGTTTCTGAAATTTAAAATTAATAAAAAAAATTGACTTGATCATTGATAGAGAAACCGTAAGCAATGAATTATGCAAATTGAAATCACCACAATGTGAGTGTGTGTATTATCAATATATATTTCATAAATTTCGTGACTTTTCTTTGGTCAACATAAATATAAGCACTCCTATTAATGTATTTAACAATTAGGTTGAAAAGTCGAGATCCCGGCCATAACCAGCACGCCAACATCTCACAGAAAATTTGCTTATAATCTCAGATTCTATACATGGATGCTAGTGTTTTAATTTGTATCATGTTTCTATGCTATGCTGAAGAATATTCATTGACTTTTCTATTTCAATCTAAAATCCATTATTTGGTTCTTATTTTCTTTTACTTATATACTTAGTTTTGGTTTCGATTTTTTATTCTTTTCTCTTTTATTGAGGTTTTATTTGTTTTCAATTTAGACCATCAGTTTTAATTTATAGGTCTTATAAACATCTAATAAGAAATACTTTATTAGCTTTATTTTTAGATAAATAATTTACGAATTTAAAATTCACATGTATGCTGATTAAGAGGGTATTTAGGATTATAGTTATAGTTGCTTTTTAAAATGTTCATTTAGAATGCATTAAAATAATATATTTTAATTTTTAAAAAATTATTTTTAATATTATCACATCAAAATGATTTAAAAAAACTAAAAATAATCTTATTTAAAGCAAAATAATTTTTTTTTTTCAAAAACTACTTTTGAGTGCTTTCCAAAACCCACCTAAGTTTTGTTGTGTTTTTTATATTGTTAATGTTATTATAGTTTTCACATGCATCAACCATGCTTTGAGTTCACATAAAATTCTTTTTAATTATTATTATTTTCCTTTTATATTAAGCATAAAGAGGTAGATAAAGGGAGATTAAGAATTATACAGAATTGAACAAAAAATAAATAAATAAAACGTCAATTTCTAAAATGGCATGCCCACTCCAGTATGAAAACTGGAATATTAACGGGATAAACCTTTGAAAGGTCATTCATGGAAAATGAGGCAACAAATAGAGTGATTAATTGGAAATGGGACCGTGGAGATGAACTTTGGAAGGTCGTCTGTGTTTCTGTGGTCGTGACCTTGGCATCAAAGACTTCCATGTCGTTTGTGTTATTCAATCAATAATTCATCTCTAAAAATTCCTTGTCTAAAAGGCACTTTCCAAGAAAATAAACTTTTATATATATATATATATATATATATATATATATATATATATATATATATATATATATAACAGATAATTAATTCATATAATTATAAGGTTCAGCACATCAACACATAAGTATCTAAACTAACCACTTGCTTGGGCCTCAATGGCCGGAATCATATTTTTTTCAATTAAAAAAATATTAATTGTATGAGATTATTTTTATTATAATATAAATTTAGGCAAAATAATAAATCCTTACAAAATAGATAAATTTTAAATCAATATAAATTTATTTGTTTAATAGGTTTCAACGGAATGATAACCATAAAATTATCATAGTCATTAAAAAAATAAAATATTTGGATAACTGAATTATCGAATTTAGTATATTAGAATTAGTTCATTTTATCATCCAACTTAAATTAAACACAACAAATAAGATATAAATTGTGAAAACACCTACAATAACCAAATAACAAAAATAAGTACTGAACCGAACAAAATAAACCCCCCAAAAATAAAACGATAAAAATTAAAAATAAAAACTTAAACCATATATTCATAAATACATGTAAAATTAAATATCGTCCAAGAAAGACAGTAAAAAACAAAGGAATTAATACCAAATAAAAAATTCAAAAAGTAATTGACAAAATAAAAACTAAAAAATATAATTAATTCTAATTAAAGGATAAAATTTCAATAAATAAAAACCTTGGGACTAAAATAAATAAAACTTGCAGACCCAACGAATTATAGAAATCAAACACAAATAAAAAAATAAAAAGAATAAGGACTGAAATGAAAAACAATATATACGATCAATTTCAATTGAAGAACAGAATTAAAAACAAACAAACTTGTCATTTACCCTACACTCCGCCACAGAGATTTTTGTTTTGGCCTATTTTCAACATTTGCAATTTTTTATTTTGTATTTTAGTCCATATTCTTTATTTTTTGGTTTAGTTTCAATCTATTTAATTTTTTCAATCTTTCTGTGATAGTTTTTATTTCTTGTGTGTACTTATATATTTATACTCTTAGTTTTGACTTTTATTTTTTATTGTTATTTTTCTCTGTATTAAATGCAACTTGCATTAAAAAAATAGGGTAAATTTAAATCTGGTGGTATGAAATGAGAGTGAAACTCTTTATTATGCATGTATAATGAATATTTTATTGTTAGCGATCTATTATCTTTGTGTTTTTTTCATCTATTTTGTCTACGAGTGGCTTGGTATATTTTTAGTTTAAAGTGATTTTTATTTAAAAATAAAATAAATTTTTATTTTTATTTTAAAATTTATTCTTGATATTATTGTATTTAAAAGTATTTCAGAATACTGAAATTAAATTAATTTGAGATTAAAAAAATATTAGTTTTTTAATATATTTTAATATGTTAAATATTAAACAAATACAAAAATATATAATTAACTGAACATATTTTTAAGAAAAAATACTTTAAAAATAATTATCATTATTATTTTCAACATCTTATCCATAATAAAATGAAAACATAAAAAAACTAAATAACTGAAAGTTTTTTAGACAAATAGAAATGAAAATAATAAATTAATGTAGATTATGGTCAATAGTCTAGTAATGTCTAATAATGGTAAGAATACTAATTTTTCTTTTGTCCTTTAATTTCTTTTTAAATTGTTTTCATTTTTTCTTTATATAGAAAATTCAATGCTACAAATATTGTGTTTGATTTTACTTTTAATCATAATAATAATAATGAGAATAATAGTTGAAGTAATTTATTAGTTGATTTTGTATTTATTAAGAGATAAGTTTTACAATTTCTCTACATATAATATTTTAAATTTAATATCTCGGATTAATGATATGAAAACAATTTATGACTCAATATTGTGTTTGGAATTTTGTTATAGGATTTTTAGAGAAAATCAAGTATTTTTAATATCATGATTGAAACTTAAAGTGTAAGTTCAAGGCCCTATATTCTACAAAATTATTGAGAAAATATGTGAGGAAATCAAATTTTTTTATGAAAAAACTATTTTACGCACCTTTTTCACATTAATTCTTGGTCTCAAATTGATTTAATTTGAATTATAATAATAATAATAATAATAATAATAATAATAATAAGGAAGTTGATGACTTAATGAAAAACATGCTAAGGAAGGTTTACAATATTTGACAAAATAAAGTTGAAAATTTTAAACGATGTTGAGCGCTCAATCATACTTTCTTTAGAGCTAATCATTGATCAAAATATAAATTATGCTAAAAATTTAAGGTTGATATTGAAATTCATAAAAGACAAAATTATATAAAATTAAAAGTTTGACATCAATAAGGGGTGCAAGTAAGAGAATTCAAAATCTGAAGGACTGATTGAACTATATCTAAATCCCTAAATTAAAACGTTAAAGCCAAAACAATATTGTTTTGAAAGAAAAATCAAACGACATGTTGTCCGATTTACTGTTTATCATCTTTAACCTTTTGTACAGGTACTCCCTCCTTTCTCATGCCCGTAACAACTGGGAGGCGCCTACACTTTTTAGGCGGCACGTGTGGTGCCTTCCCATAGTCAAATGTTGTCATCCTTCACAGCGTTGAAAGTACAGCGTTTAAACATTTAATGCTCTTTAATTCTAAAACTATAAATGTCAATTTTCTTCCTTTGAAGTCATAACTAAGATGAAAACAAATTTAATTATGAATTTTCATATAAAAAAAAACTCAAAAGAGTTTTTTTATTAGATGTGAAATTAGTTGTCTTAAATAGCATTATGTTATATTTACCGTATTCATGTTATTTATTCTTCATCATCAACTATTATATTTTATTTATTTATCTTCAACATTTTTCTCAATATTAAATGGAATATTGACAAGGATAACAATGTGTAAAATGTTTTTAAGAGTACTTGTATTGAAAATTTAAAATGTCACTGTCACTCTATCATATACGTGCAACAAATTTCTTCACACCAAATATTTTGGTTCAATAAATATACATATTTTTTTTCATTATTTTCGTAAATAGATATAAAATTATATGTAATTCTTTTAACATTCTAACTATAAATTTTATCAATTATTATTTTATGAATAATAATTTTTCATAAATTAATTTCTGAATTTATGTTGTATTTTCTTTTCTCATACATTTACGATAACGTTACAAGTCATAAATTAATAATTTTTTCTTTGGTGAAATATTCTTTATAGATTCTCTTAAAGTTAAGAAAATAATAAATCAACTTCTGTTTTTGAAATTTAAAATTAATAGAAAATTGACTTGATTATTGACAGAGACACTCATTTTTTCCAATGAATTATGCAAATTGAAATCACAACAGGGTGTGTGTGTATTTTATCAGCCTATGTTTCATTAAGAAAAAAGGTAAATCATGTCGATAATTGACTATAGCTACAGACATAATTCACCATGGATTATAACAATGTAATTACTTCCATAAGAATAAAAATTAATAATTAGCTTTTCATATTTTTCATTAAATAATTGTTTAGAGATATGCATCTTTTCCAATTTATAATAGTAAAAGTATCGTTTTGCCCCTGAAATTAGGAAAAGATATCTCCTAGGTAAGGGTATTCTGGACATTTTATTTTTTATGAAAAGTTAAATAACATTTTTATCCTTGAATAAGATAAAAAATAAGAATAGTCGGCAAAAGTATTTTTGGTGTTTCTATTTTTATGAGCAGTAAAAACACTGATTTACCCTTTAAAAATAAGAAAACAAAGAGTCCCTAGGTATTTTAGCATTTTTCCGTTATTAGGACGAGCTTTAGGGGGGTGCTTTGATATTTTCATATTTTTAAAATATTTTTTATTAAAAAAACTATTGGCGTGTGTGTCTAACATGTTAGTGGTTCTGAGTTGTCCGCGCAATACAAGTAATGCGTGACTCTCTATGTAGTGGCTAAAGTAGTCAATCATCATCTCACTAGATGTGTCACCGTATTCTTTTTCCCATGGTGGTGAGCGTATTAGCACATAATGGTTAGAGAATTGTCGTGGTTGATTTCTTTCTCTCTCTTTGTCCTCAAACCTAATATTCATTCAAGTCCTCTTTATTTATCCTTTGTACATTTAAGTTCTTGGTCTTTTAATTTCATCTTGATTTTTTTAATAAAAATATTGTTTTATTTCAATTTTATCCTTCAATTGACATTGGTCATATCTTATATTTTTCATTTCAACCCTTATTCTTTTAATTTTCTAATTTGATTTTAATTGTTTCATTCCTTCTAATACAATCCCTATTATTTGTTCATATTTATAGGTCAATCTTCTTAGTTTTGGTTTTGATTTTTTTTTATCATTTTCTCCTTTATTAAGGTTTTATTTGTTTTCAATTTAGACCTTCAATTCTAATTTATAGGTCTTATAAACATCTAAGAAGAAATACTTCATTAGTTTTATTTTTAGATAAATAATTTATGAATTTGATAGGCCTGCAGCGATTTGGGCAGGTATTAGAGAGTTGCCGAGGTTTCCGACAGCGATAACAAACCCTAGGTGCAGGCCTAGCATAAGGGTTGGAGCTCAAATTCGTGTTCTGATTTTGATTTCTAGGCATATTCCTATTGACCTGGCTACTGCAGCTACCCCTTTTCTTGGACTGGTTTAACATGCCTGCTGACTGAACACCCTTATCTCTGCCAGTAAACGATGAATCTAGATTGTTTCTATGAAATCCGAAAATTCCTCCTCTTCGTTCCAACAGTTAAGCCTTTAATGCTAGATTATGACTTCCTCCACAGTCCAAACCACTTATAACCCGATCTTATCTCGCAATGACGATTTCAATCCATTCATATATTTTACTGTATCCTTAATATTTGAGGGCATATTCTACAACGAAGTTTTTTAAGAACAACAATCATGGATCCATGACTAATCTAGAGAACATTTTCAAGAGACAAACAAAGAAAACAACTTGTTTGGAATACTCGGAATAGTGATCTTAATGCATGAGAATAGTTTGAGAACATGTTTTAGAGAAACAAAGAAAACAACTTCTTGATTGGAATTGGCAGTAACTACTGCTTGATTTTTCTATTTTCTGGTTGTCTATTTAACTTGTTGATTGGGATGAATATGATGATGAAACAAAAACATTTGACGATTCTAGTTTTTTGTGGACTAGAATTAACCATCAAATTTGATGAGGATGATGAAGTTAAAACAAAAGATTTAGATGTAGTAGTTTTGATTTATGATCTCCATGAAAAGAACAGAAAATTAGATGTGGTTACGAAGCATGCCGTGAAGAATGTGCCTCGCAATTACGTGAGAAGAATATTAAGATTGACTTGGTAAAAGTTAATGGCTTCAGCTCATGGAAGACTTTCAAGTCGTTGGCAGTATCCAATCTTATATTATAGACTTCGTCTAAGGTGGTTTACAAGGAAAGTACCCTTCAACACGTGATTAGAATAAAAATTCTATATTTCCTAGTGAAAAACAAAAAGAAACTACAAAGCTGAGAAAGGCAGAAAGTATCAACTGTCAAATTCTTCAGGACACTCAAATGATTTCCGGAAATATTGAGGAGAGTGTAGGGAAACCTGAAAATGCATGAGAGAACACAACCCCATCATGGGATGCTGTAATATGATAGAATGGAATGAAAAACATATTGGAATGAGCAGTACCTACGTCCTACTTGATTTTTCTATTTTCTGGTTTTCTATTTGTCAATCTAAGTGTTTGTTTGGAATACGAGGTATAGTAGTGTAATGCATGAGAATAACGTAGAGCAGCTCAAAATCTAATTAGAATTCTTCATGTCGAATTTTTGTTTAGTGGAAACTATGAATGATGAAGCTGATAATTCCAATTCCGGGATTACTAATAGGAGCTGGCAGGCATTGTATTCTGAAGGTTTATCTGGGGGCACTGCATGTGTTTGGAGCACTGATTTTTCACGGCTAGTTCGATCGAGGAAGATGATGAAAGAAACAATAACCATGCCTTGGTTCTCGTTGTTAGAGAATAATATAAATCATATTCTGGGGCCTCACTTACAAGCTTAAGCTTTTAGGTGAGTTGGTTCCTTAACATGGTATCAGAGCCTTGTTGACCCAGCAGTCACGAGTTCAAATCTCACCACCCTCATTCTTTGATAAAAAAAAATTAAGCACAAGGTAGAATGGGCCTGTGCAAGTTTCAAGCCCAAAAAGGCTTTCACTTGAGGGGGTGTGTTAGAAAATAATATAAATCATATTCTAGGACCTCACTTACAAGCTTAAGCTTTTAGGTGAGTTGGTTCCTTAACACTCGTAACCTGGGGATAAGTTTTGCTCGGTGTCTATTGGGTGATCTCTCTGTATGAACGATGGTGGTCTAAAATCGAGTGATGAAAAGTGAACTATGGTAGAATTTGGTTCATTTTTTAATGTCTGCTTTTTTGTTCTCTCTTTCCATGATAGCTTTCGCTGTCTTGTGTTTAAGAATGCTTCTGTAGGAAAAAGAAGACACTGCCACGATTAATTCAATCGAAAATTAAAAAGAAAAAACCTTAATAGTTCAGAATCATGAAAACGAGTGTGGAATATCAGTATTTATGAGCAATGCAAACCCTAATCTCATACCATCAATCTACAGGTTTTTCATCTCATCTTCCCTTTGGGTCAATTATTTCAGAAAACACACCCTCTGACCTTGCTCTTTGCACTGGATCACTAAGGGTGACACTCGCTGCATAAGTGCTAAATGTGCTCCTAGAATGTGACTCGGCTCCACTAAACATGTCATCTTCATCACTGGCCATGACATCTCGATGTGGTGATAATAAGCTGACCTTATTTTTAATTTAAAATCTTGATATAATTTTTGCATTTACTAGTAGAAAGTAATCTCTATCTAATTCACGTTATGAGGGAGCTAATAGAGTGGACCAATTGAAAACGGGACCATGGAGATGACCTTTGAAAGGTTCGTGACTTTGGCATCAAAGACTTCCAAGTCGTTGGCATTATTCAATCAATAATTCATCACTAAAAAATTCCAAGAAAATAAACTTTTAAGATATTAGAATCAAACTTCTGTATCTTTCCTTAAAAACAAATTTATGAAAATATATTGGTTACATTTTAGAAATGATATGTCAAATTTTTCTTCCATAAAATGTGGACCTTTCTAAATTGATTATCATACATTAACTATAAAATAAACGGCGTCCCCCTTTCACTATACACGAATTCATTGTGCACCAAGACACATTGCACTGTGGACTGGATATTTTTTGTCCGTGCGTCGCACGAGTTCGTTCACCTTTTTTTTTTCCAGGTTATGAACAGTGTATTAACGAAAAAGCCCCCCGAAAATGACAAAATAGCGCACAGGAACCAGGGGCTTCACCGGTTTTTCCACTTTATTTGCACAGTGCACAGACGAAAAAAGCCCCCGTAAACGACAAAATAGCGCACAGTTAATGGGGGCAGCTGCGTCCTTTCCCCTCCGGTATTTCCGTAAATATCAGTGGGGACAGGGGCTTCTTGGTAATTGACTAATATTTTATTATTTTTTTTTGGATTAACTGCTGGCGCGTCATACGGACGCCCCAGCAGCGTTCGATGCCTACGCGCCGCCTCTTTACGTCGTCAATAATTACCTTCCGTCATACCATTAGATGCGCAGGAGAGTCCTCTATATTCTGTCACGACGCGTTCCGGCCATAGATGTCCGGTTAATCGGCGGCGGACAGTTTTTCATCGGCCGTCGCTTTTTTCTCTCCTGCCGCCGCAAAGTCAGGTCCGGTCCCAGATGTTGGCGAGCAGTTCATTTTGGTCCCTGATGTTTTGATTTCGTTTTTCTTACTAATTTATTGAAATTAAAGTTTTATTATTTTCAATTGTGACCTTCAATTAAAATTGATTATATAAGAAGAGACCGACATCGACTCATCTCAATCTTTAAGGAAGAGATCGACGATCCCAAGTTTTTATTTCAGTCCTTATACTTTTGATTTTTTATATATTTTTTATTCCTTCAATTTTTCCGGTACAAATGTTTTGAATTCTTTAATTTGGTCCTCCAATTGAAATTGGTAATATATACAAAGTTTGATTTCAGTCCCTCTTCTTCTGATTTTTTATAAAATGGCAGCAATTTTAATTATTTATTTTTGGTCCTCCAATTGTTTTTTGTTTCAATTTTATCCTTTGATTGGAATTAATTTTATATATGTTATTTTTCATTTCAATCCTTATTCTTTTGGAATTAATCTTGAAATTTTAATTTGTGTTGATAATTATTTTTAAATTGATATTGCACATTTGTTCCCTTTATGTTTTTTTCCTGTTATTTTAATTTATTCTTTTGATTAAATGATTTTTATGATTTTCCTATTTACGCAATAATAATGACAATTTTTGTCATAACCCAATTTTGGGTCATCCCCCAAACCATCCCAAAATTACAAAAAAATAAAATAAAGAGGGTCGGTGTCGGTAAGGAAATCAAGGTAAAAATTCGATGTTTTTCGAGAGCTCAATCGTACATCTTTTATGCCTGAAAATGAAGAAAAATGCATATTAAGTCTAACGCAGTTTGTTATTGGATAAATTTGCATAGAAATTAAGTCGAAAAATATAATTATATTTTTATGGGTCAGTTCGATTTAATCGTTGGCCATTTTAAACATGTGATTATATTTGAGAATTAATTTTCGGTCCAATCGAAGAATTTAATTAAGTGCGATGACTTAATTGTACTTCAAATTGATCAAATTAATTTTATTAAGGGCTTAGTCAATGAGAAATTAAGTTCTTAAATTTAATTCGGGCTCAATTGGCGAGATTGGAATTTTCGGAGACTGATTTGAATTTTTTAAAGCTAATTATGCGAAGCGCGGGCCAAATTGAACAAATTGAGAATTTAATGGACGATTGGGGGTTAAATCGTGCAAATCAGAACTTGAGGACCAAAATAAAAAGGCGCGTAAAGTCAAGATTAATATTTGAAATGCTGGGGGGTGTAATTGCACAAAATTATAAGTTTAAATCTAATTATGGGTGCAATTCGGACAATTACAAGTTTGAGGGACCAAATTGCAATTACACTTTGCAAAAGCATGCAACGCTTGCCTGCACCCGCAGCCCCTTTAGCCTGCACCCGCCGTTGCCACCTGCACCCAGCCACCGGCAAACCTGCCATCACAGAGAAAAAAGAGAAGTCTACCGTTGCTTGCAACGGTAACTTCTCAATGCCTATAAAATGGCAAATTCAAACAAAGATCAGGGGGACTGACGCTGGGAGAAGAAGAACTGGCGAAGAGGATTTCAAAAAAAGAGAGAGCAGAACGAAGTGTTTCAAGCAGAGCAGAGGAGAAGTGAAAATTTGAGAGCAAAGGAGAGTTAACAGAGATGAGGACGTGAAATTTAAATCTTCATTCTCTTCCTCTCGGTTTTGGGCTCTCTCCCTCTCTCGGTTTTGCTCTCTCTCTCTCTAAAAACACAGACCCGAAGCTCCCTCTCTCTCCCTCTCGGCCGGCCAGCTAGGGCCACCTTCGACCACCCATAGCCCTCCTTAGCACCACCGAAATATTCCTCTCATCTCCCTCAGATCGGTCGTCTTCTCCGGTTGAAGAAAAGGTGACAGCCCCGACGGCAGCCATACAATCCGGCGACTTCCAATCCCATTTCCGGCCACCACAGGCCACCATTTCCGACGAAACCACGACCAAAAGAACCACCTCGATATCCTCTACTCAAAGGTATTAACCGGTAAGCCATTCGTCACACTCGAAAATTCACCATTTCCACTGTTCATCGTCTTGTTACATGCAAGTTCCGGTTACTGTTCATGTGAACAGTAACCGGGTCAGACCGGGTTTGTGCCCGGCCTGAACAATAAAGGGTTCGGGCTTCGACCCGTTTAGGCCGGAAGCCCGACCCGAAAGATAGGTGGGCCTTGGACCTGAGGGCCCAGACCAATTTATCCGGGCCTCGAGCCTAAAATCAAACGGGCCTCGAGCCTGGAAGGGGAGCCGGGCCGCGAGCCCAGGACCCAAACCGGGCCATGAGCCCAGTCATTAAGTCGGGCTGCGAGCCCGGAAGGGGAGCCGGGCCGCGAGCCCAGCTCCTGTGCTGGGCTGGCAGCCCAGAACCCAAACTGGTGGGCTAGCAGTCCAGCCCACCAGTAAATAAATAAAAAATAAATAAAAAATAGGAAATATATGAAAAATATATAAAAAAAATATATAAAAAAAAATTAATTTTTTGGGAAATATCTAGAACAAAAATGTGTTTTTATGCATACGGCCAATACACTAGCATATTTTAAAAAAAAACTCTTTTTGTTTCGAAAAATATATATTACCTTGGAATTTTAAGAAAAATGTATTTTAGCGTGGATTTCGCAAAGAAAAATCATTTCTTGCATTCTTGGATTTTACAACATATTTGTAAAAGTCCAAAGGGTATTGGCCAATATTCCAAAAAATATTAAAATATTATTTTTGGTATTTTTCAATTTATTCGTCGTTGATATTTGGATAAATAAATCCTAAAGGGTCAATATCCAAAATATTCGACGGGGATAATTTGCATTTATTCACCGTTGGTGTTTGGATAAATAAATCCCAAGGGGTAAATATCCAAAATATTCGACAAGAATAATTTGCTATTATTCACTGTTGGTGTTTGGATAAATAAATCCTAAGGGGTTAATATCCAAAATATTCGACGAGGATAATACACCATCACCATTTAACCAACATTTTTTTAAAAAATATCGAGATCATAACAAATCATAAACAAACAAAACACCAAGCAGCTTACCTTAGGTAGGGCGTACTAGGGGTGCTAAAACCTTCCCTTTACGCAACCAGTCCCTTTCCCTAGAATCTTTGAAAGACCAGTTTAGGTTTTCTAGTAACCATAATACTAGGTGGCGACTCCCTTTTCATGAAAAATAAAAATTAGACCCCCTCACCACGTAAATTCCCCCGCACGCGGGGACAGTCGCCGGGACGCCACCCTCATTTTTCGGGGTGTGACAATTTTAATGATTATTTTTTAATTGTTTTTTATACAAATCTTTTGCTTTTTTGTAATGATTTTCCAGGGCAATTTAATTATTTGAATTGTTCTGATAGTAATATTGATAATAATTTTAACTATTATAATAATTATTTTATTATTTTGGTCCCCAGAGTTTTTTTTTTCAATTTTATCATTCAATTAAAATTAATTATATATTTTATTTTTCATTTCAGCCCTTATTCTTATGATTTTTTATTTTATATTAATTCATTTGGTTTTTTTAAATTATTTGATAATGTTTATTTTTTATTCATATTTATGCATATATGCTTTTATTTTTATTTTTTTGGATTTTTTTTCATCGGTTCAATTTTGATATTTGAATTTGTATTGGTAATCATTTTAAAATTAATATTGCTTCTTTTTACCCTTTATTCAATTTTTTTTTTGTTTTCTGTTATTTTAGTTTGTTTTTTTGGATGACATGATTTTTATGATTTTATTATTTACGCAATGACAATGATAATTTTAGTGATTAGTTTTTTATTATTTTCTTATAAATCCTTTGCTTTTTTTTAATAATTTTTCTCCTTTTGTTCTCTCTTTTAGTTTTTTATTCCTTTTTTTATTTTTCTTATCAAAATATTTTGATATTTTTTTGATGATTCTTCAGATCAATTTAATTATTTCAATCATTTTGACAATAATATTAATAATAATTTTGACTGTTGTAATAATATTTTGCTTCTTTTTTTTTACATCATATGACTTTTTTGCATGAGAATTTTTTTTTATATCTTTTGTTAAAGTTTTGATGATTATTTTAGTTTTTCATTTATTTTATTTTTTTATTATTAACACAATAATAATAATAATAATAATAATAATAATAATAATAATAATAATAATAATGCTTTAATGGTTTTTCTTACTTACTCTTTTGTTAATATTTTTTTATTTTTTTTCTCAGGATAATTTGATAATTTTTATTGTGTTTGACAGTAATAACAATGATTTTTTTTTTTGATCTTTTGTTGAAGTTTTTAGAATTTTTTTAGTCTTTTTTTTCCCTTTCATCATTAACACAATCATAATAATAATAATAATAATAAAAATAATAATAATAATAATAATAATAATAATAATAATTTAATTATTTTCTTACTTACTCTTTTGTTAATGTTTTTAAGGTTTCTTTCCTCTCAGGATAATTTATTAATTTTTGTTGTTTTAACAGTAATGACAATAATAATTTTTATTTTTATTTTATTTTTTTTCTGATCTTTTGTTGTTTATTTATTCTTTCAAAATAATAATAATAATAATGATAATATTTTTTTTTTCTTGCTTGCTATTTTATTTATGTTTTTTATTTTTTTGATAGTGATAGCAATAATAAATATTGCTTCCTTTTTCCCTTTATCTATTGTTTGTTTTGTTTTCTTTTATTTTTATTTGTTCTTTATGATTTTTATGATTTTATTATTTGCGCAATAATGACGATAATTTTAGTTATTAATTTTTTATTTTTTCTTATAAAAATATTTTGTTTTTTTTAATGATTTTTCATGTCAATTTAATTATTCCAATTGTTTTGACAATAATGTTAATAATAATTTTAACTGTTATAACAATGATTATAACAATAATATGAGGATGAATTTTCAGTTTATGCCTTTATTTTTTTATCGAAAGAAATTTAACTATTTATATTTGTTATTTGATTGTTGTAAATTTTTATTTAATATTAATTCATTTTTTTTAATTATTAGATAATATTTATTTTTTATTCGTATCTATGCATCTATACTTTTAATTTTTATTTTTTTATTTGGGTTTTAATTTTAATCGGTTCAGTCATGAAATTTTAATTTAGGTTGATAATTATTTTAAAATTAATATTGCTCCTTTTTTTTCCTTTATTTTTTTTTGTATTTTCTCTTATTTTTATTTGTTATCTGGATTAGATGATTTTTATAATTTTACTATTTACGCAATGATAGTAATAGTTTTTGTGATTTTTTTAATTGTTTGTTTATAAAAATCTTTTGTTTAGTTTTTTTAATGATTTTTCAGGGAATTTATTTATTTTAATTGTTTTAATAATAATATGAATATTAATGTTAACTATTTATTACTATAAAAACTCACACTTCACATGATTTGTGTACAAATTTATTATTTTGGCTAAATTTATAATACAATAAAAAAACCATATAATTAACATTTTCTATATTGAAAAAAATATGATACCGCCCGCGACTAGACGCGAGTCATTTATCTAGTTTACATATATAACTAGTAGAATCACGTTGTTTATCTTATTAATTTATACACTATTTTAATTCTTATTTATTTTGTTTTCCTTATTTTCTCTACAATATCACATGATAAGTTGAGGAGGATAAATATATCCACATTGTCGCGAGGACGTTCCCCGCCCTCTTGGGTGAACGGATTCGTGGAAAAATGAGTTTTATATAATCATAAAATTATGATTATATTTTTTAAGAGTTATTATCTAAGATCAATAGAAAATATAATAGTATGTGAGAGTTTGGGTAAAAATTTTTTTTATATAAGAAGAAGATATTTTATTTCTAATGTATTTTATTTAAGATAAGTTATATTGTTATTGATATTTTATAAGGTCATATTGTTATTCGTTGATTTATTATAATGTTTGTAGTAGATTTCTTTTCATACGGGGTTTCTATCTTATTAGTAAAAAGCCTAACCACTTTAAATTTTAAATTTTATCATCACATTTATTTTACTATATCCTTAATATTTGAGGGTATATTTTACAATATAATTTTATACCTTTAAATATTTGATCATTATTAAAATATAATTTTTTTTATGAAAATATGCCTAGAGAAATTTTTTATCGGCTAATAATAAATATCCCATCGATGCCTGCACTCTAGACTACCCCTGTGATGATTCTGCTCCTCCTGCCGGCTGGACTTGCTATTCATTTGCCCTCAACCTCTCCTTTTTTCGCTGTCACCACCGCAGCCACACATGTAACCCGATAACTGATGATTCTCCTCAGGTTCTTCTGTCAAAATGGATCAGATCAGAGCAACTAAAACGAGCTGAGCTGTCCAGACTGCCACCACGTGCCATGGGAAGAGAAAGGGAAGGTGCCTGGCTGTTGTGCGACTTTGCTTTTCAAAGGAGACGGTGTAGACGAACATGCCCTTACATAAGCATCATTTGAATGGTTTATATAAAAATCCTTGAAATGTTTGGACCAAAATGCAAGTGGTTTTAAAGTTTGGGGTGCCATGGCTCCCGTATATTTCCTTTCGAGTGTGTTTGTGAATTTAAATGTGTTTGTTTTTTAAAATATTTTTTAAAATACATTTTCAAGAGACAAACAAAGAAAACAACTTGTTCGGAATACTCGGAATAGTAATCTTAATGCATGAGAATAGTAATTTAATTCTGAGAACATGTTTTAAAGAAACAAAGAAAGCAACTTCTTGATTGGAATTAGCAGTAACTACTGCTTGATTTTTCTATTTTCTGGTTGTCTATTTAACTTGTTGATTGGGATGAATATGATGTTGAAACAAAAACATTTGACGTTTCTAGTTTTTTTGTGGACTAGAATTAACCATCAAATTTGATGAGGATGATGAAGTTAAAACAAAAGATTTAGATGTAGTAGTTTTGATTTATGATCTCCATGAAAAGAACAGAAAATTAGATGTGGTTACGAAGCATGCCGTGAAAATTGTGCCTCGCAATTACGTGAGAAGAATATTAATAATCATGATAATAATAGTAATAGTTGGGATAGATTTTCAAAAATATATTTTTTTTTGTACATAGAAAATTAATTATTTATTTTTGTTATTTGATTATTGCAGATATTTTTACAATTTATATTTTGTTTATTGTGTTTAATTAAAAATGGATTATAAAATAAATTAATTCTAATATAGTGAATTCGATAATTCTAGTATCTGAATCTTCTTGCTTCTTTGATGATGATGATAATTTTATTATGGTTAGTTCGTTGAAACCTACCAAACAAATAAATTTATATCGATTTAAAATTCATTTATTTTAGAAGAAACTTGCACTTCATAAGAACTCTATATATATTTATTATTTTAGCCAAATTTATATTATAATAAAAAAATCTCACATAATTAATATTTTTTTACATTGAAAAAAATATAATTCTGACCACGACGAGACACGGCTAAGTAGCTAGTATGTGTGTATGTGTTTGTGTGTGTGTGTGTTTGTGTGTGTAGAGAAAAAGAGAGAGAGAGTTCATTGAACTTCATAAGTTTGACATATTTATTATGAATAAAAGTAAAAAGTTTGAATATATATTACATAAAGTTTATTGTCATTCACAACACACAACAAAAAACCTAATTCATCAACAAAGATTACTAAATTAATAAAAAATAAAATAAAAAAGTTCATTTATTTTTAAATGATCTATTTGAAAATTGGAAACCTCTAATTGAAAATTGAAAACCCCTCACCATGCAATCTAGTTTTCTCTTTGCATCAAAATTGTTCATACAAAACAACAAAAATCAAATCTTTGAAGATAATGTAGTTTAAACATCAAAGACTTCCAAGTCGTTGGCATTATTCAATCAATAATTCATCTCTAAAAAGTTCAAGTCTAAAAGGCATTTCCAAAAAAACAATATTTTTAATTTGTAGTGAAATTGTTTAGAGATTGTTTAATAATACTATCTGAAATTATTATTAATTGATTTAATTACTTTTTAATTGGTGAAATATTCTTTATAGATTCTCTTCAAGTTAAGAAAATAATAAATCAACTTCTTTTATTTTATTGGAATCTAAGCCCAATATTTTAAATGTTTCACCATCTATTATTATTTTAATTTCTATAGCTTCTATAATTATTTTAAAGTAACAACAAATCTACTTTTGTTCTTGACGAATATACAATTTTGGATATTTTTTTACAAATCCCTATTTCTTAATAAAATCTTGTTTTTATATGTAGAATTTTTTTTTAATTTTTTTTTCTCATTTTGATTAAACATATTGTGAAGGGAGTAAGAAACAAAATTTTTGGGCAGCATTTTTACTTTGTAAATAAAGAGTTGCTTGTATAGAGAGAATCTTCTCTGTCCATTGATTTCCTTCCATCTATGTGAGTCGAATTTTAAATCAGATAGCTTGAGAAACCCTAAAAACACTTTGCTAAGTGAAATTGTTTGTTTTTAAACAAAGTATGAATGACATGGCACTTGTTCATGTTGTTAGCCTGAAAGAGTGGTGATATTGAACTGATCAGTGGCCGAATAGCAAGAAAAACTGGATGGTTCCAATTAATGCTGAATATGCAGATCAGGACTACAAACCATTAATTTTTCATTCCTTATTGAACACCTACTGCAGTAAAATCATTCTATCAGAAACACTAATTATCACTTGCCATACGTACCTATATTTGCATAAATTAATAGGTATTTCAGCTAGAAACCTTAATTTGTGTTAATACACTAACTTAGCATTCTTCTCATCGTCCCTTTGAGTTCATGATCTCAGAGAACACAGCGCCAGACATCATTTTCTCCGACTCGTTGCTTTGAAAACTTTGTTCGTCGCTGCTGCTTGTTGTTGCCATTTCCAAAATGCGGGAATTCACGACAAGTTCACTGCCAACACTAAACAAATCACTGCTGCTGTCGATTGAGGAGCCTTTCAGAGGACTCTCCATGTTAACTTCTTTCTTAGTTTGAGACCCTTTGACATACTCTTCCGCACTCTCCTGCAGCTGTAATGCAAACTCAAGGCCCCACACGACATCAGTCATCGATGGTCTTTCGATTCCATTTTGGAGCAAGCATCTCACTGCAACTTCAACGAATTTTTTCAGACAATCTGGTGAGATCTTTCCATCCAGATACGGATCAATGATTTCATTGATCGTTCCATTGCTGTGGCTTTGTCTAGCCAACTCTGCTAGACTTGCTGGCACTGCTGATCGGTTTAATGGTGGTCTAGCACACAGTACCTCGAACAACACGACGCCAAATGAATAGACATCCGATTTTTCTGTCAATTGCATGCGTTGACAATATTCGGGATCCAAGTACCCTAAGCTACCTTTCACAACGGTGCTCACGTGTCCCTTAGATGAGATCGCGGGGCCTGTTTTGGACAATCCGAAATCTGAAACTTTGGCTACCCATTTCTCATCCATCAAGATATTTGTTGTCTTCACATCACGATGAATGACAGTGTGCCTTGCACCTGTGTGAAGGTAGTGCAGCCCACGGGCAGCACCGATACAAATCTCTAGGCGTTGAGTCCATGAAAGTGGAGGATTATCAGTTCTTTTGAGATGATCACGAAGCGTCCCACGAGCCATATAATCATACACCAGGATCATCTCGTTATTCTCATTGCAGTAACCAATCAGAGAAACAAGATGGCGGAATCTAAGCTGGGAGAGCATCTCAATCTCTGTCTTGAACTCGGTCGCACCCTGCCGTGAACTTGGATTCAAGCGCTTGATCGCAACACGAGTGACTCCACCATCAAATAATCCTTTGTACACGTTACCAAAGCCACCAACACCGATAATGAATGAATCGTCGAAGTTTTTCGTAGCTGCTATGATCTCAGCTAGCGAGAAATTGTGGCATAGATCAAAAGGTAGAGATGACCTCTGGGTCTTTATTGACTTTGTTGACGAGGATAAAGCAGGGCTTAACTTCGAAGTTCCACCACCAGAAACCCACTCCTTGAATTTTAGGACTCTTCTCCGGAAAATCAAGAAAAATAGGACAGAGACGACAACAATGCCCGAAACAGCAGCGCCAAAAATGATTGCTGTTCTTCTTCGACTGTGTTTTGGCTTTGATGATGTGGCGCTAGTGGGGCTATCCTCATATGCGCCAGGATTTGGTCCGGAAAGATTGTCTGATTTGCTCAATTTGAAGATTTCAACTCCATTCAACATTGCATCAAAGGCATTTTTAGACTGAACAGGGTGCAATGCAATCGACAAATTCTGTATTTCCTCGTTTCCTCTGGCATCCATCATTCCTAAGTAATCTTTGTATACGGGAATCCCATATCCACTAGCCCAAGAAATAATATCTGCGTAACGTTCTGCAGTTTGATTAGCGATATATATATTAAAGGCTAGATCGGCATTTTTCAATATGATCGGTATAATCTGACAGAAATGAAGCCTGACAAGATAGGTGAATGTGGAGTGTGATGGAATCGTAAAATGATGTTGACAAATGTGAAGATGAATGAAGAAGATGAAGATAAAGGCCGCAGAGTATGAAGAACAGAGAGAGAGAGTAACGAAATAAAGGAAAAATAGAACTTTTGAATTACTTTACTGTTGAAACAGTAAAACCCACACAATACACACTCTCCGTGTGTAGTACTATTTATATACATATTAAACTGCCACATACTATATTCTGGAGTATTAATTCTGATAGTCTAATATATTCAAGACTACACATACTCTAGAATACACACTCTAACATCCCCCCTCAATCTCTTGCTTTGATAATCCAAGCATGAGATTGTTACAGTGAAATTGAAATAGAACAGTACCAAGCCCTTTAGTGAAGATATCTACAAATTGTTCCTTTGAGGAAACAAATTGCACAAGAAGTTGATTGTTGGCCACCCTTTCTCGCACAAAATGGACATCAATTTCTATATGTTTAGTTCGTTGATGTTGAACTGGGTTGAAGGACAGAGCAATGGCCGAAAGGTTATCACATAATAGAAGTGGAGGCTGAACAAATTCAACACGCAGAAACACCAAGAGTTGCTTGAGCCAATCAATTTCAGCAGCTGTCTAAGAGAGTGCTCTATATTCTGCCTCTGTTGAAGATCGTGAAACTGTTTGTTGTTTCTTGGAAGACCAAGAAATAGGATTAGAGCCAAGGAAAATAATTGAGCCAGTAGTGGACCTTCTATCATTCGGATCACCTGCCCAATCTGCATCGCTGTATGCTGTAAGATCCAAAGAACCACTCGTATACCTCATACCAAAATCAAGAGTGCCCTTGAGATAACGTAAGATACGTTTAACTGCAATGAAATGGGACACCAATGGCTTCTGCATAAACTGGCAGACTTGATGCACTGCAAAAGAGATGTCTGGACGAGTGAATGTTAGATATTGTAAAGCTCCTACAATGCTTCTATACAAAGTGGGATTATCGAAGGAGACACCATCATCCTTGGATAATCGTTGATATGGCAGACATGGAGTAAGAGAAGCTTTAGCATCAATCATATCAGTTTTGCATAGCAAATCAGTGATATACTTGGACTGAGATAGGATCAAACCATTAGTGATGTGTGAAATTTGAATCCCCAGAAAATAATGTAAGTCTCCCAAATCTGTGATATCAAATTCTGCAATGAGAGAGTCAATAACCCGTTGAATAGCATTCAAATCAGTACCAGTAATAATGATGTCATCGACATAAACGAGTAAGACAATTAAACCATTATCAAGAGGTTTAATAAAGAGAGACGAATCTGCATAAGTAAGTGTAAACCCCAAAGATGGCAAGAAATCAGTGAACCTGTCGTTCCAAGCTCGTGGAGCTTGCTTGAGACCATACAAGGATTTATGCAGCTTACACACCAATTGTGGATGAACAGAGTCAATAAACCCAGGGGGTTGAGCCATATACACATCCTCTTGAAGAACACCATGAAGAAAGGCATTCTTCACATCTAGCTGCCTCAACTTCCAGTTATAGTGTGCTGCTAAAGCCAATACAAGACGGACAGTAGTAGGTTTAACTACGGGGCTGAAAGTCTCACCGTAATCCAAGCCAGGTTCTTGGCTAAACCCTTGAGCAACCAGGCGAGCCTTATGCCTAGCAATTGTGCCATCTGCATGCTTCTTAAGCTTGAAGATCCACTTACATCCCACTAAGTTTTTCCGAGGTGGCAGTTCAACAAGACTCCATGTATGCTGAGAATTCAAAGCACTGATTTCATCTTCCATAGCAGACAACCACACAGGAATCTTAAGAGCAGACTTGAATGTCAATGGTTCACACATGGAAGGATCCCCTGTGTTTGCGTGATGAGTAGCTGAGAGGCACGTTTTTCTCATCACAGCCCCTGTCTTGCTTCTTGTCTGCATGGGATGAACATTTAACGTAGGTATATGCAGCACAATAGACAAGTTCTCAGGATTAAAACTCTCCTCTGGAGATAAGGGTGCAGCAGACTTACCTTCTGTTGTGGATTCAGTAGAAGTCACAATAGGAGAAGGGACATGCATAGGGGCAGTAGGAGTGATGGCAGGAGACAATGACAGTGAGGGGGATGAAGGAAAAACAGGTTCAATGTAATTGAGAGATCGGGACTGAGTAGCAGAATTGGTGACAGTAGGCAATGGCATAATTGTTGGAAGAAATGCAACAGGGGAGGGAAAGTTGTGCAAAGAGGATGATGTTTTGAAATTGGAAAATTGTGTGACTAAATCATTGTATGGGAACACATTTTCATTGAACAAAACATGCCGAGATATATATAGTTTTCTGCTAGACACATGATAGCATATATATCCCTTATACTGAGTAGCATAACCCAAAAATACACACATGGTAGTCTTTGGTTCTAATTTGTGTTGAGTATATGGTCGTAACAAGGGGAAACAAGCACAGCCAAAGACTTTAAGATGTGCAACCGAAGGTATTTTACCAAATAGCATTTCAAATGGAGACTTATGGTGCAAACCAACACAAGGCATACGATTAATTAAGAAAGATGCAGTTTGAACAGCATAAGTCCAGAAAATTGTAGGTAATTTGGCATATTGAAGTAGAGTGACCGTAGTCTCAATAAGATGTCTATGTTTGCGCTCAGCCAAACCATTTTGTTCAGGTGTATATGGGCAAGATTTACGGTGCTCAATACCTTTAGTGTCAAGAAAATGTTTCAAGGATTTGTTAACATACTCCCCACCCCCATCACTTTGAAGAATTTGAATACATTGTGAAAATTGAGTATGAATGTATTGATAGAAAGTAATGAATATGGAACAAACATCACTTTTATTAATGAGAGGAAACAACCAACAATAACGGGAAAATTCATCCACAAAAATTACATAGTATTTATATCCATCAATGGAAACACTTGGAGAAGGTCCCCATAGGTCACTATGTATAATGTGAAATGGTGTTACAGATTTGTGAGTACTAGGCTGAAATGGAAGCTTAGAAAACTTTCCTTCTAAACAACTAATACAGACTGCAGGATCAGTATCTAAGGAACACTGAATATTTGATTTTTGTAACATCAATTTGACTATGTTATTTGCTGGATGACCTAGCCTATGGTGCCAAGTAGAAGATAGCACTAACCTACCAATATAAGCTTGGAATTGAGAGTTGAAAGAAGACCGAACAGAAGGGGAAACAATTGGAAGTGGATAGAGGCCATTACTGCACTGCCCTTTGTATATGATCCTCCCGGTGACTTTGTCCTGAATCCAAAAACAAAAGGCATCAAATATCAGATAGCAATTATTATCCAAACAAATGCGATGTACTGATAATAAATTCTGAGTAAGTTTGGGAACACACAAAACAGAATTTAACTTGAGAGAGTGAGGTTTAGTGGGAATAATAGCTGAACCAACATGCGAAACCAACAGACCTTCACCATTAGCAGTCTGCACCGTATCATTTGCAGGGTAAGGTGTACTTAAAGACAAGTTAGACAAGTCAGCAGTCATGTGATTGGTGGCCCCGGAGTCTGTAATCCACACTGGAGGAGACTGACTTGACGATTGAGGTGAAGACAAGTAGCCATTGTGCATAACATTCAAAGCATGCTGCTGTGGGGATGAGGAATCATTCACAGTGCGACCCATAAAATGAGGACCATTTTCATTGTAGTAGCAAAACCAAGTGGTGTGATTAAACTTCCCACATATGCTGCATTTAAACTTGTCAAAACTCTTAAGGCCACACATTGGAGCCGTGTGTCCTTCACCATTGCATAATTGACACACAGATATATTAGGGGCAGTATATGGAGATGCAGTAAAAGACCCAAAAGTATGAGGAACAGAAGGTGAAACTGGCAGAGATGAAGCCTGAACTGATGCTCTCGGGAAAAATGGTCTCTGCCCAGAATAAGTCCTACCTCTGCCTCTGTTTCTAGGAAATGGTTTATAGCCTCCATTGTCATAAGTATGGGAACCAGTGGAGCTACGAGGTGGTCTAAATGCAGAACCAGGGGGTTTATACAAGTCATGCTCAGGGTGCTTATATCCACCAGTAGAGACAGTGTGCATGGCAGACAAAAAATTGGAAGTGTCAGGCAGTATATGTTCCACAATTCGTTCTTCAGCAAGTAGCTGAGATCGAAATTCTTTCAATGGAATTACACTTTCTCTCCCCCTTACAACACACCTAAATGTATTGTACTCAGCTGGAAGACCATTTAATGCTAAGATTACAATATCTTCATCCGCAAAATACACCCCAGCAGCCAATAGATAGTCCCTAGCTTCTTTAATTTTCAGAAGATATTGACTAATATTATCTGACCCTTTTCTAATGTTCTGCAAATTTGATTTCAATTGAAAAATGCTTGTCTTAGATACGGTAGAAAATTGCTCTTTCAATCTCATCCACAATTCTCTAGAGCTAGTACTACCGATTGCACAAGATAAAGCTATAGGTGACAAAGTTGCAGTAATGAGTTGCATGACAGCCCTATCATGCATTTTCCAAATTGTCATAGCATCACAATCAATTACAGATGAAGAAGGGTTAAGATTACTTGTACCACATTCGCCAGTGTCCACAGTTGACAGAGAGGGGCACGGTTGAGAGCCATCGACAAAACCAAAAATCCCATTGCTCTCGAGAAGTAGTTGAATCTGAAAATTCCAGTTGAGATAGTTGGAATCATCGAGTTTGACATTCACCGATGTAGAAATGGATGAAATTAGGTTTGTGATTGGAGATTGAAGGATTTGAAGTTGTGCAGCAGTCACCATTTTTGACGATGAGAATGATAGAGGGGAAAAATGGGTTGGGTTGGTTTGAATACCGAATAGAAAGCTGAGAAACAAAGGATTGAAGGGAAAAATGGGTTGGGTGTTGATTGTAATTGTAGAGAATCTGTGATGATGAACAATGATTTTTGATTGGGAAAATTTTTCTTGAAGTAGATTGCGGAAGCAAGATGATGAGAACAAGTAATTTTACTGCGTGAGCAATATAAGCTCTGATACCATGATGGAATCGTAAAATGATGTTGACAAATGTGAAGATGAATGAAGAAGATGAAGATAAAGGCTGCAGAGTATGAAGAACAGAGAGAGAGTAACGAAATAAAGGAAAAATAGAACTTTTGAATTACTTTACTGTTGAAACAGTAAAACCCACACAATACACACTCTCCGTGTGTAGTACTATTTATATACATATTAAACTGCCACATACTATATTCTGGAGTATTAATTCTGATAGTCTAATATATTCTAGACTACACATACTCTAGAATACACACTCTAACAGAGTGGACCGGAAATTCCCAAGTCATGTTGTACTCTGCATTTACAGTATAATTGGGCCCCATGGTCCTAACAGTTCGATAGAGGTCGTCAGGTGCAGCATAGCGAGTGTAGTTATCATACTTAAGTTGAATGGTGCCATTAAAATGCAAAGCGCTTGGTCGAGCATCCGTCAAGTAATCTATATCATTTAACCACCTTCGAAACATGCCAGTAGTGTCTTTGGGCGGTGTGATCTCGTCCCCACCCACATTTACTCGGTACATCATCTCCAAATCAATTTCTTTTTGAAGGGGATAAGAATTGAACTCCTTGTCAAAATTATTCATCTCTACTGCAGTGTAATAAAGATTGGTGGGCATGGATACGATTTCAATCCCGTTGATGAAAGCATATGCATCAGCAACATGGGGACTTGGCGTGAACGTAATACTCAGATTTTTCCGCTCATCTTCAACATTTAGGATGAATTCTCTGGCGTAACCTGTGTCGCCAAGAGGGTCGGTGTAATGGACGCCACTGAAGTTGCTAAGAAAGGTATAGCGACCGGATGTGACAGAAAAAGATGCCTTCGACCTGTTGAATCCAGGGTAGGAAGCCGGATAAAAATGAAGGCGAACAAACTTAGGTCCTGTTGCTGTGACGGGAAATATGTAGGTGAATTTGGAGCGAGAGACTCTTGCAGTATGATAAGGTACAGTGCTAGTGGAGGCTTGATCATTTGCAGTGGATTGTATTGAGCCGCTGTCTTGATCTAGAAGGGCCACTTTTGATGAGTTGATGTCTGCAGTCCAGTTTCTACCGCTTACAGAACTCTCAGATGGTGAACCACAATTGAGCGCTATGTTATCGAGAGGAAGGTAAGGTTGCGGTGAAACCCCGGTTACAAGGATGGTGAGATGGAGGAGGAGGAAGGTGAGGTACAAAGGAGTGGAAATACATGAGTTTAGGGGAGACAGATATTTGTAGCTGCTGCTACTCATTTTGTTCTTGGCCGGAGAAGGAGAGATGAAGAAATCAAGAGGAGAAGCTGCTTTTAATTCTATGCACAGAGGAGTTATTTTAAAGTCATTTGAGTTGACTGATTCTTTTTTTTTTTTTTGGTTTCCTAATTATAAGATGGAAAATCAGAAATTATATTTAGTTTTTCATGAATTTGTTTTATATTTTTAATTTTCTATTTTTTACAATAAAATTTATTTTTCCCAATTTTTTTTTCTTTGGATCTATAAAATAAAATAAAAAACATCTGAAAAAAAAAAACAAGAAAACAAGAGAAGAATTTCAGACTAAGCTAGTACTAATAAAGTAAACCATCTTATTTCTCCAACAGAAATAAGAAAAAATCCAACATTAAATATATATATATATATATATATATATATATATATATATATATATATATATATATTGAAACTAGTACTAATAAAAATATTTCACATATCCCTATATGTTTCTGAAATTTAAAATTAATAAAAAAATATTGCCTTGATCATTGATAGACAAACTCATTGTCCAATGAATCAAACCGTAAGCAATGAATTATGCAAATTGAAATCACCACAATTTAAAATCCATTATTTGGTTATTATTTTCTTTTACTTGTATACTAAATGGTAGTTTCACATACATAAATAGAAACACACAACCACATACCCAACCATACTACACGAGGACGAGGAGGTTGGTCGTTGTCGGGGTCGTGCGTGGGGTAATAAGTACCACCATATATGGTTGAAAACAAACATACCGCAAAATGTTGAACTAAACTACCTATAACCACCCATATATGGTTGAAAACAAACACACTTATCTACATATTTTTTTTGTGGTCATCACGGCACACGTACATCTCAATAAAGAAATCCATCGAGTTTGTCTCGTATCCATGCATCATAGCCTACAAGATAGAAATGTTTTCATTTAAATATATTTATAAAAAACAATAAACTAAAAAATGGATATAATAAAAAAAATCTTATTTGTATTTTGTATATTTCAGTTCTTAATCTTTAAATTTCTGAATCATCTTGATTTCTTTTATAAAAGTTTTGATTTTTTTCAATTTCATCCTACAATTAATTGGTCATATATTTTGTTTTTCATTTAAACTATTATTCTTTTAATTTGATTTTATTTCCTTTAAATGTTTCAATTCTTCTAAAGCACTCCCTATTTTTTTGTTCATATTTATGTGTTAATCTTCTTAGTTTTGGTTTTGATTTTTTATCCTTTTCTCTTTTATTAAGGTTTTATTTGTTTTCAATTTAGACCTTCAATTCTAATTTATAGGTCTTATAAACATCTAATAAGAAATACTTCATTAGTTTTATTTTTAGATAAATAAATTACGAATTTAAAATTCACAATATGCTGATTAAGAGTGTATTTGGAATTATGGTTGTGGTTGCTTTTCAAAATTTTCACTTAGAATTGTATTAATAATATATTTTTATTTTAAAAAAATTATTTTTGATATCATCACATCAAAATGATTTAAAAACACTAAAAACAATCTAATTTAAGGCAAAATAAAATTATTATTTTTTTCATATCGTACTTCTGTAGTGCTTTCCAAACACCACCTTAGTTTTGTTGTGTTTTTTATATTGTTAAAGTAATTATAGTTTTCACATGCATCAATCATGCTTTGAGTTGACTAATTATTTTTTTTTCTTTTATATTAAGCATAAAGAGGTAGATAAAGGGAGATTAAGAATTATACAAAATTGAATAAAAAATAAATAAATAAAAAACCATCAATTTCTAAAATGGCATGCCCACTCCAGCATGAAAACTGGAATATTAATGAGATATACCTTTGAAAGGTCATTCATGGAAAATGAGGCAACAAATAGAGTGATTAATTGGAAATGGGATCGTGGAGATTGTCATCACCCGATTTTTGGGTGATTCCCCAAAATATACCAAAAAAAATAATAATAAAATAAAAAGGGGCTGGTGTCGGCAGAAAAATTAATGTGAAAATTTTGGACATTTTCGGAAGCCCGGTCATACTTCTTTTTTGCCCAGTGGAAATGCAGATTCGAGGTAAAGATAATTTATTATTTGATAAATCTGCATAAAAGTTAGGTCGTAAGACATAATTATATTTTTATGGGTCAATTTGATTTAATCGTCGGCCGATGTAAAGTGTAATAATGCTTCGAAATTAATTGAGAGCCCAATTGAAGGATTTAATTTAGCGCAAGAGCTTAATAATACTTTAAATGGGTCAAATTAATTTTATTAAGAGCCTAATTAGTGGGAGATTAAGTTTCAAAGCCGAATCTGGGTTCAATTGAGAAAATCGAGATTTTCAGCAACGAAACTCTTTGGGATTAATTGAGAGCCCAATTGAAGGATTTAATTAAGCGCAAGGGCCTAATTACACTTAAAATGGGTCAAATTAATCTAATTGAGGGTTTGATTGCTGAGAAATTAAATTCGGAAGCCTAATCAGAAAATCGAGATTTTCAGCAACGAAACTCTTTATGATTAATTGAGAGCCCAATTGAAGGATTTAATTTAGCGCAAGGGCTTAATTACACTTAAAATGGGTCAAATTAATCTAATTGAGGGTTTGATTGCTGAGAAATTAAATTTGGAAGCTTAATCTGGGTTAAATTGAGAAAATTAAGATTTTCGGTGACGAAACTCTTCATGATTAATTGAGAGCCCAATTAAAGGATTTAATTTAGCGCAAGGGCTTAATTACACTTAAAATGGGTCAAATTAATCTAATTGAGGGTTTGATTGCTGAGAAATTAAATTTGGAAGCTTAATCTGGGTTAAATTGAGAAAATTAAGATTTTCGGTGACGAAACTCTTCAGGATTAATTGAGAACCCGATTGAAGGATTTAATTTAGCGCAAGGGCTTAATTACACTTAAAATGGGTCGAATTAATTTAATTGAGGGTTTGATTGCTGAGAAATTAAATTCGGAAGCCTAATCTGATTTAAATTGAGAAAATCAATATTTTCGGCGACGAAACTTTTTGGGTGGAATTGGAAGCTAAAATTGAAGGTAAAAACATCATTCTTCCCACCGAAAAACACTTTTTGTGATGAATCATTTTTTTAGTGTATTTTACAAAAAAAAAAAGAAGAAGAAGAAGAAGAAAACAGACCTGAATTGACTGGACATGGCATTGCTGGTAGCCATGCTTGTGGCATGCCGGCAACCATGCCCTGCAAGCCACCTTACCCTGCAACTTACCCACTGAAAACACCATGTTGTGGATATCAATCCCATACCTGCAAGTTGCAATGTTAGCCTATAAATAGGGAGAAGATTGAAGAGAAAAAGGAGGAGAAAAAAAAAACGGGCATAAGGCCGAGAGAAAAAACCAGTGAAAAACGGGAAGAAGTTATGAAAATTCACAGAGATTTTTAGCAAACGAAAACAAGAGAAACAAGGGAAAATCACACAGTAAACATACTATCATCTTCATCTCTCTCGGCGTTGTTCTCTTTCTCTTCCTCTCGGACTGCAAATTCTCATTCTCTCTAACAGCCCCGTGGAGCTCTCTCTCTCTCCGTCGTTGCTTGTCATTTAACCACCCAAAGCCACCCTTATCGACACCGTGAGTTTCCCCTCCACACCAGAAACCCATCCACACTCTCAGGCGAGGTCACGGCGACGGTTGCAGTAGCGGCATCATAAAACCCGACGACTTTGGAAGCTCACTCCGGCCACCACAGACCACCGTTGACGACGCCACCACGACAGGAATCATCACCTCGACCTCCTCTACCCAACGGTACTAACAGGTACACTTTTCGTCACATTCAAAAACAAGGCACTGTTCATCGTCTCCCTCTCTTCGGCTGCATGCGAACAGTGGGACGCAATTTGCGTCCCACTGTTCACGCGGGCCAAGCTGAGGGAGCGGGCCGGGTTTCATGCCCGGCCCATGTCCCTAAGAAATTTCGGGCTTTCGGCCCGCAAGGACCAAAAGCCCAGCCCAATAATATTTGGGCTTTCGGCCCGCAAGGACTGGAAGCCCAGCCCCAATAATATTTGGGCTTTCAGCCCGTGAGGCTGGAAGCCCAGTCCCTCTTTTGTCCGGGCTTCCCACCCGTGAGGAAAATCTGTGGGCTGGGCTGTTATCGGCCTAGCCCAGCAGTGGTGGGCCTTTGGCCCACCATGGCTGGCCCATTTAGCTAGGCTGGCTCGGCCCGACTTTTTTTATTTAATTTTTTAAAAAAACACAAAATACATTTAAAAAAAACAAAACAAAAAAATGTGTTTGTTTTCGTGCATACGGCCGAATTCCAAGGTTTTTCCATGCATATTTTTCATGAAAAAAATATATGTTGCATCTTTCATATATTTTAAATAAAAATTGGATATCGTAACCAGTTTGCGATTATCCATTGGCATTCGGCCAAAATGTCAAAAATAATTTAATAATTATTTTGTTTTAGATTTCATGGTGTAAATTTATATTGTAAAGTACACCCGCAAATAAAAAGTTTTTTTTATTGTGGTGTAAAATTACATTGTAAAGTACATCCGTAGATATATAAAAAAGAGTTTTTAATTGCAGTGTAAAATTACATCGTAAAGTACACTCGCAGAAAAAAAAATATTTTTTTAAAGATGTAGTGTAAAAATTTTTAACTTAGAAAAAAAAAACAATCAAACAACAATTCAACTTACCTTAGGTAGGGTGCACTGGGGGTGACGCGTCTTCCCCTTGCACAACAAGTCCCCTTACCCAAGACTCTCGCAGACCATTAGGTTCCTAGTGACCTTAATACTAGGTGGCGACTCCTTATAATTATAGTCGTAAATTTTACGGCTATAAAAACAACCCTCCATTTTTCACCGCGCGCCGTTGTCTCCCCAAACCCTGGGGGATGGCGGGGCGCGAAGCGCGAAAAAATCGCCGTCGCGATAGAGATGACCATTGAAAGGTTGTCTGTGTTTGTGTGGTCGTGACCTTGGCATCAAAGACTTCCAAGTCGTTGGCGTTATTCAATCAATAATTCATCTCTAAAAATTCCTTGTCTAAAAGGCACTTTCCAAGAAAATAAACTTTTATATATGTGTGTGTATAAGATAATTAATTCATATAATTGTAAGGTTCAGCACATCAACACATAAATATCTAAACTAGCCAATTACCTAGGCCTTGTGGCGATCAGAATCATATTTTTTTCAACTCAAAAATATTAATTGTGTGAGATTGTTTTTATTATAATATAATTTTGGATAAAATAATAAATCCTTACAAAATTCTTGTGGAGTGCGAGTTTTCTATAAAATATATTAATTTTAAATCAATATAAATTTATTTGTTTAATAGGTTTCGACGAAATGATCACCATAAAATTATTATGGTCATTAAAAAAATAAAATGTTTGGATAACTGAATTATCGAATTTACTATATTAGAATTAGTTTATTTTATCATCCAATTTAAATTAAACACAACAAACAAGATATAAATTATGAAAACACCTGCAATAACCAAATAACAAAAATAAGTACTTCATTTTCTATCTACAAAAAGAAGAAAATATCATTGAAAATTTATCTCTACATTACCATCATTATCCTAACTATAACAGTTAAAATAATTATCAACATTACAGCCCAACAATTAAAATCATTAAATTACCCCGAAGAATAAAAAAAGCAAAATATTTTTACAAAACACCAATAAAAAAATAATTATCAATATTATCATTATTATTGCACAAACAACGAAACCATAAAACCATCTAATTCTGGAGAACTAATAAAAATAACAGAAACCACCGAAAAAGGAAAAAAGGGAAGAAGGAAAAAATATTATTTTTAAAATGATATCCAAAATAAATTAAAATTTTTGGACTGAACCGAATAAAATAAAATCCCAACAAAAAAATGAAAGAAATAAAAAATAAAAACTTAAAGCATAAATGCATAAATACAGGTAAAGATAAACATTGTCCAAAAAGGATCGTAAGAACCAAATGAATTAATATCAAATAAAAAAATCATAGAGTAATGGACGAAATGAAAACTAAAAAAATATTTAATTCCAATCAAAGGATAAAATTTTAACAAATAAAAATCCTGGGATTGAAACAAATAAAGGGATTTTTAAAAATATTATAGTGTAATTTGGTTAAAAAATTAAAAGAATAAGTACCGAAATGAAAAGTGACATATATGACCAATTTTAAATGGACGGCCAAATTAAAACTTGTAGACCCAACAAATTACAGGAACCAAAAATAAATCAATAATTAAAAGAATAAAGAATGAAATAAAAAAATAACATATCTAATTAATTTCAATGGAAGAGCACAATTGAAAACAATCAAACTTGTCATTTGTCCTATACTCTGCCACAAAGATTTTTGTTTTGGCCTCATTTCAACATATGCAATTTTTTATTTTGTATTTTACTCCTTATTCTTTATTTTTTTGTTTAGTTTCAATCTATTTAATTTTTTCAGTCTTTATGTGATAGTTTTTATTTCTTATTCTTATTTATGTATTTATACTCTAAATTTTGATTTTGATTTTTTATTATTATTTATCTCTGTATTAAATACAACTTGCGCTAAAAACCAAGGTAAGTTTAAATTCCCTGGTGTAAAAGGAGAGTGATATTCTTTCTTATGCATATATAGTGAATATGTTATTGTTAGTGATCTGTTTCTTTGTGTTTTTTTCATCAATTTTATACACGTGTGACATAGTATATCTATAGTTTAAAATGATTTTTATATAAAAAATTAAAATATTTTTTTTAGTTTAGAATTTATTCTTGATATTATTTTATTTAAAAGTATTTCAGAAAACTAAAATTAAATTAATTTGACATTAAAAAAATCTTAGTTTAGTTTTTTTATATATTTTAATATGTTAAATATTAAACAAATACAAAAATATATAATTAGCTTAACATATTTTTAAGAAAAAAATACTTTAAAAATAATCATCATTATTATTTTCAACATCTTGTCCATAATAAAATAAAAATATAAAAAAAACTAAATAATTGAAAGTTTTTTAAACAATTAGAAAAGAAAATAATAAATGAATGTATATTATGGTCGATAGTCTAGTAATGTCTTATAATGGTGATAATACTAATTTTTCCTCTCTCCTTTAATTTTGTTTTATAGTTATTTTCATTTTTTTTTTATATAAAAAAATTCAATGATGCTAATATTGTATTTGATTTTACTTTTAATCATAATAATAACAATAAGAATAATAATAGAAGTAATTTATTATTCGATTTTGTATTTATTAAGAATTAAATTTTACAATTTATCTATATATAATATTTTAAATCTAATATATCAGATTAATGATTTGAAAATAGTTTATGACTCAATATTGTTTTAAATTTTTTATCTTATTTTTTAAAAACTATATGACTTACCACTAGTATTAAACAAAAAATATTAAAAACGAATTTTAATATAACTCAAGCAGTAATAATAATAATAATATTCATAATGGTAATAATATAAATTTTGTTTCTATATTTTTTTTTCATTTAATTAAACATAGCTTTCGTGGAAAGTTCAATTGCTTTTACATGACATGTATTTAGTGTCAAGTTTACTTTTGAGATCTCTTTCCTTTAATTTCTTTTTTCTTTCTACCTTCTTTTTTTCTTTAAATAAATGATATTTTTATCAACAATTTTTTAAAATAAAGATATTTTTACCATATTATTTTATATAAAAATTATTTTTAAAGTTTATTTTATTATTCTGTCCAAAAACCAAAGAAGATAGGGTGAAAAAATATTAATATTAAATCTAATTTGGAAGCCATGTGATTGCATGGTTGTTTGAAAACACTGTAGAAATTATTTTTTATTTAAAAATATATTATAATAATATTCTTAATTTTTAAACTGTTTTTATATAACATATTAAAAATATAAATTTATTTAAGAAATCAATTAAAAATAGAAAAAAGCTCACAGGCTTTACATAATGACTTTGTTAAAATACCTGCAAGTTGATGTTTTGTGCTAACAAACTCAAGTACTATGTCACCTTTCAACAACTGGTCTCTTAGGTAGTGACGAGCAGTATTGCCCGTGTGATGTGCTAGGTTTTTTTATTTATATAGAAAACTGATTGATTTTATACGTGTTGTATTTAATTATTTTAATATTTAAATAGTAAAATTATAATTGTTAAAATCTATTAAATACGTTTTTTTTTTCAATCAAAAAGTGATTGAATGTTGCTATCGTTAAAATATTTTTGATAAAATTTGTTAGAAAATTTGCAAAGAAGATGCCATAATTTATTACAAATTTGTTGCTACGGATACCCTAGTTATAAAAACATAAAAAAAAATATGGTAAAAAAAAAAAAAAGCTGACTTGGACACCCTGGTTAATAAATTTTTTTAAAAATATGAAAAAAAAGATTCTTGTTCATTAAAAAAAGAAGAAGCTAGTCATAAAAAAAAATGCAAGCGGGAAAGCATTTCTTTTAAAAAATTATTTGGCTTGAAAATTTAAAAAATATATCGCACTATGCTGCGGGCTGAGTAAATAATTTTTATAATTGTTTGGATTAAAGAAATCAATAGGATTTGCCTATTCAAAATTAAAATATAATATTTATATATATAAAATTAAATATAATAAAACATATCACTATACTCTATTATAAAAATAGCAATATCGAAATCTTAACATCTAAAACTATAATTGTTATTACTGTTAAAATAATAAAAATTATCAAATTATCTCAAGGACAAAATCTGAAAAAAAAATTAAAAAAAGTAAGAAAGAAAAATAATTAAAATAATTCCTCTTCTTTTTCTTGTTCTTCCTCTTTTTCTTTTTCTTTTTCTTTTTCTTCTTCTTCTTCTTCTTCTTCTTCTTCTTCTTCTTCTTCTTCTTATTATTATTATTATTATTAGTGTGTTAATAATGAAAAGAAAAAAAATAAAAGATTAAAAAAATCTAAATAGCTTTAACAAAAGAAAAAAAAATTATAAGGTAAAAAAAATTCATTTGACCAGGAAAAAACAACTAATAAAAAAATAACAGAAAGAAATAATTAAAAATAAAATCAAAATTAAAAATTAAAAAAATTATTAACTGTAAAAAAAATGATTAAATATAAAAAAATTATTTGACTTGAAAATTAAAAAAATTTACCACATTACGTTGTGAGCTAAGCAAGCAATTTCTATAATTGTTGGGATTATAGAAATTAATAGGATTCGCTGGTTCTAAATTAAAATATAATATTTCTATATACAAGATTAAATATAATAAAACAGATCATCACAACCTATTATAAAAAGAACACATCAAAGTCTTAACATCTAAAATTATTATTGCTATCATTGTCAAAACAATATAATTTATCCAATTATCCTTTGAGAAAAAAAATCAAAAACATTAAAAAAAAGCTTAAGTAAGAAAAATAACTAAAATTACTACTACTACCACTACTACTGTTTTAATGATGAAAAAAACAAAAATAAATAAAAGGTTAAAAAAATCTTCAAAGCTTTAACAAAAGATTAAAAAAAAATATATCAGGCAAAAATAAATTTAACCTGGCTTGAAGATAGAAAAATGAAAACCAATAAAGAACTAAAACAAAAAACATAAGGAGGAAAAAAAGAAATATTAATTTTCAAATGATAAACATAAAATTTAAGAATTAATTTAAAAGAAAAAATATCACCTTAACAAATAAGAAAATAACAAAAATAAAAAATAAAAAATAAAGCACACTTATATATACATGGACAAAAGTGGGGATTATTCCATAAATAAAAAAAATAAAAGGATTAAAATAAAAAAATTAAAAGTATAAGGGCCGACATGAAAATCAAATGTCAAGGGATTAAAATTAAAAATTCAAAGTATAAGGGCTGAAATGAAAATCAAATATATTATCAATTTTAATCTAAGGATAAAATTGAAAAAATTGAAACTTGTGTACCGAATTTCTTAATCTATTTCAACCTAATTCAGAAATTAAAAGAAGGAGGACTGAAGTGAAACCTTCACATTTAATTGATTTCAATCAAAGGACCCAATCGAATTAAATCAAAACTTATATAACAGAATTTCAGGATTAAATATAAAATTTAAAGTTGACGGACCAAAGTGAAAAAGGCAATAACTCGGGGGCCTCTTCTGCACTTGTACGTGCAGGAGAGAGAGAAAAGGGACCAACGTGTTTAACCGGTCACCACCGCGTCCTCCGCCATCCTTTGAGGAAACACGCCGCACCAGGAGAAAGACCACGCGGAGACGCACCGTATGAGACAGTAGTAGCTCATCTCCGGTGACTCGATGACACCTCACGCGCCACCTGAACAAGGCGTGAGGTATGCCCCTGATGCCAAGTCAATAATTTTGTCTTATTAGGGGTTAAATTCGTATTTAGCCAATTTTGAAAAATAATAAAAAAATAAAAACTGCGGCAAACAGGACCGGACCGCACCGGTCCGGAATGTGCAACGACGATGAAGCCCCTCAGGCCGGCGGCTTTTTTTGTCGTTATCGGGGGGCAGATTTGTTAAATCACTGTTCAAAAAAAAAAAGAGGGCATACACCTGCGAAGCACCGGGTGAAATTTCCAATGAACAGTGGTTATGAGTCAGGGGGAACAGTGCAGGAACAGTGAAACACCGATGTATTTTAAGTTCTTTGTTAATGTCTCTCTTCAATAGGTTTTGTGCATGAGTCTTGTATATATTCTTAGATAGACTTATAATGCTAGTGTTATCAGACATAATAGGGACATGATCAAAATTATGTTCAAAGTCTTCTAAAGTTTGGTTTATCCATAAAATTTAAGCACAAAAATTATCCGCTGCAATATATTTTACTATAGTTATTAATAGGGCTATCGAGTTTTGTTTCTTGTTGATCCAAGATACTGATGATGATCTTATAAAATGATATGTTCCACTAGCTTTTTTTTCTATCAACTTTACATCCTATAAAATTAACATTTGAATAGCTTACTAAATTCGACCAGTATCCTTTTGGATACCACAATCCTATGTTGATTGTACCATGTAAATAGACAAAAATATGTTTTATGACACTACTATAGGATTTTGTTGGGCATGCTTGAAAACATATACGTAAAGTGAACTAATCATACCTTGATAATTTGTGATGTCTACATTCTTACCATTTTCATCCATATCAAGCTTTGTTGATGTACCTATAGATATGTTGGCTTCTTTACTAGTTCCATCCCAAATATTTTTAGTAGATCCTTGATGTACTTGTCTTGTTTAATGAGTCATCTCTTATTTTCTTGATTTTCAATTTTAAAAATAAATTTAATTCTCATTTTAAATTCATCTTGTATGCATTTACCAAAATCTTACAAAGATATTCATTAGTAACGTCGAATATAATATTATCAAAATATATATGCACTTGTAATGAGATGGTTTTTATGTCTAGAGACTAATTCCTAATCATTATTTCTTTCAAATTGGTTTAACTCATCTTGCGTGGCTAAGATCTAATATATATCCTTTTGAGCTTCGAGGAAGGGTTTTGGCTCTATATGCAAAACAAATACACAATGCTCATTGATGTTCCTAAGAAATGCTCTAATCTTAGTTCTTTCAAATTCATTGCCAATAACTAGCTTGGGAGATGAGAGCTTACATACCTTAGTTTTTTTGGTGGCACATAAGAGTTACTTACCATCTCTTAATGATAGGTTGTGTTTGGTTTATCCTTTTTCATCTTTCATTTTTATCCTCTATAGGTATTTTATCATTAAGCCTTAAATGTTAAATACTTTTATTTATAGTTTTGGATATGCGTAAATCAAATGATCAATACTTCTAAAATAATGACATGTTTGGTTGGGTTTAATAAAGTATTTCTTCAAATATTTTTGGTTCTTTCTGGGTTGATACCATAAAAAAATATTATTGAAGAGGCATCTTTAACCAATAATAACAAGCAAATTTGCTCGCGCACTACGTTAGGTTTTTTTTCTATGTAACAAACTGATTGATTTTATAAGTGTTATAATTTATTATTTTTATATTTAATTAGTAAAATTATAATTGATAGAATCTGTTAGAAACGGGTTTTTTTCCTGCCTAAGAGTGTTTGAATGTTGCTATTGTTAAAAATATTTTAATAATTATTTAATCAGTAGTTTGTACAATTGAAATTGAATTTTTTTTGTGATTGTTGTGTATGTTTTATTTGTTTTGTGAACTATTTCATTAGTAAATAGTAAAATTGCAATCCTTGAATTGTAGCATAGATGAGTGATTTGTTTTATGCAACAAATAATTTGATTAATAATTTTTTTTAACTACTTTGGTAATAATTTAATTGGTAGATAACAAAACCGTAATTGATCAAATTGACTAAAGATACATTATTTGTTGCCTGCAACATACTAATTGTTTGTTGGGCATGTTCTAACTATTTGCAGAATAATTTATTTGATAGATAGCAAAAATACAACGACAAAAATTTATCAAAGATGATTTTTTCTTCATATTATTATATTAAAAAATTTTAGAGCACTGAGTTTAAGTTAATGTGAGATTTTTAAAGAAAAGTCTGTTCAAATATATATATATATATATATATATATATATATATATATATATATATATATTTTAAGACGTAAATATAAAAAAAATCACAATATATAATAAGTTTCTCCTATTTTTTAAGGAAAAAGTCCAGAAAATAATATATATAAAAATTTAGGACCATCAACAATTTTGTTACATGTTAAAAAATTTGGTGCTGAATGTGGCGAAATGCAGGGCAATTTTTTAATTTATTTTTTGTAGATAATTTGGCACAATTTTTCTACCTATCTTGTCCATGTGTGATTTCATATATTTTTTTTCATGATATGAGATCTGAAATATTATACATAAAAAAAACACAGAAGTTATTTTTCACAAAAATAACATTGAGCAATGAATTTTTATCACAATTATTATAGTTGTCATTATAAATAGTATTATACATAATCAATATTCTAATTATTATTGGTCATACTATCGATGACACCATCATTGTTGCTTAATTTTTTTTATTTGTTAAGATTTATCCCTCGTATTACTATATTAAAAATATTTTAGAATAATGATAGTAAATTATCATTTGTTGAAAATAATAAACAAGTCATTTATTGCAACGCCCCATAATTTTTTTTTTGTATATATATATATATATATATTTAGTGTCGTTACCCAATGATTCATATCCATTCACTTCGGTAAATATCATCCATACCATAAACGTTCCATTAAAGGAAAAATAAAGTTCTCATAAGCAAACAATACTACAATTTTCATAACTAAGAATTCGGACTAGAAATATACATACATGGATGTGAATTTACGTTTGTGACCTACTAGTGGTATTTACAAATATTCGCAAAAGGGTTTGATAACAAAATTAAGCATTCAATACGTTGCTTCAACCTAAATGCATCTTAAATTAGGATGCAATCTACCGAATTCTTTACAAAAGTAGGATCCACTTGAATTAGGTTCCCTAGCCCCCTCGTGGCTGTGACGTCCCTGCAGTAGTATCAGCATTTTAGGAAATACAATTACTTAATGATAATATTAAAATAGTTTTGACCAAAGGTATAATCGATTAAAAGATACACTGGCAAGATAAAATTTCTATAGATACATAAGGAAAATTCGATTGTAGAAATATAGAAATTTCATTTCTCTTTTTCGAGCAATAATAATCCTACTCCGAATATTCATATATGGCACTCATAACTGAAGTCCTATATCCTTTTTTTTTTGGGTCCGGCCATCCCTTTGGATGCCCTTAGCCGAAGCTAAGCAATCATTTATCCCGGCCATCCTCTCGGATGCCATTAGCCGAAGCTAATCAATCATTTATCCCGGCCATCCTCTCGGATGCCATTAGCCGAAGCTAATCAATCATTTATCCCGTTTAAGCATTTAACAAATCTAATATCTACTCCCTTGTATTCATATAATATTCAATTTATAATACCTATTACAAGCCATAGAAAAAAGAGAGGTGTAAATCACCTACCTGCTCTAGTTCTGGGCTGTTCTTGTCCGGACGATGGTTCAATCCCCACTGCACCGCCTGGGACGTCAATGTCCAAAAATCAGTATATTTCTATTCTTAAATTTCACATTCGTCAACATACTTATTTCAATAATTTTAGCCGAAACATGTGTCGCGATGACGATTTTTTATGCGCTTCGCGCCCCGCCAAACGGCGCGCGGTGAAAATGGGGTGTTTGTTTTATAGCCGTAAAATTTACGACTATAATTATGAGGGAGTCGCCACCTAGTATTAAGGTTACTAGGAACCTATTGGTCTGCGTGAGTCTGGATAAGGGGACTTGTTGTGCAAGGGGAAGACGCATCACCCCCAGTGCACCCTACCTAAGGCAAGCTGCATTGTCATTTGATTGTTTTTTCTAAGTTTAATTAATTTTTTTTTTTGCATAAAAACAAATTTTTTTTATTTGCGATTGTAATTTACGATGTAATTTTACACCGCAGTTAGAAACTCTTTTTTAGTTTTTATCTACGGATGTAATTTACGCTTTTAAATTTACATCGTAGTAAAAATATATATTTTTTTTATCCATGGATGTATTTTACAATGTAAATTTACACCTTGATAGATAAAACAAAAATGGTTTTGATTATTTTTGACATTTTGGCCAAATCCCAATGGATAATCATAAACTCGTTACGATATCCAATTTTGTTTTAAAACATGAGAAAGATGCAATATTTTTTTTACAAAAAATATGCTTGAAAAATCTTGGAATTCGGCCGTATGCACGAAAACAACACATTTTATATTTTTTGAAAACCTTTTTTTTTAATAAAAAAAGTAGTAGGGAAAATAAAAATAAAAATAAAAATAAAAATATTTTTTATTTTTTTATTTTTTTAATTTTTTAATGGGCTGGGCTTCCAGCCCTCACGGGCTAGAAGCCCAAATGGTCTTGGGCTGGGCTTCCAGCCATCACGAGCTGGAAGCCCATTTTATTCTGGGCTGGGCTTCCAGTCCTCACGGGCTGGAAGCCCAGATATTATTTTACTGGGCCGGGCCTAAAAACCCGGCCCCATATTCTTCAGAGACTGGGCCGGACACAAAGTCCGGCCCAAAGTCCACTGTTCACGCATGTGAACAGTGGGACGCAAAATCACGTCCCACTGTTCACATGCAGTGAACAGTGGGAATGAAGAAGACGATGAACAGTGGGCGTTTTTCGAGTGTGATGGAACGCTTACCTGTTAGCACCGTTGGGTAGAGGGGATCGAGGTGGTTGTCCTGGTGGTTGTGGCGCCGTTAACGGTGGCCTGTGGTGGCCGGTGGAAGCCTCCGAAGTCGTCGGTCGTGCGTTGCTGCTACTGTCACCTGGGCTGTTGCCGCGCCGGAGAGTGGGGCTGAGATTCTGGCGTCGAGGGGGAGATTTATGTGGAGATAAAGGTGAATTTGGGTGGACTGGACTGGTGGCCGGAGTGGAGAGAGAGACAAAAATCTGCAACTAGAGAGAGAGTAATGGAACCAGAGAGAGAGAGGACGGTGCAGACGAGAAAAGAGGATGATTTCTTGCTTCAGGTTCGTTGGGTCGTGTTTTTGATGTCAAAATCACTATAAATTGTCTAAAATCTCTTCCTCTTTTCTCCGTTTTTTCCAGTTTTTTCGCTGCGTTTTTTTTTCCTCTCCCCCTGCCTCAGGCCGTCGTGCATGGTGGCTTTTATAGGGGTGCTCGGCCTGACACGGCGGCTGGCTGGTCGGCGGCGTGGTGGCCTGCTGGTGGGCTGTCGGCGGCGTGGTGGCTGGTCGGCAATGGGCTGTCGGCAGGCGTGCAGGGGAGTGCAGCAGGGTGCAGCAGCTTTGGGGGCCAAAATGCATTTTGGTCCTTCAATTTATGATTGTTCTAATTTCACCCTTAATTAAATTTAAATTTGTAATTTTGTGCAATTGGGCCCTTGTTCGAATTTCAAAATTACCCTTGGCTTTGCGCGCCTTTTTCATTTTGGTCCCTGGCCTTTGATTTATGCAATTTGGCCCTCAATTGACAATTAAACTCTCAATTGTCTTCAATTTGATCCCTAATTATGCCAAATTAGCTTGGAAAAATTCAATTGGGTCTCCAAAAATTCTGATTTTCTCAATTAGGCCCGAATTAAATTCAAGAATTCAATTTTTCATCAATTAAGCCCTTAATAAAATTAATTTGATCAATTTAAAATATAATTAAGTCCTTGCACTTAATTAAATTCTTCAATTGGACCCCAAATTAATTCTCAAACATAATAATATTTTGAATTAGCCCATGATTAAATCAAATTGGCTTATAAAAAAAATATAATTATGAATCTTGACTTAATTTTTACCTTGAATTTGTATTTTCTCTTCTTTTTTTTTTTGGCATAAAAGAGATTCAATTCGCCTCATAAAATTTACAAAATTTCCACCATGATTTTTCTATCGACGCCAAACCCCTTTTATTTTATTTTTGTTATTTTTTATTTATTTTGGGGAATCACCCAAAAATCGGGTGATGACAGTTGCCCCCCTCTTTACAATGCTTACGACTAAAGTCTTGTAAAAGACTTTAGATAGTAAGCGTTGTAAAGAAAAAGAAAGTGGATTTATCAAACCAAGAAATGGTCAATCCATCCAAAATGGGAATGAGGGCTATAAAGCGCACTCAGAAAGGAATGGTAAGATAGGGCTAGAAAGCGCACTACCTAAGAATTGGGACCTAAGGAGGACACTCAAAAAGGATGGAAAATGGTGATGTTTGTGAATGATTGGAAAATGATCTTATTGTAATGGGTGACCTACCTAGGCGAGAAATGTGAGGACTACAAGAAACACAAAGATGGTCTTGTAATAATGGGCGACCTGCCCAGATGGGAGTGGTAAAATTGGTAAAAGAAAAGAGATGGTCTTGTTGTGATGGGCGACCTGCCCAAGTGAGGATGGTAAAAGCAAAGAGATGGTCTTGTTGTAATGGGCGACCTACCCAGGTAAGGATGGTAAAGATTTCATGGAATGGAAGATAGGGCTACAAAGCTTCGCTATCTAGGATATATAATTGAGGGTTAGAAAATGCACTCGAAGATGATGGAGAAATCAGGCTGGAAGGTGTGCTATCTGAGTTGATGGTCGAGGGTTGGAAAACACACTCGAAGAGGATGGAAGAATATATATGGAAAACAACTATTTTAACTGATGATCGAGGGTTAGAAAACGCACTCGATAATGAAAGGAAAATAGGGCTGGAAAGCACACTATTTTAATTGATGATCGAGGGTTGGAAAACACACTCGATAATGAAAGGAAAATAGGGCTGGAAAGCACACTATTTTAGTTGACGGCGAGGGTTGGAAAACGCACTCGAATATGAAAGGGAAATAGGGATGGAAAGCACACTCAAATAAGGAAAGAGATAGGGTTGAAAAACGCTCTATCTGTGTTTGCTGGAAGGCTCGCAAACGCACTCAGGGATGTGAAGGTGCTAGGGGCTCGAAGGCACACACAAAACAATGGAGGTTTGTAAATTACAATCCCTCCAATACATTTCTTAGATTTCTAATGGGAAGATGCCATGCATGATGGCAACCAAATTCAAGAAAGAAGATGAGGCTAAAAAGCGCGACATAGAGGTAAAAGCCTGGAGGCGTACACAAAACAATGAATGGAGGTTTGTAAATTATGATCCCTCTAAAACATTTCCTATATTCTCGATGGGATGGAATGCATGATAACACCCAAAAGAAGAGATAAAGCTGAAAAGCATGCTCAAGGAAATGGAAAAGGTGAGAGTCTGAAAGCGTGCATAAAATGATGAATGAAGGTTCATAAATTACGATCCCTGCAAAACATTTCCTATATTCTCAATGGGATGGAATGCATGATGATGCATGTATACTTACCTGAGAAATATAGGTCCCCTTTTCTTCTTCTTGGCCTTCTTTTCCTAGGGTTGGCTTCCTGGTTTTGACGGCTTCTTGCTTCTGCTTACTCGAGCAGCAACTTAAGATTTTGACCATTGGAGATGATAGATTTTCATATCAACAGGCCCTCCTGAGTTTGATCCAGAAAGGATTGATGGAGCCAGCTTCAATTGCATTTGTAGATTGCCCCCCAGTCTGGTTATGCCCCACAAGTGTTTTGGGCTTCAAGTGAAGTGTTTGCATGAAAAGGGTTGCAAAGATTGTGTTTCATGTGGGAGTTTTTGGAATTTCAAAGTCATTCCAAACACAAATAATTTTGATTGCCACAGTCAAGTCCCGCCACACCAGCGTTTTAGGCTTCAAGTGTTCCCAGGAAAGGGATGGTTATTTGCAAAGATTTTTCATGCAAGATTTTTGGGGATTTCAAAGCCATTCCAAGCACAAAAACCAATTTGATATTTGTTTAACAAACTTGTTCTCGAAAGAATTCAAGTGATCTCATTGTCAGGTTTTATGTCGATTTTGACAAGAACATGAAGTGGTGCTTGTTTGCATGTCTTGTATTTCAAAAAGGCTTTGATCAAGTTTGGTGAAGCATTTGTATGGCTTGTTTCACATGGAAAAGCATTGCCTATCGATCCAGATTGCTTATATTTGATCAGAAAGGGCTTTATCAGGCTTGTAATGTAGGCTCAGGTTACTGGCTACGAAGAAAAGATATTGGAAGGCTTAAAAGGTATTTGAGGGTTTTCTAGACTAAGGAACACTTAGTGCTCACTCTTAGAACTCGTTTTAGTCCTCGTGATTGATTTTCATGACTTGTCATGCCCCCCGGTATTTGTTTGGGCTTTTTCCTAGATATGCCCCCTAGTATTTGTTTGGGCTTTTCATCATTGGTTTTTAGTACTATCATGTTGACTCGGCTCGTCATAATGTACTAAAACTCCTTTTATGTTTATGACCCCCTAATTTATTTGGATATCTCTCGACATGCCCCCGGGTATTTGTTTGGGCATCTTTTGTTATTGAGGACCACTTTGTAATTGAGAGTTCTTCTCTTTTTGCACTTGCCCCCAGTGTAGGGTGTGATCTTAGTCAGGGTTAATTATCAAGAAATAATTATTCGGCTCAAATAGGGACTGCAATGGATATTTGAGACTTTGTGAAGGCATATCAAAGACGGCCTCTCTTCATTTCAAAATGCATGCATTCTGAATCGCTAAGCTTTGCTTTTCCATGCGAAATATTTTCGAATATTTGAATTATTTGTTTAGCTAAGGGCTTAGCTTTATTATATTGGTTTTTGGGATATGATATCACCCTTCAATAAAATCCTTTGAATTCCCAGAACACATTTGTTAAACAAACATCAAATTGACATTTCTTTTCGTACTAAACTTTGACTTGCCAAAAATCTTGATGAAATTATGGGATCATGTATAATTTTGATGGAAGGATATTAGGTGCACTTGTGTTATAAAACGCGTCATAAACACAAGAAAATACATGATCATTGAAAAGAAATGCTTGCTTAACAAGAAAAGTCTTGTGGCGTTACAAGTAGAATTGCCGACAAGTCAAAACATGAACATCATATGTGGACATGACCAAAATAAAAGGAAATCATCAAAGCAGACTTCATCTTCTGATATCGGCACCCTCTATTTTCAAAAGCTTTTGCCGATGTCATTTAACAGTGCAAACACTTGGTACCCCATTTCCATGAAGCTTAATTGGGTGCAGGACCTGGATTTTCATCGAATGTTATTCACCCTGCTTTAATCAATTGCATGAGCTTCTTCTTGAAAGCGCCACAAGTGTGAATGCTATGCCCGACAGCTCCAGCATGGTATTCGCATGTGAGATCAGGTTTGTACCAATCAGGGTAAGGTGGTTGCAAAGGTGCCTGAGGTTCTGGAGCTACTTGCCCAATGCTTACCAATTTTTGATACATCTCATTTAAAGGCAATGGTAGCGGAGGTAGCTATTCTTGGGTTTTCTGGTAATTTCTTTTAGGGAAATTTTTAGGTGGATCTTTGGCTTGAAGATTGATGTTGGTGATTTGAGAGGAAGGGTTATTTTGGAATTGGCTTTTACTATCCTTGTAATTATCTTCAAAATGCTCTATATCTTTTCTCTTGCCTTCAAAGCCCTTTACAGGTGCGGAAATTCTTCCACTTCTGATTCCTTGCTCTATTCGCTCTGCCACGACTACAGCATCCGTGAACTGTTGTGCTGAACTACCCATCACATGCTCATAATAGGGCGCTCTTAACGTGATGGCGAATAAAGTCACCATCTCTTTATCTAGAAGTGGGGGGTGCACCTGTGCAGCAAGATCTCTCCATCTCTGAGCATATTCCCTTATGCTTTCTCTGTCCTTCTTCTCCAGGTTGGACAAACTTGTTCTGTTAGGAGCAATGTCCATGTTGTACTTATATTGCTTAATGAAAGCATCTACCAGATCTTTCCAGCCACGGATCCTAGTGTTGTCTAGTCTCATGTACCAATTTAAAGCTGCCCCACTCAAACTGTCTTGGAAAAAATGCATAAGTAATTTTTCATCATGCACTACTTCTGCCATTTTGTTACAGTATGATTTTAGGTGAGTGACGGGGCATTGTGTCCCAGTGTACTTGATAAATTCAGGAACATGAAACTTTTTTGGTATCACGACATTCAGAACTAGACACATCTCAGCAGCATGTACTGGGTCATATAGGTTCATCCCTTCAATGGCCCTTATCCTGGCTTCCAGGGTTGCCATCTTATCTTGGTCGATACCCCCTGATGCTTCTATAACTGTTGGAGTTGGCGCAGGTGTCGGCACTACTGATTGCATGAAAGCTGGGTTTTGTTGCGGATCCTGAACCCTTTCTCCAGTCACCTCTTCCTGATGGTTCATTGCTTGTGTTGGAGCAGCCGCTGCGGGTCTAGTCGAAGGACCCTCACCAGAGGTATTTCTCAATGCCTGCTCGAGTAGGCTGGTGAGACTAGCCACACTAGCTTTTATAGAATCTAGTTCTTCTTGGAAATGAGCATCACGGCGTGCACGCTCTTCGTCCTCCATATTTCTTTGCTGGAGTTGAGTGGTAGGAACTCTTCGGGGACCTATATTTTAATCTGATGATGATATGTTATGTACAGTGATGAATGCGTGCAAATGCAAATGTATATACATACACATTGACAAATTATCAGGGATTTCGTACCCAAAGTCAAGTTCTAGGCCATTACATGAGGGGTAAGCTTTCTATCTGGTCTCAAAAGGTCTACGAACTGCCCAGTGACTACCTTACGTGAAGGTAGTATGGGGGTTTACAAGAAATGGTTGGGGCACGATGTGACCGCTATTATCAAGTAAACACTCAATTCATAGATGGATGTTTCACGAATCTGAACCTCGACTGAAAGTCATGAGGCAGACCACTAATCCCCACCTAACCTAAAATTGGGTTTATTCAAGAAATAAAATGCATGAGGATATTAATTCAAACTCAATGATATGCATGACTTGAAATTAAAATGCATGCTAAAGCAGTAAAAATGCGAGTAAATAAATAAATAAATAAATAAACTTAAAAATAACAATCAAATAAACAATGCTCAGTCCAGCGATGTCCCTAGTGGAGTCGCCATCTGTCGCGACGATGATTTTTTACGCACTTCGCGCCCCGCCAAACGGCGCGCGGTGAAAATGGGGTGTTTGTTTTATAGCCATAAAATTTACGACTATAATTATGAGGGAGTCGCCACCTAGTATTAAGGTTACTAGGAACCTATTGGTCTGCGTGAGTCTGGATAAGGGGACTTGTTGTGCAAGGGGAAGACGCATCACCCCCAGTGCACCCTACCTAAGGCAAGCTGCATTGTCATTTGATTGTTTTTTCTAAGTTTAATTAATTTTTTTTTTTTGCATAAAAACAAATTTTTTTTATTTGCAATTGTAATTTACGATGTAATTTTACACCGCAGTTAGAAACTCTTTTTTAGTTTTTATCTACGGATGTAATTTACGCTTTTAAATTTACATCGTAGTAAAAATATATATATATATTTTATCCATGGATGTATTTTACAATGTAAATTTACACCCTGATAGATAAAACAAAAATGGTTTTGATTATTTTTGATATTTTGGCCAAATCCCAATGGATAATCATAAACTCGTTACGATATCCAATTTTGTTTTAAAACATGAGAAAGATGCAATATTTTTTTTACAAAAAATATGCTTGAAAAATCTTGGAATTCGGCCGTATGCACGAAAACAACACATTTTATATTTTTTGAAAATCTTTTTTTTAATAAAAAAAAGTAGTAGGGAAAATAAAAATAAAAATAAAAATAAAAATATTTTTTATTTTTTTATTTTTTATTTATTTTATTTATTTTATTTTATTTTTTATTTTTTTTTTGGGCTGGGCTGTCATCACAGTGGGCTGACAGCCCACCCGAATGGGCTAGGCTGACAGCCATCACGGGCTGGAAGCCCAAATGGTCTTGGGCTAGGCTTCCAGCCATCACGGGATGGAAGCCCATTTTATTCTGGGCTGGGCTTCCAGTCCTCACGGGCTGGAAGCCCAGATATTATTTTACTGGGCCGGGCCTAAAAACCCGGCCCCATATTCTTCAGAGATTGGGCCGGACACAAAGTCCGGCCCAAAGTCCACTGTTCACGCATGTGAGCAGTGGGACGCAAAATAACGTCCCACTGTTCACATGCAGTGAACAGTGGGAACGAAGAAGACGATGAACAGTGGGCGTTTTTCGAGTGTGATGGAACGCTTACCTGTTAGCACCGTTGGGTAGAGGGGATCGAGGTGGTTGTCCTGGTGGTTGTGGCGCCGTTAACGGTGGCCTGTGGTGGCCGGTGGAAGCCTCTGAAGTCGTCGGTCGTGCGTTGCTGCTACTGTCACCTAGGCTGTTGCCTCGCCGGAGAGTGGGGCTGAGTTTCTGGCGTCGAGGGGGAGATTTATGTGGAGATAAGGGTGAATTTGGGTGGACTGGACTGGTGGCCGAAGTGGAGAGAGAGACGGAAATCTGCAACTAGAGAGAGAGTAATGGAACCAGAGAGAGAGAGGACGGTGCAGACGAGAAAAGAGGATGATTTCTTGCTTCAGGTTCGTTGGGTCGTGTTTTTGATGTCAAAATCACTATAAATTGTCTAAAATCTCTTCCTCCTTTCTCCGTTTTCTCCAGTTTTTTCGCTGCGTTTTTTTTTTCCTCTCCCCCTGCCTCAGGTCGTCGTGCATGGTGGCTTTTATAGGGGTGCTCGGCCTGACACGGCGGCTGGCTGGTCGGCGGCGTGGTGGCCTGCTGGTGGGCTGTCGGCGGCGTGGTGGCTGGTCGGCAATGGGCTGTCGGCAGGCGCGCAGGGGAGTGCAGTAGGGTGCAGCAGGGTGCAGCAGCTTTGGGGGGCCAAAATGCATTTTGGTCCTTCAATTTATGATTGTTCTAATTGCACCCTTAATTAAATTTAAATTTGTAATTTTGTGCAATTGGGCCCTTGTCTGAATTTCAAAATTACCCTTGGCTTTGCGCGCCGTTTTCATTTTGGTCCCTGGCCTTTGATTTATGCAATTTGGCCCTCAATTGACAATTAAACTCTCAATTGTCTTCAATTTGATCCCTAATTATGCCAAATTAGCTTGGAAAAATTCAATTGGGTCTCCAAAAATTCTGATTTTCTCAATTAGGCCCGAATTAAATTCAAGAATTCAATTTTTCATCAATTAAGCCCTTAATAAAATTAATTTGATCAATTTAAAATATAATTAAGTCCTTGCACTTAATTAAATTCTTCAATTGGACCCCAAATTAATTCTCAAACATAATAATATTTTTAATTAGCCCATGATTAAATCAAATTGGCTTATAAAAAAAATATAATTATGATTCTTGACTTAATTTTTACCTTGAATTTGTATTTTCTCTTTTTTTTTTTTGGCATAAAAGAGATTCAATTCGCCTCATAAAATTTCCAAAATTTCCACCATGATTTTTCTATCGACGCCAAACCCCTTTTATTTTATTTTTGTTATTTTTTATTTATTTTGGGGAATCACCCAAAAATCGGGTGATGACAACATGCATAAAATTCTCAGCAAAATTACATCATTTTCATCACAAATCCATCAACAACATTCCAACAAAATACACATTTAATCCCATAATTTCAGCACATAACTTATCAATAAAAACCCAACAAAATCACACATTGCAACCCTAATTTCAGCCCATAATTTATCAAAAAAATTTCCAACAAAACACACATTTAATCCCATAATTTCAGCACATAATTTAACAATAAAATCTCAACAAAACCACACCTTGCAACCCTAATTTCAGCCCATAATTTATCAACAAAATTCCAACAAAACACACATTTAATCCCATAATTTCAGCACATAATTTAACAATAAAATCTCAACAAAACCACACCTTGCAACCCTAATTTCAGCCCATAATTTATCAAAAAATATTCCAACAAAACACACATTTAAAACCCATAATTTCAGCACATAACTTACTTCTTCCCTTTCTTCTTCCTCTCGGCAAAACCCCCCCCTTTTTTTTTTCCTCTAAGTTACAACTTCTCATACACATTCACCATTTCCTCTCCCTTAATTTAACCAATTGTTCATCTGTGAGGGGTGAAAATGGAGAAGGTTCGGCTGGGCAGAAGAGAAGAGAGGAGCTGATTCGATTGAGAAAAAAAAAAGAGAACTCGGCTGGAAGGGAACAAGAAAGGAGAATTCGATTGAAAAAGGAAAGGAAAGGAGAATTTGGTTGAAAAGGAAGAGAAAGAAGAGAGTTCGGTTGGCTGGAAAAAAAAAAAGAAAATGTAGATAATGGGAAAGAAAGGAAAATCCCACACTCCTTATATTCATGAACCGGGTTGCTTTCTTTCTTTTTTTTTTGGGTGTTTACATTTATATATATATATATATATATATATATATATATATATGGGGATAAATTTGTATTTAGCTATTTAAAAAAATATGTGCAATAACCTTAATGGCTATTTTTGTCCTCATGTCTATTTTACTGTGCAAAAATATGGGGAAAAAATAAAACTACCCCCAAACAATCTAGTAATGCCAATCAGTCCCGTGGAAAATTCAAAAATACCCCTAATTTGAAGGCAAGGGTTGAGGAGCACTGAGGGGCGAAATCGTTTATACACTGCTGTAATCCACAGTGTTTTGTGAGTATGTGCACAGTGTTTGAATAAGTTGTTTTAGCTTTTATCTTAATAGTAATAGTCATGGTGTGCATAAGCTGGCACGAACATCTCGATTATAAATAAATTATATAAGTGAAAAATAAAGCTAAAAAAAATGTAAAAAAAGGGGTCTTGGGATTATTTATGGCGCGTGTAAACTGACCTGGACACCTCGGTTATGAAAAAAAATATATACATGGGAAAAAAATCATGGTACGTGTAAGCTCACCCGGACACACTAGTTATAAAAAAAAAAAACCAAAAGAAATGTATAAGTGGAAAAAAAAGAGGAAAAAAATGGCTAAAAAAAAACTAGAAGGGGAAAGCACATTTTCAAATAGTAATGAGAAAAAAAATCACACTAACCCGGACATGCCAGCCATAAAATAAAATAAAAAAATATATAAGTGGCAAAAAGAAAAGGAAAGAAAATGTAAAAAAAAGTAATAATGGGTCCAGAGATTAGTCGGGAAAAATCATGGTTCGCGTAATTTGACCCGTACACCCTGGTCATTAAAATAAAAACATATAATTGGACAAAAAAACAAGAAAAAAGAAAAAGAAAAAGGGTCCGGAGATTAGTCGTGGTGCATGTAAGCTTCCACGAATACCTCATTTATAAAAAAAAACAAATAAAATAAGTCTGGTTATAAAAAAAAAACATGGAAAGCCCCTTATGTAATAGAAATGAATAGTGAAATCACTGTTCATTGCTGTTCACATGGGCAACCTATTCAAATTTATTTTTGTCGATTGTGAGATTCAAACTCTCGCCTTCATTAGCACCCGCACGCTTTAACCACTCGGCCAAACAACTTTGTTATTCTAGAAACAACAAATTATTTTAATATAAAATAAAAAATAGAAAGAAAAAATTTAATTTTTTTTCAAACACACTTTCCAAATGCATACCCAAACACCCCTGCCATCTCCCACCGAAACCACAGTTCAATTCACCTTTTTCAAATAGTAATGAACAGCGTAAACCACTGTTGAAATCATTGTTTATTACTGTTTGAAATTGAGATTTCCTTTAACTATTCTATAAAATAATAGTCGTGGTGTACATAAGCTGGTCCGGATACCCCGATTATAAAAAGAATTATAAGTGGCAAAAAGAAATAGAAAAAACTATTAAAAAAAATGGGTACGGGCATTATTCGTGGCAAGTGTAAGTTGCTTCGGATACCCCTGTTATCAAAAACAAAAAAATATATACGCGGGAAAAAAAATAGCGGCGTATGTAAGCTGACCCGAACACCTTGATTATACAAAGAAACCAAAAAAATGTATAAGTGGAAAAAAGACAGAAAAGAAAATGTAAAAAAAAAATAGGTCCAGAGATAAAAAAAAAAATGTATACGTAGGGAAAAAATCATGGTACACGTAAGCTAACCCGGACACTTAGGTTATAAGAAAAACCAAAAAAAATTATAAGTTGAAAAAAAAACAGGAAAAAAAATGTTAAAAAAAAGTGGATCTAGAGATTAATTATGGTGTGTGTAAGTTGGTTCGAACACACATATTATTAAAACAAAAAAAAAAGCACTTTTTGGAACAATAATGAACAATTTCAAAAATCAATTTGTGGCCTGAGAGATTCGAACTCTCGCCTACGGGGAAACGATGCACACCTTAACCACTTGGGCCAAAAGACTTGGTTGTGCTGTTGTAGTATAGAAATAATACTTATATTAATAACTTTTTCAAAAGCAAAGTCCAAAATCATTTTGTTGCCTGAGAGATTCGAACTCTCGCTGCGAGAAAACATTAGGCGCACGCCTTAACCACTCAGCTAAATAACTTCGTTATGCTGTTGTAGTATAGAAATAGTACTTATATTATTAAGCAATCTCACTATTCAAGTCCACAATGCTTATGAGTCTAGATGAATAGTAAATCCGCGAGTTGATTTAGCTGTATAGATAATGATGTCTAAAATCTTAGAACCTTTAGTGAAGTTTGCTAGTGTGGTATTCAACTTGTCATAATAATTTTTAGCTAGGTAGTTAAAATTTAACTAAAATATTAAGAGCAAGGGGGAATCCTCGTAGAAAAGATTCAATTTGATGATGTCAATTATGTTGTGATCGTCTACATCCTAGAACAATAATGCGTGTTCTAGTGTCATGTGAGCGTATACACATTGTCCTCCCTATGTTAGTTTAAATTTATTGCACCTAGGTTTGGTCGATGGCCCAATGGCACGACTAGGTTGTATAAGCCCATCTTTTTTCTTTCTTTCTTTTCTTCTTCTTTTTCTTTTTTTATTTCCTGGGGTAAAAATTGAATGATAATATTTTCTTTTTTTCTTTTTATTTTTTAGGATGAATTAATGTACATGATTGATATTAAAATAAAAAATACTAAAGAAACATTTTCAATAAAAGTAAACAATATGTGTTTATTGAAGCATTTAATTGGTAGCTTTTTTGTCTCTAATATTATTTTATGAATTTCAATTTTTTATCTTTTTTTTTTAAAAGAATAGCTATATTAAAAAAGAATATATGTAGATAAATAGATTCAAGGACGTACCAAATACATGTGATCAAGCAGTCCAATTAATATATATGTATGAAGAAGTTGAAATTAATCCATATAATTTTTTTTTTTATTTTCCTTTTTAGTATTTCCTTTTTTTATCCTTTATTTTCAAGTTGATTATATTTAACAAAACATAAAATGCGTCGATGTTTCACTATGTCCCTAGACAAAGATTACTTAAATTCTAATAGTGTAATTATTATTTTGCCCTATAGTTAATTAAAATTAACTATTGACCTCGGGAGTATTTTCAATTTTTCCACTAAACCTTTATGTCATTAACAAATTGTTTAGGGGTGTTTCCACCTTTTCCGGTTTTATTGAAATATTAAAACAACAAAGTTGCCCATGGAAGCAAATAAAAAACAAAGGTTGGGCAATGGTATTTTAGATATTTTCATTTGACCATGAATAATAAAATTAACTATTATACCCTCGGATGAGACAAAAAAGAGAGTTATCGGTGAGGGTATTGTTGTTTTTTCATGTTTTGTGAATAGTACAAATATTGATATGCCATCGGAAACGACAAAAACAGAGGGTTAGCGAGGGGAACATGACGGTATTTTCATATGTGGTTTTTTCTATTGTTGTTGCAAGCTCCAGAGGAGTGTTTAAGTAATTGTATTTTTTTTTCTAAATAATTGCTGACATGCTGATGCTTCTCTCTCACCCGCACCATTCAGATGACGGGTGTGGTGTCATGAGGTGGTAAAAAATGTCCAACTATCGTCACTCACGATGCGTCTTCATGTCCTCTTCCACATGGTGGTGCACTTGTCAGCTCATGGTAGGCGGAGGCTTACTACTGGTCGGTTGTTCTTTTTTCACCCCTTTTCTCTCTCATGCAGCCAAGAATAGATATAGGTCCTTTTTGTTTATGGTTATTTCATTTTAATTCTTGGTTTGATCTCGTTTTTCTTTCTGATTTCTTATATAGAAGTTTTGGTTTTTTTTTGTTTTACCCTTCATTTAAAATTGATCATATATGCTATTTTTCATTTCAACCCTTATTCTTTTTGTTTTTTGATTTTTTTTTAAATCCTTTAATGTTTTGATCTCAAGGTTTTGAGTTGTTTCAATTTTGTCCTCCAATTGAAATTTATCATATATGTTATTTTTTATTTCGACACTTATTCTTTTGATTTTTGGGTTGTTTTAAATTCTTTTGATTTTTTCAATCTCACGGTTTTGATTTGTTGTTGTTTTGTCCTCCAATTGACATTAATCATATATTTTATTTTTTATTTTGTCCCTTATTCTTTTAATTTTTTATTTGTTTTTTATTCCTTTGATTTTTATGGGTCCTTTTATGATAACTCTTATTTTTCATTTGTATTTATGTATTTATGCTATTAGTTTTGGTTTTTGATTTTTATCATTTTTTTTATTGGGATTTTATTTTTATTCAGTTTAGTCCTGAAATATTAATTTATGTTAATAATCATTTTGAAATCAATGTTTTATTTTTTTTAATTATTTTCTTGCTTGCTCTTTTGTTAAAGTATTTTGCTTTTTTTTATTCGTGAGGATGATTTAATAATTTTCATTATTTGGTCAGTAATAGTCATGATAATAATAGTGACATAACAATTAATTTTCAATAATATTTTTTTTTGTAAGTATAAAATCAACGGGTTATTTTTTTGTGTAATTATTGTGGGTGTTTACTCAATTTATATTTTATTATTGTGTTTAATTTAAATTAAATTATTAAATGAATTATTTCTAATACAATAGATTCAATTATTCAGGTATCTGAATCTTCTTGCATTTTTAATGGTGATGATAATATATATGCTGATAATTTTATTGAAATTTATTAAATAAAAAAATATATATCGATTTAAAATTAATATATTTTATTAAAAACTCACATTTCCCGTAAAAATTTCCTTAATTTATAGTATTAAAAAAAAAAATCTCATATTTGTAATACTTTTTTATATGAGGTGAAGCGCTAGTAGATGAGTAGTATATTAAATGGGTGTTTGGTAGTGAGTTTCAACCGGATGCGGCAAAAAAGTTATTGTTTTGGTGATTGGTTAAGACAAAAAAGTTTAAAAAAATTAGCTGGTCTCACATGAAAAAACGGATGAATCTAATGCAGCATTGTTGCTTTTCATGATTCTCGTTCTCGTCCCTCAAACTCAACCATAATCAAAACTCAACCTACGGGAGAGATCAAGGAGGGCCTGGAGTGGCCTGGAGTGGGGGAGTATCGGGGGGTATTAAGAAAAGCGAGAAGGTCACAACCGCAAGGAACAACTGCTGGGAGTCGGCCTCCATTGCTGCCGGGTTCACACCGCTGCTGCAACTTGTTTGCCGAAGAGGAGGCTGCACACCGTGATCAGCATGACTGAAATGATGAGGATGGGGGTAAGGGGGGGCGAGAGAGAGCAGAGGGAGAAGAGCGCAGTGGGTGGGTGGTTGATATATTTATCTATTATTTATATTTATTTTATATTTTATTTATTATAAGGGAGGGCAAGAGAGGGGAGAGGAGTGGAATGGCGAGGGATTAATATATTTATATTTAATATTAAAATATAAATATTATTTATCTATTATTTATATTTATTTTATATTTATTATATTTTTTTTGTTAATTTTTTTCTTATAAAAAATATATTTTTAATATTAAAATAATCTAAAACTTAATTAAAATATAAATAAATATATTAGAAGAAGATCACAATATAATTTTTGTCTCGCAATCATAATTTTATTTCAGATGATATTTTACTATATGTTGTTCCGGGATCGCAGAGGCCTTCACGTGTGGATTTATAATTCGTAATGAAATTACAAGCAGTTTGATGAAAAAATAAAAACAAGTGTCTAATTTACTTGAATTATTAATTATATTTTATTGTTATAATTATTAAATATTAAAAAAAAAATATATATATATATACACACACCACTTTAAAATAATTTCACAAGCTAAAAATAATATGAAAAACTGGTAACCAAATACTTGAAATTATTTTTCATTAACCTCAAACACAACCATAATTTTAACCAAATATTTTAAAAATTATTATAAACCGTAATTAAAAATATTTTTCATAAAACTATTTTTTTTAAATTTCAATCATAAAAACAAAAACAAAACAAAACACTTTAAAAGTTCATAACACAGTACAGTTCCTTTCGTTTTTCACGAGAAATAAGTTGTACAGTTATCGGTTGATGTTTCTAAGCATCCACGTGTCATCATACATCGGCAGCCATCCAAGAAGTGTTGTTGGTCCACTCAATTTATTATTCGAGCATGAAAGGGATCTCTTGTGATGTCATATTTCATATATGAGCTAACCAATCCATCATCGCCACATCCCTCATCTTATCACCATTTCAACACCGCCGATCACTGCCGTCTTATTCCATATATACAGAGCTAGCCGCTCGCTCTTTCTTATCTTAGATTAGCCACATAACAGTAGAAGAGCTAGCGAAACACAAGAGAGATACGATGAGGAGTCTTTCCTTGTCAGCCCTAACATTATCGTCGTCGTTGTTGATGATGCTGCTGCTGCTCAGCTCAAAACGTTGCGATGCTAGCATTTCACTGCCGGAAATGAACGGTGACCTCCCCTTGTACTCCATAGCTGATTCCAACTTCGATTTGGAGTTCATTATGGATTCTGGAATTAACAGGATTCTCGCTAGCCCTGGCAACCAGGGCCCCGATCCTCTCTATAGATTTAAACCGCCGTTCAATTGCGTCCCAGCCGAGCGATACTGCGTGCCTCTAGGTTCTAAACGGCCCTGCGGGTTGTACAAGCGCGACTGCTAGTAGTTTCTTTCATCTACTAGCTAGTTATTCCATGCCCATGCGTGATCGAGGTCTCTATCTAATTAATATGTACTTTATGTTTCAGGGAGTTCGTTAAATTCCCTTACTGCTACTGTTATTATCTCTGCTGGATCGAGTGGGTCTTGAATTGAATCAACTGATTCCTTTCATAAAATAAAAACATGATATGTATCCATTTGTATCATTCTAGTAAATATTCAGTAGTATTTAAGAGAGCATACTTTTGTGTTATAAACTGTATCTTTATTCTAGATTTATTAATATAATATTATATATGTAGAGAAACAGCTCATGTTAACGGAAATTAATGATGAAGATCAATGTAGTAACGGCAGCAACAAGGATGAAGCTCTATACAGTAATGGCAGCAATGAATTTGTTAAATACAGTAACAGTAACGGCAGTCATTCAAATCGGAAAGAAGCAAACCTGCAACGGCAAATCAAGGATGAAGATCAATGTAGTAACAGCAGCAATAAAGATGAAGATCCATACAGTAACAGCAGCAACAATGAATACAGTGACAGCAGCAACAATTCAAATGGAAAAGAAACAAACCTGCAACGGCAAGAATTAAATTGCAGATTTAATTCTACAATTAATTATGCAACTCACCAATTGAGGAAGGGCTGATCTGTACATTAAACAAGTTACGTTAGATATTTGAAGTAAATGTAACCTGTGTATATATATATTACAGCATGTAAAAGATTAAGGGTAATGTAACAAATAATACTCTATTTTCTTCATCTCTGTTATTCAGTATTCTCTCAATTCTTTTATGGTATCAGAGCCTTAAAAAGACAAACGTCTAACCAAATGTCTTCCTCAAATACAACAGCAGACCACCCCTCTATCATCTCCATGCCAACAGTTGCCACAGTTAAACTAAACCATGATAATTTTCTTCTATGGAAAGCACAATTGGTGCCATATTTCAAAGGCCAAGATCTCTTTGGATACATTGATGGCAGCATCCCTAAACCCCCTAAAATCATCTCTGTAACTAACTCTGAAACTGCTGCTACCTCTGAAAGATTAAACCCAGCCTACTCACATTGGATTCGTCAAGATAATCTTATCTTAAGCACATTGATGACTTCTTTATCTGAACCTATTCTTGCTCAAGTTGTAAATTATACAACATCCATGGCTGTCTGGAATGCCCTAGATGATACTTTCTTGTCACTATCTCGTGCTCGCATCCTCCAAATTCGCACTCAACTTGCCACTTCCATGAAAGGCAGCAAGACAGCTAGCGAATACTTCCAGTTCATAAAAAGACTTACTGATGAATTAGCTGTTGCTGGACAGCCTCTAAACCATGATGATGTCATAACTTATATTCTTGCAGGTCTTAACCATGAATATGACAGTTTTGTGGCCTCAATATCAGCACGAATTGACAGCATTACTCTTGAAGAGATTTACTCTCTCCTGCTGACATTTGAAGCTCGAATCTCCCGACACCAGCTCACTCCCTCTATCCAGCAACCATTTGCAAATATGGCACAAAGACAGAACAGCTATCCAAGACGTGGAGGCTTTCGTGACAGGGGGCGAATCACCAATCGTGGGGGATTTAATTCCACCCACAGGAACCATCACCAGTCCTACCATATTCAGTCCACCATCAACTGTCAAATTTGTGGTAAAACTGGACACAATGCTAAGAAATGTTACTTTCGTTTTGATATGTCTTACCAGGAGCCACCATCACTGCCATCAAAACAAGCATTGGTAGCAATGCGTCATGGATCCAACTCTTGGGAAACACCATGGCATGCGGACACAGGAGCCACACATCACGTCACAAATAATATGGCTGATTTGAATTTGCAGAAAAATGACTATACTGGTGCTGATAGTGTGCAAGTCGGTAATGGGCAAGGTTTGCAAATCTCTAAAATTGAGTCTTCCAAAATTACAACTCCTTATTCTACCTTTTTGCTAAGTCAAGTCCTTCTTGTTCCAGAAATACAACAGAATTTACTTTCTGTACATCAATTTTGTGTTGACAATCATGTTTACTTTGAATTTCACTCTTTCTATTTTCTTGTGAAGGATTACTCGGGGAAGGTCCGTCATCGGGGATATCTCCGTGATGGGCTCTATCAGTTCACCAATCTCTCCAAAATTCCTCGTGCCTTTTCCAGTATTCGTGTTCATGACTGGCATCGTAGACTCGGCCATGCTTCTAGTTCAGTGGTTAATCAAATTCTCTCTATTCTTCCTTCTCCCGTAGAGAAATCTAAAATAAACAACGTGTGCCCTGATTGTCAAATGGCAAAAAGCCATAATTTGCCTTTTAAATCATCTCAGTTTATTTCTTCAAACCCTTTGGACCTCATCTTCAATGATGTTTGGGGACCCGCAGCAACGGAATCCATATCCGGTGCTAAATATTATGTGAGCTTCTTAGATGATTATTCCAAGTTTTTATGGTTGTTTCCGATTGCATTGAAATCTGATGTCGAACAGGTATTTTTAAACTTTCAGAAATATGTGGAAAAACAATTTGAACGCAAAATAAAAGCAATCCAATCAGATTGGGGCGGTGAATATCGACGACTTAATTCTTATTTCCACCAAAATGGTATTCACCACCGTCTAGCTTGCCCATATACACACCAACAAAATGGTTCAATTGAACGAAAACACCGACACATTGTTGAAGTCGGTTTAAGCCTTTTAGCCCATTCAAGATTACCTATGAATTATTGGGAAGATGCGTTCCAAACTGCTACCTACAATATAAATCGCCTTCCCACGCCTGTTTTAAACCATAAATCTCCTTATGAAATCCTTTTTCATCGACTCCCAGATTATCAGTTTATGCGGGTATTTGGTTGTGCTTGTTGGCCCAATTTACGACCATATAACAAGAATAAATTGAATTTTAGATCTAAAACGTGCATCTTTATTGGCTATAGCCTTTGTCATCACGGTTACAAATGTTTAGATCTCTCTACGGGTAAAATCTATGTTTCGCGACATGTTGTTTTTGATTTATCTCTCTTCCCATACTCGGAAAAATCTGCACCTGTCATTATTTCACATGAGTCTTCTCCATCTGTGTCTCTTCCTCACCAATTAAACATGAGTCCTTCCTCTTGTCCCATGGATTTGCAAACTAATCACATTACCACATGCACACCATCTACACAATTTGTTTTGTCTTCTGCAGATCCAAATCACCAGCATCACTCAGAAACTCTTACAGATCCTGCTTCAGTCTCATCTCTCGACAGTCCTCCACCTGCTGCTGAACTAGCTTCATCTCCAGCCAACTCTCCGATAGAACCACCAGCACCACTGTTGGTTACAACCAACACACACCCCATGATTACCAGGTCAAAGAATAACATTCACAGGCCCAGACAACAGAGTGATGACTTCATTCGTCATCCCTTACCAAAGGCCTTACTAGCAGCACTCGATCCTGGTCCAACAGAACCATCTTCCTTCAGTCAAGCCTCAAAATTCCTGCACTGGCGAGAGGCCATGAATAAAGAATTTACAGCACTACTGCAAAATGGCACGTGGACACTAGTTTCTCCCCCTGCAACAGCAAATATTGTTGGTTGCCGATGGATATATAAAATCAAAAGGAATGCGGATGGAACAATTGAGCGTTATAAAGCTCGCTTGGTTGCTAAAGGATTTCATCAACAAAAAGGGATTGATTTTTCTGAAACATTCAGCCCAGTCATCAAGCATGCCACCATTCGTCTTGTACTTGCAATTGCTGTCTCCTCCAACTGGAATATCAAACAACTAGATGTGCAAAATGCATTCTTGCATGGTGATCTACAAGAAACTGTATTCATGACTCAACCACAAGGCTATGTTCATCCACAATATCCAAACCATGTGTGTCAACTGCACAAATCACTTTATGGATTACGGCAAGCTCCCAGGTCTTGGTTCTCCAAACTGTCAACAGCACTGAAACTTCTAGGATTTATTGAGAGTAAGGCAGACACATCACTTTTTGTTCATCAAACATCAACATATGTCATCTATCTTCTCATATATGTTGATGACATCTTAATCACGGGTTCTAGTTCTTCAGCCATCACAACCATTATTCATTCCTTACAAACAAACTTTGCAGTCAAAGATCTCGGCAGTCTCTCTTACTTTCTTGGTGTTGAAGCTCTTAGGTGCCTAGAAGGAATGTATTTAACTCAACGTAAATACATTGTTGAGTTACTTCACAAGAGCAAAATGGAACATGCCAAACCATGCAGCAGCCCTATGGCCACCAATTGCCACCTTACTGCCACAGATGGCACTCCTTTTGCTGACATCAGTCTCTACAGAAGTGTAGTTGGTAGCCTGCAATATCTGGCCTTAACAAGACCTGATTTAGCCTTTGCTGTGCATAAAGTTAGCAAATTCATGCACAATCCTCTTGACTCTCATTGGCTTGCTATCAAACGTATATTGCGCTATCTTAAACACTCTATCTCCACTGGTTTATTTCTCAGCAAAAGTGCAGATTTTCAATTACAAGCCTTCTCTGATTCCGATTGGGCAGCTGATAGGGATGATCGGAGATCAGTTGGTGCTTATTGCATTTACATGGGGTCCAATTTAATTTCATGGCGGTGCAAACAACAACCTACGGTAGCAAGAAGTAGCACTGAAGCCGAATACAAAGCCATTGCCAACACTGCTGCAGAACTCACTTGGATTAAATCAGTTCTTACAGAACTTGGTTTACCATTGCAACGCAGTCCCATTTTATGGTGCGATAATATTGGCGCTACTTACCTTTCATCCAATCCTCGGTTCCATGCCAGAACCAAACATATCGAGATCGACTTTCACTTTGTTCGAGATCAAGTTTCTAACAAAGAACTTGTAGTTCAATTCATCTCCAGTAAAGATCAACTAGCAGATGCTCTCACAAAACCATTGCCACCAAACAAGTTTCGGCAAGTTCAACTCAATCTGAATGTCCGTGACCTACCCTTCAGATTGAGGGGGCGTGTAGAGAAACAGCTCATGTTAACGGAAATTAATGATGAAGATCAATGTAGTAACGACAGCAACAAGGATGAAGCTCTATACAGTAACGGCAGCAATGAATTTGTTAAATACAGTAACAGTAACGGCAGTCATTCAAGTCGAAAAGAAGCAAACCTGCAACGGCAAATCAAGGATGAAGATCAATGTAGTAACAGCAGCAATAAAGATGAAGATCCATACAGTAACGGTAGCAACAATGAATACAGTGACAGCAGCAACAATTCAAATGGAAAAGAAACAAACCTGCAACGGCAAGAATTAAATTGCAGATTTAATTCTACAATTAATTATGCAACTCACCAATTGAGGAAGGGCTGATCTGTACATTAAACAAGTTACGTTAGATATTTGAAGTAAATGTAACCTGTGTATATATATATTACAGCATGTAAAAGATTAAGGGTAATGTAACAAATAATACTCTATTTTCTTCATCTCTGTTATTCAGTATTCTCTCAATTCTTTTAATATAAATATTAAACATAAATTAAGTTTTTATTAATAGTAAATATATATTTATATGAATATAGAAATCATTTGAATATAAGATAAATTAAACTTGACCCCTTCATCCCAATGCCTATTAATAATGCAAACTCCTGTCAAGTTTAAATCACCCTGGACTTTCCAAAGAATGGGGAGTCTTTTCAATAAATATGAATACTCGACTCTTCTTCCGATTACTTTGACGATTAAAGCCTGGCGCAAGGGTTCCCGGATTTCTTACTTCTAGAGTAATGAATAAGGTAAAATTATATTAATTTTTTTTTTTAATATTTACAGGCATCCCATTTTGTCCACGTTAACGTCAAATTACTCATCTTTGTTGCCTGTTAGTTTTAAAGTTTGGAGCAATTTCTATTAGATTGGACCAAACTGGAAAAAATGCATTGTTGTAGAACAATTTGAATTATTGAGATATGATTCAAGGTCTATTTTAAAATTGCGGAAATGCAAAAGGAAACAAATAATAATAATAATAATAAAAGAACGGTCCGTGTGCATTATTCACATTGGGTAACTTGCTAGTTGCTACTTAGGATAGTAAGTAATATAATATTTACTTCAGCTACCGCAAGAAATGGGACGAAAGAAAAAACAGAAGAGTCCTGATTCCAGCACAGCAAAGCCTTATTAATTTATCCTCACCTCAACATTTTTTTTTATATTCTTCATTATCCCTTGTTAATCTCTTTCTCAGTAGACTTATACAGTAAACCCTGAAGCTCTAAGACAAAGGGGAAAAGTGGGAGAGCTCGCTGGTAAGAGGCTTGATAATTGAAGTAAAAAGCTGGAACATGAATAATGATGATTTTAGCATTCCATCCAGAAAAAATATCTAAATACTAGCTTCCAATAGCATTTTAATTTTTTCATAAAATTTATTAAATCATTACTAATATAAACTTGGATAAAGATTTTTTTTTTCTTTTCAAAGTGAAAAAACAAAGTACCACTGTAAGCAGCAAAATATAATTAATATTTTATAATATCAAGCTATTTGAACAGCTAAAAATAATTTTTTTTATCCAATTTGCTGTTTATAGCAACTGGCAACAAAAAAAGCTATAATTTTTGTAGCAGCTCGTTTTCTATATATGCTTGTATATATATATATATATATATATATATATATATATATATAAATTAATGGCATTTAGGAGCTCCTTTTCTTTGAACTTTCTGCTAAATGTCTAGCTAGAGATAATTCTCTTTTCTTTCAGTTTGATACGAAAATGTTAAAGTTCAAATTAATTTTTAAAAATATATTTTTTTAATTTGATTCTAGATTAGAAATGATTTTTATTATACTCGAATAACTCTACAAATTAATTTAATTGTTTCAAGATATTTGAGTTTTTTTTAAAAAAAATATAGATTTGAATGAGATTAAATGCGCCGACCTTGAAACCAGTGAAAAGCAATGTGAAGCTCGCTACGGCAAGTCTTTCTTTAGTTCATTGATCTCTGATCTATTTTTGAACATAAAATTTTAAATTTAAATTGTTGCGGGGTTTTTAATTTAAATATAACTAAAAAATTAATAATTATATTATTGGAGTGTTTTTTAAAAATAATTATTTAATTATATAACTTACTCCTAAATAAATAAAGAACTTTATGTTCATACACATTTATGATCTATCCACGATTTTCTTTTTTTTACGTAATCCAATCTAAGCTTTTTCCACCGAGTAAATTATCCAAGTTAGAATATTGATGATTTTAGAACAAGACATAGCTACACTCATCCATTGTTCGAAAAGGCTTAAGAAATTAAAGGTCTAAGAAATGAAGGTGCTATCTCACCTCCCTACCTAAAAGGCTTCTAAAACGTGGAAGCTCTAAGACAAAAGGGAAAAGTGGGAGAGCTTGCTGGTGAGAGGCTTGATAATTGAAGTAAAAGGCTGGAACATGAATAATGATGATTCTAGCATTCCATCCAGAAAAAAATAATCTTAATACTAGATTCCAATAGTATTTTAATCTTTTCATAAAATTTATTAAATCATTACTAAAATAAACTAGGATAAATAATTTCGAGTAATTACTGTCTAGCTCTCTAAAAAATATTGATGGAAAGTTTTGTTTGTGATTCTGTCACTATTATTTTAATTTTTTTCAGAAAAAAATTTGAAAAATAATTTCAATAATATAGAAAATAAAGTAAAGATTAATTTTTTTTTCAAATAAAATAAATTTAAATTTAAAATATTTAATACAAATGATTAAATTTTTAACATTCAAATTTCAAATACAATATATCTAAATCATTGGTGACGATTGTCGCACCCCAAAAAATGTCAGTGCGGCATTTTGACGACTGTCCCCGTGTGCGGGGAAAATTCATGTGTCGGGGGTCTAATTTTTATTTTTTGTGGAAAAGGGAGTCGCCACCTAGTATTATGGTTACTAGGAAACCTAAACTGGTCTTCCAGAGATTCTAGGGTAAGGCACCGACGGTGAATAATAGCAAATTATCCCCGTCGAATATTTTGGATACTAACCCCTCAGGATTTATTTATCCAAACATCGATAATAAATAATAGCAAATTACCCCCGTCGAATATTTTGGATATTAACCCCTTAGGATTTATTTATCCAAATACCAACAGTGAATAATAGCATATCATTCCTGTTGAATATTTTGGATATTAATCCCTTAGGATTTATTTATCAAAATATCGACAGTGGATAATAGCATATCATTCCCGCCGAATATTTTGGATATTAACCCCTTTAGGATTTATTTATTCAAATAACAACAATGAATAATAGCATATCATTCTCGTCGAATATTTTGGATATTAACCCCTTAGGATTTATTTATCCAAATACTGACAATGAATAATACGAATCACCAAAAAAAGTTTTTATATTTTTTTTGAATATTGGCCAATACCCTTTGGATTTTACAAACATGTTGTAAAATCCAAAAATGCAAGAAATGATTTTTTCTTTGTGAAATCAATGCTAAAACACATTTTTCTCTTCAAAACCCAAGATAATATATATTTTTTTGAAAGAAAAACAATTTCTTTTTTTTTTAAATATGCTAGTGTATTGGCCGTATGCAAGAAAATAACACATTTTTTTGTTCTAAATATTTTCCTAAAAAAAATACATTTTTTTATATATTTATATATATATATTTTTTATTTTTTTCAATTATTTTATTTTTTTATACTTTTCAGTTGGCTTCTATGTAATCCTATGCAAGCCGACCTGTAGCAGGGTGTACAAGTATTCTGATGCTTATAAGCATTGATGACAAATGAAGAAGATTAATGATAACATATAATGGGGATTTTTCGAGTATGACAAAAAGAGAAACGGTTAGTACCTTTGGGTAGAGGGGATTGAGGTGATTCTTCTGGTCATGGTGGCGTCGAAAATGGAGGCTTGTGGTGGCCGGAGTTGACGCTGGAAGCTGTCGTGTGGCGTTGCAGTTGACGATGGATGTTGTCTCTGCCTTCGCCTGAAATGATGGCTGAGTTGCTGGAGAGAAAGTGGAGAGCATGGTGGTGATAAAGGTGAAGTTGGGTGGCCTGAGCTGGTGGCTGGAGTGCTGCACCGAGAGTGCGAGAGAGAGAGCAGTGGTCTGTTTTTTTTTAGAGAGAGAATGGCTGAACGAAAACAAAGAAAAAATACGAAAGGCAGAGGGCTGAAGCCTGAGGCGGGAGAGAAAAAGATTAACTCGAAAAATTTATGTAAATGGCTCTGCAAATCTCTATCTTTCTGCGTTTGTTTCCTGTGTTTTTTTTTCTTCTCTTGCTCTTTACCGTGCATTGCTATTTATAGCAGAGAAGACCCGACGTTTAATGTATCGAATTGATATCAATTAGAGGAGAATCAGGAGGACAGGGAGGAGAATTAGGAAATCAATTTTGCTGGAGATACTTTGGGAAGAAAATCACGTTTGATATAGGAAGAATTTTTTATTGATCCATCGTGATCAATGCGCCTGGAAATTCCATGCAAAATGCACGCCGGAACAGTGCATTTTTTTTTTAATGCAGATTTCAAAATTTTAAGAAGGTAAAAAAAAGTATGATTTGGTCCTTTATAATTTCTTTAATTGCACCTAATTGGATTTTAAACTTGTGATTTTATGTAATTATATCCCATCAAAAATTCAATATCAACCTTAGCTTTGCGAGATCTTTTTATTCTGGTCCTTGGTTCCTGATTTTCACGATTTAATCCTCAATCAACATTAAACTCTCAATTTATTCAATTCAGCCCCCGATTTCGCATAACTGACTTGGAAAAAATCAAATTGATCTCCGAAAATTTCAATTTCACCAATTGAACCCAAATTAAATTTAGGAAAATGATTTCTTATTAACGAAGCCCTTAGTAAAATTAATTTGATCAATTTAAAGTATAGTTAAATCCTTCAACTGGACCCTAAATTAATTCTCAAAATATAATTATAATTTAAACCAACAATTAATCGAATTGGCCCGTAAAAAATATAATTATATTTTTTTGACTTAGTTTTTACGCAGATTTATCTGATAATAAATTATTTCGACCTTTAATTTGTGATTTTCTTTATTTTCAGGTACAAAAGGGGTACGATCGAGCTCTCAGAAACATCCAAAATTTCACCTCGATTCTCAAGCTGACATCAGACCCCTTTATTTTATTTTTTGTTATTTTCAGGTAGTTTTGGGGAATGACCCAAAATTGGGTTACGACAACGATGGATCATCTCCAAGTTATTGCATCTGCATAACCATTCGACGTAATGTGGTCGTCTCAACAAGAAGTCCCATTGTAACACTGCCTACTCTTAGGGACAACCACATAATCTTATTAATACACATTAGTCAAAAAAAGTAATTTTTTTTATCTCAATAACAAGCGAGCAGTAACATGACCCTAAACAGTAATAGGTCTCAAAAGAATAGCAAGTCCTGAAATAATAATAAATCTCAAACATTAGCAGGTCTCAAAATAGTAACATGTCCCCAAATAGTAATATGTCCTGAAATAATAACAAGTTTCAAACAATAACATGTCTCAAAACAGTAACAAGTGGGCAGTAACAAAACCTTTCATTCAATCTTGACCTATTCATCCTAGGTCAACAAAACCTTACATATCATCCTCATCACGACCATAATTAATAAACCATACATTTAACATCATACAACTATTTAAACAATAATTTTATTGTTTATATTTATTATTAGAAAATTGCTTATGTGTGGTATCAAACATTAGATTTAGGAATTTATAGTTTATATTTAAGAATTGTTGTTTCTTTTCCTTTCTTATATGCATTACATTTTAATTAGGGATTTTATTTTACTTTATTTTTCCGCTTGCCATCACAATATAAAAAGGGAAAAGATTAAAACAAATAAACCTTTTTTTTGTAAAGAATTTTAAGTAAAACAATCGGCCATCATTGATAAAGTTTCATGTAAATATCTAATGCACGCTAAGAGGCAACAAAAAGAGTGGACCAATTGGGAACAGGGAGCATGGAGATGACCATTGAAAGGTAATCTGCACTTTGTAGTCATGATGTGAGCATCGAAGACTTCCAAGTCGTTGGCATTATTCAATGAATAATTCAATATTAATTAAAAAAATCCCAAGTCTAAAAGCGCTTTCCAAGAAAATTAACTTTTTAAGACGTGAGAACAAGACTTCTGTATGCTTCCTTAATTTGTTTTAAGAAAAAAGAATAAAATAAAATTATGTTGTCAACATTTTCGAAATGATTTCCACAACATGTGGACCTTCTTAATTGATTTTCGTAAATTTATATACCACTAGTGGATTCATGATGTTTTATCTTATTAATTTATACAATATGCACTTGCTTTCCGTCCTTATAATTTATACCAAGTAGAAATTATAATATGTTAGAGTTATATATATATATATATATATATATATATATATATAGCATAATTGATTGTAAGGCCCTACACATCAGCACATAAATATATATATTTAATAATGTTTTATAATTAATAACATGATAGTATTATAAGAATAAATCTTTGAATATCAATCTCATGATATTAATAATAAAAATAATTTTTTTTAATAATTAGTGATTAATAATTAATTAATTATCTTCTTCATAAGTATTTGTTTTTTCCAAATTCAGTTACTCGATATGAGAAAGCGTACCTTTTAAAGAAGAATCAAGGTTTAATTGTAACAATATCATAGAGTGGATGATGTTCCAACTACAACCAAATCATGCATTATTTTATCAATAGTCATTATAGACATATAAATTAATAAATTAAAGATTGTTTTCTTAATATTTAGTTTATTTTGTAAAATAAAATAATTTTTTATTATATGCTAAATTTACTAAAGTTAGTTTTTTTTTTTACAAATTTAATGTTTTTATATAAGATAATATTTTATTATATGCTAAAAATGTAAATTATATACAATAAAAATTGACTAAAGTCAATTTATTCCTTTGAAAATCATAACTAAGATGAACAAAATTTAATTACGGAATTTCATATAAATCAAATTAAAGAATTTTTTTATTAGATGTGAACTTAGCACTTGTTCATGTTGTTAGCCTGAAAGAGTGGTGATGCTGCAGCTGATCATTGGCCGAATAGCAAGAAAAATAATCTCAATCTCTATCTTGAACTGACTTGCACCCTGCTGTGAACTTTGATTCAATCGCTTTATCGCAACACGATTTACTCCACCATCAAATAATCCTTTTTAACCAAAGCCACCAACACCAATAATGAATGAATCGTCGAAGGTTTTTGTAGCTGCTATGAATATACAAATCAATTCAATATAAGATATATTATACTTAACACCTTCACCCCCGTGCCTATTAATAATGCAAAGTCTCGATCATGGATTCGATAACTTCGCTAAGAAGAAACCATTCCCTTAGTCTATCAAGTTTAAGTGAACGTTGGTAACGTGGTGTAAATTACATTTTTAAAAAAATATGATTTCATTTGGTCAAGTATAAAAAAATTATTTTGATTATGGAGTCCACCTGTTTTTACTGTCAGAACCAAATTTCACAGAAAGCAGCAAATGGCTGCTTTCCGTGTGTTGCAATTGGGGGATATATATATATATATATATATATATAGATAGATAGATAGATAGATAGATATAATATTAAAATAATCTAGAAATTAATTATAATAAATAAATATATTAGAAGAATATCATAATATAATTTTTATCTCACAATTCTAATTTTATTTTAAATGATATTTTATTATTGTTCCGGGATCGCAGATGCCTTCACGTATAGATTTAGTTCATGATGAAATTACAAGTAGTATTTTTTTTTTAAAAAAAAATAAAATAATAATGACAGAATCACAAACAAAACTTTCCATCAATATTTTTTAGAGAGCTAGACAACAAAAAAAATTCTGAAAATAATTCCATTAATATACAAAATAAATTTACATTTAAAATATTTTTCAAATGAAATTAATTTAAAATTAATAAATTTCATATAAATTAATAAATTTTTAACATTCAAACTTCAAATACAATAAATCTAAATCAAAGGCAACGTTGAAGGAGGAGGAGGTTGGTTGTGACTGTTGGACGTAAAAAGGAGGAGCACATGGATCACCCCCATGTTATTGCATCTGCTTAACCATTCGGCGCAATGTATTCGTCCCATCGTCTCATCATGAAGCCCTGTTGTCTCATCACCAAGTCCCATCATCTCATCATGAAGCTTGACTATCTCATCATGTACTTTGCCAGCTAAAGTTGCCGGGAGTCTAGAGTTTGCGTTAATGAAACCGATTTGAAAGACATTTCAGTGATCAAAACATAATGGGTTGATCATAAATTCTCATTCATAGTGTTAGAGAGTCCGTATACCTAATTAGAGCAAGTATCTCTAAATAAGTGATTGATCTTCATGAATGAATCTCATATCTCTTTTGACAATAAATCTCGGCAAGCTAATCAAATAGGTGTTTGCATAAACACGTGATAATCGTGACTTCATTCCATTCAATTTGGAATTCTTGAAATTCATCAACCTTGATAAGTTTTAGGCATGTCCATCAAGAAAACACAGACTTTTAAGTCATCTATACACTAGTAGCTGTGAATTATTGTCTAGGGCAAAACTAGCTTTCATCTTCAAAACCCATGAGACATCATAAATCAACTTCATATTTTTATGGTGATAAAACAATGTTATATCCATTTTAGCTTTAATGTTGTCTTTGGTCTTCCTCATGCTCATAAACGTATTGAAAATGTTCTTTCAACATACTCTTTTATATATATATGACATCAAGCTTATGGCAAAGAAGATTGGTCTTTTAATAAAGAAGCTCCTAGGAAATACTTTGTTTTACCCAATTATAGGTTAAACCAAAACTAATAAACTTTTGCTTGCCGGATTGAGAAACCATACACAATGTCACCATACTCCAACATTGGATGATGTAGTTCTTCACTTGATGACAGCGGAAATGCAATATCCCTCTTAAGTCTTCCAATGAAAAAGGTTTTTTTAGTTCTTTCTATACTTGTAATTCATTGGCAAAAATCATTTGTGACATTAAAAAAAATATTTTATCATCATTCGTCAGCATGAATGCTTTGTTGTTTCACATATAATATGAGCATGTCATTTTTCCATGCGTGCTCTACCTAGAAAGCATTTTGTAAGTAGTAAGATCATTGATAGTCTAGATCATTGATACATCATAAGTCAAAGCCTTAGAAGACCACAATTACTTCAACTCATTAATTAATAGTCAAAGAAAAACATTAATAATATGGCTCAAACTACAAGGATTGGGTAAGATCATTGATAAAACTAGGAACGCCAACCTCATACATTTGTCTGGTCTCATGTTGTATACTATAAGTATCATTGGCTAACAGGAAGAAGCAGCGAAAAATGACCAAAATAAACTCAATTCATCTGTAGATAAACAAAGATGCATGTTATTTGGTTCCATTAAAGATTTAGGATGCGCATGGTTAAAGTGTTTTCAAGCTTGACTATTGAAAAGGATGCACCATCACTTAATCAACTACATTATATGAATGATGTTATGTCATGTGCTCAACTGCATTATATGAACAATGTTATGTCATATAGTCAATAGTTTTTTTTATGACATGAATACCTTCTCTAGTCTAGATGTGATTGGAAAGTATCTATGATAAGAGTTTGTCTTTTTTCCAGTTTTGTGCTTATAACAAGGGTGCCCACATGTTATGAACTCGATCAACTCTGTATTTTTAACGTAGTACAATATGTAGAAGTTTCCACATGTGTCAGTTTTTTTATATCTAGCCCATAGGCAAAATGCCTCTTTTCTATTCAACATTTCTATCATAACTGGCCTCACTTGACCTATAACCTTACTTGATGGTAAGCACCTATGTCGTGACTGATAATTTATTATGATACCTATGTCATGACTGATAATTTATTATGATTCATCTATGATTAAACATTCATCTACACCACTCTAATTCATTCTCATCACATCTATAACCATATTTATATAAGGATTATTGTTGGCAACCACAACTCCATGCACGCTGATGGAACTAAAAGTTGAACCAACCATGCTTTCTACCATGATCTTGTGAGGAACAAATTCTTTTCTGTGTGCTTGCCAACACAGATATCTCTTTAAACCCTTTTTATAGAGATGCTTTGTGACAAATCTTGATAAACTCTTTTTTTCACCTTCTACATGGATATTTAATAATACATTCACTAATGTTTCTTAAATTATATATTTTTCAGTTAATAAAACCCTAAACATCGTAGCAATAATATATCTTACACAACCCTTGGGGTAATTCATGATACATCTATAAATGATTTGTAATCATGTATTAATTAAATAACATCAACTTAACAAATACAATTTTACATAATCTAAAATAAACCCTAACATGTACACATTATAAATCCATACAACAAGTTCATATGATAGAAAACTATAAAACAATCAACAAACACTCAAATAAAATCAATATACTTCAAAACCATGCAAAAAATATTAAAATTAAATTTCTAAAAAATCTAGTAGATTTGCTTACTTAAATTTGGTAGTTCTATGGGTATAATAGTCATGTCACCGATCTTTATAAATTTTTTAGTCCCACTGTAATTTTGCACGCAAATTCATTGATGTTTATCAACAAAATTATCAATGGTTCTTTGGTAATTATGTCAGAAAAAACATCATTGGATCATACTTCATAGTTTTTTTTAATCTCACTGTAATTACTGATGGAACCATTCTGTTGGTGACGAGGTTTGAATAAGATCCACAAAAATACCCATCGGTGCATACCAATGAAAACAGCGATGACAACTTGCTGTTAGTAATATTTACAGTCATATACCAACGAAAAACTTCCATCAATATTTTTGTATGAATTAGCTGATTTTCTGGTAATGATTCTTACAATGATTTTTACAATGGTTTTTTTTGGTTCCATGTAATTTTAATTCAAAACATATTTGTTTATCGCATCCTATGTAACATTTTTTAGGGTTCATAATTTATTTATAAATTCATTGTGGTTGAGTTCAAATTAAAAAAAAAAAAATTCTTTATAAATGGCATTCCATAACCTTTTCAAAAAGTGTACGCTAATCTATTGTTTATGATAATCTCATTTTAAAAAACCAAATATATATATTTTTTAAAAGAAATGAAATTTCTTTTTAATTGATGAAATCTTCTACTTTTATGGATTAATCCTTCAGTATTTTATATCAAATTAGGCTTCTTAATTGAATTCAGATCAAAGATGTTCTCTTTCTGATATCATCATTCTTTTATTGTTTTTGTATGTTTTTTTATTGATTTTTTTTTTTTTACATATCCTATCATTCAAATTAAATTTGTTAAAAATTATACTTCTTGATTGAATCTGGGTCAAAGATTTCACGAGATAAGATTTTTAAAGATTAGACTAGGTTTAAGAGGTTTGTGAGATTTTCTTGGTTTCTTTTTCTTTTTTTCTAAACTCATGATTTCTTGTTTTTCATTTTTTTTTAATTTAGTTTTTATTTTGGTTTGATTTTTTTTATATTAGCCCTCTATAATTTTTTTGATTTCATCCCCTACTATTTTTTTAATCTATAAATAATATATCATATTACAAATAATTTTCAATTTCTCCCCTTATTATTTCTTAATCTTTCAAGTTTAGTCGTAATTCTTTTAATTGCAATTTATTTTGTTTAGTATCATTTTTAACTCTTTTTCTCAAATTTCATCCTCAGTGGCAAATCACAGGCTACAGATCTAGTTATGCTATGAACACATAAGACAACAAAAGAAAAATAATTGGAATCACCAGATCACAACAATAAACAACATAAAATTATAATATCTACATCTGTTAATTTTTTTTTTGTCATTAAATTTGAATTAAAATTATTTTTTTTGCCTCACTCTTTAGTCAGATCAAATTTTAAATTAAATAAAAGTTATAAAAAAACAAAAAAAAAACTAAGTTTATCTCACTCAACCTATCAATTTATTAATTCTATATGGTTGAATTATTATTTTTATTTTATTGTATAATAAAAAAATCAATTTACAATTATTCTAATACTAAATAAAAAAAAATGTAGCATTAAACGATAAAATTACTAAAAGAACAAAAATTCCAATAAATAAAGACATTGACCTGTTACAAAACAAATTTAGTCACGTGAACACTAGATAGACCTGCGCTCTCAAACCAATATTTTTTTTTCATATGTTATAAAATAAAATATTAATATATTAACCTGGTTTATTATTTTAATATGAAAAGTTTAATTCACCCTATAATATTTTATTGATCATTAGATAGAGCCTTGAGCCTTCTCCTGATAACTCACACTTGTCTATTTTGAAGATAAACTTTATAGTTAAGTTGTTTTCTTTAAAATCTCTTATTTTTTCATGGCGTTAAAAGCCCTCTCTTAATTTAAGACAAAATTTTAGATCCAAGTTGTTGTACATATGTTTTGTAGGAAAAATGAATGGTTTGTTTATCATTTTCTTGGGATATTTTTTTTTAAAATAAATTTGAAATTATAAAAATAATTTTTTTTTTCATTATATGTTTTTTAAAAAATAAAAAAACAAAAACAGCAACTTGTTATAAAAAAAAAATATAGTCAATGTTATTTTTTTAAAGTATTAGGTAGGATTCTCTAGTCCATATGCATGCCACTACAATGTTGTGTGTCATTATTCATTACTTTTAGAGCCCATTTAGAAATATAGTTAATGTTATTTTTTTAAAGTATTTTTTATTTACAAATAAATTAAAAAAAATATTTTTTATTTTTAAAAATTATTTTCAATAATAGAACATGAAAATAATCTAAAAACATTAAAAAAAAAATTAATTTAATATAAAAAATAAAAAATAATTTTTTTTATTTTTTTAAAAAACACTTTTAAAATATAATATTAAACAGGGCTAGCATATAGAAATGGAATAATGCTGTTAACATAGAATAAAGGCTACTAAACATTATAATACTTTACACATTATCCTTGAGCTAAATTCAATTATATGAAATATGTGACAACATAAAACATTCCTATAGTATTTTTAGTATGAGTTTTATACATTGACTTAATTTGTTTTTAACTTAAGAGAGAAGCTTGACTGAATAATTTTGACTTAATTAAAAAAGTCACTATGAAATTGCATCATGATTTTGACTTAATGAAAAGTAAAATAAAAAAATTAAGTTATGGACTCCAACTTAGACTACCTCCCTTCTTCAAGAAAATCATAATCTTCTGCCATACAAACTTTTATTTATCATTTTTTTTATTAAGTTATTGATGAAAAATAACTTTTAATATTATAATTCAAAACCAAATGTCACTTTCCATGTATCATACCAAATTATTTTTATTATTAATAGTGTTAAACCCAAATCTCATAATTATATTTTTATTTGACTATATTATTCTAGAAAAATATCTTCTAGTATAAAAAACTAGTGAACTAACATGTTCTAGTATGATTTTTTTTATAAATATAAATATAAATATAAGAACTTGAAAATTTAATCAAAGTATATGCAAACTAGTTTAAATACTCCAATTAACACAAAAAATAATTAAATTCCAATATTCATATTTGTAAAAATATTCTAAGTGGTTATTTGGGAGTGCGGTTGAAATTGTCTTTGAAAGTGTTTTTCATTCAAAAATATATTAAAATGATATTTTTTTAAAAAAATAATTTTTGATATCAGCATATTAAATGATTTAAAAATATCAAAAATTTTTAATTAAAAATAAAAAATATTTTTTTTTTAATTTTTTTGAAAAATAAATGCTTTTAGATCGCAATCCAAATACCCTCTAAATCTGAATGGATTTTAATATTAAGGGGAGCATAATGCACTCTGGTAGAATTTCATTAAAACAAATTAAAATAAAAATTAAAAATAGGTAAATATGGACACTTGCAATGGAATGGAGGCAAGATTTCACCATTAGAATCTTTCTTACACCGACGGCTTCATAAGTGATAACAGCAGCAGTAACGTCAACAACAAAGCTAACGACAATCTTTTCTGCTCCGAGATACATTCTGAATAGGATTGGACCTCAAGATCTATGAAAGAGTCTCTCTTCTGACCTCCAAAGAGGTAATTTGATTTTCCTTGTATTTCTTCTATACTACAGGGTATTTCTTGAATCACTTGGGATTTTAATATTGTTATATGTCTGTGCTTTTAAGTTTTTGATTGCCTTTGTTGCTCGCTACATGCATGGGGACGTTTTCTTCTTTTCTTTGAGAAAAAAACATGAAATTATGGTTCCTTCCTAAAATCTTTTGGCTTGTTTTTTCAGTTATATTTTATTTTTCTTTATTCATCAAGCTTCTCTTTTTTTCTAGGAGGTTGGTGGCGGGATGTTGTTTTGGATAGAGATACTATGTTCTTTTGACTTCTGAGGTTCTTGAACTGCTTGTAATTTGAAATGTTATAGTTCTGTTTCGTGTTGACTGCTTATCGGGTCTCGAAACTTTTCAGTTTCATCAAGTACGTGGTGGTGATTCTGATTCAGATTCAGATCATGGGATTCAGATCATGGGTTTTATATATATAATTTGGTCTTTGTATGGATTCCTAATATTTCCATTAATCATTCATGTGGGATATGAGAAAGGATAAAGGGATTTGGAGTTGAAGTCTTCTGCTGTAGCCAAGTGCTTTCGAAATTAAATATTGGCACGTAAAAATGAAAGATGCAGTTGATTCATCTTGATTTTATGTAGGCAAAGAGGAAATCAAATGAAGGTGAGTCATCTGATGGTCCTGCAACTACTGACCTTGAGCTTGGAGGCGGTGTTGTGGTAAAATTCAGGAAACACAGTCCAAAAACAAAATAATAAAACTTGAGGCGAGCTGTGCACTGTCCTTAAAGATCTTTCCCCAACAATGAGGTACTCTCCAAATAAAGGGAACACAAGAACAGCTAAGAAAGTAAAAAGAAGTCCAGCAAATAGAAGAAGCAAAAGAGAAGTATTTTTCGAATCCGTATCTGAAAACTATAACATAGTATTTATAGGCTACTATAGTGTAACAGCCATATTTATGATATTAAAGTGACTGTTACAATAATTTAAAAAATAAAATTGTTATAATAATTTAAATTTAAATTGTAGCTGTTACAATAATTTAAATTATAGCTTTTATGTTCACAATAACTCTGAAAATTAAAACCGAAAAAGCTTTGAAATTTGTAACTGTTAGAAATAATTTTCAGTGGTTACAAATTTAATGTTTTCGGTTTAAGGTTCATTCAAATATTTTAACAAAACATCAAAAAAGATTTCAGAGAGTATAGGCGTTGCCTCGCACGTAGGGGGGGTGAATAAGAGGTTTTCCTCTTACTCAACTCATCCTCATGTGCACGAGCTCACTTCTACTTTCTTTGTTTGTTACTACCCCATCTCAAGTTTTAGTATATAAACACTATGTGCCTACTAAACATTTCTTGGCATCTAAATTTGATATGAAAGATATGGGTGAAGCTACTCAAGGGGTCTTTTTGTATGTTACCAATGTGGAATAGTCTTTTGAAATATTTACTTTACTTTTTACAACAGGCGAAACAGAGGTGGTGGTTTTCTCGAGTTTTTGCTCTGGTGAGAGGAAGTTATTTCTGGTTATTTCCTGGGAAGAGTTTTTACAGGCAAGACCTGATGCACAGGGAAGTTGGTTGTTGGCACCATTGCACTGCTGAAAGCGTCCACATCCAGTCTTCTTATCGTAATCTACTTACATTAATTCTGTTTGTGTAGTTGTGGCAGTCTCTTGAGTTTTAAAAATCTTCTAAACTATTAACTGCCTGCTCTTTCCTTCTCATTTTACTAAAATTCCCCTCTCTTTAATGACAAAGCATATGGTAGTGGAATGAACAAGAAATACATTGCAAGCTTTAAGAAGTTTAAAGAGAATTATAATTTTTATTTTAAAATAAACCACTAGTTCAAAATGAACTTTGACTTGCCTCTAGGCTCCTGTCCTGTTAAGATGTTTGTGCCTTTTAACATATTATGAGTTACGTTGCAGCCAAAATACGGTGGAATGATCATAGACATTGTGTCAAGGGATATAAAGACTCCTGAACAGCAATCAGAAGCTCTGGATGCAATCAAGAACACCATATTATATATTGTGTTGATTTTTGTTGTTGGATACGACAAAGCTTAACTTCCACATCATTTTATTATGTTTGATATGCTTTGTTATCCCTTTTAGAAACTTATCTGTTTCCACTTTTAATTCGTTTTCTCATTGTAGTTTGGTTGCTTCCACAATGAAGTAGGATTTGTGTTGATATGATCTTGTTACAACACTGATTGGTATTTAAATAAGTATATTATATGACTTGTTCATTTCCTTTTCCATTTCCTTTTCCCTTTTTTTTATTAGAATGCCTTTTTCTCTATATTTTAAAATTGCACAATAGGTCATTTTACCTAAACTCTCGCAGACTATTAGGATTTTTAGTAATTTTAATAAGTAGTGACTTTTGAAAATTACATTCATAATTTTATGATTATATAAATCTTTTCTCCATGCATCTCCCATCACCTAAGAGGCATAGGAAAAACATCGTCATGATAGATGGCAACTACAGTAGGAAACTGTTTGGGTGGAATGAGCTTTACTTAATTAATTGTTTAACTTATTACTTTTGTTGGTCTATTCAATTTTAGCATGTATTTTTATTGTTTTAGCAAGCATCTTTACTTCCAATTCAAGCCTAAGCACATCTAGTATGGAGCATGCATTTTAATTTTACAAGCAAACCAAATTCTAGGTTAGGTGTGCAGTAGCGGTTTGCCTCATGATTTTCAGTTGGAATTCAGATTCGTGAAACATCCAACTATGAACTAAGCGTTTACTTAATAATGACAATCACATTGTGCCCCAATCATTTCTTGTAAACCCCTATACTATATGTCATGACAACAATTTATTTTGCGCTTCGTGCCTCACTATCCCTGGATTTGGAGAAAACAACGCGCGTTGAAAATAAGGGTTGTTTTACAATCATAAAATTATGACTATAATTATCAGAAGTCACCACCTAATATTACGGTCACTAGGAAACTTATTGGTCTGCGAGAGTTTGGATAAGGGGACTTGTTATGGAAGGGGAAGACGCATCACTCCCAATGCACCCTACCTAAGGTAAGATGCATTGTTGTTTGATTGTTTTTTTAAGTTAAAATTTTTACATTGCATTTTTTCTAAAAACAATTTTTTGACTATGGGTGTGCTTTACAATTTAATTTTACACCTTAGTTTAAAAAACCTTTTTGTTATCTACAAATATACTTTACAATATAAATTTACATCCTAATGGATAAAATGAAAATAATTATAATTATTTTTGATATTTTGGTCAAATTCCAATGGATAATTGTAAACGGGTTAAGATATCCAATTTCATTTTAAAACATGAGAAAATATTTTTTTAACGAAAAATATGATGGGAAAAACCTTGGAATTTGACTGCATGCATGAAAATAAAATATTTTTATTTTTTAAAATATTTTTTATGTCAATTTGTATTTTTTATTTTTTTTATTTTTAGGGGGGAGGCTGAGCTGTCAGCCCAAGTAGGCTGGCAACCTGCCTTGCTTGGGCTTGGCTTCCAGTCCTTGTGAGCTGGAAGCCCAATTTTCCTTGAAGGTTGGGCTAGGTTCAAAACCCGACCCATCTTAGAGAGTGTTTGGGAGTGTGATGTGACTGGTGCTGTAAAAAAATGGGTGTTGTAGGTGTTTGGTTAATGCGGAGATTTGAAAAAAACTGGTCGGCCCCACCTCAAAATTTTGCCAAACCACAAATTCATGGAAAGTAGCAAATTGTTGCTTTCAGTGCGGTGAGGAGAGAAGGAGCGGGTGCGATGAAAGGTATGGATTTTAAAAATATGTATATTAATATAGGGCTGGTGTGTGCGGTGAGGAGAGAGGGAGCCGGGGGGTGCTGGGTTTTGATAAAAATTAAAAAAATGTTTTAATATTAATATATTTTAATATTAAATAGATTTTTAATTTTAAAATAATCTAAAAATTAATTAAAATATAAATAATGTTTACATAATATATGTATATTAATATACAAAAAATAGATTTTTAATATTAAAATAATCTAAAAATTAATTAAAATATAAATAATGTTTACATAATATATGTTTACTGATATAAAAAATATATTTTTAATAATCTAAAAATCTAAAAACTTAATTAAAATATAAATAAATATATTAAAAGGAGTTCACAATATAACTTTTGCCTCGAATCCTAATTTTGTTTCAGATGATATTTTACCTTATGTTGTTCCTGGATCACAGAGGCCTTCACGTATAGATTTATAGTTCGTGATGAAATTACAAGTAATTTGATAGGAGAATAAAAACAAGTGTCTAATTTACTTGAATTATTAATTATATTTTATTATTATAATTATTAAATATTTTAAAAAAACAATATATATATATAGTAATTTCACGAGTTGAAAGCAATATGAAAAACTTGGTAACCAAACACTTGAAACTATTTTTCATTAACCTCAAACTCGACCACAGTTTTAACCAAACACTTCAAAACTTATTTTGAATCGTAGCTAAAACGCTTTTCATGAAACTGCTTTTTTAAAACCTTATCCACAAAAGTAAAAGCAATACCAAACACACTCTTATTGAGTGAATTGTTCACGCATGTGAATAGTGGGATGCAAATTACGTCCCATTGTTCACTTGCAGTGAACAGTGGGAAGGAGATGATGAACAGTGAGGGGGAGTTTTTTGAGTGTGACGAACGACGTACCTGTTAGTACCGTTGGGTAGAGGAGGAGGAGGTGGTTGTCCCAGTGGTGGTGGCGTCGTCAATGGTGGCCTAAGGAAGCTTCCAAAGTCTTAGGGCACACGTTGTAGTTGCTGCAACTGTGGCTGTTGCCTCGCCGGAGAGTGTGGTTAGATTGTCGATGTGTAAGGGAAGCTCACGATGGTGATAAGGGTGATATTGGACGGTTGGGCAACCACTTTTGGTGGGGAGAGAGAGAGCTCGACTAAGCTATTTTAGAGAGAGACAGGACCTGCAAACCGAGAGAGAGAGAAGGAGTTGGTTGTCGAGGGAGATGAGGGATGATGGTGGGATTTTTGTGTGATATTTCCTTGTTTTTCTTTGCTAAAATTCTTTGTAAATTTTCCCATAATTCCTCGTTTCTCCCTTAGTTTTTTCTTCTATGTTCCTCTCATTTGCATGCAGCGTGCATGGTTGCTATTTATAGGAAAACTTGGCCTGCTAAGGTGGCTGGTTGTTGGCAGCGTGATGGTCTGCAACAAATGGCGTGGTGGTTGGTCAGTAGGCAGTGCAGGGAAAGGCAGTGGCGGGGTTATAATTTTGGGAAAAAGTAGAAATACGATTTGGTCCTTCAATTTATAATTATTCTAATTACAGTCCTAATTGGCTCTGAACTTTTAATTTTGTGCAATTGTATTCGTGTTAGAAATTCAATGTTAACCTTGACTTTACGCGCCTTTTTTATTTTGGTCTTTCGCTTCCGATTTATGCAATTTGACCCTCAATTGACCAGTAAACTCTCAATTATCTTCAATTTGACCCCTAACTTTGCACAATTAGCTTGGAAAAAATTCAATTAGGTCTCCAAAAATTCTAATTTTCTCAATTGAGCCCAAATTAAATTCAAGAATTTGATTTTTCATCAATTAAGCCCTTAATAAAATTAATTTGACCAATTTAAAGCATAATTAAGTCCTTGCACTTAATTAAATTCTTCAATTGAACCCTAAATTAATTCCCAAACATAATAATACTTTAAATTAGCCCATGATTAAATAAAATTGGCCTATAAGGAAAATATAATTATGTTTTTTTGACTTAATTTTTACCTTAAATCTGCATTTTCTCTTATTTTTGGGCATAAAAGAGATATGATTCGGCTCCGAAAATGTTCAAAATATTCACTGTGATTTTTTCTATTGACGCCGACCTCTTTTTTTTTGTTATTTTTATTATATCTCGGGGAGTAACCCAAAAATTGGGTTATGATAGTTGCCTCCCTACAAGACTTTAATCGTAAGCATTGTAAAGAAAGAGAGAATGAATTTACTAGACCAAGAAATGGTTGATCCATCTGGAAGTGAAAATAAGGGTTGCGAAACGCACTCAAAAGGGAAATGATAGAATAGGGCTAGAAAATGAACCACCTAAGAATTTGAGTCCTAAGGAGGACACTCGAAGGGTGGAAGATGATGATGTTTGTGAATGATACGGGAAAATAGTCTCATTGTAATGGGTGACCTGCCCACGTGAGAAAGATGAAGATAGTCTGGCTGTAATGGGTGGACCTACCCATGTGGGAATAATGAAGATGGTGAAGATTTCATGGAATGGAAAATAGGGCTAGATAGCTCGCTATCTAAGACATACGACTGAGCATTAGAAAACGCACTCATAGAGGAGAGAAAGTAGGGCTGGAAGGCGCACTATTTTAATTAATGGTTGAGAGTTGGAAAATGCACTCAAATAAGGAGGATAAGAATGGAAAATGCAATATCCTAATTGATGGTTGAGGGTTGGAAAGCATGCTCAAACTAGGAAGATAGGGATGGGAAACACACTATCTTAGTTGTTGGTCGAGGGTTGGCAACACACTTGAAGATAAGGGGAAAATAGGGCTGGAAAGCACACTATTTTAATTGATGATTAAGGGTTGGAAACACACTAGAATGTGAAGGAAAAATATGGCTGGAAAGCACACTATCTGAATTGATGGTCGAGGGTTGCAAATGCACTCGACGAGTGGAGGTAAAATAGGGCTAGAGAGTGCACTATTTTAACTGGTGACCAAGGGTTGGAAAACACACTTTAAGATGAAGGGAAAATAGGGTTGAAAAACGCACTATTTTAATTTATGATGGCTAGAAAGCTCACTCATGTTTTGGAAAGAGATAGGACTTAAAAGTGCATTATTTGAGTTTGGTTGATGGCTAGAAACAACACTCAAATAAGGAAAGAGATAGGGTTGAAAAGCATTATATGTGCTGATGAAAGGCTCTAAAGTGAAAGTGATGGGGGCTCAAAGGCGCACACAAAAATGATGAGTTGAGGTTTGTAAATTACAATCCCTCCAAACACATCTTAGATTCCTAGTGGGAATGCAATGCATGATGACACCTAAATTCAAGAAATAGATAAGGCTGAAAAGCATTCTCAAGAAATCAAAAAGGTGAGAGCCTGAAGGCGTACACAAAAATGATGAATAAAGGTTTGTAAATTACAATCCCTTCAAAACATCTCCTAGATTCTTAATGAGGATGTAATGCTTGATGATACATGTATACTTACCTGAGAGATATAAGTCCCCTTTCTTCTTCCTGACCTTACTTTTCCGGGGTTTGGATCTCGGGCTTTAACAACTTCTCATTTCTGCTTACTCAAGCTACAACTTATGATTTTGACCACTAGAGATGATAGATTTTACATATCAACATGCCCCCCTAAGTTTGATCAGATTCATTAAAAAGGAATGATAGAGCCAACTTCAATTGCATTTTTAGATTGCCCCCCAGTCTAGTCATGCCCCGCAAGTGTTTTGGGCTTCAGGTGTGTCATAACCCAATTCTGGGTCATTCCCTCAATTCACCCAAAAAAACAAGAAAAATTAAAATAAAAGGGGTAGGTGTTGGCTGAAAAATCAAGGTGAAAATATTGGACATTTTTGAGATCTCGATCATACCTCTTTTGTGCCCAGAAACGAAGGAAAATGCAGATTCGAGGCTAACGTAATTTATCATCAGATAAATCTATGTAAAAATTAAATCGAAAGATATAATTATATTTTTATAGGTCAATTTAAAGGCATAATGATACGATCATACTTTTTACACCCGGAAACGAAAAAGGACGCAGATTCGCGGCTAATATAATTTATTATAAGATAAATCTGCGTAGAAAATTAAGTCGATAGATATAATTATATTTTTATGGGTCAATTTGATTTAATCGTTGGCCATTTTATAAGTGTAATTATGTTTGAAAATTAATTTTCAGTCCAATTGAAGGATTTAATTAAGCGCGTTGACTTAATTATACTTTAAATTGGCCAAATTAATTTTGTCAAGGGCTTAGTCAAGAAGAAATCAAGTTCTTGAATTTAATTCAGGTTCAATGGATGAGGTTGGAATTTTCGGATATCGATTTAAAATTATTTCGAGCCAATTATGCGCAATCACGGGCCAAATTTAAATAAATTAAGAGATTAATGGTCGATTGAGGGTTAAATCGCGCAAATCAGAAATCGAGGACCAAAATAAAAAAGGCACGCAAAGTCAAGGCTGATATTGAAATTTTGACAGGGGTTTAATTGCACAAAATCATAAGTTTAGATCCAATTGGGGGTGCATTTAAAATGCACTTTGACCCCTCAAAGCAACAGACATAGTGCACGCCATTGCCTGCCCCCAGCCGCCACCAGCAAGCCTGCTGCCACAGGGGTTAGCCGACCATTGTTAGTAACGGTAACCCTACAAATGGCTATAAAAATTGACAAGCAGAGGTGCAAAGAAGGGGAGAAAAGGAACAGAGAACATGGAGAGAAAATAGAGTTGGAGACGAAGAAAAAACAGGAGGGACGAAACAGATGGCAAGAAGAAAAACGAAGAAAATAACAGAGGAGGAAAATAACAGCGTGAGGGGATTTACATAACAAATTGCATGAAAATAGCAGCGTAAATCACTCTTCATCTTCTTCGTCAGTGCAGCAGCTCTCTCCCCCTCTATCTCTCGTTTTTGCAGGTATGTTTCTCTCTCTTAAACCAGAGGCATCGGCGTCTCTCTCTCCTTCTTGGTTTAACACTCCGCCCATCAACCCCGACCACCACACACCACGCTGTTGACACCAACCTCTCCTCCACCTCTCCAGCAATCCAACCACAGTCCCCGTCGTCGATAGCAGAGGCAGCAACAGCTTTTGCAACGTGACCCGTCACCGTTCCGACGCCCACTCCAGCCACCATTTCCGTCACCACCATGACCAGAAGAACCACCTCGACCTCCTCTACACAAAGGTGTTAACAGCTAAGCCATTCATCAAACTCCAAAAATCACAGTTCATCATCCTAAATATTTGCATGCGGGGGGAGTGATTTAATTCAATCCCTCGCCCACTGTCCTGCACGTGGACAGTGGGCTGGTTGGGCCGGGCTTTGTGCTAGGCCTGACCCTTAAGAAATCTGGGCTGGAAACCCAGCCCGTGGTGTTTGGATAAATAAGTCCTAAGGGGTCAATATCCAAAACATTCGATAGAGATAATTTGCTATTATTCACCGTTGGTGTTTGGATAAATAAATCCTAAGGGGTTAATATCCAAAATATTCAGTGGAGATAATACACCATCACCATTTAACCAACATATTTTTTGAATGATGAAAACCATAACAAATCATAAACAAACCAAAACGTCAAGCAGCTTACCTTAGGTAGGGCGTATTAGTGGTGCTAAAACCTTCCCTTTACGCAACCAGTCCCTTACCTTAGAATCTCTGAAAGACCAGTTTTAGGTTTCCTAGTAACCATAATACTAGGTGGCGACTCCCTTTTTCAAAAATAAAGATAAGACCCTCACGTAATTTTCCCCGCTCATGGGGACAGTCGCTGGGACGCCGCACTGTCATTTTTTGGGGTACGACAAGGTGTTTGTAGGAAAGGGATGGTTATTTGAAAAAATTATTTTCATGTAAGATTTTTGGAATTTCAAAGTCATTTCAAGTACAAAAACCATTTTGATGTTTGTTTAAACGAACTTGTTCTTGAAAGAATTCAAGTGATCTCATTGTCAGGTTTTATGTTGATTTTGACAATAATGTGAAATTATATTTGCATGTCCTTTATGTCAGGAAGGCTTTTATCAGGTTGCGTGAAGCATTTGTAAGGATTATTTCGAATGGAAAAGCATTGTCTACCAATCCAGATTACTCGTATTTTATCAGAAAAGGCTTTATCAAGCTTGTAGCGTAGGCTCAGGCTGCTGGCTATGAAAAAAAAGACATTTGAAGGCTCAAAAGGTGTTTAAGGGTTTCCTAGACTACGGATCACGAGTGCTTACCCTTAAAACTCTTTTTAGTCCTCATGATTGATTTTCATAATGACCTAGTATACACCTCGGTATTTGTTTGGGCTTTCATCTTGACGTGACCCCTAGTATTTGCTTGGGCTTGCTATCATGGGCTTTTTAGCAGTGTCATCATTTTGACTTGACATGCTCCCTGTATTTTGTTTAGGCCTTTTATCATAGGTTTTTGGCACTAACATCATATTGACTTGACATGCCCCCAACTATTTTGTTTGGGCTTTTATCGTGACATGTCTCCCAGTATTTTGTTTGGGCTTTTTATGTTGGGTTTTTAGTACTACTAAAATGTTGAATTGATTTGCTATAGTGTACTAAAACCTTTTTATATTTATTCCCCCTGACTTTGTTTGGGAATCTTTTGTCATTGAGGACTACTTTATGGATTGAAAAAGTTTTTTTTTCTTCACATTTTCCCCCTAGTGTAGGGTGTGATCCTTAGCAAGGTTAATTATCAAGAAATAATTATTACTCTCAAACAGGGACTGCAATGGATATTTGAGACTTTGTGAAGGCATATCAAAGATGGCCTCTCCTCATTTCAAAAACGTGCATCCGAGATCGGTTAGCTTTGCTTTTTCATACGAAATGATTTTTTGAATTAGTTAAGAGATTAGCTTTATTATATGGGTTTTAGTGGTATGAGATCACCTTTCAACGAAATCTCTTGAATTCCCAAAAGACATTTGTTAAACAAACATCAAATTGACATTTATTTTCATACTTGATGAAATCATGTATAATTTGAATGAAATGGTGTAAGGAATGCTTGTGTTACTTAAACAAAAAGCAAGAGCATGCCAAAACACAAGAAAATACATGATCTTGTTAGAGAGAAAGTTTGTTTAACAAAAAGAAAGGTCTTGTGGCATTTTGGGAAAAGTTGCTAACAAGTCAAACTAGGAATATATTATGCAGACATGACCAAAACGAAAGACAATCATGGAAGCATACCTCATCTCCTAATATTTGCGCACCCTCTTTGTTTTTTTTTTTGCAAAGGTCATTTCAATGCTCGCTCGAGGGAGCCGGCAAGATGAGCCATACTAGCTTTCAAAATTCAGTTTTTCTTGGAACTGAACATGGTGATGGGCACGTTCTTCGTTGTCCATATGTTTTATCAAAGTTGAGTGTTATGGACAAAAGCGCTTCGGGGACCTGTGCTTTGGCTTGCCAATGATGTGTTATGCAATGATGGATGCATGTGGATGTGAAAGTATGTACATACACAACAAGTGAAATATCACAGAGTTTGTACCCAACGATGAGTTCTAAGCCATTACATGAGGGATACGCTTTGTAACTAGTTTCAAAAGGTCTATGAATTGCCTAATGACTGCTTCATGTGAAGGTGGTATAGGGATTTACAAGAAATGGTTAGGGCACGATGTGACCGCCATTACCGAGTAAATACTTAGTTCATAGTTGGACGTTTCACGAATCTGAACCCTAACTAAAAGTCATGAGATAGACCGCTAATCCCCACCTAACTTAGAACTGAGTTTATTCAGGAATTTAAAATGCATGATGACATTAATTCAAACCCAATGATATAACTGAAAGTAAAATGCATGTGAGAGCAATAAAAATGCATACAAAAGGAGTAAGAATGCATGCTAAAGCAGTAAAAATACATGTAAAAACAAACAGACGAATAAAAAAACAAACAAACAAAGCACAGTTGAGCAATGTCCCCAGCAAAGTCGCCATCTGTCACGACGATGATTTTTTTCGTGCTTCACACCCTCGCCATCCCCAAATTTAGAGACAACAATGCGTCATGAAAATAAGGGTTGTTTCACAATCATAAAATTACGACTATAATTATCAAGAGTCGCCACCTAGTATTATGGTCACTAGGAAACCTATTGGTTTGCGAGAGTTTGGCTAAGGGGACTTGTTGTGCAAGGAGAAGACGCATCACCCCCAGTGCACCCTACCTAAGGTAAGCTGCATTGTTGTTTGATTGTTTTTTTAAGTTAAATTTTTTTTCTAAAAATCATTTTTTGTCTATGGGTGTACTTTATAATGTAATTTTACACCTTAGTTAAAAAAACCTCTTTGTTATCTACGGATGTACTTTACAATATAAATTTACACCATAGTTAAAAAAAATTGTTATCTAAGGATGTACTTTACAATGTAGATTTACATCCTAATGGATAAAACAAAAATAATTATAATTATTTTTGATATTTTGGCCAAATTCCAATGAATAATCGTAAACCGGTTACGATATCCAATTTTCATTTTAAAAGATGAGAAAGATGAAACATATTTTTTTTACAAAAAAATATGCTGGGAAAAACATTGGAATTCGGCCGTATGCACAAAAATAAAATATATATTTTTTTAAAAAAAATAGTTTTTACGCAAATTTTGTAGGCTGTCTACCCAGTCTTGATGGGCCGAGAGGCCAATCATTTGGGGCTGGACTGCCAAACCCTAGTGGGCCAAACAACCCACCTTTATTTGGCCTGGGCATACCAGTCCTTGTGGGCCAAGAGGCCTAAGCCTCCTTAGTGGCTCGGCTAGACACTATCTTAGCCCACCATAACTCCACTGTTCACCATGTGAACAATGGAAAAATATGGACAAAGATGGGAGGCTCACATGCCACTGTCGTGGGGTAGAGGATGCTGAGGTTATTCTTCTGGTGGTGGCGGCGTCGGAAATGATGGCTTGTGATGGCCTAGAGGAGTGCTGGAAGTGGCTGGTGGGCTGTGTTGCTACCGCTACTGCTGCTACTGTTGTGTTGCCGACACTAGAGAAGAAGAACTTGGCTTTTTAGAGGAGCTGTTGGCATGAGGAGAAGCTGGTGCTTGCCGGGAGCTACTACTAGAGGAGAGAGAGAGTTGGCTGCAACTGGTTTTAGAGAGAGGGAGTTGCTGCCTCCTAAGACAAAGATAGAGCTACTGCCGGAGGAAGGAAAGAGAGGGAGTTGCTGCTGTCATGATGCCAGCTGCCGATGAAGAGATGCTATTGTAGTCGGAGCTGGTGAAGACAATGTGGCTATAACGGTTCGATCCCCTCCATCATTCCCCCCTGTAAAGTTTCCCCATGTTTCTGTAAAAAATTTTCCTCTTTACTGTCAAATTTATTTCTCCCGTAAGTCTTCCCCCCCTTTTGCTCCCCCTCTTCTTTGTCTATCGTGCATGATTTTTATAGGCAGGAGGCAACCCTTCGACAGTCCATTGCGTGCAGTGATAGGTTGCCGCCTCTGCATTATTCAGGTGGCGTGCACTGTTGCTCAGGGGGCATATCTGCACTGTTCAGGTAATTGAACAATGCAGTCAATTCTGTGATAATTTTGGGAGATGGTGAAAATCTGGTCTCTCAATTTGTAATTGTTCTAATTGCACCCTTAATTGGTTTTAAATTGTTAAATTTATGAAATTATGTCCCCATTAAAATTTCAACAACAACCTTAGATTTGCACACCTTTTTTATTTTGGTCCTTGGTTTCTGATTTATATGATTTAACCCTCAATTGACAATTAAATTCTCAATTCTTTTCAATTTGACCCCTGATTCGCACAATTGGCTTGAAAAAATTCAATTCGGTCTCTGAAAATTTCAATCTTCTCAATTGAACTCGAATTAAGCTCAAGAACTTGATTTTTCATCGATTAAACCCTTAATAAAATTAATTTGACCAATTTAAAGTATAATTAAATCCTTGCACTTAATTAAATCATTTGATTGGACCCTAAATTAATTCCCAAACATAATTACACTTGAAATTGGTCAATGATTAAATCAAATCGACCCATAAAAATATAATTATGCCTTTTGACTTAATTTTTACACAAATTTATCCAATAATAAATTATTTTAGCCTTAAATCTATATTTCCTCTATTTTAGGGGACAAAAGAGATACAATCAGACTCTCGAAAACAACCAAAATTTTATATTGATTTTTCTACCAACACCGGCCCCTTTATGTTATTTCTGGGTAGATTTTAGGGAATAACCTAGAAATTGAGTTATGACAATTGGCTCTCTCTTTACAATGTTTACCATTAAAGTCTTATAAAAGACTTTAGATAGTAAACGTTGTAAAAAAAAAGAGAATGACTTTACCAGACCAAGAAATGGTTGATCCATTCGGAAGTGAAAATGAGGGTTGGGAAATGCACTTGGAAGGGAACGATAAGATATGGCTAGAAAGCATGCTATTTATGATCTATGGTTGAGACTAGAAAACATACTATTTGAGTTGGTGGTTGAAGGCTTGAAGACGCACTCAAACGAATGGAAAAAATAGGGATGGAAAACACACTATCTTAATTGATGGTTGAGGGTTGAAAAACTCACTCAAAGAAGGAAAGAAGATATGGCTAAAAAGCATGTTATCCTAATTGATGGTTTAGAGTTGGAAAAACCATACGTAGAAGAGGAAAATAGGGCAGGAAAACACACTATTTTAATTTGTGGTTAATGGTTGGAAAACACATTCAATTAAGAGGAAAGATATTGTTAAGAAGCACACTATCCTAATTGATGATCGAGGGTTGGAAAACACACTCAAAGAAAAATAGGGTAAAAAAACACACTATTTTGATTTGTGTTAAGGGTTGGAAAACACACCTAATTAAGAGGAAAGGTATAACCGAGAAGCACACTATCCTAGTTGATGGTTTAGAACAGGAAAAACCATACTAAAAGAAAAATAGGAAGAGATAGAAAACACACTTAAACAAGAGGGGTAGAGATAGAAAACACATTATCTTAATTTATGATTGAGGGTTGGAAAACTCACTCGAAAGAGGAAGAAAAATAGAGCTAAAACACACTATTTTTGTTCATAATTAAGGGTTGGAAAACAAACTCAAACAAGGGGGATAGGGATGGAAAACATACTATCTTAATTGATGATTGAGGGTTGGAAAACTCACTCAAAATAGGGAAAATAGGGCTAAAGAGCACACTATCTTAATTGATGGTTAGAGTTGGAAAACCACACTTAAAATAGGAAGAAAATAAGGTTAGAAAACATATTATTTTTATTTATGGTTAATAGTTGGAAAATGCACCCAATTTAGAGGGAAAAATATGACTAAAAAGTTCATTATCCTAATTGATTGAAGGCTTAAAGCGCTCTTGAATAAGGATGAGGGAGATAGGGTTGAGAACAGGCTATTTGAGTTGATTGAGGGCTCATAGGCGCACACATGAAAACGATGAATAGAGGTTTATGAATTACAATTCCTCCAAAACATTTCTAATATTCCTAGAGGGAATTCAACGCATGATGACACATGAATTCAGGAAAGAAATAGCGCTGAAAAGCACGCTCAAGAAAATAAGAGAGGTGAGAGCTCGAAGGCGTACACAAAATCATGATTGAAGGTTCATAAATTACGATCCCTTTAAAACATTTCATAGATTCTCAGTGGGGATGCAATGCATGATGATGGATGTATACTTATCTGAGAAAAATAGGTCTTTTTTTTCTTCATGATCTTCTCTTTTTGGGGTTTGGATCTCTGGCTTCAATGACTCCTCGCTTCTACTTACTCAAGTCGCAACTTATGATTTTGACCACTAGAGATGATGAATCTTTAGCATGTCCATATGCCCTCCTTTTCTTAAAGACCTTTAGTTTTGATCAATATTGTTTGAAAAGGAATGCTAGAGCCAACTTTAACTGTATTTTTAGATTACCCCTAGTTTGCTCATGCTTCACAAGTGTTTTAGGCTTCAAGTGTTTGTAGAAGAGGGTTGGTTATTTGCAAAGATTGTTTTTATGTAGGATTTTTGGAATTTCAAATTCATTCCAAGCACAAAAACCATTTTGATATTTGTTTAAACAAACTTGTTCTTGAAAGAATTCAAGTGATCTCACTATCAAGTTTCATATTGCTTTTGACGGGAGTGCGAAATTATGTTTTTTCATCTTGCATGTCAAAAAGGCTTTAATTAAGTCTTGTAAACCATTTGGAAGGCCTGTTTCGAATGGAAGAGCATTTCCTATCAATCCAAATTGCTTGTATTTAATAAAAAATGACTTTTTCAGGCTTGTAATGTAGGCTTAGGTTATCGGCTATGAAAAAAAGATATTTGTAGGCTCAAAAGGTGTTTAACGGTTTTCTAGCCTAACGGTTTTCTAGCTTAAGGATCACTTAGTGCTTACTCTTAGAATTCTTTTCACTCCTTACGATTGATTTGCATAATGACTTGACATGCCCCCTAGTGTTTTGTTTGGGCTTTTATCTTCATATGCCCTAGTATTTTGCTTGGGCTTTCTTTCATGGGTGCTTTAGCACTACCATTATGTTAACTTGACATGCCTCTAGTATTTTGTTTGAGCTATTTATCATGGGTTTTTAGCACTAGTATTGCTATCTAATTTTTAACCCACTTATTTTTATGTTTTGGAAAAAAAATATATCAAAAAAAGATAAAAATCCAAAAATATCTTGGTACAGGGGCAAGATTGAAGGAAATTGAGAGTTTAATGGTCAATTGGGAATTTAAGTGCATGAATTCGAAATCAAGGACTAGATTAAAAAAGGCACACAAGCTTAAGTTTGCTTTTGAAATTTTGGTTAGGGAAAAACTCTATAAATAGAGCTGATTAGAACCAAAAAAAGAGGGGGGGAAATCCATACACCCATAAAAAAACCCTAAAACCCAAAAGAATATCGTAATCTTTTTCTCTTTATGGGGCTGAAGCCGCCAGCTCCCTTTTTGGGCAGCTGAAACCCCCCTCCCCCCACACCTTCTCCTTTATCTCATCCCCGTCAGTCATCCCTCTTCCTCTCTAGCTGCTCCCCCGAGCCTTCTTATTCCTCTCCTACACCTCAACCCCATCAGTCCTTCCCTTTTTCTATTGTCACTCTCCCTTGCAGAGCTAGCAACCCTCATGATCTCTATCCTCTCTTTCTTCGGCCAGCCTCCTCTTTGCTCCCTCTAGTGACTGGACAACATCATCAACAACTCTTCATCTCCTGTTGGTCGTGCCGGTCAGCACCAGTAAATAGTGGCCCCTACTTCCAGCCTGTAGTCGTAGCCCCCATTAGCTTTTGTTTTCCCTTATTCCCGTCAGCTTCTCTCTCTGGCTACATCCACCGACCAACCTCCACTTCCAACCTGCCTCCGCCAGCCCAAACTAGCAGCCACCATACTAGCAGTTTCAACTAGCAGCGGTCCCCTCTAGTTCCTCCCATTGTGGCAGCAGAGGAGAGCTAGTAGTTGTCGACCATCAATAGTAGCCCCCACCATGGGCATTCAAGCCACACCTTATGAAGAAGAAGAAACCAAAAAGAACATATATGAGATCTGAAGAAAAAATTAAATTGATTTTTGTGTTTGCTGTTGGTTTTGTGTGTTGTGTTGTTTGTGTTTGCAGGTCACTGTGAAAGACCCTTACTGGCAGGAAAGTGAAGAGAAGAGGCAGATCCAGCCCCTGTCCTATTGTTTCACTAGTGGCAGCTCGTCGTTCCATGCGCCACTAGTGATGATGGCGAGTGAACTGACACGTCACCAGTGCCCCTGCGCTGTCACCCCTATTCCAGAACTGTTCCCGATGTCCTTATTTGTAATTTTTTATGTTTATGTGTTTATTCAAATTTTTATTGTTTTTTACTTATTATTTGTAAAATGTAATGAAAAAGAATGTGTGTGTTGTATTTTATTTATTCATTTATTTATGTTGTTTTGTTAAGGAAAAAAGGAATAGAAAGTGAATAAAAAAAAGTGTTTTACTTGCATACGACCAAAGCTTTTCAAAGAAACTACTCCAGATTTAATGACAAGTTTATTAAATCTTGAGAATTTGGTCTATATTGAAATAAATCATAAAATTAGTTCATGATGATTAATGGTTCAATTCAAATAGTAAATGTTGGTCCTACAAGTAGTCTAATATTTAAATATCTAGAAATGATCAAAGAAATTCCCATAGTTATTCTGAGCGGTGACCGATTTTTTTGAGTCAAAATATTTTTTTGACACATAAATTGCGGAAACTGCGTCCACTCATCTAGGATAGATGATCCTTTTAAGGCATTTAAATGAATTTTTTTTTTGGTATTTTATTTAGGGTCATGAGCTCATAATAAAATTTTAAAAAGCTAGATTTATTCACATTAATAAATACTACCCATCGAAATGTTGAAAATCACATCAAAATACACAATGCAGCTTACCTTAGGTAAGACGTACTAAGGGTGCTAATACCTTCTCTTTACACAACTAGTCCCCTACCCTTGAATTTCTGGTCAGACCAGTGCAACCAGGTTTTCCTAGCGACCTTCAACAACCTGGTGGTGACTCCTTAATACCATACGAGATAACCCTCTAGGGGATGCCGCACGGCGACATGCAACAACTACCATCATGTTGACTTGATTTGCTATAGTATACTAAAATTCTTTTTATGTTTATGCCCCCAACTTTGTTTTTGTAGATTAAAAGTGTTTGTTTTTTTGGCACTTGTCTCCTAGTGTAGGGTGTGATACTTGTCAGGGTTAATTATCAAGAAATAATTATTAAACTCAAATAGGGACTGCAAAGGATATTTGAGACTTTGTGAAGGCATATCAAAGATGGCCTCTCCTCATTTTAAAAACTTGGATCCAAGATCGATAAGGTTTGTTTTTCCATGCAAAATGATTTTTTATTTTTTGGATTATTTGTTTAGCTAAGAGCTTAGCTTTATTATATGGATTTTTATAGGTATGAGATCGCCCTTCAATGAAAACCTTTGAATTCCTAGAACTCATTTTTTAAACACCAGCACTCTCTCTTTTCCAAAAGTTTTTTGTTGAGGTCACTTTAATTGTACCCACACTTAGTACCCCGTTTTCATGAAGTTTAATTGGGCGTAGGGCCTGGATTTTCTTCGAATGTTATCCACCCCGTTTTAATCAATTGCATGAGCTTCTTCTTGAAAGCACCACAAGTGTGAATGCTATGCCTTGGAACACCTGAATGGTATTCGCAGGTGAGGTCGGGTTTGTACCAATAGGGGTAATGTGGCTGCAAAGGTGGCTGAGGTTTGGGAAATACCTACCTAATGTTGAATCATTTTTGATACATTTCATCGAAGGGCAATGGTAGCAAAGGTAGTTGTTCTTAGATGTTCTAGTAATTTCTTTGAGGGAAATTTTTAGCCTGACCCATAGCTCTTCGTGAGAGAGTCTCTACCTCAATGAGAGTTGAAAACCTAACAAAAAAAACTTTACACTACATTTTGAAAACCCCATTTTTAACTATTTGCGAGTGTACTTTGCAATGTAATTTTATACCACGATAACTAAAACAAAATAATTGTTAAATTATTTTGATATTTTAGCTAAATTCCAATTGATAATCATAAACCAATTATGATATCTAATTTTGTTATAAAACATGAGAAAGATGCAACATATATTTTTACAAAAAATATGCTTGGAAAAACATTGGAATGCAGCCAAATGCACGAAAAAAACATTTTTTTTTTATTTTTTTAAAATATTTTTTTTTGCAAATTTTGTATTTTTTGTATTTTTTTTAGTGGGCTGCTTGCCCAACCCTGATGTCAAGGTATAGGCCTCACCTACCACTACTGTTGGGTATTGGATGTTGAGGTGGTTCTTATGGTGGTAGTGACATTAGAAATGGTGGACTGTGGTGGTTGGGACGAGTGTTGGAAGTAGCTGGTGGGCTATGTTGTTGTCGCTGCTGCTGCTGCTGCTACTGTTGTGGTGCCAAAGCCGGAGAAGAAGAACTAAGCTTTCCAAAGGAGCTGCTGACATGGGGAGAAACCACTAGTGATGAGGGAGAAGCTGGTGCTCGCTAGGTGTTGATGCTGAAGGAGAGAGAGAGCTAGTTGCAACTAGTTTTAGAGAGAATTGTTGTCTCCTGAGACAGAGAGAGCTGCTAACGAAGGAAGGAGGGAGAGGGAGCTGCTGCTGTAATCGTTACTGTCTACCAATGAAGAGATGCTATTATCGGAGCTAGGGAAGATAATGTGGGTGTAACTGTTCGATCCCTTTCATTGTTTCCCCCTGTAAACGTTCCCCATGTTTTGTAAATTTTTCTACTCTTTACTGTCAAATTTATTTTCTCCCACAAACCTTTCTACCCTTTTGCTTCCCCTCTTCTTTGTCAATCGTGTATGGTTTATATAGGTAGGAAGCAACCCTTCAGTTGCCCATTGCGTGCAGCGATGGGCTGCTACCTCTGTATTGTTCAGGTGGCATGCTTGCATTGTTCAGGTAATTGAACAGTGCAGTCACGTCTGTGATGATTTTGGGAGATGGTGAAATTCTTATTTGGCCACTTAATCTGTAATTGTTCTAATTCCACCCCCAATTGGTTTTAAACTTTTAAATTTATGCAAATGTATCCCCATCAAAATTTCAACAGCAACCTTAGATTTATGTATCTTTTTTATTTTGGTCCTTGGTTTTTCATTTGTGTGATTTAACCCTCAATTGACATTAAACTCTCAGTTGTTTTCAATTTGACCCCTGATTTGAACCATTGGCTTGGAAAAATTCAATTTGGTCTCCGAATATTCCCATCTTCCCAATTGAACCTGATTTAAGCTCAAGAACTTATTTTTTCATCGATTAAGCCCTTAATAAAATTAATTTGACCAATTTAAAATATAATTAAGTCATTGCACTTAATTAAATCCTTTGATTGGACCCTAAATTAATTCTCAAACATAATTACACTTGAAATTGGTCAACAATTGAATCAAATCAACCCATAGAAATATAATTATGCCTTTTGACTTAATTTTTATACAGATTTACCAAATAATAAATTATTTTAGCCTTGAATCTGTATTTTCCTTTATTTTTGGAGACAAAAGAGATACGATCGGACTCTTAGAAACAACCAAAATTTCCACGTTGATTTTTCTACCATTACCAGCCCTTTTGTTTTATTTTTGGGTATATTTTGGGGACTAACCCAGAAATTAGGTTATGACATACGAACTCACTATAAAATATCTCATTTTATTTTAAATAATCAAATTATCCTCATTTGAAAACAAAAGGAAATGTTTTATTTTCATGCATATGGTTACATCCTAAAATTTTTAAGCATATTTTTACAATAAAAAAATGCATGTTTTAAAATGCAAAAAAACATAGTATCACTAGTTTAGGATTATCTGTTGAGGTTCGGTCAAATATCAAAAATCTTTCACCTATCATTTTTTTCATTTTGTTTATTAGAATTTAGTTGTATACTTTAATATTTGGGGATGTAGAACTATATTATACAGTATACACTTAGGTATTAAAAATATTTCACCTATCATTTTGTTCATTTTGTTCAAATATCCCTTGCAGTCCCTTGTTTAAAGCCTAATAAGCTTTTCTGGAGAATTAACCCTGATTAGGATCACACCCTATACTAAAAAGCAAATGCAAGTATCAAGAAGCACTTTAAATCTATGAAATAATCCTTAATGACTAGACACACTCATACAAAGTTGGGGTTAAAACATCAACAAGGTTTGAGCATATTATAACAAAACAAAAGAAAAAATGATGATAGAGATCAAAATCTAAGATGAAAAGTCCAAATAAAATGTTGTGGAACATGGCAAATCATTATGCAAATCAATTTTGAGGCACCAAAGCTTATAGACCAAATAGAGGTCTAAGAACAAGCTTTAATGATCCTTAGTCCTCAAACCCTTAAACATCTTTTGAGCCTAAAAATATCAATTTTCTTCATAACCAATAATAGAAGTCTACATTACATGTCTAATAAAAAAAATTTTTATATCAAAGGCAAACAATTTAGATTGATAAGAAATGTTTTTCCATTCAAAACAAGTCTCATGAACACTTCACTAGACTTGGTTTAAGCCCCTTTAAACCTCCAAAACATGAAACAAACATGACTTCACTAAAAAACAGTTCTTTTGGATATTTGTGAAAGCTTGACAATGGGGATTACTTGAATTCTTTTAGAACAATTTTGCTCTTAAACTAATATCAAAATACGTTTTGTAATCAGAATGACTTTGAATATCCAAAAATTCCTTATGGAATCAATCCTTGTAAATAACCAACCCTTTCATACATATCCTCTTTATAAAACTAAAAGCCCATAACATTTAAGGGAATGATAAGATTGATTTCATATATGTGTACTTAGTTTTATTTATCTTTATACTTCTCAATTTTTTTAAGTATATGTTATATTTTTCATATTCTTCGTAGAAAATCTTCTTTATAATCTTCATATGACATATCCTCCAAAACAATACTTAAATGGAAAGTTTGTCTTTTTATCAGATAACTTCATCCTCAAGCCCGAGGTTTCAATTTTTAATAGTAGCACCTTCGTTGACTTCAGCTTTGCTAATGACAAAACTAGCTTCGTTCTCTTTCTAAGAAGATAGACAATGATAAACATAACTAAAAGTTTTTAAGTAGGAGGCATTTGGATGCAGTATAAAAGGTTGACATATCAAGAGGTCAAGATCACATGTTGTGCCTTGAGTAAGTAAAATTGAGAAGCCATAAAATCCTATTATAAAAATCCAACTCCAAATTGAGAAGCCCACAAAAAAAAAATGTGACCTATATTTATCAGTTAAGTATACATGCATCATAACTTACTGCACTTGAATCATTGGTGAGAATTTAAGAAAGAATTTTTAATGGGCTTATTGTTTACAAGCCCTCTTGCATCCTTTTTTAGTGCTCCATCAAGCCCTCACCTCTCTCATTCTTTGAGTGCCTGTTTGAGCCCTCATCTTTTTATTGTTTTATGTTTTCCTATAAGCTCAACTATCAACTCAGATAGTATGTTTTTCAGTCTTATTTCTTTTTTTGTTTGAGTACATTTTCCAGCCCTCAACCATCAACTTAGATAGTGTATTTTCTAATCCTATCTTTCTCCTTGTTGAAGAGCATTTTACAGGCCTCAACCATCAACTCAAATAGTGTGCTTTCCAACCCTATCTCTCTCTTTTTCTCTTAAGTGTGTTTTTCAACCATCAATCATTAACTCAGATAATGCACCTTTCAGTCTTATCTCTCCTTCTTATATGAGTTCCTTTTCATAACTCAACCATTATCTCAAATAGTATGCTTTTCAGGCTTATCTCTCCTTCTTATATGAGTGCCTATTCATAACTCAATCATCATCTCAAATAGTGTGTTTTTCTACCTTATCTATGCATCATTCCTTGAGTGCACCTATAAGCTCTCAACTATCAACCTAAATAATGCATTTTCTAGCCCTATTTATCATTCATCTTCTTTGAGCATGCTTTATAGCTCTTAAACATCAACTTAGATAGTGTATTTTCCAGTCATATCTCTCTTCTTCTATTTTAAGTGTGTTTTTTAACCCTTAATCATTAATTTAGATAGTGTATTTTCTAGCTCTATCTCTCTCCTCTTTTGAAAGTATTTCTTAGCCCTCAATCAATATCCTAAACAGTGTGTTTTCTATCCTTATCTCTCATTCCATGAAATTTGCATCATTATTTATTGTTTCCACCTTGGTAGGTCACCCATAACAATGAGACTATCTTCATTACTTTTGTCGCGACGGCAATTTTTCGTGCTTCGTGCCCCGCCTCCCCCGCGATTTGGGGGGACAACGGCACGCAGTAAAAATAGGGGGTTTCTTTTATAGTCATAAAAATTACGACTATAAATATCAGGAGTCACCACCTAGTGTTAAGGTTACTAGGAACTTAGTGGTCTATGAGAGTCTTGGGTAAGGGGACTTGTTGTGCAAGGGGAAGACGTATCACCCCTAATACACCCTACCTAAGGCAAGCTGCATTGTTGTTTGATTGTTTTTTCCTAAATCATTTTTACTGGTCTTTTCTCAATGTTTGACGTAGATTTCTCTTCGGAAAAATATCTACATCATTGCAAGTTACAATACTAACCACCAAAATAAATTTCACAATACATTTTGAAAATCAAGATTAACTATCTATGATTGTACTTTACAGTATAATTTTACATCGCGATAGATAAAACAAAATGGTTGTTAAATTATTTTTGATATTTTGGCCGAATGCCAACGGATAATCGTAAACTGGTTACGATATCCAATTTTCACTTTTAAAACATGGAAAAGATGCAGCATATATTTTTTGCGAAAAATACAATGGGAAAAACTTTGGGATCTGGCCGTATGCACAAAAACACATTATTTCTTTTTTTTTTTGTTTTCTTTTTTTGAAATATTTTTTTATGTTTTTTTTTGTGTTATTTTTTATGCACACACACACCCATTCTCTTTTTCATTATATATTTTTTTTGGTACATTTTACAATTACATAACATTTACAAAAAAAAATAAATAAACATAACAACAAATTAAATACAAATACAACACTCAAAATCACAAAAACACCACTTCATCAACATTATTGGAAGTTGAAACCCCGCAGGAGCAGTGGTGACAGGTGGAGCAGGCAGAAATAGTGGTGGCGCGTGGTTACACGCGCCTCCGCCACCTTGCCAAAATGACAGGGGGGAGATCGGCCTCTCCCCTTCCTGTTCTCGCCAGCAGTGATGCTCCTAGACCTGCAAAACAGACAGGAAAACACAACACACAAACACAAAGGCAGTTGGGGTTTTCTTTAACAGATTTTAGATCTGTTCGTTTCCCTTCAGATCTCGGGTTCTTCACTTTTTCTTTTCAAATGGTGGCTGTATGATGGCCGATATGTTTGCTAGTGATCGGGTTGCTTTAGTGGCCAACGGGAAGGAGAAGAAGCTGAAGTGAGAGTTGATGAGGGCTACGACCATGGCTACCGAAGGGGAAAGTGAAGGGAGGCTGGCCGAGAGCGAGGTCCACCGTGAGGTAGTGAAATCGTGAGGTGGCCGTGGAGTGGGTGATGGTTGTTTATGAAGGTTTTGTGGGTGAAGATAGGAGAAACTGTCGGAGTAGGGGAGCTGGCCACCGACGGCAAGGGAGAAAAGAGAGGGAAACCGCAGGGAGAAGAGAGGTTTGGAGGGGGAGGCCTGCTTTCCATGGCTAATCGGGGACTGGCCACCGAAAGGGAGCAAAATGGCCTCAATTATAGGGGCTGCAGCTGCAGGTGGTTGTAGAGAGGAGGTTGACCAGAGTAATGAACGGCATGGCCGGAAATAGTGAGGGAGAGAGTAAAAATAAAATAAAAGGGGAAAGGTGGGGGGGTTGCAGCCGCCTCTAGGGGCTGGCGGCTGCAGCCCCAAAATCAAAAGAGATTAGGGATTTTAGGTTTTGTTTATTTTTCTTCTTTTTTTTATTTCGGATCCTCTCCCCATGTTCTTTAATTTTTCAGCCTTTTTTCTTCTCCCTCCACTTTCTTTGTTTTGCTTCCGTTTATTTATAGATGAAAGCGGCATGGTGGAGGCATGGGAGAGGCATGGGCTGGTATGGTTGGGAGGCATGGGCTGTGGCAACTTTTTTTTTTTTTGAAATAAATAGGTTGTGATAAAAAAAAGTTTTTTAATTGGAAAAATCAGTAAGCAATATTTTTATCTTTAATTTTGGCTTCCGATTTCACCAAAAAAGTTTCGTCACTGAAAATTCTAATCATCTCAATTTAACCCACATTAAGTTTCCAAACATAATTTCTCACCAATTAAGCCCTCAATAAAATTAATTTGACCCATTTAAAGTATAATTAAGCCCTTGCGCTTAATTAAATCCTTCAATTGGGCTCTCAATTAATTCCGAAACATAATTACACTTTAAAAGTTGGCCGACGATTAAATCGAATTGGCCTATAAAAATATAATTATGTCTTTTGACTCAACTTTTATGCAGATTTATCCAAGATTAAATTATTTTGGCCTTCAATTTGCGTTTTCTTTCATTTCTGTGCAAAAAAAAGAAGTACGACCGGGCTTCCGAAAACATCCAAAATTTCCACATTAATTTTTCTACCGACACCAACCCCTTTTATTTTATTTTTGTTAGTTTTTGGTATATTTTTGGGAATCACCCAAAAATTGGGTGATGACAACTTTCACCTTAGTAGGTCACCCATAACAATAAGACCATCTTCATCCTTTTCACCTAGGTAGGTCATCAATTATAGTGAGACCATCTTTGTTATTCACATCTTCACATCTCTTGGATAGGTCACCCATAATAATGAGATCATCTTTATAATTTTCATCTTTATACTTTACATCTCGGTAGTTCATCCATTACAATAACATCATTTTCATCTTCATACAATCTCTTGGGTAGGTCACCCATTGTTGCTACCCAAATTTTGACCCACTTATTTTTATGTTTCGAAAAAAAAAAGACAAAAATATAAAAAAGAGGAAAATCCAAAAATATCTTGTTACGGGGGCAAAATTGAATAAATTGAGAGTTCAACAGTCGATTAAGGATTAAATCGCTAAAATCAGGAACCAAGGACCAGAATAAAAAGATCACGCAAAGCTAAGGTTGAGATTAAATTTTTGATAGGATATAATTGCATAAAATCACAAGATTAAATCCAATTGGATGCAATTAAAGAAATTATAAAGGACCAACTCATATTTTTTTACCTTCTTAAAAATTTTGAAATCTGCATTTAAAAGAACTTTACTGTTCCGGCATGCATGGCATTCAAAAATTCTCAGGCGCGAGATCACGGCAAAATAGATCAAATTTCCTTCCTATTCAGTCGTGATTTTCTTCCCGTTTCATCTCCATCACAGCAAGGCAGATCAGAATTTTATTCCATTTTTTCTAAATCAACCGTGATCTTCCCAAATTTATCTCCATCAAAATCAATTTCCTGATTCTCCTCTGATTTCTCTCGATTTGATTAAATTTCCATAACACCACATAGCGACCTAATGGTGGGATCATCTCTGCTATAAATAGCAGTGCACAGTGAAGAAGAAGGACGACAAAAAGAAGAGAGAAAACAGACATAGAAAGATAACGATTTGCAGAGCCATTTACATAAAATTTTCGAGTTAATCTTTTTCTCTCCCGCCTCAGGCTTCAGCCCTCTGCCTTTCGCATTTTCTCTCATTTTCGTTCGTCCATTCTCTCTCTAAAAAAAAAACTCTGCTCTCTCTCTCTCTCTCACTCTCGATGCAGCACTCCAGCCACCAACTCCGGCCACCATCTTCAGCCACCAAGAGTTGCTTTATCATCACCATATACCACCCCTCAACCCCAACAACTCACCCTCACTCTCCGGTGACAAATCAAGCGTATTCACAGCCGCTGCGATGTTAGCTCCAGCAGCTTTGAGAGCTTCCTCCGGCCACCACAGGTCACCGTTGACGACACCACCACGACAGGAATCATCACCTCGACCTCCTCTACTCAAAGGTATTAGCAAGTACAAGTTTCGTCACACTTGAAAAAGGGCACTGTTCATCACCTTCTTCCTCTGGTTACCCGCATGCAGCGAGACGCAATTTGCGTCCCGCTGTTCATGCGGGCCAAAGCCTAAGGGAACCGGGCCGGGCCTTGTGCCCGGTCTGGGCTGGAGGCCCAAACCAGATAGGTCTGGTTGCTAGCCATCTGGCTAGCAGCCCAGCCTTGGGGACAAGGTGGGCTGACAGCCAGCCCATCGAAAAAGAGAAAATATAAAAAAAATAAAAATAAAAATTTTCCAAAAAATATTTTTATTAAAGAAAAAATGTGTTGTTTTCTTGCATACGGCCAATACACTAGCATATTTTAAAAATTGTTTTTCTTTTAACAAATATATATTATCTTGGGTTTTGAAGAAAAAATGAGTTTTAGCATGGATTTCGCAAAGAAAAAAAAGTCATTTCTTTCATTTTGAGATTTTACAACATGTTTGTAATATCCAAAGGGTATTGGCCAATATTTCAAAAAATATAAAATCTTATTTTTTGGGGAATTTATTATTCACCGTCGGTATTTGGATAAATAAATCTTAAAGGGGTTAATATCCAAAATATTCGACGGGAATGATATGCTATTATTTACTGATGGTATTTGGGTAAATAAATCCTAAGGGGTTAATATCCAAAATATTCGACGGGAATGATATGCTATTATTCACTGTCGGTATTTGGATAAATAAATCCTAAAGAGGTTAATATCCAAAATATTCGGCGGGAATGATACGCTATTATTCACTGTCGGTGTTTGGATAAATAAATTCTAAAGGGGTTAATATCCAAAATATTCGGCGGGAATAATATGATATTATTCACTATCGGTGTTTGGATAATTAAATCCTAAGGGGTTAATATCCAAAATATTCGGCGGAGTAATATCCCATTTGCCATTTAATTAACATATGTTTTGAGTCATAACATATCATAAGCAAACCAAACGTCAAGCAGCTTACCTTAGGTAGGGCGTACTAGGGGTGCTAAAACCTTCCCTTTACGCAACCAGTCCCTTACCCTAGAATCTCTGAAAGACCATTTTTAGGTTTCCTAGTAACCATAATACTAGGTGGCGACTCCCTTTTTACGAAAATAAAAATTAGACCCCACACATGAATTCCCCCGCGCACAGGGGAACGTCGCCACGACGCCGCAAACCAAATCGTTTTTGGGGTGCGACAGAATGGCGACTCCACTGGGGACTTTGGGACTAGGCTTGATAATGTTGTTTGTTTTTGATATGTTATTGTTTTTTTCATATTGCTTTGGATGGTTTACATTTTTAGAAGCTTTAGCATGCATCTTTACATCCTGTCATCATAATATGCCTTGTCATGCATCACTTTTATTATTTTGAGAGCACACACTAAACTTTAAGCTAAGTGGGGGACTAGCAGCTTACCTATGACTTAAGTCAAGGTTGAAGTTTGTGTAAACCCCAACTCTTTGCTGAGTGTTTAGATTGGTAGTGATTGGTATACGTGCCATCCCACTATCTGCTAAACCCCCATATCGCCTTTATGAGGGTGATCACTGGGACAGTAAGAGACCCTCTTTAGAGACCAAGTAGTAAACTTACCCTATGTCTCACGTAAAGAACTAGAACCTATCGTTAGGGTGTATGCTCCATAATATCTTCTGCATATAAAGAAAAAGGTCTAAATAGCATTTTGACTTACAGGTCTTGTGAACAAAATGGCCACCACTACTAAACTTTCCATCATGGAATATGGGAGAAGTTCTGAATTGTCACAATTGACTGAAGGAGACTGCCTTAAAAGCGATGCTATGAGGCTATCACCAATCAAGAATCTGGATTGTATTATAAATGAGGTGAATAAGTTAACGACCCATTTTCAGGATGTGGATAAGGAAATATTTTTTAGAAAGTATGGACGCCTGATGGAGATTGTGAAGGTAGAAGTTTTAAGCCCAGCGGTGCGAGCTCTAGTTCATTTTTAGGATCCTAACTACCATTGTTTTTCTTTTGGGAACATAGACCTATCTCCTACTATGTAGGAGTACGGAATGTTGACTGAATTTCCGAATGATTTGTACAGAATTTATTTCCCTTTGAGATATGACAAAATCATCCCTGAACTGTCGAAGCTGCTCAGGATCCCCAGTTTGGAAAGGTTTTTAGAGAAGAAGGCTACTGGTCTGAAATGGAAAACGCTGGAGTTTGAACTAGAACAGAGGTCCGGATCAGAGAAAGAGAGATTGATTGCCTTAGGCATATTTGGCCTTGTGTTGTTCCCAAGTCGGACAGGTATAATAAGCTTGGAAGTTACTGCTGCTTATGTGGAATATGAGAATACAAAAATCAACCCCATGGCTTCTATTTTGGCTGAAACCATCATAACACTTAACCATTGTAGAAGAGCCGAGAAAGGAGCAATGAGATGTTGCACGCAGTTGCTATATATTTGGATGGTTAGCCATATTAAAACAAAAAAGCCTGTTTTTAATAATTTTTGGTGGTTCAACCAAAAACCATTGAGGATAGTGGAGGAAGAAGAATGGGGAGATCTAGACAACCAAGGTTCGGTGGAAAAACTAAAAGTTTTACCCAGTAGTGTTTTCAAATGGAGAGCTCCTTGGGTCAAAACAGTGGATGTCCTAATGAGTTGCGGGCAAAGATGCTGGGTTCCATTGGTAGGGATTACCGGTTACGTGAGTTATGCTCCCGCCCTTGTGGTAAGGCAGCATGGGGGCATGCAATTTGTTTCGAGGACCATGGAAATTGCTCAGTTCTTTGGTTGGTTTAAGGATCTCGTTTCACGAGAGGTCTTGCAGATCATCAGACAAGATTGGAGGCATCTCGTCTTGGTGGAAATAAAAGGTATTGGAGATCCAAGTGCAAGTGAAGGATATGCAAGATGGAGAGACTTAGCTGCTTCAACCGTGATTAACAAAGAAGTCAAGCCCTCTCAAATTGAGAAAAACCTATTAAGAGGAAAAGGTTTGGCAATGAAGAGGAATTGAGAAGACAGATAGAAAAACTCCAGATAGAATTAAGCAAAAACAGAAAAGACAAGGCAACATTGGAAGAAATGGTATCGGAGGGCGATAAGAAGAGAGCATTTTTAGATGAGCAAATACAGTCTAAAGATGTGAGAATAACCAAGCTTGAGTTAAAGTTGGGTGAGGAGAAGAATGTTAGGTTGGGAATGGAGAAAGAATTAACGGAGAAGAGTTTGAAGTGGATGCAAAGTCGCTCCGAGCTCAGCGCATTGAAGACTGAACATAATGAATGCCAAGAGAGCATAGAATATTACCAAGAGAAATTTGCAGAGGTCCAGTGTGAGTTGATGGATAGAATTGAGAAGTATGAAGAATTGCACAAGAGGTATGTAATGTCAGAAAGTCGTTCGACGGGGTTCGAGAAAGATGAAGCCATTGAAGCAGAGTTAGCAGAGGAGATAAAAACTCTGAAAACAAAGCTCGATAAGGAGAGAGAAAAGGTGAAGCATCTGGATGAGAAACTAGTAGTAATGGAAAAACATAAGGATCAAATTGATACCAACAATACTTCGTTAAACAAAACCAATATGTTGCTTATAGAGAAGATGACCAAGATGGATGAACAAATGGATAAAGCTGTTGGGCATGCTCGGGTCATTAGAATCAATGCACGAAATGTTGGAAGAAATATCATTCGCTACCGCCGAAGTCTAGCTGAGACCGACACCTTTTTGGAGAATATCGAGAATCATTGTTTTGCCTTCCTACCTTTGGCCGAAGAGAAGTAGATTAATTTTTTTTCTCTCTCCATGTTTTCAAAATTGTAGTAACTTATCAAGCATTAATGAAAAGGGCGTTGACCCATCTCTTTTACAAAATCTGCTTCTTGGTGAATATGACTCAAGCATCGACTCGAAAGGCAATACTCATAGCAAAGAAATGTGACCAGAAACTCTATGTTCATAAAGTGGTGGCTATCAATCGTTCACAAGGGAAATGCATACATACCCATTATACAAAGCATTTTTATCATAATCATAGATTATATTATGCACTCTCATGCATTTGTGCACGCATCGTCGACCGAGAAACATTTGGGACCCACAACACCTGGAAGAAAAGATGAAGAACTGTCGTAATTAACCATCCATGCTCTGGAGGAAGTTACTGCCCGTACATATATTTGGAAGCTAGCCGAGGGAGAGAAGTTCTAGAATTGGGAGATCTAGGATGCTCCATTGGTTTTCAAAATAAACCCTGAAAGCAGGACTTCCACAACAACACCTGCACTTCACACTGAGAATTAATGACCAGATTTTAAAGAATATATAATATGTTGTAGAAGAAGAAGAAAGGGATGCAAACCGCATTAAGGAATTCACAGAACAACATGGATAGGTGTGGAAACCCGTTAAGGAGGAACTTTAAACCATAAATGTGGGTAATGAAGAAAGCCATGGAGAACTCAGATAAGAACTCTGATCACACAGAAAGGAAAGACTCAACTACACTACTTAGAGATTATATAGATGTTTTTGCTTGGTGTTATGAGGATATGCATGGATTGGGTATCATAGTATACAGGGTACCGCTGAAAGAAGGATGCAAGTCGATTAAGAAAAATGATATAATCAAATAAAAATGGCACAAGAAGATGAGGAGAAGACAACCTTTGTGACACCATGAGGAACCTTCTGTTATAAAGCCATGCCATTTGGGTCAAAGTATGTGGAGACCACTTAACAAAGGGCTATGTTGACTTTATTTCACGATATGATTGAAGTATAGATGGATGACAAGGTTGCTAAATCTGAAGAAGAAGAGAATCACGTCCAGATATTGAAGAAATTGTTTGAAAGGTTAAGTTTGAGGCTTGACCCTGTGAAAGGTTCATTCAGGTTGAAATCTGGGAAGTTGTTAGGATTTATGGTGAGTGACAAGGAGATAGAAGAGGATCCTAAAAAGTAAAGGCTATTCAAGCCATGCCAATTCCCAAAAAAAAATGCACCCAGAGATTTACCAGTTTCCCTCCTTGCACTTTTATGATAGCAAGTTGATAAACGGAGAGCAAATGTCAAACAAATTAGAATCGTTTCATGAGATTGAGGTTCTTGGCCCTTATTTATTCTATGACATTATGGACGGCCAGGAGCTTTGCAGTAAAAAAATTTTTTTGGTGCATCGTCTTTTATAATGAACGTGAGGCTGAAAGCTGCAGTTGAGCTGCTATAATTTTTCAAAAGGAGGTACTCATCCGAGTTTGTTGGTGGTAGAATTGGCATCATAACTCCATATAAGTGCCAGCTCTCACTTCTGCGCTCTCGTTTCTCTAGTTCAATTGGACCATCTTTTGTTGCTGATATGGAGTTCAATACTGTTGATGGCTTTCAGGGCTGAGAGGTTGATATACTGATACTTTCCACTGTTAGAGTAGTTGATTCAAATTCGTCTATGAATGGATTGAGCTCCAGCAGTATTGGGTTTGTCGCTGATGTAAGACGGATGAATGTTGCCCTGACAAGAGCCAAGCTCTGCTTTGGATTTTGGGTGATGCAAGGACCTTGCAGACAAACCAGAACTAGGCAGATCTAGTAAAGGATGCTAAAGAGAGGAATTTGGTCATCTCAGTGAAACCACCATATGAATCCTTGTTTGAAATAGCTCCTAGGGATGCTTGCAAGAGAGAAAGTATTAATAATCATTCAAGACTGTCTAGGCATGCTGAAAATTCTAGAAGCAGTGGCAAACTAGGCAAACAAAATGAGCAGAAAGCGCACAGGGATAAAAAAATCTATTCGTTCTGTGACCCAATGCCATTGTACTGTTGCTGGAGACGGTAAGGATTTTTATATCCAAAGTAGCAAAAAAAAAGCCAGAGAGGAACATGATCTTCCAGGGAAAATGGATGTCAAGTCTGTAATTCCAGGGGAATCTGTTACTGGTGATGAAAGCAAGGGAAAAGAAAGAAGTGAGAAGAAACTTGGCTCCAGTAAGAAGAAAGATAAATGTGCAAATTCAAAGAGTTCTAGGGAGCATTCTGAGCATGAACTGGGTGATGGCCACAAAAATCTCAAATTGAGCAGAGGAACAAAGAAATCTATTGAAGGTAAGAGAAGCTAGAAGAATTTAGAGAGTTCTACATCTTCAGATGAAGGCAGCCTCAAAAGCAAGGAGGTCAATGATGGTAAAGATCCTAATCTTGTAGGTGCTTGTTTAGATATGATTACAAAGAGGAAACAACAACGTGAAGACTGTTAAGGCCATCTAAACTCATCCTTCAAGAAGTAAGAACCATCAACGAAACCTATGACTTCCAAAAGGCCTCCTCCAACCTCTGTTGTAAGTGGTGGAATCAGACCTCCCAAGATAAGAAAAGGTCTGCAGTAGCCTCAAAAAGGTTTATTGCAAAATCAGATCCATCAGCACCACAGTAAAAGTGAAATTTTGTGTGATCCCAGTATGGTATGAAGTCGGATTCTGTTTTTGAGATTTTAGCGGAGCCTATTTTATCATCCCTGAAAGTTTATGAAAAAAAGGCCAGCTTGATTTTGAATATCAAGGTAAACCATGGATTGGATAAGTTTGGTTTACGTGTGGTGGTTATAGACCCCCAAGGTAATACAGCATTGGTTTTGAAAATACAGAAAAGCTACTAGTGTGACTGATCATTGTCGATAAGATCGAATTTTTGGTTCAACACTGCATATGCTTGCCAATTATATTTTGCGGGCAAGTTTTGTCTAGAAAATCTAGACCACGGTGCCTCTCGGGTGGACCTTGTTCTGGGCGACCAAAACCCTGCTGAGTATGAAGCCTGTATTCTTGGTTTAGAAGCTGCATTAGGGTTAAACATAAAAATAGATATGTATGGAGACTCAACGCTAATTATTTGTCAAGAAAAAGGAGAATGACAAACCAAAGAAAAGAAATACCTTACTAAGAAATCCTGTCTAAACAAGCTGGAGAATTTGAGGAAATAGAGTTCAACCATTTAGGAAGGGAAGGGAATCAGTTTGTCGATACTTTGGCCACACTAGCTTCTATGGCTAGAGTAGACTCGGGACAAAACTTACAGCCGATACACATTGATATCAGAAGACAAACCAGCTCATTGCTGCTCAGTTGAAGGAGAAATAGATGGAAACCCTTGGTACTACGATATCAAGAATTTCATCCAAAACTAAGCTTATCCCCTGGGGGCATCCAAAAAGAGAAGAAAACCTTGAGGAGGTTAACGATGGATTTTTACCTTGATGGGGAGGTTTTGTATAAAAGGTCATCTGACGATACTTTGTTGAGATGCCTAGATGGAGTTGAAGCCAGAAACGCGTTGCGAGAAGTCCATGAAGGGATCCGCTCAACCCATACTAATAGGCATATGATGAACTGGTTATTTTTGGAGGACATTAGAGAAGGATCGCATTGACTAGGTCCGCAAGTGTCATAAGTATCAAGTCCGTGGTGACAAAATGGATGCCCCTCCGGCTCCTATGTCTAACTTGATATCTCCGTGGTCTTTTGCAATGTGGGGAATTGATGTGATTGGGTATATCAACCAAAAGCCAACAACGATCACAGGTTTATTCTCGTGGCTATCGACTACTTCACAAGATGGGTAGAAGCTGAGTCATTTGCTCATGTAACGCAAAAGGTGTTGAAGAAATTTGTTTGATATGTCGATACGGACCACTAGAAAAGATCATAACTGGTAATGCTTAGAACTTCAATGGAAGAATAATAATAGAACTCTGCGCTAAATGGAAAATCAAGCAACCCCACACTTGGGGGCATGGTTAGATTTGGATAAAAGCAAAGATCGTCGTAGATAGCCCATAATAAGCAGAGGCGCTTGCGTTTGAGTGGTTGAATGACTTATGACAAATTTGAATGAGCCATCCAATCAGAGAAGCCTGCAAAGCTTTGGAGATTAGGCAAAGACATCCTGTTGATAATGGAGCATCAGAGAAAGGGGCCTATGCTGCTAAAGAGAATCTCAGGTCAACAAAATCACGGAAGATAAATTGAAGATCGATGTTGCTTCGTTCCTCGAGCCGGGTGGGTCACCCAAGAAAATGAGACCACGCTAGCTGGGAGGGTCGCCCAGAAAAATGAGACCACGCTATCTGGGTCGGTCACCCAGAAAAATGAGACCTTTCTAAACCGGGTAGGTCACCCAGAAAAATGAGACCCTTCTAACTTGGGTAGGTCACCCAGAAAAATGAGACCCTTCTAACTGCTAACGTGGGTAGGTCACCAAGAAAAATGAGACCCTTCTAACTGCTAACCCAGGTAGGTCACCCAGAAAAATGAGACCCTTTTTATTGCTAACCCGGGTAGGTCACCCAGAAAAATGAGACCCTTCTAACGTGGGTAGGTTACCCAGAAAAATGAGACCCTTTTAACTGCTAACCCGGGTAGGTCACCCAGAAAAATGAGACCCTTCTAACCGCTAACCCGGGTAGGTCACCCAGAAAAATGAGACCCTTCTAAAGTAGAAATATATATAGATAATTCTAACGTACTATAATTTCTACTTGGTATAAATTATAAGGAAGGAAAGCAAGGGCATGAACAAACAATGAAAGAATATACGAAATATATTTATTGTATGTAGATGTTTGGTATGAATTAAAAAATATATATATATGTTATATATATATATATATATATAACATAATTGATTGATATGATTGGAAGGCTCTGCACATCAACGCATAAATATCTAATTTATTTAGGGAAATAAATTGAATATTCGGTAAAGCACATAATAATTCGTTTTTCTTCAACGTATTATTTTTCTAATTCTAAAGTTATAAAAGATCACAGCTACAATGCAAACATAAAATCATATTCTTTAATCTCAAGATTACAGGTTAAATACTTTTTAAAAAATTAAAAATTGTTTGTTGTTCCTATTAAAACGTTAGTAATAATATATAAAAGCATTATTAATTGATTTAATTATTTTTCATTGGTGAAATATTCGTTATAGATTCTCTGAAAGTTAAGAAAAAATAAATCAACTTGTTGTATTTCATTTGAATCTGAGTATGCATGTCAAATAAATATTTTGAAAATATAAGCTATTTTAAATGTTTCTATAAATATTTTAAATAACAAAACAATTATTTTTGTTTTTTTTTAATATCAAGTGATAGAGCATACAATTTTAACAACATATAAGTTTAAACTAGAGTATAACATATAAATTTATGTACTAAATTATTTTGATAGAGCATACTAGGTATTTTATCGAAATTTAAAAGATATCCTGAAAAAACAGCTATAATAGAATGCATAATTTATTTGATACATTGAACTTAGAGTTTAAACATATAAGTTTATGTACCAAATTATTCCTTTTCCTAAAAACCTAAAAAATGATAAACCTAATTCAACAAATAAATCTCAATTATTTGACAAACCATCTAAGAAACTAAAATTTCAACTAGGGACCAATATGGAATTTCCTCATATTTTAAGGGTTAAATTGTATTTTACCAAATTGAAGGACCAAACTGAAAATTTTTAAATTCATATACTTCATCCTCATTTTCCCATAACCTCGAATTATGCTCCAGGGAAAAAATTATAATGTTTTCAAAGTTCAAGGATTAAATCATAATTTCTAAATTAAAAGGCCAAACTGAAATTTTTTTATTATCTTCAACCTTAAGACCATAATGTTCATATTTCCTGTAAGGTTTTTTTTTTTTTACAATTTCTCAATATTCTTACTCATAATTTTTTTTTGTTTTTGTTAGAAAACATCGAGTCAATAGCATCCCTATTTCTTAATCAAATCTTGTTTTTCTATGTACAATTAATTATTATTATTATTCATATTTTAATTAAACAAATTATGATAAAAGTAAGAAACAAAAGTTTTTAGACAAAAAAAAAATCAGCTTTCTTACTATCTAAATAAAGATTTGCTTGTATAGAGAGAATCTTCTCAGTCTATTGATTTCTCAGTGAAATTGTTTGTTTTAAACAAAGTATTAATTACTCAGCACTTGTTCAAAACAATCCGAAATCGGAAACTTCGGCCACCCATTTCTCATCCAGCAAGATAATTGTTGTCTTCACATCACGATGAATGACAGTGTGCTTTGCACCTGTGTGAAGGTAATGCAACCGACGGGCAGATAACCCGTGGTTAATTATACAGATATGCCTTGGTTAATTATACACTAAAGTATCAAAAAACAGGGCTAATTCGCGTGTTTAAACGATAGGGACTAAATATTACACCAAAACCAAGTAATGCGTGTGCTTGGTTCTCTCTCTACTCTGCTTCAAACCTACCGATACTCTGACCTCTCCCCTCAAAACTCAAATTTCAGAGGTTACAGATGGATGCTCAAACTATCGAGTATGAGTCCAATTCAAACTTGATTCTCTAGGATTCGGAGAGGAGAGGAAATCATTGTATCATACTTGGAACTGGAGGCTGCTCAGTCTCAATTCTTTTATTCTCACAAGTTAGGGTTTGCATTTTGAACTCTAGTTAGGGTTTCAATCTTGTTTACTAAAGCTGAATCTTTCATTTTCTTGTTTATATGCGAGGTCAAGTGTGTCTAGTCCAGCTCTTAAGTAATTCAGAAACATGTAGACTCTTGATGGGAAGAAAGCTTGAACAATTAATGTGTTGCTAGGCATTATTGTTTGATTCTTGTTTGAGCTTGGAAATGCCAGTAGGTTTGTGATAATTTTCAAATAAGTGAGTATCCAAAAAAAACACAATAACCTGTCGCACCCCGAAAAATGAGGGTGTGGCATTCGACGACCCGCCCCGTGAGCGGGGAAATTCATGTGAGGGTCTTATCTTTATTTTTGGAAAAGGGAGTCGCCACCAAGTATTATGGTTACTAGGAAACCTAAAACTGGTCTTTCAGAGATTCTAAGGTAAGGGACTGGTTGTGTAAAGAGAAGTTTTTAGCACTCCTAATACGCCCTACCTAAGGTAAGCTGCTTGACGTTTTGGTTTGTTTATGATTTATTATGGTTTTGATCATTCAAAAAATATGTTGGTTAAATGGTGATGGTGTATTATCTCCACTGAATATTTTGGGATATTAACCCCTTAGGATTTATTTATTCAAACACTGATAGTGAATAATAGAAAATTATCCCCACCATATATTTTGGATATTGACCCTTTAGGATTTATTTATCCAAATATCAACAATGAATAATATGAATAACCAAAAATAATATTTTGATATTTTTGGAATATTGGCCAATATCCTTTGGACTTTTACAAATATGTTGTATAATCCCAAAATACGAGAAATGATTTTTCTTTGCTAAATCCATGCTAAAATATATTTTTTCTTCAAATTCCAAGATAATATATATTTTTTGAAATAAAAAGATTTTTTTTAAAATATGCTAGTGTATTGGCCGTATGCATAAAATCATAATTTTTATTTTTTTTTTGCAAATTTTATCTTTTTTTTTATTTTTATCTTTGTATTTTCATTTTTCTTTTTCTTTTTATTTTTCTTTGGGGCGGGCTGGCTTATGGGCTGGGCTTAGGCCCTGTATTCACGGGCTGGGCCTCCAGTCCAAACGGGCTGGAAGCCCATCCTTCTCTCGGGCTGGAAGCCCGTCTCATATAGTGGTCGGGCCGGGCACCAAACTGGCCCGACCCGACCTGTTACTATTCACAGAACAGTAAAATCAGGGTGCATGTAGGGATGATGAATAGTTAAATGGGAAATTTTCAAGTGTGACGAATGGCTTACCTATTAACACCTTTGTGTAGAAGACGTTGAGGTGGTTCTTTTGGTCGTGGTTTCGTCGGAAATAGTGGCCTGTGGTGGCCGGAAATAGGGTCGGAAGGTGACGTGCTGTTGGCTGTCGTCGGGGTTGTTCTACCTTTGCTTCGCCGGAGAAGGTGGCTGAGGTGCTGGACTTGATGACGGAGACGAAGGGGATGCCAAGGTGGTGCTGAGGGGGATGTGGGTGGTCAACAGTGATGATGGTTGATCGGCCGAGAGGGAGAGAGAGAGAGCTTCGGGTTTGTGATTTTTCTTAGAGAGAGAAGAGAAAAAAAATGAAGGCAGAAAGGGAGAGTGAAGGGGAACAGACGCGAGGGAAAGGAAGATTCAAAAATTTACGTGAAATTTTCCCTGTTTTCTTTCAGTTTTCTGCTCTTTTTTCTTCGTTTTCAAAAAACACCTCCCCTGCTTCCTTCAAGTTTGCCATTTATATAGCCATCCCAGAGGTTACTGTTGCAAGCAATGGTGAGCTACCTCCTGCGGTAGCAGGCTAGCCGGCGGCGAGCAGGGTGGCTGGTCGGCAGCTGGGGCAGCAAACTTGTTGGTAGCGAGCGCAGGGGCTTTTCAGTCGGTGCAGGTGGAAAATAGGGATGCTTTAGGGGTGAAAGTGCAGTTAAGTCCTTCGATTTGTATTTGCTCTTATTGCACCCCCAATTGGATTTAAGTTTATGATTTTGTGCAATTATACCCTTGTCCAAACCTTAATTTTGCGCGCCTCTTTCCTTTTGGTCCCTCATTTCTGATTTGCGCGATTTAACCCTCAATCGACCATTAAGCTCTCAATTTGTTCAATTTGGTCCTCGATTTCACATAATTGGCTTGAAAAAATTCAAATCGGTCTCCGAAAATTCTAATCTCATCAATTGAACCCAAATTAATTTCAATAAACTCGATTTCTCATCGACTAAACCCTTAATAAAATTAATTCGGTCAATTTAAAGTGTAATTAAGTCATCGCGCTTAATTAAATCCTTCAATTGGACCATAAATTAATTCTCAAAAATAATTACACTTTTAAATTGGCCAACGATAAGCCCGTAAAAATATAATTATATATTTTGAATTAATTTTTATACAGATTTATCCGATAATAAATTATGTTAGCCTTAATCTGCATTTTCCTTCATTTCTGGGCGCAAAAGAGATATAACAGAGCTTTTGAAAACACCAAGAATTTCTGCTTTGATTTTCTTACCGACACCGCCCTCTTTTATTTTATTTTTTTGTATTTTTTAGATAATTTTGGGGAATAACCCAAAATTGGGTTATGACAATTGCCCCCTTCTTTACAATGCTTACGACTAAAGTCTTTGTAAAAGACTTTAACTAGTAAGTGTTGTAAAGAATGACCTACGTTGGTCTCATTGTGATGGGTGACCTACCCAAGTTAGAATGGTCTCATTGTTCCGGGTGACCTACCCTGATAGAATAGTTAGGATGGTCTCAATGGTGACGGGTGACCTTCCCGGGTTAGACGGGGTCTCAATGGTGACGGGTGACCTACCCGGGTCTCATTATGACGGGTGACCTACCCTGATTAGATGGGGTCTCAATGGTGATGGGTGACCTACCCGGGTCTCATTATGACGGGTGAACTACCCAGATTAGAGAATAAAACAGTACTAGTTTTCAATTCATCTTTCGTGGTCTTGTTGACCTGAGACTCTGTTTCTCCATTTTCCAAAACTTGGAACGACATTGGCTTCCATCACACCTTCCCTGTCAGATTAGTATTATGACAATATGACATGCATGTTTTTTTTTTTGAAACATAGATCCCCCTGCATCTGCCTGACTGATAGAAAGCGCTCCCCGCATCATATTTTCCAAGTTCGATGAAGAGATTTTTGGTTCCACATGGGGCTTTTTCTTGCTCCATTGAAGTTTCCCTTTTATTAGTTGTTTATCGAAAATTCCATGAAGACTTACGAAGATATTTTGTAAAAGAATAACTCAAAATATTGATAATAACTCCAAAATAATAACATAAAATATGTTGTAAATTATTGATTTTTTTTTAAAAAAATATTTTTTGCCCCCAGTGTGGTGTGCAAAACATGTCAAGCTCCAGTAAGAAGTAATACTAATAATAAAAAATGTGTTTAAAAAAAAATTTCTTGTCACGAGAAATCATGGCCAAACTTTTATCTTATTGATTCGGAGGTTACAAAATATCAAGCATAATATTTCTTTATGGAGTCAGAATTCACAGGCCTAACTAGATCTTCTCCATCCATCCTAGATAATAGCAAGGCTCCTCCCAAGAATGATTTCTTCACCACATAAGGGCCCTCGTAGTTTGGGGCTCATTTACTCTGATCTTGTCCCGGTACAGGCAATATCTTCTTCAGTACCAGATCTCCTTCTTGGAATTTCCGAGGTCGGACTTTCTTGTCATATGATTTGGCAATCCTTTTTTGGTATAATTGATGATGACAAATTACGGCTAACCTCTTATCGCCGATCAAATTTAATTGTTCATATCTGACTCTAGCCCATTCTGCTTCTTCTAGTTCAGAGTCTATCAATACTCTTAATGAGGGGATTTCCACCTCTAAAGGCATTATTGCCTCCATCCCATACACTAGCATGTACGGGGTGGCTCCTGTCGAGGTCCAAACTGCAGTACGGTAGGCATGAAGGCCAAATGGCAACATCTCATGCCAATCCTTATAGGTGACTACCATCTTTTGGACAATCTTCTTGACATTCTTATTAGTAGCTTCTACCGCACCATTCATCTTTGGTCTATAAAGTGAGGAATTTGAGTGCTTGATCTTCCATTTAGCGCAAAGTTTTGTTATTAATTTCTCATTGAAATTCTGTGCATTATTAGTTATAATCTTTTCTGGTGGTCCATACTGACATATCAAATCTTTCTCAATGAATTTCTTCACCACTTTTTGCGTTACATGAGCAAATGACCCCGTTTCTACCCATTTTGTAAAGTAGTCGATAGCTACGAGAATGAACCTGTGACCATTGCTGGCTTTTGGGTTGATAGGCCCAATCACATCAATTCCCCACATTGCAAAAGGCCATGGAGAGATCAAGTTAAATAAATGGGCCAAAAGAGAATTGATCTTGTCACCGTGGATCTGACACTTATGACACTTGCGGACATAGTCTATGCAATCCTTCTCTAATGTCATCCAAAAATAACCAACTCTTTGTATTTTTTTAGCCATCATATGTCCACTAACGTGCGTTGAGCAGATCCCTTCATGGACTTCTCGTAATACATCTCTAGCTTCAACTTCATCTAGACACCTTAACAAAGTCCCATCAGATGACCTCTTATACAAAACTTCTCCATCAAGATAAAAATCCATTGCTAGTCTCCTCAAGGTCTTCTTTTCGATGTTGAATGCCCCCATGGGATAAACCTAATTTTGGATGAAGTTTTTGATATCATAGTACCAAGGGTTTCCATCTATTTCTCCTTCAACTAAGCAACAATGAGCTGGGTTATTTCTAATGTCAATTTGTATTGGCTGTAAGTTTTGCCCGAAGTCTATCCTAGCCATAGAAGCTAGTGTGGCCAAGGCATCTGCAAACTGATTTCCTTCCCTTCCTAGATGTGTGAACTCTATTTCCTCGAATTCTTCAGCCAGTCTAAATAAGTATTCTTGGTAAGGTACTAACTTTTCTTCTTTAGTTTGCCATTCCTCTTTTACCTAACAAATAATTAGCATTGAGTCCCCATATACATCTATCTTTTTTACGTTCAACTCCAATGCAGCCTCTAAACCAAGAATACAGGCCTCATATTCGGCAGTGTTGTCAGTGCAACCAAATTGCAACTTAGTCGAAATTGGATATTGTTTCTTGTCAGGAGAGATTACCATTGCCCCCACTCCATTACCACTGCCCCCGCTCCATTACCACATACGTTTACAACACCGTCAAAGTACATAGTCCACCATTCTAGTTTTCCTTCCTCAATTGCAAGCACCTCTTCATCAGAAAAATCAAAGTCCAACGGCTCATAATCTTCCATGGCATGGTCTGCCAGGTGATCGGCAATAACACTCCCTTTCACAGCTTTTCTTGTCATATATACTATGTCGTACTCTGCTAGTAAAACTTGTCACCTTGCAATTCTGCTGGATAAGTAGGGTTTTTCACAGATGTACTTCAATGGGTCTAATTTGGAAATTAACCACGTGGTATGATACAACATATATTGTCGTAGTCTCTTCGTAGCCCATGCCAGTGCACAACACAACTTTTCAATCATAGTATACCTAGACTCACACTCCATGAATTTTTTACTTAGGTAATAGATGGCTCTTTCTTTTCTTCCGGTTTCATCATGTTGACCAAGCACACATCCCATCGCCATTTCGGTCACCGTTAAGTACAATATCAATGGCCTTTTTGATACAGGAGGAACGAGTAGGGGTGGATTTAGCACATACTATTTAATTTTCTCAAAAGCCTCTTCACATTCTTCATTCCAAACCCCAGGATTATTCTTCCTTAACAAATGAAAGATCGGGTCACAAGTCGTGGTTAACTAGGATATAAATCAAGCGATATAATTCAACCTTCCTAAAAACCCTCTTACTTCTTTCTCAGTCTTGGGAGTTGGCATGGCTCGAATAGCCTTTACTTTCTCAGGGTCCACTTCTATCCCTTTGCCGCTCACCACAAACCCTAACAACTTCCCAGATTTCACTCCGAATAAACACTTTGCAGGGTTAGGTCTCAACTTATATTTTCTTAATCTTCCAAATAGTTTCTTCAATATCTGGACATGATTCTCTTCTTCTCCGAATTTAGCAATCATGTCGTCCATATATACTTCAATCTCCTTGTGCATCATGTCATGAAACAAAGTCACCATAGCCCTTTGGTAAGTGGCTCCAGCATTCTTTAACCCAAATGGCATGCTTTATAGCAGAAGGTCCCCCATGGTGTGATGAAGGTTGTCTTCTCCTTATCTTCTTGTGCCATTTTTATCTGATTATAGCCTGAAAACCCGTCCATAAAGGAATATGTGGAACTACGAGCTGCATTGTCAACTAACATGTCTATATGCGGTAGAGGAAAATTATCTTTAGGACTAGCACGATTTAAATCTCTAAAATCCACGCAGACTCTAATCTTGCCCTCCTTTTTGGGTACCACTACTATGTTTGAAACCCATTGTGGGTACTTGACCACTTCTAAGAAACCAGCATTCCATTGTTTTTCAATTTCTGCTTTTACTTTGATCAAAACTTTTGGATGAGTTCTTCTTAGCTTTTGCTTAATCGGTCTGCATCCTTCTTCCAATGGTACCCTATGTACTATGATATTTGTATCCAATCTGGGCATATCCTCATAGGACCAAGCAAAAACATCCACATAATCTCGCAGCAGTGCAATCAAGTCTTCTCTTTCCTTTTGTGTGATCAGAGTCCTTATTCTAAGCTCTCTCCGGCTTTCTTCATTACCCACGTTTATGGTTTCAAGCTCCTCTTTAGAGGGTTTCCAAACCTGTTCATGTTGTTCTATTAATTTTGTGAACTCCTTAATGTTATTTCCATCCTTTTCTTCCTCTTTTATAGCTATTATATAATCTTTAAAATTCGGCCACTAATTCTCAGTGTAAAGTGCAGGTGCTGTTGTGGAAGTTCCGCTTTCAAGGTTCCTAAAAGCGAAAAGTGAGTGTAAAAGCACAAAATAAAATAAAAGAGAAATGAACTAAAAATGCATGATCTCGTTAAAACATTCAGTTTGAAACAAAACAAAGATAACATCCGATTGACCTCTTGAGCCTCGAATCAAAATGAAACAAAACAGCAAAACAAACATTGTTATTACATTTAAAAACCAATGGAGCTTCTTGGGTCTCCCAATTTTGAAACTTTTCTCCCTCTACTAGCTTCCAAATGCATGTACGGCTGGTAACTTTTTCGAGAGCGTAGATGGTTAACTGCGGTAGTTCTTCCTCCCTTTTCTCAGATTTAGTTTTCTTGTCAATATCCTTGACTTCTTCTTCATCCACAGTGTTTATGCTCATAGGTGAAAGCTATTGAAAAAAGCTTTCATGTCCCTGGTCAGGTTGCATCACATAAGCGGCCTTTGGGAATGAGACCCTAATCGGAGGAATGACCAAGTTTTCTTCTTCAGGCTTCCTTCCTTCAATCCGCGCCATTCTCTTCTCTCTTCTCGCACCGGCAGCTCGTTTATAATCCTCTTTCCTAGGTTTATATCCCAAACCGAACCTTTGCTCTGCAACTTTCAACTTTGTTACACCAATCCACTCGGCTTTCCTTTTTCCGGCCTCAATTCGAATCGGAATCTGGCACCTTAACAGGTTTTGAGCAGCCATCTTGGTGGCCTCTGAGATCCTTGGCTTTCTTATTACAGTGTTTTCAGGCATCCAATCGGTATTTACAACCTCGAATGCATGAAGGTTTCCATCCATACATTTTTCAGCCTCAATAAAAGGGACCGCCACATTTTTCATCATCGATATAGTCTCTTCGGCCTTAACAGTAACCAGGACACCATTGGCAATGTACTTCAAACATTGATGCAGCGAAGAGGTGACCGCTCCTACAGAATGTATCCATGGCCTTCCTAACAAAATGCTATAGGAGGGGTGGATGTCCATCACTTGAAGGGTTACCAGAAAAATTTGCGGACCTACGGCAAGCTCAACCTCAATCGAACCTAACACTTGCCTTGGTGAACCATCATATGCTCTAGCCATCATCACACTAGGCTGCATATGGGAGGGGTCCACAAGCATCTCGTTCAGCATATGCCTTGGCAACACATTAAGGGCTGAGCCATTATCGATGAGAACTTTACCGATGAGACGATCCTTGCATCGGACTGTGATATACAAAGGCTTATTATGGCCAGTTCCTTCAGCGTCAAGTTCATCCTTAGTGAAATAAAAGTAGTTTGACGCGTGAATCCTCCCTACCAGGTGCTCCATAGTCTTTTGTTTGATATCCTGAGATACATAAGCCTCATTCAATACCTTCTGTAAAGCATTTCGATGAGGCTCCGAACTGAGTATTAATGACATGATGGAAATTTTGGCAGGGGTCTTTTTCAACTGATCCACCACATAGTACTCACTGTGCTTCATCAATTTCAGGAACTCATTTGTTTCTTCCTCTGTCACAGGTTTATTTACCTCCAACTCTTTTTCAAAACCCAACGCTTCTTTACCCTTGGCTTTCCTTTGTTTTTCCAACTCCTCGGGTGTGAAGCAACGACTGCTTTGGGCAAACCATCTATCTCAGTTTGAAAAAAAGGAGCTTCAACATTTGCGGTAGAAACATAATTTCCTGGCATCGCCCAATAATCTACGTCCTTTGTATTGGAGGGCTTGGTTAATACCAACCTGGAGAGTCCATTAGTCGTTGCTTGTATCCTGCACTTCTCTAATCCTGCTATCTCTATGTTGCTCTCCATATCCTCGATCCTTAGTTCCCCTAGTGTCATCATCCTTGCCACCTTTTGATGAAACTCGATACATTCATCGATGTGATGCCCTTTCTTGTTATGGAATGGGCAAAAATCATTTTTTCCCATGTTGTATCTGGTCGATTTCCCTAAATGTCCAGATTGCACCAACATTTCGTAGAGCTTAGCCATGGACACTTTCAGCACTTTTCTTGTATGCTTGACTTCCAATGCATTCACCCCACTATTTCATGCGACATGCTGGGGCAAGGGATTTGAGTTCACATTGGACGAATCCTCAAAAGTGACCCACCCGATTTTGATCAACTGCAAAACCTTCCTCTTAAAAGCTACACAGGTCTCAATGCTATGACCCGCATTTCCAGCATGGTATTCACAGGTCAACTTGGGGTTGTGCCAGGTAGGGAAAGGTGGTCGTGGAGGTGGTACTGGTAGGGGAGCAATTTGCCCAACGCTTAGTAATTTGGCATATAGTTCTTTTAGGTTTATTGGCAAAGGAGGCAGCTGTTCTTCCGGTTGTTGATAGTCTCTGCTTTGGTAATTGTTTTGGTTGTTGGTAGGGAACTTTGCTTGAAAAGGCTGGTTTGGGACAGAGGGTTTGGAAAAATTGATATTGGTGGTTTGGGGGGTAGGTGTTTGGTAGCTTTGGTAATTTCTATATTTCCCTCTCTGTCTATCTTCTAGGCTATTCACCTCAACTTCCCTCTTTTTCCCAACAAAACCCCTCTTCTCTACACGTTCCATAATTCTCCCGCTTCGGATTCCTTGTTCAATTCTCTCAGCAATTCGTATTGCATCAAAAAATGTTGGGCGGAGCTACCCATTAGATGCTCATAGTACGGGGCCTTAAAGGTATTAGCAAATAGAGTTACCATTTTTGTCTCTATTAATGGTGGTTGGACATTGATAGCCTGGTCCCGCCACCTCTGAACATAAGCCCTTACGGACTCTTGAGCTCCTTTCTCCATGGTTATTAAACTGGTCCTATCAGGAGCAATCTCCAGATTAAACTTGTATTGCTTTAAAAAAGTGTCTACCATGTCCGTCCACTTTCTGATCTTGATGTTGTCCAGCCTCATATACTAGCTGAGGGCCGATCCTGTTAGGATGTCCTAGAAGAAGTATATTAAAAGCTTATCATCATGGATAACCTCAGCCATCTTGTTGTAGTATGAACGAAAATGAGTCTTCGGGCATTCTATTCTGGTATACTTTATAAATTCTGGCACCCTAAACTTCCGCGGAATTACGATGTTAGGTACCAGACATGCTTCGGCTGCTCGGACTGGGTCTGATAGATCATTTCCTTCAATCGCCCTTAACCTTTCCTCTAGTGCTGTCCATTTATCATACCCCGCATGATTAGAGAATCTGCCATCTTGTGGATCCTCTCCAGTTAGATCCATTGTAATGGGTATTTGGATAGGCCGGGTGGGATCAAGGTGCTTATTTGGTGTTCTTGTCCCTAAATCTTGCCGTGCCACAGGGCTCTGGATTGCCGGTGGTGCTTCATCAGTTTGAGCGGACGTGCCCTCTCCATCCCTTGCTCTTAAGGTCTTCTCAAGCAAACTAGTTAATCGTGCTACGTCGTTCCGCACAACTTCAAGCTCCCTTTGGTATTGGGATTCTTGCTCTGCCCTTTCACTGTTTTCCATCCTTTTTCTCAACCGAGTGTTGTGGACTTTAGCAGGGGGACCTATGTTTCATAGTTGAGCTGTTTGCATGAATGTATAAGAAAATGTATGGCATAATGCACGTGTTGGGATAAATATGCTTTATGCAATGCATGGATGCATTTTTTCTTGTGAACTATTAATGGCCAACACCTCATAAAATATGTGTTTCTGTCACATTGCTGCTAGGAGAACTGCTCTTCGAGTCATTTGCTTAAGTCATATGCACCAAAAGACTGATCTTTGCAAAAAAGATGGGTCAATGCCCTTGTCATTTATGTTGGACAAGCTTACTACATTTTTGAAAAACACAAAGAGAAAAGGTAAATTAATCTTCTTCCTCCACCACCTCTTTAGCCAAGTGTAGGAAAGCAGATCTGCGGTTCTTGATTTTCTCCAAGAATGCATCGGTCTCAGCTAGACTTCGACGGTAACGGATGATGTCTCTTCCTACATTTCTTGCATTGAATCTAATGCCCCAAGCGTGCGCAGCAGCTTCATCCATTTGCTCATCCATATTGGACATTTTTTCAACGAGCAACATGTTGGTTTTGTTTAATGAAATATTGTTGGTGTCGATTTGATCCTTGTGTTTTTCCAATAAGGCCAGTTTCTCATCTAAATACTTCACCTTTTCTCTCTCTTTATTGAGCTTTATCCTCAAAATTCTTATCTCATTTTCTTTAATTACTGACTCTGCTTCAACAGCTTCTTGTTCTTCAGACTTTGTTGAACGACTTTCTGACATGACATATTTATTATACAACTCTTCGTACTTCCCGATTCTATCCATCAGCTCACACTGAACCTCTGCAATTTTCTCTTGGTAGAATTCCATGTTTCCTTGGCATTCATTATGTTTAGTTTGCAATATACCAAGTTCAGAGCAACTTCGCTTTAAATTCACACTCATCTCTGTTAATTCTTCCTCAATTCTCAACCTTATGCTCTGCTCTTCAACTAATTTTAACTCGAGCATGGCTATCCTCTCATCTTTAGACTGTATTTGTTCGTCTAAAAATGCTCTCCTCTTGTTGCGATGTCGCGGTTGCACAAATTAATCACCCTAGCTTAAAACAAATCAAACAAGATAGTATAGAGAAAGCAAGGGGTCGATCCCACGAGGACGATTTAGTTCAGATTTTCGTGCTATATGTTATGCAATTGGGGGGGGTTAGAAGTTGTCTAGGCTAAGCTAAAGCAAACTAAGCGAAAATTATATAAAACTGAAATTTATTAATAAAGCAAACCTTGGTCACAAGTCAACATCCACCTACAGAAATCAGAACTGATCATGGAAACGACACATCAATTTATATTCTGAATATTTATCTCTTCTTAAAATTGGTTCGTTAACGGATCCGCCGTATAACTTACCCTAACCATCAAACAACCACAGTGTCCGCACTAGTAATTTGATTCAATGGCAGCATTAAAAACTAGATAAATTGATCAATTAAGAAACATAATTGTCCGCAATATATGTTTAGTTTGATTGGATGTTCTCCCTAAGATTAATAACGTAGATCCGCTACAATTACTAACTTAGTTGCTTCACAAGTTCATATATCACAACTCCGGTTTTGATATCAAACTTAGCAATAGATTGTCTACAACAATAACTTCGAGTCCGCTCTTAGCAATTAAATAAACAATCATAAGAAAATAAGCATAGGAGAACAAACATATTCATCATATAAACTGAAAAATTGAGGTAAAAATAGATCTCACAGTTCTTGAAATCTAAAGGTTTTCGTGTCCTTGCAACCAAGCAAAAGAGTTTAGCCTTGCATGTTTATTGAACAACTAAATAAAAAGATGGAAGAAAACATGATTTAGGGTTTGGAGGAGGAAGATTTGTGTTTTCTTTGGTGCTGGCCGAAATTTCCTTGCTCCTCTCTTCCTTTATATATGCTTCGAAACCCGAGTATCTATTTTACAAAATAGTCCTTCCTTAAGTTGGCAGAATTCCATTGTCCCTTGTAAAATTCATATCTCCTTTATATGACATCTTTTTGAGCTGATATTTGGAGAGTTTATAGTTCTTTGAGTTCTCAATGCACCAAAATTGGGTTTGCATCAATTAGACTTCCGTAGCTCGAGATATGAAGGTTTGAATGGACAAAGGTCGACATCGGCAGATTGCAAGATTTGACTTTGAAGGATGAGATTCCCATGCTCTTCCTTATTTTATTTATTTTTACTTAGCATTCCAGAAAGATATGGATGTTAGCTTTTCAATGCCACTGGAATCACTTCATTTCGATCTCTAGAGCTTCCGCTCTGCACAAAACATTGACTGAAGGTCAAATCTGTCAATCAGCTCCAATTACCTCCTTTTTGCATCTTTCATCCAAAAATGCCTTCAAAACATAAAACAAAGAATATCAAGGCATTTAATACACAAAACATATGCAAAACAATAGGTAAATATGGATGAAACTATCAAATAATATGGTCGCATCACCTCTTATCGCCTTCCACTACCATTTCTTCCATCATCGACTTTTCCTTCCTGCTTTTGCTCAATTCCATCATGAGTTTTTCTACTTGTCTTCTCAACTCCTCTTCATTATCAACTCTTTTCCTCTTAACAGGCTTTTCCTTAGTTTGAGGGGATTTGGTTTCCTCCTTGATCGTGGTTGAAGGAACCAAGTCTCTCCATCTTGCATACCCTTCACTTGTGCTGGGATCTCTCAAACCTTTTATTTCCAGCTAAACCATATGCGTCCAATCTTGGTTAATGACCCCCAAAACTTCTTGTGTAACGGGATCCTTAAGCAAACCATAGAACTGATCAATTCCCTTGGTCCTTGGAACAAATTGCATACCCCCATGCTGTCTTATTACCAGAGCAGGAGCATAACCCACATAGCCGGTAATCCCTACCAATGGAACCCAATGATGCTACCCACAACTCACTAGGACATTTACTGCCTTAACCCAAGGGGCTCTCCATTTGAAACCACTACTAGGTAAAGTCTCCAGCTTCTCTACCCAACCCTGGTTGTCTAGATCTCCCCACTCTTCTTCTTCCACAATTTTCAAAGGTTTTTGGTTAAACCACCAAAAATTATTAAAAACTGGCTTTTTTGTTTCGATATGGCTAACCATCCAGATATACAATAACTATGTTCAACATCTCATTGCTGCCTTCCCGGATCTTCGATAATGGTTAAGGGTTATAATGGTTTCAGCCAGAATAACAGCCACTGGGTTGATCTGATTATTCTCATATTCTACATAAATGGTGGCAGCTTTTAAGCTTATTATACTTATCTGACTTGGGAACAGCACAAGGCCAAATATGCCTAAGGCAATCAGCCTCTCCTTCTCTAATCCGGACTTCCTTTCTAGCTCAAATTCTAACATCTTCCATTTTATACCAACGGCGTTCTTCTCCAGAAATCTTTCTAAGTTTGAGATTCCGAGTAGCTTTGACAATGCAAGGATAATCTTGTTAGCTCTCAAAGGAAAATAAATTCTATACAGATTTCTTGGAAATTCGGTCAACATCCCATATTCCTCCAGGGTAGGGCATAGATCTAGGCTTCCAAAAGAAAAACGGCGGTAGTCTGGGTCCCAAAAATGAACTAGAGCTCGTACCACTGGGTTTAAAACTTCTACCTTTGCAATTTCCATCAGACGTCCATACTTTCCAAAGAATGCATCCTTATCCACATTTTGAAAATGAGTCGTTAATTTATTTACCTCATTCATGATGCAATTCAGATTCTTGATTGGCGGTAGCCTTTCAGCAATGCTCTTAGTACAGTCTCCTTCAATCAATTGTGACAATTCAGAATTTTTCCCATACTCCATGATAGAAAGCTTAGTAGTGGTGGCTATTTTTGTTCACAAGACCTGTTAGTCACAAAATGCTATTTAGACATTTTATATGTAAAAGGATATTATGGAGCATACGTCCTAATGATAGGTTCTAGTTCTTTTATGTGAGGCATAGGGTAGGTTTACTACTTGGTCTCTAAAGAGGGTCTCTTGCTATCCTAGTGATCACCTTCGTAAAGGTGATATGGGGGTTTAGCAGGTAGCGGGATGGTACGTATACCAATCACTACTAGTCTAAACACTCAGCAAAGAGTTGGGATTTATATAAACTTCAACCTTGACTCAAGTCATAGGGTAAGCTGCTAGTCCCCCACTTAACTTAAAGTTTACGGTGTGTGCCAAAATAAAAGTGATGCATGACAAGATATTTTTCATATGCGATATGTCATGTATGATAGGATGTAAAGATGCATGCTAAAGATATAGATCATTCAGAGCAACAAAATCAACATATCACAAAAAATCAACACATCATAAACAAACAAAATTATGAAGCCTAGTCCAAAGTCCCCAGTGGAGTCGCCATCCTGTCGCACCCTGAAAAATGAGGGCGCGACATCGCGGCGACCCGCCTCATGAGCGGGGAAATTCATGTGAGGGTCTTATCTTTATTTTTGGAAAAGGGAGTCGCCACCTAGTATTATGGCTACTAGGAAACCTAAAACTGGTCTTTCAGAGATTATAAGGTAAGGGACTGGTTGCGTAAAGAGAAGTTTTTAGCACCCCTAATACGCCCTACCTAAGGTAAGCTGCTTGACGTTTTGGTTTGTTTATGATTTGTTATGGTTTTGATCATTCAAAAAATATGTTGGTTAAATGGTGATGGTGTATTATCTCCACTGAATATTTTGGGATATTAACCCCTTAGGATTTATTTATCCAAACACTGATAGTGAATAATAGAAAATTATCCCCGTTGAATATTTTGGATATTGATCCCTTAGAATTTATTTATCAAAACACCAACAGTGAATAATAGCAAATTATCCCCACCGTATATTTTGGATATTGACCCTTTAGGATTTATTTATCCAAATATCAACAATGAATAATATGAATAACCAAAAATAATATTTTGATATTTTTGGAATATTGGCCAATACCCTATGGACTTTTACAAATATGTTGTAAAATCCCAAAATACGAGAAATGATTTTTCTTTGCTAAATCCATGCTAAAATACATTTTTTCTTCAAATTCCAAGATAATATATATTTTTTGAAATAAAAAGAATTTTTTTTTAAATATGCTAGTGTATTGGTCGTATGCATAAAATCATATTTTTTATTTTTTTGCAAATTTTGTCTTTTTTTATTTTTTATCTTTGTATTTTCATTTTCTTTTTATTTTTATTTTTCTTTAGGGCGGGCTGGGCTTAGGCCCTATATTCACGGGCTGGGCCTTCAATCCAAACGAGCTAGAAGCCCGTCCTTCTCTCGGGCTGGGCTTCCAGCCTAGATGGGCTGGAAGCCCATCTCATTTAGTGGTCAGGCCGGGCACTAAACCCGGCCCGACCCGACCCGTTACTGTACACAGAACAGTAAAATTGGGGTGCATGCAGGGATGATGAGTAGTGAGATGGGAAATTTTCGAGTGTGACGAATAGCTTACCTGTTGACACCTTTATGTAGAGGACGTTGAGGTGGTTCTTTTGGTCGTGGCTTCATCAGAAATAGTGGTCTGTGGTGGCCGGAAATAGGGTCGGAAGGTGACGGGCTGTTGGCTGTCGTCGGGGCTGTTCTGCCTTTGCTTCGCCGGAGAAGGTGGCTGAGGTGCTGGACTTGATGATGGAGATGAAGGGGATGCCTAGGTGGTGCTGAGGGGGATGTGGGTGGTCGACGGTGATTGTCATAACCCAATTTTGGGTCATTCCCCAAAACCATCCAAAAAATACAAAAATAAATAAAAGAGGCCCGGTGTCGGTAAGAAAATCAAGGCAGAAATTATTGGCATTTTTAAAAGCTCGATCATACCTCGTCTATGTCCAAAAATGAAGGAAAATGCAGATTTAAGGTTAACGTAATTTATTTTCGGACAAATCTGCGTAAAAAATTAAATCGAAAGATATAATTAAATTTTTATATGCCAATTCGGTTTAAGCATCGGCCAATTAAAAGTATAATTATATTTGAGGATTAATTTAAGGTCTAATTGAAGAATTTAATTAAGCGCAATAACTTAATTAATACTTTAAATTTGTCAAATTAATTTTATTAAGGGCTTAGTCATGGAGAAATCAAGTTTTTGAATTTAATTCGAGCTCAATTGATGAGAATGGAATTTTCAGAGACCAATTTGAATTTATCTAAGTCAATTATGCGAAATCGGGGACCAAATTGAATAAATTGAGAGTTTAATGGTCGATTGAGATTTTAAATTCTACAAATTAGAAATCAATGACCAAAATAAAAAGACGCGTAAAATCAAGGCTGATATTGAAATTTTAACGAGGTTACAATTGCACAAATTAAAAAGCTCAAAACTAATTGGGGATGCAATTAGAACAATGATGGAGTTAAGGACCAAATTGCACTTTACCCCCACAGCACCAAAAATACATGTCTCCTGCACTATTCCGACACCTGAACAGTGCAGGAAACACAGGCAACAACGGCTCTTTGCAGCCTCTGCCCCTCTGCAACTCTGCAATACACAGCCACACAACACACACAATGCATGTTTTTTTTCCTTCCCCCCCTATAAATACATGCATTACAGACCATGAACAAGGGGAAAAACACGAAGGGAACAGAGGAAAGGAGGAAAGAATTCACGCGAAAAAACTCTAGCATTTTTTACACGAGCCCAGCATCATCAGCTTTTTCTTTCTTTCTCCCTTTCTTCTTCTTCTCTCTCGGCCTGTTTGGCCAGTTCTCTCTCTAAAAACCAGAGGTCCAGCTCTCTCTCTCTCACTCTCGGCCGACCGAAACACCGTCACCGACGACCACCTGAAGCTCCCCTCAAGCACCACCTAGGCGTCACCTTCGTCTTCGCCCTCAGCCCCAGCAGCCCAGCCACCATCTCCGGCAAAGAAAAACAGAACACCCCCACGACAGCAACATCTCCGTGCCACTTCCGAGCCCGTTTCCGGCCACCACAGGCCACCATTTTCAACGCCACCACGACCAAAAGAAACACCTCAACATCCTCTACACAAAGGTACTAATCGTTTCTCCTTTTGTCATACTCGAAAAACTCACAATTTACTGTGCATCTTCATTTTCATGCACCCGGTTACTGTTCATTGAACAGTAACCGGGTCGGGTCGGGCCGGATTTGGTGACCGGCCCGAAATGAAACGGGGCGGGCTCCCGCCCCTATGGGCCGGCAGCCCAGTCCGTCCGGGCTGAAAATTCAGCCCACGAGAATAATGGGCTGGAGCCCATTTACTCCTGGGCAGGAAGCCCAGGTCATTGGGCCGCGAGCCCACTCTATCTGGTGGGCCGGGAGCCCACCCCATTTGGTGGGGCTGGGCAGCTAGCCCAGCCCCCTAAAAATATAATAATAATAAATAAATAAATAAATATAGGAAAATATATAAAAAAAAATAATATTTTTTAGGGAAATATCTAGAATAAAAATGTGGTTTTATGCATACGACCAATACATTATCATATTTTAAACAAAAAATCTTTTTGTTTCAAAAATATATTACCTTGGAATTTTAAGAAAAAAAATGTATTTCAGCATGAATTTCGCAAAGTAAAAAATCATTTTCTTGCATTTTTGGATTTTACAATGTATTTGTAAAATCCCAAGGGTATTGGCCAATATTCCAAAAAATTTTAAAAAACCCTTTTTATGATCCATATTATTCACTATTGGTATTTGGATAAATAAATCCTAAAAGGGTTAACATCCAAAATATTCGGTGGGGATAATATGCTGTCATTCACTGTCGGTGTTTGGATAAATAAATCCTAAGGGGGTAATATCCAAAATATTCGGCGGGAATGATATGCTATTATTCATTGTCGGTGTTTGGATGAATAAATCCTAAAGGGTCAATATCCAAAATATTCGACGGGGATAATTCGCTATTATTCACGGCTGGTGTTTGGATAAATAAATCTCAAGGGGTTAATATCCAAAATATTCGGTGGGGATAATACACCATCACCACTTAACCCACATATTTTTGAAAGACTAAAACTATAACAAATCATAAATAGACTAAAATGCCAAGCAGCCTACCTTAGGTAGGGCATATTAGGGGTGCTAAAACCTTCCCTTTACGCAACCAGTCCCGTGCCTTAGAATCTCTGAAAGACCAGTTTTAGGTTTCCTAGTAACCATAATACTAGGTGGCGACTCCCTTTCTATGAAAAATAAAGATAAGACCCCTTCTCATTGAATCCATCCCCCGCACGAGGGGACAGTCGCCGGGACGCCGCCCTCATTTTTTCGGGGTGCGACAGAATGGCGACTCCACTGGGGATAGTTTGGACTAGGCTTGACAATTTTTGTTTGTTTATGATGTGTCGATATATATATATATTTTTGCTATGAATTATTTATATTTATTCAAAAGCTTTAGCATGCATCTTTATATCATGTCATCATAATATACCTTGTCATGCATCACCTTTATTTTTCTGGCACACACACTAAACTTTAAGTTAAGTGGGGGACTAGCAGCTTACCTATGACTTGAGTCAAGGTTGAAGTTTGTGTAAACCCCGACTCTTTGCTGAGTGTTTAGACTGATAGTGATTGGTATACGTACCATCCCGCTACCTGCTAAACCCCCATATCACCTTTACGAAGGTGATCACTGGGACAGCAAGAGACCCTCTTTAGAGACCAAGTAGTAAACCTACCCTATGCTTCACATAAAAGAACTAGAACTTATCATTAGGACGTATGCTCCATAATATCCTTTTACATATAAAGAAAAAGCCTAAGTAGCATTTTTACTCGCAGATCTTGTGAACAAAATGGCCACCACTACTAAACTTTCTATCATGGAATATGGGAAAAATTCTGAATTAGCACAATTGACTGAAGGAGACTGTACTAAGAGCAATGCTGAAAGCCTACCACCAATGAAGAATCTGAACTGCATCATAAATGAGGTGAACAAATTAACGACTCATTTTCAGAAGGTGGATAAGGATGCATTCTTTGGGAAGTATGGACGTTTGATGGAAATTGCAAAGGTAGAAGTTTTAAACCCAGCGGTACGAGCTCTAGTTCATTTTTGGGATCCAGACTACCGCTGTTTTTCTTTTGGGAGCCTAGATTTATGTCCTACCCTAGAGGAATATGGGATGTTGACCGAATTTCCAAGAGACCTGTACAAAATTTATTTCCCCTTGAGATCTGACAAGATTATCCCTGAATTGTCGAAGCTGTTCAAAATCTCTGACTTAGAAAGATTTTTTGAGAAGAATGCCGCTGGTCTGAAATGGAAGATGTTAGAATTTGAACTGGAAAAGAAGTCCGGGTCAGAAAAGGAGAGATTGCCTTAGGCATATTTGGCCTTGTGTTGTTCCCAAGCCAAATAGGTATAATAAGGTTAGAAGCTGTTGTTGCTTATGTAGAATATGAAAATACTCGGATCAACCCAGTAGCCTCTATTTTGGCTGAAACCATCATGACACTTAATCATTGCCGAAGAGCCGGGAAAGGAGCAATGAGATGTTGCACACAGTTGTTGTATATCTGGATGGTCAGCCATATCGAAACAAAAAAGCCGATTTTTAATAATTTTTGGTGGTTTAGCCAAAAACCTTTGGAGATAGTGGTAGATGAAGAATGGGGAAATCTAGACAACCAGGGTTGGTTAGAGAAGCTAGAAATTTTATCCAGTGGTGGTTTCAAATGGAGAGCCCCTTGGATCAAGGCAATGGATGTCCTAATGAGTTGTGGGCAACGACGTTGGGTTCCGTTGGTAGGGATTACCGGCTATATGGGTTATGCTCCTACTCTGGTGACAAGACAGCATGGGGGCATGCAATTTGTTCCAAGAACCAAGGGGATCGATCAGTTCTATGGTTTGTTTAAGGATCCCGTTACACGAGAAGTTTTGGGGGTCATTAAACGAGATTGGACGCATCTGGTTTTGCTGGAAATAAAGGGTTTGAGAGATCCCAGTACAAGTGAAGAGTATGCAAGATGGAGGGACTTGGTTCCTTCAACCATGATCAAGGAGCAAATCAAATCCCCCCAAACCAATGAAAAACTTGTTAAGAGGAAGAGGATTGATAATGAAGACGATTGGAGAAGACAGGTAGAAAAACTCATGATAGAGTTAAGCAAAAGCAAGAAGGAAAAGGCAATGATGGAAGAAATGGTAGTGGAGGGCGATAAGAGGAGAGCATTTTTAGACGAGCAGATACAGTCTAAAGATGAGAGGATAGCCAAGCTCGAGTCAAATTTAGTTGAAAAGGAGGGCGTAAGGGTGAGAATTGAGGAAGAATTAACAGAGACGAGTTCGAAGTTGACGCGAAGTTGCTCTGAATTTGGTGTATTGCGGACCGAGCATAATGAATGCCAGGGAATCATAGAATTTTACCAAGAAAAATTTGCAGAGGTGCAGTGTGAGCTGATGGATAGAATCGAGAAGCACGAAGAATTGTATAACAAATATGTAATGTCAGAAAGTCATTCGACGAAGTCTGAAGAACAAGAAGCCATGGAAGCAGAGTCAGCAGTCAAAGACAATGAGATAAGAACTCTGAAGATAAAGCTCAGTAAAGAGAGAGAAAAGGGGAAGTATTTGGATGAAAAACTAGCTTTAGTGGAAAAACACAAGGATCAAATCGACACCAACAATATGTCGTTAAGCAAAACCAACATGTTGCTTGTTGAAAAAATATCCAAGATGGATGAGCAAATGGATGAAGCTGCTGCACACGCTCGGGTCATCAGATTCAATGCAAGAAATGTAGGAAGAGACATCATCCGTTATCGTCGAAGTCTAGCTGAGACTGATGCCTTCTTGGAGAAAATCGAGAACCGCGGATCTGCCTTCCTACACTTGGCCAAAGAGGTGGTAGAAGAAGTAGACTAATTTTCTTTTCCTCTTTGCTTTTCCATAAATGTAGCAAGTTTATCCAATATTAATGAAAATGGGCGTTGACCCACCTCTGATGCAAAATCTGTCTATTGGTGAGTATGACTCAAGCAGAAGACTCGAAAAACAGTACTCCTAACAGCAATGTGACAAGAAACCCATATTCCATGAGGTGTTGGCTATTAACAGTTCACAAAAAAAAAAAATATTTATCACAACACCTGCATTATATCATACATTCTCTTATACATTCATGCAAACAGCTCAACTACGAAACATAGGTCCCCCTGCCAAAATCCACAACACTCGGCTAAGAAAAAGGATGGAAAACGAAGAAAGGACAGAGTCGGAATCCCCATACCAAAAAGAGCTAGAAGCTGTTCGAAGTGACGTGGCACGTTTAACCAGTTTGCTCGAGAAAGCATTAAGAACAAGAGATGGAGAGGGAACATCAACTCAAACTGAGGATGCGCCACCAGCAACTCAAAGCCCTGTTGCCCCCCAGGTTATTGGGACAAGCTCACCAAAGAAGCATCCCGAATCCACTCGGCCCATCCCAATTCCTATTACATTGGATTTAGCAGATGAGGACCCACAAGATGTCAAATTCTCTAACCACATAGGATATGATAAGTGGTCTGCACTGGAAGAAAGGATAAGAGCAGTTGAAGGGAATGATCTATCTGACCCAGTTAGGGCAGCCGAAGCATGCTTGGTACCTAACATCGTGATACCGCGGAAGTTCAGGGTGCCAGAATTTATCAAGTATACCGGGAAAGAATGCCCAAAGACTCATCTTCGTTCCTACTACAACAAGATGGCTGAGGTTATACACGATGATAAGTTGCTGATATATTTCTTCCAAGATAGTTTGACGGGATCAGCTCTCAGTTGGTATATGAGACTGGATAACATCAGGATTAGAAAGTGGACAGACTTGGCCGACGCTTTTTTGAAGCAGTACAAGTTTAATCTTGAGATTGCTCCTGATAGAACCAGCTTGATGACCATGGAGAAAGGAGCTCAGGAGTCCGTTAGGACTTATGCTCAGAGATGGCGGGACCAGGCTATTAACGTGCAACCACCGTTAATAGAGACAGAAATGGTGGCTCTTTTTGCTAATACCTTTAGGGCCCCATACTATGAGCATTTGATGGGTAGCTCCGCCCAGCATTTTTATGATGCGGTACGAATCGCTGAGAGGATTGAACAGGGAATTCGAAGCGGGAGAATTATGGAACCTGTGGAAAAGAGGGGTTTTGTGGGGAACAAGAGAGAAGTTGAGGTGAATAACCTAGAAGATAGGCAAAGAGGGAAAGTTAAAAGTTACCAAAGCTACCAATCACCTACCCCCCAAACCACCAGTATCAACTTTTCCAAACCTGCTGTCCCAAACCAACCTTTCCACACAAAGTTCCCCACAAACAACCAAAATAACTACCAAGGAAGAGACTATCAACAACCAGAAGAACAACTACCACCTTTGCCCATAACCCTAAAGGAGTTGTATGCCAAATTGTTAAGTATTGGGCAAATTGCTCCTCTACCGGTACCGCCTCTGCAACCACCTTTCCCTGCCTGGCACAACCCCAATTTGACGTGCGAATACCATGCTGGTAATGCAGGTCATAGCATTGAAACCTGTGCAGCTTTTAAAAGAAAGGTATTGCAATTGATCAAGATCGGATGGGTCACTTTTGAGGATTCACCCAATGTGAACTCGAATCCCTTACCTAAGCATGCTGCAGGAAGTAGTGGGGTGAATGCAGTGGAAGTTGACAACAAAGAAAGAGTTTTGAAAGTGACCATGACCAGATTATACGGTATGATGGTACAGTCCGGGCATTTAAAGGAATCGACCGAGCGTAACTTGGGAAAAGAGGATTTTTGTCTATTCCATAATGAGGAAGGGCATCACATTGATGGATGCGTAGAGTTTCATCGAAAGGTTGCAAGAATGTTGACTTTAGGGGAGTTAAGGATTGAGGCTATGGAGGACAATAGAGGAATGTTGATGATAGAGAAATGTAGGATCCAATCAACGGCTAGCGGATTTTCAAAGTTGGTATTAGCCAAACCCTCATATGCAAGGGAAGCGGATTATGGGGCAACGCCAGGCAGTTATGTTTCTACCTCAAACATCGAAGCTCCTTTTTTTCAAAACGAGATAAGCGGGTTAACCCGAAGTGGCCGTTGTTTCACGCCTGAGGATTTAGAAAGGCAAAGGAAAATTAAGGGCAAAGAGACAATGGGTTTTGAAAAAGAGTTGGAGGTGAATAAACCTGTAACAGAGGAAGAAACAAATGAGTTCTTGAAATTGATGAAGCATAGTGAGTACTGTGTGGTGGACCAACTGAAAAAGACCCCTGCCAAGATCTCCATCATGTCATTAATACTCAGTTCTGAGCCACACCGTAATGCTTTGCAGAAGGTGCTGAATGAAGCTTACGTACCTCAGGATATTGAGCAAAGGACTATGGAGCATCTAGTTGGGAGAATTCATGCTTCAAATTACTTATACTTCACCGAAGATGAACTTGACGCTGAAGGAACTGGCCATAACAAGCCTTTGTATATCACGATCCGATGCAAAGATTGTCTCATCGGTAAGGTTCTTATCGATAATGGCTCAGCCCTTAATGTGTTGCCAAGGCACATGCTGAATGAGATGCCGATAGATCCCTCCCATATGCAGCCCAGTGTGATGATGGCTAGAGCATATGATAGTTCACCAAGGCAAGTGTTGGGTTCGATCGAGGTTGAACTAGCCGTGGGTCTGCAAGTTTTTCTGGTAACCCTTCAAGTGATGGACATTCACCCCTCCTATAGCATGTTGTTAGGAAGGCCATGGATACATTCTGCAGGGGCGGTCACCTCTTCGCTGCATCAATGTTTGAAGTACATTGCGAATGGTGTCCTAGTTACAGTTAAGGCCGAAGAGACTATATCGATGTTGAAAAATGTGGCGGTCCCTTTTATTGAAGCTGATAACTGTATGGATGGAAACCTGCATGCATTCGAGGTTGTAAATACCGAACGGGTGCCTGAAAACACTATAATAAGAGAGCCAAGGATCTCAGAAGCCACCAAGATGGCCGCTCAAAACCTGGTAAGGTGCGAGATTCCAGTCCGATTCGAGGCAGGAAAAAGGAAAGTCGAGTGGATCAGTGTAACAAAGTTGAAAGCTGCAGAGCAAAGGTTCGGTTTGGGATATAAACCTAGGAAAGAGGATTACAAGCGGGTTGCTGTTGCGAGAAGAGAGAAGAGAATGGCGCGGATTGAAGGAAGAAAGCCCGAAGAAGAGAACTTAGTCATTCCTCCGATCGGGGTCTCATTCCCAAAGGCTGCTTATGTGATGCAACCTGACCAGGGACATAAAAGCTCTTTTCAACAGCTTTCACCTATGAGCATAAACATTGTGGATGAAGAAGAAGTCAAGGGTATCGACGAGAAAACTCGACCCGAGAGAAGGGAGGAAGAACTGTCGCAGTTAACCATCTATGCTCTAGAGGAAACTACCGCCCATACATGCATTCGGAAGCTAGCAGAGGGGGAAAAGTTTTAGAATTGGGGGACCCAAGAAGCTCCATTGGTTTGGAAAATGTAATAACAATGTTTGTTTTTGTTGTTTTTGTTTTGATTCGAGGCTTAACAGGTCAATCGAATTTATCTTTGTTTTGTTTTGAATTGAATGTTTTTTAATGAGATCATGGATTTTAGTTCATTTCTCTTTTATTTTGTTCTATGCATTTACACTCACTTTCCGCTTTCAGGAACCCTGAAAGCGGAACTTCCATAATAACACCTTCACTTTACACTGAGAATGAATGGCTGAATTTTAAAGAATATATAATAGTTGTAGAAAAGGAAGAAAAGGATGGCATTAGGCTATTCACAAAATTAATAGAAAAACATGAACAAGTTTGGAAACCCGCTAAAGAGGAACTTGAAACCATAAATGTGGGTGATGAAGAAAATCAAAGGGAGCTTAAGATAGGAACTCTAATCGCACAGAAGGAAAGGGAAGACTTGATTGCACTACTTCAAGAATACATAGATGTTTTTGCGTGGTCTTACGAGGATATGCCTGGATTAGACATGAATATCGTAGTACACAGGGTACCGCTGGAAGAAGGGTGTAGGCCAATTAAGCAAAAGCTAAGGCGGACTCACCCGGATGTTTTGATCAAAGTAAAAGCAGAAATTGAAAAACAATGGAGCGCCGGTTTCTTAGAAGTAGTCAAATATCCACAATGGGTGTCAAACATAGTAGTGGTACCCAAAAAGGAAGGCAAGATTAGAGTTTGTGTGGACTTTAGAGATTTAGATCGTGCTAGCCCTAAAGATAATTTTCCGCTACCACATATAGATATGTTAGTCGACAATGCAGTTCGTAGCTCCACATATTCCTTTATGGATGGGTTTTCGGGTTACAATCAGATAAAAATGGCGCAAGAAGATAAGGAGAAGACAACCTTTGTGACACCATGGGGGACTTTCTGCTATAAAGTCATGCCATTTGGGTTAAAGAATGCCGGGGCCACTTACCAAAGGGCTATGGTAACTTTATTCCACGACATGATGCATAAAGAGATCGAAGTATACGTGGATGATATGATTGCTAAATCTGGAGAAGGAAAGAATCATGTCCAGATACTGAAGAAATTATTTGAAAGGTTAAGAAAGTATAAGTTAAGACTTAACCCTGCAAAGTGTTCATTTGGAGTGAAATCCGGGAAGTTGTTAGGATTCGTGGTAAGCGACAAAGGGATAGAGGTGGATCCTGAGAAAGTAAAGGCTATCCGGGCCATGCCAACTCCTAAGACTGAGAAGGAAGTAAGAGGTTTTTTTAGGGAGGTTAAATTACATCGCTCGGTTTATATCCCACTTAACCACGACTTGTGATCCAATCTTTCGTTTGTTAAGGAAGAATAATCCTGGGATTTGGAATGAAGATTGTCAAGAGGTTTTGAAAAGATTAAGCAGTACCTGCTAAGTCCACCCCTACTCGTTCCTCCTGTATCAAAAAGGCCATTGATATTATACTTAACAGTGACTGAAGCGTCAATGGGATGTGTGCTGGGACAGCAAGATGAAACCGGGAGGAAGGAAAGAGCCATTTATTACCTAAGTAAGAAGTTCATGGAGTGCGAGTCTAGATATACTATGATTGAAAAATTATGTTGCGCACTAGCATGGGCTGCGAAGAGGTTACGACAATACATGTTGTATCATACCACATGGTTGATTTCTAAATTAGATCCTTTGAAGTACATTTGTGAAAGACCTTATCTATCCAGCAGAATTGCGAGGTGGCAAGTTTTACTAGCAGAATATGACATAGTATATATGACAAGAAAAGCAGTGAAAGGAAGTGTTGTTGCCGATCACCTGGCTGACCATGCTATAGAGGATTATGAGCCTTTAGACTTTGATTTTCCGGATGAAGATGTGCTTTCAGTCGAGGGAGGAAAACTAGGATGGTGGACTATGTACTTTGATGGTGCTGTAAACGTATGTGGTAACGGAGCAAGGGCAGTGATAATATCTCCCGACAAGAAACAATATCCAGTTTCAACTAAGCTGCAATTCGGTTGCACTAACAACACTGCCGAGTATGAAGCTTGTATTCTCGGTTTAGAGGCTGCTTTGGAGTTGAACGTGAAAAAGATAGATGTGTATGGGGACTCGATGCTAATCATTTGTCAGGTAAAGGGAGAATGGCAAAGCAAAGAAGAAAAGTTAAGACCTTACCAAGAATACCTGTCAAAACTGGCTGAAGAATTTGAGGAAATAGAGTTCACACATATAGGAAGGGAAGGAAATCAGTTTGCAGATGCTTTGGCCACACTAGCTTCTATGGCTAGGTTAGATTTCGGGAAAAACTTGCAGCCGATACACATTAATATCAGAAATAACTCAGCTCATTGTTACTCAGTTGAAGGAGAAATAGATGGGAACCCTTGGTACTACGATATCAAGAACTTCGTCCGAAATCGGGCTTATCCCATGGGGGCATCCAACATCGAAAAGAAGACCTTAAGGAGACTGGCAATGGATTTTTATCTGGATGGAGAAGTTTTGTACAAAAGGTCATCTGACGGGACTTTGTTAAGATGCCTAACTGAAGCCGAAGCCAAAGACGCCTTACAAGAAGTACATGAAGGGATCTGCTCAACCCATGCAAGTGGACATATGATGGCTAGGAAAATACAAAGGTTTGGTTATTTTTGGATAACATTAGAGAAGGATTGCATTGACTATGTCCGCAAGTGTCATAAGTGTCAAATCCATAGTGACAAAATCAATTCCCCTAGGCCCTCTATTTAACTTGATATCACCGTGGCCTTTTGCAATGTGGGGAATTGATGTGATTGGGCCTATCAACCCAAAAGCTAGCAATGGTCATAGGTTCATTCTCGTGGCCATCGACTACTTCACGAAATGGGTAGAAGCAGGGTCATTTGCTCACGTAACACAAAAGGTGGTGAAGAAGTTTGTGGAGAGAGATTTGATATGCCGATATGGACCACCAGAAAAGATTATAACTGATAATGCACAAAATTTCAATGGTAAGTTAATAACAGAACTCTGCGCTAAATGGAAAATCAAGCATTCCAATTCATCGCCATATAGACCAAAGATGAATGGTGCAGTAGAAGCTGCTAATAAGAACGTCAAGAAGATTGTTCAAAAGATGGTGGTCACCTATAAGGATTGGCATGAGATGTTGCCATTTGCTCTTCACGCGTACCATACTGCGGTTCGAACCTCAACAGGAGCCACCCCGTACATGTTGGTGTATGGGATGGAGGCGGTTTTGCCTTTAGAAGTGGAAATCCCATCATTAAGGGTATTGATGGACTCTAAATTAGAAGAAGCAGAATGGGCAAAAGTCAGATATGAACAGTTGAATATGATTAGCGAAAAGAGGCTAGCCGCAATCTGTCATCATCAATTGTACCAAAGAAGGATGGCCACATCATATGACAAGAAAGTCCGACCTCGGAAATTTCAAGAAGGAGATCTGGTATTGAAGAAAATATTATTTGTACCAGGACAAGATCAGAGTAAATGGGCTCCAAACTATGAAGGTCCTTATATGGTGAAGAAATCGTTTTCGGGAGGAGCTTTGCTATTATCAAGAATGGATGGAGAGGAATTAGCTAGGCCTGTGAATTCTGACTCTGTAAAGAAATATTATGCCTGATATTTTGTAAAATTCGGCCATAAACTCTCGTTACAAGACACTTTTGATTCTTCACAAAGCACATGATCTCTTGATATTTTTATTATGATTATTATCACTACTTCAACTTCTTTGATTTTATTGGAACTGGACATGCCTTGCACACCACGCTGGGGGCAAAAAAAAAAAAATAATAAAAAAAAAAAAAAAAAATTTCTAAGTTTTGGTTGCCCTTTTTGAGTTATTCTCAACATTTTGAAAATACCTACTTAAGTCTTCATGGGAAGGATATATATATATATATAAAAAAAAATGATAATAAAAGGGAAACTTATGGGGCAAGAAAGGGCCCCATGTGAAACCAAAAGTCTCTTCATCAAGCGTGGAAAATATATGGCAGGGAGCACCTTCTATCAGTCAGGCAAATGCAAGGAAGACTACAGGGGGATCTATGTTTCCAAATGAGGTAACAAAAACATGCATGTCACATTATCATAATACTAACCTGACAGGAAAGGTGTGATGAAAGCCAATGTCATTTCAAGTTTTAGAAAATATGGAGAAACAGAGTCTCAGGCCAACAAGACCACGAAAGGTGAATTGAGAACTAATACTGTTTTGTAATCTAACACGGGTAGGTCACCCAAAAAAATGAGACCATACTAACTCGGGTAGGTCACCCAGAAAAATGAGACCGCGCTAACACGGGTAGGTCACCCAGAAAAATGAGACCAATCTAACTCGGGTAGGTCACCCAGAAAAATGAGACCACGCTAACTCGGGTAGGTCACCCAGAAAAATGAGACCAATCTAACACGGGTAGGTCACCCAGAAAAATGAGACCACGCTAAACGGGTAGGTCACCCAGAAAAATGAGACCATGCTAACACGGGTAGGTCACCCAGAAAAATGAGACCACGCTAAATGGGGTAGGTCACCCAGAAAAATGAGACCAATCTAACACGGGTAGGTCACCCAGAAAAATGAGACCAATCTAACTCGGGTAGGTCACCCAGAAAAATGAGACCACGCTAACTCGGGTAGGTCACCCAGAAAAATGAGACCACGCTAAACGGGTAGGTCACCCAGAAAAATGAGACCATGCTAACACGGGTAGGTCACCCAGAAAAATGAGACCACGCTAAATGGGGTAGGTCACCCAGAAAAATGAGACCAATCTAACACGGGTAGGTCACCCAGAAAAATGAGACCACGCTAACAGGGGTAGGTCACCCGTCATAATGAGACCCAGGTAGGTCACCCGTCACCATTGAGACCATTCTAACATGGGTAGGTCACCCGGAAAAATGAGACCTCGTCTAAACCGGGTAGGTCTCCCGTCATAATGAGACCCGGGTAGGTCACCCGTCACCATTGAGACCATTCTAACAGGGGTAGGTCACCCGTCATAATGAGACCCGGGTAGGTCACCCGTCACCATTGAGACCAACTCGACTATTCTCACTTGGGTAGGTCACCCATCACAATGAGACCAACTTTATCGTTCTTTACAACACTTACTAGTCGAAGTCTTTTACAAAGACTTTAATCGTAAGCATTGTAAAGAAGGGGGCAACTGTCATAACCCAATTTTGGGTCATTCCCCAAAACCATCCAAAAAATACAAAAATAAATAAAAGAGGCCCGGTGTCGGTAAGAAAATCAAGGCAGAAATTATTGGCATTTTTAAAAGCTCGATCATACCTCGTCTATGTCCAAAAATGAAGGAAAATGCAGATTTAAGGTTAACGTAATTTATTTTTGGACAAATCTGCGTAAAAAATTAAATCGAAAGATATAATTAAATTTTTATATGCCAATTCGGTTTAAGCATCGGCCAATTAAAAGTATAATTATATTTGAGGATTAATTTAAGGTCTAATTGAAGAATTTAATTAAGCGCAATAACTTAATTAATACTTTAAATTTGTCAAATTAATTTTATTAAGGGCTTAGTCATGGAGAAATCAAGTTTTTGAATTTAATTCGAGCTCAATTGATGAGAATGGAATTTTCAGAGACCAATTTGAATTTATCTAAGTCAATTATGCGAAATCGGGGACCAAATTGAATAAATTGAGAATTTAATGGTCGATTGAGGTTTTAAATTGTGCAAATTAGAAATCAAGGACCAAAATAAAAAAGACGTTCGAAGTCAAGGCTGATATTGAAATTTTAACGAGGTTACAATTGCACAAATTAAAAAGCTCAAAACTAATTGGGGATGCAATTAGAACAATGATGGAGTTAAGGACCAAATTGCACTTTACCCCCACAGCACCAAAAATACATGTCTCCTGCACTGTTCCGACACCTGAACAGTGCAGGAAACACAGGCAACAACGGCTCTTTGCAGCCTCTGCCCCTCTGCAACTCTGCAATACACAGCCACACAACACACACAATGCATGTTTTTTTTCCTTCCCCCCCCTATAAATACATGCATTACAGACCATGAACAAGGGGAAAAACACGAAGGGAACAGAGGAAAGGAGGAAAGAATTCACGCGAAAAAACTCTAGCATTTTTTACACGAGCCCAGCATCATCAGCTTTTTCTTTCTTTCTCCCTTTCTTCTTCTTCTCTCTCGGCCTGTTTGGCCAGTTCTCTCTCTAAAAGAGGTCTCTCTCTCTCACTCTCGGCCGACCGAAACACCGTCACCGACGACCACCTGAAGCTCCCCTCAAGCACCACCTAGGCGTCACCTTCGTCTTCGCCCTCAGCCCCAGCAGCCCAGCCACCATCTCCGGCAAAGAAAAACAGAACACCCCCACGACAGCAACACCTCCGTGCCACTTCTGAGCCCGTTTCCGGCCACCACAGGCCACCATTTTCAACGTCACCACGACCAAAAGAAACACCTCAACATCCTCTACACAAAGGTACTAATCGTTTCTCCTTTTTTCATACTCGAAAAACTCACAATTTACTGTGCATCTTCATTTTCATGCACCGGTTACTGTTCATTGAACAGTAACCGGGTCGGGTCGGGCCGGATTTGGTGACCGGCCCGAAAATGAAACGGGGCGGGCTCCCGCCCCTATGGGCCAGAAGCCCAGCCCGAGCGAAGATGGGCTTCCAGCCCGTCCGGGCCGAAAATCCAGCCCACGAGAATAATGGGCTGGAAGCCCATTTACTCCTGGGCAGGAAGCCCAGGTCATTGGGCCGCGAGCCCACTCTATCTGGGCGGGCTGGGCAGCCAACCCAGCCCCCTAAAAATATAATAATAAATAAATAAATAAATAAAAATAGGAAAATATATAAAAAAAATAATATTTTTTTTAGGGAAATATCTAGAATAAAAATGTGGTTTTATGCATACGGCCAATACACTGTCATATTTTAAAACAAAAAAAATCTTTTTGTTTTCAAAAATATATTACCTTGGAATTTTAAGAAAAAATGTATTTTAGCATGAATTTCGCAAAGTAAAAAATCATTTTCTTGCATTTTTGGATTTTACAATGTATTTGTAAAATCCCAAGGGTATTGGCCAATATTCCAAAAATTTTAAAAAAACCCTTTTTATGATCCATATTATTCACTATTGGTATTTGGATAAATAAATCCTAAAAGGGTTAACATCCAAAATATTCGGTGGGGATAATATGCTGTCATTCACTGTCGGTGTTTGGATAAATAAATCCTAAGAGGGTAATATCCAAAATATTCGGCGGGAATGATATGCTATTATTCATTGTCGGTGTTTGGATGAATAAATCCTAAAGGGTCAATATCCAAAATATTCGACGGGGATAATTCGCTATTATTCACGGCTGGTGTTTGGATAAATAAATCTTAAGGGGTTAATATCCAAAATATTCGGTGGGGATAATACACCATCACCACTTAACCCACATATTTTTGAAAGACTAAAACTATAACAAATCATAAATAGACTAAAATGCCAAGCAGCCTACCTTAGGTAGGGCATATTAGGGGTGCTAAAACCTTCCCTTTACGCAACCAGTCCCGTGCCTTAGAATCTCTGAAAGACCAGTTTTAGGTTTCCTAGTAACCATAATACTAGGTGGCGACTCCCTTTCTATGAAAAATAAAGATAAGACCCCTTCTCATTGAATCCATCCCCCGCACGAGGGGACAGTCGCCGGGACGCCGCCCTCATTTTTTCGAGGTGCGACAGTGATGATGGTTGATCGGCCGAGAGGGAGAGAGAGAGAGAGCTTCGGGTCTATGATTTTTCTTAAAGAGAGAAGAGAAAAAAAATGAAGGCAGAGAGGGAGAGTGAAGGGGAACAGACGCGAGGGAAAGGAAGATTCAAAAATTTACTTGAAATTTTCCTTGTTTTCTGCTCTTTTTTCTTCGTTTTCAAAAAACACCTCCCCTGCTTCCTTCAAGTTTGTCATTTATATAGCTATCGCAGAGGTTACCGTTGCAAGCAACGGTGAGCTACCTCCTGCGGTAGCAGGCTAGCCGGCGGCGAGCAGGGTGGCTGGTCGGCAGCTGGGGCAGGAAACTTGTCAGCAGCGAGCGCAAGGGCTTTTTAGTTAGTGCAGGTGGAAAATGGGGATGCTTTAGGGGTGAAAGTGCAGTTTAGTCCTTCGATTTGTATTTGCTCTTATTGCACCCCCCCATTGGATTTAAGTTTATGATTTTGTGCAATTATACCCTTGTCCGAACCTTAATTTTGCGCGCCTCTTTCCTTTTGGTCCCTCATTTCTGATTTGCACGATTTAACCCTCAATTGACCATTAAGCTCTCAATTTGTTCAATTTGGTCCTCGATTTCACATAATTGGATTGAAAAAATTCAAATCGGTCTCTGAAAAATCCAATCTCATCAATTGAACCCAAATTAATTTCAAGAAACTCGATTTCTCATCGACTAAACCCTTAATAAAATTAATTCAGCCAATTTAAAGTGTAATTAAGTTATCGCGCTTAATTAAATCCTTCAATTGGACCATAAATTAATTCTCAAACATAATTACACTTTTAAATTGGCCAACGATTAGCTCGTAAAAATATAATTATATCTTTTGAATTAATTATTATGCAGATTTATCCGATAATAAATTACGTTAGCCTTAATCTGCATTTTCCTTCATTTCTGGGCGCAAAAGAGATATAATCGAGCTTTTGAAAACACCAAGAATTTCTGCTTTGATTTTCTTACCGACACCGCCCTCTTTTATTTTATTTTTTTGTATTTTTTAGATAATTTTGGGGAATAACCCAAAATTGGGTTATGACATAACCCGTAGTGGATCTCCAACCATTGGAAAACCAATCCACTATGAATCACAAAAGGCTCATAGAGACAAATCATTTTTAGAAGAGAAAAACAAACCATGTTCTGAGTACTTTTCAGATAACACAACACAAGGTAGCGTCCATGTATGGTTTCCTCGGTGAATTAATAAATCGACTTAGTACATGTATAGAATACATGATATTCAGTAAGGTAATTTTTAGATAAAGTAAGTGTCACACAAATCGCCTATATTGAGATGGATCTCTAAGTAAGTAGCCTACATATGAGAGGTTTGTGTTTTGCTTCATGGGAAAATTCATAAATCCCACCATCCTTCAAAATTTTGAAAGTGTATTTCTATTGTGAAATAGAAATACCTCTCTTTGATCGATGTACCTCAATGCCCAAAAAATATTTCAAATCACCCAAATCTTTAATTTGAAAATGACTATACAAAAATCTTTTAAGAATAGATATAGTCTTGAGGTCATTACCTGTAATGAGAATATTGTTAACATATATCAACAAAGCAGTAAAGGATTTGCCATAGCAACATGTGAACAATAAGTAATATTTTGTGATATCAACAAAATGATAAAAATATTTAAACTAAACATATCTGGTAGTTTGAATAGCTATACAGAATTTGGCAAACCATTGATGAAAAGCTTGTTTTAAACCATTCAATGACTTGTTGAGGCGACTTACCAAGCTCTCCCCCTGTCGATGAAGACCAAAAGGTAGACACATAAATTTCTTTATGAAGATCACCTTAAAGGAAAGGATTATGCACATCTAGTTTGTGAAGGGACCTATTCTGTGCAGCTGCTAGAGCCAACAAACAATGAGAGTAACCATTTTAGTAATAGGAGAAAAAGTGTCATGAAAATCGATACCTTTCAGCTATGTGTAGCCCTTAGTCACTAAGCGATCTTTGTGACGCTCTATGGTGCCATCTGAATGACATTTGATTTTATACACCCAACGACATCCAATAGGCATCTTTCGAGAAGGGAAAGAAGTGAAAGATCAAGTGTAGTTAGCTTTCAAAGCTGCCAATTCAGATTGCGTGACATCTTACCATTATGAAAGGGAAGCAACTTCTATATAAGTGTAAGGCTCAATATCTTAACTAATAGTGGAGACAAAAGAGTAGTGTTGTTGTGAGTAATGATGGTTAAAAAAAAGAAAAATCCAAAGAGGATACCTCTTACCTTTGGTGGAACCAGATGATAAAGATAGTCATGGTTTAGGAGACATTAAATGGTAGAAAATATTATAACTTAGAGCTCGGGGAGGACTGTGATGTTGTAGGGAACAGTGTAAAGGCTGCACAAGAACCATGGGAGAAGGTGATTGAATGGTGTTGAGAGGAGCCGATGGATCAAAAATAGAATGAACTAGATGAGGAGACACAGAAGGAGAGATTTCAGAGGCTAAAAAATAGGGATCAGATATAAAAAGAGGAAGGACAGGTGTGGAAGCTGTATATTTAGTTAGTGGTGCATGAAGTTCATGAATGGATGAAGGTGACTTGTAAAGGAAAATATGTTAAGGAAAAACACTATTACAGCTGGTGAAAATTTTATGGGTGATAATATCGTAGAGCTTGTAAGCATTTTGGTCAACCGGGTAATCAAGAAAAATACAATGTTTAGCTCTATGAGCAAGTTATCTGATACATGCATTTTAGTGGCATATGCAAGACAACCAAAAACCTTACAATGTGAGTAAGTAGGGACTTTACCGTAAAGTCTCTCCAAAGGAGTTTGCTGGAAAAGGATTGTTGTGGGCATATGATTAATTAAATGGACAACGGTAAAAACATATTATGTCTAAAAATGCAAAGGGAGATGAGCTTGAAAATGAAAGGGATGAGCGGTCTCAAGGATATGATGATGTTATGCTATACAACCCCATCTTGTTAGGTGTATAAATGAACAAGTGTTGATAAATTGTGCCGTTTTAGTGAAAATAATTTGTAGGGGCAAAAATTCCCTGCCATTATCAACATGAAAATTGGCAATGGAAGCATTAAATTGGGTTTTGACAAAGAAAAAAATTTGGAAGTAAATGTTGTGCTTCATGTTTGTGATGCAGAAAGAATACCCATGAAAATCTAAAATAATCATCCACAATTTTCAAAAAGTATTTAGCACCAAAAAGAGAGGAAATTTAGTAAAGGGCCTAAATATCACAATGAATTAACTCAAACGGTTGAATAGATGAAATTGAACTAGCTAAAAAAGAAAGTCGACATTGTTTGTAAAGTGAACAAACATCACAAGCATCTTTGAATTTGAAAGGGAAATACAGTAAATTTCTTGCCATAAAATTTAATTTAGAGGAAGATAAATGCCCTAATTAGTAATGCCATGAGTCAGCGGAGCAGATGACATGAGACTAGGATGATCGAGTAACAATGGCAATGTAAAACTGGAATATTAGGGTCGATGTTGTTGATGCTATTCGTGGTCTTCTTCGTCAAGTCTTGTAAAATACACCAATAGGGAAAAATAAGTTAGTGAACAATTGAGACCTTTTGTAATTTGACTTATAGACTTCAAATCTACCTTACAAGATGGCACCAAGCACATTTTTTAAAGAAATAACAGAGTTTAAAGGTAAAGTCTCAATAGACATAATTAGAGTTTGCTCTCCACTTGGCATAACAAGTGGCAGTAAAATAGTGTTCTAACGACTATTGACAAGTAAGTTCGATGAAGAAGTCAAATGATTAGTTGCACTACTATCGAGAATCAATCAATAGAGTCATAACGGTGCTTGTAAGAAACCTGGAGAAGTACTAGCAGCATTTCCCTAAGGATTGGATGGTTGATCTGTCCTTTATTTTTTCATAATGAATATTATATGTTGAAACTATAGATCAAAGAATCAATTCATCACTGATTGCATTCCCTACATTGTTAGACCTTCCTTGATGTAATTGGTTGAAGGGTGGGCAAAATTGTTGTATTGAGAACGATTGCCTTTACGGTTGAAACGATTGACTTTATGTTTTGGATGGCCTGATCAACACCCATGCAATTTCCAACATATATGTTGTACATGATGGGCATTATCACATTATGAGAAATGCAATGGCTTAAGGTTAAAAAGTTAGAGCAAGAGGAAGAACCTTGCCCTTATCACACAACCAAGGTTGTGAGCTCATCTCGTTGAAATGTCATGGTTGTAGTTTTTGTTATCTCATGTTTATCATTTAAGTTTCGCTGCTTCTCTTCTTGAATGATGGAAGAATAGGCCTAGTGATCATCAGGTAGAGGATTCAACAATAAAATCTACCCTTGAATTGATTTGTAGGAGTCATTTAGGCTATGAGAAATGCATCAACTATTATCTTTTATAATTTGCTCTATAAGAGCAAACAGTTCCACCATAGAAACCCAATTCATCCTATTATCCTTTCAGCTTTGTATAATAGGTTGCAATAGTCATCTGATCTTGGGAAAGACTAGTGATGTCCCTCTCAATCTAAAAGATATGAGGGGCATTCCTCTGAGAAAAATGATTCCGAAGGTCCTCCCAAACTTCTTGGGTTGTAGTTAAGTATATAACACTATCTACAAGTTCTGGTCTAATTAAATTGAGGATCCATGATAAAATCATGTCATTGTATCTTTTCCGTGAAGCATGATCATCTGGTTAGCTTTTGGCAAACGACATTTGTATTGTACCACCTATAAATCCTAACTTATATTTCGCATTTAAGGTGATGGTCATAGATCTACACTAGGTAGAGTAATTAATGTTAGAGTATAGAAGATGTATTCTTGAATATTATATTTGTAGTCTAGAGTATGAAAGATTATATGAGATATGTGTATAAATACAAAGGTGCACACACAACAAAGGTATGCAAAACAAAATATCAATACAACAAATATTCAAATTTCAGTCTCCCTCTCTTTTCTCTCTTCTCTCTCTTCCCTTCTCAAAACTCCATTCTTCTTTCTCTTAATTTTGTTTAATTATCTGCAATCTCTCTCAATCCTAACATGGTATCAAAGCTTCTATGCTAGCGCATGAATTGATCCAAGCTTTCGCAATCTAATCCTTCAATGGATCATTAAAAAAAAAATCTACTGCTAAAGAGAACATGTCGTTCAAGTTATTTTTTTTCTTCTTTATGATCTTTTGTAGCTTCTTTTTGAGCTGAAGATGAAGATGATCATTTTTTATGTTTTCTTTGTTCGTCTTTGAAATATAGATCCGTGTTATTGATATGTTGCTGTTGTAGCATCATCTTGCATCTTCCATGCCACATCAAGGTCAAACTCCTCTTCATTTGCTTCAGTAAGATCCTCATCATCACTTTTCTCATTTTCTTCTTCTACTCCTCCTCTCTCCACTCTTTAAATTGAGCATTCAGTTTTCAACGAGTCTTCTAGTCTTAATACTACTCTCAACTCTTTAGTCTTTGCACAATAAATTACCGCATAAAAAAAATCATGAAGCTCAAACAGAGCAGTGGCGGAGTGGGAATCATCGTGCATCATGAATAAGCATCAACGCAAGCATCATGACTAATACCTTGATGCTTGTATACATGACTTGCACAAGCAAAATGTCTTTAAGACTCATATACCAATAGCAGCATCAGATTTATTATTTGGATGAGCCTCTTTGAAAACAAAGAAAACATTAGCAGTTTTGCTCGTTTTTGGTTCGCCTCCTCAATCATTTGTTGTATTTGAAGAATCTCATAATCTTTATTCTGAATTTCAGATCGGAATTTCTTCACCATCATCTCATATGTTTTGAGCAGGCTCTGCTGTTCTTGGATCTCTTAAAAAAATCCTTGAAGGAATGACGTGTCCTCTTTAAATCAATATGTGAAGGCTTCTAAACCTTCTAATCTAGTGCCTGCATATGATTCACAGATCACCGATGTCATCACCCAATTTTTGGGTGACTCCCCAAAATATACCAAAAAATAACAAAAATAAAATAAAAGGGGCTAGTGTCGGAGAAAAATTAATGTGGAAATTTTGAATTTTTTCGAAAGCCTGGTCGTACCTCTTTTTTACCCAAAAATGAAGGAAAATGCAGATTCGAGGCGAAGATAATTTATTATTAGATAAATCTGCATAAAAATTAAGTCGGAAGACATAATTATATTTTTATGGGTCAATTTAATTTAATCGTTGGCCGATGTAAAGTGTAATTATGCTTTGGAATTAATTAAGAGCCCAATTGAAGGATTTAATTTAGCTCAAGAGCTTAATTATACTTTAAATGGGTCAAATTAATTTTATTAAGGTCTTAATTAGTGAGAAATTAAGTTTCGAAGCCGAATCTGGGTTCAATTGAGAAAATCAGAATTTTTGGTGACGAAACTCTTTGAAATTAAGCCCAATTGAAGGATTTAATTTAGTGCAAGAGCTTAATTATACTTTAAATGGGTCAAATTAATTTTATTAAGGTCTTAATTAGTGAAAAATTAAGTTTGGAAGCCGAATTTGGGTTCAATTTAGAAAATCAGAATTTTCGGTGACGAAACTCTTCAAAATTAATTGAAAGCCCAATTGAAAGATTTAATTTAGCACAAGAGCTTAATTATACTTTAAATGGGTCAAATTAATTTTATTAAGGTCTTAATTAGTGAGAAATTAAGTTTGGAAGCCGAATCTGGGTTCAATTGAGAAAATCAGGATTTTCGGTGACGAAACTCTTCGGAATTAATTGAGAGCCCAATTGAAGGATTTAATTAAGAGCAAGGGCTTAATTATACTTAAAATGGGTTGAATTAACCTAATTAAGGGCTTGATTGCTGAAAAATTAAGTTTGAAAGCTTAATTTGGGTTAAAATTGAGACGATCAGAATTTTTGACGACGAAACTTTTTGGGTGAATTCGGAAGCCAAAATTGAAGATAAAAACATATTTCTTCCCGGTTTTTCTCATCGAAAAAAATCTCTTTTGTCACACCTATTGATTTTAAAAAAAAAAAATTAAAAAAAAAGGGGGCTGGTCATACCAGCAGCCATGGCTGGCCATTCCCTGCAACTTACCCACTGAAAACACCATACTTTGGACACTTACCCCATGCCATGCACCATGCTTTCTTTACCTATAAATAGGGGGAGAAATTGACAGTAAAAGGGGGTTGAAAAGTGGTTGAAAACAGAGGGGGAAGAACAGAGGGAGATGGGCTGAAAAACTAAGAAAAAAACGGGGGGAGAGACCAGTTGATAGGGGAGCGAAAAAACCACAGAGAGGGAGAGGAGAATTTGCAGAGTTCTGGCAAAACAAACACAAGCATAAAATAACACAATCATCCTTCATCTTCTTCGGCATTAGTTCTCCCTCTCCCCCGGTTTGACAGCCCCTCTCTCTCTCTAAGTTCAATCTATCGGCAACTCTCTCTCTCTCTCCACCAGGAGTGGCTAGCCGACCACCCAAGACCACCCTCATCACCTTCAGCTTCCCCTCCACTCCAGAAGCTCCTCAACAGCGAGCTCAGCCAGCCTTCCTTCTCAGGCGACACAGCAGTACGAGGAGCAGCGAAGGTGCAACTCTCTCTCACTCCCCGTCAGCCCTCTAGCTCTCTAAAACCAGTCACTCGGCTCCCGTCAGCCACCACGCCAGAAGCTCCTCCTCAGGTCCATTTCCAGTCACCACCCAGTCCTGACCTCCAGCTCCGGCAATGGCAGCAATGAAGCAGCAGCAACGACAGCAACGTCGAGCAGAGGCAGCGACGTTGTCCAGTCCTGTTCCGACGGCTCCTCCGGCCACCACAGGCCTCCGTTTTCGATGCCACCTTAACAGGGAGAGCCACCTCGATGTCCTCTACCCGGAGGTAGTGGCAGGTGAGCCCCTCGTGGTGGTCGGTCGACCACCATTTTACTGTTCACGTTATACGTGAACAGTAGGCAACCCGAAATCTTCTTCTTCTGTTTTTTTTATTTCATTGTTTTTTTTTTTTGGGCTGGACTGATTAGGCCCAGACCAGTTGCTGGGCCGGGTCCAGCCCAAGCCCCTAGCCATCTCTTCTGGCCTCATGGGCTTCCGTACCAGCCCAGCATAGGTGGGCCTTTGGCCCACCTTGGCTGGCCCATTTAGTTGGGCCAGCTCCTGCCCATTTTTTATTATTATTATTTTTAAAAAAAAAACAAAAATAAAAAAAACAAAAAAACAAAAAAACAAAAAATGCATTTAAAAAAAATGTTGTTTTTGTGCATACGGCCGAATTCCAAGATTTTTCAAGCATATTTTTCGTAAAAAAAAATATTGCATCTTTTTCATATTTTTAAACGAAAATTGGATATCGTAACCAGTTTACGATTATCCATTGGCGTTCGGCCAAAATGTCAAAAATAATTTAATAATTATTTTGTTTTAGTTTTCGCAGTGTAAATTTACATTGTAAAGTACACTTGCAGATAAAAAGAATTTTTAACTACGATGTAAAATTACAATGTAAGGTACATTCGTAGGTGAAAAAAAAAATGTTTTTAACTGCGATGTAAAATTACATCGTAAAGTACACCCGCGGACACAAAAATATATTTTTCCTTTTTAAATACAGTGTAAAAAATAAACTTAAGAAAAACAATCAAACAACAATGCAGCTTACCATAGGTAGGGTGCACTGGGGGTGATGCGTCTTCCCCTTGCACAACAAGTCCCCTTACCCAAGACTCTCGTAGACCACTAGGTTTCTAGTAACCTTAATACTAGGTGGCGACTCCTTATAGTTATAGTTGTAAATTTTACGGCTATAAAAACAACCCTCCATTTTTGATGGCGCGCCGTTGTCTCCCCAAACCCGGGGGGACGGCGGGGCGCGAAGAGTGAAAACTCGCCGTCGCGACAACCGAGTTGAAGCTATTAGTAAATCAACTTGAAAATGAGAGGGACTCTTACTTTGCAAAGTTATGAGATGTTGAGATTTTGTGTTAGAGCCTTGGGATTGAAAAACAACCAGTGGTTGCAGCATTGAAGGGCCTCCTTTGTTTTACTAATGATGATGCCTCAATATTGGCAGAAGCTCAAGCCATGGTGTCTCATTACTGAGCTGAACTGGAGCTCAGGTCACTAAAGGACCGACATTGTAGCTCCACCATAGAAAGAGGCTAAGGCATCAACGATGTCAAAGAAAGGAAACTGGAGAGTCGTGGCAGCTGGAATGCCCTGTTAGAAAGCCACTGGAATTCGATGAGTTTCCTGATGAAATCACTTTCTGCGGCAACATAGTGTTGCAACGAAGAGGTTGGAGTATTCTCTCCCTTTTTCTGTGTGCTTTAATTCTGGTTTCGGAAGAGCAGAGCAGAGGAAGAAGATGATGAGAGAAGTGACTGAGGCGACTGAGAAGAATTAGTTGTCAAACCCTAGGTTTTGTAGATTTTATGTTGTGTGCTCTGTCGTTTTGTGTGTCAATTACTATTGTTTTTGCAAAAAAAAATTAAAAAAAAGGAAAGAAAGAAAGAAAGACAAAAAAAAACCATTGAAGATTAGAAAATAAATTCTTACAAAGATTAAGAAATTCATCATCAAGTGAAAAACTTCATAAAAACTAAAGTAGACAAATGAAATTCAAACAAATTTTATCCCCTATCTTCCCTCCCATTTCTTTGCTCTCATCCCTCTCTTCTGAAAATCATCAACAAAGGAAAAACTTAAGAAAAACTAAGTCAACAAATGAAATTTCAATCAAGGAATAGACAAATGAAATGTCTTCTCTCTCTTTTATCTTGTTTTCCATTTGAGCATTCTTCTTCTTCTTCTTAATCACATTCAAACTCATCTTTCTTTTACATAGTGATTTCTGTCAAAAAAAAAAAAGAAGGATTCAGTACTCATGTATTTCTTCTCCATTGCTGCAATCTCATGCTTGATTCATCAAAGCATGAGCTTGAGAGGGGATGTTAGAGTATAAAAAATGTATTCTATAATATTATATTTGTAGTCTAGAGTATAAAAGATGGTATGGGATATGTGTATAAATAGAATGGTGCACACACAACAAAGGTATGCAAAACAGAATATCAATACAATAAATATTCAAATTTCAGTCTCCCTCTCTTTTCTCTCGTCTCTCTCTTCCCTTCTCAAAAGTTCATTCTTCTTTCTCTTAATTTTGTTCAATTATCTGCAATCTCTCTCAATCCTAACAATTAATCCGCCATTAGAGGCATGGAAACAAGCACCAATCCAGGATGATAAGAATGGTAGAGAAAAAAAGGATCAAAGGCATTATTTTTTCCTTCCTTGAAAAACTGCTCACGTCTCCAGAACAACGTACAGAAAAAAGGCTAAGAAGGCAGAGGCAAAGAGCTAGGTTACCAGCTCTGATATCATGTGAAACAGGGAAGGAAAATATTTGCCAGAATTATTTTTCTATTGAATAAGTGGTTGCCGCTATATACAAGAGTTTCCTATAATTATTCTTAGCTATACTAGGAATGTGAATTATGTAGGTTTTTAGTCAATTTATTACTTGTAGTTACTGATTAATTTGGTTTGTCTTTTCAGATATTTTGGGTTTGTGTTTGGGAGAAAAGGAATTGAAGACAGAGAGAGTTTTTTCGAAAGAGGTAAGCTTCTATTTTTTCTGCTTACCATCTGCTTGATTATATGCCTATTTATACTCTTAGGCTTTACACATGTTTTGTTTACATGATTAAAGAATGGAACTGAATTGTAACTAATTAGTTAGTTACAATGACCTCACACACTAAATGCATGTTCAACACATTGTTAGTTACAATGACCTCACACACTAAATGCATGTTCAACACATTTAACTCAGCTTATGAGCTGCTCCTTTGCTTCTTAGTCTTCCTCTCCTGCACTGGTAGTCTTCACTGCCTTCACCATGCAGGTCTGTGAATGGCTTACATTCCAACAGCCTCTCCTAAGCCATTTACAGATTTAACTCCAAGATTCAATCTTAACTGATTGAATCTCTCCTTAGGTAGAGCCTTTGTGAAGATGTCAGCTAGCTGCTCTTCACTTGAACAAAACTTCATGTTTATCAGTCCCTCTTTCAAGGACTCTCTAATGAAGTGATAACGTCTGTTAATATGCCTTGTCTTCTGATGAAAGATAGGGTTTTTAGCCATAGAAATAGCAGACATGTTGTCACAGAACAATGGTGTTGCATTAGCTTGCATTTCACCAAAATCATCTAGGACAAATCGTAGCCATATTGCCTGAGCTGTGGCTTTAGAGGCTGAGACATACTCAGCTTCTGCAGTTGAGAGAGCAACTGTATTCTGCTTAACCGAAGCCCAGGAGAACACTCCACTGCCAAAACTAAATGCATACCCTGAAGTGCTCCTGCTATCATCTTCACTTCCAGCCCAATCAGCATCACAAAACCCAATTAGGGTTGCTGACTTGTCTCTAGTGTATTCAATGCCATAGTTGAGTGTCCCTTGAACATACCTTAGAACCCTCTTGGCAGTTCCCATATGTTTTCTCGTGGGATTACTCATAAACCTAGAAAGTAAACTGGCTGCATACGTTAGGTCTGGCCTAGTGGCTGTCAAGTACAATAAACTTCCCACAATCTTCCTGTAAAGGCCTTCATCAGCCCTATCACTCCCATCTTCTTTCTTCAACTTCTCACCCACAACCAGGGGAATTGCAACTGGTTTGCAATCCTCAAGTCCAAACTTTTCAAGCAAGGACTATGCATACTTCCCTTGATGAATGAAGATGCCTTGCTTAGTTTGAATCACCCCAAATCCCAGAAAATGGTGTAGTAAACCAAGATCTGTCATCTCGTATCTTTGCATCATTTCCCTCTTGAAATCATGCATCATTTTCTCACTGCTGCCAGTATATACAATGTCATCAACATATATAGCAACAATGATTATATTCCCTTCATCATCTGCCCGAGTGTATAGAGTAGCTTCACTGCTGCTCCTCTTGTATTTGCACATAGTGAGATATGTGTCAATCTCACTATACCAGGCCCTAGGTGCTTGTTTTAGGCCATACAAAGCCTTGTGCAGTTTGTAAACATTGGACTTAGCATCCTTGACTGTAAATCCCTCTGGCTGCTCAACATATACTTCTTCATCCAGCATTCCATTGAGAAATGCTGACTTAACATCCAGCTGGAACAATTTCCAGCCTTTTTGAGCTGCTAGGGCAATAAGGGATCGAATGGTATTGAACCTTGCTACTGGAGCAAAGGTTTCATTGTAGTCAATTCCAGGCTTTTGTGCATACCCCTTAGCCACAAGCCTAGCTTTGTGTTTATGCACTGTCCCATCAAGATTTAACTTGGTTTTGAACACCCACTTTACCCCAATCACAGATTTATCAGTAGGTCTAGCCACAAGCTCCCAAGTTTTATTTTTTTCAATCATCTCCAATTCAGCCTTCATAGCCTCTTGCCAAGCTATGTCTTTAACAGCCTCTTGATAGCTCTCGGGTTCAATAATAGACATATGACATCTAGCATATATGTCTTCAATACTTCTCATTTTAATAGGGGTTGAGCTAGGTGTTGACTGTGTGCTGCTGGTTTTGCTTGAACTTCCAGTTGATCCTTCATTCCCAGAATCATCACCATTATCAAACTGAACAGATTCTGTTTGGACATCTTCTTCTTTACAAGATCTGTCATGTTCAACATCTTGCCATGAAAGATGTGAAGTTATGAACTTCTGCTGCCCTTTCTGTTCTGACTGCCAATCATAAGCCTTCCCTTCATCAAAGACTACACTTCTTGATAACACAATTTTATTAGATTGTATTATGTATACCCTGTAGCCTTTTTCACAACTCCCATACCCCATAAAGATCCCCTTCTAGGCTTTATCATCAAATTTCTGCCATAGAGATGCAGGTATGTGTGTGTAGCAAATGCATCCAAATATCCTTAAATGCTTAATGCCTGGTTTTCTTCCAGTAAAACACTCAAATGGTGTCTTGTTTGCTACTGCCTTGGTATAACACCTATTCTGCAGATAGACTGCAGTTCCAACAGCCTCTGCCCAGAACATAACAGGTATTCCCTTCTCTGCCATCATAGACTTTGCCATTTCGCATATTGTTCTATTCTTCCTCTCAGCAACACCATTTTGCTGAGGGGAATATGCAATGGTAAGCTGCCTCTCCATGCCTTGATTCTTACAAAACTTCTGGAAATCATTAGAGGTATACTCTCCCCCTCTATCACTTCTCAATTTCAGTATTTTATAGCCACTTTGCAATTCAATCATTGCCTTAAACTTCTCAAACACTCTTAGAGTATCAGATTTATATCTTAAAAAATAAACCCAACACATCCTTGAGTAATCATCAATAAAAGTAATAAAGTATTTATTACCTCCTATTGACTGATTTTGCATTGGTCCACACAAATCAGTGTGGATCAATTCCAGAGGCTTGCTTGCTCTCCTGCTCCCTTCATTGTCAAACTTCTCCCTATGATGCTTTCCAAAAATGCATCCTTCACATGCATCATTCACCTCTGTCAGTGTTGGTAATCCAGTAACCAACTCTTTCTGCTGCATTCTGTTCATACTGTCAAAGTTCAGGTGGCCCAACCTTCTATGCCAAGTCCAGGAATCATCCATTACTGATGCTCTTCTTGCTGCAGGTAACAAAGACTCCAGTGAAAGAGGAAAACATCGATTTCCTTTCATGATCACCTTGGCTATCACATTTTCCAGCCTTGCATCATCAAAAATTATAGCCTTGTTGCCCCCAAACAGAATGTAGTAGCCATGCTCCATCATCTGCCCTACACTCAGTAAGTTTTCATCCAAACCAGGGACTAACAACACTTCTTCTATGTATCTTCTTCCTTGCTTGGTCTCAACTACCAGTGTTCCTTTTCCAGTTGCAGGAACAAGGTCCCCTGACCCCATATTTACCTTGGAAGCAATGCTCCTATCGACATTGATCAGCATTGATTCATTTGAGGTCATGTGGTTGCTACAAGCACTATCCACAAACCATACATTATCATCCTTCACACTAGCAGCATGACATGCAAAGAACAAAGTTCCAGTGGTAGCTTCTTCCTCCTTTTTTGCACAATTTGCTAGTGTTTTGAAATTATTGCAATCTTTGGTATTGTGACCAAAGAAATTACATCTTCCACACTTTGGCTTCCCCTTGTATCTGCACAGTCCAAAGTGGAACTTCTGACAGGTATTGCACTGAGGTTTTATGTTAGCTTGATTATTGCTAACATTTCTATGCTGTGAACTGTATGTGTCTTCATGACTTGTTCTGCCTCTATGATTCTAGTTCTTACTAGAATTATTGTTCTGATTTCTTCCTTGAGCCCAGCTTGAGTGGCTATAATCTTGTTTCTGCCATTTTGAGTTACCTCTCCCCTGTGAAGACTTGTGTGCAGCAGCATATCCATGGTTATACCCAACCTTAAGGCTGCTAAATGCCTTTTCTGTACCAGCAATTCTCTCTCTTTCATCATGTAAGTCCTCTGTCTTATCAAACACTTTTATAGAGGCAATGACTTCTTCACTTCTAAGTGTTTTCAAATCTCTTGTTTCTTCAATAATAGAGACAATTGACTTGTATTTTCTGCTAAGACTCATCAAGATCTTTTGCACTATCCTTTGTTCAGTTATCTCTTCTCCAAGAGACTTCATGTCATTTATCACTCCAAAGAACTTAGTCAAGTAATGATCTAAGCCTTCTCCTTCAGCCATTCTCATGTACTCAAATTCTACCCTTATAGCCTGCAACTTCACTTCTCTAACTTTATCATCTCCTCTGAATTCTCTCCTCAATAGCTCCCATGCTCCTCTAGCTGTCTCTTCATTTCTTATTCTTGGAAAAATATCATCAGTCAAGGCTCCTTGGATAATACTTAAAGCCTTGGCATCTTTGATCATTTTCTCCTTCATTTCTGCAGCAGTTTCTCCTGATTCAGGTTTCTTGTTTCTTGAATCAGAAGTTTCTCCACTATCATTTTCATTTGACATTTTTGTTGATGTATCACCACAATCAACCACATCCCATAGATCATAAGCTCTGAAGATTGTTTTCATTTTAACTGACCAAAACTCATAGTTTTCTCCATTGAACTGAGGTGTTCTTAAATCACCATTGCTCACCATTCTTCTTCTTCTTTAATTTCTGTTTTGTATGATCACAGATTGATTTTACTCCCTTCCTTGTTGATCAAGCCAGCTCTGATACCATGTAGGTTTTTAGTCAATTTATTACTTGTAGTTACTGATTAATTTGGTTTGTCTTTTCAGATATTTTGGGTTTGTGTTTGGGAGAAAAGGAATTGAAGACAGAGAGAGTTTTTTCGAAAGAGGTAAGCTTCTATTTTTTCTGCTTACCATCTGCTTGATTATATGCCTATTTATACTCTTAGGCTTTACACATGTTTTGTTTACATGATTAAAGAATGGAACTGAATTGTAACTAATTAGTTAGTTACAATGACCTCACACACTAAATGCATGTTCAACACATTGTTAGTTACAATGACCTCACACACTAAATGCATGTTCAACACATTTAACTCAGCTTATGAGCTGCTCCTTTGCTTCTTAGTCTTCCTCTCCTGCACTGGTAGTCTTCACTGCCTTCACCATGCAGGTCTGTGAATGGCTTACATTCCAACAAATTACAATAGGAATATATTTACAGCACATAGCTACATATTTGTTTCTAACCCATTACGTAGACATTGGGATATTATTGATCCTTCCTTAACAGGGTTTAACTTGATGCTCCATCACCAGAATCCCATACTCCTTGAATTTTTGGATTCTTCTCTGGAAAATCAAGAAAAATAGGACAGAGACGACAATGCCCGAAACAGCAACGCCAGAAATGGTGACTGCTCTTCCTCGACTGTGTTTTGGCTTAGATGATGTTACGCTAAGAGTAGTGCTACTGGGGCCATCCAGATATAAGCCAGGATTTGGTCCGGAAAGATTGTCTGATTTTCTCAATTTGAAGATTTCAACTCCATTCAACATTGCATCAGAGAACTGAAATGTCTGTGGTCTAGGGTGCAATGCAATCGACAAATTCTGTAACTCCTCGATTCCTCTGGCGTGCATCATCACAGCGTAATCTTTGTATATGGGAACCCCATTTCCACCAGCCCAATAAACTATATCTGCGTAAAGCTCGGCTGTTTGATTAGCGATATATATTTGAAAGAGTGGATCGCCTTTTTGAAATATAATCGTTATAAACGAACAGAAATGAAGCCTAACAAGATAGGTGAAAGTGGAGTGGACAGGAAATTCCCAAGTCATATTGTATTTCTCATTTAAAGTACCATCAGGCCCCATGGTCCTAGCAGTTCGATAGAGTTCTTCAGGTGCAGCATAGCGAGTGTGGTTATTATACTGAAGTTGAATTGTGCCATTAAATTTTAAAACGCTTGGTCGAGCATCCGTCAAGTAATTTGTACCCTGCAGTGAACTTGGTTTCAAGCACTTTATCGTAACACGAGTGACTCCACCATCAAATAATCCTATGTACTCGTTACCAAAGCCAGCAACACCAATAATGAATGAATTGTCGAAGTTTTTCTTAGCTGCTATGATCTCAGCTAGCGAGAAATTGTGGCATAGATCAAAAGGTAGAGATGACCTCTGGGTTTTTTTTTACTTCGTTGAAGAGATAAAAGGAGGGCTTAACTTTGAAGTTCCATCACCAGAAACCCACTCCTTGAATTTTAGGACTCTTCTTCTGAAAATCAAGAATAATAGGACAGAGACGACAACAATGCCCGAAACAGCAGCGCCAAAAATGGTGACTGTTCTTCTTCGACTGTGTTTTTGTAGTTTCTAAGTGAAGAGTAATGTAGAAGAGAGAGAACAGAGATGTTAATTTGAACAATTGCAGAATGTATTATTTGATACTTTTATTGAAAAACAGGCTTACAATATATAGACCAGAAAAGAATCATGGTGTCCGAGTGTTAAGCCATGAACTTGAATAAGTTGCAGCAAATTAACAACTACCTAAAGACTAGGACAAGCTGAAGACTAGGAAAAACAGTAACAAAAAAGAATTACAATGAAATGAAATTGCAGTCCTAAAATATAATCAACTAACAGTTTTGGCTTTGATGATGTCGCGCTAGGAGGAGTAGTGCATATCCACCAGCCAAATCAATAATATCTGCGTGACGTTGTGCAGTTTGATTGGCGATATATATTTTAAAGGCTAGATCGCCTTTTTGCAATATTATCGGAATAATCTGACAGAAATGAAGCCTAACAAGATAGGTGAATGTGGAGTGGATCGGAAATTCCCAAGTCATGTTGTATTCTGCATTTACAGTATCATTGGGCCCCATGGTCCTAGCAGTTCGATAGAGGACGTCAGGTGCAGCATAGCGAGTGTCGTTATTATACTTAAGTTGAATATTGTCATTATATTGGAAAGAGCTTGGTCGAGCATCCGTCAAGTAATCTATATCGGATAACCACCTACGAAACATGCCACTGTCATCGGGCGGTGTGATCCCCCCCCCCACTTTTACTCGGTACATCATCTCTAAAGCAAATTCTTTTTGAAGTGGAGATTTGAACCCCTTGTCAAAATCATTCATCCCTACTGCAGTGTAATATAGATTGGTGGGCATGGATACGACTTCAATCCCGTTGATGAAAGCATATGCATCAGCAACATGGGCACTCGGCGTGAAAGTTATGCTCAGATTTTTCCGCTCATCTTCGACATTTAGTATGAATTCTCTGGCGTAACCTCTGGCACCATGAGTCTCAGTGTAATGGACGCCACTGAAGTTGCTAAGAAAGGTATAGCGACCGGCTGTGACAGAAAAAGATGCTTTGGACCTGTTGAATCCAGGGTAGGAAGCCGGATAAAAATGAAGGCGAACAGACTTAGGTCCTGCTGCTGTGACGGGAAATATGTAGGTGAATTTGGAGCGAGAGAATCGTGCAGTATGATAAGGTACAGTGCACTATGATATACTGTGGTCAACTAACTAGTAAAATTAAAGAGAGAAATGGAGACCTAATTGTTTTATTTGTAATGTCATTTTTATTAAAAAAAAAAAAAAAAGTGTCGATGGTTTACTGCATATCTAGACACATATTACTGTGGATTTCGACATTAAAATTATTATTTTACCTCTCAGATTGAAAATTTTAACCCTTGGTACTGAGAGCATTTTAGACATTTACAAGGAACATGTTTGGTATTTTCATATTGTTTGGGGTTTTCTGGTAGTTTATGCTTTAAATTGCATGGTAAAACTACTTGGGAACTAACAAAAAACAAGGAACAATGGGGGTATTTTTGGTTTTGCACATATTCGAGCACAATGACACTACGCAAATACCCACAAAAAAGACAAAGACGAAGTCTTGGAGCTAGGGGCATTGTGGCACTTTCATCCTTGATTTTTTCATAGTTATCATTGGTCCTGGGGTGCATAGGTAATTTACTATTTTTTTATTATTTCTTTTCGAAAACACTACAGGAGCATTGTACGAATGTTCCAACAATATTTCATGAGCACGCGCCTTTAAGGCAACGCATAGTGCGTCATTTCACGGTGGAAATTGCCCGTCGGTTTCCGGTGGTCAGTGAATCGTCGGTGGATAGTTTTTAATTTTTTCTCCCTTTTCTCTCTCTTGTGTCGAAAATTACATGTAAATCCTTTATGTTCGTGATTGTTTTATTCAGTCCCTGTTCTTTTGATTTTGGTTTTATTCCCGATTTTTTCAATGTAAATTTTGATTTTTTTTCAATTATACCCTTCAATTGAAACTGATTATATATGTTGATTTTCATTTCAGTCCTTATTCTTTTGATTTTTTGTTTGTTTTTAGTTCCTTTAATTTTTCTGGTATGTAGGTTTTAATTTTGTTTAATTTTTCCCTCCAATTACAATTGATCATATAAGCTCATTTTCATTTTAGTCCTTATTCTTCTATTTTTTTAACAAAACTACACTACATTTTTTTAAATGCTTTTATTTGTTTCGGTCTTAAGATTTTTATTTGTTTCAATTTTATCCTTCGATTAAATTAATTATATATTTTATTTTTCATTTAGGCCCTTATTCTTTGAATTTTTTATTTTGTATTAAATTCTTTGTGTTTTTCAATCCTTGTTGGACAATATTTATTTTTTACCCATATTTATGCATTTATGCTTTTAGTTTTTTTTTATTTTATATTTTTTTTTATTAGGATTTTATTTTTATTTTGTTCAGTCTTGAAATTTTAATTTATGTTGGTAATCATTTTAGAATTAATATTTTTCCTTTTTTCCCTTTGTTCTTTTTATTGTGTTTTCTATTATTTGTATATGTTCTTCGGATCAGATGATTTTATGATTTCATTGTTTACGCAATAATAATGAAAATTTTAGTGATTTTTTTATTATTTCTGTAAAAATGTTTTGCTTTTTGTTTTATTCTCTAGTGCAATTTAATGATTTTAATTGTTTAGAAAATAATGTTGATAATAACTTTAACTGTTATAGTCATGATAATGATGGTAACGTAGGGATGAATTTTCAAAAATATTTTCTTCTTTTTATAGATAGAAAATTAACTACTTATTTTTATTATTTGATTATTGCAAGTGTTTTTACAATTTATATTTTGTTTTATTGTGTTTATTATAAATTTGATTATAAAATGAATTAATTCTAATACAGTAAATTCGATAATTCAGGTATCTGAATCTTCTTGCTTTTTTAATGATGATGATAATTTTATACTAGTGATTTCATTGAAACCTACTAAACAGATGAATTTATATCGATTTAAAATTCATTTATTTTATAAGAAACTTGCACTTTACAAGAACTTTGCACATATTTATTATTTTTTCCAAATTTATATTATAATAAAAAATCTCACACAATTAATATTTTTTTACCTTGAAAAAAAATAGTTTCCCACCACGACGAGGCGCTGCTAAGTAGCTAGTTTGAGATATTTATTATGAATAAAAGTAAAAAGTTTGGTTAGTTAAAAGATTACTAGTGTAGGTATATAAATATTACATAAAGTTTATTGTCACTCACAACACAAAACAAAAAAGTTAATTCATCGACAAAGACTACTATATTAATAAAAATTAAAATAAAAAAGTTCATATATTTTTAAATGATCTATTTGAAAATCAGAAACCTCTAATTGAAAATTTGTAGGGAAATATGTAGGTGAATTTGGAGCGAGAGAATCGTGCAGTATGATATGGTACAGGGTTCGTAGAGGCTTGATCATTTGCAGTGGATTGTATTGAGTCGCGGTCTTGATCTAGAAGGGCCACTTCTGAGTTGATGTCTGCAGTCCATGGACTCTCGGAGATTAATGAACCACAATCGAGCGCTATGTTATCGAGAGGAAGGTAAGGTTGCGATGAATCCCCGGTTACAAGGATGGTGAGATGGAGGAGGAAGAAGGTGAGGTACAAAGGAGTGGAAATAGATGAGTTTAGGAGACACAGATATTTGTAGCTGCTGCTACTCATTTTGTTCTTCGCCGGAGAAGGAGAGATGAAGAAATCAAGAGGAGAAGCTGCTTTTAATTCTATGCACAGAGGAGTTATTTTAAAGTCATTTGAGTTGACTGATTCTTTTATTTTTTATTTTTTTGGTTTACTTTAAAGTCATTTGAGGCGACTTATCCTTTTATTTTTTATCTTTTTGGTTTCCTAATTATAAAAGGGAAAATCAGAAATTATATTTATTTTTTCATGGATTTTTTTTTATATTTTTAATTTTCTATTTTTTACAATAAAATTTACTTTTCCCAATTTGTTTTTCTTTGGATCTATAAAATAAAATAAAAAACATCTGCAAAAAAACAGGAATACAAGAGAAGGATTTCAGACTGCGCTAGTGCTAATAAAAATATTTCACATATGTTTCTGAAATTTAAAATTAATAAAAAAAAATTGACTTGATCATTGATAGAGAAACTCATATTGTCCAATGAATCAAACCGTAAGCAATGAATTATGCAAATTGAAATCACCACAATGTGAGTGTGTGTATTATCAATATATATTTTTTATAAATTTCGTGACTTTTCTTTGGTCAACATAAATATAAGCACTCCTATTAATGTATTTAACAATTAGGTTGAAAAGTCGAGATCCCGGCCATAACCAGCACGGCAACATCTCACAACAAATTTGCTTATAATCTCAGATGCTATACATGGATGCTACTGTTTTATTTTGTTTCAACCGGACGTGTATCATGTTTCTATGTTGAAGAATATTCATTGACTTTTCCATTTCAATCTAAAATCCATTATTTGGTTCTTATTTTCTTTAACTTATATATTAAATGGTAGTTTCACATGCATGCATGCAAACACACAACCACAGACCCAACCATATTACACGAAGAGGAGGAGGCTGGTCGTTGCCGGGATCGTGAGGTAATAAGAAGTATATCGACCACCCATATATGGTTGAAAACAAACATACTTATCTATATATTTTTTTTGGTGGTCATCACAGCACACGTACATCTCAATAAAGAAATCCGTCTAGTCTGTCTTGCATCCATCAATTATAGCCTACAAGATAAAAACGTTTTCATTTAAATAAATTTATAAAAACAATAAACTCATATTATCCAATGAGTCTAACCGTAAGCAATGAATTATGCAAATTGAAATCACCACAATGTATTATCAATCTATATTTCATAATTTATTTTCTTTCAAAAACTATTTTTGGGGTGCTTTTCAAACCCCACCTAAGTTTTGTTGTGTTTTTTATATTGTTAATGTTATTATAGTTTTCACATGCATCAACCATGCTTTGAGTTGACTAATTATTATAATTTTTTTTTCTTTTATATTAAGCATAAAGAGGTAGATAAAGATTTATACAGAATTAAACAAATAAAAAAAAAGTCAATTTTTAAAATGGGATGCCCACTCCAGCATGAAAACTGGAATATTAACGGGATATACAAGTCATTCATGGAAACATCTTCTTCTAATGAGGCAACAAATAGAGTGACTAATTGGAAATGGGACCATGGAGATGACCTTTGAAAGGTATTCTGTGTTGTGTGGTCGTGGCCTTGGCATCAAAGACTTCCAAGTCGTTGGCATTATTCAATCAATAATTCATCTCTAAAAATTCCAACTCTAAAAGGCACTTTCCAAGAAAATAAACTTTATATATATATATATATATATATATATATATATATATATATATATATATCATAATTAATTCATATAATTGTAAGGTTCGGCACATCAACACATAAATATCTAATTATGTTTACGTAAAAGAAGTTGGCCTAATTTATTTACGGAAAGAAAATGAATGCTCAGTAAAGCAAATAAGAATTCGTTAAACGTCAGTGTAAACAATACATTAATATTAATTTTTTTCTCCATGATATTTTTCTTCCAACGTAATTATATATAAATTATTATTTTATTTTAATTCTAAAGCTATAATAGATGAGAACTAAAATCCAAACATAGAATCATATCCTTCTATTTCAATATTACAAGTTAAATATTTTTTTTATAATATTTGGAAATATTTTTACATTATTAGCCTTATGTTAAGTATTTTACAACTTTTATCTTGAATTATGGGTGAGTGAAGTTAACTTAACTCATGTTATCATTCTCTGAATATTTTTTAACGTATCAACTAACTAGTAAGAGAAATGGGGATCGATTTTTTATTTTTTTTTACATGTCATGTCATGTCATGTCATGTTATATATATATATACACATCAATTTTTTTACCTCATTTTAAATATGTTTAGGGGGTGTTTGGAATTGTATTTAAAAAATATTTTTGAAAAAAATTGAAAATTTTTTATTTTTATTTTTAATTTAAATTTAAAAAATTAATGTTATTAGATCATTTTAATGTACTGATATCAAAAATAAATTTTTTAAAATAAAAAAATATATAATTTTAATATATTTCTGAACTAAAATTATTTTTAAAAATAACTACAACTATGCTCTCAAATAAACAATTAATGTACAAAGAAGTTCAGCATCTCAATATATCCCTTGTAATATAATAACAGACGAAATCGAAGCTCAAATATTGAATTTGATATTGTTTTATAATAAATTTTCATATATATTCAGAACATCAAGTGTGTGTATATGTGTGTGTATTTGTATGTATATATGTATGTATGTATATAATCACTAACATAAAATTGATAAATACAAATGCAATTATCAATGGAAACAATCTCATCGGCAAATTACTCTGAAATTTCCAAAAGTAATAATAATAATAAAAGAACGGTCCATGTGCATTATTCACATTAGGAAACTTGCTACTTAGGATAGTAAGTAATATAATATTTAATGACTTCAGCTGCCGCAAGAAATGGGACGAAAGAAAAAACAGAAGAGTCCTGATTCCAGCAAAGCCTTATTAATTTATCCTAACCTCAACATTTTTTATTTATTTTCAATATCCCTTGTTAATCTATTTCTCAGTAGACTTATACAGTAAATTTATTAAATCATTACTAGAATAAACAAGGATAAATAATATTTTTTTTCTTTTTCAAACATGAAGTGAAAAAACAAAGTACCTCTGTAAGCAGCAAAATATAATTAAATTGGTATTAAGGGCCAATTTTGTATTCCCTTCTACAATTAATTTTTTTAGTGACAAAAATATTTATTAGTATCGTCATGTACTTTTCACCTGTAATTGTTTTTCTGACAACCGCACAGATGGAAACCTTATGGCAATAAAACCCTCGTCGTTAATTTCTTTTCAAACGGTGATTCCCTTGAAATTGAATATATCGATGTTAATTTCATCGATGATGTTGTCGGTATATACCATTGGTAATGCTTCTATCGTTAACATTTCACCAGTGATTCTATTGGTATCTCATATCAGTATATTCCATTAGTGATGTCATCGTTATATTTCATCAATAATTCCATCGGTACCAATCTGTCGATATAGGCATCGGTTATAGTGACATTTTCGAGTAATTACCGTCTAGCTCTCTAAAAAAGACTGATGGAAAGTTTTCAAAACAAAATTTTGAAAAATAATTTCAATAATATACAAAATAAATTAAAAAATAAAATATTTTTCAAATCAAATTAATTTAAAATTAAAATATTTAATACATATTATTAAATTTTTAACATTCAAAGTTCAAATACAATAAATCTAAATCAAAGGCGGCGTTGGAGGAGGAGGAGGTTGGTCATGACTGCCAGAAATAAAAAGAAGAAGCACATTGATCACCCTAATGTGATTGCATCTACACAACCATTCAGCGCAATTTGGCCTTCTTAGCAAGCAGTCTCGTTGTCTCATCACTAAGTCTTGTTGTCTCTGAAGCTTGATTATCTCATCATGCACTTTGTCAGCTAAAATTGCCTGGAACTCTGGAGTTTACGTGCATAGAACCGATTTGAAAGACATTTCAATGATCAAAACACAACGGGTCAATCATAAATTCTCATTCATAGTGTTAGAGAGTCCGTATACCTAATTTTTATCGGATAAACCAGATGATCCTGCCTCCAACCACACATCCAAATTGAGACCTAGATGGATCGAAGGATCATCTATGTATTTCTCTTTTAATCGACGATTATATGTTTCCTAGAAAGAAAAAATGAGAAAAAGTAAGGAAAAAAACCTATGAAAGTCTCACCGTGCACCTTGTTTTTAACTTTTCTCTCAAGGTTGAGCATATACATGTATGAAATTAATATAACATTTTAACTTATGCATAAAAAGACTATAATTTTAATTATTATGCATGTATAATCTTTAACTTCTCGAATAGATACATCCATCTGTATTGCATTGGACCTCCAACTTTTGTTTCATATGGTAAATATATGGGTATATACTGATAAAGATAATGGTTACAGCTGTTAATAGAGATAATGAAGGAGGAGTATGAGCGCTGATTCATAGCAAGAGATAATGAAGGAGGAGCAATTTATGTTCAACTATGATTCTGTAGTCCCTAGAAAATAGGCTTCAATTACTCATGTAATACTAGTATAAATACATGTTAATAATATAACCACAGTGTGGGATTTTTCCTGTATTTGTTTCCTTGCCTAAATTCTACATGGTATCAGAGCCTACAATGGATTCATCTACATCATCTGTTTCATCAACATCCTCTGCCCCTGAGCCATCCCTAGCCAAAACTCAACTACCTGATATCTCGATCAAACTTGCCTCAAACAACTACCTGTTATGGAAAGCTCAAGTCACACCAATTCTGAGAGGCCACGGTCTCCTTGGTTATGTCACCAACGAGATCACATGCCCTGATGCAAGTGTTGCAGATGCAAATGGCATCTTACAACCAAATCCAGCAGCAGCAACTTGGCTGCGCACGGACCAGTTGATCCTTGGATGGATCAATAGCTCTTTGTCTGATGGTCCTCTTTCCCAAGTCATCAATAGTGAATCTTGTCATGATGCTTGGATGGTGTTAGAAACTCTCTATGGAAGTCACACTAGAGATCGAATACAACACATGAAGGGAGAGTTGCAGACTCTCTGCAAAGGATCTTGTTCCTTGGAAGACTACTTACACAAAGCCAAATCCTTGGCTCTATCACTACGTGGTGCAGGCAAACCAATGGATGAGGATGACCTAATTGTTTGCATCTTGCGTGGTTTAGGATCTGAATTTGATCCAATTGTGGCAGCACTTAATGCCAGAGACATGTTCCCATCACTTGAAAGTGTAATCAGCAAATTACGTGATTTTGAACTCAGGATTCAAAATACTAAAACCACATCATCAAATGTGGCCTTTTATTCAAACAGAAATCGATCTCAGCAAAAACCTCAAGGATATACCATACGTGAACGTGAACGATCTGGAGGCTATTTTAAAGGGAAATTTCAGGGCCGTGGCAGAGAAGCCTACAATACCCGATTAGGTGAGAATTATTCCAGATCAAAGCTGCCCCCACCCACTCGCACAACTCGCAACTATGGCCGTGGAAGAGGGGGAATCACGTGTTTCAGGTGTGGAGGACCAAACCATAAAGCTGATGGCTGCTTTGCTTCAGAAGATGATGCTGCCCAGTATAAGGCATTCGCAGCTATTCAAATAACAGAAAATGCAGATGACAGCTGGTACCCAGACACTGGTGCAAATCAGCATATGACATCAAACCCAAGTGAGGTTAAAGGTATTGATTCATACTCTGGTAATGATACTGTTATGGTAGGCAATGGTAATGGTCTCACTATAGTTGGCAAAGGACATACTACTCTATCCACTACTGCTCTTAAGCTCAATAACGTACTGATTGTGCCTGAAATCAAAAAGAAATTATTATCTGTCTCTCAATTTACACGGGATAATAATTGTTACTTTCTGTTTTATCCATGGGGGTTTCTCCTTAAGGACATGAAGACAAGGAAAGTGCTTCTTAAAGGTCTCATGGCAGATGGTCTTTACCCCATCAATCTGCGACAACTTCAACATCATGCATTCAGTTTCCTTGCAAACAAGGTTCCAGGCAGTCTGTGGCATGCAAGATTGGGCCATCCACATCCTCAAATCATTGGCAGATTGGCTTTACCATCCCTGCATGGAAAAATAGGATTTTGCGAAAGTTGTATGCTTGGAAAATCTACAAAACTTCCATTTACTTCTCGGCAGACTTATGCCACTGAATTTTTACATACATTGCACACGGATGTTTGGGGTCCGGCCTCGGTCACCTCTTTTGATGGTTTTCGGTTTTATTTGATTATTATTGATGAATATTCACGTTATGTGTGGTTATTTCCTATGGCTCGCAAGTCTGAAGTAGCTACTATATTTCCTATGTTCATTAAACGCATGGAAAATCAGTTTTCTACAACTGTGAAAATTATTCAAAGTGATGGTGGGGGAGAGTTCGTCAACATTGTTTTGCAAAGTTACTTTGCAGCCCATGGCATCATTCATCAACGATCATGTCCTGGAACACCAGAACAAAACGGATTGGCTGAGAGACGTCATCGGTATGTGGTTGAAACTGGACTCACTCTAATGGCTCATGCGTCTGTCCCAACCAAATACTGGACGACTGCATTTCAAACTGCTATGTTCCTCATAAACTACCTTCCATCTTCGGCTCTACAGCATAAATCCCCCCATGAAATGGTATTTGGCTCCTCACCTAGTCTTGAATTCTTACGGGTATTTGGTTGTGCGTGTTATCCCTTGCTGTCACCATTTGGCAGATCCAAGTTACAATACAAATCAGTCTGCTGCGCCTTTCTTGGATACTCAGCACATCATAAGGGCTACTACTGTCTTGAACAAAATTCTGGTCGCATATATATCAGCAGACATGTTAGGTTCAATGAGCTGCACTTCCCCTTCAAAACTGCTGCTTTCTCATCGCATGCAAATTCATTATTCCAGTTGAGATCTTTGCCTAGAAATCTTGTGCAATCTGTTCTGCCACAGCTCTCACCTAGCATGCACCATGTTGTAGCCACCACCACAGATCCTGAAGCCACCACACACCCACCATCAGTCCTCCCTGTCACCTCAACAGAGGGTTCACAAGCCACTACACTATCAATCTTACCTGCCACTACTGCAACCTGTCCAACATCCATGTTACCTCCCCGTGCTCATCCAATGGTGACGCGTGCTCAGACAGGCAACCTCAAGCCAAAAACATTTCTCACAACCAGGCATCCCATTCCCATGTGTTTTCTGGCAGACTATACAGCTCAGCCTTCTGAGCCCTCTTCTTATCGACAAGCACTTCGCATTCCTCATTGGCAGCAAGCTATGCAAGATGAGATGGCTGCTCTGCATGACAATTCAACATGGACTCTAGTGCCGAAGACACCTGACATGAATGTGGTTAGCAGTAAATGGATTTTCAAAGTAAAAACACACTCTGATGGTACCATTGATAGGCACAAAGCCAGACTTGTGGCTCGTGGCTTTACTCAACTACCAGGGTTAGATTTTGATGAAACATTTAGCCCGGTCGTCAAACCAGCAACTATTCGGCTAATTCTCAGTATGGGTTTCTCTCGTGGATGGCTAATCAGGCAACTAGATGTGAGCAATGCATTTCTCCACGGTGACTTACAGGAACGTGTTTATTTGGCACAACCCCCAGGATTTGAGGACTCTAATCACCCAAATCACGTCTGTCTTCTGCATAAAGCCTTGTATGGTTTAAAACAAGCACCCCGTGCTTGGTATCTGAAATTCAGCAATTACATCCAGACGTTGGGGTTCACTCGTTGTCCTTATGATCAGTCATTATTTTATAAGCAGCAAGGGTCTGATGTCCTACTCCTACTAATCTACGTGGACGACATTCTGCTTACTGGGTCCTCTCGGGCTCAAATTAATGACCTTATTACACATCTCTCCTCTGGGTTCCGAATGAAAGACCTTGGGGATGTCCATTACTTCCTTGGACTGCAGGTGACACGCAACACAGCCGAACTCACAATTACTCAAACAAGGTATCTTCTGTCTCTTCTCCACAAGTTTGGCCTTGATGGAGCCAAACCAGTTGCTACACCTCTAGCATCCAGCACCAGCCTCTCAGTCAATGAAGGAAACTTGTTAACAGATCCCATGCTATTTCGACAACTTGTGGGATCATTGCAATACCTCACACTTACTCGCCCGGACATTTCGTATGCCGTTCATCTTGTCTGCCAATACATGCATGCCCCAAGGGAACCACACCTCATAGCTGCTAAAAGAATTTTTCGTTATCTCAAAGGTACTCTCGACATTGGACTTCGTTTTGTTCCCGTGAGCTTCACTGCCCTTCATGGCTTCTGTGACGCTGACTGGGCAGGATGTAAAGACGATCGACGATCAACCACTGGTTTTGCCATCTACATGGGTGCAAATTTATTGTCATGGGGTGCCAAGAAACAGGCCACGGTCTCTCGTTCTACAGCTGAAGCAGAATATAGAGCCATAGCTTCCACCACAGCCGAACTAATGTGGTTCATGAATCTGTTAAAATCAATTGGCTGCTGTCTTCCACCTCCCAAGTTGTTCTGTGATAATGTAAGTGTGATCACTATGGCCAAGAATCCAGTCTTCCATCATCGCACCAAACACATAGAAATTGATGTGCACTTCGTCAGGGAACGTGTTGCCACTGGCTCTCTATTGCTCGAACATGTTGCAGGAACGACTCAAATTGCTGATATTCTGACGAAACCTCTATGTTTGGACAAATTCATTTCAAATCGTGACAAGCTCTTCGTTGGGTCCAGACCACCTTGAGCTTGAGGGGGAATGATAAAGATAATGGTTACAGCTGTTAATAGAGATAATGAAGGAGGAGTATGAGCGCTGATTCATAGCAAGAGATAATGAAGGAGGAGCAATTTATGTTCAACTATGATTCTGTAGTCCCTAGAAAATAGGCTTCAATTACTCATGTAATACTAGTATAAATACATGTTAATAATATAACCACAGTGTGGGATTTTTCCTGTATTTGTTTCCTTGCCTAAATTCTACATATACTTCATTGAATAAAAAAATAATGGATGAAATATCATCTCAAGTTTGCAGATTGTTTGAACAATATTTGTTTCAAGTTGTTCTAAGTGTTGTCTATAACGTATTAGAGCAGATATCTCTAAATAAGTGATTGATTTTCGTGAATGAATCTCATATATCTTTTGGCAATAAATCTCGATAAGCTAATAAAATGAGTGTTTGCATAAACACTTGACAATCATGACTCTTCATTCCATTCAATTTGCAATCCTTAAAACTCACCAACCTTGATAAGTTTTAGGCATGTCCATCAGGAAAACATAGACGTTTAAGCCATCTATACACTAGTAGCGTGAATTATCATCCAGGGCAAAACTGGCTTTCAACTTTAAAACCCATGAGATATCATAAATCAACTTCATTTTTTTTATGGTGACAAAACAATGTTATATCTATTTTAGCTTTAATGTCGTATGTGGTCTTCCTCATGTTCGTAAATGTATTGAAAATGTTCTTTCAACATGCTCTTTTATATATGTATGAAATCAAGGTTATGGGGAAGAAGATTGGTCTTTCAATAAAGAAGCTCCTAAGAAATACTTTGTTTTACCCAATTATGGGTTAAACCAAAACTAGAAAATTTCTGCTTGCCAGATTGACAAACCATACACAATGTCATTGTACTTCAACACTGTATGATGCAATTCTTCACTTGATGGTAGCGATGAGGCAATATCCCTTTTAAGTCTTCCAATGAAAAAAAAAATTAGTTCTTTTGGTACTTGTGATTCGTTGGCAAAAATCATTAGTGACAAGAAAAAAAATATTTTGTCGTCATTCGTTAGCATGAATGCTTTGTTATTTCATATATAATATGAACATGTCATTTTTCCATACGTGCTCTACCTAGAAAGCATTTTGTAAGTAGTAAGATCATTAATAGTCTAGATCATTGATACATCATAAATCAAAGCATTAAATGACCACAATTACTTCAACTCATCAATTAATGGTCATAGATAAACATCAATAATATGGCTCAGACTATAAGGATTGGGTATGATCATTGATAAAACCATGAACTCTAACCTCATACATTTGTCTGGTTTGATATTGTATACCGTAAGTATCATTGGCTAATAGGAAAAACGAGCGGAAAATGACCAAAATGTATTGAATTCATTTGTATGATCATTTTTTTGTTGTTGGGGTTTTATTTTTAATCAGTTTAGTCTTAAAATTTAATTTTTGTTAATAATCATTTTGAAATTGATGTCTTATTTTTGTTTTTTTAATTGTTTTCTTGCTTGCTCTTTTATTAAAGTACTTTGCTTCTTTTTTTCTTTTTTTTTTTATTCTTGAGGATGATTTAATAATTTTCATTATTTGGTCATTAATAATCATGATAATAATAATGACGTAACAATGAATTTTCAATAATATTTTTCTTTTCTTTTTATAAGTATAAAATCAACGAGTTATTTTTTTTATTTAATTATTGTGGGTGTTAACTCAATTTACATTTTATTAATGTGTTTAATTTAAATTAAATTATTAAATAAATTGGTTCTAATATAGTTGATTTAATTATTCAGATATCTAAATCTTTTTGTATTTTTAATAATAATGATAATATATTGTTGGTAATTTTGTTGAAACCTATTAAACAAATAAATATATATCAATTTAAAATTTATATATTTTATAGAAAACTCATATTTCCCTAAAAATTACCTTAATATATAGTATTATAAAAAATATCACATTTTTAATAAAAAAAATTATGAGTTCTGGTGATATTAATAGATGATTAAGTCCATACCACAGTACAGTACCTTTCGTTTTTCACGAGAAATAAACTGTACAGTTATCAGTTGACGTTTCTAAGCATCCACGTGTCATCATACATCGGCAGCCATCCAAGAAGTGTTGTTGGTCCACTCAATTTATTATCCGAGCATGAAAGGGATCTCTTGTGATGTCGTATTTCATATATGAGCTGACCAATCCATCATCGCCACATCCCTCATCTTATCACCATTTCAACACCGCCGATCACTGCCGTTTTATTCCATAAATACAGAGCTAGCCGCTCGCTCTTTTTTATCTTAGATTAGCCACATAACAGTAGAAGAGCTAGCGAAACACAAGAGAGATACCATGAGGAGTCTTTCCTTGTCAGCCCTGACATTATCGTCGTCGTTGTTGATGCTGCTGCTGCTGCTCAGCTCAAAACGTTGCGGTGCTAGCATTTCACTGCCGGAAATGGACGGTAACCTCCCCTTGTACTCCATAGCTGATTCCACCTTAGATTTGGAGTTCATGATGGATTCTGAAATTAACAGGATTCTCGCTAGCCCTGGCAACCTGCCCGGAAATCCTTTAAATGGTCTTAAACCGGTGTTCAATGGCGGCCCAGGTAACCGATATAACGTGCCTCTAGGTAATTCTAAAGTGACCTGCGGGTCGCCGTACAAGCGCACCTGCTAGTAGTTTCTTTCATCTACTAGCAGTTATTCCATGCGTGATCGAGGTCTCTCTCTAATTAATATGTACTTTATGTTTCAGGGAGTTCGTTAAATTCCCTTACTGCTACTGTTATTATTTCCGCTGGATCGAGTGGGTCTTGAATTGAATCAACTGATTCCTTTCCTAAAATAAAAACATGATATGTATCAATTTTTATCATTCTAGTAAATATTCAGTATTTAAGAAAGCATGCTTTTGTTTTATAAACTTTATCTTTACTCTAGGTCCATTAATATAATATTATATAAATATTAAAAATAAATTAAGTTTATATTAATAGTAAATATATATTTATATGAATATACAAATCATTTGAATATAAGATATAGTAAACTTAACCCCTTCATCCCCGTGCCTATTAAATCACCGTGGACTTTCCAAAGAATGGGGAGTCTTTTTAATAAATATGAATACTCGACTCTTCTTCCCAATACTTTGACGATTAAAGCCTGGCGCAAGGGTTCCGGATTTCTTATTTGTAGAGTAATGAATAGGTAAAATTATATTAACTTTTTTATTTTAATATTTACATGCATCCCATTTTGTCCACGTTAACGTCAAATTAATCATCTTTGTTGCCTGTTAGTTTTAAAGTCTGGAGCAATTTTTCTTAGATTGGACCAAACTGGAAACAAATGCATTGTTGTAGAACACAAGGTCTATTTTAAAATTGCGGAAATACAAAAGGAAACAACAACAACAATAATAATAAACGAACGGTCCATGTGCATTATTCACATTAGGGAACTTGCTACTTAGGATAGTAAGTATAATATAATATTTAATGACAGAAGAGTCCTGATTCCAGCAAAGCCTTATTAATTTATCCTAACCTCAACATTTTTTATTTATTTTCATTATCCCTTGTTAATCTCTTTCTCAGTAGACTTATACAGTAAACTTATTAAATCATTACTATAATAAACTTGGATAAATAAATTGTTTTCTTTTTCAAACATGAAGTGAAAAACAAAGTACCACTGTAAGCAGCAAAATATAATTAAATTGGTATTAAGGCCCAATTTTGTATTCACTGCTACAATTAATTGTTTTACTGATAAAAATATATTTATTAGCACTGTAATGTATTTTTTTTTTTGTTATTGTTTTTCCGATAACTGCACGGACAGAAACCTTATGGCAATAAAAACCATCATCGGTAATTTCTTTTCGTACAGTGATTCCCTTGAAATTGAATATATCAATAGTAATTTCATTGGTAATGTTGTCGGTATACACCATCGTTGATGTTTCTGTCGTTAACATTTCACCAGTGATTCAATTAATATCTAGTGTCGGTAGATTACATTAGTGATGTCATCGTTACATTTTATCAATATAACCATCAGTAATAATGACATTGTCGAGGAATCTACAAAGCCGTCTTTCGCCGAAAAACATATTTATTAGTATTGTAATGTTCTTTTCGTCTGTAATTGTTTTTCCGACAACTGCACGGACATAAACCTTATGACAATAAAAACTATCATCGGTAATTTCTTTTCGAACAGTGATTCCCTTGAAATTGAATATATCGATGGTAATTTCATCGGTGATATTGACGGTATATACCATCAGTAATGTTTCTATCATTAATCTTTCACCAGTGATTCCATCAATATCTAGTGTCGGTAGGTTCCATTAGTGATGTCATCGTTAAATTTTATCAATATAAACATCAGTAATAATGACATTGTCGAGGAATCTACGAAGCCGTCTTTTGCAACTTTCGCTTTTCCACCTCACCTTTTTGTTTTCTTGGAGTTCAATGGACAAGGCCAGACCCCTCCATGTGCTTTCACAAAACTTTAGGCGAAGTGTGCGATTTTTTAATCAATGTCCTTTTCATTGCTTTATGTTCGTTCACATGGTGCATACGTACCCTTTTTCAAAAGACGGGGGATCGCGAGGCAATTAAATCAAAAGTTTTTTTGCAATTTACATGGTATTGGAAATCATGTGACTATCTTGGAATCTCTGCATCTGTTTTTCTCACCTGGGATGTCTGAGAAAATCTGGTCGGAAAATCTGTTCATAATAGAAATGAACACCCTCTCGGGCGGTGGAGGGTTTACTAACAAGTGTTAAAAAGTGTTGTGCTTCTGCAAATTGATCATCTGTATTCATAATAGAAATTATTTCTCGTGAGCTTCATCTGGGTTTAACTTCAATCGGGAAGGTTACATCTTTGTGCTCCTCGACAAGTTTAGCAGAAATATTCTCTCTCTCTCATATTTTCTCTTCTCAGCTAGCCCTTTACCTTATCTTTTCCCTATATTTGCATGTGAATACAAATATAGGGTCAATTATTGCCGGAAGCAAGTCTAAGATGCGATTTGGAGACTATTAACCCAACGAATGGTTTATATAAGAATAATTATGTGTTTGTAGATTGTCAAATAAAATGAAACCTAGTTAAAAATAATCTGTTAAATATTTTTAGGCAATTAAGTTTTTTGTGTATCTAATAGGATGTGAACCTTTAATATGTAGAGATTAAAATGTTATTCCTATTTTAGTGATGGGCTAAAATAGAAATACCAAACAGTAGGAATGCCAAAAAACATGAATACTAAAAGGTACCCGGTTACTTATATATAGGGTCATGGTTCCCAGATTACACGTGCTACATCATTCTCATTTCTGATATCCTATTATCAGAGAAAAAATAAGGTTAAGGTAGAGAGAATCAAAGGTCTCTCAAAGGAGAACGTGTTAATTTAGAAGGTCATTCGTACAACTCTAGATAATAACTTCCGAACATGGATTCAGGTATACTTCTGCTTTATCGTTTATGTGTTCTTGATAATTTTACATGAATATAATTTCTTTATGCTATGAAATTCTAGATCTAATAAAACACTAACAGATGCAATCTTGGTAGCAGAACTTTGAGAAATTTGAACAGTGAGAGCCCACCAAATTTCAAATTTGTATGTACGGTCATGTTTAAGCTTGGAAAAATTGTTTGTTACAAGGCCTTAATTAGCTTTGCTGTATGGGTGCTAGTTATATGTATGATTTTTCACTGTAAAATCCAAAGTACCATGGTCCTAGAAATATTGGGTTCATGCATTGTTAATTTATTTCGTGATCTCCGGCTAACTGGTTGCTTTGCTTGAAATAATTTGCGCCTAAATATAGAACTTTATGTTCATACACATTTATGATTTAGCCACGATTTTCTTTTTTTTACGTAATCCAATCGAAGCTTTTTCCACCGAGTAAATTATCCAAGTTAGAATATTGATGATTTTAGAACAAGACATAGCTACACTCATCCATTGTTCGAAAAGGCTTAAAAAATTAAAGGTCTAAGAAATGAAGGTGCTATCTCACCTCCCCACCTGAAAGGCTTCTAAAACGTGGAATCTCGAAGACAAAAGGGGAGAGCTTGCTGGTGAGAGGCTTGATAATTGAAGTAAAAAGCTGGAACATGAATAATGATGATTTTAGCATTCCATCCAGAAAAAAAATAATCTTAATACTAGCTTCCAATAGTATTTTAATCTTTTCATAAAATTTATTAAATCATTACTAAAATAATCTTTTCTAGCTTCCAATAGAAAGATATTTTTTTAACCTAAAATGAACATTGTAATCGAAATGCAAGAAAAGTAGTTCATATATTTTTTAATTGTAGATAACTTGAACAAATTTGTCTATCCATTTTGTTTATGTGTTGTCTTTTATATATATATAATATTAGATCTAAAATATTATATATAAAAATATTTTAAGATTAATTTTTTAACAAAAACAACTTAAAATCCAAGAATTAATTTTTTCTAAGAAATAAAACCTAAACAAAAGAGGAAATAATTAGAATTAGAAACAAAAATTAAGAGCGTATATATATAAACATGGACAACAATAGGGACTATTTAGAAATATATCTAACAAATAAAGGAATTAAAATAAAAAATTAAAAGTAAATAGGACGAAATAAAAACAAAATATGTAAATAATTTTAACCAGAGAGTTAAATTAAATCAATTAAAAGTGTTTCAAGGAAAAAGTAATTAATTCTTTTATTTCTTGTTTTAGTTTCGATCTATTTATTTTTTCAGTAATTTTGGTATAACCCTAAATAATTTATTTGTATTTATGTATCTATACTCTTAGTTTTGACTTTTAATTTTTAGTAGAATTTATCTTTGTATTAAATATAGTTTTGGTTAAAAAAACAGAATAAGTTCACCATTGGTGGTGTGAAATGAAAGTAGAATCTTATGCATGTATAGTTAATCTTCAATTGTTAGTTATTTGTTATATTTTTTAAGGTGTTAATAATAAAAACAAATATCATAAAATATAATTATTTGTAAGAGAAAAAAACCTTTAAAATAACCTTTCTAATTATTTTCAATGCATAATCTATAATAAAATGAATATATTAAAAAATAAATAATTGAAAGTCTTCTAGATTGATTATTTTGCCCTAATGTATAACGTTACTAAAAAAATCAAGAATCATTAATATTTTTTGAAATGGTATAAAATTTGGTTTTGTGTGCGACGAAGCATAGAGCAACTGTCACATATATTTTTTATTTGTAAATAATTTGACCAAATTTTTTCACCTATTTTGTCTATATATAGCGTTGTATGTTTTTTATTCATGTAATATTAGATATGAAATATTGTACATAAAAAAGTTGTAGAAGTCAATTTTTCACAAAAACAACATCGATTAATGAATTATCTTGATTATTATTCTTATTGTTATTATTGTCGCGACGGCGATTTTTTTGACGCGCTTCGCGCCCCGCCAAACGGCGCGCGGTGAAAATGGGGTGTTTGTTTTATAGCTGTAAAATTTACGACTATAATTATAAGGAGTCGCCACCTAGTATTAAGGTTACTAGCAACCTATTGGTCTGCGTGAGTCTGGATAAGGGGACTTGTTGTGCAAGGGGAAGACGCATCACCCCCAGTGTACCCTACCTAAGGTAAGCTGCATTGTTATTTGATTTTTTTTTCTAAGTTAAATTTTTTTACACTGCATTAAAAAAATATTTTTAATCTGCGGGTGTAATTTACGATGTAAATTTACACCGCAATTAGGAAACCTCTTTCTTTTTATTTTTTATCTACGGATATAATTTACGTTTTAAATTTACACCGTAGTTAAAATCTTTTTTTTATATCCATGGATGTATTTTACAATGTAAATTTACACCCTGATAGATAAAACAAAAATGGTTTTGATTATTTTTGATATTTTGGCCGAATCCCAATGGATAATCATAAACCGGTTACGATATCCAATTTTGTTTTAAAACATGAGAAAGATACAATATTTTTTTTTATGAAAAATATGCTTGAAAAATCTTGGAATTCGGCTGTATGCACGAAAACAATACATTTTATATTTTTTGAAAATCTTTTTTTTTTAATAAAAAAGTATTAGGGAAAATAAAAATAAATAAAAATAAAAATATTTTTTATTTTTTATTTTTTATTTTTTTATTTTTTTATTTTTTTTATGTTTTATTTTTTTTATTTTTTTGGGTTGGGCTGTCAGCACAGTGGGCTGACAGCCCACCCTGATGGACTGGGCTTCCAGCCTCACAGACTGGAAGCCCAAGGGGTCATGGGCTGGGCTTCCAGTCCTCACGGGCTGGAAGCCCAAAGAGACTTAGGGCTCAGGTGCTGGCTGCGAAGAACAGATATTTGAAGGCTCAAAAGGTATTTGAGGGTTTTCTAGACTAAGGATCACTTAGTGCTCACTCTTAGAACTCTTTTTGGTCCTCATGATTGATTTTCATGGCATGCTCCCCAGTATTTATTTGGGCTTTTCATCATTGGTTTTTAGTACTATCATGTTGACTCGGCTCGTCGTAATGTACTAAAACTTTATGTTTATGACCCCCCAATTTATTTTGATATCTCTCGACATGCCCCCCGGTATTTGCTTTGGCTCTTGATCATGGGTTTTTAGCAGTGCCGTCATTTTGACTTGACATGCCCCATGTATTTTGTTCGGGCTTTTATTGTGACATGCCCCCCAGAATTTTTTTGGGTTTTTTATGTTGGATCTTTAGTACTACTAAAATGTTGAATTGATTTGCTAGTGTACTAAAAACCTTTTTATGATTATGCCTGTAGCTTTTTTTCTTTTTTCTCTTTTTTTTTGGGCATTTGTTGTTATTGAGGACCACTTCGTAATTGAGAGTTCTTCTCTCTTCGCACTTGCCCCCCCAGTGTAGGGTGTGATCCTAGCCAGGGTTAATTATTGAGAAAAAATTATTCAGCTCAAATAGGGACTGCAATGGATATTTGAGACTTTGTGAAGGCATATCAAAGATGGCCTCTCCTCATTTCAAAACATGCAATCTAAACCGATAAGCTTTGCTTTTCCATGCAAAATATTTTTTGATTTGTTTTTGGGTTATTTGTTTAGCTAAAAGATTAGCTTATTATGCAGATTTTTGGGGTATGAGATCACCCTTCAATGAAATCCTTTGAATTCCTAGAACACATTTGTTAAACAAAAATCAAATTGACATTTCTTTTCGTACTAGACTTTGATTTGAAATTATGGGATCATGTGTAATTTAGATGAAAGGATATAAGGAGCACTTGTGTTATAAAACGTGTCATAAACACAAGAAAATACATGATCATTGAAAAGAAATGCTTGCTTAACAAGAAAAGTCTTGTGGCGTTACAAGTAGAATGAACATCATGTGCGGACATGACCAAAATAAAAGGAAATCATCAAAGCAGACTTCATCTTCTGATATCGGCACCCTCCATTTTCAAAAGCTTTTGCCGATGTCATTTAACAGTGCAAACACTTGGTACCCCATTTCCGTGAAGCTTAATTGGGTGAAGAACTTGGATTTTCATCGAATATTATCCACCCTGCTTTAATCAATTGCATGAGCTTCTTCTTGAAAGCGCCACAAGTATGAATACTATGTCCTGCAGCTCCAGCATGGTATTCGCAGGTGAGATCAGGTTTGTACCAATCAGGGTAAGGTGGTTGCAAAGGTACCTGAGGTTCTAGAGCTACTTGCCCAATGCTTACTAGCTTTTGATACATCTCATTCAAAGGCAAAGGTAGCGGAGGTAGCTGTTCGTGGGTTTTCTGGTAATTTCTTTTAGGGAAATTTTTAGGTGGATATTTGGCTTGAAGATTGATGTTGGTGATTTGAGAGGAAGAGTTATTTTGGAATTGGTTTTTACTACCCTTGTAATTATCTTCAAAATGCTCTACATCTTTTCTCTTGCCTTCAAAGTCCCTTTTCTCCACAGGTGCAAAAATTCTACCACTTCTGATTCCTTGCTCTATTCGCTCCGCCACGGCTACAGCATCCGTGAATTGTTGTGCTGAACTACCCATCACATGCTCGTAATAGGGCGCTCTTAACGTGTTGGCAAATAAAGTCACCATCTCTTTATCTAGAAGTGGGGGGTGCACCTGTGCAGCAAGATCTCTCCATCTCTGAGCATATTCCCTTATGCTTTCTCTGTCTTTCTTTTCTAGGTTGGACAAACTTGTTCTATCAGGAGCAATGTCCATGTTGTACTTATATTGCTTAATGAAAGCATCTACCAGATCTTTCCAGCTACGAATCCTAGTGTTGTCTAGTCTCATGTACCAATTTAAAGCTACCCCACTCAAACTGTCTTGGAAAAAGTGCATAAGTAATTTTTCATCATGCACTACTTCTGCCATTTTGTTACAGTATGACTTTAGGTGAGTGACAGGGCACTGTGTTCCGGTGTATTTGATGAATTCCGCAACACGAAACTTTTTTGGTATCACGACATTCGGAACTAGACACATCTCAGCAGCATGTACTGGGTCATATAGGTTCACCCCTTCAATGGCCCTTATCCTGGCTTCCAGGGTTGCCATCTTATCTTGGCCGATACCCCCTGATGCTTCTATAACTGGTGGAGTTGGCGCAGGTGTCGGCACTGCTGATTGCATGAAAGCTGGGTTTTGTTGCGGATCCTGAACCCTTTCTCCAATCACCTCTTCCTGATGGTTCATTGCTTGTGCTGGAGCAACTGCTGCGGGTCTAGTCGAAGGACCCTCACCAGAGGTATTTCTCAATGCCTGCTCGAGTAAGCTGGTGAGACTAGCCACACTAGCTTTTATATAATCTAGTTCTTGTTGGAAATGAGCATCACGGCGTGCACGCTCTTCGTCCTCCATATTTCTTTGCTGGAGTCGAGTGTTAGGAACTCTTCGGGGACCTATATTTCAATCTGTTGATGATATGTTATGTACAGTGATGAATGCGTGCAAATGCAAATGTATATACGCATTGACAAATTATCAGGGAGTTCGTACCCAAAGTCAAGTTCTAGGCCATTACATGAGGGGTAAGCTTTCTATCTGGTCTCAAAAGATTTATGAATTGCCCAGTGACTACCTTACGTGAAGGTAGTATGGGGGTTTACAAGAAATGGTTGGGGCACGATGTGACCGCCATTATCAAGTAAACACTCAATTCATAGTTGGATGTTTCACGAATCTGAACCTCGACTGAAAGTCATGAGGCAGACCGCTAATCCCCACCTAACCTAAATTTGGGTTTAGTCAGGAAATTAAAATGCATGAGGATATTAATTCAAACTCAATGATATGCATGACTTGAAATTAAAATGCATGCTAAAGCAGTATAAATGCGAGTAAATAAATAAATAAATAAATAAATAAACTTAAAAATAACAATCAAATAAACAATGCTCAGTCCAGCGAAGTCCCCAGTGGAGTCGCCATCTGTCGCGACGGCGATTTTTTTGACGCGCTTCACGCCCCGCCAAACGGCGCGCGGTGAAAATGGGGTGTTTGTTTTATAGCCGTAAAATTTACGACTATAATTATAAGGAGTCGCCACCTAGTATTAAGGTTACTAGGAACCTATTGGTCTGCGTGAGTCTAGATAAGGGGACTTGTTGTGCAAGGGGAAGACGCATCACCCCCAGTGCACTCTACCTAAGGTAAGCTGCATTGTTATTTGATTGTTTTTTCTAAGTTAAATTTTTGTACACTGCATTAAAAAAATATTTTTAATCTGCGGGTGTAATTTACGATGTAAATTTACACCGCAATTAGGAAACCTCTTTCTTTTTATTTTTTATCTACGAATGTAATTTACGTTTTAAATTTACACCGTAGTTAAAATCTTTTTTTTATATCCATGGATGTATTTTACAATGTAAATTTACACCCTAATAGATAAAACAAAAATGGTTTTGATTATTTTTGATATTTTGGCCGAATCCCAATGGATAATCATAAACCGGTTATGATATCCAATTTTGTTTTAAAACATGAGAAAGATACAATATTTTTTTTTACGAAAAATATGCTTGAAAAATCTTGGAATTCGGCCGTATGCACGAAAACAACACATTTTATATTTTTTGAAAATCTTTTTTTTTTGTAATAAAAAAGTATTAGGGAAAATAAAAATAAAGAAAAATAAAAATATTTTTTATTTTTATTTTTTATTTTTTATTTTTTATTTTTTTATTTTTTTATTTTTTTATATTTTATTTTTTTATTTTTTTGGGCTGGGCTGTCAGCACAGTGGGCTGACAGCCCACCCTGATGGACTGGGCTTCCAGCCTCACGGGCTGGAAGCCCAAGGGGTCATGGGCTGGAAGCCCATTTTTATTCTGGGCTGGGCTTCCACCTTTCATGGGCTGGAAGCCCAAGAGATGTGGGCTTCAGCCCTCACGGCCGAAGCCAAAATCTCTTATGGGCTGGGTCGGTCAACCCAGCCCACAAAAAAAAAAATGAACCTTTCATGAATGTGAACAATAAAATGGTGGTCGGCCGACCACGACGAGGGGGTCACCTCCACCCAGAGGCGCCGAGGTGGTTCTCCCGCGTGTGGCCAGGAGGTCCGAGGTGGCGGAGGAGGCGTTGGAAGTCGCCGGTCTGCTCCTGGTTGATGTTCTCGTCGGAGCTGGAGCAGAAGCTGGACTTGATGGTGGTCACGGTGGATCAGTTCTGTGGAGGAGGAGCTCACGGTGGTTAGGGCTGGCTGCTGCTGGAGCTGGCGAGGAGAGAGAGGGACGATGATACTGGTTAGAGAGAGAGAAATGATTTGCAGACCGAGAGAGGGAGAGAGGTTGCTGGCTGTGTTGGCTCAACCGGAGATGGAGAAGATGGTTGGCCTGTTGCTGTCGTCGGAGTCGAGATTGGTTAGCTGCCGGAGACGGAGAAGACAAAGCTCTCTCTCTCTTCTCCCCTGTCTTCTCCTTCGTTTTCCCGTTTTTTGTTTTCAGTTTTTTCTCCCCCTTCTCCCCGTCGTGCATGGCTGTTATTTATAGGAAATTTGCCCTGAAACGGCGGCTAACTGGTCGGTGGCGTGGTGGCCTGATGGTGGGCTGTCGGCGGCGTGGTGGCTGGCCGGTGGGTGTTCAGGCGGCTGGTCGGTGAAGGCAGCGAAGGTGTGCAGCGGGTGCAGGTAGCTTTTTGGGGAAAAGTTGCAATTTGGGCCTTTTATTTATGATTGTTTTAATTGCACCCTCAATTAAATATAAATTTGTAATTTTGTGCAATTGGGCCCTTGTCCGAATTTCAACATTACCCTTTGCTTTGCGCGTCTTTTTCATTTTGATCCCTGGCCTTTGATTTATACAGTTTGGCCCTCAATTGACAATTAAACTCTCAATTGTATTCAATTTGATCCCTGATTATGCCAAATTAGCTTGGAAAAATTCAATTGGGTCCCAAAAATTCTGATTTTCTCAATTAGGCCCGAATTAAATTCAAGAATTCAATTTTGCATCAATTAAGCCCTTAATAAAATTAATTTAACCAATTTAAAGCATAATTAAGTCCTTGCACTTAATTAAATTCTTCAATTGGACCCTAAATTAATTCTCAAACATAATAATATTTTGAATTAGCCCATGATTAAATCAAATTGGCTTATAAAAAATATAATTATGATTTTTGACTTAATTTTTACCTTGAATTTGCATTTTTGGGCATAAAAGATATTCGATTCGCCTCATAAAATTTCCAAAATTTCCACCATAATTTTTCTACCGACGCCAAACCCCTTTTATTTTATTTTTGTTATTTTTTGGTTTATTTTGGGGAATCACCCAAAAATTGGGTGATGACAATTATCATGATTGTTAAATTGTCTCAATTACTGTAACTGGCATTATAATTATTATAAATAATTCATGTTCTAATTATTATTTCTCATACTATCAATGACACCATAATTATTGTTAGAAAGAAAATTAAATTATTTTTATTTTATAGATTTATTCATCATATTATTATATTAAAAGTATTTTAGAACAATAATATTAATATTTTTTTCTTCAAAAACACCTACGTCATATATATATATATATATATATATATTAAGGCACTAATATTAAATAAATATCAAAATATATAATTAGTCTTACATATTTATTAGAAAAAAACTTACAAATAATCATTATCATTATTTTGAATGCCTTGTCTATAATAATTAGAAATTTCAACACCTAAAAATATTAACAAAAAAAGAAATTAAAAAATAAAATAAATGATAAAAGAAAAATAAATATTATTATATTTTTAAAAAATAAATTGAATTGAAAAATATAAAAAAAAAGAAAAAATAATAAATATCAATTTTCAAATGATCACCGATACAAATTAAAATTTAAACATCACATAAGAAAATCTTAATAACAGTGGAAATAATAAAATTAAAAACAAAAACTAAGAGTATGTACATATAAACTTAGATGAAAATACAAATCATTTAAGAAATATATATAAAAAAATAAAGAAATTAAAAAAAATCCAAGATTAAAAGTATAAGGGCCTAAATGGAAAACACATATATAATAAATTTCATATAAAGGACAAAATTGCAACAAATTAAAACTTTGTTACCGAAAAAATCAAAGAGTTTAACACAATTGGAAATTAAAGACTGGGGATCGAAATGAAACTGAAATATATAATCAATTTGAATTGAAGAATACAAATGAAAAAAAATCAAAACTCTGGTACCAAAAATATTAAGGATTTCAAACCAATCGGGAAATTAAAAGACTGAGAACTGAAATGAAACTACAATATATGATCAATTGCAATTGAAGGATCAAATTGAAACAAATCAAAATTTATATAACAAAAATAATGACCATACAAAATAATCAAAAGATTAGGATTACAATGAAAAAACAATAAACAAAGGGGGTTGAATGGTACTTTCGCACACATGAGAGAAAACTTCAACCAATTACTGACATGTCTTCGGATATCTTAGACCCACATGCGTGCACCATGTGGAAGAAAACACGGTAGAGAATAATTCTAAACGTTGATTGGGTATTTTTTAACGCGAGAAACCGTCACACGCGCCGTTCGAAATCCCCGTGAGGGCAGAAATGGTTGGCGTGTCCGGTGACGCGCCAAGAGTACCACGTCAGAATATATATTAAAAAATAATAAATTACCGGCACACCCTTGCAACCTATTTTTGGATTTTATCTTATATGAAGGTATATACGCATTTGGCTATATAAAAAAACTGTGCAATTATCATTCTGACCCCGAGGTTTACTGTGCACTTTTGTCTTATTAGGGGGTATTTCTATATTGAATCACTTTAAAAAGAATATGTGCAATTATTTTAATGCCTCTAGCAGTAACTGTGTATTTTTGTCTTATTCATAGGTATTATGGTTATTTCATTGTAAATCGAGAGATAAAAAATAAAAAATAAACTTGGATACAAGGCTATAAATGCAGTAAACAGAGGGGAAAATAGTAATTTCACACTTTCAATCTATAATGGCTCTGAATCTAGATGAACATTTAAAATCACTATTCATTTACAGTAGAAAATCGTGTTATGGTTTAGTTTTTAAGATATTTTTTTTTAACTTTAAATTAAAAGCGGAAAAAAGTATTAAGAAGACAAATTCTCTTGGACGGGCAATGGGCAGTTGAACATAAAGCAAAATCTATCTCGGGCAGTTTTTAGCAGTGTAAAAACACAAGTGCAAAAATACAATGAAAAATAACGATATCTATAAAATATATTATTTTATCCGAAAATATCTTATACGATAATTGCTCGATTTATCCAACTTGAACAGCTTTTCCAACCCTAGTTCCCATGCATTGACAACCTCACAAACTCTCTTCCAGGAGAATAAGCCAAGTGCTATAACTCCAACTTATGACCCATTTGCTTCCAGCAATTTTAATCCTTGAAATCTCTGCTTCGTACGTGTAAGACTTTTCGGCAACGTGAAGGCCAGGTTTTATCAACTCCATTTGCAGTACCATTGTTTAGGTGGGTGTACAGTTTTTTTTGGTATAAATATGACTGTGCATTGCTAACAAAACACACATGTGCATGTGATCTTCATCGTGTGACCATCGGAGTTTAATTCATGGTTGTGAAAATCACAAATTGACCAGTAAAATCATTTAATTTTATGAGTCAACTTATCAAACCTTGTCAACTCGGGTAGAAAAATCAATTTAAATCAAACTCGGATAAACTAGATCAAAATCGGTTAAAATCATAAAGTTAGACCGGATCGGACCTATTTCATGATCTTACTGTTACAAAATTTTAAAGTTAATTCGCCTCTCAATTACTTATCCGATATGAGATAAGTTAAGGAAGGAAAAATTTAAAACTTGCTTGCCTCGGCTGAAGAGTGAAGAGTATTTAAGTGAAGAATAAAGGTGGGACATGCTATTTGTCCGATGGGGGACAAATTGTATTGTCCCACACTTGACAAATCAATTTATCCAGCATTTTAATTTTTAAAGTTTTTTTATAATATATATATTTTATAATTTTTTAATATATATATATATATATTAAAAAAATTATAAAATCACCCTTGAAAATCAATAATATTAACTTTAAAATTTATACTTATTTTTTTTATTTTTTACTTTAAATTCAAAAAATTTGATGTTTTTAAATCATTTTCATGTCCTGATGTCGAAATAATTTGTTGAAGTTGGAGCTAGTACTAATAATATCGGTGTTGGTACCAGTATTAATACTGATAATACTTTCAATAATAATGCTTTTAATGAATGTATAAAAAATAACGAGGAAAATGACGGACATGAGATTGATTTTAATTTATATAGCACATCAGCAAAATATTTATTTTAAATTTATTAGTTTTTACCAAATAAAATTCTATGGACATAATTGTTTTGTAATGTATTTTTAAGTTATTTTGAATTATATATGAGCCTTAACTAATGAAGTTTTATGGCCATAATTATGTTGTATTGTATTCGGAAATATTTTACTTATGATTTTATGATTTTTCTATCTACACGATTTTAGCTGTGATTTTATGATTTTTATATGAAAAAAATTCAAATATAATTTTATAATTTTATAATCTGATCTTACGATCCGAGTTTATAAAACTCCTTCCATATCATGTCAAAATTACGATTTTAACCATCATGACTGCATTATCCCCGCTGAAATTAAAATCCCGCACCTTTCAAATTGCGGGTCAATGTGACAGAGGTTCAAGAATGTAGTCAACGGAAATTAAAAAGGAAAAAATATTCTGAAGCGGGCAACGGGCAGTATGAAAATGCAATTGCAAAAATGCAAGGTAATAATATAAGGTGGTCATGGCTGCACTGATCTAGTGATGAATAAGGTAAAATTACATAAATATTATTTTATTTTGTCCACGTTAACCTAAAATTAATCATCTTTGTTGCCTGTTAGTTTTAAAGTTTGGAGCAATTTTTCTTAGATTGGACCAAACTTGAAACAGATGCATTGTTGTAGAACACTTTGAATTATTGAGATACGATTCAAGGTCTAATTTAAAAATTGCGGAAATTCAAAAGGAAACAATAATAATAATAATAATAAAAGACAACGGTTCCTTGTTAATCGACGTTAGGTAATATAATATTTAATGACTTCAGCTGCCGCAAGAAATGCGACGAAAGAAAAAACAGAAGAGTCCTGATTCCAGCACAGCAAAGCCTTATTAATTTATCCTAACCTCAATTTTTTTTTTATTGTTATTTTCCCTTGTTAATCTCTTTCGCAGTAGACTTATACAGTAGTAAACCCTGAAGCTCTCTAAGACTTGATAATTGAAGACTGTGGGAGAAGTGGGAGAGCTTGCTGGTGAGAGGCTTGATAATTGAAGTAAAAAGCTGGAACATGAATAATGATGATTTTAGCATTCCATCCAGAAAAAAAATAATCTTAGTACTAGCTTCCAATAGTATTTTAATCTTTTCATAAAATTTATTGAATCATTACTAAAATAAGATAAATATTTTTTTTCTTTTTCAAACATAAAGTGAAAAAACAAAGTACCTCTGTAAGCAGAAAAATATAATTAAATTGGTATTAAGGGCCAATTTTGTATCCACTACTACAATTAATTGTTTTCTGAAAAACATATTTATTAGTATTGTAATGTACTTTTCATCTGTAATTGTTTTTTCTCACAACCACACGGACGGAAACCTTATGGCAATAAAACCCTCGTCGGTAATTTCTCTTCGAACAGTGATTCCCTTGAAATTGAATATATTGATGGTAATTTCATCAGTGATGTTGTCAGTATATACCATCGGTAATGCTTCTATCGTTAACATTTCACAAGTGATTCCAGTAGTATCTAGTGTCGGTATATTCCATTAGTGATGTCATCATTACATTTCATCGATAATTCCATTGGTACTAATCTGTCAATATAACCATCGGTAATAGTGATATTTTTGAGTAATTATTGTCTAGCTCTCTAAAAAAATATTGATGGAAAGTTTTGTTTGTGATTCTGTCATTATTATTTTAATTTTTTTCAAAAAAAATTGACAAATAATTTCAATAATATACTAAATAAATTTAAAATTAAAATATTTTTCAAATGAAATTAATTTAAAATTAATAAATTTAATAGAAATCAATAAATTTTTAACATTCAAACTTCAAATACAATAAATCTAAATCAAAGGCAGCGTTGAAGGAGGAGGAGGTTGGACGTGACTGTCGGACGTAAAAAGGAGGAGCACATGGATCACCCCCATGTGATTGGATCTGCATAACCATTCGGCTTAATGTGTTCGTCTCAGCAAGAAGTCATGTTGTCTCATCACCAAGTCCCATCGTCTCAGAGTGAAGCTTGACTATCTCATCATGCACTTTGCCAGCTAAAGTTGCTTGGAGTCTAGAGTTTGCGTGAATGAAACCGATTTGAAAGACATTTCAATGATCAAAACATAATGGGTTGATCATATATTCTCATTCATAGTGTTAGAGAGTTCGTATACCTAATTAAAGCAAGTATCTCTAAATAAGTGATTGATCTTCATGAATGAATCTCATATCTCTTGTCGCACCCCGTCGCGAGAGCGCGGCGTCCCCTGTCGAGGGGGTTCTTTTTGGTGTCTCACAATGGAGTTGTTGAGGAGTCGCCACCTGGCTGTTGAGGGTCGCTACGAACACCTGGTTACACTGGTCTGGTCAGAGATTCAAAGGTAGGGGACTGGTTGCGTAAAGGGAAGGTATTAGCACCCCTAGTACGCCTTACCTGAGGTAAGCTGCATTGGCTATTTTGATGTGATTTTGAATGTTTCGATGGGTCATATTTATTTGTGTAAAAAATGTTCTGATTTGCAAAAGAAATCGGTCAATGCTCAAAATAATCCTGTGAATTTTATTGATTATTTCTAGATATGCAACTGCTAGCCTACTTGTAGTTTCTTCATTTACCACCTGAAATTAACCATTAATCCCTATGAATTAATTTCACGATTAAACGATTCATAAAAAATCGAACACCGCTCAGAATAATCTTGACAATTTTGGTTGTTATTCCCGAATATGTAAATGTTAACCTACGCGTAAATCCGGCAATTACTACCTAAAATTACCGCTAATTCCCATGAATTAATTTTGCGATTTGTTTTAATATTAGCCAAATTTGCAAGATTTAATAAACTTGTTATTAAATCTAAGATAATTTTTGGGAAAACACTTTGGCCATTTGCAAAGAAAACACATTTTTTACATTTTTAAATTTATATTCTTTTTTCTTAACACAATAACATAAATGATTAAATAAATAAAACACAACACCACACAACGCCCACATTCTCTTTTTCATTTCTTTTTCATCACCTTTTTATAACTAAAAATACAACTCACACACACATGGTCTTTTTTTATATTTTTTTATTACATTTTACAAATAATAATTAAAAATAGAATAAAAATTCAAATAAATAAATAACCATAAAAAGAAAATTACATAAAAGGGCCTAGGGGTAATTCTGGAACAAATGGCAGTGGCTGGAAGACTGTGGCGCGTCTGCCCACGCGCCACCACCACTGGCGGCGCTTGGAACCACGCGTCGCCGGTGAACAGTGAGGACAGGGGAAACCGGCAGTGGTGACTTTCCTTTTTCCTTCTCACCGGTGGTGACTTCTAGGCGACTTGCAAACACAAACAAACACACACAAGCAGTAGAAAAGCACCAAAATTCAAATTTCCAGATCTGTTCTCGGCTTTATCAGGTCTCGGGTTTGTTTCTGTTTCTTCTTCTTCTTCTTCTTCTCTCTTCTGTTTCTGCTTTCTACTTTCCTCTTCTTCTCGCCGGTGAAGGAGTCCACAAATGACGGCTGGGGAGCTCCTGTGGTTGCTTTGCGTGGCCGATCTGGGCGTTTGGTGGTGGGTCCAGCAGGAGGCTGGCCGACTGGAGGGAGCAGAGAAAAAGGCTGGTTGGCTGGAGGCAGAGAGGACCTGCAAAATAAAGACAAAACATAACAAACGCAAACACAAAATCAAATGGTTCTCCTCTTCTTCAAATCTCGGGTCTGTTCTCAGCTTTCTTCTTTAGGAGGAGAGGAAAATGAAAGAGAAGGTGGCTGGAGCAGGAGGTGAAGGTCATGGCTTGTGTGGTGGTTGGGTTCGGGCAAATGCGAGAAAAAAAGTGAAGGGGGACTATCATTCAGCTGGAGAAGGAGATAAGGGAGCAGGGGCTGTTGCTGTGGCTATGGGGCTGGAGCAAGAGACGGAGGAACATGAGAGGGAGGAGGGGGGCTGCTGTGGGTTCAATCAAGTGGGATGCTGGCTAGCCGGAGAAGAGGGAGGTTGGTCTGGGGGTGAGAGGAAAAGGAAAGTCAAGGAAAGGTGAAAGGGGAAAAGGGGAAAAGGGAGGGCTGCAGCTGCCAAAGGTGAGGGCCGGCGGCTGCAGCCCTAAGAGAAAATATTTAGGGTTTTCTTTGGTGATTTAGGCTTTCTGAATGTATACAATTTTTTGGTCCTCTTTCTTGTGTCTTAACAACTATATTTATAGAGTTTTTCGTAGGTGAAATTCAAAATCATCCCTCAGCTTGCGCGCCCTTTCGATTTGGTCATTGATTTTTAATTTGTGCGATTTGACCCTGCATTGACTATTAAATTCTCAATTTGTTCAATTTTGCCTCTGTAACAATATATTTTTGGATTTTTTTATCTTTTTTATCTTTTTTTTTCTTTTTTCGGAAAAATAAAAATAAGGGGTCAAAATTTGGGTAGCAACATATGCCCCCTCTTTACATTGCTTACGACTAAAGTCTTGTAAGAGACTTTAAATAGTAAGCGTTGTAAAGAAAAATAGAATGGTGGAGATGACCTCATTATAACGGGTGACCTACCCGAATGGAAGATGGTGAAGTCGTCTTATGATGACGGGTGACCTACCCGAATGGAAAATGATGAAGTGGTCTCATGATGACGGGTGACCTACCCGGGTTAAAAGAGTTAGAAGGGTCTCATTGTTCTGGGTGACCTACCCGAGTTAGAATTGTTAGCAAGGGTCTCATTGTTCTGGGTGACCTACCCATGTTAGAATTGTTAGAAGGGTCTTAATGGTGACGGGTGACCTACCCGAGTCTCATTATGATAGATGACCTACCCAAATTAGAAGGGTCTCATTGTTCTGGGTGACCTACCCGAGTTAGAATTGTTAGCAGGGGTCTCATTATTCTGGGTGACCTACCCATGTTAGAATTGTTAGAAGGGGTCTCAATGGTGACGGGTGACCTACCCTGGTCTCATTATGACGGGTGACCTACCCGTATTAGATGGGGTCTCATTATTCTGGGTGATGGGTGACTTACCCGGGTCTCATTATTCTGGGTGACCTACCCGGATGGAAGATGGGGTCCCATTATTCTGGGTGACCTACCCGGATGGAAGATTGGGTCTCATTATGACGGGTGACCTACCCGGATGAAAGATGGGGTCTCAATGGTGACGGGTGACCTACCCGGATGGGAAAATGGTAATGAGGGTCTCATTATTACGAGTGACCTACCCGGAGAAAAATGAAGGTGAGGGTCTCATTATAACGAATGACCGACCGGGTGAAAGATGGAGGAAGAGGGTCTCATTATACTGGGTGACCTGCCCCTATGAAAAATAGAGGTGAAGGTCTCATTATAACAAGTGACCTACCCAGATGTAATTGATGAAGATGGGGATGCAATGTATGATGATGCATATACTTACTTGAGAAATATAGATCCCCTTTTTCTAATGCTCCATTGTCGTAGGATGTCTTTGCCTAGTCTCCAAAGCTTTGTTGTCATTCATTCACCCAACTTAAGTGCATTGCTTATTCTGGGCTATCTGCTATAATCTTTGCTCTCATTGTTTATCAAGTCTGACCTTGCCCCCAAGTGTAGTGTCGCTTGATTCATCGTGAAAGAGTGTAACAAGTCATCAACTTTCTTAGATTCTCTCAATAACAGCTCTTTGGTTTGCGTGTGTTTTGCTAACAATCATTGCAAGGCTTGCTAATACTGATCTCATCTTCAGTTGCCAATCAATCATGGAGTTTTTTTTTATCAATTGAATCATATTTCCTCTGCATATGTCATCATCAATCTTCATAGAATTGTCAGATCATCTAGAAATACACCCAAAACTCATCGTCGCATGATCCACGTTATCATCAATAAATTTCTCTCGGCCTGCGAGAAGAGGTGCAATGCTATCACCACCCATTCATGCGATGAAATATGCCTTGAATTGATGCAACTGTTCGGTCATACAATCTGAAACTCTCCGTCATAGACTCAAGTTCTTCTGAACAAATTCTTCTTAATTCATGCAAAGAATTATACTGTTGTCACTAACGAGGTTCTTGCTGTCTCCCATATTCATGCGGTGAACTGAACCTTGAGTCGATGAGCTTCAAGTAGTGAAGTGAAACCTGAATTGATGGACTTCAAAATAGATTGTCCCACAATCAACCTTTATGGCGTGCCTACTTTTCAATATTTATCAAAATGCACACATGCAACAATATCTTTTTGGAGACAACCAAATCCGCGAGTCAGCCGATATTTCAGAATCTGAAGATGCCCTTCAACTACGATGCTAGTCTCAACCGTTGTCAGAGATTGTTAAACCATCATATTCTACTGAACAATACTGCCCTGAGTTGAACTGTTGATGCTCATTCATCTGTTTATCACCAAAACATACTTGTTGTCACTATGAATTTGATGAATTCCACTAAATCATTATCTGCTTGTGTTTCTCTGCCCTCAAGCTAGTGTGAAATTATTTGCATTCCTATCAAGATTCATATTCTGGCCTCTAACTGTCGGGCTTTTCAATGATAGTCGAGAATCATCAATGTCAAGGATTCTGCAAATCCGATCAATATTTTCTCTAAATCTTTCTTGTTCTGGAATTAAATCACTAATTTCAAAGATCATGTGCATCCAAAGTCTAATCATTGCAATAAAATCAAAGAGATGTCATTTGTTGAAAATCAAACTCATTTGGTCAAATACCCAACACATGATATTCAATGCATGCAAGCCTGAAATTATTTTGTATTTTGCAAACAGTATTTAACCCATTGTGAGATTGAAATCGTTTTTATGGGTTTTTTGCGTTTCAAATCTAATCTCTGATTTTGGGGTATGGAATTTGACAGTATATAATGAGGTGGTAATTTATGGTTTTCAAACAATTAGAGTGTCAAGTAAAGACTCGAGATTCAGTTGAAAATTTGTCCCATCTTTTAGTCTTCACTTTATCAATATGCATAACAACTTGTAATTTACTTTGTGAAATTATAACCCTTATGGAAAAACTCTAATAATTTTGAGAGCGCCACTTATCAATTAAAATTGTTTGCTTGATCAAGAAGGACTTTTAAAATAATATAATGAGGCTATGGTTCATGGCTATAAAAGAAAAGGATATTAATAGCCACTTATCTAATAATTATTTTCTTTACTAGTTATTGAACTATGAGTTACAATGTGGGTGCTTATTGATGGAAAAAAGAAAAGTGGTAAAGGAAATATTAGGGGATGGAGAAGAAAAGGAATAGTTAATGATATCGGCGGGCAACGTCGATATCGGCATAATTTATAAACTTGATTAGCTGTTCGATTTCGGAATAGTTAATGATATCGACAGGCGACGTCGATATCAACATAATTTATAAACTTGATTAGCTGTTCGATTTCGGAATAGTTAATGATATCGGCGGGCGATGTCGATATCGACATAATTTATAAACTTGATTAGCTGTTCGATTTCGAAATAGTTAATGATATCGGCGGGCGACGTCAATATCGGCATAATTTATAAACTTGATTAGCTATTTGATTTCGGAATAGTTAATGATATCGAAGGGCAACGTCGATATCGGCATAATTTATAGCCGGGATCAACTTTCTGAGATGAAAGCTAATGATGTCAAGAATTATATATATATATATATAACCTTAAAAAGGGGTGTATAGGGTGGTGTTTAGAATCTCAGATGATTTAAGAAGATTTATGGATATGTTGTTTTAAATTCTCCTGTAGATGGCTAGTATTTACTTAATTGTCTTACTCATGGAAAATCTATATTTTGCAGGTTCTTCTCATTCTCGTCAGGAATAAAGTTTAAGCCTTAATTCCTTTTTGTATAAGTTAGGGACTTAGGGAGTTATGGTGAAATTTTGTTATGTAGAGGAACATGTAAATCGATAGAATAATATATTTGTAAATTTTGTTTCTGGAGAATTAAATGTATTAACCTATGCTTAGGATATTAGAAAATACTAGATTATCTTAGAATATTAAACTTATTATGTTTTATGTATATGTATATATGTATCTATATGTGAAATCCTTGTGTGTGAATTGGCTCTTTTAATTTCTATCTTATGCGTGTGATGTAAGATGGAGGTTGAGAATGAATATGGTCCTGAGTATATTCTCGAATGAATTATGCAATTGATTATAATTAATCATGGATGTGATTGTGGATGAGATGTGATTTAAATTGTGTGCAGGTTGTGTTATTGATAACATAGGATCTCCCGATATAGGGGAGATTCTGCCGAAATTTTGTTAGAAATTTCGGCGGGAAAAAAAAAATTGGGGTTGTTACAAAATATATATATATATACACACACCCACTGTTGTGATTTCAATTTGCATAATTCATTGGACACAATGAGTTTTCATAATCAAGTCTTTTCCAAATTATGAAATCACATTAAAGGGTGTATATATATATATATATATATATATATATATATATATATATATATATATATATATTTTATCAACCTATGTTTCATTAAGAAAAAGGTAAATCATGTCCCTAATTCACTATAGCTATATAGATAATTCACCATGAATTACAACAATGTAATTACTATTATTCCATAAGTATAAAAATTAATAATTAGCTTTCCATATTTTTCATTAAATAATTGTTTAGGGATATGCATCTTTTCCAATTTATAACAGTAAAAATATCATTTTGCCCCTGAAATTAGGAAAAGATATCTCTAGGTAAGGGTATTCTAGGCATTTCATTTTTTATGAGAAGTTAAATAACATTTTTACCCTCGAATGAGACAAAAAATAAAAATAGTCCGCAAAAGTATTTTTGGTGTTTCTATTTTTATGACTAGTAAAAACACTGATTTACCCTTGGAAAAGAAGAAAACAAAGAGTCCCTAGGTATTTTAGTATTTCGATATGCATTTTTCCGTTATTAGGACGAGCTTCAGGGGGATGTTTTGATATTTTCATATTTTTTAAATATTTTTTTATTAAAAAAACTGTTGGCATGTGTGTCTAACATGTCAGTGGTTTTGAGTTGTCCGCGCAATACAAGTAGTGCGTGACTCTCCATGCAGTGACTAAAATAGTCAATCATCATCTCACTAAATGTGTCACCATATTCTTTTCCCCATGGTGGTGCGCGTATCAGCACATAATGGTTAGAAAATTGTTGTGGTCGATTTCTCTCTCTCTCTCTCTTTGTCCTCAAACCTAATATCCATTCAAGTCCTCTTTATTTATCCTTTGTACATTTAAGTCCTTGGTCTTTTAATTTCATCTTGATTTTTTTTTATAAAAATGTTGTTTTATTTCAATTTTAACCTTCAACTGAAATTGGTCATATCTTATTTTTTTCATTTGAACCCTTATTCTTTTATTTTTCTAATTTGATTTTAATTGTTTCATTCCTTCTAATGCAATCCCTATTATTTGTTCATATTTATGGGTCAATCTTCTTAGTTTTGGTTTTGATTTTTTTTTATCATTTTCTCTTTTATTAAGGTTTTATTTTTTTTCAATTTAGACCTTCAATTCTAATTTATAGGTCTTATAAACATCTAAGAAGAAATACTTCATTAGTTTTATTTTTAGATAAATAATTTATGAATTTAATAGGCCTGCGGTGATCTGGGCAGGTATTAGAGAGGAGTCCAGGTATCTGACAGCGATAACAAACCCCAGGTGCAACCCTAGCATAAGGGTTGAAGCTCAAATTCGTGTTCTGATTTGGATTTCTAGGCATATTCCTATTTACCTGGACTGCCTGGCTACTGCAACTACCCCTTTCCTTGGACTAGTTCAACATGCCTGCTGACTAAACACCCTTATCTTTGCAAGTAAACGATGAATCTAGATTGTTTCTATGAAATCCCGAAATTCCTCCTCTTCGTTCCAACAACTAAGCCTTTTATGCTAGATTATGACTTCCTCCATAGTCCAAACCACTTATAACCCGATCTTATCTCGCAGTGACGATTTCAATCCATTCATATATTTTACTATATCCTTAATATTTGAGGGCATATTCTACAATGTAGTTTTTTAAGAACAATAATCATGGATCCATGACTAATCTAGAGAACATTTTCAAGAGACAAACAAAGAAAACAACTTATTTGGAATACTCGGAAAAGTAATCCTAATTCATGAGAATAGTTTGAGAACATGTTTTAGAGAAACAAAGAAAACAACTTCTTGATTGGAATTAGCAGTAACTACTGCTTGATTTTTCTATTTTCTGGTTGTCTATTTAACTTGTTGATTGGGATGAATATGATGTTGAAACAAAAACATTTGACGATTCTAGTTTTTTGTGGACTAGAATTAACCATCAAATTTGATGAGGATGATGAAGTTAAAACAAAAGATTTAGATGTAGAAGTTTTGATTTATGATCTCCATGAAAAGAACAGAAAATTAGATGTGGTTATGAAGCATGCCGTGAAGAATGTGCCTCGCAATTACGTGAGAAGAACATCAAGTCGTTGGCAGATCCAATCGAATATTATAGACATCGTCTAAGGTGGTTTACAAGAAAAGTACCCATCAAGGAGAATATGGGCCACGGTTGAAAACAAACATACTTACCTTTTTTTTTTTTTGGTGGTCATCACAGCATTCGTATATCTCAATAAAGAAATCTATTGAGTTTGTGTCGCATCCATGCATCAAAGCCTCAAGATAAAGATGTTTTCATTTAAATATATTTATAAAAAGCAATAAACTAAAAAATAAATATAATAAAAAAATCTTACTGTTCAATTTGTTTATGCTTTGTACATTTCAGTCCTTAATTTTTAAATTTCTGATTCTTCTTGATTTCTTTTATAAAATTTTTGATTTGTTTCAATCTCATCCTTCAATTAATTGGTCATATATTTTGTATCTCATTTCAACCCTTATTCTTTTAATTTTTTAATTTGATTTTAATTCTTTTAATTTTTTTAGTCCTTCTAAAACAAACCCTATATTTTATTCATATTTTTGTGTCAATCTTCTTAGTTTTGGTTTTGATTTTTTATCCTTTTCTCTTTTATTAAGGTTTTATTTGTTTTCAATTTAGACCTTCAATTCTAATTTGTAGGTCTTATAAACATCTAAGAAGAAATACTTCATTAGTTTTATTTTTAGATAAATAAATTACAAATTTAAAATTAACATGTATGCTGATTAAGAGGGTATTTGTGTATCATGTTTCTATGTTGAAGAATATTCATTGACTTTTACATTTCAATTTAAAATCCATTATCTGGTTCTTATTTTCTTTTACTTATATACTAAATGGTAGTTTCACATGCATGCATGCAAACACACAACCACAGACCCAACCATATTACACGAGGCAGAGGAGGCTGGTCGTTGCCGGGGTTGTGGGGTAATAAGGAGAATATGGACCACCCATTTATGGTTGAAAACAAACATGCCACGAAGTGTATAGCTAAATTATCTATAAACGACTACATTTCTTTTGGTGGTCATCACGACACACGTACATCTCAATAAAGAAATCCATTGAGTTTGTTTTATAAACATCTAAGAAGAAATACTTCATTAGTTTTATTTTTAGATAAATAAATTAGGAATTTAAAGTTCACATGTATGCTGATTAAGAGGGTATTTGAGATTATAGTTGCACTTGTGTTTTAAAATGTTTTTCACTTAGAAATACAAAAATGATATATTTTTATTTTTAAAAAAATATTTTTGACATCATCACATAAAAATAATTTAAAAACACTAGAAAAAGTCTCATTTAAAGCAAAATAAAATTTTAATTTTTTTCAAAAAGTAGTTTTGGAGTGCTTTCCAAACACCACCTAAGTTTTGTTGTGTTTTTTATGTTGTTAATTTTATTATATTTTTCACATGCATCAACCATGCTTTGAGTTGACTAATTATTATTTTTTTCGTCTTTTATATTAAGCATAAAAGGTATATATATATATATATATATATATCATAATTAATTCATAAATTGTAAGGTTCGGCACATCAACACATAAATATGTAATTTTGTCTACGTAAAAGAAGTTCGCGTAATTGATTTACGGAAAGAAAATGAATGCTCAGTAAAGCAAATAAGAATTCGTTAAACGTCAGTGTAAACAATACATTAATATTAATTTTTTTCTCCATTATATTTTTCTTCCAACGTAATTATATATAAATTATTATTTTATTTTAATTCTAAAACTATAGTAGATGAGAACTAAAATCCAAATATAGAATCATATCCTTCTATTTCTATATTACAAGTTAAATATTTTTTTATAATATTTTCTTACCTATGATATACTGTGGTCAACTAACTAGTAAAATTAAAGAGAGAAATGGAGACTTAATTGTTTCATTTGTATTGTCATGCCTATTAAAAAACAAATAAAAGGAGTTGATGTTTTACTGTGTATCTAAACACATATTATTGTAGATTTAGATATTAAAATTACCATTTTACCTTTTTGACCAAAAAATTTAACCCTCAGTACCGAGGGCACTTTAGACATTTACAGAGGACATGTTTGATATTTTAATATTTTTTGATATTTTCTGATATTTTTTATTTTATATTGCATAGTAAAACTATTATTTGACCCTTAGGAGCTAACAAAAAAAAAAAAAAAAGAACAATGAGTGGTGTTTTTGGTTTTGCACATATTCATGCACAGTGAAACTACACAAATACCCATAAAAAAGACAAAATCGAAGGCCTAGAGCTAGGGGCATTGTGGCACTTTCATCCCGAGTTTTTTCATGGTTATAGCTGGGTCTAGGGATGTATAGATAATTTTTTATTTTTTTATTATTTCTTTTTGAAAATACTGTAGGAGCGTTGCACGAACCTGCCAATAGCGTTTCACATGCATGCTGTGTCATTTAGTGGTAGAAATTACCCGTCCGCCTTGCCACCTAGTGCGCTGCCATGTCCTATGTCTGCCGGTGCAATGCATGTCGGTTTTTAATGGTCGGTGAATCGCCGATGAATGATTTTTAGTTTTTTCTCCGTTTTCTTTCTCCTACTGCTGGAAATTACATGTAAGTCCTTCATGTTTGTAATTGTTTTATTTAGTCCCCGTTCTTTTGATTTTGGTTTTATTCCTAATTTCTTCAATGCAAATTTTGATTTTTTTTTCAGTTGTACCTTTCAATTGAAACTGATTATATATGTTGGTTTTCATTTCAGTACTTATTTTTTTAATTTTTGGTTTGTTTTTAGTTCCTTTAATTTTTCTAGTATGCAGATTTAATTTTTTTTTAATTTTGTACTCGAATTAAAATTTTTCATATAAGCTCCTTTTCATTTCAGTCCTTATTCTTTGAAATTTTTAACAAAATTACATTGTATTTTTTTTTAAAAAAGCCACTATTTATTTTGGTTCCAAGATTTTTATTTGTTTCAATTTTATCCTTCGATGGAATTAATTGTATATTTTATTTTTCATTTGGGCCCTTATTCTTTGAATTTTTTATTTTGTATTAAATCCTTTTATTTTTTTGGTCCTTGTTGGATAATATTTATTTTTTATCCATATTTATGCATCTATGCTTTAGTTTTTTTTTTTTTAAATTTTGGTAGTTTTCTTTTTTATTGGGGTTTTATTATTATTTGGTTCAATCTTGAAATTTTAATTTATGTTGGTGATCATTTTAAAATTAATATTTATCTTTTTTGTCTTTTGTTTTTTTTTTTTGTGTTTTCTATTATTTATATTTGTTCTTCGGATCAGATGATTTTATTGTTTGTACAATATAATGGTAATTTTAGTGTTTTTTTATTGTTTTTCTGAAAAAATATTTTGCTTTTTTTTTTATTCTTTGTGCCAATTTAATAATTTTAATTGTTTGGAAAATAATGTTGATAATAATTTTAATTATTATAGTCATGATAATAATAGTAATCGTTGGGATAGATTTTCAAAAATATTTTCTTCCTTTTGTACATAGAAAATTAATTAATTATTTTTTTTATTTGATTATTGCAGGTATTTTTACAATTTATATTTTGTTTATTGTGTTTAATTAAAATTGGATTATAAAATAAATTAATTCTAATACAATGAATTCGATAATTCTGGTATCTGAATCTTCTTGCTTCTTTGATGATGATTGTCGCGACGGCGATTTTTCGCGCTTCGCGCCCCGCCGTCCCCCGTGGATTTCAGGAGATAACGGCGCGCGGTGAAAATGGAGGGTTTGTTTTATAGCCGTAAAAATTACGACTATAAATATAAGGAGTCGCCACCTAGTATTAAGGTTACTAGGAACCTAGTGGTCTGCGAGAGTCTTGGGTAAGGGGACTTGTTGTGCAAGGGGAAGACGCGTCACCCCCAGTGCACCCTACCTAAGGTAAGCTGCATTGTTGTTGGATGTTTTTTTCTAAGTCATTTTTACTAGTCTTTTCCTAAAGTTTGACGTAGATTTTTCTCCGTGAGAAAATATCTACCTCATTGCAGGCTCATTACGAGTTGAAAGACTAACCACAAAAATAAATTTTACATTGCATTTTGAAAATCACGATTTTACCCATCTACGAGTGTACTTTACATTGTAATTTTACATCGCGATAGATAAAACAAAATAATTGTTAAATTATTTTTAATATTTTGGCCGAATGCCAACGGATAATCGTGAACTGGTTACGATACCCAATTTTGTTTTAAAATATGAAAAAGATGCAATATTTTTTTTACGAAAAATATGCTTGAAAAGTCTTGGAATTCGGCCGTATGCATGAAAACAAAATATTTTATATTTTTGCTTTTTTTTAAAAAAAAAAATTACTTTTTTTGTAGTAATAATTTGTATTTTTTTTATTTTTTATTTTTTATTTTTATTTTTTTATTTTTTATGTTTTTATTTTATTTATGGGCTGGGCTGCCAGCCATAGTGGGCTGACAGCCCGCCCTAAGTGGGCTGGGCTTCCAGCCCTCAGAGGCTGAAAGCCCACAGCATTGGGCTGGGTCGGTCCGGCCCAGCCCAACCCAAATTTAAAAAAAAAATAAACAGAAAGAAGAAAACGAAACCGAGAAGAACGTGAACAGTGTTGTTTAAACACTGTTCACGTTCATGAACAGTAATTTGTCGAATTTGACGAGAGGGTTACCTGATGATGCAGTCGTGTAGAGGGGATCGAGGGCGTCCTTCCTGTCGTGGTGGCGTCGGAAACGGAGGTCTGTGGTGGCCGGAATAAGGGCTGGAAGCTTGCTAGTGGTCGCCTCTGCACTTCGCCGTTGCTGCTGTTTCTTTGCCGGAGGCCACTTATGGGTGGCTTACGAGGTGGAGAAACTTGTGGCAGAGAGGATGGTGGTGCTAGGTGTGTGGTCGGTTGCCGTGGAGATGAGGGAAAGCCGCCGTGGGTGCTGCTGTTTTTAGAGAGAGAATCGTCGCTGGAGGAGAGAGAGAGAGAGATATGGCAGAGAAGAGAGGGTGGCTGTGACGGGAAAAAGAAGTGAGCTGGTGAGACAGCCTCGCCGACGACCAGAAAAGGAGAAGGTGATTGTTGCACCGGTTGTATGTGGTTTTACTGCAATTTTCCGTTTGTTCAACGTTTTTCCCCCATCGTTTTTTCTCCCGTTTTTCTTCTTCAATCTTCCTCTATTTATAGGCTAATCTTTGCAACTTGCAGGAATTTGATTGATGTCTCATGGTGTTTTTTTTCTTTCTAGTCATTGAGACATGCTGTGTTTAAATATTTAGACTTTCAAATTTATTTTTTGACCTTTTTTTTTTAATTTAAAATATACTGAAGAAAATAAAACGATTTATCAAAAAAGAGTTTTTTGACAGGAAGAATGATGTTTTTATTTTCAATTTTAGTTTCTGATTTCATCCAAAAAGTTTCGTTGCCGAAAATTTTGATTTTCTCAATTTAAACCAGATTAGGCTTCCGAATTTAATTTCTCAGCAATCAAACCCTCAATTAGATTAATTCGACCCATTTTAAATGTAATTAAGCCCTTGCGCTAAATTAAATCCTTCAATCGGGTTCTCAATTAATCCTGAAGAGTTTCGTCACCGAAAATCTTAATTTTCTCAATTTAACCCAGATTAAGCTTCCAAATTTAATTTCTCAGCAATCAAACCCTCAATTAGATTAATTTGACCCATTTTAAGTGTAATTAAGCCCTTGCGCTAAATTAAATCCTTCAATTGGGCTCTCAATTAATCATAAAGAGTTTCGTTGCTGAAAATCTGATTAGGCTTCCGAATTTAATTTCTTGGCAATCAAACCCTCAATTAGATTAATTTGACCCATTTTAAGTGTAATTAGGCCCTTGCGCTTAATTAAATCCTTCAATTGGGCTCTCAATTAATTCCGAAGATTTTCGTCACCGAAAATTTCGATTTTCTCAATTGAACCCAGATTCGGCTTCGAAACTTAATCTCTCACTAATTAGGCCCTTAATAAAATTAATTTGACCCAATTAAAGTATAATTAAGCTCTTGCGCTAAATTAAATCCTTCAATTGGGCTCTCAATTAATTTCAAAGCATAATTACACTTTACATCGGCCGACGATTAAATCAAATTGACCCATAAAAATATAATTATGTCTTACGACCTAACTTTTATGCAGATTTATCCAATAATAAATTATCTTTTCCTCGAATTTGCATTTCCTTCATTTCTGGGCAAAAAAGAAGCACGACCGGGCTTCCGAAAATGTCCAAAATTTTCACATTAATTTTTCTGCCGACACCAGCCCCTTTTTATTTTATTTTATTTATTTTTTGGTATATTTTGGGGAATCACCCAAAAATCAGGTGATGACAGTTGCCCCCCTCTTTACAATGCTTACGACTAAAGTCTTGTAAAAGACTTTAAATAGTAAGCGTTGTAAAGAAAAAGAAAATGGATTTATTAAACCAAGAATTGGTTAATCCATCCAGGAATGAGAATGAGAGCTATAAAACGCACTAAGAAGGGAAGGTCTAGAAAGCGTACTACCCTAATGGATGTCTGAGGGTTGAAAAACTCGCTCAGGAGAGGAGAGGAATGGCTGAGAAGTGCACTATCCTAATTGATGTTTGAGGTTTGAAAAACTCGCTCAAGAGAGGGAAGGAATGGCTCAGAAATGCACTATCCTAATTGGTGAAGAGGGTTGAAAAACGCACTCAAAGATGAAGGAAAAATAGGGCTGGAAAGCACACTATTCTAGTTGATGATCAAGGGTTGGGAAACATACTAGAAGATAAAAGGGAAAATAGGGCTAGAAAGCACACTATTCTAGTTAATGATGAGGGTTGAAAAACACACTCGAATGTGAAGGGAAAATAAGGCTGGAAAGCACACTACCTTAATTTGTCGATGGCTAGAAAGCACATTAAAAAGGTAAAAGAGATAGTGTTGAAAAACGCTCTATCTACGCTGATGAAAGACTCACTGGGCACTTAGGGAAGTGAAAGTGGTAAAGACCCAAAGGTGCACACAAAACAATGAGTGGAGGTTTGCAAATTACAATCCCTCCAAAACATTTCTTGGATTATTAGTGGAAAGATGCCATGCGTGATGGCAACCAAATTTAGCGCGTCAAAGAGGTAAGAGCCTGGAGGCGTATACAAAAATGATGAATGAAGGTTCGTAAATTACGATTCCTCCAAAACATTTCCTAGATTCTCAACGGGGATGGAATACATGATGATACCCAAAATCAAGGAGATAAAGTGGAAAAGGTGGGAGCGTGAAAGCGCACAAAAATGATGAATGAAAGTTCGTAAATTACGATCCTTCCAAAATGTTTCCTAGATTTTTAATGGGGATGCAATGCATGATGAATGCATGTATACTTACCTGAAAGATATAGGTCCCCTTTCTTCTCCCCGACCTTTCTTTCCTTAGGTTGGATCTCTGGCTTTGACGGCTTCTACTTCTGCTTACTCGAACCACAACTTAAGATTCTGACCACTAAAGATGACAGATTTTCCATATCAACATGCCCCCTGAGTTTGATCCAGATTCTTTGAAAAGGAATGATGGAGCTGGCTTCAATTGTATTTGTAGATTGCCCCTCAGTCTGGTCATGCCTCACAAGTGTTTTGGGCTTGAAGAGTAGTGTTTGCATGAAAAGGCTTGGTTATTTGCAAAAATTGTGTTGTCACGTGGGATTTTTGGAATTTTAGAGTCATTCCAAATACAGAAATCATTTTGATTGCCCCATTCAGGTCATGCCACAGCAGTGTTTTGGGCTTCAAGTGTTTGTAGGAAAATGATGGTTATTTGGAAAAATTGTTTTCATCTAAGATTTTTGAAATTTCAAAGTCATTCCAAACATAAAAACCATTTTGATGTTTGTTTAAACAAATTTGTTCTCGAAAGAATTCAGGTGATCTCATTGTCGGGTTTTGTGTTGATTTTGACAAGAACGTGAAATGATGCATGTCTTGTATTTCAAAAAGGCTTCAATCAAGTTTGGTGAAGCATTTTTAAGGATTATCACGAATGGAAAAGCATTGCCTATCGATCCAGATTACTTGTATTTGATCAGAAAGGGCTTTATCAGGCTTGTAGCGTAGGCTCAGGCTGTTGGCTACGAAGAAAAGATATTTGCAGGCTCAAAAAGTGTTTAAGGGTTTTCTAGACTAAGGATCACTTAGTGCTCACTTTTATAACTCCTTTTAGTCCTCATGATTGATTTTCATGACTTGACATACCCCCCAGCATTTTGTTTGGGCTTTTACCTAGGCATGCCCCCCAGTATTTGTTTGCACCTTCTATTATGGGTTTTGAGTACTATCATGGTGACTCGGCTCGTCGTAATGTACTAAAACTCTTTTTATGTTTATGACCCACAATCTTATTTGGGTACCTCCTGACATGCCCCCTGGAATTTGTTTGGGCTCTTGAGAATGGGGTTTTAGTAGTGTCATCATGTTGACTTGACATGCCCCCAAATACTTGGTTTGGGCTTTTATTGTGACATGCTCCCTAGTATTTTTTTGGGTTTTTTATGTTAGGTCTTTAGTACTATTAAAATGTTGAATTGATTTGCTAGTGTACTAAAAACCCTTTTATGTTTATGCCCCCTAGATTTTTTTTGGGCATCTTTTGTCATTGAGGACTACTTTGTAATTGAGAGTTCTTCTCTCTTCGCACTTGCCCCCCCAGTGTAGGGTGTGATCCTAATCAGGATTAATTATTAGAAAAAATAATTATTCAGCTCAAATAGGACTGCAATGGATATTTCAGACTTTGTGAAGGCACATCAAAGATGGCCTCTCCTCATTTCAAAACATGCAATCTAAACCGATAGGCTTTGCTTTTCCGCGCGAAATACTTTTTTGAATTTTTGGATTATTTGTTTAGCTAAAGGCTTAACTTTATTATACGGGTTTTTGGGGTATGAGATCACCTTCCAATGATATCCTTTGAATTCCCAGAACATATTTGTTAAACAAACATTAATTGGCATTTTTCGTAATAGACTTTGATTTGCCAAAATTTTTAATGAAACTATAAGATCATACAGGAATAGAAAGGAGAGGATACACTAAAAATTCATGGCCAAATTTCAATTTCATTAGATGTGATGAGTGATACACTAAGCATAATATTTTTTCACAACATCGGAGTTAACAGGCCTAGGCAGATTTTCTCCATCCATGCTAGTTAGAATTAAAGCTCCTCCTGAAAAAGCCTTCTTTACCACATATGGTCCCTCATAGTTCGGCGCCCATTTACTCTGGTCTTCTCCTACTGACATCTTCTTCAATACCAGATCTCCCTCTTTGAATACCCTTGGCCTGATCTTCTTGTTGTAAGCTCTTGCTATCCTGCCCTGGTATAATTGGTGATGGCAAATAGCTGCTAATCTTTTTTCATCAATTAAGTTTAACTATTCGAGCCTCACCTTTGCCCACTCCGATTCATCTAACTCTGCATTTTTCAAGACCCTTAGTGATGGAATCTCCATTTCTAAAGGTGTGACTGCCTCCATTCCATATACTAAGGCATATGGGGTTGCCCCTACAGAAGTTCGAACAGTAGTGCGATATGCGTGCAAAGCGCATGGGAGCATTTCATGCCAATCCTTGTAAGTAACAACCATCTTTTGGATGATTTTCTTAAGATTCTTATTAGCTGCTTCAACGGCCCCATTCATCTTTGGTCTATAAGGAGAGGAGTTGAGATGCTTAATCTTCCATTTGGTGCAAAGTTCGACAATCAACTTTCCATTAAAATTCTGGGCATTATCAGTTACCAGTCTTGCAGGTAGGCCATAGCGATAGACCAAGTCCCTTTCAATGAACTTCTTGACAACCTTTTGTGTTACATGGGCATAGGAATTAGCCTCAACCCATTTGGTAAAGTAATCAATTGCCACTAGAATGAATCTATGCCCGTTGCTTGCTTTCAGGTTGATTGGCCCTATGACATCCAATCCCCACATGTTGAACGGCCATGGTGAAGTCATGTTGAATAAAGGTTTTGGAGGTGCGTTTATTTTATCACCATAAATTTGGCATTTATGACATTTCTTAACATATGCCACGCAATCCCTCTCCATCGTCAACCAAAAATATCCAAATCTTTGCATTTGCCTTGCCATCGTATGACCATTGGCATGGGTGGCACAAATTCCTTCGTGAACTTCTTTCAAAGCCTGCCCAATTTCTTTCTCATCCAAACATCTGAGTAGAGTTCCATCAAATGACCTCCTGTATAGGATTTCACCGTCCAAGAAAAAATTTGCAGCCAACCTTCTCAAGGTCTCTTTGTCTGTCTCAGAAGCTTCTTGGGGGTATTCTCGGTGTTTGATGAATCTCTTAATATCATTATACCATGGTTCTCCATCTAGTGACTCCTCAAGTGTGCAACAATGGGCTTGATGATTTCGAATCTTGATGTCAATTGGGTGGATCTTTTCTCTAGCGACAATTTGTACCATTGAGGCTAAAGTTGCCAAAGCATCGGCAAATTGATTTTTGTCCCTACTCATATGAGTGAACTTGATCTCTTCGAATTCACTAGCTAATTTTACAAGGTAGTTTTGGTAGGGTTTCAACTTTTCATCCTTTGTTTGCCATTCTCCTTTTACTTGGCAGATGATCAACATGGAATCCCCAAAGACTTCAAGCTTCTTAACTCTAAGTTCTAAAGCAGCCTCTAAACCAAGGATACATGCCTCATATTCGGCCGTGTTATTAGTGCACTCAAACTGTAACCTTACTGAAAAGGGGTATTGCTTCCCATCTGGGGAAATTATTACTGCCCCAACCCCATTTCCTGATACATTTACTGCTCCGTCAAAATAAAGTGTCCACCACTCACTCGTTCTCGTATCATCCCTGATCACCAACACATCTTCATCAGGGAGATCAAAATCTAGAGGCTCATATTCTTCCATGGCATGATTTGCAAGATGGTCAGCGATTATACTACCTTTGACGGCTTTCCCTGTCATAAAAACAATGTCGTACTCTGCTAATAACACTTGCCATCTTGCTATTCTACTTGACAGATAGGGCTTCTCACAGATGTACTTAAGTGGATCTAGTTTGGAAATTAGCCATGTTGTGTAGTACAACATATACTGCCTGAGTCTTCTTGCAGTCCATACCAAAGCACAACATAACTTCTCAATCATGGTGTATCGAGACTCATAATCATTGAATTTTTTACTCAGGTAGTATATAGCTTGCTCTTTTCTTCCAAATTCATCATGTTGTCCCAACACACAACCCATGGCTGTTTCTGTGACAGTTAAGTACAAGATCAATGGTTTCCCTGGTACCGGAGGTACCAACAAAGGAGGGTTTTGTAAGTATCTCTTTATCTTGTCGAAGGCCTCCTGACAATCATCATCCCACATTCCAGGATTTTTCTTTCTGAGTAAGCGAAAAATTGGTTCACACGTTACTGTTAGCTGGGATATGAAACGGGGTATGTAATTTAAGCGCCCGAGAAAACTTCTTACTTCCTTTTCAGTTTTTGGCGTCGGCATTTCTTGTATGGCCTTGGCTTTATCCGGATCGACTTCTATTCCCCGGCTGCTCACAATAAAACCCAGTAATTTTCCCGTCTTTACTCCAAAGGAGCATTTGGTAGGGTTTAACTTTAGCTGGTACTTTCGTAATCTCTCAAATAATTTCCTTAATATTTGCACGTGGTCTTCCTCAACTTTGGATTTAGCCAAAATATCATCCACGTAGACCTCAACTTCTTGGTGCATCATATCATGGAATAAAGCGACCATTGCTCGTTGATACGTAGCCCCAACATTCTTCAAACCAAATGGCATCACTTTATAGCAAAAAGTCCCCCACGGTGTGACAAAGGTGGTTTTCTCTTTGTCTTCTTCTGCCATCCTAATTTGGTTATAACCAGAAAACCCATCCATGAATGAATATGTGGCATTTTTAGCAGCGTTATCCACTAAGATATCTATATGAGGCAATGGAAAATCATCTTTAGGGCTTGCCTTGTTCAAATCTCTATAATCCACACAAACTCGGATCTTTCCATCTTTATTGGGGACCACAACCATATTGGCTACCCACTGAGGATAATGAACGACCTCTAAAAATCCAGCATCCCATTGCTTTTGAATTTCAGTTTTTACCTTTAGGAGCATGTCCGACCGCATTCTCCTGGTTTTTTGTTTTACTGGTATACTTCCTTCTATCAAAGGGATTTTATGCACAACTATATCAGTATCTAAACCAGGCATTTCTGAATAAGTCCAGGCAAAAACATCCATATACTCATGTAAAAGAGAAATCAAATTTCCTCTTTCTTCAGTTGCAATAAGGGTACCGATTTTTAATTCTTTTCTTTCTTGTTCAGTTCCTAAATTGATGATTTCAAGCTCTTCACTCAAAGGTTTCCAAGCTTTTTCAGAATTTTCCACCAACTTAGTGAATTCTTTTATGTCTTCCTCTGCCCATTCTTCATCATCCAGTGTAGTGATATTATTGAAATTTGGCCAATTATTCTTAGCGTGGTAGTTTCGTTTGGAAATTTCAAAATCCCTGAAAGTGTAAGGTGTGTTTGTGTAAGGTGCTATTTGCAAATGGAAATGGATATGATGACAAAATGCATGATCTTATTGAAAAGAGTGCTCATTTAACAAAGCAAAATATTGCGGCATCATGAGCTAGATTACCGCCGTGATCAAAATAAAACACATGTTCATGACTAAATAGAAGCAATTACTTTTTGAACACAACATGAACCAACTCCATCTTCCAGTTCTGGAACACTTCTCCTTCAGCTAATTTCCTCACAAAGGACCTTGCAGAGGGAGCGTCGATGTTATATATGGAGAGTTGTGGAAAATCTGTCTCTGCCTCTTGGTATTCCAGAGTACTGATGTGCAGATCTCTTATGCCTGTTTTGACTATCTCCGTTGAGCTGCGAAAGGATTCTTGAAGTGATGGGATGGCAAGGTCTTCATCTTTCGATTCTCTTCCTTCGATTTTTGCCATTCTGGCCTCCCTTCTAATCCGAGCAACCCGTTTGAAATCCTCTTTCTTCGGCTTATATCCAAGCCCGAACCTTCGATCTGCGCATTTCAATTTTATTATGTTGACTCGCTCTGGCATTCCACTGACAGGGTCCAGTTGAAAAGGGATTCCATTTCGCAAGAAACATTTGGCGGCCATCTTTGCAGCTTCGGGGATCCTCGGCTTCTTCAATGTTGTGCCTTCAAAGATCCATTCTGCATTTACTACTTCAAAGGCATGGATGTTCCCATCTTTGCAAGCCTCTGTTTCTATGAATGGTATAGCCGTATTTTTTATCATTGATATGGTTTCTTCAGCTTTTACAGTGATCAACATCCCGTTTGCAATATACTTTAAGCATTGATGTAATGAAGAAGCCACCGCTCCGGCTGCATGAATCCATGGCCTTCCCAGTAATATACTATAGGATGGATGAATATCCATCACTTGCAGCGTTACCAAGAATACCTGTGGTCCTATACACAACTCCACCTCAATAGTCCCCACTATCTGTCTTGGTGACCCATCATATGCTCTTGCCATCATGGTACTAGGCTTGATGTGTGACTCGTCGATGGGCATTTCTTTCAGCATATGCATTGGTAACACATTCAGAGCGGAGCCATTATCAATTAATACTTTTCCAATCAAAACATCCTTACATCGTATCGTGATGTATAGTGGCTTATTGTGCCCTGTACCGTCAGGACCCACTTCATCATCAGAAAAGTACACATAATTTGAAGCCTGTATTCTCCCCACTAAATGCTCCATGGCTTCTTGATTGATGTCTTGAGGTACATACGCCTCATTCAGCACTTTTTGTAAAGTCTTTTGATGAGATTCAGAACTTAAAATCAAGGAAAGTAATGATATCTTAGCAGGGGTTCTTCTAAGTTGCTCCACAATACTATACTCGCTGTGCTTCATCAACTTTAAGAATTCATTGGCTTCCTCTTCCGTCACAGGTTTATTTATCTCTTCAGGCTCATCAACCACCTCTTTCCCTTTAATCTTCTTGAGCTCCTCTGGAGTAAAACACCTGCCACTTCGGGTCAGACCTCCAATTTCAGGTAGAAAGATTTGTGGTCGTCTTTCATTCTGAGGAAATGAATGCCCATAGTTATATGACATGGCATTATAATCTTTTTTATATGTAGTGGCGGGCTTAGTTAAAACTAACTTGGGCGGTGCTCCTGGAGTAAACTGAACTCGGCACACCTCTTTATCAGACAGCTTTGTCATAGACACTTTATCATCTGCTATTGTCCCTACCTGAAGCAGACCTCTATTTATCATTTGCATAACCATTTTATAGAAGCCTTGGCAGTGACTGGTAGAATGACCTTTCTGATTGTAGTGCTGGCAACATCTCATGTCATCATATTTTGCTTTTACCAGCATCTGATAAATTTTTCCCATCGGCACCTTTAAGTTTTTTGGACACTCCACCTCCAACATATTCACTGATCTGCTACCCGAAGCATGATTAGGTAGAGGATTGGTACTTACATTTGGGGGTTCTTCAAATGTTACCCATCCAGCTTTTATTAATTGGAGGAGCTTCCTTTTGAAAGCGTTGCATGTATGGATACTGTGTCCTGCAATTCCTGCATGGTATTCACAAGTGAGATCCGGCTTATACCAAGTAGGATAAGGTGGCTGTAAAGGTATCAAAGGTACAGGGACTACTTGTCCAATACTTAATAGCTTCTGGTATATTTCATTCAAAGGTAATGGTAATGGGGGTAACTGTTCCTGAGGCTTTTGGTGATTCTTTTTGGGAAAATTTCCGATTTGGTTTTTTGGTAAATCTCCAATTTGGTTTTCGGGTCTTTTGGCAGAGAATGGAGAGTTGAAGTTAATGTTGGCGACTTGGGATGATGAGGGGTTGTATTTTGGAAATGGGGTATTCCTGCCTTTATACCCACCTTCAATATGATCAATTTCTTTTCTCTTTCCGCTGAAACCCTTCTTTTCCATAGGTGCAGAGATTCTCCCACTTTTTATGCCTTGCTCTATGCGTTCTGCCATGGCCACAGCATCTGTAAATTGTTGTGCCGAACTTCCCATTACATGCTCATAATATGGTGCCCTAAGTGTGTTAGCAAATAGAGTAACCATCTCCCTATCTAAAAGGGGAGGGTGAACCTGCGCAGCCAGGTCTCTCCATCTTTGAGCATATTCTCTTATGCTCTCTTTCTCCCCTTTTTCCAGGTTGGACAGACTAGTTCTATCAGGGGCAATATCCATATTATACTTGTATTGCTTGACAAAAGCATCTACCAAGTCCTTCCAATTACGAACTCTAGTGTTATCAAGCCTCATGTACCAACTTAAAGCTGCCCCACTCAAACTATCTTGAAAGAAATGCATTAGTAATTTCTCATCACGTACTACTTCTGCCATTTTGTTACAATATGATTTCAAATGTGTGACAGGGCATTGTATTCCAGTATATTTGATGAACTCAGGAACACGGAACTTTTTGGGTACTATGACATTTGGTACTAAACACATTTCAGCAGCCTTTACTGGATCATACAATTCTGCCCCTTCAATGATCCTTATCTTAGCTTCCAATGCTGCCATTTTGTCTTGATCAACATCATTAGATGATTGTATCTTATGAGATTCATTCATTGATGCTCCCACAATAGGTGTTGGTAAGGGTACCGCCGCGGTTGACTGTACCAAAACAGGATTTTGCTGAGGATCTTGAACCCCCTCTCTAATTAGCTCATCAGGGTGGTTTACCGCTTGTGTTTGAGTAGTTGTTGTGGGTCTAGTTGAAGGACCCTCACAGGAGGAATTTCTTAGTGTCTGTTCAAGTAAGCTGGCGATGCGAGCTACACTATCTTTTAAAGCATTCAACTCTTCTTGAAAGTGAGCATTTTGATGTGCACGTTCTTCATCCTCCATATTTCTTTGCCGGAGACGAGTGTTGTAAATTCTAGAGGGTGAAATTCTTCGGGGACCTATATTTTAACCTGATGATGATATGTGTGTTATTTATGATGAATGCATGAATGTATGCATGATGATTTTTATTTTTGAAAAACCAATCCATGACTTCTGTGCCGAGTAAGATCTGTAGATATTTTTTTGGGAAATTTTTGCCCAAGTATTCAAATCAATTGAATCGTACACACTTGACGAAAAGCAAAAGGTGGACCTTGTCCATTTCATTCATCAAAATAGAGATATACAAAATATTTACTCAAATGCTACTCCTCTATTAGTTACAAGCTTAACAAAAGAGGAGAGTTCATCCAAGTACATTTCATATTTGCGAGCACTACCACCAATTCTAGTAGCTTTTACACATAGTTCATTTGCCTTCCTAGCCACTATATTGATCAGTTTATCAGTTTGTTCTATCTTGTGATGGAATACAAGATTATCCTGTCGTAGTGCTTCATTGCTATCAACCAATGAATCATTATTTTTCTCTAGTATGTGAACCATCTTCTCAAGCTGTCGGGTTTGATCCTTAGCCCTTTGTAGCTCTGTACCAAGCCCTGTTATCTCAGAGTTCAACTGAGCTTTGATTTCGACGGCGCCTTCTTTCCATTTACTGCGTTGCTCTTGCACTATCTTTAGTTCCTCTCCTTGAGTTTCTAATTCATCTTGTAGAGTGGAAATACGATCTCTTAAGTCATTGATTTGGGTAAAGTATCTTTTTATGTTAGACTTTGCTACCCTTCTTGCCTCCAATTCATTTTCCGCTTGGACTTTGTATCGGGCTTTCAAATCTTTTTCCTCTTCCAGTACAAGACTAGCCACCCTTCCTTTCTCTTTCTCAGCTTCCCATTTCATCTTGTAGTGGTCTCTTTCCTTTTTTATCGAGGCTACCAATTCTTGGTTTGTGTGCTCCTTACTTTCAAATGTTTTCTTCAAGGCAACTGATTCCTTTTCCATCATTTCATACTTACTCATCAGGTCATCATACTGGGAACTCATTTCTTCTAGCTGACTTTGTCCTTGGATCAACCTGTTAATTTGCTCTTCTTTTCCTTGCAATTGATGATCCAAAGAAGCCCTCATTTGTTCTTCTTCTAATAGTTGCTTCTCGAGGAATTTTTGATTGTTTTTGCTAGTGCTGAGCTCAATCCTTAGCTTATCCAATTCCTCTTGCAGGTCCCCTTCTTCAACCCTCTTTCTTTTAGTTCCAACAAAAACGGGTGCCTTGCCTTGTACCAAGTTCTGTCTTACAATGTTCTGAGGTACCTCATAGCTCCTCCATGCTAGGTAACCGGGGCTAACAGAAGGCTTTTTTGGGTGGGGCTCTCTGCCAACTAAAACAAGTTGCCCCCAATCCCTTTTAATAACTTCAAGTTCAGCCAATGAATTAACTTCTTTGAAAGAACCGGTGTACCCGGTCAACCCTCTAGTTCTTGGTATATATTGTGTTCCCCCAAACTGTCTGGTTACTAGAGAGGGAGAATAGCTGACATAACCGGTTAAGCCAATTAGTGGGACCCACGCCTTATTACCACAACTCATTAGATAAGTTGGATTATTCACCCAAGGAGCCTTCCACCTGAAATTGCTTTTGGGAAGCGCCCGGTATTTCTCTACCCAAGCCTTTTCATCCAAGTCTTTCCATTCTTCACTTAGAACCAAACCGAGAGGCCTCAGGTTAAACCACCAAAAATTATTGAAGACTTCTCTAGGAGTTTCCAAGTGACTAACAATCCACATGAACAATAAAGGGATGCAACATCGCATTGCTCCTTTCCCATGTAACCGGCAATGGTTTAAAGACAGGATTGTTTCAGCCAATATAGCTGAAACGGGGTTATTCTTTCCCTGCTCATATTCAACAAAAGCGTTGGCTGCTTCTATGCTAATAATCCCAGCGGCTTCCGAAGGGAACAATACTAAACCAAAGATGGCAAAGGCCACTGATCGAAGCACTTCTTCTCCAAGCCTCCCTTTATCTTTACTTGTTTTCAGCTTATTCTCAATCGCCTTCCACTTGAAATCTCCAGAAGATGTCATGTACTGGCCCACTTGATCTAGGCATAGTAGCTTAGCAATTTCTTGGACTATATTCTCAATTTTCTGTCTGAAATAAACCTTGTGAGGATTGTGGGGGAAACTCAGGATTTGAGCATACTCCTCTAGAGTTGGGGTCATATCAATATCTCCAAAGGTAAAGCACCTGTAATTGGGATCCCAAAAATGAACAAGGGCTTTGACTGCTGATATCTGAACCGGTATTTTCATTAGGTGAGCTATTCTTCCATATCTTACTTCAAACAATGCCTCATCTACATACCCCATGATAGGCACAAGTCTTTTCACATTTTCTATGGAACAATGGATTTTGGTCACATGCGGCAATTCATTGATTTTAGCCCTTGGGCAATCTCCCTCAATTAATTGTGTCATTTCAGATCTTTCCCCGTATTCCAAAAGGGTCATGGAAGTCATGGTCTTGGTTTGGTAATTTCTGCAAAAAAAAAATTTTAAAAAGGAATGAATTATTGAAGAGATTACATCCTAGGTTCTAAGTTATCATATGCAGGGTGAGTCTTCTATGTGGTCTCAAAAGGGTCTATGAACTGCCCAGTGACCGCCTCACGTGAAGGTGGTGTGGGGGTTTATAAGAAATGGTTGGGGCACTATGTGACCGCCATTATCAAGTAAACGCTCAGTTCATAGTTGGATGTTTCACGAATCTGAACCCCGACTGAAAGTCATGAGGCAGACCGCTAATCCCCACCTATCCTAGAATTCAGGCTTATTTACAGAATTAAAATGCATGATGACAATAATTTGAATCTAATGATATGCATGGATTGAAAATAAAATGCATGCTAAAGTAGTAAAAATACATGGTAAAATATGAACTAAAGAATAAAAATCAAACAACAAAGCTTAGTCCAACTATCGTCCCCAGTGGAGTCGCCATCTGTCGCGACGGTGATTTTTCGCGCTTCGCGCCCCGCCGTCCCCCGTGGATTTCAGGAGATAACGGCGCGCGGTGAAAATGGAGGGTTTGTTTTATAGCCGTAAAAATTACGACTATAAATATAAGGAGTCGCCACCTAGTATTAAGGTTACTAGGAACCTAGTGGTCTGCGAGAGTCTTGGGTAAGGGGACTTGTTGTGCAAGGGGAAGACGCGTCACCCCCAGTGCACCCTACCTAAGGTAAGCTGCATTGTTGTTGGATGTTTTTTTCTAAGTCATTTTTACTAGTCTTTTCCTAAAGTTTGACGTAGATTTTTCTCCGTGAGAAAATATCTACCTCATTGCAGGCTCATTACGGGTTGAAAGACTAACCACAAAAATAAATTTTACATTGCATTTTGAAAATCACGATTTTACCCATCTACGAGTGTACTTTACATTGTAATTTTACATCGCGATAGATAAAACAAAATAATTGTTAAATTATTTTTGACATTTTGGCCGAATACCAATGGATAATCGTGAACTGGTTACGATACCCAATTTTGTTTTAAAATATGAAAAAGATGCAATATTTTTTTTACGAAAAATATGCTTGAAAAGTCTTGGAATTCGGTCGTATGCATGAAAACAAAATATTTTATATTTTTGTTTTTTTTAAAAAAAAAATGTACTTTTTTTGTAGTAATAATAGTATTTTTTAAAAAAAAATATTTATATATTTTTTGTCAATTTGTATTTTTTTTATTTTTTATTTTTTTATTTTATTTTTTTATTTTTTATGTTTTTATTTTATTTATGGGCTGGGCTGCCAGCCATAGTGGGCTGACAGCCCGCCCTAAGTGGGCTGGGCCTTCGACCCAGCCCAACCCAAATTAAAAAAAATAAACAGAAAGAAAAAAAAGAAGAACGAAACAGATAAACACTGTTCACGTTCATGAACAGTAATTCGTCGAATTTGACGAGAGGGTTACCTGATGATGCAGTCATGTAGAGGGGATCGAGGTCGTCCTTCCTGTCGTGGTGGCGTCGAAAACGGAGGTCTGTGGTGGCCGGAATGAGGGCTGGAAGCTTGCTGGTGGTCGCCTCTGCACTTCGCCGTTGCTGCTGTTTCTTTGCCGGAGGCCACTTATGGGTGGCTTACGAGGTGGAGAAACTTATGGCAGAGAGGATGGTGGTGCTAGGTGTGTGGTCGGTTGCCGTGGAGATGAGGGAAAGCCGCCGTGGGTGCTGCTGTTTTTAGAGAGAGAATCGTCGCTGGAGGAGAGAGAGAGAGAGATATGGCAGAGAAGAGAGGGTGGCTGTGACGGGAAAAAGAAGTGAGCTGGTGAGGCAGCCTCGCCGACGACCAGAAAAGGAGAAGGTGATTGTTGCACCGGTTGTATGTGGTTTTACTGCAATTTTCCGTTTGTTCAGCGTTTTTCCCCCATCGTTTTTTCTCCCGTTTTTCTTCTTCAATCTTCCTCTATTTATAGGCTAATCTTTGCAACTTGCAGTATGGGATTGATGTCCACAGCATGGCATTTTCAGGGAGTGGTTTGCAGGGCATGGCTGCCGGCATGCCACAGGTATGGCTGCCGGCAATGCCATTGTCCAGTCAGCTCAGAACTGATTTGACCTTTTTTTTTTAATTTAAAATATACTGAAGAAAATAAAACGATTTATCAAAAAAGAGTTTTTTGACAGGAAGAATGATGTTTTTATTTTCAATTTTAGTTTCTGATTTCATCCAAAAAGTTTCGTTGCCGAAAATTTTGATTTCTCAGCAATCAAACCCTCAATTAGATTAATTTGACCCATTTTAAGTGTAATTAGGCCCTTGCGCTTAATTAAATCCTTCAATTGGGCTCTCAATTAATTCCGAAGATTTTCGTCACCGAAAATTTCGATTTTCTCAATTGAACCCAGATTCGGCTTCGAAACTTAATCTCTCACTAATTAGGCCCTTAATAAAATTAATTTGACCCAATTAAAGTATAATTAAGCTCTTGCGCTAAATTAAATCCTTCAATTGGGCTCTCAATTAATTTCAAAGCATAATTACACTTTACATCGGCCGACGATTAAATCAAATTGACCCATAAAAATATAATTATGTCTTACGACTTAACTTTTATGCAGATTTATCCAATAATAAATTATCTTTTCCTCGAATTTGCATTTCCTTCATTTCTGGGCAAAAAAGAAGCACGACCGGGCTTCCGAAAATGTCCAAAATTTTCACATTAATTTTTCTGCCGACACCAGCCCCTTTTTATTTTATTTTATTTATTTTTTGGTATATTTTGGGGAATCACCCAAAAATCAAGTGATGACAATGATGATAATTTTATTATGGTTAGTTCGTTGAAACCTACCAAACAAATAAATATATATCGATTTAAAATTCATTTATTTTAGAAGAAACTTGCACTTCATAAGAACTCTATATATATTTATTATTTTAGTCAAATTATATTATAATAAAAAAATCTCACATAATTAATATTTTTTTACATTGAAAAAAATATAATTCTGACCACGACGAGGCACGGCTAAGTAGCTAGTGTGTGTGTGTGTGTGTGTGTAGAGAAAAAGAGAGAGAGAGTTCATTGAACTTCATAAGTTTGACATATTTATTATGAATAAAAGTAAAAAGTTTGGTTAGTTAAAAGTTTGAATATATATTACATAAAGTTTATTGTCATTCACAACACACAACAAAAAACCTAATTCATCAACAAAGATTACTAAATTAATAAAAAATAAAATAAAAAAGTTCATCTATTTTTAAAATGATCTATTTGAAAATTGGAAACTTCTAATTGAAAATTGAAAACCCCTCACCATGCAATCTAGTTTTCTCTTTGCATCAAAATTGTTCATGCAAAACAACAAAAATCAAATCTTTGAAGATAATGTAGTTTAAATATCTAATTCACCTTATGAGGCGGCTAATAGAGTGGTCCAATTGGAAATTGGACCATAGAGAAGACGTTTGAAAGGTCGTCTGTTGTGACCTAGGCATCAAAGACTTCCAAGTCGTTGGCATTATTCAATCAATAATTCATCTCTAAAAAGTTCAAGTCTAAAAGGCATTTCCAAAAAAACAATATTTTTAATTTGTAGTGAAATTGTTTAGAGATTGTTTAATAATACTATCTGAAATTATTATTAATTGATTTAATTACTTTTTAATTGGTGAAATATTCTTTATAGATTCTCTTCAAGTTAAGAAAATAATAAATCAACTTCTTTTATTTTATTGGAATCTAAGCCCAATATTTTAAATGTTTCACCATCTATTATTATTTTAATTTCTATAGCTTCTATAATTATTTTAAAGTAACAACAAATCTACTTTTGTTCTTGACGAATATACAATTTTGGATATTTTTTTACAAATCCCTATTTCTTAATAAAATCTTGTTTTCATATGTAGAATTTTTTTTTTAATTTTTTTTCTCATTTTGATTAAACATATTGTGAAGGGAGTAAGAAACAAATTTTTTGGGCAGCATTTTTACTTTGTAAATAAAGAGTTGCTTGTATAGAGAGAATCTTCTCTGTCCATTGATTTCCTTCCATCCATGTGAGTCGAATTTTAAATCAGATAGCTTGAGAAACCCTAAAAACACTTTGCTAAGTGAAATTGTTTCTTTTTAAACAAAGTATGAATGACTTGGCACTTGTTCATGTTGTTAGCCTGAAAGAGTGGTGATATTGAACTGATCAGTGGCCGAATAGCAAGAAAAACTGGATGGTTCCAATTAATGCTGAATATGCAGATCAGGACTACAAACCATTAATTTTTCATTCCTTATTGAACACCTACTGCAGTAAAATCATTCTATCAGAAACACTAATTATCACTTGCCATACGTACCTATATTTGCATAAATTAATAGGTATTTCAGCTAGAAACCTTAATTTGTGTTAATACACTAACTTAGCATTCTTCTCATCGTCCCTTTGAGTTCATGATCTCAGAGAACACAGCGCCAGACATCATTTTCTCCGACTCGTTGCTTTGAAAACTTTGTTCGTCGCTGCTGCTTGTTGTTGCCATTTCCAAAATGCGGGAATTCACGACAAGTTCACTGCCAACACTAAACAAATCACTGCTACTGTCGATTGAGGAGCCTTTCAGAGGACTCTCCATGTTAACTTCTTTCTTAGTTTGAGACCCTTTGACATACTCTTCCGCACTCTCCTGCAGCTGTAATGCAAACTCAAGGCCCCACACGACATCAGTCATCGATGGTCTTTCGATTCCATTTTGGAGCAAGCATCTCACTGCAACTTCAACGAATTTTTTCAGACAATCTGGTGAGATCTTTCCATCCAGATACGGATCAATGATTTCATTGATCGTTCCATTGCTGTGGCTTTGTCTAGCCAACTCTGCTAGACTTGCTGGCACTGCTGATCGGTTTAATGGTGGTCTAGCACACAGTACCTCGAACAACACGACGCCAAATGAATAGACATCCGATTTTTCTGTCAATTGCATGCGTTGACAATATTCGGGATCCAAGTACCCTAAGCTACCTTTCACAACGGTGCTCACGTGTCCCTTAGATGAGATCGCGGGGCCTGTTTTGGACAATCCGAAATCTGAAACTTTGGCTACCCATTTCTCATCCAGCAAGATATTTGTTGTCTTCACATCACGATGAATGACAGTGTGCCTTGCACCTGTGTGAAGGTAGTGCAGCCCACGGGCAGCACCGATACAAATCTCTAGGCGTTGAGTCCATGAAAGTGGAGGATTATCAGTTCTTTTGAGATGATCACGAAGCGTCCCACGAGCCATATAATCATACACCAGGATCATCTCGTTATTCTCATTGCAGTAACCAATCAGAGAAACAAGATGGCGGAATCTAAGCTGGGAGAGCATCTCAATCTCTGTCTTGAACTCGGTCGCACCCTGCCGTGAACTTGGATTCAAGCGCTTGATCGCAACACGAGTGACTCCACCATCAAATAATCCTTTGTACACGTTACCAAAGCCACCAACACCGATAATGAATGAATCGTCGAAGTTTTTCGTAGCTGCTATGATCTCAGCTAGCGAGAAATTGTGGCATAGATCAAAAGGTAGAGATGACCTCCGAGTCTTTATTGACTTTGTTGACGAGGAAAAAGCAGGGCTTAACTTCGAAGTTCCACCACCAGAAACCCACTCCTTGAATTTTAGGAATCTTCTCCGGAAAATCAAGAAAAATAGGACAGAGACGACAACAAGGCCCGAAACAGCAGCGCCAAAAATGATGGCTGTTCTTCTTCGACTGTGTTTTGGCTTTGAGGATGTCGCGCTAGGAGGAGTGGGGCTATCCTCATATGCGCCAGGATTTGGTCCGGAAAGATTGTCTGATTTGCTCAATTTGAAGATTTCAACTCCATTCAACATTGCATCAAGGGCATTTTTAGACTGAATAGGGTGCAATGCAATCGACAAATTCTGTATTTCCTCGTTTCCTCTGGCATCCATCATTACCGAGTAATCTTTGTATATGGGAACCCCATATCCACCAGCCCACGAAATAATATCTGCGTAACGTTCTGCAGTTTGATTAGCGATATATATTTTAAAGGCTTGATCGCCTTTTTGCAATATAATCGGTATAATCTGACAGAAATGAAGCCTCACAAGATAGGTGAATGTGGAGTGGACAGGAAATTCCCAAGTCATGTTGTACTCTGCATTTACAATAGCATCAGGCCCCATGGTCCTAGCAGTTCGATAGAGGACGTCAGGTGCAGCATTGAGAGTTTCGTTATTATACTTAAGTTGAATGCTGTCATTATGTTGGTAAGCGCTTGGTCGAGCATCCGTCAAGTAATTTGTATCATCTAACCACCTACGAAACATGCCACTGTCACTGCGCGGTTCGATGTCTGCCCCACCCACATTTATTCGGTACATCATCTCTAAAGCAAATTCTTTTTGAAGGGAAGTATTGAACCCCATGTTAAAATCTTTCATCCCTACTGCAGTGTAATATAGATTGGTGGGCATGGATACGATTTCAATCCCGTTGATGAAAGCGTATGCATCAGCAACATGGGCACTCGGCGTGAACGTTATGCTCAGATTTTTCCGCTCATCTTCGACATTTAGTATGAATTCTCTGGCGTAACGTCTGGCACCATGAGTCTCAGTGTAATGGAAGCCACTGAAGTTGCTTAGAAAGGTATAGCGACCGGTTGTGACAGAAAAAGATGCCTTCGACCTGTTGAATCCAGGGTAGGAAGCCGGATAAAAATGAAGGCGAACAAACTTAGGTCCTGCTGCTGTGACGGGAAATATGTAGGTGAATTTGGAGCGAGAGACTCGTGCAGTATGATAAGGTACAGTGCTAGTGGAGGCTTGATCATTTGCAATGGATTGTATTGAGCCGTTGTCTTGATCTAGAAGGGCCACTTTTGAGTTGATGTCTGCAGTCCAGTTTCTATCGCTTACAGAAATCTCGGATGATGAACCACAGTCGAGCGCTATGTTATCGAGAGGAAGGTAAGTTTGCGGTGAATCCCCGGTTACAAGGATAGTGAGATGGAGGAGCAAGAAGGTGAGGTACAGATATTTGTAGCTGCTGCTACTCATTTTGTTTTTGGCCGGAGAAGGAGAGATGAAGAAATCAAGAGGAGAAGCTGCTTTTAATTCTATGCAGAGGGAGGTTACTTTAAAGTCATTTGAGTTGACTGATTCTTTTATTTTTTATTTTTTTGGTTTACTTTAAAGACATTTGAGTTGACTGATTCTTTTTTTTTTTTTTGGTTTCCTAATTATAAAAGGGAAAATCATAAATTATATTTATTTTTTCATGGATTTTTTTTTATATTTTATATTTTATATTTTTTAAAATAAAATTTATTTTTCCCAATTTGTTTTTCTTTGGATCTATAAAATAAAATAAAAAATATCTGGAATAAAAAAACAAGAATACAAGAGATGAATTTCAGACTAATAAAGTAAACCATTTTATTTCTCCAACAGAAATAAGAAAAAATCCAACATTAAATATATATTGAAACTAGTACAAATAAAAATATTTCACATATCCCTATATGTTTCTGAAATTTAAAATTAATAAAAATATTGACTTGATCAATGATAGAGAAACTCATATTGTCCAATGAATCAAACCGTAAGCAATGAATTATGTGCGTGTATTATCAATCTATATTTCATAAATTTCGTGAATTTTCTTTCGTCAACATAAATTTGCTTATAATCTCAGATGCTATACATGGATGCTAGTGTTTTAATTTGTATCATGTTTCTTTGTTGAAGAATATTCATTGACTTTTCCATTTCAATTTAAAATCCATTATTTGTTCTTTTACTTATTCACTAAATGTTAGTTTCACATCCCAACCATATTACACGAGGAGGAAGAGGCTGGTCATTGCCGGGATCGTGGGGTGGTAAGGAGCATATGGACCACCCATATATGGTTGAAAACAAGCATACTTATCTGCATTTTTTTTTTTATGGTCATCATGGCACACGTACATCTCCATAAAGAAATCCATCGAGTCTGTCTTGCGTCCATCAATTATAGCCTACAAGATAGGTTTTCATTTAAATATATTTATAAAAAACAATAAACTAAAAAATAAATATAAAAAAAAAATCACCTAAGTTTTGTTATGTTTTTTATATTGTTAATGTTATTATAGTTTTCACATGCATCAACCATGTTTTGAGTTGACTAATTATTATTATTATTTTCTTTTATATTAAGCATAAAGAGGTAGATAAAGGGAGATTAAGAATTATACAGAATTGAACAAAAAATAAATAAAAAAAAGTCAATTTCTAAAATGGCATGCCCACTCCAGCATGAAAACTGGAATATTAACGGGATATACCTTTGAAAGGTCATTCGTGGAAAATGAAGCAACAAATAGAGTGATTAATTGGAAATGGGACCATGGAGATGACCTTTGGAAGGTCGTCTGTGTTTGTGTGGTCGTGACCTAGGCATCAAAGACTTCCAAGTCGTTGGCATTATTCAATCAATAATTCATCTCTAAAAATTCCAACTCTAAAAGAAACTTTCCAAGAAAATAAACTTATATATATATATATATATATATATATATATATATATATATATATAAGATAATTAATTCATATAATTGTAAGATTCAGCACATCAACACATAAATATCTAAACTAGCCACGGGCCTCGTCGCAGTTGGAATCCTATTTTTTTCAACGCAAAAAATATTAATTGTGTGAAATTTTTTTTATTATAATATAAATTTGGATAAAATAATAAATCCTTATAAAATTCTTGTGTAATGTGAGTTTCCTATAAAATATATGAATTTTAAATCAATATAACTTTATTTGTATAATAGGTTTCAACGAAATGATCACCATAAAATTATCATGGTCATTAAAAAAACAAAATGTTTGGATAACTGAATTATCTAATTTACTATAATAGAATTAGTTTATTTTATCATCCAATTTAAATTAAACACAACAAATAAGATATAAATTGTGAAAACACCTGCAATAATCAAATAACAAAAATAAGTACTTCATTTTCTATCTATAAAAAGAAGAAAACATCATTGAAAATCTATCCCTACATTACAATTATTATCCTGACTATAACAGTTAAAATAATTATCAACATTATAGCTCAACAATTAAAATCATTAAATTATACCGAAAAAAAAATATTTTTACAAAATAATAATAATAATAATAATCACTGAAACTATCATTATTATTGCGCAAACAACAAAACTATAAAATCATATGATCTAGAGAACTAATAAATAGAACAGAAACCACCAAAAAAAGAAAAAATAGAAGAAGAAATAAATATTAATTTTAAAATGATATCCAACATAAATAGAAATTTTTGAACTGAACCGAATAAAAATAAAACTCCAACAAAAAATAAAAATAAAAAATTAAAAATAAAAACTTAAAGCATAGATGCATAAATACATGTAAAAATAAATATTGACCAAGAAGGACCGTAAAAACCAAATGAATTAATACCAAATAAAAAATTCATAAAGTAATGGACGAAATGAAAACTAAAAAATATAATTAATTCCAATCAAAAGATAAAATTGCAACAAATAAAAACCTTAGGACTGAAACAAATAAAGGGATTTAAAAAAAAAAACTATAGTATAATTTGGTTAAAAAATTAAAAGAATAAATATTGAAATGAAAAGTAGCATATATAACATATTTCAAATGGAGGACCAAATTAAAACTTGCAGACCCAACAAATTACAGAAACCAAAAACAAATCAAAAATCAAAAGAACAAGGACTGGAATGAAAAACAATATATATGATTAATTTCAATTCAAGGGCATAATTGAAAACAATCAAACTTGTCATTTGCCCTGCGCTCCGCTGCATAGATTTTTGTTTTGGCATCGTTTCAACATATACAATTTTTTATGTTGTATTTTAGCCTTTATTTTTTATTTTTTGGTTTAGTTTCAATCTATTTAATTTTTTAAGTCTTTCTGTAATAGTTTTTATTTCTTGTTCGTATTTATATATTTATACTTTTAGTTTTGACTTTTAATTTTTATTGTTATTTATTTTTGTATTAAATGCAACTTGCGATAAAAACAGGATAAATTTAAATTTGATGGTGTGAAAAGAGAGTAAAACTCTTTCTTATGCATGTATAGTGAATAATTTATTGTTAGTGATCTGTTATCTTTGTATTTTTTTCATTTATTTTGTCTGTGTGTAGCTTGGTATATTTCTACTTTAAAGTGATTATTATTTAAAAAGAAATTAAAATGTTTTATTTTTATTTTAATGTTTATTCTTGATATTATTTCATTTAAAATTATTTCATAAAACTAAAATTAAATTAATTTGAGATTAAAAAAACATCTTAGTTTAGTATTTTTATATATTTTAATATGTTAAATATTAAACAAATACAAAAATATATAACTAGCTTAACATATTTTTAATAAAAAAAAATACTTTAAAAATAATCATCATTATTATTTTCAACATCTTATCCATAATAAAATAAAAATATAAAAAAAAAACTAAATAATTGAAAGTTTTTTAGACAAGTAGAAAAGAAAATTATAAATTAATGTAGATTATGGTTGATAGTCTAGTAATGTTTCATAATGGTAATAATATTAATTTTTCCTTTGTCCTTTAATTTTGTTTTATAGTTATTTTTATTTGTTCTTTATATAAAAAAATAATCAATGCTGCTAATATTGTGTTTGATTTTACTTTTAATCATAATAATAATAATGATAATAATAATTGAAGTAATTTATTATTTGATTTTGTAATTATTAATAATTATGTTTTGCAATTTCTCTACATATAATATTTCAAATCTAATATCCCGGATTAATGGTTTGAAAACAATTTATGACTTAATAATATTTTAAATTTTTTATCTTATTTTTAAAAAACTATATGACTTACCACTAGTATTAAGCATAAAATATTAAACAATAAATTTTAATATAACTCAAGCAATAATAATAATTATTATATTCATAATGATAATAATACAAATTTTGTTTCTATACTTTAATTTTTGTCATATAATTAAACATAGCTTTCATGAAAAGTTCAATTGCTTTTACATGACATTTATTTAGTGTCAAGTTTACTTTTGAGATCTCTTTCCTTTAAATTCTTTTTTCTTTCTCCCTTCTTTTTTTCTTTAAGTATATGATATTTTTATCAACAACTTTTTAAAATAAAGATATTTTTACCGTATTATTTTATAAAAAAAAAGTATTTTCCAAGTTTATTTTATTATTTTTTTCAAAAAACAAAAAAGATACGAGTGAAAAAATATTAATATTAAATCCAATTTGGAAGCCAAGTGACTGAATGGTTATTTGAAAACATTGTAGAAATGAATTTTTATTTTAAAATATATTATAATAATATTCTTAATTTTTAAACTATTTTTATATAACATATTAAAAAATATATAAATTTATTTAAGAAATCAATTAAAAATAAAAATAAAAACTCACACGCTTTACATAATGACTTTGTTAAAATACCTGCAAGTTAATGTTTTGTGCTAAGAAACTCAAGTACTGTGTCACCTTTCAACAAGTGGTCTCTTAGGTAGTGATATCTCTCTTCAATATGTTATGTGAATGAGTCTTGTATAGATTCTGAGATATACTTATAATGCTAGTGTTATCACACATAATAGAGACATAATCAAAATTATGTCTAAAGTCTTCTAAAGTTTGGTTTATCCATAAAATTTAAGCACAACAATTATTCGGTGAAATATTTTTTTTTTAGTTATTAATAGGGTTATTGAGTTTTGTTTCTTGATAGTCCAAGATACTAATGACGATCTTATAAAATGACATGTTCCACAAGCTTTTTTTTTTCTATCAACTTTACATTTTATAAAATTAACATTTGAAAAGCTTATTAAATTCAACTCGTATCCTTTTTTAATCCACAATCCTAAGTTGATTGTACCATGTAAATATAAAAAAATTATGTTTTACAACACTACTATAGGATTTTATTGGACATGCTTGAAAACATTTATATAGACAAACACTAAATATAATATTGGGTCTATTTATATTTAAATATAAAAGTGTACTAATCATACCTTGATAATTTGTGATGTATATTTTTACAATTTTCATCTATATCAAGCTTTGTTGATGTCCCTATAGATATGTTGACTTCCTTGACTAGTTCCATCCCAAATATTTTTAGTAGATCCTTGATGTACCTGTCTTGTTTAATGAGTCATTTCTTATTTTCTTGATTTTCAATTTAAAAGTAAATTCAATGCCCTTATCATGCTCATTTTAATTTCATCTTGTATGCATTTACCAAAATCTTACAAAGATATTCATTAGTAACGTCAAATATAATATTATAAAAATATATATGTACCTGTAATGAGTTGGTTTTTATGTCTATAGACTAATTCCTAATCATTATCTTTCAAATTAATTTAACTCATCTTGCGTTGTTAAGATCTAATATATATCCTTTTGAGCTTCGAGTAAGGGTTTTGGCTCTATATACAAAACAAATGCACAATGATCATTAATGTTCCTAAGAAATGCTCTAGTCTTAATTCTTTCAAATGCATTACCAATAACTAGCTTAGGAGATGAGAGATTACATACCTTAGTTTTTTTGGTGGCACATAAGAGTTACTAAACATCTCTTAATGATAGGTTGTGTTTGGTTTATTTTTTGTCATCTTTTCATTTTTATTCTCTATAGGTATTGTATCCTTAAGCCTTAAATGTTAAATACTTTTATTTATAGTTTTGGATATGCGTAAATCAAATGATCAATACTTATAAAATAATGACATGTTTGGTTCGGATCATATGATTGTTTGGCTTTAATAAAGTATTTATTCAAATATTTTTGGTTCTTTCTGGGTTGATACCATAATTTATTTTTTAATTGAAGAGGCATCTTTAACTAGCAATCATGATGTCTAAAATCTTAGAACCTTTAGTGAAGTTTGCTAGTGTGGTATTCAACTTGTCATAATATTTTTTAGCTAGGTAGTTAAAATTTAACTAAAATATTAAGAGAAAGGGGGAATACTCGTAGAAAAGATTCAATTTGATGATGTCAGTTATGTTGTGATTGTCTAAATCCTAGAACAATAATGTGTGCTCTAGTGTCATGTGAGTGTATACACATTGTCCTCCTTAGGTTAGTTTAAATTTATTGCACCTAGGTTTGGTCGATGGCCCAATGGCACGACTAGGTTGTATAAGCCCATCTTTTTCTTTCTTTTTCTTCTTCTTCTTCTTCTTTTTCTATTTTCCAGGGGTAAAAATTGAATAATAACATTTTTTTTATTTCTTTTTATTTTTTTAGGATGAATTAATGTGCATGACTGATATTAAAATAAAAAATATTAAAGAAACATTTTCAATAAAAGTAAACAATATGTGTTTATTGAAGCATTTAATTGGCAGCTCTTTTGTCTCTAATATTATTTTATGAATTCCATTTTTTTAACTTTTTTTTTTAAAAAAAGAATAGCTATATTAAAAAAGAATATATGTAGACAAGTAGATTTAAGGATGTACAAAATACATGTGATCAAGCAATAGAATTAATATATATGTATGAAGAAGTTGAAATTAATCCATCTATTTTTTTTTTGTTTGTTTTCCTTTTTAGTATTTCCTTTGTTTGTCCTTTATTTTCAAGTTGATTATATTTAACAAAACATAAAATGCGTCGATGTTTCACTGTGTCTCTAGACAAAGATTACATGAATTTTAATAGTGTAATTATCATTTTGCCCTTTAGTTGATTAAAATTAACTATTGGCCTCGAGGGTATTTTTGACTTTTTCACTAAATCTATGTGTCATTAACAAATTGTTTAGGGGTATTTTCATCTTTTCCAGTTTTATTGAAATAGTAAAACAACAAAGTTGCTCTTGGAAGCAAACAAAAAACAAAGGTTGGTCAATAGTATTTTAGATATTTCCATTTGACCATGAACAATAAAATTAACTATTATACCCTCATATGGGACAAAAAAAGAGAGTTGGCGGTGAGGGTATTGTTGTTTTTTCATGTTTGGTGAATAGTATAAATATTGATATACCCTCTGAAAACGACAAAAAAAAAAGTGTTGGCACGAGGGACATATGGTATTGTGATATGTGGTTTTTTTGTTGTTATTTCACACTTCGGAGGGGTGTTTAAGTAATTGTATTTTTTTTTCTGAATAACTGCTAGCACATTTGCCTTACACACCGATGCTTTTCTCTCGTCTACACCATTCAGATGACAGGTGCGGTGTCATGAGGCAGTGGAAAATGTCCAATCATCGTCACTCACGATTCGCCGTCATGTCCTCTTTCACATGGTGGTTTGCTTATCGACTCATGGCAAGCAGAGGCGTGCCAGTTGTTAGTTGTTCTTTTTTTACCCCTTTTCTCTCTCTTGCAGCCGAGAATAGGTACATGTCCTCTTTGTTTATGGTTATTTCATTTTAATTCTTGGTCTTATGATTTTGTTTTTCTTCTTGATTTCTTATATAGAAGTTTTGGTTTTTTTTTCATTTTACCCTTTAATTAAAATTGATCATATATGTTATTTTTCATTTCATCCCTTATTCTTTTTATTTTTTGGTTTGTTTTTAATTCCTTTAAATTTTTGATCTCAGGATTTTGATTTATTACAATTTTATCCTCCAATTAAAATTTATCATATATCCTATTTTTTATTTCTACACATACTCTTTTGATTTTTGGGTTGTTTTAAATTCCTTTGATTTTTTCAATCTCAAGTTTTGATTTGTTGTTGTTTTGTCCTTCAGTTGACATTAATCATATATTTTGTTTTTTATTTTGGCCCTTATTCTTTTAATTTTTTTTATTCCTTTGATTATTATTGGTCCTTCTATGATAGTTCTTATTTTTCATTTGTATTTATACTCTTAGTTTTGGTTTTTGATTTTTATCATTTTTTTGTTGAGGTTTTATTTTTATTCAGTTTAGTCCTAAAAATTTTATTTATGTTAATAATCATTTTGAAATTGATGTCGTATTTTTTTATTGTTTTCTTGTTTGCTTTTTTGTTAAAGTATTTTTTTTTTTATTATTCTTGAGGATTTAGTAATTTTTATTATTTGGTCAGCAATAGTCATGATAATAATAGTGACGTAACAATGAATTTTCAATAATGCTTTTTTTCTTTTTATAAGTATAAAATCAACAAGTTATTTTTTTGTTTAATTATTGTGGGTGTTTACTCAATTTACATTTTATTATTGTGTTTAATTTAAATTAAATTATTAAATGAATTGGTTTTAATACAATGGATTCAATTATTCAGGTATTTGAATCTTCTTGTATTTTTAATGGTGATGATAATATATATGTTTATAATTTTATTGAAACCTGTAAAATAAATAAATATATATAAATTTAAAATTCATATATTTTATTAAAAACTTACACTTAACATTAAAATTACCTTCATTTATAATATTATTAAAAACATTCACATTTTTAATAAAAAAAAAATTGAGTCGTTGTGAAGTGCGAGTAGATGAGTAGTATATTAATAGATGATTAAGTCCATACCACATAACAGTACCCTTTCGTTTTCCACGAGAAATAAATTGTACAGTTATCAGTTGATGTTTCTAAGCATCCACGTGTCATCATACATCGGCAGCCATCCAAGAAGGGTTGTTGGTCCACTCAATTTATTATTCGAGCATGAAAGGGATCTCTTGTGATGTCGTATTTCATATATGAGCTGACCAATCCATCATCGCCACATCCCTCATCTTATCACCATTTCAACACCGCCGATCACTGCCGTCTTATTCCATAAATACAGAGTTAGCCGCTCGCTCTTTCTTATCTTAGATTACCCACATAACAGTAGAAGAGCTAGCGAAACACAAGAGAGATACTATGAGGAGTCTTTCCTTGTCAGCCTGGTGAATTACATGGCAATACACGTATGCAGCAGATGCAGCAGCTCAGTGATCATCCATACATGTAGAACACATGTTTATATGTAGCTTATGCAAGTTATAGTTTATTTAAGTTAGTTAGAAGTTGTTAGAAGAGTTAGTTGATTAATTAACAGTAATCAGTTATATTAGTTAATTATCAACTCTTGTATACAAATATGAGAAGTATATAAACACTGTAATAGGCAATTGAATCAATTGAATACAACAAGTATTATTCAGTTTCAATTTTTCTTCCGCTAAATTCAATATGGTATCAGAACTTTTCTTTTGAAGGATTGTCTCTTTTCTCTTCCCATTTCTTTCTCTCTAGTTCTTGGTTCAAGCCATGGCTGCAAGTTCCAGTTTCACTACAGAAATTGATTAATCAAATCCTTTTTTTTTGCATCATGGAGATAGTCCTGGAGCCATGATTGTATCAAAGCAACTTAATGGTGAAAATTACAATTCCTGGAAAAGAGCAATGGTGATGGCTTTATCAGCCAAGAACAAGCTCAATTTCGTCAATGGTACCCTGCCTAAGCCTGCCAATCTCCATGACTCTCAAGGTCTGGCATGAACTCGCTGCAACAACATGGTACTTTCTTGGATACTTAACTCTGTGTCAACGGAGATTGCCAACAGCATTATCTACATAGATGATGCATCAGAAATCTGGACTGATCTACAAGATCGTTTCTCTCAACACAATGGACAAAGGATTTTTCAACTTCAGCAATCTATTTCTTGTTTATCACAAGAAAACAATTCTGTCAGTACATATTTCACTGCAATGAAGGGGCTATGGGATGAATTAGCCAATCATCAACCAATCCCTGATTGCACATGTGGAGCTTTGAAAACCATCATGGTTTATCATCACCAGCAGCACGTTTATCAATTCTTGATGGGACTGAACGAGAGCTATTCACAGGTTCGTGGTCAAATTCTGCTACTTGATCCCTTACCTTCAATAAATAAAGTGTTTTCACTTGTTATCCAAGAGGAGAGGCAACGTATGATCTCTTCATCAAGCTCATCATTTAACCAAAATACTACTGCCCTGTTAACAAAGACTATGTCTTCAAATCGTTTTGTTGCTAACAAGTTCAATGTTAGAAAAGATAGACTTGTGTGCTAGGTTTCTGGGAATCAACTTCCCATTACCTATGAACAATGCCAACAACTTCTGCAAATGTTCAAGCCAACTGTTACAGAATTGGATGCATCTGCAAATCAGGTTTCTTCGTTCACAGTCAAAGATTCTGAATCCAAGATCATGCAAGGTGAAGGTATAACAAGTGTAGGTGACTGTCTGTTTAAAACTCATTTTTCCACCCCAGACTTAACACATTCTGTTTTTTCATTTTCTGCATTTCCATCTTATCAATTTTTGATTTCCAAACCTGCTAAAAGCCCCTGGATTATTGATACTGGGGCTACAGATCACATGATCTACTCCATCACTTTGTTCACAAGCATTACTTATACTGTTGCAAAGTCAGTAAGATTACCAAATGGACAATATGCTTCAGTAACACATATTGGAACTGTCAAGATATCAGAAAATTTTGTTTTGACAGATGTAATTTGCATTCCCTCTTTTTCATTCAATCTCGTTTCTGTTAGCAGATTGACTAAAACTCTACAATGCTGTGTTATTTTCTTACCAAACTTCTGTTTTGTTCAGCATCTCACAAGCTGGACAACGATTGGTGTGGGTAAAGAAGATGGAGGTTTATACCATTTGCTGCAAAACTCAGATTCTGTTTTGTCTAGGAATTGTGTTTCAATCAATTCTGTAAATTCTGAACTACATCATTCAATCAATAATGTTTCAGCTTCTATGATTTCATCTGATAAGTCTGTTAATCATGGCCTGTGGCATTATAGATTAGGGCATCCTGCAGATTTACCTATGAAATTGCTTTCCCCTATGATCCCTCATCTTCTGCATAAATCCAACACCATTTGTAGCATCTGTCCACTAGCCAAACAACATCGGTTAACTTTCACTCACAGCACATCCACCTTTAAACAGCCCTTTGACTTAATACACTGCGATATTTGGGGTCCCTTTTCAACCAAATTCATTACTGGTTCATCATATTTTCTAAAAATTGTTGATGATCACAATAGGTTCACATGGTTCCATCTCTTAGACAATAAATCTCAAGTCAGAAATCACATTCAATCATTCTTCACCTTAGTTGAAACACAATTTGATGTTAAAATCAAAACATTACGGTCAGATAATGGATTTGAATTTAACATGCCTTCTTTTTATGCATCTAAAGGGGCAACTCATCAACATAGTTGTGTCGAAACCCCCCAACAAAATTCAATTGTTGAGCGCAAACACCAGCACATTTTGAATGTTGCAAGAGCCCTTCTTTTTCAATCTCATTTACCTCTACAATTTTAGGGGGATTGTATTCTCACAGCAGTCCATTTGATTAATAGAATTCCTTCATATATTCTGCAAAATAAGTCCTCTTATGAAGCATTATTCAAGTCAGTTCCTTCATATTCTCATCTGCGAATATTTGGCTGCCTTTACTATGCCAATACCCTTCTTCGGCATAGACATAAATTTGATCCTAGAGCCAAACCATGCATTTTCATAGGTTATCCTTATAATATGAAAGGCTATAAGCTCTATGATTTAACCCTTCACAGTGTGTTTGTCTCAAGAGATGTGGTATTCCATGAAAACATCTTCCCTTTTACTCTTCAAAATCCTGTGCCTAAAAATGATCCTGTGTTACCTTTGTTTAATCTATTGCATGAAACAGACAATTATGCAATTAACCCTTTACTGTTAAATTCCTCATCATTGCGTCCCATAAACCTACCACCTTCCAGCTCATCACTTCAGCCTTCCACTTCACCAATTTTTGCAGATTCCATTTCTGTAGATTTAACCTCTACAGATACAATTTCTGCAGATTTACTACCTACAGTATTACCTTCCATTCCCAGCAATTCTCAGCCTAGCCGAAAATCTACTAGAATTAAACACCCTCCTAGCTACTTACATGACTACCACTGCTATCTCGCCACCGCTTCAGACCCCACATCATCGTTTACAGTAGCAGGTTTCCTTATTCTTTATCATCAGTCCTTTCATACAATAAACTGTCACCATCTCAAAAATGTTTTAGCCTTTCAGTCTCTACACTTATTGAACCTGCAACCTATTCTCAAGCTATTAAGCATGAGGAATGGCGTGATGCTATGGATAAGGAAATCAAAGCACTTGAACTTAACAATACATGGTCAATTGTTGATTTACCTGCTTCTACCCATGTGATTGGCTGTAAATGGGTCTACAAAGTGAAATTAAAATCTGATAGCACTTTGGAGAGATACAAGGCTAGATTGGTTGCTAAAGGGTATAATCAATGTGAAGGTTTGGATTACTATGAGACGTTTTCTCCTGTGGATAAGCTCACCACTGTCCGTACATTGCTAGCAATAGCTGCAGTCAAACATTGGCATCTTCATCAATTAGATGTCAATAACGCATTTCTCCATGGACAATTAGATGAAGATGTTTACATGTCTCTGCCGCCTAGGTTTAGTAGCAAGGGGGAGTCTAAGGTATGCAAACTTCACAAGTCCATTTATGGATTAAAACAGTCTTCAAGACAGTGGTTTGCAAAATTTTCCAATGCTTTAATTGATTTTGGGTTTGTCCAATCTAAAGCTGATTATACATTGTTCACAAGAACTTCGAAGGATTCATTCATTGCCTTGTTAGTTTATGTTGATGACATTATTGTTGCAAGTGATAATTCGGATGAAGTCTCACAGTTCATCAAGTTGCTCAATGATCGATTTCAGTTGAAAGATCTTGGCAAACTGAAATATTTCCTTGGTTTAGAAATTGCCCGTAATGAGCTTGGAATTTCTATATGTCAACGTAAGTATGCCTTGGAAATTCTTGAAGATTCTGGTATGTTGGCATCTAAACCAGTTCATTTTCCAATGGAACCTAATGTGAGATTTTCAAAAGATTCTAGCTAATTGCTTGAAGACCCTATTGTTTACAGATGACTTGTTGGTAGATTACTTTATCTCACAATCAGCAGGCCTGATATCACCTTTGCAGTTCAAGTTCTAAGCCAATTTATGAACATGCCTCGTGTTCCTCATTTGGATGCAGCACACAGAGTTCTTCGTTACATAAAAGCTTCCCCTGCACAAGGCTTATTCTTCCATGTCAACTCTACATTACAGATGAAGGTTTTCTGCGATTCTGACTGGACAGGTTGTGTGGATTCCAGGAGATCTGTGACAGGGTACTGTATTTTCCTTGAGAATTCTTTAATTTCTTGGAAGTCCAAGAAACAATCTACTGTATCGAGGTCCTCAGCTGAGGCTGAGTACAGGGCTATGGCTTCTACATGTTGCAAAATTGTATGGCTTCGCAGTCTTCTTCAAGACCTTCAGGTTCTTCCTCAAGTTGCTCTTCTTTACTATGACAGTAAGGCTGCACTCCACATTGCAGCTAATCCTGTTTACCATGAACGTACCAAGCACATTGACATTGATTGTCATGTGGTGCGAGAGAAAATTCAATCAAGAGTTGTTCGCACATTTCATGTTTCATCTGCCCATCAGCTCGCGGATATTTTTACAAAGGCACTTGGCTTCTCTCAATTTTCTACTTTGGTGTCCAAGATGAGTCTCCTCAACATCTTTTCTCCTTGAGTGTGTCTCATCTTGAGGGGGAGTATTGAACTACATGGCAACACACGTATGCAGCAGATGCAGTAGCTCAGTGATCATCCACACACGCAGAACACATACTCATATGTAGCTTATGCAAGTTACAGTTTATTTAAGTTAGTTAGAAGTTGTTAGAAGAGTTAGTTGATTAATTAACAGTAATTAATTATATTAGTTAATTATCAACTCTTTTATACAAAGATGAGAAGTATATAAACACTGTAATAGGCAACTGAATCAATTGAATACAACAAGTATTATTCAGTTTCAATTTTTCTTCCGCTAAATTCAATACAGCCCTAACATTATCGTCGTCGTTGATGATGATGCTGCTGCTGCTCAGCTCAAAAAGTTGCGGTGCTAGCATTTCACTGCCGGCAATGGACGGTGACCTCCCCTTGTACTCCATAGCTGATTCCAACTTAGATTCGGAGTTCATGATGGATTCTGAAATTAACTGGATTCTCGCTAGCCCTGGCAAAATGCCCGGAAATCCTTTAGATCGTCTTCAAGCGCCGTTCAATAGTGGCCGAGCTAACCGATATAACGTGCCTAAAGGTCCTAATGTACCGAGCTGCAAGTCGGTGCTCATTGGATATAATCGCGCCAGATGCCAGCAGTTTCTTTCATCTACTAGAAGTTATTCCATGCCCATGCGTGATCGAGGTCTCTCTCTAACATGTACTTTATGTTTCAGGGAGCTCGTTAAATTCCCTTACTGCTACTACTATTATTTCTGCTGGATTGAGGGGGTCTTGAATTGAATCAACTTTTATAAAATAAAATAAAAACATGATATGTATCAATTTGTATCATTCTAGTAAATATTCAGTATTTAAGAAAGCATGGTTTTGTTTTATAAACTTTATGTTTACTCTAGATTTATTAATATAATATTATATAAATATTAAAAATAAATTAAGTTTTCATTAATAGTAAATATATATTTATATGAGTATACAAATCAATTGAATATAAGATATATTAAACTTAACCCCTTCATCCCCGTGCCTATTAAGAATGCAAACTCCTGTCAAGTTTAAATCACCCTGGACTTTCCAAAGAATGTGGAGTCTTTTCAATAAATATGAATACTCAACTCTTCTTCCCATTACTTTGACGATTAAAGCCTGGCGCAAGGGTTCCCGGATTTCTTATTTCTAGAGTAATGAATAAGGTAAAATTATATTAATTTATTTTTTAAAATATTTACAGGCATCCCATTTTGTCCACGTTAACGTAAAATCAATCATCTTTGTTGCCTGCTAGTTTTAAAGTTTGGAGCAATTTCTCTTAGACTGGACCAAACTGGAAAAAATGCATCGTTGTAGAACACTTTGAATTATTGAGATATGATTCAAAGTCTATTTTAAAAATGCGGAAATACAAAAGGAAACAGCAACAGTAATAATAATAATACTATTAAAAAACGGTCCATGTGCATTATTCACATTACGGAACTTGCTACTTAGGATAGTAAGTATAATATAATATTTAATGACTTCAGCTGCCGCAATAAATGGGACGAAAGAAAAAACAGAAGTGTCTTGATTCCAGCAAAGCCTTATTAATTTATCCTAACCTCAACATTTTTTTATTTATTTTCAATATCCCTTGTTAATCTCTTTCTCAGTAGACTTAGACAGTAAATTTATTAAATCATTACTATAATAAACTTGGATAAATATTTTTTTTCTTTTTCAAACATGAAGTGAAAAAACAAAGTACCACTGTAAGCAGCAAAATATAATTAAATTGATATTAAGGCCCAATTTTGTATTTACCGCTACAATTAATTGTTTTACCGAAAAACATATTTATTAGTATTGTAATGTATTTTTGATCTGTAATTGTTTTTCCGATAACTACACGGACATAAACCTTATGACAATAAAAACCATCATCCGTAATTTCATTTCGAACAGTGATTCTCTTGAAATTGAATATATCGTCGGTAATTTCATCGGTGATATTATCGGTATATATCATCAGTAATGCTTCTATCGTTAACATTTCACCGGTGATTGCATCAAATATCTAGTGTCGGTAGATTCCATTAGTGATGTCATCGTTACATTTTATCAACATAACCATCTGTAATAATGACATTGTCGAGGAATCTACGAAGCCGTCTTTTGCAACTTTCGCTTTTCCACCTCACCTTTTTGTTTTCTTGGAGTTCAATGGACAAGGCCAGACCCCTCCATGTGCTTTCACAAAACTTTAGGCGAAGTGTGCGATTTTTTAATCAATGTCCTTTTCATTGCTTGGTGTTCGTTCACATGGTGCATACGTACCCTTTTTGAAAAGACAGGGGATTGCGAGGCAATTAAATCAAAAGTTTTCTTGCAATTTACATGGTATTGGAAATCATGTGACTATCTTGGAATCTCTGCATCTGTTTTTCTCACCTGGGATGTCTGAGAAAATCTGGTCGGAAAATCTGTTCATAATATAAATGAACACCCTCTCGGGCGGTGGAAGGTTTACTAACCAGTGTTAAAAGTGTTGTGCTTCTGCAAATTGATCATCTGTATTCATAATAGAAATTATTTCTCGTGAGCTTCATTTGGGTTTAACTTCAATCGGGAAGGTTACTTCTTTGTGCTCCTCGACAAGTTTAGCAGAAATATTTTTTCTCTCTCTCTCTCATATTTTCTCTTCTCAGCTAGCCCTTTACCTTATCTTTTCCCTATATTTGCTGATAATTTGACAACTTGCATGTGCTCAATTATTGCCGGAAGCAAGTCTAAGATGCGATTTGGAGACTATTAACCCAACGATATGTTTATATAAGAATAATTATGTGTTTGTAGATTATCAAATAAAATGAAACCTACTTAAAAATAATCTGCTAAATATTTTTAGGTAATTAAGTTTTTTATGTATCTAATAGGATGTGGACCTTTAATATGTAAAGATTAAAAGGTTATTTTTATTTTAGTGATGGGTTAAAATAGGAATACCAAAGAGTGAGAATACCAAAAGACATGAATATCAAAAGATACCCGGTTACCTATATATAGAGTCATGGTTCCCAGATTATAAGTGCTACATCATTCTCATTTCTGACATCCCATTATCAAAGAAAAAATAAGGTTAAGGTAGAGAGAATCAAAGGTCTCTCAAAGGAGAACGTGTTAATTTGGAAGTTCATCCGTACAACTTTAGATAATAACTTTCGAACATGGATTCAGATACACTTCCGCTTTATCATTTATGTATTCTTGATAATTTTACATGAATATAATTTTTTTATGCTATGAAATTCTAGATCTAATAAAATGCTAACAGGATGCAATCGTGGTAGGAGAACTTTGAGAAATTTGAACAGTGAGAGCCCACCAAATTTCAAATTTGTATGTACGGTCATGTTTAAGCTTGGAGAAATTGTTTGTTACAAGGCCTTAATTAGCTTTGCTGTATGGATGCTAGTTATATGTATGATTTTTCCCTGTAAAATCCAAAGTATCATGGACCTAGAAATATTGGGTTCATGCATTGTTTATTTATTTCGTGATCTCCGGCTACCAAGTTGCTTTGCTTGAAACAATTTGCACCTAAATAAAGAACTTCATGTTCATACACATTTACGATTTAGCCACGAATTTTTTTTCTTTTTTAACGTAATCCAATCTAAGCTTTTTCCACCGAGTCAATTATCCATTGTTCGAGTATTGATGATTTTAGAACAAGCCTTAGCTACACTCATCCATTGTTCGAAAAGGCTTAAGAAATTAAAGGTCTAAGAAATGAAGGTGCTATCTCACCTCCCAACCTAAAAGGCTTATAAAACGTGGAAGCTCTAAGACAAAAGGGAAAAGTGGGAGAGCTTGCTGGTGAGAGGCTTGATAATTGAAGTAAAAGGCTGGAACATGAATAATGATGATTCTAGCATTCCATCCAGAAAAAAATAATCTTAATACTAGCTTCCAATAGTATTTTAATCTTTTCATAAAATTTATTAAATCATTACTAAAATAAACTAGGATAAATAATTTCGAGTAATTACTGTCTAGCTCTCTAAAAAATATTGATGGAAAGTTTTGTTTGTGATTCTGTCACTATTATTTTAATTTTTTTCAGAACAAAATTTGAAAAATAATTTCAATAATATAGAAAATAAATTAATGATTAAAACATTTTTTCAAATAAAATAAATTTAAAATTAAAATATTTAATACACATGATTAAATTTTTAACATTCAAATTTCAAATACAATATATCTAAATCATTGGTGACGATGGATCATCTCCAAGTGATTGCATCTGCATAACCATTCCACATAATGTGGTCGTATCATCAAGAAGTCCCATTGTAACACTCCCTACTCTTGGGGACAACCACATAATCTTATTAATACACATTAGCAAAAAAAATAATTTTTTTTTATCTCAATAACAAGCGAGCAGTAACATGACCCTAAACAGTAATAGGTCTCAAAAGAATAGCAGGTCCTTAAATAATAACATGTCTCAAACATTAGTAGGTCTCAAAATAGTAACATGTCCCCAAATAGTAATATGTCCTGAAACAATAACAAGTTTCAAACAATAACATGTCTCAAAACAGTAACAAGTGGGCAGTAACAAAACTCTTCATTCAATCTTGACCCATTCATCCTAGGTCTACAAAACCTTAAACATCATCCTCATCACAACCATAATTAATAAACCATACATTTAACATCATTCAACCATTTAAACAATAATTTTATTGTTTATATTTAATATTAGAAAATTGCTTATGTGTGGGATCAAACATTAGATTTAGGAATTTATAGTTTTATATTTAAGAATTATTGTTTCTTCTCCTTTCTTACAAGCATTACATTTTAATTAGAGATTTTATTTTATTTTATTTTTCCGCTTGCCAGCACAATATAAAAAGGGAAAAGATTAAAACAAATAAACCTGTTTTTTTCTAAAGAATTTTAAGTAAAACAATCGGCCATCATTGATAAAGTTTCATGTGAATATCTAATGCACGCTAAGAGGCAACTAATAGAGTGGACCAATTGAGAACGGGGAGCATGGAGATGACCATTGAAAGGTAATCTGCACTGTGCAGTCATGAGGTGGGCATCAAAGACTTCCAAGTCGTTGGCATTATTCAATCAATAATTCAATATTAATTAAAATAATCCCAAAGACTTCTGTATGTTTCCTTAATTTTTTTTTTTAAAAGAATAAAATAAAATTATGTTGTTAACATTTTCGAAATGATTTCCACAACATGTGGACCTTCTTAATTGATTTTCGTAACTTTATATACCACTAGTGGATTCATGATGTTTTATCTTATTAATTTATACAATATGCACTTGCTTTCCTTCCTTATAATTTATACCAAGTAGAAATTATATTATGTTAGAATTATATATATATATATAGCATAATTGATTGTAAGGCTCTACACATCAACACATAAATATATATATATATATATTTAATAATGTTTTATAATTCATAACATGATAGTATTATAAGAATAAATCTTTGAATATCAATCTCATGATATTAATAATAAAAATAATTGTTTTTTTTAATAATTAGTGATTAATAATTAATTTATTATCTTCTTCATAAGTATTTGTTTTTTTTCCAAATTCAGCTACTCGATATGAGAAAGCCTACCTTTTAAAGAAGAATCAAGGTTTAATTGTAACAATATCATAGAGTGGATGATGCTCCAACTACAACCAAATCATGCATTATTTTATCAATAGTCATTATAGACATATAAATTAATAAATTAAAGATTTTTTTTCTTAATATTTAGTTTATTTTGTAAAATAAAATAATTTTTTATTATATGCTAAATTTACTAAAGTTAGTTTTTTTTTACAAATTTAATGTTTTTATATAAGATAATATTTTATTATATGCTAAAAATGTAAATTATATACAATAAAAATTGACTAAAGTCAATTTATTCCTTTGAAAATCATAACTAAGATGAAAAAAATTAATTATGGAATTTCATATAAATCAAATTAAAGAATTTTTTTATTAGATGTGAACTGAGCACTCGTTCATGTTGTAAGCCTGAAAGAGTGGTGATGTTGCAGCTGATCATTGGCCGAATAGCAAGAAAAATTGGATGGTTCCAATTAATGTTGAATATGCAGATCAGGACTACAAACCATTAATTTCTCATTCCTTATTGAACATCTACTGCAGTGAATTTTTTTTTTTTAATTCATTTTTTATAAGGTTATTTCAGTGTTATTATCTAGATAATAGATTTAACAAGTTAATTTAGTTTACTCGAATTTTTTTATCTTTTTTTAATTGTTTTTTATCATTTTAATTTCATCTGTTAATTGATAATTAACTTTTATGAATTTTTTCATTATTTTGAGTAAGATTATTCTCATCTCATTACTCTTGTCATAAGTTTTACCAATTAACTCAAGTTTGTATTATGTGCACCTTTTAATTTTTTTTTTTAAATTCAATCTGATCTTTTATTATTAGGTTTAATGGGGATTAAATTTTATAATTAATTTTTTGAGAGATTATCAAAATCTGATTACCTTTATCGCGAGTTTACCGAGTTAGCTAATTTACCTTAATATTTTGTCGTCTTCACATCACGATGAATGACAGTGTGCCTTGCACCTGGGTGAAGGTAATGCAGCCCACTGGGCAGCACCGATACAAATCTCTAGGCTTTGAGACCATGAAAGTGGAGGATTATCAGTTCTCTTGAGATGATCATGAAGCGTCCCTCGAGCCATATATCATACACCAGGATCATCTTGTTATTCTCATTACAGTAACCAATTACATAAACCAGATGGCGGAATCTAAGCTGGGAGAGCATCTCAATCTCTATCTTGAACTGAATTGCACCCTGCTGTGAACCTTGATTCAATCGCTTTATCGCAACACGATTTACTCCACCATCAAATAATCCTTTTTAACCAAAGCCACCAACACCAATAATGAATGAATCGTCGAAGGTTTTTGTAGCTGCTATGAATATACAAATCAATTGAACATAAGATATATTATACTTAACACCTTCTTCCCCGTGCCTATTAATAATGCAAAGTCTCGATCATGGATTCGATAACTTCGTTAAGAAGAAACCATTCCCTTAGCCTATCAAGTTTAAGTGAACATTTGGTAATATGGTGTAAACTGTATTTTCAAAAAAACATGATTTGTTTCTGTTTAGTTAAGTATAAAAAAAATTGTTTTGATTATGAGCCCATCTGTTTTTACTGTCAGAACCATGTTTTAGGGAAAGCAGCAAATTGTTGTTTTTTGTGTGTTTGCAATTGGGGATATATGTATGTATGTATGTATATATTATTAATATTAAAATAATCTAGAAATTAATTACAATAAATAAATATATTAGAAGAATATCACAATATAATTTTTGTCTCACAATCCTAATTTTATTTTAGATGATATTTTACTATTGTTACAGGATGACAGATGCCTTCACGTATGGATTTAGTTCTTGATGAAATTACAAGTAGTTTGACAGGAGAATAAAAACAAGTGTCTAATTTACTTGAATTATTAATTATATTTTATTATTAAAATTATTAAATATTTAAAAAATAATATGTGTGTGCGCGCGCGCGCATGTTCTTTAAAGTAATTTCACAAGTTGACAGCAATACAAAAAACATGATAACCAAACATACGAAACTGTTTTTTATCAATTTTAAACTTAACCACAGTTTTAACCAAACACTTCACTGCTTATTTTGAACCGTAGTAAAAATACTTTTTATGAAACTGATTTTTTTCAACCTCAACCACAACAACAACCGCAATACCAAACACACCTTAAATCACCCTAGACTTTCCAAAGAATATGGAGTCTTTTTAATAAGTACGAGTCAACTTGCCTGCGCACTGTGCTAGGCTTTTTTCTATGTAGAAAATTGATCGATTTTTTATGTGTTGTAATTGGTTATTTAATATTTAATTAGTAAAATTATAATAGATCAAATATATTATAAAGATATTTTTTTCGCCTAAAAGGAACATTATAATCGAAACGCAGGGGAAGTGGTTCATATATTTTTTAATTGTAAATAACTTAAGCAAATTTGTCTATCCATTTTGTTTGTGTTGTCTCTGTTTTTTTTTTATGCAATGTTAGATCTAAAATATTATATATAAAATATTGTAAGATTAATTTTTTAACAAAAACAACTTAAAATCCAAGAATTATTTTTTTCTAAGAAATAAAACCTAAACAAAAGAGGAAATAATTAGAATTAGAAACCAAAATTAAGAGCGTATATATATAAACATGGACAAAAATATGGACTATTTAGAAATATATCTAACAAATAAAGGAGTTAAAATAAAGAATTAAAAGTATATAGGCTGAAATAAAAATAAAATTTGTAAATAATTTTAAACAAAGGATTAAATTAAATCAATTAAAAGTGTTTCAAGGAAAAAGTAATTAATTCTTTTATTTCTTGTTTTAGTTTCGATCCATTTATTTTTTCAATAATTTTTATATAACTTTAAATAATTTATTTATATTTATGTATCTATACTCTTAGTTTTGACTTTTAATTTTTAGTAGAATTTATCTTTGTATTAAATATAGTTTTGGTTAAAAAACAGAGTAAGTTCACTTTTGGTGGTATGAAATGAAAGTAGAATCTTCTCTTATGCATGTATAGTTAATTTTCAATTGTTAGTTATTTGTTAAATTTTTTAAGGTTTTAATAATGAAAAAAATATCATAAAATATAATTATTTTTAGGAGAAAAAACCTTTAAAATAACCTTTCTAATTATTTTCAATGCATTATCTATAATAAAATGAATATATTAAAAAACTAAATAATTGAAAGTCTTGTAGACTGGTTATTTTGCTCTAATGTATAGCATTATTAAAAAAATCAAGAACCATTAATATTTTTTTGAAATGTTATAAAATTTGGTTTTGTGTGAGACGAAGCACAGAGCAACTGTCTCATATATTTTTTATTGGTAGATAATCTGACCAAATTTTTTTCACCTGTTTTGTCTATATGTAGCTTTGTATGTTTTTTATTCATGTAATATTAAATATGAAATATTATACATAAAAAAGTTGTAGAGGTCAATTTTTCACAAAAACAACATCGATTAATGAATTATCTTGATTATTATTCTTTTTGTTATTATTATGATTGTTAATTGTCTCAATTATTGCAACTATCATTATAATTATTATAAATAATTCATGTTCTAATTATTATTTCTCATACTATCAATGACACCATAATTATTGTTAGAAAAAAATTAAATTATTTTTTATTTTATAGATTTATTCCTCGTATTATTATATTAAAAGTATTTTAGAACACTGATATTAATACTTTTTTTCTTCAAAAACACCTACATCATATATATATATATATATATATATATATATATATATATATATATATATATATATATATATATATATATTAAGGCGCTAATAAGTCTTACATATTTATTAAAAAAAACTTACAAATAATCATTATCATTGTTTTGAATGCCTTATCTATAATAATTAGAAATTTCAACACTTAACAGTATTAACAAAAAAGCAATTAAAAAATAAAATAAATGAAAAAACAAAAATAAATATTGTTAGATTTTTTAAAAAAAAATTTAATTGAAAAATAAATAAAAATAAAAAATAAAAAAATAAAGAGAAAAAATAATAAATATCAATTTTCAAATGAACACCGACACAAATTAAAATTTAAACATCACATAGGAAAACCTTAATAATAGTGGAAATAATTAAAATTAAAAACAAAAACTAAGAGTTTTTACATATAAACATAGACAAAAATACACATCATTTAAGAAATATATATAAAAAAATAAAGAAATTAAAATAAAATCCAAGATTAAAAGTATAAGGGCCAAAATGGAAAATGCATATATAATAAATTTCATTTAGAGGACAGAATTGCAACAAATTAAAACTTTGTTACCGAAAAAATCAAAGAATTTTACACAACCGGAAATTAAAGACTGGGGATCGAAATGAAACTGAAATATATAATCAATTTGAATTGAAGGATACAATTGAAACAAATCAAAACTCTGATACCAAAAATATTAAGGATTTCAAACCAATCGGGAAATTAAAAGATTGGGGACTGAAATGAAACTACAATATATAATCGATTGCAATTGAAGGACCGAATTGAAACAAATCAAAATTTATATAACAAAAATAATGACCATACAAAATAATCAAAAGATTAGGACTGCAATGAAAAAACAATAAACAGAGGGGGTTGAATGGTACTTTCGCACACAGGAGAGAGAAAAGGGGGGAGAAAACTTCAACCGACCACCGACATGTCTCTGGACATCTTAGACCAACACGCGCTGCACCATGTGGAAGAGAACACAGTGGAGAAAATTTCTAGACACTGGTTGGGTATTTTTTTTAATGCGAGAAACCGCCACACGTGCCATTTGAAACCCGCGTGAGGGCAGAAACGGTTGGCGTGTCCGGCGACGCGCCAAGAGTACCGCGTCAAAATATATATTAAAAATAGTAAATTACTGGCACATCCTTGCAACCTATTCTTGATTTTTATCTTATATAAGGGTATATACGTGTTTAGTAAAAAAATTGTGCACTTCTGTCTTATTAGGGGGTATTTCTGTATTTAACCATTTTAAAAAATATGTGCAATTAATTTAATGCCTCTCAAGCGGTAATTATGTATTTTTGTCTTATTCATGGGTATTATGGTTATTTTACTGTGCATAGAGAGATAAAAAATAAAAAATGAACCCGGATCCAAGGCTATAAATACAGTAAACAGAGAGGGAAAATAGTAATATCACACTTTCAATCCACGGTGATTCTAAGTCTAGATAAACAGTGAAAATCACTGTTCTTTTACTATAGAAAATCATGTTATAGTTTAGTTTTTAAGATTATTTTTTTTTGAACTTTAAATTAAAAGGGAAAAAAAATATTACGAAGACAAATTGGACGGGCAATGAGCAGTTGAATGGAAAGCAAAATCTATCTCAGGTAGTTTTTGGCAGTGTGAAAATACAATGAAAAAGAACGATATCTATAAAATATATTATTTTATCCGAAAACTTTATCAGCCTTTCCAACCCTAGTTCCCAGGCACAGACAACCTCACAAACTCTCTTCCAGTAGAATAAGCCAAGTGCTACTTCTGACCCATTTGCTTCCAGTCCTTCCTCCCCCCTTTGGTCATCGATCCTCAGCAATTTTAATCCTTGAAATCTCTGCTTCGTACGTGTAAGACTTTTCGGCAACGTGAAGGCCATGTTTTATCAACTCCATTTAAAGCAGTGCCATTGTTTAGGTGGCTAGCATGTGCGTGTACATTTTTTTTTTTTTTTTTTGGTATATATATGACTGTGCATTGCTAACAACACACGTGTGCGTGTGATCTTCGTCGTGCATCATCCCTGCAGAAATTAAAATCCCGCACCTTTCAAATAGCGGGTCAATGTGACAGAGGTCCAAGAATGTAGTCAACGGAAATTAAAAAGGAAAAAATATTCTGAAGCGGGCAACGGGCAGTATGAAAATGCAATAGCGAAAATGCAAGGTAATAATATAAGGTGGTCATGGCTGCGCTGATCTCGTCCACAGTGCATTGAGTGTGGGTGAACAGTGCAGCCTTGATCTCTTTTAATTTTTTTTTTAGAATAATGAATACTCGACTCTTCTTCCCATTGCTTTGACGATTAAAGCCTGGCGCAAAGGGTTCCCGGATTTCTTATTTCTAGAGTAATGAATAAGGTAAAATTACGTAATTTTTATTTTATTTTATCGTCGTTAACCTAAAATTAATCATCTTTCTTGCCTGTTAGTTTTAAAGTTTGGAGCATTTTTTCTTAGATTGGACCGAACTTGAAAAAATGCTTTGTCTATTTTAAAACTGCGGAAATACAAAAGGAAACAACAATAATAATAATAATAATAAAAGAACGGTCCATGTGCATTATTCACATTAGGTATAAGAACTTGCTACTTAGGATAGTAAGTATAATATAATATTTAATGACTTCAGCTGCCGCAAGAAAAGGGACGAAAGAAAAAACAGAAGAGTCCTGATTCCAGCAAAGCCTTATTAATTTATCCTAACCTCGAAAATTTTTTAGTGTTACTGTCAATCTCATTTCTCAGTAGACTTATACAGTAAACTCTGAAGCTCTAAGACAAAAGGGAAAAGTGGGAGAGCTTGCTGGTGAGAGGCTTGATAATTGAAGTAAAGCTGGAACATGAATAGTGATGATTTTAGCATTCCATCCAGAAAAAAATAATCTTAATACTAGCTTCCAACAGTATTTTAATCTTTTCATAAAATTTATTAAATCATTACTAAAATAAACTAGGATAAATAATTTCGAGTAATTACTGTCTAGCTCTCTAAAAAATACTGATGGAAAGTTTTGTTTGTGATTTTGTCACTATTATTTTAATTTATTTCAAAACAAAATTTGAAAAATAATTCAAATAACATACAAAATAAATTAAAGATTAAAACTTTTTTCAAATAAAAAAAATTAAATTTAAAATACTTACAAATTATTAAATTTTTAACTTTCAAATTTCAAATACAATATATCTAAATCAATGGCGACGATGGATGAGGAGGAGGTTGGTTATGACTACCAGACATAATGAGGAGGAGCACATGGATCATTTCCATGTGATTGCATCTGCATAACCATTTAACATAGTGTGGTCGTCTAAGCAAGAAGTCTCGTTGTCTCATCACCATGTCTCATCGTCTCATCATGCACTTTGTCAGCTAAAGTTGCTTGAAACTATAGAGTTTGCTTGAATGAAACCAATTTGAAAAATATTTCAATGATCAAAACATAACGGGTTGATCATAAATTCTCATTCATAGTGTTAGAGAGTCTGTATACCTAATTTCTATCATATCCACTAGATGATTCTACCTCCAACCACACATGCAAATTGAGACCTAGATGGATCGAAGGATCATCCATGTATTTTTCCTTTAACCAAATATTATATGTTTCCTAAAAACAAAAAAATGAAAAAAAATAAGAAAAAGTCCTATAAAAGCCTCAATGTGCACCTTGTTTTTAACTTTTCTCTCAAGTTTGAACATGTACATGTATGAAATTAATCTAACATTTTAACTTATGAATAAAAGACTATAATTTTAATTATTATGCATGTATAATATTTAACTCGGCTTTCCAAAGCATGTGGAGTCTTTTCAATAAATATGAATACTCGACTCTTTTTCCCATTACTTTGACGATTAAAGCCTGGCGCAAGGGTTCCTGGATTTCTTATTTCTAGAGTAGTGAATAAGGTAAAATTATATTGATTTTTTTTTAATATTTACAGGCATCCCATTTTGTCCACGTTAACGTAAAATTAATCATCTTTGTTGCCTCGAATCACACATCCAAATTGAGACCTAGATGGATCGAAGGATCATCCAAGTATTTCTCCTTCAACTGAATATTATATGTTTCCTAAAAAGAAAAAATGAAATAAAAAGTAAGAAAACGTCCTATAAAAACCTCAACGTGCACCTTGTTTTAACTTTTCTCTTAAGGTTGACCATGTACATGTATGAAATTAATCTAACATTTTAACTTATGCATAAAATGACTATAATTTTAATTATTATGCATGTATAATATTTAACTTCTCGAATGGATACATCCATTTATATTGGATTGGATCTCCAATTTTTGTTTCATATGGTAAATATATGGGTAGATGCTTCATTAAATAGAAAAATAATGGATGAAAAATCATCTCAAGCTTGCAAATTGTTTGTACGATATTTGTTTCAAGCTTCTTAAAGTGTTGTGTCTATAACTTATTAGAGCAGGTATCTCTAAATAAGTGATTGATCTTCGTGAATGAATCTCATACCTCTTTTGGCAATAAATCTTGGTAAGCTAATAAAATAAGTGTTTGCATAAACATGTGATAATCATGACTTCATTTCCATTCAATTTGCAATTCTTGAAATTCATCAACATTGATAAGTGTTAGGCATGTCCATGAGGAAAACGCAGACTTTTAAATCATCTATACAATAGTAGTTATGAATTACTGTCTAGGGCAAAACTGGTTTAAAGCTTCAAAACCCATGAGACATCATAAATCAACTTCATATTTTTATGGTGACAAAACAATGTTATATCCATTTTAGCTTTAATGTTGTCTTTGGTCTTCCTCATGCTCATAAACGTATTGAAAATGTTCTTTCAACATGCTCTTTTATACATGTATGACATCAAACTTATGGCGAAGAAGATTTGTCTTTCAATAAAGAAGCTCCTAGGAAATTCTTTGTTTTACCCAATTATGGGTTAAACCAAAACTAGTAAACTTTTGCTTGCCGGATTGAGAAACCATACATAATGTCACTATACTCCAACAATGTATGATGCAGTTCTTCACCTGATGGCAGCGGCGATGCAATATCCCTCTTAAGTCTTCCAATGAAAAAATTTTTTTAGTTCTTTCTATACATGTGATTTGTTGGCAAAAATCATTTGTGACAATAAAAAAATATTTTGTCATCATTCATCAGCATGAATGCTTTGTTGTTTCACATATGATATGAACATGTCATTTTTCCATCCGTGCTCTACCTAGAAAGCATTTTGTAAGTAGTAAGATCATTGATAGTCTAGATCATCGATACATCATAAGTCAAAGCCTCAGAAGACCACAATTACTTCAACTCATCAATTAATAGTCAAAGAAAAACATTAATAATATGGCTCGGACTATAAGGATTGGGTAAAATCATTGATAAAACTAGGAACTCCAACCTCGTACATTTGTCTGGTCTCATGTTGTATACTGTAAGTATCATTGGTTAATAGGAATAAGGAGTGAAAATGACCAAAATGTACTCAATTCATCTGTACATAAAAAAGACGCATGTTATTTGCTTCCATTAAAGATTTAGGATGCGCATGGTTAAAATGTTTTCAGGCAAAAGGGTGTAGCATCACTGAATCAACTGCATTATATGAATGATTGTATGTCATGTGCTTAACTGCAATATATGAACAGTGTTATGTCATATAGTCAATAGTTTTCTTATGACATGAATACCTTCTCTAGTCTAGATGTGATTGGAAAGTATCTAAGTTTTTGTGTATGATAAGAGTTTGTCCTTTTTTCCAGTTTTGTGCTTATAACAAGGATGCCCATATGTTATGAACTCGATCAACTCTGTATTTTCAACATAGTACAATATGTAGAAGTTTGCACACGTGTTAGTTTTCTTGTGTCTAGCCCATAGGCACAATGCCTTTTGTCTATTCAACATTTCTATCATAACTGACCTCGCTCAACCTATAACCTTACTTGATGGTGAGCACCTATGTCATGACTGATAATTTATTATGATATGTGCAATCATCCTTAATGGTTCATCATATTTTTTAGAAGATAAAAAAAACTTGGTTACGTTTGCATTAGATTCTTCATCTACGATTAAACATTCATCTACACCACTCTAATTCATTCTCATCACATCTATAATCATATTTCTATAAGGATTACTATTGGCAACCATAACTCCATGCACGCTGATGGAACCAGAAGTTAAACCAGCTATTTTTTCTACTATGATCTTGCGAGGAACGAATTCTTCTGTGTGTGCTTGCCAACACAGATATTTCTTTGAACCCTTTTTATAGAGATGCTTTGTGACAAATCTGGATAAACTCTTTTTTTCACCTTCTACATGGACATTTAATACCACATTCACTAATGTTTCTTAGATTAGATATTTTGTAGTTAATAAAACCCTAAACCTCATAGCAATAATCTATCCTACGCAACCCTTGGGGTGATTCATGATACATCTATGAATGATCTGTAATCATGTATTAATTATATAACATCACCTTAACAAATACAATTTTATATAATCTAAAACAAACTTTAACATGTACACGTTATAAATCCATACAATAAGTTCATATGATAGAAAACTATAAAACAATCAGCAAACACCCAAACAAAATCAATATACTTCAAAACCATGCAAAAAATATTAAAATTAAATTTCAAAAAAATCTAGTAGATTTGCTTACTTAAATCTGGTAGTTCTATAGGTATAATAGTCATATCACAGATCTTCATAGATTTTTTAGTCCCACTATAATTTCACCCACAAATTCATTGATGTTTATCAACAGAATTATCAATGGTTCTTCGGTAATTATGTCAGAAAAATATCATTGAATCATACTTCATAGGTTTTCTAATCTCATTGTAATTCTTTCAATGTTTACTACTAATGGAACCATTCTGTTAGTGAGGAGGTTTGCATAAGATCCACAAAAATACCCATCAGTACATACCAATGGAAACAACGATGACAACTTGTTGTTAGTAATATTTACAATCATATACCAACAAAAAACTTTCGTCAATATTTTCATATGAATTAGCCGATTTTCTGGTAATGATTCTTACAATGATTTTTACAGTGGTATTTTTGGTTCACATGTATTTTTAATTCTAAACATATTTGTTTATCGCTCCTATGCATCATTTTTTAGGGTTTATAATTTATTTATAAAATTCATTGTGGCTGAGTTCAAATTAAAAAAATTCTTTATAAACGGACATTCTATAACCTTTTCAAAAACTCAAGTTTAGGTTAATCTATTGTTTATATGATAATATCATTTTAGAAGAAAACAAATATATATTTAAAAAAAATGAAATTTCTTTTTAAATGATGAAATCTTCTACTTATATGGATTAATCCTTGAGTATTTTACATCAAATTAGGCTTCGTAATTGAATCCAGGTCAAAGATGTTTTTTTACTGATATTATTATTCTTTTTGCATTTTTTTTATTGATATTTTTTACAAATCTTATCATTCAAATTAAATTAGTTAAAAATTAAACTTCTTAATTGAATCTGGGTCAAAGATTTCATGAGATGAGACTTTTAAAGATTAGAGTAGGTTTAAGAGTATTGTGAGATTTTCTTGGTTTCTTTTTCTGTTTTTCTAAACTCATGATTTCTTGTTTTTCATCTTTGTTTTAATTTATTTTTTATTCTGATTTGATTTTTTTTATATCCTCTATAATTTTTTTGATTTCATCGCCTACAATTTTTTTAATCTATAAATAATATATCATATTACAAATAATTTTCAATATCTCCCCTTATTATTTCTTATTCTTTCAAGTTTAGTCCTAATTCTTTAAATTGCAATTTATTTTGTTTAGTATCATTTTTAATTCTTTTATTCAAACTTCATCCTCAGTCTGTGGCAAATCACAGGCTACAGATCTAGTTATGCTATGAACACATAAGACAGCAAAAGGAAAATAATTGGAATCACCAGATCACAACAATAAACAACTTAAAATTATAATATCTACATCTGTTAATTTTTTTTGTTGTCAAAATTTGAATTTAATTCTTTTTACCTCACTCTTTATTCAGAACAAATTTAAATTAAATAAAATTTAAAAAAAAATTTAAAAAAAACTAAGTTTATCTCACTCAACCTATCATCCTCGTGATTCAATTTATTAATTCTACATGGTTGAATTATTATTTTTATTTTATTGTATAGTAAAAAAATCAATCTACAATTATTCTAATACTAAATAAAAAATCTAGAATTAAACGATAAAATTACTAAAAGAACAAAAATTCCAATTAAAAAAAAGACATTGACCTGTTACAGAACAAATCTAGTCACGTGAACCTTAGATAGACCTGCGCTCTCAAACCAATATTTTTTTTCAAATGTTATAAAACAAAATATTAATATATTAACCTGGTTTATTATTTAAATATGAGAAGTTTAATTCACCCTATAATATTTTATTAATCATTAGATAGAGCCTTCTCCTGATAACTCACACTTGTCTATTTCGAAGATAGATAAGTTGTTTTCTTCAAAATCTCTTAATTTTTCATGGCATTAAAAGCTCTCTTAATTTAAGACAAAATTTTAGATCCAAGTTGTTGTACATATGTTTTGTAGGAAAATGAATGGTTTGTTTATGATTTTCTTGGGATATTTTTTTTAAATAAATTTGAAATTATAAAAAAAAATTGTTTTTTCCATTATATGTTTTTAAAAAATAAAAAAACAAAAACAGCAACTTGTTATAAAAAAATATAATTAATGTTATTTTTTTAAAATATTAGGTAGGATTCTCTAGTCCACATGCATGCCACTACGATGTTGGGTGTCATTATTCATTAATTTTAGAGACTATTTAGAAATAGTTAATATTATTTTTTAAAATATTTTTCATTCATAAATATATTAAAAAAATATTTTTTATTTTTAAAAATTATTTTTGATAATAACACATGAAAATAATCTAAAAACACTAAAAAATTTTCATTTAATGTAAAAATAAAAAATAATATTTTAATTTTTTTTAAATATTTTTAAAATACAACATCAAACAGAGTTAACATATAAAAATAGAAGAATACTGTTAACATAGAATAAACATTATAACACTTTACTCATTATCCGTGAGCCAAATTCAATTATATGAAATATGTGACCACATAAAACATTCCTATAGTATTTTTAGTATGAGTTTTATACATTGATTTTATTTGTTTTTAACTTAAGAGAGAAGCTTGACTGGAAATAATTTTGACTTGATAAAAAAACTCACTATGAAATTGAATCAAGATTTTGACTTAATGAAAAGTAAAATGAATAATTTTGTCATGGACTCCAACTTAGACTACCTCCCTTCTTCAACAAAGTCATCATATTTTGTCATACAAACTTTTATTTATCATATCTTATAATAAGTAATTAATGAAAAATAACTTTTAATATTATAATTCAAAACCAAATATCACTTGAAATGGAAGGGAGGCAGGACTTCAACATTAGAATCTTTCTTACACTGTCGGCTTTATAAGTGATAACAAGCAGCAGCAAAGTCAACAACAAAGCTAACGACAATCTTTTCTTCTCCGAGATACATTCTGAAGAGGTGGTTGTTGTTGTTGATGGGCAAGAAGAACCTGGATTGGACCTCAAGATCCATGACGTCCTCAGGAAGTGAAAAAGTCTCTCTTTTGACCTCCAAGGAGGTAATTTGATTTTCCTTGTATTTCTTCTATACTACAGAGTATTTCTTGAATCACTTGGGATTTTAATAGTGCTATATGTATGTGCTTTTACGTTTTTGATTGCCTTTGTTGCTCGCTACATGCATGGGGACGTTTTCTTCTTTTCTTTCTCTTTTTTCTTTGAGAAAAAAAAATAAATGAAATTATGGTTCCTTCCTAAAATCTTTTAATTTGGCGTGGTTTTCAGTTATTTTTTATTTTTCTTTATTCATCAAGCTTCTCTTTTTTTATGTTCTTTTGACTTCTGAGGTTTTTGAAATGCTTGTAATTTGAAATGTTATAGTTCTGTTTCGTCTTGACTGCTTGCTGGGTCTCGAAACTTCCAGTTTCATCAAGGAGGTGGTGGTGATTCTGATTCTGATTCAGATCATGGGTTTTATATATATAATTTGGTCTTTGTATGGATTCCTAATTTTCCATTAATTATTCATGTGGGAAATGAGAAAGGATAAAGGGATTTGGAGTTGAAGTCTTCTGTCGTAGCCAAGTGCTTTGGAAATTAAACATTAGCACATTAAAATGAAAGGTGCAGTTGATTCACCTTGATTTTATGTAGGCAAAGAGGAAATCAAATGAAGACGAGTCACCTGATGGTCCTGCAACTGACCTTGAGCTTGGAGGCGGAACAGAGGTGGTGGTTTTTCATGTTATGTCATTGAACATTTATGTACCCCATCTTCGTGAATTTTTTTATTAATGTTAATAATTTGGAAAATTCAGGCTGCAAATGTTGGATTCTCTCGAGTTTTTGCTCTGGTGAGCGGAAGTTATTTCTGGTTAATTTTTGGGAAGAATTGAGATGATATGTGCCAATCTACTATCAATCTCATATTTTACAGGCAAAACCTGATGCAGGGAAGTTGGTAGTTGGCACCATTGCACTGTTGATAGCGTCCACATCCAGTCTTCTTATCGTAATCTACTTAACTTCCATTAATTCTGTTTGTGTGGCTGTAGCAGTCTCATGAGTTTTAAAATCTTCTAAACTATTAACTACCCGCTCTTTTCTTCTCATTTTACTAAAATTCTCCTCTCTTTAATGACTAAGCATATGGTAGTGGCATGAACAAGAAATACATTGCAAGCTCTAAGAAGTTAAAAGATAATTATCCTTTTGATTTTAAAATAAACCACTAGTTCAAAGTGAACTTTGACTTGTGTCTAAGCTCCTATCCTGCTAAGATGTTTGTGCCTTTTAACATATTATGAGTTACGTTGCAGCCAAAATATGGTGGAATGATCATAGACATTGTGTCAAGAGATATAAAGACTCCTGAACAGCAATCAGAAGCTCTGGATGCAATCAAGAACACCATATTATATATTGTGTTGATTGTTGTAGTTGGGTACGACAACTTCCACATCATTTTATTATGTTTGATATGCTTTGTTATCCCTTTAAGAAACTTATTTGTTTCCACTTTTAATTCGTTTTCTCATTGTAGTTTGGTTGCTTCCACAATGAATTAGGATTTGTGTTGATATGATCTTGTTACAACACTGATTGGTATTTAAATTAGTATTTTATATGACTTGTTCATTTTCTTTTCCTTTTCCTTTTCCTTTTTTTTTAGAATGCCTTTTTCTCTGTTATGTATCGCTTAAATATATTTTCTTCTTCCCTTCTTTAAAATAAAGAATTTGGTTATTGCAACAACTGTTCTTAAACATTAAGATGCATAGTATGTTTCTAAGGTTTTCTACGAATTTGTCATTACAAAAGCTACCCATAAGATGTAACTGTCTCAGACTCAAAGCCTCAACAGTTTGGTCTACCTGCTTGCTTCCTATACAATGTTGCCATGAGGCCATTAATTTGAAGTTGATCCTTGGTTCCGAGGAGTTCTTCTGTGGGAAGAATCAATGATACTATGCTCTAATTAATTACCCATAATGTGAGTTGTTTTAATATGCTTGGACATTGAAGCTGATCTGTGTGCCCAACAAAATGCTCTCCTTGAGAAAGAAAAAAAAACCTGTATGACCAAGTTATCACAACAGCATTTGGAAGAGAAAATAAGAACACATGCACATATGTTACTGTTACCAGAGAAAATAAGAGAAAATGCACACAAGTTAGTGTATACCATGGGAATTACAATCATGTATTGAAAAGTAAATTAGTATTTTCTAAATTGTTTGACATGCTGCAAATTATTCCTTAGAAAATCAGTAATAAAAGATACATGGTAAATGTGTAAAATCAATAGGTCATTGATCAGCTTATAGTTTCCTCCCATAGCGAGGTACAATACTAGTTGTAGCATTTTAGGCATTAGGCAACTATGTTGTTAGCCTGGAAGTTTGTAAATGAAGCTAAAAACTAAATTTCATGAATACATGTTATCTTACTTGTCACTTCTGCTACCTAGAAGTTTCTGCTTCGGTCAAGATTCAAGTCCTTGATGTGCCGATCAAGATTGTTTCGTTTGGTTTCAGTAATTCTGAGCACAGTGCATTATTTTTAGTGCTTAATTTGTATTTAATTTCAAGGGAAATGTTAACTAACACTGCCTAAGATTTCCTAAATATAGCAAAAAGTTAAAGTGAACATCATAGTTGTACAGATTTCATCAGAAATTCATTCTAGTTTGTTACCTGTGACGATTTTTATTTTCATTTTCATTTCATGTTAGCCTCTTCTCTTCTTGTCTTGGCTGCATTCAAAATTTCTCTTTACTATTGCTCTCTACATTGTTGAATATTTTACCCTCTACAAAATAGCACTTTGATTTTACAGCTTTAATTTAATTATAGACACTTACTTTACCTAATCACAACATAAAAAAAAGCCTTATCCAGATATCTATTTTAGATGGTTTAGATTTCTTAAAGAGTTTACCAACCATATTTTTCCATTTCACTTTTAGTTCTCTGTGCACTGCACTACGAGCATGGTTATTTTCCTCAGCTAGTGAAAGGGTTGTAGCTCGATTAAGAAAAGACTTATTCAGCCACCTTATCAGTCAGGTGAGTCCCTTAGTTATTGAATCCACAGAACTACAAATGTCTGTTGCATCATTTTTTATTAAACTAGTTCATGCAACATGCTGTATACATTTTATTAAACTCTCACTTGCACAAAGTTTGAGTTTGCAGGGAGAGGTATTTTTTATGTTGTATTACTCCATGCATGTCCCCTCTTTTACGGGAAATGTATGTAATTTGTGGCCTCACTTGTGTGAGTCCATTGAAAAATGTTTTTATATATGCTTTTATAGTTGATGATCCAACCACTTAAAGATCTTAAGCTTATAGACAATTTTTTATTATATTTTAAAAACTATGAATTATTTGTTAAAGTATCACAGAGATGGCTGGTTATGCAGTACGAAGGCTATAAAGATAATTTGCTGATACTGGTTTTCAAGATTTTGCTTTTTTATATTTTCCTCATTATCATCCAGCCACTCAGAAACTCCTAATTTCTGACATGGTTTTACCACAACAGGAAATAGCCTTCTATGATGTCACTCGAACTGGGGAACTTCTCAGCAGACTGTCAGAGGACAGCCAGATAATAAAAAATGCTGCAACAACCAATCTTTCCGAGGCACTCCGTAATCTAACAACTGCCTTGATTGGTGTTTTCTTCATGTTTTCTTCATCTTGGAAGTTAACATGTAGGTATTTCTTTACGTTGAAGGGTTTATAATACTGCTGTTTTATCACTGGTATTCTGCTTATTGTATCTTATTTTCCTGGTTAGTGTTGGCTTTGGCCATAGTGCCAGTTATGTCAGTTGCTGTAAAGAAATTTGGGCGCTATCTTCGTGAACTTTCACATGCAACTCAAGCTGCAGCTGCTGTGGCTGCCTCCATAGCTGAGGTTTGTAGGACAGGGAAATGGTTATTATCCTATCTATTATTTATTCTCTTATGCAAAACCACACTATCAGAATTAGTTAAAGCATTTAATATGAATACTGTAAAGAAAATAACAACAAACTTGGCATTTGGTGTGTGGTTAGGAATGTTCTAAATCCCTTTTGTTTTCATTTTGATCCATGAGAAAGAAGGATTTTTTTTCCATGCCTTAACTGTAGAATCTAGTCATGTAAGTGTCACCAGGGATATGCATGACTAAATAGAAAATTTGTTGTTGGTAGAATGCAGAGACTGCTTGGCAGAACCAGTTTGTGAAGTTGGTGTAAGGATTTTTGTGTTAAAACAAATGTTTTTTTTTCTGGTAATGGAAATCCTTTTTTCCCCTCCACCCATTTATTAATGAAATAAATACTAATGAGTCTTCTAAGAATGCTTGCGACAGTTCATGAGGCTGTTCTGTAATAAAATCAAGTATGAAGAAATTCCCTGTAGTCTTCGTTTTCCATAGTTTGATATTTATGGAGTGAAATGCAACTACAGTTGCAGGAGTCTTTTGGGAGTCTTTAAGTGTTTTTCTTTTAGGAGTCTTTTCGGGCCTGAGTAAAATTGATTTTTAGGAGTCTTTTGGGGCCATTCGAACGGTTAGATCTTTCGCTCAAGAACAATATACAATTTCACATTATTCGGAAAAAGTTGATGAAACGCTGATGCTAGGACTCAAACAAGCAGTGAGTCTCTCTCTCTCTCTCTCTCTCTCTCTCTCTCTCTGCACAGATAGAAACTTTTTCTGAGCTTGAGTCTTTTTGTTTAATCTTTTCTACCACAGAGGATAGTTGGCCTATTTTTTGGAGGACTAAATGCAGCATCTACATTATCTGTAGTTGTAGTGGTAGTTTATGGAGCATACTTGACGATAACAGGCTTCATGACCGCAGGCTCTCTTACATCCTTCATTCTTTACAGCCTCACAGGTACCCTTCACTGTTCAACTGCCTGCAATGAATACTAACAAGATCAACCACAAATTTTTGTTTCAATTAGAAACATGTTTGAAACCTTCAAGAAAATATTTGAGAAAATTAATTCTGATGTTTGACCAAAAATCACAAACCACTTGCTAGAGAAACTTGTCGCATTGCAATCATCTTCACAGAATGAAGAGAACTGAGTGTTAATCTAGGTAGAAAACATCAGTATGATGCTATAAATTCTTTCTTTATCCTTAATTTTATGCAACTATCCATTATCATTCTGCTTGTGATGGTTATATCACCTGATGATTTATGTTAAACCAATGCTCTATGTGCAAGCTGCCATTTTTTTCAATCTCACTTGATTATTTCTCAGATAGGTGTTTACTTACTTGAAAGCTTCACCTTTTTTTCCATAAATACTCATCTTTTCCCTATCCTTCTGCCCGCAGTTGGCTCTTCTGTATCTTCTTTGTCAGGACTATATACAAATGCAATGAAAGCTGCTGGGGCAAGCAGGAGAGTGTTTCAGCTCCTGGATCGTGTCTCAAGCATGCCAAAATCTGGAGACAAATGCCCTATGAGGTTAGTTAATTCATCATTCATCCCCCCATTTCCACACACACACACACAAAAGTAAAAAAAGAAAACAGTCTTAAAATCTGTTTTACTAATTGATTTTCTCTAAGAACTGATTTCGCAGAGGCTTCAGATTTTTATTTTACAAGGGGTTCCAAATTAGATTTATATACTTTTTGTTGGAAAGTATTCCAACTTTTTGTCCATCTAGATTCTATCCTCTGTTGAAACTTAATGGGTTTTGTGAGCAGTGATCCAGATGGAGATGTAGAATTAAATGATGTCTGGTTCGCTTATCCTTCCCGTCCAAGTGACATGGTACTTAAGGTAATAGCTTTTCTTAATCACACAGTTGGAGGTATTTAACTATGATAATGTGTTAAACAAAAATCAACTTATCCCCCCCCCACCCCCCCCGGAATGGCCATGCAGACTAAGACTTTTAGGTTCATATAAAATGAAATGTAGGATATATAAGACTTCAGTTTGCCCCTCCCCCTCCCCATGAAGCATGCGGGATCTTTTTCATTTTTGAACTTTATTACCTCGTGTTCTTATTATCACTCAAATTGCAGGGTATAACATTGAAGCTGAGTCAAGGCTCAAAAGTTGCCCTTGTTGGTCCAAGTGGCGGCGGCAAGGTAACATTAATATCATTCCTCAATTTTTTAAAGTATCTTTTCCCACTTTTTCTTTCATGGCAGATCTTGGCATCATTTTGCCTTAAGAATGAGCACGTCAATGGAAACCAGCTCGCATTACATTCTAGTTGTTTGTTTGGTTATTTGTTTTGTTTTTTCTTTTGCAGACCACTATAGCAAACTTAATTGAAAGGTTCTATGACCCTCTCAAGGGACAGATTTTGTTAAATGGGGTTCCGTTGGTGGAAATATCACATGAATATCATCACAGAAAGGTAATCTCTATATATGTCATGGTCATTTCTGTTCATAGACTATCATGGCAGGTCACGCAAGCACAAAAGATATGACAATGGACATGGTTATGTAGTCGAACCTGTACAAATCTTTTAAGAGGTGCAGGAAAGTTGATTATATCTCTCTAACATAAGCTTTTCTTGCATCATCATCATTTCCTCTTTAATCTTCTTTTTTTTTCTGGTAAAGTAAGATTTTAATCAGCATCTCATCTCACAATTGTTGCCATTGACATTTGTAGCATCATTGTTATGAACTTAATCATGACTTGATCTGCGAGCATCTCAATCAATGTAATAAAATGCTTTTCTCTCTCACAGACACTCGCACACAGTTCAGTCTTACAGACATGATTGTAGGTTTCCTGGTCAAAAATTCGATTTAGTTGAATAACCAAGCTAATTTTTTTCTGTGATGAAAGGTCAGCATAGTGAGCCAGGAGCCAGTTCTCTTCAACTGTTCTATTGAAGAGAATATTGGCTATGGATACGATGGAAAAGCTAGTTCTTCTGATATAGAAAATGTAGCTGTAAGTATTCAGTCACCCTTTCTTTTTTATTTTTATCCAAAAGCCATCTATAGAAGTTTTTGTACATATTTTCTTATGAAGTGATGACACTGCAGAAAATGGCCAATGCCCATGACTTCATAGAAGCATTTCCTGAAAAGTATCAAACAGTTGTAGGCGAGCGTGGGTTGAGGCTGTCAGGAGGCCAGAAGCAAAGAATAGCAATTGCCAGAGCACTATTGATGAATCCAAGAGTTCTGTTACTGGATGAAGCCACTAGTGCTCTGGACGCTGAGAGTGAATACCTTGTTCAGGTGAGATTGGCATTTCCAAACAGATTACAGATCTGATACTTTCTCTAACAAAAGATTACTATAAAAGCAAGTAAATAAATGGGAAGGAATTTTGAATTTGATTCCATTCAATGACAATCATGTATCTTTTTGCACATTGTTAACCGACAATGAATTCCGTTGTGTTGGATAGGATGCCATGGATTCTCTGATGCAGGGCAGGACTGTTCTTGTCATTGCACACAGGCTTTCAACTGTCAAAAGTGCAGATACTGTTGCCGTCATCTCTGACGGTCAGATAGCAGAAAGTGGTACCCATGAAGAACTTCTCTGCAGGGATGGTATTTACACTGCGCTAGTCAGGAGGCAGCTACAAGGAATCAGCACCGCACTCTAGTTTTTGAGAGGCAACAGAGTGATTTGAACCAATGTCACATATCTGGAAGCTTGCCGTTTAGTCCTCCATTTGCCTATCCATGCTGTTTTCATGAAAACTTGTCAATTCCATGCCCCATTGTTCACTGTTTTTGTGGAAGGAAATAAATATCGGCAACGTCATCAACTCAAGTGTTTTTATATTTTAAAAGCTCTTGAATTATTATTTTTATAATTTTCTTTACTTTAAAATTAAACAGTTCAAATTTTAAATCGATATCTTCACAATCGAGAGCCACAATATTAATTAAAAAATACAGAGAAATTTCACCCAATTACGTGATTTGCTTTTTATTAACATACAATAGCCATTCTTGAAGACCTACATTATTGTACTTATTGCTATTAGAACCTAGGGCTCAAAAGTCCATGGCTAAAAATATAAAAGGGCGCAGAAAAAGCAGAGCTATTCGGGTGCTCTGGCTCAAGCATTCATGATAGTGAAACAAAAAAAGAAACAAGACGCTGAATTTGTACAGGATACATCCAATCCATTCAAAAATCACCTAGCATGGTAAATGTTGAAACAGCTAAATGAGCTCCTCTCAAAAAAATTCCAGATTCAGTCAATTTTCAACTAAAGTAAATGACAAACAAAAGTAGTGTATTCCAGCCCACAACAGATTCAGAACCATCTCCAGTTAAAGATTTGACCTTTTAACTAAATGACCCCTAACGAATCATCATTCCCTGCACTGCCTGTGAACCATCTTCAGTGATCTTGTTAGCTTGGATGGTGTTGATGACACTCTCAATATTACCCTGGAAAACATGCAACTTCAATGTTAAAGTACAATCACAATGAAACTCGCATAAAAAGTAGGGAAATGTTTGACATTAATAAAATTTCCTTCGTTTTCCCAGGACCAGCCAACATTGGACTTTCTATTTTGCTGGGAAACAGTATTCTTGCTCTTCCTTTGAAAGCATTTCAATATACAAAATTTTGATCCTCAGAAACAATACAGAACGCATATTTCAGATGGTAAATGCAAGAACTAAACAATATTGATTCTAGGAATTCTCACCCTCCATGTACGAAGCTTTGTACTTAGCGCCTGCCATTGTTGCTTCCCAAATACACGCTCAGTACAAGAACTGCATATCAGATCAATATTAGATTCTAAAGTAACTCCCTTTTACAAGCCATATTGAAATTACAAGCACTGGAATCCTGATATAATCATAAGGGCCCGAAGACATGTCTGTGTGTGTGTGTGTGTGTGTGTGTGTGTGTGTGTGTGTGTGTGTGTGTGTGTGTGTGTGAAGAGGGAGAGAGTGTACCTCACAAGCACAACTTGATTCAACTGGTCCATTTTACAGTCAATTAACTTAGCAGTTAATGCCTTGACTACCCATAATTCCACCTCATCATCATCAATCTGCAAGGACACTCCAAACATTCTGATTAAAATAAAGACAATGACAAGCCTAGTAGGAGCAGAATGGTGAGCCAATTTACCCGAAGAATATCTTTGATGAGGGCATATGGAATTCGACCAGATTCATGTGAGGCAAGATCCACCAAAGACATCAACCGCATCTTTGCTATACAATCTTCATGAACAAGACCTATAACAAAGAACCACGAATAAACAAAATACTCTTAAAGATAAAGTTTGACAGATGACACTTTGAAGAAATATCAGCTCATCTAACAGCCAGTGACATGGATTATACAAGTCCAATTGTAGTACCGTAGCTTTTCAGTAGAGCAGAATTTGCAGCTTGAAACTCCAAATAAGCATCCAGTCTCTGAGTCAGGAATATCTTTAGTAGCTGATATACCAAAGCATATTTAGCGTCCTTTTCCAGTTGCCCTACTGCAGGCATATCTAGAAGATCACACTGCAATATTTAATTAACAAATTAATATCTCCAAATTAAATATAAGCCAGGAAAAAAGAATCTTACACAAACTGAAAAAACAAATTGATGCAAAAACATAGCATGATATAACAGAATTACATGGTATAGAAGCAATAAATTCATTCACAAAGTAACCTGACCACAGGGGTAGTGAAGACAAAAAAATAATATGGAAATCTGAAGTACAACCAGCAGTTTCATTCTATTTCAAATTCCGAATCAAGAATTCCACAATCCCTATATATTACAGTGGCATTAATATAATCAAAGATATTTTCTATCATTTCAGACCAAGAAAGTTTAACCATTTTAAGAGCATAACAGAAATTACAAAAGCTGAATAACCAAAATAGCCAGTGTCCAGGCAGACACAGCTAAAAAAGGATTATACAGTTATGTATGCTCCCAAACAAGAATACGATGATTTTGCTTTTATGGCTGTGATTAATGTATTCTCTTCAGATAGAGCACATCAAGATAGCACCAAAACAGATCTTCAATATTCAGTAATACCTGAAACATGTCAGGTGCCTTGACAAATTCGATAATTGTACGCACAGCTTCCTCCTTGGCTTCACCCATTTTATAAGTGTCCTTTTCGGAGAAAGTTGCTAAATACTTAGTCAAAAATTTGAAAGAATCCTTTGCAGAGCTGGAAGAGCAAAAGAAAGGCAACACATTCTGAATATAACCAAAGAAGAAAAATGCATGATGGATCTTGAATAGATGAGAAGGTAAGTTCACTTTCATTTGTTAATCTCTTCCTGTCATACCTCTTACTATCTTTTAGCGCATTAGCAACACTGAGAAAAAGCTCTCTCTGATCTTGGACTTCAAGATTCCATTCTTTCAAGAAGCTGTCAATCTTTTTGAAAGAAGGAATGACATGTTCAGTGACTTTTCCACTGATGGCCAAATTCAAGGTCTTCATGAAAACATAGAACCGGCAGTATGCATTATCCAGTAGGTTGTACAAATTGAACAAGCTGGTAATAGAGGCAAGTATAAGATAGTGACTTTAAATAAAATTATAAACAGTAATGAATATAATCATGCCATATTACATCCTTAGGCGCAATGCAGGCTTGTCACTTGGCTGTTGAATAATTTTTGTGCATATAAGTTTTGCCATCTCAAGTTCTTCATCTGGACTTCTAGACATGGTAACGAGGTTGCAAATGACAGTGAAGATACACTCAAGATCTAGGGAAGAAGACAGAAATTAAAACACTAGCTCATGTTAGAACTATGATCCATATCTTCAAGAATAAAAATGCAAGTTACAATATCTCAACCCATTTCATTATTGCCGTCTAAATAAAACACCCAGCTCATATTTTGTTAGCATAAGCACTTTCTACGACCCATTTTAATGCCAAGATAAAAAAAAAATCTAATGAAAACCCTCCTCTGCTACCCTAACATGACATGAACAGCATGCTGATAGTTATAAAAAACTGCAACCTCATTGCATCTAATTCACACATTACACATTCACTAAACATTTTAGCGTTAGCTAACGCCTTTTTATCAACACAAATTAAATTTTCGATGTGAAAAAGAGATTACCTTTCTCAGAGACCTTGGAGCTTGAGAAAACAATGTCAGCAGAAGTTAACATTAAGGAAGTCAAATCCAACCACCTATTCATCACTATACATTCCTGCGCTTCCACACAAAGCCTACTCACTTGTTGCTCCACAACCTACCATGCCAACCAACCCGGCCGCGAAACGCAATTAAATATACATATTCAATAATTTTAAATAAATCAGCCAAAATAATATTTCCAATTAGGAATAAAAAAAAAAAAAAAAAGGAATTCGCAAAGGATTATAAAGTTAGAGAATTTCATTTAAAGATTATATTTAAAAAATAAGATTTATAAATTAAGAAGACGTTGATAAAAGAAAAATTAATACCTCCGGACCGGCGTCGGACCAGGAGAGTTCGGAGGTGAAACGGACGACGGAGAGGGCGGGATCATCTTCGGAGGTGGGGACGATGGTTGTCATTGCAGTTGTGCGGACTTATCCTCAGTTCTTCTGCAACGTCTTTTTAGGTTGCAGAAAGAGAGTGAAAAACCCTAACTTAAAAAAAAAAAATTGTTTGTTTCGATGGTAGCAGTGGTGTATATGTAATTTTATCTTTATTTTTTTAATTTGTTTTTTATTACATTTTATTGTTTATTTTTAATACAACAATCAACAATGTTAAATACACATGATTAAATTATTATAAATATATAGCTTATCCCCTTAAATATTTTTATTATTGTTTATTTAAAATATTGTTGTTTTTATTTTATCTTCAAATATGGATAGCTTCCTGAAAGAACATAAAATATCTATTTGGAAATATAATTGATACTGATTTTAAAAATAAATTGTTCAAAAATATATCAACATGATATTTTATATTTTTTTAATTATTTTTTATATTAGCACATGAAAATACTCTAAACAAATAAACAAATAATTTAAATACAAAATAAAAATAAAAAAATTCAATTTTTTTAAAATATACTTTTTAAAATAGAGTGATAAGGTGAAAATCTTCGAAGAATACAACTGGATTTCATTAAAACATCGGTTAATAAAAGTTAAGAGACTAAGATATGGGTTTCAATTATGGAAGATATTAAAGTATTAATTAGGTTTAAACTTGAGAGTTTTGTATCGTCGAGTATTTTTATATTTTTTTAAGAAAAAAAACCTAAGGAAAATGAATTACCAATAATATTATGAATAATTATTAAAGCAAAAAATTATGTTAATTTATCCACAAGCTTTCACTAGATATAATAAGGTTTAATTTTTAATTGGAAACATAAGTTTAAGTATAATTAAAACAAGAAAATTATGGCTTAAACATCTTTCATAGTCTACACCTTCCCTTGTTCCTCAAGTTTTCACTAGATATAATAAGGTTAAATCAACAAATTATTTTATTTCATCACTAAAATAAAAATATTTTTTTATTTTTTATATATTAGGTTTCATTTTATTTAACAATTTATAAATTCATAATTATTCTTAAATAAACTCAACGTCAGATTAATGATCTAATAGGTCGATCCTGCACTTATATAGAACATCCATTTAGAAATCATTACTAAGGAATAAGGTTGTCCGTTTCGTTCTGTTTCGGCCGAAATATTTCATACCAGTAAAAAGAACAAGACAAAACAACATCGTTTTTATCCCGGTTTTTATTCCGACTCATACCGGAAATTCTGGCTAAAATACATTGGTATTGTACTGGTGTGCTGTTTCGGTCTCCCACTTCTCTCTCTTTCAGTCTGTTTGTCTCTAATATATATATATATATATATATATATATATATATATATATATATATATATATATATATATATATATATTCCCTTCCACTGCCCTATATATTATAAAAAATAAAATTATTTTATTAAAAGAAATATATTTAATTTTTTGATTTTTAACTTTTTTTTATATATAATTAATTAATTATATATAAACAGTACAACTCAAAACAACATATCAAAACTAAAATATTTCATACTAATAAAAAAATAAATCAAAACGAAATTGGCAACTATTAAAGGAAGGCTCAAAAATAAAATCGCGTGGCCAATCAACTCATCTATAATCTGCTAAAAAAACTCTATGGCATATGAGAAGAAACACCCTCAAAGTTCTGTCAAGGAAAAGTATCTCAGGAGCATGGACATTTGTTTCCTCTGACAAGGAGAATAAGTCTGATGAGTCCCTCGAAAAGCCCTAGGTTCCATCCCATGAGTGGAATGGAAGACCTCAAAGTGTTGGCATTCCATGTATACAGGGACAAGCCTTACTGTTCCTTTCGTTACATTTTAGTCACCAAAATAGAAGAAATCGCATGAAGTGATTGAACTCATTAAGCAGTTATCTTCATGAAACTTTGATGAGCTGCAGCCTTTAGACTTTAGCTTAATTTGCCACAGTTCTGTCCATCTGCCCGGCAGTAATTCTTCATATGATTTCCATGAATTCCAGCTGGAGTCTGCTTATCAATGGCGGGGAAGCAGAAGCAGGCTTTGGAGAAGGGCGAGTGCTCGCAGTGTGTCCACCACTCTAGCAACAGGAGAGTTGTTAGCAGGCTCCCCGCTACCAAAGAGGTAGCCCAAAGAACTTTGTCCACCACCAGCACTGACTCCACGACCCATTTCTTCCAATTCTAATACAGATGCTGTAACCTGTACATAAGATCATTGATGAGATCTAAAACTTCAAAAGCACTGCAAACACTGATTTCACACATACAGTAAATCAGCCACCAACATTGCTAGAGTAGATTTTTTGAGCATAAAATCTTGGTGACCTGAGTGTTAAATCTAATAGATTGAGCATCTGGCCATATGAAAAATAATATAAATCATATTTTATAAACTAACTTAATAGCTTAAATATTTAGATGAAATGGTTCTTTAATATTATATCAGAGTCTTGCTGACCCAGCAGTTACGAGTTTGAATCTCACCACTTCTATTCTATTTAATATAAATCAAGTACAAAGTAACATGAATCTGTGTAAGTTTCAAGCCTAAAAATTTTTTATTTAAAGGAATATGTTAGAAAATTATATAAATCATATTTTATGACCTCACTTAATAGCTTAAAGTTTTAACTAAGATAGTTCTTTAAAATATGGTAGTTTGGCAGCAGTGAATGTGGTCAACACACCGCAACATAACTGAAGATCCAAGACTATTTTCTTCCTTAGTTTCTCTTCAGGTGACAACTATCATCAAGAACACAGACGATATGCACATGAATCTTTAAAAGTTCATGACAAGAATATAGTTTATGCCGTATAAGTGAAAAAATTCCTAGTCTTCCCACTGATTACAGACACCTATGGGGAAGCCTTTCCTTAAAACTGGAAATAGAGAAGCAAACAAGATGCACAATTACACAGTTGTTTTCTTCATCATGCTAAAAATAAAGAAATTGTTCATACGAGACTATTTTAATTACAAGATCCAACTTCTCTCTAGCTAATTTCAGCAGTGAAAACCCATCAGCTCCCATTTCAGTTTCTGCATTGGCTAATGAAACATCAAAAGTTACAACTACTATATAACAAAAACCACAATGCCCAGTTTGAATCCTGTAAAACTCCATAAAAAAACACAAGATGCTCAGCTGAATTCTACCGTTTTAAGATCTCCTAGTCAGCTTTGAGATACATGCATTTGCAAATAAGACGATAAAAACATGTCATCAGGTGTTACAATTTTGCACAATGTTAAATCCTCACCTTTTAACTCCTATAATTTGATGGCCTACGAGAAAAACATGATTAGATCCACCATGTTGCATGTTCAAAACATACAAAACACATATTATGGCAAGGAAATGAAACAAAAACGTTAAAAAATGTTTAAAAATAACAAAATGAATAGAAATATGATTTAGAAAAATAATCAAATAACAATGTCTCTTATCTTAAATAAGATCTACTAGAATGATGCGTCTATTCCTTGCTGAATAAGTCTTCTATTTAAAATCATATATATCATTAAGTTTCCTAGTTAACTTAATACTATATGAAAGACTTCTTAAAATCATAATCATAAATTGATGATTAAACACAATCCCGTTTTCACACCTCCATTTCGGGGAGTCAGGAACGTTATCATGACAATTTTTGTAAAATAAAAAGATCTCATAACTTGGCCATCAATTTATAACATTAAATCGATGATAGCAAGTAAAACATCATATTTTAGCTTTATTTCCCAGCATCTTGTATTCTGAGTACATTGAAGATTGGATTCATATAATTTTATCTAGTTACAAAACATACTTTAATGTTGAAGGAGAACTCATATATCCACTTTCTTGTATTACCATAAAGAATATATATTATCATCTTATTAATCACCTAAAAGCTCTATTTGCTTTAATTTCGACCTAATATCCTAAAAAATAGTATAATTTTTGTCGGTAGAGTTTGAAGAGATTATGACAAAAAAACACTTATAAATGGTTGTTTCTTTTAAGGGACAATTAACATCAAATAAATCTAGTTTTAGACGCTAGTTTTCATTATATATCATTTTAAAAAATAAGTCTTGAAAAATGACATATTTTATAAGATAGGAAAAAGAATTTTATGGAGGGTTGAATTTAGAAAAGTTTGAGCTTATGTGTAAAATTAGCTTTGTTTAACATTAAAAAGCACAGAAATTGGGGTGTGTGTGTATTGGTAGTCATGCAATTGATGAAATTTTAATGGGTTACAAGTTCACAAATATATGCCTAAATGTTAAGCTATATCAATAAAATAATGAAAGAATATTTTTAAAGATTGATATGTAAATGGGTAGGACTAGATCTATATTCAACCAGAAAATAAATGGATGACAGTATTTAAGATGAATAAGGGATTGTAACATTTGATTTCTCCAAAGCACCAAATACCTTTTACAAGGATAATGAATAAGTTTTTATGTTCTTTTATTTATTAATTTGTGATTGTGTAAACTACCTAGGTTAGCTATCAAAAGTGTTGAAAGCATTGTCAGATAATAAGTTATGTATGAATTACAAAAAGATTGGTCTTATAACTAATCTATTATTTTAAGCTTTTTTTTAATGCATGGGGAGATAAAGGCAACACATTGTTAGGAAAAAGGCATTTTTCATAATTTGTCTACCTTCTTTAGATTACTGATAAATTTTTGATCTAGTTACACCTATTACAAAGCATATCAATAAGGAAAAAATCTAGTAGAATGAGAAATAAGGAAGACCTTTTTGGAACATACAAGCTTTTAGTATTTTGTTTGGAAAAAGAATAGGAGTCTTGATCAAGCACAAGTAGTTCAGACAGGCGATGAGAAACAAGGCAAACCAATACTAAATACAAGCATACAGGGGATGGCACACAAGTGATATGGTATAGTTTTTTGGAGCAAGGAGCGAGCGATTTCCAGTATAGACATGTTAGTCAGGAAGATCAATGACAATACCTGCATTGTCAGCTTGCCAAGCAATATGGGTATCTCTCAGAACTTCAATGTCTTATACCAGTATAGATTTCTACCAGTATCCAAAAGATGAGAACTGTATCCGGTTTCCAGTTTAGAATCAAGATCGATCCCTTTGCAAGTAAATGATATCGACATAGACTGTCAAGCAGATGTGTTGACACACCATGTTCGTAGAAAGAAACCAAAGAAGCTAGCATAGGAGGGGTAGACTTGCAGTAGCTTCAAAACACCAAGTTATTTTGGGGAAGACAACCCTACCCCCCTTGAAAGCTCATCAACAAGTTTAAAACTTTTAATGTTACTGTGAAAAGCAATAACATGCTTAAACAAACAAAATGCCTTCATTGATTGTTCATTGACATCAGGGTACAGTGAAAAAAAGGTTTGCTCGAGTAACAAGCAAGCTGGAGAAACTACAGCGCTGAACGCTTTGTGTCACGACAACCGCTAGACTGAACAATCTATCTCCATGGCTTGGGAAAAAAAAAAGGACCCGGGCCACAAGTTTGCTTTTTTATTGATATTAATGGTAGGAGAGAGAAAGACTATACATATAAACAATTGTTTCGTAGCCGAATATGAAAGCGATGTAAGAGCAAAATTGTCTCTATAGAAAGGAGAGATCACATAATAGACAACAAGTGAATCAGAATAATCCCCACATCAGCAGACCTGTTATATTTTGATCCCATTATAAATGCTCTTTTCCATTAATATAATGCTGCCATCACTCACCATTGTATCTTGGATTTTTCACCAAATTCTCTTGTATTCTCCTTTTCCAAACAAACTTCAACTCAAGCTACTTGTCTAGTGAGATTATGAACGAAACCAGGCTACCAGTCTGAAGGTGTTAACATAAGCAATTTAGCAAGTCCAATGACAGACGAGAACAGAGTACATAATTTCTGTAAACCGCCCCCCTAAAAAAGAAAGATAAGTGGCAGAAGACGCTAGAGATTTTGTGCGAATTACGCATAGATGACAATATCTGATGCCATTTGCATGTACATAAACACCCAGATCCTTTCTTCTATTTAGTGGCAGAGAAGATCGACGCGAGTAGCAATCCTGTACTAGTCGATGAAGCTCTATGTAAGAGGATTTTGAAAGAGGGTGTTGAATAATTAACCAAAAACTTTCAAGTTGATGGGATCTTCGATATCTCTACCAATAACTTGTGCAAGGCTTGTGGCTTTGAGAAAAAAGGCGAGTGATCAGCACCTTTTAAGTGAAATACTTTTTCAGGGGGGCTTGAGTTTATCATGCTTTCTTGTAATGTGATAGGTACGGCATTATCTTCAGGAGTCTGTATATAAAACCTCCTCACTGTTCCATACTTCAATTCAGAAAGACTAAGCTTCTCCAAGACCGGTGCAAAGGGAATTGGTCTAATTGAAACGGATGCCAAAGCTACATCCTGAACCAGGAGGCACAAAACAGAAACAGCAGCAGTGAGCAAAAGAAAAGTGATTCAACATTTGCACATGCATATTCAGTGTAAGAATTTGAAGAGAACTAAACCAGTGTTTCTCAAAGTTAAATTTTATACTAAGCCACACTCTTTCCAATGAGACATTCTAAGATCTCCAAAGAGCAGTATGCTCAACACAAAAATGCTAGCCATGGCCCAGATAAAAGCATAGTAAACATTTTTTTTTTTCATCAATGGGGTGTCCTACAACGTTTGATTGCCATAACAAAAGGGCCAAAATGGGCATTGCAATTGAAGTAGAGGGCTTGCAATCCACCTTTATTAGTGCAAATGATGTTTGAGCTCCATTAGATCCAAGAAGGTTCACATAGAGATATCATAACCATGAAGTGCCAATTGAAGACCCAACAAGATGGTAAAGATGATAATAGTATTTGATACTAGAAACTTCAAGGCAATTTCTTTCATTGTGATGTGCGACCTTTGCATTCCCAGATGAGAAAATGTGTAGAAAGTCAGAAGTAGAAAGTCTAATAAACCAAGGCTAAGTTAATCTCAAATCCAAGTTTAGAAAGAAACAAAGTGATTCTAACAAGAATTCCGTACTCAATCTCATAGATAGATATAGAATTAAGTGGTGGAGTGTAGCCATTAATTTAATAGGTTACAAGTGCAAACATACCTTGCCAGGACTTTGATTGAACAACAAATCTCTCAATAATGATTTGTTCAGATTAATGGCAGTTGGAGGATGATTATTCCCATTTGCATAAACAAATAACTGTGCCTGTTGCATTAAATCACTCGAACCTGCCTGGAATAATTTTCTAAATTAGTAAGAAGGAATATGTAACAAAATCCATCAATAACATGAATAATACATTTCTACAAAACCGAGATTGGCAGAGTTACACCTAGTAAAATGCCTTCAGGAATTCACTGACAAACTAAGCTATATCACTAACATCTCAAACTTGCACAACACTCTGTCCAAAGCTTAATGGGAAAGAAAAGTTTTATAATGCCGGAACAGAGGTAATTGTCAAGCCAATACATACAACTTATTCCAAGATGGAGTTGCTAGGGATAAAATAACGGGCTCCCTACCTTCTGGGAGAACATATCAAGAGTACTTTGTCCATTAGTCAACATTGCTGCAGCAACAAATATAGCCTTTGAAACCTTATGAGGAAACAACTCCATTGCATATGATATACACGCACCACCAAAGTCATGGCCCACCAATATTGTCTGCACAATTCAAATATTATATCTCATGAAAAACTGTTCTGTTAGCGTATGTGTAGTTCAAACACAACAAGCAAATAGCTTAAAACTAAAACCTGAAGGCTTGAGGTCAAAAGGAGCATTTACTTGTACAAGCTAAAAAGCAACAAGAAGTCCGGAGCAATCTTTGCCTTCTCTTTTGAAGAATAAAAGTGTATCCTGAGTTGATGGACACTTTTCATTTTTTAAATAATAAATGAACTTATGTGGCTTGGTATTCCAAATGAAATCACAAATACCAATAATTGGTATGTTTTCTTTAATGTTAATTCAATAGCAGTAAAAGCTGCTAGAAAATCATGACACCCGACACCTGAAACTACGACATGCGGCACCTACGGTTCCTGAATAAAGCAAAACTCCTTACAGATCTCTGAGGTAGAAACACACTTTAAGCAACGAAAGGTCACATTTCAAAGGCAAGTGAAGAATGCCCCTAGCTTATAAAACATCATTTCCGAGTCTGAAGAAAACAGCTAAAGCACATGATATTGTTGATCAAGTTTATATTTTTCAGTAGCCTGGAAGTGTGCTTTTCTCAATCTCAACTGCAGCACAAAGAGCAGCACACAATAAATTAAAGAGATGAGTGACAGAGAACCAGAAAGAACCTTATCCCCATCAGCCAGCTTGTCAAGAAAATCAATAAGTGGCTTCACATATTGAGAAAGACTAATGATGCTATTTGTATCAGAAGAATGAATGCCAGAGCCAGTTAAGTCCACAGCAGTAACTTTGAAACCACCCTCTTCTAGAAGTGCTATAGTTTTATACCAACACCAGGCACCAAAGCCACCTCCATGGACAAGGACAAAGTGGTTGGTCTCAAGATCATCAAGCTTAATATCCTGTTCGAATGAGAAAATGTTAGGAAAAGAATTAAATACTGAGCGATTTAAAGCGGATGGAGAAAACAATCTATCTTCCAACTCCATATATACTTTCGCCACTATTTATTAGATCACATTGTTTTATATTAGTTTCTAGTGGGAACATAATAAATTAAGACAATTTTGGATCTTTCTCATAGTTTTACCATATAGTACCTATACTCATTCAACAATGCTTTAGTGAATATAAGAGTAATACTAGCTGTTCCAACAGAAAAGACAAGAAATGCATCTAACTAATAACTTGCGTTAATACAGAAAAGGAAAGGGTTTATCTGCAAACTTAAGATTAATTCATATCAACTAATCCGTATCAATCAGGACAAGCTTAAAAACCATCATTGAATGGGGCCAATAATTTAATATGAGATAAAAACTTCAGAATCCATCCCAAGTAATAACAGTAATGGAAAAGGTAATTTGCAATAAGTGAATAACTCATCCAGCTACCACTCAGTTGACATAATTCGTTAACAGTCATCATGAAAATGGATTATCAAATGTACTGTGCGTCTCAAATTACAGAAGGAAATGAGAACAGTGTGAGATGATCAGCAATAAATGAAAAATGAAAATAGAAATCTACTCTCTTATAAATCTCCTTCAATTGCTTCAATGATGTACATTTAAAGATTTCATGGCATTTACAAGCACTGCCAAAAAACAGGGCAGCAATGGCTTGAGCTTTGGCATCTAGAACATATATTGCTTAATAATTACTCAACTTTATCAATTCATTTCCCCAAAAACTCTGATATCAATGAAATAAATCTGTCACCAAGAGAACCGAATCCCATTAACAATACATTTTTTCTTCTTGATTGTTTATACGTAACTAAAGAGCAAGAAAGAAATGTTACCAAATGAAAAAATTAATAAATTTACGACCTTCATCATTCCCATAACAAAAGCCAAATACTTAAAACACAACTAACCACACAGTTAATCAACTTATAAGCCAATTTAGCCTAAAAAACATGACCTTTTCGTACCAAAGATGTAAGACATTACAACATGAAATTAAAACATGATTAGCAACTTAAAACTCAACACACCACACATGAAAAAAATCATTGAGCAAAATACAAGTCGTATATATCATAAAAAAAAAAAAAAAAAAAAAAAACATAGCTCCCCACAATCCAGAACTCCCATAAAACACAAGATTCTCCATTCCCATAATTGACAGAGTAATCCAACAAAAACTACAGAATTCACTAAAGCCAATAAAACTTCAATAACACAAACCTGGTTAACAAGCTGATGGGGCTGCAATAACGGGTCAGTAAGTGACCGGGCTCGAGAACTAGAGCTCCGAGGCAACTGGGTCTTCTTTGACCCAGAACCGTTCGGGTATCTTAAAGAAACGGAGCGATCAAAAGGAAATAACCCGGAAGCGGAACCGTTTTGTTGCTGGTGCTGCCTAAACATAATTGCTGCAGCTAAAGCCTGTTCGCGAATCAATTCATCATGGTTGTCTTTACGGGTTGATCGGATCCGGGTCCATGTGTTGCTTGAATTAGGTGCGGTTTGCGGGTTACCCTGTAAACGTTTTGTGGGTTTCTTGGTTTTTGCTGGAGTTTTGGGAGAGACACAAGTGCATAGGTTGCCCATTACACGTTCATGTAGTTAAAGAAAGCAAAGAAATAGAAAGGAAAAAGAAAAGAAAAGAAAGAAACTTGTCAGTTATGTGAATGAAAAGAAGTTTCTGCGTGGCTTTAATGCTTAGGCAGAGAGAGTGTGTTGTAATCGCGGCGGGCCGGGGGGCGGCGGTGGAAAATGGTAGAGTTTTAGGGGAGGTTTTCAAGAGTGCGTGAAGTTGGTGACATAGTTGTATTCATGTCAGCTTTACGTGGTCGTAAGTTTTTCTGTGCATCTGTCTGTATCCATGTTTCTACGTGTGTGTGTGTAATAGTATTGTAATTTTTATTTTAACAATAAGATTTTTTTTTCTTTTTCAGTTTCAAAAATATTTTTGAAAAAATTTAAAAATATATATAATTTATAATTTTAAATTAAAATTTATTTTTTTGGATTTTTTATCATTTTCATATATTGATATCTAAATTTATTTTTTAAAAATAAAAAAAAATATTATTTTAATATATTTCTATATGAAAAACACATTTAAAAATACTTTCAACTATATTATCTAGCAATCATTATATATATAAAAAAGAAACTCACTATATATTGTACAGACCTAATTTGTTAAGAATTAGAACATGGTATGTTTTTTATACACACACTTGCTTGATTTGTTGTTGTTGGTTTGTAATTGTAAAAGCTATAATTTTCTAATAAATCGCTTGTCTTATTAAATCAATCTAAATTTGTTTTTAGAAAACATTAATAATTAAGAAAATAATATAAAAAACCAATTATGTTAGACTTTACATAATATTTACACCGTATAATATTTTACCACATGAGAAAAACTTTTTTCTAAAATTAATGTTAAATATTAAACTTAAACTTCCTTTTACATATGAGGAAGCTTTATCTCTCAAAAAATATATTTTATGAATCCAGATAAGTAAGTAAAACTTATATTATCTTAAGTTCTTATAAGGAGTGTATGTTATGATTCAAACTCAAAACCTAATATGTTGATCGCAAGTTTTTTATCATCATATCATGCACCACGATTATTAAACTTTTTAGTAGCTTGTTTTGAGATATTTGAAAAACAACATGAAAATATTTTTTATTTTAAATTATTTTTTTTAATGTATTCAAATAATTAAAATTTAATGGTATCAAAAATAATTTTAGAATGGATCATGACCCCTTTCCTTAATGCAAAATCTGGTGTGGTAATGGCGATATCTTCGAAGGCTACCCTAATTGCATGCATGATGGAGCCCTTTCGGGGCTACATTTTATTAGCCTACCACGAGGAATTTGATGAGCAGGTAGCTGCCTAAAAGGCTATCATGGAGCACTCTAATTTCAACTGATTGTTCTTCCTCCTCCACTTTTCCTTTTCTTTTGTGTGTTTGGATCTTTAAATTTTAATATTATATCCTTAGTTAGATGTTCCTTAGCCATTTCGTGCATATTCGAGTTTGGTTAAGATTATTTTTAAAAATATTTAAAAAAAATATATATTAAAAATATATTTTTTTATTTTTAAAAAATTAATTTTGATATCTATAAATCTAAAAACATTAAAAAAATTAGTTTAAAGTAAAAATAAAAAAAATATTTTTTAAAAGTATTTTTAAAACATAATATTAAATAAATCTGAAACTTTGTAAGGTGCGGCTTTGGAATAGCCTTCATGTATATTTTGCCACATAAAGTTAAATAATAATAAATAAATGATAATAGTTTAATTGTTTATATGTTCTATGTAAAATATCTTCTTCCTCATCTAATAAAAGCTTTTAAAATTAATAAGTTTCGTATAATTTATCTTGATAAAATTCAGACTTACCAATATGAGCTCTATCATAATAAACACCAACAATTAAATTTATATTTTTTAAACCATATATTCTGATAAAAAAAAAAAGTATTCTTTCATATTTGATAACCATCGATTTAAATTCCCTCTTAAAAATATTTTCATCAATTTTTTAATCAAAACTAGGAATGCATCTACAAAAAAGGTTAGTGCAAATTAATTTCCTAATGCATTGCATTTTATATACACTACTCTCTCTATATATAAACATGATACCTAGTTAAGTTCCCAAACATATCTCTCTTCTCATCATAATCCTTCCCTAGCAATTAATTTAGTGGCTCGGTTATGTTGAATGCCTTTAACTGATCTAATGCCAATTATAGAGTTTTTTACACCCTCGGTTATCATTGTGTTTTAAAATTATTTTTTATTTTTTATTTTAAATTAATTTTTTTTAGTAATTTTAGATCATTTTGTATACTGATATTAAAAAATAATTTTTTTAAAATTAAAAATAATTTTTGAATAAAAAACACTTTTAAAAACAACTCATCCTCGACATTTTGAACCCTAACAATGTCACAAGATGAAATGATATTGGCAATGTCTTCGGACAACTAACATGCTTTGACATCTAACCTAATTAATTAATTGTGGTTGTGATCATTATTTAGGTTGTCAATTTTATAGGTTAACATATGTTAATACAATGTGTCATTATCTTTTCATTTTGCTCTTTCTATTTGTTTTATTTAATTGTTTAAAGTCCATTGTTTCACATTTAAGATAGGGTTAGATTAGGATTAAAATGACAACAACATGGTTTTTCTAAAAAAAAAAAAAAAGTATTACCATTTAAATAGAGCAACTAGTTCGCTATTGGGTTATTTGGTTGAACAAGCTAGATAAATATTTTTATATTTATTAATGCATATGGTCATCAATTAATTTAATGCGATATAGTAGTCAACGCTTTCATTTTAAATATTTTATTGGATGCATAAAAAATAATGATGCTTCTAGTTTTAATACATAGTTGTAGCTATATATATAGAGAGAGAGAGAGAATTTGATGCCACCATTGGATTTATTAAGACATCTGGCTTCCTTATGTCGTTCTATGTTTGTGTTACAAATTTAATTGTATTGTATTTCAGAAATATTTAAAAAAATAAAAAAAATATTTTTATTTTTATATTTAATTAAAATTTTATGATTTTATATTAAAAATAATTTTTTTAAAAAAATATAAATATATTATTTTAATATATTTATAATAAAAATTAAAATATAGATGTTAAAGTAAAAAAAATGGTAGAAAATGACACACGACTTGGCATTTTCAGTGATCATGATCTGTATCGAACATAAAAGCTTTTGGTGAATAGTATATTTCGTCCTTACAGATCTGTGGTCCAAATCTTTAATCGCTGCAGGAATCGACCGTTGGTTTTCTGGTCAGGTGGACCGGACCAAAAGAAAGTTTAAAGGCAGCATGGAGCCTGAAGAGGGAGGGGCATCTTTTCTTTTTAAGCTGTAGGCTTCTCTGCATGCTATTCTAAAATTATATGCACATGATGAAACCATCTTGGAAGCACAAATCCCCATGAATTTCCTGTGTGTGAGAGAGAATCGTTCGTGTATTCCATCTTTAAAGATGATTGACTTCCCTCCCTCCACCTATTTCTTTTTTTATTAATGTGTATGTGCAAATTAATATATATATTCATCACATCTAATTTTACAGATTTTAAAGATAATAATAATATAAATTTTAATTAATGTGTCTCTCTCTCTGTATATATATATATCATGTCATGAGTTAAATTGTGAAAATGCTACATATATATATATATATATATCATGTCATGAGTTAAATTGTGAAAATGCTACATCGAGAGATTAAAGTTTAGATGCCAAGAAGGGAGATAGTCGTGTTGGATCATTATTCCAACGTTCAGTTTATATGAGAATAATTATGTATTTGTGGACTGTTAAATAAAACGAAACCTAATTAAAAATTATCTACAGGTATTTATAGGCAATAGGATTTTTACTAGGATGTGGACATTTAATATGTAGAGATTAAATTATTATTCTTATTTTAGTGATGAACCAAAATAGAAATATTAAAAGATAGGAATGTCAAAAGGTACTTGGTTACCGATATATATATATATATATATATATATATATATATATATATATATATATATATATATATAATCATGGAATCATGGTCCCATATCACACATGCTACTTCATTCTCATTTTTGGCATCTTAATATTAAAGAGAAAATAAGGTTTAAGTAGAGAGAATCAAAAGACTCTCAAAGGAGAATATATTAATCTGGAAAGTCATCCGTATGATTCTAGAGAGCGACTTTTATATATGGATTCAAGTATATTTTTGCTTTATCATTTATGCGTTCTTGATAATTCGACATAACTATTTCAGTATATTATGAAATTATAGTCCTACCAGGTAAAACTATTTGCAAGTAAAATTAATGTGATATTCATAGCTTTGCCATTTTTTCGTAGGCTAGAGAGCACCTTATCCTATCATTCACGAATGAACTTCACTTTACATATACAACAAATAGATGAAATCTTTTCACTCGCCTCTTCTTTCGAGTGAAAAAGATCACAAAACAAGAGAGTGAAAACACAGACTGCCTTGATTATTTTAACTTCCATTGGTAGTTGGATATCGAGTTCTGATATAGTTGCAGGCCATAAATGGTCCCTGGCAAGTCTTTAGAAGATCCCATAAAAGCTGCTTGACTGATGAGTTTCAATATTTGTTCTTCAAGCAAGGCATGGGGGAAAGTATTTGTCATGCATCTACAGTTTCAGCTTCAAATGCCCAATCATATCCCAAGTTACAGAAGCAGAACTTTGCAAGCGGAAGTAACTGGTTCGTTTTCACTCATCAGAGCTTTGATCATTTACTTGGCCATGCCCGTTGTCCAGGAAGTACAAAATTGTACCAAGAAATCTCTTTTTTTCGACCAAAAGTGCTACGAGGCCATCATGGTTAAGAAATTGTTTCTTTTAAAGTTAAATCGGTTAAGTGAGGTACTAAAATATGATTTATATTGTTTTTTAATATATTCCCTCAGGTAAAAGTTTTTTGAGTTTTAAACTTGTACAGATTCACATTATCTTGTGCTTGATTTTTATAAAATAAAATGGGATAGTGAAATTCAAACTCGTAACCTCAGGGTCAACAAAGCTCGGATAACACATTAAAAAACTATATCACCTAAAAATTTAAGCTGTTAGGTGAAGTCCTATAATATGATTTATATTATTCTCTAACAATCATAAACATGATATTTGATTTTTCAATAAATATCTTACATAAAACTTAAACAATTAAATGAATTCAGAGAAAATTTCTAAGAAAGATAAAAAGAATGATGTTCTTTAGTCTAATATTGAATAGCAAGTCGGTTTTTCAAGCCCTACTAGCTATCTTAGGATATGATTTATATTATTCTTTAATATATATTTTCAAGTAAAAACCTAATTTGAACAAACTCATATTATCTTATGCTTATTTTTTTTTACCAAATAGAATGAGTTTAATAAGAATTAAACTTGTAATCGCTAGATCATCAAAACTCTAATATCATGTCAAGAAATCATCTAACCTAAAAATTAAAATTTTTAAATAAAATCTTGGGATATAGTTTATATTATTTTCTAACATATTTAACCAAATGTGTCTTAAAAAAATAGTTGCTAAATAAAACTTCCAAGGTTCTGGGAAAAAAGAGAACGTTCCATAGAAACACAACTGTTTGTTCCATAAGATCAATGGTCCATTAAAGGTTGGACCGCAAGGCATCAAGAAATCATGATAATTTGTCATGGTTCCCATGAATTTTACAGGCCAAGGTAATAGCTATAAAGCTCGAGGCTAGTGGGATCTGAGTTTTGTGCCAAGATCAGTGCATAAAAGTTCTTTTGCCTTGCAGGTATTGATTGTGGGCATGGCATGTAGCCGAGTCTCAAATCCAGCCCGGTGGGCTATACAGGAAAACCCAAAACCAAGTCTTGAGGCTAAGAGTTTGCAGCTCTGACTAGGAGGTATATTTACACTCAGATTTCAATGTTTAATATAAAAATAATTCTGAAATCATAGATGTATTTTTCAGTATCATAAAACATTATAGGTTTTTTTTTTTTATGGAAAATTGGAAATATGATATTTGTGTTAAATATAATGAATTTAAAAATATATTAATTCATAAAGTGTAATAAGAGTTATTAATGCTATTTAAAAGTTAAAAGCAAAACTTGATCTTCCTTGTAAGAGAATATACATACATACATACATACATACATACATACATATATATATATATGTATATATATAGGAAATGATCTAATTATCTTTTTTTATTGTTGTATTTGTTTCACATATTTTATTGGATATTGAATACAATTATAATAAATACTCAAACAATTCAACGATTTGAAATGAGAGAAAAATATATCTCTTTAATAAAATTATATTTTCCTATTAATGTGCTCGAACTCGTAATTGTTAAGTTAACAAGATTCTAAAACCATGTTAAGGAATCATTTCACCTAAAAGGTTAAATTTTTAGGTGAAGTCCTAAAATATAATTTATATTATTCTCTCATATATATATATATATATATATATATATATATATATATATATATATATATATATATTCTTTTAGCTTGCATTATTTTTCATTTTCTAGCTTAAACGTCCTGTGTAAACACTTTTGATGTGGGAGGGAATTAACATGAAGCTATGTTTTGGAATATGAAATGGCTTTCGGGTCAACTTAAATCAACCCACTCTGTTCCCCATTTTCCTGGTCTAATCCCAAGAACTTCTGACCGAAATTGCTCGTCGATGGTGAGCTTCCAAAGCTTGGCATGGGACACAAAATCACCACTTTTCTTACCAAAACAATCACCCCTTTCATAATCTATAACTTAAAAATCATATCTTACAAATTTGATAGATGAGTGAATGACTATCAAAAGTCATGAGATTGCTCAGAAGTCATGTCCGACAACGAAATGTGGTGACATGAAATATAAGAAAAGAATACAAAAGACATATAATTGTGTTTAACTAAATTGACATGACAAGAGAAGCTGCCCATATGAATCAGCCTCACCTAATTGATTTTGAAATGTTGTTGACTAAACCCTAAGATATGATCTCCAAGGACGATGCTGCAGTAAAAAAACTGCATCGGCAATGTTCATAACTCCAATTTGATAGGACAACCTCAAATACATTTACCACAGGCTGTGATTTTAACATGTTTCTATCAAAATATTTTGTATCAAATAAAAAATAAGATAAAATAATATTGTTTTTATCTTGATTTAAATTTTAGTTTATTCTTGATTTTTCAGTCAAATATCGGTCTAAACGTTTTGGTTTCATTTTGCCCATTTTATTTCGGCCGAATATTATTTTTTAAAATAATAAATAATTTTACAATATCAATCGTATCTTTTAATCCGATTATTAGATTACAATGAAATTTTACGAGGAGTTTCTTGATATATTTATATATATTATGTTAAAGTTTTAAAACAATCAAATAATATAATGACTTTATGAGATTGATGATGTCATTATCGTAATATTATATATGTTCATAATTTTATTCAGAAAAATTATTTTATTGTGTTTTTTAAAATTAAATTATATACTTCTAAATAATTTTATTTTTAAATTAATATATTTAATTATACACACACACACCCACATATAAACAATGCAACCCAAAAATAGCAAGCATAATGCTAAACACATGCCACTAATAAATTACCTTTCAAGATTGTGTATTTGTAATGTCTTAGGCATGTACTTGATATCATACCAATTTAGAAAGGTGTTTTATATACTACTACTATAGAGAATATGGTTATAGGTGCATAACGTACGATAAATATTATTGAAGTATAAACACAATAGTGTGAAACCTGCACAATGGTGTGAAACTTATCTCTCCACCATTGTTGAAAATGATAATGGTTGGTATTTCTTGATGGCTAACTATTAACTAATGAAGAAGATTGTCTTCCTACACTTGCTATAAATAGAGGGAATTCTTAGAGCTTGAGAGACAGAACAAAACACAAGTGAATGTGTTGTGTTGAGAGAGCTAGAGCGAGTTGAGTTTTTACTCCTCCTTGTATTTGTATTATTGTTTGTTTAATATATACCAATAACTTCATGGAGTAGGCAAGTTGCTGAACCATGTATATATTGTATGTTACACAACTGCCATCACTAACAAATATAAAGTACGAAAAATATGTGAGGCAAAAATTGCTAAAAACCAATGATAGATATAAAAAGATTGATGGTAAATATCATCACACTAAAGTATTTGAAGAGATAAGAAGATGTTGTTTATACGATGTTAATAAAAAAAATATGATTTATATAAAATCATGTGAAAGATTGATAAATTTACTAGAGACTATGAGTTTCTCTAATACTTTCAATGCCTTTTATATTTATTATGATTAACTATTACATCCAAAAGTTGAGCAAGTAAAGATTTTCATATGCAATTATAAGCCTATATAAACAAGACAAAATTCATAAAGAGTTTAGTTGTGTTAAGACTTCATCTTGATAATAAATCATGATCAATCATAATTTAGAATCGATCAACCATGATTAAACATCAACTAGAAATGACTTCAATCAATCAACTATGATTATTTATTTGAATTTTATTTCATGTTCCTAGTTATATTAGAATTTCCTACTTAATTTAGGATTAATAAATATCATTTACTTTAGAAATTTCTTTAGAACTTAGAGTTCTGAATTTCTCCATAAATCTTGCGATGTAATCTTATTCTATTTTTTAAAACTGTTTATTACTATAACTTTTAGAGTTTGAAAAATCCTATTACCATCCACTACGTGAATTAAGCATGAAGATAAAAAGTGCAAGTAAGATTATAACCTAAAGTTAATTTATTTTTTTGGAGAAGACTTGTCTTAAATTTGAATATTAATATATTGTTCTCTGTAAAAGTTAAAATGCAAATTTAATTTTGACTTATAATTGTTTTTTAAAATACTTTTAATTTTAAAAAATATTAAATTGATGTTTTTTTTTGTGTGTGTTTTATGCTAATCTTGATACGTTAGTATTAAAAAAATATAAAAAAAATATGAAAATAAATCAATATGTTTTTATATTAAAAAACTATTTTAAGCTATAATTTTAAACATTCCGAGATGAATAAACCAAAAAAAAGCAGAAGGAAGCAATCAAAGATGAGAATTATGTTATGTTTAAGGATATAGTTAATATTGTTTTTAGAAATATTTTTTATTAAGAATATATCAAAATAATATTTTAATATTTTTTAAAAAATTATCATCATCGATATCAGCATATAAAAAAAATCTTAAAACACAAAATTATTCAAAAACATTTTAACTTGATTTCCAATTACCATCTTCAATTTTATAGAAGGTTTATATAGTCATGATTACTTTTGAAATAATATTTTTTTATTAATATATATAAAAAAAGTATTTTAAAAAATACGTTTTAAAAAACAAACATGTTTTAACCTGTAAAAGTTGGGAATTATGGACACTAGCTCCGACTAGTTTCTCCTTTTCCAAAGTGGGATGTTGTCAAAATCTCTGACAAGCCCAGCAGTGCTAATGAATGCAACATTGCACAGCTCAAACCTTAGCCAGTTTCTGATCTGAGACTTTTGTATGGCTCGCTAGCCTGCTCTGCTCCTCGTCATCTTTCTCTTGTCCACAGAGATTTGGTATTGACTCTTCACAGAAACAGGAACCGACGCCCATTCCTCTTGCGAAACAAAATAGCAATCATTTCTGAACAAGAAACAATACAAAAAAGTACATTCCGTCACGTTTGATTCTCTGTAATGGGATGGTGTTTCAGAGCTGTGTATGATGACTTCTGAGACATTATTAGAGAGACAAGATTCGTTGAATCCACTCCGAGCTCTCTTGTAAAAGCTCTGTTCCGATTTCTCGTCCTTCTACAAAGGCTTGGAGGTGTCGAAGAAATACTCTAGCTGGTGTTCAATTTGATTAAAAAGAGTTCATTTTTAATTTTTCTTCATTCAATCTCTTCCTCGATCATAAGTTTGTTAACCTCAAGTTCCTGTTCAAGATTTGTTTATTTTTTTCTTAGCCCTTTCTGATCTTAATTTGGAACAAAGGAACACGAGTTTTGATGTTGAGTTACAGCTATAATTGCAAGACATCATATTATGATTTTCTATATCAGTTTAGATGACTTGTCAATTGGATCTTACAAGCCTCTAATTATATTTTTTATTTTTTCATAATTCAAGTTATGAATTTAACAAATTAATTCGAGTTCATCTTAATCGATCAAATATATTTCATCTTAATATTTAAATAGAAAAGTACTTTGAATATTTTTTTAATCAAATTATTATGTTTTTAAGAGTGGTGTGAATTGCTATCGGACATCTTGAGTTGACCGAGTCCAATCAAATCAAAATCTATATGGTTTAAATTTGTTTCCATTGTAAAACATATTAAAGTTTAAAAAACCTATTGGACCCACTCGTTACTTTGCATGTATGTTTAGGCCATGTTCCGAACATTTAAAGAAAAAACAAAACAATATGTTGAGGTCCACTCGAGAATCAAATAATTAGGGTTTTGTCATTTCGATTTTGGCATAATCTATATTTGATACCTTTGCCAGTTGCCAACACAGCGATCCCAATTAATTTGCTGTCTATAATTAGAAATATCTTCATATAGAGATCAATTAAGCCATCGATCCGGTAGTTAAAGATATCAAATTTGATCTCAAAGAAATCTAATTTTGGAGGTAATGAGAGGCTTTGCGTATGCAATTCACCAGCTGGAATCACCTTTTTCCTCATTGTTTAAGCCATCCTCTGTAATTAGTGATCACCATCCATGCATGTTCTTCCTTAAAGTAGCAATTTACAAGCTAATAATCTTTATTTTTTAATCAATATAGATATTTGCTGAGCTAATCACTGCGAGAATCAAATAATTAAGGTTTTGTCATTTTAATTTTGGTATAATCTGTTTTTGATAACTTAATGTTGAGAGGCAACAGGGTCTTGATCTGGCGGTGCAGAAGAGATTCTCCCTTCCTCTCATCCCAGGTTCGAGCTTTGCTAGACATGCTTGTCATCCCCGAGATATTTTACATGCTAATTAAGCTTGTAGGATATTCAGTGGGCTTAATGATTAATTGTGATGCACGCAAGCTGATCCAAAAATCCTGGTTATTGGAAAAAAAAAAGAATGTTGAGGACCCAGTAAGAGAAGGGATTAGTTACTTTACTCTGCATCCCGGGTTTAATATTTTTTATGAATGTTTGTCACCTTGTGATGTTTTATCTGTTTACTAGACCTACAGAGTGTTCAATGATTCCAATAATTAATTGTAGTGCATATAAGTTAGTCTGGATATCTCAATTATATATATATATATATATATATATATATATATATATATATATATATATATAAACATTGAAGACCCAGCACGGCGATCCCAATTAATTTGCTGTCAATAATTAAAAATATCTTCATATAGAGATCAATTAAGCCATCGATCCGGTAGTTGAAGCTATCAAATTTGATCTCAAAACGTTGGGTTCATGTTCTTCTCGACGTCTAATTGGGGGCTGCGATTGTTTAAGCCTCGGGACCACGGGCGATGCTTATGGGAAATAAAAAAATATGGTCACTACTGGTCATGTGCAATGCCATACGTGTAGTAGGTATAATTCTGATGAAGTGGTAATTCTATACTCTGCATGGTTGTTATTGACTTTTCATGGATTCTCAATCCAATCAAGAAATACGATATTACAAAATAGGATCACGATATTTTTAGCAGAAAAATTGTTTCTTAGGACGCATGGCATGAATTAAATTTAATTCTAGAGGCAATCAGAGGCTTTGCGCATGCAACTCACCAACTGGAATCATCTTTTTCTTCATTGTTTAAGCCATCCTCTGTAATCGTGTTCACCATCCATATCCATGCATGTTCTTCCTTAAATTAGCAATGGCATGAATTAAATTTAATTTTGGAGGCAACCAGAGGCTTTGCGTATGCAACTCACCAGCTGGAATCACCTTTTTCTTCATTGTTTAAGCCATCCTCTGTAATCATGTTCACCATCCATGCATGTTCTTTCTTAAATTAGCAATATACAAACTAATAATCTTTATCTAAGCCGTGTATATTAGTTTTGAAATTCACGACAATATAAATTTTCAATAATAATCATATTAGTAACTACAAAGTTGAAACCTAATACTAGAAGAAAAAAAAAAAACTCTTTAATTCGATCATCTACTACTAGATAATTGTTAATAACCTGTATTGGTTAGCCTGCAGCATGCAGTGATTATATAATTAATCAGTACGGCAAACCTAAGAAAGAATAAGTATTATAACTTCAAAAGTAGGAACCAATACAACTCTAAGCTTTAGATCTATAACATTTCAACTCTCTCTCTCTCTCTCTCTCTCGACATTAAAAAGAAAGGCGAACCTTTGGAATCTTGACTTTCCCAGCAATTAACAAAATAATTTTCAGCTATGGCGGGCATTGCTGAGCTAACTCTTCCATGTTTAATGGCCACACAATCTCTTGGGTCCTTTTTAGATGGAAGCCCTTAAATATGAACATAGGATAGGACCCTCTTGACTTAGCGGTAAATGTGGATTCAAGGTCTGATGAGAAAACATCAACACCACTCTTTCTTGCATATAGCTCGGTGATTTCCAAGTATTATCCATCCGAGCTTGCTGTGTCAGAAGAGAAAACTCCACCAAATAATTAATGGGTGGATAAGTAGGGGAATCATGTGCCAATCATGGACGACTAGTGGGGTTATGTTTCTTGGAACTTAGTCTAGGATGATTTGGGTGACCTAATTGGTCCCTGCCAGTGAGACTTAGCCATTTCTCATGTGATATCTTCACTTTATGCATGTGGTTTTGCACCCCTTTTCAATCCTTCCCTTTACACGATCACATCACTCCATCCATCGTATCTCCATGTGTTGGATAAATGAATGCTGGAATTTGCAGAAGTTTTCATTCATTGAGAATAAACGTGGTAGACCCATCTCATCAAATTAAGAGCTAATATGTCCGTTCATATTTGCTTGCTTTTGCTTAAAAGGAAAAGAGAAAAAAAAAAAAACTTGACTCTAAACAAAGACATGCAAAGAAGATGAATTTTAACAATCCAAAACCACACTAATAGATGAAATTACTTTCAAGATGAACTTGGGAAACTTTCCCAACTTTTCTTCATAAAACTAGTTTGGTTTCTTGCCCTACTAAGCATTATAAGAATTCTTTTTTTAATTTAAATTGAAAAGTACATAAACCACGTATCAACTCAATATTAAATTTATTTTTGACATTACAAAAATCCCATATAAAACCAACTAAAATAAGATATCAAACTCAATTTCAAGTCAATATAATATGAAAGGATTAAATTTGACAAAAAAAATACTTAATATAAATTTTGACAAAAAAACTATTATATCCCTATTACATCTATAGTTAAAAGAGCATAGTGTTTCACCATGTATTTTGCAAATTTAAATTACATGCAACCCATAATCAAAATGATTTTTTTTTTGTTTTCAGGGCAATTTGGTCATTTCAAAAATGGCTCAAGTATAATTGTTAAATTCATGAGAGTCATTATAGTAATTTTATATTTTAATGGTATAATAAAAGTATTTAGTTGCCTTTAAAATATTTTTTATTTAAGTATTCATAATGGTTATGTTGTTTGTATGATTCTGAATGCTAGATTTGATGACCTCACCTATATTTTTTAGTGTATAATTTATTTTTTCAGATATTTTTATTTTATTTTTATATATCTAGAGTTTTTAGTGTATAATAAATTTGACCAAAAAAAAGTATTATATCCCTATTATATCTATAGTTAAAGAGCCTTTTGTTTCACCATTTATTTTGCACATATAAATTACATGTCACCCTTAACCAAAATGAGTTGTTTTGAGGGTAGTTTGGTCATTTCAACATGGCTCAAGAAAAATTGCTAAATTCATGAGGGTCATTATAGTAATCCTATATTTAAACGGTATAGTAAAAATACTTAATTGCTCTTAAAATGTATTTTTATTTAATTATTCATGATGGTTAAGTTGTTTGTATCATCCTGATTGTTAGATTCGATGATCTCCCTTAGATTTGTTAGTGTATAATTTATTTTTTAGATATTTTTATCTTATTCTTATATGTCTAGAGTTTTTAGGGTTAGACAATTGTATTTTTTTTATGTTTTCATTGTATAATGTAAAGTGATTAATTTTGTTTTTATCTTCATTAAAATATATTAGCATCACTTCAATATCATTTTTTTAGATCACTGAAAATTAACTAGAAATCACGGATAGCCTACCTATCTTGCTAATAACTATACCTAGAGAAGGTACAAGAACACTTGTGGAATTGTATGTTCCTGATTTGAGAACACCATGCTCAATTGGTAGCCGAATGCTATTACTATATTTTCTATCATACGATATTTGTGCCTCGCCTAGGTTTTGAAAAATACTCTTATAGGCTTTCATATGCGTCATGAACATCAAAGAAATAAACATCACATTTTCATTGTTGGGAGAATGGGAGAATTGAATCGGTCCCTACGTGAATTATGATTATTTTTTAAAATGTTTTTTAAATTAATATATTAAAATGATGTAAAAATATTAAATGATAATTATTAAAGTGTGTTTCTATCACCACTAATTTGACTCTCATAATTACTCTCATGTATTGACCTATAAATTAGGGAGAAAGGAAAGGGGACGGGATGTCAATAATATCAATATTAACTTTGGTGTTAGGGTGCATGTATTTTGTTTATCGATGCATTTCAAAATATTTTTATTTATTTTTATATTTTTATATATTAATGTTAAAAATAATTTTTAAAACATAAAAAATATTATTTTAACATATTTCTAAATAATAAATATTTTTAAAAACGACTTCAAGTGTATTCTAAAACAAATCAATCACATACATGCATTGGGAAAGAATGGTTATCCCCACATGAACATCCAGTCAATGCTATTTTTAAAAACATTAAAATTCAATTTCTCTTAAAATATACACTAAAAAAATACTAAAAACAATATAAATACATTTAAAATACTTTTTTTTGTTTTTTTCTCCAAAAATACCTTAACAAGTGGGTTGAAAATACAATTCAAATAACATAAAATAAAATATCTATAGCGTCAACAAATTAAACGAATGCAAGAAATATAAGTTATGATCACAGTTGAGCAACTCATTCTTGTATATTCATCATCATCTTTCTATATATTTTGAATGTTTGATATATATATATATATATATATATATATATATATATATATATGCATGGTATTTGAAGAGAAAATATGGAAGAAATTACAATTAATTAAAGGATTCCTCGAGATCTTGAGTAGCTGGCGGAAGGGATTGGGTGCAGGGAGTGGTGGTGGGGTTTGAAAAACAGGCATTGATTAATAAAGTTAAGTAGCCACCACTCTCCCATGGGACAGCGAATTGGTACACAGATCACGTGACATGCTCCCCTTAGCTTTATTAGGATTCGTCAATCATGAATCTAAAGTAGTTAATGCTGAAAGCCAAGTGGCACGTGACATGCACTCTTTTTCCAAACATTACATTACAGAAGCACTTCAGTACTAAGGTTGTATTTGTTATGTTGTTACAACAAGGTTTTTTAAATTTTTATTTTCAATTAATTTTTTTTACATTTGTAAATCATTTTAATATGCTGATAAAAAATAATTTTTTAAAATAAAAAATATTTCAAAAAATAACATCAATTATTCTTTCAAAAAGTCCTGTAAGAAGAGTAGAGGTCTCAATCAACCTTATCTTATTACCATCTTAAAAACCAAAGATTTTGCTGAAAAAATAGGCTTTTCATGCAACAGGGAAGCCATGAATTCTCACAAGATTAATCCTATTTTCTCCAACAAGTTGGTGAGTTGGTTTCAGTGCTGGATTTTAATGGGGTGTTTGAGAATTTAAAAGGTGTTTTTGAAAAAAAAAAATATTTTTAATAAATTTTTTTAGTGTTTTTAGACCACAGATATAAAAAATAATTTTTAAATAATAAAAATATTTTTAAAAATAATTTTAATAACACGCCTAAACAAGCAGAGAGAGAGAGAGAGAGAAGGACACTAAATAAATCACAAAGTCTACCCGGCCATGTTGATATAGGACCCCACCAATCTGGCTTCCTTGGCTTGGATAGATGGGGTGTTAAGAAAAATAACCTCAAAGTTAACCCTATCAAAATCTAAGTCTAATTTAATTTATTTATTTATTGCAACAAAAAGTATATGTTATTTTGACCCCTTTTTTTGGTCTTTAAATTCAATAAAATCAATTAACTTCCATCGAGCTATAGATTAATCTATGCAACTTGAACCGAGACTCTTGGTTATATTAAACGACCAGCTGGGTTTAATGAATACAGAGAAAAGATCCGTTGGCTGTGGCTGGTCATGTGACGTCGTCCATGGAAATGCGTGCATGCCTGTAATGATGAATTTGATGAGCGTTGTAGGACAATGATTTCAAGAACAGAGAAGAAAGATAGAGATATGAGTTTGCATATATAGTACTCTGTAACAAGCATACATCATGGCTACTCATGGGACTTCTGTATGTTTTTTTGGTGTCAGAAACTCAAACACTACAGACATGAAAATAGCAGAAAACTGAATCTTAAACAGGAAATGGGATGTCTTGTAACAGGTTATAACACTTCAGAATGTCATAATTCTACTGCAAACTTGTTTAATTAACGAGTCAAGCTCGTAATTTTACACCAGCAATGATTTCAAGTAACTTAGAAATGAACTCGTGCAGTGGCGGCTGTTTCTTCTCTCCTTTTCTTATACAAAAATAAATAAATGACTGGACTTTTAGTATAGGCAGCTGATGCATGCATTAAGCATCGCACAGCTTCCCAGACAGTTGTACTGCAGTAGAATGATGAGATGAAGTTGGTTTATGCAGAATATATTAAATTAGAGGGAAGTCTAGATAAGTTTATGTTTGGAGCACTGATACAAATGCAGACGATTATCAGGAATTTGATTGAGTAATTTAGCAAATCCAAGAGTACTGATGATTATCAGCAACATGTCAGCAGGAAAACTCTATTAATTAGCTTTTAATTATTCTAAAAAACAAAATAGAAAACCAGAATTCAGACCTGAGGAGCCCATATTGTTTAATAAGGTTTAGGGTTCAGCAAATGCTTGGGGATTCTGGCTATACGGTACGGATTCATTCTAGTACTTGACAAAAAACATAGGATAAACGTAGGTTCAGGTGCTGCCCTCGTATATTTTCTACCATACTGGGGTCCTTTACATAGCTTGTGTGGTCTCAAATGGGGTTAGCCTCAATACCAATAAAAAAAGAAAAAAAGAAGAAAAACCTAGACAATTGATTAATAATTTCCGAGCACAGATTGGTAGAGATCAATAGGATCACATGCTCGGTCAGAAACAAGATAAACAAGCCACATGGTATTCACAACCCAACCACTTCATTGAAGAGGGTCGTGTAGAATGAACCCTATAAGAATATTTAGAATATTAAAATAAACCAAATCTACAGGCCATAAAAGAGGTTAACTGCAGATACAATGCATATACAGAAGGTATTGCAGAATCTCTAAATGGTAAAACGCCATAAATAACATCCATTTTTCAGAAAAGGTTATGCTGGAGCTTGGCATTCTGTGCGTGTGTTAACTTCGCCATGTATAATTGTGCCGTGAGATCATTTTACTGATATTTTTTACATTTATTTCATCAGGCCAAGGATCAATGATTAACCAAATGGTAACAAATTGGGCACTATTGATCACCAGTAATCCTTACTATTGTCTGGCGTAGATTATATTGGATATCAGTGTCTCTCTGTAATGTAGATATCAAGGAATGACAGGATTTTTGATTTGGATACCAGTTTTCGAATTCAAATTAGTATATATATTTTTTATAAAAATCTGGTACAATTAAAATTTTTCTCATTATCTAGATTTATAAAATGTAATTTCTGGGTGGTTTCTTGCATCCAAAAACAAAGAAATTGTTGACAGAAGGGGCTCAAGGGCATGCTGGCTGGCTTCCAGTGCATAAATCCACTTTGTTATATGCATGTTCCACTTCCTGACAGGCTCCAGACTAGAGGGCTCATGAATAGAAAGGTCCACCACCACCACATTATTTTGTCCACATGAGATGAAAGTGATAGAAACTGACCACAGCAGATCTACCCCACATTCACAACTATCCCACTCCACCTTTGTTTATTCATCTATCTATTACTAATAATACCATTAACATTTGTTTTTTAGGCTAAGAGTTAAGACTCTCTCTCTCTCTCTCTCTCTCTCTCTCGCTCATCATAACCCAGATTTGACCCACACATTCCACATCCTCTTACGTAAATGAGGTACTAAAGTCTAAAGGTTGGCAGTTGGCCCTGCATTTCTCATTCTCTCCAAGAAGATTTTCACATAAGCCTTTTTTTTGCTTATAAAAAAGCTTGCTTCCCTCCATACAAGTTCTAGCTTTCTAGCAAGCAGCCATTTCCCCCCCTGGTGTAGAGAGAGCCAAAAGACAGTACTATTTTGTGCAGGGATAAAACCCGAAAAAAATCCCTTCTTGGGTCTGCAAGTTTATCCTGCACTATTTCACTTCGTAGTCTATAGAAGGTAGGGGCTTGTGGGCAACCGTTTGAAGTGTTGGGTCCCTTACAACTTTCTTTTTGGTTCAGTTCAGGCTGTGGCAGAAATTATTGTCTGCCTGGCCTTCATGTGAACTAGAAATAATGAGAGGCTCTTTGTTGCTTTCTTTTTATCTTTAAATCTTGTTCCTTCATTCTCTTCTGCTATTCAATAATTGTCACAACCCTTCGAGAAACGAAAAACAATCTTAAAAGAACTAATCCTCCAAGTTCTTGGTTCAGAGAGAAACAAGTAGGTACAAAATTTTTTGGCACTCTCTGACCTTTAACCAGCTAAAGACCAAGGTAGTAAACATTTGATGAAGCGTCTTAAATATTCAATACTGAATTCTGTAACTCAAAATTGTCTTCTTGTCTTTCATCTCTCTTAACATATTTTGAAAGATGAACTGTTGAAGCCATCGAGAGCTTCGAGGGTGAAGAAATGGAAGTATACAATGCTTAAGAGAGTTGTCTTTCTTGAGTTGCTCTTTTGAGAAAAGATGTCTGCGAAGTATATGTATAAGTTATCGGATGAAAACCCAGATCTGCAGAAGCAAATTGGATGCATGAATGGCATCTTTCAACTGTTCGACCGCCATCATTTCCTTGGCGGCAGCCGCCGAACCGCCAGCCAAAACCAAAAGAGGCTTCCATCAGGTACTTTTCATAATTACAACGCAAATTACCTCCATGTTATTAACAATGTGGATTCTCCTGGGTGTTCTGAACAATTTCTCTGTGTCATGTTTTAACTTTCTAATTTAATTTTACAATAACCCAGTGATGAACTCAACTCTTTTTGCAAACTGCTAAAAAATCACATTTACAAGATTATTCTCTGACCGAGCAATCATGATAATAGGTTTCAAGTGATTCAGAATTCATTATTGTTGCCTGAAAATGCATCCGTTACAGAGCCATCCACTCGAATTTTATTCCCTTTATTTGTCTTGGAATGATTGTGGTGCTTCTGCAAAAAGCAACATCTGCCAGGATTCTTTAAATAAGACCATGCATTTGCACCTAGGAATAGTTTTCGTATCCTGTTCTAACCTTGCCATAGACAGTCATCAATTCAGTGATATGAATTATTATTTGCTCATGAATCATGGCTGAAATATAAATATGAGAAATTGTTTTCAAGTTCGTAATAATATTTACCAATAACCAGCTAAATTTTGATCTTCTACCCAGGTCAATATGGCAACCATGGGAACGGGATACAGCCCAAAGGTGCCCCACAAAAGAAGACCACGGTAAGCATTCAATCCTGGAACAAATCCTTTATTTGGAGATACTAGGCAAAAATTGTTGAAGAAATTGTGAAATCCATTTGCAGGAAAAGAAAGCCAGGGCGTTGAAAGAGAAACATAGAACCTCCACTGAGTCATCAAGAACCTCATTTTCATCTTCCTCGTGTTCGTCCAGTATCTCATCCCTTGAATGCAGTAGAGCATCTCAGATGGAGCCATCTTCATTCAGTCAATCTGCTGCCCCAGAAAACCATGCTCGGAACTCACACACGTACCGACCAAATGCTTCTTTGCAGTCAAGACAACAATCTCTTGATCTCCGGGATGTTGTTAAGGACTCAATCAACAGAGAAGCACGAGGCTTATCAGTCAAAACCGCAACCACAGGAGAAGCCCGGGGCCAGACCTTGAAATTCATTGATTCCCCAAGACCGTTACATTACCTCAACTCTGTAAATCCCAAAGATCCAGGTCCAAGGGAATCATTTAGAGTTCTTCATAAGCTTCGAGAATCACCTTCCAAATCCAGTGAAGGGAAGAGTAATTCCTTAACAGGTGGACTGAAGGATGCTCGTAGGTTTTCTTATGATGGAAGGGAATCAAGAGACACTTTGAAATCTACTATTAAGCTCAAGGAGCTCCCAAGGCTGTCATTGGACAGTAGAGCAGGCTCTGTAAGGGGTTCCAACCCTGAAATGAAATCAAATTTTCTTTCAAGGGATCTGGGGAGGGATGAGGTAAACTCCAACAGTTTCCTAAACAACCAACAGGAGCCAGAAAGCAATAAACGACCGTCTAGTGTAGTGGCCAAGTTGATGGGCCTAGAAGCTCTGCCAGATCCCGTGTCAACCAGTGAGAACCAAACAGCTCAGATTAAAACCCAACTAGATGAAGACAAGTTCCTGGGTTCATCGAGAACAACAGATTTGGACAAACAAAATCGAATTTCTGGCTCCCCAAGAAATCTGCACAAGGAACCCACCTCACCCAGCCAGAGAAATGCTGCTACAGCCAAGAAGCTCACTGCAACCTCAAGGTTTCCAATAGAGCCAGCTCCATGGAGGCAGCCAGATGGAAGCAGAGGTTCTCAAGCACCAGCTCAGAAGAATCAGGCAACTCTAGCTAAAGTCCCCAGCTCCTCTCTTTCTGTTTATGGTGAAATTGAGAAAAGGTTGGCACAACTTCAGTTCCAAAAGTCTGGAAAGGATCTTAGAGCTCTGAAGCAAATACTTGAAGCGATGCAGAAGACAAAGGAGATATTCGAGACGAGAAAAGAAGATTCACGTTTTGAAAATCGGACAAGCATTATTAGCAGTCTTGATCAGAGCTCAAAGTTGGCAAAACTGCAAGAGCTACAGAGCAACAGCCCCATTTCTGTCCCTCCAAAGGGGACCACTTCACCAAAGAGCTTTAAATCTTCAATTGTGATCATGAAACCAGCTAAACTCATTGGAAAAGCCATTAATCCTGTTTCTGCAATAAACTCAACGGACAGTTCATCAGGTATTCAGAGACTTCGGGTTGCAACCCCTGAAAATAGCAGAAAGGAATCAGTTGACAAACAAGCTGCCAAAGATGTATCTCCCAGAATAAAAACTCTTACAGACCATTCCAATAAACCTCTTCATCGATATCCCATGGATAAAAATGCTGGTGCTAGATCAATTAGATTAGCACAACCTTCAAAGGAGATTCGATCCACCACTAGAGAGGCCACCAACTCAGGTAAGAGGTCAGAAATCATGAACCTGCGACAGCAACAGAAGAAACTGGGATTTGAGAAGCAATCTTGTCCAGCAACAGCATCATCGGAATCAAACAGGAGAAGAAGGCAGCCTGGCAAACAGCCAACAGACTCATGTTCTCCACATCAAAAACCCAGAGCAAAATCCCTCAACTTGCAGCCAAGTGATTACGAATTGAGTGATATTAGTGATTTAAGAGATTCAAGTCACCAGAGCGATGCTGTTTCTGAGAGCAACACTAGCTTGGCCTCACAGTATGATGATGAAGTCTTGAGCATTGACAGATCTAACAAGATCAACAAGACTTTCACCCAGCAAGCACACTTGAGACAAAGGGTATATGCCATTTTCCTCTTGGTTCATCCATATATAACTTTTATCACATGCCTGACAGTTTCATTGTCTCATTCAGAACCTGGTTGAAAGGTCAACCAAGGACTCATCAATTCCAGAACCAAGGCCAGCTTCTTCAGAACAACCAAGTCCTGTTTCTGTCCTTGACGCTGCATTCTATGGGGATGAATTGCCATCCCCCATTAAGAAAATATCAATTGCCTTTAAAGGTGAGAATTATGTGTCTAGTCAGGCTTCATTGTTTAAAAAGTAGAATACGCCTTCTATTAATTAAGCAGATAAAACAAAATGATTTACTTAATTACAGGGGAGGAGATTAGAATGACAATGGTGACTGACACAACTATTGATCATCCATATTTGCGCAGAACATGAAATACAGAAACTAGAAGATAAAACACAGTAAAGAACATACAGACAGATCATATTTACGAATTTGAAATCATTTGCATGCATGTTTGTGAGCAATTTGACACACAGATGTATGTATATATGAGAATGACTGCATACTTTCAGAGTGACTGCATGTTTTCTTTATGAATACTCATTCAGTTTTCTCACTACAGATGATGAGGCTCTACAGTCTGATGGCGTGGAGTGGATTCCTGTCGATGAAAATTACTCGTTTAACAGCATGAACTCCAGTCTCTACTCAATGTTCAATCAGAAGAATGGGAAGAGCTCCAGGCCCTTAATTCAGAATCTTAAGGAGATGTTATCTACTTACGAGAAATACATCACTGATGAAACTATACCTTTCTACAACCATGCAAATCCAGACCATCAGTACATTTCACAAATATATTTAGCATCAGGTCTCCATAAAGATTTTGAATCTGGTTTAAGAACCATTAACCTCTATCCAACAAGCACCCCTATCAACCCTGATATATTCCATGGCCTAGAACAAGCCAAAGCAAGCTCGGGGCACTTCAATGATGATCACTATGGTAAAAAGATATCCCTATCAGAAGCTCATGCCAAAATCCAAAGGAAACTTCTGTTCGATGTTGTGAATGAAATATTAGTCCACAAATTACTATCTGAAAATTCTTCCAAACAGTGGCTCTCGTCAAAAATGTTAGCTGGGAAAGGACAAAAAGGACAGAAACTACTGGGAGATTTATGCTCAGAGATAGATAGGCTGCAATGTCTGCATTATCTTTTAGACGATGAGGATGACAATTCAAGAAGCATCCAATGGGAAGATTTGGTGCATGAATCAATTCACTGGACTGCTTGCCATGATGAAATTCAAGGAATAGTTCTGGCTGTAGAGCGTCTGATCTTCAAAGACTTGATAACTGAGGTTATAAACAGTGAGATGATTGGTCGACAAGGAAGGTTAGCTGGTCATCGCAGGCAACTGTTTCCAAAATAATTTTCTTTTTTGGCAGAACTGTTTCAACATCACTGGTGTTTAAATTTGTGGGTCTAGCTTACTTTTTAAGTAAAATCAAAATAATTCATCAAATATAAATTAACTTTACAGTAGCATGTAAATCTTTTAAAGAAGCCTTACATATATATAAATTACAGTCACTGTAAATGCAAGTATCCATGCTCGTTTGCGCGTCACACCCAGCTATTCTCTATTAATTCAACATAGCACACAGTGCTATTTTCCATGAATGAATATAATGATTGGAGCTAACTAGTTTCATATATTTTCAGTAAAAACCCACATATACAGGCAGACATGCACACAAAATTGTTTCTATAATTACTTTCTGCAAATGCAAATACAGCGATAACTGGATCACAAAATTAGTTGCACACATGAATTCTAATACCTGCCTAGCTTCTAGCTTCTAAGATAGGCAGTCTTCTTTGACAAGATACCTTCAAAATAATTGTTTTCGGTATAGTTCATTTTGAATGTACTAAACGAACCAAACTTATTAACAAATTTTATTTGCTTGAAATTTAGCACATGCAACCTAAAGAACTTTTTTCCCCAAAGACATATATTAAAATGGTTGCAAGCAGATGCTGTGTGATATTTTTGTCTTGGAACAAATTGCGAAACAAGTGCTTAGTTGAGAAATTTGGAAATTCAAAAGTAGCAATAATCACAAAGTCAAAAAAAATATGTAGAATATGATATATAAGAAGAATAAGCTGTTGATATACAGCACAGTGATTACATTCAAGTCGGTTTTGACTGCTCAACCAATGAATAAAGAAGAGCTTGGATCAGCAGATTAAATTACAAAATACCCATCAAAATGTCATAATATCCAACATCATTGCAAGGTTTTCAGCAATGCTCTCTTACATCTTAAATTTTCAGACTGGCAATCTTGGAAATCTTGCAACACTGACTCATAGCAGAACCAGAAAATTTCTGAATCTAAGACCCATCATTCAGCAAGAATGCACTTGCGATTGCAACATATTCAATAACTTAAATGAGAAATCGAAATTTGTCAATAATTTCAATATATGATAGTTTTGAATTCCTAAAATAGTTCGTTCTTTCTAGCAATTAGCTTGTTAATTTCATTGCAGTTTTGCTTATTGGCTACCTGTGCAACTTAAGTTTAATAAAGAAAGGAAGCAAAAACAAAGAACAATCATCAAGCTCGTATAGCTTAAGAGGGAGGGAGAGAGAATCACAGCATAAGGCAATACAAATACGATCTAGCATGACAGAGTCCCAGCACAGGTCAATACAAATACTAGCCTAGCACTACAGATATATCTCAATATCACTGAGCAGAGACAAAAGAATGCGGGGAGTGAGAGAGAGAGAGAGAGCACATCAAGCAATAAGTTATCAGTGAATGCAGCAATGAACTCAAAACAATTCACGCTAAAATAATTTAGGGGAACTGATGAGCCCAAAACACCATGATGTTAATGTTTCAATTGCAAATCCAAAAGCCGAGGAACATAAACACCAATCTAATAATAGTCCAAGAAGCTCAGAACATTCATTAGTAGATGGGAAGACTATAATCTGCCTAATTTCCAAAAGGGACTGTATTGTTTATATATGTGTGTGTTGGATTGGTGAACACATGTTTATGATTTAAGATCAAAGACAACAGGACAAAAAATGAAGAGCAGAGTCGAGAAGGCAGCACAAGGAAAAAACAAGACCTGAAAATCACCTAGAAGAAGACAAGGGTTTGACTTATCAGAGATATAGAAATCCGAGAAAATAAAACCAAAAACTAAGAGACAGTTCCTATAGAATTCAGTACAATCCCCCATAGATATCATGATCAACTTTCTGCGTTATAGTAGGAAAAGAATTTTATAACAGGGAACAAGCTCTTGGTGCGAAGAACAGAACCATATACAAAGAAAGAAGATCATTCACTAAATGTACCTGGCCCCGCACCATCTAGTAGCTAAATGTTCTTGTACTTGGAATTTCAACAGAACATAAAGCGCACTTTTTTAAAACAACAAGGCATGCAGCAAGCAACTATGTGCCATAGAGTATTGATCATGGTTTTATTTGTTCTTATTTTCCTAAAGAAACAAGCATATAACACCATAAGTTTAAATCAGCAAATAAAAGTATAAAGCAGATTCATATTTTCCACACTGAGCATAGCACCATATAAACAAAAGCCACCTGTATAAGCTTTTCTTAAGATGATTCAAGTCCAATTAGTTTAATTCAGTATGGGTTACAAAATCAGGATGAATTATGTTTTCTGTTTCTTTAGGATAGTTATTCAGATTAAGAGGGGATGATTATCAAGCTTGACACCTTCAAATCAAATTATGCATGAATTTATTGACTTGAGGATCCACAAAACACACCTGCAGTGTCTAGTAATGTCTTAAAATGGCAGAGATTCTAGTACGTACCTCCTCCATCCCAGTTTTTTTCCATTTTTTGGGATGTTGGTTCCCTTTGTATTTCAAAACAAATCTTAGCATTTAACAGTAATGCCCTCAATGAGTGCTTGAAACATTGCTCTCAATGAGATCAGATAATGGAAGACAACAGTTCCTCATTGGAATTATATGGCAGTTTACACATTACACCATGAATGTGAACCTAGCTGCCCAAAGAGCAAGAAACTATGATAAAGAATTTAATGCTACAATGGGTTTCAAAAGAAATTGCTTGCCAGATCCAGTAGTTGCAAATATGTATACATTTAATGTTTCATTTGTATGATCATTTTGTTCTTATGTTGAGAAAGAAATTACCCACCAGCCAGAAGTAGCAGAATCCAAGCATCATTTTAGTATAGAAAAGGAAAAAAAGAGAGGGAGAAACAGTAATTTCAACTAAAAAGAATCAATTACTAACAACCGCATATGATGACAAACTGGCATTCACATACCTCTAAAAATTGCTTAAGTGAGAACAGTTCTCAATTGTAGATTGTAATTCCCAATCTTTAGAGCCATATGACTATAACCATATCTCAATGATCTTAACTACTCTGAAACCAGCTTCTGTTGCCAGTTTCCTAAGCGAGTGTACAATTTCTAATAAAACCTAATTTACAACTGAGCCAGTTCACTTGGGTTTTCAATAGATTGCTTTAGAATTTTCTCTGCTCTCCTTTTCTTATCATCATTCTCACTATCCTTCCCAAACCACTCGCTGATCTTCTCAATACCAATTTTCTGAGGGCTCAAATCTGGTGCTCCAGCCAAGGAATTCTTTCCAACCCGAATCTTAAATTGCACAGCAGGTCTTTGATTCAAAAGCACCTTCTTCTGTCCCTCCTCAGAATCACAGAACCTACTCTTCATTGCTTCGATGGCAGGACCAAAAGTCTCCAGAACTGACATATGGTTATCCATTATACGGTTTTGCTCAACTGGATATCTCACAGCTTCTTCATCAGAAAGCCTAGCTGGAGGAACAAGGTGGGACACTTCCTTCTCTCCAAATTGCAAAGGAGCAGCAAGAAATGGGTTGCTCTCAGTCCCTTGTGTTGCTCTAGCACTGTTGCCAAATGTAACAGAGGACGGTCCTTCAGAACCAATGCAAGTAGTAAGATGTTGTGGCAAATTCATGGAAGACATATCCATCTTCAGGTGATGCCTTGCAGGCTCAATCTTGTCAGCATTAAAAACAGCATCTCCTTCATTCCCAGCAGGAACATAAGTCTGGGGATCAGGAAATGCAGGTAACCAAGCTGGGATATGCTCCCCAGGAGGTTCCTCACAAATATGGAAAAAACTTGGCACGGGCTTCCTTTCTCTAGCAACTGGGAAAGGTGGAATAGAATAAACAAATGGGATATCCTCTGCATCGCCAATATACTGAACAATCTCCCTAACAATACCCGAACTAGCAAGACAATGATCAACATCGGAAGCACCAGCAAACCCCTGCGACAAACCCAACTCTTCCATTCCTTGAATAACATCAAAAACATTACCCTCTGTCCTACCAGCTAAATTAGCATAGAACTGTGCAGTCTTTCCTATATTCCGTATATACCAAGTAGTAACATCAGATAATTTCTCAAGCGCAGACTGCTGAAAGGACTGAAACCCCACAGTCTCACACAATTGTGCTACAGCAATCTTCGCAATCGCTCGAGCAAATTCATCTCCACTAACACTTGACTTTCTCTTACCACTATGCCCTGCTTTGTCATGCAATCTTCCACTCTCCCCACCTCCATGGCTCATATTCAATACCTCATATCACTTCACATTAGATATTAACACTCAATAGCACAATCCATCCTCCCACCCATTAATCATCCATTTCATTTCTCATTCCTCCCTTCATCAGCTGAAAATGAATCAACATTTCATTAAAAACACAATATTTTTTTAAGAAATAAAATAAAATAAGGAACTAATCAAGTAATCAAGGACGGAAAGTTCAATTTTCTCTCATTTTCTTAGCAACCAAAAAGAGAGCGATCCGCTGAAGGAAACCCTAGAGAAAGAAGTAAAGGTAATTGCAGCAAAGGTGAAGAAGCAGAGTTGGAATAAATGATGAAGTGAATGCTTACCGTTGAGTTCTAGGGTTTGGATCCAGACATACATGAAGCGTCGAAGAGGACACGGAGTGAAATGAGAGGAAAAACTGAAATCGATCGATCTATGGAAACCCTTGGCAGCGAGGAGGAAGGATTTATGCTAAGACTGGATTTAGGTTTTCGAAGTTTAGGATTTTATTTTATTTTAGAAAACCCTGGTTAAACCTCTTCGATTTGGATTTGAATCGAGAGGGAGATGGGGAGAGCAAGAGGGAGAGGGAGAGCGAAGTGTAGTGAGAGAAAAACTTTATAGACGAAAAAGATTAATTTGTTTTATTTATTTTAATTATTATTATTTTTTAAGAAAGAGAGAGGGAGGCTTTATTTCTTGCTGAACTCCAAACCAAAAAAATATATATTTATAGTATTAAAAACAATTCAATAGTCAACTAAGCTCACTATTTAAAAAAAAAATTGGAAAAAAAAATTATTTTAGATTAAATATTTTTAGATTATTTATATTTTGATGTTAAAATTATTTTAAAAAAATAAAAATATTTTAATATATTTCTAAATAAAAATAATGTTAAAAAACAATTTTAATAATAAACACTAAGACAATGTTTGTTATATATTTTTAAAAAATTTAAATTGTTTTAGTTTAGTTTGGAGATATTAAAAGTAAATTATAAAAAAATAAAAAAAAATATTATTTAAATATGTTTTTTAATAAGTATTTTATAAAATAATATTTATTATAATGTTAAATATATTTTAAATAAAAATCTTAAAAAACAATTTATTAATTGTTATTAACCTTGATTAGACTAGCTGGTCCATTTGAAAAATCAATATTTAATCGAGTTGATGTTAAATATTGATCCCAATCAATTTGTGGGGGTTGCACTTTGTAACTCCACGCGCTCACTATGCTGTATTGTAATGGTCCAATGGTCCACCAAACCCGCCACTTGAACGATAACCAATGCAATGAAGATACAATCTTAGAGGCTTGGTGACTATTTATTTCTCTTAAAATATGATTTGAAATTGTATTTTAAAAATGTTTTAAAATAAATGATTTTTTTATTTAATTAAAAAAATTAAAATTTTAAAATATTTTCAAGTACTAATATCAAACATAGTTTTTTATTAAAAAATATTATTTTAATATATTTTTAAATAAAAAATATTTTCATATGCTAATATCTTTTTTTTTTTTTTTATTTGCCATCGTAAATCACCAATTAATGTCTTTTCCACTTATTCTAAAGTGTATCACATCGAGGTTGTGAGATTTATTATGGTCGTTGTTACGTTTTATATATATATAAAAAATTTAAAACATTAATTTAATAAATATAATTTTAATTTTAATTGAAAAAAAATAACTTGAAATCATGTAGTTGCACACACAAATAAACAAATTAGGTTTGTTGGATTGATATGGTTGTGGTTCCACTTATTTGCAAAAATGAGAACTACAATTAGCATATTCTTTATGATTTGTATAAATATTTTTCTATCTATTAAGAATTTAATTTTAATTAGATTTGTTAAATTATATTTGTTATGTTTTGATCCATTAATGTTGCTGTCAGTATTTAATAGATGTCCAAATTGACAACTTGATTTTAGATTTTAAAACGTTAAGGACCTAATTGAAAAATATTAAATAAGACACGTTTAACTGTGAAATAAATAAAGTTTCCGCATCTCGAAGCATTTCTCTATCCTCAAGTTTTTTTTTAAAAAAAAATATTTCATTATTGAAATTCAAAACCTGACCAATTGAGCCATACCTCTCAAAATTTACAAGATAAACCTTGATAAAAATTTTTTCTCAAACTCTTATTATCTTGCATCATAATGTTTATACTAAATATGGTTTAGTAAATGAACATCTTACTTGTGGTACAAGAGCAGGTCATATTTCTAAAGAAAAATTGAAAAAGGATAGGTAAGGAATGAAATCAATTTCTTTTAGAATAATGCATGATAAGCTAAATTGGGCAGTGTTATTATATCTACATAATTGTGAACAATAAATAAATAAAAATTATCACAAATTTTATTTTCTTCCCCAACAAATCTAGATATCGTGTGTTGAAAATAATACTATATTTAAAGTGTGTGTGTGTGTATATAAAATAGATGAGTTTATATATATATATAAAAAATAGATGAGTTTAATTCATGATTGTGAACTTGATGGTGAGCTTTTTTCTCAGGTAAAAGAGCTTAATATAAAATATGTACTAAAGTTTAAATAAGGTTAAATTTTTTATCTAACATTTTTCAAAAATTTTGCTCTATGAAATTTTAGCTAACTAAAGTTTTTTGATGCACAAATTGAGCTAGAATTTGCTATTTCTTTACTTTCCTTTTCTTCTATAATTTATAAATTTTAATGCTAGTTAGATTTCATTAGATATGTGTTGTTCATAGTATTGGATTTTATTTAGAAACTTTCTGGATATTTTTATAAGAATTTGATCCTGTTTGGCATTATGTTTTAAAGGTATTTTTGAAAAAAATTAAAATTGTTTTATTTTTTTCTTCAAGTTAAATTTGTTTTGGTGTTTTTAGATCATTTTCATGTGATGGTATCAAAAATAATTTTAAAAAAATAAAAAATTATCACTTTGATTCATTTCTGAACAAAAAATATTTTAAAAAACAACCTTAAGCACATTCTCAAATGATTTTATTTAGAATATTATTGGATTTTTTTATAAGAATCTGGCTCTGTTTGGCATTGCGTTTCAAAAACGGTTTTGAAAAAAAATGATTTTTTTTTTTACTTTAAATTAAAATTGATGTTTTTGGGTTAACTTCATGTGATGATATCAAAAATAATTTTTTTTAAATAAAAATTATCACTTTGATGCATTTTTTAACACAAAAATCCTTTGAAAAATAACCTTAACCACACTCCTAAACAGACATTTTATATATAAAACTAGTATAAATAGAGATACCTAATTTATCATAAAAAAGATTGATTATTAAAAAAATCAATTCAAAACTTTAAAGTTTAGACTTTTCCTTACAATTTAGATACTATAATCTTAAAACCCAAGAAACTCCAACTTCTTATTTTATATTTTAGAATTATAAATTTTAATGTTCAAGAAGCATGAACTTTTTATCATTGTGTCATTAGTACGTACCCTTAGCAATATATACCATGGTGGGTTAGCTTTTTTCTTCAGCATTAATATTCATCTTGGCAAAAAAGTTTTAATTGTGACAGTACTGATAATCTAGAAAGCAATGCGACTCTTTTTCGCAGCTTTTCTCTTGATTTCTGGTTCATTATTGATTTCTACTCGTTTGGCTTAAGAAAAAGACTAATAATAAGTTAAAAATTATATGATATTGTCATGCATGAATACGAAATTGATACGTTAATCACAGAAGCTCCTCTATAGGGCTATATAAACCTAGCTTCATAGAAATGTTTCATGGTGATTTGGACACTAACCTGACCTGAAAGCTTGATTAGATGATTTGTTTTCTTGATATTATCGAATCATCGACTAGCAATTCAACCTTAACTAATCCATGTGATGCAGGGAAAATTGTCTCATAACAAGCGCATCCATTGCAGCTTTTGGTATCAAAACAAGAATGCAATCCAGAAATCAACTTGTTCGTATTGAAATAGAAAGAAAGCAAGGGAACAACTCCCAGTTGATATTCTTCTCATTCCACAGCAACAATCAATTTCTGCTCCTCATTTTGTATCGAATCGTATTGTATAGTATTGATCATTCATTCAGTTTTAATCTGTTGGGCTGCACCAGGATAGCTTCTTTTTCTTGGCATCGGTCGACACCACAAGCTAATTATCTGCTTGATTACAAACAAAAGTATGTTGTTTTCGGGAAATGCAGACATCTATTTCACAACTCTTTCCCAAATCAGTGTTTTGTTGGTTATAGAAAGCTTTTTGTGTAAAAATATTGCTTTTCTCTCATCACTTAGGAAGGAAGTGACACCCCTATAAGAAATTAATATAAATTATATTATAAAATTTTATCTAATAGTTTAAGTTTTTAGATGAAATAATTTCTTTACATGATATCAGAGTCTTGTTGACCCAGCAATCACAAGTTTAAAAATAATGTGAGTTTGTTCAAGTTTCAATCCAAAAGATTTTTAGTTGAGAATGCATGTTAGATAATAATATAAATTATATTACGAAGACTCACCTAACAAAATTTTTTAAATGAAATGATTTCCAGAATTAACAATATACCTACTGTTCGATTTTTTGTGGGATTGTGATTTATCTTCTTGCATGAATGCTTGGCACATTGCATACCCCATTTCCAATTCGGAACTGATAATTTCATCTATGTAAACCAAATCTCAAGCTAGAAACCTTGAACATGCCCTAGTATTAGGAGAGCAAGCTAGGCCTAGAAACTAAGTAAAGAAAAATCAATGTAATGGTGATTTGAATTATTGGTCTTAGTTTTAGTGTTGAAAGAGAAAATATACTGGGACCACCTCAAATAAAATAAATAAATAAATAAATAAAAATAGAGTTTGGATCCCTCCCTCAGAAATAAACGGTACTACTTTCAAAATCTTTTTTCTACTCCTTGTTTCTCCCCCAAATTTCTAGGACCACTGGTGATCTTTTCTATTCATTGGATATATGCAACTTTCACGAGCTCCTTTGATCATCTAAAGCTGCTGCTCCTTCCATTATCTTGTTGGATCTTGTGCATAGCTGACAGTACTTAAACTAGCATATTAATTATGTCTCACTTATACAAGCAACCGTTTCATATTTCTTTGTTTCTTTAACCTTTTTATGTTATGAGAAATACAGGCTTCAAACCCTATTTTAGGTTGGACCCTCTCTATTCCTTGCAGTGCTGTTCATCAGACTTCTGTATATAGCTTGGCGTCCTATATATACTGATCGTCTAGGGTTTAAAAAGTTTGTTTGGTTTACTAAATGTAATGAGAGTGCAAGCTTGAACGGGTAGAAACTTTTTTTTTGAAGCAAAGAATGTTCATGGCTATGGCATGCAAAAAAAGTTGAATAATATCTTGTAAAGCATATATAAGCTTTAGGTCCAAATAATCATCTTTTACTCCCTTTGAAATCCTCTCAAGAGTGATTTGCACAGCATATACAAGCTTCTTTATTAACTGTCATTCAGATGCAACATCAAATATAACACTCATAGTTTTTAGCTCCAACATGGCCTGCACAAATTGCTATCAATGCGATCACTCATCTGAAAATCAAATCATTAATATTCTATGGTTGTCTCACAAGTATGAGCCATTTGTCCAACATACAGCAATCTCCTAGGATTGATGAACAGACATGAAAAATGCAAAAATGTGAAATCAAACATGAGATTATAGCTGTGATTACCATCAATAGAAAAAACTGTCTGCAAACAAATTAACACACAGGACAAGTAGAACTGTTCTAGTGTAAGCTCTTAAGAGAACAATACCTTTTCCTCTTACCTGGAACACTAAATCAAATTGAAGCTTCTCTTGTTTTAGGAACAGGATCCTTCTATTCTTCTTTAAGAATCCTGACATTTCTTTCATGTCATTAAACTGGAAATCCAGGGTCCTTGTGATCAGGTGGACTTTCGCTATTCTGATCAGATCGGAGAGGACTAGGAGTGACACTGAAATATTGGGAAGGTTTCATGGTTTGGCTTGTGTGGTATGGACTCGGGGTAAGGGAGTTTGGAAAGAGATTTTGAGTGCTTGGGGTCAACACTTGAAAGTGGTTGATTTGTCTCGGATCATTCTCCATGGAAGCTGTGACATGTGAAGGAAAATAAGACTGTGTTGTACCAGGCGGACAGACAAAAAATTGAGAGTTAGATGATAATGACAAGGCTGATGACAACGGCACAGCATTTAGGTTGTGTATATCTCCTGTATGTGTTGAGAATCCATGGTTTCCCATATTAGATAATGGGAAATTTGGAGGTTCTAAATGAAAGAAAGAACCATATGGCATGGCGTTATTTATCAAACTTGGCAAGGAAGACTGATTAGCTCTGTGAAAGAAATTGCTAGATGAAACTTGTGCAGTACTATTCCCTTCAACATTGCTGTCCTGCGTGTCTCCCTCGTTTCTTTTTTTCCAATGTTCTTTTTCATTCAGCTGATCCATTACCACCTCTTTCGACTTAGCCCTCCAAAATGCATCAGCATTCCATGAATTCGGTCTAGGAAATGCATTCGGATCTTCCCAATTGATGCTGCTGTTATTCATCTTAAACACGTCTTTTCCATACTGTAAGGCGCCGAGCTCATGAGAAGAACCTAGCATTGCCTGATGATTCAGGGAAAGGTTCCCTGGTATCATTGGGAGTGGAGGGAGTTCATCAATATCATGCTTAGCTGCATTAAGCAACCAATCAACCACCTTACTAGGTTGATTAAGTCCAAGCCTATCTTGAAGATCATACAATTGAATAGCAGTGGCTACAGAAAGCCTAACTCTCCTATCTCTCAACCCTCTAATGGTGCAAACTTTGCTATGCCTGTCTTTTCCTCCGAAAGCTCGAGACACCCGCACAATTCTTGGATCCTTCAGTCTTAACCATGGAGATGAGCTGGATGAAGCCTTAGAAATCTTACCATCTGTTGTATCGTCCTCCTTTTTCGGTGGACAATCCACCTCTTTCGAACTAGTAATCATCTTATGCCTCTCATCATCGATCGGTGCACAGAAAAGTGAACGAGAGAGTTGAAAGATCTGAAACTCCTTGTTAAGTCAAAGAAACCTTGCTGCATAAATTCTGTTTGTGCAGATAGCTTCTCACTCTGATTCAGATCTTGAAAAGAAGAAAGTGAGCAATCAGATGAACTCACATAATCTAATTATAAGTGAAAATGATCTATCCAAACCGCGGTTTCAAGCTATCTCTATGCACAAGTAGGAATAAATTCGAAGAAAAGTACAGAGCAAAAGCATAGTGAATATCAGTAATATTGTATGAGAATTAACGTTGGATTTGTGAATCACATGTGTCAAATTCGTTTGCAGCAACTCTCAACTAACCAAGTTTGGACTGAATATATAGAGAGAGTTTCAATTGTGAAGAGAAAACAATTAATGATATATATTTATCATATTCTCTTACAATATATATGCTTATCAAAGAGGTACTCCACAGCTGAAAACAAGTAATTACCAGTATAAATATCTTACAAATAAATTTGTCTTCAATAAATGAATAAAAAGGTGATTTTTAAGGAAGGGTTTTAGCTAACTGTGGCTAGGCATGCATATAAAGTTAGGGATTAATTGCACTTACAGTGTAAAGAGAAAGGTAATGAATTCTGCAGCAAGGCTGTCTGTGTCTTACAAACATTTGGTAGGAAATCTGAATATCATATTTTTGGAGGATGAACAATTTTGCTTTGATCACAGAGAATAAACATATTGGAGAAGGTAAGCCATTTGAGAAAGCTAGGAAGATGCCGGAATTCAACCGACCATGCTCCAAGGAAGACTTAAAGATAAAGCAATGGTACAGATGGTGCCACATGTCACATTTCACCATCGGTCAAATGAATGTGCTAGTCCAAATCTTATCATTTCATTTTTTCACGCATGTTGAGCAATCATTGTCTCAATGAAGGATCATCAGGACTTGTAGATTTCCTCGCGCTGCTAAGTTGAGATTTTGGTGTGTTAATTTGTGGAAATTAAACTTAAAGTTCGCAAGCAAGATACAAATTGCTGTCTCTTATCATGCACATTTCATAAGGAATTGGGGACCATCCATTTTGCAGCTGGAAATTTCGTTAAGCGGTGAGGTATGCTTTATCGACAACTACAAAAAAGGTTTTGAGCCTAAATTCTTGTCACATGGGTCGATGAATGCATCCCCAGCTTGGACCAAGTATTTATGATGGTAAAGCCAGCACAGGAATCAGCCTTCTAATGTAGCCAGTTTAGGTATCCCATCTGGTAACCTAAATATTCCAACTCCTTAGATAAAACTCATAATATATGTTAGATGACACTCGTAATATAATTTATATTATCCACTAATAGCCTACAACTTCAGAAGATACATATAATATGCAATTACGATGCATGCAGTGTTATTTATATATCAATCACCTAGTGAAACAAGTTCAATGCCTCACAATATGACAGTCTTTCATCAGATCGATCAGATAATTAATTAGCTAGGGTAGAAAGACTTCAGTAAGAAATAATGAAATCCCCGCAGCTAGAGAAGTGCATGTCTCTGGGGCGGTGAAAGCTGTGGTCTATGCTCTTAGAGAATTGTCATATTGATGAAACTGATGACCACTAATTGAGGGCATGCATAGAGAGAGAGAGAGAGAGAGAGACTCTGTAGCTATCATACATAGGCGAGGGACCAGCAAATAAAACTTCCACTGAAACGAGGACCACGCAACTTTTTTCTGCAGAGAGATATGCATGGAGCAAGTTGAAGTTTTAAAACCTAACAGCTGACACTGCAATAGAAACTCTCTTTCAATGGATAGAGAAACCGACCTGCAAGAAATAGAAACGTATTCTAGTTTAGTTTTTTCTTTCTTTGAAAGGGATACAAAGCATGCCTTCCTTTTAATTTCACCTTCTTCAATACTACGGAATTTTGGAGCCCAGTTTCAAAACCCTGGCCGGAAAGGACATATAATGTATATGTTGACTGTGGACTTTTGTTTCAAGAATGAGTGGCTAGCAATTTATCAGTGACGACCGGTGAAATCTACAGCATCACATGCTTTTTGCAGCCTCATTGTGTAGAGGGCTAGCTTGCTCATGAATCCTGAAAAACGTTTTAAAAATAAAGAAAATTAAGGGCGGCCATACAATTATGCAATCCATTAATGCGAACAAAAACACAGGAAAAGAAAATTGTATTGAAGTAAAAAAAAAAAAAAAAAATCTTAATGGAGATGCAAATTGCGGGTTAGTCTTAATCTGTAATGGAGTCTTGCATATGAGCAAATTGTCTTAATATATATTATGAGAGCATGGATTAAGAAAGATTGATATATATTTCAGTGTTTTATATTCTGTGGAAGCATTGAAGGATGACGGGAAACCCTAAAATGCCAGCTTTTGTGTTTCACTAATTAATTATTTGAATTTAATATTAACTTTAATTTGTATTTTTTAAACTACGAAAATTTGAATTTGAAAAATAAAACTTGGTAGTTTGCTCACTCAAAATACAAGATAACCATGCATTTATATGAAAGGCTTATTAAAGATCATATATTTATACACACATATTTATTAAAGAGTCATTTCATCTAAAAGTTTAAGCTACTAGGTGAGACCTATGAATATAATTTGTATTATTCTCTAGCACATCTCCTTAAATGAAAGTTTTTTGGGTTTGAAACTTGTACAAATCCACGTTATCTTGTGCTTTGATTTTTTTTATCATATATAATGGAAATGGTGAGATTCAAACTCGTGACTATTAGATCAACAAGACTCTGATATCATATTAAAGAACCATCTCACCTAAAAATTTAAGTTATTTAGTAAGATCTCAGAATATAAATTATATTATTCTTTAACAATATTCTACTTAACAAATGCTATTGAAACGTATTGTAACCTAAAACACCGTACAATTTCATGGCATTTATGATTATTAAAGACATTTTATAATAGGTTTTAACATCTAATATAAGCAAAAACCTTTAGATCGAAAATTGGTAAAAACCTTTCTTGCACAATACTAAAGTACATTAAATTGCCCCCATGGTTAGATATATGTCACTACTCTCATCTAATATAGGAGGTAAATGTGCGAATAGCATGCATCTATAATGGAATCTTCCCTCATTTCAGAAAAGCATAGTGTTATTTTCCTCAAAATACCGGGAAAAATTCAATTTTATTGCAATCGTTCATCGATCTGTCTCTTGATTTAGACCTCTTTCAAAAAAGCAGAAAATCTAGGGCTCATAACCCTGAACGCCTCTAAAATTGAATAAATAAAGTCAAACTTATCAACCTTCGAAAAGGACTAGCAGCTGAAAGTTGAGAAAAATCAAGAAAAGAAATCCCCATTTTCTGTCCTGTGTTGTATGGCTTGACTCCAAAAATCTGACTGAAAAAATACTCTGAAAATCTTTTCTTGATTCTCAACAAAAGAAAAGAAAAAACAAAAAAATGGACTTGAATTGTAAACATCAATATACCTCGTATAAGTTTTAGGGGACTAATTAAATCACATTACAATATTCTTGGATAAATGAAAGAAACCATTATGACTACTTCTAGTACACAATTAAGTAATCATACACATGGGTTCTTTTGTTTCAGCTTTTAGACACACACACATGCTTCTTAATTCGACAACCTCTCCTAGCAACCGATCATTCAATTCAGAGAGACTAAGTTGTGTTATAGAATGAAAGGGACTTACGATAAAATCTTCAGGGTTTTCATCTCTCACTATCTCTAACTGGTATGTGACTCGCAAAAATTTTAAATCTTAGTAGATGATCTGGGCAAAGATCTAGTCTTTGACACTTGCATACCTAAAAATAATTGATTTAGAGTCTACTTCAAGCCCAGCAAGGCAACAAATCAGGGCAAAGATCTAGTCTGACACTTGCAAACCCCGAAAGAAGCAAAGGTTGGATATGAGATGCTCAACTCCAAATGTCTTCATCTACTCTCCATACAGTTGGTATTTAGCATTAAATGCACTCACATCCAAGCCCACAAAATAACATCAGGGATGTCCATGCTTGGTGGATGCATGCCCAGATAATAATGATTTCTATTTTCTATCCAATCGTTCACCACTAGCTATTAGAAGTTATGACCCCAAATAATTGCTCTTAAAATCAGGTCTCATGTACAGTTTTTTCCCTAGTTTTATCCTTATCTCTGGAAAGTTAGCATGACTCATGTCTATATAAATGTCAGGAATTACAAGGTAAGGTGAATTCCAACTCAATACTTTCCAACATTTTCTTATTATTTTTTTCATCGTATTTTTTTTCAATTGGATAGCTTTAAATCCTCATTAATCATACAATTTTACTAGCTTTAGCATCAAAGATCCTTTAAGCCCAATAATAGACATGTTCTGTATATGCTCATGATAACCTCTTAATTTTAGTCTAGTAGTTCATTTTCAGCACATTAGCCCATTACCATATATGGAAGTGTTAAATATTTTGATGTTTTCCTTGAACATTATTAGTGGTACAGTTTGTGGGGAGCTCGATCCTAAATAAATACCACTTTCATTTCCTTTATTTTCACAAATTTATCGGTTATTTCCATGGCCAAAAAACCAAAAACTTTAGGAAATAAAAATAGCTATAAACCATCTTATCATATATACTCTATTAACTTCTTTATAAAACTTTAGGAGGCACTACTTATATGGATCTCAAATTCAAATCTTCACGAACATAAGAGTTTGAGGTATTTGATGATAAAAAACAAACATACAATAAATAAAATGGGTAGAATTAACTAAAGATTTTGATTGTGTAGTAGATCATCACGAGGGCAAATGTTGTTATTGATGCCCCTAGTCATAGAAACTGGGTAGTAATAAAGTCAATACATGAGGGGAATGATAAAAAGTTGATAGACTTTGTCATAGCCTAATTCTAGATTATTCTTCAAAATTTACCTAAAATAAAACAAAAACTAATAAAAAAAATAAAAGAGGCTGACATTGATAGAAAAATCAAGGTGAAAATTTTGTATTTTTTCGAGAGTCTGATCTACCTCTTTTATGCCAAAAAAAAAAACATATTCAAGGCTAAAATAATTTATCATTGGATAAATCCGTGTAAAAATTAAATCAAAAGACCTAATAATATTTTTATGGGTCGATTTGATTTAATTGTCGATCAATTTAAAGTATAATTCTGTCTAAGGATTGATTTAGGGTCCAATTGAAAGATTTAATTAAGTGCAATGATTTAATTATACTTTTAAATTGGTCAAATTAATTTTATTAAAAGTTTAATTGATGAAAAATAAAATTCTTGAGTTTAATTTGGGTTTAATTGGGAAGATTGGAACTCTCGGAGATCAAATTTGTTTTTACTAAGTTAATTGAGTGAAATCAAGGGTGAATTTGAAGAAAAGGAAAAAACTTTTTTCCTAGTTTTCTCGTCGAAAAAACTCTATTTTTTCACAACCCATTTTTTTCTGTTTACATAATGTTTTTGCAATATTTTTATATTTTTAATGTTATTTCAATTTTTTATTTGAAAAAAGAAAACTTGGCCAGTTATCGAGGTATTATTGTGTGCCATGCTTATGTCATGCCGACAACTATGCTTGTGTCATGCCCTGCAACACAATATTTTCTTCACCGCAACACACCATCTCCTAGACATCACTCTCATCCCTTGTAACCTACACATTTAATCTATAAAAATGAGGAAATGCAAATAGAAAAAACACATAGAAATAGACGAATACAGTGAAGAAGATAATATCACTGTATAAAAATTGCAGCAACCACCAACAACTTCCACTTTTTCTCTTCCTCTTGCCGGCATGACTGCCCATCGTCAGCTCTCTCTCTCTCTGCTATAGTACCAACACAGGCAACCGTCTCCATCTTCTCCGGCAGCCTTTCCCCACGCTACAATAGCCCAATTCGGCTTCTCCTTTGGCAACGCATCAACAAACCTCCAGCATAGGTCAGCCCCTCTGCAATGAGTGAGTTTTCTACCGTCGACCACCACTATGTCTCTTTTCTCAGCACCGGCAACACCTACAATAGCCCACTCTTCTTCCCCAACTCCGGAGACGTAGTGACAACTTGTTGCAACATAAACCAGCAAGCTTCCAACGCTCCTCCAAACCACCACAGACCACTATTTTCAATCCCACCATCATAGGAAGAACCATCTCGGCCTCCTTTATCAATGGTAGTGACAGGTAAGCCTTTCATCATCGTCGACCGACCCTTCTTCACATAATATGTGAATGGTGTTGCATAATTTTTTTCCGTCTTGGGTTGGATTGTTCTTGGACCAACCCTATTGGCTAGGCCATGTCCGACCTAAACCCATTAAAGTTAGGTCCTTCTCGCCGACCCATTTAGTTGGGTGAGGCCTAGACCGATTTTAAAAAAATAATATAAAAAATTGCATTATCTTTATTTTAAAAAGCAAAAAAATGTGTTGTTTTTGTTCATACAATCGAATTCCATGGTTTTCTTAGGCATATTTTCATAAAAAAATATTTTACATCTTTCACATGCTTTGAAACAAAAATTGGATATCATAACTAGTTTAAGATTACACGTTGGAATTTGACTAAAATATCAAAAAAATTAACAATTATTTGTGTTAGCTATCGAGGTATAAAATTACATTGTAAAATACACTCACAGATAATAAAAAAAAAGGTTTTAAATGTAGTGTGAAAACATTTCAAACTTTAAAATGGTTAGGTTTTCAATTTCCAACAAGGTAGAAACTTCATCATAAACAGAGATCTCTTTGAGCATTAGAAATGACCAATGAATAAAAAGTTGACTTAGAAAAAAACAATCAAATAACAATACAGCTTACTTTAGATAAAGTGCACTGGAGATGATGCATTTTTCTCTTGCACAATAAGTCCCCTTACCCAGAGTCTCGTAGACCATTAGGTTTTAAGTAACCTTAATACTAGATGGTGACTCCTAAGAATAATAGTCATTATTTTATGACTATAATCCCCTCTTTTTACCATGCACCGTCTCCCCCTCTAGGGATGGCAGAGTATGAAGTGCGAAAAAAACATTGTCATGATAACCTTAAAATGATTAAAGCCAATATAGAGTCAAGGCTTAAAGGCTTTTTCTTGGCTCAATTAAAGGTATGATATGTACTTTGAAATAAAGTAGTGGAAGTTCAAAAAAAAGACACTTAAGTGGATAAACTGAGTGATAATGTGAAATTAGGAGTTTAGACACCCTTTTAAATTTTAAGGATAAAATGGCAGTGATAGGTAAACGAATATATCTTTATGCTGATAAAGCATTAAATGAGGAAATACTAAAAAAGACTTATGAGTTGAGTATTAAAATGTATTAAGACTTGAAAGAATTTTACTAGTAGCCAACATAAAAGAAGAAATCACTGAGTTTATAGCCAAGAATAGAGTTTATCAGTAAGTAAAGATAGAACATTAAAAGCTAGTTGGGCCTTTTCAACCATTGTTGATACTTGAGTGGAAATGGAAAGGTGTTACTATAGACTTTATATCAAGTTCTCTAGAGAAAAAAAATGTTAGTGATGTAATTTGGGTTATTATGGACCATTTAATCACATTAACACTTTTCTTACCTTTAAAAATGATAGACTCCATTTATAAATTGGCCAGATTATTTATGAATTCAATGATGATACTATATGGGATTCTTATATCAATTGTTTTTTTATCGAGACCTTAGATTCACTTCAAGATTATGACCAAATATTCAATATAATCTAGAGGCAAAAGTAAAATTGAGCATAAAATCTCATCCTAAGTCAAATAGGCAATTAAAGAAAACAATCAAAACTATTAATGATTTATTACGAGAGCACTTACCACTTGTAGAATTCATATAGAACAATAATTATCAATATATAATATAAATGACTTTTTATGAGGCTTTGTATGGTAGGGAGTGTAAGACTCTAGTTTTTTAGAGGAAGTTGGTGATACGAAGTTGATGAGATAAAATTGATGCAAATTAGTTCAAAAATATAAAAGTCATAAGAGGTAAAATGAAAGCTACCTAGAACATGTAAACAACTTATATAGATATCAAAAGAAGGCCTTTTGAGTTTGATGCTAGAGATACAGTGTATTTGAAGGTTGCTAATTTGAAATATATATTGTGATAGTATGAAAGGAAAGTTAGCATCAAGATTTACCATGCTTTATAAAATAGTGAAGAGAATTCAATTGGTAGCATATAAATTGCCTTTACCTCCATATTTAGTCAAGATACATGATGCATTAAATACTTTATTAATATGTTAGGCTGACATCTACCCTTTTTCAGTGTTATCATAAGTTTCATTAGAAGTTAGAAAATATCTAACTAAAAAGTTAAAACCAATAAGGATTTTAGATAAAAGTGAAAAGAGTTGAGAAATAAAAAGATTCCTATGATGAAAGTATTACGAAGGAGTTCTCAAGTCGATGAACAAACTTAAAAAAGAACATTAGAGATGAAAAAAAATGATCTCTAATTATTTTTTAAAGGAGGTGCGAAAATTCAAATTTTAAGGATGAGGTTTTCTTAAAGAAAAAGAGAGCTTAAATTCACAATTAAAGTTTTTTTGAAAATAAAAATTTTCATTAAAAATAAAAATGGGTTAAATTAAGATTTAATTAAAATAGAATTTATGTCAAGGGTGATGTCATAACCCATTTTTGAGTTATTCCTAAAATTTACTTGAAATGAAAGTAACAAAAATAAAAATAAAAAGACTAACGTGGTGGAAAAATTATGTTAGAGAATTTTGACTGATTTGAGATTTTGATCTTACCTCTATCACACGTAACAATAAAGAAAAATACAAATTCAAGTCTAAAATAAATTATTATTGGATAAATTTGCATAAAAATTAAGTCAAAATGCATAATTAAATTTTAATAGGCCAAAATGATTTAATCATGGGCCAAATAAAAGTTTATTTATGTTTAGAAATTAATTTAGAGTCTAATTTAAGGGTTTAATCAAGTGCAAGGACTTGATTATACTTCAAATGGGTCAAATTAATTTTATTAAGGGCTTAATTGGTGGAAAATTAAGTTTGGAATCCTAATTCGGGTGAAATTAAGAATATTAGAATTTTTGGAGACAAAATTTAATTGTAATAACTTATTTCTAGGTTATTCCAAAAAAGGACTTGAAATAAAAATAAAAATAATAAAAAAGGCTAATGTGGTGAAAAGAAATTAAGTTGGGGATTTGGGCATATAGTTAGATTTGGTTGATTGACACCATACGCGTATTGGTTCAACGTCAAAAGTGACAGCTCAAGCAATCTACCATAGCTGTCAAATGTGACAGTTCATGACACTTACTTTATGTCAACAGTTGAAAAGGTTTCACTTTGAACTAATAGTTGAAATTTTATTCTAGTATAAATTAGATTACCGTCTTTCTCCAGGTATAAATAAAAGAGAAATCTATAGCTTGACAGGGGGGGCAGAGGGAATTAGAAGCTAAATTAAAAAAAAAAGCAGCTTTCTTGCCCAATTTTTTGCCAAAAAAAATCCTGCTTTGGTACCAACTTGCAGGCACATTTAATGCCTTTATCCTTTATAAACTTTTACAAAACCTGCATGAAAATGATCTCCTGATTCTTGACTATACTAATATATGATCAGTTTTGGTTGATTCACACCACACGTGTGTTGGTTCAACCCTAAAAGTGAAAACTCAGGCAGCCTACCAAAATTATCAAATTTAACAGTTTATGACACCTACTTAGAGTCAACGGTTGAGATAGTTCTGCTTGAACCAAAGACTGAAATTTTACTCTAGCGTAAATAAGATTACCCTGTTCCTCTAGGTATAAATAAAGGAAAAATCCATGGTTTGTGGAGGGAGAAATCAGTAGTCAAAATTGAAGAAAAAACATTTTTCCTAGTTTTCCCGCCAAAAAACTCCTTATTGACTGTCTAAGTTTTAATACTTTTACATCTAACTTACATTTAACGTTACTAGTAATCATACCCTGCAATTATCATTACCTAGAACACACCATTTCTTGCACTCCAACACACCATTTTGTGCACAAGAATGCCCATGTCCTACAGCCTACACGCATACCCTATGTAAATGGGAAGAACAACACAGAGCATAGGAATGGAGAGGACAAAGAAGAGAAAAAGAAATGATATAGAGAGACGAGAGAACACAAAAGAGAAAAAAACAATAAACAAAAAGAGAAAGAAGAGAATGAGAGAATTATAGCGATAATAACACCACCTCTTCCGACAATAGCTATAGTCGCCACATTCCTCTTTCTCCAATGGCAACAAGTCTTCCTCAACATTAATAGTGAGTCTTCCTCACCACTGATAGCTTTATTTTTTTCTCCTCCAACAGTAACAACTCCTTCGTCTCCTCATCATCAGCATTAGCTTCAACAACTTTTTCTCCACCCAAAAACCGATAAGCAGCAACCCTCATTTTTCTCCTCCAGCAATAGCAAAAACAACAACTCCATTTATTTTCCTCTCCACACAATAATAGTTGTTTAGCAATAACTACTTCTTCTTCCCACATCCACCACCGGCCACCATCTCTTCACCATCACTTTCTTCAACATCGACCTAACCTCCACCACACAGTGGCAGTAAAAAGTGAGCCTCCTTTACTCCTTCTCTTACTACTGTTCCCATGCTAAATAGCAGGCTTTAGATGGGCTGCACGTAGAGTCCACCCGAAACCCCTATGACATTTTGGGCCATTTTAACCCATTTGATTCAGGAACCCGGCCTTTTTAGTATTTTAGGCTATTTCAACCTATTTAGGCAGGTATTCAAACCATGAATATACATAAAAAATATAAAAAATACATCTAAAAAAATATTTTATTTTTGTGCATACGACCAAATTCTAAAATTTTCTAAGCATATTTTTCACAAAAACAAAAAAAAAATCACATCTTTTCTCATATTTTAAAATGAAAAATGGGATATCATAACCAATTTATGATTATCCATTAGAGTTTGACCAAAATATCAAAAATCTTTCAACAACCATTTTGTTCATTTTATTTTTAGAAGTAAACTTCAATTATTGGGGTGAAATAATATTGTAGAGTACACCCTTAGATATTAAAAAGACAATAAATACAGTGCTAAAATTTAGACTTTAGAGTAGTTAGGTTTTCAACCCAATAGAGTAGAAACTCTCTCATGAAGAAATATCTACTTCAAAACTTACAAAATACCATTGAATAAAAATTTGACCTAGAAAAAATAATTAGAAAACAATGGAGCTTATCTTAGGTAGGGTATAGTAGGAGTTACATGTCTTTCCCTTGCACAACAAGTTTGCTTACTCGGACTCTTGCAGATCATTATATTTCCTAATGCTTTAATACTAAGTGACGACTTCTATAAATTAAAATTTTGTAATTATAAAAAACTCTTTTTTCCGCGCACAATGCAAAAAAAAACTCGTCATCATGACAGATGTTGACTCCACTAGCGACTTGTTTGGCTAGACTAAGTTTTGCTTGTTTGATTGTTTTTATTTTAAAAAATAATACTTATTTTTACTATTTTAACATGCATCTTTCTTCTGGTTCAGGCATAAACATCGAGTATGAATTAATGTCATAGTTCAATTTCACAAATAAACTCAATTTTAGGTTAGAGGGAGTAGCGGTTTGTCTCAAAACTTTTAATTAGGGTTCAGATTCGTGAAACATCCAACTATGAATTGAGTGTGCACATGATAATGGCGGTCATACTATGCCCTAACCATTTCTTGTAAAGCCTTATATTATCTCATATAAGGCGATTACTGGGCAGTTCATAAACCTTTTAAGACCAGGTAAAAAGTGTATTCTTCATATAATAACTTAATATCTATCATTAGGATACGACCTCTTTAATAATCCATTTTTTTAAACCTTGCAAAATTTATCAAACCATGATCATGACTTCCATAACCTTTTGGAATACAAGGAAAAATATGAGATGATGCAATTAATTGAAGGAGATTGCCCAAGGAGTAAGGTTAATGAATTACCACACATAACCAAAGTACATTAGTCCATAGATAATATAAAGAAGCTTATGCCAATCATTGGATATGTAGATGAAACATTGTTTGAAAGAAAATATGAAAGAATTGCTCATCCAATGAAAATCCCAATTCAGATATCAGTAGTCAAAGCCCTTATACAATTTTAGGATCTAAGTTATAGATGCTTCACCATCAGTTACCATCGGGAATGTTGACATGACCCCTACTATTGAAGAGTATGCTAAAATCCTGAATTTTCCTCAATACCCTCACCGAGTTTATTTTAGACAAAAAGCATGCATCCCAAGAGGTTGCCAAGATGTTATGCTTAGATCAAATAGACCAATACAAGACATTTATTGGAGGTTTCAAGTGGAAAATGATTTAGAGTAAGTTGAAGATGGATAAAGATAAAGGGAGGCTTAGAGAAGTGATATATCGATAATGGCCTTTGCCATTTTAGGTTTAGTATTATTCCCTTCAGAACCACCAAGATGATCAATATGGAAGTTGTTGGTGCATTAAACCAATATGAGCAAGAAAAGAATAATCTCATTTTAGCTATTTAGCTGAGATCTTTCTGTCTTGGAGCTATTGTAGATTACATGGGAAAGGAACAATGCAGTGTTGCATCCCAAGTCCTCATATTCTAAAACAAAATAAAACTGAAACTGAAATTTTTCATAACTAATTAGCTCCAATTATGACAATTTCCCCCACTTTTTCTTTGTTTTCTAGATAAACTTGGCACAAATCATGGTGATTCCTTTATGTGTTTTCATAATTTTCACATAAGAACAGGTTGTGATCACATGCTTTGGAATTGTTTCAACTAGTTTTCATCCGATCATGATATAAACCATCTTGCGTCTTCTCTAAGGATCTTGCTCTTTTCTCCTCTAACTTCATCTACACAGATTAAAGATTTGCTATTAATAATTGTTTTACATCATCGACTGTGCCACACCTAAGCATAAACAACATTTCCTTTTCTGATCTTGTTGACAGTAAAGCCATTTAATTTGTCTCTTCACCTTTGCCCCACCATCGTCGTTAGTGGTGAAAAGCTAAGAAACCAAATGGGCTAACCCGAGCTTTTTCACCATTGATCTCCCTCCCTAGTTGGTGCGCTTGTGCCATTCATTAGTAGACAGATAAGACCGAGAGGTTGTTGGTGGGCCGCTAATTAATGTGATATTTCTTAGTAAGAATCAGGGAAGAAGCAAAGGTTGAGAGGTGCTAAAACCATCTCTCATATTCTATTAGAGTCATATCTCGTTGTTTAAGCCTTAAAAAAATCACTTTCCTTGCTCCTCGAGTGCTGCTGGGAGTAATCTTTAACATAGGATTTCCTAATTAAGCCAATGTAATCTCTCCCAATAAAAGCATATAATTCAACTATCTCATACTGTTACTAGGGTTTAAATATTGTCCCTGTGTGTTGCCTCCACCACTTTTTTAATATCACCACCACTTTTTTAATATCAGACACCACCACTCTTACAATATGCTCCAAATAAGCAGGTTCCACAGATGACATGCGTGCTCTTGATGGTACTATAGATCGGGATCCACCGAAATTCTTGGCTTTATCAGATGACCTAAAATTTGGCATCATAAATAATAATGGTGGATAGATATCTCTCTCTGTATTGATTAAGACTAAACTTCTAGTCAATAAGACATATATTGTACCTAATTAGTAATTTATTTTCTTAATTATTGATCCCACAACCACCTATTAACATCTCATTTTCTTAGTTATTGAATACATGACAACCAGGAATTGTTTTCTTTAGTTACTATCTTGATGATAATTAAGTATCACATTATTTTCCTTGGTTACATCTTTAGGCAGCAACAAAGTGTAATTGTTTCATATGAATTTTACTTACAAACATTGTCAAACATTGTCAAACATTACTAAATCTATTCAATTGATATTTATATCATCAATGTTACTAACAATTATCAATGATACAAGCAAACTCGTTATATATGATTTGGATTCATTTCATCATATCTCATCTTATCATTTCCTTATCACGTCAAATTATTTGTTATTTAATGACTGAGAGTATAGTTGAAGTTGTTTTCGAAAGTGTTTTTCGTTCAGAAATATATTATAATGATATTTTTTAATTTTTAAAAATTATTTTTGACATCAACTCATAAAAATAATATAAATACACTACTTTTTTAATTTAAAATAAAACGTTTTCAGTTTCTTTCAAAAGTAATTGCCAAAAGTATTCCTAAACAACCCCTTGATATAATCAAAAGGTTGTGACATCTAAAGATCCAAGAACTCGAGCTAAAAAACAAGAAGCAATCTTACAGATCAATTCAAGCTTTTCATATCTTTGTTGAACTTGGTTATTACAGTCTGGATTGAAGAACTTTGAGGACATTGACAAAGAGAGAGGCAAAACGTTCCATTTCTTGCCTCGCCAAAACAACTCCAATTTCAATCCCTCCACTTGATACATCTCCAAACTCCATCACTGAGAAACCGTTAGTTCTATCTATCGATGTGATCTCAACCTTCTCAACATTTCCCCACCCAAAATCCAACCCGTAAAACCCAAGCCGCGTTGATCCAGCAACCCCGAACTTCTGCACTTCTTGTCCCAATCCTCTCAGCATGACAAGCCTCTCCTTTGCGCCTTGAAAAGGTCCGTTCTCCAAGCCATTTATCAACTCACTAAGCTTCTCTGCTATAATCGCAACCCCATTTTCCTCTATGAAAGCCTTTGCTTCTGCACCCATGTGATGGACAGCAACACAATTACCAAAATAATTTGGTGGAAGTGGAGGCTCCACACGGCTCCTACAATCCACTGAAAACACATAATAAACCTTCCTGTAACTATCTCCTCCTCTTGCTTTCACCAGACAAACTGATACATAAGCACAAGTAAGCACGTACGTTGAGAGATGAAGCTTCTTTTTAGGGCTTGATCCTGCTTGGTGGTAGCGCAATACACTTTCTTTAAGCTCATTAATAGCTTCACGAGACAGCCGAAAGGTTGCACGAAGCAAGTTGCTTGACACTCGAAGATTTGGCATCAATTTCAAGCTTCGTGAGTTGAATTCCGAACCTGGAATGATCGTGGCCTCCCACTGGTTCAAGTACACTGACTCGAGCCCGAACGAGTCTTGGACACTAGTCCTGTCAAAAGATGGCCTTAATTCAGGCAATAAAAGGAGACTCTTTTCGATCTGGTTGTGCTTACATAAATAAGCCCATGTATTGACGAACATAGATACGCTTTTTCCATCAAGCACGGCACGGTGTATGGCCATGCCAATGGAGAAACCCTTACAGGGGAAGAAAGTTATTTGCAGGGCGATTAATGAAGCAATCGTGTTTGTTACATGCAACTCAGGTATGTAAGGGTGTGACTCAACAGCTTCACGGATTTCACTTCTGATGAAGCGATCAAAATTAGCATCAGACTCAGCAACAGTAAGTGATAGAGCATCATTTAGGGCATAAACAATTACGGGTTTGGAAGAGTTAGGTGGCCAAGTGAGGTGACCAGCGAGAGGAACGAAGTGGCCGAGGGTTCGTGAGAGTGAGAGTTGAAGTGCAGGCAAGATTTCTGAGTGAAATATGCTGGGTCTACTTGATGACTCATTGAGTTTAAAGAAATATAGACACTCGGCTGGAGGGAATTTGAGCCATGTGATGTCAAAATAGGTGAGAGGAAGTGAGAATTCTGTTGATGCGTCCACCGAGTCGAAGGCCGGAGTGACTCTACATATCTCTAATATTTTCACTGAGTTGGGTGAAGCCATGAAGTATTGAGAGAGATCACAGGCAACGTATTCTTACTTGAGCTAGCTTCTTTGGATTGCTTCAATGGCTAACATAACTTGATATATCAACCATTTTCACCATTTATAAAAATGATCGGCCAATCAAGATGCTTGTATCCGTGCATCATGTGGCTTTTTGCAGCAAAAATAATAATAATAATAATAATAATAATAATAATAATAATCAGTGAAAAAGATGACCCCTGCATCACGATTTATTGTATTCTAGTCCCCGTGCATCACGATTTATATATAAAAAATAGAGTTCAAATCGTGACGAGGCGGGGTCAGGGAATAAATCGTGACGCAGGGGTCATCTTTTTCAAAGAATATTATTATTATTATTATTTTATTTCTTTTGCTGCGCTAAGCCACGCGATGCACGGGGACAAGCATCTTGATTGGCTGATCACTTTTATAAATGGTGGAAATGATTGATATATCAAGTTCTATTAGCCGCTGATGCAATCCAAACATGACCCCTGCATCACGATTTACTGTATTCCATGGCATTACGGTCAAACTGGTATTTGGTTAAAAATTTTAAAAAAATTTATTTTAAATAAAAAAAATTTGGTGTTTTTATATCATTTTGATAAGCTGATGTCAAAAATAATTTTTAAAAAAATAAAAAAAATTATTTTGATACATTTCTAAACGAAAAGCATTTTGAAAAGCAACCGCAATCACACTCTCAAACACCTCCTAAGTCCCTTACCCTGCCTCGTGGTGATTTAAGCTCTATTTTTTTTCAATGTAAAAAAAATTATTTGTATAAGATTTTTTTATTATATTATAAATTTGAAAAAAATAATATATTTTTTTTGAATTCATGTGAATTCTCAGTTTTCTACTAAATGTATGAATTTTAAATCAATATAAGTTTATATGTTAGGTAAGTTTCACGAAATCACCAATATAAAATCATCATCATCATTAAAAAAGCAAAAAGATTCTAATACTCGAATTATTGAATTCACTATATTCGAATTAGTTCATTTTATAATTCAATTTAAATTAAACACAACAAATAAAATATAAATTGTGAAAATAAAATATAACAATATATATATATATATATATAATCCATCATCACTTTTTTTTACATTATATTCAACTTTAATTTTGTTGAGTCTTGGTGACTAAGGTTTTGCTTTGTTTGGGGGGGTGGAAGAAGATAAAGGTGTTTTTTTTTAATATATATATAGAACTCGTTACCATAAAGTCGATAGACCTAGCTACAATTAAGACTTGCATCATTTTTTAAAGTCTTAAAGAAAAGAAAGAGTTAAGAATTTAGTATTATTAAAAACTTAATCACATATATTTAAGCTATTAGGACCGAAATGCACTCTTGCATTGGTGTGTAGTGTGTGTGTTTCACTTGTGTCGGGCAAGGCATGTTAGTGTATAATTATCAGCCTCATAATTGAGGCCCACCGATTGCTAGGTCTCATAATGGAGGCCAAAAAACTGTAGCTTGCTTTATAGATAAAGATTATTGATTGACAATTTCACTAGAATATGATGATGCTTGACTCGAATTAATAGAAAATTTTAAGAATTTATTGGGTTTGGGTAAGGTTTATAAAGAACTTCAATGTAAAAAAAAAAAAATCAGGTTTTAGATTGTGCATGGATACTGGTCTATTCTATTCTACTAAATCCCAACTTGAATTGTACTAAATAAATAACTTTTAAATTTGAAAAAAAAAATTGTGTATATTAAACTAATTATATACTAAATAATTATATTAATATAGCATGCTTGTATAGGCCATTTACGGCATTCAAGTTCGAGTTTTGGGATAAACTAAAGTTCAAGTTATAGATCTTTAAAATATGAACAAGCTCGTTTGATGTATCGAAATTTAAAACCTAATTGGGTACAAAATCTCAATCTCATTTTCATAATTTATTTTTGAGTTATTTCTAAAACAAAAAATTAAATAAAAAAGGGGTTGACATAATGGAAAATACAAGTTGAGATTTTTGGAAGGATTTGAGAGTCCAATTATACCTCAATTGTGCTCAAACATAGAAAAAAATACAAATTCAAGACTACAATAAATCATTATTAGACAAATCTGCATAAAAATTAAATCCAAAGGTATAATTAGATTTTTAATTGGCTAATTTGTTTTAATTATATGACAAATTATAGTTTAATTATGTTTGAAAATTAATTTAGGGTCCACTTGAAATACTTAATTAAGTGGTACGACTTAATTATACTTTAAATTGATCTAATTAATTTTGTTATAAGCTTAATTGGTTTAAAATTAAGTTTGAGAGTCTAATTTAGGATAAATTGATCATATTAGAATTTTGGAGACCAAATTTTACTTTAACAAGTTAGTACGTTGAAATTAAGATAAAATTTCAATAACATCAATGTTTTAAGGTCAATTAAGGACCAAGTTGAAAAAATGCATAGTTAAGGACCATTTTGTAAAAGACATTGAATTATAAGGATTCAGTTGGTCCAAATTAGGGGTGAAATTCAAAGAAAATCAAAGTTTAAGAATCAATTGAGGGTCAAATTGTATAAATCTGATATCAATGACCAAAATGACAAGGGCATGTAAATTTGGGGTTGTCATTAGAGTTTGTCAAGGGTCAAATAAAAAAAAATGAAAGTCTTAGGTTTATAGAGGATGTAATTAAACATTGAAGGACGAGACATCATTTTGGAGAGAAAGAAAGAAAGAAAGAAAAGGATTAGAAAACGCGTGGTCTAGTTAATGTTCATTGTCTTCTTCCATATCCACCTAAAAAGACAGCTTATGGGCCTTTTTTGTAGGTGCATTTGATTCCTTTATACTTCATCAAATTTGACATGTCATAAATTGAAACGATGACTTGATTTTTTTTACGCTATGGTATAGTTAGTTTTGATTGATTGACACTACATCTGCTTCAAAACCCACCCAAAATTGGCAATTCAATTAACCTTGAGTTATCAAATCTCACAGCCCAGAGTACCTATTTTGGGCCAACAGTTCAAATGTTTTTGGATTAAATTAAGGGCTGAAATATTTACCAAGTAAAGACCATATTTCCCTCTTCTATCACCTACAAATAGAGGTACATCACATGTTCAGAACAACAAGAAATTTAAAGGTAAAGTTAGAAGGAAATCATTTAAAACCTTGATTTTTTTTCTCCTCTATTTCGCAACACTGATAATAGTTCTGGTCATCACTTATCTCTGAAAAGGCAAGGTAACCCTACACTTTGCCTCCCAAAGTCACTAATTCAATGACTTCTTTAACAAACCAAATCATGTTATGTGTGTGTGTGTTAAAAAATTGAAACAATGTTTGTAGGGGCTGGACCAGTTTCAAATGACCTAGGTAGTCGGGTTGGGTCAGGCCCAAACTATGCAGTGTTGCGGCAGACCCTATATATATAATTCAAACAATATAAGAAATCCTCATTTAAAAAAAATATATTGTTTTCATTCATATGACTGAATCCTCAAAATATTATGTACATATTTTTATAAAAATTAAAAATGCATCTTTTCTCATGTTTTAAAACGCAAAATAAATATCTTAATCAGTTTATGATTATTCGTAGCAATTCAGTAAAAATATCAAAAATCTTTCAACAATCATTTTTGTTCATTTTATATAGTTGTAGACTTTAATATTTAGGGTGTAAAGCTACATTGTAAAATACACACATAGATATTAAAAACACAACAAATGCAGTTCTAAAATTCAAACCTTAACATGATTAATTTTATAACCTAATAAGATAGAGACTCTTTCATGAAAAGAGATTTATTTCAAACCTTACCAAAGACCAAAAACTAGAAATCTGACTAGAGAATAATCAAACAATAATGCGGTTTACCTTAGGGTGCAATAAGGGTGATGCATTTTTTTCTTGCACAATAAATCTCCTTACCCAAACTCTCACAAATCATTAAGTTTTTTAATGACCTTAATACTAGATAGTGACTCTTGAAAATTATAATCATAATTTATTACTATAAAAAAAAAAAACTTTTTTCATGCTCCCTTCATCTTCTGGGATGGTCTTGTGAGAAAACACTATAAGACACCCATCATTTCCAGATTGGGTTTGGATAATTATTTATATTTGAATCCAAGTATAAATAATTTACAACATCACTCATGGGTATTCATTATCATCCTTACACAAAATCTACCTATTATATGATATTTTCTTCCTCATAGACTCCTAAGACAACCTAATATGACATATGTACTTAAACATTTGATTATATAAAATTTAATCACAACATATCTATAATTAATCCAAATAAGACACTAAATTATCGTATATTAATTCGATTAAAATCTTATAAAAATGATTGACTCAACATAACTAATCTAATTTGGCCAAATTAACTTCTTATTCAAGAAAAAAAAACACAAAGTCATTTTTTATCCTTTTATTTTAAAAAATAGGTTGAATTGATAACTGTAAATTAAATGACATATTCATCATAGTTTTGCACAAGTTCATACCTTGAATCAAATCCAATTTTAGTAAGTTGAAGGTAATTTCATGTAAAAATAATTTTTTTGATAAAATAACAATTTCATATAATATTTTAATCAAATAAATATATCAACATTAATATCATAATATAATATGAGAACTGTAATATTTTATATTAAAATAATTTGAGGAAAAAAACCCTTTACAATAACGATGAATAATATATTCCATGTAACATTTGGTTTCTTCTTAAATATGTTCAAAAGCTAACCAAAAATTCTTAATGAGGATTGCTAAAGTTGATATTTTCTTACACCAAACATTATTTATCAAGCTACCAACACTATTTATTATAAAAAAAATTAGCAAATACAAACAGACACATCGACATAGTATTTTCATTGATAAATTATGGTGATTTTTCGCTATTGAATATGCCCTCGTTTTATCCATCTATAAGCACCGATAAGTGTATTCCTTCAATGAATACCAAGGGAATTACAATGGGAAAAATGAAAAATAAAACTAAAAAATATGATGATGTATCTTTTTTACAAATAGAATTATCGATGGATATAAACTCATTGGTAAATCCATATGTAATATATAATTTATGAACTAAAGAGTGACTATTCTCTCTCTCTCTATCCCCTTCATTTCTTTTTTTTTCGCTCTATTATTCTTTACAACAAACACCGTAACCACTCTCCCCTTCCTAATTTTTTCACAAATCAACCTCTCACTATAAATTCAATCACCCTGACACTTAGTTTGTCAACACCCCTTTTCCTATTCAAATTTTATTGCAGATTTCCCACCCATTTTTCATTTGACCTCAATTTAAAAATCTTAATTTTTATTGTATGTGTTTTAAAGCATATGTATTTTATTTGAGTGTTTATGTTTTTTATATACCTTTTCCCTAGAAATTTATTAAATAAATGTATGATTTGTACATGTTAGGATTTGTTTGAGATTTAATAAAATTGTATTTGTTTGTAAATTAATGAGATTTAAGTTGAATTTCTAACTTAGGTGTTTTTTTATGAAATAAATAATGGCTTCTTTAACAAGTCTATTCTAGTATCACATGTTCTTGAAGAATTAAATAAATTAAAAAAGCTATTGATGAACTAGTATTTCTAGTGCTAAAAAAATAACAGTCTTAAAGGACTTATTTTCCTAGAGAACTAAATAAATTAAAAAAAAAAAGTTCCTGAAGAACTAGTATTATAAGTTTCTGAAGATTTAAATAAATTAAATACAATTATTGAAGAATTAGTATTTCTAAAGCTAAATAAATAACAGTATTAAAGGACTGATTTTTTTCTTTTATCTTCATGATTTTATTTAATAAGTTATTTCTTGTTTTTATAGATAAAGATAATGTCAAATCTAACAAAACTTGAATTTATTGCTCCTAGTATTCTTAGAAATATTTATTTGTCATGAAATGTTGACGTCAAGATTCATCTTGAAGCTATGAATCTTTAAGAGACCATCAAAGAAAAAAATATTATGTGGCAAAATATAAATGAATGATATGACCATCAAAGTTTATCATATTTCTTCAAGGTCGTTATGATTGGTTGCACCTGAAGTTGCAAGATTTTAAATTGATTAGTGAGTATAATTATGCTCTTTTAAAAATTATCTCACAGCTAAAATTGTGTGGTAAAGATATCATATACGATCAAATGTTAGAGAAAGCATTATCTACCTTTCATGCCTCAAACATTGTCTTGCAACAGCAATTTAGAGTGCATAACTTTAAAAGGTTCTAAGTTATCCCCTAAAGTGAATGGAACTTTTGTCTAGAAGACAAGAAAGAACCGAGGATATAGGTATGAGAAAAATAAAAAAGAGAAAAGATAATCCTTTTTAAAGTAACTCGCCATACCACCAAAAGTGGAGACATAATGAATAATAGTATGACTTTTCATGATGGAGATTTATGTCTGGCAAACAGTGCAACAACGCACATAATTCTTAAGAAAAATAAATACTTTAAGTATTTGACATTAACCAAAACTAATGTCACTGTAATATCAGGTCCAACAGACATGATTAAAGACTCTAGAAAAGATAACATTATGTTATCAAATAACACATGATTGAGCATCAAATATGCATTATATTCACCTGAGTCCAAAAGAAATTTACTCATTTTTAAGGATATACGTGCTAATGGTTATCATATTGAAACAACAGATGAAGATAGAAAATAATATTTTTATGTTACTACATGTATTTCAGGCTAGAAGCTTGTACTTGAGAAACTACTTGTTTTCTCTTCCAGAATTTATTATACGACCATGAAATCTATTGAATTAAATATTATGATACACTAGAAGTGTTTCGATCCAAAATAATTTATACTTTGACATGATCGACTTGGACATATAGGATCAATAACGATGAGACGAATTATTGAGAATACATATGGGCATCCTTTAAAGAACTTGAAATTATTTTACCAAGTGAAAATCCATGTGTTGCATGGTCGCAAGATAAATTAATTACAAAACCATCCCCATCAAAGGTTCTTATAGAACCACCATATTTTCTTGAAAGAATTCAATGAGATATATGTGAGTCTATTCATCTACCATGTGAAGCTTTTAAATATTTTTATGGTATTGATTGATGCATCAAATAAATGGTCACATGTTTGTTTGCTTTCGAGTCGAAATATTGCATTTGCTAGATTAATAACACAGATTATAAGACTACGAGCATAATTTCCTGATTATCCTATCAAGAAAATTTGACTAGATAATGCTGGTGAGTTTACTTTCCAAGTATTTGATTAGTTTTTGCACTTTTATTGGAATTGATGTTGAACATCATGTTACTCATGTACATACTCAAAATGGTCTAGCAGAATCATTCATAAAGCTACTTCAATTAAATGAAAGACCATTACTTATAAAATCAAAATTTTCTACATCTGTCTAGGGACATGTTATATTACATGTTGCATCGCTGGTTAGAATTAGACCAAGTATTTATCATAATTATTCTCCTTTACAACTTGTTTATGGTATACCACCAAATATATTTCATCTACAAACTTTTGGTTGTTCAATATATGTGCTTGTAACACCCCTCATAAAGAACTAAAATGGGTCAAAAAGAAGAATAAGAATTTATGCTAGTTTTGATTTTCCATTTATTATTAGATACCTTAAATCTTTGACTGACAATGTTTTTAAAGCATGTTTTTAAGACTGTCATTTTGATAAGAACATTTTTTCATCATTAGGGAAAGCAAATTTAGTACCTGAAGCATGAGAAGAAGTTACTTGGAATAACCCGAAGTTATCTCATTTTGATCCAAGGACAAATCAATGTGAACTTAAAGTTCAAAGGATAATTCATTTACAAAATATTGCAAATCAATTACCGGATGTTTTCACCCGTAGTGAAAAGGTAGTTAAACCTTATATTCCTGCTGCAAATGTTCCATTTAGAATTGAAATTCCTAAGAAAAAAAGGTCAACATAGCAGCAAATGAATCTATACCACGCTTGAAACGCGAAAGATCTATTGGAGCTAAAGACAAAAATCCTAGAAAACATAAACTCCAACGAATTGATGATGGTACTTTTTTTAGAGTCCTCATTTATAAAATAAATATTAAATCTTATATCCAAATCATCTCTTAATATTGACCCCCCTGAAAAGAAACCTCTTAAAGAGAGGAAGGTACCAAGAAATAATAAGATCTCCATAAACTATGTTCATATAGGAGAGATTTTGGAGCGACATAAAACTATCATAGATGATGTATTTGCATTTAAGGTTAATTTTGGCATCACCAGAAATCATGATGAATTTGAACCATAAACTATCAAAGAATATCGACATAGAAATGATTGGCCAATATGGAAAGAAGCAATCCAAATAGAGTTAAATTGGCTTGCAAAAAGTGAAGTATTTGGACATGTAGTCCATACACCTAAAGGTGTTATACCCATTGGATATGAGTAGGTTTTTGTTAGAAAACGTAATGAAAACAATAAAATTGTGCGATATAAGGTACAATTTATTGCACAAGGTTTATCGCAGAGACCCGACATTGATTATGAGAAAACTTATTTTACAGTGATAGATGCAATCACTTTCAGATTTTAATTGATTTAGTGGTCTCAGAAACATTAGATATGCGTTTAAGGGATGTAGTTGCAACATATCTATATCAATCATTAGATAAAGATATACATATGAAAATCCCTAAAGGATATACAATGCCTGAAGTCTTTTGTAATGAACCCAGAAGTGTTTATTCTATTAAATTAAAAAAATCTTTATATGGGTTAAAACAATCTAGTCGGATGTGATATAATTGTCTTAATGAATACCTCTTAAAAAGAGGGTTTGAGAATCACGAGATTTGTCCATGCATTTTTATTTAAAAACAATATTTGACTTTGCCATTATTGCAGTATAAGTTGATGATTTGAATATTATTGATACTCCTGAAGAGTTCACATGAAATGCAACCTATTTGAAAAATGAAATTGAGATAAAAGATCTCGGAAAGATAAAATTTTATCTTGGTTTATAGATTGAATATTTTTCAACTGGAATATTTATACATCAATCGATGTATATAGAAAAAGTCTTAAGGTGTTTTTATATGGACAATGCTCATCCTTTGAGTACACTAGTGATTGTTTGATCACTTGATTAAAAAAAAAAACTTTTTTTACCTTCAAAAGAAGATGAAAAAATTCTTGGTCCTGAAGTGTCATATCTTAGTGCTATTGAAGTACTTATGTATCTTGAAAACTGTAAAGTATTAGATATATCTTTTGCCATAAATTTATTAGCAAGACATAGTTCCATTCCCACAAAAAGACATTGGAATGGAGTCAAACATATATTTTGCTATCTTCGTGGAACAACCAAAATGGGGTTATTTTATTATGGATAAGATTCACAATTGATTAGATATGCAGATGCAAGTTATCTCTCTGATCCCCACAAAGAAAGATCATAAATAGGTTATCTATTTACATATGGCAGTACTACAATTTCTTAGATATCTGTCAAACACACATTGGTGGCTACTTCATCAAATCATTCAAAGATTATTGCGATACATGAAGCAAGTTGACAATGTATTTGGCTAAGATCAATTATCCAGCATATTAAGAGAAAATATGGATTGTCAGCCATTGAAAATAGTCTCACAATATTGTTTGAAGATAATGTTGCATGCAACACTCAACTTAGAGGAGGCTATCTCATCAAAGTTATTTTATACTCACGAGCTCCAACAAAAAGGAGAAATTGATATCAAACAAATCAGGTCAAGTGATAATTTAGTAGACTTATTTACAAAGTCTTTATCAGCCTTAACTTTCAAGAACCTTGTCCATAATATTAGAATGCATCATCTTAAATATTTGTCATAAGACATGTACTTTTGAAGGGGGAAAGTCAATGCAAATTGTACTCTTTTTCCTTCACTTAGGTTTTTTCCTACTGGGTTTTCCTTTGCAAGGTTTTAATGAGGCAATTTGACATTGTTTTAATGAATCCTGAAGTATTCATATATGGATATTGAAGTATCTATATAAAGTCCTCCATTGAAGTTTAAAGTACATGGTCACTCAAGAGGAAGTGTTATAAATTCATAATAAATTCATATTTATATGTATTAAATGTCCATGGCTCTTGAGTTTAGTCTCTTGGATTCCCATAACCCTTGAGTTCATTTCATTCTTCTTATAAATAGACCACTTGTCTTGTATTCTTAACACTTGGAAAAAATAGAAGAATTCATAATAAAAAAATATATATTTCTCTCGTCTCTTTTGATTATATTTTGATATTTATGTTCTCTTATGTTAATTATTTATTCTTTTTATAACAATGACAAAGGTTTTTTGATATTTTAAAAATTTTATTGAACTATTATATGATAGGTGCATAACATATTAAATTATCGGTCGTTGCACAGATATTTATCATCAAGTCAAATCATGAGTTAAATGAGACTAGTTATGATAGAATTGTTAAATGTTAGAAAATCATATTATCTAAAAGAAAACATAGAAAGAGAACTTGTATACTATTAAATTCATGATGATGCCCCTCAGTCTCATATTCTTGAAAATTGATATGTGTTCAAAGTTCTGCATGTTGTACTACCTTGAAAATACAGAGTTGAACAAGTGTAAAATAGGTAGGTATGTTTGTAATCAACCTATAATTGGCAAAGAAAAGACTTTTCCTCATACATACAAAACATAAAATACTTTTTAATCACATCTAGAATGCAAATATTATTCATTTAACCAAAGACTTCTTAGCACATGATATGACATCATTCATATGATATGATGGATAGAGTGATGGTGCACCCTTTCGATGACAAAGCTTGGAAATATTTTAATAGAGTGCATCTTCATTTTTAGTGGAATCAAAGAATTTGAGTCTAGTGTTATGTAGAAACAGATTCAATCCATGTCATTTTCTACTTCTTAATCTTATTAGTCAATGATACTTATAATTTACAACTTACCATTGGGGATGTATATAAAAATGGAGTTCATGTTTTTATATATGATCATACATGATTTTAATAATCTGGGTCAGAATATAGATGTTTGTTTTCGTTCATTGATTAATGAGTTGAAATAATTATGGTCATTTAAGACTTTAACATATAATATATTAAGGAAGCATAATTTTAGATAAAGACAATTTTTATGTTGATAATTAATGATTCTTCTATGTATGCAATGATTTGTAGTTGAAGCACAAAAAAAAAAACCATTATACATGTTTTGTAGGGAAAATAACAAGACCTTCATGTTAATAAATTACAATAAAACATATTTTTTGTCATAGATAATTCTTGTTTATGAAATGCAAATACTAAAAGAATAAAAAGAACTTCTTTACTGTTAGGGTTGTAAGGGATATTGCATCGCCACTATTATTAGGTGAAGATTTGTATGATATAATGTCGAACTACAATGATATCGTGTTTAGTTTTCAATTTGATGATTAAAAATTTCATTTATATTTTTCCATTATTTATAAATTACATAAAAAAATTTCATAAATTACTAAAAAAAGGTTATTACAAGTCAATCAAATATTGTAGAATTTTCAACATTATTGTTATTCTTGTTGTGATTTTTTTCATTGAACATGTACAAATTAAGTTTATCAATTCCATTTTGTCCCATCTAGAATAACTTGCATATTTTGTTCTAGTTTTAAAAATAGAACAAACTAGAATAAAATTCATCTCGCTCATAATTTTGACTCGTTCCATAAATTTTATCGAAATTCTAACCATAACATTTTATTTCCATTCCTCTCATTTTGTTCTAGCCAAATAATATTTTTTTTATTTTTTTAAAATATTATTTAGTTTTATGATATTAATTACATCTCTTAATCTGACCATTGGACCACAATAAAGTATTAAAAAGAGTCTTGTGACACATTGTTATATCTTAGGTTAATATTTTAGAGTAATAAGATTTTTGAAAAGGTCTTTTAATATCGTTAATGGTGTAATTTTGTAATTTCATTCAAATTAAAAAAAATTGAAATGTTTATTTTTGTTTTATTACATTTAGCTTTTTTCTAATTTTATTATTCAATAATAGTTTTATTTATAATTAAGTTTCATGAACCAGGACAAATATTTAGAAAATTGATTTAGGTTAATCCAATATTTTGATATCTATATAATTTTTAAAACAAATATCATATTAATTTTTTTTAATTCAAATTATATTTTTATCAGTCATCCAAGGTATTCTTGGACTCATTGAGTCAATCAAGTTATATTAGTTCAATTCATATTTTTTTAATTTGTATTTAAAACATGAATTATGTAATTTTTAAGTTAATTTGTTTTTTAATCTAAATTGAAATGATGTTTATTGAATTAATATTTTAAAATATACATAAAATAATATAAACACTATAAAAACGTGACATATCATTTTATTTTATCATATAAAAAGAAAAACATGATGCATGTTCACATCACACTTATTTTTTGTCTTTTTTTTTCAAATTGAACTACTGGCTGCCAGCATGGAGGGTGAGGCTAAAAAGTTAAAAATATTTTGTTTTATATAAAAAGTTATAATAACTTCTTAAAGCCATATGAATAAATAAAAAATATTTATTTTGAATATCTCCTTTGTGTTTTATAGCTGAGGCCGTTCATAACAATAAGAACTCATAAAAGATATATCTTCCCTGTCCTCTCGTCTCTCATAGAATCCGAAAACCAAATGAAGATCATGGATGTATGCCAAGTTACTCCTGCCTCCGAGTCAGCCACCGAGTTTTCTCTTCCACTCACCTTCTTTGACATCATCTGGTTGAAATTTCCTCCTGTTGAGCGCATATTCTTCTATAAACTCACGGGGTTGTCTCCATCTTTCTTCAACTCAGCGGTCCTTCCCGATCTCAAGCGCTCTCTTTCCCACGCTCTCCTTCACTTCCTCCCTCTTGCTGGCAACCTTACTTGGCCTCCGCAAGCCACCAAACCCATCATCCTGTACACTCCAAACGATGGTGTTGAACTCACAGTTGGTGAGTCCAATGCTGACTTTCATCATCTCTCATGCAATGGTGTCCGTGAAGCTTTAGAGTCTCGTCTTTGCATACCCGAGTTGCCTGTGGCTGACTCAAAGGCATCCGTTATAGCTTTGAAAATAACCTTATTTCCTAACTAAGGCTTTTGCATTGGCATCTCTTCCCACCATGCAATCATGGATGGAAAAAGCTCAACCATGTTTATCAAAGCATGGTTCACATGTGCATGCTTCGTGATATAGAGAAACAACAACATCCAGATTTGTTGCCGGAACTAACACCTTTTTTTGATCGAACAGATATACAAGACCCTGAAGGGTTGGAGATGGTTTATTTGAACAACTGGTTAGAGCACAAATGACCAGGTTCGGATCCTAACCCTAGAAGCTTGAAACTTTTGCCAGCTTTAGCAGTTCTATCTAGCCCAGTTCGGGCAACGTTCGAGTTATCTGGTGAAGATATAAAGAAACTCAGAACGAGGGTGTCTGCCCAGTTAGTAAAGGAAGATTCACAACAAGCAAAGCCAGCCCATTTATCTAATTTTGTGCTTGTATTTGCGCACGCATCTGTATGTATAGTTAAGTCAAAAGGGCTGGAAAGTGACAGAACGGTTCTTATGGCATTTGCAGCAGATTGCAGAGCCCGTTTAGAACCTCCAATTCATGACAACTATCTTGGCAACTGTGTCACATCATGTGATTGGCATACAGAAGCAGGATCACTTTTAGAGGAGAGCGGGTATTTGTGCGCAGTAGAAAGACTTAGCGAGTTCATCAGAGGATTAGAGAAAGGAGTCCTTGATGGATCGAAAAAGAAGCTGGCAAGGTACATGATGACTATTGAGGCAGCATGTTCATTTATGATTGGGGTTGCAGGGTCAACTCGATTTCAGGTTTATGGAACTGATTTTGGGTGGGGGAAACCAGAGAAGGTGGAGATAACTTCCGTAGACCGAACAGGAGCAATTTCTATTGCGGAGAGCAGAGATGGAAATGGTGGAGTTGAGATTGGTTTAGTTTTGGAGAAGTATGAAATGGAGAAATTCACTTCTTTATTTGTTGATGGCCTCAAGAATCATTAATTCAAGACACTACTGGAGCGCTTTGGGCAGGGTTGCCGCCACCACTCATTCTGTCGGCGCCACTAAAAATCAGCGGTGCTAAATTATTTACCATCCGCTACTGAACTTATTTTACTAGCGCTGTTACTATTTTGAACATGTGTTTTGATATCCGTGCCTGATTTCGATAAATGTGCATGTTTCATGTGTTTTAAAATTACTATTAAAATAATTTTATTTTTTATATTATATTTTTATTATTATTTTAATATAATGATATTAATAATATTTTTTAAAAAATAAAAAATATATATTATTTTAAATGCTAAAAAATAATTTCAGTCACACTCTCGAACAGACAAGCAATGAGAAAGATAAATATGACATGAAAAGACTAAAAACATGAATTATATAAAAGTTTAACTCATGATCCAAAATAAAATAAATTTATAAAATGTGGGTATAATCAAATTTATTAAGTTTGAGTTAAATTAAATAAAAAAATCAAACCAAATATATTTTTATGGTTTTTACATTAATATCCTTAAATAATTTTAATTTTTTAAAATATCTTTTAGTTAAATAATATTTAAGATAAATTACCATTAATTTATCTATAAATAGACAATAAAACCATCAAATAAAAAAACAAGCAGAAGGACAACAAGTAGAGATTAAAAACCAAGCATAAATACTTAAGAGTTCTCTCAAAACAATTCAAGCCCATCAAGAGAAAAAAACAAAAGTCTTTTTCTTCATCAAATCAAGCCAAAAAAAAGGATTGAAATCTCTTCATCAAATCAAATCAAGTCAAAATTTCATACGATTAAAGCTTTTAGACCCCTATAAATAATCTTTATCAAGTCAAGTCTTTTGTCAAACCAAGTCAACTTAACATCTCATACACTTAAAATTTTTAAGTTCATGTGAATATCTTATCATATAAAATAAGATCTAGATTTGATAGTTAATCAAAGAATTTATGCACATGAAGAGCATTTCAAGAAAAATTCTATTTTTATTGGAATGAGAATTATTATTGTAATTTTGATACCATTTTTAAATGTGTTTATTGAATATGCTAAAATCTTGTGAGTACAAATTTCTAGCATACCTAAGAAGACCCTCTTTTCCTCTCATCTCTAAAGTCAACAAATTTATTATAAAAAGAAAAACATAGAGCAAAAATTAATTATAAAAGAAAACATAGAGTGCATAAACGATTATTCAATTAATTTTCAAGATGCTAGAGTGGATGTTTTATCAACCACTAACCTGGGGACTTTGTGTGGAAAGTCTAAATTTGTTCTTCATTAATAAGATTCTCTAGAAGAGAAATAAAGTATGCAAATTCCTCAAAATATGAGTTGAGATACTCTCTCTTTCCAAATCTACAAGGGATTAAGACTCCATCATATGACTTAAATTTAAGCATGTTATCAAAGTTTAGACCAATAGGTTCTTAGCCATCTTAATACTAGATGGCTATTCTTGATAATTATAGTTATAAATTTTATAGCTATAAGCACACTTCTATTTTCACCACGCGCCGTTGTCTCCCCAAAATCAAGATGGCGGGGCGTGAAGCATGAAAAATTATCATCGTGACAATAACCTTGTGGTAGGTTAATTAGGGTATAAACAAATCCTACGGAGAGCTATAAGAATATATTTTTTTAAGGTAAGATTGAAGCATGAGATAAAAGATTATATCATATTGTGTGAGATTTACCAATGTGTTAAGATGGAAAAAACTAAGCCTTTAAGGTTGCTCAAACCTTTATATATACCTAATACACCCTAGTTATCTATTTTTATGAATTTTGTTAAGAGACCACATTAATTTAATTATTATTTTATGATTTTAATGGTTATAGATAAATTATCTATGAATGCTCATTTAATGAAATTGATGCATCCTTACACTACCACTAAAATAATCTAAGTATTCTCTTATAATGTTATGCAATTACAAGGTTTTTTTGTGATTGACAAATATCCTACACTCATTAATAAATTTTAGAAGAAATTATTTAGAGCTTACAGAATCTAGTTATATTTACCCACAACTTACCACCCCTAATCAGACAGAGAAACAAAAATCACTAATAAAACCTTACAAGTTTATCTTTGTTGTTTTGTAGATGACAATCTAAAGAATGTTATAAATGGTTGACTATGATAGATTTAGGTAAAATATTGTCACCATACATCCTTAAGTCTATACCGTTCTAGAGTTATATATATGATTACACCCGACCTAGTTTAATCACATTTGTTTGAGCATCGTGTAAAAAATAAAATAAAATAAAACACATTTAAAAAACAAGACCAAAATATTATAGACCAACAAATCTAATTCATACAAGGTATAAGATCTATAAAAATCACAAGCATATAAGAAAAATGAATTAATTAGAATTAGAATTACAAGGATCTAAAGTTAGCATGTATCAAGGGCTTTCAAGATTAATACGGTGTTTAAGAGTATGATTATTGTTAATTTTTGAAATATTTTTTATTTAAAAATATATTAATTTTTTTTGTTTTTTAAATTATTTTTTATATTAGTATGTTAAAATAATATAAAAACATTAAAATAATTCTATTCAAATTAATTTTTCTTTTTCAAAAAATACTTGAAGTGCTTCCCAAGCAAATGTTTTCGGTGTTGCGGCTGCTGAGGGTAAAGTCATTGACCGGCTGATATGCTTTTTGTTTTTTGTGGTGTAGGGTTGGGTAACGAAGGGAGAAAGTAAGGTTTATTTATTTATTTATTTATGTATAAACTTAAATTATGTTTGGATAAAAATTTAAACTCAACTATTAAATAGATAATTTAGTAATAAAAATTTTGAATTAAAAAAATTATTTCTTTGTCATTTCATGTTTAAGCTCAGGTTAATATCATAATTAATGAAAATTTAAATGATCGTTAATTTTAGGATCAATAGGATTAATCAATATATATATATATATATATATATATATGTAAGTTGATCTGAATATCCATATTAATAGAAAAAATTAAACCCAAACTATATATTTGTTAAAGTAAATTTGGATCGGGTTTTTATACCAAAATTTATTTCAAAACCAAACTATTTTGGGTTCGGCTCAATTGATTTTTGAGGTTAACCCGAATAAGACTCACCCAGAACGACTCTATGCCAGCTGATGGATACATACACAAACTGTAACAAAAGGGAACCGGACCAACAGAAGTTGTAGCCCAACATTACATAGGGAAACAAGGCTTTACAGTTCGCACGAAACTTTCTGTCTCTTCGTGCTTTTTCTGCTACCCGTTCTCTTCTCTTTTACTCCCCCTCAACGCTTTGAACCCGTACACTATACCGGTTCACCTTATCAAACCTCTCTCTCGTTTTCGAGTTTTAACGTTACATTTCAGGTTGTCTTTGGCCACTTCTTTTGTTTTTGGATTATACCTTCTTTTGTTTTTTTTCCCTTCTGTGCAGTACATTTTGTTTAGTTATGAAATCATCTTCTTTTTTAATGTTTGCTTTGTGGTGTTATTTTATTTTTAAGGTCTTGAGTATTTTATTGCTATGCTTTATATCAGGCATTATAATGGGTGGTTGCTACTTTTTAATAATATTGAATCATTGGTAAAATGTGATGATTTTGGTTCGCTCTTCTTTTTTTAAGAAAAAAATATGGGATAGTATTCTTATTATTATTGATGTCAATGTTGATTGATTAAGTAATATTTTGTTGAATTTCTGCAATGGGGAATTTCAGTTATGTGTTTTAATGGGTGGGTTTAGGGTTTATTATTTTTGGGTTATGATATGTGGATCTGATGAATGCAGTGCATTTGCTTTAAATATTCAATTTTTTCAATTCGTTTTTGAAAAAATTTAGAATTCATTTCAGTTGTTGTTGACCCATTAAGTAACAGAGTTTCTCTGGCTATGTTGTTGTGGTTATTTTAGTGAAAATGTGGGTGCATTAAATACCAAGCGCATATTTGTTTTGTTTTGTTTTTATATTCTTTTCTCTTTGGTCATGAGAGAATTTTCCCAATAGTTGTAAAATGGAAACTGTCAATTCCATGCTGTGGATTGCACGCTTTGTTTGAATTGTTTTCTTACTTTCCAAGAATATCAGGAAATTATTCATTTGCTTTGCTCCAGTAGTTATAAAACTTGGACAATTAAACCTTTTAATCACGCTCGTTTAGGTATAAAAATGCTGTTTCATTGACATTGTGGCGTTCTTTTGCTATCCATCAGAATGGCATCACAAACAGCAAGCAACCCAATTGGTCCCAGTGCCCAAGTGGTTGGAAATGCTTTTGTTGAGCAGTATTATTATATTCTCCTCACCTCACCGGATTTGGTCCATAGATTCTATCAGGATTCAAGTGTGCTAAGCCGGCCAGATGCTAATGGCGTAGTGACGTCAGTGACAACAATGCACGTGAGTTTCTTGTTGTAATGTTTCCATTTGCAGATGCATATCCTCATAGATTTGCTGTTGATACTTTTCTGTTGTTAATGATCCACAATATACATGATCTTCATCTCATATCAAGGCGGCTATTTGAGGGCTAGCAAATGGTTTAAAATGATTTTACCCAAAGTGCTTTGACAGACACAAGAAGATTGATGTATCTCTTGATTATTTGTGTGTACTGTCAGCCTCAAATCTGTCTAATTGCAATATGTTTAGATTGCTTCTTATTTCTATCATATATGTAAAGTTACATCTGATCTGCTGATAAATTGCAATGACGTTTCCAGTATCATACATGTAAATTGCAATGATTTGGCAAACACAAGAAGATTGATGTATCTTTTTATTATTTGTGTCTGCTGTCAGCCTCAAATCTGTCTAATTGCTATATGTTTAGGCTGCTTCTTATTTCTATCACACGTGTAAAGTCACATCTGATGCTCTGATAAATTGCAAAGTTACATCTGATGCTCTGATAAGTTGCAAAGTTACATCTGATCTGCTGATAAATTGCAATGACGTTGCCAGTATTAATTGCTATGAGAAAAAAAATTGAACCTTTTTCTTTGTTTGCATTCTTCGGCTATTACACAATTGTAATACACAGGCACTTTCAAGATTTCATTTGGTTAGATTATTGTCACTTCGTACATGACTTGTAAAAGTTTTTGTCTGAAATGTAATGAGACCTATAAGGAGTCAGCTGTGTAATAGTGGTGGATTGGAGTTTGTTCCTTTTTTCATTTTGTCAGATCCATCTAATCTCACAATCGCTGCTTGTAATTTATTTTCAACTGATCTATTTTATTCTTTTTCTAAGAATGTATTGATGAAAAATATCTGAATTTTTGATTTCTTGAAAAGTAACAGCTTATCTGAAAAGAGATTATTTTCCTTGGAATAGGATATAAATGAGAAGATACTTTCCTTGGATTTCAAGGGCTGTAAGGCAGAAATCAAAACAGCAGATGCTCAGTTATCTTACAAAGATGGGGTTACTGTGCTAGTAACTGGATGCTTCACGGGCAAGGACAACGTGAAAAGGAAATTTGCTCAGTCATTTTTTCTTGCACCACAAGACAATGGTTATTTTGTCCTAAATGATGTTTTCAGGTATGTGGATGGCAATGAATCATTGGAAAGTCATCCTGGTCATGGCATTGATAGCAACCCAATTGTCCCCTCAGTCCCAGATCAAGGTAAGATTTAGTGTTCGCTCAATTTTGCATTAGCTGTTATTGTTTCTTTGATTTATTTTTCTGTTTTGCTATGAACTTCCTCACATCATAAGTTTTTTTTTTTCAGTGCCCACTCATGTTCCTGATCCCTCCGCAACTGGCCTATTACCTTCTGTTGTGGAAGAGCATAAAAAGCTTGCTGAGAAAGCTAATGAATCATCAGACCATGAGAAACAATTAGTTAATGACAGAGAGATCATTGTGGAAGATCTTTCAAGTGAGCATAATGTTTCTACAGCTGAATCAGCTCCATCAATGATCCAAGAGGATGCTCCAAAGAAATCTTATGCATTAATTGTGAGTTTATAGCCACAGATTTTCAAGGTTTTGAAAATTAGAAAGAATAGTATGTTTGATAATTCTTGTTGTAGGTTAAAGTGGTCAAAGATAGCTCATTGCCAAATAAAGTTAATTTACCTGCTAATACAACAAAATTGGTTCCTAAGAGAACCGAGAACCAGTCAGAAAAGTCAGTGGCACCTGTCCTTGAGCCTGAAACATCAGTGCCAAACAGCAATGATGCCCCTGAGACTAGAAGTGCTCAAGAGGAAGGTATGGAGCTGAGATAATGATGTATCATGGAATTTGGGATTAAGTCTTTGTTGTATGCCAAGCATTTGTTTTTTAAGGGTATTCTCAAGTAACCACTTTCCACTTACAGTTGAAGGATACTCCATTTATATTCGAAACCTGCCCTTTAACTTTACGGTTCCTCAGCTTGAGGCAGAGTTTGAGAAGTTTGGACCAATCAAGGAAGAAGGTGTCCAAATCAGATATAATAGGGTTGGTTCTATTCACATTGCAGACCCATTGTCATCTGCTTGGTTCTACTTGCCTAAAAATGACATGTTGGCTCTCTGCTAATATATTTGTTCTGTCTATACAGCAACAAGGATACTGCTTTGGTTTTGTTGAATTTCTCTCCCCAAACTCCATGAATAGTGCAATTGAGGTTTGTCCATTCTTAGTCAAAGTTATTTTTATTTTTTTGAATATTTCTGTTATTATTAGATGTTGCATGGGAATCATTTTCATTCTTGTGGTATTTTTTTCTCCTATTAATCTCGTGCCAACATATTTTTCTTCAACTCATACACTTTATCAAGGGTCTTATATTAAAAAAATCTGATTTCTTTTGCCCCTTTTTTATTTTCGTGTACAGTGTTTTCTGGTGTTTTGTATTTCCTGTCTTGTTTGCTTGCATTACCTATAGCTCTTTCTCACTTGACTTGTGCAACAGCAGTTGCGCTCAGATAAAAAGGTAAAGGTACTATAAGTTTGCTTTGGCCTTGAAAAGGATATAGCTCTGGTCATGGTTAACAGAGCACAATATTCTATGTTACATACTTACGTGAAAACAAGAAAATACACAAATATCTCGGGGTATAGAAATGGGAATTATTAATGGACATAATGGTATTTGGTTACCATCAAGCCTATAGATAAAGAGTTTGGAGCTGTATGATCTCACATTATATTACACTTGTAGCATGGCTGGGAATCTTGAATTGGTCTAGTGCAATGGAGTCACTAACTTTAAGGTAAAGTTCATCTGCAGAGAAGGTGCTAACTGTTTAGAGAACAATTTGGCATGAGGTTTTGTTCCTTATCTTAAAATACTATAAGTAATTTGACCAATGGTCTCTGAGCATCATGCAGTCCTTCATGCGACTGTGCCAGAGAGCCAGAAATGTTTAAGCCTTGTCAATGTGCTTTCTCTGTCTTCACTTTTTGAAGCAATGCAAGGAATATATAGATGGAGTTAAGCTGCTGTTCTTTGTGGTCTGCACTTGAATAGCTGCTAGAGGGAAAAACTGGGTATTGACTAGGATACGAGCATTCCTTTTATTTTTTGATGCCTAAAAGATTCAGTAAGCCTGCTTACTGGGATTGCATGGTTAGCTAAGGTTGGAGACACTTAAAGATACTAACATTGATGATTGTATTATTAAACATATCAGTTGTGCTCCTTTGAATACAGTTCAGACTTTGAACTGGTTGAGGTTCAAAAACATTTAAGAATTGTCTGGACCTGAGCTGTCATGGTGATTGAAAAACAGTAGTCTTATAAAATAATTCCTGAGGTAGGTTTTTATATTACTTGGTGATAAAAGAACATAGACAAAAGAGGTTTTCAATGATTAATAAGTTGGAACCAGAATGGTTTTGGGGATTCTAAGTTGCAGCTTTTTGTTGGAAAGGATTGAGGAATAATTGGCGTGTTTCCTAATCAAGGTTTACTGAAGGGCAGACAATGTTGCTGAAGACAAGGGTGAAATTAGGTAGCAAGTTGATGTTTATTGCTGAGGAAATAAAACATTTCTCCTAATCAAGGTAAGTTACTGAAGGGCAAACAATGTTACTCAAAGGGCAAGGGTGAAATCAAGTGACAAGTTGATGTTTATTGTTGAGGAAATAAAATAGTTTTTGCAGCGCAAGTAACTGGTGGATTTCTTGTGGCATAGGCATAACCAAAAGACAGGTCCCAAGTTCAAATCTCTTTCAAATTACCAAGCTATTAAAGGTTACTATGTTTCTATGTTCTTTCAAATCAGAGGGTAGGGACCTCCACATAGCTGTAAAGTTTAATTCATATAATCAGAAACTTTTATGTGCAATTGTTCGGTCAATTTCCTAAAAAAACAAAGATTGGTTGTGCGTGACTGTAGCACCGCATTCTTTAGATAGAATATGCTTGACTCACCCGACTTCTCTGATTGTCCACTTGGCATTTGCAAAAGTGACCTTTAGTTCTCCTGTTTATAGCATAGCTTAACTGTCAAGTATATATGTATGAATCAGTCAGTTCTTATTTCTCCTGTTTATAGCATAGCTTCAATCTCAAGTATACATGTATGAATCAATACCAGTTCTTGATTCTTGAATGTTAAGGTGGTCATTTAGTTGCATTGAACTTTTAAGTTTGATATGATTTCTTAAACTTATTAAGACATTCAGATGAACTTTTATTACTATTAAGATCATCCTGTTCGTATTGTGAAAACTTCAGTTAATACGTAATCTGTTAATTGTTAGCAACTTCAGTGAGCAGCAAATATTCAACCATGTTTTGTTTCAAAATTGATAATTAGATTTTGTGTTTTCTTAATGAAAATAATGGAAATTATTATTCAGGCTTCACCTCTGACTATTGGGGGGCATCAAATAATTGTTGAGATGAAGAGAACTAGTACACGAGGTAAGCTGGAAGTTTTATTCTGCTCCTTCATTTGCTTAGTTAAACTTTTCAATTTTCTACCTTGATCCAATGCAATAATTGAAAAATAAATGGAAGAAAAAATAAAAGAAAAATGATATTAGTACGTCAATAACTACTACCTGCAAGGAATTTTGGAACATCAAACTTTTGCTCTCCCTGTGTTCTCATTTATCGATTATCATGGACTCAAACTTGCATCTTACAAATATTTGGATGCTATTGATCTTGCAGTTGGCAGCGGAAGAGGAGGTTTCTCATCTGGTAGGGCAGGGTTTCGAAATGACAGCTTCAGGGGTTATGGAAACTATGGTGGTGACAGGGGTTTTGGTAGAAATGATAGAAGTTGGGGTGAGTTTTCTAGTTGGGAAAGGAGGTCAAGGGGTCAAGGTGAAGGTTATCAGCAAGGAAGAGGGAGGGTTGGGCGTTCAAGTGGAGTAAATAATAATGCTAATTCCTCATAATACCCCTTCTATTGATATTGGTGGCATACTTTTGGTATGGTCGGTGTTTTGCGACAACGATCAGGCCTCAGAGTCCCGGAGTAGTTGAGTTTCATGGTCAGTGCCTTGTAGTTAAAGAAATTTCAAAGTCTGGTTTTATTTTTCTAGCTTGTAAGGAAATGAACGGTGGATTCTTGTAGGACTACAACTACGCATTTGTCATAGTGTAGAGTTTCTTTGATGATTATTAGGTGCAGGGACAAGAATTCCCCCATGGTAGCATGCAGGTTTAAGGATGAGAAAATCAATCTCAAATGTCTTAGAAACTTCTGATGTTAGCTCTCTACTGGAAGATGCACAATACAGTAATAGTATTTGGTAGTTTGTAATGACCGAAACATGTCAATGGTTTGGCCAAGTTAGAAGAATACCTTTTGGATCTTTTTCACATGGACATGATTGGTGTCACGTCCAAGGTTTTAAAAGAATTAGTTGGTTTTTTTGCATCTCATAAATATTTTTTGGAAAATTTTTAAAATTTATATTTTTCTTGTTTAAATTATTTTTTTTATATATTCTTAGATTGTTTTGATTGGTTGATGCCAAAAATAAACTTTAAGAAATTAAAAATTATATTATTTTAATGTATTTTTAAATGAAAAACACTTAAAAAAACATCATAAAAGTTTAATTTTTTTATTAATTATTATTATTATTTAATAATTCAAAAAAAAATTCTTTTGAAAAATTTTAAAATTTATACTTGTTTAAATTATTATTTTTTATGTTCATAGATTATTTTATTCTGTTTATGTCAAAAATAAACTTTAAGAAATTAAAATATATAATATTTTAATGTATTTTTAAATAAAAAGCATTTTAAAAAACATTATAGAAGGTTAATGTTCTTTTATTAATTATTATTATTATTTAAGACTAAGATCTCTTGCAAGTACCTAGTCTCTTACAATTATCACAAGGGATTCTCTAGTCTCTTCTTTTAAAAAAAGAAAAATGGTTGTATATAATTTTGAAAAAAAAAATGAATCATTTATTACAATTATATACATTGTTTTGTAAAAAAATAAAATTATGTTTATTACTATGGATTAGATATAGACATCCAAAATCCTTATACGATTATAATAATTGATGGGATACATATATTATTACTTTGATATGAAATCTAACCCAAAGTTTAAATATCAATGTTAAATATTTGCGGTCCCTAACATGAAAGTTTTCGGTGTGTTTTTACCTCCACTAGTTAGTTAATTTTGAAGGACCAAGTGAAGTTGGGACAAACGTAGATTTTGATTAGTTAATCATATATAATATCATCATGTTCAAACTGCTTTGAATAAAAAACAAAATAATGTCATTACAATCACATATAATTGAATATATAATAATATCGATGCTCATCAATCTGACACCTCTAAGTTATTTTAACATCAAACTAATTATAATTCCACTCAAGTTCATGATAAGCCATTTCTTTTAGAAATGCCTATATTACCTTTAACAACAAATTGCTTTAGCTATTTTATGTGAAATTAATATTCATATTAGGAATAATAGTGTTAATATAAAGGTATAAAATAAATATATTATAAGATATTTTGTAAAAAAGAGAAATGGATTCTAGTCAATCGGATATAATTTAACTAAATTGCATTATCAAATTTTGTGAAACAAAATGTAATTGATATTTTCATGCTCAATCATATTAAACCAAACTTAAATTCATAGCAAATAAAAGTAATTCAAATAAAATATTAAATTTATGAATTTTTAACAATTCAATAGAACATGTAATTCATCTCGTATATATCACACTCATGCTCTCTTGCATTAAATCATCAAGTATAGTTAATTGTATAATCAATTGATTCCAACAATACATATAAAATCCCTAATTTGATTAAATTAATTGAAATAATTAATTTAACTTGTTGTCATGTTTAACTATATCAAATCAGTCCTAATTTATTATATTATTAACCATACTAACATTAATTCAACAAATCATAAATTCACAATAAACTCTAAATTCAATATAAATAATTGTTTCATCTCAACCATATTAAACATAAATTTATAGCAATATAGTATATTTACAACGTAATTCGATCAAATTATACTATTTTATCAGAAAGAAAATTCGTTATAATTTCGTAAGAAAAAAAAATATTTTATTTTTCAAATTGTTTTGGATTACTATAAAGAAAGAACAGTAAGTAAAAGTAGGCTTCTTCAGACAAGACGCGTGCAGACAGGATGATGAAACAGGAGGATCTTTTTCCCATAAAATTCAGCATAATGACAGGACGCGATCACATCACCAATGTTTTTTTATTGCCTTTTGATACGTGGCAGCAACCCACATCACTAAAGCCAAAACTCTCTGAAAAGTAAAAGCTGGCAACTTGCTCCTCTTGGGTTCCACAACCTGATTTTTTTGCGTGTTCTATGCAGATTCCTTCAGAGAAACTACGATCATGATGAGAGTTAAATTAATAAAATAATTTTTTGCATAATATAAATATAATTTTGTTATTTATATCTATTTTAATGGTAAAAATTATTTAGAAAAATTATATATACAGTAACAGTTAAAATACAATACAGTAATAATTGAATAATTAAAATACAATACAGTAACAATTGAATAGCTAAAACACAATACAGTAACAATTGAACTAATAAGATATTAATTGATAAATATTGATTTTAAATAATATATTATCCAAAATATAGTAGTAGTTGAAACAAAATACAATAATAGTTTAAACAAAATACAGTAATAACTGAAATAAAACTCAGTTAATTTTCTAACTTGATAAAATATTATAAATTAATAAAAAATTTCTTGTTCAACTTCGGTTTCCAACTGAAGCAACATTTTTGCTTTTTTTTAGTTTTAATTAGCTTACGGGAATTATATATATTTTTTTTATATATTTTAACTTTTCTATTCAGAGTAGCTAGATATAGTAGTTGAACAACATAACAACCCTTTTAACTATTCGAATAGTTTTTCCGATAGAGATTTTAAAATTAAACATAAAAACTAAAATTATATTTTTTTAGTTTTGTCTTTTCTTATAGCTCTTACATTGTACTTGTACTTGCTCTTAGGGTTTTGTTTATCCCTTTTTAAATGGATGCTATTCATGGCTTGAATCTTGCTTTACATTTAAATTATTTTTATTTTTCAAGCTATTGTCTGAGATAAGTTATCTGTATTATTACGGTTGGTTTATAAAGTATGTTTTAATTAAAATTGTATTAATATATTTTTTTACTTTTTAAAAAATATTTTTTATATCAACACATCAAATTAATTTAAAAATACTAAAAAAATTCATTTAGCCCAAAACAAAAAATTATTTTTGTAAAAAAAATACTTTTAGAATACTTTCTAAACATCTCCTTAATAAAAGTTTGAGTTTTTAGATTATCCTAATCCTATACTTATAATCATTGGGTTGATGAGATAACCAAAGTTGACTTATATATATTAGTTTAATTCAATTTTCTTTTATTAATGATTTTTTTTACCTTTTATTAGACGGATAATTGTTTGATTGAAAAAAAAATATTAATATAATTGAATGCATGGGACGTGTTGCGAGTTTAAATATTGATTTATATAATTAGATACATGCATGAGCATTTTAATTTGTAATTAATAATCTTTTAAACTCAAAATTATGTTAGGAAAACATGTATATTTATTTTTTATTGAAAAAATATCTAAGCACAATTTCATCACTAGTTTTGAACTGTGACTTGTCATTTGTCAATTGTTTATTTTGTATTGTATGGTGAGCGTATCATTTTTAAAGGTAATTAAAAAATACACCTTAGTCATTAAATCTTTGGACTAGGCATGGGGTAAGATAGTCTTTTTAGCATGACACAATTATCTTTTATAAATTATTAAGGCATTTTTGTTTTTTATTGCATGATGATATTACTAATTTAAACCTAAAAAAAATATAATTCCAATTAATAAGAAGCATTTTGATCTTTTTATTTTGTTTTCTTTTTCAAAATAACATAATTATTTTGATGCTCTTTAAGACATAATCAACATAACTCTCTGGTAATAGGTTTTTTTTTTTTTATCATTTTTATTGTAGAATTGAAGGTTACATAGTGTATTTTTATAATTTATATATATCAAATATTATTAAAAAAAAAAATTGTTGCACATGTTTAGCACAAGCTAACATATGGACGACCCTAATTCTATTAGAGCAATTATTATTTTTCAGAGTTTTACTTTATTATTTTTCAGATTTTTTGTTTTACTATTTTTTATGATTTATCTTCTATGATATTAATTTTAGGTTTATGATTAGAGTTGCTAGTTTCAAAGATTAACGTAAGTTGATTTTTTTTAAAATGATTTATTTTAATTTCATCATTTAACTTTTAATTTTTTTGAAATTGCTCTTCCTATCATTTATTTCCTTTCCATATAGTTGTAGGGTTTTATATAGTTGTAGGGTTTGTGGGTTAATCTGGATTGACTTAATTTTTTATTTGCTATGAACTTAGTCATGGGTTCATGACTAGAGTCATTAGTTTTAAAGGTTAAAATAAATTAGTATTTTTGATTTTTTAAAATTAATTTATTTCATTTTCATCCTTCACTATTTGATTTATTGAAAAATAATTTTCATATATTTTTTATGGGGTTACCCCAATATTTTGCCTATGATCACAAGGTTTTTGGGGCAACTAGGGTTGAGTTATATATTTTTTCTTTTTTTTTTAATTTTTTTTTATCTTTCAACAATGAATTGTTCAGTAATTAAACTTCATAATTTTATCTAGTTTGCTTTTGAATATGGTCACCTTGGTATCACAGCTAGGTTAGAGATTTTATATCTTGACTCAGTGGTCTTGGATAGAGTATTTTGAACTATTTTAATATTTTTTTTTCATACTTTTTTTTGTCTTTTAACGTTCTATTTGCTAGAGAATGAGCTTCAATTATTTTCTTTTCATTTTTATTTCATTGGAGTTATCATGTTTTCATTTAATTTATTCTGAATTAATCTTCAAATTTGATCTTTGAGTTTTTTCTACAACATTATCTCAATCTTATATCTATAGTCGAGAAGTTTATGAGTTAACCTAGTTTAATTATTTTTTATATATATTCAATTTCATGCTTTAATATTGAGTTATTTGATAATATGGAAAAACTTTAATTGAGTTATTTTCGTGTTTTTATTTTTTTTAGTTTATTTATTATTGCTATATTTTTTTAATCATAATATTTAAATTACTAATTAAACCAGTGATTCATGTCTCAATGTTTTTCCATAGCCATTTTTTTCGTTGAATTTTGTTTTACTAGCTCACCTCGAAGCATTGCCTATAAATATATATACCAACGATTCAGGTGTCAAAGTTTTTCCTTAGCCATTTTTTTACATCAATTTTTCTTTTACTAGCTCACCTCAAATCATTGCCCATATATATAATCTTAATTATTGCATGTTTTATAAATATCTATCTTAATTATTATATAATTAAATAAAAAAAATCTTAAGTGATCTCGAACCATGCGCAATCACAATTTTGGAGTGAATTCTTGTACTTACAAAACACAGAGAGATATAAAAGAAATATATCTATGGAGACGATATTTTTTATTTTTTTGAAATATCTTTGTTAGAACTCTCAATTCTAAGATTATCCAACTAAGACATGTAATGATAAAAATAATTATCCTTATAAATTGAAAACCTAATTCGAGAGTTGACCTAAGACAAAGCTCGAATCACTAGTTAAAGCACGGGTTACGGGCTAAGTTGATCTAAATCAATATAAAAAATAATTATTATCATATTTTTGCAACTCAATTCAAAAGTTGATCCATGGCAAGATCTAAGGTCATAAATAAGATTGAGCTAAAAAAATAGCTATTAACATAGCTTCAAAACTTGACTTGGAGGTTAACTTTAGCTAAAATTAAAAATAATTATTATTATAATTTTAAAATTTTATTTGAGAGTTGACTTGAGACATGATCCAGGTCACGAGTTGAAAGGATCAACTTGGTTGACCATTGTTTTAAATGAAAATAATCAAAGGAACCTTGTTTTAACCAAAAAAAATCTTTTCAAAGAAGTCAATAAATTTATCACTTGTGCTTTATTCTAGGTTAACTCGGGTTTTTGATCGGATTAGGTCAAGTAAATTCTCTCTAATTTTGTAAAATTTGAACAATTCATAACCTAGGTTATTATAATATTTTTTTAATTTCAATACCTAATATAAACTAAAATAAATAAAAAATAGCTAATTATTTTTAAAAATATAAAAGTTTTATAATAATACATATTAAATGTAAAATAAAATTTATCATATTTTATCTTATCTTATCTATCATAACCAAATAGGATACAAATACAATAATTTTATCTTGCACACCACTATCATACACATTTATGTTTGTCTTCAATAACCACACACTATCTTAAAGGTGTTAAATTGAAATCTCGAAAAACAAATCACAAGGGTTTTACACGTGTTAAAATCCAAACAATCCAACCTCTTAAAATTTTTATTTTGTGAATAATATTTATTTATTTATGTTAAAAAAATAGCATTGTAAAACTATTAATATTTTTTTAAATCAAATTAACACACCATTTGAGAAAATAGCACAAGTTTAAGGGTTGCGTTGTTGAAATAGTTAACCTGCTGAATATTTTGGAGTACTGATTTTGGAAATTCATCTTGTGAAGTTTGTGCAATTTCTGTCATTTAATTAATAAATAAATAAATAAATCTTAAAATAGATTTAGTGACTTGAAATCCAATCACCAAATTTCAAATTAAACCAACAAAATGTGATCTAATTAAACTTATCAAGACTCGGTTCACATGATTGACTCAATAAATCAATTGTGATATAAAAATAAATATAACATCTTTTTAATATTTCATTAAAAATTAAATAAGAAAAGTAAGTGAGTTGATTTGTTGGGTCCGAGTCACTTTCTTTTCTTAACAAGTTGATGTCTAAAATTTACTGCTGATTTGGAGGTTTAATAGATGATATTGTTTTTTATTTATTTAGAAATTCATTAAAAATATATATTTTTTTAAAAATATTTTTGATATCAGCATATAAAAATTATTTAAAAATATAAAAAAATAATTCAAAATAGAAAATAAAAATATTTTGTTTTATTTTTTTTTAAAATACTTTTAGAATGCTTGCAAACGTATGAATTTATGTTATTTTTTTAAATCCTTTTTCTTGTCAATAAAAAAATTACTATTTTATTACAATGTTATTTAAAAAAAGAAAGCTCATATACTATGATCCTGCTCCCTTCAATATTATAACATTGGACACTATCATTTTCTTTCTTAGACCATTATATGTTTTATCAGTAGGTAGAAGTACAACATCATATCATTTTTTTTTGTCCACGATGAATATGATATAATGATAAAAGATTTGCAATTTATATAGTAGGTTTTAAATTCGAGTCAAGACATGCGTTTCTTAAAAGAATTTGGAACAATCGAGATTTTACTTACTTACCTGGATCCACAAAATATACTTTATAAGAGGTTAAGTTTCCTCACATAAAAAAAAATTGCACATCCAAAAAAAAATAATTCTCAAGCATGGCAAATTCTTAACATTCCTTTTTTTTTTTTCTAAGATAAATGAAAACATTTTTTTTTCCTATTAGATATTTTATTAGACTGAAATCAAGTAATGTTTTTAAATTTAAATTTAAAACCAATTGAAATGCAATTGAATTTCCGGCATGGTAGATAAAACGAGCTAACATTCCATTACAAGGATGTTCAAAAACACATATAAAAAATGTTTTGCACTATATTATAGAAATATTTTTATTTTAAATTAATTTTGTTTATGTTTTTAGATTAATTTTACATATAAATGTCAAAAATAATTTTTTAATATAAAAAAATATCATTCTAATATATTTATGAACAAAAAATATTTTAAAAAACAATCTAAATAACACTCAAAGACCCATAATGAAATTTTATATAAAAAAACTAAAAATCTAAAATCCAGATCCAAAAGAATAATATTATTCTACGAGTGGACGAACAACTTGCACTTTTCTTTTTCTTAGTAACCCATCAATACCATGAGCTTTCACTTCATACACGTGTTCAAATACCTCTAAAAGGCAAGATGACAACTAAAAAGAGAGAAAAAAACACTAAATATGGTATAAAAATAAAGAACAAGAAGAAGAAGAAGAAGAAGAAGAAGAAAGAAGCCTGTCACCAGCGGCAGCACCATGTGGCAGCACGCAACAAAACCCTAAAAAAGTTTCAAATTATAGTGAGAATAGAAGAGAGATATCAAGGGACTTTGTTTTATTAAGAACACTCATGATTTTGTTTTTTCAAGAATAATATAAAATATATTTTATAATATTATTTAAAAATTTAAATTATTAGATGAGATGAATTATTTATATGGTATTATAATTTTATTGATTTGGTGGTTATGAGTATAAATCTCATCATTTTTATTTTATTTGATAAAAATCAAGTACAAGATAATATGAGTCTGCATAAGTTTTAAATATAAAATTTTTTTATTTAAATAAATAATATTAGATAATAATATAAATTATATTATAGAATTTTAACTAATAAATAATGATACGTAATATTTAGATAATTAAAAAATAAAATAATAAAAGAAAAAGGAGAGAGAGAGACCGTAGTTTGACTCCCGAGACTTCCCCGTGGAAAACTTGCGGCATTACGAGGCCGAGATTTTAGAGGGACACGTGGTGGAGGAAACAAGCTCCACGTTCTAAATGTCGACACGTGTGCTGTTATGACCATCTTTCCTTGCAGGAAAAAAAAAGAAATATCGCAAAAAGAGACAAATACAACAAAAGAGCTGGTGACGCTGCTTTGGCGTCTCCTCGGAATCTGCTACTTCTTCTCGCCACCCACGTGGCGGGTTCTGGCTGTGTACCCTCTTTCATGCCTTCCACGTGTAGAGGTCATACCATCTCAAGGGTATTGTCATTCGGTCCATGACAGCCTGATATCATCATCCAAGAGGCAGAAACGTTACTGCAAGTTTTCTTTTTTGTTTATTTCGTGATTACCCTTCGTGTCAGATTCTCTTTTTCCATAGCTTTTAAATTTGTCTGTTTCAATGATTTCATTCTTGTTTCTTGGCAATTTTTGGGTTTTGAAGTAGAGAACGTTTCTTGGTGTTTGTAATGAGAGTAGTTTCGTGTTTTGCAATGGAGAAAATGACAAATGTTAGCTCAAAATGTTTGGTTTGTTCATGCTGGGATTTGAAGTTGTTGGTTCTTGAAAATTGTCTTAGTTATGGGATTTCAGCTCCTAATCAAATTTCAAAATTTGGGTGGTTGTAGTTTTCTTTCAAAATCTTTTTGACTTCATTACGTTTTTTTTCTTATTTTCTTGGATTATCAAATTAATGGCACAAACAGAGAAACTTCAGAACATTGAAACCGGCCAACAGCAAGATAACATTTCTATGAGCAACAATTTTCCTAAGGAGTTGTTGCAGAGGCTTATATCTGGGAATCGTTATAATCACAAACTCAATGGAGAAGAAGGAGAAGAAGATGTTGAGCTAAGTCTTGGACTTTCATTGAATGGTAGATTTGGTGTTGACCCAAAAGCCAAGAAGACTACCAGATCATCTTCTATAGCATCAGATTTTATTGGCTCAACACGAGAAAATGGAAGTGCTTTTGCGGTATCTAATATGGAAAGTAATTATCTTTCAAGGACCTGTTCTTCGCCAACAGAGACAACAGAGGAGTGGAGGAAGAGGAAAGAGACGCCGACACGTCGGAGAATGGAGGCTAAACGGAAGAGAACAGAGAAGCAAAACAATTTGAAAACAGTGAAGGATGAAACTAGCGATGAGGAAGATAAGAGAGAGAATGGCACAATTGGTAATCACCATCAAAAAGAGTCTCGTAAGAGTTTCAATGTTTTCTTTGGTGTTGGTGTTGAAGGGCTGTCAACACAAGCAGAAGCACCACCACCGCCATTAACGCATGAATCACAAGGGACTGGATCATCTGGGATAACAGAATTTGAGAGCCAGCCACTTCAAGGTAACAAAAATGTCTTTTTTTCTCCTTCCTTTAAACATTTGCTGCTTGTGTGGTTTCTTTGATGCTTACTTCAAATTTCATTGCTATTATTATCATCAAGACGCCATAACTATGTATGTTGTTTGAGCTTGAAACCGGCTTATTAAGAATTCCCCCCTAATTAATCTATGAAAGTAGACGGATTAAAAACTTTTTGGCATCTTTTTAGTTGTTATTTTATCTACGTTGTTGAAGAAATATAATAATTATGTTTACTGTGGTAATTTTCATTAGCTTTTCCAGCTTGCAACAAGCTGGTCTTTTGTACTATATTTGATGCGTGACAAAGATTTCAAGAGATAAAACTAAGAATGAGAAGTAAATGAATAAGAAAACGAAAGGAACTGCGAATATTAGGGGAGGAAAACCAAATCATGCAACTTTTTTTTATCAATGTAATGTAAAAAATTACAAATAAATCGTAAAACCCTAATGCAAATTAAATTTGAGCTTAAATTCCACTAAATTCGTCCTCTCTGGCTTTCAAATTAAGTGTTTCCTCTGAATTTCAGGTAATGTTGATGAACATGCACATGCTAGTGAAGCTCATATGCTGTGGGTGCCAGTCTTTGTATGACACCTGAAAATAATGGTTTTTTTCCTTGTTGTCTTGAATGTATCTACCTTTGAGATAATCACCACTCTCGCAACAATTATTTGAGCTCCAGTTTATCTCACTCCATGTCAGCATGGCGAGCATCTTCTTGAATTATATAAATATCACCTTAACTTCCATAATTTTCCGTTTATATTTGAATAAGAGCTTAAATTCTTTAATCCAACCTCTTATTCCTCTATTCTGTTTGTTGCAATATAGGAATGAACAAATGCACCGAGTCAAGAAGCCCTGTCAGTGTTCAGTCCTTGTCAGATTGTGAGCAGAGATTAATCATTGCTCCTGGACTGGCACTAGCGGAAAAATCGAGTTGCCCTGCCGGAGTTGCAATGGAAAAGAATGGATCTAACAAACTTACAGTCACTGAGAATGGAACAAAGGAGGTGATGAGGGATGTGTTGGAGGATATGCCATATGTGTCCACAAATGGTGATGGTCCCAACGGGAAACGCATAGAAGGTTTTCTCTACCAGTATAGGAAAGGTGAGGAGGTGAGGATAGTATGCGTTTGCCATGGAAGCTTTTTCTCACCAGCTGAGTTTGTCAGGCATGCAGGTGGTGGTGGTGATGTTGAACAACCCCTTAAGCATATAGTGGTTCACCCCTCTCTCTTTTTTTAATGATAATTCTCGTGCTAAAAAGACAGCGAGGAAAAGGAACCATGTAGGTCAAGGCTAATGAACTTTTCTTTTGAATCTCAAATTTTCCCCAGTCACTAACTAGCTTATGTCGGTTACCATGGTTGTTGCCGCAAATCTAAATTATTTTTCCTCTCCATTTTCGGTCTTGTAGCGTGATGCAAGATTATTTTTTCTAATGTAAAGCAGGCCAACCTGGTGAAGTGTGCCTCTGGCCTGTTTATTTTCTTTCCTATTTGACAACAGCAGATGAATTCTTGATCGAAAGTTTATACCCAATTGAGCGCTAACAAAATACCATGCGTCTATTGGACTGCTTTAAAAATTGGTGTGTAGGAGAAGTGAAAACCATGTTCCAATCTTTGCCAACTGCAACTCTTGAGGGCCTAAACCTAATCTTTCTAGGTTGAAGAATTGGACGTACCTGAGCAAACTAACAGAGAGACTTTGTAGCTGAGATGCTAGACTTCAGAAAACCAGCAAGTAGTCAAATGGTACGTATTCATCAATGACTTTGGTTCGAGTTTGCGGAAAAAGCTTGTTCATGAAGGAGATGGGTGAGACAGGATAGAACGACGCACCGCCTGTGGAGTGGAGATCTTTACATCATCACAATATAACATAAAGGAAGTTCCATCGATACAAGAACGACCGTATACGAAGTACGATCAACCACGAAGACGCAGTTGTAGTATATAAATAATACCAACTTGTCTGTCTTATCTACCTAATTGCTTGCAGCTTAAGGAAATAAAATTTATTCTCATGATCGTTGTTGATCGCGAACCAAGAAAAGTGATGAACAGGAAAAAAAAGAACCCCGAAATAGCTACTAGCAGAGCTAACCTAGTCACTACAGGGCGAAGGTTGTGATTTGATCAAGAATGCAAGGCGTGGATCACCTTTTGCTGCTAAAAGTGAGCACAAACATATTCCCAGCAACTATCTAGATTCTATGACTTTATTAAACAAATGGAGACTGAGAAACATGTTATACACCGTGGCGAATGAAAATCTGCATTCTTTTGCAGATTCATCAGTGAACCCACAAGTGAGGAAAGAACTTCGACAAATGGGGGCAAACCTATATTACAATTTACAGGTGGGAATGACTACAGTTTAGCTCTAACTACGGGCAGCCCATAATGAGGACCAAGAAAGCATAAATACAATGGGCCTTTTACCCCCTACAAATCCCTATGTTAATCAAACATAAACATTATCAAGCAACTAGCATGAAGGCGGTTGCAGTTGTTTCAACCGTCGTACAACCTGCTTCATTGTTGGCCTGGTAGAGAGTGAGTCAACCGTGCAAACAACTGCCATGTGCAAGACTTCTACCAAATCATCGTGTGGACCTGCATCCCATAGCCCTGCTGTGAAGAACTCCTTGGCTCTGCCCTGCCGCAGGAGCATACATGCCCATGCAACAATGTTGAAACCATTCCCGTATGATGAAAATGAAGGATCCAAAGCTTTCTTGTCTGAAAGTAATTCAAGAAGCACGACCCCATAACTATAAACATCAGCCTTATCTGAAACACGGCAAGTCATTGCATACTCTGGGGCAACATACCCAAAAGTCCCAGCCACACCTGTTGTAGCATGGGTTTCAGAAGTTCCCAAGAGCCTGGCCAAACCAAAGTCGGATAGATAGGCATTGAAATCATCATCTAACAGAATATTACTGGGCTTAACATCTCGATGGAGTACACGTGGCACACACTGATCATGAAGGTAGGCAAGTGCACGAGCTATGTCCAGAGCAATTTTGTGAAGTATCCTCCAATCCACAGCCCTCGTGGACCTTTCTTGGATAAACTTTTCCAAATTACCACCTGGCAAATAATTATATATGAGGAACATTTGCGTTTCACTGGCATGATAACCAATCAAAGTAACAAGATTTGGATGGTGGAGTCTTCCAAGGGTTTTGATCTCTGCATGGAACTGTTGAATTCCCTGGAATCGTCCAACTGCAAGCCTTTTAATTGCCACCAGAACGCCAGGGGAGATTTCTGCCTTGTAAGTGGCCCCAAACCCCCCATTGCCGATGCAATTACTTGCATTGAAACTCCCAGTAGCCCGCACCACATTCTCAAACGTCAGGGGAACCCCAATATCTGTGAAGATTGTTACTTCCTTTCTAGCAGATCCCGTTATTTTGGACTTTGGACTCCACTTTCTGGTGTAGATGAATAGGAAAATAAGAGCTAGTAGAACAGAAAAAATGGCTGATGCAGAGGCTATTGATGCTATCTCAATTGATGTGAAGCCACCACTACGGTTCTTCTGACTTTGACCTGATGGAGAAGTATAGCTTTGTGCCTCGGAAGCCCTTCCTGGAGAGTCTGGAGATGGCACTGCTAGAGAGAAAACACGGCAAGGGTGTAGATACGGGTTTCCAAGAACACTGCTACATTTCATCAAATTGTTACTTGATGGCAGAGGCCCAGACAAGTTGTTGAAGGAGACATTAAAGAATGCGAGCAAAGTGACATTTGCCAAACCCGAAGGAATCTGCCCAGAGAGTTTATTGTTATTGAGCATAACAGCAGTCAGATTTCTCAACTTCACAAGATCATTTGGTATCTCCCCGGAGAGCAAGTTAGAAGAGAGATCCAGAACCTCTAAAGTTTGCAGCTTCCCTATGCTAGAGGGAATAGAACCATCTATTCTATTACCAGCCAAAGACAGATATTTCAAACCACTAATTTGGGTTAAACTTGATGGTATCTGGCCTTGCAAAAGGTTCCAGCTCATGTCAAGAGAAACAAGAGAAACTAGTTCGCCGACACTTGGTGGAATAGTCCCAGTAATCTGATTCTTAGATGCATCCAGAAGCTTAAGAGATCTGCACATTTTACCCATATTTGCTGGAATCTGACCAGACATTCTATTATTGCTAACATTAACAATCATCATGTTCAATCCATCACAATTCTCAAATAAGTTCCCTGGAAATGGCCCGCTGAGCTTGTTGTCTCCAGCCAAGAAAGCATAAGCAGTTTGCTTTCCAAGTCTTACTGGGAAAATAGGAATGGACTGGAGAGTACCAGTAAAGTTGTTGTCCCCAAAGTTATGAAAAACTGAGATTTCACCATTTCCTCCAAGCAACATAGTTCGACTTCCTGCCTTAGCTTTATATGCAAAAAATGATAAATAGGCAGATGATGGGTCATAAATATTTAAGGGATACTCATTCGTGGAAGGAACAGGAGGGCAACTGCTGCTATAGAAACTGGGGATGGAACCTGACAATGCGTTTCCACTAACATCAAAAAGGGTCATACAAGGAACTGGAAACTCCTCGAGTAGTTCACCATAGAGCCTATTGGAGCTCAAATCCAGATACCACAGCTTATTGCAGCGACTGAACCCATGAGGGATTTGTCCTTTGAAGAAGTTGTGAGACAAATTGATCATTTCCAAGCTATCACAGGAATCCCAGTTGCTCAGCAACATGCCCTCGAGGGTTGCACTTGGTGCCCACAGCATCCTCAGTTTCGGAAGAGTCACGACAGTGGTGGGAATATCCCCTTGAAAAAAATTGAAATCTTCATTCACAGAGCTCAAATGATCCAACAAACCATCCCCTTTCATACCATTAGCATCCTGATACGGATCAAACATATTCGAAAGCACAAGCACAGACAAAGCAGAGCAATTTCCAAGCTCAGGGGGTATTGACCCGCTAAGACTATTCCTTGACACATCCAAAATTTCTAGCTTCCCAAGCTTACCGAGTGTATGTGGAATAATTTCTTCAAACATATTTGAATACAACAACAATGTCCTCAAATTCCCACAATTCCCTAAATTACTAGGAATGCCTCCAACCAAGAAATTTCCAGATAAATCTAAATGCTCAAGTTTCTCACAATTATATCCGAACTCCTCAGGAAGAGAGCCACCAAGCTGATTCAACGACAAATACACGCCCTTAAACCCACCAGCAAACCCTGGGATTGTCCCATTTATACGATTACCAGCTAAATTCAAGATCTCCAATGCATGACAGCGAGAAAGGGATTCTGGTATCTCTCCTTCTATCATGTTAAACCCTAAATTCAAAACCCTCAAGTTCCTTAACCCGGAAAATGAAAACGGCAACGACCCTGATACCAAATTACCCTCCAGATCAAGAACCTCTAACTTCTCCATGCCCCATATTTCACTCGGTATCGACCCGAGAAACCCATTAAAGGGCAATGATAGAACCCTAAGTTCACTCAAGCTAGCAATCAAAGGCATCAACTTTCCCATTAAAATTCCCTTACTACCTTTACAATCTCTCCTAATCCCCAACCCGTAGAGTGAAAGCTCAATAGAATCAGCAGAGCACAAAATAGCACCTCCACCTCCACTTTTCTTACCTCTGTAGCTGCCATTTCCAGTGATATTAAGCGAAACAACACGCAAATTAGCATCACACGACACGCCGTTCCAGTGACAGTGGTTGGTGTCGATCAGATTCCAGCCGGAGATAAGCCCTGAAGGATCAGAGACTGAGTTCTTGAACTGTAACAGCATAGATTTGTCAGAATCAAATGAAGCGACACCGTTTATGGACAGAGAGAAGACACAAAAGGCAGAGAAGAGCTTCAGTTTTGTGAAAGATTGCCACTTGATAACTGAAGAAAGAAAATAAGAGGAACCCATTTTAGAACCCTCAAAAGGGTCTCTAAAACACTGAAAACCCCTCTCTTTCAGCTGTTGAAGTGAATGAATAGAGAGGTTTTTCTTTTTTTCTCTGTTTTCGAAAACCCTAACCCTAATTTTAGGGTCCTTCACTGAGAGAGAGCAAGTAAAAGAACAGAGTAAAGATTCAACAATGTTTGTGTTCTCAGGAAAACGCGTTTCTCTTTTCTTTTTCTTTAATTTCTTCATTTCCTTCTTCTCTCACATTTCTTTCCTTTTTATTCTTCTCTGTGCCAAACTTCATTCTAGTCCCCCTATTATCAAGCAACGTTCAACTTACTATTTATTCAATTAATTCTTTTATTTCATGCCATCTTTCCTTCCATTCTACCAAATTTGTATAGATTTTTCTGATTAAAAACTCTAATAAAAATACTTAATTCATATTTTTATGAGATTTTTTATACATGTAAATTTAAGCTTTTCTCAAATATTAGCTCAATATCTTCAATAATTAACAGATAACCTGATCTTTGTAATATTTAATATTAAAAACAATAATAAATCATAATTATATCAATAATGCAATACAAGATATATAGATTATTGAGAGCTCAGGCGAGTTCTATTTGTAATTTTTAAAATTACTAAATGAAGAAAAAAGCTCTAGAAACCATATAAAAATGTAACGTTATGATAATTAGGGGACTAATTCGAGGCTCGTCTATTTGGCGTGGCGTGTCGACGGACGGAGGTCTGTGGGCGAGGGAAGGGAGGCGGGGTCCGCAGGACATGCTGGGGCTGGGGAAGTAGTTGGGGTCCACAGGTGGTCAATAAATGCTAGCAGCCCCGTCAATTAAAAAGAAATATTAAAATTATAAAAGAGTAAAAAGGAAAAAAAAGATTCCTTAAAGCTGAAAACGTGGCTGTAGATAAAGAATTCCACGTGGGCTGTCCTTCCAGAAGGCGAGGGTGAGGGCCACCTGCCCCCCTTTTTATTTAGTTCCAGTCACGTGGTCCTGCATAACCGCGATCAGTCGTTTAAGCACCCGTTTGGCAACGTGGTGCGTTCCACGTTTGCCAAACGGGACGGGGTTTTGGTGTTTGGTTTTTACCAAACACCGTTTTATTTTAGTGGGTCCCATCTTATTTATATATCAAAACGGCGTTTCAAAAAAAGCATCTGGGAGGTGCTTTTGAAACGCCGTTCCAAACGGCAAACCAATCCCCGTTTCGGGGTCAAAAAATGCACCCTGCACTACTCCTCTCATCTTCTCCCTTTCCCTTCATCTCTACACTCCTCTCCTCTCGGCCCTTCATCTCTGCACATTCACCACCCAAACACGGAGTCTCCCTTTCTCTTCTCTGCACCCATCTTCTCCCTTTCTCTTCTCTGCACTCTCCTCCTCCTCATCTTCTCCCTTTCTCCTCTCATCTTCTCACTTCTGCACATCCCTCTCTCAAAAAACCCTCACAGCTCACGGGTTCTGCTATTCACCATGGAATCTCTGCCAAAAGCCAACTGATTCAGGGGCATCTTCTCTGCCATTCACCCTCGAAAAGACGAATCTCTGCCAAAAGCCCCTTCACGGGCATCTTCTCTGCCATTCACCCTCATCTTCTCTGCCATTCACCCACCTCTGCTCTGCAAATCAATCTCTCAAAAATCCCTCATCTGCACTCACGGGTCTGTGCCATTCACCCTAAAAAACGATTCTCTGCCAAAAGCCCCTTCACGGGCAACTTCTCTGCACATCCCTCTCTCCAAAAATCCCAAAAATCTTATCTTCTTCTGCACAAAACCTTATCCCACAGCCCCTTCTTAAATCCAGCTCTCGTCAACCCCTTCTTCTCTGCACAACACTCTCTCCAAAAAATCTATCTTCTTCAACCCAAAAATCTGCACAAAATTATCCCACAGCCCCGAAGTAAATCCAGCACTCAGTCACAGCTCCTTCTCTGCACAAATCCAGGTACTTGCCTAACTTCTCCCCTTCTCTACTTGCATTTTTTCTGTTTAATTGTTGAATTAATATGTATTTAATGGTAACGAGTTTAAGTAGAATCTTCATGTTGAGAATTTTCTTGTTAAAGTTTTAAATTGCTGTTATTTTTTTGATGAAATATACAGGATTGTTATGTACCTCATTTAGCAGGGCTTTGATGAATTTTTTTTGTCGATATTAAATTAATATCTTTTTTTGTTGTGATTTTGTGATGAATAAATTTATGTTGAAGAAATTGTGATATTTGTGATGAATAAATTTACGTTGAAGAAATTGTTGTGATTTTTTTTTTTGAACATTGTTGGAATTGTTGTGAGTTTTTTGATGAAATTGATGTTATTTTATTATGTGAAATTGGTGGAATTGCAGTGAGTATGTTGAAGAAATTGTTCTGATTTTTTTTTTGAACATTGTTGGAATTGTTGTGAGTTTTTTGATGAAATTGATGTTATTTTATTCTGTTAAATTGGTGGAATTGCAGTGAGTATGTTGAAGAAATTGTTGTGATTTTTTTTTTTGAACATTGTTGGAATTGTTGTGAGTTTTTTGATGAAATTGATGTAATTTTATTCTGTGAAATTGGTGGAATTGCAGTGAATATGTTGAAGAACTTGTTGTGATTTTTTTTTTAAACATTTCTGGAATTGTTGAGTTTTTTGATGAAATTGATGTTATTTTATTCTGTGAAATTGATGGAATTGCAGTGAGTATGTTGAAGAAATTGTTGTGATTTTTTGTTGTTATATAGTTGACATTTTAATGAGTGTTTCCTGTGAAATTGTTGATGTGATGTTGGTTGTTATCGATGTTAGTTTGTTTTTCTTGTTTTATCATTGATGCTGTTACAGAAATTAATTAATGTTCTTTGTTTGATCTTTTGTATTACTGTGATTGATCAGGTCTGCTTTCTCATCTGAAAGTTGATTGGTTAAGATTAGCGTGGAGCAGTTGCATATGAATTTGCGAATACTCTATGAATGCCCGTTTTTATGAATTCCAGTTATTGAATGCGGTGTTGTGTTATGTAGCACAAATTTACATTTGAATTTTATGGAGACTTTCAAGATTGTGGGATATTATTATGAACGTGAAAGCGAAATTATTTGTGCCTTGAATTCTGGATTTTTTTTCCAATAAATTATCCTTGTCATTGTTTGAGACACACGGACATGGATGCAGGCACACATGAACATGGATGTGAGAACTGTAATTGCTAGCTTACATCCTCCCGCTAAATTAAAACTTCTTTTTCTAGATATTATATATAAATTATTTAATATATTTATTAAATCTTATTTGGAGGGTTAATTTTAAGAAATTATTCATTTAGTAAATTTAAAATAAATTTAAATTTGGTAATTATGAAAATATAATAACTATATAGTAATTATTTAAAATTAAATATATATTAATAGAATCCAATAACTTTTTTACATAATCAAATCAATTTGGTAAGCTAAGGAGAACCATTTATTTAGGGTGTGTTTAGTTAATTTAGTAAAATCACTTTGTGGAAGCAATCCTCAATTTTTATTTTTTATGAAATTGACTTCAAAAATTAAAATTTCAACCAAACTACTTATCTAGCATAAATGTAAAATTAAATCATAGATAAATTTAAAGTTAAGTGTTTTTTTCAAAGAAATAACTACACAAATTCAGACAGAAATTATTTGACTGATTTTATTTCATGGTTTGATCAGAAGTGCATTTGAAGTATTTCCAATTTTAGAATTTACGGTGTTCTTGTTGTATTACACATTCAGTGTTTTACAAATCTGGAAAGTTGTTGTTGTATGTCAGTTATTACTTTAATTTTTTGCATGATAGTAATCATTCGTTCATATTATATAGTGCCGGTTTTTAATGTTTATTTGTTGTGTTTTTGCAAAGTTTCACAACATATCATGACTGATTCTGACCCAGTTATGAAAGCTAGTTGGAGTACAGAACACTTGCATATATTTTGTGATATATGCATTAGGGCAATTGGTATGGGTATGCGACCGAGTTCGCATTTTGATAAAAACGGATGGAAGTACGTTGCAACATCATTTAGAGAGCAAACGGGTCTAGCGTTGCTAAAAGAACAATTTAAAAATAAATGGGATTCTTGTAAAAAAAACTGGCGGTTGTGGAATAAGTTGATTGGTGAAACTGGTGTGGGCTGGAGTAATGAATTCGGAACGATTGCTACTAGTGATGAGTGGTGGCAAGCACGAATTAAGGTCAATATTTGTTATTCCTTCCTTTTCTAAAATGTTATTATGTTCTGTGAAGACAATGACAAGAGCATTAATTTTATTATGTAGGAAAATAGAGGAGTTAAAAAATTTAGAACTGCTGGAATCGAGCCTTCATTGAAGTTCAAATTTGATAGAATGTTCTCTGGAGTCACCGCTACCGGACAACATGCATGAGCACCATCGTCGGGCACAGTACCTGGCATTGACGAGGATTTGGAGACAATAAATGTCGGTCTACAAGGTGCTGATTTGGAGGAAGGAAGCGGGGACTCAGATGAGCATGAGGATTTAAATTTTGAAAATTATCAAAATTCTCGAGGCGTTGGGGGGGAGCATATATCTTCTAGCAGCAACACCAGGAGCAGTGGTAAACGAAAACAAAGAGAGGTTCCGGAGCCAAGATCTAGAAAGAAAAAGTCATCTGGAATTGGTGCTCAGCTAGTATCAATTCAGCAACAGCTTCTCGACAGCATGTCTACTAGGAGTGATTCAACTTCTGCAAATAAAGACTTGCCAGGCTGTAGTATTCCGGAAGTTATGGCTGAGCTCCAATCAATACCTGGTTCGACAGATGACGATAATTTTCTGTTCCGCGCCATGAAATTTCTACAAGTGCGAAGAAATAGAGAATTGTGGGTTAGCATCAATGATATACAACAAAAATACCGCTGGCTTACAACTACCATCGCACAGTCACCTAATTCTTAATTGCAATTCTAGTACTTTGTTTGAATATTTGGTTTTCATATTTGTGTTTGTATTGGATTCTAACGTCATAAGTAATATGTTGATCGCACGTTTTCCTGTTACTACTGTGATATTATTGTGCTAATTTTTATGAATGTTTGCTTTGAATATTTTAAAAACATTGCATAATGAATATTCCTAACATCATATTGTTTAACCATGCTTGTTTTTAATAACCAAATATCAAAATGTCTATCGTGACTCAAAGTTTGTAATGTCAACAGGTTTGGACTTCTTTTCTAGATATGGATGATGCATATTTTAATGCTCTATTAAACGGGGATTTTGAAGGTGAGTATGACAATGTTATGGATCGTGTTATTGAGCACATTAACTATGATGCCGATGAAGGAAACAACAACGCGTACGTTGATGATGGAACTGCTGGGACCGACAACGACGACGATGACGATGACGATGACGATGGCGATGACGATGACGATGACGATGACGATGCGACCACTTTTATACAAAGAAAATATGATGATGAAAATATAATTTTATGCACGGCTGGCGCATTAACCCTATATTATATTACTTATATTCATAAAGAACCATGCATGGTTTCATATAATACAGGGATGCGTTGGTTGAATGACATTTTAAAAGGTCATTGGAAACGCTCTGTTAACATGTTTAGGATGGACAGAGACACTTTGCTGAGCCTATGTTATGAATTGGAAACACGTTATGGTTTAAACCCTTCACGGAGGATGTGCGTACTCGAGAAGGTAGGAATGTTTCTATTTACTCTTGCAGTTGGGGCATCAAATCGACATGTGCAAGAAAGATTTCAGCATTCTGGCGAAACTGTAAGTAGATGTATGAAAGAAGTCCTTAAAGCATTATGTCTGTTTGCTATAGATATCATCAAACCAACTGATCCAGACTTTACCAACACACCGATAGAAATTGCGATGAATCGAAGATTTATGCCCCATTTCAAGGTAATTTATTAAGTTTACATTTAAGGTAGTTTGCACCAAAATTGTGTATTTTGTTTGAATATTTATATCGTAATACAATTTTTTCATACCTGTAGAACTGTATTGGTGCAATAGATGGGACACATGTTCGTGCAACGATTTCACCGGAACTTCAAATTCCTTTTATTGGTAGGAAAGGTGTCCCAACACAAAACATCATGGCGGCCTGTAGTTTTGACATGCAATTCACATTTGTATGGGCAGGATGGGAAGGTAGTGCGCACGATACACGTATTTTTCTCGAGGCTATAGACAGTACGAGTATCAAATTTCCTAAACCGCCTGAAGGTTGTCAATTTTTATTTCTTACAAATATGATAATTTAAATAAATTACTATTCATCTTTTGTTATTGAATTAATATAAAAGTTTCATTTTGTTTCTATTTTCAGGAAAATACTATTTAGTTGATGCCGGTTATCCGAATGAGTATGTATATTTAGGTCCATATAGAGGGGAGAGGTATCATTTAGAAGATTTTCGACGTCGGGGTGAACCAAGTGGACGACGCGAAGTATTTAATCGTGCACATTCATCACTACGTAATGTGATAGAACGGACATTTGGAGTATGGAAGCAAAGGTGGAGAATTTTACAGTGCATGCCGCCTTATCCTTACAAAACACAGGTTGCGATTATTGTTGCATCGATGGCACTCAATAACTATATTAGAAGGAGATCGCAATATGATGATGTTTTTGTTCAATATGATCGTAATCCCGATTATATCCCAGATGAGCTATTACCAGATGTTGTAGCATGTGAAACTAGTCAGAGTTCGCGCAGAAATTCCCGTATGGATATTGTGCGCGAGAGCATTGCAAGTAGTTTGATGGGAGAATGAAATGATGTTTCCATTTTATTTGAAGTATTCACATTAATAGAAATTGTCCGATTATTTTTAAAATTTATTTGTAGAAGTTATATATATATATATATATATATATATATATATATATATATATATAGATGTATGTATGTATGTATAAATGTCTGTGTATATTTCCATGCCCTTTTAAGTAATTTTACAAGTTAAAAGCAGTTTGTAAAGTTTGGAAACCAAACACCCAAAACTGTTTTTTTTCAACCTTCAACTCAATAAAGAATTCCACGTGGGCTGTCCTTCCAGAAGGCGAGGGTGAGGGCCACCTGCCCCCCTTTTTGTTTAGTTCCAGTCACGTGGTCCTGCATAACCGCGATCAGTCGTTTAAAGCGAAAAATGGCAACGCGCCGTCGTTTGCTTTTAGTGTCCTTTTATAAATAACAAAAATACTTTTTATTTAAAATAATATATTTTTATGTTTTAAAATCAATACATAAAAATATCAAAAAAGTAATTTATTATAAAAAAATCAAAATCTATTTTTTTTTTATTTTTTTTCAAAAATATTGCAATTCATAATTTATATATATAAAAAACATTTACTTCAAAATATATAGTTTTTTTAATTAAAAAAATATTATAAATATCATAAAATTAAAAAAACATAAAATAGTGAATATTAAGCAAATAAATTTAATTTCTTAGAAAACTTGATTTCAAAGTCGTCCCCGAAAATGATTTGGTGTGTTTATTTTTATATTAAAAAATTGAATCTATTAGATTTTTATACTCTAAATGAGATTTTATTTTATAATTATGTGTTATTCACATCAAAAATAAAATTTAAAAAATAAAATTTAAATTAAAAATTAACCATTGTTTGTTATAAAGACCGCAGAGAAATTGACGACGTTATCCTGCGATCCGTAATCCTCCGTTTGGGTAGGCGAGCCTGGCCTACAACTATAAAGGTGTGAAGCAAAGGGAACAAGTATCTTCATCGGGCTATCAGCAAACATACTTTTATTATAAAAGCAGGTTATTACACTGGCTGCTTTATTAATTTATTATAATTACAATCCCATCCCTTGTGGGCTCTCAATCTTCAATTACACCATTTTAATCAAATAATTACGACAGAGTGATGAAGGAGTGACTTCACCTTGCCCAAATCACTCTGCCAGCATGGATATTATATATTATAGATATATATAAACGGCGTTGTGATTTTACTGTGCTTCTTTTACTATTCACACAGATACAATTTACTATTCATTATGACAGTGAAACGACACCAATAGCCCCCAAAAATACAAATTAGTGCACAAGGACCAGGGGCTGTACCGGTTTTTTCATTTTATTTGCACAGTGAATCGACGAAAACAACACCCGAAAAAGACAAAATAGCGCACAGTAAACGGGGACAGCTATGTACTTTCCCTTATGGTTTTTTCGTGAATATTAGCGGGGTCAGGGGCCTCTTGATAATTAACTCATATTTTATTTTTATTTTTGGATTAACTGCTGACGCGTCACACTGACGCGCCATTAATGTTCCACACTAACACGCCTTTTAGGCGGCGCGTGTGGCTTTTTTCCTCCAGTTGAAATTGGTAATATATACAAAGTTTGATTTTAGTCCCTCTTCTTCTAATTTTTTTATAAAATGATGGCAATTATCTTTATTTATTTTTGGTCCTCTAATTGTTTTTTGTTTCAATTTTATCCTTTAATTTGAATTAATTTTATATATGTTATTTTTCATTTCGGTCCTTATTCTTTTAATTTTTTATTTGATATTAATTCATTTGTTCTTTTTTTTGGATAATATTTATTTTTTATTGATATTTATGCATCTATACTTTTAGTTTTTATCTCTCTTTTTTTGTTTTATTTTTAATCGATTCAATTATGAAATTTTAGTTTGTGTTGATAATAATTTTTAAATTAATATTGCACATTTTTTTCCTTTTATTCTTTTTTTTTGTTATTTTTATTTATTCTTTTGATTAAATGATTTTGCTATTTACGCAACAATAATGACAATTTTAGTGTTTATTTTTTAATTATTTTTTATACAAATCTATTATTTTTTTGTAACAATTTTCCAAGCCAATTTAATTATTTGAATTGTTCTGACAGTACTATTGATAATAATTTTAACTGTTATAATAATCATTTTATTGTTAATATTGTTCCTTTTTTTCCCTTTGTTTATTTTTTTTTGTTTTTTGCTTCTTCTTCTTTTTTTTTTGTTATTTGGATTGGATGATTTTTATTATTTAACTATTTATGCAATGATCATGATAATTTTAATGGTTGTTTTTTTTTTCATATACAAAAATCTTTTGTTTTTTTTAATGATTTTTCAGGGCTATTTTATTATTTAAATTGTTTTGGAAGTAATATTGATAATTATTTTAATTGTTATAGTAATGATAATGACAATAACATAAGAATAGATTTTCAATTTATGTATTCAACTTTTTGTGGATAGAAAATTAACTATTTATTTTTGTTATTTGATTATTGAAGGTTTTTTTATATTAATTCATTTAGTTTTTTTTAATTCTTAGACAATGTTTATTTTTTATTCGTATTTATACATCTATACTTTTAATTTCTTTATATTTTTTTGTTAGGATTTATTTTAATCAGTTCAATCCTGAAATTTGAATTTATATTGGTAATCATTTTAAAATTAATATTGCTTCCTTTTTTCTCTTTATTTATTTTTTTTTGTTTTCTGTTATTTTTATTTGTTATTTGGATTAAATGATTTTTATGATTTTACTATTTATGCAATAATAATGATAATTTTAGTGAATGGTTTTTTATTTTTTTTCCATAAATCTTTTTCTTTTTTTAATAATTCTTCAGGGCAATTTAATTATTTTAATTATTTTGACAGTAATGTTCATAATAATTTTAAATATTGTAGTAATGATAATAACAATAACATAAGGATATATTTTCAATTTATATTTTCATCATTCTGTCGATAGAAAATTAACTATTTATTTTTGTTAGTTATTTCATTGAAACCTACTAAATAGATAAATTTATATCCATTTAAAATTCATATATTTTATAGAAAACTTGCATTTCACAAAAATTATATACAAATTTATTATTCTGTCTAAATTTATACTATCATAAAAAAATTATATAGAATAAATATTTTTTTACGTTTAAAAAAATATTATTCCTCCGGCGACGAGGCACGGGTGCCATGGCTAGTATATATATATATAGGGCATGGATCATAATAAGCATTCACAAGAATCATATTTGTGAATATAATTGATTTTGCATGTGAATGCAATCAGCAGAGAATTGCTGGTTAACTATTGATATAGTTTTATTATTTTTATTATATTTACCAATGAAATCCTTGCATTTTTCTATGTTAGCAAAAATGCCTTTTTTTTTTCAAAAAATTCAATTTTCCTTCGGTTTTTTTATAGTTTTTTTTCGTTTAACTCTTGATTTTTTTCTTCCTATTTTAGTGATATTTGATCTACATAGTTGTTTTCTTAATCTTAATTCTTACTTAATTGAATGTATTTGATTTGAATTCAACTGATAAATAAATTGAATTCACATGTATGGAAAAAATAAAATTCAATTAATTTTGTTTTAACATTACATATTTGCACTTGGAAATTGTAAACCAGAGAGGTTGACATATTATTTACTTTTTTAATATTTTTAGAGATTAAATTCCATCTGAAATTCAATTCATAGCATTTAAAAGAGTTCCAAATATAATATTTTATTAAAATCTCTAAGTTGAATTCAATTCAAAGGGTTTCAAACATAATGAATAAGTTTTAAATCCTTATCGTGACACATATAATTGCAAAAAAAAATCATTAAACTATAAATATATTTTAAAACACTTTTAATATATTTTAAATGTGTATCAATCCACATGGATTAACCAATGAAAAGGTGAATTCATAACTTTATCAATAAGATAATTATGCTTTAACCTTATTTTGTCTCGTGTAAAAAGAAACTCCATATCATTCTATACTTCAAAAATTTACAACAAGAATAAATCTTCAATTACCATATAGAAGAATAGTTCAAAGCACCTAGTTTTGCCGAGGAGTTTCCGACCAAAATGTACAAGTTATATTTACTATGTCATGAAAAAGTTATAACTAAATTCAAGCTTCTCCATGGTTGTTTAAAAGCTTGAATTCTTTTTTTTAGTTGGGCTTAAATTGATAATTCATGTTCTCCTGCAGCAACAAATCTTATATATAAAATAAAAGACTCTTCAATGTTTAAGTTAATAAGGTGTAGGAGAGAGGAAATATAAAGAAGAAAGAGAACAAAAAAAATAGGACAATATGTATTATGGTCTATAAATATGGAAATGTTGTGTTATCTTCTATACTTGGTACCCTTTGGATATTTATATGCCTCATACCACATGCAATTTTTTGTTATAAGTTGTAAGGTTGTAGATTTACTTTTAGAAATAATTATAAAGAATATTTATCCACCATGAATCATCTCATAATTAGTATTTTAGTATGATTTGTTCATCATGTTAATTTATGAGATAAGACCTTTAGATAAGTATCGTATTATCAACTTGAAGAGTTCAAAATGGCGCTATTCTGATAACTTATAAGACGAGAATTTAGGTGTGTTTTGCAACAGACTTAAAAATTTAAAGAACTCTTTTTGAGTGAGAGAACTGTCTCTCAGGTTTTTTTATTGAATTTTCATAAATGAAAAATAATATTTTTGGTCTAGAATTTATCAAGGCTTAAAAGCAATAATCAAACTAAAACTAAAGTAGAATCAAGAAGCATAAGTAGTTGAATTTTCTGGGCATATTTGAGGTAGCTCGAGCCTTCTTGGAACAAGTGATTTGTTTTAAAACAATTTCTCTCTAGCTATCTTGATCTAATCCCATCCCTACTTTATATTAGTCCTTCCTTGGTAGTCTTGTAATTTGTATTTGAATTAAACTTGTTTAAGCTGATCTGAATTGTTTGACAGTTGTCCTTACTTCAAACGGTGTCATTTTCTGCCTTGCTAGTTGTCCTCTCTCTTAGATAATGTCGTTTTACTGCTTTTACTTTTTATCAATAGCTAGTTGTTGACTCGTTGTTCCTCTCATCTTTCACCATCCACATAAGTTTGTACTACTTAAATCTTGACCCTACACTAATACACTACTTTTCTTGCTTTTGCAGGTAACCTGCCAGTGCACGTCTTTTCCCTCATTTCCCTTTCCAGTCTCTTCAATCTTCTTCGCTTAGCTCCTTTTTCTCTCTTCAATCTTGTGCCCTTCTTCTCCCTTCAGTTCCTCTCTCACTTCCTCTTAAGTTAGGGTTTCACCAGATTGTTACATGTTCACACACAAATAACTTATAAAATAAAAAAATTAGGATGATGAAAATACAATGGACATGTCTTGAACCTTGTTTCATGTCTAATATGAGATTTGTTGACACAAAAAAAATTGAATGTGCTTATTGGTTTGGATTGACCTTTTTTTTTTTTTTCCTTCTCTTTTCTTCTTCGTTCTTCTCCCTCGCTTTCTTAGTGGGTTCAATTTGGCCAAGGTTTTTTTTAAGCCCAATTGGACCATTTTCTCTTTCTTTCCTCTTTTTTATTCTATCCTTTATTGAGCTTGATAAAGATAAATTAAGGATTAAATTGGAGATTTCTAAAGAGTCAAAACTAAAATAGGAAGGAAAAAAAAAGTGTATGACATAAGCTATCTTCAGCTTATGACTAAAATACGAGGTTATTAGGCGACACATGAGTCATGCTTTCTTCAGCTCTCCCTGTCTATACTTCTCTATAAGTTTTGATTTCAAACAGGAAATAATTTATGTGCAAAAAGTATTTAAACAAGATATGTTGAACTACAAATAACCTCTAAATTCCTCTAAAGAAAAAATCATCATTTGTCATTTTTGCTGTTTACTTTATTGACAAAACTATTGCATGGCAAAAGTTGCTATATATTACTTGGCTTGAAAACAATAATTCTGATGAGTGATTGAGTTTTGAAGCTGAAAGACAATCATTCAAATCTTAAAGCTTTAATGGTATATTTTCCCAATCACTCAGTTCCCAGTGAATTTGTTCAGATTGATCAGATTTTGACAAAGTATTCTCAAGTTTCTGATATATATCATTGCTGTTTTAAAAAATGAAATGATATCTAAACATTTCATGGCAGCTAAATTACAGAATTTTACAAGTGAATAAAGAGTTTATAAGCAGCCTGATTTCCCTTTCCATAAATCCATGGAGTAAAAATTGCACTACAAATAATCAATACAGAGAAACTCAAGGATCAATTGATCAACGACTACAAAGCTCTGGTTTCCCCCTCTCTTTTTCTATTTGAGACTGACACTGGCACCCTGGATAAAAGGCATACAAACTAAAGAAATGCTGTCAAGATATCAGTCACAATTAATCTAATGTAAGAATCAAACCTAAGATTGTCCCTTCGAAATTTCTAAATCAATATATCTTTGTAGATAATTCTTATTCTGACTTTTTTCTCAAATTTTAAAGCCAAACTTCTCCCACAGAATTGAATGAAGACTGAGTTTAGATGGTGATATATACCTTAACTATAAGCTCTCAGGTTTTGCAATGCGAGAAGACTCACCAAAGCTAGAAACAATGACTGCAGAGAATAAGGTTCATACTTAGATCCGAGGGACAAGGCAGGAGTTTTCGACAAAGAGGGAGATGTACAGAGGTTGGATTTAAAATATTTATGCAGAACTCTCTCTCAGCAGCCAAGTGAGCAGCAGGAGAAGCATGGAAACCAGCTATTCCCCGCAGCTTTTTGGGTTGTTCCAGGGGTTTCTGCTGTCTGTGACTCCTGTTCTAGGTGCTTCTCCGAGGAATTCTTCTTCATCACCTCATTACAAGAAGCTGTTCTTCCTGAGGTAGCGTCCAATCTGAAATGAAGTTTATTGTTAGCTTCAGCTAGGTCCAATAAAGCACACGCAAACATTGGCTGACTTAGCACGCAGAAGAACTAAGAAATCAAAATGTCCTAATAATGCATGATAGGAAAAGGGTATTTGTACTTGTAGAAATACAGAATTCCAAATTTATGTGAAAAAATTGTAACCTTTCTTATTAGTCTTTCATGGTGGATGAATGTCAGAGGAGAGAGACAGCATGCGGGGAATGAAACGCACAATTTATGTCAAAATTCACCATAAGATGGTATGTTATAGAGAAATTTAGCTAGACAACAATCTCACTATTTCTAAATGCAATCCTATAAGAATTGGAGGTATATTTCCACGCACTCGTATGAAAAAGCAAAAAGAATGATAATCAAGGTCTGATAACAGCAGAAGCAAGCAATCAAATCAAAATTCAAGTTGGAACATTCCCGCATTGATAGATTCTTCAAACAAAAACCATTTTATTCTGCAGGGATAGATTGTCAGGCAACTTACAAGGGGAAGTGAAATGATCTGTGACTGCTGCAGAAGGAAACTTGAACCTCCTCAACAGGATGCATCTTTTCCTGACAACTAAGTCTCTCTGTTGCATCCTTTGTCGGTCTGATCTCAGCTGTTAATTCAGGTTCCTCTTCTTCAGAATCAGTTGATTCTTCTCCCTTCACATCTATGTCCATTGATATATCTTCATTCTTTCTACCATTGTTCTCTACCTCAACGACAGGGCTCAAACTAGTTGAAGAATTCCCTGTGTCATCAAACCTGGGGAGTTCTCCCGATTTATACAGCATGAAAACATGATCTCTTGAGAAGCTACCATTCCCCATGTAAATACTGAACAACGATTCATTAGAAGCAACGCTCCATTCTGCAGTATTACTAGGCTTGGCGAAAATAGATGATGGGATCCTATTGGGATCGTACCCTCCAGGTTGTCCCATCACATGCCGTTGAAGTGATGGTGGGGGCAATCCTTGCGTGCTGATAACAGGGTTGTGGCTGGAAACTTCTGCTGGAAATATTGCTTGTTTTGATTGGATAAGGGGATTGACAAGAATATCAATTTCGACCTCACTAGATCTTGATGAAGAATCGGATGCAGAAGAACGTGATCTTTCGAGAGTAAGAAGAGCTTTTTCGTCGGTCATAACCTCAAAAGTTTTCAAATGCTTGCTACTTCCCTCAAAATCTGTTAATTGCACGCTCCTTCCATCAAAATCTTTTAGAAGCTTGCTACTTACACCCCCACCTTCACCAGCTATATGGTATTACTTGTCTGATCAAACTACTTGAAATCAAGCTCCCTATGATGCCTTGGAATAGGAATTCAAGCTGCAAATCATGTAGGAAACCATCCACACCAGATCACATCATATTTAACACTTCTAACAGACTTTCAGAGCTTATAATTTCCAGTTTCAGAATTCGGGTGAATGTATAAACAGATGCTGTGTCAAAACCAGTCCCTTTATATTATATATAATCAGCCAATGTAAGAGTAGAAAAGGACCATAATCCGATAATAGAAAAATTCAGTATAATCCTGAAAACTTTAGCACGAATCAATATATGGGCCATAATTAGAACTTTGCTGCATTAACAATGGGCTATAAAATTAGAACTTTGCTTCATTAACAATAGGCTATAAAATTAGAACTTTGCTGCATTAACAATATAAAACGCCTTGATCACAAAATATACCGAGAAATTTTTTGTTTTCAAAGCAAAAAAAATCTGTTCCATGTCAATTCCGAGCTCTTACAAGTATTCGATATTGAACAGGTTCTGTTAAGAAACATTTTAAAAAATAAAATGAAAAACAGAAACAAATACAAACATATTCATCAAACTCAAAGAGAAAAAAGAAAAAAGAAATCTTACTTGAATCTATCGATCACAATGTGAAATGATAACCCAAAAGCTTGAAATGTCTCTCAGAGAAGAATTGATTTAAGATAGAAAAGGATCAAGAAAGAGTTGAGACAGGGTTATGTGGGAAAAGTGCAGGGTTTACGTGTGTAAAAGGACAGAAAGGAAGGATGGGAGAAGATTTCGGTAATGAACTGATTCTGTTGTCGTCATTTTAAAGAGTAACCATATCATCAGCTGGAAGACAGAAGTTGGTTATGACAACATGTACTTTGAGGTTTTTAACTAACTGAATTTTTACCTTTAGGCAGTGTTTGATTAGATTTACCATAATGGGGTTGATAAAAATGGATTAATAACTCTCTTTTATTATATTTGTTTTGTTTTTGTAGTGAGGTGAATAGTTTGTTTTACTTTTTAGTTGGGAGACACAAATAAGAACCATCCAATCTAGAACTAAAAAGGTTTTAAATTTGTTTTAAAAAATTAAAAGAATGATTGATATAACAAGACTTGATTATAAACTCATTTCGACTTATGATCTAATTGACCTGCGATAAAACAAATGTAAAATATCAATTAATTTTTTTATTTTATTCTTTATGTCAAAACCAGGTTGCTTTCATTTTTAAAAAAACTGGGTTCAACTCAAGTTAACCCTCCTAACCCATTCCTTTGGGTTTCCCCCCCCTAATTTTACAATCAATTTAGGTTTTAAATTTATAATAATAATTATTTTTTTTTATCTAAATATTGAATTAGTTGACCCTCTTGACCTATGATTTAGACTTTATCTCATATCGACTCTCAAGTTAAGTTTTAAACTATTATAATAACTATCTTTATCTATATGTTTAATTGGGTAAATCTAATTTGACCTTTCTAACCAGTGACTTGGGTTTTTCCCCAGGTTGACCCTGATGTTGGGATTTTAAAATTATTTTTTTATTCTTATATTATTTTGGGTCAACATGATTCAACAATCTCAACTGATAACCTAGGCTCTATCCCAGGTTAACCTTCGAGTAAAGGTTTAAACTATCATAGTAATTATTTTTATCTTTATATTGACCTGAGTCAATAGTCAACTCGACCTGTGATATAGCTTATCTTGCGTTAACCCTCAATTTAGAATTTAAAACTATAATAATAACAACCCTTTTTGTTCTTATATTGACTCTAGTTAATGGTTAACCATTCTGTGTTCTAGTTCTTACCCCAATGTGACTTCAAAATTGTGTTATAAAACTATAATAGTAATTATTATTCTTATATTGGTTCGGATCATTGATCAATCTAGATCTAGTCTTGGGTCCATCCTAAGTTAAGTTTTTTTAAGGAAGGTTTGGAGGTCTTTTCCTATAATAAAATTGAGTGTAATTAATATTTGTATTGTACTGTTTCTTTTATGTGATCCTTATATGTGTTTTTAGAAATCAAGACTAAATATATTTTTTTCAATAATTTTAATATGTATAACTCCACTACATTGATGATTTTAATAATTTTTTCTAAATTATATACTAAGGACTTAAATCTAAGAAGTTAAAGAATTAAAAATATTTCATGTCAACTTCTTAGGACTTGGAATATACTTCTAAGATTTCATAATTTTTTTAAGAATATATTTCAATTTAGATTAAAATTAATATTGATTTAGAGCTTAAGTAAAAAGAATTTCGTTTTGGATATAGAAGCATGTTGATTTGTTTAAGACCTTGTAAGTTGAGACCCTCAATTAGGTTTTCTATTTTGAGAAATCAGATGTAGTCCATGATTTATGATTATTATGTTTGGAAGTTAAAATTTCTTCTAATGTTTAAATTGATTATTTCACATAACATGGGTGTTTGTATCATTCATGTGCTAACTAGGTTCACCAAACTCACTTTTCAAGGTTCAAGTTCTAAAGAGGTGGTACGGAAAGTATGGGTATAGATATGCTTAAACTTTGACATATGAGATTTAGTTTTTGAACACAAAAACTAGTTTGTCTTCACTTGATGATTAATATTGTAACAATGAAGAAAATAAAAAATATATACAGGCTAAATATATACATATAATGAAAAGTTGAGGATAACATATATAAGAAAATAAAGGTTAGGTTTAATATGTTATCTCCAACACTAAGTATTAAGTATTTATATATTATAGAATTCAATGCTCAAAGTATAAGAAGAAGAATATGAGTTACATTATGAAGCATAAATCTATATTAAATGATAATTCATCTATTTCTATTCATGCATTTCTTAATTTCATTTCCATTTCCTAAACTAGAATAAGATTTTTTTTTCCATATAATAAGATTGGAAATTTATTACATGGAAAAAAACTTATAGGTGAATGATAAATTAATCTTAAAGCACCACTGATTTTTCTTAGCGATAATTAATTCTTCAACCTTTTTATCTTTCAAAATTCACCATAATTTAAGAGATGAATGAAGAATTTCTAATTTGATTTATTTAGATTTATACACACTCTTTGTCATCTCATATTTTACCATTTTCTTCTTGTATTAAGTTATGATTTTTTTTTTATTTAAATCTAAAGGTCATGTTCATCTTGTTAAGAGATATTTGATTTTTATTTAAATTTTTTTTGTTCAAATACATTGTTTAAAAGTGCAACTAAACTAACATGGTATTGTTGGAATCTTGTGAGATATATAACATAAACATGTTAGTTGCACTATTGAAAAGCAATAAAATCTTATGGTTAAATGATTTGTCATTGACAACAACAAAAATTTCATAGTTTAAAGCGTTTCAACAAGTATCCTCCCACTTTTTATATAGAGACAGTTTGTTTCCTTGTGAATTATATATAATAACTTTAAATGATAAGATTATCCTAATATTAGAAAAACAAGTGTATTTTCTTCTATTTCTACATCAACATCTTTATAGTAGACACCAAAAATGCATAACATTTAAAATGCATTAGAATTTTGTTGCAAGGCTTGGTAAAACATATATTGATCCCTATAATATTTTTTTATTACCTGTAAGATGAAAGCAAAACTAATTAACATTAACAGCCTAACTGAAAATCACATCACCATGTTAAGAATATATAAATCTATTTGTAGCAATTTTTTAAGGAATAAAGCAAGTTGCCCTATAGGAGCTATTTTTATCACATTGTAAATTGATTTGAAATGCGAACTCCATCTATTATCTCCATATTGCTAGAGGTCACCAACTTTGTTAGCTTCTTGATTAGCATTTGCGAGAAACACCAACAATAATGACAATATTATCTCTATATTGCTAGAGGTCACCAACTTTGTTAGCTTCTTGATTAGCATTTGCGAGAAACACCAACAATAATGACAATAAAAATCAGATTCTAAAAGGAAGTGTGAATATCAAATACTTCACTGGTTATAACAATAAAAGCTAATTGCAATTATGGGCTAAACAATACACGCAATATGCTTATCAATTAATAAACTTGCAATCCATTTCACTTTCCATGTATATTTATTATCACCATTTTCATATTGTTAACCTTAAATATTATGAATATCAAGATTATCATTAGATAAAATAGAGAACAACATTCCTTAAGAGTAAAAGCAATTGTACCTTTAACATGCATTATATCAAAAAACAAATTCTCATATAAATCCACTTCTATGAACAAACTTAATAACAAAAGGACATTTAATTCTCTTCTACATTCATTTTAAATTTTATTAACAATTAAACAAAATTTTGTATCATATTCCCATGATGAATTGAAGATTGAACATTTCTAGCAAAAACATTGAAAATTTCATTTTGAATTTGATGTGTATCATTTTGTGGAACATTATCCAAATCAAGAATACCCTACTTGTGATTGTATGATGTTAAAAGCTTCACCATTTCAAGAAAATTACCATGGCTTTTTTATTATGAACATGGCTTCTACTGTTGTGAAAGTTCCTATAGAGGTAGACAAACCTCTGTTGCAGGAATTCTTTTCTACATTCCAAAAGGAGGCAAATCATATTGAATCTCATCTCATCTGCTTAAATAGAGTTATTACAAACAAATTGAAATCATTGCAATGAAATGGAAGACGATTTATCCAGACAAATTCATAAAGCTCAAGAATCCATCTGATTAAAAGAAACCAAACCATCTGATTTAGCTTTCTACTTGCCAACGTCTATAACTCAATTTTGAAAGGCACCACTTCCTGAATTTCTACATCTTGAACCTGCCACATTGACAAAAATCAAGAAGAAGACAGAACTTCATATTACAGAAATGAAGGAACTTATAAACGAAGAACTGGCATCTATTATCATATACTTTAAATAATCCCATGATTAGTTAATCAAGAAATCAAAAAAACAAGCAAAGGAATTTATTCATACCTTAGGCTGATTCCAACTTGGTGGCAAGAGCGCACCGCCCTTTTTGTTTCTTGCAAGAATGCCCTTTGTAATGGGTGAGATCATAAGATCAGTTGGGCTTCTGTACCTTTCAGGGTACTTAAATGCCTTGGGAACTTTGAGAGGATCTGGGGTGCCACTTTTGCGCAAATCTTTGCCTGAATTTTCAGATTTTTTATCCATCTCTTGATCCTCCTTTGATGGTGTAATGCTATCCAAATTGTTGGGTTTTGATTGAATCGGGATCTTAATTGGTGTTTCTTGCATATTCTCCACTGCACTGAGTATTTTCTCCATGTGTCAGCTCTGTAGCACTGAAAACAAAGCACTCTTGTTTGAAAAAATGGAAAAGAAGAAAGGCTGAAGAAACCGAATTTATGACAGAGATTGTTGAGAAGGAAGAAGCCCAGTTGAGAGAGATGGTAAGGGATATTGAAGAATCTGAAGAGGGATTTAAAGATGGGGGAAGAAAGTAACAATGCATGTATGGGTTTGCAACGGTACAATTGAGGGCTCTGGCCAGGAGAGAAGTACCGTTGAGATTTGAAAGCTAGAGGTGGTAACGTTCAAATTTTCTATTCTATTCTATTCTACCCAATAAGCCAAATTGGAAATGAGCAGTTCCCAATTTTAATTTTTAGGAACCTCAACGGACCAAATTGCTGGTCTGCTAGGTGTGCCCTAAATCAGATTCTTAATTTTCCTGCCACACCAGTAGTCATATTCAGAACACCTATAAACGACGACGTGTTATCATAATTTGTTTTTTTATAGAGAGTTAAAGCAATAAATCATCAGACCAATTAATTAAAAATTAAAAACATAAAGATCCACATGTGAGCCCTTTAAGGTATGGCCAGAAGCTCAACCTAGCTCTCTAGGCCTAGCAGAGCCTTTCATTTTTCTTTTTTCTTTTTAAATAATTTTATTATAATGTTTCTTTGTATATACTTTTTTAAAATATTTCTAAATCTGTTTTAATTAATATCTCTTATCTATGATTTGTTTGTCTTATTTAACCTTTTTAAAATAGTGATTATTGCTTAATTATATTATGTGTTTTATTTTTAAAAAAAAAAGTTTAGTATAATTCATGTGTAATGTGTGTTTATATAGATATTTTATATAGATTCATTATGAATCTTTCACACAACTTTTAATATATAGAACCTTGCATTGTATTTTTTTTTTATTCAATAAATTTTATATGTGATGATTTCTATTAATTGGTTTTAATAAACAAAGTTATTAGACACATTCAAATAAATAACTTGTTTTGTGATATTAAATATCTTGATTTATATTAGTTTCCCAATTGTTTTCAATTATATATCTATTTACTTATTAAAGTGTTTTGTAAAATTTATTTACAAAATGGTTCATGATTTCTTTGATTTTATGCATGCATAAGTTTCTCGATTTTAAATTTACTATTTTTTTAATGTAAAAAAAACATGTTGAAAAAATCTACATGTTCAAATCTTTATCATGGATTGGGAAAGAATTCTTGACTTTTAACATTTAAAGTTAAAAGATAGAAAAACAATCAATCAAATCTTCAGAGTCATTATGCAAGGTATTGAGTCTGACATACGATTAGATCTATGTGTATTTAAACTTAACACGCATCTGAATTCAAAAATATTAGATTAACACTTTGTCAAAACCATGTGTTTATGGGCTTGGCAAATAGCTCCCATGATGTTGGTAATGATATATTGTTAGGTCCATATATCCCTAGATCTGACAGGTAGCTAAGTAAAAAAAAAAAAATGAAATTTTGCATGGCTGGCATGTATTAAGACAAAGTACATAACTAAATTTAAAAATACAAGGCCTACAATATTGTTGAACCCATAACTACCCAAAGCTCTAACATGCAAGTGAACTCAAAGAAATCAAGGCTTACATTATATCATATTCACATATAATTAGATTTTATATGAAACTAAATCCAAAGATGTACAATATAATATTTTGCTAAACTATATATATATATATATATATTCGGGTTTATGTAATAAAAAATTCTATTCTTTGATGTATAAATTAATAAGGAAAATAACGAGAAACTAGTTTGAAAACATAGTGTAATATGTTGCATAATTTTGTGTTACTAGTGAAGAAAAAAGCTCAATAAGACTTCATGCTTGTTTTGCAGTATAATCAAGATCGTTTTTTAAAGTGTTTTTAATTTAGAAATATATTAAAATGATATTTCAAAAAAAAAATTGATATTAGCACATAAAAATAATCTAAAAATACTATTTTTTTAATTTAAAGTAAAAAATAAAAATAAAAATAAAAATATATATTTTATTTTTTTTCAAAAACAATTCTCAAACACATTCCCAAACACCCCCGAAATTCCAAATCTTTTAAAGAGGTGTTTGGCACTGTGTCCCCAAGGAGTGTGCTCGTGGTGGCAAAGAACTTGAGATCTGCATAACAGGTCTCGAGTTCAAGTCAAAGCGTGCACTTCTTGTAAAAGCCTGGGACAGCAAGGGTTTTATTCACCACCTGGGCTCACAAATTGCACTTTTCGGGGAAGTAATTTCCTTGAATCCAAAAAAAAGTGTTTGGCACTGCATTTCAGAAGCATTTTTGAAAAATTTTGAAAATTTTTTATTTTTATTTTTTACTTTAAATTAAAAAAAATAGTATTTTTATATAATTTAAATGTACTGGTGTCAAAAATAATTTTTAAAAAATAAATAATAATAATATTTTAATATATTTATAAATAAAAAATATTTTAAAAAATAACCAAAATCACAATTTTAAATAATCACTTGATCTCATCTCATGATTGCTTACATTGTTATGAGTGGACAAGTTGCACAAAGTTAGAGAAAAACCGTAATAATGATTAGTTGATCTTTAATGAGAGATTACGTTGAGGTCAAGGGTGTTAATCCACCTGATAAATAGAAAAGGAGCATGAATGATGTTTGGGAGTGTGGTTGCGATAGCTTTTCAAAGTGCTTATCGTGCTGAAATATATTAAAATGATGTTTTTTTATTTTTTAAAAATCATTTTTGAAATCAGCACATCAAAATGATCTAAAAACACCAAAACATATTAATTGAAAATGCAAAATAAAAAAAAAAATTAATTTCGGCGATAAACAGTTCCAATCGCAATACCAAACAGGGACTCAATAAAGTTTTAAATCGTAGTTTTCACACGATAGGCGAGAATCTGTTTTCAAAAAGAACACTGTTTACTAAACACAGCTGTTTTCAACGGGAGTGAACGATCAGAGATACCAAACAGCTCATCTGAATGGATTGTGATTCAGAACCCAGTGGACCATAACCAAAGGCTCCCTTAGATTTGACAAGATGGCTGGTCAAAACTCCATTAAAGAAACTGCAGAAGAAACAGTCCAGAGATACAACCAAATCAAGGAGACCCCATCAGCAATCCATGAATCAGAAGCAGAGGAGTCACTCATCTTGTCCTGTGGCCAAAACCCTGCACATATAATCCCGAGAGAGAATAATTCTGCAGCACACGTGTGTGAGTTTAATGAGAGGCATCGTCACAAGATCCCTTGATAATTGAATCCTTGTCTTGGCTCAAGACTGAAATCGCAATCCTGAGAGCTCTCTCCTTGTTTTCATGGCCACGATTGCAGTGACGGTCTTTTCTTGTGGCGAGATAATAATTTGACAGCAAGACCCTTGGATCAGCCATTATTAGGGTTTGGCTAACTTTTTCTAGATCGGTTCTTGTCACTTGCTGCTCCAAGTGGTGTCTTCTCTCGGATAATAATGATCCAATAATCCAAATTAGTAACTAATGTCGTCTTGGAACAAGGCAATGACAATATCACCCCAGCCTGTAACCAGCCCTGCTAATGTTTATCTCAAACACTGCCAATTATTAATTCCACTGTGTTCATGATCTCCAAGCTGTGCACCTCATTTTATATTCGTCAATCTACTATCTTTATGTGGGTGCATGAGAATATGTTTTGGAAATGTTTTCGAAAAAAAAAAAGTATTTATTTTTTATTTTAAATTGAAAATTACAATAAATTTTATATTTTTAAATTATTTTCATGTACTAATGTTAAAAATAATTTTTAAAAAATAAATAAATAATTAGTTTGATGCATTATTAGCACATGAAAATTAGTTTTTGACAATAGCATATGAAAAATATTCTAAAAACATTAAAAAAATTAATTTAAAATAAAAATAAAATTTATTTTTTTTTAAAATATTTTTAAAACGCAGCGTCAAACACCCTTATAGTCTATCAAGTGAAAAACAAAAACACATTTGAATTAATAAATGTAATAAATTATTTTATGAAGCAAATGAATTTTTATACTGTGATTAATAAATTTTAAATTCTCTGACGGTTGAGAGAGTTTCCTGCTTCGTAATCAAAGTTTGAGCTCAAAATTGATTACTATTCAAGAAATTTAATTAAATATATTTTTATTTAACTGATCATATAAATAGACCAGTGGGGGAAAAACACTTGAACTGATCATATATGTTTATTCAATGATTGAAGACGTGAACCTTTAGACTTACAATAGAATTGTTTTAACAATCTTCGTTTTTTCATGGGATTTTGACAGCTTTTTCATCAGGATCTGATAAATCTTCATGCAGGACTTGCTGGATTACTATTTACGGTTTGAACTTATTGTTCTTGGAGCTCCACTATCACTCAACTTCTCTCCATTGATTTTGATACTATTGCGAGGATCTTCCCTCTTTTTGCTCCAAGAATCCTGAGTCAGGTTTCCTGAATAATATCATATACATGCACCATAAACTATGAAACAAAATTACTTAAGGGTTTGTAGGATCTCATTAGACAGATCTATAATTATTTAAGAATTTATTATATAAAGATTTGATCCACTTCGGCTTTGAACAATTAAAGCACAAGTAGTTTAATTATTCGGTCTTTAACGATAACTCACATGAACTACCCATTAGAAATCTCCTAAATTCTTATTTTAGAGAGAGAGATTGGTATGTTTAGAGTGCTATGATTAATTTTGTGACCTGCACAGTTTTTCTGCCTAACAGACGACCCTCTACAAAATAAAAGATATTGTTTACTATTTATAGGGAAAACTGAAAAGTCTTATAAATTATCAATTAAAATAGGATGTAACAAGAATAAAACATAACATTTTCTATATAAAATAACTTAGTGATCTCATGTTTAAAGATCACTCACACAACTCCAGTTTTTAAAAGCAATTCCTTCTACTCATGAAGAAAATACAAATTATATATTAGTTTGTATGACTTTAATAAATGTTCAATATTTAAAAGAGCATCTACTGTGAATAACTTAGTAATCTCATGTTTAAAGATCACTCACACAACTCCAGTTTTTGAAAGCAATTCCTTCTACTCATGAAGAAAATACGAATTATATATTAGTTTGTATGACTTTAGTAAATGTTCAGTATTTAAAAGAGCATCTATTATGAATAATTTAGGAGCAATGCATTGATACAATAAAAATCTTTATATAATATTATATATCTTGATATAATTAGAAATCTTTAAAATAGCTAAAAAAATTTCTTTGCAAAATTTTTTTGTCCCATGAATTTTTTCTTTACTCTAGATTCATAAATCATATATTAGATTTATCAATATAATATTATATGAATATTAGAAAATAATTTAAGTTTTTATTAACAATATATATTTATTTGAATATGGTAATATCAAACATTTCTGTCGTACTGAATGTTAAAACACATTTGATACGCTAAGATTTTCATCAAGATAAAACGACCGACCATATATCTATCTATCTATCTATATATATATATATATATATATATATATATCAATCACTGGATATTAAGAATTTGAATGTACTAGATGTTAACAAAATATATATGGTTGTTGCGCAATATATTTGGCAAAACCAGAATATTGAATGACAGAAAGTTTTAAAAGTATGGGAAATATCATAATCGTAGGGTTGGGAAGCAATTTCAAGTGATGGTTGATGGTTACTAAGCATAGTGGAAAATCATGAAAAATATCTAGAAAATATTTATTCAAAAAATACTTTGAAATCAATAATTTAAGTTGCATGGATCAAGAACTCACCGCATGCAGACCCTCTCATACCGTAATCACTTCTGGGCAATCAACAATTGCTGCTAGAGATAACTCCACATGCTTGGCCAATGGTTTTGCGCGGTGCAGCACTCCACTAGTCTGAGCCTCGTCTCTTTCGTTAATCTTTTCAAGTCCTGATATCTTTCAATCTCCACAACATCTTCTGGGGGTCTGATCAATTGAAATCTGGAATTTAATATCTTTCTAATGATGGTTAATCGTTACGGGCTAAATTAGTCTGTCAACGTCAACGATTCTGCATCCTGTCAATTGACTTTTTCATCGTTGAGAAGAAGAAAAGGCAGCTGCACTGTGACAGATTTCACTTTTAATGGCACAATTCTCTATGAACAAGACTGGAAATTTGTTGTATTGCATTATTGTTTTCTTCCCTTTTTTAACGTGGCATGCTGAGGGTCACATGGAAGTCGTAAATTCTACATCAGCTACATGGAAGTAAAAAGGTATCGAAGTAAAATAATGGTGCATGCCGAGTTCTGTAAAAACAGAGAAGGGAAAGATTTCGTTATATAAATTGTATTCTAGGTTATTTTTTAAAATATTTTTTATTTTTTAAAAATTATTTTTGACATCATCACATAAAAATTATCTAGAAATATCAATTTTTTAATTTTAAAAAATAATTTTTTTCTCAAAAACACTTTCCGATCGCAATCCCAAATACCCCCTTCGCTAATACTCTACCGTTTATATACAAGTATTTCCCTATACGCTATATATGGAATATGAATTACAATAAAAAAAAGTATAGTTGACAGAAGAGGCCTATATATTTGTTTCCTATACCATTACATAAAGAATGAGTTATTATTGATCTTTTCCTAACACTTCCTCTCAAGTTGAACAATGAATATCTAGGACCCTCTACTTATGGATTATGATACAAAAAATCCCCTTTTCTAATGGCTCAGTGAATACATCTGTAAATTGATCTACCGAAACAATGAATTTGGTTATGATTGATCTATCCTGTATTTTATCCCAAATAAAATGACAATTCATTTCAATATGTCTGGTTCTCTCATGAAAAACTGAATTAACACTATATGTAAAGTTGCTTTGTTGTCACAGTATCCAACATAACTTACAGTATATACCTATCATGGTTCGATATTTTGCTTCTGTTGAGGAGAGTGATATTATTTTTTGTGAATATGTTTAACTCAAAATTTCAATGATTGGAAATAGAAATTCTATTAATAACACACTTTTTAAAAAATATTCTAATTCGCAGGCTATCACGGAAGAATTTCCTGCCTCAATACTAGACAAGAGACATAAATCTTATCTAGAGAGCTTTATATATATATATACACACACACACACATAGCTCAAGAATGCACGTGTGAAATAGCTGCATTTAGTTAATCATTAATGGCTTGACAAGATCTTTTTTAATTTAGTAAATGGGCTGCTCGTGAATCGAATTTGTCGGCAAGATGAATGCTGAGAGTGCCATTTTTGATATATTTCACGCAGGGTTCATTCATTTATATTTGAGAGAGAGAGAGAGGTTAAATCACACCATGTAACATCCTAGCTAGCTAGCTAGCTAAGTTACCAAACGGATTTGAATTCCAGCCGTGCAAGAGTCTAAATTGATGGATCAACCATCACTATCATCTCAATCATCTTGACATTACTAATCATCTTGTGAGGATATTTATTTTGAATCCTCAAGTTCTTGCTGGGATTAAATCAATAATACATTGTAAAAATTCATTAATAGATCCAAATTTAACATGCCTAAAAAACCCTCTATAAAACATCCTCGTATAAATCTCGTATTTAACTTGAGTTAACTACTACTAGGTTTTATAGGATCGGGCTGTAATGATATGCATGCACCCCCGATATTTTCATATATATTAGATTTATAAACAATGTCAATTACAGTCTCAAACAAGCACTAAGTTTCATGGGCTCAATCTACCAAAGCTTATATTTCTAAAATATTATTGTTATTTCTTTTTTTATAAAAATACTTACTTAAATATCATAGTTATCATATTTATAAAAAAAAATCTTTTTCAGTTATAAATTGCTAATCACTTTGACTTACAGGCACCCACATGAAATTTTCATATCAAACCATTAAACATCTTGACTAGAAAGAATAGATCAGATCAACTAATTTCTCTCTACAAAAATATTTACTTAAATATATAAAAATCACCTACATCTATAAAAGATAATCTTTTATGGATATCAATCACCAATTACTAATTATTGTGGTTAACCAGATACTATTAACTACCATCTACTAAGTTTTTTTCGTATCAAATTATCAAACGCATTAACTAAAAAAAAATAGATCAAATCAAATTATCCAACATTTTTGCTATAAAAATAGATCAAATTAAACTATCAAACGCATTAGCTATAAAAAAATAAATCAAATCAAATCAAATTATCTAACACATAAAGATTTACCCATAAACATTTTGGATTTTATTACATCATTATTAACGGATTCTTATAAGCTATTTCGATGGGGTTTTTCAAAAAATAAAAATAAAAATAAAAATTAGTTCAAAGAAATGAAAGTAATACTAAAAATGCAATTTAAGATTCATTAAACCGCGTGATGTAATATTGACCATCTCTTGACGAAAGCATGGGTGTAAATACGACGCAATCCAAAGCCAAAAGGAGGGCATGCAGAAGTGAGAAGACCATCGAAATGAGGCTTTGGCCAATAGCTTCGCAGCTTATCCAACTCTGATTGGATAGTATTATTGGAGGTCATGTCAATGGCACGTGTGTGTTTAGATAGATAAAGAATACTATTAATTATATTACGATATCTCACTTAACAACTTAAATTTCTAGGTAAGATAATTTTTTAATATAATTTTAAATTTTATTGACTCGATAATCACGAGTTCAAATCTCACTATCTTCATTTAATTTGATAAAAATTAAATACAAGATAATATGAGTATGCATCAAATTTCAAAACTAAAAGATTTTTATTTAAAAATATATATTATAAAATAATATAAATTAAATTATAAAATTTTAAATAATAATTTAAATTTTTAGATAAAATATATAATTAACATTGAACTGCACTGCCTGCCACGTTATATACTCTCTGCCACTGCAAGACAGTGGTGGCCCTGGGGGGTGTTTCAGGCCACTCAGACGACGGTGCGTACCAGGACCTCCTCAACAATGACAGAGATACGACCAAGCTTTTTGAGTGTCATTTCCCATCCTGAGTTTTCTTCCAGGAAGCTAATGAGTGCCCATCGTCCAAGTCCTCCACTAAAACGTATGGGCATTTTGCACAGGGTTGTGATTAAAAAATGTTTTTTTAAAAAATTAAATTTTATTTTATTTTTTATTTTTCATTAAACTATTTTTATATTTTTATATTATTTTTATATATTAATATTAAAAATAATTTTTAAAAATAAAAATAAAAATATTATTTTAATATATTTTTAAATAAAAATTATTTTAAAAAACAACATGAGAACAGACACGAAAATAATGTGGGATAAATAGAAGCCATGTGGGATAAATAGAAGCCATGTGGGATAATAATCTCACCTCAGTTTCTTCAATTCGAAAGCCAGGGACAGGGTGAAGTGTGTGGGGCCCATAAACAGAGGCCTTCACTTCTAAGCACTCGCCCCCATTACTCTCACCTTCGCTTTCTACTCTCTACTCTACGTCTCATAAATACCATCACTGCTTCTTGTACACCTACTTTACCACTATATTTATACGTTATTTATTTTCTTGATTAATATACATTACCGATGTAGAGATGCTCAATTAATTTTTTTAATAAAATAAAACTCCTTTAATGTTTTTAATAAAAACAGTAGAACGCGATCTCCAATTAAATAAATACTAAACAATGAAACTGAAAAAATAAGCTTGAAAATGAATAAAAATAAATAAAAGCAAACCCAGTACATTTTGTAAATCTCAATTAACTTTTAAACTCGCAATATGTGAAATTTTAGACTCGAGTTTAATTTAAAAAATAAATTTTAAAAGAACAATGATAAAATCTAATAGGAAAAACAAAAATTATAGGATGATAAAATCATAAAAACTATCTCTAATAAAATAAATAACAATCAAAGTAATGAGGATTAATATATGAAATATAAGAAAATTGAAGGATTAATTGGAAAAAATTAACTTCTAAATTATTTTAAATAAAGGATTAAAAAAATAGGGATCAAATCTAAAAGATAAAAAAAAATAAAGGGTTGCTCTAAAAAATCAGCAAGTTAAACATAGGAATTAAGGTATAGAGAAAAAAATAAAAAGATGATTTTTTTTCCTTAGCATCAAATCAAAGGTTGATAAGCTATATCATACCTGAGGGAGGGAGGGTTTATTGTGATAATTTAAAATTTTTAAAAAACAATATTTTTGGCCTTCATAATCTACCATATAAATTGCTTGAGTGGGTGTCTTGCAATGCATTTCAAAAATATTTTTGAAAAAAAATTAAAAAATATTTTAATTTAAATTAAAAAAATAATATTTTTAAATCATTTTGATGTAGTTTTAAGTAAAGAATATGACAAAGTGGTGGATATGCTAGTAGATACAATGCATACATTATCTAGTTTTGATTTTTGTTAATTATATTTTATATTTATTAAAACACCAAACTTTTCTTAGTCAACTTAATTATAAATAAAATACAAAAAATGTCTTTGAATCAAATTAAACAAAAATATGGTTTCAAAGGAAATTTAATCATTTTATGTTTATACAATAAAAATACAAAAAGACCTTCATGTCCATGATTAATCTGACAATGACTAATAGATATTATAAAAAGAATATCTTCCCACAATAGCCAATTCATTGGTTTCTTAAAAAGGATAAAATAGTCATTACATTTTTTTTTCCAATGAGTAACTCCTCTCGCAGTGAACAATGTTTTTCTCTTCCCAATTAACTTTTGTTAATAATATATACCGCTGGAGGTTATGTTATTTTATTGTAGCACCTTGTAACCTTATTAAAAGTTTAAATTAATGGCTTAAATGATAAACTTATCATATAATCTTATATATTATATGATTGATAAATGATATCTTTGGAAAAAAAAATAAAGAGATTTTACTTTATTTTATTTTCACACGCCTTATATTTATGTACGTATATACTCACACACCTTTGCTAATTATCTTGTTAAAATCGTTAAAATCGATGATTATGTTGTAAAATATAATATTTTTAATATAAATGAATAAAAATATTAATTTTGTATTATAAAGAAATCCTTTTTTGCATAAAAAGAAAAGATTAATTTCACATGTATTGCTCGAAATAGTTTTAATATATAGCCAAACATACCCGGATTCCAATTTGTGGATAAATACGTATTATTTTCTTCTAGACATTGGCTTGCTCTCCACCATGGATTGATTTTTTTTTTCTCTGATACATATGTTTGGTACATAAATACAGAAATATTAATCATTTAATAGGTGACACAGTGATAAGAATTTGGAGCTAAAAGGTTTGCTCTCCTTGTGGTCTCAAATTGACGCTTTGTGGTTACTAATATAATAATAATTGAAAGTTTATATAATCATTAATTTTAAACCCCATAAATTAGTCGAGATGTGCATAAACTCGTCTAGTCACTTTATGATAATCAAAACTACAAAAAGAAATCTTTCACATCATATCCTTCTATTCACAAACAGCATAAAAGAATTCCAGCAGTATGATTAATTGTGTGGTGTGCATCAAACACTACATAAAGTAGGCAATATATTATTTATTTATTTTTAATTCCAAGGTAGAGAAAATAGATTTTATCACCAAATCATATAAAAGCATAATTTTATTCTCTTGTGAACAACTACCACATATAAGCTCCCTTTTCTCCTTAGCATGGACGCTATATCTCTTGATTGATGGAATTGATTAATTAATTTGTTTATTCGATTTGAAACTGTTAAATATTCATCGAATTTCATGTACGTTCCTCTATGGATCATGCCATAATATCCCTGTAAATGCTGCAGCTTCACAGGTTCAGAAAACCAAATTCGGATCCTCGCTTGAGATTGTTTGAGACAAAATTAGAAGCTCGATGAAACGAATCTTCTAAAGCAACCTTGCATGTTGCCAAAAGGCATGAAAATAAATTCACACGAAAGGCCAAACACAGCCCATCCCTGCTCAAAGCATTACCAAATCAAGCAATGCTGTGGACGTATCATGTGAGCATGAAATGCTGAACTCCATGGAAATATATCGAAGGTGACGAGTGAGGACGATAAAGAGAGCAATATAATCATCTGTTATCAGCAGAGGCAGCGGCACTGCTGAGCAGAGAAAAGAATAAAGTAGTGGGGGGGTTTAAGCTTGGTGACGTTGACCCTTTGAAGGGCAATACAAGTCCAAAGCAGCCATCATCACCATGTTTGCCCACGCACCATGTCTATGGAATTCGAGAAGCACCTTTCTCGCGTGCACGTAAACAGAGCCAGAGAAAAAAGCTTTTTATTAGATAAAATAAAGTACTTTGCTGATTCAAAACATATTTTAAACATATCGATTATTTATTTTCGAAAAAAAACTACTTCCATGAATGCAGATTGCTATAATAGAGAGAGCTTAATTTGCAATGAACAAAATGTTGGGTCTACTTGGGAGAGTTTTTATACTTCGACCTTCTTGCCCATGTGGAGATTATTAGGGTTTACCTGAGAATTTTAATTTGGAATTAAATACAATGTTTGTTATAAAATAATATATTATAGAACCTCACCTAACAACTTAATTTTTTAGATGAGGTGATTTTTTAACATGATATCATAATTTATTTATTTTTGGATTTGAGGAAACCTCAACCCCTGGAAAGCATATTTTGTGGGTCTAGGTGAATGAGTAAAACCCCGGCTGTCCTAGATTCTTATAAGAAATACACGGCCTGACTCAAACTCGAGACCTGTTGTGCAAATCTAAAGTTCTTTCCCACCACGCCACACCCAATAGGAACATAATCTTTTTTACTCAATGGTCACAAATTCAAATTTATTACCCTCATTCTCTTTGATAAAAATCAAGCACAGGTAATGTGAACCTGTGTAAGTTTCAAGTTCAAAGGGTTTTCACTTGAGTAAGTATGTTAGAGAATAATATAAATTATATTCTCACATCTCATCTAATAGCTTAAATTTTTAGGTGAAATTATTCCTTAAACAATACTGAATACAAAAAAGAAGAAGAAGAAGAAGTAGGAATTGATCTTTGCATTTGCAATGGTGAAAACTAATCTTTCAATCCGTAGCAACTTCAAGTTTATGAGCACGAATTCAAATGGTATGGACTCGAAACAAGCTGCCTGTAAGGTGAATTCGTAGCCTTGTGGCCCTTTTCCCGTTTGAAATGAAGACTTTCTGTTGCCATGGAGGTAGCTTTTAGGGCAGCTAAACCTCACGAGTCTTCTTGCAAGAAGACAATGATTTACTTGCTCGAAATTAGATCCCAACAAATTAGCCTCGCACTAGAGTAGTATACTCTACACAACAAGCTACCGTATATGACAAACTACAATTTTCTTCATGACATGTAGAACAGCGAACGCCATTATTTTTGAAGCTCATCCGATCGAGAGCAAATACTCATAAAAAACAGAAGGAGAGAAGCATAAAAGGAGGTGATAGTAAATGATGAAGTGACGAAGGCAACAAAGCAAAATACTGGTCAAAGTCTCATACATGAATACAAGAGGAATTAATGGAGGATTAAAGGGGGTGTTTCATGTGTATTAAGATAGCCAATTTGCAAAAATAAATAAATTATATTTATGGTTTTTAAATTGAGTCAATATTTGTTAAAACAAAACAAAATTGGGGATAGTGTTGTCTTTTCAAAATTTGCCTCCACTGTAGAAAATCAAATATAATGGGTTCCCAAATGGCCAAATTTTTGTGCTGTTGAGTGATGATATTCATAGATCATCCCCCCCCCCCCCCCTCTCCTATTTAATCCAATCTGAGTGACATCTCCATACACAGCTTCAACACACACCGTAGAAAGTGACAAAGCCCATTTGTTGGCTTCACTTCTGCTTCTTCTTCCACCAACTAAGGCCATGGTCATGGCTGAAAAACAGATCTTTGTTTCCATTGTCTTTGTTTTGCTTTTAGTTGTTTTTTCTAGTGCTAGTCATCACCATGCAGTAAATGAAGAAGAAGAAGCAGACAGGATATCTTCACTTCCTGGCCAGCCCAACGTCTCTTTTCAACAATTCTCCGGCTATGTTACCGTTAACAAAGTTGTTGGCAGAGCTCTCTTTTACTGGCTCACTGAGGCTGTCCATGACCCCTTGTCTAAACCCTTGGTTGTCTGGCTCAATGGAGGTTAGCCCCCCCGCCCCTTCTCCTCTTTCTCTACTGCAGGTCTCCTTGCATCACTGGTTTGATCTTCTGTCACTGTTATATTGGCCATTAAAGATGCTTAGTCGTGTTGAAGAAAACATTAGCGGGATATACTTTGTGTCAACATGCATTTTCTTGTGTTGGGTACAAGATTTTCAGAGTCTTCTGTTTCATCTTTTGGAACTTTTAAGTTTCTGTATACTGCGCCAACAATTTTCAAACCCCTCTTTTCTTTTCGTTGTTTTGTTTGGAACATAAAACGCATCCATTTAGCAATCACTGGTTAATTTTCCATGAGATACCTTTCATTTTTATGCAGCAGGCAGAAACTAGCTAGTGAGAAGAAAAAGAAAAAGAGGTGCGGTGGTCAGTGCCCACATGAATGGCCTACCGATGGCCAAAAATGATGACCCAACCACTAATAAATGAGAGTAGAATGACTAGGCGCATTCTCACCCTTGTTAACTACCACTGAGAAAATATAAAATCTTGAAAAGGCTACAAAAAACGCACACAAGACTCCAAAAAAATAGAGTAATAAATACCTACGCGTCTAAATACATGTACAGGATTCCAGTTTAACCTGAATTTAAGTGATCGTTTCTGCCTAATTATATTAATTAAGCCAATATGTGTGTGTGTGTGTACACACCAATTAGCATCTCCGAACTCTGAGTCTCTCTGACTGCATGGAGTAATCGGAAAGGTAATTGCTTGAAAGCAACCAAAAAGAGGCCTCATTATTGGGTTACAGCAATCACGACTTCATTCAGTCATCTTTGTCAGCTTGTGCAGGTGCACCATCAATGCATTAACTAAGCCAGCAATTTATAGCACACTCGTTAGCTCAAGTTACCGACTTTGCGAATTAAGGCGCCACCCCTGACAACTCAACTTGGCATATCTGTCTCTACAACGCAATCTTTAAATCACTCATTTCTAACAAAGCCGCATGATCTGGCATGTTTTTGGGACCCATCTGTTCTAGGCCATGGTTTTGATTTCTTTTTCTTGATCTTGTAAATAAGCAGGTCCTGGTTGCTCTTCTGTGGCATATGGTGCTTCTGAGGAAATTGGCCCATTTAGAATCAACAAGACTGCCTCAGGATTATACCTCAACAAGTTTTCATGGAACTCTGTGGCCAACCTCTTGTTCTTGGAAACTCCTGCTGGTGTTGGCTTCTCTTACAGCAACCGGTCCTCTGATTTGTTTGATACGGGCGATATTCGCACTGGTAGGAGTCATTTTATGCCGGCGTTAGATGAGTTATTGCTATGTTTGCTTGTAAAAGAAAGTGTGCATATAGGTGATTTTTTAGGCCATGATCTGAACAACTAGCAAGCACCACTACAATATTATATGATCCTAGTGCTTATCATCGGTACTAAAGTAATTTCTTTGACCGGCTTGGTTTTAGCAAGTTAATCACTGTTTATGATTATGATTTGTACAAGTGATACCTAACATTATATTCGCATAATAATATGAATCCGACAGCTCAACGGGTCAACTTGGTGATCGTCGATCTGTCCTACACAGGGTTAGTGAAAAAATTTAAGAAGAAAATAAAAAACTTGGGTTGACCCGGGTCAATCCATTCCATCACTGGGTCTTGGGACGGGTCTTATTACTATGAATACGCCCCATGTATGATTGCATGTTGTTAGATACACGGGACTTTGTCCATGTGATCATTGCCTGGGCAAATTTGTTATAGGATTGTAGTTCTTGCAGGAGTACTATAGAGTTTGTGTATTGTCTGTGATTGAACTCTAATTCAGTGTTTACAATATCTAACCAAATTGATCTGGCTGTACATAAATGAAATCTGATGTGAGCCATTTTTGTTAGCCATTCGACGTCCTAGTGCACTTCATGAATATCTGAAATAGGAGATTTTACAAGGGATATGATAAGCATGCTTCAGTCTTTGCAGTTTTATTTATTGTAATTTCAGTCTAATTTGTAATAATGATCAGCCACGGACTCACTGGAATTCCTGGTTGGGTGGATGAATCGGTTCCCGAGATACAAGCACCGAGAAGTATACCTTACTGGCGAGAGTTATGCAGGCCACTACGTTCCTCAGCTGGCTAGAGAAATTATAATGTACAATAAAAGGTCCAAGCATCCAATAAATCTCAAAGGGTTTATGGTAAACTTTTCATCCCCATACTATCTGATAGATCCATTTGCATATTGCTTTGTTTTCAGTTGTGTGTTATGCACAATCACAACCAGACGAAATCATAGGCTGAAATTCCGTTCCCTAGAAAATGGTTTTCTATGCTGATTAAGATCACAACTTCCAGGTCCCATTCACCAGACAATTAGAAATGCTGCACCTGGTTTTGTAAAACGTTACAGTGATTTCAATCCTATAAATTAAAAACCAATTGACTGGTTGTAGTTTTCTAGCCCAGCATGTTGCATTTATTTAATCTATAAATTATTATGAGATGGATTCCAGGTTGGGAATGCAGTTACGGACAACTATTATGACAACCTTGGCACAGTGACATACTGGTGGAGCCATGCAATGATCTCTGATAAAACATACCAGCAGCTCGTCAACACTTGTGATTTTCGAAGGCAGAAGGAATCAGACGAATGTGAATCATTGTACAGTTATGCCATGGATCAAGAATTTGGCAACATTGACCAGTACAACATTTATTCACCCCCTTGTAACAACTCTGATGGTAGCACCTCCGCTCGTCACACTATTCGATTGCCCCACCATCCCCACAAGGTACATATATATATAGATATATATAAAACAAGCTTTGGCAAGCAGTACTGATATGACTAATATTTCTGAGTAGATTCTGTCGGGGAAAAACACACCATGTTATATCCTTTTGTACAAAATGATTGATATCTCCTATTTTTTCTATTAACTATCAGGTTTTCCGAAAATTATCCGGCTATGATCCTTGTACTGAAAAACATGCTGAGATTTATTACAACAGGCCAGATGTGCAGAAAGAACTTCATGCCAATGTGACCAAAATTCCATACAAGTGGACTGCTTGCAGGTGAATTACCAGAGCACTAGGCAACTACACTGACAAAAAAAATCAAGGGAATCCATAAATTTACTTCAAGAACTAAACTGATTTCTTTGTTTTTATTGTGAGGTCCTAAATCGTAACTGGAACGACACGGATGTTTCAGTTCTCCCAATTTACAGAGAAATGCTTGCTAGTGGATTGAGGATTTGGGTATTCAGGTGAGATATTTGTCTTGGTTATTCTTAACGACTCTACAACACTACTTTTAATACATGATGTTTAACGTTAATGACATTTTTTATTCCCTTTCGATCTATTGCAGTGGCGATGTCGACTCAGTGGTCCCAGTTACAGCTACTAGATACTCCCTTGCAGAACTTAAATTAGCAACAAAAATTCCATGGTATCCTTGGTATGTTAAGAAGCAGGTAAGGATTCTATCCCTTGTTGTTTGTTTATATCAGACTGGATTTGATAGAATGCTGTGATCATATGCTTATAATTCCACTAGGGAGCAGGCAAACCTACTAGATATGGTCATTATTAAATATATCTCAACAAATTGAGGATAGGGTACAAATCCAACGAGGTCGAGGCTACCAAACTTGGCCATTTATTAGAATTTAACACCATATGGTTATTGTTTTCTCGGTTCTTGATTCCGACAGGTTTGTGTAGCTATGAATTAGCTAACGTTAGACTGTTAATCTCTACGGATACGAACACTGTCTTTCACCTGCTCGGCTTAAATTAATACCTAGTTGGCTAATGCTAACAGCAAGGTCCAAATATCAATGTTTTGGATAAGATTCGGAGACCAAAATTTTCAAATAAATAAATATGAAAATGAAGCTATGTGCTAAGAACAGGAAGGAGTTTTGAATTGTTCTATCTGGATGTGGTTTTGTGAAGGTGGGAGGCTGGACAGAGGTGTATGAAGGGCTGACATTTGCAACAGTGAGAGGGGCTGGTCATGAAGTGCCACTTTTCAAGCCCAGAGCAGCTCTTCAGCTATTCAAATCATTTTTGAAGGGCGATCCCCTTCCCAAGTCTTGAAATAAAAATTAAAAAAAAAACTCTCCAATTTAGTAAAGCATAGTTTCTTTTGTATTGTTATTGCTGTAATTTAGTTAGCCATTGATGCATTCTAGGAGGGAGAAAGAGTTTGATTATGTAAAAGCAGGGAAAGGCAGATGGAATGGGGAGGGTTTTGCTTGTAATAGTGCGTTAGTTTGAATCTTGTTCTCAATCAAAATTATTTGGTGGGAATAATTGGAAAGGAAATTATTAAAATTAATGATCAGTATTTGTTTCCTCTACTGGATAAAGTATTTGTTTTATAAGTTTTTTATCCTTAATATTTATCTAAATTTTAAAATGAATTTATATATATATATATATAAAGTTAACTGTATTTTTAAAGATTTAATTGTAATTTTAGAAGTCTTAGTTAAAGATCTAGTTGCATAGGATTAAGAGTTTACAAGTAATGAAAAGCACGATTAAACAAAATTAGAAAGGTAAAATCTTAAATAAAAAAACTTTAATTTTTAGAGATCATTCAGAGCAGTTGTTTTGCAACTCTATACATTTTTTTCTTTGAATTGAAACTTTTATCATTCAACTAAGAAATATCCCCTTTAAAATTCATTGCCTTGAAATCAAACGATTATGTCTTATATGTCGCACTAATTACCTCTAATTTATCCCTAATTAATTTTTGTTGTTTGTTCAAGTGAAATATCGATTAGGTGTACCCCTTTAAACAAATAAATAAGGATTTGCATACCTCCAAATTAAAAAAGAATGGCTCCAATAGAAAAGTATATGTCTTCTCTATCAATATCAAATAGTCTTTGGCAACAATGACATCAAGCTACGATGACGAGGTCATGAAATTGACCAACTCTGTTAGTTTTGGCTAAGACTTATTTAAACAAAACACTCGATTCCCTCACGTCTTTTATAAAATCATTTAATTCCAAAACTAGAAATCTATGATAAAACCAACAAGGTCTTAGCTTGTTAGAACCCTAACAAATTCATCTAGAATATCTGATTTAGCTTATAAAGAAAAGAGGTAATAAGTAAGAAAAAAGGAAAAAAGAAAACGAAAAGGAATTTCGATTAGTGTTGAGTTTAGAGATGAAGGCATTTGAATTCAATCTTTGCCCCGAAAGTTGCATAGCTGAGAAGGCACATCCTTAGAAACCTTAGGGTGGAGTTCATATGGCATGCTAAGCTGATAGACCTGGGATTCTTTATGTATGCTTGATTGTGAATATAATAATGTCTTTTATGGCTTAAACACTAGTCTAACTTGACATTCACGTTATTGGTGTTCTTGGTGAATGCTCTTCATGCTCTTTGTTTTTCATGTATTTGATTTGTTTCATTTTATTTTAGTTTTAGTTTTTGTTAAGGTTAAATTATTTTAGTTTTTGTGTTTTTGTGAGATTTAATTTGTTAGTTTATTTAGTTTATTTAGCTTAACCTAGTCTTAAAGGTCTGTTTGATTTTTTTCTTATTTTTTTGTGAAGTTTTTAATTTTTCCTTAAGCCCATTTGGATGTTTTTATTTTAAACATTGGATATTTTTATTTTAAAATAAAATTTTTTTTTCAAATAAATCATATTTATTCATATGAATAAATTCTAAGAACTCTCAGCTAGAAAACCACAAAATTATTTTAACAACACGAAATAATTTATGTCAAATAGAATGCACTAGAGATGTTAATTTTTTTTCTAACTACAACTAATTGCTTGCCTTTGAACCTCTAATTAAATCTAGAATATTCAAGTCATCTAGCATTCAAAACTAAATAATTAGGTAACGATTTATTAACCCTAACTCTTAGTGCAAACATGCCACAATAAACATGAACTCAAATATTATCCCTGCCTTTTCTAAACAAAATTATTTTCTTATACATTAATGATGTATGATATAAAAAGTTGTTTTAATTTTTAACTTTTTATATATTTTTTTTTAAATCACATTTTATTCCCAAATTAGTGCTTTAATTTGTGAAGCATGCTTATTATTTTAAATTAAACTAAAAATAATAAACAATCAAATAACCTTTTGAATTGTGCTTTGACCCGATTAACCAAAATACTACATACTCCTTTTCTAATATATTTTTTTTGTTGGAAAGTGTTATTTAAAAATAAATTCAAACATTGACCAGTCAGCTTTTTCTTGATTTTGATTGATTTATAAATATCATATCAACCTTTTGTATGGACTCTTCATGGAAGAATTATTTATATTATAATCATTTTCAGTCCATGTACCCTCATGACATCACATTTATTATTATTATTATTATTATTATTATTATTATTATTATTACAAGGAACCTTACATTTGTCAAAGTGGTTACTATTACCTCTACTTTACGAGAAAACAAAATTGAAAAGAAAGAGATTGATGTTTCTTGGTAAAGATGGATAAATAGAGCAAGATCAGGGGATGAGATGCACCTATTTTTATTATAGATGCAAGTATTTTTTTATATATAAAAAATGATTTTTTTATATATATTTTTAGTAGTAATATATTAAAATCATAAAAAAATAATCTAAAAATACACTGATATAATTTTTTTAACTACAAAAATAAATAATTTCATCAAATGGAAAATGTTAATCAAGTTTCAACCTAAATGATTAGTCCCAAGCAACAATCTTTTCATCACTTTCGTTAAAAAGTAAGACGGTTGACCGTGGATTCTGACTTGTTTTAAAGCAGTGTAGTTGTGATTGTTTTTAAAAATATTTTTTATTTATAAATATATTAAAATGATATTTTTTTATTTATTTTTTAAAATTATTTTTTATATCATCACATCAAAATAATCTAAAAGTACAAAAAAAATAATTTAAAATAAAAAATATAATTCAATTTTTTTCATAAGAACTTTCTAATCGCAATCCCAAGTAGCCTCTAAATCAAGAATAATATATTTTTTACCAATTATCTCATGTATCTTTTGAACCCATCAATTGAAATTATAATTATTTTTAAAAAACCATTGAAAATAATCTAAATGTCTGAACTTGTTAAAATTCAAACCTAAACTCATGATATAAGTAACTATTTGAGAGTATGATTAAAATTGTTTTTTAAAGTGATTTTTATTTATAAATTTATTTAAATAATACTTTTTATTTTTTAAAAATTATTTTAATATTAACATATGAAAATTATTTTAAAATACCAAAAAATTTTATTTAAAATAAAAATATTTTATTTTTAAAAAAAAATATTTTTAAAACACAGAATCAAACACCTCTTGACTAAAAAGTGCAATCATAGTTTAGAATACAATTCAAATCCTTACATTCAAATTTATATTAATCACTTAAACATAGTATAAATATTTTATAAATAATTAAAGTAGCTTCAATATTGATATCAAACTTGGACCATCCCTATTGATTGACCTGAAACTCAAGTGACTTATTGTCGTGGTCAAGTTTTAAATAGATAAAATATGAGGGAGATCAACTCATATATATATATATATGTTTTTGTGTTTATTAAAAAAAAATTATATATAATTTTTTTAATAAACACAAAAAAACACATATATAATTTATGAATACTTAGTCTCATATTTTTTTTATTAACTTATATCCACATAAATTGTTTTATGGGATATATATATATATATATAAACAAAAAAATAATAATATGAAAGTAAGCTATGTATGTATGTATGTATATTCGTGATTAACCCGGATAAATTTTTTAATAAACACAAAAAACATATAAATAATTTATGAATACTTAGTCTCATATTTTTTTTATTAACTTATATCCACATAAATTGTTTTATGGGATAACTATATATATATATATATCAACAAAAAAATAATAATATGAAAGCAAGCTATGTATGTATGTATGTGTATTCGTGATTAACCCGGTCAGCGGTCAGCTTTATAACCCGGATCTAGCAATTTGAAAAGTCAACCAAGCCAAGGCTTATTAATTATAGCTTCAAGCATCTCACCAATAATAATAATAATAAAAAAAAAGGGAATTAAATCATCCGAGCACAAAATCAGCTGAAGTAGGGACCACATAGATACTTGACAATATAGAAATGAGTTCTTACAAGCAAGATCATAAGTTCATTTTAATGTTAGAAAAACATAAGCAAGTATTTTTCTCGCTTCATGCAAACTTTTAGAAAATTTAATTAAATAAGTTAAAAATTATTTGTAAATATATATCATATGATAGGGAACTAGTTAAATTGTTAGTTATTTTAATTACATAGCAATAAAATTATTTTATTATTTTTTATAAGAAAAGTAATAACAAAAATCCCATTAAAGTAAAACAGTTTTTTTATATTAAATATAGTTTTTTGAGACATGTTCTTTATTTATAAATACTGAGTGCAATTATATAAATAAATAAAAAGACATGATTTGAAATAAGATAAAAATATATCTTTAATTAGAACCTAATTTGTGTTATTAATTTCCTTCCTTTATTTTGAAATTTTCTCACAAGAATTATAAAAGCAAGTCTTACTAAAAAAATATATATTATATTTTGCTAATTTTGATGTGAACGTTTCAATATATATATATATATATATATATATATATATATATATATATATATATAAGAATAACATATTGCACACGTGCTGTTGTTGCAATGAGATTTTTAAAATCTATTTTTTATTTAACTATATATTAACAAAAATAAAAATTCATAAAAAAACACGATAAATAAAATTTAAGAGAAAAAAGAAAAATAAATTCAAGAAAGACTATTAAAAAATTATTGCTAATATTATAAAAGCAATGTTATAATCTTTATTGGGAAAAATCAAAATTGAATATTATTTAATAAAAAAAACATCATAAATATAATTTTAATTATTCTACTAATGAATTTTAATTAATATTTATGATGATGATAATAAATAATTTATAGAAAGAGACTAGGGTTTGGTTGGATCCGGGCACCAAACAAAGAAATCTAGGCTTGTGTATAGGCATGCGTGTGAACGTATTATTATTTTAAATGGTGAACAATGTTTTTTGTCTTTTAAAATAATAATAAAAAAAAGTATATAATATGTCTTTTTATTCATGGAAAAATAAAAACCTACTCCAACTCTAAAAAAGAATAAAAAATACCACAAAACTTTAATAAACCTATTTATAACCTAAAATAAATTTATAGTTAGTCATAAAACAAAAAATAAATAAATTGAATAAAAAATCCTTTTCGAGTTTCGATCTATTTTTTCGGAAAGATAAATGATTAAAAACACGTCAATAATACTTATTTTGTCATCGAGAATCCATTGACACAAAGATAATGTTTTCTTCTTTATTTTTCATTTTTTTTCATGATTTTTTCATGTTTTTATGAAATTTAGTGACTAAAATGTATATAAAATATAGTTTTGGATCAAAGCTTAAAAACCGAAAACTAAAAGGACAAAAAAATCCATTGATAATAGGTGGACAAGAAAAGCCCTTTTTTATTTGATCTTCTTTTAATTATGATTTTATGCTACAAATTTAAATTATATCTCATTAAATTAATTTCTATTCTAGTCTAACCAAAACCTTTGACCATCAAGAATATGCAAAGAGAAGGAACTATTAGCCCATAAAACTTCACAAACAACGTAGGCATAAAAAAAATTTAGATTATTAAATATATTGATGATAAAAATAAATTTTAATTTAAAAAAATATTATTTTAAAATTAAAAAATATTTCAAGAATCTCTCTCTAATCTCTACCTTTAAAACTGTGATAAAATATAAATTTCTGAGATTTACGACAAATAATAATAATAATAATAATAATAATAATAATAAAAGTCCTTTATTTTCCGCGTAGATCAGTGTGGTCAGACACAGAAAAGCATCACTTGGTGCCATAAAGAAACCAACAAAGAAAGGACTTGTATTCCTTCTCTCTTTCCATTCATCTCCTTAAAAGAGGGAAGAGAGATGAGTTATGGAGATTGCAGTCTGGAAGCAACTTGCAAAGCAAACAGATAAAATATCTCCAAAGCCAGAACCTTTTTCCTCAAAATCTTCCAAAAAGAAAGGTCAGTCAGTTCAGCTTTGATCTTTCCACTGCTTGATGTTTCCTTTTCTTTCTGCCTTTTCTTTTATAATTACTACCCTTTTAGATCTGGCTGATCTTTTCTTGAGGCGTAAATCAAGTTTTGTTCTTTATACATAGCTTGCTTTTGTCTACGACTATGCCACATCCTTAGAACCTCATTTGTGTTTTGTGCATAATTCTCTACGTTACTCTTGTGTGCTTGAGATTCCGTCTCCTTTTTGGTCATTTTTTGTATGAATGATCGGTGTGTAGTGCTGAATCAACTGGGTTTTTATTGCCTTTCTTTGTTCTCGCTGTTTGTTAGATTTGAAGTTACTTTTCTTCGTTCTTGAAGCAGTTGATGATTTTGCAGTCCCCTAACCGACAATGCGAAGTTTCACTTTTAAAGTTGTACTTGTTATCTCCTCTTACTATTTGGAATCGGATACATAAGTATTTGGATTTTCGTTTGCAAAACTAATGTATGGTTTCCCAGGTAAGATCAGAGAATGGCATGTATTGCTCAGCCTTTAGGGTACTGAAGTCTAAAAGTCAGAGTTTGGAAGACAATTATTACGAGGCGTAGTTGCAGGATTGGGGTTCAATTCTGTTTGTTGGTCAAACAAAGGGATTGGTTGGGAGTTAATGATTGCTATTCCTTGTGATTTTTTCTAGCTATGGGGGAGTATGACGCAGCGCTTCCTGAATTAGAAGGAGAAGAAAACTTAATTGCAGCTGCAAAACAGATTGTGAGGGCGCTAGGGTCGAAAAAAAACCTTACAGATGATGCGAAGAAAATCTTGGCAGAGCTTGGCACCCAATTGACTACCATAACCAGCATCAGTGAAAATGAGGTTGATGATGAAGGCAGGCTAAATGTTATTCAGGAGAAGATTATGAGCTGGGAGACAGATCAGTCTATGCATTTGGACTTTGGTCCCAATGAAGCTAATGAGTATATAAATTATGCTGATGAAGTACGAAAATTGATAGAAAAGCTGGAGGCAATGTGTTTGAAAGATGATGGAGAGAGGGAGCTGTTACGTAGGGCACATGATGTTCTTCAAACTGCAATGGCAAGGCTCGAGGAAGAGTTTAAGCATATGCTCATTCAAAACAAGCAACCGTTTGAGCCAGAGCATATGTCTTTTCGCTCAAGTGAAGACGATGCTGGATCGGTAATTTCTCTCGGGGATGAATCATTCGAGGAATCTCAGGTTAGAGATAGTGCTAGCAGAAACTCAGAGGAATATGTGGTTGACTTAGTCCATCCTGTTACGATTCCTGAGCTGAGATGCATTGCAAATTTGATGTTCATTTCTGGTTATGGTCATGAATGTTCTCAAGCATATGTTAGTGTTCGACGGGATGCCTTGGATGAGTTTCTCCTTATTCTTGAAATGGAGAAACTGAGCATTGAAGATGTGCTGAGATTGGAGTGGGGCAGCTTAAATTCCAAGATCAGGAGATGGGTTCGGACTATGAAGATCTTTGTGCGGGTCTATCTTGCTAGTGAGAAATGTCTATTTGAACAGATTTTTGGGGATCTTGGAACAGTTAATTTGGTTTCTTTTACTGAGGCGTCAAAGGCTTCAATGCTGCGGCTTTTAAATTTTAGTGAAGCTGTGTCTATTGGCCCCCATAAACCAGAAAAGCTGTTTCCTATACTTGATATGTATGAGGTCCTAGCAGATCTTCTTCCAGACATAGATTCCTTATATGCAGATGAGGCTGGTGCTCGTGTAAGAATTGACTGTCGAGAAGTTCTAAGGAGATTGGGGGACTCTGTAAGGGCAGCATTTCTTGAATTTGAAAATGCTATTTCAACAAGCACCTCAACAAACCCTATTGCAGGAGGTGGAATTCATCCCCTCACCAAGTATGTTATGAATTACCTCAATGCTCTCACCGGCTACCGGGAAACTCTCAATTTTCTCCTCAAGGACCATGATGGAGAGGATGCCATGTCACTGTCCCCAGACCTCAATCCATCTGCAGAAGAAGAGAACACTAGAGAAGGTGCATGCGATGGTTCACCACTGGCTCTCCACTTCAGATCAGTTGCTTCAATTCTAGAATGCAATCTTGATGACAAGGCCAGGCTATATAGAGATGTTTCTTTGCAGCACATATTCTTGATGAACAACATTCATTACATGGCTCAAAAAGTTATGAATTCGAATCTTCAGTCTATATTTGGAGATGGGTGGATTCGAAAGCACAACTGGAAATTCCAGCAGCATGAGATAAACTATGAAAGAACTACCTGGAGTTCTATCCTCTCTATACTGAAGGATGAGGGGGATTCCAATTCTTCACGAACTCTTCTCAAGGAAAGGTTTCGGAATTTTTATATCGCTTTTGAGGAGGTTTACAGGACACAGACAGCATGGTTAATCCCAAATGCTCATCTACGAGAAGATTTGCGAATCTCAACATCCCTCAAGGTGATTCAAGCTTACCGAACATTTGTCGGAAGACATACAAATCATATTAGTGACAAGCACATCAAGTACAGTGAAGATGATTTACAGAATTACTTGTTGGATCTCTTTGAGGGGTCTCAAAGATCATTACACAATCCCCACAGGAGATGATAGAGCAATCGATACCTTGTAATTCTTTAAACCTGGGGTCTAGGCTTTTAGTTTTATACCCCTTCTGCTATTGTAATATTTTCTTTTCACTCCGCTCTTCTCATTTGTACTTGATCGATAAACAGGTGACCTGACTCGTGCCATCGCTTGCCAAAATTTCTGAAAAATCTCAGTTTTACAATATGTAATGTATGAGTGGAATAAAAAAAGAGGAGGGGGTATCCTGTATTATTGTTCTCTTTGAATAACATAAATGGGTTAGATTATAATTCCATGTATCTCATCAGTTTTGGTTGCATATTTCATTAAATCGCTCTCATGGACAGCTTTTATCTGTAATGTCGCGCTCTCTTTTTCCTGAGATTTCCCAGAAGACATCTCTGGGGACTACAGGACCACAACAAGCGTTTTGATTTAAAGCTATTTGGCCCACGTTTCTTGCAAGTTGCTGCTGCAGATGCCAGGTAAACATGAAGGGCTTAGAAGGAGTCGCTACATGGAAGAACTGGGGTCATTAGTTTTGCTGCAATCCCTGAGCTCTGAACTTTATCAGACACATGACGCTCGACACAACTTGTTCTAACATGGTGTCTTTGGTATATCAAGATTGGCTGCTTAAAATTAGGACCCAGTTGAGAGGTAAAGCTGAGTGTCCTTGATAAATGGTTTTGGTTGCTAGCATATATGACGTCCTACACCTCCTCTACACGGAAGGATGGCATCAAGACCAAGTTCGGAACTGTCCAAATATACACATCTCAGTCCATCACTATCTGGATTTTGGAAATATGATATAGGCCGCGTTATACTCAATAATTGTTTAAAAATATGGTTATAATTGTTTTTTAAAATATTTTATATAGAAATGTATGATGATGATAATAATAATAATAATAATAATAATAATAATAATAATAATATGATATTTTTAATATAAGATATAATAATATCAAAAAAAATATAATTTTAAAAAAATTAAAAGTTTCAAAATTTCTTAAAAACACTTTCAAATCAGAGTGATAAATCCTCAGCAATTCCCATGAAACTTCCCGAGTGAAAGAGACTTGAACGTGAATGAGGCGACGTCATCTGATACATTCCAAGAACATGAAATTGGAGCTAAGTTCTCCAGTCGCATGGATCATGCGTTGGTTCAAGGATAACTTGGGCAATCAAGTTTAAGAAAAGTCAGTTTCAGATATCCATGCCTCTTTTTTTAAGTACTTCTTTGTCTAGAAATTTATAAAATAATATATTTTTTTGTTATTTTTTTATTTTACTTTAATATTTGGACATTGATACTATTAAAAAAACAAAAAAAACTAATTTAAAAAAAACTAAAATTAAAAAACATGATTGAGCTAAAAAACAATGTATTAGTTTTGCGTATTAGCAAGTTTGTTGTATTTGTTCTCAAAAAACGTGACGTGATGATAAAGAATTTGTGATATGTACAACAGGTTTTGAGTTTGAGTCAGGATATGTATTCTTTATAAGAGTCTGGGACAATTGAGATTTTACTTACTCACCTGGCCTCACAAAATATGTTTTCTGATAAGTGGAGTTTTCTCGCAGTCAATTTTTTTTTTATCACACTCTATTTTCAGGTGATAAATATAACACTCGAGTCATTATCTTAAATTTATTTTGTTGAAATCTTTCTAATGATACTAATAATTGAAATTTCAATATATGTTAAATATTTTTTTTCTATTGTACATCACATTTTATATTTGTTTTTATAAATATCAAGATTTTAACTAATATAGATTTTCCTAATAAAAATACATATATAAACTTTGTTACTTTATTTTATTTTATTTTGAGCTATATTATTTCACTAATATTTAAAAAAAACATATTAATTTTTTTTAATAAAGAGTAGAATGGTTTAGCGGTAATGCACCTAACTTTTTCGTGTCTATTTAGGAATGTGATTAAGATTATTTTTTAAATTTTTTTTTGTTCATAAATACATCAAAATGATATTTTTTTATTTTTAAAAAAATTATTTTAGACATCAATATATCAAAATAATCTAAAAAACATCTAAAAAAATATTTTTAAAATATAATATTGGAACCGAACAAATCCAATATACAAGAAAACAAGAGAAAGTCAACCGAGGAAGAACGAACTAGAAAATTGAGATGGCTCGTGTATGGTAAGATGTGTTCTATATTAACAAACATAGAAAGTTTCTCTTAGAATTTGCAACTTATGAAGATACAATAATCATAATTAAATAATTAATTTTAGTTATACATGGATCAAGAATATTCTTTATTATCCAATGATAATAATAATAATGTTGTCAAATTAAATTAGTCCAACTACTTAACTTTGAAACTTGATAACTTAGACTCTAGTTTGGGTTTGCAATTATTCTAATTAGAATTATAATTAAACAAGATAACCTTGGAATCATTGACATGATTAAAACCATTAAATATTTTTTAATATTATTATTGTTAAGATGAACCTAATGGCTCAAGAACACTTGATTGATTGTTGACGAATAAATAAACTTTATTTCCTATATATATATATAAGGTGAAAAATAATATATATATTATTTTTCACCTTTTTATTTTATTTAATTTTATTATTACTGAAATCATATGGAACCTGCCTTCTCCACAACTAAGCATCAAATGTAACCTATACTTTCTTAAATTACTTTAAAATTAAATTAATTATGTGGGTTTTAATGGGTTGGTAAAGAATCTTTAGTTAATATATATGCAGTCTGAAATTTAAATACTATTCTAAACCTTTTTTTAATTTGATTTTTAGTCAAGGTTTCATCAAATTAACTAAATTTATAAATTAATAGTTTGATTTAATAAAAAAACGAGTTCAAACCATGTCTCGTTTTAATATAGAAAAAAAGACTATTTGTCTGTGCGGCCAACAAGTTTCATATTGTAGTTGGCCACATGGTATTATATTTTAAAAATATTCTTGAAAATAAATATTATTATTATTATTATTTACATTAAATTAAAAAAAAAGTTGGTGGTATTAGATTATTTTTATGTGTTGATATTACAAATTAATTTTTTAAAAAATAAAAAATATTATTTTAATGTATTTTTAAATAAAAAATAATTTAAAGTATAATTTTAAAAAGAAAAAGAAATTCTTTTCGTGGCCAACTGAAATTGGAAAACCTGCTGGCCCCATATTTGACCACCATGTACAAAGTCCAAACACATCATCTCTCAATCTTTTCAGTAATTCTTTTTATTTTATTGGTAGCTATTTTAATTTATTTACATGTACGATTATTAATCTATTCTATTCGATGTTTGTATTGACTTTTTTATTTCTCCGACATCGATCGATCTGGTGGAAGAGAAGAGATCTCAGTCACTCAATCAGAAAAGAAAAGAAAAAGAAAAAGAAAAGAAGACCACTTCAGTTTCCATGTAAAGAGTGCCACGTTGTGGTAGGAAACGAGCCATAAACCGTGCTCTGTTGACATGATGATTTTTATTTTTATTTCGTTTTAATATATATAATTTTTGTTTTGTATTTTTAATTTAATTTTTTAGTTTTTCTAAGATAATTTTTAATTTTATGTTTGTATTTATACATCTCTATTCTTAGTTAGGGTTTTTTTAAAGTATTTTTTGTTTGTATTAAATACAACTTGGGTTAAAATACAGAGTAAGTTCAGTTTTAGTGGTGTTAAATGAAAGTGAAACCCTCTCTTATGTATGTATAATAAATCTTCTGTTATTAGTTATTTGTTATCTTTATGTTTTTTTTGTATTTGTATTGTCTATGTGTGTCTTGATATGTTTTTAGTTTAAAGTGATTTTTATGTTAAAAGAAATGAAATTTTTTTTTAAGATTTATTCTTTATATTATCATAGTAAAAATATTTTAGAGCATAAAGATTAAATTAATTTGAGATTTTTTTTTTTATAAAAGAAAAACTTAGTTCATTTATATCAAAACTTCTATTATATCAATAAGTATCAGACCAATCATTCAAAGGATCAGGGACCAATATGACATACCATCAACTAAGAGGATTTTTGTGCAATTAACCCTACAGGAGAGAGAAACGCAAAACAAAAACTTTCAACCAATCACTATCAAAACTCCATTCACCATGCGATGACACCCACACCACCATAATAAAAAAGACACAGCAACGCATCTTGTAGGACACCAAATGGATATTTTGACAACCTAACGACACCACATGCGCTGATTTAAAGGAGTGTGAGCCCCAAAATTTTTGGCGCGTCGAGCGTCCGGCTAATAGTATCACGCATATAAAATATTTAAAAAACATAGAATTATCTATACATCCCTAAAATTAATTCTTGAATTTTTTTTTTTTTTAGGGTAACACCATATTTACACCTTTTTCAATATATGTGCAATGTTTGGAACACCCTAGCGAGCAATTCATGTGTTTTGTCTTATTAGAGGGTAAAAATATTATTTTACTATTCATCATAAATGTTATTATAGTGACACTCTCGTAGGCAACTCTTAGTTTTTGTCTTATTTGGAGACATAATGGTTATTTTACTGCATACAAAAATGTAAAAAAAAAAAAAAATACATTGATCCCAAAGCTAAAATTGATGCGAACTGAGAGGTAAAATAATAATTTTACGATTACAATCCACATTAATCTATCTAGTGATATACTAAATTTGAATAGTAAAATCACGATTTGATCTGGTTTTTTTTTGTATAATTTCCTACTTTTCTGTTAGAGCAACTCCAACGCTTATGCTATTAAAAGAGACAATGGTATAAAAGAGAGAGATAAAAATATATTTTTTAGTATTTTTGTTTAAATTTCTCATCTCTAACGCAAAACTATTTTAATAATTATTAAAATAATTATTTCTTGCTTTATCTGCTCTTTATAGCAACTTGAAATAAAAAAAATTATACTAAATATTCCCATTGAAACATTCTTCAACATAATTAAATCACCCCAAAAACAGATACATTGCTTTTTCACATTTGAAAACCATCAAACAAGAAATCCAGTTTCATCACTTGTGGAAACTACCGAAAAACCCGGTTTTTTCTCCTAATTCGGAATAGAAGAAACAGAAACAACAATCTCCAACGGTCACAGAACTATTTCGAAGAAAAGGCACAAAGGATCCTATAAAATAAATCTAAGACAGAACAAAGACAACAAAAGAAGAACAAGAACAGAAACTCTCTCTAAAAAAGCAATCTTTTCTCGTGATCGCTGTCTGATAGCCCACCTACAATTGAGCTCTAACTCTATCGGATTTTTTTCCGGTGTGATTCTTGGTGGGGTAATTTTGAATAAGAAAAGGAAATAGTGCTGTTAATTTATATAGAGAAAGAAGGGAGATTGGAGGATTTGTGGTTTTGGCTTTGGTGAGATGGGATGTGGGAACAGTGAGAATGATGTGATTGTGGATGATGGAGATGGTGGAGGATTAAAACATTTATGAACTGTGCATGCTAATAGTACCTGTCTTCCACTTTTGTGAAGGCCAACGAGCTAGGACTGGGAATTGAATGACAACCTGCTGCTGGGACACATTGTGAAAGGTTTCTGAAATCTAAATTCTATTTCATGTACACCATCAAAAGAAAATGTGAAGTCTTCAATAAAAACTTGATAGTAACTTCAACCCGTGAGAGTTGATCGTTGAGATACCTCCAAAGGCTAATCAATTCAACAACGGCTATTATGTTGCCGTTAACTAATTGGCTACGAATAGCATTCCCTCACCGCCAGGGGTGACAATTGAGCCTCTAACGGGGTAGCAGCCGATTTATTTAAAAGCTCGTAATAGTACGAGATCTTGGAAAACACGAGGGAGCATGAGTTCTTGGAAGGTCAACAAGCTGTTCCTATGGACGAAAACTGTATGGCATAATAGGCCAGAAAAGTGGAACCATTCTTCTTGCCCCTTTTCTTTCCTTAATCTTTTTTATTTAAATTTTTGCAGGCAGATGAATTCCAATTTATCCATGCTTTTGTTGGGCAATGTTAATTTGCACCACCTGTTTCTACAAAGGGATGAGCCGACCTGAAATAACAAGATCGACTAACATACAAGAAACTATTACTGTACATCTACACCCGAATTTTGTCGACGTAAATCTCTCCTTGCCCTTAAACACTGGCCGCAAAGAACCAAGCGAAAGAGATTCAGAACTTCCCAATACTGTGCCAACAATCAATTCCCTCACCCCAGAACATTTTATATGCCTACCGTTACATATGTCAACTAACTAAATCAATACAACGTTTTGAACTTCAGAATCTCCTAACGCATATAATTGGCACATGTTGGAAAGGATCATTGGCAATAATCCACAGCTCAAGTACTGGTCATAGAGCCCAAAATGGTTTTCGAACTCCCATGACACTGGAATTGCCATTTGAGGATTCTTCACTGGTTTCCTCAGGATCGTCGTCATCTTCGCCATATTCCATCAATTTGACTAAAGTATCTGAAACAACTAAACAGGTTAAGATAAGAAGTAAGCAGATCTGTGAATGAAACCATGTAGAAATGATCTCAACTCCAAAGTGGGCAGCGATCAGTTCAACTCTCCTCTAGTTTTTTCACACTAATGTTTTGATGCAGGTTGATGAAGAAAGCACGGATTTTTATTTATAGGCTGAATCTAAAGTTAGATTTTGTTCCTTCATCGTGCAGCATTGTACATGCTGGATGTAAAAAAAAGACAGCTGACAGATTCTAAACATACCAGGAACAGCATCAGACATGGTTTTATTCAAAAAATTGTTCTTGTCTTGCAGTCTCGCGGCCGGAGTTGATGAAGTGAACTTCGGTGGCGGTGGGGGTGGAGGCATGGCTCGTGGTGGAGGGGGTGGCATTCCATTGGATGATGGGTGGACCAACTTTTTAGGAGCTGGCATAGTTGAGATATTTCTAACACCCAAACCTGCCGGCAGTGATTTACCAGACTGAGACAATTCTGATCCCTGTAACAAGTTAGAAAAGAAGCAATGCAAGCTAAATTTCTCAATATCAATCGCAGAGAGATAAAACAAGTAGAATCTCAAAACACAATTCCATTCGATGCAAAAGTCCCTAAGCACCACATTGGTAAGTGTAGAATGAGATTGGGGCAAATATCTAAAGGCATGGAGTTACACAGGCTATGATTTCCTATTGCATTGAACACACATTTAGGTGTTCAGTGAGGCTGATAAAATTGTTTAAGTAATTCCAGCCAACACCAAAGCCAATGATTCTCCCGGTAAAGTGATTTGACACCTGGTCAATTTTGAGAATGACACAAGAATATGGTGTTGGCCGCAATTTTCCCCTACTTTCTCATTTATTTATTTATTCATTTCTGCATTTAATGCAATTTCTATTTGATGACTTGGAACTTGAATTGGTAAATTATCTTCAAAAGAACAGTTTTCTGCCACCACAGAATCCTGGTGACAAAGTTATAAAGCTGGATTTTTGAGAATTTCTTCTCCAAGAAAATCAGCAGACATGCATGAGGCACATCCTGTGATGATACCAGGCATCAGATATAGCAAATGTTCTAAAAGAGACATAATATAGAGGACTATGTATAGCATGTAGCAAATCACAAAATTTATCAGTCTGATAATGGCTCTGAATTGGTCCATTTCTGAGTGCCTCCAAAACTGAAAATCCCTGTGAAACATACAAACCAATGGCCCTAAAAGAGAGGTCTGGTATCAGCCTGTTAGCTTCTTAGAAGGTCAGAGAAAATACCTGGAATATCAAGCAGTAAAGTCAGCTTCAAATACAAAAATAATGTACAAAATTGAAACAAAAAAAAAATTAAAAAAGAAATAAAGTGTTACGCCATACTGAAATTCATGCTTTTATAGAAAAAAAGTTACCAGACAGACACATACATCAGTCCACTGACAACCAATCAATCGTAAATTTTTGGCTTTACATAAAATAATGATAATGATAATTCATCAGACTGCAAACCAAGAAAACTGAGCACTGATTATGAATATAATAACTCAAACACACCCAAACAAATAGCCTCCACAGTAGAGGGAATTCCTTAACCTTATCCCAACATCCACCAAGCCAAACTTAGTACCAAATGAAGGGCTGCTCAGTTACAGCAGAATTAAGCAACTAGTGAATGCCCCAGATGCTCCTTCACAAATGTTGAAAGTACATGAAACAGACAGTATCTAATCATCACTAAAATCGCAAATTCTATTTCTCCATGTTAATTTAATTCTTGCTGCTTTCAGGCCAGGGCACTTCAATGGTACAATGTGCAGTGCAAGTTCTTGCAAATAAAGATTATCCAAGATTATCACAAATTACACTTTCTAATACAGCAATATAGAAAACATGAAACTGGCATACAAAAACTTGATAGTTGAAACATTTTCACATTATGGTTTCAAAAAAACTAGGTCAATAAAAACAGAAATTCTATCGTCTTCAAAGTTTCTGACCTCATCTAAGGACAATCTGCTCTACCATGTGACCAATGACTGGCCAGTAAAAATAAGATATGCAGATATGACAATTCATGAATTCAAATTAAACATGAAGTTCACTGAACTCCAGCCAAAAGATTTTCCTCTTCAATGATCATAGAGAAATATCATCCAACACTACTGAATAAAAACAAATAGTACTCTTATAGTCAAGATTCCAGGAATCTGTTGGGCTAAGAAAATTAGAAACTAGTTTTTGAAAGAATCGAATGCTCAAATCTTGTTACCAAATTGCCACTTGTTTTCTACAAGACAAAATGCTTAAAGACTTTCCAAAAATAAAATAGCACCATGCAATACAGCTGACACCAGAATTGGCAGCAATTCCCCCGTGCTGTCTCCTGGAGGAAGTAATAACTGTCTCTGCTTAAATTTTCTATGAAAGTACATGGTAATCCCACTCGGAAGGATTTTAACACCAGGAAGACATAAGAAAGACAGTGCAGGTAAACCACCTTCACTATCATGTGTTCATACAAAGCTTATATAACAGAGCAAACAATATTTGTTCCGAGATTTCAATATCAAGGTAGTAGTCTAAAAAGCTCAGCCATATTCCAGAAAAAAACTTATAACTGCCCATCAATAACTAATAATATATAATTACCTTCATGGCATATTATGATCCTTATGATCCTTTTTAAGTTTATTAAAATATTATTATTATTATTATTATTAAGACAAGCGTGATTCTAGAAAAAAGTGCACAGATACCTGCTGAAGTTTTGCAGGACCCTTTGAACCAACTGGTATTTCCTGAAATTTCCGCTTCTGTGTAGGTCGTTTCTCCTTTTCAGCAATATAGTTCATTCCTGAATTTGGTGCTGCATTTGCTGTAGACGTTGTAGGAGAAACTGTAGAAGGGATGGGGGAAGGTGACTGCCTAAGGACTTGGGCAACTTGTTGCAAAGGTGTGGCTTGAGGGTAGATACCACCATAACCACTATAGCTCGTTCCTCCCATTACAAAGGGCTGGGAATAGCCAGCCATGCTTGGCTGGGGCTGCCCATAGGTCAACATTGCCCCATACTGTGATACAGTCCCTTGGGAACAGACAGTAGCAGCCCCAGAAACTGAAACCAAAGAAGCTGGAATAGATGGAGTAGAGCTCATTGTTGGTAGCATCAATCCAGTGACTGGACTTGTATTTAGTTTGTGCTCAATCCCAGCAGTATGAGCTCCAGATAATGTCTGCGGTGGTGGGACAGCATTATAAACTTTACATGACGAAGCCCTGCAACAGTTGGAGAGATGAAAAAAGTTAGCCCTCTCATGGAATAAGAAGACCAGGATAAATGGTCGACTGAAAAGTTTATGAACAAATTTTTTAATAAGAAATGAGTATCATTACATAAGCAAAGACTGATGAGATCTATGGCAGAAAATGTGCAAAATACATAGAGGCGAGAGAGCAATTTTTCAATCTACAATCTACAGACATGTAACTCCAATCCATTGAAAGCTAATAGATATGCAAGCTTGATTACCTGGAAGCACCACACTCTAAACTGATTGTATCCAGAAGGTTTTCAGATAAACGTTTTGCATCTTCAAGAGCTTTTGGATTACTAGCAGACAAAAATAAATGAAGTGGTTGCTGTGATTCTGTAACAAAATGAAAGAGAAGACCGCATCATGCAAATTGATAATACAATTACTTGCACAAAGGTTATATTATATCATATATGCACTCAAAAAGTACCTCCAGTACTTTGGCTTTCACAATTTCCAGAACCACGCCCTCTTAGTATGACTGTCACCCCGGTTTCATTCATGATATGACTTATGTACTGGTCCTGCATGTACAAAAACCAAAACACCACCAACACAAAACAAGCTCTCCCAATGGTATGGAGATGTGAGAGAAGCTTCAAACATTAGAATCCCTCATGTTCATTGCTGACAATAAAGAAAATAATGAGACAAACAAGAAGGCATAGCTTAAACCAGAAGCGAGAAAGGCAAGACAGATTTTAGCTCCATGTATTCCCAGTTTAACTCGATTTATTACTTAATTATAATCTAGATGAAATATGTACAAAGATACAGCAGTTGATGCTACAGACATCAAAGTCATAATATGAAAAGAGCGTGCAGGTAACCCTGCAAAATACAAGTCATCATATGATAAGGCAAGCAAATAATAGAAAAACTCACATTTGGTCCACGAATTCGAGCAGCAATATTCAATGTTGGGTCTGTGTCAAAGCCCAAAAACACACACGTACTTAGCGCCTGATCAGACAACTTTTTTGGTTAAGACATTTCTATGCTGTGACAATAATTTGAAGCTCATAGCTTAATAAACTAGCAGTACAAGTAATCTATACCTTTACTCCATTAACTGTAGGCATTTGTAAAATGGAAGAAGCAGGCTGTAAGCTCTGACCCTGTTTCAGCATTTCATCAACCATGGCTGCTGCTCGATCAACTGCCAGAATCCGTTCTGCAGTATCTTTTAACTGCACAGATAATCCATCTTTTATGCCATGAAATCAAAATCCAGTTTAAGTAATGTTTTCATAGACTAAGAAATTATATATTATGGGAATTGTGATGCAAAGAGCATTCACAGGTGTCCTGTCCTTCAGAGATCCTAATACAATCATTTCAAAACTTTAACCTATAAATTTAAGTTATCCAGTTGCCATAGGGTAAGATATGTAAAACCAACCTTGGATTTCTGAAAATAAATAATGATCCACTTTTACATTCATCTTATTAAGAAAAATAAAGTCAGAACCGATAAATGTTTAAGCTCATAGGACTAGCAGAAGAGATCAAGTATAAAACTGAACCAGAATAGCTATAATGCATCTTCCATAAACATGATGAAATATAATCTCAATTGTTATCAGTAGTAAATTTGGAAAAGATCTTATATGGCAATTCATGTAGTATAAGGTGAAGAAAAAAGTAATCATCCAGCATAACTAAAGATCCAGCTGATGACTAACAAATTACTGGCTGTGTATGCCTATGAATACTATATTATACTTACTTGAGCAGCAGCAGATATGTGAAGATATAATGGCTTTTCACCATCTGGCGGTGCATTTGGTGGACGATACTTGCCCCTGTTGAGGAAGATTAGCATGCTCATAAAATTAGACAGAAAGAAAGGCCTTGAACAAATCCCTCATGCAACTTCAAGCACCTACTAACCTAGTTATCACCACAGCACCAGTGAGTTTCTGAATCTGAAAGGTAAGGGAAAACTCTTATCAATTCTTGATGGCATAGAGAAATTATGTTCTTAACCATTAATGAAAAAAAATGAAATCAACATCTTTCACCCAAGCAAACAAATTTTGAAACTTACTTCTTCCTGCGTCTGCCGCTTTGTAAGCTTGTAGCGAACAGAGGACTCTGCATCATTTATAACAATCTCTCGTGCTATTATTAACTCATCCTGAGCCTTAGGCTGAACACAAGAAAAATATTTTAAAAAGAAAATACACACAATGCACATACATTAATTGAAATGTGTGACCATATACTTGAATAAAAAGAAGCACAACAAAATTAATTTAATTTTTTATAAGATAATATAAAAAAAGTTAACTAAACAACATTTACTAACAAATTCAATGATGGCATTACTTATTGGTTATAACCCTCATAAACAGTGTGTCGTAAGCAAGATAACAATAAAGTATCTCACTTGATTTAGTTTAGGGACCACAGCAGCAGTATTCTGTGGCATCGAAGGCACCATAAACATAGGCGGAACAGCAGCAACTTGTGGATTTGTTAAAAGCGCACCAGAAATTGAAGCAGCCCCTGGTAACGAGATCCCAAGAAGAGACCCCACATTGCCTAATTGTACAGCATCAGATACTGGAACTCCAGCTGAAACCAGTGACTCCGCAGGCTGATCCCACTTTCTCTTTCTCCTGCAACATATGCTACAAGATGAGTTCACCACAGCCACCAAACATGTGTTCTTTTCATATATCAATAAACAAGAATCAGGGCCATCTAATCAACTAAGGAAATAACAGTCACAATCACAGCTTTCTCAACTCAACTTTCTAAAGACCCCATTAATGGCTCTGTTAAGTGTATACTTGTAAATCCAAACAGTTTCACCACGATTTAATCTACAATACTCCATCATTTCCCTTCATTCCTATAAAAAACAAACGAAAAAGATAAAAAGTTTCTTTTTTCAACCATAGTGCAGCTTATTCTTACCCCATTGTATTTTTTTTCCCAAGAAAATCATAGCTGGAACAACCCCTAAAAATCCATAAATTTTACCAATCTTGACTCCAATTGCAATCCAGCGTATATGTATATATAAACACTAAACAGAACCAAAATAAAATAAAATTCTGAGCACCTATGATAATGAAATAAACCCTAAACACATCATAATCAATAACCAGGCAAACAGAATTGTTGAGAATTTAGGGGGGGTTTTGTTAATTACTTGGTTTTTTTTAATTTAAAGTTTTAGAAGCAACAACATTGGGTTACCTTTGCCTGGATTGTGATGATGATATATCCGAGTTTGCCGTCGAATCATCTGTAGGAACCCTACAACTGCTTTCCTCTACCATTGTCTTCTAAGATTAAAATTTCGTTTCTGCTTTCTTTTCTATATTCAATAATTTGAAAGTAGTGGTGGTGCCAATTTTTAATACTTCGGACGGTGTCGTGTGGTGGTGATTGGGAGGCTGAGGGAGGAGGGCGTATGAAAAACCAATTGATTTGTGCCGCGTCATGTAAAAGGCTCGTGAGGATTCTTGGTGGGACATCCACTTTACGGAGTGACTTTCCAAATTGGCTTTTTATGTTCTATTCAATAACAAAATGGTCCTCATTTCTAGAAACGTTAAAGTTTAAAATTGTGATGCGTAGTATTTTTTTAAAAATATATATATATATATATTAAAATAAAACCTTTTTTATATTTTTTTTATTTTGATATTCATACATTAAAATTATTAAATAATAATAATAATAATTTTTCAAGTCAATAATAATTTAAAAAATCTAAAAATAAAACATAAATTATATCAAATACCCCATTCAACCACATTTTCAAAGAGAAGAAACTTAACTACTAAATATCATTCTATAATACTATACAATATATTATATTTTTAAATCAATACTAACCTAACTCACATTAAAATAATATGATAATATTTTCAAAGTATTTTTTTGCTTGAAAATACATTAGAATAATATTTTTTTAATTTTTAACATACGTACATTAAGATGATAAAAAATACTAAAAAATATAATTTGAAAAAAAAATGTAGTCATACCTCATAAACAAAAACACCGATAAACAAGCTTGACTAAAATCATTATATTTGTATAAGAAAGTCTTTTATACTAGAAAATTACTATAAACATCAAATAATGTGAGTGGTCACATAGTTTGAGATTATATTTTATAAGAAAAATTACATTAAATCTCGAGTTTGAATGTTTTCACTTTGCTTTTGTTACTTGAGAAACTACATTTTATATGATTAGCTTAATAAGTTTATAACACTAAACATTTCAAGTTTTGGCAAGAAACAATGGATTTTTTTAAAGGGGGTATGGAGAAATCATGTTACTTGAAGACAGGTTTTGCTTGTTTATGAAATAGAAAAAAGGATGGCAATGTGCCACGTGTCGCAACAAGGGAGTATGAAATTTTTGTTCTAGGGTTTTTGATGATAATGAATATTAAAATAAATCTATAAAAAATATTTAATTTAATGACTAAAGAGCCTTATTATTTTAAATAATACAGCTTTACAATCATATTAAAAACCTTAATAAGAGACTTTTAGCAAACATGTGATGATCATTATCAATATTTGTCTCTACACCTAATCATTATTAGCAGACTTTAAACTCATCTTTTTTATATATATATATATATTGAATATTTTAATTTGATTAGTTGTACAAGGGAAGACACATCTCTCTTAATGTATTTCACTTAAGGTAAATTGCATTATTGTTTCATTGTTTTATTTAGGTTAAATTTTTATTTGTTGGTCATTGCAAAATTTTAAAGTATATTTATCTTCGTAAGGGAGTTTCTATGTTATTGGATCAAAATTTACTTGTTCTAAAATTCAAATCTTAACATCATATTTATATTTTCTATCTTTAATACATGAAGCCATATTTAAAAAATAGAATTAGATGAAATTAAATGATCAAAACTTCTCTTAAGCATATGTGGAACCAAGACAACTAAAACATATTTCTTTCTCTTTTTAACAACATGAAGATGTCTATGAGCATAGACACATAAAATATGTTTCTCTGGTAATTGAAAACCATGAAAATGATCACAAAGTGCATGTTTGTTCCACCTTTGTAATACCTGAAGACCCGACTCATGAGAATAATCATGTGGTAAGATCCTTTAACACAAATATTTTGGCATCTCTTTTTGGTTATGTATTTCTTGATATACAAAATTATGGCAAACCTTCAATGTCCTAACAAGATACCCTATTGATAATTATGTGTCTATAAAAGAGCTTACTGAACCTGTCAAAATATTGTACATAGTATTTTCATGTGTCATGTCCCAACAAGGGTGAATGAAGCCTTAGAAGACTCGAAATGGACTCAGACAATCAAAGATAAAATGAAGGCAATAATAAAGAATAAGAAATGAAACCAAATGTCATTACCAAAAGAAAAAACAATGTGGTAAAAATAGTGTTTTCCATTGAACACAAAGCTGACAAATCTATAGAAAGATACAATGCAAAACTCATGACATGAAAGTATGCTCCAACATATGGTATCGATTATCAAGAGACTTTCTTACCAGTAGCTAAATTAATTATCATTAAAATGTTATTATCTCTTCCAATAAATTTAGATTCGTCACTATATCTGACACAAATGCTTTTCTTCATGATGAGTTTGAAGAAGAATGAGATTGGTTAACTCGGTTCAATCTAATATGTTGTCGTTTCAATATTATTATTTCTTTTAAAAAATATCTTGAGTTTTTTAATCAATTTATATTTCTATCAATTATCCAAATTATTTGTGAATTCATCAAGTTGATTATATAACATCAGGTTATGCATGATGCATATATGACTGCAACATTAGATAACATCAAGTCGTGCATGGTGCATATATGACTGCGGCACAATAGCCATCATTAGATATGACAAGACAAGACAAGAAAAATAAATTGTTGTACTCTTAACATATCATTCAAATTTATCATGCTAGAAGTTTGATCTTATCTTCAATTTCATTTCTAATTGAAATTAAGTATAAACTATGAAAGTTTCAAAGATTTGAAATCTTTTCAACAGATATTTATCTTGTCCTCTCATGTAACGATGATAGAAAGTTGTCCCAAAATATATCATTCGTAAGAAATAAAGTTACATAATGAGGTGATGAAAGGTAAAGAAGAACAAGGTCACTGGTGAATGTGTCAAGAACAAGGTCACTGGCGAATGTGTCAAGCTAAGATATATAATCATGGTTGTCAATTTTATTCCGTTTCGTCCAGAATAGCCGGTACATTTCATTTTAATTTAAAAAATAGAACAAACTGGAGTAAATTTTATCTTGCTTAAAATTTCAGCCTGTTCTTGTAATTTTGACCGAAATATTCTGGCTTCGTTCTGTCTGTTATGTTCCTGCCAAATAGTAATTTTTTTAAATAATAAATAGTTTTACAATACTAATCATATCTCTTAATCCGACTGTTACATTGAGATGAAAATTTACGATGAGTCTCTTGATATACTTATATATATATATATATTATGTTAAACTTTTAGAGCAATCAGAGAATATAACAACCTTGTGACATTGATGATGATATTCAGGTAATATTATACATGTTCATAATTTTATTCAAAAAAATTATTTTATTGTGTCTTTTTTATATTAAATTTTTCTCAATTTCATTATTCAACAACAATTTTATTACGAATTGAAATTTATAATTTGATTTTTTTTGTTTTATTTAAAGTTATCATAGTCTTATAAGTTATAACAGAGATCATATATTTGAAAGGTTGACCCGATTTGATTCATTATATCATTGTTTCATTATTTTTTTAAGATGGCAACTTGATTTTTTTAGTTAAACTATATTTGTATCAATTTTTTATGTTATCTTTGAATTCGTCAAGTCGATCAAGTTATATCAGTTCAACTCTCATTTTTTTTATTTATATTTAAAATTTAAATTGCACAATTCTAAATAATTTTATTTTTGAATTTGAACTATTTTTTTAATTAATATATATATATATAACAATACAACATCGAAATGAAAAATAAATTTATTGTGGCTGTGACTTTTTCAAGCAATTAATTGCTTAATAAGGGAAGTCTGAAGCATTCTATATTTTTCATTAATATTGCAAGATCAAGATAATATTGCATTTTTCGAATCGATAACAAAAAAGAAAGATTAAAAAAAGAAATTAAAGTCGTCTCAGAATGGATAAGCTTCATAAATGTAGCCATAAAATATATTGGCGATTGTGAGACGAGCAGTGAACAAAGCAGTGTCTCGAAATCCAGGCGCAGGGGCTGGCCTCATTAGGATGCATTTCCTTGACTGCTTTGTCAGGGTAAGCACAGTATAGTATATTTTAAAAAATAATATAAATTATATTTTAGAGTTTCATTTAATAATTTAAAATTTTATGTAAAATATTTTTTTAACATGGTTTTAGATACAGTAATTATGAGTTCGAATTTCACCATTTTTATTTTATTTGATAAAAATCAAATATAAAATAATATAGATTTGTACGAGTTTCAAATCTAAAGAGTTTTTACTTGAGGTATGTTAAAAAATAATATAAATTATATTATGTAAAAATCTTTCATAATAATTTAAACTTTTTGAAAAATTGAATTATTTTTGTATGCATGAAGAACACTGCAATGAGCAGGGATTTATACAGCTTCCTAGAATCTATTCTAGGAAAATCAAATGCTTTTTTTTTTTTGAAAAAATATATATATTGAAAGGGGCAAATATACAAAGACGGAGATGGCTTGAAAGGGCCGGAAGAGATCAAGGAGGAAACAACTTTCTACCTTGAGACAAAGGAAAAAAAACAAAGCTAAAAGCTTATGGCTCAGTGGTGTTGGGAAGTGCCCTCTTCCATTCGAACGTCAATTCGAGTCCCAGTAGGAGTGGGGCTAGAGGGCTCCTCCCCACATGTCCCTTTAGGTTTTTCTTTGCATGGTACGCCTGTTATCTCCGCGGTATCTTACCTGCTTATTGAGCTTGCAGGATGTTTAGTGGGCTCGAGGAATAGTTGAAGTGCGCGTAAACTAGCTTGGATACCTCAAATTAAAAAAAAATAAAAAAGCCTTGGAGGCTACAGCCCAACGACTACCGAACCAATTAATTATAATAACGGTCTAATATCATCTTTCGTTTTAGATAAGATGACTACCTATCACTGATTACATGAGTTCATTTCAATAATGTCAAAATCTTTTCCATTCTAATATGATTGGTTGTCTTTATATACGTGCAGGGTTGTGATGCTTCTGTGCTAATCAAATCCACACCGGGAAACACAGCAGAAAGAGATCACCTAGCAAATAATCCTGGTTTACGAGGTTTTGAGGTCATTGATGAGGCCAGAGCACCAATCGAAGCTGGTTGTCCTCACACTGTGTCCTGTGCAGACATTCTAGCTTTCTCTGCTCGCGATAGTTCCTGTAATGTCGGAGGCATAAATCACGCTGTTCCAGCCGGACGTCGTGATTGAGGTCTCTCTGTAGCTGATGAAGTGGTATAAAATCCGGCGGCTCATATTTTTATATAAAAAAAATTAAATAAAAAATATATTTTTTAATTTTTTAAAAACACTATTAAATTCAATGTCCAACAAAATAGAGAATTAACAATCATTTTTATTTATTAATAATTAATTTTAAATATGTTAATATTTCATGTTGTTGAATAATTTTCAATAAGATTTTAACCCCAATTATAAGTGGATCACACTATTGAAAATGATGTAGATTGTTTACTTTAATTATATTTTAAACCAATCTTTCTACCAAGTAGGAAAATTTCAAAGTCGGACAATGAATGGATGGTGACCATGGAAGAGTCTCGAATGGCCGCTTGTTTTCGTGGTGAAACTTTCCTTTCGCCTATGAAGCCAACGTTTTTCTCCTACAAAACGGTTGTGTTTGGGAGTATTTATAATGAAAAAATAAATTAATTAATTTTTTTGGTTTTTTAAATTATTTTGATGTTATGATATTAAAAATAATTTAAAAAAAAATATTATTTTAATATATTTTTAAATAAAAAATATTTTAAAAAACAATCACAATCACTGTATAACTCACTTGAAAAAGCCAAGAAAAACATGGGCCGCTTAAAAGATATTATTCCTCCCCGAAATCTCAATCTCTCTTTGGAATTGAAATTAAAATTTATTAGAATAATTTTTTTTAATTTTTAAAAAATTATTTTTGATCTCATCATATTAAAATGATATAAAAATATCAAGAAATCAATTTAAAGTAAAATATAAAATAAAATATATTTAAAAAAAAACTCTTTTGAAACGTAGTGTCAAAAAGACACGAATTATTTTAAAGTAATTATTAATTATAGTAAATGCAAACTTAGAGGTATTACATTTGAGTTTGAATTAAGACTTGCATTTTGAACCTTCTTTTTCTTTAGCTCTTTGATTTATGTCCTCTAATATTTTTTTCTAATATTAAATTATTATAAAGTAATTATCAATTATAGTAAATGCAAACTTAGGGTTATTACATTTGATCTATCAAATCATTTCTCTCCATCTAGATGATACACACTCTTTTCACGTACCATAATAATCCCATGCATTTTATTTATTTATTTAAGAGTTCCTTCCTCCATTTGCATTCCAAGTAACCAATATTAAAAAATTCAAAAAAATATTCTAAAAGAGCAAAGTTAATTAATTGTTGAATTTTTTTCTCTAAATAAAATTTGGTTTTATTATTAATTTTAAGATAATTTTATTTTATTTTTATTAAAATTAAATTATTTTAAAAAAATAAAAAAAACTCCAAAAGCTGGCTCGGTCTCTCATTTAATTATGTGCCTGTTTGACACTGTGTTTCAATTGGCTTTTTGTCAAGATTTGATTTTTTTTTTTGCATTTTAAATGAATTTTTTTTACTGTTTTCAGATCATTTTGATGTGATAATGTCAAAAATAATTTTTTAAAAAAATAAATAAAAATATTATTTTAATGTATTTCTAAATAAAAAATACTTTAAAAAACAACCGCAACCACACTTTCAAAATGTCAAGTCCGTCAGAATTAACCAAGTTTAACCAATATGATTGGATTAATTTTTAAATCAATTCAAAATAAAACTCATCTCAAACTAGATTATGAATCATAGGTTTCGAGGTTGATTTACTAGGAGAGTGTATATAATACGGTGCAATGTACTTTTGTAAAATGTTTTTCAAGTATTAAAATAATATATATTATTTTAAAATATATTAATATATTAAAAAACCTAAAAATATTAATTTAATATTTTCTTAACGTCGGTAAAGCAACAAACCACGTTAGCTGCCTTTCTTTTTCGGTATACGTTTAAGAGATTATTTTAATAGTTTTGTTTTTGAAAATGATTTTTTATTTAGAAATATATTAAAATAATATATTTTTTATTTTTAAAAATTATTTTTATATCAGCTCGTTAAAATATCTAGAAATATTATTTTTTTAATTTAAAATAAAAAAATTTCAAATATTTTTATAAATTCTTTCTAATCGCGATATCAACGGCTGCTAAGACACGTCCCTAAATACTGAGCGCCAGCATACCATATAATAAGCGTGGGTTTCTTGTTTTGTCCTCTCCCTTCTCTGCCTCTCTCCTTCCATTCCGAAGCTTGAAGAAAAAACTTCAGGGATTTAATTTTCGGCCATTTGTTTTAGCTTTCAATGATTTACATTACGAGCACGGCTCTCAGGCTGGGGTCTCCACCAGTAATGGGAATCAATATGGGCGAAAAACATGGAAGCTTGAAGGCTAGAGAAAATCAAAGATTTAAACATAGAGTTTTTGCTGTTGATGGAGCTGGCGATGCTGCGCCGTTTCCTTCATTTCTTCCAAAAGAGGTAGAGAAAATCAAAGATCCATTCGCTAGATCTTTGTCTAAGAGAATGCAGAGGTTGCCTGTGCAGGTCAGTCATCTTCATCAAGATTTATTTATTTATTTATTCTACTCTACAGTCTACTCCTTCCTTTTGTTTTCCTGTTCAATTTGCAGCAATATTTAGCAATATTTTATTTAACATTTTTATTATTTTATTATCTTTCTTCGTAATAGTTATTAACATCGCTATAATTAAAACAAATTTCCACCATGGTCAAATTATAATTATAATTAAGAAGATTTTAATTGGTGTGACAAAAGTGCTATAGTAAAGACGCAACGTGATTCAACATGGATTAGACAATGCATTTAATATATATCTTTTTACTTGACAAGAACAATTAGATGAAATAGCCTCGGGGTAATATAATTTTGGACACTAAATTCCGTGAATACCTTTTGTTTATATATATATATATAAAAAAACCTTGACCATGTTACAGGGATGCTTTGGGATTTTATTCCCTTTTCACAGGTGTTTTTAAAGAAAATTAAAACGTTTTTTTATTTTAAATTAAAAAAAATAATATTTTTATATATTTTTATATACTAATATATAAAATAATTTTTAAGAAATACAAAAACATGCGTATTGACTATTTGTGTTTTTTCTTGGAAAAGTGGCACATATCGACAACACAATGTTTCGTTATTAGTAGGGCTAAACTCTCATCCCCTTGAAATTCATGCTGACTATTTAAAATTTCAAAGTTGACAAGTAGATAATGATATTTCAACTCTTGTCCTTGTTCTTTTCATTTATAATTGATGTTTTTGTCTCATTTGTAAGAATTTTATTTGTTTTTAATTTCATCATTCGATCATAATTTGTGATAATTTTATTTTTTTTAATTTAGTGCTTATTCTTTTGAGTTTTTTTAATGTTGTTAAATTGATTTTTCTTTTTAATTTCACCTTTCAATATACACATTTGTAGTTGTCATCTAATTTATTTTTAATTTCCATTTTCATCCTCATTATTTGAATTGGTGATTTTATTTTGGATTCTAATTTTATTTTACAATTTTATTATTTAACATTTAGTTGGTTATGGATTAAACTTCGTGATTTTTTATGATATGGTATTTCTAGTCTAATGATTTGAATCGCTAATTTGACAAATGTTTTGATTGGATGTTAAAACTGAAAGCCAAAACAACTCTAACAAAAAAAAAATTAAAATTAAAAAAATAAAGACTAAAATTGAAAACAAAACATACAAGAAATTGTAATTTAAGGACTAAATTGAAAAAAAAATTATATAAAAGGAATAAGAAATTAAGAGATTGAGGAATGAAATGGAAAAACTAAAAAAAAAAAAGATAGTCATGCACTTTACCTTGCTGAGAGAGAAAAAATCATCGTTGACAACCTAATCACTATACGTCAATATATGCTACACTTTGTGGAATAGAACATGGAGACACATTAAAAAAAAAACCCAAGTTTAATCTCAATGGTAAAGTATTTTTACTGTTTAAAAAATATAAAAAAGAAAAAAAACCTTTAATTAATATCTCCAAGTTTTGTTGACTCCATAGGTAAAAAAGTATTTTTACATTACAGAAAAATATAATAGAGCTAGAAATCCTAAAATATTTTTATAATAATTAATGAACTAATAGAAAAGACCAAAACACCCTTACCCTCAATTTTTTTTCCATTTAAAGACAAATAGGTAATTTCACAGTAAGAGCAACTTTAATGGTAAAAGTCATTTTGAAGAGGCAAATCTTTAAAATGGCTTCTTGAATAGTATATATATGGCTTTTTTGTTGATGTGTACTTTAATGGTAAAAACTATTTTGGAGAGCTATTTTTTTATATTATTTTAAATATAATAGAATTATTTTATATATAGTTTAATTATTTCATCGATTATGTAATTAATAGGAATAAGTTATATAATTAAATAATTACTTTTAAAAAATACTCCAACAATATAATTATTAATTTTATATATAATTTTTTACTCTTGTTAATGTACTTTTAAATAATTTTTTTTAATATATATATATATATATATATATATATATATATATATATATATATATATATATATATATAAAATGGCCCCAAGTGGGGCCAAAATATTTTAACTCTTTCTCTCCAGAGTTGCTATTTGTAGCAGCTCAGGGAGGTGGTGCCATTTTTATATGCATAAATGACACCACCGTTACAACTTGTAATTGCAAATAAAATAGAAAAACAATTATTATTATATATTTGCATGCAGGGATAGCATACCCGCTGCAGATGCCCTAAGGACAACTTTAATGGTAAAAGCCATTTTGAAGAGCCAAATCTTTAAAATAACTCATTGAATAGTGTATTTATAGTTTTTTTATTGATGTGTGCTTTAATGGTAAAAATCATTTTGGAGAGCCATTTTTTTTATTATTTTAAATATAGTAAAATTATTTTGTATGTAGTTTAATTATGTCATTGATTATATAATTAATAAGAATAAATTATATAATTAAATGAATGTTTTTAAAAAACCCTATAATAATATAATTATTAATTTTATATATAAATTTTTATTCTATTGTTAAGTTATTTGTAAATAAAAATAAATATTTTTATATAATTATATTATTTTTTAATATAAATATATTATAATATATAAAAAAGGTGGCCCCAAGGTGGGGCCACCTTTTTTAGCTTCATGTCCCGAGCTGCTACAAATAGCAGCTCGGGACGGGGATGCCAATTTTACATATGTAAGGGCAAGTCCAACGCTTACGCTATTTCAAGAGCCAAAGCTAAAAGTTTGTCCTTTTAGCTTTTTGAATCAAAATTTTTATCTCCAACGCAGCAGCCATTTCAGTATCCAAAATGAATATTTTGATTTTTAAGAGCTATTTCTACATGTTCCAGGACAAAGAGCCAAAAAATTAAAATAATATTTCAACAAGAAATCACGGTTGCTTCAGGCAAAGGTCTAAAAAATGTGAATATTATTGGCAAGATGGATTTATATTTTGTTGTTTCCATAAAAAATTATGGTTTTTATATGTGAGTGTGTGTATATATAATAATTAATTATATAATTATAATAATAATAATAGTTGGCATAAAAAAATAGAGTTACTTAAAAAACATACAATAAGTAGCTTAAATTTCAAATTTCAAATATCATGAGTTTTTTTAATTATATTTAAATTCATTTTTTTTTTATTTAAATATAATTTAAAAAATAATTTTATTGTTTGAGAGTTTTTCAAAAACAATTATTTAATTATATAACTTATTCATATTAATTGTATAATTAATTGCATAATTAAACTACATACAAAATAATTGCACTATATTTAAAATAATACAAAAAAATAGCTTTTCAAAATGGCTCTTACCATTGGAGCACACATCAATAAAAAAGCCATATAAACACTATTCAAGGAGCCATTTTATAGATTTAACTCTTAAAAATAATTCTTACCATTAGACTTGCCTTAAATGGCATCCCCGTTACAGCATCAAAATAGCAAAATAAAAGGTAAAATATCATTATTTAATATATGCATGCGGGATAGTATCCCCGCTGCAGATGCTCTAGTAATCCATAATAAACTGTCCATGGATACAATAAAAAACTCACGTCTTATAATATTTTATTTAATATAAGAAGAGAGTCCACGTACAATGTACTTGGTGAAGAGACAAATGGCATGCAACTAGGCACTAATTCAATTTCTGCATATCCCAACTCCCTTCATTGTAATTCATTAAAAACAAATCAAGAATATTAATATTTATTAATTATAAAATTACACAAAAAACCTTGGAGGAAAAACAAGACAGTAATATATTAATTAATTGTAATTAACTTGGGTTAGCACACTAAATCCAAACATAACCACTAGTTAAATTGATCGATTCAACTACCGTTTTCTTTTCTTTTCTTTTTTGTACTTGGTTGAGCTTTCTTCAAATCAAGTAGAATGAAAATCAAGATTGACTCGATGAGTTATCAAATAATTATCACTTTAAAAAATAAAAAAGATATAAAAGAATGAGGGACAAAAAAGTGAAGAGGTACACGTGGATTTTTTATAGGCTATGATAATTTTTTTTAATATTGTTACAAATATTTTATTACTATCTTATTAAGATTGTCATCCAAGACAACACTGGCGGCGACACGGCTCTAACGGCTCACTTTCTGTTACTGTCAACCATTTTTGTGTATTTATGCTTTTGGGTGTTAGCTAATGTATAACGGGGTGTTTAGGATTTTTTTTTTTGGAAAATATTTTTGAAAAAAAAGTTTTTTTTTTTAAATTTTAAATTAATTTTTTAATATTTTTAGATATTTTGATGTGCTATATTAAAAATAATTTTTAAAAAATAAAAAAAATATTATTTTAATATATTTTTTTTAAAAAAACACTTGAACGAATGCTCCAAAAATAATTAAAAAATAATCTCATAAATATCTATAAAAAGAACACGGGTTATTATCAAATAGCACTGTTTTTTTTAGAGTAATGCAAAGAAGTTTTTCTTTTCATGTGTGTGATTGTAAGAGTCAGAAGCCCTGGGCAAGACAAACCTAATATATATATATATATATATATATATAAAGAACACGGGTTATTATCAAATAGCACTGTTTTTTTAGAGTAATGCAAAGAAGTTTTTCTTTTCATGTGTGTGATTGTAAGAGTCAGAAGCCCTGGGCAAGACAAACCTAATATATATATATATATATCAAGACAATCAATTACTCCACAATAATTTGAATTCATTTAATTACCGTTGATAATGTTTCAAATACTTACAAAAATTACAATTTGCAATCAATATGGAATTATTTTTGCGAAGGTTAGGTCATGTTTTTCAAGCATCTTAAAAGTTTTCTGACAAAAAACATTAAAGTGGCCTCTCATTCAGACTTGTGAGGCTTATTGTGTGTCATAATTGCAGATGGGATTTCCAGAAAGTTGTATCATGAGCAGTTGTATTAAACCACTGAGACAAAGTAACAAAACCAGTCCAGTGGTTCTTCTTCATTGCTTTGACAGGTTTGGTATTCATGCAAAGCTATCCTACGTTAATGCTCACAATAATTACTGTTTTTTTTTCCCTGCTGTTAATCTGTGTGTTCTCGTCCGTGCATGTGTGGGAAGCTGTAGTTATATTTATATTTTTTAACATTGAATTTGGTTTGCTTTTTTGCATTACACAGTTCTTGTTTAGAATGGAGATGCACATATCCCTTACTTGAGGAGGCTGGTTTGGAAGCTTGGGCTGTTGATGTTCTTGGCTGGGGCTTTTCTGATTTAGGTTAGGTCTAACTAATCCAACCCTCATGTAAAAAGTATTAAGTTCGGCTCTTTTTTGTTTCTTAATCTCTCTCAACATGTTCTTGAATGTGATCCCTGTTGCTATATATATGTAATAGAAAGTCGTCCACCATGTGACGTAGCATCCAAGCGTCATCACCTTTATCAGGTTTGTTCTTGAATTCTTTGGCTCTCAAAACTTGGAAGTGCTGTATCAATCACTTGGTTACATCGTGTTCTGTGCTTTAAATGCGTTTGATTTCCACGAATTCTACTTTTCTTGTAAATATGAGCTTAACATTGCAGTCTTTCCATGGCTTATTTGCGCGATGATTGGATATTAATTCATCTAATCTATATTATATTGCCTTATTGGCCTTTTTACACACACACACACACACACACACACACACACACACACACACACATATACATAGTTGAATTTAAGACCTTGAGTCAGAAACTAAGCAACGTTTTCTTCTTTACATTCTAGCTTTGGAAGTCTTACATGAAAAGGCCAATGATATTAGTTGGACCAAGTCTTGGTGCATCTGCTGCAATTGATTTTACAGTGCATTATCCAGAAGCTGTAAGTAATCTTCCCATTTACATATTTCCCTTCAACTCCAATACATTGCAATATGCATTCTTATCATTTATGGCAATGAATCTAAAGTTATATTCTTTATTCTTGTTAAATGGTCATGCTCAGAACTCAAATCAAAAGATGATATCAGCTGAAGAGTCTGGAAAAATACGATTTGGGGGATAGTCCAAAAAATTTTGACGTGGAAGAATTCACTAGACTTGTTTATGTTGATACAAGAGGACTTAACAAGTGTTCCTATCATTCCAGGTTTAGGCCAATATGATTGATTCAGAACATTAAATCTAAAAGAAATAATCTATTCTTCTTTTTTATCATTTTCCTAAGTTGTAGGGAGAAGATATAGTGTCTTTAACTTGTGACGTGCATGATGGTGGTGTGGGTTAGCAGAAAAAGATAAAAACATTAGCAATCAGTAGGTTACAAGTTGCAAACTAACCTTTCCGAATCCAAGTAACAAAATTCTCTGAAAATTTCAAAAGCATGGGAGCAAAAGCATCTTGCTTTTGCTCATATTCTAGTGTATGGATAGTAATTACTTCAGGGACTATCTTTTGGTTTATAATTCAGTGATCTCAATATATTTTACAGGTTGAAAAGCTGGTTTTGATCAACCCAAGTGTGTATGCTGAGGGCACGGGAGAACTTGCGAAGTTACCAGAAATGTTAGCCTATGCTGGGGTATGACTAACGATCTACCCTTGTGTAATAGACTGCTGACATTCATCTAACATGATCAAGGTTATTGACAGGAAAAGATTAGATCTAGTATTTGTGGTTTATTTGTTTCTTACCTTCTGGCCTTTTTTCTCTTTTTTTGTTCTCTGGATCAGGTTTCTTTCTTAAAGAGTCTCCCATTGCGCTTTTATGCAAATATGCTAGCCTTCAATGGCATTCCATTCCTTACAATCTTGGACTGGACTAGCGTAACTTCACTTGTTTTTGTCTCAGACAAAAACCTCATCTCTTTCTTAATTATTTCATTCTTAGACGTTTTATGTTATCCGAAGTTGTAGATCTTGCCCAAAGTTGTTTAAGATAAAATATTTCTCTTCTGTAATGATTTAGGTGGGCCGGCTACATTGTTTGCTACCATGGTGGGAAGATGCGACTGTCAATTTTATGCTGAGTGGGGGCTATAATGTTATTTCCCAGATAAAACAGGTACACCTTGATTTAACGTTGAAATGATAACGATGAGAAAGGACAGCATCTATACTTATCAATTTGTTGTCGATACTTTAGTGAAGCTCCTTTGAGTTAATCATGGTGAAGTGAATCAATCCATTAGTTGGTGACGACATAACTTTCGTGAAAAACCATGTTGGCATGTTAGTGCAACTTTAGGCAGTTGAAATTCTAAATTATTTTCTTGGGCGAAGTAGCATTAACCCAAGCTTTAACAAAAAATCACTTCACATGACCTCTTTACATTTTCATTTTCGATATAGCATTGAATTTCCAAATAGAATTGCTTATCTTGGTACCTTTGAGAACTTATTGAAGGTAACTAATTCATATTGTAAACTCCGTTGATCATGTTTTAAGACATGAAATTATTGGATTATGCATAATGCTAATACACCATTTGCTGCATGTATTGCTGTTATTAAACAGGTAAAGCACAGAACCCTTATCATATGTGGCCAGAACGATCAGATTGTGAGCTACCAGCTTGTAGTAGTAAGTTTTCAGTCATACCTATTTTTCTACGAGAAATGGTCATCACTGTGTCTATCTGCTTCGAAACATCGTTGTTCTTATTAGTTTCATCATAGTACTTACCTAGACTTTAAATCTGTCAAACTCATCACCAACCCTTGAAGCTGTTTAACTGCTGTAATTGACCTGAAATGCTATCACCTTGTTAAACTCGTAGTATTTTTCTTCCTGACGTCTTTATGAATGCAATTCAGAAATTGCACTCTGAACTATCCAATGCAATTATTCGAGAAGTATCTGGTTCTGGACATCTTCCTCACGTGGATAATCCTGAATGCGTTGCCAAATTGATTGCTGATTTTGCTCAAGGTGACGCTGATGTTAATGCCAAGAGCCAATTCTGCTCGGCTCAGTTAACGGCTTTACCAAGATAGAAGGGCGAACATGGCAGGGGCATGTAATGAAATTATTACCCTCGGGCCAGCAGCGGCGCATTTGGTTAATAGAACTACACCCATCATGCTAGATTTTCTGTACATATTATGAAATAAAAATGCTGTAGAATACTTTATGATCTATATATATTTTATCGTAACGCGATGTGTTTGCTGAACTTTGAGCTTCCAGTGTAGTATTATTAATCTATAGTTGAATTTATATGAGAATAATTATGTTTGTGGATTGTTTTTCTCTGTTGTTAGCATAAGACATGGTGCTACAATCATTTAGTTTATCTATAATGTTCATTAAAGTTGCAGCAAATGACTTGTAAATTGTGGGATTATATGCATGGAGAAAATGGCATAGGGATCAAAAGTGAAGACCGAATAACTTTGTTTCTTTGGCTGGTTGTACTATGCTTTGTTGACAAGTATTGTCTTCACTTTCGGTGTCTGCTAGTCAGATAGCTAAGCTTGCTCCGGTGACTTGTGAGAGGGACGAGCAACCTCGTGGGGGTTTATGTTGTAGAGTGGGCAGTAGGCGTCGGAGGCTTTGCTTTTGAAACTAGGCTGGGGGTATTATGTGTTTATTTGGCACTACGGTCAAACCTGTGTTTGGTTATTTTTCATTTTTATTTTCATTTTAAATTATTGTGGTTTAATGTTTTTAAATCATTTTGATGTGCTGATGTCAAATGATTTTTAAAAAAATAAAAAAAACATCATTTTGATGTATTTCAGCACGAAAAGCATTTTGAAAAACAACAGCAACCACACTCCCAAACACCCCCTATATGGGGTGCTTGGGAATGTGTTTGAACTTTTTATTTTATTTTATTTTAAACTATTTTTTTGGTGTTTTTAGATCATTTTGATATGTTGTTGTCAAATATAATTTTTAAAAAATAATAAAAATATTATTTTGATATATTTCTGAATAAAAATCACTTTGAAAAATAATCTTAATCACATTCCTAAACAAACACTAGATATTATACAAAACAAGAAATAAAAGGAAAACTTTAGAGATAACTTATGAGTCTAACTACACCAAATGGTTGTCTCTCTAATTAAAAATATAAGTCCTTTGAAAGATAAGAAAAAAAAATAAAAACTATAAATTTCAAGGACAATGATGAGAAAATGGCATCATATGCCAGATGTATAAATTAAGGGGAAAAAATTATTATTCAAGCATATATCATGGGAATCACACAACAAAAGAAAAGAAAAGAACAAACATTGGTATTAAAAGTGAAAAAACAAAAAACAATTTTTAAACAATGTAAAATTCAAAATTTAGAACAATAACGTTTTTAACCCAATAAGATAGAGACTTTCTTATAAAGAGATATTTATCCTAAATATTAGAAAAGACCCACAAATAAAAATATGACCTTAAAAAACAATCAAACAATACTGTAATTTACTTTAGATAGGATATACTGGGAGTAATGCGTCTTTTTCTTGCACAACAAGTCTTTTAACCTAAACTCTTATAGATCATTAGGTTTTTTAGCGACTTTAATATTAGGTGATGATTCTTGAAAATTATAATTATAATTTCATGAATATGAAAAAAATTCTATGCATTTCCCTGTCTTGGGGATGGCCTCGCAAAAACATATGATTGTGATAATGATTATCTTGTTTTTTTTTAATTAAGATTAAGGGGTTGTTTGACATTGTAATCGGAAAATGTTTATGAAAAAAATTATTTTTTTTATTTTTATTTTTTACTTTAAATTAAAATTTTTTAGTGTTTTTAGATTATTTTGATGTGCTGATGTCAAAAATAAGTTTTTAAAAATAAAAAAATTATTTTGATGTATTTCTAATAGAAAAAAACTTTCAAAAATAACCACAACTACATTCCCAAATAGACACAAAGAATTATGTCCTGGAGATGGTGTTTTAGTGGACTTCTTTTTTTCCTATCATAAATTTGCAGGGACTTTAGGGCTACATAATGTAGTCTTATGGTTTAAAATTATAAGTGGTACACACTGGAACTGACATATGTATTATTTATTCTATAGGTAAGGATTAAATCATCTATCAAAAAAGGTAAAGTTTGCCTCTTTCCCTAGCAACAAAGGCCGAGAACTTTGCCTAAAAATGAAGAAGGATACAAATGACATGTCGTCTTAATTTAATACACGAACAATGTCTCGTATGAGTGGAGTTAGGGTTTTCCAAATATAATTTAATGACATGTCATCAAAAGGGTTGGATGTCATATCATTTGAGGGGCAAGAAATGGAGTTTTGTCTAGATTACAACCTTCTTTCAATTTCATTCTTTCTATTTTTGAGACTTTGCAATTGAGCCCTAAATTCGCTAGAATATTAAGAATCTTTGCAATTTCACCCCTATTCTTTTTTTTTTATTGAACCTTAGGGTTTGCATGTGCCTTACAAAATGGTCATTGGTATTTGACTTTTTGGAGGTGTTTAACATTATGATTCAAAAATGTTTTTAAAAAAATATTTTTTTTTTAATATTTTTTTTGAATTTTTAGATAATTTTTATTTATTAATATCAAAAATAATTTTTAAAAAATAAAAAAAATATTATTTTTATATCATTCTGAATAAAAAAATACTTTAAAAAATAATCGTAACCATACTGATAAACTGATAGAAAGTCAATTTATCCCCTAAGTTTAAGCAATTTTACACTTTGACCGTTAGAATATTAATTCTTCCCATTCTAAGCCAAATGGACTTCCAAACTTAAATTTAAATAAAGGAAAACTCTGGTTAAAGAGGGACAGAAATTAGGCTAAATAGAAAACGACCACGTTTTTACGCCGCTGCTAAAACCCTTCATCGCTAACACCCTAGCATTCACTTCACTCTGTTTCTCTCGTCTCCCTGCGTGTAATTGAAGAAGACGACATGGGCACTGATATGGAAATGGACATGGACGGTGATGTAGAAGAGAGGCGAGTTCAAGTACGATTTATAACAAAATTGAAGCCACCCTATAGAGTCCCAAATACTTCAATAGCTATCCCTGCTAATCTCACCCGTCTTGGTCTCTCAACTATTGTCAATTCCCTCCTCAAAGCCGGTAATTTTAACCTCATTTTTAATTAAAGCGATTAATTTTTGCTTTTGTTAATTTTGCTTTGATTATGGGCAGGGGAGGATGAATGGGAATCGCAACCTTTTGATTTTCTGATTGATGGGGAATTGGTTCGCTTGCCACTTGAACAGTTTCTGCTTGCCAAAGGCATTTCTGCGGTAATTTATGCAACTCTTTGCATATTTGTTGCTGAGGAATTTTATATATTTCTTTGTTCTGATAGCTTACAGGAAATTATTATTTTCAAATAAATTACAGGAGAAGGTATTGGAAATTGAATACATAAGGGCGGTAGCCCTGCAGAAAGAGGATGAGCCCTCTTTACATGATGACTGGGTCAGTGCCGTTGATGGCTCTTGTCCACGGTAAGAGTTGTATTCTACTTCATGATAAGTAGTTCTTCTTCTTCTTCTTCTTCTTTTTTCCCAATATGAAAGGAATATGGTGTGACTACATTACGAACTTTGCAAGTAACTTTGATGGTTCTTAGAGTCGGGTTGATCTGCACTCAGCTTGATTTTGGGCAATTTGAAGGCCAAAAGCCTGAATCTAGACTGATTAATGCACTCATGCAACACATTTGATGTAACTAGAGCTGGCAATGCATCATAATGGCCACCTTTGTAATACATTGTGATAGCTTTTTTCTTCATAAATGTTAATGTAACTCTTGATGCATTGATATAAGCTGCTCTAATTTGTTTTTTGGCAGGTTCATTTTGACAGGCTGCTATGATAATCTTGGGAGGTGAGCATGAATGTAGTGCTTTAATATATTCCTTATGCGCCTCATCACATCTCTATGTTTTTATGTTACATCGTTTGATTATCTTTTCTTCAAAATAATTGATAATCAGTTGATAATTGCAATTCTTTACCCGTGTTTTTTAGGGTGTGGAGAGCTGCTGGAGAATGTACTCATGTATTAGAGGGACATAGTGGTGCAATCACTTCTGTCAGTGTTGTTAACTCAGAAGGTAGAAATGAGGCATTATCTGCTCTTTCTGGTTGAATCTGTAGTTTGAAAATTGGAAGTTCTGATTGGTCCACTGTTTGAAACTCAGAAGTTGGAACATTACTTGTCTAAATTTCAATTCACCAAAGTTGTTTTTCTTTCTAAAATTGATGTTTTGAGTGAATGGTTGTTAATGGACCATCCATGCTCTTGCTATTTGCATCATTTATTTCCAAGTTTGAACGAAGTACATTCAGATAATCCATCTTTCTACTAAATAACTCTGTCTATAGGCAGTTATCTTTTATATACAAAATAAAAATATAAATAATGTACGCTCTTTTTTAAATGAAGTATGCTCTATAAGGCTGCTTCACCCTAGAAGTATAATTGCAAGAAGTTTTACTGTAATTATAACCAATCTCATGGGAATCATCCAGATATTCTTTATGTTTGAAGGATATATATATATCTGCTCATAAAATAAATGTTGTCTTCTTGTTTTCTAGATATAGGTTTTATATTCTACTCTTTCCTTTGGTGTCTGTTAAGACATGTTCCTTTATTTCTTCATGTTTTTGTTTCTAATTCAGCAATCTGCCTCTGATTAGCTATCGGTGATAATTTCCAGGTACTGATAGTGTTACTGTAGCAACTGCCTCGAAAGATGAAACTCTAAGGCTGTGGAAGGTAATTTGACAACAGTTATGATAATAAAGTTAAAATTTAATTTTCCTGCCTAATTATGTTGCTTTTTCCTAAAAGTTTGATAATGAGGAGCATTCAGATCAACCTTCAAAGATCAGGGCCTTCAAAATTTTGCGTGGGCATAATGCATCTGTTCAAAGTGTTGCAGTAGAGGCTTCTGGAAGCATGGTCTTTTCTATGTCCTTTTTCCTTGTTTTATAGTACGGTTATAGAGTTCGTTCAAAAGCATAACCTAGTTTTTTCATCTGTTTTTTGATCTTCTGTAATTTAGATTTGCTCTGGTTCCTGGGACTGTACAATCAATTTGTGGAGGACAAACGTGTCTGATACTGAAGGTGATTTAGTATCAATTAAAAAGAGAAAAGTGAAAAACAAAGCTGAAGAATCTCAGTTGGAGGTATTCCATGTTTTCTACTCGTATTCATTTTGATATCCACATAACTATGGTAGTCCCACTTTGTTTTAAACACTTTTGAGGGCATCAAAGTTTGAAGAGATCATTAAGAATTTTACTTGAGTAGCTGGAGTCTGAAAGAAAGCATTAGTAGTTTTGTTTATTTTTGTTTGTCTTTTTGTCTTGTCTTTCTTCTTCCCTGGATATGCATATGTTAAAAGTCACCAGGCTGTTTTTTCTGCTTCTCTGATATCCATGGAGATGGGAAGGCTTGTGTTTCTTGCTAGCCCAGTTCTATTTTCCCCTTACTGTTAGCTTGGAGAATGTCTTATTCTTGGTTTAGCTCTTCCACACATTTGTATACTAACTTGTGTCGACTTTTATTTTAATTGTTTTGGAAAAAAAGGAAGAAAGAAAATGAAAGCATCAGGCTGAGTGTTATATTCAAAACATGAGAGCACCATAAAACTCCCTTATTTCATTTGCTGCACATTAAATAAATGGTTTGACAAAGTTAGAAGATCCTTTTCACGGGGAAAAGAGTGATCCTTTGTGATTGTCTTTTTTTTGTTATGCTGTTTGCCATGTATGTTGCCCAAGGATTGATGTTTTTTGTGACTTCCTTTTCTTACAACCCATTATGTGTTAATCTCTATTGCATTCAGGGGGAGGCTTTGTCTACTCTTGTGGGCCATACTCAATGTGTATCCTCGGTCTGTTGGCCAGAACCCAAAACAATTTATTCTGCGTCCTGGGATCATTCTGTTAGAAGATGGGATGTTGAGATGGGCAAAGATTTGTCGAGCATAGTATGTGATAGTCTTACATTACCCCTGTATCTACTTTTCTCTCTCACCTTGCTTGTTGAATGCATGTTTATGAGATATATTGAAGTTTAGTTGATTAAGTGTTCTACTTTTGCAGTTCTGTGGGAAACCCCTCAGCTGCTTGCACGTTGGAGGTGAAGGTTCCGCTCTTATTGCTGCTGGTGGCTCTGACCCTATCCTTAGGATATGGGATCCACGAAAACCAGGTATGTTAATGACGATAAGTACACTTCCCCACATCCAAACCCCTTTGTCTGTGATATTTACATCTTACTATTCTTGTAGGAACGTCTGCTCCTATCTATCAGTTCTCTTCACATAATTCTTGGATTTCGGCTTGCAAGTGGCATTCTAAATCATTGTTTCATCTTCTTTCTGCATCTTATGATGGGAAACTCATGTTGTGGGATCTAAGAACTGCGGTATTGTATTCTCTACACTTCTAAAATTTATGATCAACTTTTTTCTGAAACCAGAAAACTATATAAAAGAATGATTCATGTATACTGATCAGCATCATCTTTTAATTATCATGTCTTGAATAACATAAATCTGTCAACTATATGAAGTGTTAAATTGTGCTTTTTCTGATGCAGTGGCCTCTGGCTATTGCTGATTCACATGAGGACAAGGTATGGACCATCAATTCCATGCATTTATGTCTTATATATTGAAACACATTCAGCAAATTTCATTTATATGTGGTGATGTGCTGCGTTTCAGGTGTTATGTGCTGACTGGTGGAAAGGTGATAGTGTGATCAGTGGTGGGGTGGACTCGAAGCTCTGCATATCCTCTGGAATTTCTGTGCTATGAGGTAAGAGTTATAAGTATTGTTTATTCATTAATTATTTTATTATGAACTCAGTCTAAATTTCTACTCCCACCCAACCCACCTTTAGAATCTGATGATGTCTCCTCTCTATCTCTCTGCTTTCTCTGCAATCGGGGTGTGACAATTAGTTCATTTCTTTGTGTTGTCCTCAATTTCTCTCTGACCGTTTGTTTTTTTGAGTGGCTAGATGTTATTTTGCCACTACAAGCTTGAGACTATTTCTTTTCTTAGAGGATAGAGCTACTGTGTTTTCAACCTTTTTTTTAGTAAGCTTGCAAGAAATCAATCTGAATCTTTCACACAAAGGTCACCGAGACAAGTTCTATGTTTTACTTATCCTTGTACCATTCAGTCAATGTTAGTGTTTCTGTTATCTGTTACACGGAAATAACTAGTAGTTAGCTCCACTTATTGAGTTCTGAGAATATGCTTATTTATGTCTTTTGAAACTTCTGTATGCAGCATTGGATGACCAAAAAACCATCATCATTTATAGAAACTTCTCATACCTTGTCTGTTTAATCATTAGTCATGCCTCTCTTTTCAGCGGAAGAGAGTTTGAATTGGTTTCATCACGAAGATGGAAGTCATAAGAGAATGGATTATTCAATGAGAAACATTCTCATCTTAGTGCTCGGTTACCAATTCCTTAGGTGGCAGTGTGATAGGGCATATCTGATTCTTTCTCAAGTTAGGGAGCAGATTGAAGGCCTTCCTTCTGCTTAAAGAAGTCAATTTTGTTCAATCTCCAGTAAGAGTGTGCATAAGAAGTCTTATGTCATCTACAATGGGATTATGTTGTAATGTGGTTTTATATGATTTTGTTCAATGGATACTTCAGCAGGGTCAAATTTTGATTATCCGAAGAAATTTTGTTTTACCTGCACAGAAAATTTTCGAGTCAAGTTCAAAATGGGCATACATTTGATGGTACTGCTACCGTACTTTCAAGAGTATGGAAAGTTGCTCCTGCTTTATATTTTTTAAGGCCGATGACGGATCTTGGAGGAACTTCCTTTAGTTTAACTTCCCACTGGGATTTTTTTACATCATCATCAATACCATCATGTGTTTCTGCTCAATGAGGATCAAACCAATCACACTGTCAAGATCGATTAATCTGGTCAATTATTATTAGGGTAGGGCACGGCCATCGGCTAAGCATACAAACCATTTTGATTCATCTATCCTTGATTCATATTCAAAAGTTTTCCTGTGCCAGGAATCTGCAGAAACTGCTAATCCATGCTTAATCCTGGCCATTCAATATTGCCAGTGGACCAAGAACTAAGCACCCTTGGATCTTTAAATTTCCTCTCGAATAATTTTTTTTCTGGGTAATGTCTTAGCACGGATTCGCAGGGAAAGAGGGTGTGTTACATGAACGAGCTTCATTTAGGGTTTTTCTTTTTTGCAATGAATGAAGAGCCGAAGAGGAACTATTTTCATCAGCTGTGTGTGTATAAGAATATAGGAGGTTCAGGATGAAGGGTGCAAAAAGATGGCAACATCCGACGACGTTTCCCTTCAATTTTTCAAGCCAATCAAGAGCTGCCGGCACCTTTCAAGACATAAATGCATTGGTTTATTGCTTCTTTTTGCAGCTAAAAGTTCGATTTGATTTGTAAAGTTGTCCGCTTTAACCTGTCGGCCGACGTGAAATCCCGTGACCCTGACCTATAATTGTTTTTTAACCATAGTTCCATATTTTTTCGACTATTTTTTTCTTCCAAGACAAATTCGACCTGGTTTCCCAAGTAGTTGTGGGGGAAGGGAAAGGGTTTCTGTTCATCATTTTAATTAGCTTACGAAAAAGATTATAATTACACTAATTATCTTTGACTATTTACAAATTTGAAATCAAGATATATCTTTTTATTCTCAAGATTATTTATTTTTTAAAAAAAGATGGATCTTTTCAAAATGATTAATTTGTTTTATTGTGGGAATGTTTGAATCTCTCTATATTATATTTACAAGGATATGATTTATTATTATTATTCAAGAGATGGGAAAGAGAGCTCAAATCAAGAGTTTTCGAGAGTATTAAACACTCCTTGGTGACCCAACTTCACAAGGAATTGAAGTTTTTTTATTTTTCATTTCTCTTAAGAACTTGATTTTTAATGGATTAAATAAATCTAACAATAATTTCTTGAAAAAGAAGATTAAATAATAACAATGATTTGTTTTAAAAAAAAAACATGTGTGTTTGATATTATAGTGCTTAATGTTTTTTACTTGAAAATATTTTAAAATATATTTTTTGATATCAATGAATTAAAATTATTAAAAAACGCTAAAAAAATAAAAATTTAATTTTTAAAGTAAAATATACTTTTAAAACAAAAATAAAAGCTACAACCACTCATAATTATGCATTAAAACCGGTTCAAAATACTCTTATTACTAATAAAAATAAGAAAAAGGTAGTAGATAGTTGTGTTTATAAGAATGGGATGGAAAGTAGGGACACGTGTCTTGAAAATAATAGAAAAGGAGGGGTCAGCTTCTAAAACCTTTTTCCAAGTGTGATGGAAGCAAATCCCAAGGCTTTCTTTCTTTCTCTAGTTGGAAAGCTTAAAAAAACAGAAAAGGCCTCACTCTCTGCGCCCGCCCCTACTTCTTGTAAAACTTTTCTGTACTTTGCGTCTCTCGGACTCACTGTACGATAATTATTATGAAGAAAGTTTCAATCTTTTTCGCTTAGCTTATGTATGATTCATTAAGGTCGGCAAGCAACATTTTCCCTCTTATTCCCCAACTTAGCATCAAATCATTTACTGTTTCTTATTTCCTGTTTCATCCCATGAATCAGATTGATTTTAGTAGCACCTATTTTTATTGGTTTTGAATCCTTTCTTGCTTATGTGAATAACCGACAACCAACCATAACGATTATGGTACTCCATCTTGTTTAAGTTTACAGGAAGGAGGAAAGAAAGAAAGACGGAGAGGAGGGCGTTTATTAATGGGAACCGTTTTGATGCCCGGTGCCACATTGGGGATACTCCAACGGAATAACATTAATTTCGTTTCAAGTTTGTGTCTTGTTCACCACCATTCTCACAACTTTTCTCATGCGCGATCAAGGAAAAGGTTTTATTTATTTATTTATTATTATTTATTATTCTTGGTTGATGTTCTTTTTGTCTTCCAATTGTTTAAGTTCGAGGTTGTCCATCTCTAGTCTTGATGGTTTTTAATTTGGGTTTCTTGCAGGAGACAGTTGAATAATGGCAACTGGAAATGGAAGTCGAGAACCATTGTTTTTTCAAGTGTGGTAAGCATGCATGCATGCATCGATTTCTTTATATGTTGTTGCTGTTTTGATGCGTACACAAGATAGTATTTCTTTTGTGTGAAGAGTGGTTTGTTGATAGATGATGGGTCTGTTTATTTTTCTGATAGAATTTAAGTGGGACATTGAAATTGTTATAAAATGCGTTTGGAGTTAAGGGGCTCATTTGCTGAAGAAAATTGACAAAATTGGCATGTGCAAGTATTCATTTTTTTTTAGAATGAAGTCTTTGCTATTATATAATTGAATGATTTGATGTGAAAGTGGAGAGGGTATCTTCTGAGTGATAGAAAAGACTCATAGTGGTTGGTTGCTATATGTCTTTGGCAGGATGATATCAATGACAGCTCTGCTGATATGTTTGATAATGGTGACGGTTTTATGTCACGAGGAGCTGAGGACTTGGTGGTAGAAGAAAATGAATTGGTTGCAACCAAGAAAGCTCTTTCTGAGGCTCGGGCCAGACAAGAAGCCATTGAAAAAGAAAGGGATCAGTTACTTGAGGAGTTGGCTCAGTCTCAGGCTAAACAACAGGAGCATGTAGCTACCATATTGCGTGACAAGGAAGTTGCTATTGCAGAACTTGAGGCTGCCAAATCACTGTTCCACAATAAGCTGCAGGAGTCGGTGGAAGAGAAGTTCACCTTAGAATCTAAACTGGTTTTAGCAAAGCAAGATGCTATTGAACTTGCTGTTCAAGTTGAAAAGTTGGCAGAGATGGCTTTCCAGCAGGCAACGTCTCATATACTTGAAGATGCCCAGCGGAGAGTGTCAGCTGCTGAAACTTCTGCTGCTGAAGCTGCCTTTCATATTGAAGAACAAGTTAGAAATGCAACTGAAGGTACCATAATGTCAATTGTTGAACAGTCAAAAGATGCTATTGAGAAGGCCCTGGATGTGGCAGAAAAAGCTGGTGACTATGCTACAAGAGCTGTGGCAGTCGTTAATGATGGTATTAATCCAGTTGATGAGATTGCATTTATTCAATCAGAAAATATTAAGTTACAAGGAATTGTAAATGATATGGAATCTCAACTATTGATCACAAGAAATGAGATCGATAAGTTGAAGGTGGAGTTAGAACAGGTCCATGAACAAGCAAAAGCATCTGATCTCCGTGCTGAAGATGCTAAGAAAGCTCTGCTTGAATTTCAGGAGTCAAACAGGGAAATGACTATCCAGCAGGAAGAGAAAATCAACTCTTTGCTGGAGAAAATGAAGAAAGATGCTTCTGAAAAAAAGAAGGCTGCATCCAAGGCATTCAAGGCTGAGTTGGAAAGCATCAAGGCTGCTATCAAAGCTGCCAAAGAAACAGCACATTTGAGAAATGAGGCATACGTGAGAAGATGTGAAGCATTGCAGAGATCATTAAGGGCTTCTGAAGCTGCTTCAAAGATGTGGAGACACAGAGCAGAAATTGCAGAGTCACTATTATTAAAGGAGGAAGAGGAAGAAGATGTCATCTATACAGTCAATGGTGGGCGTATAGACCTTTTGACAGATAATGATTCCCAGAAATGGAAACTGCTGAGTGATGGTCCTCGTAGACAGACACCTCAGTGGATGGCAAGGAGGATCGGAAGCATCCGTCCCAAGTTTCCACCAATAAAGATCAATGTATCTGAAGCATTGACATCAAATTTTAGACCACTGGACTTGCCCAAACCTGATGAAGTATGGTCTATTGCTCAAGAAAAACTTAAGGAAAGGGATACGCTTATTGAACATGTAATTGAGAAAGAAACAATAGAGAAGAAGCGAAAGGCTCTGGAACGTGCTCTTCATCGGAAGACCATACAATGGCAGAAGACCCCTGAGGAGACAAAATTAGGTAAGTTCATTTTTTCAAATCAGTGCCTGGTTTGATTTTATTTAAATAGCATAATTCAACAACAAGGTCTGCCTCTGACTTATTGAAAGCAATGCCTTAATGCAGAGCCAGGAACTGGAACAGGACATGAGATTGTGGTTAGTACTGCCTACAGATTAGATTTGAAAACATATGAATGCATTAATTCTCTCATCCTCCCCTCAGCTCATAGTATTTTATATATGTGGTGTTTTTCTCAAGGGAAATGGACTTCAAGCCTGAACCATTTTAATTAAGCCAGGCTCGCCATGAGACCACTCACATGAATGGGGTGGGACCGACCAAATTGAGATTTTGGGGGATCATCACTTGGTGAATGTGGACTATTGGTGAGCCAGGCTCACCTAATAATTTCCTGGTCAGGCATTAGGTGGAGGTGCCTTGTCCACCTCTGTCTACATGTCCACTTCTTCAAGGATTAGAGCTCTACAACCTTCTTGACTTTTTACTAGTAGTTCAAGCCTCACTTTTCCAAATACATGAGTTGGTTGCATCTTAAAAAAACACTTATGAAATTAAAGTGTCCAGCGCCCACTAATGGCTGAATCTTATGTTTCTTAAATCATTTGGGGCAGTTGTCATCCCCACTTAAAATCTAGTTGCTGATTTTGTTATAAGCCTTGTTTTTTCATTTTCAACCACTTTGGCTTCTTGATTGTCAGGATTTCTTCCATCGTTGTATTCTGCGTCTATTGCTTTACCTTTTAAATACAATCAATTATACTACATAATGCTCACCACAGAGCATTCACTTTAACTTGATATGAAATAATTGATAATTTGTGAAAAATAGATTAATTTATTGACAAGTGGATGAAAAGAAGTGCACTCTGGAATGTAGAAGTAAAAGAGATGAGGGGAAAATGCTCAATCGATCATTTGTTTTCTTTGTTTCTAGGAAGAGGCTGGTAATATTTCCCTTTTCAACATATTTTAGTGTTCAATGGATATTCCTACTTGAGCCAAAAAAATGGTGGCAAGCTAACGTGGTCTGCTCCAAGAAGTGTCATTTTCCAGGAAAATGATCTTGCTTGTCTTGGAGAGGGTCACTCACTGAAGAGATCAAGTTAGAGACTTTGAGGGCGTGTTTGTCTTGGTTTTTCAATAAACCTAGTACTAGGCTTTTGTTTGGAGTTCATTTGAGATTTTTGAATTCAAGGATTGTTTAGTTTATTTTCCTGCTGCTTCCTATATGCCTGTTGCGTTCAGGTATTGTAAACACATCTGTCTTGATGATTCTTGATTCACCACTTTTGAAGTTTCAAGGTTTCAATTGGGAAAGTTGGAGAAGGCAGTGGTACCTGGAATTAGCTCCTAAAGCTGCTGATTTATCTCGATGTGGAGTAACAGCAGTTTGGCTCCCTCCACCAACAGAATCTGTAGCTCCTCAAGGTTTGGCTCTTTGTTTTTCTTTCCTTTGTCTATGTCACTGTCTTCTTATCAATGTACACACTTTTCGTGAGAAAATGAGTTAGGCATGGACATGTCTTTTCATATTAAATTACCATATGCCATTTTCATCCATTATATGTCATAAATAATGCTGTGTGCATTTGCGTAATGGGCATTTTTGTGCCCAGGAATAAGTATATAGTCTCAGAGCCCCAAGCAATACCAGCTCGTGTTAAGATTTTTCTTCGTTATGCGCTGTTTTATGGAATTGTTCACTAATATGCAGGTTATATGCCTTCTGATCTTTACAACTTGAACTCAGCATATGGTTCTGTGGAAGAACTGAAACACTGCATAGAGGAAATGCATTCTCAGGATCTTCTGGTATGTTTTGGTTGTCATACAGTATAATAACTAGACCTTTCAGAGGAAAATTAAACCCTCACCTTACATCTCAATTTTTGTTGTATTTTTTATGGTAATGATTTGTGAATTAAATGGAATGCCTTTTATATTAAATTTGCCTGAATCAGAAACTTAATTTATTCTTTGAAAAAAAGTTGTCAGTAAGCAAAGGAACAAGTGCATGGAAATTCATTTGGTGGGACCAGCTGCATGAAGTGTATATGTGTAAGAATTTATGATGAGACCTCTGTTTCCTTTGACTTTGGAAAACATAATTCCTTTTGTCAAGGGGGAAAACCACTTGAAAGGTTTCTATAAAAGTAAAAAAAAAAGTCAGTTTTTCTTTGGTTAACTACAAATATTAAACTTATTGCTTCTGTGTCCTCACAATGTTTTAAATTTCTTGCGTGTCTTCTGAAATTAGAATGCATTTGTAAGTATCATTACTTGCTGCTAGATATGTTCCTAAAAATGCTTATTACTTATTGTAGACATCTTTATGTTGTTTTTTTCTGCATACTGAGGATATGCAATATTAATTTCCTTGCTATGGTTTTTCGGGCTGTTATTCATACTTTGCATACGGTATTGATTGGATTGATATATAGGCCTTGGGAGATGTTGTACTAAATCATCGATGTGCGCAGAAAAAGGTAAACCTCTTTGCTATACTATTTTTTTTAATGTCCTTTATTGTTATTTTTTAATCATCGATGTCCTTCTATCTGTGCCAACTGCTTATTTTGTTAAATACATGGAGTCCAGGGTTGATAAACTTCTTTGAAGGTTCACTTCCTAATGAATACATTGTGCCACCTCTTGATAAAGTAATCTTCTCTGCTATTTCAGAGTCCAAATGGTGTTTGGAACATTTTTGGTGGAAAGCTTGCATGGGGTCCTGAAGCAATTGTGTGCGATGACCCAAATTTCCAGGGCCGAGGAAATCCTTCAAGTGGTATGTAGACATCAACATTCTTCTTTAATCAAATGAAAAGTACATGGTAGAATGATAACCAGCTGACCAATTTAACACCTTAAAATCTAAATTCTATGTCTTGTAAAGATCATTAAATTCTACCTTTTTCCGAGCTATACATGTGCTGCAGCCCTTATCTTGATCAGCTTTGGAGCACTATAGTCCCAATGCTGTCAATAAAAGCTAATCTTGAATTTAGGTAAATGATAAATATAATGGAGACCAGAAACTCAAAAAGGACACAAAGGAAATAGCCATAAAATTGCATATAGTAATGCACCTTTATCATTGTGTGTGTTCATGAAAATTTCATTTTAAAAATTGTGGTTGCATTGCACTGAACTTTTACTGGCACCTCTGTGTGCATCTTGTTATCATCATCTGTTATTCCATGTAATTTTTGCTCATGATTACAAAGGTTAAATTTATGGGTGGCTTGGACCTAATGGTTTTTTTCTTCAATATTTCTTTTTATGGATCAATGTACTAGTCGTAGTCCTACCACCAGATGACATGAAAATTGTACTATTTGTTGAACTCGGTATAGGTGAAGTCTTCCATGCTGCTCCAAACATTGACCATTCCCAGGACTTTGTGAGAAGAGATATAAAGGATTGGCTAAATTGGCTTCGAAATGATATTGGCTTTGATGGTTGGCGCCTTGACTTTGTAAGGTGTGTGCCTTTTTGATACCTATTAACCCATCTGTAGTTTCAAAAAATTTCTCTAGTAAATTATTGGGACACTTAAATTCGTTTATTGAGTTTACAGGGGCTTCTCTGGCACATATGTTAAAGAATATATTAAAGCTTCGAATCCTGCATTTGCTATTGGAGAATACTGGGATAGTTTAACTTATGAACATGGTAGCTTGTGTTACAATCAAGGTAAATTCTGATAACTATAGATCTCATCTGTACTTTAGGGGAAACATATGGATGAGTTCATGTACTTCCAGAAAGAAAAAGAACTAAGAAATTCCTTTTTAGTTATCTCAGTAGACTTCTAAGATAACTTCTATACCTAAAAGTTCTTCTGCTGGTGATTTCCTTTGTTGATAAAGAAATTTACTGTACTATGAAACTGACTTCATCAATCTTTACACCATCAATAGCTCTATTGGAACATAATAGGTTCAATAATATTAACACATCTGGCTTCCGAACCATTATCTATCAATTCTGCTTTTGTTCTCATAAAATATTCTGTAAATTAATTTCCATTCGTATTAAATTTGAGAATCAAAACTTTTTTGTAGTCCTTAACTAGAGTTAAAAACCATAGTTTTGTGCTAACTAATTTTTTTTTAGAAAAGGCATGGAAAGGTACAGGAGTTTGATTTAAAGTGTGATCCAATTCATGGTTGGATTGAGTTTTAATGGATCAAAACTAATAATAATATTAAAAACTGTGTTAGAAGTCTCATGAAATATTCGACTATGTTCAGTAATAAACTAGTTAGGAGGGTAATGGATACTTTTCCTCCATTCAGCTATTCTGTGGGTCAATAGTTTTGAGTTATATTATATTATATTTTCCATATCAGCCTGTATCACTTTCCCCTACTTGCTTCTTTTTCTAGCAATAATACACAATTATTATTCTGCGTTCATTCATCCATAGATCTACATTAGCAATACATAAATTGTCTTAATCAACTCTTCTGCAATTATCCTCTATGCCACTTCTTATTTTTTATGATTGCATTATTTATGCTCTTAACCTCTTAATGCCACACTAACACCATTGCATGTATGTAGTTTCATCTTATCTTAGAAGTTTATCGTGTAATAATCCCAGCCTGTCTGTGTCCCTAGATTCTCATCGGCAGAGGATAGTCAATTGGATCAATGCCTCGGGAGGTACTTCTTCAGCTTTTGATGTCACCACAAAGGTACTTTCTTAACTATGTTTGGACTATCTAGTGTTATATATTCTATAAAGTATGATACTTCAAAATCATCAGCTTTTCCCATATACATTGAGATACAATAGTGAAATGATTTTAAATAGAATGTGAAAGCAGAATGAATGTGACCAGAAGGCCTATTAGATAATCTGGCTACAATGGACAAGTTCAGTTGCAGCTTAGATTATGGGTAAATCAAGATGCCCTTTAAGCATTGCATACAGTGTAGTAATCTTATGATGCAACCATGCTAGATAAGATTGCGCTCCTTATTTATTTATTTATTATGTTACGTAGGGAATACTGCACTCTGCTCTGCACAACCAATATTGGAGACTAATAGATCCCCAAGGAAAACCAACTGGAGTGATGGGATGGTGGCCCTCACGTGCTGTCACTTTTTTGGAGAACCATGACACAGGATCAACTCAGGTGAAATCTCTTTCTGATTCAAAATTTTCCAATTGGCACATTATTCGTATAGGATAATTTAACATCCATAAAGCCATCACTGCTTTGAGCCTTGCAAATATAATTTCCTTTACATCCCAGAAAAGAAAAGGGAGAATCTTGGCTTAATGGTATTGTGTTGTTGTATATTTGCTTCATTTCTATTTTACATTGGTGCTGGTGGATAATAAAATAAGTTGGCATACAAATATTTGATAACTAATGAAATTATGTTCAAGGGACGTGGTTGTCTTGGTTTAGGGTTTTGAAGCTATTCCTAGAATCATTGATATTTGTGTGCAATGACAACTATCTAAATTGAATGCTCGTGAAAGTGAACAAAGAATTAATTGGGTGCTAGTCCAAGTGGAAGGAGTCTTTAAGAATCTTGGGAGGTCTAAATTTGAATCCTCTCCCCCCTCCCATGGATAAAAAAAGAAGCAAAGATCTAAAAATAAAAATAAAGACAGAAATAGATGGGCTCTGTCAGTCAAGGAAGAGGGCCATCTGCATTTTAATGTAAATGATTGATGATACAATCATTTTCATTGCATTTAATTAAGTTCCATCCCTTTGGTTGATAGAGAATTTTTGTTATTCCAAGTTGGAATATGGTGCAATCTGGTTTATGTTTAATCCAAGTGATTTGGATTCATTAACCTATGTTCTTTTCAAATGAATGAAATGATGTGGGGGTAGTAATCAAACGTGCGGCAGCCTGTAGGTCTCATGTCTTTCAAATAACTCTTTTCGCTAATGTGTGATTGAAAATTCTCATCTTATTTGAAGTTTGATAATTTATTAATTTTTTGTGCTTTATTTTAATGCTTTCTGGTTTGATGTTCAAACTGTGGTACTATTAGAATTTGCTGCATCTTCAACTTCAACTTGGTATTATTAGAATTTGCTGCATCTTCAACTTGGTCTAACTCAAGTCCATTTTGAACTACTAAATGAACTCCGTGCTTCTCTTTTTTGCCAGGGTCATTGGCCATTTCCTCGAGATAAACTGACACAAGGATATGCATACATTTTAACCCATCCAGGAACGGTGAGTTCTATGTCAATTGCGAAGTTGTTATGAAACACGTGTCCATGATATTTTGGCTGTTCTCTTTTTAATGTTAGAATAAAATTTATCTGCTTAATATTTGCGCTAAGTTTTTTTTATGTTTTCTATATCACAAGTGAAGCAACAAGAAGTTTGATTATACTGCTGTTTCAACTATGGGTCATATCTTTATTTTACTTGCTGGTCTCTGCTCCCACCTCCAAACCAACCTCCTCGAAGCCAATAAAGGAGAAAAATGATTAGCAGCATGTCTTTTCAGTTTTCTAACGTGGACTTTCCCCTTCATTTTTTTCAGCCCACAATATTTTATGATCACTTCTATGATTTTGGCATCCGTGATGTCATCACTGAACTTATTGAGGCTCGAAGACGGGCTGGGGTCCATTGTCGGAGCTCTGTCAAGATATACCATGCTAACAATGAAGGTTATGTAGCGCAAATAGGCGACACACTAGTGATGAAGCTTGGACATTTTGATTGGAATCCCTCGAAGGAAAATAATCTTGATGGAAGCTGGCAAAAATTTGTGGACAAAGGATCAGATTATCAACTGTGGTTGAGACAATAGTTTGATCCAACGAGGAAAGTAGGAATATCCATGTTATACCTTTTAAACAGTGCTGAAAACCTCAATGAATAATTGTCGGCTTTTGCAAGAGGGATAGTTGTGTATGGCTCTAACCGACCGATTGTCAATTTAACTTAAATCTCATTTATACTTGCAATCAAAAGAATAAGAGGTTCTCCTGAATGCAGAAAAACATATTTCTTGATATTTCCTATGAGGTGTTATGGATTCAAGGTGCTGCTGATTTGAACAGGGTGTGTCTGCATTGTTCTTGCTTGGCTCAGAGATCTCCATCCTTTCATTGTTCTGTATTATTCAACCATGGTTTCACGTGTGGATTGAGATTGATTATTTTCCTTTGAATGTGTATGTTCTATCGTCGTAGATATCTGCACCTTTGTATCGAATTGGCAATGTCCAAGGTCATGATTCAGGAGACATGAAACATTTTGCCAGCAAAGTCTTCAATGAAAGACTCTTGAGTCGAGCTTTCTATTTTGAATAATTTGCATTAATCAAGCTAGATGATATGGCGTGTCTCTCTCTCGCCCACTGATACATTACCCTGCCCAATTTTTTTTTTTTAAATCAATTTTACAAAAATAAACTCAAAAAGCAAAACCCTTCTTTATCCATGGATCATGACATTAACAAAAACACTAAAGGAGAACGGTGATTCATTATAGAATCACTATTCATTTACATTCATTGGCATTGTTCACTCGCATTTTGATCCGGTGTGTCACGCGAGTTCGTCCATCTTTTTTTGTTTGTTTTATTCGGTGATGAACAGTGTTTTAACGATTTTAACCCCTGAAAACGATAAAAATACCGCCATAATCAAGGGCTAAGTTGTAATTGCACAGAACAGGCCGGATCAGTCCGGTCCGACCCGCTGGTCTTCCATTTATTTTATTATTTTCTGAATATGGGTAAATACGGTTTGGGCCCCTAATAAGACAAAAACTGTTACTTCGGTTAAGGGGCGTAACCGTAATTGACCTTTTTAAAATATTTTCCCCGATGTCTGTCAGCGCGTGAGCGTCACGCGCTTCGCCATTTTCAGACCCACGCCCTGTTTAGGTAGCGCGTGCGATGTCATCCTGTTGCCGGAGACGAGCTACAAGGGTCTAGAACGATGCGCCTCCTCCTGTTCTTCCTCCCGTGGCGGCACGTTGCCCCATACGATGTACGAATACACGGCGGTGGCCGGTTAAAGACGCCGGCCACGTTTCCCTCTCTCTTGCACATACAAGTGTAGGAGAGTCCCCCGAGTTGAATACATTTTCACTTCAGTCCCTTCAGTTAGAATTTTTTCTGATAGATAAGTTTTAATTTTGTTCGATTGGGTCCTCCGATTGGAATTCAATCAATGTCAATTTGTCATTTCGGTCCTCTTTCTTTTAATTTCCGGATTGTATTGAAAAACATAAATTAATTCGGTACAATAGTTTTAATTTATGCATTTTTGTCCTTTGATTATAATTAATAATATATTTGATTTTCATTTCAGTCATTATACTTTTAATTTTAAATTTTCAACCTTTTATATTTAATATTCATTTCAGCCCTACTACTTTTTATATTTTATTTTAATCCATTTATTTCTTTTTATTTCTAGAATAATCCTTACTTTTATCCATGTACATATAAGTATGCTTAGCTTTAATTTTGATTTTTTTTTTATTTTCTTATTTGTTAGGGTAATATTTTTTTAGAAAAAATTATTTCTAAAATTTTATTTCATATCTGTTATCATTTGGAAATTGATATTTGTATTTTTTTTTTCTCTATTTGTTCTTTCTTTTATTTTTTTTTTCATTTTTTATATTTTTTTTTACATCATGTGATTTTTTTACCTCATAACTTTTATTTAAGTTTTTTTGTTTGATCTTTTATTAAAGTTTTTATAACTTTTCTAGTCTTTTATTTTTTTCATTATTCACATAATAATAATAATAATAAATAATCATAATTTATTATTATTATTATTATTATTTATTATTTTTTTCTTACTTACTCTTTTGTTAATGTTTTTTGGGTTTTTGTTTCTCTCGAGATAATTTGATAATTTTTATTCTTTTAACAATTATAACAATGACTATTTTTATTTTTATTTTTTTGTTTATTATTTTGTTAAAGTTTTTAAGATTTTTTTAGTCTTTTTTTTTCTTTCATTATTAACGCACAAATAATAATAATAATAATAATAATAATAATAATAATAATAATAATAATAATTTAAATGTTTCTCTATCTTACTCCTTTGTTAATGTTTTTTAGATGCTTTTTTCTCTTGATAATTTGATAATAATATTTTTTTATATATATTTTGTTAAAAATTTTACAATTTTTTCGAATTTTCATTCATTTATTTATTCTTTCGTAATAATAATAATAATAATAATAATAATAATAATAATTTAATTGTTTTTCTTACTTACTATTTTATTTATGTTTTTCTTCTTGGTATAATTTGATATTTGATATTATTTTAATAGTATGTTAAATAATATATTTTAATTTTGATCCAGCAAATCTTATAAAAATTATTTTTTCAGCCCGCAATATAGGATGGATAATTTTTTTTAATTTTCATATTAAATGATTTTTTCCACCTAATATTTTTTATTTTTGTTTTATCATATATTATATTTTTTAGTTATTCTTTTATTAAAATTTCTATGTTTTTTTAGTCTTTGATTTATTATTCTATTATTATTAGTGCAATAATAAAATTAATAATCATAATAATAATAATTTTAGTTTTTGTTCTTATTTACTTTTCTGTTAATTTTTTTTTCTCTAGGTAATTTAATAATTTTTACTATTTTAGCCATTATAGTAATAATAATTTTAAATATTAAAACCTCGATGTTACTGTTATTATAATAGGGTATGCTTTGATTATATCAAACTTTGCATGTATAAATATGTTATTTTAATCTTAACAGTTACAAAAATTATATATTCGACCCACAACGTAGTGCAAACCGACAACATCATAAATGTTGATGTAAATATTTAAAAAAAACTATGTTTTCTCATATTTTACTTAAAAAAACTTTCAAGGCAATTATCTATTTTCATCTCTTTGATATTAAAACTTAAATATTGTTGGTGCAATAATGTGTATTAATGTGTTGTATCATATCAAACTTTACATATTTAAATATTATATTTTATTTTTAAATTTTTTCAATTTTATCCTTAGATTAAAATTGATGATATATTTAATTTTCATTTCAGCCCTTATGCTTTGAATTTTTAATCCCTTGACATTTGATTTTCATGCCGGCCCTTTTCTTTTTAGTTTTTTTTTAATTTTTTTTATGAAATAATTCTCGCTTTTGTCTATGTATATATAACTGTGATTTATTTCTTATTTTTAATTTTTATTATTTTCTTATTTGTTAAGGTGATATTTTTTCTTTGAAATTAATTCTTAAATTTTATGTTTATTATTTGAAAATTAATATTTATTTTTTTCCTCCCTAAGTTTTTTTGTTTCAGTCCTTTATTGTTTTTTTTTTCTATCTTCAAGGCCAGTTAAAAAAAATTTTGCCTAACATTTTTTTTTTAATCTTTTGTTAAAACTTTAAAGATTTTTTTAACATTTTATTTATTTTTAGTTTTTTCATCATTAACACAATAGTAGTAACAATAGTAGTAATAGTAGTAGTGGTGGTAATTTTACTTATTTTTCTTGCTAGCGTTTTTTTTTTTTATGTTTTTGATTTTTTTTTTCTAAAGATAATTGGATAAATGATATTGTTTTGACTGTTATAACAATAATAATTTTAGATGCAAGAACTTCAATGTATTGTTTTTATAATAGGTTATGATAATCTGTTTTATTATATTAAATCTTGCATATAAAAATATTATATTTTAATTTAGAACCAGCAAATCCTATTAATTTTTGTAATCCCAACAATTATAAAAATTATTTTCTTAGCTCGCAACGTAATGTAGTAAAAAAATTTTAATTTTCAAATCAAATAATTTTTTTTACATTTAATCATTTTTTTATAGTGAATAATTTTTTAAATTTTCAAGTCAATTTCTTTAATTTTGAATTTTGATTTTATTTTTAATTATCTTTTTTTTTTATTAGTTATTTTTTCCAGTCAAATGAATTTTTTTTTGTTTTGTTAAAGTTATTTAGATTTTTTTAATCTTTCATTTTTTTTCTTTTCATTATTAACACACGTATAATAATAATAATAATAATAAGAAGAAGAAGAAGAAGAAGAAGAAGAAGAAGAAGAAAAAGAGGAAGACAAAAAGAAGAGGAATTATTTTAATTAGTTTTCTTTCTTACTTTTTTTAATTGTTTTTTCAGCTTTTGTCCTCGAGATAATTTGATAATTTTTATTATTTTAAAAATAATAAAAATTATAGTTTTAGATATTAAGATTTTGATATTACTATTTTTTATAATAGGGTATAATAATATGTTTTATTTTATTTAATTTTGTATATATAAATATTATATTTTAATTTTAAATTGGCAAATCCTATTGATTTCTTTAATCCAAACAATTATAATAATTATTTACTCAGCCCACAGCATAGTGCAGTATATTTTTAAAATTTTCATGTCAAATAATTTTTTGAAATAAATGCTTTCCCCTTACATTTTTTTTTTATGACTAGCTTCGTTTGTTTTTTTTATGAACAAAAACCTTTTTTTTCATATTTTTAAAATTTTTTATTAACCAGGATGTCCAAGTCATTTTTTTTTTTTTGCCATATTTCCTTTTTTATATTTTTTTTAACTAGGGTATCCGTAGCAGCAAATTTGTAATAAATCATGACATTTTCTTTGCAAATTTTCTAACAAATTTTATCAAAAATATTTTAACGATAGCAACATCCAATCAGTTTTTGCTTGAAAAAAAACATATTAATAGATTTTAGCAATTATAATTTTATTATTTAAATATTAAATTTATTAAATACAACAAGTATAAAATCAATCAATTTTCTACATAGATAAAAAAAACCCAGCGCAACGCGTGGGCAATACCGCTCGTCGACTCTAAAACTGAAATCTTCTATGAATTATAGAACAAGAAAATATGGAAAATAAAAACAATTATATTAAAAAAATAAGTATGGTGGTTGGATTTTATCTTAGTTTAACTTTAATAACGCTAGATAAAATAAGTTAAAATTCTTAAAATCGGTACAAGGAAACTTCTATCTTCTATTTTTTTAGATAGAGTAACATGACAAGTTTACCTTTTAAACAAAAATAAATAAACTGTGTTCACGGACTCTTTTTTGTCTCTCCACAATTGTTTTGTTACTAGTTTCATTGAGGCAATTTTATTTTTTTAATAATAAATAATTATTATTTAAATGAAAAACAATTATCGGTGCGTGTAACGCACTTTGAGCGATGCCTCACGATGATATAAAATATCTTTTCATCGTGTCATTGAAAGTATTTTTGTGTCTTCTTTTTATTGGTATGATGCATGATGATGAAGTGATTTATTATTGGTGAGGTTTTTTTCTCTCTCTCCATCTTAAAAATTATAAGGACAATTAAAATGGGAGAGCCATCAAAGAAGACAGCAAAATTTTTGAGATTTTAGCTATTTCTTTTTTTTTTGCATCTCCAACAGAAGAGCCATCCGAGTAGCCAAAATAGTTTTTTTTTCCCCTCCAAAACCATTCCTATATGTTTTGGGAGAAAAGCTAAAAATTAAAAAATATTAAAAAGTACACATAAAAAAAACTTATATCTCTAGAGTGCCTAGGGTTGGGGGGTTGATCTGGAGGTGCTTGGGGCTGGGGGAGAAGAGGTTAGTCTGTGTGGGGAAGGGGGGTCTGTATTTGTGTGTGTGTGGGTGGGGTGGGGTGGCAGCGAGTCTCTGTGTGTTTGTGTGTCTGTGGGGAGGGAACGAGGGGATGGGTCTCTGTGTGGGTGGGAGGGTGTGTGTGTGTGTGTATCAAAAATATTTGTTTTTATTTTTATTCAAAAATATCTTATCAATAATAAAATTGTATTGAATAGGAATTGAATGCCCCCTCTTCTTGAGCGTCTTGTTCAATAAATAGGCATCAAACTGATTTACATGAGTAGCCATTAATTCGGGCTAAGTATAAAAGAAGGATAAGTAACGAAGAATAAGTATCTTATTACAATTCTACTAACAGTGTATATCTCTAATTAATTTCCTAATTAATACACAATCACATCCCGTGACATCCCCCCTCAAATTGATGCTGGTCGATCAAGAAGCATCAATTTGTCAACTAAGAATTAATGCCGATGCCGAGAGAGAGCTTTAGTGAAAATGTCTGTAGTTTGATGTTCGGTGGAAATGTGAGGTAGTGTAATTTCATGTCAGTGAAAAGATTCACGAATGGAATGACAATCAACGTCAATATGTTTTGTACGCTCATGAAACACTGGATTAGCCGCAATTTGAATCGCGCCAGTATTATCAACATGAAGAGGAGTGGAATAAAGCTGAGGAAAACCAAGTTCGCCTAATAACCCACGAGCCATGTAATTTCCGAGCAGGCTGAAGACATAGCCCGATATTCAGATTCTATGGAGGATTTCGAAACTCTATCTTGCTTCTTACTCTTCCAAGAAATGAGTGCATTACCAAAAAACATACACCATCCGGTAACAGAGCGACGAGTATCTGCACAACCGACCCAATCAGCGTCACTATATCCTTCTAACCGTAAGGAGGATTCCTTAGGAAAGAATAACCCTCGTGAAGAGGTACCCTTCAGATATCGAATGATGCGGCGAACAGCAGCAAGGTGAAGATGTCAAGGTGCCTGCATAAATTGACTAACCTGCTGCACAGCAAAAGAAATATCAGGAAGAGTAATCGTTAAATAATTCAAACTCCCAACTAGTTGTCGATACAAGGATGGATCTAATAGAAGCTCGCCTTCCTCCTGTCGAAGCTTAAAATTGACCTCTAATGGAGTAAGAATAGAATTACCCATTTGAAGACCAGCTAATGAGATGACTTCCTCTGTGTATTTATGCTGATGTAACAATATCCTAGTAGGAGTAATCTGAACCTCAATACCTAGAAAATACTGCAAAGAACCAAGATCTTTCATGTGAAAAGAGTCCTAGAGATGCGTTTGCAAGTGTTTAAGTAACTCCATATCTGATCCAGTAATCACAATATCATCAACATAGACTAGAAGCATCACAATTCCTGCATATGTCCTGCGAAGAAACAAAGAGGAATCAAAGTGGCTCTAAATAAAGTGAAAGGCAAGCAAAGTAGAGCGAAATTTATCAAACCATGCTCGCAGAGCCTATTTCAAACCATACAAGGATCGGCGTAGTCGACAGACCTCGGAGGAGGGTGTATTAAACATGCCCGAGGGTGGAGACATATAAATTTCTTCATTTAAATCTCCATGTAGAAAAGTATTTTTCACATTCATCTGTCTCAGAGACCACTCCTGTGATGTAGCAAGTGCCAATATAGTCCGTACGATAGTCATTTTAGCCACTGGTGCAAATGTCTCTTCATAATCAATACCATACTCCTGTTGATTCTTAAGATCTAAACTTGACTAAGTATACCCATTTACACCCAATAGGTTTGACTCCAGGTGGGCAAGTCATAAGATCCCAAGTGTGATGTCTTGAAGAGCCTGAATATTCTCTTACATGGCTTATTGCCAACAAGCCTGAGTAGCTGCCTGTGTATAAGAGTGCGGAACAGAAATAGTATCGAGAGAGGCAGTAAGCGACGTCAAAAAACCATACCTATTTGGTGGATATGGAACCCGAGTGGATCGTCGGAGTGCTGGTAGTGTAGAATTAGGTGACGAAGTGGTGTCTAAAAGAGGCACTGGAGGAGGACGTCTTTGATACACTATACCTGGTTTAAATTGCTTAATAGAAAGAAGGACATCATCAAATGGAGGAAGAAGGGCAATAGAGGCAATAGGGGAATCAGAAATAACATGAGATTGAAAGAAATATTGATTTTCAAAGAAAATTACATTATGGGAGATTCAAAATTTATTTGCATGAGCATTATATCATATAAATCCTTTCTGAGTAGGGTTATATCCCATGAAAGTACTTGTGACAAACTGGGCAGCGAGTTTGTGACGTTCAGTGGGGGCAAATGGACAAAGCAAACACACCCAAAAGTATGAAGTGATTTGTACTCAAGAGGTATACCAAATAAATAAAGATAGGGAGAATCATAATTTAGAATGACCGTAGGCAAGCGATTGATCAAATAAAGAGTTGTAGATAATGCTTCTACCCAGAATTTGACAGGTACAGATGACTCAATTAACAAATACGAACAACATCTAAGAGATGACGATTCTTACGCTCAACGACTCCATTTTGTTGAGGGGTGTAAGGGCAAGAGCGTTGAGAAATTATCCCTTTTTGTTGAAGATAATTTTGAAAGGCATGTGACATGTATTCCCCCCTGAGTCGGAGCGTAAGATTTTTATAGAAGTGCTGAATTGGGTCTCGACAAGTGCCATAATTTTTGGAAAACGGAGAACATGTTAGCTTTAGAGCGAAGAAAATAAATCCAAGTAAATCGACTGTAATCATCAATAAATGTCACGAAATAACAATATTACCCATATGAGATAATAGGACTTGTCCCCCAAACATTAGTATGCACAATTTCAAAAGAGGTGGAAGCACGACTACCATGCACCGGAAAAAGTAAGGTTTTACTTTTACCAAGATGATAAGTAACACAATCAAAAAATGAGGAAGAATTATTATTATTGTCCAAAAAACCATGTTTCAAAAGATGAGTCAAGACAACAGAATTAGGATGACCCAATTTCTTATGCCATACTTCATTATTATTGGCAGTAGCCATACAAGCAAAAGAAACAACTTTAGGAATAGAAAAATATAGAGGAAAAAGACATCCCACTTTAGGCCCCCTCGCGATCACCATTCCCGACACCTGATCCTGCACAACACAACCATCATGAGAAAAATGAACATCAAGGTTATCATCCACCAATTGTCCAACAGAAATTAGGCTGGTAGATAAGTTAGAAGAGACAAAAACATCCTTAATGGAAGGATCCAAGTTACCAATAGCAGTAATAGGAAGTGTACTGCCATCAGCAATCTGAATAAATTGCGTGCCGGCATAGTCATGAACATCATGGAGATCCGTCGTACTATTAGTCATATGATTAGACGTACCCAAATCAACAAGCCAAGGAGTGGAGGTAGGATTTATACCTTGTAGGCCCAAAGCCGTAAAAGCTGGGACAATCATCTGTTGAACCATGGCAGGTGTAAGAACAGATGAATCAGTGCTTACAGTGGGAGGCGCAGAAGATGAGGCCTGGACAGCAGCTTGAAAAGCTTGAGAGTTGCGATTCTGAGGTCGTACCCTACAATTTTTAATGAAGTGGCCCGGTTTCTTACAGTAGTTGCAAACTTTCTTTGGATAGTTACGAACAATGTGACCAAGTTTTTTGCAACTGAAACACTGTAACGTGTTCGTTCCTCTTCCTTGCGCTGCGTAGGCTACAGTAGCAGGTTCAGAAAAAACTTTCTGAGAGGCCATACTCATCTGAGTGGATAATCGTTGCTCCTCACGCAATAAATCCCCCAAGCAGATATCCAAGGAAGGAATCGGATCACGGTTCAATAAACCGGCTCAAACATATTCAAATTCAGGACGAAGCTTCATCAAAAATTGATAGCGTTGACTCTTAGCATGAACCGCTTGAAGAGCCGCGAGAGCCGCGGTAGGAACCTTAGCATGAACAATAGCAGAATACTCGCTCCATAGATTATTAAAACCATAATAAAATTATTCAATGGTGAGTGTGACGCCCCCAGCTCCCTTGCTAGTTACCTAACTGGCGTGACCAGGTTCGCCACACTGTTGGGACTAGGTCCCCTATTTCCTCCATCATAAACAACAAAATACATAGATAACTACACTGTTGAAAACGTACGGGATAATTTACAACATCCTTAGAACAATTCTATAATTTACAAAATACTCAAAATGCCTAGATATTTAATTTACAAATTAGGCTCGTACTTTTTTTTTTTTTTCCACAAAAGATATTCCTAATTTTTATCAGTGACACATGAGCCTCTTTTAGCGAGAACCGGTAGCATTCCCGATCAGCTTAACCTTACCCTTGCCTGAACAACACACAAATACAATAACAGAATGAGCCAAAGCTCAGTAAGTAGGGTGATGCACGTGATATGCAATGCTTTTGTGTTTCCCACATTTTCATCTATTTTAATCCGGGTACCCTAGGTATATGCAAGTCCGTGCGCACTATCACTCGGTGATCATGTTATCACCTCTTGCTCTATTACTTTCTCGTGATCTCAATATCACCTACTGCTCGCAACGGCATTATCCTCGTTGTAGCACACGGTTAGCGGAATTATCCTCGCTTAACGGTGTTAGTAAATAGAGCTCGCACTATGGATTCCTTGCTATTACCCATTCCACTCAATTCGGTTATCAAACCGTGTCAATTCAAGACTCAATGATTTCTCTCAAATTAATTCCCCCCAATGCACGTGATGCACGTGATGACATGTTTAATCACATTCAAACAACTCAGGTACCAATTTGTATTTCTCAAACCATTCTCACGGTCCAACTCACACTCGGGATTCATCCATCGTTCACATACCAATCATGGTACTCATAGCGGAACACAACCTCCGCTCATTAATATTGTTCATTAATTCCATTAATATTAAGATTTAAATATTTCCCTTATTAAAAGAATAAATTTATTTATTTATTTTGTCAAAGCTCATTTCTTTTAATCTTAGCCCATCTATTTTTCAAACCAAGCTTTTTACTTGTAGCCCAAGTCCATTTAGTTTATTCTAGGCCCATTAGCTTGATCCAAGTTTATTAACTTTATCTTAGTTTAAACTCATTTCTTTTAACCCAAGCCCAAATCCATTTGTTTTGATCTAAGTCCACCTTAGTTATAAGTTTAAGTCCATCTTGTTTTAACTTAAGTCCATTTAATAGAATCCACACATTTTTTTTTTTCTTCAAGCCCATATGTTTTAGGTTAAGTCCATGGGTTTATTTCATGCCCACATTCATCTAAATCTAAGCCCACTTAATTTTATAAATATATATCTAAAAATTACGAAATTTTAAGGAGAAATAGTAGACATATAGGTCAACAACTTTTCTTCTTTGTATTTTTCCTAACAATCACTCTAAGATCTCGAAATAACTCACACACAATTTCGGATGGAAAATATTTTTTTCCAGCAGGTATCCATTTGAGCAACCCACGTTATATCAGTCATAACTCCATGTATATTTTTCTAAAAATTACTAAATTTCACAGGAATGTAGTAGACATATATATACACAACTTTCATTCTTTGAAATTTTCCTAAAACTCACTCCAAGATCCAGAAATAATTCACACAAAATTTCGGACAGAAAATATTTTTCCAGCAGGTATCCATTTGAGCAACCCACGCCATATCAGTCATAACTACATGTATATTTTTCTAAAAATTATGAAATTTCACAGGGATGTAGTAGACATATATATACACAACTTTCATTCTTTGAAATTTTCCTAAAACTCACTCCAAGATCCCGAAATAATTCACACAAAATTTCGGACAGGAAATATTTTTCCAGCAGGTATCCATTTGAGCAACCCACGCCATATCAGTCATAACTACATGTATATTTTTCTAAAAATTATGAAATTTCACAGGGATGTAGTAGACATATATATCCACAACTTTCATGCTTTTCATTTTTCCTAAAACTCACTCCAAGATCCCGAAATAATTCACCCCAAATTCGGGTTTTTCTATCCCTAAAAGAAATTCAGAACTTTCACACCAAGCACACTTTTCATCATGCATGCTTAACCATCCATCATCAACATCAAGAGTCAAACTCATTACAAAACCATCATAATCACATTTGAAATTAATTAAACAACTCACAAAAAAATGGAAAGCATATACAAACAAAAATAAATGAAACCTACTTACATAGATTAAGTTTTCCCCAAAATCTTTTTAGCTTTTCCTTTCTTCTTCTTCCCTTTTTCCCTTCTCTTTCACTCTTTTTTTTTTCTTTCTTGTAGGGTTACGGGAGATAACAAAAAATGTCTCCTTCTCCCACATATTTGCCTTATTTAAATATCTTTTACATTTCATGCTTATGCCATGTGTCAATGAGTTATGGTGAAATGCAAGTTAAATTAGGCTTAAATTATGATGAATTTCAAGGCAATTCATTTAGGTATATATATTGTTTTATTATTATTATTATTATTGTTATTTTTGGCTATCATCATTTTACATACTATAATTTATACTTATTACATATACAAAGGATTTACTAATTAATTCATCTAAAATTATTTTTTTTTTCCTAAATTTTTTTTTTTTTTTTACGTACATTATTTAATCCCAACATTCACGTACATAAACACCAATTACGTACATACCATATATTCTAGTACATATTTTTACCTGGTTACAGATTGTCACGTACGTACCCTATATACTATATACATACGTACGAATATAATTATCCCGATCAGTACACTTATACGGTTATGAATTTTACGCTAGTTACAGTGAGGGTACCTTGACTGTAACTGCTAATCTCTGACTCCAACTAGAATTTCCGAGCGCTGGGATGTTGATGATAAATGCGGCCTAGATAGGCCCACATAGCATTAGCCGCAGTGAAACACCGAAGATTAGCAATAAGATGAGGCTCAATCGTCCCCAATAGCCATGAGATCACCTTAGCATCCTGAACCTCCCATTTGGCTAATTCCTCTCCATTAGTGGGAATTTTGGTAGAGCTATCAATATGTGGTGATAATTCTTTCCCTTTTAAGAACATTTTGAATTGGAACTCCCATGTAGAAAAATTCTTTCTAGTAAAATGAATAATATTATTCTCCAGAGACATGATGTAAACCCGTGAAAAAATAGCCCAAGTAGTCCAAATAGTAAGCTAATTAATTAAACAAACCCAACTAATAAGGCCCAGAAATTGCTTTTAACAAACAAACCCGCCCCAGCACAAATTAGGAAAAAAATAGCCCAGAAAAATGGAAGCCCAACCTGAAAGGAAAAGGAGAGAGCCCACGCCACGCTATCCCAACAGTTTTAAAGCCCAAGACACGTGTCAACAGAGCAGCCCGACACGTCAGCAAACAGAGACAAGTGGATGTTGATGTGTCAAGTAACAAGGCTGACGTGGCAACAAGAATAAAAGCAGCAGATCATCTTTTTCATTCGACAATCTCCCTTCGGCAACTGCAACTTACTCCGTCAACAAGACCGCCACACTCACTGCACCACAACAGAAACCTTTGATACACGCACTTCAACCCAGCCACAACAGAAACCTCCACAATCATTGATCTGTAACAACAGAAACCCTCGCCAGAAAAATCCTCACAACCTCCACAATCACCGATCTCAATCACAGAAACCCTCGCCAGAAAAAATCACACAGAAGGAGAAATTTTTTTGTTTATGCTCACGATGATTCACAGGTCAGTAGCTTTGATACCATGATAAAATTGTATTGAATAGGAACTGAATGCCCCCTCTTCTTGAGTGTCTTGTTCAATAAATAGGCATCAAACCGATTTACACGAGTAGCCAATAATTCGGGCTAAGTATAAAAGAAGGATAAGTAACGAAGAATAAGTATCCTATTACAATTCTACTAACAGTGTATATCTCTAATTAATTTCCTAATTAATGCACAATCACATCCCGTGACAATCAAGAGAGTAAAAAATTATATACAAAATTAATAATTATATTGTTAGAGGATTTTTTAAAAATAATTATTTAATTATATAACTTATTTTTATTAATTATATAATTACTTGCATAATTAAACTACATACAAAATAATTGCACTATATTTAAAATAATATAAAAAAATAGTTCTCCAAAATAGTTTTTACCATTGAAGTACACATCAATAAAAAAATTATATATATATTATTCAAAGAGTCATTTTAGATATTTGGCTCTCTGAAATAGCTTTTATCATTAGACTTGCTCTAAGGTGATCCTCTTTGTTGTTGATATTTCAACTTAGTCTTTATTCTTTTGATTTCTAATTTTTGTTCTTGGCCTTTCTATAAAAAAATTATTTGTTTTTTATTTCATCATTCAATGCCAATTTGTCATGTTATTTTTTTCAACTTTGTCCTTATTCTTTTGATTTTTATTTTTTTCTTAACTCTTTTGTAAAAAAATTATTTGTTCTCAATTACATCTTTCATTCCAAATTTTTGGTATATTATTTTCTTTCAATCTATTACTCATTCTTTTGATAATATTTCATCCTTTTATTAAAATTATGTTTCATTTTGAATTTCACCCTCCAATAGAAAATTTGTAGTTTCCCTCTAATCTATCTTTTATTTTGATTTTTATCTTCATTTTTTTAATTGTTCTTTTTTATCATTTTGTGTGATTATCTTCTTTTGTTCTCATAATTTCATCATTGCACGTTTAATTCGTTGGGGATTGAGCATTGTGTTTTTTTCATGTATAATTCTTTATGTTTAATGACTTGAGTAAAGAGTTTAAAAAATTAATATGGGTTATTATCATTATTTTAGTTTATTTTCTTTTTCAATTTCATTGTTCAACATTACCATTTTTAAAAAAAAAATTGCTATTGTGGTTTTGTTTGATTTATTTTATATCGGGTTATTCTAATCTCATAACTTAAAATATAAGTTTGATAAATTAACCTAGACTGACTTGCTTTTTAATGCTCATATTAAATATCTATCATGCTTACAAATGTTAACTCACATTATTTTTTTATTTAATCTTTGTTTTACTTTATTTTATTTTTCAATGTTTAATTGGCTAAAAATTAAACCATATTCCTTTTCTACTCTAGAAAAAAAATTCTATTTTATTAATCTTTATTTATTTACTATTTTTTTTTTTACTAGTTAGGATTATAACTTGTCATAGAAAAAAACATTATTTAAAATAGAGTTTTTTACGAAAAAAATAAAGAATGCAAACCCCCGAATCAAGACCAAGAGTCTACAACTTTGTGTGTGTGTGTGTGTGTGTGTGTGTGTGTAAACTCCTCTCTCCCTCCTTGTGGAGGTGCATCCGAATGTTCCATGCACGTACCCTGATTCCATTACTTGAAGAAGAAGAAAACACTAATAATCAACGTTTTAAATCAAAAGTTTGAAAATATATGCCCAAATATCCGAATTTTCCACTCCCTGTTTAGCATTCATATTATTTTTTATTAAAAAATATATTAAAATAATATTTTTTTTATTTTTTAAAATTATTTTTAATATTAATACATGAGCAAAATTTAAAAATACCATTTTTTTTAATTTTAAGTAAAAATAAAAATAAAAAGTTTTCAATTTTTTTTAAAATATTTTTGAAACGCAATGTCAAACACCCATTTTAGTGTCTATTTGAGAGTATAGTTGTGGCTGTTTTTAAAAATATATTTTATTAAGAAATGAATTAAAATGATATTTTTTTTATTTTTATAAAAATTATATTTGACATCAGCATATAAAAATAATATAGAAATATTAAAAAAATTAATTTAAAATAAAACATAAAAAGATTTTAAATTTTTTTTAAATATTTTTAAAATACAGTGTAAAATAATACATTATTCACTTCAGTGCTCAAAGCTCTTCTTTTGAGATTCCAAATAAAAATGATGGCTGTATGATAAAAGCCAGGAAGAATATCAAAACCGTTCACATGACAATATATAAGCATATCTTTAACCATTATAATATTTGATTATTAAGAAAATCTTGGTAAAAAATATTTTTAGGTTTAGAAATACATTAAAATAATATTTTTTTAAATTATTTTTTGACATCATGAAATGAAAATAATTTAAAAAATATTCTAAAATAAAATAAAAATTATTTTTTTCCAAAAACACTTTTGACCCCAATTTTTTTTATGGTGATATATGTTAACTACTAAAACATTATCTCCTCAATTTTGTCATTTTATTCTTTTTAATATTGTCACATAATGATAAAAAAAAAACACAAAATTCATTTTTATTACACACAAAAACGTTTTTAATGTTTTTTGTTTCACAAATTTTAATGACATATAATGTGTCAAATGGAATCAATGTGTCTTGTTGACTTTTATGAGGCGGTGTAATTGTGTGATGTTTTCTCTGACTTTTCTGCTTGCCGACTTATTATCCTAGCCTTATCTGAAACGGTCCCTTTCTAGCACTTTCCTTGGCGGCCAAGTAAATTAATTCCTCTATAAATATAGGCCTTCACGCCCGCCCCTCCTTTATCTGTACTTTCGGCAGAAAAACCCTAAAATCTTAAAACATTTAGAGGAACAGGGTCATGGCTAGAAATAGAGAGATCGATGATTACAGGGGTTACTGTAAAGATTGCAAGGCAAACTCTTCTATTGTTCTTGATCACTGCACTGGGGACACAATCTGCAGCGACTGTGGATTAGTTCTTGAATCTTACTACATCGATGAGGTTATCGAATGGAGAACCTTCAACGATGACAACAACGATAAAGATCCGAATCGTGTCGGTTATAACTTAAACCCACTCTTAAGCCAAGGCAACCTAACAACTTTGATCTGCAACAACAAGGGTGATCATGCAATTCCCAAGTGGCAGACAGGTGTATCGACCTCTGACAGGGTTCTACTCCAAGGTTTTGAGATCATTGATATTATTGCGAATAATTTAGGACTTGTGCAGCCCATCAAGGATAGGGCTAAAGAGATATTCAAGAAGATAGAAGAACAGAAAACTTGTATTACGAGGAAGAGGGATTCGATCTGTGCGGCCTGTTTGTTCATATCTAGCAGAGAGAATAAGTTGCCCAGGACATTGAATGAAATAAGCAGTGCTGTTCATGGGGTGACCAAGAAGGAGATTAACAAAGCTGTACAGTCTATAAAGAGGCATGTGGAGTTGGAGGATATGGGGACGATGAATCCTAGTGACCTTGTAAGGAGGTATTGTTCAAATCTTGGAATGAAAAACCATGCTGTCAAGGCTGTGCATGAAGCTGTTGAGAAAATTCAAGATGTTGATATAAGGAGGAACCCTAAGTCCGTGTTGGCTGCCATTATTTACACAGTCACTCAGCTTTCTGATGAGAAGAAACCTCTTCGAGGTCTGACTTCTACTTAAATATTATTTTTATTACTATTCATAGGATTTAATCCTTGCCTATTTCCTGTTCAGAAAACATAATCACACGCATGATTCAAGTAGTTTTAATAAAATATACCTGCTTTGTATGCATAGCCCTGTTTTAATTTGATTATGAACCTACCAGCTCTGTTTTTGTTTTTGTTTTTATTCAAGTGGGTTATATATGCAAGGATTTGAAAGTGGTGGTATGGATTGCAGATATCTCATTGGCAGCTGATGTTGCAGAAGGGACCATCAAGAAGTCCTTCAAAGATATGTCTCCTCATGTTTCCAGGCTGATACCAAAATGGTATGCCAGAGAGGAGGATATCAGGAAAATCTGCATCTTTTGATGAAATTGTGGCGCCAATCAACTCAAGTAATTTTTTTTCTAGATTCCAGTAAATTCTCTTCTTGGAAAGTGCTTTTAATGAGAGAAAAAAATTACAACAACGATAACAACCGCAATACCAAATAATCTCTTAGACTCATTATTGAGAAGCTGTTAGTTTAGACATGATCTTAGGCCCTTAGAACCCTAATCCATGCTCAAAATAAAGAGATTGAATGAATGAATTTGAAGTTTGGAGCCTCATAATTACGAAGGTAAATGCACTTTAGCATAGAAAGGAAAGATGCTGACAAGGTTTTGGCACAAACATAATTTCTACCCTTTATTTTGTAACTCGGAAAAATTTGCCCCTATAGAAATCACAATAGTGTAAGGACGCCATGGGGATGAACTTAAACTATATGAAGGCGTGACGTACAGCTCAAAGGAGCTTGCCAAGTTTTACGAGGAAAAGGGTGCTAATTGACAACTTACAATCAGAAATGCTCTTCAACAATATGGAGTATTAGAAGGGGGGAAAATTAGGATTTTGTCAAGATTAATACTTTAAAAAAATAATATCTAGGTCAAAAGGGATTTTTTTTCTACTTATAATTATACTGGATTTTTATTTATTTATAATATTATATTTTTTATGGTTTAATGATGCGTTTTGTTATTGTAAGGATTCCATATATAAGAAAACACCCTTATTAAAATGTAAATTATTTTACCTATTTTTCTAGTTAAGAGACCATGTGACAATTATATGTGCATTTAACCTTTAAAAATATATGAATGACATATTTGCTCTTGAATTTTATTTTTATTTTAGAGTTCTTCCTTTATGAAAAGTCTTTAGTTGATTGTATTCACCTAGTTATGTTAAATCCTAATACACTTGTCAAAATTCTATACTTTGACTAATAATATTATTGACTGGAAAAAAAAACTATATGTATAAGAACAAGATTCAAGAAAAAAAAAACTATGTCTAAAAATCTAAATCAATGAAAAATTATCATCCAACTTAAAATAAAATAATAGAGGGAGGTCTAGAATTAGATAGCCTGAAGCCGAAGGCTTATCTGTAATAAAAATGGGCCTGCACGCTCTAGTATATGGGTCTCAATCTGAGACCCATCAAATCCGAGATCATGGGAAGGCAATCACGGCTGGCCATGGTATAGTCTGTAGTTCATGAGGTGTCGTCATGGAAGTGGAACGCTAAATATTGCAGAAGAGATTTCGTTGTCAATCTTGACACACACACAGACAACGAAATCCCATCATTAACTTGGAGGTATATGAAGGTTTGTGAAGAGAAAGAGGACAATGTTCAGGTTTTAAGATTCTTATGCACACATGATATATACAGAAAGAAGATATGTCTCAATGTCTTGTCGTTGGGGTCAACTATTGGGCTTTCAATATGCTCGGCTGGTGATGGGTTCACAATCACACTTGTAAACCCAAAATACAATCAAGAGCGTGTCAGGAATGCATCGGCTTTGGAATGGGGCTTTCATTTCGTGATGGTCTGGAATCTGAGGAGGATAGTAGTAAGTCGGGGAAAAGATCTGAAACATTCCTCCTGGGGCTTATGCCAGGAAAACAAGAGTACATTGAAAGGATTAATGCATCGGATAGTGATAAGATCAGCTTGTTGATCAGAGTATTGGATGAGCCTTGGGACCACCAGAGAAGAAGGGGATCAAGCGAGCTCCATTTTGTTCCGTTGCTTCTGCAGTGTTAGTCCAGAAACTAAGCATCCCAAAGCTCATTGAAAGTAGAATCATCATCTGCAATGTTCTTTCTATGATGTAATGTTCTATCCAGTTTTACCATCAGTAACGCTTGAGGCTTCCATGGTTTTTCATTAGGATAGAGAAGTACATGCTAAGAAAGTAGCAGAAAACCCATGCACTCGGAATTCAATACGTCAAATAGTAAATGATTATTGAGTTTATCAGAAAAGCATGCAATGGGCATCATTATTGAGTTTATATATGCAGGAACCCCAACAGGAAAACAGACAATTAATCTTTCACCAACCATGCCAGCAATGAACACAGCACAGTTTGTGTGGGCTTGTCTTGGCAACATGGATTCCCAGAAATTGTTTTCTTTTTCACTAATGGTTAAAAAACAAAGTAAAATCGAAGTACACTAAGCCTTGATTTTGTACAAGTGTTGCTCTCTAAGCATGCTGAAAATCTGGTGCAGATGTTCCAAATGCTCCTTTTGATTTTTGTTGTACACTAAGCCGTCATCAAAGTAAAATCAATAAAATTACCACCTCTAAGATCACTTTTTGAAAAAATAATAGCCCTGTGAAGTTGATCAAGTAAATCATGGAGTCAAGGGATGGGAAAAAGATAAATCGATGGTGATCTTATTTACAGTAGGACTATCAATGAATATCTGCCAGGAACCATCTTTCTTTGGTACAAGTAATGCAAGAACAGCACAAGGGCTCAAACTCTCTTATCAAGCCTTTAAATAGAATCTCATCACCTTGCCTATGCAGTTCTTCGTATGAATGGAAGCAGCAGGAACAAAATCGATGAAATGTTGAAGCTCTCGCATCGAAGGAAAGCCCGGTGGAATTTCACCAGGTATAAAATCTTGAAACTCTTGAAGTAAAGGCTGCAGAGTGACCGAAATCTCTTCCCTTGTCTGATTTTCTTCGATCACCATTAGAGCATAGGTCATATTAGATCCTTCCAAAACTTTAGTAAACTGTGACTTAGAGAGCAAATTATTTATCTTCGTTCGAAAAGGTTTGCCATGGCTTTCAATTTTGGCAGGACCTGATTCAACTTTTTCCCCATATCTGACAAGAATATGTATTTTTGTAGACAGCATGGGTACCCCTTCGCCATGGTCGACCAAGTAATAAATGACAAGCATCCATATGAACCGAGTCACGCATAGCACTGTCGTGAAAGTTTTTACCATTGGGAAATTCAAACAAGCATCCATATGAACCGAGTCACGCATAGCACTGTCGTGAAACTTTTTACCATTAGGAAATTCAAACAAGCATCTTTTATTTACCTCCATCTCATCAATTCCTGTCTGTAGCCATTTGAGCTTGTATGGAAGCAGATGTTCTATGATAATATTGAGTTTTAGTTATTTTGTCCACCATGTTCTTCGAGACAACATTCTGTAAGTGATTTCCTCTTCATAACTAGGTTGTCTTCATTGTTTGAAGGGTTGAACTCAGTTTCCTTCCCAAATGCTTCTTCAACAAACAAGATGATAATATTAGACTGAGAAATGCCATCACTTCTGAGAGCTTTTTTGGAAGATCGGTCTTGGGAGTTGACATGGTTATAGTGATCGATGTTTTTCTTGCTCACAGGTTGGCGACTGCTCCCATTCTTTTCCTGTAATTGCTTCTCAAACTTGGATGCTAGTTTGAAGACATCATCGTTGAAGTCCCCGCAATTGGATAATATTAGAAATTTCCCTGTTTGTCATTCTCATTTTAATATTATGTTCCGAAAATATTTATAAAAAAAAAAATTATATTTTTATTTTGTTTTTAAAATTAATTTTTTAATATTTTTAGATTACTTTTATATATTATTGTCAAAATAAATTTTTAAAATAAAAAAATATTTTATATATATATATATAGATATATAGATATATATATATATTATTAGGATGATCATATACATTATATTCTTGCTTCTTGAGTGATCAACACCCGTTCTAAAAATACAAGCATTTGTTTTCAGAAATTATTATATTTTTCCTTGTTTTCTCAATATATATATATATATATATATATATATATATATATATAATTGTCTGGTTGTTTTTACTGTTCATGCATTGTTCATGCATTGTAGATTGTGAGTAGAATTATTATGGACTGGATATTTGCTCTGGTGCTTTGTGTGTGTAAGTCCGTCTTTTTTTTTTTTCCCGTTTATAAACAGTGTATTAACGAATCTGCCCCCAGAAATCGACAAAAGACACCGAATGGACTGAGGGACTCTACGATCATTTCGTGCCTCCGTCCGACCTGGTCCGGTCCGATCCGGTTCACCGCCCTTCTGGTTTTTTTATTATTTTTTGAAATTGAATAAATATAGATATGCCCCCTAATAAGACAAAAGTGATGAATTTGGCACAGGGACAGACCCGTAATTGACCATATTTTTTTATTATTTCTTTCGGTATACTGTCAGCGCGTGCAGAGCACGCAACCAACGATTTTTCACCTAGCGCCCTGTTTAGGCGGCGCATGATGCATCATACGGTGACCAGAGATGGGCTAACGGAGTCTCTCCCGATGCGCCTCCGCTTAGTCTTCTCCCGGTGCGGCGTGTTTTTGAAACAAATGGTTGTGGACGCGGTGGTGGCCGGTGAAAACCGCTGGCCACGTTTCTCTCTCTCCTACATGTAAAAGTGCAAGAGATTCACCGAGTTTTCTGTCCTTTTCACTTCAGTCCCTGAACTTTTAATTTTATGTATGGTCCTTATTTTTGTTATATAAGTTTTGATTTAGTTCGATTGGGCCATTCGATTGAAATTAATTCAATGTGAATGCTTCACTTCGGTCCTCTTTCTTTTAATTTCCGGATTGGGTTTAAATAACTCAATAAATTCGGTACAGCAGTTTTAATTTTTTCAATTTTATTCTTTGATTGAAATTGATAGTATATTTGATTTTCATTTCGTCTCTTATACTTTTAATTTTGGATTTTAATCCATTTATATTTGATTTTCATTTTGGTCCTTATACTTATAATTTTTTATTTTAATCCCTTTATTTCTTTTTATTTCTAGAATAATCCCTACTTTTGTTCATGTATATATAAGTTTGCTCTTAGCTTTGATTTTTAATTTTTATTGTTTTCTTATTTGTTGAGGTGATATTTTATTCAAAAGAATTAGCTCTTAAATTTTATTTTGTATCTATGATAATTTGAAAATTAATATTTGTGTTTTTTTAATCCCTTTGTTCTTTCTTTTAATTTTTTATTCATTTTTTTTATTTTTATTTTTATTTTTATTTTTACGTTATATGATTTTTTTTTTACCTGATAATTTTTATTTTATTTTTTTTGTTTGATATTTTGTTAAAGTTTTTATGATTTTTTTAGTCTTTTATTTTTTTTTCATTATTAACATAGTAATAATAATTATTATTTATTTATTTTTCTTGCTTACTCTTTTGTTAATGTTTTATAGGTTTTTTTCCCTCAGGATTGATAATTTTTATTATTTTGATAGTAATAACAATGATAATTTTTATTTTTATTTATTATTTTGTTTGATCTTTTGTTGTTTATTTACTCTTTCATAATAATAATAATAATTTAATTGTTTTACTTTCTTACTATTTTGTTTATGTTTTTTTAATTTTTTTCTCAGTATAATTTGATAATTTTTATTTTTTTTATAGTAATACCAATAATAAATACTGCTCCCTTTCCCCCTTTTTTTTTTTATTTTCTGTTATTTTTATTTGTTCTTTGGATTAGATGATTTTTATAATTTTACTATTTGCACAATAATAACGATAATTTTAGTGATTATTTTTTTATTGTTTTCTTATAAAAATATTTTGCTTTTTTTTATGAGTTTTCAAGTCAATTTAATTATTTTAATTATTTTGACAGTAATGTGGATAATAATTTGAACTATTATAACAATGATAATGACAATAATGTGAGGATGAATTTTCAATTGATGTTTTATTTTTTTTATCGATAGAAAATCAACTATTTATATTTGTTATTTAATTATTATAAATTTTTATTTGATATTAATTCATTTATTTTTTTTAATTATTGGATAATATTTATTTTTTATTCGTATCTATGCATCTATGCTTTTAGTTTTTATTTTTTTATTGGAGTTTTATTTTTAATTGATTCAATCTTGAAATTTTAATTTATATTGGTAATCATTTTAAAATTAATATTGATCGCTTTTTCCCTTTATTAATTTTTTTTTTGTGTTTTCTCTTATTTTTATTTGTTATTTGGATTAGATAATTTTTATGATTTTACTATTTACGCAGTGATAATGATAATTTTTGTGATTTTTTAATTGTTTTTTATAAAAATCTTTTGTTTATTATTTTAATGATTTTTCAAGGAATTTATGTATTTTGATTTTTTTGATAATAATATTGATAATAATTTTAGCTGTTATAACAATAATAATGAAAATAACATGAGGATGAATTTTCAATTTATGTTTTTGACTTTTTGTTGATAGAAAATTAACTATTTATTTTTATTATTTTATTATTACAAGTATTTTCACAATTTATATTTTATTTTTATTTAATTTAAATTGAATTATAAAATGAATTAATCTTAATGCAGTGAATTTAATAATTCAAATATCAAAATCTTCTTGTTTTTTTAATAATGATGATAAATTAATGTTTGTTATTTCATTAAAAACTGCTAAACAGATAAATTTATAACGATTTAAAATTCATATATTGTATAAAAAACTTGCACTTCATATGATTTCTGTACAAATTTATTATTTTAACTAAATTTATAATACAATAAAAAATATATATAATTAATATTTTCTACATTGAAAAAAATATGGTGCCACCCGTGACAAGACGCGATGGTATGTGACAAGACGCGATGGTATTTGACTAGTATATATATAATTCTCGAGTTTGAATCTCTAATTTATAATAAAATGAAAAATATATTGTTTGATTTTTATAGAGATATATAATTCAAGCATGAAAACTGAGAAAAGAGAAAACAAGGAAGGATCCACAGGCATATCATTTCAGACGAAACAGGGGGGCCGGGGGCATGATCGAGCACCCACCCAGAAAAGGTTAGTGAGCCATGTTGATTATGTTGGCCTCTTTCGACCCCCCAACAAAAACAAAAGGAATAAAGCAAATCTACTCCACCACATGACCATAATTCTCTCTACCTATGCTCTCGTTCCCTTTTCTTCTCACACACATACAAAAAAAAAATGAAAAATAAAAAAGAGCGAGATCAAATCATTCAAAGATAGCTAAATATTGCTTCCTTTCTTTTTCTTTTTCTTTAATGTGATGTTTAACATATATATAGATATAGATATATACTTTCCTATGGCAAAATATGACATTGATCCTCACGGAATGTGGTGTAATGACAAAAAACTTGCGATCTATACAGCAGATTTCAAGTTCGAATTAGGATATTTATCTTTTATAAAAATATGGGATAACTAGAGTTTAATTTGTTTATTTGGACTCACAAAATATATATTCAGAGAACATGATTTTCTCGTATCCAAATAAAATACGGGGATCAAAGGAAATACTCTCTTCTTTTATTTTATTTTTTTTTCTTATAAGTTCTCGAGTTATAATAGCAGCATGGTAAAGTCACGTGCAGGACATGCTGTAGATTTGAGGCTGCTTCCCTGTCTTCTCTCCCTTGGTCACATGCCTACTTCCTTCCACAGAGGCAAAGTAAAGCTACTTGAATTTCTTCTCCCGATCCCTGCATGTGCAGACCCATGTGCTCTCGGTCTCCATTGCAAGCTTTGCTGGTCCATATCACTTTCACATGCACCCTTCAACGGAGGCCACACTCCCCTCTACAACTTGTTTTTTTCCCTTCCCTAATTTGCCCCTACCTCTCTCTCTAGAAAAGGGTGCTCCGTCCTTGCCGTGGCCTCGGGATCGGCCTGTGATATGGTTCTTTTTCTTCGATCGTCAAATAATTTACTAATCTTGCCTGTCGGTTCGGCTCCTAATCTTGCTTTCATGGTATTATTTATTGCTAATTAAGGCCATCTTATTTCCACGTTCGGAGTCGAAGCATTCGGCCATAATGACTTTTAAAAGTGATTTTAAAAAAAAAAATGAGATTTTTTTAGATTTTGAATTATTTGATATTTTTATATCATTTTCATGTGTTTATTGAGATTCACAACCCTTTTTGTTTGTTCCGTGTAAAATCTCACCTTTATTCATGGACTCATTCATCCCTTAGCAATTAACAGCTAGCAAACTCTAACTAACTACTAACATAACTTTAACTATTGATTTATTCAATTGATCTAAACTCTAATCAACTCAATGGGATACCCAACATATCTTCCTTTAAGCTGAATTACTTTATTAGCAATCAATTTAACGGCATTACTCATACTCCCAAGTGTTCCCTCAGCTTCACTTAGGCATCCAGTTTTATTGGTTCTATCATAATATCAACAACTTGATCTTGTGATTTGCAATACTTGAGCTCCAACACACAATCCTTTGATAAATCTCGAAGGAAATGATACCTAATGGCTATGTGCTTACTTTTTCCATGCATTACTGGGTTCTTAGATAACTTAATTGTAGAATAGTTATCGCAGTAGATCACACAACACTCTTGATTCCAACTGAGATGATGAAGAATTCTTTGTATCCATATAGCTTGACAGGTACACAATGCACTTGATATGAATTCTGCTTTCGTTGTTGACAATGTAACCACAACTTGCTTCTTTGAACTCCATTATACTGCTCTAGAACCCATCACGAACACATAACCTGGCATGCTTCTTCTATCATTCAAGTCTCCTACATAATCACTATCAGAATATACAACCACATTTTCATAACCTTCCTTTTTCTTGTAACAAATACCTAATTCAGTGGTACCTCTAAGGTATCTTAGGATGCTTTTGACTGCCATCATATGTAGTTCAGTAAGATTCTCCATATATCTACTCACTAAACTCATTACGTATATTAAATCAGGTCTTAAAACCATTAGGTACATCAGACTACCAATCATCTATTTATACCGAGTAGAATCAACTTTCTTTCCCCCCTTCATCCTTTGTCAGTTTGAATCTAGGCACCATAGAAGTCTTTGTGGTATTGTTGTTTTCCATTTCAAACTTCTGCAATATTTCTTGAGTATATCTTTGTTGACTTACGTAGATCCCTTCCGCATTTTGAATTACTTCCACCCCTAAGAAGAATTTCATCCTGCCTAGATCCGTTATGTCAAACTCATTCTTCATTGAGTGTTTAAATTCTTCCATCAATAATTTTTCATTACCCGTGTAGATCACATCATCAACATAAATACTCACAATCAATAGTTTTCCTTCTTCTTTAGATTTGGTGAACAAAGTGTGTTCACTTGCATATTTCTCAAAACCTTCTTTTAGAAAATATTTCTATATTCTGCTATACCATGCCTTCGAGGCTTGTCTCAACCTATATAGATTACTCAAATTGTTTTGAGTTTGTTGATATTTCTTGGCAAGGGTACACTTCTTTGTAATCACTCTGTGTTTCCCAAGGTTTCCTCTCTCACACTCACTCTGTGTTTCCCAAGGTTTCCTCTCTCACAATCATTTTGTGTTTCTCTTTCTTTAACCTTAACTAGGCCCTTCTTTCAAATGCTCTAATACCAAATGTTGAGATTCACAGTCTTTTTTGTTTGTTTTGTGTAAAATCTCACCTTTATTCACGGGCTTATTCATCCCTTCTATAATAGCAATTAAACAAACAATTAAACAACTAACAAACTTTAACTAATTACTAACCAATTGCTAACAATATTTTAACTACCGACTTATTCAATTAATCTAAACTCTAACCAACTCCATGGCATATCAAATAGTGTTGATGTCAAAAATAATTTTTAAAAAATAAAAAATAATATAATTTTAATATATTTCTGAACAAAAATTATTTTAAAAAACAATTACAACTATTATTCTAAATAGATACAAAAAAAAAAAAAAAAGAACCCATTAATTGCAAAATCCGCTCCACAGCACCTCACATAAAGGTGATTGTAAATGGATTGATAATTTATATTTTTTTTGTAACAAGAAACTCAATATCCACAGTTTTTATTTTTTTTATTAATATTTATTTTTTTGATATTCTAATGTATATATAAAGAAAATATTTTTTAAAATATATTTGCAAGTGAATTACTTTGAAAAACGATATTTGCCATACTCTTAAATAAATACTAAAAAACCGTTTAAAAATATAGTTTAACTATCTTATTCAAAATTCTTGAGTTTTTTAAATAAAAAACTCAAATAAATATTTTTAATTGTTTTATCGTGCTAATATAAAAAATAGTTATGTTAAAGATATTGTTTTTTTAAGCATTATAGTTCTTTTCGGTAGTAACTACCATTGTTTTTTTAATTAAATTACCCCTTAAGTATTGCAAATGTATATAAAAAAAATACATTAATTATTAAATTGGTCCCTATTGTATCCTCAAACTATTATTTATTGGATATAACTAAGGCACGCCATAAATTTTAATGTTATTATTAATGTTTTACTTGTTAACCTAAATGCTATAAATGATTTTGTTTTAAAATAATTTGATTATTTTTATGTTTCTTTTTAATAATTTAAACAAATCTAGAGGAATAAAATTATTATCTCTTTCATTTGGTGTCTATTTAGTGTTGTGATTTAGATAAAAGTTGATTAAATTTCATATTTTAATATTTTAGATTGTTTTGATGTAGCATTATTAAAAATAATTTATAAAAAAATATTATTTTAATCTGATTTCAAGTAAAAGAAAATAATTATTATAATTTAAACTATCTAAATTGTTAAAAATATGCATTGTTTCAGGCATGCTTTCCATTTTATGAACATCATCGTTAATAGCATTTATACTAATAGTCAAAGTCATTATTTCAGAGTGTGGTTATGGTTGTTTTTTAAAGTATTTTTCATTTAAAAATATATCGAAATGATATTTTTTATTTTTTAAAAATTATTTTTGATATCAACACATCAAAATGATCTATAAACACTAAAACACTAATTTAAAATAAAAAATAAAAAATATTTTTTTTCATAAATATTTTTTAAAAATACTTCCACACATCCCTGAAGCCCGACATGGGATAGTGATAGTCAAATTTGACAACTTACCTTCATTTCCCTAATAAATAATAGTTTAAGGAGACAATAAATCAAATTAGAGATTGAGGCTTTATTTTGCCATCCATGACCTCAATGGCTGGGGGGTAAAATAATAAATTCAAACCCTTTAATTGGTGAGCCATAAATTGGTAGAGACTATATTCTATTTTAACGTGGTACTGGTAACATGTTAGGGCACGGGGGCTATTGAGGATTTGAAATCTGTACATGTGCCCATACAGATAGGCAGGCTTTTGCTGCCATGCCCTTCTTCCCGCTTTAACTTTTCAGGCAACATTATTTTCTTCTTTAATATTTGTTTTTATTTTAAAAAAATAGTTTTGTTTCATTTTAATATAATCTTGAAAATGCAATAAAAATTATATCTGTAGAGGCAGTACCTGATCCCCTAAATCAGGACCCCCGATGTTCATATCATGTGTGGGCCCATCAACAGCAAATTACTATTAAACGATCTGGACCATTGAATCCGTCCACGATGCCGATTTCTTGGTCTCCATATCCTGGCTGGTAGCTGCTCACCTTCTGCAATGGGATGTTCTGTAGATTAGGGTTACATTACATCCTTAAAATAATTAGAAAAAAAAACATTGGATCAAGATGATCCTCGGTTCAAAGTAAAAAGGAGTTTTGGATTTCGGATGATTTTTATTTTGAATTTATGATTTTTTTTATTTCATATAATATATCTTTTTTTAAAAAATATTTATTAAATAAAATCTTGAATTATTACACAAGTGGTAATTAATTTAAACCGGCTATGATAGATGAAAATAACATCAATTGTTAGATTTTTTTTTTAATTAGCACCGGGTATCCAGCTCGAAACCCGACTAATCCCGGGAGTGCACAGGTCCTCGACAAGAAATTTCCTACAAGTACACCACGGTTGATTCATGGATTTTGCTCAAAATCTGATGATCCTATGAAACTATTTGTACCAAACAAGACTTGAACCTGAGATCTTGTACATGAGCAAACTGTCAAGTCTCAGCTTTTATTCGCTAGGCCAACCCATGGGGTTAATTGTTAGACAATTACCAACCTGGTAAAATGCAAAGGCTATAATAAATGTATTTGTTAATCATTATATTTTAAAAATATTTTTGAAAATTTAAAAAATATATATTTATATTTTTTGTTTTAATCTTTTTTATATTTTTGAATTATTTTAATGTTAAAAATAGTATTTTTTAAAAAATATTATTTTAATAAATTTTGAATAATATAAAAAAAAACAATTTCAACAACTCGTTTATGTACAAACATAAATTACAAAATATACCCTTTGTTGTTAGATTTTTTTTATTTAAGATATTGAGACTTTACATTGTGGCATTGGGGGGAAATGGAGAGAAGATTCAAAATCTACCTTTCTTTCACTTTGCAAGATATTTATAAAGAACACAAGGCTCTAATAAATAATTCAAAGAACAATCATAAAAATAAAAAAAAATAATAATAATTATCCCAAGAGAGAAGGGAGACACAGCAGGCCAAAGAGTGGCTGTTTCGTAGTTAAACTGAAAAACCAGTGGCAATATCCAGTCTCTCCATTACATAAACCTCGACCGGACTCGAGTCCCTCAAATTCTCCTCAACAATCTAGAAATACTCTCTCTTCCCTGCTCGCCCCCCTCGCACAAAGACACAACCCCATAGCTCTGACCATGAGTTCAAGGCCAGCCAAGTCCAAGATCTCACTAAAAAAGACTGAAAGAAGAAGACGGCCACATTCAGGTGCTTGCAAAGCTCAAAGAAGCGTTTGCAATGGTGGGCTCACGAGCTCCAGCAAGGTCTCGGACAAGTTAGAGACTCTCAAGAACCTCATTCCAGCCACCGGCCACAATGGAGAGACTGTAAAACCTGACCAGTTGTTTAAGGAAACGGCTGATTATATTCTCCTCTTGAAGACCCAGGTAGTATTATTGCAGGGTTTGGTTGAGTTTTACGGATCCAGTTCTGCTGGAAGAGAACAAGATAATTCCGTGTTATAGTAGTGCCTTGTTTCAATATCAGCTGAAAAAAAGAGAGGGTCTCTCGTTGTCTTAGATTTCCAAATAGTTTTGTTTGGTTGAGGGGGAGAAATTAAAGTTGAAGGAAATGAGAAAGAAAGTTTGGAAATTCTAGCTAGAGTGTAGTCCCACAACCATTTGAAGCCATATTCGTAGTTAGTGGTTGTGCTGTTAATTTCCAGATTTTCTTTACTTCATGTTACTTGCATTAAAGTCTTTAGAAATCTGATGGCTATTTATTTATTTGTGGGCATCTTGTTTTGAGTTAGGTGCCATGTTGTTTGTGAAACTGAGAGAAGAACCCTAATGATTTTGCATTGGGATTTGATATGTTTTTTTCTCGGGAAAACTCCATGTTTGGGCTGTAGAACAAGATTTTCTCTAGCTAGCTACACTTGCAAAAATAATGGCTTTCTTTTTTGCTATTCTCCTTAAAGGAATTGGGTGCTGGGATTTTGACAGCAAATAATTCAGGATGTATGTATAAAGTATGGGAGAGGGATGCATGGCCACAGTCATTCATCACCTTTGAGCTGCGAAGAATGGGCACTGCGTTCTGATATTTTGCATCATATCTCAGTGAAATGGCCAGCTTTCACTGGCATGCTGTGATTGCGACGGTAGTGACAAGTTTCTCAGCTTGCCATGGGAAACCCATGTGCAAAAGCCAAATTCTAAGGGCCTTTTGCCTTCTTTAATTCTTATTTTTTGACTGCTGAGGTGCTTGGCTGTATGGTATATATATGGAATTTAATCTTAATTTTGCGAAATGATTGTGTTTGTAGTTAGAGAGTTAATTAAAAAGAGTTTGATCGTTCTTTGACGTTCCAAGTTTCCCTAAGCCATCCATTGCTATACTTTTACCGACAGTTTTATTCGGAAGAGAAATTAATGAATTTTTATTTAGAAATATATTAAATAATATTTTTTTAATTTTTTAAAAATTATTTTGATACAGTAAATAAAAATAATCTAAAAGTATTAAATATATTAATTTAAAATAAAAAAAATAAAAAAAACTCCACAGTATTTTTAAAATGTAATGTCAAATAGAGTTCTAGTGACTATTTATGAGTAGTTTTGTGAGTATAGCTATAATTGTTTTTAAAAGTATTTTTCATTCAGGAATACGGAATACAGTAAGATATTATTTTTTTTAAATCATTTGATATTAACACATAAAAATAATATAAAAACATAAAAAAAATCATTTAAAATAAAAATTAAAAAAATAATTTTTTTTAAAATAATTTTGAAATGCATTACCAAAAACATAGCCTTAATTAGTTTTTTTTTATTTCTGTTCTTTTTCAAGCCTCGTTAATTAGGAAAGCAGAAGTGGAAGGTCATATTCATGTGTATAGTGATTTGTAGGATAGCTCTCATCGTTAATCATGCGCTTATTATGAATGAATTATTTTATTTATCTTTAATATTTATATATTTGTTATTAATAAATTTAATGTTTAATTAATGAGTATAGAGTGTAAAGATATAGTTCATTGGACAAAAATATTTTACAGATAAAATTATAAAGTTATTGTAATTATAAAAAAAATTATTGTATTTAAACATTGTCCATAAATATTTCTAATCAAAGTTTAATCAGGATTGGATATTAGTTAGATTTGTTGAGACAAATATATGATTATATTTGTCTCTATAAAAGAAAGTAGTTGCTGACATAAACTGAAGTATAAAGGATACTTGAAACTATATATAAGTGATTGTCAGATGATATTTATAGAAAGATTCTCTTAATAGTTGTATAAGCGATCTTTAAATTTGATAATACTAAATTATTTTATATAACAAGTGTTATATTTTTTTTCTTAATCACACGTTGTCCTAACCAAGAATAACAAGTGAAAATATATTAAGTATGAAATAAATTATATAAAGGTAATTAAGTAATCACAATAGTATTCATTATCTTAAATAAATTAGTATTGATTGTAAAATATTTGGCTAAAATGGAATGACATTTTAAAGTCCATTTGTAAGACTTTCGACCATATTATTATCTAAATTATACTCTCTTAATTTTGTAAAATGATGTTATTTTGTAAAAAAAAAAAAGCTTAATGTTTTTCATTTCGTGATTTTAATATAAATCCTTAATCAAAAATAAAAATAATTGAATAAAAAATAATTTGAATATGCAACCGAGGCAATCACAATTATTTAAATATACATTTAAGGCTTGTCCGAAAATCAATGCAAAACCTTAAGTTGTACTTGTAATTAAACTTAATTTAAAATAGATTTAAATTAGTAGTTATTTCATAAAAGAAAAGAGAATAAAATATATTTTTTTAAAAATCATATATTGTGCATATCAGAATTCATTAGTTTAAAATTCAAACTTTTATTTTTATTAAATACAAGTATTTAAATCGATTTAGTAACAAAATTATGAATCAAATTTATTAAATCTTTTTCTTCTAATATTGTTATTTTTCTCTAATTCATCTGAGCTCACGAGTTTTGAAAAAATATTCGAAGGCTTCATTTAATTTCCCCCCTCTAATTCTTATAATTAGATCTATTATAACTACATTGAAATATTATATACACATCAATAATGAGATAACACATATGATGGTTGATGTGACAATTTGGATAGGATGATTACTCAATATTATTTAATATAATTAAAATTATTTAAAAAAAATACATCAAAATAATATATATTTTTTATTTTTAAATTATTTTTTTTTATATTAACACATAAAAATGATCTAAAAATATTTAAAAAATTAATTTAAATTAAAAAAATAAATATAAATATTTTTGAAAATATTTTTGAAATACAATGTCAAACACCCCTTAATATTAATAAATTGTGTTTGTCATAATAATGCAAGAAATGAGAGGGGTAAAGAACAATCTTAGGATCAAATCCAAGATGTCATTGCCTCTCTTTTCTAATGAATTTTTATAGCTCATATAATGTTAATTTACCTTTGGCTTATTAATTATTATTTAAATAAAAAAAATAAGAAGACAAATATAATTAATTTGACCAAGAATTATATTAGATAATATACGAATTATATTGCTTGAAACAAGCTTCTATTTTCTTTTTTTCCCAAGAACTCATGGTATGCCATGGATGGTAAGGAAAAAAATGAAATCAACTAAGAAGCTTTATAGCATAGTGGATAAATTAAAAATTTTTGTACAATAAATAGAAAATAAAACATTAACAATAACTAAAAATAAGACATAAAAAGTATGGTTATTATTACTTAACAAAAAAACCTGGATCTAGGGGTTTTACCGATGTATTTTTTAATACAAACAATTAAAAATATAAATTAAATATTTTATAAAAATATTTTATTCAATAAATTGAAAAATTGTTTGTATAAATAAATATAAAAAAACATTAATAATGTCTAAAAACATAACGTAAGAAATCAATAGAAAGATATAAATTAATATATTTGATGATGTACTACAGAATATTTGTTTGGTTGTGTTTACTGAATTTATTTTTAAACAATAATTTCATCTAAATAAAATACAAAACAATTATTTATTGATGAATCAAAAGAATATTGTTAAAAAATAAATACATTCAAAATAATTTTTTACAATATTAAAAAATAGTAAATAAGTAATATAAAAAATTATATAGAATGGAAATTAATTCAAACATTAATTTAAAAAATAAAATCCATATTAAAAGAGGTATAAATTAAAAAAAAATAAACGACAAGGATAATCTAGGTGTTGTAAACGCATTTCAGGGGAAAAAAACAAATAAATTGTGTTATAGCCCCAATCTTTTTTTTTCTATATATAAAAAATAATGTTAAAGAATGAAATTAGAAAAGAAAATAAGCAAAAACAAATATTAACTCACAATCACTTTTCAATCCCATGGCCTAGATTCTTAGACCAAAGTTTTATGAATTGAAAAACGATGAAGTTAAACCCCTCATAAATCAAACACAAAATAATTAGATAGAGAAAAAATAGTAATTGCACATAAAGATTTTAATAAATTGTAATTAAAAGAATGAGGATGAAAGTAAAAAAAAAAAAATAGAGGGCAACTAAATTTTTTTTATTAGAGAGTTAAATTGGAAAGAAAAATAATTTTAATAAAAAAAAGAGAGAAAACCAAAAGAAATAATACACCATAAACTTTGATCGAATAATAAAATAAAAATCAATAAAACTTTAACAAAAGGGCTAAGGAATGAAAAAGAAAGAATAAGAATTGAATTAAAAGAAATAATAAATGAAAAACTGTAATTAAATCACTAAATTGAAAACAAAAAAGTTTTATAAAAAAATAAAAATTAAAAAAAAATACTGAAAAAAGATTGAGGTGTACTTTTAACACAACCTAATGCTAGACACCGCCGCACATGTCATCTGAAGGACGCACGAGGCGTCTATTCGCTGGCCATGCCCGCAAATACCAATAACTTTTATTATCTTTTATTTAATAATTTATATTACTAAAATACAAAAAATGCTCCTAAATATAACCAATAAAACAATATAGAAAGACTACAATGCCCCTACATGAGAGTTTCATTTTTTTATCCTATAGAAAAAAAATTATTCTTTTCCTATTATGTTAATAAAAAAACAAAAAGATTTTTGTGCCCCTAATGAATTTGGAAAAGACACGTGTCTCTATAAAAATTGCTAAAAAAATCCTAAATTAAATTAAATATTAATTTTATAAAATAGAATTTAAAGTTATAATTAAAAAAAAAAACGAACAAGGACAAAAACAAACAAAGCCTTTATCATTTTCATGAAGAAGATTTCATTTTGGCCCCTAAAGTTTATATTTATAGATTATTTGGTCCCAGTTATTTTAGAATTTTATGTTCTGGTACATAACTTAATTTCTATTACATTTTTTTTTTGAAATTGAGAGATAAAAAAAAGTCAAGAGAAAAGAAAAGAAGAAGCCCTCGGCAGGTCAAGATTCTAGTCATAAAATTTAGGTTTCAATGGATTTGTATTTAAGAGAGAATCTCAACGAGGTAGACTCTATTTAATAATATATGTTAAAAATATTTTTGAAAAAAAAAATATTTTAAATTAAAAAAAATATTTTTAAATCATTTTTATATGTTAATGTCAAAAATAATTTAAAAAATATATATTATTTTGATATATTTTTAAATAAAAATATTTCAAAAACAATCTCGACCATACTTTTAAACACTATTATATTTTAAATTAAAAATAATATTTTTAAATCACTTTTATATGTTAATATCTTGGCCCGGTCAGTGCAGTATTTATCTTGGCCCGGTCAGTGCAGTATTTATTTTTGTCAGCTACCCGGATTCGAGGCTTGCTTTGCATGTTTGTTATTCCCGTGATACTTTACATATTTATTGAGCTTACAGAATGTTCAGGAGTAGTTATGATGTGCACAAACTGGTCCGGATATCTCAATTATATTTTTTTTATATATAAATTAACAACATATTACCTGGAAAAGATGGACAATACATTGGGTGCAATCCTAGGAGTATTAAATCTCCAAATAGCTTGGAGTGATAAAGGGTTTAAGATTTATCTTGCAGAGATTAGGTTTGAGTCGATATATATTTACCTTGTAAGAATCTGGAACCATCATAGTTTTACTCACTTAATTCATACCTAAAAAAATTATTTTTTTTAAAATAAAGTTTTATTAAATAAAAAAATCATCATATAGAAAAAAAAATAACAAACAACATATGATTATTTTCTTATGAAAAAAAAAATTGCAGATCTAGCTTTACAAGCCACCACGGTGCATCAAAGTTTTCAATTTTAGGCTTACGGGCTCCTGTCTTTTTTATACGTATATATATAATAGTTATTCAATTTCTTTTATTTGATTTTTTTTTGTATTTTATATTGAAATTATTTTTAAATAAATTTATTAAAATAATTGATCAATTATTCTATTATTTTCAAATAATATTAACATTTTCATTATAATACTAACAATTATCTCCTGAATAATTATATATGAACCTAACATACATAATATTCTAAGATTTGAATATTTAATACAAATAAAATATTTATCTTTTTAGTTCAAATACTTTATAATTTTTTTTAATACATTTATATTAAAATAATAATTTTTTAATAAAGCTGAATTTTTATATTATGATAAGTTTTCATTTAAAAAATAATATATTTGATAAAAATAAATTGTAAAAAAGAAAGAAAAAAAAAAGGGAAGAGAAAGGCATTAAAGAGAAACATATATCCTTTATTTAACAAAACCCTAAGGACAACACTTCCTTGAGTTAATTATATTTTTATTTCATCCTGGATTTAATTAATTAACTAACTAACTAACTAATTAATTACAGATTACCTAATCAAAGGTTTAGTAATAATCATTCACTCAACAGATTTATCATCTGTCATCTCTCCTTGCTTTTGACCCAAAGCGAAGGTCTCTCTTTTGAAAACTCCACAAGCTCAGATCAAGCGTGTTTTTACCACTTTTCATAACTACTAGGTATCTTTTTTGTTCTTCTTCATCCCTCTCTCTCTCCCTCCTTTCCTTTTCGATCTCAATTTTGCAATCTTCGCAATCCAGGTTATTCTCTGTTTATTTATGTGAATGTAATCAATTTGATGGGATATGTGACTGATACACTGATGGGCTTTTTTTTTTTTTTTGGGGGGGGGGGTGTTTGGAATCCATGTCTTGATATTTTGAATTGGGTTTTGTGATTTTAATGGTTGCTTATTGCTTTTTTGAGGGCTTCATTTGATCGAATTGTTTTTTGGTGCTGAAATTGTTGGGTCATGCATAGCTATGAGGGAAAATTACACATTTTTGGGGTCGATTTATAGAGTTCTTTTGATATCTTCATTTGATCGAATTGTTTTTTGGTGCTGAAATTGTGGGGTCATGCATAGCTATGAGGGAAAATTACACATTTTTGGGGTCGATTTATAGAGTTCTTTTGATATCTGAATTGGGTTTTGTTTTTGAGTTAAAGACAGCAAAGGGCCAATGATCGGAAAGCATTTCTTTGTATGATGTATTTTGAGAAACTTTCCTAAGTTCCGTTGTTGGATATGAGTATTATGACTGTATCAAATGTACTAGTTGTTATTTCTAGTGATTGAAGAGTTGAGAGTGTGGGGAAGCTAAATTAGCGGTGTTCGGTTTTGGATGTGAAATTTGAATATGAGACGAGTTTATTTTTTGGTGTATTGTGCTGCATTTTGGTGTTCTATGGTATATGCAACAATGTGATTGTTTCTTTTGGCATGGGCAGTTACAAATTTAGTCTTATGGATGCAATTGACCTTATTAAAATTAGGTTACTGGATAAAAGAAAATAATGAAGACGAAGAAAGAAATGCGGAATTCGAAATAGAAGGGCTTTTTGGATCACCAACACTGTCTGGATTTGGATGGGATAGTTTGTTGCAGGATTTGGTCATTTAGAAATAGGAAGGGATATATGGGGAAGCTTGAAATGCCTGTTTGGATATTATTGCCAGCAAAATGTATGGCAACTTTCTGTAGCTTTTATGTCTATTCTGATGATTATCTAATTCTGTTATCTGGCTTCTTATTGTAGGCATTCTCAAACACAATGATTTTAAGCTCAAATACTGTTATATAGGTTGTTTTTGAATCTAAATTCTTTGTATTTTTTCTCAGGTAAATCTTCCAGGAATTGAAATGCTCTAAGTGATTGTTGAGGCATATCTTATTTGATTGTGCCTTCCAGTCTGAAAATGTCATATGTAGAAATTCTAAAGGCTGTTTTCCCTTTACTAGATGGCACAGATCTGGCTTCATGCATGCAAGTATGTAAACAGTGGAGAGATATAGCGCAAGATGATTACTTTTGGAAACGTCTTAGTGCCAAGAGATGGCCTTCCATTTGCAAGAGGCCAAACCCTCCAACCGTCACATACTACAAGCTTTACCAGACCTTTTATAAGCACCAGCGTCAACAAACCCTGCTTCCTCCAAGACTTTCGTTTGACAATTTGGAATTCTTCATTGACATCTGGACGGGAGATAAATTGATCTTCTCTGAGGTGGTCTCAGGCCCTGTTTTGCAAACTGGAATGAAAAACCTGCCTCCTGGAATTTGTGATTGGCTTAGATTTCATCTTGAAGGCCCTGATTACAAGATGATTCTACCTGTTAAACCAAGGTTCAAAGCCCTATTAAGCGAGACTGTAAGCATTTCAGTGCTTGTGGGGCGGAAGGATAACAATAAGGTTGCTTGCATAATCAATAAATCTGTCTTTGATTATGTCGATCGGACAGCCTATAGGGCCATGGCGTTTGACTGTCTTGGTTTCTCACCAGCACACCCTTTTGTACCAGGAATCCGGGCTTGGATTTCTTTGTTATTCACGGATGATAAAAATGACAGTGTTATTGATGTCTTTGGGATTGAAATAGATTTTTATGAAGCTGCAAAATCCAGGGATGAGGTTTTGTGGCTGCTTGACATACTTGATTGGAAGTGAAATCCATCAGCTGAGCAAAGAGAGAAACTGATGAGCTCATCGAGAATGTTTGAACTCCAAGTTTCTAACCTTCAGTACTAGTACGGTCGGATTTATACCATTTCATTCAATGTAAAATTTGTGCACTACTTTCCTTTGGTTGTCTGACTTGTTTCAATAAATATGAAATCTTTGTAATGAATTTCTAAATTTATGTGGCAATAAATCTTTTCACCCACTTGGAATGGGATCGCCCGCATAGTTTCCTTCATGAATAATATTTTTGGTTGAGATGCATGAATAAAGCATTTGCTCTTTGTTGTTGTATGTGATCTAGCCATTTCTTTTGTTTTACCTGCTCTAGAAGCCATTTGTTCCACTTATTTCAACGTAAGTGGAAAGAGAACGGCACAGGAGCTTGTGAATTTTCAGCTGGCAAATTCTTCAGTCCTTCCCAATGGCAAACCCATCTTGTCTATAGTGGTGAGTTCCCAGGACCATGCCCCATTGGTAGTGCTATTAGTCAACCTCCAATCTGTTGAAAACCCCTACCATAAATACACTTACTATTTCGCAAAAAACAGCAGTAAAGTTGCAAAAACCTTGTCTGCAGAACCTCGAATCAAGTATCATTGGATTGAGCCAATCATTTAGTCAAAAGTAAGGACTTTGTTTCAAGATATTTTTTTCCCAATAAAATATTTTAGATAATTAGAAATTTTAGAGAAGTCACAGTAAAATATGGTGAGAAAAACATTTCCATATTAGAGACTACAAAACTTTTCAAATTTAAGAGAAAATTATGCAATGTGACTGTTGATGCATTAGAGAGGCCCCCATACAAAACTTACTTTTTAATTTCATCTTTTTCGTCATCTTCCATGAGATTTTCAATAATTTACACGTTACTCTAAAACTTTTGTCTCAGTTTCCCCCGACATCCATTATATCATATTATATTTTAACTCCTTGACTAGAATATAAATTTGTTAAACGCCTTTATCATCTAAGTGTTGATCTAAATTCTTTGAAACCATATGAAACATGTACAAATTGTTTTACAATATTGAAAACAATTTGTAACAATACTTGCTCGGAAACTAACTATCTAAGCCGAGATTGCAACATTCATTGCACCTTAAACACTTATCCTCTCTAGATTTGAGATTCAAATTTCATAACCCTCTAAAATATTTTAATAAAATTCACAATGATAATGCATCTTGGAAGTTCGTATGATCCATGTATCATATGACTGAATTTTCTAAGTTGTATACTTGTATTGGGTGCCAAGAAAAATAATTTAATATTTTTCAAGCCTTCAATATTTTATGGATGAGTGAGATAATAATCAACAAGCAATAGAACTTTTATCTTGATCTTTATATTTTATTAGATCATATATATATAGAGAGAGAGAGGGGGGGGGGTAATGGATATTGTGATGACCTTTTGAATGTATTTTGATATTATTACTTGACTTGTTTATAAGCTAAACTTTTTTAACACCTATTATTGCAATTTTTTTGGATCAAGTTAAATTTTATATGTTGTACTCATATAATGTTTTATCTATTTTATCCATCATTATTGATTTCTTAACATTTAAGATGAAAAACAATCATGTTTATTTTTATCATTTGGGATATTGTATGTTCTTTTTATAGATGTTTTTGCTTGATTTAATATTCATAAAATATAATAATTGATATACGTTGAATGTGATTTTAGTTTGTTGCAAAAGTGGATAAATCCATGAACTTGAGATAGTTAAACAATGTTGCAAGAGATACTTCGATAAACTATATATAGAAAAAAGTTAAAATAGAAAACATAAATAATCACCTAGTTCTATGGCAACTAGAAATCCTAATTGATCATTAAATGCTCTTGGTAAGGGATTAATTTTTTTTTGAATTAGCATCGAGTTTCCGAGCCAAAACCTGACTAATCCCAAGGGTGCACAGGTCCTCGGCGGTAAGGGATTAATTATTCTAAGTAAAATTGAGATAACCCTAAAACATCATGCCTACATTAAATTGTTTCAAATTTGTTTTTAATGACAATATATACATAATGTGCTTAAATGTTGAGAATTTTTCTAAACTGGTATATATGTTTTTATTATTAAAGGTAAAGGAGTTATAAGATTTAAGATAGTGATTTAAGAATTAAGGTTTGATAACAAGATTTAATCCTCGCTTTTAAAATACAAGTTTCAAATGTGAAGGGATGGTTAATGATAAAGAAGACTTTGATCTATCTCTTTTAGTTAAGTTCTAAAATGGGCCCAAAAACTACCTCTTAATCAATGCGTCTTTATATGATTGTATTAATCCAACCGAAGTTCTTATGCCACATCAAGAAAAGATATCACAACTCTTAAAAAATATGTGAAGAAATCACATAAATAATGAAATATCTTTTGTATTTTTATAATATCCTCGCTTTTAAAATACGAGTTTCAAATGTGAAGGGATGGTTAATGATAAAGAAGACTTTGATCTATTTCTTTTAGTTAAGTTCTAAAATGGACCCAAAGACTACCTCTTAATCAATGCGTCTTTATATGATTGTATTAATCCAACCCAAGTTCTTATGCCACATAAAGGAAAGATATCCCAACTCTTAAAAAATATGTGAAGAAATCACATAAATAATGAAATATCTTTTGTATTTTTATAATATCCTCGCTTTTAAAATACGAGTTTCAAATGTGAAGGGATGGTTAATGATAAAGAAGACTTTGATCTATTTCTTTTAGTTAAGTTCTAAAATGGGCCCAAAGACTACCTCTTAATCAATGCGTCTTTATATGATTGTATTAATCCAACCCAAGTTCTTATGCCACGTCAAGGAAAGATATCCCAACTCTTAAAAAATATGTGAAGAAATCACATAAATAATGAAATATCTTTTGTATTTTTATAATATCCTCGCTTTTAAAATACGAGTTTCAAATGTGAAGGGATGGTTAATGATAAAGAAGACTTTGATCTATTTCTTTTAGTTAAGTTCTAAAATGGACCCAAAGACTACCTCTTAATCAATGCGTCTTTATATGATTGTATTAATCCAACCCAAGTTCTTATGCCACATAAAGGAAAGATATCCCAACTCTTAAAAAATATGTGAAGAAATCACATATATAATGAAATATCTTTTGTATTTTTATTTTTGAATAATAAAAAGTTATGTATTAAGAGTTTATATTCCCCATTTTTCAACATCATTTAACAATGATCGGGTGTTTCATTTATCCTAAAATAGTTTTACAAATAATAAAATAATTCTTACAAGACAGATCATGAAAAACAAAAGTAAATGTATGATATTTTTTATAAATGATTTTGAATGGTAAAATCAAATCACACTTCAATCAAATTGTCATCCATGTGTCAATATCCTTGAACAACACTCATTAATAATTCATTTATCCCATATTGATTCTATGAATAACAAGAACAAATAACACATAATGTAATGAATTAATTTGACATACACAAAACCCATATTTGCAAAATTCACTCAATTTAAATATCATAATTCACAATAATTAACATCATATTGACTTTTATAGAATATGAATGAAAATTTATTTGAATTAAAAAATGACCTTTGAGAGAAGTGGGAATTGGCCCAAAGTTGTTAGAAATTGAAAAGGGTAGTGCTAATGTGTGCACCCCATGTGCTTGAATTAACAGTAACATGGAGGTATTCAATAGACAGTGCATATGTTTCATATGCCTCTTTAAATCTTGCAAGAAAAGAATAGAAACAAATTAATTTAAAGGTTAGGTCCTTAGGTGTGTTGGTGACTGCTATTTCTAGCTTATTATTGTAATTTTTATTAATTTTGTTATTTGTCTGATTTTATTCTTATATGTATGATCTTTTCTAAAAACATAATACCACCCATCATTTTTGTTCTCTTTTCCTTCTTTGTTCATCATTCCACACCTCAATCTCTTTTGTTTTTGTTTTTTTTTTCATTTTTTTTTATTTTCTAAACTCATATAATGCTAAAAACTATGAAATGGCATCAAAAGACTTTTTTTAGGAGATTTTTATATATTTGTAATATAATGAAAAAGAAGGGATCAAAAATTAAATGTCAGTTTACTTCTTATTTACAATATGTATAGTACAAAGACATTGAAAGTTTCATTTTTCTTTGACTTTGCATAATAAATTTATAAATAACTACATGAAAACACTAGAAAATAAAAGAATAATTTGGAAAATGATTAAATATATATAAACTCAACTTGAGAGGTGACCAAGCTTGACTAGAAAATTAAATGACAAGAAAATGACCAAGCTTGACTAGAAAATTAAATGACAAGAAAATTATATAGGCCAACTCAAGAGGCGACAAACCTTAATATGAAATTTAGTTGGGTTAGATCAAGAGACAATAACGTCATTAAGAAAATTAAATGAATTAAATTGAGAGGTTATCAACCTTAAAATTAAATTAAATGATAACTTAAATATGTCAACTTGAAAGGCAATCAATCTTAATAAAAAAACTCAATGAGTCAAATCAAAAGGTGGACAACATCAATATAAAATCTAAGTGGGTTAAGTTGAGAGACCTTAACAAGAAATTTAAAATGGATTAAATCAACAAGCAATCAACCTCAATATAGAAATATAATGTTACTTTGATTACAATGTTAAGTTTGACTTGCATGTCTTTTTTATAAAAATCTGATTAATAGTTGACTTGGACTTTATTATGATATGATTTGGAATTTTTAGTTGCATGGCTTAAAATTCACAATAAAAGAATTTGAGATGTCCTAATATAAATGCTTGAAACATCTTGATGACAAGGTTTGAACTTCCTAATTATATAGCTAAAATTTTCTTATTACATAGGTTAGACTTCTTTATTTATAAAACCTTACTTTCTGATAACAAGACTTAAACTTCCTAACTACAAGGCTTAAATTTCTTGGTGGTAGGGGTGAACTTTTTGACTGTATGGTTTGAACTTAAGACTTTATGATGGTATGAGATTGAAATTTCCAAACTTCAAGGCTTAAAATTAAAAATCTACAATAGTAATGTTAGATCCTCCTAATGACAATACTTAAACTTCTTGATTAAAATGTTGAATTTTTTGATTATAGGGCTTGAGATTCCTGATTATAGAGTTAAGATTTCCTAGTGATATGACATGAAATTTATGATTATAAAGCTAACATTTTATGATAAAAGAACTTAAACTTCCTGCTTATAATTATAAGAGGTTGAAATTCATAATTATAAGGGTGAGAATTTATATGATAGGGCTGGGATTTTCTTGATTATAGTTGAAACTTTCTAATGACAATGTTGAAACTTCATGCAATGCTTGAACTTCCTAGTTACAGGGCTTAGACTTTTTAGTGACAAGGCTTGAAATCCCTAATTCTAGAATTAAGACTCCTTGGTAATAAGGCTTGAAATTCCTTATTACAAAGCTAAAACTTCTTAATGATAGGACTTGTTCTTGCTTGCGGTTATAAAGGCTTGAAATATCTAATTCAAAGTTGTAGTTTTGAAATGAAAAGGCTTGAAATTCCTAATTATAGTTGAAATGACTTGTAATTTCTAATTTTAGTATTGGGACTTTGTAATAACATTATTTGAATTTCATGATTGCAGTGTTTGAACCTCCTAACAATTAGGTTTGAACTTCCTAGTTACAAAGCTTAAAATTTCTTGTAGTTGAGCTTGGACTTGAAATCTTTTTTTATGGTATGGCTAAAACTTCTCGTTTACAAAACTTGAATCTCTTCGTTGCAAAGCTTGAACAAGCTCAAATCAAACATGTTTTTACATGTTAACAAGCTCAAATCAAACACATATTTTTGAGGCATTTATGTGATTTTTTTCCAGAAAATTGTGGGGTTATGTATAGCCATGAGGGTAAATTACACCTTTTGGTGGTCAATTAATAGTTTTTTTTTCCCTATCTAAGATGGGTTATGGTTTTGCGTTTTAGAGCATCAAAGGGTCAACGATTGGATAGCAATTAGAAGATGTATTTTGAGAAACTTTGCTAATTGGAATCGAAAAATTGTTGAGGGAACCTCCATAGGTTGACTTACATGATAAATTCCCTAACCTCAGCAACCTACAGACCATGAATTTACAAATAAAACTTAACTACAGAGCCTCGAATCTGGTATAATCGGAATACTGACTTTAGTTTTAGCTTCTGTATCACAATAACTTGAGCCAATCATTTAGTTAACAGTAAGGATTTTAATTTAAGAAAAAATCCCATAAAATACTTTACATTTCACTGGTGGAATTGATGAGGTCACAGTAAATAAAAAATGGTGAGAAAAACACTTCCCAGTTAGACTACAAACCCTCACAATTACAATCATTTATGTGAGATTGTAAACTCAATCACAAGAGAAGCATATGATTAATCATATAGAAATTATTATTTTTTCTGATATTGAAATATAATATTATTGCTTGGAATGTGGAAACACTTATAATGGCATCAAATCAACATTAATGTACTGGTTCCCACAACGTTAATCCTAACTATAATAATGGTGTTCATGTCCCAAGCTGGCCTCTATATGCACACGTACAAGTCATGCTGATAGCCTATAAAAGGCAAAATGATCCGTAGAACAAAACATCAAGAACCACTGATTTAAAAGTTTATTTTCCCATCATAAGCTTGTCCAAAAATCCAATCAGCACCGGCAACAGAATCGAAGTAGAGTCTCTTGGAGTCACTGGTAGTAACTAGGAATGACAAACTTTGTCCGACAAGATGAGCCCCGGTCTGCCAGTTCTGTCCCCAGTTTCTCGACATCTGAATCCAGCCAGTTTTTGAGCCCTTGATTGAGACATGAATAACTTCACCAGCTCCTCCAACATTACGCACCAACACGAGCATCCAGTAGGGATTGCCATGAATGTCAAACCTAACCCCTCCTTCCTTGGAACACAAGATTCTGCGATACTTGACAGGGACAATCCCTGCTCTATATTGGGCGATCGTTAGAAACATGGGCATCGATAGGTCAAAATGTTGCTGCGGTGGATTGCACCAGGCATTGAGAGCTCCGAAATTCGGAGGGCATAAATTGGTCGCCGTGATTTTGATGGTACCGGCGTCTTTTTTGCACCACTGTGGATCATTTACACACTTGAGTTCATAGCAAGCACCGCAAGTTCGTCCATTGTTAAAGAGTGCTGTGCTTAACGCTGCTGTTTGAAGTCCATACCCTTGTTGGAAGAGATCACCATAGCCACAAGCTCCCACTGCATGCCAAAACATAATCAACACGTTAAGAAATCAATTTACAAATCTGCTGTTTGCACCAGCAGTAAACTACACCAAATATAATTACATAATACTTTATCTCGAGAGAAAAAACTGCTGATTGCTTCACTGATTAGTTAATGAGTTAAGAAAAGAATGGCTGGAAAATATACTACACGTACTCATTGTCTGTCCACCATGGATGTCCCCATAAAAAGTTGCATGAGCATCCTGCCATGAACTGTCTATTTTTTCTCCAAAGCTAATCTGGTCACTCCTAGCCACTCCCAGAAGCAGCAGTAACCCTAAACAAGCAGTGAAGTTCTTAAAACTAGCCATGATTTTCATAGAAAGAGACATTGAAGACAGATGCTGAAGTTTGATTGGGTGTGATTGCTTGACTTCATCGTAGAGTGTGTGTTTATATATAGCCATCAATTAAACACGGAATAGGAAACACTATCAACCGTAGGATTTTCATGGATCATAGTCTTGATGGAAAGATAAGGAGGAATTATTGGGGTAACGTAAACAAATTATTTGCCTTCTTTACCTCACCATTTGAGACAATAAATAAATAACAATTATAGTTATTAAAATGAAATATTTTCTTATTAAGAGGCAAGAGAAAAACGATTCTGTTTCGTAATATGACTAAATAGGAAGATATGTCCTTCCATTGTTGATCATTGGTGTATAATCCATCTAATAAATATCAACATATTTTTATTTGAATTTGGAAAATCCAAATTAATATTCTTTTAATAATACATTTTCCTTATCAACTTTGATCACAAAAAAGATAAGAAGAATAAAAAATTATTTTCTAATAATTCTTTTAAAAAAACTATGTTTATATCAAAATTCTCAAAATATTTTCGGGTTCAAACTAGACAGTTTAAATTTTTAAGGTTCAAATTTGGGGTATTTATAGTAGTTAAGGGACTAAATTAGATTTTTGTGTTTTCATACGAGGATGAGATTGGATCTTTTTGTGTTCGAAATTTGTTTTTTAGCAATTGTTATTTTGGTTGCACTTAAAGTATATTAAAATAATGTTCTATTATTATTTTTATATCAATATATAAAAAGAATCTAAAAACAACACATTTTTTTAATTTAAAACAAGAAAATGAAAAATCACTGAAAATAATAAATCAAGAACACTATATACACTTACTAAGATGGAGAGATTGATTTAATTTTTTTGATTTGACAAATCACCCACAAATCATAAACTCGTTAATCAAATTATTCTCTAATAATTGTTTTTTAAAAACTATGTTTATATCAAAATTCTCGAAATGTTTTCGGGTTCAAACTAGACAAGTTAAATTTTTAAGGTTAAAATGATTTTTGAGGCTTGTATTTGAAAAGCATTGGCTATGATGGAGGGAATTAAAGTACCAAGGATCAAAATACTAATTAATAAATCAACCAATGATCTTAAGTGAAAAGAAACTGAAGAAGAAATCCATAATTAATCAAAATTTAAAGGGTTAAAGATCAAATTGATAAGGTGGGAGATCTTATTAATTTAATAAGGGATTTAATTTTAAAAAATAGTTTTCATTAAATAGCCAATTTAACCTTGATTTAAAGAAGTTGTAGGTCCAGGGACTACAATGAAAAACATGAGAAGTTTACAAGGCTTAAAGTGTAGAATAGTAAGAATTAAAAGGAATATAAAAAAGGTCTTAAAGTATGTGCAGAGAAATATGAGATACTAAAATAGAAAAGTATTATTAAGAGATTTGATAATAAAAAGTTTATATTCCTTTAGAGATTTATGTACTTTCCATCCTAAATATACACGTAACAGTTATCAAATAAAATTAAATATGACAAATTAATTTAATCCTAAACATTAGCCCATTAATTATATTAACATTAACCATTTAAATCTTATATAATACCATTAAAATTTAAATAGATAAGTTAATAAAACTTATTAATTAAAAAATATTTTTTTCCCCTCATTTTAAATCAACATTCTATTAGAAAATTAAATTAAGATCGTGATGGATTGTCTCACAGTTTTCTTGTTGGTTTATTCTTATCATTTATCTAATATTTTTATAGTGATATTTTGTTTCCTTTCATGATATGAAATAAAAAAATAATGAATAAGCAATTAATATTTTTACTCTTTGGATATATTTTTGAAAATAATATCTATTCAATAAATTATAATATGCTTCAGTGTGTGTGTGTGTGTGTAAAGGAAATTAAAATATATTTGGGTTAATAAATTTTTTCAATTCCATTTTATGAAATATAAAGAGTTTTTTTTTTAATAAACTTGTATATGTAACAAATATTGTACAAAAAATATTTTAAAAAAAAAGTTGGAAAGGAATAGGAAAAAAACAATCAAAGAAAAGAGATTAAAGATATGTTTGAGATTGTAATTGAACTTACTTTTCAAAGTGCTTTTAATTAAGAGATGTATTAAAATTCTATTTTTTTTTAAAAAAATATATGTTTTATAACAATATAATGATCTAAAAATATAAAAAATATAATTTAAAACAAAAACTAGAAATAAATATTATTAAAAAAATTTAAAACATATAATCAATTCGAATTGATTGGCTTTGAAATCAAGCTCAATACACTTGAAAGTAAAGGGATATGGAATACTTGACATTCATATAAAAAATGTATCATTTATTACTTGTTTGAGAATATAATTGAAGTTATTTTTTAAAATGTTTTATGTTTAGAAATGTATAAAAAAATATTTAAAAAAAATATTTTTGATATCAATATATGAAAATGATCTAAAAATATAAAAAAATAATTTAAAATAATTTGTTTTTCAAAATAATTTTTACAATACAATACCAAAAAATAATCTTGATACTGTTTTGTCTAACGAATAATCGACCTTTAAGAAGACTCGTCAACCACCATTTAAAATCTTATTCTATGCTCGAGCCCGTTTTAAGGCCCAATATTGGCTAAGAAAGCTTCAGGCTTTTTACTGGCCTGTTGGGCTTCCCACAGTGGTCGCTTCCTCATCTTTTCGACGACAGGATTCTACTTTTATTTGTTCTTCTTTTTTGTATTTTAAAAATAAAATCCTAAGCAATACTCGATATGGTGATATGGTTCTATCATGCAATGACTAATTGATAATATGTTTCGGATGACTATTTTATTTATTTATTTATTGATTTTGTGGAAGCCATTTGTCATTACTCGATGTTAAACAATATATTTTTAATAGATATTTGATTTTATTGGACAATGTAACTTTATTTCCATGTTGAAATTACTTATGTTGCTGTGTTTAGAACCATGTTTAACATTTTTTTTTTATCAATTTAGGTTTTCGGATTAGTTATGCACATCTCAACTAATCCCGTGATCTTTAAATTTAATGATTATATAAATTTTCAATGACTATCATATTAGCAATCATGAACAAACATCTTATTCTTAAACTTTTATCACTGGGTCACTTAAAAATTAAATATTTTCCACTGCTATAATAATAATAATAATAATAATAATAAAAATTTCATTTATACCATTTTAAGGTTAAAAAAAAATTCTTTTCTAGGTAGCGTTTGATATTATAGTAATGATCACATTTTAAAGTGATTTTTTACTTAAAAATATATTAAAATAATATTTTTTTAAAAATTTGAATATCAATATATTAAAACTATATATATATATATCACAATAAGCTAAATCGTGTGGGGACAACACTGTAGCTCCTCCCCACACATTTTACTGTGGATTGCTACAGTGTTTTTCCTTGTATTTTTTTTTTAACCGGACTATTTTTTTGTTTCTTTATAACCAAAGTGTTTGAGTCAGCTTACACGTACCATGACTAATTTTTCGATCCATCTTTTTTTTTTATAAAATTTTTTGGTTTTTTTGATAAACGGGATGTTCAAACCAATTTACATGCTTCATAAATTTTTTCTCCACACATATACAATTTTTTTTTATAACTGGGATGTCCGGACCAGTTTACACGCACTACGAAAAATCCCTGGACACACTTTTTTTTTACATTTTTTTCTTTGTTTCTTTTTATCTTAGAAGAACTAAAAAAATCAAGAGATCAAAATTAAACCAATTATTTTTTTTTGTTATATAACTGGACTGTCCTTTTTTTGTTTTTTTTAATAATTGGGGGTGTCTGGGCCAATTTATATGCACCATGACTAATCTTCGAACCCACTTTTTATTTTTATTTTTTTCCTGATTGTTTTTTCCACTTATATATTTTTTTTTGTTTTTTTATAACCGGGATGTCCGGGTCAGCTTACGCGCTCCATGACTAATCCCCTGAACCTATTTTTTTTTTACATTTTTTCTCTGTTTTTTTTTTTTTATCTCAGAAGAACTAAAAAAATCAAGTGATCGAAACTAAACAAAAAAAATTATATATATAAATGGTGTGGGGAAAATATTGTAGCTTTCCTCACAGAATAACGTGGATTGCTACATTGTGTTCCCTTGCATTGTTATTTTTTAAACCAGACTGTCTTTTTTTTTATAACAAGGGTTTCTGGGACAACTTATGTGCACCATAACTAATCTCCGGATCTATTTTTTTATATATTTTTTTCCTATTTTTTCCCAACTTATACATTTATTTTTGTTTTTTTTTATAACGGGGGTGTCTAAGCCAGCTTACACGCACCACAAATTTTTTCTCCAAGTATATATTTTTTTTTGTTTTTTTTATGATAACCAGGTTGTCCGAACCAACTTACGTGTACCGTGACTAATCCCTTGATCCATTTTTTTATCTCATAAAAACTGAAAAAATCAAGAAATCAAAATTAAATAGAAAAAAGAATAAAAACAAAAATACAAAATAAAAAATTATATGTGTTACAGCTAGATAAAAAATATTTAAATTCTAGCGGCGGAGCACAGGTTTATAACTGGTATATATATAAAACTAATTTGGAAAACAAAAATACTATAAGATTCAATATGCTACGTAAATATATGTATAGTGACATAACATAACATTTTCCACCAATATATATATTCGATCAAGGGATAATTGGTTCAAGCATCCCTAATATGATATTAATTAAAACATTACAACCCCTGTTTGAATTATTTGTTTGATAACACATGAATCTTACAGACTAAGATTATATTTGTCATTATATTTAAAAAAAAATATTTTTATTTTAGGTTTTTTTTTGGTATTTTTAGATATTTTCTCATAAAATATTATTTTAATATATTTATAAATAAAAAATACTTTAAAAAACTATATAATATTAAAAATAAAGAAAATTCCCTCTGTTTTCTTTTTCAAAAACAATTCCCACTACTCTCAAATTTTCAAACACCAAACTTCCCCAGCAAGCTAGGTGCCAAAATCCAAAACAGAAATCGAAGGGTAGTTTAGTAATTCTATGAATTTAATTAGTGGCTGCTTTTTCTTTATTTAAAAATTTATTAAAATAATATATATTTTTTAATACCAACCCATCAAATCAATTTAAAATTTCAAAAAATAAATTTTCTTCACAAAAACAAACACGAACTCGTTCCTATCAGTTTCGTAACAAAATAAAACCTCCCCCGTCACCTCACAACGGCCCCCATAGCAAAAGAAAAGGCAGAAACCGTCAACCAAGGGTGTTTGGGTAGTTTTATCGACTCCTCCCAATTTCCTGCTCCTATAAAACCATAAAAAATCCACATTTTTATCCCAAAAAAATCCCCCAAAATAAAATCACTTTCCCCGCCAACTGTGATTTTGCTTCTCTCATCTCTCTCTCTCTCGGTCTAGCAGACAGACACTACGAGTCTTCTGAAAACCCTAATTATCCACCAATTACCCCTGCACTTCCACATTATTACACCTTTACCACTCCAGCTTATTATCCCTTCCCCCTCCCTTACTTCTTTCCCTTGATGCTTTTAGCTAGTCAATTCAGAACTCGCCAGTTAATTATTCGATGAGCAATTTAAATTCAAATCCAAGCGGTTCGGGTTCGGGTTCGGTTCCTAGAGGAATCGGCCTGTCCAACAGCATACACTCTGAAGTAGCGCCGTGTTTGCCCTTGCCTTCGCTTCCTGTTTTCTGTGGCGCTTCGGATCCGGAGCTCCGGTTGTTCGACGGAGCTAGTGCTAAAAGTAGTAGTTTCTGGTCTTTGAATCGAAATGAAATTCTGTCTCAGTCTTTCAGAATCGCTGATCTGCTTCGTCAAACCGACGTATCCTACCTGTAAGCCTTCCTTTTTTCTTTAATATTTTTTTTACATATTATTTGTTATTTTTGAAATCCGAGTGGTAAATGTGATTTTTTTTCGTTTAGCGAACTTTAATTCATGCTCGAACTGAACAAATCAAGATTTCACTTTACAGCGAGTTTCTTTTCAAAACCTTAATTTGTGTTAATTCGTTAGTTTCTTTTGTAATTTATAACTGTCCAGAAAATCCGTGATTTTAATCAAGCTATCTTTATTGTATCGGTGTTATGATTGTGCTAATGCCTGGTGTTGTTTTGCAGGACACTTAGAGATCAGAATAGAGAAACTGCGTCTGACAGCGCGGAGCGGCTGGAACTTTATGAAGAGGTTCTTCGCTGCAATCCTGACGCATTTGAGTATGTTACTCCTGGTAAACAAAGTACACTCTTTTGCTCTTTTCATATTTTTCTCTTTCCTAGAAACGATTCTCTTAATGTATAGTTGAAGTGATAAATGATAATTGCTATAGATGAATGCAGGAAGTTTGCGTAGCAGTTTTAGGCTTATGTTTATTATATGGAGAGATGACTTTGAACTGTGGGAATCATTTGGAAAAGGGTATAATTCAAAGCTTTTAGGAATATGTTTCCATATAAGGGTCATTTATGAGGTATTCTTTATTTCGTTTTCAATGTTGTTAGTCTCAGAAAGAAGAATAGCATGATTGCAATACGAGTGTTTGCGAACCTTTGTGTTTTTCATGTTGATTAGACTAACAGGTATGTTTGTAGAAAGTTTACTGACAGAGTGGTTTTTAGTTGCTGAGGTGTTAATTTTAGGATATTTTAGACAAGCATAGAAAATGGGGAATAATGTCCTGTGGTTTCCCTAAGGTGTTTTCTGCGACACTTCTGTGCTGTTTGAGTGGGAGAATTAAGTTGTCGATCAGGTTTAAGTAGATAAGAGATGGTTTGGAAGTGTTTAGATAAATAAGATAATTGCATGATATGTAGGTGGAATTTTTTTCTCTGTTTTGCTTGATAGTGTATGTGCTTCTCTGTTGAAATTATCTCGAGAGTGGAGTTTCAGGATGGGTAGGATAAGAGACAGCAAGTTAATCTTGTTGGTGCTAAATTTTAGAATTGACAGAGCATGGTGGCTTCCTTTTGTATCGAGTCCTATCATATATTTCATAATTCATCCAAACTGTCAGTGGTTCTTTGTTTATTTATATGAGGATTATTTCTTTGCATAGAATTTTTGTGAAGAAACCAGTCAGAAAAGGGAAGGTGGCTTCTTCCTTTGTGATTATCATTTGATTTTATAGCTGAAACAGTTTGACCATAATACACCAATTGACCTACATTTAATATTTTTCTCGTTGGTATCTGGCATTACTTTTGCCTTGGAGATGCCTTGATTGCTTCCTATACAAAGTGCTACTAGAAAATAGAATAGTCATAGAATTTTGGTATGTGGTTCATATTTTGTGATCCATGAAGCACTTGCAAATATTCCTTTTCAAGGAAATATTCTTTTAGATTTTTAGTTACAGCAGATGTTTTGTTACTAAAAGAATTGTAATTGTAAATAGAAACGAATCACACATAGTGAGACAGGAATAGTGGTCCTTGTAACTGGCTCAAAAAGATGTAGTGATCACCACTCGGGAGTAGAATATGTAGCTGGAAAGACATGAAGGTGGCTTTCGAAGGTGCAATCATCATTTGGCAGTACACTTCTTAAAAAGAGAAATGTACTATCTTTAGGTGTTTTGCATGCTTTATACTATTCTTTCAACTTATTTTCCTTTAAAGCTCGCATTATTTCTTACATAACACTTAAGAGTTGCTGTGTTTGTGGGTTATTGCATTTGTTCAAGTTTCTCAGGTAAGGGGCAAATTTCTGGAAATGCAGCATTTGAAAGCAAGCACATTGAGCTAAGTGTACCTGTTTCATTTCAAGCACAAAGAGATTATGATGGATTTCAAACTCTCCAACCGAAATACACTCCTAATGTATGCAAAATTTTGGATTTAGCTTTATGTGATTGTGTTCAATATTTATTGGTAACTTAGGGGATAAACTGCAGGACATTGCCTCATCTCTGAGGAAACCAAAAGTCAAGAAAAAAAACAGTGATGACATTTCAGCAGTGATTCAGCCAGATCCTGCTGAGCTTCAAGGTAGAGCTACTGATGATATTTTGAACTCTTATCTCTCTCATTTGTTATTCATTTGATGGATTTGCTGTTGACTTCCTTTTTCAGATGAAACAATTGGAAGCTTCTGTGATATGTTGGAAGACTTTTGTGGAAGAGCTGAAGTTCCTGGTGATGATCGGGAAGAAGCAGAGTGGTTATCGATGCCTGTTGCTGATCTCAGAAAGCTTGTAAATGAAATAATGTCTATACGTGCAAAAAAGCTTTTAAATTCGATCCCCATAGAAGTTCTTGTAAGACTCTTGAGGGTTCTGGATCACCAAATACATCGAGCTGAAGGCTTATCCATTGATGAATGTGAACATGTGAGTTTTTGATTGTTTACTTTGCATCTGAGTTCCTGTAGGCTTGTAGGATGTGGTGTCTCCCTAAATTTTATTATGGGACATTTCACCTGTATCATTTTTTTTTAAGTTTCACTTTTGAAACTTGATTCTTGTTAGCTATGTAAGTTGTTGATTTACTTCCCTTTTGATGCAATTATCATATCCTTCCCTTTTTCTACTCTTCTTAGGATGTGATTTACTGTTTGGTAGGACTATAAATATATTATATTCATTCTCAGTGTTATCAACACTTTTGCTAACCATCAACATTTATTGCATACCAGTCTGTCAAATCTAATGTGTCGAAGTGTTATTTTGACCTTTCTCATTTGGTGGGAATTCTTTAAGTGAGTTTTGGGACATATAACACTGAGTCCTTGTACAAGATCTTCAAGGATCAAGTCAATAATATATATTGACAATGATGTGGTCCATGGTACAAATGATAGGCTAAATATATGGTTGTGGAATTCGGCTTTTATTCTGTTTCTGTTTATTTGATGTTCAAGTGCATAGTAAAAATCTAAAGAAATTGACTGCGTGAACAACAAGCTTGCTTAATTAGAATCATCAACCATGGCCCTTGGATTTAGAACTTTGATTTTTTTTAAGAGTTTTCTTGATATCTCTGTCGGTGTTTTGATTTTAAATATGGTTGACTTTTTTCCCTCTAAAAACTTTGATGTATTCCCTTGTGATTGATGCTTTCATTGTGTTGGTAGTATGATGTAGTTATTTTATTTACTTCCCTGTTTTTCTTAATGGCTGCAGTCAGATTCAGAAGTAGTCTCCTATGTCTTCTGTGCGCTCGAGTCTATTCATGCAGCTCTAGCTGTAATGGCACATAATAACATGCCAAAGCAGCTGTATAAAGAAGAGGTGCTCCCTTTATTAATTTTGTTCTATTAAAAATGTCTTTAAGTGTTCCTTTTCTATATTGAAAAAAATAATCAAGCATTCTCCTTCTGCTCTGCATGTTCTTACATGTTTTCTGAAGATTTGTATGATCTTAATTTATCAATATTGATTGTGGTGTTTCCATATCAGATTATTGAAAGAATTTTGGAGTTCTCTAAGCATCAAATAATGGATGTGATGTCTGCTTATGACCCATCATTTCGTGCTTTGCATAGGCCTAGTGAAAATGGGGCTCCTGAAGGTAGGCATTGCACCTTCATTCAGCTGTTTTTTACCCTTCTGTTAACTTGCCATTCTCCAACTTGCTTTTCTTTTTCTCCTGAAAATTGCTAATGACTGCATGTCATTTTGAAACAAGAAAAAAATGTGGTTACAAAATTTTCAAATTGGTTTTCCTTACCATAACAGGTCATTGTGTTCTCTTATTGGTTTTTAATTGAGAGATAACAAATTAATGAATTTCTTCTTGCATTGCTCAAAGTTGAAACCATCTACTATTTATTCTCAGGTTATGAAGACGAAGAGCCTGACCCTGACTATGGTTCGGCGAACAAGAAACGGCGAACTTTGAAGAGTGTAAGAGTGAAGAAATCATCAAACAGGTGCGTTTATCAAAATTCTGTTTCCCAAATACTAAATTTTATGGCAAATTTTAGTGCTTAGAACGTAAAGTTTCTCTTGATTGCTTACCCTTTTTCTTTGACAGGGTCTCTGGTGCTGTGAATACTATACTACAAAAACTGTGCACTATACTTGGTTTACTGAAGGATTTGTTATTGATTGAGAAGCTATCTGATAGTTGCATTCTACAATTGGTGAGGACAAGCTTTACAACTTTTTTGGTGGACAATATCCAACTTTTGCAGATGAAGGCTATTGGGTTAATCTGTGGGGTAGAGCTCTTTACACTTGTCCTTATTCTTGAGAGCTTATGCATGTGCATTTGTACATGCATAAGCTCTGGTATACAAGTAAATATACATATGGATCACATTTTGTGGCCTCTTAGTGTTTTTTTTATTATGGCACAGATATTCTATTCATACATACAGCATCGCCCGTACATCATAGATGAAATAGTTCAGCTACTCTTGAAATTACCATCCTCAAAGCGAGCACTAAGAGCCTATCACCTGCCCGATGAAGAACAGAGGCAGATTCAGATGATCACTGCTTTACTGATTCAGTTGGTTCAGAGCAGTGCAAACCTTCCTGAGGCTTTGAGGCAAGCATCGAGTGGTAATTCCATCTTAGAAATCTCTTTGGATGCTAGTTATCCTATCAAGTCCCATGAAGCAGCCACAGAGACCTGCTGTCTTTTCTGGACCCGAGTTCTCCAGCGCTTCACAACTGTCAAGAATCAAGATGCTTCTGAACTGAAAGTGATGATGGAGAATCTTGTTACAGATCTACTAACAACTCTCAATTTACCAGAATACCCTTCTTCATCTCCCATTCTGGAGGTGAGATAGACTTGAATCTAATTTTGCATCCTCACAAAACATCATGTGTTTTCATGCTAAGGGACTTGTTTGCAGGTTCTTTGTGTCTTACTACTTCAGAATGCTGGACTGAAATCCAAGGATGTCTCTGCACGTTCCATGGCCATTGATTTTCTGGGCACCATTGCAGCAAGGTTAAAGCAGGATGCACTTATTTGTAGCGGGAACAAATTTTGGATATTACAGGAACTGCGTGGAGGGGATGATGTGGATCTGAGTTTCCCAAAAGATGCATGCTGTGTTTGCTTAGATGGAAGAGTGGAGAACAGGTTTATGTGTCCGGGTTGTCGCAGATTGTTTCATGCTGATTGCATGGGAATGAGAGAACATGAAGCTCCTAATCGAAGCTGGCACTGTATGATTTGCCTTAGCAAGAATCAACTTCTTGTGTTACAATCTTACAGCGATTCGCATTACAAGGATGAGGAGAAGATTGATAATATTCGGTCGAAGAACAATTCTGTTGCTTCAGATACAGTAACAAAAGCTGAAATTGTTCAACAAATGCTTTTAAATTACCTCCAAGATGTTGTATCTGCTGATGATGCATATCTCTTTGTTCGCTGGTTTGTACTCTATGATGCTGTTTCCTCTCCATTTAAATGTTTCAATTTTTTTAATAGAGAACATATCTGTGCAGGTTTTATCTGTGCTTGTGGTACAAGGATGACCCAAAATCTAAACAAAAGTTTATGTACCATCTCACTAGACTGAAATCAAACCTTATTGTGCGTGATTCCGGGACTGCGTTTTCATTGTTGACAAGGGATTCTGTTAAGAAGATTGCTTTAGCACTGGGACAAAATAGTTCTTTCTGTAGAGGATTTGATAAGATTCATCATATGCTTTTGGTCAGTATAGCATCTCACTTCCTATGTTTTCCATGCATGTGCAGAACATATGTTGATGCTTACACATTTCTTGTTTCTAGGCAAGTTTGAGGGAAAATTCTCCTATAATCAGGGCCAAGGCATTGCGAGCAGTAAGTAGAAGAATTTATATTTTGATCTGCTTAGCCTTTGATTGTAGATTTAACACTTCTATGGTTATGTTGATGCAATAAAGGCCTTTCCTTTTATTTTGTTTCATGGGATCAGGTTAGTATTATTGTAGAAGCTGATCCTGAAGTCTTACGTGACAAGCGAGTACAATTGGCTGTTGAAGGAAGGTTTTGTGATTCTGCGATATCTGTGAGAGAAGCAGCATTGGAACTTGTTGGTAGGCATATTGCTTCACACCCTGATGTTGGTCTGCAGGTATGTGAAATCACATTGGTAATTCCTTTTTTCATTTTTATTACATCATCTTCTTCCCTCTCCATGTCCAACTCTTTGTGATGCAGTATTTTGAGAAGGTAGCGGAAAGGACAAAAGATACTGGAGTGAGTGTGAGAAAACGAGCTATCAAAATCATCAGAGACATGTGCATTTCAAATCCTAACTTCACTCAATTTACAACTGCTTGTATTGAGATCATATCCCGTGTCAGTGATGACGAATCCAGTATTCAGGTAGTTTAAAGCAAAACAGGAGTTCGTATATCATTTCAGGCACTTAGGCTACTGACTATTACTGTCTACTAGTTGCTTAACTTTTCCATGTTGCCATATGTGATTATGCCATGTACAATTTGGTTAGACCACGATGTTCATTCTTTTGAAGTGTAGCTGGCATTATTGACCATGGTTTTCCCTCACACCTACACTAATGCATTTCAAAAATCTTCAATAAGGTGATGTGATCTTCTGGTTTACCAATTGAGCATCCAAAAATAATAAAAATGTTGTTTTATAAGGAAACTAATTATCAGCAAATCACAATAACATAAATACATTTTTCTACTTTATTGTATAGAATACAACTGACAGGGTAGCAGAAAACATAGCCAGAAAAGCTACTTGAATAACAGCTGGTAAAAACGTTTGTTTCCCCTATGCTATTTCCCTGTACTCATATGCTTCTGTTATGTACAGGATCTTGTCTGCAAAACATTTTATGAGTTTTGGTTTGAGGAACCTGCTGGTTTGCGAACACAATTTTGTGGAGATGGCAGTTCTGTGCCACTGGAGGTGGCTAAGAAGACTGAGCAAATTGTTGAGATGTTGAGGAGGATGCCAAGTCATCAGCTTCTAGTCACAGTCATCAAGCGTAATCTAGCACTTGACTTCTTCCCACAATCAGCTAAAGCTGTTGGGATCAACCCTGTGTCACTTGCATCAGTGCGTAAGCGCTGCGAGTTGATGTGCAAATGCTTACTGGAAAGAATACTGCAGGTATTTCTGTTTTTATTTTATTTCTTACACATTTGATTCTGTTGGGTTTGCAAAAATCATGATGAGAATTTTTTTTTTCTTGGCAGGTAGAGGAAATGAATAACGATGAAGTGGAGCTTTGCACGCTTCCATATGTGCTTGCATTGCATGCATTTTGTGTTGTTGATCCAACACTTTGTGCACCTGCTTCTGACCCCTCTCAATTTGTTGTCACTCTACAGCCATATCTCAAGAGTCAGGTTATCTCAAGTTTTTTTTATGATTTTCTGTCAATCTGGTGGCATAATTTTGGTAGTTTTGGCTTTATCCACACATATGGTGTTAGATCTTGTTGCTTGACTGTCAAGCATGGGTTTACTTTCTTTCTAAGAGTTAGCTGGCAAGGGTAAACGATTGAATTTAGGAATCCAACATCCACAAATTAAATTCAAACCCAAGTCAAGCTTTCGGAATCCAATGGAATCAGAATCTGCAGTAGTCTGAAGAACTGTATTTTATTAGCCTTCACCTTTTCTATTCTGCTTAGGGATGACTTTGAACACTGATTAGATGGACATGCATTTCAATTCAATTTTTTCGGTAGTTTCCCTAAAATCAAGTTACTGGTGGGTTCTTTGTTTCTAGTCCAGGGCATAGTTAATCATATATAACTCAAGTCTATATTTTCACTCCTGCAAACAAGTTTGAATAATTGATTTAATTTTAGAGATGGGAAGGGGTTTTGTTAGGAGCAACACAGTGCGATTGTTGCTTTTATGTGTACAAGCTGCTAAAAGGGGTGCCTATTCTTTGGGGTGATAATCAAAATCCCACGTTTGTAATTGCTGATGTTCTAAGTTTGACTTTTGAGAGAAGCTATGTCATGATGTTTAAACTTCTGATTCCTCTTGATTTCTATGTCAGTACATTGCTTAGTGGATATAGCCTTTTAATGCAGAATTGACATATACCAGGTCTAATCCCGTATGCATGTTTGAGAGATTTTTTTCTTTTAACCTTGTACCTGTTCATCTTTAAGTCAAGTGGAATGTGCATAGCATTTCTTTCCTCATCACAGTGCACATTCCAGAGGGAAAAATCTTTAACACTCCTTTGTACATGCATCTTCTGTTCAGATTTCAATATTTGTCACAAATACTGAAATCTTAAGAGGAAGATGTACCAGTGCAGTGATTGTATCAGAGATTTTTCTAGTATACTGAAATAAGAAAGAGAGAAATTTGCTGTTTGTATCTTTGCTCTCAGACAGATGACACAGTTTAATTAGCTTTTACTTGTGCCCAGGTTGATAACCGAGCTATTGCACAATTATTGGAGAGTATAATCTTTATAATTGATTCTGTTCTTCCCTTAATCCGAAAGCTGCCTCCGAGTGTTGTTGAAGAACTGGAGCAAGATCTGAAGCAAATGATTGTTCGGCATTCGTTTTTGACAGTGGTCCATGCTTGCATCAAGTAAGTTCAATGTTTCCTCGCTTGCTTCTCTTCTAGGTCATGTTGCAACATTTAGTTTTTGATGTGCTTGTTCATCTTGTGTCAAGTAAATCTGTAAATTTCTTTTCTTGCTTCTCTCTTAAGTGATGTTGCAGTATTTAGTTTATAAAGTTCCCGTGCTTCTGATAAGTGTGATCCTGCTGTCGTGTTTTATCTTGCACATTATTTTTTTATTGCTTCAGCAAGGACTGGTTTGTAAATAAGATCTTGTCTTGGAATACTGTGCAGTCTATTCCTGTATGCACTTGTTGATTTATCATGCTGTTACTTAAACATGCATATTCATCTTCAATACTTTTTTTGTTTTGTTTTCCTTACTCCCTTGAGGACTACACAAATCATTTCTGCCATGTTTTATAAACAAAAAGGTTCCTTTGTCTTTCATTGATCTAAATTTGGGACATTTATGCATTTATGTTCCATCTATTTTCTGGATAAAACTAGTTTCTCTCTTTCAAATTTCTACTTGCGCTAATGATGTTTGTCATCATCACAGGTGTCTTTGTTCTTTGAGCATAGTAGCAGCAAAGGGTGCTAGTGTAGTTGAGTATCTTATTCAGGTTTTTTTCAAACGTTTGGATGCTCAAGGAATCGATAACGAGCAGGTTGGTAGCTACAATTGAGGTTAATTATCTTCATCCCTGTTTGATTGGTTGGACTTTATTTTCATATTCTATTGCTGCAACTTTACAATTGCTCTGACATGAGAAGCTAATATCTATTTTGTTTTGGATTTTTTTTTCACGCTGTACTTTAACTTTAGGATTTGTGGAGCGGGTATTACATGTTTCTTCCTATGGAAATTAGGTTTTAAGGAAAATAAGAGTATGACCCGCTGTATTATGCTCCTGACTATTACCTTCTATTCAAATAGATTTTTGTAGATTGCAAAACAAATAAGTTCCTAAAATTAGTAGAATGAAACATAGTTTTCTCTTCTGCAAAGAGCTATGCCAGAATAAAGAGGAAATGTGAATGAATCCAAAAGTTTTGCAGTGGTCTAAGAGAATTTAGTTTGCCTAGCTTATCTGATTGGATCTCAGATCCATAATGCTGATATCTTTTTGAGCCTTAGTGGATTTTAATCATCTAGTATCCCATTAAAGTCTTCTATGTGATGCTGCATATAATATTTGCAGTATAATACTGCATGCATATGTGGCATTTATCAGGTGACTCAAATGAGAAGATGCTCCAGTTATTATGGGGAGATGGGAAGGATACTGAGATTAGGCACCTTTTTCATGTGTATGTAGTGTGAGCTTTTGTTAATCGTTGTTCAGTAATCGGCATTGGGCTGTTTCCCTGTTTGTATTTTGCAGTTATACGGGTATAGGAGATACTTGTCAGATTTAGTATAAATAATCAGAGAGACGAACGAGTTCCGCACTTGCACCTAGATTCTAATGAAAGTTATTTAACTGTTAGGGTTTATTTTACTCATTATCTTCCTTGTCGGAAGGTAGAAAATCTTGGGAGCTTGATGATTTAATTTATCAACCTGAAACCAGTCCTTGCATGAGTTGACTGACTGAAACTGTTGGCGGCACTTGTGTGAAGATAATTGCCCTGTACATATCTGTTGCATATTCCACTGGCTATAAATGTTGTTGTAATTGAGTCCATCTCATGTTCTGGGTGTCTATTTTTTCTTTCATAAATGGTCTTTAAAAATAGAAATATATGGAACTAGAATTAAGTAGATACTAACTCCACCCGGCAATCACAGCTAGCAGGCCGCTCTTTGTTCTGTCTTGGATTGCTTATTCGCTATGGAAACTCTTTGCTGAGTATCTCCAACAACAAAAATATTGATGTTGCGAGCAGTCTCAGTTTGTTTAAAAAGTATCTCCGTATGGAGGATTTCAGTATAAAAGTCAGATCTTTGCAGGTGTGTATGCATTCCTTCTCTCTTAATTTATCTGAGGTACGCTCTGATATTAATGTTTAATGCTCAAATTTTGTAATTGTTGCAGGCATTAGGATTTGTTCTTATTGCTAGGCCTGAATTTATGCTGGAAAAGGACATTGGGAAAATATTGGAGGCAACTTTATCTTCTGGTTCTCATGTTCGTCTTAAGGTACTGAACTGTAGCCTCTTTTTTTATCTTTCCATTTTTTTTCATCATGTACTGAATCATTCATTTTACCAGATGCAAGCTTTGCAAAATATGCATGAATATCTTCTGGATGCCGAAAGCCAATTGGACACAGATAAGACAAACAGTGTAGCTCATCATCCTGTAGAAGCTAGCAACAGTGTACCAGTTGCTGCTGGTGCAGGTGATACTAATATATGTGGTGGCATAGTCCAGCTGTATTGGGATCATATTTTGGGAACTTGCTTGGACTTCAACGAACAAGTTCGCCAGACTGCCCTCAAGGTGAGAACCTAGACTGGGTATTCTTGCACTTCATTTGTAAAGCTTTTGTTAAGGATACATATCCCGACCACATTTGTAAAAAGTTTAAAGGACTTGAGAAAGTTCATTTTCTAAGAAAATTTCGAAACTATTTTGCATAAGCATAAATAATGGTGCACAATTTACAATTTCAACATCAAATATATTTGGCCAGAAAAATTAAGTGTTGTCCTTGATTCATAACACTAGATGGAAAATTTCTTGCTCTATCCGCTCACAGGCACCTGATTGTGAGTGAAATTTAGAGTTTTCACTGCATATGCTGGAGTTTTATATCTCTTGATTTGCTATCTATGCAGATTGTAGAAGTAGTACTACGCCAGGGTCTGGTCCATCCTATAACCTGTGTTCCATATCTAATAGCATTGGAAACAGATCCTCAAGAGTTAAACTCAAAATTAGCCCACCATTTGCTGATGAATATGAATGAGAAGTACGTTTCTTGGAACAAATTTGTTTTTTCTTTCCCCTTTTCTGGTTATGCAACTTACCAAAAATAATTTCAGGTATCCTGCTTTTTTTGAAAGCCGATTGGGTGATGGCCTTCAGCTGTCATTTATATTCATGAAATCTGTTGTTAATATTTCTCCTGAAATTCCAAACCAAAAACTCCAATCTAAGACTGCTGGAAATTTAAAGGGAAAACCTGAAGGTGGCTCCCTATCTCAAGCAAGGCTTGGGGTTTCTCGGATATACAAGCTTATTCGTGGAAACCGAGTTTCAAGGAACAAATTTATGTCTTCAATTGTGCGGAAATTTGACAATCCATGTCGGAGTGAATCAGTGATTCCTTTTTTAGTGTGAGTTGTCTGTAACGCTGATCCTTGTTTTCTTTTCAATTTGATATGATATTTTAGAAACTGTCTTCTTTTTAACAGGTACTGCACAGAAATGCTTGCCTTGCTGCCATTTACTTTACCTGATGAACCTCTGTATTTGATTTATGTTATAAATCGAGTTATTCAAGTAAGAGCAGGGGCACTTGAAGCAAATATGAAGGGGCTAATCTTATATCTGTCCCAAAGAAATGCTCGAATGCTTAATGAAAATGGGTTCATTCAAAGGGAACTTGTGGAGCCTGTTTCCCATCTAATGGACATGAATGGTAACATTCAACCAAAGCCAGCTGGTCAGCCTGATCACAGTCCTTTGAGATCATTTGATCTGAACGGAACAGTTCAAGAACAGCCTGCTGATCATGCAGTTCTAAACTCTAGTGTCTCGAGACATCTAAAGATGGAGCGTGTGAGCTCTGGTGAATCCTTGAGCATCTCCAAAGATGACGTGGAGAAAATTCAGGTATGTCTGAAAGCACTTGAAGCGGTGCAAAAGTGTTTTTTTTTCCTGGAATTTGAATAATATCTTGCCTGTAGATGGAAGAATAGGGGATCTTATTTTTCAGAAGAATAGATCAAAAGAGGACTTTGTCTTGCTCCTTTTTCTTTTTGGGTTTTTGACCTCTCCAAGTGTCCAGTGTTTGGGAGTGATGGTATGACACATGGCATTTTATTAATGCTATGCTGTTCATGTCTCTGAACATATATAAGATGAGAATTCTTTATGCACGGACATGGGAACCCTTCACTTCACAAACCCAGTACTACCTCTCATTCCTCTTTCTGTTGGTCTTTTACACAGGTTGACTGTCTTGCAGCAACTGCTTTGCAGCTTCTTTTGAAGCTCAAGAGACACCTGAAAATTGTGTATGGCCTTAATGATGCCCGGTGCCAGGTAAAAACTGTTTAGATCTGGTTTCTCTCATTACTTTGCTTTACAATACTGTGCATATGCCTAAATTGTCTGCAACTGATTTTACATGGCATATCTGCCAGGCTTTTTCTCCGACTGAACCCCCAAAACCAGGAGAGGCTCTCTCGAGGCAGAACATTCCTTTTGACACCAGTCAAACATGCACCAGCTTGCCGTCCACCTATCAAGATTTGGCTCAGAGATATCAGGTAGCTTGACCATCAATGAGAAGGTCCCATAGAAGAACTGGAATGGGGATAGAATTTGGTTTAACTTCTGAACCTATGTCTCTAAATGGTTTGTTACTGCACAGGAATTCAAAGGTGCCTTAAAGGAGGATACTGTTGATTACTCAACGTACACGGCAAATATCAAGAGGAAACGACCCACCCCAAGAAAGGTGAAATCTGGACGGGTGATGGGAGACGATGAAGATGAGGACAACGATGAAGATTGGGCGACTGGGGGTCGGAGGCCAGCCAGTGCAAGGAAAGGCAACAGCAGTAGAAGTAGGCACCGGCAATAGTTTTGTAAATACAAAACAGGGTAGGCTAACGCATGTACATTATGTAGGAGAAAGGAAATAGCAATAGGATAGAATGACAGCAAAAGAATAGAATTCTGGAAACAGAAGAAAGCAGGCATGAAGGGTCGTCATAGAGGACTCTGGCAGTGAGGCACTTCCCCAATCCATCCCCATTTTGTAACTTGCTTGCCAATTGACACAACTTCATAATTTGCTTTCAATGAAATTCAAGAATCCTGCATCGGTTTCCCAGAAATTGTGGTGTAGCTCTTAGCTCTTTTAAGGAACTAGTTCTTTTCAAGTATAACAAATCGAGAGCAAAATCTCAGCGATGCTCCAGTTGTAAACAGCAAGATAGCGAGTGTAAATCCATTTTTCAGACTTTTCATGTAATGAAATCATTTTATTGCCTCCTATCTTGCGCCAAGAACTCGCTCTTTTCTCTCTTTTTTTAATTTATTTCCCCTGATGATTTCACATAATAATGCCTTCTTTCATGTGCTGGATTAATCACAAACATTTTCCATCTAGTGAGCACTGATCCTGTATTACAGTATCTGAATCTGTATGTTACGGGATTTGTTTTGAGCGATTTTAGGGATTTGATTTTTAGGCAGTAAATACTTGCCTTGTATGGTTTTCACTCTCATCTATATAATGAATACAGACCCCATGGTCAGGGCAGTGAGGCCGATTTTGTCATGCTGCACCTCGTATCTTCACTGTTATGGTAATAGCAACTAGTTTATAGGGTTAGAAAATGTATGGGAGTGCTCTCTGCTCCGATCTGCATGCCGTGTGTTCACAACATGATTCTGGTAAAATCTGAAGCTTGTATCATGATCAGGGAACGAAAATGTTCCAAGCATGCACACCAGTCGTTTTTGGCTCTTAAAAGATCTTGTCTCCACAAAATCTCTTTACTCTCTTTAACCCAATCTTGTTAATACTGTTTTGGTTATTATTCTGTTTTTTTATTGGTACAGAACATTTTAGTTTCGGAGAGTTTTGCCGTGTTTTTCAGGGTTGTGCTTTTCATATGTAATTAATTAATTATATATATAACAAAACTTAAAAAACAAAAAAAATTAAATATAATTTTTATTTTTTATAAAATACAACAATTTTATTTTTTTATAATATATATTTTTAATTTTTATTGTTTTTATTTTCATATTTTCTATACTTCTTATAAATAATATATATATATACACACACAAAGATTCATTTGTCACATCAGTCTCTAATAGAGACAGAGACACATTACTTCACTTTTGGCCAGTGGGCAGAGAGGCGTGGGAATGACTTTTTCAGTTCGCCAAAACGGCACACATAAGTGATTCTGAAATGTTTCAGCTGGTATTTCTAGTACATATTGATTTTTAAAATGATACTATTTTATCTTATTTTTTTTTGCATGATACAAAATGTTTTGGTCGAATCAAAACGATATCAATAACCCTGCTTTAACCTGTGTGATAGAATTGCTAGGTCAGAGGAGTTGAGCGTCCTTGATGTCTTCCACTTGTTAGGGATGGGAAGATAAAACATGTAAACAGGAGGAGGATTGCCTTCTTTTCAACGCATTCCACGTTGAGGTCGAACTGGTTCAACCAGAATGTACAGCGCACAGCTAAGATTGTGGCAGCAACAGCTTGTTACAAGTTCAACCCTAAAAATAAAAATTACTGGTTTCCAGTTGATGCTATTTATGTCAAGAATTGCTCAATCCCTTAACATCGTATCGCCTAAGGCTTTTTCCACACCTCAAATACAAAACTAGAGTGCAAAAGCGACTCCCCTGAAGATGAGACCATTATTTCTTTAAAATTACAGAGAAAAAGGAAAAAAAGAAAAAGGCTGGACATTGACTTCTCCAAGTGGCTACAAAGCTTGAAGCTCCTTGCAAGTTATTCATGGTACAATGACAAAAAGAGGCTGCATGAAAGAAACAAAGGGTTTGGAATGATATAAGAGTCTCCAATAAGCAGGAAGACAGATGGGGGAGAGAGATTACCGTGTCCACACTAACTGGTTTCCCATCCTCTGCCGGGATCTCGGTTATGGTTCCAGTTTGATCAGCCTACAAAACCACAAAATAAAATAACAAGCAAAATCAAATGATAGAAATAGGCATCCAAAAATTGATCGATTCTTCAAACGAAAGCACTGTAAATGAGAGAGTACTAAAATTAATGAGCTCAAGAGATGTGGAATAAGAAGCGGAGTTACTTCAATTTCATTCATTAGCTTCATGGCCTCGATGATGCAAATGACTTGACCTTTCTGCACTTTATCCCCCACCTGTAAAAGGAAAATACAAGAAGATGGGGAAAGAGTTCGCATCTGCACTTGGGAAATCTTGCAAGGTTTGTCTCTTGGAGTGCCAGCTCTTAAATGGCATGGTCACTAACCACAAACACTTACCTTCACAAATGGGGGTTCACCTGGAGATGGACTCCGATAAAAGGTTCCAGCCATGGGGCATTTCAGCGGTGGATGAGATGACGAGCTTGTCTTTGCGGGAGAAGGCAAGGCAGGAGCTGGAGAGGGAATAGCAGCAGCTGGGGCAGGAGAAGCTGCTGGAAGTGGAGCAGGAAACATTGCCTGTGGATGAGGCTGCATTGCAAGAGTAGCAGCTACTGGTGCTGATTGTTGCAAAGCCTCCTTTTTCCTTATTACAAGCTCACAATCTGATTGCTTCAGTTGCAGCTCGGTGATATCTCTTGAATCCACAAGTCTGCTCATGAAGATAATATTAATTCAAACAATGAGATAGGTGTGTGGCCAAGCACATAACAAGTGACATATACATACTTATATATTACAAAATTCTGACTCACTTGACAAGTTCTGATACTTGTGTCATAAATGCTGAAATAGATGACACGTCAGGAGTTTTGATTTCTGTGGGTTCATCTTTTCCCTCTGGCGGTGCAACTTTGGGTTCATTGTCCAACACCAACGCAGAATTTGAAGATTTCTTGGCAATAGCCTTGGAATAAGAAGTGGGATTTGTAAATAGCTAATGATGCTACCTCCTATAAACATACAATTTTAACTTCCCGTGCAACTTACCTCATTCAGCTGTGCCTGAACCTTCACAACAGCTTGCTGTTTCCTATTAGGCCACTGCACATGATAACCAAAAATCCTTACACTTTCAACAACAATAACATTTTTGTGAGGACACTGGTCTCCCACAACTCCAACAGATGCACTTCAGTCTTCATATAATATAATAGTCATATCACATCAATGCAAATCCAGTCATGACAAGTTATGAATTGACAGCAATAATGTTAAAACATCAAAAGAGAAGCTCAATCCATGTTGGTAGAATCACATAGTAGTCATTCAGTATCAAGACTAATTGACTTCAATCATAAACACGCAAAATCAAAATTATTGATAGTTCCATAGCCCCTTCTTTAGTTGCATTAATTTCCAAAGTAATCGAGATAAAAAGTAGAAAGACTCGAGCTTTACCAGCTACGTGCTTTCATCACAAGTTATTACTCGTATCAAAAACACAAAAGATGAATCGATAACTGAACCTTTAATTTAAAAATCTGAAACATTGTTTTCTTTCACAACGTTCACAGTCAACTATCAAACCATATAGAAGGCAAAGAAAAGACAGACAACCTTCCTTAAAAATACGTTAACCCCCAAAACAAATTGTTAAGGCCACATATTTTTCACTGCATCAATATAAAATATCAAAGATTCAAGCTTTACACACACACAGAGAAAAAGAAAAGAAACGAGACACAGAATAAATAATTCATGTCTTACTCAAAAACTTTACAATGAGCAACCAAATGATGAAGATAGAGAGAAAATCACCAAATTACTACAATATGAACTGACCTCAAAACCAGACACTACGGATCCGAAAGAGAGGGACGAGTTCTGAATGGAATTGGGTGGTCGAGGAAAAGAGATCCTATGATTTGGTAGTGAATGTTGAGCGTTGGATCCCGCACCAGCAGCAACCAAGACAGTTTTCGGGCATGGAACAGAGATAGAAGCCATGCTCTCTTGTCAGAGCAAAACCCAAGAAAGATTGATGTCCTGAGTTATTGAGTTTTGAATTATATTGACAGAAAGATTGAAAAATGCGGTGGGTTGGTGGAGTTTTGTAGGGAAATGTGGCGATGGGATCGAAGAAGTGTGTGCGAGAGTTGTGGGAAATTCGAGAAACCACGATAGAGAAAAGCTTAAACGCAATGCATATGTTTCGATACTTCCAAGAGGAGGGGGGAAACGTACACGGATTTAGGTTTTAACTAACCCAACGACACTTGAAGGCTGAGGCCTCAACACATTCCCAACGTCCACACATGCGACAGAGAGGGAGAGAGGGAGAGGGTGCCTGTTTCCCTCCAACACTGTAACGTGCACACGGCACAACTGGAGTGAAGAGTCAACAAGATTTGCTATGTGGATTTTGTTTGTGGAGTCCTATGCTAAAAGACAAATACTAATTGAAAATGGGTAAAAAACTTAGTTATAAGAAAATGATTTTTGTAGAATTTCAAATAAGATATTTTATGGGAGAATATATGTTGCGTTATTATCAACTTCAATTACTGTTTTATAGGTTACGATATAATAAATTACATGAATATGCATGTAAACCAATGAAAAGAAAAGGTTACAATGGAACACATGGTAAATAGGTTTAACTTTCAATTTTAATTATAAGCTGATTGAATTTTCAAAGCAATCCATAGTCGGCTTTAATTGTACATTTACCAGACATTTGAGAATTTTCAAATTTGAATTTTGTGTGTAAGTTGTCAGTACTGCTTTATTTTTTCAATTGAAATAGAATGATTTGGTTTCAGCGTGTCGTTTCAAGGTCGTAATACATTTATGTATATATCTATCTATGTATAAAATTAAATATATTAATTCCAAAAATATTAGTTCAATTTCAAAAATAAAATTATTTAGAATTGTGCATTTTAATCTAAAAAAAGACAATAAAATGATTTTTCTAAACAAAATTATGAATATGTATAATATTTTGAGAATGACATCATCAACCTCGCAAATTCATTACATTCTCTAATTGATATGAAATTTTAACATAATATATATAAATATATCAAGAGACTCCTCGTAAAATTTTATCCCGATCTAACAGTCGGATTAAGAGATATGATTGATATTGTAAAATTATTCATTATTTAAAAAAAAACTATTTGACTGAAACAGAACGGCCGGAACAAAACTAAAGTGTTTCGATCGGTATTTGGCCGAAAAATCCAAAATAAAATGAAATTTAAACCAAGAAAAAAATAATGTTGTTTTGTCTTGTTTTTTTTTGTTACTGGTACGAAATGTTTTGGCTGAAATAAAACAAGATTGATAACTCGGATTTGGAGTACAATTAGGTTCAATTTCGAGATATGATTAGGGTTAGAGTGTGGTTTGGAATATGATTACTAATAAGTGCTATTGTTTAGGGTTTGATTTTGAAATTCAGGGCTAGTTAGGGTGAGGTTTGGGTTTAGAGTATTTTTAGAATTTGAGTTTAGAATTAGGTAATGTCATTATTGATTATTGATTTTAGTTCTCCAAACATTAAATGAATAAATGGTGTTATTTTGAAAAAGAAAACTTTTGTGTGTTTTTTTATAAAGGGTGTTAATAAGCTTAAAACACCCCAAAATAAAGTTAGATTGATGACAAGTGAGTTTCCAAATGAAATTTTACGTTTCAAATTATCATTTACATTTGGATTCATTTTAACTAAGCATTAATTATAATAACAATTTCAGATTTGAAAATAATTCCATTACATAAACAATTAAAAATATAGCAAAAGCACCATGGACTCCTTTACAATGCACTGTTGACTTGCATAATGTACGTTTCTTAATTATTGATGCCTTTTTTTATTTCTATTTTGTCCATCAATTTTATTTTTATTTTTATTTTATCCTTTCCCATATAATTCTTCTTTTTTTTTTCCCCATTAGTTTCCTATAGGCTTCTAAGGTAAGACCCAAAGGTGGTGAAATTTATTTAGTGCCTAATTTTGAAAAGAATATGGTCTGAAAAAAATACATTGTTAAATTGAATTGATAAAGAGTGGCAGGGTCTCAAAATGAACCATTCTTAAAAATGGCAAATCATCTGTCATTGGAGAAGGAAGTGACCCAAATATCAGACTTGGCCCCCCTGGCCTTTCACAAATGTCATAACGCATACTAAATTGCTAGACAACAAAGCTTTAAACCAGAGAATTTCTTCAAGTGACTATTCAACACTTGATTCGTTTTTGCTATACCAATAAGCTTATCTATCTATCTATATATAACGCAAAAGAGAACATGCACAAATCCAACATACAAGGAGACTCTTTGTTCATTGTACTAGTACACCTTCCTTGGAACGGGGAGCCAAGATCCCGACAGCATTTATTGATTTTGGTTCAGGTGGGCTCCAATTGTAGGTGAGCAACCCTTTACTGAGCTAGCCAGTAGCTGGAAGCTGGAAGATAGAGCCATTTATTTCTCCTGTTCAAGAACGGGAAGATGCAAAGCTCAAAGATCAGCTTTCAATGCACTGAATTAGAAATCCTTTTAAGCTGCCTAGGCATATACTGGAGATTGCATTCGCTTATTATTGTTAGCAATGATACCATTACAGAAGCAAAAACCTAAAAAAAATGGCTTCGGCAGCCGTGAGGACTCTCCAAATAAATCGGTTGAGTATGAGCAGTAAAATGTTTGGCAACTGCCCAGTACACAAGGATGCAGTGATCAATAAACGCATGACAATCTAATCTAGTAACGGTTCAAGTAAGTCCTGCGTCTGAACCAGTTGTAGTCAGGCAACCCTTGGATGGGACCCATGGCGGCAATTGCAATATCCTGCAATGACAAAACATTAATACATCTTATCCAGAGCTCCCAAGCCTGTTCAGTTCAGAAAGCACAAAGGGTACTTTTCTGGTTTTCTTGAAAACAAAAAAAACTTAAAGAATAATAGGACAATTATGTTTGAATGTGTTTTTTTTTCAAACGATTAAAATCACTAGGGATTTCTGCGTGTTCCATTTGCAATACAGCCGCATTTTATTTTTTATGTACTAGGTTCTTTGACAGGCAAAAACATTTATCATTAGGACTTAACTTCTTGTGCACTTGTTTACTTATTTGCAGAACACTTTCCACTTTAACTAAACTTTCCACTTCAACAGAATTTTTACAATTAGATACTAATCAATGTTAAAGCAGGTTCTAATTTTACAATAACACTTGGGAGTATTCTATAGCTTGTACCTGGTCATGAATAAATCGGTTTGCAACACGTTTGATAGTGCTTGAATCGACAGCATCAATCCTAGCAAACAGTTCAGCAAATGGGATTCTTCGACCATATGTAAGTAGCTGCGATCATATGCAGCCAAATGTAAGGAAAAAATGAGTAACGAAAGTAGATTACAACTCTGATTTCACTTTCAACGAGACTACTCTCACTAGAATCAAATATAGCATTGCTTTTTGAGCTATGATCCTACAACTGTTAATCAGACAAGAATAAACACCTATACCCAGACAATGGAAGCTGCAACATATTACTAACACTATTTTTTATAACATAATTATCAAGGACTCACATGACTTGGTTCTAGTGAATAACACACATAATGAATCATATTAACTTCTTTCCTTTTTTATGTATAAAAACACCTATTGCTAGTGATATGGTATCTGTAGTTTGAAAGGAAAAAATTTAAAAGGAAAAAAAAGGAAAGAAAATTCTATCAATGAAATAGTGTCTATTAAAAAGCATACAGATATAAAACACAAAAATTTCAGCCTATTACAGTAACAAAATATTTTCATGGAAAACAATTGAATGTGAGTATTATTTTGTTTTCATAGAATTTCTTGGGAATACTGATTAAAATAATTTGAAAGCCTTTGCACCAACTAAAAGATCAGCCGATGAAGGATCAGACTTAATCATCAACATGGAAAGCACAACAAATACTGTTTAGATTGTCTCAGATGATTGTGCTTGAAACTACATCAATTATAGTTGGGTTGTGTAATTTGGGAAACCATAGGAAAAACTAGTAAGGCATCAAGTATCTTCAAGCAATATATCTCATAGTATACCTAGGAAGAGTTGTACAAGCTGTACTAGCATTTATTAGCAGATTTTTCATGGGTTCAAGTCATACCTGGCGCCCAATATCTTCAGCAACAGGACTAGTTCCATCAACGTGAAGTAACAAGGAAGATTTTAACTGCAGACAAACATGAGTATGCAGCCGGGTAAGAAAAATGACTAGATTATGGAGAACAAAGGATGTCCCAAGATTCTATAAAATGTATATATCACCTAACACATCCAGAGAAGAGTACGAGGATAAAAACACACAACGCATACAAATGATATAGTTTTAAATCACATAACCCCTTTCATTTTATGAACATACAAAGAATATTGCACAATAGACTAGCTTCTTATGGAAGTTAAAGTTAAATTAATTGTTACTCATGTCTAAATACAGTAACTAGACCAAACAATTGTAGATATTAAATTCCAGCATCACAGGAATGGAGTTGTCTAAAGTTCAAGTAATTAATATGAATCAGGTGCTTATTTATTTAACAGTGGAGTTTAACATTATCTCGAAACAACTGATTAAACTCAACAAATCCTTTGGTGCAAGGTCTAAGAGATTGACTAACAAAAAACCTTGAATACAATGTCTCATTGTATCCTGCCATCTAAAGAAACATTGCAAAATAAATGCAAATTAATTAGCCAGAAATAGGTTACAAGACAACATTCCAACAGGAGAATGACACAATTATTAGCTATTGCTGTGCAACCAAAGTGACACCGGGTTACTTGCCTTCTTCACCCATGTTATTTCTTTACAAGCAATCCAAACTTTAGTTTGATAGAAATAAACCATGAATAAGACTGGAATTATCATCTTCCAAATTCTATATTGCAGACAGCAACAGTTAGATGTTATTCAAGATAATAGAGATTCAACAAGGGGAATATTGATTACTAGATTAAGAAAGCAAATACTTTTTGTAAAAGAAAATCTGCAATGAGATTCATCTGCATATCAGAATAAACCGTTTGGGCAGCCTGATATGCACCAGTAAGCAAACAGCAAGGAGGACAGACAATTAATAATAAATTGTATGTGATGGGAAAGCATTTACAACAATTGTTCTGAGTTAATGACCTAGAAATCTTAAAAAAAATATATATTTTCCAGATGCAGTAGCAAACATGAAGAATCCACTTTTAAAGAAAAGTGTTAACATTACCTGATTACAAGCACGCATGACATCAGCTTCTGAAACTCGATAGCATAACTTTGTTGTCTCGTGCATGATTGCCCAGGCTAAATCATCCAAGCAATCTGGCTGAAGACAAACAGTCGGACATTTTTTTTCATTGAGAAAAGGAAAAAAAATCATAAACGAGAATCCAATCAAAAGGCAAAACAACTAAATTATCATCTTATTTATCATAGCAGGGACTTGCTACACTTGAACATCCCGTGCTTTCAGAGATGAATCAACAGGTAACAAATCTTTAATGACTGAAATTTAAACGAGACAGCAAAGGAGAGATGGGAAGAAATGATGGTCGGCCACAGACATAACAGCATACAATTTCCAATTATATACCAGTCAAAGCATAACAAGATTGAAAGCTCACTTCATAAAAGTTCTCAGAAGCATGATCTATTGAGAGTTACGGATTGGTTGATGAACCAAATTACTTGGGATGATGAGTGAAAGTGTCAGTCAAGTTCCTATTGCAGGCTATGTGAAAACATTATTAACATAATAAAATTCATTCTGAAGTTACCTTGCTCAACTATGCTAAAACTATATTTTTCCAAATAATAAGAAAACAAGAAAAATCTCCATACCTTCGCAACAGCATAAACACCAAAAAGACCAGTGTCCTTGTAGTTTGTGTTAAAAGCCATCATACTTTCTGCTATTTCATCAATGCCAACCCTTTGTGCTAGTTCAGAACTATCCAGAGATTGAGATTTAATCAATGTCCATGCTAACAAGACATGAGTGTCTTATGCAAATAGTCAGCCAGTTAAACTTTGAAATTTGTCAGGAAGTGGAAAAACAGAGAAAGGAATGATCATTGACACATTAGGGGTTAATCACAAAGCCCTATTAAATGTAATGTTTGGAAATTCTTTTTTCTTTTAGCTGAATTGCTTAAAGCATCACCAACAAAGGGATTTCATTTTTAGCTCATGAGTAGACACGATTTCTGTAACTACAGACCACTGTACAAATTTTCTCCAGAAATGATATAATAAAATTCCTGAACTGTTAAATGAAGTTTCCCTGAATACAAATAACTTTTTAAAGATGAATAGTGATGAATGTGGTAAATTAGAGAGAGGAGAGGTTACCCCATGTGCTTTCCACCTCCTGCACTCTTGTTCCAAGAACCCAACAGAGCCTGCATGACCATCAAAGCAATGGAATCTGGATCTGTCCAAGATGCTCCTTGAAAAGCAACTGCGAATTGTGCCAGAGGAACATCATCATCAATTATCCTAACCTGATTTTTCACACCAATAAGCAGAACCAGTAGTTTAGAGAAATATAACTACATAGAAAGAAGGCATGCATTTCAACTTATATCTTCCCACCTCAGAACCAGTGAAATATGCAGGGTCCTTGGCAACTAACTGAGCCGCAGTAGTTGGATCAGATGATAACTTCGTAAACAACTTCTTTACTTCCCCAACAAATTCCTCATGCTTCACAGCCCCTGATGCGACAATCACCTGAAATGAAAGTCACACAAATACCCATGATAAGAATTTCAACATCAGGCCTTCAATCTTAATAGCAAGCAGAAAGGAAAATGGAAATATGCGATTGGCGATCCCACAACTCCATCTTATACAAAGGTAAAATAACATAAAGCATTACCATTCTAGGAGCTGTGTAGTGTGTTTGTATATAGTTCTGAAGATCATCCCTGGATATTGTCTCGATGTTTTTAGCAGGTCCCAGAATAGTTCTACCTAAAGGAGTGTATTGAAAAGCAGTTGCGTGCAAATGGTCAAAAATTACCTCCTCGGTTTGCCCCTCAACCTACAATTTTCCGCATACATCATCTATAACCGTTAGAAGCAGGAAGCAAAATCAAGTAAGGCTATATCCATAGAAAATGCTGAACTAAACAAACAGAATGCCTGCAGTAAAATGTCACTAGAAGAACAATACAACAACACATTTATCACACGAAAATTACCCCCCTTCATAACTTTTGAAAAGCAATTGAGCATTTTGTTTGGTACACAGCATAGCAAACAACTCAGTATGCTTACAACAAAGATCCAGTTAAGCAAGTTTAAAACTTTATCACTAGACCATAACATTGAAAACCATCCACTAACAAATAAATGATCATTTCTCCATAACCAGGATTCATTTAAAGAAATTTGAAACTTTGATGCTAACACATAACATCTAAAACTACTCGACAGAAAACACCACATCTTCTATTTAGACAAACTTCATAAAATAAACACCATAAAAGTTACCTAAATGACCCACACTTGCATACAGCAATGGCATCCCTCATTTACTTGTAAGTAAATCAACAACTATTAGCACTTCTAAATTAAAAACCAGCAGGCATAGCTAACTATGCAGTTCTAATTCCCACGTGCTCAACCAAAAAATAGAAAGAACCATGTCAAATCCCATTAACCCAGAGCTACAAAGACATCAACAGTTTAACCCAAAAGCACAAAACTTTACACATAAACAACCAAAACCCAAAACTCAAAAGACAGAATTTTACAACCACCAAAAACAAAACGGGAAAAACAACAAAAACCCATTTCCGATCAACAGAAAAAACCCAAATTTACCTCCTTCATTTCCAAAGTAATAACGTCCCTCTCCCTAGATATTCTCCCCTCATCGAAAGTAGAATTCTGCAAAATGTCAGCCAAAATATCTAAGGCCTTATTAACATCTTTGTCCATAACTTTAGCATAATAAGTAGTCTGTTCTCTACTTGTATACGCATTCAAATGCCCTCCCATATTCTCTATCTCCTCTTCCAATTCCCTCACACCCCTCTTCTCCGTTCCCTTAAATATCATATGTTCCAAGAAATGAGCAGTCCCATTTGTCTCTTCGGACTCAAATCTCGACCCGGCATCAATCCAAACCCCAACAGTCGCAGTTTTCGCAGCCAGATTTGACTCAGTAGCGACACGGAGACCATTAGGGAGCGTGGTGATGCGGGTTTCAGGTGAGGAGAGGATATGGGTATGGTTTTTGAGAGTTGGGTGGGGTGACCCGTATTTGAGGAATCTTGGGTCCGGGTTTTCGAGGAGTTTGAGCTTTGATTTGACTGATTCAGCTAATCGGTCGTAGATCATGGCGGTTGGTGGTGGTGGGGTGGTGGGACTGGCAGCGGCGACGGCATTGGAAAAGGATCTGGGCGTGGTTGCTGATAAAGGTCTGTGGGGCCGGCGAGCTAGGGTTAGAAGGCGCTTCCAAGCCATGATTTTGGTTAGTGTGTGTTAGGGCTTGTAGATAAAAACAGCGGAGACCTGAGGGTGTCTATGACAGTAGAGATATGACTATTAAAAGTTTAACATGGAGGTGACTTGCAGATGTGATTTTTTAAACGACGTGTCGTTGCAAGTATGTGTTTTTACCAATTTTGTTCACAAAATTTTAATTAATTCATTTAATTTACAGGCAATAATGGAAATGATAGCTTTTGATTTACAAATTACATGTAATTAATTATGTAAGTTGGTGATTGGAAAAAACATTTGAAGATTTTTTTTTTTGATATTAATATATTTATTATTATAAGAAGAAGAAATAATTAAAATATAAATTTATAGATATTCAAAGTATAATTAAAAGAGACAGGAGAGAAATATTTTTTTTTATTATTATGAACTCTTCTATTTTTTTTCAAAAGTAATAAGAATACAAGATAAGTGGTCTATTTATAGAAGAAGAAAATAAACTCAAGGATCATGGAAACCCAAGAGACTAAACTCAAGAGTTATGAACATTTAATACACATAATTATAAATTTATAATATTTTTTTAATGACCATGTACTTTAAAATTCAATAGTGGGTTTTATATAGATACTTCAAGATCCATATTTGAATATTTTAGGATTTAGTAAAACAGTATCAAGTTATCTCATTAATAGCTTGCAAAGGAAAACCTAATGGGAAAAAACCTGAGCGAAAGGAAAAAAGTGCAATTTATATTGACTTCCCCTCAAATGTACATGTCTTATGACAAATCTTTAAGATGACACATTCCAATATTATGGACAAGTTTCTTGAAAGTTGAGACTAGTAAAGATTTTGTAAATAAGTCTATTAAATTATCATTGGACCTGATTTGTTTGATCAATTTCTTCTTTTTGTTGGAGCTCGTGAGTAATAAAAAAAACTATGGTGAGATATACTTTGTTTTGTCTCCTTTAATATAACTTCCTCTAAGTTGAGTGATGCAGAGAATATTATCTTCAAACAATATTGTGAGATTATTTTCAATGGTTGACAATCCACATTTTCTTGATGTGTTGGATAATTGATCTTAGCCATATACATTTTCTACTTGATTCATGTACCGCGATAATCTCTGAATGATTTGATGAAGTAGTTACTAATATTTGTTTGACACATCTCCAAGAAATTGCAATACCATCATAGGTAAATAGATAACCTGTTTGTGATCTACCTTTATAGTGATCAAAGAGATAACTTGCATCTGCATATCTAATCAATTATAAATTTGATCCATAATAAAATAACTCCATTTTGGTTATTCCTTAGAGATAGCGAAATATATATTTGATTTCATTCCAATGTCTTTTTATGGGAGTGAAATTATATCTTGCCAATAAATTTACTGCAAAAGTTATATCTGGTCTTGTACAATTTGCAAGATATATAAGTGCTCCAATAACACTAAGATATGGTACTTTAAGACCAAGAATTTCTTCATCCTCTTCTGGAGGTCGATTTTTTTTTTTTCGTATTAAGTAATCAAATAATCATAGATGGACTCAAAAAATGAGCACTATCCATATAAAAATATTTTAGGGCTTTTTCTGTATATATTAATTGATGTACAAGTATTCTATTTGAAAGATGTTTGATCTATAAACCAGTATAAAATTTTGTTTTTCCTAGATCTTTCATTTTAAATCATTTTCAAATAGGTTGCAGTTTTGTGAGCTATTCAAAAGTACCAATAATATTTATATCATCAATATATACGGTAATAATAGCAAATTCGAACATTGTTTTCTTAATAAAAATATACGGACAAATCTCATCATTCTCAAATCTTCTTTTTAATAGGTATTCATTAAGATGATTATCACATCCGACTAGATTGCTTCAATCCATATAAAGATTTTTATAGTTTAATGTAATAAACACTTCTGGATTCATTATAAAAGGTTTCAGACATTGTAAATCCTTCAAGGATTTTCATATGGATGTCTTTATCTAATTATTTATATAGATATGTTGCAACTACATCCATTAAAAGTATATATAGAGTTTTTGAGACCACTAAACCAATAAAAAATCTGAAAGTGATTGTATCTATCACTGGAGAATAAGTTTTGTTATAATCAATGTCGAGTCTCTACGAGAAACCTATGTGTGTGTGTATATAGTCTTGGTTAGATGTAATAAGATAGTGGTGGTTAGATGTAACAACATAATGATGGTATCATATTAGTAAATAAAGCATGTTGTATATGGCAAGGTGACTCATCATTATTTTTTCTTATTCTTTTCTAATTTTACCATTCAATATTAGTTTTATTTTAAAATTAGCTTTGTGATTTTTTTTTTCAATTTATATCTAGTTATTCTAATTGCATGAACTGAGTCATGATATTTACAAGTTAACACAACTTGACTCACATTTTATTATCTAAGCTAGATGTCTATTATGTTTTGTTTGGATGACTCAAACTTTTTTTCTTATCCTGATATTTTTTCTATCTAGTTTCAAACTTTCAAAGGTTTCTTTTCTTCAAGTTATTGTGATATTAAAAACAAAACAATTATTTGTTTAATATCGCTATTTATTTTTTATCGTTTAATTTCAATAACATCAACTTATTAAACTTGATTATAGTTATAACCAGAGTTTTTATTTTTTATTTTAAAAAAAAAATTACTTATGACACCTAGATTAGCAATGATTTTTTCTATTTTGGTGTTTTTTTTATTTAATATCTTCTTTTAATATTTCCTTTTTAAAATATTTCTTTAATTTATGTTTGAATTGATTTCTCTCCTCTATGAATTTTTTATAGATAATATTTCTAATATTGAAGTCTTGTATAATAGTTTTTTCTTTTCTATTATTAATTTCTTGTATGTGTCTCTTTTTACAATAACATCAACTTATTAAACTTGATTATAGTTATAACCAGAGTTTTTATTTATTTTTTTTTAAATTACTTATGACACCTAGATTAGCAATGAATTTTTCTATTTTGGTTTTTTTATTTAATATCTTCTTTAATTTATGTTTAAATTGATTTCTCTCCTCTATGAATTTTTTGTTTTTTTTATCCTTTTTAATTAGATTTTTATTTTTATTATTCTATATGTATTTAACTTTTGAAGATATTATTTTGATTAGAAATTAAGACTTCGATATTACTGTTAGCATAATAGAAGATGTTGATCCATTTCAGTATATCAAACTTTACTTGTTATTTAATTTTAATAGCTGTAAAAATAATTTATTCCGTCCATGGCAAGGTGACTCATCATTATTTTTTCTTATTCTTTTCTAATTTTACCATTCAATATTAGTTTTATTTTAAAATTAGCTTTGTGATTTTTTTTCAATTTATATCTAGTTATTCTAATTGCATGAATTGAGTCATGATATTTACAAGTTAACACAACTTGACTCGCTTTTTATTATCTAAGCTAGATGTCTATTATGTTGTTTTTGGTTGACTCAAACTTTTCTTTTTTATCGTGATATTTTTCTATCTAGTTTCAAACTTTCAAAGTTTTCTTTTCTTCAAGTTATTGTGATATTAAAAACAAAACAATTATTTGTTTAATATCGCTATTTATTTTTTATCGTTTAATTTCAATAACATCAACTTATTAAACTTGATTATAGTTATAACCAGAGTTTTTATTTATTTTTTTTTAAATTACTTATGACACCTAGATTAGCAATGAATATTGAAGTCTTGTATAATAGTTTTTTCTTTTCTATTATTAATTTCTTGTATGTGTCTCTTTTTATTATTGTCTGATTGAATAACAAACTCATTTTAATAAACAAATTTAACAAACCAATTAAATATCCCATGTCATAAGATAAAAAATCTTTATCTACATTTGTTTCTTGATTTTATAGTTATCATAATGATAATTTATTTATTTATACAAATGATTCTTGATTTATTTAATTAGATAACTGTATTTTTTTTTTATATATACATTTAAATTTTTTGAGAAAAAAAACACATTGGAAAGCTTGCATACCTGATTTTTCTTATTGAAATAAAATATAATTGCAATGGAAAGCGAATCAAATAGGTAGTAATTTATAAATTTGATAACATAGATAATATTAGTGGATTCAAATCCCCTTTTATATATATAGATTATTTAATAAATAACAATAAAATCAGACAATTTAAGTTAATAGAAATTAATAGTTAAGATTTCTATACAAAAAATAAACGAAAAAAAAAAGAGGAATGTAATAGAGTTTTTACCAATTCTACCTTAGAAAGCATGACCTGTTTTCACTTAGTACTTGATGACAGCAACTTTAGAACAACAAGATGTCATCTTCATCAAACCATGATGCATAATACTCCCTGCTTTCCAAAAGAGAATGAACGGGGAAGGTGAGCAGGTTGGATATGGTAACTAAGAAATATGCACCGTAGACAAATTCAAAGGTCTTGATCATATATATATAAGCACCCATTTTTATATATATATATATATATATATATATATATATATATATATAAAGAAAAAAGGAAAAAAGGATAGTGGTGGTTAGATGTAACAGAGAGATTGAAAATTGCAAATGGGGGTTTGTATCTGTAAAGAGAGAAGAGGGAAGAACTGCAATCAGCCTGCAAATGGCAGGACATGTACAACATGCAAATGTTTAATATTGCAGCCACTTCTCCTCCCCCCTCCTCCCCTATCCTTCCAGAATTTCTAATCTGATTTTTATATGATTAATTATCAATAGTAAGTTTTCAAGACTCAAGGTTTGGTTCCATGTGCATAATTATCAGTAGTAAGTTACCATAATTTCCCATAAGATTTTTACATAAGGTTGTTATTAGTTAATATTTATTGAAAATTATGGTTTTTAAGATTTTATTTTAGGTTTAATTGATGAGATGATTGAAATATTATGAACTAATTGTTATGATTATTGATTTAATTGGCTGAATGTTAGATCATTTATTACGAATAATGATTTTGAGATTTGTTTTGTAATGTGTTAGGTGTAAGAACATTGAGAAATTATAAAAAGCCTTGCTTTTAATCTAGGCAATATGGTTTAGAGGTTGGAGATAACAAGACTTTAGGAGGGTCCCTCCATTTTATAAACCACGTAACTCAATTTTAATTTTAATAAATAAGATTTAAAAAAAAACACTAAATGACCTGTTATTCAATGTTATTCTCTTAACAATTCAAAGAAAGAAAGAGAGACAACATCAATTAAAAAGGTTTATTATAAATTTAATGAAATTATTAAAAAAAAACATATATGATTAACTTGGTCTAGGGATTTATTGGTCTTTTCACATAAGATTTGTTTTTTTGTAAATTAATTAACCCCCATGGAAAGTAAGATAAATTAAAATTTAAATTCAAAAAATTGTTGGAGCGTGCTACCTATTTCCTAGCATACACGGTGCCTCTTAATGGTTAAACCCCTCTTATGACTATCATAACCCATTTCTCGATTATTACAAAAAATAATCAAAATATTCAAAATAAAAACCGATGACATGGTGAAAAATCATACCCTTATTTTGCCATAACAAATTGAAGAAAAATACAGACTGAAGGTCAAAATAAATTATTATCGGATAAAAAATCTATATAAAAATTAAGTCTAAAAGCATAGCTGGATTTTAATAAGCCAATTTGATTTAATCATGGACCAAATTATAGCTTAATTATATTTAGGATTAACTTGGTGTCCAATTAAAGGTTTTAAATAAGTGCAAGGATTTAATTATATATTAAATGTGTTAAATTAATTTTGTTAGGGCCTTGATTGGTGAATAATTAAGTTTCAAACCCTAATTTGAGCTTAATTGAGAAAATTAAAATTTTAGAACACTAAATTTTATTTTTACCATATCTATTGGTTGAAATTAGTGGTAAAAGTGAAAGAAAATAAAAGTTTTGGAGTCAATTAGAGGCTAAATTGTATAAATCTAAGAGCAATGACCAAAATAAAAAGACGCATAACATAGGGGCTGCCATTGAAGTTCGACAGGGGTGAAATTAAACAAAGTTAAAAGTCTTGTGTCAATTGGGGGTGAAATTAGAAGTCAAATGACTAAATTTAACTTTCATTGAATTCCGGCAAAAAAATGATGTCATTTTGGGAAAAAAAAAGAAAAAAGAAGACCAGATGACGTGTCATGTGGCCATCGTTTATTTTCTTCCCAAAACTTTGCCTCAAAATCAACTTCACAACAAAAATTGCCTTAAAATACTCCTCAATATTTGTTCATACCATGGTATAATCAGTTTAGGCTGATTGACACACATGTCAATTAAAAAGATTTATTATAAATTTATTGAAATTATTAAAGAAAAAACCCATATGATGCGTCATTTGCCTATTGTTTTTATGTGTAAGAAATTCATTTTTTTTTTAAAAAAGAGATCGTTTATAGCATTTAAAGTAATGATGCGTCATTTGCCTATTGTTTTTATGTGTAAGAAATTCATTTTTTTTTTTAAAAAAGAGATCGTTTATAGCATTTAGAGTAATGATCAAAGTTTAATTTTCAATCTATTGGCTGAGCATGTTGCCAAGGTCAAAGGATTAATCCATTTATTCATGCGAGTTCCTATGGAAAGTCCACATTACACATGGCAAACCTAAAACGACTGGTCTTCCAGCGTGGAAATAAGCTTGCTTCAATTTAATAAATAGTTAATAAATAATACTATCAAAGTATCTATAGGAGCTTAACCCGCAAACAGGCCCCGTTTGGCATTGCTTGCCAACCTGTTTTTTGCTGTTTTTTGATGTTTTTTTTTTGTCATTTTAAAAATCGGCGGTTAGTGTTTTTAGATCATTTTGATGTGCTGATGTCAAAAATAATTTTTAAAAAATAAAAAAAATATCATTTTGATGTATTTCGGCACGAAAAACACTTTGAAAATAAGCAGGAACCACACTCCCAAACATCCCCACAAGACTAGTAAACTGACAACTCAAGGTTTAAATTAAAAGTAATCTGATTCATAAAATACTCACTCCATTGCTTTCTTTCTGTTACATTCAACATTTGCATCACAAAAAGCAAAAATATAACCTTGAGATATCCATGTTAAGAGGTTTGATTTAAATCATGCAGGGTAAATTGCTGATATATGTTTGCGCATGTATGTTTTCATCAATAAAAAAATCCCTGCAATTTGACCCCTCCCATTGACTGCCCGTTGTCCAGCAATCCCAACCTTCTAATTAGCTTACATCTAAATGTATAGGCTTTGTACGAAATGTACTAATCTCCACTGCAGAAATGTGCAGTGGATTAAAGAGGCATTTATAATGAAATCAATAAATACATGGGTAAAAATCTAGGACTTTGTAAAAGAAAGAAAATTCCCATTAATTTGCAGCTGCAGGCTCTCACTTCTCTAATGGCGCCGCCTCCTGGACCTGACTTCGGTACCAGCACTCTCGCTCTGGTGATCTTTCTCACCAACCACCCTGTTTGTTTCCCTCGAAAAATGCAAGACAATCGAAAGTCAAAATCAGCCCGATCTTAAAATCGATCTACTGCAGTCGATATTTTTCATTTAATTATCTTTTGGGTTTTTTCAGGTGGCTCGTGTTTCTGCTTTTTCTTTGGGTCTTGTCTACGGGAGTGTGAAGCTAAGGTATCTCCAGGTACCTTTTTTTTTGGTTTAGAAAGTCAACAATTTGATGCTTAAGAAGGGTTTATTTCTTGGCCAAGATGACTGTTTTACAATAAATTATCTTCTAAAATATTGGGAAGTGATACTGAGCTTGAGAAATTGAGGGAAATGTGTTAATTAGATAGATAAGATAGTCTTAGATCTGTGAAATGAACTCATTTTAGTGAAAATTGCAGCTGACAAAGCTCTCCGTTGCCGTCGATTTCACCTGAAGACAAAACCCAGTAATGCTGTCTTTCCGCTTTTGACCATGAAGCGGATGATGACTTTGGGAAGCAGGCTCTCTGCTTTGGTCAGCCATGAATTGATGTTCTCTTTCCGTTTTTTTTTTTTTTCCCATGAAGCAGATGATGATTTTGGGAAGCAGCTCTCTGCTTGGTCACACCTTCGGCACTGCCCGCGCTAGAATAATTAACATGAACAGTCCAGAAGAATGGAAATGAGGAAGTGAAATTCACGGTTAAAATCCACAGTGAATTCAGTGTGGGTGAACAGTGAATTCACGATCTCATTTAGCTTTTTGTATAATAATTGATGAGATGATTGAAATATTATGAATTAATTGTTATGATTATTGATTTAATTGGTTGAATGTTAGATCATTTATTAGAAATAATGATTTTGAGATTTGTTTGGTTAGGATCAGAACATAACTATCCTATTATTTCTCCACGAACTTTATCTTTATCTTGAATTCATTAATCAAATATTAGATGATTTTTTTACAATATATGCAGCCACCTGAACTGAAACTTGGCCTTTCAGTCGCTTCAGCCAATACTCGAAGGAGGAGGAAGAGGCCTTTACATAAATATTTCTTGAAACGTTACAAGTGGCATCATAAGACTACAAGATGAACACCAGCAGAAGCATTTTCTTGAAGCGATTTTCTAACACTATCCTGTCGTGATTCACGCCAGGACTCATCTGGAGTCCAACTACTAACAAACCAGTTATACGTAGATTCATCACCTCCGAGATAAAAGCTACGCAAGGGACTGATAACAAGTTGATCAAGGGATATTGCACTTTCAGTATGTGTTATCAACTCCATTTCATACCAGTTACCCGCATATCCATTTATCCGAACCTTTTTGAGTCTGCTATATGTGCATCCTCAAATATTTCGTATCTCTCTTTGATTTTCCAGGAATTCTTCTCCACCCAGCAATGGACAAGAAAGCGAGCTCACTATAAGATTCGCAGTTTTGGCAAATGAAACTGTCAAAGTAAGTTGATAACAGCAGTTCAAATAAAGTGTTTTAAGAGTAGCACACATGTTCCTCAACACGATTACAGATGAACTAGAAAATTAAATTCTAAATTGTCAATGCATATTCCTTTTTTACTTCAATTTCTTTGATTTTCTACATCTGTGAAAAAATAAGGAAAACAAAAGAACTAAAGTTTCCTATCCCAGGCCTCTTAATAAGCTCAGTTAAAGCGAAAGAGACGCAAAACCAACATTGCGCTGCTGTAGCACATAACACGTGTCTCCCTTATTCTCTTCCTTGCTGAAAGTTCAAAGGCCATCTCCAATAAACAACTCAAGGTTTGCATAATTATACTAACTGACAAACAAGATTAGTAAATTAATTAGCTAGCACGGCGTGATATGCACATTCCCGGCATACAACTGACAACTCAAGATTTGCATGATACTAATTTTGATAATCAAAATATTTCGTTTCTGTTTTCTGTTTTAGGTCCAAGCTATTTTTTATTGTTCAAAAATATTTCAAGTAAACTAATTTAGGGGGTGGTATAGGTGGGATGAATATCATGATGAATGTATTGATTGTTTGATCACAAGACCATTGCAGTCATTAGCCATCGAGGTGTTATGAATTGGCATGAAGAAAATAATTACTTTAATAAAATTCACTATTAAATCAAATGATAGCAACAATAAGTGTCTAAAAATGAAATAACTAGTGAAAATATACCCGATTGAGTCTTTGAGAGGAGAAGGCTTGTGAGACTTCCGTGGAAATGCATCAGCTATGACTGGTTGATCCCAAATTTAAGTAGATTAATTGACAATTGAAATCCAAATGATCCATAGAAGAAAAACGAGTTTAAAAAACAATATCACAGGTTGAATATCTTAAAATTATAGCAAAGACCAAGCATCTTTTTTTTTAAATATATATATAAGAAAAAAAAAAGGATAATGGTGTTAGATGGAAAAGAGGATCACATTAGTGAATGGAGCAAGTCGTGTTTGGGAAGGTGATTTCCTCTTATGGATGCATGTGAAAAGTAATATGGACAAGCAAAGCCTCAATTGCAATGTAAAGAGATTGAAAATTAGCTTGCAAATGACACGAAATGTATAGCATGCACATTCCATGCATGCAAATGATTCATATATATATTCTAGCCATTTCTTTTTTTTGCCCCCCTCTTCTCCTCCCCACCTATTCTTCCATAAATCTTAATCTAATGTTTATATTGTTAGTTATCAATAGTATGTTATCAAGACTCAAGGTTTGCATAATTATACTAATTTTAATAACTAGAATATTTCATTTCTATTTTAGGTATAGAGTGAACTTCCAAACTATTTTTATTGTTTAAAAATGGTGCAAGTAAACTAATTTAGGGGGTGGTATAGGTGGGGTGAATATCATGAATGTATCAAATGAACTATTTCATGCCAAGTATCATGATCTAAATATCAAGATTAGGCTTATATAATAAGCTGCAAATTAGTGCAGGAGTCCATGAGTACCATTGTTGCCTGTGTTTGTTTTGAGTTTTAAGTATGGTCAACGATGATGTTTTTCGTATCCATATCAATTCTAAGAAACAAATATCCATTTACATAGGTAATGAAAAGTTGCGGCCAGATTCACAGTATGCGTATAAAGTCTCTCAATTCCTTTCAACGAAATAATACAAGGATGTTCAAAGTGAACTCATTCTCCGCAACTGTCTACACAAGAGAGCTGACTTCATTTTCAATCCTCGTGCTTCATCCTGTGAGCCACTCCCATCAATTACGATCCGGACACTTGGGGATCTGTAGGCTATGCAGGGTCACCTGGGTAAGAACATCAGGGTTGTTGTCCCCCCTGATGTTTCCAAGAGAATTAAGGGAGAGGAATAGAAATAGCTACAAGGCGTGGATTCAACGCTACATAGACATTCCTCTATCAAGTATATTTTCTTTACTAATATTCACTTACTTTCTTGTTAAAAGAGTCACAGTTGTCTACTATATTTTATGTAATAAACGAGCTTTATGATCAGTACTAGCTCGTGGTTGTTCCTCTTTGTTGATGACCTCGTATAATTTACCAGTTTAAATTACTGAAATTAATTAATGGAGCTACGAAATACTTTAGTTGAGATTTATGATTTTGCATGCAACTCCCCATTTGTTTTTCTTGTCATTTTTTTTAAAGGTGGATAGAGATGTATATTGCACCTTTAAGGCTATATTCTGTATCATCGCTTCTAGTACTTAATAACCAATGTTCTGTTTTGACCTATGCAGGAGAAAGAGAATTTCCTTATAGTATGGAAGCCTGATGGATAAACTGACAAACTAGTAAGAAGATACCACTTGTATAGGCTTTGTAAAATATTCATGATTCTTGTTCTTTAAAGACATATATTAAGGTTTCGCTCAATCTGTTGTGCTATCATGATCAAGGCAAGTACATCAAATTTCTTTTGTAGACAGCATTGTCTTATTGCTGACATAAAATTGCAATTTAATAATATATATTTTAGGGTTAAAATATATATTTTAGGTTTATCTCGTTGGAAAGCTAAAATATAGGGCTACAATTCTCTTGAAGGGAGGAAAACTCATTTTATTAATACATTTGGGACAAGCACCTTAATTTCCTTTTCTTTTCTTTTCCTTGTGCAACACTAAGAGAGAAAACTCTATTTTGAACAGTATTTATCTCGTTGGAAAGATAAAATATATATTGCAGTTTCATGTCAATAATAAGACAACAGGCTGTCAGCAAAAGAAATTTGGTGTGCTTGCCTTGATCATGATAGCACAACAGATTGAGTGAAACATTAATATATATATCTTTAAAGAACAAAGATCATGAAGATTTTACAAAGCCTATACAGGTGGTATTTTCTTACTAGTTTGTCCATCAGTCTTCCGTATTACAAGGAAATTCCCTTTCTCCTGCAATGGTTAAAACAAGACATTGGTATTAAGCACTAGAAGCAATGATACAGAATATAGTCTTGAAGGTGCAATATACATCTCTATCCACCTTTAAGAAAGATGACAAGAAAAACGAATGAAGAGCTGTATGCAAAATCACAAATCTCAACTAAAGTATTCCGTAGCTCCATTAATTAATTTAAGTAATTTAAACTGGTAAATTATACGAGGTCATCAACAAAGAGGAACAACCACGAGCTAGTACTGATCATAAAGCTCGTTTATTATATAAAATATAGTAGATAACTGTGACTCTTTTAACAAGAAAGTAAGTGAATATTAGTAAAGAAAATATATTTGATAAAGGAATGTCAATTTAGCGTAGAATCCACGCCTTGTAGCTATTTCTATTCTTCCCCCCCTTAATTCTCTTGGAAACATCAGGGGGGACAACAACCCTGAAGTTCTTACCCAGGTGATCCTGTACAGCTTGCAAATCCCTAAGTGTCCAGATCGTAATTGATGGGAGTGGCTCACAGGATGAAGGACGATGATTGGAAATGAAATCAGCTCTCTTGTGTAGATAGTTGTGGAGAATGAGTTCACTTTGAACATCCTTGTATTCTTCCGTTGTAAGGGATTGAGAGACTTTGTACGCATACTGTGAATTTGGCAATAGCTTTTCAATACCTATGTAATTAGATATTTGTTTCTTAGAATTGATATGGATACGAAAAATATTATTATCGGCCATATTTAAAACTCAAAGCAAACACAGGCTATAATGGACTCCTACACTAATTTGCAACTCATTATATAGGCCTGAACTTGATGTTTGGATCATGAAATAGTTTATTTGATACATTCGTGATATTCACCCCCTTAGTGTAATTGCACCATTTTTGAACAATAGAAATAACTTGGAAGTTTACTCCATTCCTAAAATAAAAACCACAAATATTTTGGTTATCAAAATTAGTATAATTATGCAAACCTTGAGTATTGATAACTAATAATATAAATATTAAATTAAGATTTTTGGAAGGATAGGTGGGGAAGGAAGAGGGGGGGTAAAAAGGAGAAGTGCATGGGATATATATTAATCATTTTGCATGCTATACATTTCTTGCCGTTTGCAAGCTAATTTTCAATCTCTCTGTATTGCAACTGAGGTTTTGCTAGTGCATATTACTTTTCACATGTACCCATAAGAGGAAGCCACCTTCCCAAACACGACTTACTCCATTCACTAATATGATCCTCTCTTCCATCTAATAACCACTATCCTTTTTTTCTTATATATATTGTAAAAAAGGGTGCTTGGTTATTGCTATAATTTTGGAATATTCAACCTGTGATATTGTTTTTTAAACTCGTTTTTCTTCTATGGATCATTTGGCTTTCAATTGTCAATTAATCTACTTAAATTTGGGATCAACCAGTCATAGCTGATGCATTTCCACGGGAGTCTCATGAGCCTTCTCCTCTTAAAAACTCAATCGAGTATATTTTCACCAGTTATTTCATTTTTAGATACTTATTGTTGCTATCATTTGATTTAATAGTGAATTTTATTGAAGTAATTATTTTCTTCATGCTAATTCATACCACCTCGATGGCTGATGATTGCAATGGTCTTGTGATCAAACAATCGATACATTCATCATGATATTCACCCCAACTACACCACCGTCTAAATTAGTTTACTTGGAATATTTTTGAACAATAAGAAATAGCTTGGAAGTTCACTCTATATCTAAAACATAAACGAAATATTCTGGTTATCAAAATTAGTATTATTCAAACCTTGAGTTGCCAGTTGCATTTCGGGAATGTGCATATCACGCCGTTTGCTAGCTAATTAATTTACTAGTCTTGTTTATGGGTTAAGTTCCTATAAATACTTTGATAGTATTATTTATTAACAAGTTATTAAATCAAAGCAATATTATTTCCACGCTGGGAGACCAATCGTCTTAGCTTTGCCATGTGTAATGTGAACTTTTCGTAGGAACTCGCATAAATAAATGGATTAATCCTTTAACCTTGGCAACATCTTCAGCCAATAGATTGAAAATTAAACTTTGATCATTACTCTAAATGCTATAAACAATCTCATTTTAAAACAATTTGAATTTCTTACACAAAAACAATAGGAAAATGACGCATCTTGTGGGTTTTTTCTTTTACAATTTCAGTAAATTTATAATAACCTTTTTAATTGACGTGTATAGTGTCAATTCAACCTGAACTGGCCATACCATGGTATGAACAAATATTGAGGATTATTTTAGAGCAATTTTTGTTGCGAAGCTGATTTCGAGGTAAACTTTTGGGAATAAAATAAACGATGACCACACGACACGTCATCTAGTCTTCTTCTTTTTTCCTTCCTAAAATGACATCATTTTTTACCAGGATTCAATGAAAGTTAAATTTAGTCATTTGACTTCTAATTTCACTCCCAATTGACACAAGACTTTTAACTTTTTTTAATTTCACCCCTATCGAACTTCAATGGCAGCCCCTACGTTATGCGTCTTTTATTTTGGTCATTGTTCTTAGATTTATACAATTTAGCCTCTAATTGACTCCAAAACTTTTATTTTCTTTTATTTTTACCCATAATTTCAACTAATAGACTTGGTAAAAATTAAATTTGGTGTTTTAAAATTTCAATCTTTTCAATTAAGCTCAAATGAGAGTCTCAAACTTAATTATTCACCAATCAAGGCTCTTACAAAATTAATTTGACATATTTCAAGTATAATTAAGTCCTTGCACTTATTTTAAACCTTTAATTGAACACCAAGTTAATCCTAAATATAATTAAACTATAATTTGATCTATGATGAAATCAAATTGGCTTATTAAAATTCAACCATGCTTTTACACTTAATTTTTATGTACATTTTTTGTCCGATAATAATTTATTTTGACCTTCAGTCTGTATTTTTCTTCAATTTGTTATGGAAAAATAGGGGTATGATTTTTCACCACATCATTCTTTTTATTTTTATTATTTTTTGGAATAATCGAGAAATGGGTTATGATAGTCATAAGGGGGGTTTAACCATTAAGAGGCATCGTTTATGCTAGGAAATAGGTAGCACACTCTAACAATTTTTTGAATTTAAATTTTAATTTATCAAGTTACTTTCCAAAAAAAACAAATCTTGTGTGAAAAGACCAATAAATCTCTAGACCAAGTTAATCATATAGGTTTTTTCTTTAATAATTTCAATAAATTTGTAATGGACCTTTTTAAGAAATTTCTATGGCTGATTAGTGTTAGAATTGATGAAGCTTGCTTTGAAGATAAGAAGATTAGGCAGAGGTTGTGTTTTAGTTTCAGTAGTTTACGTAATTTCAGTATTTTACTATTCATAACAGGTTTTGTGTAAACCTGTTAAGCAATAATCTCTCAAGTGTAGAGAGTTCAAGTTTATTTCAAATTCATGTTCCCTGTAATCCTTATATAAGGAACTTTCCAATTTAATAAAGCCTATGTTCTTCCCAAAAGATTGTTGGTATTTGTTCATCATAATTTTCCAGTTTTTTTCTTCATAATTTCTACTATTCAGATTCAATAATAACTGTTTAAAACAGCTACAGTTCAAATCCTTACAGATTTATCAATCAGAACGGGCAGCTGCGAACTGCAATTGTTGGCCGTGAGAAGATAAAAACTAGAACTCTTATTCTTGTTAAGGCAAAGGTTTGTATGAGCATGCCATTAGCAAGCAAGCATGATCTATGGTTCTATTACAAATATTGAAAGCCACATATTATAAAAAATTGAGCAAATAAACTTGAGACCGCAATTTGATAATCTGCTCCATCGCAATTTGTCATTTGCTTGTTAAAATGTGATTGCTAACAGCTATCAATAGAATGATTAAACTCTTGAAAAGCGGTCTTTGAGATCAATTGATCAAAACAAATAAAATTAACTAGTAAGAGGGGCAGTTTGGATGATGGAGCTACAAAGCGCTTCATTCCTGCAGAATTTGAGATGTTTAGGTGATAGTGATAAACCTTGTTAAAAATTCCCTGAGCCGAACAAAATCTTTAAAGACGTGAAATCACATGAACTGCTAGAACCTATTAAGATGAGAAAATAGAATGAGATAAATATGTTACGGGCATGGAAATTGTTGTGAAGATGGATCACATAAAACCATTTCTTTTTAATATTGAGTTGACCTCTAATATCAAAGGAAAAATGAAAAATCAGAAACAATCAAATTGCAGTTAAATCATTTTAAAGAACAATTTATAGAGAAAGTGAGGATGAAATTCTTCTCATGTTATGTTTCTGCTTTGTGACTTGTAGGATTATGCACCAGTTTGGTTGCTACAAGAGTATCATAAAAGCAACTTTTAGGGAACCTTGTTTTTTTTTTCCTTTTTGTTTCCCATTTCATGAATCTAAATAAGTGAAATCCAAACACATCTGGAGGGAAATACATACATTAAGAGTTGAGATTCTTCAGTTATTTTAGTAGCCAGAATGTGTAGACATTTTCTCTCTCCGTAAATAAGGATTTCATGTCTTGCTGGGTCCTTTTATTGTTGGTATGTTTTCTTTGAGAATATTCCTTGTAGCTGGTTCCTTATTAGAGGAGGATCTGCTTCTTAAGTTTTCCATGAATTTAAATTATGTTAAAGAATGAGTGTATTTTAAATCTTATAGAATGTTTGGTGTTGCAAGGAGAGTTAGATGATAAAAAATTATACAACATTTCCCTCTAGAATACAGAAATAGTTGTCTTAGTCTCTTTTTGTGAAGGTCTGTCAGAACCGCTGGTTTTAGTTTTTACAATGTTTTGAGTCATTTATTTGTGTCCATTGTTTTTCTTCATCTTGCATAGTTGAATGTTCCGAAAGCAAGAGATGTTCATGGAATAGGGGTAACCGCCAGTAGATTTTAAAAAATCTCATGGTGTTACAAGTTTGATTCTTGTTGTATTAACCTCATCCTTTGGCATTTGGACCAAATTGGTTATATGAGTGTTAAAATTGTAACAAGCAAGGAAAAACATAGAATTTTTTTGAATATATCTGCTTCAAGCAAAAAAATATTTTTTAAATTTTACATCACAAAAGCAGCAACATAGAATTATTGTTAATCATGTTAAGAGGTTTGATTTATTGTTGTTTTCAATTTACACTGCGGGTGAAGACAAAACTTTGAAACTAAACTGATTCAAATATTGAGGTTGGCTCTATTCAGGTATGTGATTGATTATCCTTCATTATAATATATATTTCATGCTACAACAAGTGCTAACGATGTTTGTCAGTTGTAAATTTGCGTCCTTTGATACTTCAATCTTACCACAATGTTGTATTTTTTCTTTATGTGTGTGTGATTAATGGGACCATGGCTTGAAAAAAGAGGAAATCACAAACATCTCAAGCTCTCATCAGGGATGAGGGTACCCATTTTAGGCTGCACAAAGTATGGAGTCCAGGCTCAAAACCATGACCCATGTTAAAGTATGGCATGTGTGCATCAGTACTTTCAAAGTTTTGTCTGCACCTACAAGTTAAACTCAAAACATCAATTCACCAGTAAATCAAGCCTCTTAAGATCAAAATCATAAAACAAAATATCAATTTAGTAAATTAGAAATCAAATATACTTTTCAAACGCAAATAAACACAATTATAAATGCAAAGATAAACCATGACCCCTGTTAGAACATGGTGTTTGTGCATCATCAGTTTCAAAGTTTTGTCTTTAACTGCAAGTTAAACTAAGAGAGAGATATTTATTTAATATTCAAAACACAAATATATGTGACACCAAATAAAGAATCGATTCAGGAGTCACTTGTGATATTCATTGACGACAAAAACACCTTGTGGCTTCTTCCATTTCCAGCAAGGAACTTGCTCTTCTTTGGTTATTCCACAAACATCAGGTCTTCCTAAAAAATGGAGGGTCATGACTCCTCTTATTCCCACTAATATGGCAGAGTCTTCAACAATCAAGGCGTCTGTTAACATAATAAAACACACAAAAAAAGGTCATTTGTTTTTAGCTTTTGATGGTTTGATGTTTTATCGGTTTATGCTCTCACTTTTCTTTTCTTGACATCTCTTATTGGAATCATCCCATTTTCATCCTTGTTAAATCCTCAGATATCACAAATGTAGCTTGAGGTAAAATACTAGTGGAAGAAGCAAGGCTGGCACAAGAAATTTACCCTGTCCAAAACACCTCCAATATAGAGTCCCATCCTCAAGGACCTGAAAAAACAAGTGATTGAAAGGTGTGACAAAACTTTATGTTGTGGGGAACAAGTAATTAACAATCTTAACATCAAAATTATAAAACAAAATATCAATTTAGTATATTAGAAATCAAATATACTTTTAAAACGCAAATAAACACAATTATAAATGCAAAAATAAACAGCCAAGACGGTTAATTCCATGCCTAGTGGGTTATAGAAAGCAGCTAATTAAAAACATTTACAAAGACGTTATGCCTTGCATGGTCCTATAAAATCAACATTTACAAGGACGTTATGCCTTGTATGGTCCTATAAAATGGCACCCTCCACTCTTCCTCCATCACACTTAACCGGTCCAAATCTATATATCTTCAGCCAAGATGGTTCAAACCACTTTAACATACTCGGCTGTATTCACACTGGCTTTTGGGTTCATGCTGGTTACATCAAGCTTAGAGGTAGCTCTTGCAACACCATTTTTCTGTCTAAACCTTCTAGAGATTCAAAATTGTTTGGGAACTATCAAGACGCACGTAGAGATTTGCTTAGAAGAGGTTGCATCCTTGGTGTTAACCTTTCAGCAGAACTTAGTTGGCCCTAAATGTTGCAATGCCTTGGCTGTAATTGAAGACAAGTGCAAGATTGAAGGATTTAGTTTTGAGTCTTTCTTGCCTGCGTTGTGGATCAGGCAACGTTGTGCTTCAACATTATTCACTCCAAGTCATCCACCAACCGTGCCGAGTTCTACTTGATAACATTTTAAGGGTTTTCACTAATACACCAACTCCTGCATCAGGTCCAATAAGTTTTTGTAAACATAAGGATTTTTTACCTCTAGAGCACACACTCCATCATGGATCATGAGTACATGTATTGTACCCATTTTGATTTTTTTTAAAAAAATTAATAAGAGCACTTTTTAACAATTTTATTGAATCTAACCAAGCGCATTAGTTTTTTAACAGTCTATTACTCAACCAATCTAAGATGTCAAACCTGTAAATTGAATTATGGAGGAACTATATCCCTGATCCATTACACACAATAACTTTCTACTTATATACCAATACCATTACTTACCCATTACCAAACACTATTTACAGAATATTATAATAGCTTAATTAAATTAATAATAACAGACCCTTACTGAACAATAATTAAATATTGATCCCTAGATAAATAGTAATTAAATATAATTCTTCTGTTACACAATTAATTGGAATTAAATGGGTGTTGGCATGTAATAGAGTCTTCCCCTTGAAAAGAACTCACACTAGGGTAATGTTGCAATGTCTCGGTCGCACAAATTAATTACCCTATCTTAAAACAAATCACACAAACTAGTATTGAGCAAGCAAATGGTCGATCCCACGAGGACATTTTTGTTCAAATTTTTGTGTTATACGCTATGCAATTGAAGGGGGGGTTGGAAGATGTCTAGGCTAAAGCAAAGGAAAAATAAAAACCAAAATTTATTAATAAAAAAACCTTGGTCGCAAGTAAACATCCACCTATAAAAATCAGAATTGATCATGGAAATAAAACATCAATTTATATTCTGAATACTTATGTCTTCTTAACAATGGTTGGTTAATGAATATGTCATATAACTTACCCTAACCATCAAACAACTATAGTGTTCACACTAGTAATTTAATTCAATGGCAGCCTTAAGAACTAGCTAAGTTGATTAATCAAGAAACATAATTATCCACAATCTATGTTTGATTTGATGGAAAGTTCATATACCATAACTCTGATTTTGATATCAAACTTAGCAATAAATTATCTACAATAATAACTTAGAGTTCGCTCTAGCAATTAAAATAAATGATCATAGAAAAAATAAGTATAGGAGAACAAAAATATTCATTATATAAACTGAAAAGAAAAGGTAAAATACATCTTGCAGTTCTTAAAATTTGACGGTTTCTGTGTCTTTGCAACCAAGAAAAAAAGTTTAGTCTTTCATGTTTGTTGAACAACTAATTAAAAAGAAAGAAGAAAACATGATTTCGGGTTTGAAGGAACCTTTGGCATTTTGACCAAATTGGTTATACGAGTATTAAAATTGAAACAAGCATGGACTTACCTATTTTTTAAATGCATACACACATTGTAAATGATAAATTTAATTTTTTAAACAAAAGTCACGAGGATCCTGCTAGACAAATCAAGAGTCTTTATTGTTTATGCAAAGATTACCTCAAGACTAGGATGTGTGATCTTAAAAATAAATAGGAAAAGACAAAAATGCCCCTGGAGGCTTAAAAATAAGTATGAATGGAAGAGGTATTATGGTAATATAATAAAACAAGATAAATATAAATACCAAGAAAAAAAGAAGTGAGATCTGGATTTTGAGAGAGAGAATGGGAGGAGAGAAAGAAAGGCAAAGAAAAAGAGAAAAGGAGAGAGAATTGGAATAAATAAGTTGTTAAGGTAATCTGTATGTTTTTTCGTGGTTATTGCTGGTTCCAGGGGTGTATAGGTAATTTATCATTTTATTATTAATATTTTTTTCCGAAACAATAGTGTTTCACACGCACACGTCTTTGATGTGGCGCGTGCGGCGTCCCTTGGCAATGGAAACTGACCTTCCACAATGTTACCTGGTGCGCCGCCATGTTCTCTGCCACCTGTTGGTGCGTGTATCAATGTCCGGTGATTAGCGAATCGCTAGTGGATGACTTTTGATTTTTTTCTCCCTTTTCTCTCTCATGCCGCAGGTAAATATAGTTATATCCTTACTGTTTGTTATTGTTTAATTTTGGTCTTTGTTTGTTTGATTTCGGTTTTTCTCCTGATTTCTTCAATGGAAATTTCAATTTTTTTCATTGTGCCCTTTAATTGAAATTGCTTACATATGTTGGTTTTCATTTTAGTCCTTATTCTTTTGATTTTTAATTTATTTTTGGTTCCTTTAATTTTTTCGGTACGAAGGTTTTAATTTTGTCCTCTTATTGAAATTGGTCATATATGCAACTTTTTATTTCAGTCTTTATTCTTTTAATTTTTTAACAAAATTACACTTCATATTTTTAAAAAATATTTTTATTTATTTCAGTTCCACAATTTTTATTTCATTTTAATTTTATCTTTTTATTAGAATTAGTTATATATTTTATTTTTATGATATTCTCTTCAGTAAAATCTGAAGTGAGGTCTCGGCCCAATGCCTAAGGCCCCGTTTGTTTCCCGGAATTCACTTTCCAAACTTTCCTGTGTTTGTTTGTCTTCTGGAAAGTTGGTCAACGGAAAACACTTTCCGGTCAACGGAAAACACTTTCCAGTCAAAGAAGAATTTGGCTTGGTTTTCAGGAAAGTGTTTTCCGGAAAATTTGGGCGGAAAACACTTTCCGGAAGTTGTGAAAAATTTAGAAATGTCATTATTTGCTGATTATATCAAATTTGATCCTCAAACTTTTGATTGCTATATATAATTTGTTTTGAATATTTATTTTTCAATTCCATCTCTTAAAATTTAATTTTTATATTAATTTTGGTTCTTATTTTTATAATTGCTATTTGCTTTTTTCTTATCATTTTTTTATTGAAATTTTTTATCTATCAAATTTGGTCCTCATTTTTTTATTGTTACTTATTTTATTTGAAATAATTTATGAAATGTTAATTATTATTATTTTTAATTTATTCACCTTTTATTTTTTAATTTTTTTTAGATTTGATCTCTATTATTTTGATTATTATTATTTATTTTATTTGAGATAATTTATGAAATTATATTTTTTTTCAATTTCATTCTTATTCAACTTTTTAATTTATAAGATTTGTTCCTCATTATTTTAATAAACTTGAAAAAAAAATTAATTTATTAATAAATTATTTTCCAGATCATTTTCCATAACATAAACAAACATTGAAAAGTGTTTTCCAGTTCATTTTCCATAACACTGCCAAACATCGGAATTCACTTTCCAAGAATTTATTTTCCCCGGAATTCACTTTCCAAAAAAAAATCATTTTCCAGCAAACAAACAGGGCCTAAAAATGCATCCATCTAGGGAGCACCACCCTGCTCTTTCCCCAGTATCTCACGGTCAACTCTGATCGAATAATGGAAAAGACATTTTCAAGTAGTTAGCTCATTGAACAGATCCGCATTTTTGCCTTTTACCAGTTTTTGACTCATTTTTATACCCTGTTTATATTGCTTTTAAGAAAATATTTAAATTTAAAAAAATATATATTTAAATTATTTCTGATATAAAAAATCATTTGTAAAAAATAAAAAATCATACCCCAAACATGCAATTAATTTAATGAGAACCCGAAAAAGGCTTTATTTGAGGCATATATGATATATATATACACGCGACACTCCATCAGCTGGCAACAACTTTTATGAAATCATGATTACCCTCTACAAACAAGATTTTCATAAAATTAAGTTTTTTTCTGTAACAAGTTTTAATATCAGCACCAGTACTTTACAGGAGATCTGCATCTTCATCCGAACATACAAGAATATATTAAATCCTATCATTATTCCTTCCTGCCTTATTTGATTGCCATGCTGAGTGTAACATGAAGGAACTGATTTAGGAGGCAACGCATTTTAGGCTCATTTTCTTTTGATCATCGTGGACCATGGATGGTTTAACAAAAAATTGAAGCCCAGAAAAGTTTAATAGCCCACACAGATAGATCACTAAGAAAGATAAAAAAAACTTTTGAGATGGAGATAAACTTGCTGGTGCTTTTTCGCAACAATCTAATCGCATTCATCTACCAATTGAAGTGCAGGGAAATAAAAAAACAACGTAAACGTAAGCTAAAATAAATATCTAATCAATGAAATGCAACATCCCAAAAACCATTTTCACATAAAATAACATTCGACAGTTGGAACCAAAACTTTCATAATATATAATCTAGTTGCTGCAATCACATCTCTCCACATGATTGAAATTGAAACCCTGAGTACGATAGTTGTAACATATAGTTGTAACATAGCTGTATTTGATGATCACAGGGCTACCACAATGCGTCCAGCAACTTGGTCAAGATCCCGTCGACCACTTGAAGTGATTATCCTCCCACTGTTACCAAGATAAAAATGCACAAATCAGCAGGTACGTTACTCTTCGGTGTAATCTATATTTATCAGTCCACTTCAATTGTGAAATGAAAACAAAGCAAGATTTCATAGATAAGCATATTTCATAAGCTGAAAATCAAACAAAATTAGAGAAAGAATAATTTGAAGAAAAATTATAAAAATATTTGAAACAAAAAAGCTACAAGGAAAGTAGCTCACCCCTTAGGGTCAATATCGATGATGTTCACGTTCTGCAATTGTTGAAGGATGTGACGAGCAACAGAACCACTGCTCTTGCAGAAATGGGGTGGACGACTTCCATTCCTCTGGCTACCACCATAAATCCTACGGAAAGCACCCACGCCAAGGCCTCCCCTCAGATAAATTTTCCTTGCCATGGAGGCTGCAATCAAGAGTAAATACCAAGTCTATTAGATATATTAGATGTGCATCAAAAACATCCCAAACAAAACATGCATGAGCTTGGGCGCCCAAGCAAGAGAACAGCCTACCAGCTCTGATATAATACCAATCAGGATCATATGGTGCAAGCTCCTTAAATTTACCAGTCTTCACAATATCAGTCCATGGTGGCAACTCAATCTGTTCATCAACAGAGAAAGAAAATAGATCATAACCCCTATTCCACAATCATACTAATGATTAATTATATCACACCAATTAACAAGTTAAGAAACACATCAAAGCAAGATTTCATCAGTCAAAACAAAATACTGACAGAAACTTCATAAAATGCTTTTATTTATGTCTCTCCCAGTGCCAGGCAGAAAATACTGACTATTTTCCTTCAATACAAAAAAGGAGAAACCTATGGATAAAGGGCTAAGCAACATCAGTTGAAACCGGTATTACAAACAATCCTCAGAGCACCCAAGCCACAAACTGCAGCTTCAAGAGGTTAACAGCCACACCACTAAACAATGGTTGACCCACATGTGAGATGCCTCCTGATACACTAAAACTCACATGAAGCTTCCAAAAGATTAAAACAAATCACTTCTCTATTCCCCCTCCTCTCCTCACCATCTGCCTCCCAAGACTAAATCAACTAGTGCATATTCTACACATGCCATACTTTTGATTCTAGTGACTCGGTTCAGAAACAATCAAGGGTTGGTTCTTTCACTGTTAACGGCCAGACCAAACAACGCCATCTGTCAGAAACTCCTCAAGATGTATACCAAAAACAAGAAACTACAAATCCCTATCAGCCATGAACATAAACACAAAGCTCAAGCACAGAAAATATATCACATAGTTTTTTCATTAAAAAAAATACACTACAGAAACTAAAACCTACTTCCACATAAACCCAATTTACCATTCACTAAAACAACAGATCTAAGATGAAAGAATCCAAAAACTACACTTATAGACTTGTTTTTGGAGCATGTGCAACAAAATACCTTGCCAGATCTTTTGAGGTGATCGGAGTAGGCCTTGACGAACTCATGAGGAGACACGTCCTTGACAGTTTTTGCTGTGGCCATTGTTCTTCACCTACCAGAGAGCTCTTTTTATGCAAACACCGAGCTAGCTAGCTCTCTCTCTCTCTCTTGTCTCTCACTAGGGCTTCCGTTTGTAGTTCCAGTGGTATTAATATAGCAGCGGCCAGTAGCATTAGGGTTTCGATTCTCTTGTTTGTTTTCTTTCGACCCGATTGTTTTTTACACCACGGATCGGGTTTCTTGTTAATTGGGCTTTCATGGGCCTATTGCATGTTAATATCAGGTTTGGCTATTTGGATTAGCTTTAAGCCCAATAGTTAAAATAGACTCTCTTTTTTCTCTTAGAACATAAAAAGGAAAAGGAAAGCAAAACCATCTAAATAAATAAAATCATGCTCCTCTTAGGCTGATATTTAATATGGATATGAATATTTTGTAATATGATAATTACATTGCTTATATTACAAAATAATCATCATAATTAATTGAAGTGAAATGAAAAATAGTAGAGTTGATATGATTAATTTATTAGTTTTTTATCAGTATTTTGCACCAGCATTATTTTCAATACTAATAATTATTAATTAATTTTATAGTATTTAAAAGTTAATAAAATATAATTCTTATTAAAATTAACAATTTTGACTTTCAAATAATTTATGTAAGCTCTTAAAATTATAGTTATATTAATATTTTTTGTTTAAAATTATAAATAAATTTAATTGGAAATAATAAGATATTAAATAATTTAATTTAATTATTTTAGCATTATAATTCTTTTACTTAATATTGTATTATTATACATCATTTTTCTTTTAATCAGTTCTTTTCATTTATATTTAATATGAATTCAAATTAGCAATATGTACATAAAAACAACATATACATGTGTGTGTCATATTACTAGTGCTTGCCTCAAAGATTAAAAAAACAACATTAGAGATTAGAGAAATATTATCTATAAAATAAATAATTATGGATTCAATTTAATAAAAAAATGAACAGTAAAATATCAAAGATTTTTTTTATTTTGGTTCTCAAAAGTTTTAGGATTTTTTTAATTTTAAATTTAATTATTTTTATCAATTTTATCTTTCAACATTAGACTTATTAGATATTAGATTTTATAACTTATTTTGATTTGAGTTTTATGGACTTATCTAGTCCTCATACCACAAATTACAAGTTTTGTGAGGATTCCGTGTTAACTAAGGTTTTTTTAATTAGTTTTTCTTTTACTTTCTCCTCGAAATATTAAGTTAGCTAAGAACTAACTTCATGGTTTATTTTTTTTATTAGTTTTTTTATGAGATTATTATGATCTCATAATTCAGATTATGAATTTTATGGGTTAGCTAAGTTGACTAGCAGTTTATAATTTTATTATTTTGTCATTAAATCTTTTTTTTCAATCTCATCCTTTAATTTTGAGTCAATTGAAAATTTAATTTATAATTTTCTTAATTTCTCTTTCTAAATAATTATTTCCAATTTGACAAGTTAACTTTATATTTTTTTTGTCTTGTTTATTTGAATATTTTTTAATTTAATCATTCAACATTAAGTTGATTGAGAATCATGTTTCATGGTATTTTTTTTTATAAGGTTATCATGTTTTTATGACTCAAACTGAAGGTTAAGTTCATTAACTCAAGTTTTTTTTTTTTTTTAATTTCATCATTTAATATTGAGTTGATTAAGAATTATATTTCATTATTTATTTTAGTTTGTATTTTATGTGGTTACTTAATCTTATTAACCACGTCAAAGGTTTGGTCAATTAACTTGAGTGGTTTTTCGTTTCATTTTTTAATTTTTATTTTATCTTTTAACACTGAGTTGATTGGAAATTGAGCTTCATAATTTGTTTTAGTTTATATTCTACAAGTTTATATTAATCTCATGATATCAGTTTGGCAAGTTAACAAAGGTTGATTTATTACATTCTATTAGTTGAATTTTGTTTTAAATCTTATTCTTCAATATTAAGTTAACTAAGAATTGAGTTTAATAAAAATAAAAAATAAAAACAATTTGCTTTCAATAAGGTTATCAGAGTCTTATGACTTGGGTAGCGGATTAGACATCTTAGTACGAGTTAATCTAAGTCAATCTAATTTTGTTTCATTTTAATATGTTCAAAAAGATGTTGTCTTAATTATTTTTAGTCAAACTATATTTTTATTTATCATTTGAAGTATCTTTAAACCTGTCAAATAGACTATGTTACATCAAGCATATTAATTATATTCAAAAACATATTAACAACACCTCAATATAGTTTTTATTGGGAAAAAAAAAACTCAATTTGATCTACAATGTAATGCATGAAATAATCTAGTACTAGATTTAGTTCCTTGAAATTATCAAAGCATTCTCTGAAGTTTTATTTTTCCTTATCATTATGTTTTTAAGTTAAAAATCATTCATTCATATATATATATATATATATATAAAAACGTTGGTCATGTTATATCAACTAAAGACATGACATTCTAGTATTTGTATCATCACTTCCTAAGTTAAATTGATTGTTCATTGTTATTCATATTGTTTATTACTTGATTTAAAATAAAAATAATATACAAAAATTCTAACAATTCATAAAATCATAAAGCTTTTTTTAAGTGTTAAAGATTTTTCAAAGAAACTCATGTTTTTTTCATGAGTTTTACATTTTATAAGAAACTTTAAGAACATAAAGGGTAGACAATATGGTCATGACAAATAACATCATTAATATAGCATCCATAGCCACTGTTATTTGAATCATTTTTTCCATTAAACCCAATTACTATCGTAAGTTAGGTATCCTAAAAGATGACTCTTATATTTATAAGCTTCAATATCATCCATCTCGAAGCATCATTGTTTTTTTTTAGTATAAAATTATAATACACACACATAAAAAAAAAAAACAGGAAATATTTAAAACTTTGAGAAATTGGAGAAACATTAATTAGAAAATTTATTTTTTTGGTTTTATTGTATTTTTGTGAAGTGGTTGAGAAATTGAGTCTAAAAAAGAGTTATGACAATATCTTTCATATTAAAATATGATCATTATTTTTTTAGTTTTCATAATTTGTTATTCACTTTTAGCTCTTTTAATATTTAGATATATATTCTCAAGTATATATAAATTTATATAAAGAACCAACTTTAAATAAAAAATTTCATACCTCTTTTTTAAACTTATATTAGATAAACTCATACTACATCAACATTATAAAGATAAAATGAACTTGGATTGACTTAATGCAAGCTAGTTGATTTATACAAACTATAAACAAACAAAATATCTTGATAAATAAGTTGTTATGTGTCATATATAATAAAAATCACATGAGATGAAGTTGTATAGTTTCAAGTGTTATCTTATGGATTTTTTGTGATATTTTTTTTAGTTGGAGATATATTGTAATCAAATTTAATCAAGGTGAAGGTAACTTAACATATGGCTCCAAAATCTCAAATTAAGAAGAACTATTGTATTTTAGTATATTAGCTATAATACCTTATTATCATATTCCAATACCATGTGTTTTGAAAGTTTAAAGTTTGATTATAAGATCATTGATTTATGTTATGATAAAAAAAATATAAATATCTTTAGTCTTATTGAAATTCAAGGCTATGAACATAGAAATCGGAGAGTATTTTAAAAAAAATCAGTAACTCTTTTGCATTGCTATGACTAATAAAATAAATATGAATTTAGGAGTGAATTTTATAAAATATATAAACATACGTGTAAGTTTATAAATGGTATGGAATATATATATATATATATATATATATATATATATATAGACACACATGCTTGTTAGAAGTTCATTTATCAACTTTTAGAGCAATCATAGCTCAATGCGTTTGTTTTAGTTGATATATATATATTGATAGAGATCAATAATAACAGAAAACATAGGATGTAGATATTTTACTATAACTTAAGAAACAAATTATTGTGAATTACTATATTTAAATATCATTCTCTCCATCACTCTTTGATTTTTAAAACCTTATCTGAGGGTAGAATAGTGTTTTCCATGTGAAAAATGATATTTGTTCAATTTATAAGGGGATATATTGGTCTTTGGTAGCGTTTAGGAATGTGACACATGGGTTGTTTAACAAAAAAATTATATTGTTTGGCATAAAATTAGTTTTTTTATATTTTTGTTCATCGTTTTGATATGCTGATATCAAAAATAAATTCTTGTTTTTTTGAGAAATATATTATTTTGATACATTCTCAAACGAAAAAACACTTTAAAACACAACATCTACCACAATATCGAGGATTTTCTAAACTTTTCCTATTTATATGCACAATAAAAAAAAAATACTTATTACCATTTATATAAGAGTTTTTTTAGCCTTGCTTAAAGAACATTTTTGCATTTTCACTTAGATTTTGTTGTTATATTTGTCTTGAGCAAAGTTGTTTTTGTCTTTCAGCGTAAATATAGTATTATTAAAAATAAAAGTTGATAGACACATTAGGTACACGCAGAGACAAAACATCCTTATTCATACTATTTGATCGATTCATGAGGTGGTGGTGGTTATCCCCCACTTTCTAAGATGATGTTTAAAAGGTTCGGTCAAGCTTTTCATGGTAGTCTAGCACCTGTGGATAGCGAAGCTAGCCTTCAATTAATTTTTTTTCTTTTTATCTTACTTTTATCTCTCTTGTTTTTTTTTTCAAACTTGAATTCTATCCTTTTCATATACTATATATTTCAGTGTGGTCTTTATTGTCTTAATTATTAATCGTTTTGTTTTGAATTTTTTAATTGCATACCCTAGTTTTAATTCAATTCATTTTTGTTTGAATTTGATCCTTATTATTTTGATTTCTTTTTATTTTATCCTCAATTATGTTTTTAATTTCATTCCTCAATATTCTATGTAGTTTGATTTTTGTTTTAGTTTTTACTCTCAATCTTTTTATTTCTGTTTGTTTTTCTCATTCTTTTTACTTTTCTCTCTTCATATTTTTATATTAGGGGATTTGGTTGCATTATTTTTTAATGTTTACCTTTTACAGGCTAATCATGGTCTTATGGACTAAGTGATAGGTTTTAAATTTTACCTTGGGTTGAGTTGAACCGTTTTTAGTATTTGTTTTTAATTATTCTTTTTCCTATTTCTTAATTTTATCATGATGTTGTTTGAGAATTTGGCTTTTAGTTTAGTTTTATTTCTTATTTAGATCTCATTTCCAATGTTGTATGCTTTATATTTTAATCCATATTGACTTGAGTTTTTAGTTTTTCTCTGTTTTTTTAACAATAATTTTTTTTTTCAATCTTCCTCCAAGAGAGGCCTAGCCTTTTGAATAGATTTCTTTTGTAATGGGTCGGTCATCAAGGCCCAAGAGCACGTCTAGCCTATTATATTTTGATTTGTTTCTCCCCTTCTGGAATTTCATCCCTTTATGTTTAAATTACTTATAATTTAGCTAAGTTGTTTTCCTTTAAAAAAAAAAATATCCTTGCATGATCATCATTGGTGTTTTATTTTATTTTTACTATTGTTTCCTTTTTCTAAACATCTTATTAAAATTAATGCACGACATTTGGCTTAATCATGTCTATGACATGTGACACTAATTTTTCTCTTTTCTTTACAACGCGCTTATGTTAAATGAATATTTTTTATGCTAAATATATATATGACCCATGTTGGAACAAGGATCACATAGCTTATTATATTATAATGGTAGTATTGTTATATTATAATGATACAATAGGCAATCAAAAACTTTTAAGTTCATATTTTATATATAGTTTAAATGTGTTGCAAGTTTATATTTTATTTATGCCTAACAATGAGTTAGTGATATATGTAGAGATCTTCATGCATTGTCATATTTATCTTTGGAAAGTTCTTAAACCTTGATCTAAATATAAGTGTTATGGGATATTTTTGGATCAAAGAGTGATATAATGTACATATTTTCTATAATAAGGTAAGATATGTAGTCTATCTATCTTTTCATAGTTTGCAAAAAAAGGAAGAAGCAATATATATATATATATATATATATATATATATATATATATATATATATATATATATATATATATATATATATTTATTTGTACTAATAATATGCAAATCTCAAATGAGATTAAAAAGTGAAATTCATGTGCATCCTCTAGTCTTATTATGTATCACTTGCTTTAATTGATATTAGAATGGTGCATGAAACTAGATTAAGAATACCATAAATATAGAGGGAAATAATCTACACAATATGAATTTCTATCTGGTAGAACACTTAAAATATTTCCTAAGATTGTTTTTCCTTCATACTCTATTATTTGGTTTATAAAAAAACATATGATAAGAATATAAATCAATAAATGAAAAAAAAATCAACTTACAACACTTGTAATCAAAAAATAAATTTAAAAAAACAGATTAAGGCAATAATCAATCCTCTGACCTTAAAACAATTTATTAGTTGTTCTTTAGTGCTAACAATGTGATTGTAATTTATTTTTTAGATTTACTTAATCTCTTATTCTTGGCAACACAACTAAAAATAAATGGCGAATTAAAATTTATATCTTACCCTTTAGAAGAACTTTGATAGAGGGATTAGAAGCTTCTCTACTATCAAAGCCATGTCAAAATTGTCTCTTGTTATAGGCAATTTTGACAATTGATTTTAACGTACCTTTTAAAACAAAACACTGCAATTTTCTAGTTTAAAAGGATATAATTCTATTTTAAGTAGAGTTTTAACAAACCTAATTCATTGACACCTTAACACTATTATATAGTAAAATTTGTAAACAAGAACAAAGAGTTTGGTTTATATTAAACTTAGACAGTTTGTATAATCACCTTTTAAATTATTGTTTCTTTTTATTTCACCCTTAAAGAACTATTTTTCTTTTAATAGTTTAACTATTGCTCATTTTGATTTGTATTTTTTTTTGTTATTTTTTCATTAATGACTTGTTTCTAATTTAATTATGTTTTGTTATTGTTGGGTTTCTTCAAGGAGTATGATTTTTATTCCACCTAGTAATGTTTAATATTTTAAATTGCATTTATCAATTATTTTGACTTTTGTTTTATTGTACATATACCTAATTTGACAAAAAAGGAGTGCAAATCCATGCACGTAATAATTCAACTACTAAAAAAACTTTTTTTAAAGGTGAAAATAAGACGAGTAAGAGCTTTTTCTCTATTAATTGCTTGTTCTTGTGCACGTGTGCTTTTAATGGATTCATTAACAAAACCTAACAGAAATAGTGTAAATCAAAATGATTAATAGTTCAACTACTAAATTAAAAAGAATCTTCAAGGGATGTAAATATAAATAGATAATAATTCTATGGGAAGTAAATAGAAACAAGCAAAAAGCACGAAGAGAGAAAGAACAACATAGAGTTAATGCAGGGCAGGAGACTTGTGTTAAAAAATAATATAAATTATGTCTTAGAGTCTCATTTAATAGCTTAAGTTTTAAAGTAAAATAACTTTTTGACATGGTATGAGAGTCTTGTTAATCTAGCGATCACAAATTTGAATCTCACCACTTTCATTCCATATGATAAAAAAAAAAATTAAGTACAAGGTTGTGAGTCTGATACAAGTTTCAAGCCCAAAGAATTTTTATTTGAGATGATGTATTGAAGAATAATATAAATTATATTTTAGAGTCTCGCTTAATAATTTATGTCTTTAGATGAAATAGTTTCTTGTTAATTTGGACATGAACATGAAAAGAGTTACTAGGAAATGGAAACAAAAAGCTAATGAAGTATGAACATGAAACCTATCCTCCCATATTTGTTGAAAATAATAATGGTTGGTATTTCTTGATAGTCAATTTATTAACTAATGAAGAAGATTATCTCCCCATACTTGCTATAAATAGAGATGCTTCTTAAAGCTTTAGGAGATGAACAAACACAAGTGTTTGTGAGAGCTAGAGAGAGTTGAGTTTTACTACTTATATTTGTATTATTATTTGTTTAATACAAATTAGTAGTTTTGCGAAGTAGACAAGCTGCTGAATCATATAAATATTCTGTGTAGACGGCAAAACTCTTTTCATCTAAACGACAAGCTACGAAAATAAATCGGGGAAATGGAAATTTTAAAGAAAAAGCCAAACATGAATTGAGAACTTCATATTTCCCCCCACTAGTTTCACAGGAACACAAGCCGACAGTCCTCAAAATTGCAACTAATTGGTTGCCTCATATACAGATGCAGATGATGTAAAGAATGATTGGGAAGCGAGGGGAGTGAGAAAATGGAACCAGAGTCAACATTATTAAGTGTACTAATTGACAATGAACGAATGAATACCTAACCCCTTCTCCACCCCCACCTATTCTTTCTCTTCCTCTGTTTCCCCCTACTGATCGTAAGTGTAGCTGCTGACATCGCTCCATGATAGACAGCTCTTGATCTTCTTGTGTTGTGGTATGTGAAACTTTGGATCTCTCGGCACTGTTGGATGCTTCATTGACCTTAACAAATCCAAACACAGCAGACAATAAACGTCATTTAACTGCACTGTAAAATGCGCATTTATCTTTTAGAAGAAGGGCTAGCTGGTACAAATCAAACGAAGTAGATATAGGCACCACAATCTTCAAATCAAACAAAGAGTGCAAGCGTACAATCTCAAGCTTGTAAGATCCATGACCAAAAATGCCAAAAATATTCCGAAGCTGAGGACAACAAAATATAAGGTCACCACCAAACATCCCTTCTTATTTGTGCATATGTATGTCACCAAAAGAACTAATGTAAACTTTCATTTTAAGCACAAGGACACATCAAAAACACATTTGAACAAACACCATGGTCCCTTGGACCTTCCTTTGCTTTCCCCCCTTCATAAGAAAGGTTGAGCTTTGCCACTATAAACAACCCACCATAGCCATAGGGAAACGAAGTGCCTTACAAGACACACACATGCGAATAAATAAACCAGGTAACCCTTACCTTCTGGGAATGAATGGCCGGTCGAAATAGGGCATGGGCTGTGCCTTTGGAACGAGTTCCTTTCTCAATCTGCGTATCTCTTCCTCTTCTGCCACCTACAAGAGCCAACAACGAATTTGAAGATTTTAATCAGAAAGAAACAACAGCATCACCTTAAAATCATGCCTTTTCTTTCCATATTTACCTTTCGTTGCCTCTCTCTTTCCATCTTGTACTGCTCAATCAGGCTCATCTTCTCCGATACCTGACAGCATTGTAATAAAAAGAAATGATGAAGTTACTTCCAGGTTTCAAGTCTTGGTGCTGTAATATAGTTTCAGCTAGCTAGAACATCGAGTAACAACAAATGAACATAAGCATGATTGACCACAGACGAAAGCACAAACTTTGCACAAACACCACTTATCAGCTAGCTAGAACACATGGGGAGGGGCAACAATCTCAATCTAAGAGAGGCATTTCACTGTAAACCATGGTTCTATTAGATGTTCTCTTCTACCAGAGTATCGAAAGTTAATTGTTACAGGCTTCAATATACCCATTTTCTGGTAGTTTAATCATAAACCGAGTAGTGCTCCTTTCAAAATCAGCACTAAAACTCCATATGCTAATCAGTATTGTTAGAGATTTACCTGATGATCAAAGTCAGCACGCTCCACGGCCCGAATATCACTATGGAGCTTCAGGTCAACGGGCTTGGTGTTTTCTTTCACTGGAGGTTTGATTAGGCACTGCAGACAACGCTAATGTGAGTAATTCATGATCAAAACGTATGATTAAAAACTGAACTACATGACGTGTAAAATTAGACAGAACATATCAATGAAATTGAACTCATGAACACATATATTTTCCTAAATTCTTGATTGCATGTTCCTCATGACAGAAACGGGTCAACTAATCTCAGTTCTGTAAACTGTTTATTATAAGGCATCTTGGAGTATCAGTTGCCTTCCCTACCGAGTCAGATAAAGGACTAACCTCTGGTTCATCTGTTGTCCAAGGCAGGCCTTGTGCAACAGGAATCCGCAGCCTCTCCTCCTCCATCATTAATTCTTGAATCTTCTTTGTGAATTCCTCTTCCTTCTGTCTTCCCCTTTGCTACAATGGGAACCAATCACAAAAATTTACAATGCGATTCATTACAAAGCAATGTGAACACTCCATGTTCAACTCTCATGATGACAAAAAAAAGAAGAGAAAGCTACGCACCTCTGTCCTGAGCTTAAATGGCTTTTGGCTTGTGACTCTAAGTTGCTTCTTTTTCTTCAGTCTCCTCACCTCCATTGTTCCACTTGACTCAGCACTCTAAAAATTCAAACAAGGTCACCAAAATCATAAGCTTAGATATAATACACATACATAGATCAAATAAGAAATTACGAGGTAAAAAAAAACTCACATTTCTTCGGCTTCTCCTGCCTCCACTAAATGACCTGCTAGAATTACTGGCATTTAAGAAAAAACAGAAAATCAATTACTCATTAGAACCTAAATTAAAAACTAAAATATGTTTTCAAATGTGGGGTTCCATGAAATCAATTCAGCAATTATTACTAACCTGCCTTGACTGCCATCCCATGAAGAGGAAAGAGAAATCCTTGAATCCAGCCCCAGATTCTCAGAAGTTAAACAGAAATCAGATGGACAGAATGAAGAAGAAGAGACGTTTGTCTCTGATACATCAGCAGGCTGAAATCTAGGCAATGAAAATGAAGAAGAGGAGTATTCAGTCTCGGGCACCACTTTAGGATGCTGCAATCCAGGCAAAGCCCACTGCATTGCCTTCTTTCTATTCTCCTTTATCTCCTCCTCTTCAGTCTTATCTGATTCCTTTGGATTTGGTAGGGTAAAAAGCTTCTCGAAGGCATCAACCAAATGCTTCACTTTCCCACTGTCAGGTGCACTGTTTCTTGCATCTTCAAGTAACTTATCTCTCCTTCTCTTGATTGTAGAGCTACCCATTTGTCCCGATTTCTCGCTTTCGCAGGAATATTGGGTATCTGATCCGTCTCTATCTTCAATCTCTAGATTTTGAGCCACAAAATGATTTTTGATCTCCTCCTCTTCAAATTCTATCATAGCTTTATAATCAGAACCCTTTTCTTTATCTTTTTCACCTTCCTCTTCATCATTCCTCTTCTTGAAAAACTCCTCCTGCGAAGCCCTTAATGTCTCATAGGCAACACACAAACACTTGTTTACATTGTCCCCATATCTCTCCTTGCACTTGCAATCCACAGGAGTCGGATTTGAATTCAAAGCCCCTTTCTTCGATTTCTTTTTTGCCACTACAAACTTTCTTTCCCTAATCTTGTTTCTGGGCGAATAAATGACTGGATTTAGATTCAAAGTCGGATTCCTCGAGGCAGATTTTTGGGATTTTGCAGATTTGGTAAGAGGAGAATTTGTGGGTTTCGAACAAGGACTTGAATGAGAAAGGTTTGGGTTTGAATTCTCAGATAACTTCGATTGGAACCCTTGTGGGTCTTTCATCGGAGTGGCTGATTTTGGATTCTTTGTATGCAAATCCATCAAGAATCACTTCAAAATACCAAAATCAATAAGGGGTTTTTCGATTGGAAGTGTTTTTAGATTGAGAGGGAGAGCGATTCGGGTTTTTTCCTTTGATCAATGAGAGCGAGCAATGATTCGTTTGAATTGATGCGGTGTGAGGAGAGAAAAAAAAGAAACGTAAGGGGCTTTGGACGCTCTTCGTAACGGCTAGTTTTTTGAGGGGTTGTGGTTTTGTAGGGCGATGGATTGATTCGTTTGAATTTTGTTTTGGGTTTTTGACCGTTAGATGGTGTCTGGTTTTAGTGGATTATATTTGGTGGTGGCGGAATGAATCTGATTACCGGCCGTTATGGCTAAAGAAAATTCCCTCATATTTGGTATTTAAATTTTTAAATCCACAAATTTCTTGAGATTCTTTTATGTTTAGGTTGTGTTTGGGTGAGTTTGAGTTTTTGTAGATGACGTCCAATTTATTTAAGCACCACTCTAATCTTGCTAAAAGCTACAAATATGTTTTTTAATGTGTGCTTTTTTAATAAAACACTACATTGAATGATGAACAAATATATATATATATATATATATATATATATATATATATATATATATATATATATTTGTTCATCGATTCAGTGTAGTGTTTTATTAAAAAAAGCACACATTAAAAAACATATATTTGTATATGAACCAATATTGGAAATAAATATGCATTGTAAGTTTTTTTTAATTCAAGAAAACTTCACCTTTTTTTAGATACTTTTTACGGGTCCCAGTAAATGAGTAAAATGTCGATTGTCCCAAATTTTTATAAAATGAGTATACTCTAACTCGAACTCAAGACCCGCAAGATCAATATCAAGTCATTTATCATCATATCACACTCTTTGGAGGCTATTATAGGACTATGCTAGAAGATAATAGAGAAAGGAATAAGCTCTAACTCGAACCCAAGACCTGCAAAATAAATATCAAGCTCTTTATCACCTTATCATGCTCTTTAGAGGCTATTATAAGGTTATGCTAGAAGATAATAGAGAAAGGAATGGTGTTGGGTCTATAAGTTAATGGCTTATAGGGTAGATGGTGGGGGTGGGGGACTTTCATCCAAAAGTGTTTATCTTGTAGGACTTATTTTATAAGTTTATTTAATTTTATTTTATTGAGGAATTTCTTTACTTGAAACAATAAATTTTGTATTTTGGAGTTTCTTTATTTTTTTTATTGATGGTTTAGATGATGCAAGACAAATGAAAATACAATAATAATAAAAAAAAAAAAAGTAATGAAAACTTAAGGGAAAAAAGTGATATAAAAAAACTTTAATTTTCAACTTGCGAACAAAAAACCAATATATGCCACCATTTTAAGGAGGGTGTTTACGAGTGATTTTAGAAAATATTTTTGAAAAAAAAATTATTTTTATTTTTCATTTCAAATTAATTTTTTTAATATTTTTAAATCATTTTGATATGCAGATGTCAAAAATAATTTTTAAAAAAAATAAAAAATATATTATTTTAATACATTTCTAAACCAAAAGTATTTTAAAAAACAACTGCAACCACACTCCCAAACAGGCATTAACAGAAAGAGAATAATAATAAAAAAGATGAAAAATATTGAAGAATAAACATTTGTGTTATGGGAAATATGTATGTATGGGTGGGTGGGTGGGTGCAAAGAAAATAAGTAGGAAGAAAGAACACTTGGCGCTCACAGTTCAATTGGAATCCAAATATTTCAAAAGAATTGTTGGTGCTAATAAAATAAAAATCAACTCAATACAATTACTTGGTGCTCAAAATAAACAAACTTAATATAAACTAAAAAAATGAGCGCTCTTAATTCAAAACTTAATTTCTCTTACTATTTGGTCTATAGTAAATGCTTGTTTGGCTAAGCGGCGGAAACGCCGTTTAGCCAAAATTTATTTTTATTTTTATTTTTGTATTTTAAATAAAAAAAACTTTAGTGTTTTTAGATCATTTTGATGTACTGATATCAAAAATAATTTTTAAAAAAATTAAAAAAAATATCATTTTGATGTATTTCTAAACGAAAAGCACTTTGAAAAAGCAACCGCAATAACAACCACACTCCTAAACATCCCGTAAGACGTTAGAGAGAGCAAATTACTATAATTTAATGATAAAGAGAGAAAATATGATTCATCACAAATCCAATCATCAAAATGATGGAGGTTGATATTAATTTTAATTACAATATAAAAGTTGTGGTTGTTTAAATGTGACTGTTTTACTATGCGCATAGACAAATATAGTTGATTTAAATATTAAAATTATTATTTTACCCTTCAGGTCAGAAAAATATAACCCTCGGAATTAGAAGTATTTTGAACATTTTCGGAGAACATGTATGATATTTTCAAATTAATTATATAATGAAACTACCATTTATCATGTACAGTACAGTGAAAGTGCACAAATTCCCCTAGAAACGATAAAAATAAAGGCTTAAAGTTGGGGGCAATGTGGTACTTTCATCTTTGATTTTTTTGTTGTTATCGCTGGGGTCAGGGGTGTATAGGTAATTTTTTTATTTTTTATTATTTTTTCGGAAATATTGTTTCATGTGCACACGCCTTTCAACACAGCTCGTGCAACATTGTTTGGGCATCAAAAGTGTCATGTCATGGTGTCAATAGTTGCGACGCCATGTCCTCTGTCTCCCGGTGTGGTGTGTGTCGTGTGAAGATGGTCGGTGAATAGTCGGTGCACGGTTTTTAGTTTTTTTCCCTTTTCTCTCTCATGCCACCGGAAAATACATCTAAGTCCTTCAAGTTTGTGATGGCTTTAGTTTGGTCCCTATTCATTTAATTTTGGTTTTATTCTTAATTTTTTCATTGGAAATTTTGATTGTTTTCAATTATGTCCTTCAATCGAAATTGATTATATATGTTGGTTTTTATTTCAGTCCTCATTTTTTTTTTGGTTTGTTTTTTGGTTTTTTTATTTTTTTAGCATACAGATTTTAATTTGTTTTAACCCAAATTGAAATTGGTGGTATATGTTATTTTTTCATTAGGTCATTATTCTTTTTTTAAACAAAATTACACTGTATTTTTTAAAATACATTTATTTGTTTTGGTTCCAAGTTTTTTAGTTGTTTCAATTTTTTCCTTCGATTAGAACTAATTATATATTTTATTTTTCATTTCGGCCTTTATTCTTTAAATTATTTATTTAATATTAATTCCTTTGATTTTTTTGTCCTTCTTGGACAATTTTATTTTGTACTCGTATTTATGCATCTATACTTTTACTTCTCGTTTTTAAATTTTATTTTTTATTTGGGTTTTATTTTTATTGGGCCAATTTCTAAAATTTTAATTTATATAGGTGATTATTTAAAAATTAATATTTTATTTGGTGATTAAATTATTTTTTATTTTTTATTTGAGTTTTATTTTTTATTCCGTCAATTTCTAAAGTTTTAATTTATATTAGTGATCATTTAAAAATTAATATTTTTTATCTTTTTTTCTTCTTTTTTTTTCAAATCAAATAATTTTATGGTTTCATTGTTTACGCAATAATAATGATAATTTTAGTAGTTGTTTTTTATAAAAATATTTTGTTTTTTCTATTGTTTGGGGAAATTTAATGATTTTAATTGTTTGGGAAATAATATTGATAAAAATTTAAAGTGAATTATAAAATAAACTAATTCTAATATAGTAAATTCGATAATTCATAATTTTTTTTGTTTTTTTAATGATAGTGATACTTTTATGCTGGTAATTTTGTTGAAACTTACTGAACAGATAAAGTTATATCGATTTAACGTTCATATATTTATAAGAAACTTGCACTTCAAAAATTCATAGTATTTGTGTCGCACGGACGCATCAACAGTATTTCATGTGCACACGTCTTTTTAGACAACGTGTGCAGCGTCGCTGTGCTGTTAAAATTGTCCATTCACCATGTCACCTAATGCACTGTAATGTCTTCTGCCTCCTAGTGCGGCGCGTGGCGCATTATGGTGGTTGGTGAATCGTCTGTGGACGGTTTTTAATTGTTTCTCCCTTTTCTCTTTTCTACCGTCTGCAAATACATATAAGTCTTTAAAATTTGTGATTATTTTATTTTATTTCTTATGCTTTTGATTTTAGTTTTATTCCTGATTTATTCAATGGAAACTTTGATTTCATTATATTGTGCCCTTCAATTGAAACTAATTATATATGTTGATTTTCATTTTCATCCTTATTCTTTTGATTTTTTGTTCCTCTAATTTTTTTAGTATGCAGGTTTTAATTTATTTTAATTGTATCCTCTAATTGAAATTGGTTATATATGTTACTTTTCATTTCGATCCTTATTCTTTTAATTTTTTAACAAAATTATAGTGCAATTTTTTTAAAAATACTTTTATTTGTTTTTGTCCCAAGGTTTTATTTGTTTTAATTTTGTCATTCGATTGAAATTAATTATATATTTTATTTTTCATCTTGAATTTTTTATTTGATATTAATTTCTTTGCTTTTTTCTGTCATTTTTGGATAATATTTATTTTTTATTCGTATTTATCCATCTGTGCTTTTAGTTTTTTATTTTTATTTTTGTCAAAAAAAATTTTGGGTTTTATTTTTATTCGTTTTAGTCGTAGAATTTTAATTTATATTGGTGATCATTTTAAAATTAATATTTATTTCTTTTTCTCATTGTTATTTTTTTGTGTGTTTTGTGTTATTTTTATTTGTTTTTCAAATCGGAGGATTTTATGATTTCATTATTTGGACAATAATAATGATAATTTTAGTGATTATTTTTTGTAAAAATCTTTTTTATTCTTTGAGGAAATTTAATGATTTTAATTGTTTAAAAAATAATATTGATAGTAATTTTTATTGATATAGTCATGATAATAACGATAATATAAGGATGGAATTTCAATGATGCTTTCTTTATTTTGTGGATAGAAAATTAACTATTTATTTTTATTATTTTATTATTACAGGTGTTTTTATAATTTATATTTTGTTTGTTTTGTTTAAATTAAAATGGATTGTATAATGAACCAATTTTTATACAATGAATTCAATAATTCAGATATTTGAATCTTCCTGTTTTTTCATTGATGAGATAATCTTATGTTGGTTATTTCACTGAAATCTTTTAAACAGATAAATTTATATTGATTTAAAATTCATATGTTTTATAGAAAACTTGCACTTCACAGTAATTCTGCATAGATTTATTATTTTATATAATTTATATTATAAAAAAAATCTCACACAATTTATATTTCTTATATTGAAAAAAATATTAAAAAAATATGATTTCAGCTACAATGAAACGCGGGTAAATAACTAGTGAATAAATAAATAAAACATTGTGAATTCACTATTTACGTATTTAGTAATTCTATTTTCTAATTCGATTATTACTTATTGCTTGATGGATGAAAATCATGTATTTTCAAACTATGAATTAGAGAAGAGAGAGTCAGAGCGTGCATTTTTTGTAAGAGCTTTGGACAATCGGAGTTTTATTCACTCACCTGGATCCACAAAGTGTGTTTTCTGGAAGTATGGTTTTTTTGAATTAAAAAAAAACAGAGAAAGAGAGAGTACGGGGCGCAAAAATGCATGAGAAGACATGATATGACCATTATTAAACTAGCTTACGAGCAGAGAGCTGCAAGGGAGGCAGCACGGTCAGCATTGTCTCACGACTCTCACCTCCAGCTTCAACCACACTCCACATTCCCCGAGATCTGAAGCAAATTCATCCCTTGATTTTGAAGTCTGCCCTTTACACTTTACCGAAAAAGCTGCTCCCATTTTAGACATAGCTCAGGTGCACATGATCATCATTGCTCAAATGCACACCCACGTCAGCAATGAGTAAGCGATTTATTTTTATTGGGACGATATTATTCTAGAATTATTTGATAAAATAAAAGAATTTTAAATGAATTGATGAGTCTCACTAGATTTATTTTGCATTAATTTTTAAAATTCGTAACAAGTTAAACACTTCTATAAATATTAAACATGATCGAGAATATATACAAGTTAATTATTTTTTAAAAAAAATAGAAAAAAATAATGATTTGAAATTATTTAAGAAAATTAATGAATTCTAAATGATTTGATAGTATCAAATATATCACTTTAAATAAACTATTCAACCAAGATGAACAGTGATCACATACACATATATTCTGAGATTATTGTTGTTTAAACAAATTATTCGGCCAAGAGACAAAAATAAAGCGCTTATCCTAGGGTATTTTAGTAAAATGGACTTCGCGGGTGTTTTGATAATTTATATTTTTTATTAAAAAATTACTGGCACATTTGCTTGACGAACCAACGATTTTGTTTCACAAATAGGTGGTGCGTGATGATTCACGTAGGGACTAAAAATGGTCAAATATTGTCATGTTCTTTTTTCAATAATGATCTATTTGTCAATGCATGATGGTTAGAGAGTTATCATTGGCCAATTGTTTTATCCTCTTTTCTCTCTCTCTCTCATGGAATTAAATATGCATACAAGTCATCTTTATTTATACTTTGTATATTTTAGTTCTTAGTTTTTTTTTTATAAATTTTGTTATTCAATTGAAATTAATTATTATTTTTTTTCATTTAAGCTCTTATTCGTTTAATTTTTTATTTTTTAATTCATTTAATTTTGTCAATCCTTTTGAAGCAATCCGTAATTTTTTGTTCATATTTATATGTCTATACTCTTAATTTTAGTTTTTAAATTTTATCATTTTCTCTTTTATTGATTTTTTTTTAATTTAGTCCTTTAATTTTTATTTGTGTAGATGGTCATTTTAAATTGATATTTTTTCTTTTTATTTATTATTTTCTCCTTTTGTTATTTTTTGGTTTTTTCTTATTTTTGTTTGTGCTTCAAATTAAATTTTTAATGCTAATAATATTTATTTTAGTTTTATCATTTTAAAAAAAATTTGCTTGCTCTTTTGTTAAAAATTTGTGTTTTTTATGTAATTTTTCAGAATATTTTTATAATTTTCCCTATTTAGGCAACAACAATAATAATCTTAGTAGTTATAATCATGATAATAATACTAGTAATATTACTAATGATAATGATGATAACAATAATAATCATTTATTATAAAGGTTATATTACTTATCATGTTAATAATTATGGCAGTTATGATAATAAAAATAATTCATAAAATAATATTAAGAATATCGAGAATATCGAGAATAATAATAATAGTGATTATAATCGTGATGATCGTAGTGATAATGATACTACTAATGGTAATAATTAAATGATTGCACTAATAATGATGATAATGATAAGAGTAAAAATAATAATAATATTATTAGTTATAGTTATGACGATAATAACTAAATGATGATTTAAACAATAATAGTTATAGTGATAGTGATAATAATATTAACGATAATAACACTAATGATGGTGACAACGATAATAATACCAATAATAATTAGGATATTAATTATTTACATTAGTGATTACAATGACAATTTAACTATCATAATAATAATAATAATAATAATTATTATTATTATAATTTATCATTTAATATTATATTGTTAAGAATTGAGTTTTATAACTTCTACATATATGGTATTTTAGAATAGTAATGACACTAACATTAATGATAATGACAATGATAATGTAACCAATAATAATTAGGATATTAATTATTTATATTAGTGGTTATATTGATAGCTATAATTATAGTGACAATTTAACTATCATAACAATAACGATGAGAATAAGAATTATAATAATTTATCATTCAATGTTATAGTTGTTAAAAATTGAGTTTTGTAACTTCTCCATATATGGCATTAATATCCCAGATTGATTATTTGAAAAAAAATATGTGGCTTAATGTTCTCTTTTATTTTTTGTCTTGTTTTTTTTTTTTAAAAAAAATTGTATTGCTTAACATTATTTTTTTTGTAAATCAATCATTCAATTTTTTATTAAAGCTATTGAAAAAATAAATTTATATCGATTTAACATTGATATATTTTATTAGAAACTCGCACTTGCCAAAATTTTAGGATGTAAAAAATTAAAAATTTATTATTTTACCTAGATAATGAAATTCTTTTCACTTTTAAGATCTTGTTTTACATTTTAAGAAATATATTTGATTGCGGCGAAGCGTAAAGCAATTGGCTCAGCTCATGGATACTATAACTAGATTGAAAAAACTAATGAAGTGGAAAAGGTCCACTTTCAAGCTTTTCAAGTTTCTTATGTCAACTTCTATTCTACCATATATTATACTATTGGCTTGTTTTATGTTGTAGATGGGGTTAAATATTTTTACATACAAATAAATATTCATGCCATACTAATGTTTGTCTAGGACTAAAAAAACTATATTTTAACATATATTATATCACTGGCTTGCTTTACAATGACCCGATTGATTTGATAAATCTAAAACAACAGATAATTGGTAAGACATAGTTTAACTTAAAACAAGAAAAGAAAATATATTTGTTTTTTTTTTAATATTAAAACCACAGTATATTGAATCGATTGGATTTAACCTATTAAACTCGTAATCATAATCATGAAACCATAATAACATTATATCAAGATTAACAAATACAAGAAGAAACCAAGCAATCTCTTGAAAGACTCCTTTTGTTCTTGAACCTTGTATGTTTATCAGAGTCGGTTTAAGGTGGACGAGATTTAAAAAAAACAATAAATAAAGTTGTTTAAAATATCTAAAATTATTTTCTTAATGTTGTCTAACAAGTACAACATTAAGCAATCTTTATTTTTTCTTCTTAAGTAGAGGCCATTTTAATTTCATAAAACATAATTAATAAATATACTTTAATTATTTGTTTTATAAGACTATTCATGTATCGACCCATGGTTTAAGCCCGCCATACATGCATGTAATGATGCTATTCGGGTAACTGCCACTAAAATTCTAGCTGTACAATGACGCGTCGAATACTTTTCCGTTAACCTTCCAATACGTCAACGGGGGGCGCCATTCCTTTAGGCGTCAATAAATTCCACGGTCTTATTTTGTCCAAAACAATCAAAGCCACCTCTTTTACCTTTCTATCCCTGTCCCCCTCTCCCTGTCCCTCTCTCCCTGCCTAATTCCGAACCGCGGACTTTGCTCCAGAGAGCTACATAGCAACCAAACCCATTAGAGTATTATACACTTTAGTCACTCTTTTTTTTTTTTTTAATATTTTTGCTTTAAATTAATTATTTTTTAGTATTATTGGATCATTTCGATAGGCTAACGTTAAAAATAATATTAATATAAATATATTTTAACAAATAAATAAAAAAAGTGGACGTAAAAGTCAAGGGACTAGCTAATATTATAGAGAAAAGAGGGACCGAAATAAATAGGGCTTATAAATACAGTTATTAAAGTATAATTTACTCAACCAATTAAGAATGAGAGGGAAGCACACAAGAGGGGCAGATCTAGGAATGGCGATGTGTATTTAAACATAACCCCGCTCTCTTCGCTCTCATTCCAACACCCAGTTAACAGAAGACGTCAAACAAATTACTCTCGATTTCTCTCTTTACATTCCGAGGTACAATTCCAATTTCATTTCTCTGTTTTTGCTAATTTAATTATGAAATTCGTTTGGATCTGATGATGTTCAGCTCCTCGATCTGTCATTTCATAAATGGATCTGATTGATTGGAAGATCATAAGATCTACCAGCTTGTTTGGCTTTGAGTTCTACTAGATCTGCTTCCAAATTGATTCTTACTCTTAATTTATGTTTAAATCTTGGCATTCTAGGCTGTGGCAGTACTTGGAGTTTGCTGTTTTAGATTTTTTGTTTTGTTTCAAATTTATTTATTTCATTTATCATCGAATGTTCAAGCAAAGGAGTCACAACGTATGAGAAATGCGTTGAGTTGATTTTTGTCTATGAAATAATAGAAAGTTCTGCAACATTTTCAACGATCCAAAATGGACTAGGTCTTGATTCAAAGTCGAGATCTAGTCTAACATATTGTAAAGGTTTGAAATGACATTGATTGTGCTGTGGGAGATGGATTCAATTTTTTTGTTTGACGTTTTCATGTGCTGATTTGACACTTCATTGTGTGTGTGTGTGTGTGTGATTTGTGAATTGTACATGCATTTTTGTTGCTTATTCATTGATCTGCTAAGGTAGTTTAGAGTTTGCTTTTTCATTTTTCATTTGTTTTCCTTTATAATGATGGGTTAATAAATTTACTTTCTTCAGGTTGTGAACTTTGAGTAGGAAAATGGTGAAGATCTGTTGCATTGGAGCAGGGTATGTAGGTGGGCCTACAATGGCTGTCATCGCACTCAAGTGCCCAGATATTGAGGTGGTGGTTGTTGACATCTCAGAACCAAGGATTGCAGCCTGGAACAGTGACCAGCTCCCCATCTACGAGCCGGGACTTGATGATGTGGTGAAGCAGTGCAGAGGCAAGAACATCTTCTTCAGCACCGATGTGGAGAAGCATGTTGCAGAGGCTGATATAGTTTTTGTTTCAGTCAACACCCCAACTAAAACTCAGGGTCTTGGAGCTGGCAAAGCTGCAGATCTGACATACTGGGAGAGTGCTGCACGCACAATTGCTGATGTGTCCAAATCTGACAAAATAGTTGTTGAGAAATCAACAGTCCCAGTTAAGACTGCTGAGGCTATTGAAAAGATTTTGACCCATAACAGCAAAGGGATCAAATTCCAGATCCTCTCAAACCCTGAGTTCCTTGCAGAAGGAACTGCAATCGATGATCTGTTTCAACCTGATCGTGTCCTCATTGGGGGGAGGGAAACCCCAGAAGGCCAGAAGGCAATCCAAGCATTGAAGAGTGTCTATGCTCATTGGGTTCCTGAAGACCGCATCCTAACCACCAACCTTTGGTCGGCAGAGCTGTCCAAGCTTGCTGCCAATGCCCTTTTGGCCCAAAGGATTTCCTCTGTTAATGCCATGTCAGCACTCTGTGAGGCAACTGGGGCTGATGTTGCTGAGGTGTCCTATGCTATTGGCAAGGATTCAAGGATTGGTCCCAAGTTCTTGAATGCCAGTGTTGGTTTTGGTGGGTCCTGCTTCCAGAAGGATATTCTGAATCTTGTTTACATCTGTGAGTGCAATGGTCTTCCAGAGGTGGCAGAGTACTGGAAACAAGTTATCAAGATCAATGATCACCAGAAGAGCCGTTTTGTGAACCGCGTTGTTTCCTCAATGTTTAACACAGTTTCTCAAAAGAAGATTGCCATTTTAGGGTTCGCCTTCAAGAAGGATACTGGCGACACAAGAGAGACCCCCGCCATTGATGTGTGCAAGGGGCTGTTGGGAGACAAGGCTGTCCTGAGCATCTATGATCCACAGGTCACAGAAGATCAGATTCAGAGGGATCTTATCATGAACAAGTTTGATTGGGATCATCCTCTCCATCTCCAGCCGAAGAGTCCCAAATCTTCTGTGAAGCAAGTGAGTATTGCTTGGGATGCCTATGAGGCAACAAAGGGAGCCCACGGTATCTGCATCTTGACGGAGTGGGAGGAATTCAAGACTCTCGATTACAAGAAGATATATGACAGCATGCAGAAACCAGCTTTTGTGTTTGATGGAAGGAATGTTGTGAATGCGGAAGCGCTGAGGGAGATTGGGTTCATTGTGTACTCCATTGGCAAGCCACTGGATGCATGGCTCAAGGACATGCCTGCTATTGCATAAGAGAGATGCTGATTGGTTAGCTCATGCAACTGGTCAACCCATTATAGTTTGAATCAGACCCGTTACTATTTCTTTTTATCGAGTATCGTCATTGTTTCTTGCTTTCATCTAGTGCTGTGACAGTATGCATGACTGCCATGGTGAAAGTACGAGACTTTTACATTTTGCCTTGCGTTTCCTCGCATCACAGTCATTTGGTACTTGTTTAGAGAAGTCAATTTGATGTTTATTTGGTTTAAAGTACTGTCATAAATGAAATGTTGAATTCAATAGATCATTTTTATCCTACTCTTTCTGAATGCCAATTTTTAATTCCTTTCAACTCTCGTTTATCATTTTTTATTTGAAGTCTGCTTTCAATTTCATCCATAATATTTTATTTCAATTTATATTTTTTTTGGTCAGATTTAGGTTCGATGTTTTTGCTATTTAATTTGTTCTAATTTTTTTTTTTTTTTTATCGTAATGCTTGATAAATCATCTTTCCATGTTGATTAGAATCCTCTTACGCTCAAATCATTGGACTTTTATTTTGTGCAATTTTATTTAAATTACCCATAAATCTTAGTTTTTTACTTCATTAATTGAATTAATAGGGTCTTCAAATTTTAATGCCGCATCTATTTTGGTCTTTAATCTTTTAATTCTTCTAATTTTAATTTATGTAACTCTATATTTCAAGTTTTCTCCTCAAATAATACCTTGATCAAATTATTTTGAATTCTAAACTTTTTTTATTGCTTATATTTTGGTCACTGGCATGCAAATTTAACCAATATTTCCAATAAATCTAATTTTTCTCCTTATTAAGGCTTTAATTGAATTAAATGCAATTCCAGTTTGTTTCATCTCTTTTCTTTTGGTCATTATTATGAAAACTTAGCCAATTATGATCCATTTCAAACATTTCTTAATCTTCTTCACAATTTCAAACCTAACTCTAGTTTTTCCCTCTCTTTTCTCTCTTTTTTTTTCTTCTAATTTTTATTTTACTAGAAACACAATATAAAAGTACTGAAAAATATGAAAGTAATTTTGAAATTTTTTTTCTTTTGATACACACAAACACATTGTAAAATAAAGGGTACAAATTAGATTATAACAATTACCGACATTTCATAACTTATACATTCATCTCACCATCACCATTATTATTTTACTAGAATGGTGCCAATACTATATTTTTCTTTCCCATAAAACATTAGAAAATTTATTGCTTGCAGAAATTATTATGTTTTTAACTACTTTTTTCAAGATAAATATATCTTTACAAATCGCTTGATTATCTTTTTATATTTAGTTAAATGGTTATAGATCTCATCCACCTCACTTGAACTTAAATATGTGTTTGATATTTGTGATAATTTTTATAATTATTTTTTGAAAAGATAAGTTTAAAAAGTTATAATGGTTTTAAGAGAGTTTTTTTAGTGGGACGTATGCAAAATTAAGGTTAATTTAATTGACCACTTTCAAAATTATAGTTGGTGGCAAAATACAATTTTAACCACACCACACTTTTAAACACTCTCAAAAATAATATATATTGCTAAACAAACATGTAGTATATTCTCATTGCTTAAAGGTTTCTTTTAGTTTCTTTTTTTTGATATATTTATCTCATATTAAAAACTTTATGTAATGATAATTTTATAGAAAAGATAAAGGTAGAACAAAATTGACTTGAGAACCATAAATGTCTATCAGATGTTAGCAATGTTTTTTTTTTTTTAATTATTTTTCTTACAGTTACAAACCAAAATATTTTTAAGCATAAAAAAAATTGTCAAGGATACACTGAACTCATTTACATTGCTAATAAATCTAGTTTAGTGAGTTAAACTTGAAAACTTCTTGCCTAACTTTGTGCTCTTTAAAATTATCCTATATTTAATAAAATAAAAAACAAACACTTGCAAAATCTCAAATCAACCAATATTAGAATGTTTAGTAAAGTGCAAGCATTGTCTCGAAAAAAAGATCCATTTTGATCTTAAAAGAAAATTTAAAATATCATAATGTTTTGTATATGATTAAAGGAAAGAGTTTGATAAATTTTATAAAATTATATAAAAAATGTAATAAAATCTTTTAAAAAACATAAACTTTATATTAATTAAATATTCATGATATGTTTTCATTTTTATTGAAAAAAATAAAATTTCAATTTCCATAAAAAAAGATAATATTATTTGTGAAAGACAATAATATTGAATAATATATTTTTTTTGTAGTGCTTTTAAATCTAAATTCATAAAAAAAAAATTAAAAAAATATAAAAATAACCGAGTATCTAGGGCTAGCCTAGATGACTCAACATGTTTGAGCCTCCACGAAATAAAGTCTAAATGCGAGCCTTATAGTATAAAATCATTTTTTAACCTTTTTGCTTTATTTTTTCTATAAAATGAATAAGCTAGAAAAATCTCCTAGAATCCAACTTAAAGGTGGCTAAAAAATCAAGGAAGATAATTTCAAATTTCAAATTTATTTTCAATCATTTTGTGAAAATACCTTAAATAACAAAATAAAACCCATTTATAACATCATATAGCCCAAAAATGAGTTGAAAACACAAAAATCAACTTGAATCGATAAAAACTTCTTGAGACCAAATCTATTATTTTATGGAATTTGAAGGCCAAATAACACCATAATAAGACTCTTCTCTTCAAATAAAATATTTTGACACTTAGATTGATTTTTTTATGACCAACATCGATGTTAACCGACCACTTTCTCTCTCCTCATTATTTTTAAATTAAGTTTCTCTCTTCTCTCTGGCTTATAGATTGAGAAGTAAAGAAAACTTTTAAACCAAAATGAAAATTGTTATTACTGTGGGGTTAGATATAGATATTTTTTTGTGTTTTTTATATTTTAATCCTTTATGTCTAAATATTGTATCTTCTAATTAGACTATAGAGGCCATGATTGATAAAGAAATAAAAAGTTCAAAAATTAAAAGCTAACATGAGGTATTAGTTTCATAGCTCATATTTAATTTTTAATCGTAGATTATTGTTTGTGCTATGCTACATGTTGACTTAATTTATTTTAACATAAAATATCTTGGTGTTATTAATGTGTGTTTTAGCAAAACATTTTTAAACTACATGAGAAATGACCTGATAAAAAAAAAAAAAACAATTAAGATGCCATCTTTTAAAAAAAAAAATTAAAATAACAACATATTAGATCAAGTCGTATAAACTTGGGTTAACCTACCAAATTCGTTACTCAAGTTATAAATATAGAAAACAAAAAATAATAATAAAATTTAAACTTAATTCTCAATCAATCCATATTGAAGGATGAAATTAAAAATGAAACCCAACTATATAAAAACACAATCAACATGAGTTAACCTCTCAAAAATGAGTTATAAAACCGAGATAACTCTATAAAAATTAAATTGAAACAAATTATAAAATTTAAGTACCAATCAACTCAATGTTGAAAGATAAAATTAAAAAAAAAACATGAAAAATCATTTGAGTCAATCAATTACATTATGACCTAGATTATAAGATTGAGATGACAACATAAAATATCAACTAAAACAAATTATGAAGAATAACTCTAAATAAACTTAATATTAATTGATAATATTGAAAAAAGTTCAACTAAGAAAAGAAAAAAAACCTGGAGTCAATTGGTATAACCTCCAACTAGGGTTATAAGACCGTGATGACCTTGTAAAAAACAAATAACAACAATAACAACAAAAATATCAATTCTCAATTACCAAAATATTGAATGATTAAATTAAAAAAAATCAAATAAATACAAAATAAAAAATCATATAACTTTACTCGAGTTAACCTATTAAACTCGGGTCTAGAGTCCTATATAATTTCATAAAAAGAAAATAATTTTTTTATAAAATTTAATTTTCAATCACCCAAAATCTTGAATTTGAAAAAAATTCAATTAAAAAAGATACCTCGTTCCATTCAACCTAACTAACTTGTAAAAATCATATCCTAGATTATGAGACCATGATAAACCCACATAAAATGAATAAAAAAGTTTATGAAATACAATTATCAATTAATTCAATATTAAAAGATATAATTAAAAAATAATAATTATAAAAAAAATAGTCCGAGTCAACATAAACTAACTCTTAAAACTCGTGACTCAAGTTATAAAAATAAAATAATTTTATAGAAAATAAATCAAAATAAATCATAATATTTAATATATAAAATTAATTTTATAAACAATCCTAAAGAAAATACTTACCAAATCAATAAATGCCTTTACATTTCACTATATCTCTTTTTGAAAATCCTGTAAAACAAACCTATGAAAAAAATTAATCCCTTAGCTCACCATTTTCCCAAACTAAGCATTTTAAAAGTATTTTTTTTAAATTATTTTTATTTTTACTCTAAATAACAAATTTTTAATCATTTTAATATGATAATATTACTAATAATTTTTAAAAATAAAACAAAATATTATTTCAAATAAAATATATTTTAAAAAACATCCTTAAAATAATCCTACAAGCGAATCTTCCACGTTAGTATTTTCACGTGCCAAATTTTAAGACGCAATTAACACTGCTCCACGTGTCAAAATAGTATTCTTTCATAAACTTCGTTACATCATAATCGTCATCATTAGTTAACCCATGACAACGAGCGCACGAGTCGTTTTCCTGATCTGTCCTTTTAGTCCCAGAATCCACGTGGCAATTTCCGTAATTCCTCTACAGATCCTTTCCTAATATGGTCTTTTCAGTTCCTTTCACAACGAGCCCTCGACGGGCCTCTCCTCGGACAACGAACAGACCCCTACGTTTCCTATAAGTCGTGCCCTAACTCAAACAATATTCGACCCCAAATCTTCATTCAATTCAATAACCAGATTCTCCATTTCTCAGTTTTGTTCAATTTGATCTGGTATTCTTTCAATTCGCTCTTTTCTCTTTCGAGCGAACCTACTTTTATCCCTTCCCGTGTTCTGTATTCATTTCTAGGTTTAGGGTTTTGAGATTCTCCTTGATTCTTTGATTTCGAAGTGAGTTTTGTTCGATCCTCAAGTCTGATTTTGTATGTTTGAATATCATGGCCTAAATTTATCTGGGTCAGTTGAATTTCTGAAAACATCTCTGAAATTTTGAAAATTTACGTTTCTTAAAAATTCTTCAACTTTATCCGTTTTCCGACTCTATTGTTTTCCCTTCTGTCCATTGTTTAATAACGTAAAGTTCTGCTATTACGATAACATAAACTAGGGATCTATAATTTTCTTATTTGTGAATTAGGGTTTTTGGTAAATTCAATATTTTCAATTTCACCAATCCTGTTCAACGACCAATTTTAGAAAGGTAAGATCGTGCTCATCTAGCTTATTCAATATTGTTATTTTTTGAAGTAATAAATTTAGTTATAGATGGTTATTATTGATTGTTTATCCCATTCTTTCTTTTCTTTTAGTAAAAAATATAACACTCGAATAAATAAATAAAATGTTTTGGTAATAACATCATTAATTAATTTTAAATAGAATATTATTCATGGGGTGTGAAATAAAAGTGTTTTAATATCATGAAATGAAGTTTGTATAGGGAGCGCATAATGGCTACATATAGCAGTACAGCAGTATCTTTTTTGTTAGTATGGTGGATACTAAAATTCCCATATGCATGAAAGTCTTTTACTGATATCCTTTTGGTTATTTGGGTAGTTTCCACTTTAGCTGCTTCTTGTTTGTTTATGTCGAAGGAATCTTATCTTTCTACTTTCAACTTTTCAGAAATGTAAAAGTAAAGTCGCCCTTCTAGGCAGCTTATGTCACAACTTTTGTGGGATGGCGTGTATTTGCATTTCTATAAAACCATTGTTGTAGTGTTTCCGTGAAAGCATCTTATACTTTGAATCTTTACTTTGTTTCTGTGTTTCTAACGTGAGTGAAGATGATTCTGATTTGCAGATAAATTTAAAATGGTTCACAAACGTGCCTTTTCTGATGATAATTTGTATGAGTATGCTTGTAAGCACCCCAGACAAATGGAGCACATTGATCAGCTTGCTCCTATTTTTCCACTTGACAGTGAGCACCAGAAACATCTTGTTTCAGGTAAAGGGAGCTGCTGCTGGTGTCTGTTATATACGAGTTTTTGCTTTGGTTTTTACATTGAAACTTGTAACATTGTGGATTGTGGTGCTGTACTCTGATTCTTTTCTCCCATTCATTTAGCCTGTCCAATCTGATGACTTAACATTCAAAAAACTTCAAGATGAAATACTGGCTTTTATGGTATATAGATTTTGGAATGGAAATCATTCTAATGTTGATTTGTGAGAGTAAATCGGTGGACTTATTACACTATGATTGCTGTAATATGCATGCAGTGGTTCATTTTGCACCATATGTGCTGATTTTTTTTGCAATTTTTAAAAAAATTACGATTTCTCTAGAAGATGCTAACATTCTAGTGCTACAGATCTTATAGGGATTAAAAACACAATAGTGTGTTTTTTAATCACTTTCTCGTGTTTCACAATTACATGCCATGTTTTAATTTGTTATTGGAGTTCCCTGATTTATTAGCTGACCTGCAATATGATAATGAAGGTGATGACAGTTTTAGAAAGTGTCAAGAAGTAGGGAGGTCTGCAAGTGACATGTTCAGAGAATGTACAATTGGGACCAGCAAGGGATTTGAACCTGGTGATAACGGTTCTTTCCCCCACTTTGTGTGGATCAGCAATGGGATTCTTGAAGAAGATAATTTATCATTCTTCCCAGAATATTTTGATCATGGGCACCAGCTCAGGCCTTTCCTTGATCCTGAAGAGGCCTGCCCATCTCTTGATTACCCTTTTCAGAAGCAGGTTTCTGTTGGACCAGAGCATCAAGCTTATGTCCCAGAGTGGGACTACCAGGGTTCAAGCACCTCCCTGAACCAGCTAGATGAGTTTAACCTTCAAGTTGCACCTGCGCATTCATCTAGCCCAGGTGTCATAGTTGATGTTGGTTATGAGGAGAACATGATGGGCACTTGTATCCTTCCCATGCCTGACCTGGAAGCATCTGCAAATCATTGCTATGAAGCCACCAATCATGACTGTGTGTGCCCTGATGCAGGTTCTATCAGATGCATAAAACAACATGTCTCAGAAGCTAGGCTGAAACTTAGAGAGAATCTGGGGGAGGAGATTTTCAAGGGGTTGGGGTTCTGTGATATGGGAGAGGTGGTTGCAAATAAGTGGACTGATGAAGAAGAGCAAGCCTTCCATGAGGTGGTCTTATCTAATCCTGTTTCTTTGGGCAAAAACTTTTGGGATCATCTCCCATCAACATTCCCTTCCCGAACAAAGAAGGAGCTTGTCAGTTATTATTTCAATGTATTCATGCTCCAGAAACGTGCTAATCAGAACAGGTTTGACCCTCAAAATATTGACAGTGATGATGATGAGTGGCAAAAAATTGAGGGTGAAACAGTAGAGGAAGATGAGGATTCTGCGGTGGAATCTCCTACTGGCCAGGATTCCTCTGCTTACTGTCTAGAGGGTCATGCTGATAAGTGCAATGAATATGTTGAGGATGAGGATGAAGCTGTTGCTTCTAAAGATGGTGTTGATAATGTGGTTCATAGAGTTGCAACTGATGCAGAGTATGAGGGAGATGTAGATGATTTTTCAGGAGCACATGTTCAGATTTACCATGGTGACTGTGTTGGTGACCTTGGACCTAAACAATTCAATGGAATTGCTGGGACCAGCGCAGGTGACTGTGATGTTCAAGATGATTCATGCACGTCGTATGAGCATCACTAAGACAGCAATGATTGCTATGGTCCACTTGATATGGGAACTGATGGAAGTCAAGAGTGATATTTTCACAGTAAATATTCTTGATGATTTGGTTCCTCTGCCGTTGGTCTGCAAGACTGGATATTATCAAGGGATTGATGTTATCAGTCATTGAAACTTGAAGAAGTTGCTACCTTTATTCAATGTTTATTTCTGGTAAGAGTGGTTGTCCTTTGTATCCTTCCAAATTAAGGTTGGCTCTTGTAGGCATCAGTATTCAAGAGTCTGGTAGGTCATCAGTATTCAAGAGTCTGGTAGGTCATCAGTTTCCAGGACTGGCCCTTCAGGGCTCATGTGTCTCAATGAAGAGGATTTCAGACAGACAATTACTAGTAAATACTACTGCAAAATCCAATTTTGCTTGCAAAATTTTGAATATGTTGGTGGAAGGGCATTTCGCAAGACGGATTATATAGGACGTGGTTGATGTTCTTGAGTGAGCCAATGGAATCATCGTGGTGATATGCAGAGCTATAGGTGCGAGATTTGTTTAGCTGTTTAACGTGACTTCAATCATATTTTTTTATCTCAGCGTGATCATTCTCATGTAAATCATGCAATTATCTCCCCACTGTAAGGCCACATGGACCAACATCTAAATTGAATGGTGTCGTTAAGGCTATTTATTTTATCTTCTTTGATTCCTCCGCCCTTGACATTATTTTTCTTCTTCAAATGTTCCTGGTTATAGTTTTATGTTATTAATGTTTCTGTTAATGTTGATTGTGCTTCCTGGCCCCATGAATTTTGTATATGCTCTAGTATTAGCTTTGTAAGAGTGACCTCAATACCAGCGTCGTTATATTATTGACTACAAGACTCAGTGCTATTCACTGTTTCCCGGCAAAAAGCCTCACTAGCTCTCTTCCAGTGTGCTTGCCAATGTGGGTCCTGTTTATTTCGGTGCGATTATTTTCCACAAGCAGCGAATGATTGTGTAATGGCAGTTTCTTGGACTTAGAAGCGACCATACTAGTTTTCCTGCAAATGAACAATTGGGCTGTTTTCACAGCATTTATGGTTCATTATTTTCGGTTAAATCTAAGACCTGGTTTTTTTACAACCTCCATTTGAGAATGGTGGCGTGAAATTTATCTCCCTCACCGCTTTCATTCCACTGGAACTCTTGGGGTCTGTCACAGGCGCAGGAATCTGTTTATAAGCTTGTTCTCTCTCTTCTATTCCTCTTTTTAGCAGAAGTGCACAGAACCTTAAAATGGCTGTTTCTGTGTTTCCAGAGAGTGTGTGTAGTTCTGATATTCATGGAAAGCTGCATGGGTACTTTCGAATGTTCGTGGATGGGGCAAACGCAAAACGATGTTGAGATTGGAGCTCAATCTACGGATTTCTTTGAGAAAAGATGGCCATGTAAATGTCATCTTGCTCAAAATGGGGATGGAAACCTGGCAAGCCTAAACCAGGAGCATAAAAGAAGCTAAATCTGTGGTCTCATCATCAAAATAGAAAGCAAGGTAAGAGATATAGACCGCACTCGAACCCATTTTACTGCCGACGTGTCGATGAAGCATTGAATCTAAAAAGTTGCTTGCCAAAACAGGCATCACGGGCTTTTATCTAATAAACAAGCAAAAATAAAAGGGAAAAAAACAACTTCAACTCTATTCACATTACAATCTGAAACTGTATGAACATGACATCTTGGCTAAACTTATGCTTTTGCTCTAAAGATGTTGACTTCATATTCCTACGATACTGAATCCAGTGATAAACACAAGGAACACCCATAATTTGGCTTGTGAAATGGGTCATTTGACCATAATACCCATCATATACAAAATGTTGGGCATCTTAGTAATCTCCTTCATCTAAATAAATGCTAAGAGGGCACTTGGGATACAACGAGGCCACCATTTCCTATTAAGATATCTACTTGTCTAAACTATATGGCTAATATTTTAATCACAAATTTCACACACACCCTTCTCCATTCCTAATCTGTATACCAATTCATATCCACACCTATCATGAGATGATAAATGGGTTGCTCGCCGGCTGATAGAGGCAGTCTGGTGGTGATTGGTGGTGGTTCGACGGGGGTGGTAGTGGAGAGGGTCTAACATTTTCATTGAGTTAGTCAACTAGGTCAAAGATCTGGTAAAAATGGTAACAAGAACACAGAGAGCATGGTGAATTCACATAATCTGTGCATGCCTAAGAGTCCATGCATCAACAATAATCGAAGTATTGGATCAGATCCATGGTGGCTGGCCTGTTGACATACGTTTTCCCATTTTCTTTTATTGCCATTTGTGCTTAAATTAATTCCGTGCCCACTTCAATTAACTGTGATCCATGATCTCAGATCTCTAAAGATAATAAATTATGAGTTGAAGATTTTTTCTCTCCAGCTGTTGCCAAATTTATTTTCTATTTAAAATTGTAATTGCGGTTGTTTTTGAAAATATTTTTTTATTTATAAATATATTAAAATATATATTTTTTTATTTTTAAAGATCGTTTTCAACATCAATAAATAAAAATAATATAAAAATATCATTTTTTTAATTTAAAATAAAAAATAATTTTTAAAGCATAGTATCAAACATGACTACTTTCCAAATAGATTAAATTAAAAGAGGACGAGATATATATAAAAATGCCAGATGGCTAAGGAGGTTTAAAGCAAGAGATTAGTGATTCAACTTCTCAAAGTGCTTTTTGACTTAAATTAACTAAGCAAAAAAGCAATGACATGGACATACTCTATATCCTAGTTAGAAGAGATTCATTTTGACACAACATGTTAACCCAATTGCTAGTTGATCTAGACATGACACGTGTAATATAGTAAAAAATCCAATACTTTCACTAAAATAATATTTATCTTTTTTTAAAAATTTGGATGAATTTTTTTATTATACTTTATGCTGACACCTCAACTAAAATTACAAAACCGATCACATATTCTTGAAGGTTTATGTAATTTTATTAAGTAAAAATAAAATTTTTAATTTTCATGCCCTAAATCCCAGGTCCATGATCGGCAATGCAAGAGTAGTATCGTGAGGGCATTACATCCATGCAAAGTCTTAATACATACATATCATAAAATAAATTATATAGAATCACACAACATATCATAAACTTCCAAAATATATCATTATCATATAAAAACAAAATAAGAGAATGTAATACTTATTACATTAAATAAAATTTAAACTTTAAATAAAATAATGTAATAGTAGAACATTATAAGACATCAAATCAAACTTAAAAGAAAAGCCTCACATAATAATAAAAAGAAGGGGTGAGTTCAACCAACCCAGTAAGAGAATAAATTTTAATATATATTTTATACATTATAAATTGTAAGTCATACATATCTTGGTATAAATATATATATTAAGCATATTAGCATAAGATAATGGAATGCATGTCATAAATAAAATAAAACTTTAAGGTTACCATATGAGAATATCACTAACACACATGATGGTGTCTATCTCACTACCTAGGTAAACAAACACAATATTACTAACACACACATGATGGTGTCTATCTCACTACTTAGGTAAATAAACACGATTTTAACAAAGTCTAACTACTTTTATTTGTATGGAGCTTCTAACAAGTCCAATATCAAAACATAATATATATTCATATAATTATCAAAACAATTGAATATCACATCAAATTATTCAACATAATGCAAATAATATTCAATAAACTAATGAGTACATGAAAATAAATCAACATATAGATTTTCATGAATGTCATCCATACTCATCGTATAATCAACATACACAATTTATTTATATTATATTCATATTAAAAATCATCCCACTCAACTGAGAAACGAACACAAAAGATAAACAAACACTAAATTGAAGACTATCGAGGATTGCTAGCGTAACCTGTAATGCATATGAAAAAATATTAAAAATGAAAAAAAATAACATAAAAGATCGGAGATCAACAAAGTTGAAATAGATTCACACGGTTGATCCCAAACATATCTTAAACCAATCAAGCAAAAAAAATCGATCAACCTCTATTGTTCAATGAACTAGTCAACCAAAACTCCAAGACCAACTTGTTGATCTATATGGACTATTTGGTTGACTAAGACCAACAATGCCAACTTTCTGACTGGTTCAATTTAACTAGCTGATCGGTTGATTAAGATTAACTATTTTAATATGTCACTTTTCTTAATATTTTTTTTTATAACTAAGGTATTCAAGATAGTTTGCATGCATCTTAAGGAAATCAAATCAATGGAAGTAGTATAAGTTAAATCACTAGTTTTTATCCTAGGGAGCATGACCTTAAGAAAATGAAATCAGTGGAATTCAAACCCTAGACTTTAAAGGGAGCATACCTTTACCACTAGGTTAATCCATTGAAATTTAATCTCCTTGAAACCTTAGATCCTTAAATATATACATTGTTCTTAAAAACACTTTATAATCGAGATAATGTATCAAATTAATTTTAATAATCATATAACACAAATTTTGAATCTATAACATCTCCAAATTTTAAAATCAAACTTGACAAACATAATCAATAATAAAATCATCAAAATATTACCTTACATAAAAAAATCACTTATGCTTTCTTTGGAATATCCCCTAACTTCATGCACACAACCTTTTGTAGGCTATGAGAGGGGAGGGTTGCTCCACTAACCAAATGCAATCAATGCTCAATGTTATATATTATTTATTTATTTAATTATTTTTAACATATTATCTTGATAATAATATGACAAAAGTGATTAGAAAATGAGATGAACTGAAAGGTATAAATTAAATTAATTAAATTTGCCTCTTGATTTCAAGTGGTCCAAACCCTTATTTAATCATACTTTAGGACCCATTTAGATAACAATCCCAACCCAATGTCTAAACTTAAATTTCTTCTCCATTCTTCAACCAAAAAGCTACAACCAAATTCACTTGTGAATCGTCATGGTATTGGATACTTTTAGTTTGATAAAAATATATATTTTTAATTATGTTAATATTAAAAATATAATTTTAAAAATTAAAAATATTATTATAATTTATTTTTAAACCAAAAAAATACTTTTAAAATTAATAGCATAAATAATGTAATCATTCATCAACACTGCTAATAACATAACGTGAACCGAAAAGCAACCTTCAAGCTCTGACAATTTACTTCACTCACAAGCAATCACATAATCAAATCCCAAATCATTATGTGGCCAAAATTGTCTTTATTCAATGCAGGCGAGTACTTGTAATCACACCAGCGAGTATGACTCCATTCCTATAACTCGGCTTTCTTTCCATGCAACAGCTTCTCTCCTTGTAAATACTTACAAACTCATTATCTTAGAGAGAGAGAGAGAGAGGGAGAGAGGGAGGGAGTGCCATCTGTTTTTCTCTGGCTTCTTTTGTGCATTTTGGTACTTTCAAAGCAGAGTATAAAACCCTTCACTTTCATTTCAACATCTCTCTTGCATTGCATATGCTTGCAAAGAAAGTACTCCATTACAGAGGCAGAGCAATAGAACAGGGGCAAGGGATCACTCTTTGTATAGGGTGTTTAACTTTTCTTGATTGGATTGATTAGATCACGAAAACCCACGTCGTCCCCTCCTTTGTCCCTTTTAAAACCAAGACTCCACAAATCTAGGCTCTTTTTTATCTGGGTTTCATTGATTCCTCTGTTATTCTTCAACTTTCTGGCGTGTTTGTTTCCCTGAAAATCAAAGAAGTATCTTTTGCCATTTTTCTAGAGAAGTTGAGGTTTTGCTTGGTTTCTGATCTGGGGTATCTTTTGTTTGCACAAATGAAGAAGAATCAAGAAAAGGAGCACGTATGCAAGTTATGCAAGAAGAGTTTCTTGACCGGGAAAATGTTGGGTGGTCACATGAAGACTCATGGAGCTAGAAAATCAATTAAAGAATATGTCAAGCTTGAAAGCAACAACATGGGTTCTGAATGTTATGGCCTAAGAGAACAGCCCAAGAAATCTTGCAAATTCTCAGGCCTGAATCATGATGGTAGTGTTTCATTGCAAGAAACAGCGACATGTAGAGTCTGTGGCAAAGAATTTGGGTCACCAAAATCCCTCCATGGTCACATGAGGCATCACTCGGCTAAGGAAAGGAAAGGAGTTTACTGCGAAGAATGTGGCAGAGGGTTTCTGTCATTAAAATCTCTAAGTAATCACAAGAGGCTGCATCATAAGAAGTCGAGGGTCTCAAGTTCAGGGCCTAATCCGGTTGCTATGGCCTTATCTGGTACTGAGACAGTGAATCTCGTGAGAAGAAAGCGATCTAGCAGAATGAGGTACAAGATTACTCCTACTTCTTCTTTTTCTAGATCGAATGAATCTGTATCTGGTTTTGATATTGAGCAAGAAGTTGAGGAGGTGGCTACTACTTTGATCATGATGTCTAGGGGTGAATGTAATGGGTTTGATTCATTTTGTCAAAGTAAGCGAACTGAGAGAGGTGAGGGTTATCATGGTTTTGATGGTAATGGACTTGTAAAGCCAAAGAAAATCAGAGAGGATTATTTAGATTCTTGTGATTTGGATTATAAAATCAGCATATCTGGTGGTGAAGGTGATAGTGGAATGGGATATAGCGAGGCAAATCAAGTTCTCGTTGAGAGTTTCCATAAGGATGTTGAATCCAAAAGCCCTCCGTTGGATGACGAATCAGGAGTTGAATTCTGTGGTATTGAGATAGAGAAGGGAGGTCACGGTGAAATGATTACCAATTGCACTGAAGCTGAATCAAATCTGGATCTGATGGGAGGAGTTGGAATGAATGTTGCTTGTTTGGGATTTCAGAAATCTATTCCAAGCAATCAAGCAAGGTTTGATGCTTGTGATGCGGAAATGGGACAGGATGCTCGCCTTCGGATGGCAGTAACTACAGATTCTGATATCACGGAAAGTCCAAGCAAAAAAGGTGATTTCAAGTGCAGAATCTGCAATAGAAACTTCATCAGTTATCAGTCACTTGGGGGTCACCAAACATTCCATAGAAAGAGCTCCATAGGGGTGAAGGTTGATAACTGCAAAAGGGAAGTCCAGACTATTTTTTCTCCTGAACATAAGGCTACAGGAAAACGTGTCAAGGTTGAATGTATACAGGATTCAGTGAAGCAGGAAACTGATGAAGTCATTGTAAATGATTGCGAGTCAAAAGAGGGTAAGGAGCACAAATGCCCAACCTGCTTTAAAGTTTTTCTTTCCGGCCAAGCTTTGGGAGGTCACAAAAGGGCTCATTTTCCTAAAGCCAGAGAAGAACAGAACATTGCAGTGAAACAGGAGGTTTCTGATATCTGTAATGCTTTCAATATTAATGTCCCATACACAGTTGCTCCAGAGGGCAATAATGAAGTTCGGTGTGAGTCATGGTGGCCTGGGTGTGAGTCGTGGTGGCCTGCCAATTCCCACAAGCACGAGCCACTGGTGGGTCTTATAGCCAACTAAGATGCGAAATGATGCCATACCTTCCTTCTTAAGAGTTGCAAGAATGTAGAGACACGATGGTGTATTTCATTTCTGCTTCAAGGATAGTTCATTCAGAGGTAGATTTTATTTGCTACTGTCGCTACAAAAGTCTCAATTACTTTCATTTGGTTTTTGCTTTCTTTTCCATACCATTCATCTATGAACATAAAGAGGCTTCATTGTTGAGAATCTGAAGCTCATTGGCCAATCTTATACGGAATTTTGAGTAGTTTCAAGTAGGACTTGTTCTGCTTCCTTTGCACTGTTGTTCCCGTACTAGTATCTCAATCAAAACAAATGAACCGAAACATTATTGTTGATCTATACCGAGTTCCCGTTTTTTGTTTTATCATTCTTTTGTACTAAATATTGAACAGAAAGCACTTCTACAGGTATAAAATCTCAGTAGTTTGGTTTATATATAGTTTCCAAGATTGGTTGGGAATCATTAATATGTGGAATTGGGAGAGATAAGAGGTTGGTGACCGCCAGCCAACTTAAATTTTTATGCAGCATATGGCATCAGAGCAAGTGGTAGTTCGGTCACCTAACATATACATATGACATTTTACCTCAAATCTGCAGTATATTTTATAATCAATTTGCTCTTAGTTGTGTAATCTTATATTGCATTTTATATTCTTCACTTACTCAACATGTAAAGAAGCTTCTTATAATCAATCTGCTCTTAGTTGAGTAATCCAAGAGGCCTTTTACATGAAGGCAAATAGTTCATTTCTTGACAATCATACACCAAGTATTATCCTTCTTTAATGCTAGAATTGTATATGGGCTCTCACTTTCTCTAATGTTGTCCCCATAGACATTAACTCCTCAACTTGTATTTGTATTTCTCTAATATAATGTCAATTCATATACTTGTTTAGATGTCAATAATGCAAGTGTATCGGTTATTCAATCATTTTTCCATAAATACTTGTTATTAAATGCTACTCAAATTCCTATTTATATCACCATGTTCATTAGAATTACCATTTCTATCAAATTTCACTCTTGGTCAATTACTCTCTCTCCTTGGTTGATCCTTATAAAAAACTATTTCTATGTGTATAGAACTTACCACCATGGAGAAATTATGAATTATTAGGTGATGCTATAATTTTTTCGAGTTTTTTTTTTTATAACTAATTTCCCCTTTTTATTAGGTTTCTCAATCCTTTATCAATAACAATCTCTAATTTCTCAAATTTATTTAATATTTCATTAAGCATGATATCTATGTATTTTCATGATTCAAAGTTTAATTTGTTGGATTTTTTAGGCCTTTCGTCCTTCTTCTAGGCAATACTTTCAACAAGCATTCTTTTTGAGCTCTCAAGAAATTGTTAGATGAAATTAAAAAAATATCCCACCCTATCATGTTTCATACAAATTCTTATGTTTTTCAATATAATATGATCACTAAACTTTTTTACACATTAATTTTTCTTACCTTCAATTCTTAATTAAACAAACACTTATCAACCAAATTTCATAATGATCTTATAATATAATTATGAAAATAATTAAGAATTATGAAAATTATGAAATTAACAAAACAAAACTATAAAGACATTTACATGTAGTAATCTAAATTCATTCTAATATGAAGACAATTACAAGACACAAATTAAAATCAAGAAACAACTAACATTAACAAAAATTGCTAAGAACTTACAGATTAAATAAAGATAATCATGACAACATTTTTCTTATTATATGAAACAATTAAAAACTCAATAGCACATATGTGCTCAATAAATATCAAGAAACATAAGAACTAGGGTTTTTTTAATCAAGAAGTTAAAACTTTATTGCAATTAATCAAGAAAAATAAAGACATGAACTTAAAATTATACCTTGCTCTTATACCAACTAATTCAAACTCTAGTGGAATGTTTATTAAATTTACGAACCCAAGACCTACTTAAATCAGACTTGATATTAATAATTGAACTTAACACAATAGATAATCTGCCTTAAGATATCAAGACTGTAATAAACACCCTCACATAACATCTTCGCCTGAAGATAAGAATAAGAAGTATAAAAATCACAATAGAAATTGGTCGATTCTTTAAAGAGTTTAATTCAATCAAGAGCTAAGTAAGAAAAATCTTATTCTTTATGCTTCGATATATGGCAATTAAAGTGTATTCTAATATGAAAATTAAACCTTATAAGAGAGTATTAATATGCTTAAAAAAATTTCATATATAACTTCAAGGCCTCACATGACCCAATTTTAAATTAGGTCTAAAATAACTCAAAAGCTAACCAAGTACTTGATAATAATAAAATAAAATTTTTAAAAATTTTGTATTATGGTGTCATAACTAATAACTAAAAATAATACAAGAGAAATAACTTTTTGGATTTTTTTAGAAATAAACTAAGAAATTTTCTTGTCCTAAAACTCGTAGTTTGCCACCAACTTATTTTTCTTGTTATTCACTTGGAAGGATTATTGCCTTTTGATCATACCTTTCTTTTAGATTTTATGAGAATGTATATGAATAATTATTTATAAGATATTTAACATTTATTTCTTCATAAATATGATGTCGAATGGATATCATAACTTTAGCATGACCCTAAAGGATGCATTATTTTATTCTTTAATTGTATCTTAAAGATTCATAGCATTCAAGTGAATTTTAGCATGAAAAATCCATGTCAAGTACTTTTTTTTCCTGATATATCAAAGACAACGAACTTAAACTTTGTGTTATTCAATATTATAAATTAATAAATGATAAAAGAGAATTTTATTATAGTTATCAATTATAGTAATACTTCAAACTTAATTCATCAAATTTATCAAAACATAAATCATATCATAAAAAAATCATATAAAAATAAGATCTAAGTTAATTGAGAAAAATATGCTACATACACTATAATTTTAAAAAACATAAGAATTAAGAGTTTAAGTATAGATTATGAATTCAAATAATAAGACCATATATTTTCTTTATTTAAATAGCATACACATATATCATTCATACATTCTCATATTTTCTTAAACATTTTCATTATTAAAATGAAAAGTCACAATATATTGAATAATAAATGTATAAAATATTATTTACAAACATAAAATATTGAAGGTTATAATGATATAATATATATTTATCTTTTTCAAGAAATAAAAGAAATCATATAAATTTATTTTCTTCATGATACTACAAAATGAAGAATCTAACTTTTTCATGAGATCAAATCAACCTTTTTTAAGAATTTTTTTTTAACTCTAATATCTTTTCACAATACTAATTATCTTCCCAAACTATATAACTAAATATGTTTTGATCTAATAAATAAAAATACATTTTGTATTATTTTTTAAGCTTATCCTATATATACATGTGTGTGTGTACACACACCATTTTCTTTTTAATTCTAGGGCAAAAATAATTCTTGAAAAAAAAAAAATTCTTGAAAAAAACAATTGTTGTCCAGTTATATTTTTTTCTTGAAAAGATCCGTACATGCCTTGACACAAAATAAAAACACCACAAACTCGAAAAATTCCCATGGAGCATACAGCAGCAGCAGCAGCAGCAGCATTAGCATCATATCTTCAAATGCATCAAAATCAAAATACAAACCCTAACCCACTGCAGCCACAGCCACAGCCACAGCCAATCTCTACTTCGTTATACTCTTCTTATTATTATCCTCCTCCTCCTCCTCCTGCTGCTGCTGATCCCCAAAACCAGCGCATAACTACTCAATTCTACACTACTGACCCCACAACCAGTCTTACACCTCCGGGGGTTGACCCCTACACTACCTACCCACATCTTCCCTACTATTTCGATCCCAATTCCAATACTTGGGTTGCTAAGGAAGCTGTTCGGCAATATGAGTCTACTCCTGCTGCCTTTCCTGCCCCCGTTGTAAGTGGTTGGTCCACTTTTTTTCACTCTTTTTTTTCTGGGTTATTTTTTTTATTTCTATATTCCTTGTGAAATATCGAGTGTTTGACTGGATTTAAAGTTGGTGCTCTTATTTGTGAATTGTGGGCTTTGGTATTTTTATGGAGATATGTAAAGGGTTTTTTTTATTGCTGAGAAAATATGGCAAATGGGAAAAAAATTCTAGAATTTTGTGAACTAGAAAAGAGTGTCGTTTGGCTTCTGACATTATGTTGGAAAATGAAATAAAACTAGAGTTGTGAACATAATAAGGGCAACCGAATTCATAATAAGAGAAAGCTTTGATTTGTTTCTTCCAGTATTAATAGCAAATGTGAAATTTTAAGTTTTGGTGTAATTTGATAATGAGTGCATTAGAGGGAGAAATCAAAGTATTGTTGACAAAGTGATTATGACTGAGAATTGGCGTGGTGATTTCTTCTTGAGTATGATGATTTTGTTGTATTCGAATAAGAAAGCTAGGTTGGAAAATTACTCGCATCTGCAGAAGATTTCGCTTGTTGAGGCTCTAGAAATTCTCAGTAATAATCTTTTAGTTGGAGGGCTTCCCTTTTTGCACACAACTTTGTCATCAAACCATTTTGTCTACCTTCTTGCCTTGACCCAGCAAGGTTGAGTATGGAGGATTTATTGATTGAGCTTTTCAAGCCGTCCAAATTGTTGGGGAAGTGATAAGTTCCATATGGATGCGTAATTTATCCTTTCACCTATCCTTCCACAGATCAGATTGTCTATTTGTGGATGCAAGGTTATGAGTTTGTTTGAAAGTGATTTTATTACGGCATATTGTAAGTTGACTTTCACAGTCAACTGTCATCCAATGAATTGTTTGTATTTTTTTCAAATGTTTTAGAATGCCAAAGTAAATTTCTCATAATGAATGGTCACTGCACATATACATCCTGAAGTTGTTTTTAACTCTAAACTTCCTAACGGTGAAGCCATATATTGTGCACCATGCTCAGTATATCAAATAACTAAAGGAATAATAGTAGAGATTCTTAAATTTTAATAAAATTTTGCTTACCAAATGACAAGGAAGCATGTGATTGGAGTTTTTCGTTCCATTCTATCATTGGAGTCATCATTAATTGTGATAATATTCAACATTCCATGGTTTGAACAGCTTTCTTTCATAATGAATGCCACACCATTTAGTAAACCAGTCTCAGGAAGAATGTTCAAGTTTTCTTAGGGCTAACCAGGCCAAATTAACTGTAGAAGGGGTTTGAGATCAGATTTGGTAGTCAGGCTACACCTATTGCATGGACTATGGTTTTTATGCCATCCCTTGAAATTGTTTTCTGTATTGATGTTGTTTAGCGTGTGTTAGTGGGAAGTACTTTTTTATTCATGGAAGTAGTGTATTGTAAAGGACTATTTAATACAGTTACTCTCAACGCTAAAGTTGCAACACAACTGTGTTTTGCTGATGCTGCTACTCTTCCAATTATATTAATGTTACTGTGAGTAATGTTTAAGGTGTGCACATGTTGAAATTGAGCACTAGAATGGTGGCTGCTGAATACCTTGGCAGGATATACTGATGTAAAGCTTCTCTTACTGAAAAAAGGATGAAGTTATCTTCGGCATGACTTATTACACACTTGCTTGTTATGTGCTGTTATCTAAATCTTAATTCATTACAATCTAATGCCTCCATTATATGTGCAGAGCAACGCTATACCTCCAAATGGCACAGAGCAATTGGCAGTTTCACATCTGGACTCCACTATGTGGGCCAATCTTACATTTCTTTCCCAAGGAAATAGCAATCAGAAGAAGCAGCAGAAGAAAACACAACAAAAGAAAATGAAAATTGTTCAATCTGCATATTGTGAAGTTTGTAGGGTGGACTGCAACAGCAAGGATGTACTTGACCAGCATAAACTAGGAAAGAAGCATAAGAAGAACTTGGAGAAATTACAAGCAGCTACTGCTGCAGGCTGCAGTGTCTCAGCTGGATCAAGTAATCCAGTTATTGGGCCACTAGAAAACCCCAGTAAGAGTGAAAATGGAAACGGGCAAAAGAGTAAGAAGAAGGCTGCTGAACCGTTGGAAGATTTGGATACGAAGAGAAGAAGAATTCTTGAAGGTGGTGCAGCAGCAGAGGCAGTCAGGGTATGTTCGTTTTGTAATGTGGTGTGCAACAGTGAGACAGTGTTCAATTCTCATCTTGCTGGACAAAAGCATGCTGCTATGCTGAAAAAGCTTGCTGCTGGAATAAGAATGGCCACTGCCATATAAATACAAGACGATCAAAATGAATGGATTGGACACACCTAGCACTTTCCTTTTGGTTGGCTTTCCGGTATATTCTTATTCTATTAACATACATAACCTTTTTGTTTATTCTGCCAGAGAACCACCTCCACAGGGATATGTTTTTGATAACACGGTGGGGAGACTTGGCATTTATCATCTTTAGGACTTCTTGACTAGCATTGCTTACTTCACCAGGCATAATATTGCCATCCAATTGTTTGGATGTTCTCCTGGGAAGCACAACGAGCCAATAGTATTTCCTACAAGCACACAACCATTCAAACAGTCTTATCCTTTGAGCTCACTGGTTTTGAAATGCTATGTATCTATGAAATTGAAGGATCTGTAATTCTCGTTCAAAGTTGCAAGCATCTTCTCTATTCTAGATAGTCCTTTTCAATCCCAAGTGTAGGATGTGGCAGTGGCAATATTGTACGGCTCATACGTGGATATCAATGTTTATCTCACTCAGTTTTTGCATAAGCTTACCTATATAGAAAGGGACTTTCTTTCAGACCACCATCTTTAGTGCAGTACTAGTAGTTTTTTGGATCTGCTATGCTGCTGGAGGCTTGGGGATTGAAGGTGGTGTTGCTAGTCTATTACTTCAGCCCTCGAAGGTGGTGTTGCTAGTCTATTACTTCAGCCCTCAAAGGCGCTGCCCCCGTCATTGCACTGCCTCAATTTCCATGTTTATGGTTTACCGGGAAACTGGCAAAGTATGGTAGCTTGTCAACATATGCGAAATAGCTCCGTCAGAATATCATTTGTTCGAATGTCAATTCATTCAAACGCCGGTAGGAAGACCTATGCCCGGTATTTTTGAAAAAAATTAAGATTAATTTTTTTTAAGTTTTTACTTTAAATTAGTTTTTTTTGGTATTTTAAAATTATTTAATGTCAAAAATAATTTTTTAAAAATAAAAAAATATTATTTTGATATATTTACGAAAGAAAAATATTTTTAAGAAGTATTTAAAACCAAGGACTCCAAGATGAATAATATATTCTTTAAAATCCAAACATTTTTTTTGATAACTAATATTTTTTAAAAATAAAATATCAAAGAAAAAACATTATTTAAATCAAACGAAATAACTAGAATGGAACCAAAAAAACAAAAAAAAACTTATGGAACATGATGAGATTTTAGGTGAGATAAAATATATTTCAATTTGTTTGTTTTTAAATTGAAATAATATATATATTGGTCATTTTTAATTAAATGAAATAAAATTGATAGCTTTGTTTTTTCCTTCTCATGTATTTTTATTTTTTTTCTTCCAATAATAATTTATATAGTTCAAATTATGGTGATATGTGCTATGATATAATTATTTTTTCCCAAATATAACAAATGAATAACTTTACTTCCAAAAACAAAACTATGCATTGACAATCCTAAAAATCAAGATTATGAGCTTGTTTGGAAGTGATAGTGTACCAAATGTTATATATGTTTTTAGAAAAATAAATAAATAAATATTTTTCATTTTTGTTATAAATATCTTAAAATGATAAAAAATATTAATTAAAAATTAAAAATGATTAAAAAAAAACTTAAATATATAATTGAAAAGCAATGTTAAACCGGTCTCATCAATACGGCTCGGGAGAATGAGAAATTATATGCTTGAACTTCCACATGGGGAAGTAATTTTATTACAAAATACTTGCGTTTATGTGGAGATACACTCATTGAGTTTCACATGTAGTTAAAAAAATATTTTTGAATTTTTATTTTATTTTTTTAAAATTATTTTAATATATTGATATTAAAAATAATTTTTTTAAAATAAAAAATTATTATTATAATATTTTTTAAATAAAAAAAATACTTTAAAACTATACTACCAAAACAAAAACAAATACTGAAATATAGGTAGGCATCCTGATAGCGATCCCTGCCCTGCCCAAACTCTCTCAGTCTCAACAGAAGAACCATGACAGGATTTCTTGCAAATCTTAAGTCCTCTCATTCTTCTACTCTCTTTAACCAATCCCACAAAATCATTACATTCTCTTATTCTTCTCAAACCACCCAGCCTTTTCCACCAAAAACCTTCTTCAAATCAAACACCAAAGATACCACCCTCGTACCTCAGTTGTGCAATCACAAGAGGTTCGATGAAGCCATTCAGATTTTATGCCAACAAAACCGCTTAAAAGAAGCATTACAAGTTCTCCACCAAATCGACAAACCCTCCGCTTCTGTTTACTCGACTCTTATTCAATCTTGCATAAAAAATCGTCTTCTCCAACAAGGCAAAAGAGTCCATCAACACATCAAGCTATCTGGGTTTGTACCCGGTTTGTTCATTTTAAATCGGCTGCTTGAGATGTATGCAAAATGTGATTGTTTGATGGATTCCCAGAGGTTGTTTGACGAAATGCATGAAAGGGATTTGTGTTCATGGAATGTTTTGATTTCTGGGTATGCTAAGATGGGTTTACTCCAAGAAGCGAAAAGTCTGTTTGATAAAATGCCTGAGAGAGACAACTTTTCTTGGACCGCGATGATTTCTGGGTACGTCCGTCATGATAGGCCTAATGAGGCTTTAGAGCTGTTTAGAATGATGAAGAGACGTGATAATTCCAAGTCGAATAAGTTTACAGTTTCCAGTGCTCTTGCTGCTGCGGCAGCTGTACCGTGTTTGAGGCTTGGGAAAGAGATTCATGGCTATATAATGAGAACAGGGCTGGATTCTGACGAGGTAGTTTGGAGCGCCTTGTCTGATATGTATGGTAAATGTGGGAGCATAGAAGAAGCAAGGCACATTTTTGACATGATGGTGGATAGAGATATTGTTACTTGGACGGCAATGATTGATAGATACTTTCAGGATGGGAGGAGAAAAGAGGGATTCGATTTGTTTGCTGACTTACTGAGGTCAGGGATTAGGCCTAACGAGTTCACTTTTTCTGGGGTTTTAAATGCTTGTGCTAATCAGACTTCAGAGGAGCTTGGTAAGAAGGTTCATGGTTATATGACTAGAGTTGGGTTTGACCCGTACTCCTTTGCAGCAAGTGCTCTTGTTCACATGTATTCTAAGTGCGGAAATATGGTGAGCGCAGAAAGGGTGTTTAAAGAAACGCCCAAGCCAGATTTGTTTTCCTGGACTTCATTGATTGCTGGGTATGCTCAAAATGGCCAACCTAATGAGGCTATTCGGTATTTTGAGTTGCTAGTAAAGTCAGGGACACAACCTGATCACATAACATTTGTTGGCGTTCTTTCTGCTTGTGCTCATGCTGGATTAGTTGATAAAGGGCTCGATTACTTTCACTCAATAAAAGAGCAATATGGGTTGACTCATACTGCTGATCATTATGCTTGTATAATTGATTTACTGGCCCGATCTGGACAATTTGAAAAGGCTGAGAATATCATAAGTAAAATGTCAATGAAGCCAGATAAGTTTCTGTGGGCTTCCTTGCTAGGTGGTTGTAGAATTCATGGAAATCTTAAATTGGCGCAAAGGGCAGCAGAAGCATTATTTGAGATTGAGCCTGAAAATCCTGCTACTTACGTTACGCTGGCCAACATATATGCCACGGCTGGTATGTGGAGTGAAGTAGCGAAGATCAGAAAGACCATGGATGACCGAGGAGTGGTGAAGAAACCAGGTTTAAGTTGGATTGCGATTAAGAGGGATGTTCATGTATTTTTAGTAGGAGATGATTCACACCCGAAATTCAAAGAAATAAATGAGTTTTTAGGTAAGCTGTCCAAAAGGATGAAGGAAGAAGGTTTTGTTCCTGACACAAAGTTTGTGTTGCATGATGTGGAGGACGAACAGAAGGAACAAAACCTCTCTTACCATAGTGAGAAGCTTGCTGTAGCTTTTGGAATTGTTTCAACTCCAGAAGGAACACCGATCAAGGTTTTTAAGAATTTAAGAACGTGTGTAGACTGCCACACTGCAATAAAGTTTATCTCAAAGATCACAAATAGAAAAATAACCGTGAGGGATTCAAATCGGTTCCATGTTTTTGAGGATGGACACTGCTCATGTAGAGACTATTGGTGACTCAAAAACGAACTACGAGTATATCAAGCCATTTGGCAGGAATAGAAAAAAACCAAAAAGAGCACATCTTTTATCTTGCAGGCCAGCTTTTATATAACCATCTGGTTGAATGAATTCTAAATTGAAAATTCTTATCGTTGTGGTTTGATTTAATTGGAAGAATGCAAGAAATTACCGTCTGCCTCAGTACACCGCGACATCTCTCAAATTGGAGTTACATGTGCAATATGTCCCGTGAAAAAAAAAACAGGTGAGTCTTGCCACAGATTAGTTTATGTATTCATATTTGATGCTTTTGTGACTTTGTCTTCGTTATTGTGATTGCTTTGCCAGAAGAAGCTATTTCATTTTGGACATTAGTCATATAACGGGAGCTTATTTTCTGTTTGGGCTGGATATATTTGGTATATGATGTGAAAGTATGTACGTGGGTTGCCAAAAAGAGAAGAAAGCCTCTCATTTCCCAATCATGTTGCGCTTGAATCAAGTCTCTTGTTGAAGGCAAGCAGTGGGATCTACCACGGCTTCTTCTTTTTAACTTATGAACCATAGTATTAGAAGAAAAATCACTTTCTTACCGAGTGAGTTGCTCCCAGAATCTGATTCAGTCAATTGAAACCTCAAATTTGGGGATATTTTCCATCAAGCATATAAACAGCAGTATTAGGAAGAGCGTATAAGAAGAACCAAACAATTCAGAAGATTTGAGTATTGTATTATGGTGTGTGGATATGTTAACAAATAGTCCTGACTCATTAATGTCATGACCTGCTTAAGCTTTATTTTGATGCATCATGTAAGTTTTTAATTGTGATTTGGGTTGTTCTTGGGTGAAATTTTGTTTTTATTCAGAAGATTTGAGTATTGTATTATGGAATGGTTCTGCAGTACTATTAATTGACCAAACCATTTTTCTCAGGAGCGGCATCATACTAGAAGCCTTGGCAATGGAGGTTGGTTTGCCTGATGGTGTCTGTTGATAGAGATTATGAACAAATTGAGAAAAGAAAGATATATTTATGGACTGAACAACTCTTTTAAATGGAGTTTTAGTTGAGCAAAAAAATCAATTTTGTTTTTGTTAATTACATGGCATGAACAACAACTTTCTGATAACCAATCAATAAAATAAAACATCATCTTATTTCGAAGAACTTCATCTTCATTCATACATGGAAATTTTCTACACGACTTGCTCCTTAAACAACACTTCATCTCATGTACAAATTTTTTAGGCATTATTTCTCCTTGTATTAATAGCTGCAGACATGCAGTTTGCTTCATAAAGCTTCAAAACTGAGCTTTGGTTTACACATCTGCATTTTGTTCAACAATGAAGCAGATTGACTTCACCTTCTTTCTGCACCTATAGTAAAGAATACAACTTACTCTTGAATTGCTTGGTCTTGCCATGAAAGACACGGTTATTTGCAATTGAAATTCAACATAGTTGTTTATATAAATTTGTGCAGGCTCAAGTTGCTTCATATGATCAAGTTTATATAAATTGAAATATGCAAGTATCTTTCTTATCCAAATTGTTTGATTCACAATAGAAATGGCTACTAAATATTTAGCTTTGGTTGTGCTTTGAGAAACCACTTCTTGTTTCCTTGAACACCATGCAAACATTCACGATCCAAAGCTGAAACAATAACTGTTGGACTTCTCACGTCATCAACAAAACCTACCCGGTCACTATCAAAATAACGTTGAAGCATGGAATTATGAGAATATTTGATACCATCATTTATTATGCCATTGATAGTTCTTGCAACCTTTTTACTAGCTTGAAGATATAATTCATTAATGGGATGCATGAATCGTGCAAGCATCAAACACCTAATTAGGCTCTTATACCAACTTTCATCAACTTTGTCTACTCCATTATTGAATTTCTCTTTCTGATTTATAGTAGTGCTTTTAATTTTACAGTTTTTCATGTGAAACTTGTAAAGTATTACATCAAACCAAGATTTATCAAATATTTTAAGCATTTTAGCTTTAAACTCTTTTATTAGCTTCTCATCATTTCCTATTATAATCAAATCATTAACATAAGTAGATATTATAATCAAATTAACTTTCATTCCTTTTACATATAATATTACTTCACTTAGACTTTCGACAAAGTCAACTCTGTGAAAATATTCATCAATCATGTTGTATCAAGCCTTAATAACATGTTTAAGATCATATAATGTCTTCTTTAACAATTTGACATTTTTCACTTTCCCCAAGAATTGAAAATCTTAATGTTTTTCTACAAAAGTCTCCTCCCGCAAATAATAATTTTAAAAAGTAGATTTTACAACCAATTAGTAAATCTTTCATCCCTTTTATATTGACAAGGAAAACAACATTTTGATAATATCAAGTCATTTTATAGGTGCAAAAATCTCTAAGAAATCTACCCTAAACACTTAGCATAATCCTTTATAAATCTAGCCTTGTATTTATTGATAGAATAATCTACATTAAGTTTGGTTTTATAGATCCATTTGATTCTTATGGTTCTTTCATGTTAACATTTGTTCGTCAACACTTAAATATCATTCTTTTCAATCATTCTAAATTTTTATTTTATCACTTCAATTCTCTTGTCATTTTTCACTATTTTTTCAAATTTCACAAACAACAATGTTACTTCTTTAATAAATATCATATATTAGCCTTGCCTCTAACTGACTCATTATCTATGTTATCATTTATATTTTTTCAAATGGTGATTTTTGCTTCTCTTCTAGTTTCTTCCATTTTAATTTTTTTATTTTTTTATAAGCTTAACATCCCTACTTACCATAATTTTTATATTTTATGGTTGAATAATTCTATAAGCTTTGGATAGGTTGTTATATCCAATAAATATTTCAAGTTTTGTCTTTCTATCTAGTTTGTCTCTTTCAACATGAGGTATATAAGTGGAAAATAAAACAACCAAAATTTTTAAAATGTTGCAGGTTTGGTTTATATCTAAACTAAGATTCTAATAAAGTTATTTCCTACAAAGCTCTAGTTGGCAACTTGTTTAGTATATAAAGTGTTGTGTTTGTACCTCAACCTACAATTTGTCTTGCAACTCATTTTCATGCAGCATACATCTAGTCATCTCCGTAATGTTTTTTTTATTTAATTATTTCACACCATTTTGTTGTAGTGTGTATTGTGTTGTAAGTTAGTGTTGAGTGCTAAATTGTATCACAAAAAAATTGAAAGCCTCCATTGGTTTATTCATTTCTATTATCAGACCTTATAATTTACATCATGTAACCACTTTGATTTTTCATCCATGTTTTATACTTCCAAAATACATTAGCAATTTTTTATTTGAATTTAAGAAAATAAATCCATCAACATATGGTATTATCATCAATAAAGGTTATATATTATCCATTACTATTTAGTGAAGTTGTTCTTTAAAGGTCTTTAACATTCTTGTGCATCAGTTGAATTCTATGTGATGCTCTCTATAGAGTGAGGAAAAGGGTTTTCTAGCTTACCATTCTTATGGATGGTGAAGTTGCATTGAAAAGAGTTGAAATTGGTTCTTAGAAATTCAAGAGTGGTCAAGAGGCGAGGATGAAAATCTAGTGCATAAAAAGATAAAAAAAAGGGAGTTCTTCAAGGAATATTGTTAAAGACGTGCAAATTTCCTTAAAACGTATGGGGCATTACAATACTAATATTAAGGGATGAATTAAAAAAACAAATTTTGAAAGGTTTTCATGGAAAAAATATAAGCAATAAAAAAGGATAATTTTTTATAAAAAGAAAAAGGAAAAAACACTAAACAAGGATGAAATTATTAAAAAACATTTTTAAAAACCATCTCAAATAAAAAAAAAATAGAATCAAATATGACAGCTAAAAAAATTCAAAAAGGGATAACATTGCAAATATAATCAAATTTGATAAATTATTCTTAATAAAACAAATAGCTTTATTTAAGACTTGTTAATATCATCATTTTTTTAATTTTTAAAACAATGTTTTTTTATTAAAATAAATGTTTTTATTACAAAAAAGAAATGCATCTAATTTTTTATTTTTTTTATCACACATGCATCAACTTTTCAAATCACAATTAAGATTCTTCATAATGCTAGAAAAACACTTTGCTAATGTCAACTCATTGTTTTCCTTTAAAATTAATTTTTAATCCTATTGTGATAAAAAGTGATCTCTTAAAAAAATATCACAATTAATTAAAAATATTAGCAGAATAGCATAATTAAAAAAAATAACAAAATAACATAATTTATACATGCCACCATTGAAATACATAACTTGTTGAGCTTGTTTCTATTAAAAATTGGCAAAATAGCATAGTTCATACATGTCATGATTGAAAACACAACTTTTTTAGCTTGTTGCTATATAGAATGGACAGAATAACATAATTTGGAAATGTCTTGATAGGAGAATACAATTTTTATAGCTTCTTGTGATCCAAAATATTAAATCGGCAGGAAAAAGGAGAGAGGAGAGAGAAAGAAAAAGATCCGGAGACACATCAAAACTCTAATTATGACACCAATAATATCATTAAAAAAATATCAAGAAGATGAATTCAATGACACTAAGAAAAATCATTAATAATAACCAAAGTGGATCGCACTTGTTATAAAAAAAAACAATTGGACCGCTCTTCATATTTGTGTGTAAAGTGTGATTCATTGAGATCATCATTGACATCATTAAATCTGTCTTGTCAAGATTTTTCTAATGATATCAATGGTGTTGTACTCGAAGCTTTGATTTGTATCTTATGTTTTTATTTTTTCTTTCTCTACGCCCTGCGTGTACAAATTATTATATTTCATAAAAAAAACAATAATTTTTTTCCCCATGTATAATTTTTTTTAAATGTTCTAAAAACCAAAAATAGTGAAGCTAGCTAGTCAAAACTAATCAGCATAATGGATGCATATACACATTGGTTGTTAAGATTTTTGTGCCGTGAATGACGAAGAGGGTCTTCCGTAGTCTTGCAGGATATTTACTAGAATTGACTGCGACAAGCTCCCACAGCTTTTAGCAGTGAGGAACAAGTGTAAACTGCAAATGAATCTCTAATACTTCGGTGAAAACTATACAGATGGAGATGTTCATCATGGAACAAACACAAAATACAAATGGATTGAATGGAGCAAGAACAGATGCAGCAAATAAGACATTAACAAAGCAACAAAATTGATACAGCAGAAAACGTTCGATAGCAGATAAGACAACGCTAAAGCAAGAAAAAAGCCAGTATCCTTAGAACAGAAAGAGGGGAAAATGGCATATTCTCAACTTTGATGAACAGTGAATTATTTGAAGAAAAACCAGGGTGTTCATGTGCAACCCTATACACCTCTTAGCGGGTACATATAAAACAGACAGCTATTTTCATCAAAATTGAAATTTGAAACTTGTGATCACTGTTATAGCCAGAAAAAAAAGCGGCATATACAAGACTGATTATGATGTTATCATGTCAGGTTTTTTTTTAATCATAAATGATTCATTAGTTTTCTTACTCGAATTAACTGGGACATGCTCCTACATTTTTTAGCTGCAAGGAAGGTTTGTAAACTCCAAATGCATCCCCAATACTTCCACTAGAATTATACATGGCGACATTAAGCATGGAACAGAAACAAAAACCAAACGGAAAAAAGTGATACTACACGTCAAGAATTCAGTAGCAAATACGGCAAGGTGGAGAAACAAAGATGCTGGTGACCTAGAGACAGCTTAAGGGTATAATGGCAGATTCCCAGCTTCATGATTCGAATGCAAATCAACATGCATGAAGACAAAACTGGATTCATCCTGGTTTCTCGATCTCTCCTCCTAATCTTCTATAAAGTCGTGAGGATTTTTTAAATGCTGCAAAAAGAATTTTCTTCTGAAATTGCCAAAGGTGAAAATCCTAGGAACAAAAAATGAGCAACCCGCATATCGTAGTCATACCTTATCCAGCACAAGGCCATGTGATTCCCTTCATGGAACTCTCGCAATGCCTCGCAAAACAAGGATTCAAAATCACATTTGTGAACACAGAGTATAATCATAAGAGGGTCTTGAAAGCTTTGGGAGAGAAAATTTGTCTTGGGAGTAAAATTAGTCTCGTGTCAATCCCTGATGGGTTAGAACCTTGGGAGGATAGAAATGACCTAGGAAAGTTGACTAAAGCAATTTTTCAGGTCATGCCAGGGAAGCTACAAAAGCTCATAAACAGCATCAATATGTCAGGACAAGAAAGAATCACTGGTATCATTGCTGATTGGACAATGAGTTGGAGTCTAGAAGTAGCAGAGAAGATGAATATTCGCCGTGCTATCTTTTGGCCTGCCTCAGCTGCCCTACTATGCTCTATGCTTAGTATTTCAAAGTTACTAAATGATGGAATCATTGACATTGATGGTGAGGTCCTCTATCACAAACTCTTTGACTAATGTATTCATTATAGTGAATTAGCATAACCAAAGTAGTCATCAACTAGGCTTGTTTTGTGACAGCAATCTGGTTCAAAGAAGTCTGTTAGCGGTTTTTCTATGGAACCAAAGATAGAAAATAAATCCACATTTTGCAGCTTTTAAGATAGAATACCATATTATAGGAATTGGAAGTTCACTGCAATCTCTATCATTAACATTCAAATGTTTTTTCCTTGAAGGCACTCCACTACAGAACCAGAAAATCCAGCTGGCACCAAAAATGCCAGCGATGGACACTGCAAATTTTGCATGGACTTGCCTTCGAGACTTTACCACACAGAAAATTATTTTTGATCTCATGGTTAAAACCAATGAGATAGTGAAAGTGGAAGACTGGATGGTTTCTAACTCGGCGTATGACCTTGAGCCAGGAGCTTTCTCTTTCGCCCCAAACATACTACCTATAGGACCGCTTTTGGCGAGCAATCGGCTAGGAGATCAAGTAGGATATTTCTGGCCAGAAGATTCAACATGTTTGAAATGGCTGGACAAACAGCCGCCCAACTCAGTTGTTTACATTGCATTCGGTAGCTTTACCGTTTTTGACCAAACACAATTTCAAGAGTTAGCTCTAGGTCTTGAACTATCCAATAGGCCGTTCTTGTGGGTTGTCAGGCCAGATATTACCGAAGAGATAAATGAAGCCTATCCAGAAGGATTTCAAGAGAGGGTAGCCACCCGTGGGCAGATAGTTGGTTGGGCTCCTCAACAAAAAGTCCTTAGTCACCCTTCTGTATCGTGCTTCTTGAGCCACTGTGGTTGGAACTCCACCATGGAGGGTGTAAGCAATGGGATGCCTTTCTTGTGTTGGCCATATTTTGCAGACCAGTTTCTTAACGAGACCTACATTTGTGATGTTTGGAAGGTGGGGTTGAAGCTGGACAAAGACCAAAGTGGGATCATCACAAGGGAAGAAATAAAGAGTAAGGTGGAGAGGGTTGTTGGTGATGAAAAATTCAAGGCAAGAGCCTTAGAACTCAGAAGATTGGCCATGCAGAATGTTGAAGAAGGTGGTTGCTCAAGCAGGAATTTCAAGAATTTCGTTGAATGGATGAAGGCATGAGCAAGAAGAGATTCTGAACTTGTTTGAGCTCCGATATTTTTCTTTTCTTTTCTTTTTTTGATTATGCACGAACATTGGAAAATAAGAGCAAAAATGCATTGCATTTTCGCATAATCATGAACTACTTTCTTTGGGGGGGAAATACTGAAATATATAGTTCATCATTGCCATGCTATTGAGATGAAATCACATCAGCACAGAATAAAAGCAAACAGAAAGGAAGAAAAACATTGAACCAAAGGAACTGCAAAAATATCGAAACGGGGTAGTATCTCACCGAGCTCTGCTATTGAGCTGCGATCTATACTCTAACATCTTCATGGTTAATGGATAAGCCGCAAGCCAGCCATGATGCAAGATTTTCGTTCTTCATAATAGGAGGCAAGGAACCAATCAGGAAATAGCTCTCTAGTTTTCGAACAAGGATTGAGATTTAGACAAGGAAAAACGCTTTCCTGCAAAATATCAATGTTTATCACTTCAAAGGTTTGCAGTCAGGTAGAATTTTTTCCAAATAGATAATCATTTATAAAACCCTTCTATTCTTGTTTGAAGATTCAGATAAGATGTATGAATGTACATACAGAACATGTGCATGCATAAAACAGACCAACATGTAAAATATGTATCACCCAAAGATCATCCTTGCCCGGAAAGAGAAGCATTGCACTCCTTCCCTCGAGAGGGAAATGCAGAGAATCCAGAATAAGTGAAATAAACTATAATGAATGTACAGGTACAATAATGGTGCTCATGAAGCAAAAGAAAAATATGGACAGGACAACATGGTGCTTCTAAAAGCTGAAGTGTAGAACTTTAACTCTCACTGGTGCGAGATGATAGAGCATAGCGCCTGAAATATCATTAAATTGTTCTGTCAAGGAAAACAGAAGAAAAAAAACATCAGATGCTCAAACTCTAAAGATAACAGGAAACAAGCAGCCACGAGACAGAGCTCTAGCAGTTACACATGAAACCAATGTAAGTCCTCCCTCCCTCCCTCCCTCCCCCTCTCTCTCTCTCTGTATGTGTGTGTTTAGGCTAAAATTCAATATTCATGTTTTAATCGTAGAAGAGCAGCAATGATTATTCATAGTAAACATGGAAAAGAAGTTGAAATGACCATGCTGGAAAATTCCTTGTCTACCATCTTTTGAAGAAGCTCGATCAGTTCATCAGGGGCCACAATCAATCCATGGATTGCGATCGACTACAAGAGTTCGAACAAGCACGAAGAATTAGAAAACTTAATTTTATTCCGACCAAAATTCCTCAATAATAAGAAGTCATTAGATTAGTTTAGTATTCACATGGTATCAAGGAGTTTAATCGTGTATTAAAATTCCATACAACATAATACCAATTAGAGGGTCACAAAATCACTACGACAAATAGCCATCTCCACATATGGAATTTTATTTTTTTTTAAATTTATTTTTATTTACTTGTTTTCCTTTACTGCTTTAATTATTTTTACAATACATTTGAATTCGGCAGTTCATCTTCATCTCTCTTTTCTTGTTCCCTTCTATGCATGGTATTGCCTGGAGTAGTTGCAAGGCTGTGGCATGCCTTCTTTTGGGGAAAGTAGAACTAGTTCATCATAGATCATCAATTAATAATAAAATCCCTGAGAAAATATCGAATAAACTTCAACATTCATAAAACAGAGTACAAGAGCGCACGACATTAAATTAAAATTGCATTTCCAATGTCATTAGCTTTCATGGTGTTCTCTATCGACCCGGATGTCCTGCTTATCGGAGGCAGTCGAAGAAATTATACCAGACAAAAAGTAAAAGGATTGTTCCAATAATCTCAAAAGCACCACCAAGCCCTTGCTGATTGTCTCCAAGTATCCTCCTTCCACAACCTGCAATTTCCACGAGCTTTTTCCTTGCTAGTATTGGGTTGTGGTATATATACAGAGAGAAAATGTGACCAAATCAAATTACATCCACAATAAGAATGTTGAAGTCAAAAGGAACAGAATGCATGTCAAAATCAAAAGTATGCTCTCACATGTACAACTCTGAACTGTGCCTGTGATTGACACTGAAAACACTTTCAGTGGCTAAGGAATAAGTTTCCAGGCATGATGCATAACTTCATCCGCGATAAAAGGACGCAAGGACCACATTACACAATAGCTCTCTAGTTCTCCAGACAATGATTTTAAATTCAATGAATGAACAATCCTCTCCTGAAACAAATAATAACATTTCTCCCTTAAAGCTCTAATGTAATTTTTCATGACAGAAAACTAATTCATTATGATGTTCATTACCTGCATTACATAGTCTTGCTTTACCATACTGTAAATGATCCCCATCAATACAGCATAATTTGTCATTTCCAGTTCTCCAAGATCCAATGATGACTTTCCACCCAAAAACAAAATAACTTTAGCAAGTTAGTTACCAATCGACTTTAACATGATGGGGCATCTCAAAACAAAATCAGAACATGACATTTATACAAAACGATATAGTACAAGCAAATAAATATAAACAGCTTCAAATTAAATTCGAAGAAAAAAGTGTCATGAACAAATATCAAAAGGAAGGTTTTGGAGATCTCCTGCTGGCTTACAGAATTGTCTTCCATACGAGTAGCAAAAAATTAAAAAAAATGGAATAATAACATTTCATTTCTGGTCGATTAGCTTCTAAACAAAAATCATTAGGCCAAAACAGAGTGAATTTAGCACCTATTATATTCACTGGAAATTTAAGTGCAAAGACAGCTAAGATACGGCAACTTAGTGAAGAGAAAACAAAAATTTTTAAAATTTAGAACCATTCAAGGTTTGGCCAGAACTTTGCAAACAAATAATTAAAGACTAAACCTAGTTATTCTACAGAAAGGATTTAGATAATTCCCTATAAGCAGGATTCCTAAGGAAACTGTTACCATGAATGGACCTGTTTTAAAATCTCGTATGTCATTGAATTTCCATAGCAGTTAAGGTAGCATTTGGGAGTGTGGTAATGGTTGTTTATCAGAGTATTTTTCCGCTCAGAAATGCATCCAATTAATATTTTTTTATTTTTGATATCAGCATATTAAAATGATCCAAAAACATGAAAATAAAATATGTGAAAATAAAATTCAAAATTTAGTGAAACGTCATTTGGAACGCTGTTCCAAACAGCCCCTAAATGTTATGGAAAACAAGAGCATCCATGGATCCCTCAAAAAACAAGAGCATTCACTGATCCCATCTGTCTGGGGTACAACCATATTCAAAATATATTTAAGAAAAATAAAAACTTTAGAAGGCCAGTAAATTGAAAATCAGGAATCTTCTTGTAATTAGAGCTAAACTAAGAGACTGCATGGCTATATTTATTCAAACTTCCCCAAAAAATGATGGAAGCACCTATGAAACTACAAATGCTACCTCAGTAATCTGGTAATTCAAGTATACTGAAACAAATAGACAACTATGGATATGAAAATGCTGGCACTGCCACAGAAAATGTCCATTGAGGGATCAGATACAAGGGACTGTAGAAATTAGAAAGCATAATCTCAACAGATTAAAAAAATGAGAAAGGAAAGGAAAGGAAATCTTGTCAGCAATTTTCAAGACCCATAAAATAATAACTTCTGAAATTTGGAATGAAAAAGAAGGGAGAATGAGAAACAGAGGATATGACTAATCTCAACATAGAATAAAACATCTGTTTCACCAACCTGGTCAGTGGTTATTTGCTGATAACACTGGTCACCGCAATCTTCATTCATCAAAGGTGGTAAACATCCAATGGCAGTTTGAACTGCACCAGATGAATCCTCCAAGAGATTTTCAAGTTCATTTAATAAGGTCTTGGCTGCAATTCACATTTCAATCTCAGAAACAGGTAGGTGAAGAGAGTGGAAACTAATTTTACTATAATGTTAGGCAAATTAAACAAGCTAATAGTTGCACTACAATTTCTGGTAAATGTGAACACACATCCACATAAATGCTGATCGTATAGATGCAGATAGCAAGCCAAACATGTAATGGCATAACAGTGCATTCTTCCAAAAGAAATTACTGGGAAGGAAAATCAGAAGATTTATACATATTCCAAGCTCAAAGATCCTTTTGTTAAGATATCACTTAACATTGAGAAGAAAAAATTACCTTTGCTTAAATGATTATGAAGTCCAAGTAGGCATGCATGCACTTCTGTGCGTCAAAGTGCATAGCAATTAGCCCAAAAAGTTTTGCAGAAAAACAGAACAAAAAAACATGAAATACTATAGACAAGGAACTGTAAAATATTGATTACATTTGCACTTACACTTGTTTGTATTTTGTATGCTATCGTGAACATTAATACAACCAGCTTCAATATAAGATTTAACCCTTCTTGTTTCATTTGCTTTGATAATATTCTTTATTAGCTGAGATGTCCCATCTATTGGAGGTCGTTGAAGAAATTCTATGAGGAAAATGAAACAAAACAATGCTATCAAACAAAAATGCAGAAAGGAGAAAAATAAGCGATCTAACATCATATTAAACCACCTATATACCAAGCGCTTGCTGATAGCCATTGAGTAATCTGCTTCCAATACCTGCAAGTTCCTCAAGCTTTGTGACCCTATATTGACAGGAGAACCATTCAAAACGAAAATAAGAAGAAAAATATATTCAAAATTTAGATATTCATATGGGTTCCATATGAAAGAAATTAACGGACCATGTTTTACCAAAATCTTATTAGATTTAAGTAACAGCTATACTTTGCATGTGTTCTGTAGCTAAGTTTCGTGTTGCTCACCTAATCAAGAAATCTTGAAAAATACTGGAAACCTTCTCTTTCAGTTCTGGTTTTAATTCGCTTTCCATCCTGCTAACACAACATTAAAGTAAGAACCTTGAATTTGAATCCAAATAATTCTTAGTTAGGCACTTCATCATATACTTGTCTTGCATTGAGTTTTCTGATCTGCAGCTCCTTCAACTACTAGAGATATAATTATTAACAAGATAACAAGATAAAAGAGATGGAAACAACAAGACAGACACGGTGTTTACTAGTAACTTAAACTTTGTAAGCAGCAGTTAAGAGTAGACATAATACAGAACACATGCAGGCGTGCACAGCTTTTTATAGAAGCTGTTAGTCTGGTGGTGTCCAGTAGGGCACCTACAGGCTATATTGAAACAACAAGCAACTTGTGTAATCTTGCCCATTAACTCTTGTGAGTAAAATTTCCCTGTACTGGATGGTTACCTTGACAAATACCCCTGTGAATTGACTGCAGTGTTGTGACCCAAGGTCTTGTCCAGGCTCAATAAATAATAGTTTCCATAACCCTCCAAAGGAAAGGATAAAAAGGATGGTCAAATATTATCACGCTTGCATAAGATGTTTGGGACATGGTGAACTCCTCTCTAACTGAAATACAATTTGCACCCATTCCTTCACTATATAACTTGATGTGATTGATCTAGATGCTAAGGATTTATGTCTTCCTCATTTATAAGCTATCTAGTTTACTAAAGGCTCTGGATGCCAATCTTTTTTCTAAACTATGAAACCACCAGCAGAACAATTTCATGTGTCTCAGCTTATGTATGGAGTTGTTATTCAGTTTGCAGGGTTCTATTCTCTTTCATGCTAAAGAGCTGTTTGGGATTGCGTTCCAAATGGCATTTCCCAAATATTTGAATTTGTTTTTGCTTAAAATTATTTCATTTATTTATTTGAATTGTTTTGATGTTGATGTCAAAAAAATATTTTAAAAAATGGAAAAAATATTATTTTGATGCATTTCTGAGCAAAAAACACTTTGAAAAGCAACTACTTCCTCGCTCTCAAATACCCTTTAAGAAGCTGATTGGCGAAGGTTGGACAAAAATCTACTGATCTTGAAATGCTGCTCAGTGGAAGATAAGATGCAAATGCTTCATGGGCAGTTGGAAGCTAGTGAGAAATTCAAAACAGAATATCAAAAGCTTTATGAAGATGCTATAAATGACTTAAATAAGGTCTCTGAATGTTACAAGAGCTGTATAACTGAACTGGCAAAGAAATGCAGCTTATTGGAAGAGAGGTTTTCTCATTCACTTGAAATGCTGGATTCTGCAAAGCAGGAATCCTTGGAATGGAGGAGAAAATATGAAGAGACATGGAATAATCCTTGGAATGGAGGTGAAAATATGAAGAGACATGGAATAATAAGAAGGCAGTTAAAGACCAGGTTAAGGTAGAAACTGTGCCGTGGGCTCATGAAGAAGAAGCAAGACTTGCTGATGCTCATGGATAAGCTCAGTGAGCATGGAAAAAGGCTAATGAATGGAAAGAGAAATGCGATATTGCAGTTAATGAATTCAAGGCTAATATAGAGAAGGACAATATAGTGCTAGAATATTCAAGTGAGGATGTAAACTGTAGAGAAGAAGCTCTGAGAGCCGAGTAATGCAGTAGCTTGGGAGAAAAGATGATGTTCTCCCTCTCTCCACTCACAAAAATATACATGTTTTTCAATTAGTACGGTATATACAATTATATGCACATTAAATCTATCCATATAGTCAAAAGGAAACACTGCATCCACACCTTGATTGGTTTGGGGATACAGCATCCTCTGAAACTGATAAGGAAAAGAATAGCTCTCCAGCCATATTGGTTATAGAAATAGTAGTCTATCTGTGTGGTTCTGCTAGCTTGTATTCAGATTTGCATTGCATGTGAGCTGCATTGTAATTTTTACACAACACAATAGAGACCATCTGCTCTTAACTTTTCACCAAATTCTAAACATTAATACACACAACTAACATCCTGTAAAACTACAGAAGATGAAAAGGAGGAGAAGCCAGAGAACAACAGGCATTTGTCCTAAAAATAGGAAAATTCTTGGGCTAAGCATTAGGATTTAGAGGACAGTAACTGTAAAACTTGAATTCAACTAAAAAGATGAGGATATTTTGGATCTTTGAAAGTTTTTATAGGGATTACTTTTCCAAAAATGTTTTTGCTTATTTTGCTGATACATTATTTAAAAAAATTTACAATACTTTCCTCAAGTTTAAAAATAGAGGACAAGGAAATTAAGGTCAAAATAGCAAAGCTTGAGGTGACTGAGCAGAAAATAACCACTTTGAATTTGCACTTGAAGGTTCGCTCTATAACCTTCTGTCATTTGCTGATCACTATAATATAGTAGCCTTCAAATTCAAGAAGCTTGGAGAGAACAGTTTTTTTTATCTTTCACATGTATTTTGATTGCTTCATTTGTATATGCAGCAGGGTGTTCAAGAAAAGATGGACAAATATGAGTTGGAATCATCAGCTCTGAAGCTTCAACTCAAGGACTTGAATGATAAGTACCAGTCAGTCCAAACTGCTGCTCATGCATTGGAGATGGCAGCTCAGATACGATACTGGTACAGGACAGAATTCAAATGGAGCAGAAGTATCCCACCGAGTTAAAAAGGTTTGAATAAGCCGATGAAAGGTGTAAAGTTACAGCAGAGGAAGTTAAGGTGGCAGATAAGTTTGCTGAAACATCACAATCAGAGGATGCATTCCTTTAGAGAGAGGAAAAACAAAACTCTCAAAAGCTCAATCAAGATTTGAATTTTAATTCATACAAATGAAGAGCCCGAAGCATTAACAAAAGAACAGCTTGTTTAACCCATTTTCTTCTCTACTGTTTTTGAAAGCTCATTTAAAATCATGCGTAATTCCTTCCAATATCACTTAAAATCATTCATATTGACGGTAACACAGAATTAGCAATTGCTTGGGACAATATTAATCCTTCCTTTTTTCTAACAAATCAGAGCAGCTCTACTAAGAATCCACCCGAATGAACGTATTTACCCTCACCATTGTTCTATCGGCAACATTATCAACTAATCGGACAGCTTGAAACACTAAATTAAGCTATCATAAATCACAAGTCCAATTCAAGCACCTAAAATGTTAGCTCAAAACATTCATTGTTTACTAATAGCCTAACTGTAGTGGAAACATGCACCAAAACAAGCTAAAACAAATTAAAGAATGGCCCACAAAGAACGATCAACAAGACCCTGTCCAAAAATAATCAGCAGGATTATTTATAAAAAACAAAAAGTTTGAATTTACCTCGAGAGTGCGTTTCAATGGAGGAGGTCGGAACAGTTGCCGCTTTAAGTGGTGGTGGCCGTGGCTGTCAGCAGAAAAAGAAGAAGAGCTTTACAAGGTCAGTTGGGCTCTCAATGTTAATATTTTGTTCGGTTCAATATCAAACCGAGGTCAGTTGGGCTCTCAATGTTAATATTTTGTTCGGTTCAGTATCAAACCGAACTTTAAGTTTGGGCTCTGAGTCGGTAGATTATCGGGTAAGCTTATAGGGCTGGGCTTGACAAATGCTACAGAGGGTGTTTGTAATTGCCACGTGGTGTGTTTTTAAAAAAACCTGTCTAGGCAATGGTGAATTATCCGACATTATTGTTAAACTTAATCTAATATATAAACTTTGAAATCTTCCGATTTAATTCTTTACCTAACTCGGATTTAAAATCAAATTATATGATAGTTACCCCAGCATGACCCAATTGATTCAAGAAATTCAAAAGTACTTAAATGATTGATAATAAACATGGTTTAATTTAAAAGAAATTCGAGATGATTTTTTTAATATTAAAAATAACATATTAAATCAACCTGAGATTCACAACTTAACTATCAAATCCATGATCTGATTGATGGACACCACTTGATTTTTGAAAAATTATTTTCACTTAACTATAAGATAACAAAAATATAAGCTAGTAAAATTAAGTACAAATTAAATGTTGGAATGTTTATTTGAAATTGTGTTAACATTGTATAAAGCAATTGAAATAATTTATAGAGATAAATTCAAAATCAACTGAATTTTGGATTATAAAATTGAATAGCAAAAATAAAATAGAGAAATTAGGTGGGGGGGTCATTTCATTCATATGATGTGGGTGTAGGAGATGTATTGAACTCTTAAGTATTTTAGTATAAATAATAATAGTTTATAGGATAACACTATGATGTGAGTGAGATAAAAACATTTTAAATATAATAAAAAAATATTCGAGTTGTGAAATATTATTTTATATTTTAATTAACACAAACTAACATGTCAATTTTAAAATCTCTCAATTTAATTATTTATCTAGTTTGAATTTAAAATCAAATCATATAAGAGATATCATCATGTAACTTAATTGATATGACTCAATTAAAGATAACATGAATGATCTATAAAATAATTTGAAAATAAACTTCTTATGAGAAATATATTTGATATTATTATTAAATTAGAACTACGTGTCAATCTTAAACCTTGTTAATAAATTTATTATTATTTTTTTTGTCAATTTTAAAATCTCTCAATTTAATTATTTATCTAGTTTGAATTTAAAATCAAATCATATAAGAGATATCATCATGTAATTTAATTGATATGACTCAATTAAAGATAACATGAATGATCTATAAAATAATTTGAAAATAAAATTAAATTTAAAATTAAATTATATATGAATTGTCATAAGAGATCTACTAAACTTAGTCGATCTAAAATACAACTCGAATACCTAAAAAAAATCCTATAAAAAAATTGCAAAGAAAATAAAAAAGGACCTTCCTTAATAATGAAGGAGGGGTCACACCCCATGTTTTTAAGCATAGAGTATAATAAAATAAATATTTCAATATATTATTATATCCCATGAAGATTACACGAAAACTGATTACACGACATGTCTCTTTGAATCCCTGGACTCGGGTCGCGTGATGGTGCCAGGGGTGCGCCTGGTTAATTTGGAGTCCGGTGGCTTTGGAGCTCGGTGAAGACGGCGGCGAGAGTTGGATAATGTGATCGTTGAGGTTGTGGGTTTATGGTTGGAGATCAAAGAAAAGACAATGCGGCGAAAAAGTTTGGTTAAAAGGGGTTGCCCGGAGCTTGCGGGCAACCAGATAACCACTTAGCTAGGTGGAGGATGGCCGGTGAGGGTGGTTCTGTGCAAACGGAGGCGTCACAGTCACTCACCTTTTACTACTAAAGTGGTGGTCAACAAGTATAGTGGTAGTCAACAAGTAAAACCACAGGATGAGATGAGAAGAGAGAACTCAAACATTCCTCACCCACCCACCAATTGGACTGTTCTATTGGATTCGTAGCTCTGGTCAACCATTTCTTAGCAGCTCTGCATGTCCTCGCTTCTCCGTCAAGCAAAGCCCGGCTCCAGCAGCGGGGCATAATATATTTACTTTTTCTGTCTGGAAGAAAGCCAACCCTAAAACGCACCAAATTTTTTATATCTTTAATTTGTTCATCTTGAATTACAAAAATAAAATAAAATAAAATCTCAATTATCAAAAACAAAAAGCCCCCCATTCCGAGACCACTTTTATCTGTCAAAAACCTTCAAATCTTTGTATCTTTTCCTCCTTTACTAACAAACATTATGGCCTCTCACCACCACTGCCAAAACCATGTCTCCGCCCCCACCACCTTTACCACCACGACGGCCCCTTGCTTCTGTTTCAGCCACTGTTCCACCCAACCTCACCACCACCCAATATCACCACCACAATTATCTATTGATCCACTTCTCCAATCCCTTGTTTCTCTCCTCCAGCAACAGCAACAGCTGCAACACCACCGATCCCATCTCTTCTCTCCTTGCCTCAACGAACCGAGCAGCCACAAAAAGAATCATCACCGAAAATCAAATCTCCATTTTCAACAAGAAGATGACCCCCAACAAACCCAATTTGTTCTCTCTTCTCTTCTTCAACGAATCAACACTCTTGAGTCCTCCCTTCACCAATTTTCTGCTTGTAGTTCGAATAACCATAACTGCCATTCACTTTCTCTCAGAGACACAGCTGCACGTGTTATTCAAACCCATTTCCGTGCCTTTCTTGTTCACAGATCAAAAACCCTAAGGCAGCTCAAGGAGCTTGCTTTTATCAAATCCGGTTTCAACTCTCTCAAATCTTCTATTTCTACCGAATCCCATTTTGATTTTAAGGTTGTTTCTCATAAAGCCATGAACTTGCTCCTCAAACTTGACTCCATTCAGGTATTTCATTAATGGGTCTCTGCCAGATTTTCTCATAATATTCTTATGGGATTATGATTAGTTTTTTTTTTTTTTGTAGGGTGGTGATCCTATGATCAGAGATGGGAAAAGGTCAGTTACTAGAGATTTGGTAAGGTTTATGGAGTTTGTTGATGGATTTGCAATAAAAAGGCATGAACTTTCGTATAAATCTGCTAGGAATGTGAGGGCTTTAGGGAATACTAGCAAAGCTAGGGCTTCGAAGGCCAAGAATGGTTATGGTGGTTGTCGAGATTTGACTCCAAGTCAAAAGGAAGTAGTGGAGAAATTGAGAAAAAGAGTTGAAAAGATTAGCGGGTTTTCGAGAGTTTGTGAAAACGATCAAGAAGATGCGGAGCTTGAAGGGTTTCAGCAATTCGTTGATGATGACGATCGAGAGCTAGACCGCAAAGTTTCTATTGATGGGAAGCGTGGTGTTTTGCTGAAAAGACGTGGTAGTCAACCTAGTGTGATTAAAACTGCAAGTTTTTCTGAGAATGGGAATTCTTATAGGGTAATTAGTGACACAGACGAGTCAGTTATAAACGAAGATGGTAGTTCCAATGATGGGAGTGATAACATTGATGATCATGGGGAGGCTGCGGAGATCCATTTTGCTGAAACTGAGGAAAGAAAAGGATTTTCTAAGGGTGCTGAGAATGACCAGGAAGCTCATTTGGAGGATGGCGGCGGGTCAGCACAGAGCAGTGACAGTGAGAGGAATCCGAGAAATGGTGGTGATTTTGAAAGCAATGGATATAGCTTGAATAAGGATGGGAGCTTAGTTTTCTCTGCTCCAGTGCCTGTGAAGATGGAATCAAGAGCTGATTTGATGAAGAATAGAAAGGCTGTGAAAATTGTCACATAGGGGGGCAGTCACTGGGCTTGAATTATTAAGTCATGCAAGATTCTGTGGCATGGCTGGTGCATCAGGTTCCCAGTGTACTCTAATTATCAATTGTTAGTGCAGTATTGACGAAATGTGTTTGTAGGAATTTCCTGTATTTGTGAGAGATTGTGAGATTTACTAGTGCAACGGGCGATGTTCTCCCAAAGATTTTAGATGTTCAGTGAATAATAAATCCCACAACTGAGATTGTTTCAGCTCTTAGTATCTAGTTATTCACCAATCATGTTTCCGAAAGTAAATATGGTGGTAGTAGAAAATGTATTTTTCTATTCATGTGCATTCCAAGCCTTCGTTAACTGAACCCTGTCAAAATACCTCTTCATGTTAGAAGTTTCTCCAGCTGGAGATGCTCTAGTCACGAAGAAGCACCTGGCACAATTTAGTACAAGGTCTTGAGAGAGTCAAATTGTGACGTGAACCTCTGAATTCTGCTAATGAGCTAATAATACAAGACTGAGGACACTATAAAAGAGAACGAAACTGCGTTGCTAATGCGTAGCCACGGTCCCCTCAAAATATTGTGCTATCTCCATCAAGTTTCTAGCATGGTTTAAGGCCTTTAGGATGAGAATGGCATGCTTCATAAATTAATCTGCATGAATGACGGAATTTAGCGTTGCTGTCAACCATGAATTTTCATCCAGTAATATTACAGCTTGGTATTCTGTCACATGCAGAATCGTTTAACAGATTCCGGCTCAACCATAGAAACAACATGTTCAGCCAGCCCAACAATCCCCCACCTGACAGAAAGAATGCCGCTGCATCCACCATACACCAGCCAATAAGGTTACAGTTATTGTTGTCATTGCCAGCTTGAAACTACAGAATGGTTAGCACAAAAAAAAAAACAGAGACTACATACTCCACTCAAACACTAGCACTTAACACTCAAGTGAGATGACGAACAAAAAACGAGAGGCCTTTCTGGCCAGCTATTGGACCTTATACCAACTTAAGAGAAGCTAAAAAGTAACAAATTCAACGAATCAACTAGAGACATGAAGTAGATTGGGAAAAATACGGATGCAGGACTAAACGGTGCTGGAGAGACATGATTTCAGGCAATTAAGGTAAAAGTCCGTAAAACAAAGCACATACGATTGTGAGCTATTTTCTTGCAGGATATTTGGGGATAAAAACAGATGACCAAAAACACTACTACAACAGAACAAAAAATTGAAAAGTGCTCCAGGAATAAAAAAGATTTCACGATAATATTTCAAATCACTTGAGAAACAACAATGGACTATAGCCAATAATAAACTCCACACTTGTCTTGTACAAGCATACAAAGAAGCTGGCATCTAAGCAATTGAAAAGAAAATCCTCAATTTGGAGGAGTATTGTCTGATAGCAGCTGCATGATTTTAATAGAAGTTGATTGATACTTGAACGCACTGACCTCATTAGTGAAATGTTCGGGTATGGATCCTTCAGCTGCAAGAAAGCACGACTATCATGTCCAGGTCAGTTACAAAATGTGTTGAATAGCATAACATAACTCTGCTCAGTGATTGCTCCGACACATGACAAAAACGGCAACTAAGCCTCAATCCCTAGCTATTCAGGATCAGCAGCGTGGATCCTTTAACCATTCAGTTCAATCATAAACCACATTTGCCTTCAATATCGGAACTACTATTGCTCCAAACATAATCAAAAGTACTATTATACATACAAGACTCTGCTGTGTTTGCTTTCTTCTGGCCTGCGTGATTTGTTTGTAATGAATAGCTGTCTTTGTGACTAGAAATCATGTTCTTATCCTAGAAACAATTACTGGCCACAGTTTCAAGCTTTTGTGCACTGATGGCATTTTTCTTTGAGCCAGAAATTGTTATCCTGGCTTCTCTTAACGTATTCAATGCTACCTTAAAACTGTGGTCAGTTGCCAGCCCTTCCTCTACACATTTCATAGCTTCCTGATAAAAACATTGTACTGCAAGTTTTCACCCCTGTGAGAATTATTTGCACATCAAGACAGGACAGTACATCCAAGATGGGACCACCCTAGGCATTTTTGGTCAGTTGCTGTAAAATATAATTTTGCGGAATATTGAAGACATTTGTAGCTTTGAATTCTGCAATCACATGTCTGCATCGGATCCCTACAAACTGGAATATCTTGCAACTACAACTAGCTATTTTTTTCTGATCTACTCAAAGTGACAAAGTGCACCTTTTGTTTTTCATCAAGTTTTGCTACCTCATAAGTGGCAGTTCCTACATCATCTCCACCTAACTCCACTGCACATTAAAGAGATTAAAAAACTTCATCCTGAACTACAGAGAACAATTTTTTAGTGTAAACTTCTGCTGCTTGCTTTTCCATAGGAAGCGGGGTCTTTAATATGGGTTTAGTGTAAAAGTCTTAAACTCTGCCTTTGCTTCTTTTTCGTATTGATCTTCCAAAGCATTCACATATTGCTCAGCAAAATCTTGCAACGTAGTCCTTGCATTCACGTAACCATCAAAACGTGAACTCACACTCCCACTTTTCTACACAGTATTCATGCCTGCAGAGAATACATCTCTTGCATAGACTGGGACCCACAACTTGCAGTCTATGTAAAGTGATTGAATCCATCCATCTCCCCTAAGATTGTACTTATCAAGAAGCAATACCCAAGTAGATTCAAATTCATCAGGAGTCGCAGTTTTGTTAATGCATCTATCAAGTTTCACCCGGAATGTCTTTTGAAGCGAACTGTATGCATGCCCCATTTCCTTTGGCATTTTGCTTATGATGTGCCACTACCAATATCAGTGGGTTGATCATGGAAGAATCGTAATCAGTTATGATTAACCATGGTTGCCGTTCCAACATTGCCTCAAGCCAGGTCGTGAAAAGCCAAATGAAAGATGTTTTTGTCTCATCTGCAAGCAATGCACAACCAAACAACACCGATTCTTTATGATGATTTACTCCATTAAAAGGTGCAAAAGGTATCCTATACTGATTGGCTTGATAAGTGGTATCAAAGGCCACAGCATCGGAGAAGCAATCATATACAATTCTAGATCTCGTGTCAACCCAGAAAACCCTACTTAGCCTACCCTCTTCATCAACCTGTATCGCATGATAAAATGCAGGATCACTAGCTTGCATAATCTTGAAAAATCCCAGAATATTTTGAGCATCTATACCAAAATTGCTCAGTCGTTCTCTTCCTACATAGTTAATACAATTCAAGAAATTAAATATCATTTTGCCAACATTTTTATCATCTTCTGTCAAGACAATCACAGGTGCATCTAACCCCATCGCAGGAGAGCTTAAAGATTCACTGAAACTAATATTTGGATCATAGTCCTGCTTATGTGACCTCCAAAAATGTCACATTCATGGTGTTAACATCTCATGATTATGATTCTTCTCTAATTTTGCAATATACTATTTCCTATTATCTCTTCTTCTCACATCATCAATACCTGGCAACCATATCTCATAATAGGCCTAGCACGCCTCCTCCTTGTTTCCTCACCTGAATCCATTTTCTTTGCTCACTTCTCTCGGTGAAGCCCTTCAATAGAACAACAAAACTCTCTAGATATAATTGAGTTATCTTTCTTAGACTGATAATTCGAATTCACACGAATGCTAATTGAGTTATCTTTCTTAGACCGATAACACAATTTCACATGAATGCTAAAACCTGCATACGCATTGTAAAAATCCTTGGCGTCATCTTTTGAAACAAACCCCGTGCCTACTGCAGGTTCTTCAACCCTACCATTCAAACATTGAAACAACTCAACATTCACAGTATCAACTATATTCCCGACATCCAAAACCATTGGTCTCTCAGCATCCTCTACCACACAACAATCATCACCTTCATCTTCTAAAGGCACTACAGAGTTCACTAGGTCTTTGGCTTCAATTGCAGGCTCATCAATCATCCATGTTATATTTTTCTTTTGAAAAAGAAAATCAGAAATTAGAAACATACTAACCCCCAACTTCCACATGGTTTCAATTTGAGAAAAAAGGGACCCTCTTAATTTCCTTATTTACGTTATATATCTCCACTAAAAACAAGATTTAGTTACAAGCTAAACCATATCGTCGTATTGAACAAACTTGCACATGTAGTTGCCATGATTTCTAGTTGCAATGTATAAACACTATCAGAAATCATAATTCAATGTCCAAAACAGCTACTAACCTTTTCAACTTTGGTTAAGCAGATTAAGGAAGCATATAGAGTCAGAATGACACGAGACATTTTTTTCCTTAGCAACTTGAGATTGGCTAAAAAAAACTGCTTAAAGCTTTAGTGATGTCAACTACTCGGAATGGTAGTATTTGAAGGCAGCTTAAGCGATCCATTGCTGTCAATTAACGAGCTAGGAGAAGCCATTTAAGGTTCTCTTTACGTTCATCATGGAGAGAAGAAAGGTCTGAGAATTGGAGAAGTTTAATACCTTTGCAAGGAGGGATGAGGGTGGGAAGAAACCGGCGCGGACGATGAGATAATGGGAGGACCAAGTCACCACCATCTCTTGTCCACCTTACTTCTCATAGATATGTCAAACTTAAATACATGAGTTTTGGGCGTTGAATGCGTTAGACGAGCAGGTTTTTGTAAATATGGCTGTAGTTTATTTATCTATTATTTATATATATTAATATATTAGTTTGAGAATCATATTATTTTTAAAATATTTTTTATTTAAAAATATATTAAAATGATATTTTTTAATTTTTTAATTATTTTTTACATTATATATATATATATATATACACATATGATAATCTAAAAATACTAAAAATAATAATTTATAATAATTAAAATTTCTATTCTTTTCAAAACATACTTTTGAAATACAGTGTTAAACATCACTTGTATCATATATGTAACTCTTAATAAATCTTTATTCCCAATCCTCATATATCAAACAAATATTTTTTAAGAGTTGTTTTAATCCAAAATATAAGTTAAGCAATTTTTTCACTTATTTCTTTTTAAAAATAAATAAATAAATAAATCTCTCACTTTCTATTTTGAACCACTAAAACACTTGTATATATTGTTTAGTGGGACATCAAAATCATAATTATTACTCATTGAATTGGAGCTTTAATTTGTAAACTTACAAATAATTATTATTGTATTTTTTTTTAACATATTGAGTGATTTTTTCCCCATATATATAAACATTTGAGATTGAATTCAAAAGAGCTTGAAAACTCGGACAACAATCAGACTGTTTATATAAATATGGTTAAGATTATTTTTTAAAGTGTTTTTTTTAATATATTAAAATAATTTTTTTATTTAAAAAAATATTTTTGATATCAACAAATAAAAATGATTTAAAATATTAAAAAAATTAATTTCAAGTAATAAATAAAAAAATTTCAAATTTTGCAAAATTATTTTTAAAATACAACGCCAAACAGACCCTAAATCTAATTACTATGAAAAATGAAGTCAATTTTTTTATATCTTTTTAGAGTCATGTTTTTAATTAAGGTTGTAAAAAAGTGGGTCATATTTTTAATTAAGATTGTAAGAAAGTTTGGATTTTTGGGTTGATTTACAATAAGAATTAGTTTTAATTTGTCTTCCTAATTCACCCTATTGAATCTCTTAATCTATTTAAAATAGCTAGAATTCAACATCAATGTACAAATACCTATAATCCAAATAGTGTTTGGTATTTCTCTCAACATAGAGGATAAAAATATTTATAAAAATATATTTTTAAGAGTTTTTAAGACATACATTACTGATAATCATATGGCATAAAAGCGTTTTTTAATCTCTCACGTAAATTCAAATTGCTAAATATATTTGAGTATACAACAAAATATCAACCCTAACATCTCATTTAGCACTTGACATGATACATGATATTAAAATAATATATTAGGTATAGTTTATGTTAAGTATGATTTTGTAATTGATTTAAAAGTTTCTTTTTTCTTTTTAACTTTTTATCCATAGAAAAGTTATTTGGTCAAAAGAAAGCTTATTTAAAACAAAAGTTTGCTAGAAAATTGACTCAAAATCTTAATTTAATTTAAACTTTTTATTTTATTTTTAACTTATATATTTTAACATAAATCATATCTTTTCTAAAAAAAAATTGTTTTGAGTCATTTTTACCAAAGAAATTAAAGAAATTTATTTTTTCAATAATTATTTAAAAAGAATAAAATCTTGGATTTTGATTAAAAAATCAACATTGTAGTTGGACACACAAGAACTCTTTTTTTCAATCTTTTTTGAACCATTAATCCTTTATTTTAATGTTATTTATAGCATTGTCCAAATATTTTTACCATTGAACAAATTGACATGTGTAAAGTCAAGAATTCAATTACATTTTAGCTAAAAACTAGGTTATTTACCATGCTACACTCCAAATGGAACTTAAATTTTTTGAACCTAAGAAAAACAATGTTTAGGCTACAAGAAACTCTTTTAACATTGTTATTAAATTTGGTTCAATAGATCAAACTTAAAAATTCTCAACATATATCATTTTCTAGTTTTAATCTCAAATTAAATTCTATGAGTTGACTTGACATGATCCAATCATCATAATAAATCTAAATATTAAAAAAAAAAAAACCAAAGAATTAACGCATAAATAAAATCCATTTGGCTTTTAAATATTTTTTTCAAGATGATATATTTTTATAAAAACATATAGTTGATGATATCTTAAATTGATTCTAGTGAACCTAGGTTAATTCATCAAATTTGTGACTTGAGTTATGGACTCTAATGAGTTTAATAATATTTTTCATTTAATTATACATCAAAAAATCAATTCATGATATTTTTTTTAATAAATATTAGGAAAAAAGAAGAAGAAGAATAGACCAAATTAGGGGTGCTTACCGTAGTGGTCTAGTGCTTGAAGACCTTAAAAAAAAAATATCAAGCCTTCTTACATCTCAAATATATTATTTAGTATCTGGTTGCAGTTGAAATTATTTTTAAAATATTTTTTGTTTAAAAATATATTAAAATAATATTTTATTTATTTTATTTTTAAAAAATTAATTTTGTCATTAGCACATGAAAATGAACTAATAACACCAAAAAACTTAATTTGAAATACAAAAAAATATATATATATTTGAAACACAATGTGAGGTATAAAGCCACAAAATTTAGGTTAACTGCATCATCTAAACATATGATTATATTCCAACCTAAAACAAGGTATTTAGGATACTATATCTATAAAAGGCTATTTTGGTCTATTGAAAACTACAAAATCTAGGTTAACTGCATCATCTAAACATACACGATTATATTCCAACCTAAAACAAGGTATTTAGGATACTATATCTATAAAAGGCTAATTTGGTCTATTGATAAAACTATCCAATTTGCTGATATATCTATAAAAGGCTAATTTGGTCTATTGATAAAACTATCCAATTTGCTGATAAACTCTAAAGATGAGATCAGACCTAATTTACATCTATAATGATTTCTTGGATGCCTTAATTACACTCAAGATTTTCATTAAAAAATGTATTTGTAATTGCAAGCCCATATTTCAAAGGCCTAAAAGGAACCTGCAGAATGAAATCATGGATCCATTCTTGTGTTTCTATTCCTGAGCTTAGTGTTTTTAAAATTGTTGAGACAAATTCTTCAAAGCATGTGCAGCTGGCCAAACTTCTTGCTGCAGTGGGAAGGTGGGGAATGTGAGACAAGTGATGGATGCCATGGGAATATGAAAAGCAGCTGCCCACAGTCTGATTGTTGTCAGAGCTTTGTGATCTGGGAAGATGCTATATATCCACATCAGCTGAATAAAATCTTTGGCTTGCCAATGCTAACCACAAATACGAATTGTACCAGCGCTACGGTAATCACCCGCATGGAAGAGCATAATTGATTTTGCTGGTTGCTTAGAAACTATGGATGGAAGACACTTAATTGAACCAATAATTTTCCAGTTCAGTGCATCAATCGGCCTAAATTGTAGCAGATCAGGAGTCCCTTTCTATCAATCTAGCTCAATGCAAGTGTAGAAGCAGCTCGTCTGTTGAATATTCAATCGGAGCAACCTCGTTTCATACGCAGAATCCGTTGCCATCTGACATGCACCTTGAATTTTGAATAATGTAACTAGCTCGAGTGGTAGAGGGAACAGTGTTCTGGCTGTTTAGACGGCCTTGGTGTCATTGGGATTAGCCTTGCAGTGCAAGTAGAATCCCGCAGGACGCCCCGTCGATTATACCATAACACGTCTAATTAGCTCGACCTGGGAAGAAGATAACTTTATCGAGGTTGTTCATGGCTGCTTCATCCTAAACATCCCTGAACCCTTTAACAAGAACGATTGATGTGAAAATAATAAAGGCGGTCGGTTTTGAATCTGCTATGGACGTGCCACCCTATCAGTAATACAAAATCTCGTCTCTTGAAACTTCTTAACCATTTGTAACGTGATTTTCCAGATCGAGTTGGTTTCGTTATTAATACATGTGGAAGATTTGCAGTAGACGGTGGTGTAAAAGCATCTATGATTCATTGAATTTGGATTTAAACAAAACATGGTGACGCTGACTGCTTATCAAACGATGGTTTTGCTGATTCTTCAAAACATGTGTTCTTTCATATTCTTTCCCCTTTCATTTATCAGGCACGGTTATCTCATCTTGAATTTACATCAGCGAGTTGATTGCATAAAAACAAAATGTAATGAAAGATTCAGGAACCTTGGTGCCATGGACAAGCACCTCCTCTTCAAATGAAGCTCAACCACCTGACCTAACTACTCTTCTGTTTCGTCTTCTTCTATGAATATGTTTTAGTCCCCAGCAACACAGTCTGCTTTCTTTTGCTAAATGCAACGGTGGAAAGGGCCAAACCTAGCGTGCTCTTCAGGCAAGGCATTGACATGGGAATTTAAGTTCCTGAGACGCAAACAAATAGATTCAGACAGTGAACAGAGGATGAAATAATAAGTGTATATAGTTATAACTATCGATATTTGGCCATGTGAATAATCTCCTCATCGTGCCATGATTGGCACTCTTGCTTTTAGAATAAAGCATCCATGGACGACACATCAACTGCAGATTTTAAAACCACTGTCCCCTGCTCACACCTACACGTCATGTGCTCTCTGCCTTTTCTCATGTTCAGATATTCCCTTCAATGGGGCCACTTCAGTTTCGAGTGCGAGCGAGAGAGAGAGAGAGAGCATATAATCCAAGATGAGCTGCAGGTTTAATTATCATCAGCCAAGGGTTTGTCTCAGCTTTTTTATATACATTTTTTTGAAATAAAATGATGATCGAGGCCAGCTTATTATTGAAGTATTTTGGCACATGAACACATAAGCCAGACTGCAACTTGCGAGTCTCAAAACACATGCAAGTGACTTTGGTTCTTGCATTGGCCTTTTATCAAGAAACCAAACCTGTTATCAAGAAGTACTCGTGATAAAAATATTATGATCACCGACTCGAACTCGGACTCGGACTCAAAATCTAATTCAGATAATTTTTTTTAAAAAAATATATTTTTTTTAATGGAGCTTGTTAAAAAAAAAAACCATGTAGGTTTAGAAAAAAACCAATTATCAAGAAGTAATTAAAAGAGAGCATTATGATCGTCCTCGATGAAACATCATCCACTCAAACTCGAATTTGAAATCTAATTTATTTATTTTTCTTAAAAAAATATAATTTTTTTAATGCAGCTTGTTAAAAAAGACCATGTAAGTTTAGAAAAAAAATAATATTATCAAGATATAGTCAAAAGAAAAAAATTATGATCACCCTCTATGAAACACAACCAACTCGGACTCGAACTCAAAATCTAATTCAGATTATTTTTCTTCAAAAAAAAAATATTTGATGCATCTTTTTTAAAATATTATGTAGGTCTAGAAAAAAAAAACCTATTATCAAGAAGTAATCAAAAGAAAAATTTATGATCTCCCTCTATACAACACCGTTGACTTGGACTCGGACTCAAAATCTAATTTAGATTAAGGTTTTTTTTTTAAAAAAAAAAATTGATTTGATGCAGCTGGTTAAAAATACAGCATCTAAGTAAAAGTCATTTGACTTTTATTTATTTATTTAAAAAAAAAATTGTGTTTGGCATGTAGAGATCACTAGATTTTTGAAGCTGCTTGTGAGCATGATACTTTGACTTTAATTGAACCATTTGGCATTAGATTCACAATCAGGTTGGCTTGCAACTGTTTTTTAAAATAATTTTATAAATTAATGGTAATATAAAAAATATATTAATCAAACATATGAAATTATTTTTTATTAATCTCAAACTCATTCACAGTCAAACATTTCAAAATTTATTTTAAATCGCAGTTAAAATATTTTTTATGAAACTATTTTTTAAATCTCAACTATAAAATTAAAAGCAATACCAAATATACCATAAAAATAAAGCATCTAAGTAAAAATCATTTGACTATTATTTTTTATTAAAAAAAAAAAAAGAAATTGTGTTTGGCTTGTAGAGATTACTAGATTTTTGAAGTTGCTTGTGGGCATGATACATTGACCTTGACAAAATTGAACCATACGGCGTTAGATTCACAATCAGGTAGGCTTGCAGCCGTTCCTTTTTTCCCAAATACACACCGTGAAGCCATGAGCCGTGGCAATGAAGCCACTTACATGATTGGCTCCAAGACTTCTAATTGTTTTATTTTTGTTTTGTCGGTGCCTGCAGCGTGTGGCTCCATATGGCTAAGCAGTCATTAGCAAATTGCCAGCCCCAAATGACTTGGTTTTCTCGACACTAGCCGGCAAAAAACCCTTCATTTTCTCCCCCCATCACGTCTATTTTATTTTTAAAAAATGCCTAATAATTTTGTCCATAATAAAAAATATTTTTATTTCAATTAAAATTAGCCGTAAACGAAGGAAAATGTCTCTTAAAAATTATAAAATGGCACACTGTACAAAAAATTAAATAATAAAAAATTCTAAAGTAAATACAAAAATCTAGCATACTGTAGGAAAGAAATGTGCTTCAAAAATCATTATTTCTATATTTTGTACTATATATTATGGTTGAACTCTTAAATTCAGAATTGCTAATTAAAGAATTTTCCTTACATAATTATACTATAACTTTTTATGGTTAATTATTTTAAAAAAATGTAGTTAAATTTTAATTATATCATTAAATCATTTACATCATGGGATGGTGACCTACAAAACTCGATTAAATTAGATCCATGTCAGTCAATTTATAGTCCATTTGTAGGGCTGAGTTTAATAAATTTTATTATATCATTAAATCATTTATATTATGAGATGACCTCGATTAAATTAGATCTATGCCACTCAATTATTAGTCAATGTGTAGGGCTGGATTTAAGAAAATAGTGTTCCTATAATAACTTTATTAGGCGGGCTCAAATGGTTTATACAATTTTATTTAATTATTTATTTATTTAAAAAAAACATAGGCTAATTAAATTTTTACAAAATTCTGTAGCATGATGTGAAATTCTGAATAGAACCCAAAAGTTCCTTTTCAATATCGAGTAGACTTGTCTTGCCATCTCTGCTTTTCTCATAGATGTAATAATCATGACTCTGAGATTTTTGTCCACTTCAATCAATTGTGCTGATGCTTCTCCTCTTCAATCAAAATTAATTTCAAGTAAATAATAAAAATATATTTTTAATTTTTTTTCAAAAAAATCCCCATATATACCCAAACATATCTAGATTCCCAAGCGTGGTCTATAAATAATGTCCTCAAGAGACACGACGTGATGACAAAGGACTTGAAATCTACAAAGTAAGTCTCGAGTTTGAATTAAGACGCACATCTCTTGTAAAAACCTGGGACAACCAAGATTATACTCGTTCACCTAGACCCACAAAGTATAAGGGATGAGATTTCATTAAATAAAAAAAAAGACTATAGATAACCAAGCCATCAGTCCACGTGTCACAGGGCTTTCGTGACTTTCAATTTTTTTTATTAATATAGATGTTCAGATCAGGTTGCATTTATTTCGATCAATCCCATATATCCTAAAATTAATAACTATATAAACATTCTATAATTATTATATTAATAACTATAAGGGAAACAAACCCTATGTTAATAATTGTTCTTTCAAAATCTATGGAAAGTGTATGGGGCAGCCAAAATCAACTAATTGTGCTGAACGAGCCAACCTTGGCGTCCATAGCTTTGAAATAGATGGTCTACAACAAGAAGATAGAAAATGGAAGAAAAACTTTTGCCCTAGAGTCCTTACTTAGAGGGTGTTTGGAATTATACCAAACACGCCCTTAAGATAGGCAGTCTACGCCGGCCGGGTTATTTTTTTTAATATATATATACAAAGTCAAAGTAATAATAATGTTTTGTTGCAATTTATAGTGAATTTAGTACACGTATATAGAGAAAATTAAGCAATTATATATATTTTTTTTAATTGGAGCCATAAAAAAATCGTTTCCACCTCCAATTTAATGCTTAATAATTTTTGTTTTAAGATTAAATTAATTATTTTATTATTTTAATTCATTATAAAATTAATCATGTTTTTGAGCCATAAATATTTTTTTTCCTTCTTAGCATTGATTTATTTACTTTTTTACCATCACTTTCAATTTTGACACGTTCCTAAAGCCCCCAATATGGAAATAACCTCCCGTTATATTGTTTGTGTGGACACCCACCGCCCTAATCTTTTTGATTGTTTACTATAGGGTTAAATATTATTTTTAATATTAATATATCAAAATAATTTTAAAAAATAAAAATAAAAATAATTATTTTAAAACGCATCACCCAAAACGCGTTTTATTCCAATAATTTTTTTGTGTAGGCCACGGATAAAAAAGGAGAAGAAGAGGTCATGGTGTTATGTGATAGCAACATGTACATGTGGACCCACGACTTTGTACAACGATTGACCGACTGTTATTATTCATGGATCATATAATAATATTTCACCATCCAAACAAACAAACAAGATTTGAATCTTACCCACCCAATTAAAAAAAATTCAAGTTAGTGGACTAATAAATAAATGGGTTTATTTCATGACGGGCATGAAGGGAGAGATCACATTATATTCATCATCAAAGCTTAGGATATTTTAATTTACAAACAAAGATTTTGTGTTCATGAAAAATGGACCTCAAAATAATATTTTGCTAAGAATTCAATAAATCAATTACGAGTCTATTTGTTTTTGCGTTTCAATTTTGTTTTTCTCTCTATTTTAAAGTAATTTTTTGGGTTTTTTTTTTACTGTTTTGATGTGTTTATATTGAAAATAATTTTTTTATTTAAAAAAAAAATATTATTTTAATATATTTTTAAATGAAAAACATATGATATAACAATTCAAAACGAGCTCTACAAAAAACAAATGATGGAATCTTACTTTTCTGATCATAAATAAAATGTGTTCACCCAAAGTTGATTTTTTTTTTTATAATATTTCTTGATTTTGAGTATTTAAGGAAAGTTTATTCTGATGAATTATATTTTAGTTTTATGTTATTTGGTGTTAAGAGAAGATTTTTTATTTTGAGAAATTGGTATGAACAATTTGAATATCAAATGATGATGTGATGACAGTGAACATATGATCTGAATAGTAGATTTTGAATTCAAGTTATGACATATATTCATCGTAAAAACCTGAAATGATTGCATTTTATTCATTTACTAAAATTTATAAAATATATTTTTTAGAAAATAGGATTTATTCACGTAAAAAAAATGTATATTTGAGAGAATAACTAAAATTAACAAAGCCCTTAGTGGCCAAGGAAAGAAAATCCATGTTTAGGCCACGAACATAGTAGACACCTAAATTTAGCACCAAGGTAAGGATTGCAAGGGTCAAAACTCTACACCACACCGCACCGCACCGCACCGGACCAGACCACCACACGGTTTTGAGTTTTGACTCCTAATTACTTTATTAAAAAAATAATTAATTAATGAAAATTGGATCTCACTACGGACGATCCATCCACCCAATCAAAACAAGAGAGAAAAAAATTAGACAAAGACACAAGCACAGAACAGAATAGATCCCATTCTCTCGCCCTCTCTCCCTCCCCGTCGCTCTCTTTTCTTTCCTTCCTGATCCAATAAAGGTAGAAGAAGAAGAAATTTTTGGAAGAAGGAGAAAACCCATTAGAGGTGTACTGATATATTGTTGTATGTAAATAGATATAGAAACCCATTTTTATTATTATAATTGGTGTTGGTGCTGAATCTCCAATGCGGTCTTTGCAAAGACCACGAACAAGGGAAGGAGAAATAGAAATAGAAAGGGGAATAAGAGATAACAGCAACAACATTACAAGCACCCGGAAAGGAAATTTTAGCTGTGATAGGCGTGGATCTGATGGTGAGTTGGGTATTATTGGAACAAGTGGGGAAGGAGCTAGAATTTATTGCCTTTGCTAGGTTTGTGCTGGTGAGGCTGCATAGAAAAGGAATATGCAGCTTCACATCTCGCGTAGCATGAGAAGCATCACTATATCTTCTAGCAGCAACAATGGATTTATTGACTTAATGAAGATCAAAGTCGCAGCTCGCCATATCTCTTATAGAACCCTTTTTCATACTATACTCATTCTCGCTTTTTTGTTACCTTTTGTATTCATTCTCACTGCTTTGGTTACCCTTGAAGGAGTCAACAAGTGTTCCTCATTTGGTGAGTTTTTTTTTTCTTTTTCTTTTTTGTGTGTGGTTGTTGCTTCATAGGTGAATGGATCCTCATTTGATTTGGGTTGTGACTGCTTTCTGATTTCATGATGTTGTTATTGTTTTCATGTATGCATTTGGTTGTGATTGTTAGGTGTTTGGATCCTGATTTGATCTGGGGTTTGGTTGCGTTTCACATGTTATGCGTTCGTGTCTTTTTTTAATCACATTTTGCTACATCTACCATATTTTTCATGAATGTGCCATGTGTTTGTTTTGAACATTTGATGGTTAATATTCCCAATTTTCTTACCTCTTTTTTTGGCAATACTAATACCTTGTTCCTTCTGCTCATATACATGTTTAAATACAGTCATGGATGGTATTCATTTGATTATGATTTTCATATTTTTGATTGATATCCAGGGTGATTGATTTACTTCCAATTTAATAGCTTATTATATTTGTTGGCATAGAAATTTCTTGCAGCCGAACGTATTTCAGTTGTTTAACTTAACTCCGGACTTCTTGATCTTGCATGATTAATTCATGTATTTTTCCATTTCCATTTATTTTTCATGCATGTTCTCACACTTGTGATAACCAATGAGGCTTTTATCTTGTAAACTAATTGGGGATAGATTTCAATCCATTAATTTATGAATTCTGGGAGATTAGTATTGATTATTGTTTATGACAAAGATGAGCTAAATAAAGATTTGATGGAGCCTTAATTAATAGCAATTCACTGATACTTCAAACAGAAGCAGACCTCTAAAAAACATAAAGTTACAATTGTAGATTAATCATTTGCTTCTCCTGGCTGTTTCATTTTTTTAATCCATCATTTGCTTCTCCTGGCTGTTTCATTTTTTTAATCCGTTTATTTCTTGTGAAACTTGTTTATCATGTTTCTACAAATAACTGAAATGTTACAGAGCAATCTGGATCTGCTTCTATTGGATCAGGGTCTAGGATCACAATTTCATGATGCTGCTTCTGTGCTTGTGGTGGATACTTAATTCTTGTTCTTGCTTTGCTTTTTTGCACCACAGATTGTTTAGGTAGACGGTTAGGACCAAGGCTTCTTGGTAGAGTAGATGATTCAGGGGTAAGTAAGCCTTTTCCTTCATCCTTATTGTTTCAGATTAAGATATTAGCTACTCCTGTTCTTTTTGTTAATGTTTTTATTACAAGTTTAATACTTATGCTGGTGGTAACGATGTAACAGAGGCTCGTTAAAGACTTTTACAAGATACTCAATCAAGTTAAAAATGAGGAAATCCCAGATGGTGTAAAGCTCCCAGCTTCTTTTAGCCACCTTGTTTCTGAAATGAAGAACAATCAGTATGATGCAAGGACATTTGCGTTCATGTTGAGGGCTATGGTATGTGTTGAGTTATTGATACATAGACACAATTAATTTAAGACATGGTTTATTTCCTTATTTTTAACTTACTGGGAGGAGAGCAGGGTTGAAAAATAGGTTTTAACTTCATGGATCCATGCTTGTTTCTGCATCTTTCATTTTGTTTCAAACTAGCTATATCCCTCAATGAGAGCTGAATCTATTACAAGTATTAGACATGAATTATATTTGAACCTTTTTGGTTCAAGCTCATGTTCTTGTTTTCTGTTAACATTTGAGAGTTTTTAAATGGAGAAATTAATGATATTTGGGTGACACATCTTATAGTAGTTATCACTACTTTTTGTTTGCCTGCAAAAGAAAAAAGAGATTCCAAAGAGAGGGGTATAAAATATATGAGACTTGTAATCTTGTCCCAGTGTATTCTATCAAATAATGATTTGCTGGAAGGGATCTCTGCATGATTCTATGAACAATTGCTATTAAATTATCGTATGCTAAAATGTCATGGACAACTGAAGAGAAGATCTAAAATAACTAGAGCTATTGCTATTCAATAATTGCATGCTGAAAAATGAATTATCAGTTTCATCCATCAATACCTTGCTTTTTGTCTTGACTGAAAAAGTGTAATAAGAAATGAAATGCCAATTCAAACTATCTCAAACAATTTAGCTGATCCCAACTCCCAATTATAGAAAGCTATTCTGTTCTAAAAACGCCCTTTGGATGATGGATTTCAAGTAGTTATCTGTTTATGCCCTACTCCAGGTCTTATCTCTTCAATTGTAGGCTAGAGATGGCTAATTCTATCTTCAAACTCACACCTGATTGCCAATCAATCAGCCATTTTCATTAACAATGTGATAAATGAGGTGTCCCTAGTTTTGAGACCTTACATGCCATGTCTGATACTGCTTTTATATCAACTATTGTTGTTGCTTATTTTTTGAATGATATTCTCCTTGATGAGTGTCTGATATTGAGTTTTGATTTATTGTTTGATTGGCATCTTGGTCAGGTTGACACAGGATTGTCCACAGGATGTTCTTTTACATTTCTATTCTCTATGTTGTACTGTTGTGAGAATCTTCTATTGTTGCCAAGATTTAATTATTTTTTGACTGAAGATACCAGTAATTTAACTGTTTATTTATTATGTGCTCATATAATTAGTTTGCTGGAAAAAGAAGAGTGCCACCAATTCTTGACCCTTAACTCATAACCTGCTGTCATGGATTTCTATCATTTTTTTTTATATGGGCAAGGAAGCTATATGTTAGAGGTTGGATCTACTATTAAAAAATAAAAGATAAAACATTATTATTATTATATTGATGTTATATCAGAATTGCTTTTTGTGGAAAAAGAAAAAATTAAGAAGAGCAAGAATGAATTTACATACTTAATGATTCATTTTATGAACCAATGAAAGAAAGAGTACTGAATGTTATTTTTGTAATCATTACTGTATTTTCTTCTTCTTGGTCTCAATCCTTTTATTTGATTAATTTTCAATTCAATATGAGTGCAATGTTGGTGTGGGTCAAGAGTTGGAGTCAAGAGTTTGGGTCACACATGGTTTGCAGCCTCCTTTACTGGTCATGGCCCCTTTCACACACACACACACATTTTTAAATTAAGTTATTTTGTGGGCTAACTTGCTATTAATATGACTTTTCGTTATTCAATACTAGGTTGAATTATTCTACTCAAATTTGATATATAGCTCAAATGGTGCAGTCATGGTACTGATACTTTTGTATGTTTTAAGTTTGGATCCTCTAACTACAACATGTTTGTGCTGTTTTGTGTCATTGAAGTGAGATGTAAATTTGTATTTACTTTCTTTTGTCATGTCTTTGATTGATCTATCGATTTCATTTTCATTCTCTTTACTTGTTATCCTTTATCCACATGCATGCATAAATTCATATGTATAGAGAGGGCATTATCCATGCCACTCCTAGAGAAGATAAGAAATAAAAATCTGTTGGGTTGTTCAGAAATATTTTCAACTAGTGTCATTTTTTTAATTTATCTTTATCTTTCACAGATGGAAAAATTGGAAAGAGAAATTAGGGAATCTAAATTTGCAGAGCTGATGAACAAACACTTTGCTGCAAGTTCCATCCCAAAAAGCATCCACTGTCTCTCTCTACGTCTGACTGATGAATATTCCTCCAATGCTCATGCACGAAAACAATTACCTTCTCCAGAGTTCCTTCCTTTGCTCTCCGACAACTCTTACCACCACTTTGTCCTCTCAACTGATAACATTTTGGCTGCCTCAGTTGTTGTCACTTCTACCATCCAGTCATCTTTAAAGCCGGACAACATAGTTTTTCACATCATCACTGACAAGAAAACCTATGCGGGCATGCACTCATGGTTTGCACTAAACCCGGTCTCCCCTGCTATTGTGGAAGTGAAAGGTGTTCACCAGTTTGACTGGTTAACAAGAGAGAATGTTCCAGTGCTTGAAGCTGTAGAGAACCATAATAGTATCAGGAATTATTATCATGGGAATCACATTGCAGGGACAAATCTTAGTGATACAACTCCACGAAGATTTGCTTCAAAATTGCAGGCCAGAAGTCCAAAGTATATATCATTACTCAACCATCTTCGGATATATATACCCGAGGTGATCTCATATGAAATTTATCTTTTCTGCTGTTATACTTGGAGACTTATGAATTATGATGCATATATGCTCTATTTCAAAACAATCAGGGACCTAAGATGTTAAAGGGTAAAAAAGGCAACCAAAAAAATATGATGCTACATGTCGTGAGGCTGTGTCCTTGTGATTATTTCATGTGCACATAGGTAGAAGCTCACCTGATCTCACTTGGAAAATCTAGTCTTTTACCTGCCATAACAAGTCAGGATCTAACTTCAGTATCCTTGAAAGTATCCAGGATTGTTGTGGGAACATTCATTGATCTGTATTGGGAATGACCCTGTGAATTACTGAAGTTTCCAATTTTTTTAATATATTGAAACATGAATAAAATGTGATGCTTACAAATTGAAAAAGGAAGATGGATATGGATAACAAATGATGATTTACTGAAAGTAAAATGATTTCTTTTGGAAGGAAAAAAAAAAAAGAAGAGAATATAAAGAAGTCTGATGCTATGTCACATGTCCAATGGTAACAAAAATTTATGAATTCCTTTCATTTCTAATGGCAGCATTAATCTCCTAAGAACTAATGTATCATTAGTCCAACTGTTGAGGTTTGCCAGAGTTTTAGCAATTTTGTTTTGTGCTGGATTTATGTTTTCTTCATCTGTTGATCCAATATCTTTATGCTGATTGGTTATGTTGAACAGCTCTTTCCAAACCTTGACAAGGTGGTGTTTCTAGATGATGATGTTGTAATCCAGCGTGATTTGTCTCCACTTTGGGAAATTGACCTTAAGGGAAAGGTCAATGGAGCTGTAGAAACTTGTAAAGGTGAAGATGAGTGGGTAATGTCCAAGCATTTCAAGAACTACTTCAATTTTTCACATCCCCTCATAGCAAAGAATTTGGACCCTGATGAATGTGCATGGGCATATGGAATGAACATATTTGATCTCCGTGCATGGAGGAAAGCAAATATTAGAGAAACCTACCATTCCTGGCTGAAAGAGGTAAGCTCACCTTTTCCTGCACCATCCTTTTTTGGTCTAATAAAACACGACGATAATATCAAAGACACTGACACTCTCACTAACATGCTCATGCTGTGATATTTGCTATCATATGTGGTAAGTAGTGACTCATTAAATGTGCAAAAAGGTAACCTTGATCTCAAAAACTGTTATGTGAGAAGCACTGCACTAACAAACAAGCATTAATAGCTCCAGTTTAAAAAAAAAAAACGATATGAGAAGGACCACATCAGTAAACAACCTTCATCATCATCATCATCATCATTTTCTTTCATTTATGAAGTATGGTATTTACTTGCTTGCATGCTCCTCACCTGTGATGTGCTTACAGGGCTTGGGTAGAAGTATTGCTTTTAGTGCATCACTTCAGGGTGTTTCTCCCTGAAACATTTCATATATATATATATATATATATATTCTAGTTTATAGTTTCATATTAGTAGATTGTTGGAATGTTAATCAAATATCTAAATTCTACGTGGATCTAAATTCTGGATGAATATCAAATACCAAAATATTTCAAATTGGGTGACTCTTGTATGCATTGAATATTGGTGAGGTTGCGCTTATAGTGATTTGTATACAACTGTAGGCAAATAAGAGATGCCTTGCAATCTTTTTCCCCTCTGATTCTGGGTTTTGTTTGTGCAGAACCTGAAATCAAACCTGACAATGTGGAAACTCGGAACCCTACCACCAGCTTTGATTGCATTTAAAGGTCATGTCCATCCAATTGATCCATCCTGGCATATGCTTGGGTTGGGATATCAGAATAAGACAAACATTGAGAGTCTAAAGAAGGCTGCTGTTATCCACTACAATGGTCAGGCAAAACCTTGGCTGGAAATTGGCTTTGAGCATCTTCGGCCATTTTGGACCAAATATGTGAATTACTCCAATGATTTTATAAGGAACTGCCACATCCTGGATTCAGTTTGATCAACCATACGGGTTAGAACTAGAATTGGAACAGAAAAAGACAAGTGATTTGGGTGGCATGTAAGTTTTTTCACGATTGAAATTTTTCTCAAGGTCTACTTGAGAAGGCAGGTAGAAAATCATCCAGAAGGGAGCAGAGTTTCAGGTCTGAATTCTCTGTCATACCTCGTACCTTTGCAGAAAAGGGCCTGATCACCAGCACGGGCATCGGATTCTTTCTTTCAATCTTTAACATAGCAATCCATCATTTATTTCTTGGTTGGAAAATGGATACTATTAATGGTCTTCCTGCAGAAAGTCTAGTCTAATTTCCTGGCACTTGTATTAGAATAAAGCAAAATACACGAGTTAGAAAGTGCATCTGCCAAGGCGTCCTAGTGCTTGCTTGGTACAGGAAAGAGGAAGGCTAGGGCATATCTCTAGTGAGGGCTCCAGCATTGGTCTACAAATGTTTCTTCACTTGATTTTTTCCCCTCTTTTTGTCATTTTTGTTAGTACCTCCCCATTTTTTTCCCTGACAATTTAATATCATCAAGGTGAAACATAGGAGTAGGTAATGGAGATTGCTTTATTACAGGTCCCGTTAAATCGGGGAACTTTTTAGGTTATATATCAGTATTTGTTATGTACGATTCATGAGAGACATTAAATTGTGCAGAAAATTCTTTTTTTTCCTTAGATTCTGTTTCTTCTTGTATCCTTGAGCATTCTCTGTTTGTGACATGTTTTGATAACCATGATGCTATTGTCAGGCTGCGCAAAACCCCATCACAGCTCTCTCATGATACTCGTAGTTTACAAGTTCCAAAAAACATGAACTAGAGGGCCATCTAACCTGCCAAAACTTCTGAGCTGGTCCATGATCAATTTTCCTGTGCAGAATAATGAACTTACGAGGCATTCCATATTTTGCATGCAGGCCCTGTCCCATTTCCTTTTTAGAAAGAACATTGTGCATGAAAGTATCCTAAAGGAAGAACAGATGATCGCATAGACACAGAAACTTTAGCAAACAAAAGATTCTTGTTGTTCAAGGAAATTTCTCAGGTTGATGATGACAAGAAATCCATTTACTTGTACGATTATCTTTTTCTAAGCATCCAACAACCGAATTTGGTGGTTCTGATATTTCAAGGCCGAGTTTCCCTGCACCTACCGAATCCCAATTATCTTAAATGCCCCACATTTGATTAGACCCATCTTGGAATTTTGCCTTTTCTAGTCTTTATATCATTAAATGAAATGAAATGAAATTAAATACTAAGAGATGACTAGGTTTGGATTAAGCTGATTTGAATCTGTCAGGTTTCTGTCAGGTTTGCATTTGATTCTTTTGCTTTCATAGTTTGATGGCTGCCTCCTTGACAGGGTCCTGAATAATAATCCTTAGGTCAGAGTTCACATGATGGTCAATCATCTGACCTTATCTACTCTCTTACACTAATTTGATGCCTTCAGTTTTGACCATTCTAACTACGCACCTCAATATGTCTGCAAATTGTAGCTGTATCATTCATATTAATGACCAAACTGTACTGCTTGGCACCCCTCCATTTTTCTGGTTCTATGCATTGAACATAACCTTTATAGTGACCCCATTTTTTTTAATTATTATTATTCCTTTTTTTAAAAAAAATAAAAATAAAAATAAATTCAGATTGGAGGAGTAATTAATAGATACATTGTTACAACTCATAACTCTGCCCTCCCATGCAAGCTTGGCAGCCATTATTAATTTAGTGCACTGTATCGAAACTTAAATTGACAATCTCCTCTTTTGCTGCTCAATGCTCCAGAACAGAAACAGCCCTCCTCTTTCCAAAAGTGTGCATTAAAATAAATCAAAATTGTAAGAACCAAAGTTAACATTATAAGACAACCTTTTTTGTTTGTTTGTTTTTATTTTTGTTTTTTTGTTCACTGAGGCATGAAAAACTTCAGTTTCATCCCTAAAGTTTTTGTTTTTAATCCAATCCCTATTATTTTAGGATTGTTCATTTTAGTCTTAAACTTAAATTCTATTTTTCCAATCACATGAGACATCTTGACAAGCTAGCAGGATTGATAGGGGTAAAATTAGAAAAAAAGAGTCATCGCCTACTTTTATTATAACTAAGAACTTTAACCGATCTTTTAAATATTACAAGTTGATTATACTAAAATAAAGATAAAATCACTCAAAAATATCATACCTAAGATAAACTCGTTTTTGAAATGTAAATGCTAGATATGAGAAGTAATGGTTGATTGAACTTTGTTGGCATGTCTTCTTTGTTTACATTCAAAATGGGCTTAAAGCTACCACTCATTCTCAAAAGGTCTATATATAAGACCATATTGATCCAACCTAAATTTATTGTCTTATCAAGAAAGAGCAAGAACATGAAAATAAATTGACACATGAATCATGAACATAAAATTAACTCGTTTACCCTTTACATGATATTCAATGAAAGGTTAATTAGAATTTAAAATTGCTTGACTACTTTTGAGTGATGAGAAAAACACAAATCATCAAAGAGAAGCATGAATATGAAATAAATTCAATAACATCGATATTTATGCACAAAATCAACTCAATTCTTAATGCAACATTCAAGAAAAAAACTAAATAAGATTTACAATTTCTAGGTTGATTTTAAGTGATAAGGAAAATACAAATCACACTAAATCAAAGAAAGCTAAGAATTTTTTTTTATTCAACCACTTCAAACCTAATTGTCTATTTTAAAATTTTCAACTTTGAGATCTCGAACAAATCAAAAGTCTTATGATTCTCTTATAAAAGGTGTGATTGAATATAACACCTTGTATTGCAAGAATTTGCTACATGTCACCACTTGACTATATTAATTAATCTATATTTGTTTTAAAATGTGTGTCCAACCTCTAACTCAATACTTCAAATTGAATTCTTATAACCCAAAGCCTAGTCATTGTATATTATTATATCATCCCCACAAGCATCCTTAAATATAGGTTAAAGAGATCCCTTATAAATTGATTCATTTGTTTAGCTAACTCATCATTTTCAAGTATACCAATTAATCCCAAGATGACATTACCTTTATTTTCCTCATCATTTGATTTAGAGTAATTAGTAGTGTATGCATGATCAAATATTTTTAGATTTTTCCTTTCCATTATTTTAGGTATCAATGTGAGGTTTGTTGAACCACAATCTATCTTAGACAAACCAATAGATTATTATGCTTGTGTGATCATTTAAGTGTAATTTGGATTCTCAGTACACTAAATATTATAGAAGTATCTTTGTTTAGGTCACTTTTCTCAACCTATATTTGATGACCAACTCATCCATAGACCTCAAACTAAAGTAACAAGAAATGGTCACACCAATATAATAAATTAGACATATAATTTAACTCAATGCTTACACATTACTTTGTTTTTAGTTTATTTAGAACAATATCTAATTAATCAATTAAAAATGTTATCTTCTTTAATGCAAATGATATCAATGTCGTTTTCAACAACAATACCACTATAATGATATAATGATGCCATCTTTTACTATCATATAACAATCTTAACACAATAATTATTTTATTTAATTTATTTATAACTATTTAAAACATAATAATCTCAAACACTAACCAATTCTAAAAAAATTACATGACGAAGTTCAATAATTCTTACAAGTTCATCACTAAATTTTATCAATTGCAAAATACTGGTTATAATTTAAAAAACAAATAAAAAATAATAACCAATTAACATAAATTCTCACCACAATCAAATAAACCTAGTTAACATAATTGATCAAAATCATCACCAAATTCATCATTTAACATAAATTTTCGTCAATAGTCACATATTCTCATCAAATTTATACTAAATTAATTAGATTAAACAAAACCCTATTTCATAAAATTTATACCCAATTCAAGTAATTTGACAACTTAATTGATGTAAATGATATCTAATTGATTTTAATTTAAAATAAATCCTTAACATAATCAACAAAACCCTATTGGGTTACGCATCCCACTAAAATGTTTGATATTGTGATTCATATTATTTTTTTGAAATGTTTTTTACTTGACATTATATTAAAATATATTTTTATATATTTTTTAATATTAAAACAAAATAAAAATAATTATAAAAAATTATGAATTAAAAGGCATAGCTAGGCGACACAAACAAACAAGGTCTAACTTCGCAAGTTTTTTTTCTTTCTTTCTTGGATATGCCTTTGAGTTGAAAAAAAATGGTGTTCTTCACCATTGTTTTAATTTCCAAAATATTTTCTTATGACTATGGCATTAAAAACACACACACACAAGGATGGTGTTTTTAACATGATGTGATTGTGACATTGTAAAGCTGGGAAACAAGGCTAGAATTGATGCAAGGTTTTAAAAGAGAGAAATCTGTCCATTTCCATAGTCATAGGAGTTGCTAAGAGAAGGCAAAAACGGAAGCATTGACCGTAGATTTAGAAGACTTTGAAAACTCCGAAACAGCCTCCTTTGAGGAGATTTATTTGATCTCTTATTTTCCCATTGCTATTCGCCATTGATGCACACGTCGTTTTTTCTTCTTCTTCTTCTTCCCTCTTTCTATTCAAGCTTGGATTTTTGAGCCTAAAAGAGATTGCCCAGATCAGCTTTAAACAAAAAGTAAGCTAATCCATCAAGGATTTTCAATTCTGTTAGATGTTTGTTTTAGTTTTCTGATGACCTGGTTGAGGATTTGGGTTTACTTTTGTGTTCATGGGAGCTTCCTTTTGTATTTTTGTGCTGTTGTTATGCCCCATGCAAGTTATTCATGTTCTCTGAGTGTTTCTTTTGATTCAATGGATTGGTTTGAGGAAGAACTAATTAAAGCTTTTCAAGTTGCTGTGATTTGTATGAGATTTGTTGTTAAATATTTACTAAGCGTATCTGTATGTGTGTCACTTCGTGTTTGTGATTTATTTCTATATTTGTGACCTTTTGCATGATTTTATTGTAATAATGGTTATTTTTGCTTCTAATTTTGGATAAATTCATCTGGTTATAATTGATTGCTAGAAATTTAAATTGAAAACTATTTCTTCAATGGTGTTTCCTTCTTTACATTAGTTTTCTGTTCCAGGTTGCCATGCCTTCTGTATAACATATTTACATGGGATAAATTCTATTTTCATTTGGCAGAGTACCCAATTCAGAATCTTGGTCAAATACTTGTGTTTGTAAGGATCCAAATCAAGAAATTTAGTGGGCTTGATTTCTGATAGAAAATTCAATTGAGATAAAAGGTCCAAGTAGAGGTGGGTGGCTTGATTTTGAAAGACTGAATCTTTGAAGATGGCTGGGGTGCAAGATCAGTTAGAGATCAAGTTTCGATTGACTGATGGAACAGATATCGGTCCCAAAACCTTTCCTGCTGCTACGAGTGTTGCAACCTTGAAGGAAAATATCCTTGCTCAATGGCCTAAAGGTTAGAAAAGCTTCAAAGGAAAATATTCTTGCTCAATGGCCTAAATACTCATCTTTATTCAGTTAATAATTTAGAAATTTAGATGAGCATAGGATGGCATCTCTGAGACTCTAGTTTGGGTTGTGAACATGGTTGTTTTTGTTCAGGCACTCCAAGGGGAATGCAGCTCTGTAAAGTGATTGCATTTGAATTTTCAGTCGCTGGTTATTAAGAACCACTGTCAAACTTGATAGCATTGCAATCAAATTTGTCATGTCATCGTGCTAGACAACATCTTATAACTCTTTGATTTTGTTGCTGTTTATTCCCTAGTAAAGACAAGATTTCACACTTGTGAACTTTGATGCTCTCATAGTTTCTAGTGGCTCCAAGAAATATTATTCAAGGTGCTTAAAAATCTTAATATTTATTTGACCAGAAAAGGAGAATGGTCCAAGGACATTGAAGGATGTCAAGTTAATTAGTGCAGGAAAAATACTGGAAAACAACAGAACAGTAGGGGAATGCCGGAGCCCACTGTGTGATATCCCTGGTGGTGTTACAACCATGCATGTTGTTGTTCAGCCATCTTCTGTAGAGAAAGGTACAAGTACTCTCCATCACCTGACAACAACGATGGCCAAATTTTTAAATATATTCTTTCTATCCAATCGGCTGTTTCTCGGAGACTTTTTGAAATAAATTATTATTTTTTGTTTGAGTGCAACTAGCATGGCTTGTTTATTTTTTTTTCTATGATTTTTCTAGATTCCCATTTTGTTTTCCTGAGAAAAAACCTAGTTTGCGGTTTCGAGAAAGTTACCCTGTCCCATTCTCTACCCTTTTTTGGTCTGTTATGCTAGACATATAGCTATTTTTGTGGCTTCGTCTACTTTGTTATGTTACAGGCCGAGGACGGCATATTGCATTTCATCGAGGTCCCAAGTACCTTATAAATTATTAATGCAAAAGTTCGTGTCAATTCAACTCAATTATTGGCCATTTAAATACAACATTGATGGAAAGCATTAACTTTTGCAAACTATATGGTGATTACGTAATTTCTTTGGCCTTTCTCTGTAGTATAGTTTATTTGAATATCAATTTTATTTCTACTGTCTTGTTAAAATTTGTATCACTTTGTGGCTGAGCAGGGAAGAAAGGGGCAAATCAAGCAAAGCAAAGCAAATGTGTTTGTGTTATATTATAATTTGCACCTCCAAGAGCAGGAATGACATAAAGGTAAATTAGGTACATGTAGTCCATTTCATCTTCCATAAAACATGGTGCTCTTTAAGTTGATTTTTGTGTTCTTTTTCCTTGTTTTGTGTTTCTACAGGTTGAGAGTTTGGTGCTGGTATAAGATAACAAAGTTATCAAGTTGTGGATTTGATGAGAAGCAACGGCATTTGAACTTATATAATAGATCATACATACGAGCAGGTCATAGCCTCCTCCTTTCAGTTTGCATACCCAACCCATTTGGTATACGATGATTGTAGTTAAGTCGATTCAACTCTGCTTTCAGGCATCTAAATCTCATATTTAGTTTAAAATCTATCCCAGATTTTACCTTTTGATTTTGTGTAATCCTGTCATGTATCTTTCATGGTTGTACAATGCGAGTAGGTATTACAATTCATGTTGGCGGTCACCATTTACCTAGTTGAGTGCTGAAAAACTCATGACTGTGTTCTGAAATGCAATTACATTGTTGGTTCATTGTGATCAAGTGGATGGGGTTTCAATGTCGAAGGTTAAATGTAGCTTATGAGTATTGCTTTCTAAAAGAGCTTTCATAGCATGAGTTTATTGGTTTTCTAGTAACTATTTTGTGCCTCAGAACCTCATATCTTTATTCTCCTTTAACGTTTGTTGCATTTAATAGTCCCAAAGCTACAACATGTGTATAAAATACCATAAAAGAAACCGCCCAGGTCTCCACTTGGTGCCCCAAGTAGACTAGTCAAATTTTGATGGAACCATCTGCCAACCTTTGCCACTTGATTAATTTTTTCTCAACCTGCTTGCCCAATTTGATCGATGTTCTTGGTTGTTTAAGGCCGCTTATTTGAATTTCACATGCATATTGTTGGTAGATTTTGTCCAGAGGCTGGCTTTCAGACTTCTATTACTAGATGCTAGGCGGCACATTGGTCATAGATCTAAAAAAACCATCGATGGGTCAAAAGCAGAGAGCTAATCCTAACTTTTGCTTCATGGTGAAGGTAAATTATGTAGTAGGAGGGCATGAATCATGAAAATGTCAAAATTTGGTGGGTTGATGTGATTTTGGTGCATTCAAAATAAGATTCATGACATGGTTTACATTGGAGTTCAAGTAAACTTGTCTGCCTACTAGGGAGTCATTTCTTTGCTGTCAGATCCAATCTTTGAGGGTCAAGATATTAATTTATTTCTCAGAGGTTAATAGATAGATAGATATAAATCGGCACGAACCATCTGTTTTTGTGTATAAATGTGTATCCATTGTAAATCCCAGTATAGTTTAGAAATCTTATGGAATTTATGAATGAATAAATGGGAAGTGATAATTATTGAATGAATTAAAATGACTACTTAATACTTTTTTATATAAAAAATAAATTATTAAATACGAATTATTTTAATGGAAGAACAAAAAATGCAAGATAAATGGGTGAAGTAAATAAATAAATATTTTTTTAAAGGGGACAATCGTTTGTGATAGTTAGATGAAGGTTTACGCATGAAATAATATCACAAGTTGGTATATTACTCGAATATAAGAGACATAAATTAAGAAAAGGCAATTGGATAATTGGGAAAAAATTCTCTCAAGGTTGACGGATTGTGGCCATGGGAGGGAGATTTTTCAATGTTCTTCTCTCTTTCATGGGAAATTCTAAAGGAAATGTTGATTTATTAGTGGGAGAGTTAATTGAAGTGAGGATACACTTAATCACTAGAGATAAGGGAAGGTTAAAGAGAGGATAACTTGACTTTAGAGAGAGAAAGTGAAGAAATAAGAGGAAGGAAAAAGCTTGAGAAAATACAACCGAGTAGCTTTTGAAGTTCATATTATTACTAGGTAAAAAGTGCTTCGAATCCATCCATACAATTTGAGCAAAAGTTAATTGATTTTGATCAAAATCATGGCAAGATCAAATTAGGGTTTTTTGTATAAATTGAAAAAAATTGTTAAAAATGATCAAACTAAGGTGTTTAGGGTGAAAAAGATTGTGTTTGATATTGAATCAAGATGATAGAAAGAACAAATCATGATAGAAAAGCAGGATTGGGGCAAACCAATAGGAAGGGAATGTGAGATATGTTTGGAACTCTTTAACATTTTGTAATTATATAGAATTAATGTGAATTATTATCATGTAGATAATGTTCTTCATGAAAATAAATGTATATTATATGTGATGAATTATGGTGCAATAAGATTTAGGGTACCCAAAGAATTTTCAAAGTAAAATGTATGGATCAAGGGACTAAGTGATTTGATGATGAATTTTACATATTATAATTGGTATGAAAGTTAAAAATTATACGGATAGGAATAAGGATGATTTATCTTCATATATGTGATTATAGATGTTATTGAGGTTGTAATGTGAAGTTATTTGTGAAACATATAAACTTGAGATAAGAAATGATGTGTTTATTTTTGATAATAAAATGAAAACATATTGTAAAAAAAACCCATGAAAATGAACTAAGATAGGTGTAATAAAAATAAAGGAAAAATCTATACATACTTCAAGGAATAGTTGGATTAAACTAGTATGATTATGGATGAAATTGTTAGTTTTTTTATAAAAAAAATTGTTATGAAAATTGTTTTGAGCATGTTATATATTAATGGTTCGATGTGAAATTAAATTTCATATGGATTAAAGAATTAGAAGTGAATAGGTCATTAAAGATAATTGTGATTATTGAAAATACATAAGGGTAAGAAATTTAAGATTTCCTCGTTATTAAAGTAATTTTTTATTTAATGAGAATTGGATATAAGTTTCAATGATAGTTGAAGTTTTTTTATGATGATAATGTATTGTGTTGGAACAAGAGAGATTGATAATTTAGGAAAATATATGGGATAACACTATAAGCATATGCATGATTTAGATATTTGACACATCGATACTTTTACGCTGAATCAAGTAACTACACTTTTAATAAACATGATATGTTTTTTTTATATATATAATATTGATGTGAGTGAAACTCGTGACTAGGTAAAGAGACTAGTGCTCACTATAGATTGATGAAACTAGTTATCATGTAATGGAACTAATACCTGATAATAGGCAATGAAATTAGTTACACAATAATAAGTATAATGCTCAGTAATTAGATAGTGAAATGAGTTAATTAGTAATTGAGATTGTGCCTAACAATAGGTTTGTGACATCAAATTGAGAATGACAAGAGCATATGACTTAGTAAGATGATTCAATACGACCATAAATTAATTAAATGATAAATTAAGTCATGTGAGTTATCTTATTATTTGTTTGTTCATTATATGATTTTAATTATATCTAATGATAAATCAATTTTAGGTATTTCATAACTTATATAGAATGATAGAAGTTTATGATTCTTTTTGTTAACTAATGAAGAAGTGATTATGAAATATTAATCCTTTTGCAATGTAAATTTCGGTATGTAAATAATGTCAAGATTTTCGATATATGTATTACTTTCATAAGAAACTCTTATTAGGATTTTATAATTAGATGAATGCTTTTATTATTTTAGGATTAATAATGCATAAATTTATTTTATAATTTTCCCTATAAATTTGTCTAATGTATTATTTTTGAAAATTGAATTAGAAATTATGATGTTTTTGATATTGAGATTGGATGTTTTCTATTTTGCTGATATGATGATATGATAAAACATGTCATGATTGTTGTCCTATGATTATGACATGAATTGTGATATGAAAGAAATTGTTGATAGCTTTTTATGGTCCAAAAGTAAAGGAAGCTTTATTGAAAATAGAGTAGAAATATCATTCATTCATGAGAAATAAACGTTGCCCTAAAAAATCATATATGAATAAAAGGAAAAATAACAAAATGTATGATTTTTCTTTAATTGATGAACTAATTGGATTATCAATTGATTCAATTGACAACTTGATGGAATGAATAGTTAAAATCACTATTGTCTTAATCGATTAATAAATCTAGTTGACTATTTGATAATTCGATAAAAGGATTATCAAATGAATGAGTTGACTGAATAATTAAATTAATTAATTTAGTTGACTTTTAAATTGAATGTTGACCATCATTAAAAATAAATAATTTTTTTTTAATTATTGAAATGGAATTCATGTGGAAATTTTATTAAAATAAATAAGGTTGAAGGATGAACGAGTTCACCGAATAGTTAAAGTTAATTAATTTGGTCGACTGTTAAACCGAACGTCGACCATCATTAAAAACAATTAACTTTTTTTAATTATTGAAACGGAATTCATGTGGATTTTTTTATTAAAATAAACAAGGTTGTTATATTTATTCTAATCAAATATCATTATCTTTACCAAACATGAAATACCAATTGTTTATAAAATATTTAGATGTCAAAGGTAGGAAAAAAGACATAATAATCTTTTGTAGGACTATAGATATCATGAGTTTGAATTTTATTTTTCATCTAAAAATAATAATTATTACTATCAAAATACAAATAGACAAAACTAAAATAAACAACAATCTTGTCAGTTGACTCATGCCACCTTTTAAGCCCAAGCTTCATAAAATTACTTCATATGGTCTATACAAATCTTTTATGCCAACTACTCTAGTGGACATATTTGAGCAAAACTAAAAGGGGAAGTTAAGATTGCTAAATACTCTTCAACATAAGATCTATAAAATAAAATATTAAGATTTTAATTAAAACTAATTATGGATGAATAAGAAATTGATATCCTAGAGTTTCTAGTTAGAAAATTCACAAACCCAAAAACCTTAATCCTATATTTAAAAATTACAATGTATTTTAGTAGCTTATATAATGGTATCTTGGAATATTAAAATTAGTTCATATGGAGCCAAATCTTTAAAGGGTAAGCAAATTAGCCAATGCGGGCTTTTTGTTAAAAATGCTCGAGCTCGAGCTTCGGATTTGCGTTAATTATAAAATACTTTTTTGGTACAAAAAATTATATTTTGCTAGCCTATGATCATTTACTTGTTAGGTATAATATAACTTATAAATGATGATGGTGTTTGCATTCCATCATGAGCAATATTATAGATGTAAGGACATAGATTTAAGATTGGAATGAAAAACATATAAACACACATAAAATATATAATAATTTCTAAGCCTAAAACAAACAAGTTCTAAAGCATCTAAGCACTCCGTCATGGGTAATAAATTTTGTTAGACAACTAAAATGCAGGATTTAAGATATGCTAAACCATCTTAAATTCTAAACTAACAAAAACCATAATATCTCAATCATCAACAATAGTGACACATATATAGATGTCATTTTTGTTAAGTCTAAATAACTTCACATAAATCAGTAATCAAACTTATCTCAAACACTTAAAGAAATAAATGTAATTTCTTTCAAAACTTTTATCAAACATCTAATGTGCAAGGCAAAAAAGAGTTTGGAAAGATATAAACTTAGTCATTTGACTCATAAAAAAAACATGGTTTTAATCCCAAACAACAATTATTTTAAACTATAAGGATCTTCTTTAACCTAAACAAAACACAAAAATCTATTTGGGAAATTGGTCCAATACATAACCAAATATGCATGAAAATTTTAGTAACTCTTTTAACGGGAAAAAAAAAAAACTAGAAGTCAAACACTAATAAAATAGCATATGAGTTACATTCTTGGGTAAGAGAATTAGTTATACATGAGAAAGACATATCACCCTAATGCTCTCTACTTATAGTAATTTACATTGTTAATTTATTGTTTTTTGTAAGTTTTAGTCCTATCAATTAGTCCATCTAAGGTTCAAGAAAGGTCCTCCTCAATAAGAGAAGTCCTTAACTTATCGAATTATAACCTAAACATTTTAAATTCTAAATTTTAATGGTGCATTTATTTTTATTTTGTATCTTTAATGCTTGAAGATATACTTTACAATGTAATTTTTCATCCTCAAATACTAATTCCTAACATCTTATTTTTGTTAATTCATTTAATTTAATACGGATAATATACATTGTGTTGTAAAATTCATACCCTAAATATTAATTAAACAAATTTATTTTTATGATGCTTTTGAGATTGTGGTCAAATTATAATGGATAATCACAAACTTGTTATGATACTCATTAACTAATTTTTATGTTTTTTCAAAATTTTAATGACAATATTTTGTTTTTTTAGATTACTTCTATAAGTTGGCTAGTTAGGTATTGTTCCTCTAGGTACAATATTAATTTAAAGTTTAATTCACCTAATAAGTGGTAACCCATTAGGAGTACCATTAAAAAATATCCTCATAATCCTACACTAAAGGAACATAAACAATAGAAAGACAATGATCAAGTGTATTAGCGTTAAAATATATCTCTTTATATATAAGTAGAATCATAGGCATGTTATAAAAATAAATATTCTTATATTCATTTTTTTTGTGTAAAAACTAATTTGTTTCTTTATTTTTTCCACTGTTTATTTTTTTCTCACCCTTTCTTTTTCTTTCATCTTTTCATCAAAACCCTATTTCTTTCCATCTAACCCAATCTTTTCTTTCAATGCTTATATTATTGTCACCTTTCTTTGTATCCTCAAATGGTTGCTTTAAACTTTCAGCATCACCTTCTTTTTTTTAACTTTAATTTATTTTTATAGGTTTGTCTAGGTGATAATGACAATTGTGAATATCTTTCCATCTTTTTCAAGATATTATCAATTCTTAAACCCATCATGTTTTTTCTTATCATCAAATTGTCAAGATACCTCAATAGTAAATGAGTAACATGTATAAGAATAACATCACACAAAACCTCATCCTCAAATTTTCCAAAAAAAAAAAATCAAAACATATTTAGTAACTCTTCCTTCACCATATTCATTCAACCATTAAAACCTATCAGGTCTTTCAAGCTTAATAATGTTCAAATTTCATTTTTAAACATGAATAACATTAACACATTAACACAATTGTCATTATCAATTATTATACTACATATTTTTATTTATATGATCTTTAGTATGAAAGATGTTATACATTTATTGCTTTAAATTAATATCCTTAATCTAAATATTAAGTGATCTCAAAATCAAAAAAGCTTGTGTATCAACTAGATACTTACTATCATTATAATCTTTAACTAGTGACATTTTGACATTATAAAGCTATATGTTTATTATACAAACACTAAATACTTAATATCATCGTTACAATTATTTTGAGTTTTGATTTACATTTTTATTTTGTGGCTGAATCTTTTCTTAGTAGTTTATGTGGTTCAAATTTGCTTAATATGAGTTGCCATTTCATTTTTAACTACCTCTCCACTTTAGTAGTCATGAACCATATCTTTTATCTCAATATAATGTTATAATTTAACTGTATTATTTATCTATGTATTCATACCATTCAAGAACATTGTCATTCTAGCCTTTCTATCCCTTATAAAATTACTTTTATTCGTGCCAATTTTCATTTCTTTGTAGTAATCCACCACACTTTTATAAGATTAAGGCAAACTCTATAATTTATAAAATATTTCTCTATAATAATATTTATGAATAAATCCTTTTGTTTTCAACTTATTCCAAGTCTTTATAGGTCTCTTAATTTATTCTCCAACCTAAAACAATTCTATCCCACTAAAAAATAGCAAGGTTAGGAAACTCAATAAAAAGTTTTACCATTTTTTCCCATTATAATAGTGATAATAAAAAAATAATCTCTTTTCTTCTTTCATTTCAAATATACTACAAAATCATTTTTGCCCGTACAAATTATAATCTCTATCTTAATACTTCCCAAACTTTTTCCAAGCCATTATGAAAAGCATCCTCCCTATATGTTCTTTTATGGTTAAAGTAATCATACGGCTAAACCATTTAATGCTATAGACTTTTGAATCCTAACATCATGTTCATGGTCAATGTCATCACCCAATTTCTGGGTGATTCCCTAAAATATACCAAAAAATAACAAAAATAAAATAAAAAGGGTCAGCGAGGGTAGAAAAATCAGTGTGAAAATTTTGGTTGTTTTCAAGGGTCTAATAATCTCTTTCATCCCAAAAAATAGAGGAAAATACAAATTTAATGAAAAAATAATTTATTATTGGATAAATCTGAGTAAAAATTAAGTCGTGCGATATAATTATATTTTTATGGGTTGATTTGATTTTATCGTCGACCAATTTGAAAGTATAATTATATTTGAGAATTGATTTAGGGTCTAATTGAAAGATTTAATTAAACATAAGAGCTTAATTATACTTTAAATGGATCAAATTAATTTTATTAAGGGCCTAATTAATGAAAAATCAAGGTCTAGAGTTTAATTTGGGTTCAGTTGAGAAGTTTGGAGTTTTCGGAGACCGTATTGCATTTTTCCAATCCAATTGCGCGAAATCAGGGGTCAAATTGAAGATAATTAAATTTTAATGGTCGAATTAGGGATCAAATTACACAAATCCATAACCAAGGACCAAAATAAAAAAAGACGCGCGAATTTAAGGCTAACATTGAATTTTTGACGGGGATACAATTGCACAAAATTAAAAGTTTAAAACCAATTGGGGGTGCGATTAAACCAATTAAAATTTGAGGGGCTAAATTGTATTTTTTTCACTCTCTCAAAAGCATCATGCGTGCCTGCACTGTTCAGTCACCTGAACAGTGCAGGCATGCCACTGCCCTCTTCACATTCAGGTGAAGGTGAAGAGGCAACCAACGGTGCACGCAACTGGCAACTGCAGGATTGCCTCTTACCTATAAATACATGCATGCAGGGAAACAAAAGGGGAAAGGGGGAAAAACACTAGTAAACAAGAGAGGGAGAGGAAGAGAAACCAGAAAAGGAGAAACTGAGGGAAAAGGAGAGAACTATGTGAAAGAAAAGAGAGAGGAACAAAGGAAAAACACAAAAAAACAGAGGAGGAGAATTACGTGACAAAGGAGGGAATTGAACAGAGAAAATTACGTGACAGATGAGATGAAATAATGCATGAAGAAACACTAAAAAAACATTGACCAGTAGTAGCCATCTCTCTCGGCTAACTTCCTCTTCTCTGACAAACTTCTCTCTCCCTGAAGGTGCAACTCTCTCTCCTCGATGGTGCAGTTCTCTCTCTAAAAAAGTTGCAGCTCCATCTCTCTCCTCCACTAGCAGTCGAAGGCCACCACCTAAAGCTCACTGTGACCACCATCAGGTCCAGTTTCTTCTCCAGCTCCGGTAAGAGCACCAGCAGCAATAGCAAGCTCGAACCAGCAACAGACCGACAACTTCCAACACCTCCTCCGGCCACCACAGGCCACCATTTTCAACGCCACCATGACAAGAATCATCACCTCGACCTCCTCTAACTGAAGGTACTAACAGGTACGCCTTTCATCACACTTGAAAAATTACTATTCATCGTCTTCCTCGCATTTACATGTGAGCAACGGGATGCAATTTGCATCCTACTATTCACGCTGGTCAGGGCTGAGTAAGCGGCCTAGGCATGTGTCTAGGAAGCACAGGTTGGAAGCCCAACCCAAAATAGGACAGGCTGCCAGCCCACTAGACTGACAACCTAGTCCAAAACCAGCTGGGCTTCCAACCCATCCAGACTGGAAGCCCAAACCAATTAGGGAAGGTTGTCAACCCACTTAGTTTGACAGCTCAGCCCCTAAAACAAATACAAAAAATGAAAAAAATAAAAAATATAAATTGATATAAAAAAATATTTTTATGTATTTGTTTTACTTTGCTATAAAAATTAAAAAAAACATAAAAATATGTTGTTTTCATGCATACGGTCAGATTTCAAGATTTTTCATGCATATTTTTCATAAAAAAAATATTGTGCATCTTTCTCATATTTTACAAAAAAAAATTGGATATTGTAACCAGTTTATGATTATCCATTGGAATTCGGCCAAAATATCAAAAATAATTAAATTTATTTTTGTTCTATCTATTAGGATGTAAATTTACATCATAAAATACATCCATGGATAAAAAAAGAAGAAGAAATTTTAACTACGATGTAAATTTACATTGTAAAGTACATCTGTAGATAGCAAAAGGATTTTCTAACTACAGTGTAAAATTACATTGTAAAGTATACCCGTAGATAAAAAAAATATTTTTTTAATGCAGTGTAAAAATAAATAAATAAATTAATTAACTTAAAAAAAAAATTCAAACAACAATGCAACTTACCATAGGTAGGGTGCACTAGGGGTGATATGTCTTCCGTTTGCACAACAAGTCTCCTTACCCAAGACTCTCGCAGACCAATAGGTTCCTAGTGACCTTAATACTAGGTGGTGACTCCTAATATTTATAGTCATAATTTTTATGGCTATAAAACAACCTCTCATTTTCACCGCGCGCCGTTGTCTCCCCAAAACACGGGGGATGACGGGGTGCGAAGAGCATAAAAAATCGCCGTTGTGACAATTAAGATTTGTAGCTACATCTCTATTTTTTATTGTAACTCATCTAAAGGTGAAACAAATTGTAATATCCCACATCGGCGGGTGATGGAGTGTTCCTTGACCTTATTAAGAGTGCCGATTGGCACCTTGTCATACGCGTTTTGGGGCGTTAGGCCAATGGGCTCACGTCACCAGAAACAAAACCGTGAGGGCGGTAAGGCCCAAAGCGGACAATATATGGCAAGTTGGGCCGGACTGTTACATATGGTATCAGAGCTGACCTCACTGGCTGTCTGATTGTGCCGACAGGGTCGTCGGGCTCCTTGAAGGGGGGTGGATTGTAATATCCCATATCGGTGGGTGAGGGAGTGTTCCTTGGCCTTATTAAGAGTGTCAGTTGGCACCTTGTCATACGTGTTTTAGGGCGTTAGGCCAATGGGCTCGCGTCACCAGAAACAAAACCGTGAGAGCGGTAAGGCCCAAAGCGGATAATATATGGCAAGTTGGGCCGGACTGTTACACAAATTATCTCACAGGGCTTTTAACCTCGGGCCTCTATAGACTAGCCCATAGTGAATGCTAACTAATTTGACTCTTAATATAACCATTCAATTCATAATCTTTCTAAACCTCAAGTTCATCATCTTTAATTGTTGTTACATGTCCAAATAATCTCATTCCATATTATTTTCATCCTTTTAACGGCGATGATCCATTTTTGGTTGACATTATTAAGATCTGAAAAACATGGAAGCAAGAAAAATTATCCTCACACACTTTCTCATGTTTTTACACTTAATGTCTATCATTTTTCTTGTGTTATTATATATATTTTGTTTATTTACTTTAACAAGCTCATCTTTCACCTTTTCACCATTCAATCTAAAAAAATTTCAAAACTAATCAACAACAAATTAAAAAATTAACAACTTAATGACACAATAAAAAATAATATATATTCTTAACAAGCTATGGGTAAAATAAAAACTACCATTACAAATTACAAAAAAATAATTGTGTGAAATACGAACTATGAAATACAAAGAATTAAGAAATTAGGGGAATTAATGAAATAAGACTCAAATAACTCAAACTAAGAAATATATTATTTTTGTGTAAGAGACTTGAAACCAATATTAAAATAATTTCTTTTTACATGAAACTGTCCATTAAGAATTTTTTTTTTGTAATTTTATAAAATAACATAACAAATTACTTCAAATAATTTAAAAACAAGATATGACATTAAAATATTTCAAGAATCAAGAACTTTCATATTTGAGTTATTAAATTTAAGATTTGATGAAAAACCCTAATCTACAACTTAAACCCTACTTTTTTGTGATTTTTTCCCCTCTAATTCAAGACAACCAAATCACAAATAATCTTTTTTTAAAATACTTTTATAATAGCTAGTTGTTAGATGACAATAATAATGATGTGATGTTGAAATTAATAGATTAAGGGATATAAACTCATTTTAGAGCCTTACTCAAAATGTGAACCTCATAGATTTCAAGACTTAGAAACTCATAAACAAATTGACCCTTCCTAATAAAGTTGATTTATGTTTGTGATTAAGCTTGACACTATAATAACCTATACTGAGACACTAATACTATAGAAATTGAGCCTCCACTAATTGCCTTTTAAGAGGTGCAAACAAAAAGCATAAAAGACACTACAAAACTTGGTTAATTCTTTAATAAATAAAAATAATTCATTGAAGAACTGAGTTAAGAGAATTACCTCACTCACATATAATGAATGTGATGATGCATTATTCAACTTGAAATAAAATTTTATATTGCAAAATAATATTTATACTTGAAACAACATAAACTCTAGTTGACTTAATATGCTAACATCAACTTAAATTAAATTAAGGCCCAAAGTATCTCAAATAAACCCTAAAAATTGTAAAAAAAACAATTCTAAAAACTAATGCCAAGTTGTTGCACACTATGAATGAAGAAAAGTAATTGTTGAATGAAATCAACGCTTGTAAATGGTCATTGACCAAATAGAGTATGGTGTTGCCTCTTTAAATCTAAAACAAACAAGGATATTATATTTTTTCTTAGCTTTCTATGTTACCATAAATAATAAGGAATTATCCTTTTGGAATCTATAAAAAAAACAAAAACACATAATTATATAGTTGCCGAAAGCTCTTTCTATAAATAGGTTATGGTCATGAAATTAGTTAGGCCCAACATGTAGATAAATCAAGTTCCAATTATATCTATATTAGGTTGACCAAAGTTTGATCTATATTTGTTGAAGTTGTAGTCTCATTTAAATTCACTTTGCCCCAAAATGCTCTGAATAAACATATTAAATGTCTCTTTGTATTTTTTTTTCTTTTGATCTTGTAATTGATCCATGTAGAACTTATAATTGATTATTTTGATATAGTTTGGATTACATTATGTTTTTAATCTGATTAAAGGGTGTTTTAAGATTTAGAATTTGTTCATTGAGAGTTTTTAGATGTTTTAATATCCTTTTGTTTTTATTTTGCAAAATCATGTTGAAAATGATTTTTTAAGGTCAAAATACTTTGGATCTAAATGCTTGTGATATAAAAATAAACAATATCTTATAAAAAAAATCGACGACATATTATCCAATAAAAAATAATAGTTGACTCACTATTATTTTTATAAAATAGGCTAGGTGTATGAATTTTATTGTTTAAAAAATAAAAAGGTTTCATTTCTTTTGTTTATTTTTTTTAACTAATACTTTTTTATATAATTTTATAATATTTCAAATGAATTATGTAATTTATCCTTAAATAGTTTTATTTGTAAAACAAAAATAATATATACACATATTATTTTTTTTTATTCAATTCTATTTAAATTATTTTACTAAACATAAACATATTTTTTTTACCTCCTTAACAAATAAAAAGAATTATAATAATAATAAAAAGAGTCTATGATAATATTGATATTTCCTTTTAAATTAAAATTAACTTGAAAATACAAGCAATCCGTGAAAAATCGAAAAGCCCAAATCATTATAATAAATGAAATATCTCCGTCTTAATTCGTTCCTTACACCAGCAACGTGCCACGTGTCTGAACACAGTCAAATCATGCTTTTCTACCAATTTTGAGAGCTTTCTGGAAGCCTCTCTGGACCCCTCTCTCTCTCTCTCTCTCTCTCTTCTATCTTTCTCTTCTGTCTTTTCACAGGCTACACTGGTTCCACCTTCGATACTTAGAATTCGCCTTCGATTAGAAGTCTTTTTAATTTTAATTTCATCTTCTTCCTCACGCTAAATTAAAGTAAAATCATTTTCTTTCGCTCTAATCTCTTCCAGCTCCTATTCTCTCCTTTCTGTCAATCTCCAAGTTGTATTACTGGCTTGCCACCTGTTCAGCCAAAATGGCAACCACTACAGCGGCGTCGTTTACCGGATTGAGTCTGTTTCCTTCCTCATCATCTCCTCTTTCACGTTCAGTTTCTATCACGAATGCTTTGTTGCCTCAAAAGTCTCTCATTAGTTTCGCTGGAAAGCGGGTTTCTGTGAAGTCGCTGGAGTTGAAGAGAAATGGTGGCCGTTTTCAGAGGACTAGTAGACCCACTTCCTTTGTTGTTAGATGTGATGCTTCTAATGGAAGGGTAAGTAAGTAAGTTAAGTATCTAATATTAGTGAATGCCAATTATTGAATTTTATTTATTTTTCGACAGATTACACAGCAAGAATTCACAGATATGGCATGGCAAGGAATTGTATCTTCTCCAGATGTGGCGAAGGAGAACAAGCATCAGATAGTGGAGACTGAGCATTTGATGAAAGTCCTCTTGGAGCAAAAGAATGGCCTTGCTCGCCGTATCTTTTCCAAGGTCGGGGTTGATAATACCCGTCTTCTTGAAGCCACCGATAGATTTATCCAACGCCAACCCAAGGTAATGTACTTCCCCTTTACCCCCCCCTCATGCTTATTAGTATCCATTTAACATGTTTTCGTGTCGGTTCAAGGAAGTTTTTGGTGCCTTGCTTATGGAAGTTGAGATGCAATGTGGTGTTACTTAATCATATGATCCCTGAATATCAATACTTTCTTAGCAATGTGGTGTTTAGGTCGTCAATCTTCAATACAATTCAAGGCATTGATTATAAGATGTCTTGGGAATCTGACCAGCACATGATTAGTACCTTAGTGTTAAAGGCATAAACACCAGGATTGGGCACTAGAAAAATTGGCTGACACATGTGACAATCTGTAAGTGGACCCTCCCTCCTTTGAAGCTAAAGAATGAAATGTGATCGTGTCCACGAACCTATAATTTCACAGGTTTGAGATCTCATGTCAAGTGCTTTTGTGATGACCGAATTATCATTTATTTCTCTTGTCTAATTATGCTAGGTTCTAAGCGAAACTGCTGGTTCAATGTTGGGACGTGACTTGGAGGCCCTGATCCAACGAGCCAGAGAATACAAGAAAGAGTATGGGGATTCATTTGTTTCTGTTGAGCATTTGGTTCTTGCTTTTGCTCAAGATCAACGATTTGGGAAGCAATTATTTAAAGATTTCCAAGTATCTCTACAAACTCTGAAACCTGCAATAGAATCCATCAGGGGACGCCAATCAGTCATAGACCAAGGTTGAATACTTTCCCTGTGAGCATTTTGTGTGTGTGTGTGTGTATTCAAGATAAACTTGAAACCAATAAAGATTTTACTTTCTTGAGTTTAAACTGTGATATGATTCAAGTTCTTGTTAATGGAACAGCATGCTGAGGTCAGGAGGCAGGAGATATTTTTTATCTAGGTTGAGCTAATGTTCTGGGACAAGGAAAAATATCTATATTTTTTTATAATATGATTGGTGGTTGCTAATAAAATATTGATTTTCATTCTTCTGTACTCTGCTGCATATCTGTTGATAAATGTTCATAGTTTTGTGACTTTTTTCTCTCCATGCTTTCTGCATGAAGCATGTCTGATATGTTGTTAGTTTGTTACAGATCCTGAAGGAAAGTATGAAGCACTGGAGAAGTATGGAAAGGATTTGACGGCCATGGCAAAAGCAGGAAAGCTTGACCCGGTTATTGGCAGGGATGATGAAATCCGTAGATGCATCCAGATTCTCTCTAGGAGAACAAAAAACAATCCTGTGCTAATTGGTGAACCCGGTGTGGGGAAAACTGCAATCTCTGAAGGGTAAGCATTTAAATGCTTGATTCTTCACAGATTCATTATCATTAAAGTAGGATCAACTGGGATTCTGGGTATTTCTGATAAATTGGGTTCTTGATCTGACAAGTTTCTGGCTTTACTGATTAGAAGTAATTGACCTTACAGTTAGTTGAACTTTTTCATAAAACATATTAAAATAGTGAAAACAGTATTCAAGTTTGTGTCAAGTCCCAAGTGAAGCCTGCTTGTTATATGGACCTAGTTGGAGCTTCTTGGTGCAGGGAGATGTTTTCATGGGGGGTGGTTAAATAATTTTTTTTCTAGTTTGACTGCCTAAACTTGATCTGTTTTACATCTTGGTGGTCTATTTCTAGAATGTGTAGATTACTGACTGTACTTTTGGACAGACTTGCCCAGAGAATTGTGGAAGGGGATGTACCTCAAGCATTGATGAACAGGAAGGTGAATTCTATATATTCTCACTTTAAGCTCCACTCACTGGACCTTCTCTCTCTCTCTCTCTCTCTCTCTCTCTCTGTTATTCTGAGGAGAGGCTGCGCTGTCCATAACCTGGTAATGATTTTGTTAGATGCATTGCAGTTAATATCCCTTGACATGGGTGCACTGATTGCTGGGGCAAAATATCGAGGGGAATTTGAGGATAGATTGAAGGCTGTACTTAAGGAAGTCACGGATTCAGATGGTCAGATTATCCTTTTCATTGATGAGATTCACACAGTGGTTGGTGCCGGTAAGCTGTGTATCAGCATTTCTTTATTCTTTTCTTTCGAGCTCATATGTCTCTATGGAATTGAATTCTCTCAAAGTAGAAATAAATGTATTTTTTTGAGAATGCCCATACTTTGTGACACATACCTGAAATGTGGATGAAGTTAAGATAGGAAGCAGATTTTTCTTAATATAAAAGAGAATGTGAATGTGGCCCATATCAATAGTAGCTGTCGTAACATGTGAAATGAGGTCTGTTAATGAGCTGTTGATAATATATCTGATAACAATAATGACCCTCTAATACTTGTATCAGGTGCCACAAATGGGGCAATGGATGCAGGCAATCTCTTGAAGCCTATGCTTGGCAGAGGAGAGTTGCGTTGCATTGGTGCAACAACACTGGATGAATATCGTAAGTATATAGAGAAAGATCCTGCATTGGAGCGTCGTTTCCAGCAAGTTTATGTTGATCAACCTACAGTAGAGGATACAGTATCTATACTTCGGGGACTGCGTGAAAGATATGAGCTGCATCATGGAGTCCGTATTTCTGACGGTGCACTTGTGGAAGCTGCGATTCTGTCTGATCGTTACATCAGTGGAAGATTTTTACCTGACAAAGGTAATACTGATGCACATAGATATATAACAGCCTAAAAAGCTGGAGGATTATTTATGCTGTTTAGATCATTCAATGTTGACTTCCTGTAATGCATGTTTGGCCAGAAAGGTAGGACATGCAAATAACAATTGTATGGCTATTTGTCATCCTCCCAAAACTAATGTTAAATCTCATTATCATATGCTGAACTTATATAGAAGAGATATCAATTGTGCATAGAGTTTGTATTTAAGTTCTATATTTGGTCCACTTATAGGAAAACACAAATTTGCTTGGTTTGCATGAACATGTATCTCATTCTTTTACAATGCCAAACATGTCTGTACAATTTATTTACAAGTACAAGACCACAAAGTGCTCATGTATTTCAAATTGCAGCTATTGATCTAGTTGATGAAGCAGCTGCAAAACTGAAAATGGAAATTACTTCAAAGCCTACTGCCCTTGATGAAATCAACCGTACAGTATTAAAGCTGGAGATGGAGAGATTATCGCTTACAAATGATACAGATAAAGCTTCAAAAGATAGGTTGAGCCGCCTTGATGCTGAGTTGTCTCTGTTAAAAAAGAAACAAGCTGATCTGACAGAGCAATGGGAGCACGAGAAGTCTGTAATGACACACATTCAGTCAATCAAAGAAGAGGTATTATTTTACCATGAATGTTCACCGGAAGTGAAAATCTCTTCATCATATACTAGATAAGTCAGTATGAGAACAATCTGTTGCACACTGCCCCACACACAAGTTTTGAAAAGATAAACTTAAATGGAGTAGTGAGTTTTAACTCCAATGCAATTTAACTATTATCAAAACAAATTTGCCAGAAATGATTAAAAAAATAAGTAATAAATGCTTATTGATGTGACAATCTCAAAGCTAATGTTCATTCCTTACAGATTGACAGGGTCAATCTTGAGATTCAGCAGGCCGAGCGAGAGTATGATTTAAATCGTGCTGCTGAATTGAAGTACGGGAGCCTGAACTCCTTGCAACGCCAACTTGAAAGTGCTGAAAAGGAGTTGGATGATTATATGAAATCAGGAAAGTCCATGCTGAGAGAAGAAGTTACAGGTGATGACATTGCTGAAATTGTTAGCAAGTGGACTGGCATCCCTGTTTCCAAGCTTAAACAATCCGAGAAGGAGAAGCTATTGCATTTGGAAGAAGAGCTGCATAAACGTGTGGTGGGTCAAGATCCTGCAGTGAAAGCAATAGCTGAGGCCATTCAGAGATCTCGTGCTGGTCTCTCAGATCCTCGCCGTCCAATTGCTAGTTTCATGTTCATGGGCCCTACTGGTGTTGGAAAAACAGAACTAGCAAAAGCCCTAGCTTCCTATATGTTCAATACTGAAGAAGCCCTTGTACGAATTGATATGAGCGAATACATGGAAAAGCATGCAGTTTCACGATTAATAGGTGCCCCACCTGGTTATGTAGGGTATGAGGAAGGGGGGCAGTTGTCAGAGACAGTTCGTAGGAGGCCATATGCAGTTATTCTCTTTGATGAGATAGAAAAGGCTCATTCTGATGTATTTAATATCTTCCTTCAGATTTTGGATGATGGTAGGGTGACTGATTCACAAGGTCGCACTGTCAGTTTCACAAACACTGTCATCATTATGACTTCAAATGTGGGTTCACAATATATACTTGACACTGATGATGACTTGCCAAAGGAGGTAGCTTATGAAACAATGAAGAGGAGGGTAATGGATGCTGCTAGATCAGTCTTCCGACCTGAGTTCATGAACAGGGTTGATGAGTACATCGTTTTCCAGCCTCTGGATCGTGATCAAATAAACAGCATTGTCAGGTTACAGGTATGTTGGGATAGTTTGTTTGGGTTGATCATATTTTCTTCTGCAAATGTCCTAGCAATGTGCCATAAATTATCATTACATAAAAGTGGTTAGAGCTTGCCTGGTCCATTCTTGACTGTATTGCCCAAATTAATAATTGTGTTTTGCATCCTAGTTAACTGCAATTATCTTGCAGCATGTTAGATTAAGATTGAGACATGGTAAATGAGCCTGCTGCATTTACCTGAATTGTGGTGCTTACATGTATACGATCCAAGATGTGCTGGATCTTTTACAACTCTCCATAGAGACTAATGGGAAATGACCTCTTTCTTTGTCAACAATGGAGTAATTTAATTTGAATTTCAATGTTAACCTCATTATGCTTTTTACACTTGAGTGTAGCGTATTGCATGATGATCCAGTTTTGATGCATTTTACTGCCTACCTTATGCCATGCTTCCTTTTGCATTTCAGCTTCATCGTGTCCAGCAAAGGCTTGCAGACCGGAAGATAAGAGTATTGGTTACTGATGCAGCAGTAGATCTTCTTGGGACTCTTGGATACGATCCCAACTATGGTGCTAGGCCAGTCAAAAGGGTGATTCAGCAGTATGTAGAAAACGAACTTGCCAAGGGTATCTTGAGAGGGGAATTTAAGGATGAGGATTCTGTCTTAATAGACACCGAGGTTACAGCATTTGCTAATGGGCAGCTCCCTCAGCAAAAGCTAGTTTTCAAGCGTCTTGAAACTAGTGAAGAAAAAGCAGCAGCAGGAAATCGAGCTTTCTCGCAAACTGTCTGAATGTTTCTACCTTCACTACACTATATAGGTTTTCATATATTTTGTGCAAAAGCTAGTTTTAAAGCGTCTTGAAACTAGTGAAGAAAAAGCAGCAGCAGGAAATCGAGCTTTCTCGCAAACTGTCAGAATGTTTCCACCTTCACTTCACAATATAGGTTTCATGCATTTTGTGTAGAGGGTTCGTAGCTCATGCGAAATGGCTTTTTCCATCTTGTATAATGTTTCCATTATAAAAGTACAGGTCTCAAGGTTTATGTTTATTGTTATAAGGTATGTACACCGTGCCTACACTAATATTTTTTATGCCATGAGTGGTTGCCAAAGCTGGGGGCGATCTAGTGTTCTTGAAGTCTAAGTGCACAAGAGAACGACGTAATAATTTATTTCAAGCCAGAGTTTTCATGCATGCTCCAGTTGAAGAAATTGGTTATCCATATTGACGACATCGTTTATAATATTTCATTTCAATTAAGCTGTATGAATCGCTTACGAAATCTTTTGAACAGGAGAAAACAATAGGAGAGGTGCGAGTAAAAATCAATCGTAGAAAGTCATTTCTAATGTATTTGGCTGCGCTGCTATTTTGATCTGACGAATTGGCCAGTGCGTATCAATATATTTTAACTCGTTGGAATCTCCTTATCATAATTTGTATAAGGTCATGATCCTCGAGTAAACATCACGACACCATGTGCACGTCTTCTGTTGATTAGCAGATATATCTCTCAAGCTGAGGTCACGTTAGTGACAGTCAAGCTGCCAAGAACACTTCATGCAGTTCAATCTACAACAAGGACAAGAGACAATTGCCAAGCCATGCTCAGAGAGACTGTCATTGATATTTCTAGACAAGAAATAAAATACTCTTCGGTAGATTGTTCAGCACATGGGCAATCAGGGGAATTTGGAGTGGTTCGACTGCTTAATTTGCCAACCCGCTTGGCTCACAATGCCTTCCATCATAGAATATTGAGGATATACAATTGTGCCTGCTTTAGAATCAAGGAAGAGGGAGCATTGAAACTAGGATATTTTGCATAACTAAAGACTAAACATGGTTCATTTACTTTGCTATATCATGGCAAAACCATGTCCCGTGATGTTTGCTAGGTCAAAGCAGCCATCGACAATAAACTCTTTCATTTGTGCTCTCTTCCTTGATGTTTAGTGACAGTACTAAGGATATGATTTCATGTGGATTATCCACGGCAGGTAGAAAACCTGCTTCTTTTAGATGAACTCTTCCTCAAGTTCTGGACCATCAAGGCCCCATCCGGTTTGAGACCGCTCTTGCCCATTTTCATATACAGCTTCTTTGCTGATTCAATATTGCCTCTTGAACACAATCCATGGATTACCGCCTTGTAGAGGGAGACATCTGGTGCAACTCGCTGCAGATGAAACGAAATTTATCAGTTATTGCCGAGCCATTTGCAAAGCTATAATTCAGTAAAGCTGAGTTACTGAAACAAAGGCCATTCATCCATGTCAGTTCTGCACCTTAGTTTGACTGGAAGGTTTTGAAAGACCAATTTTTGAACTTGGAATTCAATTCTAAACTATATATGCGTATAGACTTGGACCAACAATTCACAAAAATTCCTTTTCTGGTTCGTTAATTTCACAACTACTAGGGTGAAATATGGTATTGATAAGGAACTAAATTATTCTGCTTCTTCTACACGATATTCAATACATGAAATTGACTTGCAACAGGCAAAACTTTTATGAAACTAAAATTCAGTAAGGTTAAGCAGCTCATCTTTTATACTCCTGATTCCTTAACATGGTCCAGGTTATGTGAATAAGTTATCTAGAATGAATTCAGAGAAAAGCACGGAATTCATGAAGAGTGAAGGCTTGAAGATAGATTAGATTAGTCTTCGCATGCGGTTATTCTCGGGCACAAAAGGGATAGAATGTCCAGAAATAAACTTACATCTAGTATTTCCTCCACCTCATCCCAAAGAGATGCCCAAATGCAACTTCTTATCAATGACAAATAGGTAAAAGTGTCTGGAGGGCACTTCCGGTGAACCATGTGCTCATAAACTTCCAACGCAACTTTTGGCTTTTTAGCAACTTCACAAGCACCAATAACAAGATTATAGGATGCTGTTGAAACGGAAAGCCCAGAGGCTTCCAACTGCCATACAAGCTGAAGAGCTCTATCCCATAAACCGAGTTTCTGGCAAGACATCAAGGCAGTGTTATATAGATGTTCATTTAATTTAGATTTATGTTCTCTTTTTATTCTCTCAAAGAGCTGAAGAACATAAACATGTTGCTTTGCCCTATATAGACCACTGAGCAATGCATTCCACGTATACTCATCAGGTGTATGACCCAAAGACTTGAGAATTTTAAAGACCTTGGATGCTAGTTTGATCTCCCCTGCTTTCCCAAGTAAATTAATCAGTGCATTACATGCAATAAGATTTGGCTTCAGCCCATGATCCAACATATTTTGGAAGATATTCAGAGCCAAGTTCCAATTTCCCTCCTTTGAACATGCACCAATTACAGCATGCATTGTATCCTCTCTTGGTTTCAAACCATTTTGAACCATTTCGCTGTAAGCTTCAATAGCTAGCTCATTCCGACCACAACGAACAAAAATGCTAACTAACAGCGAGTAAGTAACTTGTGTTCCATGATAGTCATTTTCCTTCATACTTCTCCATATTCTTTCAGTTTCAACCCAATTTTTCTCCTTGCCACAAACAGATATCATTGTGTTATAAACAATTACATCAAAATCCTTCCTCTCTCTGGAAAAAGCTTCCAATTCAACAAACATATCAAGTGCTGAATCACAACCCTTGGTGCTTGCAACCGCTTTCAGTATTAAGCTATATGCATGGCCTGTTGTGATCTCATTTTTCTTCATGAACTCAAAAACCCTCAATGCATCTTCATGCAGTTCGTGTCTTACAAGGCAAGAGAGAAGAGAGTTACAAGCATGTATGTTAGGTTGGAGGCCCGAGAATTCCATGGACCTAAGCAACTCCAGTGCACTTCTAATCTTGTTAGATCTACTAAGCTTCAAAATCCTTCTTGATAACTCATTATCATCAGTTTCCTCTAAAAAAAGTACCCTACTTTCATTCACAGTAACACTATTGTTTAAAAGTGATGGTGACTGAACAATTTTTTCATTATTAATATCTGATCCCTGCTGAAGTGAGAAATTCTGTCCACGAGAATCCATGTCGAATTGGTCTTTTCCACTCTCAACCAAGTCTTGTTCTTCCTTTTCATTGGAAACAAACTCATGATTGTCACTGACAATTCCCCAAGGGGGTAATTTTTGTCCAAGAGGATCCATATCAAATTGGTCTATTCCTCTTCGAACCAATTCATTTTGTCTGTTATCTTCAGAAGCCAGCTCAGATTCATTACAAGCTACCACGCCTGATCCAATCAGTGAATTTCTCATTGTAATGGACACGAATTGCAAACTCATCCGAGGCTTCTTCAATCGAACAAATCCAAACCAAGTAAGGCCCTTCATTGACACGGAAACCGCATTAAGCTCACATGTTCCCACATGAATTCTACTTGTTTTCATAGCATATCCACCACAGCAATAACTTCTACAGCAATTTCTATCTTTACCATTGTTTGGCAAATGCACACCCTTTTGACAAGCAAGCCCATGCCCTTTAATGGTAACTAGCATTGAATTCCTCAACAATTCAGCCATAACTGAACTAACATAACATGAAAAACGAAATATGTAAATATTCTCTTCAATCTAAATTCTCTAAATCAAGAACAAACCAACTTGGACACATCCCAATTGCATTACACACACACTGTACAATCCTTTTCATAAATAAAGGAACTATCTTTGCTTCAAAATACTAAACCACCTGCAACTGGAAACTACTTTCATGTAAAATACTAAAAAGTTTCGAAAATAACATCAAGCCCGCAAAAGTTAACTACTGGGGCAATTACAAAGCTTCAAGAGGAGTAATAAATGAAACAGCTATGTAGCTTTCAGAAATAAATGAATGGAGAAGACCCAGTAAAGTAGCTATCTTATAAAGCACTATCTCTGTAGAAACAACGAAAAGTGAAAATAGCTTTAGAAAGAGAACAGCTCGAATGAGAGATGGAGAGAGAGAGGAGGAGAGGCAGAAGATATATAGGATTTATCTGAAGGGAAAGATTATTATTTAAAGAGTCAAACGGAGCCGTTTTATAGATGGAATCATCGATAACCATGTTAGACGTCATCGTTTTGTGTCTCTTTGTATTTTATTTTGTGAAAAGCAGCTTGCTTTTTACTGCAGGGACTCCTTTGTTAACAAAACAAAGCAAAGCCCTATCATTGGCCATAGAAGAAAAGAGAGAATCAATTGCAAGAAAAAAGGATCAGTCTTTTTCTTTGCGTAAAGAAGTTTAGATGATGGGTAAGGTTCATTTTCTTTTTTTTGGAAATTGTTTATAGTTTTTTTTTTTGGTTCTAAAGTTTATTTATTTATTTTTACTTGCATTACATGTTTTATAGCAGAGGAAGGAGGGGTAGAAGAACTGTTTGAAGTGGAATCATCAAAGAGCGAGAAAGTGGAGGTGGTGAAGGAAGGAGTAGCTTCTATAGCATTATTGCCTTCTGGGTCCATTTCTGGTCACTTCATCCAGCTGCCTCACTCCATTTGCTATGGTCTTCATGGCTCTGGTACCCCCAATCCCCACCTCACTATGTATATTTATGTATTTAGATGTATGTTTACTGGTCTGGAAAAAAGACATGGATGCAAGGTCTCTACTTGAACTATGGACAGGAAAAGAGAAAAATAAACCAAAGTCTCAAGTCTTTTCCACCAGAACTTTGGGTGAGGGAATATTTGGAACTTGGAAGAGTGTTATTTGTCAATAATATTTATTTATCAGATTGTGTTATAATATTACTACAGTTTGATTTTCATGGTGTTGTTTGGAGAAATTATAGATGCACCAGAGAAAATTAGTGCTCTTAGAGGTCATCATATACAGTGTATAAAGATGCAAAAAATTATACGAAGTATGTCCCTTAATATTTGGTTCTTGCTAATTTCTCGTTTCTGTTTTGGCTGATTTGTGAAAGGACGAAAAAGAAGAACAAGTTATTTTCTTGTATTATTTATGCGGGAAGAAACTAAACCTATTTAGACTCGTAAGTCAACCTGAAGCTTTTTGGTTATTTAAATGCTCATTCTTGCATAATTTGTATTGCTGTTAAGTCTTTCTGGCAGCACCATATGTCGTCCTAACATTACAAATTCTTTCGATGCTCTCGAGCACTCATTGCACTAGCTAATGTTTGTCACCAATCGCACCAAGTGGAGTCCTGCATTTGAATTTGCAACGATGATATGACCTATAAAATTATAAAAAGAAAATGTATGCACGTGATATTCGGAGTGTTTTGACATTCAAATAACAAGTGAATCCAAGTGCTTACATGTGCTGGGGAGATATATTTTCATGACCTGGTATATTAGACCAAATAAATCATGTTGGGGCATATCAGGTTGGATATATTACCATTGATGTGCCAGCATGATTGATTTGTTTTACAAAAATTGAGTCTATGTAATAACTTCTCCTGCCTAGAATGTTTCTAGATCTTAGAAATATTTTCTTTAAACAAAATTCGCTTGGCTAAATGTTGCCATCTTCTGTAAGAATTGATGTAAAATTCTCTTTCCATAAAAACTTACTTTTGATATGTTTCTGCGATTTATTTTCCTATTCTAAACTAATTCTTTTATGGTGAAAAGAGTTAGCTTGTGAAAGGGAGTGTAGCAGAGGAGAGGATTATCGCCTGATCAAACTTACAATTGTTGACTTCAATGTATGGCATGTTTATTTGTTTTTTTTCCTTCAATAATTCTTTCCTTTTTTCCAGGCTGTTGTTAACCAACCTTTTATTTGTTCCGGTTATCTCTAATTTCTAACAGAGTGGGAAAGAACAAGCTGTTGTAGTTGAGTGTAAAGGCCATGATGCTGCTCGATTCCATAACATTGATCAAGCTCATGGGTAAGCCATCTGGGATTTACTGTTAGTTTTTGATTTAGATTTGAGTTGGAAATCAGTTTTATTTCATGTCTCTTTTCCTCTCTTTTTTTTCTTTTTTGCTTTTTCTAAAAAAATCTTTTCTGATGTTTATGAGTTTTTTTATCTCATGCAATTTTATTATCTTCTGTTTTTGTGCTTCACAATTAGCTTATGCATGCAAGTGTAAAATGTGTTTCTGCAATCGCATAATGGATAAAACATCAATGATAAACCTCATCCCAGTAATTAGTGATTTTACTGATTTACACTAGCTAGTTCTGATCGACTCTTAGCAATTAATTAAGTATAGTTCATAAACTTCCATGTGTTCCTCAGAAATTATTGAATTATCTAAGCTTGATTCTGATAGCATTTTGTCGCAGCTCATATCACTCACTCAAATTTAAAATGTAACCCCTTTTATGTATTTGAGCTTACTACTAGATCCATCTCTTCTTAAGAAACTGGGATTTGTTTCTTTGTTCAAATATAGACCCTCGTTGATGAATTATTGCACTAAAATGTGTTGTCTTAACAGATGGGAAAAGGATACTGTAGGTATGGTAGAAGAAAAGCATGGGAAGAAAAAGATTCATATTTCATTTGAGTGCGAGACACTGAAAGCTGATAAAGCAGCTGAAGATCACATCAAGCAGTTCATGCCAAAATTAGCTGGGCTAGATGCTGTTGGTACTTTTTTTTTTCCTATATAACCTCATTGTTCACTGGATTTTGTTTTTAATTGTTTATTAGCACAAGCAGTAAACATCAACCCCCATGTGGCATTACAAGAAATATGGAACATATTCAGCATTTAACTGTCTTCTGACTGATTCAGCCAAATAATAGTTTTGTTTGACGAGCTAAATAAACTTAGCTTTTGTTCATGTCAATTTTAAAAGAGAAAAGTGCTACAGCATTTAAATGTCACAAAATTTTCTGTTCCGTATGAAATTACCATTGACTTTCCAGAAGAAGCTGACATAATATGTGATGCTTTAAAAGACAGACAATTTCGCTGCATGTCATTTTGCACAAGTTTGAGTCCTTGATCACACTCACCCTCAATTTAACAGGTAGGACAGAATTATATCTATTGAATTATGGTCATGGCAAGTTCCTTGGAACAAATGTCATATATATTCTTATACCTGTTTTCACTTTGACATATGGTGTTGAGCTTCTTTAAGTAACTTACAGCATTTGGCTTACGCAAGGCGATATAAGAACTGTTTAGAGCTTGAAAAGCCCTGTAAATCAACTTGCTTAAGTTTGAAACTGTGCAGTTAACATTGGGCGGATGAGCATTTCAGGATTGGACTTTGAAGCAGAAGATGCTGGTGTCAAGTAGGCTATGATTCAATAGAGATACACCTCTATACCTCTGTCCTTGGCTGTATATGCTACTGCACTAGATGTTATTCCATGACCAGAAGCTAGTTAATCATATGCAGCTATACCTTTTTGCGTTATCTTAAAATAATCAATTTAATGCTTGATTATACAACCAAGTTTATTGAGATAAGTCTTCTAGATCAAATATATGCACTTTGAAACCAAGGCTTTGATGATTTATTGCCCCGTTTCTCTGATAAAAATAAAAGATGAAGAAGAAGATTTACTGCTTCAATTCCCTGAAAAGTGAGTATTATATTATTTTGTTTATCCTATTATCCACATCAGGGAAAATCCATCCAGACATCTTGAACTTGAGGGCCATGTAAAATTTCTTTACCAATTCTGTTTACAACTTTCTAAAGGCCAATTCAACTGACATAAACACCAGTTCTGTTCAAAGAAATCGGGTAGACCACATTATGCTTTCTATCTTGGGGAGCTTAGGAATAGCCCTCACCCTCAGGAGCGCATCTCTTCCTAGACGTTCGCTGCATAGGGGGGAGATGAGAAGGGCACAAAAAGTTCTGAAAGTTCGAAGCCCTGCTACGGGGAGAAGGATCTTTGTCAAGTCAACCTGAGGTCTTGTCACCTGTGTCTAGTATCAATATAGCACACCAAATGGCTTGCGTATAAGAATTTGGAAAATGGCATAGCAGAGCAATCCATTTTTACATGGCAAAACTTAAGCTCAACCAGAGGGCAGGCCGGCAGCCATACAGTTAGAAGATATGCTAGATTCCTATTATTATTATAAATTATAATTATTGAAGAAAAAAAACTAACAAGTATCAAAGAATCCACTGTTCATCCTAAAGTGGTTTCTTTTTATTTGTCCCTTACATTTTGGTCTCTTAATTTGGTTCTTACATTGCTTTGATTTGGAATTGGTCCTGATGATTTGTTTTTATTTTGGATATGGCGATCTCAAGAAAATTTAAGAGTTTAGCTAATGCTTGGTTTTGTAAAATTAAACAAAAATTGACTAATTTTAAGTGTCAAGGGATCAAAATAGAAATTAAAAAAATAAGAGGATCGGGGTAAACAAGAAGGTCAAATAGGTCAAGAAGTTTTTTCATTTTACCGTATATAAAATTATTATATTGTGTCAAATAATATTATAAACAACTTTTAAATTATAGCTTTCCACAATATAAATCAATATTCATTTTATTTCCAATCATTACTTTTTTTAACTATATAATTAAATTAAGCATATTTATTAATCAAAATTCGTGACATGAATACTTAGTCTCAGCTTTTTTTATACAGGAAATTGACCCCGCGGCGTCCCGGCCCGCGGCGAAGCACAATTCTATGACAGTGAAATAACAGAGTGGGGTGTCAAGTTGTACACACGTACTCCATCCTTCCCTGGAACTTGTGAAAATGATGCAGAGGGCATACGGAAGGTTGAACCTTCTAATTTTTATCACGATTTTCATAGAAAATTGAAGGTAAAGCAACTGATCGATGATAGGGTACAGGGGTATATGAATCATTGCAGTTACCAATCTGCCATCCAAACACAAACAACGCTCACAGTAAGTAAATGAGGATTAAAGCTCGTCAGCAATAGCTTCTCCATGAAGCAATTGATCAGGGCAGGTACAGGAAGCAATGTACTTGAAGTGTAGAAGCAATTGTGATGTCGAAATTTACAGCTTCAGGGAAATATAGCTATCGGGAAGCCTATCCCTTGTCATCCACATTTGCTCATTCCACAAGAAACAATCCAAGCCTGCTAGTCATCTGTTAGGAAAAAAAACGGTGGTCAATTGTAGAAATTTCTGGAAAAGAACAGCACATAAAATACCTTACAGGTCATTAAGCCTCAGTGCAGTTTGAATGGGTAGCTCCATGAAATGTCCTAGATTGAATATTTTCACACTTTCAAAGCACTAATAACAGGCCATATCACAGCTGGGTTCCGACAACATAGATGCTGGACAAGGAAATGACCATCTCTTGCAATTTCCAAACGAGTACTAATAGGCCATTCTTTGTTGGCAGAGCTATGATTCAGCTCCTTCTAATTCAATGATCCGGATATCTAATTCATCAGTAGAAAACACATGCTCCTCCTAGCCCACATAACTACAAGCACTGTATATTATCTTACAGGTTGTTACTTTGTTGTTCATGAAAAGTCGAAGATATCCCCTTGACAACAGTCTAAAACTCCCCAAAATAGTATCTCAGTTCCTTTTAACAAAAAGTAAATTACTCAGTAAAGGAGGGTACCTGCATGTATTCTGACTCACTCCAGATCAGAAACCTCTTCTGAATCAGACAATGGTAAGAGAGTGCATATTCCAAGAACATGTCCATTGAGGCACACATAATATTCAATGCAGTCGTCATAGGCACCCAGTCTGCAGCTGGCACTCTGTGGAATCATTTCAGCTTGCTGCATGCTCCACCACTTCGCTTTACAGTAAGGGCATACCTCAGTTGGGTGAAGCTGGGCCCCCCTTTCAATCAGCATTTTCCGGACCTTTGACATTGAGAATGACTTGAAAATTCCTCGGAAAAATCCTACATCCCCTTCATCGCCTTGGTCAAGATGTTCGCAGGGGTCAGACACATACAGTATGTCTGTCCTGCACTGTGGCAAAAGAAAGCTCTTCCCTGATGTCCTAGAAAACCGAGTCCTATAAACAAAATGACCAGGAATGTGAATATTATTAAACAGCCCACCCTTGGTACATCCTGAACAGTAAATAAGCAGCTTCCCAAGTGCCCTCCAATTCCCATCAACGCTGTGACTTCCACTAGACTGCAGATCAAGCAGCATCTTTGGAGCCCTTGCCCGGCAAAATGCCTTCCACAATACTCGCTTGGCAAGATCATCAAACCATTTGCATACACACGACAGAGTAGCAATCAACTTAGGGTTCCAGTTCAGCTGTTGAAACACTAAAAAAATCACATCTTCACTTAGATGCCCTTTTATGCATTGACAGCTCGAGGAGTGTATACAACGATATTGCTTTGTTAAAATCATTGACTCCATCTAGTAAGAAAGTTCTATATGATAAAAAAAAAAAGAAAAACATAATCAGTACTTGTGCATTCAAGATCAACATAGTTAAAGGTCAACAGTTTCAGCATTTGACAACCAAATTTGGCAAGTTCAATACAGCAGTCGGGCTGATTTCTATTGGAGAAACAACTATTTGACTGTGCAATTCAGGGTTATGAAGCTAAATAAAGAATATAGCACTGGAACATGGGCCAAAGTAAATGATCTTATTTACTACTGCATTGGGAAGCTCGTCGATTCTCTCATACAAGAACCTGTAAAGCCTAGATCCATATGTTGTTTACATTTATATTATAATAATAAGATATGTATATTAAATACCAGTCATATAATAGTCATGGAAGTGGACACCGTTCACTTATGGAATCATATACTGACTAATTAACCATGCAAATCATCTATTCTCATTCAAAATGATGTTAAGCCAACAAAAATCATAAACTGTGATCTTAATGAATATAAGCGTGTATGGCAACACGGCCAAAACATCGTTTGCAAAAATTTTTAACATTTGCTTTTGCTTTCTTTTTTCTTGTTTTGATGTCCTGACAAAAAATAAGTTTTAAAAATAAATAAAAAATATTAATTTAATGAATTTATGATCAAAAACATTTTGAAAAGCAACACTACCGGCAAATGTAAAATTGAAAGCACACAGCATCATAATCTTCCCCGGAACCATAAAAGATATACAGTTGTAATAAACTTTAATTGAAAAACGAAATCCTATCAAACAAAGTCCAACATTAATCTATATGTGAGTACTAATACAACCTTCGGAGCTACATATGCACTGCACAATAAAAAAGAACTCCAGAACTTCTGTTCGGAAGCACACATGCATAACATTTTACAGAAACTAGCCGCGGTACAAGTTGACACTGAATCCTAACCATTAAAAGCTTTAAAATTTGTTTTAGTTCCATCATCTCAAGCATCACATAGCAAACTACAACAATGATTTTCTCAATACAAGTGAGTTACCCTCCAAAACTTGGATCCTCAACAACCCTTTATCAAACTGCAAGCCACTTAAACCGAAAAATAAAAAATAAAAATACAGTCACTTAATCAAAGAAAAATCCACCTCACATATTCACTTGATTATGCAAATAGCTAAAAAGACCCTAGCCCACATCAAAATCAAACAAGAAAAGCAAAGAAGTTAAAAGCGGATAGGATCGTAATTAAAATCACAATAGAAACCCAAAATTTCTTACCTCAGCAAAACAAGTATCCTCTTCTCATGCCCTCAAAAACCCTAAAAAACAGATTTACACAAAAAAATAATGAATCAAAGGCTTTTGTGAAGCACTGGTTAGATAGAGAAAAAAACTACACCAAAAAAAGCCGCAAACTTTGCCACTTACATGCACATAAACACCTTGAGACGTATTTTGATCCAAAGCAAGAAATAACGCCCTCCTGAGAGAAAGGAGCATGGAGAGCAAAGGAACTGCTGAGATTAGAGCGAGAGGGAGAGCAGAAGGCTTTCTTTAGGGTGTATATGGGAGAATAAAATAGTTTTATATTTCTTGAACAGATACAGTTACGTGCATATTTTGATTTTTAAATCAAAACCATTCATATTTCGCCACGCAAAGAGTAGAAAGAGCAAGTGGGCTTTTACAGCGGCTCATGTGCTCATTGGCGATTGCTTGGGAGAGAATGACAGTCAGGTGGATAAGCAGAAGCCATAGTTATGGGTATCGTTTTTCCAAATTTGTCGTTTTTTCAAATTTGAGGGCTGGTGGGGAAATGAAATGCCAAGAGCACTACTACTGCTACTACACACTTTACTACTGTCAACAGGCGAAAGACTCTGAGACCTCAACACTTGTCCACGTGTCAGGTGTAGGTTTTCTCACAGTATATTTTATTATTGGACTGATAGCCACTGTCTGTGTGCCTCTTTGGCATCCTTTGATTGGGTATATTTCCATGTTTCAGATTGTGTTTGAGATTCTCTCTGGCTGCTGTTAGTTTGTGAATGAATGTGGTAATTGATTGATATTCTAGTGGTGACGTTGACGAGCAAACATGGAGTTTGCTCACAGCATTTGCACTGTCTGGAGGCACTGCTTCCAAGTTTTTGCTTTTTTTAAGAATATATTAAAATAATATTATATATATATATATATCAAATTCAACTCCTAATAAAGTCGCAAGATGCTTGCAAGTAAATGGGATGATTCGGTGATTCGGATAACGCAAATCATCAAGGATTTGTAATTAAGTGCAACTTAAATTGATATAAAGCAGAATCCCTTTTAGAATTTTCAGCCTTTAAACGTGCAACTTTATCAAGAGTTGAATCATCAAGGATAATGCAAATCAAGTAGTTTTCATGATGATTCGGGTTTGTAATTTCAACTATTCTAAGGCTGGCTAAAAGCAGGTTCACATAAGGGCACTCGAGCCAAAACTGGCACCGGAAGGTTTATGGACATTATCACTCCACAGAAGTAGTTTGGGAGAGCATCTGGTCTGCCCTCTGTAAACACATCATAATAACAAATGGAAGCAACAGATTAACGTCAAATTCAATCACAAAGAAACACGAAACCTCGAAATACAGATTACACGTCATATTTCACAAGAGAAAGCTAACATACATGATAAATTATGGAAGAATGTCATGCAGCTTTCTTTTGCTAGTCAAACTATACAAGAGTATTTCATTCACAAATAGAATCAAATCACATTAGGTATAAATTGAAAAAAAAGATGCATACCCTCTGTATATTAGGTTTGTCAAGATCAATACTCATAAGACTTTCCGTCCAACTCTATATCCAAGCAATCTTATGTCAACTGAAGCAACCGTTTTTACACTTCCACAACTCATGAGCTTGTTAGCCATACTTATCGGTGCAAGCTTGGATTATTTTCCTACCAATCCTTTGAAAAATTAATGGACTTTTGATGACAAAGCATTCACTTAGACATAATTGTTTTATAGAAATTTTTTCTTATTTTTAGTTTAGCAGACATTTCCAATTCAAGAAGCAGCATTTGCAGAGGGTTTGCCATCTTGGAGGGAGATTACCGTCTCGAAAGCACCAACCAAGGCCTTAACCTTACTTTTCCTTGTCTCTACAAGTTTGCTTGCTGTTTCTTCTATGACATTATTAAACAGACCTTGCGCATCTTTCCTTCCATGAACATCTTGATGCCTCAAAACAAGTTTTCCTGAATCATGTTTGCTGTCAATCACATCATCATCAGCTCCTCTCCTCTTGAAGCTTCTTCGGCCATCAGCTTTGAGATTTTGGTTATCCCCCAACACTCTTCCTCGCCTGAATTTCAACCTCCTTGGACTATTATTCTCAGACTGAATATCAATCACCCTTCCCCTCCTGAAACGTAATTTCACAGGGTTGCCATCTTTTTCCTCAGAAAGATCCATCCCAGACTTTCTATTCCTCCCTGTGTGTTCTGCTTCCAAAGTCTCTGCATCTTCAATGAACTCAGTTTCGTCGTATTCAGAGGAAGTGTCATCTTCTGCTTCCGTCACCGTACACTCAGATCCATCTTCATCTTTTTCACTACGGGACATGGAGGAGAGAGATTTTGGGAGGGATGGAGACTTTAGAGAAGACAGCAGAGGTGGTGATGCCTCGACCGAAACATTCTCATTGTGATCAGACTCCACATATTTGTTGTCAGCTTTCATCTTGATGACATACAATGTTTTCTCCTGGATCGTGTCACCATTGGATTCTTTAAGTTTACCAGTGGTTTGAACATGATCGGCATTCTTTTGGGAATTCTTATTCTTGTGCTGCTTGACATTAATTTCTTTAGTCTGAGGCGTAAGTTTCAAGCTCCTATTCTTCTTTGCATTTAGGCATGCAATTCTGGACAATGAAACTCGTGGGGATGTTAGTCCTCTAGCACCACTACTGACTGACCTTCTAGGAGAAAATGTAGCCCTTGGGGATGCTTGTAATTTCTTTGCAACTATTTTGGAGGTCCCTGTACGCTGTTCGAACTTGATGTCACCATTTCTTCTGACACCAAAAACTTTTGAAGCATCAGGAGAACATGATTTTGGATTCAAAGTACCAGCGTATTTTGCAGATAATTTTACTTCTTTAGCTTTCAACAACACTTGTTTCACAGAGACCTCTGGTTTTTTAGAAGATGTTAAATCCTTCATAGTGATGCTTGGGGATGACTCGACTTCTGAACCCTTCTTCCTCCCAACAGCTGTTGTCTTTGTCTTCATCCAAATCTCACTTGACCCTGAACCTTGGCTGTCAGCTGATTTAGTTGATGCTTCCTGTTTCAACGTAATTTTCTTGAACAGAACCTCTTTTGAAATTGGACTTTGGCCATCAAATGATTTTGTCAGGGGTAATCCAATTGATGATTTTTTCTTGGCCAGAACTTCTATTGAAACTGGACTTTGTCCATCAAATGATTTTGTCAGAGGTAACCCAGCTGATGATTTTTTCTTGGCCACAACTTCTCTTGAAACTGGACTTCTGCCATCAAATGATTTTGCCAGAGGTAACTCAGCTGATGATTTTTTCTTGGCCAGAGCTTCTCTTAACATTGAACTTTGGCTGTCTAAAGACTTTGCTAATAAACATGTTGGAGCCATCCTCTTAGTCAGGACTTCTTTGAGCAATGGGGTTTGGCTGACAACTGATTTGGTTGACACTTCTCGCTTGATGATCTCAAGACTGTTAGCACTGGGGGAGTTATTGGAACTAGGTGTGACCTTAATCATTGATGCAGTCTTGTCCTCTGTCTGAGACTCTGCGAAAATTTGGTCATCTTGTAGTTTCTTTACAATCCTTCTAGGAAAGGAACGCCTTGCCTTCTCTTCAAATGCATGATTCCTCCCATATTTACAGAAATCATGACATGAACCGGTAGAAGCTCGAAGATAGTGAGGAAGAATATCCTTGCTTGTATCTGACAAACTTGATTTTCCCATAGAATTTCGTTTTGAATCACCTCTATCAGCCTCAACTATTGTTGGGGTCACTGCTAGACGGCTCGGCTCAGCCATAGGATACACAAAAGATGAAGAAAACAAATGTATAGAAAAGGCAACCCTGCCAACAAAGAACATCAAGTTATGATGGTATTTTCTGAACGCATTATCCAAAAAAATATTCTGGTATTATCCAAAATTTTGTACTAATATTAAAACCAAGAAAACTCACAAAAATCTAATCTGAGATCACGTTGAATGAAAAACTTTGGACTGGAGAAATCTCAATCTTCAGCCTGTAAAATAAACAGCAATCCATTTATGTTTTGCGATCAATATATTTTCTTGTAAACCACGGAAAATGTTATGAATATCCCACATGAATAGTGAGAAAAAAAAGGAGTACTATAATAATAATTTTTACAAATTTCATGAGATAACCAGAAGAACCAGACTTATCACCTATTTTATCTTCTGAACTTAAAAAATTCAAAATCACAGAATACTACCAATTAACATGTTTCGATTGGTTATGTTTGAATTCTTTTACATATAAGATACAAACGATGTAAATTAATCTAATTCTTCAGGTTAGAATCAACTTTGACACTGTTTTAAAGGCTGGAATCTTTTCGAGGATTGGATCAAACAGAGCATTCAAGAACTTCCAAGGCTTAAAATGAGAAAGCAGCGCACTACACAATCTCAATATAGGCAAAACAATATAAATAAAGAACATAAAAAAATAAATAAATGGAATTCCTTTATTATCCATGAATGAGAATTTCAACACAAAATCAGTCTAATTCAATTTTATGCTCTTCCAAACATCCCGGAAACCAAAATAAACCAACCACCGCACCAAAGGCATGGTCACTTATCGATTCTCTTATTCATTTAAACTAACTGACAACTGTTAAATAAATTAAATCTGAGATCTTTCAATTTCTCCTACTAGCAACAATATTCTTCAACATGCTATTTTCATTGCCACATTAACTATTTAACAAGGAGACGAAACAATATCAATATAACATGCATTTCTATTCATTTCTCATACATTAACAAGAATGAGAATTGCAATAAAAGCAATCAACCATAACACACCGGTCAAATCCCAATGAAGCTCTCAATCTACAATCACCAAAATCCTAAAAGTTCATGCCACCAAATTAGAAACAAAGATACAATCCAATAATTGACTAAAATTATAAATAAAAAAACTACATTAAAGCAGGAATTTTGTAACAGAAGACACAAATAAAAGAGAGAAAATAAGAGCAGAAACGCACCAAGAACAGGCTTTTAATCAAAAACCCATGATCAAAACACCATTTCCAAAGAGCCCATTTTTGAAAAAACAAAAACTCATCTCGAATTTGTCTTATAAAAAGTAATTTTAATATAGAAACAAAAGCAATACGAAAAGCTTAAATAAAGAAACGTAACAAGAAGAGAAGTTAGTTTTTTTACATACCTTTTGAGAGAAACTGTATATAAAACAGCGGTTAACCAGAAAGGGCAAGGGAAATGCAAGTAAAATGAGAATTTGGTCAGTTTTATTTGTTTAATGATTTAGGGTCGAGAGATCATGCAAGCAACTACGTTTCTTCGTTGCTTTCAGATTATGGTATTTGGTATTGGTGGGCTAAGGCTTCTTCTCTCTGTCTACAATATGACGCGGTGGTTGCCACCATATTTTTACATGTCTATGAGAGAGGGAGGGGGGGAGCGAGAGAGAGAGCGAGGTTGCACTATGATATAATTATACTACCTTTTGCCTCTTTTTTTTCCTTTTCCTTTTCTTTTTTTCCTTTTCTTTTTCTTTTTTCTCTTTTCTTTTTTCTTTTTCTTCTAGAACTAGCCAAAGTCAAAGATGGAGGTTATGGGAGGATTTACTTGCTTATTTTGGTGGCTAATTTGGAGAAATTATTGATTTTATTGTATCCATGGAAATTAGGCCTAAATTAATCAAGTTTCTAATAATTAAATTTAAATTTCTTATTATATTAAATGATGGAGATTAATATTTAAAACTATTTTGAAAATATAATCTGATTTTTCAATTACTTTTTACATTAATAGGTTCTTATGGTTTTATTTTCTTACATTTGTCCAACATGTATACATAATGCCTGTTTTTTAGTGTATTTGAAATTATTTTTTAAAGTATATTTATTTAAAAATATATTAAAATAATATATTTTATTTTTTTTAAAAAATATTTCTAACATCACCATATAAAAATGATATATAAACACTATAAATTTTTAATTTAAAATAAAAAATAAAAATAAATTTTATTTTTTTCAGAAACATTTTTGAAACATAATATCAAACAGAATCATAGCATTAGAATATTATTTTAGGATATAACACACATAAAAAAAAAAATACAAGATCACTTGTTTAAAATGCAATACAAGACATAAAAAATAAATGTGTTTTTAAGATAGATTTAAAATGAATTTTTATATTTTTAAAATAGAATGCACAAATATCACTTGTTTTATATATTCTCATTGTCGCCTTCTTGATTAGGTTTTTTTACAAATTAGTTGTTAATAATTAATTATTTAAATTTCAAACGTTTGGATCCGGTAACCAATATTACATGACCACATAAAAAAAAAAAACTATAAATACTTTGGAAATTTCACTATAAATACCAAGGATTTTTTTCACTTTATTCCTCTAGAGGTTTTTTTAAAAACTTTTATATTTTCAATTTTTTTTCAATCTTATACTTTAATATATGGTTTATAGATATTGAATTTTATAATTTATTTTAATTTGATTTTTATAGACTGTCTTAGTTTTATAACTCAAGTAATGAGTTTTGTAGATCAATAGTGTTGATTAAGGTCAATTTAATTAAATTATTTTTTTATTTTTATCTTTTAATATTAAATTGATTGAGAATTAAGTTTTATAATTATATTTTGATTTATTTTCTATAGGTTTATCATAGTCTCGTAACTTGAGTCACGAGTTTTGCTAATTAACCAAATTGACTCAAATAATTGTCATTTTTTTTAATTGAATTTGTATGTGTGTATTCTAATTTTATCCTTCAACATTGTGCAAACTGAGAATTGAACTTTATTTTTGTTTCTATGGAGTTATCTTAGTCTCTTGACCCAGGTTTGACAAGTTAACTTTAGTTGATTCAAAATTTTTTTTAAGTCAATATTATCTTTTAATATTGAGTTGATTGATAATAATTATTCATAAGTTGTTTTGATTTCTATTCTATAAACTTATCTTTGTTTCATGATCTAGTTTATGAATTTGACCAATTGACTCAGATTAACTTAAGTGGTTGTGTATTGTATTTTAGAGAGAGACTACATAGGGAAATCATATTTGGAAAAGAGAAATAAGATTAATGAGAAAATCATTTTGATTTATATTTATTATATACAAGCATAAGTATTATTTTTTATTTATATTTATTTTCTTGTTGACTATATCAACAAACTATAATTTCTAAAACCTTGGATTAAGAAAAAGACTTAAATTAAATATAAAAAAGCATGTTCTTAATATTTTACAGGCAATATTTTGCATATGGAATATATAATTTCCATATTAAAAAAAAAAATGCCAATCACTAGATATTGGATAATGTACTGTGTATTTTGTTTTGTCGGTTGTAAGGATATTGTTGACTTTTCAACTTCTTTTAATCTTTTATTATATATGGAAAGGATAACTTTAAAGAGGCAGTGCCACGTGCCCATGTGGGTCAGTTGCCAAGTCACCAAATGAGCATCTTCGTTCTTCAAAGGCTACCAGAAGGTTGACAAAGTCACATGCAAAATACACAATATCAATTAAGCATCAAGTTTAGATAATATATTTGTTGTTCGGTCAAAATCATGTTATGCATTATATATATATATATATATATATATATATATATAGAAAATATTATTTGAAACATTTATAAAAAAAAACAATCATTACTTTAATATCAAACTCTAATTTAAAATATTTATTTATAATTTATACTTGATTGTTGTATATGGGAACATGCCTTTAACTTATTGAAACATCACACGCTAATCAATATATTTTACTATAATTAAAGTGCATGCTCACGCACACGTATATATATATATATTATTTTATATTACATTAATAATGAGAAAAAAAATCAATTATTTTCTAAAAATATACAAAGAAGGAATACATGTTAAAAAATTATGATCAGTTTTGAATAATAGAAAAATATTCTTTATCACTGAATAAAAAAATAAGCAACATTTAATTTTATTGCTTAAATCTATGATTATTTTAAAATAAAAAATAATAATAATAAAATTTCAAATTTTTTCAAAAATATTTTTGAAATGTACTGTGAACATCTTTTTTTAGTATAGGAATTAGTTAGGTTTGATTCCCATTTCTACTTTGTGTCTTATCGGACCTCATCATCATATCAAGAGAACTGTGAGAATGCAAACACAATGGTCTGGTTATGATTCTGCATCAAATGATTAGCAAGATTAATGGTGGGGGCTTGTTTGCATGAGAATTAAGCTTTCATGATGACAGGTATCCAATGCACCCTTACTTGATTATAAAAACTAAACGTCTGATTAACTAAACGTCTGATTAACTTAATTATAATATCCTAATGTGAATTAGTGTAATATTATCATTGCTCAGTAATCAGTCTACAATAAGCTCGAATTCATTCAATGTCTGGTTAATTAGTGGGCAAGTTTGTGGCCTGCTGCTGTTTCTCACGCCCAGAAAATAATAAAAAAATCTGCAGTGCTTTATGCTTTACATTTCACAGACTTGAAGGCTGGACAATTGGCTTTTCCAAGATAAAGCCCCTGGTAGCAAGCCTTTGCATCGTGGGGAAAAAGCAATGTTGCTTGAACGTTCTCGAAGAAGTAAAAGTATGAAAAAGAAGATGAATGCATGGAGGCAAACCCTAAAGTTCCTGTCAAAATCATGACCCAAATGGAAGAAAAAAGAGGGAAAAGACAATTGAGTAATAGTAAAAATCACTTTGGATTCTCTCTCTGGCTCTAACACTCTCATGGTCCATGGCGCACATGTTTTAGCTTTCAAGATCTAGCTGCAAGCGTGCTCTTTTAATGTCGTGGTGCTTATTTCGAAGACAAGTTTCTCTCTGCTGTACGTACCCCACGAAAATGGAAAACAATTCTCTGTTTATTTATATATATATATATATTTTATCAATGAGTGGTTTGCACGATCGTGTACACTTACGCCTGGTGAGAATGAAGTTTCGATAGAGTTGGGGTGGTCTATTTTTTTTATAAAATCATATACATCTCAATTAATTTTATAGATTTTAACATTAATAATTATATACATTATCATATTAGTAATTGTATGATTTAAACATGAGATAATAGGAGGAATAAACTCTTAATCCCAAGCTAATTACCACTGGAATAGCGACTATACAGTTGTGTAGTCTAGTTTTTAGTTGAGAAGAAGGTGACCCTCCAACCAAAATATAGGTCATCTTCTTGCGTATTTATGATGAGCAGTGATTCATTCCATATATGATTTGCAGATGAAAAAAGAGTCAGGAATTCACGCACAAGAGTGGACAATTTCCTCTCAAGAACTAGCCCTATTTTGTTTTCAATGTAGAGAACGTGTCCAACAGCTCCTGCCTCGTGCATTGAGTCATCTTTCTGGAATGCTGGACCCATGAAAATATATCATTAAATATTTATGCTTAACATTCATCATCGTAAGTAGATAGAACTTAGAAGAGGTTTAATGGCTGTTTATGAATCTCAACTGTAGTAGGCCCAGGCAGTTAATAAATGACCCCAGAGGTATGTTAGAGGGCCATTCAACGCATTAATTTTCAGGAACATATAAGATTGATTCCCCTGCAAGTAACTACCACCTTTGCGGAAGATGCAAGTGATTGACACAGACGAAGCTTCTAGATGGATAGCATATAAATGCTTTTGACCCCATTTCACTAGAAATTAAGGATAGAAACAGTGTTAACACGCAAGTTCAAGGAAGATGCAAGTTTTGTTTTTTAAGGAGGAAGCTTGCGTTCTTGGTTTGTGCCGGTAGGAAACTCACTCTCATCCTCAGAATTTCTTAATGAATAGGTAATTGATTATTTCTCAGTCATGTTATTGTCACTAGCATGAGAAGATGCTAAGCCTGGTTTGGAGCAACAAACCAGGCAACCTTCGCATTTTCTCTGTCATGTTATTGTCACACTAACATGAGAAGATGCTAAGCCTGGTTTGTAGCAACAAACCAGGCAACCTTCGCATTTTCTCTGCTAGTAAATTTAAATTCCGTGTATTCAAGAGTGTGTTTCAGTTGAAAATATATAAAAGTAGATTTTTACATTAAAACCATAAAAAATATCAATCTAAGTAAATAAAATGTACATTTTGAAAGTAAACTGTGTAGCAAAAAACACTCACTCACTAGAGAGGAACCACGATCCTTAACTGATCAGGAAACCTTTTAGGGTTTACTGTGACTACAATTTTTATTCATTGCTTAAATGGCAAGTTAAAGCTGTAGATAACAAATAGAACCTGTTTGATGGAGGCATAATCTGCTTTTAATAGCAAAGTACTCGCAGAACAAGGCTATTTCTACATTTGAACCTTTTCAATATCGTTTCATTTGAAAAAATCTGCAAATAGGGACATCAAAACTATGTATTTTTTTTAATGATTCATTGACAGCTGCATATACTTGTAAGTGAATTTAAGGTGGTGAAACTGATTGGCTAAATATATGTTTCATGAGGTCTTCTTCCTGCCTGAGACAGTCTTCTTCACTGCTCCCACTGAGACTAAAAACTGATCAAGAGATGATAAGGTCTTCATGTCATCCGGTGGGAAGTAACTGGCTGCCTTGCCCATGATTGATGCAAATAGGAGAGAAAGTGTAGGCCGAGTAACATAACGCTCTCCCAAGAGGTCATCTAGGAATCCAAATGCAGCTAAAAATTCAGACCTGCCTGCGTTTATTGGAGCAGCAAAATGAGCAGGAATTATCCTCTTGAATTTCCAGTCTCGGACAATACTATCAATCCAATCCCTGACCTGCAGTATTAACAAGCACGGGAATTGTCATAGTTTAGAACAGAGCTGAACGTACTGAAATTGAAAACACTTTCACGGACTTTACATGCTCTGGAAGGTTGACAATTAAAATGAATTTCATCATATGTTTGATAGCACTAATCGTGGTAAACCATAGCCAAGCAGAAGATGGTCTGCTACTGTTCACTTTTTAGGCCTATAAAATCATCTTGGCCCAGTTATTAGAGCTCTAATATTGCATAATAGTCGTTTCTTTACCTTTTCAGGAACTTTGCTGAAGACCAAAGTCTTCACAATAGGTGAAACAATCAACTTTTGTGACATCTGAGCGAAGCTAGCATTAGGTTCCAACAGATTAGATGGACCAAGAAACAAGATTTGGAGGACCATTCTTTCCCACCCTGCACCAAGAACTGGATTTCAATGTGATGCATACACACTCTCACCCTCAAACTGCGTGCACCACCATATTCAGTTTCCCTTATTGGAAGTGGGATTCAAATACTAACCTTTTTGCCGGCTCATTTGGTTATCAACAACTGGTTCCTGAGGGACTTCCTTCCCTTTACTAAGAATTTTAACAGCCAAGCCATTCTTTGCTGATGCTAGCAAGGATTCTTTGTCAATACATTCAGGTGGCTTTCTTGGGACAAAAATTACAGCATCTGTTACCAGTAGTGATCTTGAACGCTTGTGATAGAAAGCTACCTCGACATACGGTCCAATTCCTGAAATAATTCACAACAAAATTGTTCGAATCGTGATTCGTTAAATGAAGTTTGATTCAGTGTGCATGTGCAATCTACATTACCAACTTCGGGCGAGCTTAGAACTTTTTGTTCAATCTCATCAGCCCAAGGGGTAGACATGTCCTCATCCTTCAAGGTTCTGGCACGAAAAATTCCAAAGAACTCAAGTGGCAAATTCAGGGGCCAGCTCCACTGCCTTGGTGCCACCCATATTTGGGCCCATGGAAATTTTCTCGAAAATGGACCAACAAAGATTTTATGCTCATAAGCAAATGTCGGCAGGACAATGTATTCGACTGGAGCGCCCAACTCCTTCAAAAGCTGGCAGAGTAAGACCATTCATCAAAATGTAGCCAATCTCATAAGGGATGCATTAAATAACCAAATATATGACTATTAAACAAAACTGACTTCCCTTCAGTTGTTTCTTATTTTCATCAAGCAAGAAGACAATCTAAGAGTGACAAGTTCTGAGGTTTTAGGAGCACATGTCGCCATTTTTCTTTTATTTCGAATTTTGAGGTAGGAAATAAAAGCACTTCCTTTCACAAGGAGGTACTTTCCTACTGTCAAGTAATCATTGTCTTAACATGAACTAGCATCCAACAGCTGGTTTTCATGTAGGAAAAGGAAACACCAGACAGATCTACAGTAACAGGGAATAGAAGTGAGAACCAATAGCTAACTCTGAGCATTTTGCACCTCCTACTTCCTACATATGTCATATACAACTGTATAGTTGACAAAAAAAAATTATAACTTAAGGCAAGGGTAAGCCATTAAAAGTGGTTTGCTATGGGATAGTCCTTGGAAGACAGGTCACTATTTCCCCTAATAGTGGGTAAGCCAGTACATCACTTGAAGATGCAATCAACGGCACATGGCATTATCTTTGAATGAACTTCCATCAATGAGCATAAAAAATAAAGTAACAAAAAGACATTTCTTGAGTTACAAGGTATAACCTGAATACACTCCTCCGTTGGTGCAATGGGAGCGTGGACCCATAATCCTCCAGATTTGAGTTTGATGACTGTCATTCGAATGTTTGTTGATACACTGCTGAAGCCTAATGCTTGTTCTTGTTCGAATAGCCATATACAGCCCTTCACAGCCTAAGAGAAAAAACAAAAGAAGGGGGGGGGGGGTCTTAGTGTAATGAACAGACCTTCTACAGCTTATATTAGCATACAAAAGAACTGTGCCTTTTACAATACTCATGTTTCCCCTGCATATCAAATGCAACTCTTTTCCTACTTTCTGGACTATTTCAATAAGAACTAAAGAAAATTTATTTTTCCCATACTGATAGAATTTCATCAAGTGGGGTTTGAAACTGAGGACCACACTATGAAGGAAGTGCTGTTCCACCAATTCATCCAGATTTGCTTCCTAGTTTAACAAGACATAACAATAAAACAGAACATTTTACTCTACATACATATATCCATCTCATAGGCTGACTTCTTTGGTCTCATAATTAATATTCAGCCATTAAAAAGGAGCTCCAGCATTCGGGGGTTTGGTGATCTAAATTGCTCTATCCAATATGTTATTGGTTTCCAATTCCAAATATACAATATAAAAATTCAGGAAATTTTATTTGTATTTCATTTCCTTCAGGACAGTATAAAGTGATTTCAGGTGTCTGATTTTATATTATGTTTTTTTTAAGAGAATAAGGCAAACCTTTATAGGGTTCTTGGAGACCACAATGTAGATAGAACCCAAAAGCTCCACGAGGGGAAAAGAAGTGCAGAAAAAACTTTCTTGTTTGAAAGTTTTTTATGCTGCCATTGTTCTGGGGTATCTCAAATACCACATTTTCCTAGTATATTAATGAAGAACTTTCATGATTTTCTAATGGTATGTGAGAAGTAACATCTTCAAGCACAAATTGAAATTGAAACAGATACTTTATCTAAAGTATCGGATTCAGTAGACGGGTAAGAATACATTCAATATTTTCCTTCTATTTTCATCTAAAAGACATATCTAGGAGACCTCATAAATCAAGAGTTTTTAAATTTTATTTAAGAAAACATTCAACATTGGGAAAATATATTGTTAGAAAATAATATAAATTATATCTTGAGATCTCATCTAACAGCTCAAGTTTTTAGCTGAAATGGTTCTTTGATATGGTATCAGAACTTTGTTGATCCAATAGTCATGAGTTTGAATCTCAACACTCTTATTCTATTTGACAAAAATTAAATACAAGTTAGCATGAATGTATGTGCATGTTTCAAGCTCAAAGGGCTTTCACATGAGGGTATGTTAGAATAATATAAATCATATTCTATGTCCTCATCTAACAATTTAAGTTTTTAGTTTTTAGGTGAGATGATTAATTGATATATATTAACTGAGAAAAAGTTTCCAATCTGCCTATTCCACTTCACAAGTTTTGTTAGTGTGAAAACTTGAAACACAGAAAATATGAAAAACAAACCCCTATCGTAATTTAAATTACAGATCATAGAACACCTGCTAGTTTGATGCTTCACCTGATTGAAGTTAGCAATGTGTACAACAATGCAGCATGAAATATAACCCGGTCTAGCAAGCAAAAACATCAACCGCCACTCAGTTGCACATCCTCAATTAAAAAGCAGAAACCAGATTATAAAACAAACAGTGACATTATAATGTAATCTAACTCCCCACTCGGTACAGAAGTCGATAAGATAGCATATACAAGAGACTGAGGGATGGCACTTGAAGACAGACAAATTTGTAAATATGCATAGCATAGGAAGACAAAGCCATTCTCCATTATTCTTGATTAAAATCCTTAAAAACCAAAGTTATTGATCATTAAATTCTATTCTGGCCAAGTTGAAGATAAAGAAAGTTACCTCAGTCCTTATAGTGCGCCTATTAAGGAAAGGACCAAGAGGGAAAGGAAACCCAGTAAAGTTTAGGTAAAACCTGCCGCCACCACCGCTGCTACTGCTAGCGCTAGTTGTGGTAGGGGTGTTACTTGCAGCAGCAACCACCAAGCTGAAGCTGTCTAATCTCTTGTGTCCGGGTTTTAACTGAAAAGGAACACCCTTCAAGGACCCACCAAAAAAACTAGAACATGAGTCTTGTAAAGAGGTTGGATTATGCAGGACTGTGGATTTTGGGCAAGAAATGGTAATGGCTGCCACCATTTTTCTTGAAACAGTTGACAATTTTTACCAGAGCATAGATGTTTCCAAGGTTATGCGGGTGTCCATAACGTTCATAGAATCCAGAGTTGGAATTTCCCCGGCTATGCTTGCGACATGTGGACGTCCCGTATGTAATTGGATTTTCCTACCTGTAATTTCTAGAAATTTATGTGGGTGGGGAAAAAAAGGGAGGAGCAATGGAATGGAAGCTCATTGAACACCAACTTAATATTTGGACCAGAAATATTAAGACCTCAACTTGAGAGAGCTACGAGCCAAGAAGCCTAAATCATAATTGACAAAATATCATATCAGTTTGGAGTTTGATTGAGATTTTTTTAAGAGTTTTTTTTTTATTTAAAAATATATTAAAATATATTTTTTTTAAATTAGAATATTGAATATGATTTAAAAAAATTTAATTTTAAATATTTTTTTTTCAAAAATATTTTTAGAAAACAGTACCAAACATGATATTTATACATTAAAATAATAAGAGAGCTAGTGATTTCATTGTAAATTCTTATAATTAATTGTGGATGTAAGCCTAATATTTTTTAGTATTTGAACATTTTCTTTTTAATTCGATTTCATCCTCTCTTTTTTTAATAATTTTTTCTCTTTATCATTTTTATTATGTTTTTTTTTTCTTTTTTAATTGATACATTTTTTTTTTGTTATTCATTCTTTTACTTGTTTTTGATTAGTTCTTTTTTACTTTCACGTTAAATTATTTTTTTAGATAATAATTCTATTTTATTTTTATTTTTTATTTGCTCTTGTTAAAATTATTGACCTTTTTTTTTCATTTATTTTTTTTATTTGATTGAAATTAATAATATATTTTGTTTTTATTTCGGTCCTTATTCTTTTAATTTTTAATTTTAATTCTTTAAATTGTCCATATTTATGGTCATGTTTAAATATATGTGAATTTAGTTTTGGTTTTTTATTTTTATTATTTTTTCTTTTGTTGAGATAACATTTTTTCCTTTGATTTTTTAATTTTTATTTTATTTTCACATGAAATGATTTTTTTAGCTAATAATTCTTTTTTATTTTGTTAAATTTTTGGGTTTTTTTTTTATTTTTTTATTTATTTTATTTTCTCATTATTCACGCAATAATAATAATAATAATTTTTTTTTTTGCTTTCTCTTTTATCAATGCTTTCGAGTTTTTTTTCTTCTCAAAATAATTTAATAACTTTTATTATTTTAACAATAATAGTAATCATATTTTTAGATGTTAAGTTTTTAATATTATTATTGCTATAATAAAATATGTTAATATATTTTATTATATCAAGTTTTACATATATAAATATTATATTTTATTTTTAAACTATCAAAATCTATTCATTATTTTATAATCAACTAGTCTATACTAGAAAACAGCTGAGAAATCCTGAATACTTTTTTTATTATTAAGAAAAAAACTTTTGATTTGACCGCAATAATTTAAGATGTCAAATAGACAAATAATTCCGCATTAACTTCTGATATATTTCAGGATATTGATGTTGCCATGCTCTTTAGTCTCTTTGACACTAGGTTTGTTTTTAATTTTTAAAATGTTTTTTTTCTCTGAAAAAAGAACATTTAATTGATATTTTCAAAATATATTTTTAATGATTTAATATATTGATATCATTTTAATAAAAAAGAATTAAAAAAAAAAAAAACACTCACATTATTACACTGCACATTTGGTCCCACCCATTGTAAAGCAAAGTTGCAGTACGCAATTCAATCATCTAAAATTGCACAACAGCGCATGACATCATGGCAGATCTTCAAAGGTAGCAGCTTTATCAGCAAGATCTTCGATTTTTCCCCTCCCAGGAACCAAGACTTCAAATTTCACGTTTAGCCTTTTCAACACCCACTAAAAGCAAAACAACTGGTGAATCCTGAACTTAACTTTTAAGACAACTTTACACGACGTGCCATTGCCAAAAGATGCTGATCCTGCAGGTATTTCAGTAGCTACTTTTGATGACAAATGGTATTTCAGTAGTTCAACAGTTTCATTTCAAACCATAGAGTACCAAGTTGCATACACAAACATGATAGCTACAGCACAGTTTCATTTATGAAGTGAAGTTTCATTTCAAAATGAATAAAAAACTACTTCAATTGTATTCCCAGATGAGTGAGATTCAAATATCTATTGAAATTGTATTAAACACAGAAGATTAATATGAAACAACACAGGTTTTTGTCATTTTGTATCAACATCCACCACGACACAAAGAAACACAATAAAGATTCAGTCTCCATACAACCAAGAAATCAAGCTTTGGGGTGATAGCCCTCACACTTGATTAATATTTCAGATACTTACAATAGCATTGCATATCCACAAAGAGACCATTTTTTGGCAGGGCCGTCATCACCAACAAACCTCCAGAGACTCCCTAACAAGACAAATCCTACATTTACACGAGCTTCCAACCAAGGACCATATATGAATAATGGGACAAGGGAGACTCGTAGCTAAAGAATTAAAATTTGGAGACTGGAAAGTCATTGGATAACCAAACTCACGGCACCAAGATAAAGATGTGTCACTTTCTAGGAGCAAGCTTATATTCATAATGCTTACAGGCTACGACGCTACTTTGGATATCAAGTGATGATTTCTCTGACAAGCCAGTCCAAACTAGGATAAGCGAAGTACAGAATGAGAAAAGATGGGAGAGCAAACAAAACAGTGATAAGAATGTACAGGGCCAAAATAGCTGCACTGGCAGGTATTGCATACAGGATGATCAAAAGGAATATGATGACCAATGGAAACTTTGCTGTCAGATGAACAAAGAAAACCAGAGACTTCTGAAGGGAGGAATGTATTCTCCTCACATTGAGGTAGCTGTTGGCTCGATTATGATCATGGTTTGACCCTGATGGTTCAGCATGATGAACATATTGTCCCCTCCTGATGTTCCCATGGCTTGCCTGATTTACAAGGGCTAAATTACTGTCTGATGACCAGAGGGGTTGTTGATCTTCACAGAAGGTGCCATGAGACTTGTCTCTATCACCATTCTTGCTCTCAACCATCCAAAGAAGAAAATAATTCTTGCGAGGAAATTTGAGGTTCCCTCGATAAACAAGGCGGAAGGATAACAAATTGCACCATGGACAAGAAATAAAGAGAGGAAGCTGAATAGGTAATGTAGGGAATTTTACAACAGCCCATTGAAGCCCTAGGATGCAATTTTTGCAAAGAGTATGGCCACACCATAAGACATAGGGCACATTTTCAACAATGTTGAAGGATTCCCAGCATATCGGGCACTCTAGGCCTTCTTCTCTGCTAACGACAGAAGATGCCTCGTCATCTGAGTATTCTGAAGGAACTTGAGTTGGCTTTACAGAGTTGTTCAAATTAACACTTCCAGCTAGGCAATTGGATGCAAAATTCCACATTTTTATTGGAGACAAAAGACTATGCAAACATCATCACTTTCAATGGCTGTAGAAGCTGAAACATACAAGTAGCATTAACCATTATTTCACTTGGAAGGAAAAATAAGAACTAGAAAGAGAATTAAACTACATTCCATGTAGTTTAAGCTGGGGTTCAGTTTAGCATCCATTTTCAATTTCACTGCAATCTAATTATGAATAATAGAGTACTCCAGCGTTTAATCCTGTATGTCAAAACAGGATATTTTCATTTCATCAGACTGCACTATTATCTCCAAAAGGAGGAAAACTTATTAAAAAGGAGCAGGTTAAGGTGCTCGAGAAGGGTAATCCAAAGTTAAAAAAAAGAAGAAAAAAAGAGATGCCAAACAATCAACTTCATGGTGTCACAGAGCCTCTAGCCATAACACGATCACTTGTAATCCCAAATGCAACGTAGAAAGAGAAGGCTAAAATGACCCAACAATAAGGGCATATTTTCCAATAACAGAATATTAGAATAGATTACTTGAGCAAAAATGCTGATTTTCATTATTTTCCATTTAGACAATTAATTTACAGAGTAAAGAGCCAGCTATTAGAGCAACCTGCTTCTTCAAAATGATTTAGCTAGCTAGCTATGAGCTACAGTTATCAAAGCAGAAGTTTATACAACAGATAGTGACACGATGGAAAATACCAATAAATTGAACTAGATCCATATATGCAAATTCTATTGCCAAACAAATAAGTTCAGGGCTTACCAAAACAAGCATATCAAATGTTTGCTACCTTAACTATGCCCTGTACTTCTAATCTCTGCTTGATTGACTACACAGTTGATAAGCATATCAAGTCAAACTTGCAAACAAATATCACAATGATGCAGAAACAACTAGTTGGGAAAATAGATCAAAACCTTGTTTTCTGGTGTGAGTTGCAAGTGGTGCAAGGAATGCAAATTGTAGAGAGCTAATTCAATACGTGCGACAACTTTCTAGCCTGTCCTTATTTTGCATCCATGCTTGCATATGGATGTTAACTTGAATGGATGCGTGCTTCTGTGCACTCATACGCTCACAAGAACTCTTTTTGACCCAAAACCATGCGTTTGTTTCTGTTATTTTTACCTAAAAAACAATCCCATCAAATAATGATATTTACACTCAATCTGAAACAAATCAAAATCTTTCCCTTCATGGACTCCAGATCGACCTCAAAATCACCCAAATCAACTAAAGCATAAATCAACCAGTTAAAAACTGGTGTGCTTAAACCAGTTACCACCATAAGAACTCTCAATCAGCTTTAAAAGCCTTCGATTCAACTGTACCAGAATTGTACTAAACCCTATAGAAATTGCAACGTTAACCGTAAAAACATTCGAAAGACAATTAAAAGCAGTCAATGACCATTCCAAGAAATAAAATCTTGGAATTAAACAAAGAAAATTCATGAAAACAATCAAACAAGAAACCAGAAAATCCAATAACAAATAGTAATTTGAGATCAAAGCCCAATTCTTTTTCATTGTTAAAGAAACATTCTTAACAGTCAACATGCAGAAAAAAGAAAAAAAACCGATCCACGAAAACCCAATCTCGATGTGGTCATCTAATTAAACAAAGCTAACAACTTTCAACGCCAATCAGAGCAAAGAAAAAGAAAAGAAACAGTTCATGGCATGGCCTTACCAGTTTATCAAGAAGGGAGCTTAACAAAGGACAAAAAGAAATTAAGAGGGGTTCTCCTTCATGTCTTTCTCCTTCTGTTTTCTTCGAAGGAGAAGACGAAGCAATACACTTTCTTGGGGGGCTTTTCGAAATTGTCTGGTCCTAGCGGTCGACACGGCTTGGCCAGATGGCCCACGCTGGTGGTCTTCTTTAAAGAGAATATGGTGCCTATTTTTGCAATTCATTAATTGTTTTTCACATTTAATATTTTTTTATCAATAAATTATTTTTTAGATTTTAATAATAAGAATATTGAAATATTTATTTATTTCAGATTCATGGTATTCAGAATTCAGATAAATTGATATAAATCAAGGTGATTTGTATTTAAAATTGTTAATTTTTTAATTTTCAATTTAAACAAATAATTTTAATTTCACTACAATAAAAATTAAGAATGTAACGCTGAATTGTTACATACATACATATTCCAAAATTGCATTATGCTCTACCACTACAATTAATATTACTATTATTTTGTTTATAAACTTTTTATTTATTTTATTTAGAGGATTTTTTCAATATATATTTTTTTAATCTCATCAATAAATAATTTATATGATGATGATGAAAGCTTTGTGTATGACCCTACTACCATTTGGTGAGATAATATTAGCATTATTATTCTTAACCTTTTGTTTGATTTTTATTTAACTTCAATAGATTAATTCACATGTATAAATAAGTAAATAATGTTAGTATAATTTTCCAAAAGAAATGAGGAAAAAAGTATAAATTTGTTCATTAAAAGGATACCAAAAACAACAAAGGATATCCAATAAAAATATAACTAAAAGTTTAAGTTAGGTTTTTAATATTTTTTATTATTATATATGGTTTGAAAATAAAATAAATTGCGAATAAAATTTATATTATTTAACGATGATTTAAGAAGCATAATATGCGTTATTTTAAGTTTTAGGTAGTGTTAAAATAGGCATCATGATTAGCCTTTTTTTTTTAGAACTTATGTTGGTATTTTTTTTTATAACTGAGAGGTGATGTAAGATTATATAATATTATTAAAATAAGTTATAATGTTATTATTATGTCAACAACAAAATCATTTATCAAAACTTTTTTAAGGATTAAACCAATGATTTGTTTTTGTAATTTATTTCTATAAATTTAGTGTACTCACTTCTAAAATCTATATTTTATAAAATATATTTTTAAATAAAAAATTACAGACAAGTATCAAACCAGTCCTAAAACAAAAATTCATATTTCAATTGTTTATTAAGAATAGCTATTTGACTTATGTTTCACCATAAGCTAGATAATTATTTTCAATACAAAAATCATGTTTTTTTTTTTTTAAAGATCCTAAGCACAAACCAAAAGGCTCATGCATGCATTTAGTTAAATAAATAAAAAAAACCATGTACACTAATGAATGCAAAAAAATAATAATATGTACTTGTACATTCAACTTGGGTTAGATAATTTGTTTTCAACATAAAAGAATGATTATGTAGAAGGGATTAACATATTTTCTAATATTTAGAAAAAAAAATATTATGAATAAAAAAATCAATGTTTACATGTAATAAAATACAACAACAATCATATGCTTGTGCTCGGTTGTGATTTTAGTTATGGGATAATAATAATCTTGTAAAAGGAAATTAAAACAAATTAATAATAAAAAAGCTAAACAAGAAATATATCACAAAAACCAATTTAAAATAATATTCACTTGCATATTCAACTTGGGTTAGTTTTGAACCTTGTTTTGACCAAGAGTAAAAAGACAACTTCAATCCTCCAAGAATAATATTAACTTGCATGATTACACAAATTTACTATAATAATAAAATCACAACATTGTCATGACATGTATAGAGTTGGGCCCTAGATTAGAAAAATTTTGGGTTTACTCATAAAATTACAATTTTTAAAAAAGTTGTCACTGTGTATCCCCTACTATATCTAAACTATGATAGGCTGCTTTGGTATTATCTTTTTATAACATAGTTTCTATTTTATTAGGTTAAATTTTAAATGTTTTGTGGTCAAAATGTTAGCATTTTACTTATTTTCTACTTTGTACTGTTAATATTTAATAATATAATTTCATATTCCTAAATAATAAGGTCTAAAGTTAATTTATAATATTTATTGCTATGAATTCATATAATCCAACCTCGGGAATATGCATTATATTGTAAAATACGTACCTTAAACATTAATTAATTAAATTAATTTTTATGATTATTTTATTAAAAATATTTAGCCAAGCTCTAATGGATAATCATACATGGATTAAGATTTCCATTCTAGTATTTTTAAAACATGATAAACATATATGTTTTATTTTTTTAGAAAATACAAGTAAAAAATTTCAAAATTTGATATATGTATGAAAACAAAATATATTTTTGTATCCTTTGCAATGAGTTTTTTTTTTTAAATTTTAGAGAGCAATAAAGTATTTATAATACCAAATATGTATCATATAGTGTAAATCTATAACTCAATATTAAAAAAAAATTATTTGAAAAAAATGAACGGATCCATAAATAATTTTAAAATGTTCTTTATTTTTTTTGTAATTTTTTCCAACTTGTTTAGGGTTTTTTTTTTAACTAAATACTAAAATAAAAAGAACCTAGAGCTAAATAGAAAGGCAATGTGATTGCTAAACATGCCCTTAACCTAAAATTAGATGCATGAAAAATACCTTAAAGTAGTGTTTGACAAATATGTTTTAAAGACTAAAAAAAGATAATTTTTCTTTAAGAAAAAATAAGGTGTGCCAAACATATTTTTGGGTTTGGGTTGGTCTTGGCTTAGGCTCAACCCAATTTTGTTAGGCCGACAAATGTCCTAAAGTCTTATTTATTATCAAATTATGATAACATTAATGATTATTTAACATTTTCTTTCATGAAAAATGCATGAATGAAGAGACCAAATGAAGAACTAAGAGAAAAAAAGGTTAACAACCTAAGGAGGTGCTCGTTGGTGGTAGTGTTTCAAGTGACTTCTGGTGGTGGTGTTCCATTAGCCAACAACATTGTATTGTAATATATATCAGGTTGTCAAGGGTTGACTAGGGAAGTGATTTTGGATCAAATTTACAATGACTACATTATTGATCAACATGAACTACACTGATTAATACAATGTCATGGCTACTAATATAGCATACTCTTTGTCTTACTTAAGGTGTTAGAAGAAATTAAATCACTCTATGAACAGTGATCTCAATAATCATTTATAAGACCTATGGAAAAATAAAATGAATAATGTCAAACAACGCAGTGTTTGAATTTTATTTTTATAGTATACTAACCAAAAGAATGTCATTTTGAACCAAAACATGTTGTTCTCGTCAAAATGAACCTTTTACTTTGAATGAAACGTTGTTGTTTTTGGGTTTCTACCCTAAATTAGATCATAAATAAATCTCTTAATATCTTTCCCTGATTGTTTAGTTTATTCAATTGAATCTTTAATTTCTTTTTTATTTCAGTAATCCATTCAATTTCACCCTGTCAAATTTTAAATAAATCCTTGAGTTTTAGCGCGTTTTTCAATTGGGTCTTTGATCCAATATTTTTAAATTCATCTTCAATTGACTTTTAAACTTCTAATTTCTTCGAATTCACCTTTGTTTTCAACTGAATTTGGCCTTGAACTAACCTTAAACTTTGATTTTCTTGCAGTTCTATCTTTGATTTCATTCCATTGAGTTTGGGAAATTAAATCTAATCCCTTAAGATCCTAATCCTCTCAATTTAAGCCTAAATTAGATTTCCAAACTTGATTTTTCATCAATGAAGTCCTTAATAAAAATTTAACCCACCGAAAATCTAGTTAACTCCTTACAATTAAATGATTCTTTTGACTTGACCCAAATTAATTCTAAAATTTTATTAAAATTCTAATTGAACCTATAACTAAATCAAACTAGCCTATTAAAGAATTTAATGAGTCCTCAAATTTATTTTTTATGCAAATTCATTTGATAATCATTTAATCTAACCTTAAATTTGCATTCTTTTCTAATCTTGGGTATAATTAGCTAACCAATTCTGTTCAAAATCTCAGTTTGGTCTTGCTAGACTTTTTTTTCTTTTAATACTAGTATAAATATGTTAAAGAATAAGGAGTGTATTACTATTTAGAATCCAATGAGTAATAAACTATTATATATTTTTTTTTTAGTTTGTTAGCTCTTTCAATGTTTTGATTTTTACTTGCTTCGTTGGTTTTCCAGCCACTAAATGACCATTTTAATGAAAGCTCTCATCTTTCATTAAAAAAAAAAAAAACTATATAAGAAAAATATTAATTAAGTTAATGTAAGTTCAAAAAAAGGAATATGTATTAAAAATTCCTATTATAATCATTAAATTAAAAAAAGGTAATAATTAAATTTATTAGAATAAGTATTGAAATTTATATTATAATTACCAATTTTAAAAAATTAAAGGGAAGTTCAAAAAAAGGGAATAGGTATAAAAAACTCTATTGTAATCATTCAATAAAAAAAAAGGTAATAATGAAATTTACTAGAATAAGTATTAAAATTTATATTACAATAACCAAGTTTAAAAAATTAAATGGAAGTTAATGAAAATTGGGAAATATGATAATTAACTTTACATATTGAAAATGAATTAAAGATATTATTGCAGTGATTAATTAATAACAATTTAATAGTATTTTAATCAAATATTTCAATAAAAAATTTGTGCTTTTATATAGTAATATAGGTTACTAGGTTAGGTTTAAGTCTCTCAAGTGAGAATATTTTCTAAAAGATAGAAAAATAAATCTGAATTAAAAAACAAACTAGAAGCAATTAATTTTGTAAAGAAAGATTAGAGATTAAGTTTAAAATAGAAGGACAATTTTGTGTTGATTACCTGTTGATAAATTTATAAACTTCAAACTCTTCAAGAAAGAATATTAAAATAACACATGTTAAGGAACCATCTCACCTAAAACTTAATCTATTAAATGAGACTTCAAAATATAATTTATATTATTCTCTAACATACCCTCTCAAGTGAAAATCTTTTGAGCTTTAAATATGCATAAACGCACAATATTTTATGCTTGATTTTTATAAAATAAAATGGGGGTGGTGAGATTCAAACTCATGACCGTTGTGTCGACAAAGGTTTAATATCATGTTAAGAAACTATCTCACCTAAAAGTTTACACTATTAAGCGAGGTTCTGGAATATGATTTATATTATTTTCTAACACACTTCCTCAAGTAAAAGTTCTTTGGACTTGAAAATTGCATAGACTCACACTTGATTTTTATCAAATAAAATGAGAGTGGTAAGATTCAAACTGGTAACTATTGAGTTAGCAAAGTTCTGATACCATATTAAATAATTATCTCATCTAAAAGTTTAAGCTATTAGGTGAGACTTTAAAATATGATTTCTATTAATATGTAACAGCACAAGCTCTTAAGCCGTTTATAGTCCTGATCTAACAATTTTAATGGAAGATTTAGTGTCTAAATCTTATTAAATAAGGTAAAAGACCAACCAAAATAGAATGGGAATAGTAAGATTCGAACTGATGATTATTGGGTCAAAGATTCGAATTGATAACTATTGAGTCAATAAAGTTTTGATGTCATATAAATAAACTATCTCACCTAAAATCTTAAACTGTTAGGTGAGATTTTATAATATAATTTATATTATTATGTACCAACATAAGCTCTTAAGCCGTTTATAGTAGTAACTTTACAATTTTCATGGAAGTTTTAGTGTCTAAATCTTATTAAATAAGGTAAAAGAACATCCAAAATAGCAGCATCAATTGCATTTAATTTATTGGAAGTGATCATGTGGCCTGAGCGACATGAACATTGCAGCATACTGCAGAAGACGGTTCTCCATGCTTCCATTTACCACGTCAGGAATCGCTTGACCCCTCTTCCTAATCCTGTATCGTCGCCAAGCAAATTGAATGTTCACGGCTGCCCATGTTCGCCAATTGGATGAGTAATATCTCATTGTTCGCCTGAGTCTCTTGCTGGCAAATCTGTACCTGAAGTGATCTGTTATGTATCTCAGATCATACGCATCCAGAACAAACGCTTCTGCTGGTTCCATACAAACAAAAGTTGCGGAGGAGGCCGGGAGGCGGTCTATAAATGGGCGGCGAAGGCACCACGAGAGCAGCTCGTCACCTAAAAAGCCTCCTGGCTCAAGCACACTAGTGGCTACCATGCCTTTGCTAAGGCATTGGCTATATTTCACACGTCCGTGCACAACAAAAAACATCCTTAGAACAGGGTCTCCTTCGCTTAAAATCTGTTCCAAGGGGCAGTAAAATGCTCAATAACTTAATACATTATAACAGTTTGATTATTCTTTTCTGGCAAAATTAAACAGAATTATTTTAACTTGGTGAAATTGAACCTTTTCATCTTTTGAGTAGACAAGGAGCCTGACCCGATCACAAATGTTGTCTAGGATGAGATCATCCAAGTTGTGAAACAAAGGTACCTATAGAGCAAGAATCACTCCATTTCATAAGTATATACTGATTTGACCACGTAAGAATGTTAGTCAATTTTCATCTGCAGACACTTTATGAGAATATTGTTCTACCTTTTTTATGAGGTCTAGGCAAAGATAGCGTTTAATGTCTCTCCGGAGTCCTTCGGGCAATTCTTCAATCCATCTCATCTCGTCCTCTCCTCCCATGACTCTCCATTTTTGGCGTTCGAAATGTCGAAATCTTTGTCTTAAAGCAGTTGGCAACTGTCTTCTCCTCATCCACCATTCCACATCTCGGCGTCTTAGCTGCATCTTTTTATTCTTTGCCATGACCACATGCAAAAATACCTATCAAACAATAAGAATTCCTCAATTTTGTATTAATTACTCTTTCATATATGCATATTCAAGAGAAATCAGCACTGAAATTTTGTATATTACCTGGATGTTTCCTATCAGTAAAGTGAAAAGACTGAAACCACACAGCACAATGTATATACTGAACATCACTTCTAGCAAGTTGCTTGTCGGAGCTAGTTCGTTGCCGAAAGAGCTGCCAATAAAAGCATGATAGTAAAAGAAAACTATTGCAAAGAACTAGAACAAGCTTATACAAGTCTGCATTTTCTGTAGAAAATCAGTTTAAATTTTGGTAATTCATGGAGTCTAGTTGCATCAATAGTGCCAGCTAGACTTCCTAATTTCCCGTAGAAGTTTATATAAAAGTTCGGGAAGATAAGGTTGATTGTACAGCTATTCATACATAAAGTTGGCAACCTAACATGTTAAGCATGCCTGAAAAGAAATGAGAAAGACTCTGGTATACACTAGCTCAAGATCCCACTACTATAAAAAATGATCAGGAAAAAAATGTCCACAAAAATCTGGAAGATTAAAAGGGAAAAGGCAAATGCAAATGAAATGACTGATAGAAAAAACATACGAACTCCATGTCAGAAATTACTTGCAACTTTTGTACTAAATGAAGTAGCTAGAGACTAATTACCTAAGGTTTAACAAGCCCCAGAATATGGGATAAAGGATCTTGACAGCAAGAGAATTGCTAGAAACAACTAGAAGAGCTGGCGAATATATCCCATAATTGAATGGTCCATTATCATCCAAGCACAGCGGCTTAGCGATCCATGTTGAGTTACTGCTACAAGGGTTTCCATATTTATCTGCTGGATACATAAACCGATAGCAAACATTCGTTGAGCATTGCATAGTGAGATTGCAGTTTCCATTTCTTTCACACTGTTTCTGGAGACACGTCGCAACACGTTCTGTTGCAAGAACATACCAGCATCCTCCTGTGACCTTTAAAATTTCAAGGAAAGGAGCCTTTTACTATCAGATTAATGTCATATGAAGCTTAAAGATTCATTTCCTTAGTGGGATTAATTAGATTAGACCTACATGAGAGGCAATTAGGTAGGCAACAAGATTGAGTCCAAAACCCCACCAAATTGTTCCAAATATGTAACCTGTGACTTTACGCATTCTTCTAGCCAAGCAAAAGCTATGGTAGACCTTGGGAAGGAATTGGAATAAGAAAGTCACTAATAAAATCGTCAAGACCCGCTTAATCTTTTCTTCCCTTATGAATTTTGGTACCAGCAACCAAAATATTGCCTGCAAAATGAAGATATTAGAAGCGTTATTCTTTTTTCTTTTCTTTCTTTAGTCTCTCTATTAATTCGTCATTACAGTATCATTTATCAACTGAATTCTTTTTTATGTCCGTATATAAGAGCACATACATTCTATCTATATAATACACTGACAAGTGAATGTTTCCACATGGCTTCCAAACGTTGATATTAGCTACAACTCATCGTTCCTTGAAGATCAAGTAAAATCTCAAAAATATCACAACTAGTTTCTAGTTTTTATTTCTTAGGTTTAAGGATTAGATACTAATTAGAATATTCTGAAATCATTTTTTGTGTAGATAATATATAGCTAGATTATCACCATGCTTAACTACCATGAAAGTCATGTATATATATTGTTAGTGTCTAAATCTACTTTGGTGTTTGTTTAAATCACTAACACAACAATCAAGGGAAATCACCAAATTAAAGCAACTGTGCTAAACCTGGGGAATTGGCATGATAACAAAAACATCGAACCAGAATCCTTTTAGTGACCTCACGTAATGAGAAGCAATGGCTCGTGCGTTCCACTCGAGTTTCCCGCACCCGAAAACAAGGGACTCCCTCGACACGTACGCCAGCCTGAATTGCAGCCATATATGCCATAGATGCACCGCATCCACGCACGAGCGAGCAATTGTCACGATTGCTGCAAACCCTATATTCACGTACAAACAAGGGGCCCCGCCCTTTCCAATCGACAGTGATAATGCATAGAAGAAAAGAGGATCAATGGCCAGGGCAATGCCACGCGTCAACAGCAGCACCCTGTTCCATTTCTGGACCCACTTGCTACGTGGATCCAGAATGGACCCAAACGGCCCCTTTGTGTTAGGGGTTTGACAGCGGGTAGGTTTCATGAATATCGGATTGGATCCGGCATGGATGGGTACGAGGGAGGATCCTGCTAAGGCTTGCCATTCGGGTTGGTGGGCACTGTCACAGCTTGTGGAGTGAAATACAGGGACACCAACCTGAGTGCAAGCATAACATTCTGTGGAATCAAAAACAACATTATTGCTGGTGCTGCTGCTAGTGCTGCCGCCGTGTTTGCTTTCATTGTAATATTTGTCACCACCTCTACCTTGTCCAAACCAGCTGCGATCAACAGAAAACATTATATGACGAAATATGAATTTCGATATTTACCTACAGGATGCCGAAAGCAACATATTGTATGAGAAAATGAAGGGTGAAAGTTGACCTGGAGAAAGAGAGCGACATAGAATGAAATGGTGCGAGACAAAGAGATCGAGAAATGGTTCAGTGGCCGCTGGAAGTACCGCAAGCAGCTCTAATATGTCAGGTTCTGTACGAAGAGGGTGTACTGTCTGTAACATTACACGAAAGTGTTGTTGCCGTGTGGTCGGAGCATTTTGCAGTCAAAAGTTTTTTTTTATCTGTTCTACGAATCTTTCAAAGTCCTGGTCTGAACCATTGATTTCTAAGGTAAGGACAGTAACTAGAAGTCAAAACAATAACAGACAGATCCTGAAGAAATCTAGGACAGCGAAACAAAAAAAGAAAAAAGAAAAAGAAGAAAATAAGTGATGTTTTTGAAGATTTACACTCTTTATTATTGCATTTTAAAAATATTTTAAAAAAAATTAAAATTTTAATATTTTAAATTAATTTTTTTATGATTTTAAATTATTTTTATATATTAACATAAAAAATAATTATTAAAAAAATAATTACTTTAAAAAGCAACGTAAACCACACTACTAGACACTTATTTAATACCTTAAATATGCCTATAGCTAAAACTTACCATTATAAGTAATGGATATATTTAATATGAACCAACACCTTAAGTGAGGGTACGAATTTCTTTTAGTTTTAGATACCTAGATCATATGATTAATCTTGACTGATTCCATCTGCTATGAAATTGTAGAAGATCTGTATTTTTATTATTCATTTAATGTGCATTACACTTATTTAGTAGTTTAAGACTACTACGTTGTTCGAAATTATGTTTCAAATGATTATTTATAAGTTATTTTGATATGTTGATATTAAAAATATATTTTTTTATAAAAAAAACAATAACTACTACACTTCTAAACAACAGTTATGTTTATTAATTTTAAAAGAGAATTACAGTTATCAGTCTTTTGTTTTAATTTTATGATCTCCAGTAAAATATTTCATTGTTAAATTCATGCTTTAGGAAAAAAAAATTAAAACACTAGGGACCAATTTTGGAAAAAAAAAAGAGAAAGCAAGCAACCAAATCTAAGCCTTCTAGATCCACTTGGGCCAACAAGTTTGGCCTAAACATTAAGTTTTTTTTTATGGTTTGTGCTTTTCCCCCCAATTATTATTAGATATTGATTCAAAGCCATGATGGATAAAATATTTAATATAATATTGAAATTATTATTCAATTTTTCCATGTTCTTAATTATGTTATAGTTTCTTATGTTTTTCTTATGAATATATTATTGACTGCCTTATGTATAATTATGTATTAACCTTATGCATATGCTTTAAAATACTTTTTTCATTAATGTTGAATGGGAATAAGATAGCTATACTTTTAATTTTTTTATTTTTATATATTATATATTATATTCTTAATATTGATTCTTGTTTTCTTTTTTAAATTTTCATTGAAAGTGTTTTTTCACTCATACTAAATATTTACTTAAAATACAATGCTTCTCAAGATTTATTTTTCAACATAAAAAAATAAATGCTTGAATAAAAACTTATTTTTTCCTTATTACAAACATATGTTTATTCCTTTTTAGCTCTAATCATAATTCTTTTTATAATATTTTTTTACTATTATTGTTTTTTATTCATTGAACTATACTATTGATAAAAAATACTTTGTTATTTGAGAAAAGAATATACTTGAATCAGAATGGAAAAATACATTTCTTCTTCATAATTTCAATAATCACTGTTTATTTCATAAATATTATAATATAATAAAATAATAAAAAGATTATGAAAAATAAAGCTATTAAACCTAGCTAGTTCTACTATCTTGGTAATAGTTTTTGCCAATTTATTTGATTGAATGTAATCGTTGCAATATCTTTTTTTTTTAAATTGATATTCTTATTTTTTGAAATCAAATCTGTTTTTGAGTTGATCGGGTTACGAGTGCACTCAGTATATTAATTGAATTACGCATGGTCAAATCACTTCCAATTTAATTTAAAACTTTATCAAGAGAAGTCGTTCGATAAGTAACCTGCTAGGCAAATTCTGAGTTTCACGACACCTAGAAAAGTTTTCCTCAATAATATCGCATGAGCAACAAGCTAGCTAGGAACATGCTACCTTAAATGGTTATATATATATAGATATAGATATAGATATAACTGCTTAAAATTCGCTCTGAGAACGTAAAATAAATTTCAAAGACATAATGAAGAGCTAAATTATGGAACTTGAACGAATATAAGCATACCAGAAGTCCATTACTCCATTAGTGTCATCTCCCTTCATAGCTCGAGCTCCTGCATGCTGCAAATCGTTAGAAGTCAGGCTCAATTTATAGCCACCTTAGCAGTATTTAACACTAATATAAATTTCACCACGAAAGCTAGAAATATCAAGCATGGATCTGCGAGACGATTCTCAAAATTCATGGTAGAATCGTTTTCCAGAGAGTTTACCTGCTAGATCTATGCAAACATCTCAGCCTTTTAGAATTCCCTAACGTATAAGTAGGTGATTTACCAGAAAAATCAAAAACGAAAAAGAAGAATCAACTGTTGTCTAATTTTGTCACTAGCTCTAATGTATCCAATCCTAGAAGTTTCTTTGTTCTTTCCTCAAACCTACCTGTAACGTACTCATGCTAATGCTCTTGAAAGCTTATTGTGTTTGGACAGCTAAAAGAGCGAAATCATCCACAGAGACAAAATGGTGTGTTCTCAGCTAGTTCTGATCATGTTCCAGTCTTAACAGGAAATTGAAGGTCATTTTCAATTCTAGCAATCTGCAGCCTCTCTCACTGCACTTCTTTCTAATAAAAATTCTTAGAAAAGCTCCTTCTGCCGTTCTAGCTCCTCCTTCACTGTACTACTTCTATTTTGTGAGGTTATGATCCGGGCCAGTAGATGCAAAATTACATTGGCATGAGATCTAAAATATACTGAAGCTATAAGAAATGCTACCTATCATCTCCTGTAGCAAGCTCAAAAATCAGCACCAAGAGGCTTATCCATCAGAACACAGTAACAAAGTTGTTGATTGTAAGCAATAGTTAGGTTTATATAACATGTAATTGATGAAGATCAAATCAAAATCCTAGCATTTTAAACTTATATTAAGATATTTTAACTTATTTAATGATTGAAGTACTTTGCATTTTGAATATTTATTATTTTTAACATCAATTGTTTTTCCTTGAAATTTAATTACTTGTTACATGATGCATAGAAATGATGTCAATAAACCTTGTATAATTCCAATAATACCACCTTATTACTTACACTACTTATGAAGATCAACAAATCAAATGAAATAAAATCAAAATCTCTAAATAAGGAACTAGAACATAAGATTAAAATCTATAAAAAAAAGGTGGAGGGGGGGAGCTTGAAAACCATAGTGAAGAAGGCTAAAAGCTATTGCAAAGTTTGCATCTTCAACCCTTATTTATATTGAATTTTGAAACTAAAATTGATCGATAATTAATGCTTGTAATTACGAGAATTAACTCATACTATTTTACATTAATTACCCTCCATGAAAATACAATTAACTTGGCATTTGTTTTCTTTAAAATCTAATGCTTTATGTACAAATAAAATTATGAACCTTAGAATAAACAATGTGTACACTCTTTGTTAATGGAATAGATAAATAACCTATTGGAAAAAATAATTTATAAGCCAAATAATATTTTATAACAAAGATAAAACCCAAGTCCAAAATAGATTGCTAAAAAACAAACTCAAATCAAAATATAAATCTAGGTCTAAGTCATGTCCCCTGTAACCTATAGTTGGTAGGTCCAAAGCCCGAGATCCAAGCCCAAGCCTAAACTGAATCAACAAGACACTTTGTTTAGACTCATTATAGCTCTTCAACTTTCCATTATAAAAACTATAATTAATTTTATATTTTATACAAGTGAGATAAAAAGTTTGAGTTTTACAAAATATATCAACTAAGATTTTTTTTTGTTTTTGAGATCAATTTCCCATTCACTCAATTTATTTTAGTTATGTTAATGTTTCTTACTAACCAAGTTTTGTTGGAGAGTAGTTCACAATAAAGTTTTAACCATAAAAAAGAGTAAGCCTTATTTTTAATATAGCCTCAAATGTATCAACTAACCATGTTTTTAAAACAAATATATAACAATATCCCATATGAATTTAAATTATCTAAACAATATACAAAACACTTAAAGATTCATAAAAGATATGATTTAATGGATCACTACATCAAAATAATTAACTTTTGACCTTGAACTTTCCATACTAACATACTATTAGATTTTGTTAGTTAAAAATTGAGTGTCATATCTTGAGCTATTCAATCTTTTATATAAGATATAACAATAACTCTCACATGGTTTTCTAGCTAGATTTATCCTTTGATTCTCATAGTTGTGTTCATTTCAACCTTAATCAACTCGTGGTTTTATAATACTTTGGAAAATTCATCATTTTTGTAAATTAAAAAAAAATTACATTTCTTTGTTATATACATGATCTTTTATTCAGAGATTCTACTATACCCCAATTAGAAAACCAATATATAAAAATCACTAGGAGCTTTGCTCACCCTTTATTATGTTACCTACAACTAACACCTTTTTAATCATAGAAATAAGTAGAAAATAATAACTTCTAAGCACTATTAAGAATGTTATATGACATAGTTCTTCCTTTGAATCTATACCTTAGGATATTCAATCAACTAGGTAGGGTTCCGTCATTACACTTTTATTTTTAAAGACACTAAACTCATTCTTCATTATAAATTGTACACAAACTCTATTAAGAAACTTCTTGTTAATGTATTCACAATATTTTTCATTAACTTTGCATGAGCGAATGAAAATAATATCGTTGATGATAAAATATATAACAATATTATATATACAAAATATATGTTTATACTTACATTATATATACAAATTTGTATACTTTTAACTTCTCAATTACTAATGTAATGGAAAAAAAATTTGATGACACTAGTTTTTGCTTACATAAAATATCATCCAAGAAATTCTAAAGCCACTTAACTTCTTTTGTAATAAAATTTTATTTCATTGTGTGTCTTGCGATATGAGTTTGGTTAGAAAATTTTCATGATATAACTACTTAGCTACATGTGAAGAAATATCCATTATTAAGGTTGGAAACCTTAGCATAAAAAATTTATTTCACATCACTACACCCTACCCTTCTAATATTTTTAGGTGTCCATTATAATGGTGCCAAAAGTCTGAGATGTGTCCTAAATACCTGGGTGTTCTATTTTTTTCTTTACAATTATCTATACTTATATTAATTCTAAATCTACTAGTTTATTAATTAAACAAGCAATTTTTAGTAACCTGAAGTTCATAATACACCCTAAGCTCCTAATTATTCAACAATATTTTAATTTTCTTATTCCTTGAACTTTATTTTTGGACAAAAATATGCTTATATCCACTAGTATTTTCATAGTGTTATTGACATCTGTAGAAACCTTTTCATGAATTTTCTCAATATCATGAGATTATAATAAAACCAATCCATATGAACATATTTTCATAGTATTACAATAATTTTCTTAATTTTTTGAATTTTTCATCCAAAAGTTTTTTGGAAACATAAAAAAAAGAATATCAAGATATTTTATATATAAATTATAGGTAAAATACTATGTAAATATGGGTAAAACTGTAAAATAATATGGTTGTATCATAATTTCTTTTAGGTTTACCTACGTCAAAACTAGGTACAAATTCCATATTTATGGTTATAGACAAGTTTTCTAAGATTATATATTACTAACATAACATATTTTTACTTAGAGAGATGGAATGACTTTACAGAGTATAATGTCAAATTATGACACTCAGTTGTTTAGACACTTTTAGAAAATTTTGTAGGGAGTATATTGTCACATTATTTAAAATTTAAGATTGTTTATGACTTTAATAATTTAAATCTATTAGATTTAATTCTTTTACTTGTTGATGAAAGTATTAGTCTTAATGATAATAGAAAAGAACAAAAGGTGAAAGCACTCCATTAGAAAGAGTACCAACATTTAGAGAGAGAAAATGATTAATATGCATCCAAGGCAAACAAAAGGGTGTAAACTCATTATTTTTAAACTAGATGATTGGATTTTGGATGTATATTCAAAATAAATAATTATATCTAGTCCACATAATATGAAAGTTGTAATTTCAAGGAGATAGTTCATTCTAGATTCTTGAAAGAATCAATATAAATGAATATAAAATGGATTTAGTAGCTGAATTTAATGCTACTTTCAATATTTTTGTTCTATCCTTGTTTGATGTAGTTGATAATTCAAGATTGAATCATTTTCATAAGATCCATTAGAAGTGTGAACTAGGCCAATTGGGCCATCAAAAGTAAACAAGTTAAAAGATACATTCAATAAGCATTTGGACCTAGACATATTTTAAGAAAGCTATGACAAATGATGACAAGACTTTAATCAATTAAATATATACGCAACAAAGGCCTCGTTCATCTATAATATCAGCCTAATTATTTCACAATGGCGGGTGGTTGTTCGAATTGAGCATGCAATAACCTTGATTAATTAAGTATTTCCATTTATTTTATTGATTCAATATTAGTTTAAAAATCCTCATTTTGTGACAACAAAGAAGTTCATATTGGATAAGTTGATAACCCAACATGTATTCATGTACGTGTATTTATGCAAAGCCTGGTTTCTAGCTTTGGCGTCAGCTGTGGCAACGGGCCAAGGATACACTCAACAACACAAACCTACCTGTCCACTCGTGATTCCAAGGCATCCTGTTATCGATTCCTTACGTGCAGAGAGCATGGCGTTCATAAGTATTGAGTATTTAACCTAGAATATAGTTTTTTATTTTATAAATAATTTTTGATAAATCCAATATATAACATGATGTGGCAGTCAGCATCGGATGTGAGTGGAAGATTCCTGGAAGGTTGAGACGAACCCTACAAACTCTGTTTTTTTGCAGGCGAGTGGATCAAAGGTATAAATAGATTCCACTTTTAGGTTTCAAATTTCATGTCCTTTCAACACTGTCGAAGATTTTGAGCTGATCAAAGGAGATAATGCTGTGCAATAATGGAGTACAGTTGGCAATAATATTAGAAAAGGATTCTTGTCATGTCATGTGATCGAAAGAACAGGCACAACGCAAAGCACGGTTTATAAAGTGATTCTGGAAAACGAGGATCACATTTTATACTTTTTTTTAAATATTAGTAAATTAAAATAATCTTAAATATAAAAATTAATCTGAAGCAATTTATTTTTTAATTTATCTTAAAATCCCTCATACGCTGCTATTTTTTTATTAGAAAATATATTTAAATAATATTTTTATTTCAAAATTTTGAATAAATAAAAAATTCTTAAAAGTTAACAAAAACTATATTGATTATAAATCTAAAGGTATTTGATTATGATTATTTTGTTCATTAGGTATCTGATTATCTGGGATTGTTATTTAAATTGTTTTCAAAAATATTTTTATTTGAAAATATATAAAAATAATATATTTTTTTATTTTTAAAAAATGATTTTTGATATCATTACAAGAAAATAATTTAAAAATATAAAAAATAATTTAAAGGAAAAAATAAAAACAAATTTTGACCAACCTCCATTTGAATTGCAGTACCAAACGAAGTCTTAGATTTCAATGTAATGACTTTAACTATATATTTCAATTTAATTTCATAGCTGTTTCTTTGTAATGTAATTTAAGTTTTGGCTCAACTATATATTATATTAATCAGCAGCATATACTCATTTTTTTTTTTATATATAGATTTTACACAAACTTTCATGAAATATAAGTTAAAAAAAACAATAATTTTTTGTTTTTTTAAATCACAATCTTAAGAATTTTTTTTGGATGATAAGAAATTTCATTTCCCAAAATATATATTTTATAATTCTAAATAATTAAGTAAAATTTCTGTTATTTTAGATTTTTATAACGTATATATATTCTAACTCAAATTTTAAATTTTTTATACAGATTATAAATTTGTTATTATCATTCTTGCAAAACAATAAACATAAAACTCGACTATACACGAAAATAAATTATATATACACACACACATGCATGCTGACAACCTATGTTGCTCGAAATTGGATTTGGGAATAGAATACAAGTACTTACTTTAAGTGTCTGATATGAGAAGTTTCATTAACATAAGGACAGGGAACCTGACAAAGAAGTGTCCAGAAATTGAAGGACACGTGTTTATTTTATGTGTATGAGCCCATGCTCCTGTCTTCGTCTAGCATAGCATAGTGTTCCAGTAGATTGATGTCCCGTGTATCGTCACGGGCGAACCTTAATGAATTTATTAACGAGTAGTAAGTTATTAATGAACATTTTCAGAATGCAGTGGCAAATATACCGTCAATAAGATAGAGCATTCCAAAAGAGCTCAGAGTCTATTTACACAGGACAGAGGCAACTAAAATAGTCTTCGAAGAGCAGATTATAAAACAGAAGGCCAAATAAGGGCATGAATTCAGCTGCGAAAAGAGTGGAGATGGAGAGATGAAGTGTCCTGTTCAAGTTTGCTGCCAACAACGTGCCAACAAAGTAACAATATCATCTAAAAGTTTAAGTTATTAAATAAATTTTTATAATATATTCTCTCAAATAAAAATGGTTTGAGTTTAAAACTTGCACAGATATATATTATTTTGAATTTATTTTTTATCAAATAAAATAGAGATAGTAAGATTGTAACCTAGGTCAACAAGGCTCAGATACGAGAAAAAGAAGGAAGAAAATGCACTTGTCTATGGTAGAATATTATTATCCATGCACCGTCCAACTTTTCAGGCTCAACCAATTCAAAAGTCTCAGAAACACTAACAACAAAGGGTGTAAATTCTGGCCACTTTCTGTAGAGACCTATCGTAAAATGTGAGGGTTGGATAAAGCAGCAACGAAGGAGTGTGAAACTTGAGATGTACTGAAGAAGATTGAATCTGCTGGAATACTGTATTATTATACCAGCATGAACTCCTAACAAGAAGAAGATCAAACCTGATTTTGACGTCAACTAATCGGACTGTTTATATATTTTAGTTTACTCTAATAAGTCTCCCAGTACTGCAATCTGAAATTAGCTTGCATGCTGCAAGATTTGCGAGGATTCTCATACTCTCTTGTTTGACTAACTCTGTGGTGGGCATGCTTAAATGTAATAGATGTGTTAGGGACACCGAGCTCCACAGTTTTAAATTAACAGAGAGGCCCTCTTCGTTGTCACTTACTGAGAAATGGCGACTAAATACATCACGACCAAACAAAACTCCAACTAAACACTTAACCAAGGATCAAGATTGTGATCTCAGAAACAACAGGTGAGGACATAACAACAAAGCTAAATTAAGGAAGAATCAAACAATTTATTGATGGCATCGTAAAAGATTTAAATGTGAAAAGAACTTGTGAATTTCTACGACCGAAAAAAGGTGATTAACAACGAATTTCTACGACCGAAAAAATCCGTTGTAAAAATTGCAATGAATTACTTCCATTGTAAATTTCATTATTAATTATATTAGCAACGAATTCTTTATTATTTGCAACGGATTCTTTCATTATTTGCAATGAATCAAGCTGTTGCTAATCATTCTTTAATAGTGTGAAAGTTGATCAGTTTAGGGTTCCAATATGGAAAAGGGAGAAACTGCAGTTGTAGAGGGAATAAAAGCTTGGCATCATAGAGGCAATGGGGAGAAAAAAAGAATTGGATTGACATATATACATACATACATACATACATATTAGAATATCAATCATAAGTTTTGCTAATAATATAAGTATTAATTTTAAATTAAAGTTTCTATTAAAAACGAGTTCACAATCCAATAACTAATAATCTATTTTATATAAATTCTATTTTTCATCAAAATTTAAACTATATAATAAAATTAACTAAAAATAATTAAAGCCCAACTAATTATCCATCACTTATACATTTCAAACTTACCAATAAATTCACAAAATATAATTGGCACTCATTAAATTATCCATCATTTATTCAACTAGAACACACATAAGCTATAAAATCAAACTCAATTATATCAATGGACAAAAACAAATGATTATTCTTCAAATCCCAAACAAACCGTAACATACAAATCATGCATTAACATAATAAAATTATCTTTGGAAAAGCTGCACGAGCCAATTATAAATACTATAAAAATATTTCAGTAAATTAATACAAACATAAAAGAATTATAAAAATAGATAGATTTGATTACTTCGTGTACGAAAGGCTATGTTTGGTATCAACAAAGTAATTGATAGGGAGAAGTTTTTTAAGCCTATGTTGGGGTATTTCTTCCTGCATTCTTGTTTTTTAAGGGCAGGCTAGGGAATGTTGGCTTGGGATTCCATGGATTATTGCTTTGAGGATAATGGTCCATTAAGCCGAGATAAAATGATTAAAAAAATTAAAACAAAAATAAAGTAGAAAATAAAATCCAACAAAAAAATCTCAGTGAAGACCTTTAAAATCTACTCTCTTCCGCCTTACCTATCAATATATATATATATATATATATATATATATATATATATATATATATATAAACTTATAACTAAGAACAATGGTATGTAGTGTAACCATGGTTATCAATATTGTTTTGTTCTGTTCAGAACGGCCAGAAGGTTCCGTGCTATTAAAAAAACCGAGATGAAATGACGTGTTCGTCTAAGTTTTAATTCTAACCCGTTTCGAAAATTCCAGTCAAATTCCGGCTGAAACGTCTCGGTACCATTTTGGGTGTAACGTTTCAGCCTTAAAATCCTCTTTATTTTGATTAATTTTTTATTATATTTCTAATTTTGAGATTTGTTTGTTTGACTTTGTGTTTGTATTGTATAATTTAAAGTTAATTTATTTTTAATTTTAATTATATTTCTAATTTTCATATTTATATATATATATATGAATCGTACAACTCCGGAACGGCACGCCAAAATGCTCCGAAACCGAAACGTTTCATACCAATAAAAAAAATTGGAACGACGACTAGAACAATATTGACAATATTGAGTGTAACAATATCTCTCACTCATCTTTATAACTATTAAAAAATAAAATAAATTATATTATTAAATTTTACTTAAAAATTTAAATTTTCAAGTGAGGTGATTCCTTGATATGATATTAGAGTCTTATTGACTCAACGGTCATGAATTTAAATATCACCACTCCAATTATATTTGATAAAAATTAAGTGAAAAATAATATAAACCTCTACAACTTTGAAATTCAAAAAAATTTTACTTTAAAAAATATATCAGAAAATAATATAAATCTTATTTATTTATTTATGATCCTAGCATGCTTAAAATACACGAATGAATGAGAGTACAAAGTGTCGTATCCTAAAAAGAGAATAAAAGAGATGAAGGAAAGAGGAGCGCACCATCAAATCGTGATTTGCTTTCAAGCCTACCTCCTAAAAACTTTGTAAAACATCTACCTAAACGAAAGTCAAAGAAAAATGTCACATCCGTTTTATTAAAATAAAAAAAAAAAAAGCAAGGAAAGGAGCATGGAATAATAACATTTTAAAGCTGTCTGGGCAGTTTTTGCACTGCAGGTTTGCTGCGGTGTATTATTTTTTTTAAATAAAAATATTTTTTTTTATTGTTTTAGATCATTTTGATATGCTGATGTCAAAAATAATTTTAAAAAAAATAAAAAATATCATTTTGATATATTTCGACACAAAAAACACTTTAAAAAACTACCGCAATAGCTCTCCCATACAGGCCCTTTAAATCGTGTTTTGCAACGATATTATTACTTCAATGAGAGACAAAATAAATGTCTACTCTACTCCCTACCTCTTTCATCTTGTAAAACAATAACATTTGTTAATCATACACTTTTTTTTACCCTTTTCATTTTATATTTAACTAGATTAAAACTCCAGTTGTTCTAGACTTTTATAAGAGATACTTGTTTTGACTTGAGCTCGAAATCTGTTGTGCAGATCTCAAGCTCTTTGCCATCACACCACGCCTCTTAGGAACTAGAAAACATTCTTGTTAACATAGAATATACATATAGTTTTTTATACTATAATAGAAAAACAAAACCCTTATCAAGTGTATATATTGTAACAATTGATATGATATAGTAAGAGACTATTTAATTGCCTACACTACGTTACGAGCCGAGTAAATATTTTTTATAATTATTGGGATTGAAATAATTAATAGATTTTGCTAGTTCAAAAAAAATATAATATCTATACATGCAAGGTTTGATTTAATAAAATACATCAACACATTCTATTATAATAACAGCAACATCGAAGGCTTAATATCTAAAAATATCATTGCTATTATTGCGAAAACAATAAAAATTATTATTCCGAGGAGCAAAAACTCAAAAACATTAATAAAAGAAGAAGTAAGAAAAAAACTAAAATTATTATTATTATTACGTGAATAATGGGAAAATAAATTCAATAAAAGAATAAAAAAGCCCAAAAACTTTAACAAAAGAGCAAACAAAATAAAAATGAATAAAAATAAAAATTATTAGCTAAAAAAATCATTTGATGTTAAAATAAAAATAAAAACTAATAAAAAAACAAAAAGAAAAAACAAAGGAAAACAAATAAGAAATATCAATTTTCAAATGATCATAAACACAAACTAAACTTTAAGAACAATATTTTTGGAAAAAGCGTTATCTCAACAAAAGAGAAAATAATAAAAATTAAAAAACAAAACTAAAGGAACATATATACAAACATAGATAAAAATAGGAACTATTTAAGAAATATAAAAAAATTAACAAAAAATCAAAAGTATAACGGCTGAAAATAAAACCAAATATATTATCAATTTCAATGAAATAAAAAAATGAAAAAAATCAAATAAAATATAATATCTATACATGCAACGTTTGATACAATGAAACATATCAACACATCCCATTATAATAACAGGAATATCGAAGTCTTAACATCTAAAAATATTATTATTATTACTGTTAAAACAATAAAAATTATTAAATTACCCTCACAACAAAATTCAAAAACATTAAAAAAAGAGGAAGTAAGAAAAAAAACTAAAATTATTATTTTTATTGCGCTAATAATGAGAAAAATATTCATTCAAATAAAAAAAAAGCAATAACTTTAACAAAAAAAAAAAAACAAACAAAAAGTGAAAAATAAAATAAAATTATGAGAAAAAAAATGACATAAAAATAAATAAAAAAATAAAAAAAAATCAAAAGAAAGAAAAATGAAAAAAAAAATCATCGGTGAAAAAATAAAAATAAAAAACACAAACAAAAAATGAAAAAAAAAACAAAAATTTAAGCATGCCGCGCTAGGGAGGGGTCGAACCTTTGCTCTCTTTAGAAATAGGCATGCAAGTTTTCCACTGAGCTACAGGCCTTTCATTATTTATGATTGTGCGATAATATATAAATATCATAAAAACAGTGAACCAAACAATCCAAAACTGAGCAACATTATTGTAATCTACAGTGATTTGTCTCACAAGTTATAATAACCTACTGTGATCTCTTTTAGTATATTAGATAATAAGAAAAGAATAATGAACTTGCATGCATAGAGTTGAGCTGAGTAAAAGGTAATGCTTTTATTTCTCTCCCCATACGCGAGACAATGCCTATTTTCTGTTTTTTTTTTGTCTCAAGCAATAATTTATTTTTGATAAATATTAAACAGAAATCACAATTTTTAAAGAATTAAAATTATATTTTCAACAATCAGAAAATCCTAACTACTCTTTTCTTTCATTTTTTTTTTACTAGCTACAAATATATAATTCCCTAACTCTTTATTTTTTGAAATGTTGTAACATGCTTTTTAATTCTCTAATTTATTTCCTTCTTATTTGTTCAATGACAACAATCTATATATAATATGCACTCTTGTATAATTTGTTGGTCTTTTCTTCCAATGTTGGTCTAACTATTTCTTTAACTCTCATTTATAAAGAAAAAAAATTGTTGGATCCTATATCATAACCTGATATTGAAGAAATATTTTCAAGAACAATATCTGTATATGTCTCGATTTTTTTTATATCTACTCTTCGTTATATGTATATCCAACATGAATTATTAAGTGATAATTAGCAAAAGAAAGCAAGGTAAGAGAACAAAATAGTTATGAAGAATTTAGGGCAGAACTTGCCCATATAATGGCAAAAGAAATCTCAAAAAAGACTCTTGTTGCTTAAATTTATGAAGTAACCTATAATTGTTACTATTACATATCAATATATATCATTAATTGATTGTTTATAAATATAGTTAAGATTATTTTTGAAAATGTTTTTCATTTAAAAATATATTAAGATGTTTTTTTTTAAAAAAAAACATATTTTTAATATCAGCATAAGAAAATGTTCTAAAAATTTTTAATTTAAAATAAAAAATAATATTTTTTAAATAATATTTTTGAAATGCAATGTTTTACGAGGCATATCAACATCATCATTATCATCAATTTTCTATCTTTAAAAGTCAAAGTTAGGTTTTTGAGAACCAAAACAAAAGGAAAAAGGGAGAAGGTAATAATAGTCTAGTTACTTTTTCCTAGTTTTGATTCGTTTTCCTTTTCTTCTAGCTCGAATGTCTACTTTGTGCTATCCCAAATCATCCTCTCTTAACTTTTAAGAGCAAGTCCAATGGGGAAAGACATCTCGGTAACGAGAGCTAAATTTTCAAAATTTTAGTTGTTTCGTTCCTTCTAGGTCTCCAACGGATGAACCAAATGGACAGTCAAAATGACTTATCTTTGAATGCAGAGCCATTCCTATAGATTTTCACTCCAGAGCAAAAAAATGAAATATTTGAGTAAGTCCAATAGCAAGAGTCATTTTGTAGAGTCAAATCTTTAAAATGACTTTTTGAATAGTTTATATATGGTTTTTATGTTGATGTGTAATCCAATGGTAAAAATCATTTTAGAGATCTATTTATTTTATTTTATTCTAAATAAATTTCAATTATTTTGTATATAGTTTAATTATGCAATTAATTATACAATTAATAGGAGTAAGTTGCATAATTAAATAATTATTTTTAAAAAATCTCCCACAACAAAATTATTATTTTTTTTATTTATATTTAAATTTTAAAATATAAATTTAAATATAATTAAAAGACTTGCAATATTTGAAATTCGAAATTTTAAAATGTTGAAAAAACCTGCCAAAATTTCATTTTTCTAAAAAAAAGCCGCCAATTTTTGAAATTTTGAAATTTCAAATATTGAAAGAATAACTGCCAATATTTTAAATTTTTTGGATTTAAAAATTTGGAAAAAGTGGCGCCAACATTTTAAAATTTCAAATTTCAAATTTTGGAGAAAATAAATTCATTTATAAATATCCACATAAACCTTAACATTTTTTTCATCATATTTTTCTTCATTGTTTTCTTCTTTCCAATCTTTATTTTATTTCATTAAAGTTAATCATGAATCATTTTAATTTTTATGATGCTTTTGATTTTGATGATGACACTCCCATGTTGACCTTCAAAGTTGCTGCTGTAGTGGTTGCTAAAGAAGAATCGATAAATCAAGTGCAGAGAACAAGGGCTCGTGGATTTGTTATTGGACACAACATCGTCAAGCGTGATAGAAAGGAAGGTGAATTGAGGCTCTATAATAATTATTTTGCAGAAAATCCTATATTCATAGAAAGTCAGTTTCGAAGGAGATTTAGGATGAGTCGTCATCTTTTTCTTCGGATCGCAAATGTGGTGGAAGTTCATAATCCATTTGTCAATGAAAAAAAAGAAGCAATTGTCGTTCTTGGCTTATCTTGTCTGTGTAAGGTAATTGCTGCTCATAGGATACTTGCATATGGTATTCCTGCAGATCTTATTGATGAATATATTCGAATTGGAAAAAGTACTGCAATAGAAAGTTTTAGAGCTTTCGTCAAATCAATTGTTGAAGTTTTTGGGGAGTGGTATCTAAGAGCTCCAAACGGGTTTGATATTGGTCCACTATTATCAATTGGAGAGCATCATGGATTTCAAGGGATATCAGGGAGCATTGATTACATGCATTGGAAATGGGAGAAATATCCAATTGCATGGCATGAAATGTATACTCAACATTGTAAGGAATCTACTCTAATTCTAGAGGCAGTGGCTTCACAAGATCTTTGGACATGATATGCTTTTTTTGGAATGCCTGGATCTCTAAATGATATTAATGTTCTTGATCGGTCACCTTTCTTTGCTGCACTTGTTGAAGCTCATGCTCCACCTGTCAATTACACCATCAATGAACATGAATATGCTTGCACGACCTCCAGCAAGGATAGCAAACACAGGTGACCGATCAAGAGCATTAATATCATTTAGAGATCCAGGCATTCCAAAAAAGACATGCCATATCCAAAGATCTTGTGAAGCTACTGCCTATAGAATTACAGTAGATTCTTGACAATGTCCAGTATACATCTCATGCCATGCAATTGGATATTTCTCCCATTTCCAAGTCATGCAATCAATGCTCCCTAACATCCCTTGAAATCCACGATGCTCGCCAATTGATAATAGTGGACCAATATCGAACTCATTTGGAGCTCTTAGATACCAATCCCCAAAAACTTCAACAATTGATTTGACGAAAGCTCTAAATTTTTTTATTGTAGTACGTTTTCCAATCCGAATATATTCATCAATAAGATCTGTAGGAATGCCATATGCAAGTATCCTATGAGCAGTAATTACCTTACACATACAAGATAAGCCAAGAACGAAAATTGCTTCTTTCTTTTGATTGACAAATGGATTATGAACTTCCACCACATTTGCGATCCGAAGAAAAAGATGACGACTCATCGTAAATCTCCTTCGAAACTGATTTTCTGTGAATATAGGATTTTCTGTAAAATAATCATTATAGAGCCTCAATGCACCTTCCTTTCTATCACGCTTGACGATGTTGTGTCCAATAACAAATCCATGAGCCCTTGTTCTCTGCACTTGATTTATCAATTCTTCTTCAGCAACCCCTACAGCAACAACTTTGAAGGTCAATATAGGAGTGTCATCATCAAAATCAAAAGCATCATAAAAATTAAAATGATTGATGATGAACTTTAATGAAATAAAAAAAAGATTGGAAAGAAGAAAACAATGAAGAAAAATATGATGAAGAAAATGTTAAGGTTTATGTGGATATTTATAGATGAATTTATTTTCTCCAAAATTTAAACTTTGAAATTTTAAAATGTTGGCGCCACTTTTTCCAAATTTGTAAATCCAAAAAATTTAAAATATTGGCGGTTATTCTTTCAATATTTGAAATTTCAAATTTTCAAAAATTGGCGGCTTTTTTTAAAAAAAAATGAAATTTTGGCGGGTTTTTTCAAAATTTTAAAATTTCAAATTTCAAATATTGCGGGTATTTTAATTATATTTAAATTCATTTTTTTTAAATTTAAATATAAATAAAAAATAATAATTTTGTTGTTGGAAGATTTTTTAAAATTAATTATTTAATTATATAACTTACTCCTATTGATTGGATAATTAAACTATATACAAAATAACTGAACTTTATTTAAAAAAAGATTAAAAAAAATGGCTCTCCAAAATAGCTTTTACCATTGGAGTACATATCAACAAAAAAAAAACCATATATATATTATTCAAAAAATCATTTTAAAGATTTGACTCTTTAAAATAGCTCTTACCGTTGAACTTGCTCTGATGTCCGTTTGATAATATAGTTAGATTTTATTTTTTAAAATATTTTTTATTTAAAAATAAATTTTTTAGTTAAGGTATTAAGCTAACATAGCACAAAAGCGTAGAGTACACCAAAATATAAAACTATGAAGACAGCTGCACACAACAATCGCCAGCTTCTTCTTAGTTTGCAGTCTAATCATTGGATTTTTCTCCATCATAAGCGACAACTTCGAAGAAAAAAACTCTTAAACCCAGTTCTATGTCTTACTCTAATCTTCTCACTGAACTTTAGTTAGCATCGAACTAGCTCCTCTAACTATGCCATGTCGAAAGTACTTAATTTTGCCGAGCTGCCCCAGTATTTCAGAAAGTTGCTGTGGTGTCGGGTTAACAGCAGTACTTGGGGTCCAGCAACATAGCCTGCAACAAATTAATATAGTTAGAACTGTTTTGTTTGTGAATACCAAGCTATTTATGGAAAGAATTATAGTGGGATAAAAAATACGATAAAGTATCATAATGTGATATTGTTACCGATGAAGATGAAATTAAAATTACTGATGACTTGACCAAGAATTATATTTCAAAGGGTTGTGTAGGATGAATTATTATAATGAGATTTAAAGTTTTATTAGCTACATAATATCTCATTTGAGATGCAAATAATAATAATAATAATAATAATAATAATATCAATCCAGATGTTATCATTGTCATAAGCCATTTCTGAATTATTCCTCAAAATCTATCCAAAATAAAATAAAAATAATAAAAATAAAATAAAAAGAAAGCGTTTGTAGAAACATCAAGGTGAAATTTTTAAACGGATTAGACAGTCTGATTGTATCTCTTTTGTACCCAAAAATGAAGAAAAATACAGATTTAAGGGTAAAATAATTTATTATTTGATACATTTGCATAAAAATTAAGTTTAATGCATAATTATATTTTTTTATAAGTCAATTTGATTTAATCTTGGGCCAATTTAAAGTATAATTATGTTTGGAAATAACTTAGGGACCAATTGAAGTGTTTAATTAACTGCAAAGACCTAATTATACTTCAAATTGGTCAAATTAATTTTATTAAGGGTTTAATTGTTGAAAAATCAATTTCGGGAGCTTAATTCGGGTTTGATTGAGAAGATTAGAACTTTTAGAGACCAAATTTGATTTTTATCAAGTTAATTGGATAAAATCGGGGGGGGGGGGATTGAAGAATATTGAGAATCAATTAGGGGTCAAATTGTATTAATTTGAAACTAAGAACTAAAATAAAAAAGGCATGTAGATTTAAGGCTACTATTGAAATTTTAGTAGGGATACAATTGAAAAAATTTAAAAGTTTAAAATTAGTTGAGAGCACAATTCAAACAATTACAAATTGATATACCAAGATGCATATAGACTTTCTACCAAGTCCTACAGACATGACTAAAATGTTTAGTCACCTGAACAATATAGGCACACTACTGCAGATGATGAGGAGGCAACCCATCGCTACACGAAATGAGTAGCCGAAGGTTTACCTTCTTCGCGTATAAAAGGACATGAAAAAAGCTGAAGAAGGGGTGACTCGAACAGAAAAAACACATAGACAAACCAACAAAGAACAAAAACAAACAGTGACAGTCATAACCTTCTTCTACCGCTGATCACAACCTTGCCTACTTCCTCAACATCAATGACCACCCCTTCAACACAGGCGCCCGCAGCAGCCAAGTGACATAACAATAATAACAGCCACAACTAGCAGTAGCAAGCTTGACACCTCTTTAGCAGTGTGTGAGTTTTTTTACCACCAACTACCATCTTGTCTCCTTCCTCAGCATTGATAACCTCATCATGACCTCTAGCAGCATCAACAAGTTTCCAGCAACAGTAACAGGTTCTGGCAACTCTCCCAACCACTACAAGCCACCAATTAAATATCTAGAAACAAGCAAAAAATTCTAATAGTTATTCTGAGTTGTGACTGATTATTTTGAAATAGTTTTTTACAACGCTTAAAATGCGGACAATTCATCCGTGTTCCAGGATAAGTGATCCCATTTTGGACATCTATGTGGATCTTTTCTTGATATTTTATGGCAGTACACGAGCCCATAATAAATTTTCAAAAACTAGGTTTATTCACATGGATAAATACTAAACATCGAAACTTTAAATCACATAAAAATACATAATACAACTTACCTCAGCTAAGGCATTCTAGGTGTGTTAATACTTTCCCTTCAAGCAACAAGTCTCCTATCTTTGGATCTTTGATCAGACCAGTACAAATTGAGTTTTTCTAGTTACCCTAAATAACTAGATAATGACTCCCCCACACCAACGAGACCGTCTCGTGATGTCACGCAGTGACATGCAACAGTAGATACTTTTTAAACAGTAAAGGAAAAGCTTAAAACAAGATGTATGTTGAGACTTTGATATATGAGGGTGATCGTAAATATACTACCGAACATGTTATTTTCAAACAATTTATCTCTTACAAATATCATAAAATCATACATCATTGAGTTCCACTTGTTATAACCCATTTTTGAGTTATTCTTTAAAATCTACTCAAAATAAAATAAACTAAAAAAATAAAATAAAAAGGGGTTGTCATTGGTAAAAAAATTAGGTTGGAGATTTTAGACGAATTCAAGAGCTCGGTCGTACCTTTTTTGTATCCAAAGATGAAATGCACAATCAAGGCTAAAATAATTTATTATTGGATAAATCTATGTAAAAATTAAGTTGAAAGGCATAATTATATTTTTTATAGACCAATTTGATTTAATTGTGGGCCATTTCAAAATAAAATTATATTTATGAATTAATTTAAGGTCCAATTGAAAGATTTAATTAAGTGCAAGAACTTAATTATACTTTAAAATGATCAAATTAATTTTATTAAGGACATAATTGATGAAAAATTAAGTTTGGGAGCCTAATTAGGTTCAATTGGAAAGATTAGAATATTTAGAGCCAAATTGAATTTTTTTCCTAGTCAATTTTTTGAAATCAACGGCAAAATCGAAGACAATTGAAAATTTGATGGTCAATCGAAGGTCAAATTGTATAAATCTAAGAGCAAGGACCGAGGTAGAAAAGGCACTTAAATTTAAGGATATTATTGAAATTTTGGCAAGTATAAAATTGCATAATATTAAAAGTTTAAAGCCAACTAAGAAAACAATTAAAACAATTATAAATTAATGGAATAAATTGTACTGTGCCATCCCATAGAATTTGCAAACAACCAATACAGTTTTTTGTGCACTGTACCATCACACGTCATTGTCTTCATCATCACAGAAGAGGAATAGGCAACCTATGTCTATACACAATGAGAATCTGAATAGCCTTTTTGACTCTATATATAGTTATAATAAACAAATAACGAGGGGGGAAAGCAAAATACATAGATGAACATAACAAATAGAAAATAGGAGATGAAGAATGAGAGGATAACGTGAAACACAGAACATGTGGAGGGGAAAAGGAGGCAACAAAGACTGTAACTTCTCCCTCTATAATGTTGGCAACAAAAACTCTTTATCTCTACATCATCAGCGTCGCCAACCACAACCTCTAGCTCATGAAAGATGACAACTCTTCTTCTTCACCTTCGATGGTAGCAACAACCTTTTCTCCCCTTATTAGTAGCCCCAACATCAATCTCTTTCTCTATCGACAGTAGTTGCATTTCCTTATCAACAACAACTTCCTCTTCCTTTTTGTCAATCATAGTTACACTTCTTGTCAGTAGGACCGACAACAGCTCCTTCCCTAATTTTTTTCTCCTCCAACAATAACTTTTCTTCTCCTTTGACCATACAATAATAGTTGCACACAATGACAAGTCAGTATTCCCAGCGTCGCCTCCATGGACAACACCAATCCGACCTCCTCCACATAGTGGTAGCAATAAGTAACCTCCTCCTTCTCCTTTGACAGTCATTATTCATTATGTAAATGAATAGTAGGAAGGGCTAGATATTTTGTCCAGCTTGAATCAAAAGAGATATTCAGCCAAAATGGCCCAACATGGTTGGGCCATTCCAGTTTGATTTAAAAAAATTGCATTTTTAGGAAAAAAAAGAAAGAAAAAAACATATTGTTTTCGTGCATACGATCAAATTCTAAAAATTTTCTAAGCATATTGTTTTTTGTAAAATAATCATATATTTTTTCATGTTTTAAAATGAAATGGGATATCATAACCAAAATATCAAAAATCTTTCAACAATCTTTTTGTTCATATTTTTTGTTGTAAACTTTAATTATCGTGGTGTAAAATTACACCTTGTAACGTACAATATTAAAGTACAATAAATGCAGTGTTAAATTTTGGACCATAGAACAATTAGGTTTTAACTTAGTGAGGTTGAGATTTTTTTATGGAAAAAGATGTACTTTGAGCCTTAGAAAAGAGCAATGAATAAAAAATCTAACTTAAAGAAACAATCAAACAATAATACAGCTTATCTTAGATAGGGTGTACTAGGGGTGATATGTCTTTTCCATGCACAACAAGTCCCCTTACCCAGACTCTTGCAGACCATTAGTTTTTGTAATGACCTTAATACTTGGTGACGACTCCTAAAAATTATAGTCGTAATTTTACTATTTTAAGAAAACTCCTTTTTTCGCGCACCATCTCTTCTCTCTGAGGATGGTAACATGTGAGGCGAGCAAAAAAAAACCCATCATCACGACACCTATTATACATCGTTAGTTTTTATTGTCCTATGACCAACAATTGACTGAATCCTAAATCTTTTGAAACTTGTCATGTGGTCAAAACACATAAATATACTTTGTGATTATTTTTATCAGTCAAAATACTTAATTTAATCACAAATTGCTTGCAAATTGCATGTGTGTGCTTTATGTACTAGGTTTATAAATTGTGTACTGTATGTACCTTGTCTTTAATAAGTCTAGGTCCTGAATGAAAGGTTAAATGCTATAATAGGTATTTTGTGAATGGACATGTATTTCACATTAAAGAATATAGGTACGGTAGAAGGACAAGTCTTTAACAATGACATTTATGTTTAGGGATCTACTTCTAATGAGTTTGAAGTTGACTACTATGAGAAGTTAAAAGAGGTCATTTAATTGTAATATTATACCACACAAAATAAAGTATTTTTATTCAAATGTTATCCTTATTATGGTTTGGTGAAAATTAATTTAAAGGCTAATTTTCATAAGTTATTTACATATGAAACTTTTCATTTAAAAAGGGTCACTCAACAGTTGATTTGTTATCTTTAATAAAAACCAAACTCAAGGTTGTGTTGAGGTTATTTTGGATGATAATGAATTCACAGATAGAAATGTTGTTTTTTTTCAATTTGGCGAGTTAGTTAATCTATACCAAGTTGATCCATCTAACGACCTAGAAGAAAATTCAAATTTTCATATTTTTTAGAATATTTTTGTCGATGCTAAAGATTTGACCTATAGCAAGTTGACCTGTCTAATGACCAAGAAGCAAATTCAAACTTTCATATCACTGAGAATACTTTTGTCGATGCTAAAGATTTGAATGATGTCTCAAGCTTAATGGGCATATATAAGTTGATGAAAATGATGATAGTGACCAAATCAACATTGAAGATTGTGATAGAAGAGTACAATTTTGATTAATTAATTTTAATATAATGATAATGATGTAAAGTTATTATTTAATCACGAATGAATATAATGTGCAATATTTATTTTTGATGTTATTGCATTATGTGTGCAACTGTATTATGTATTTGCAGGATGTATAGATAAAAAATACAAATAAAATCTTGCATCCAAAACTATTTAACACCACTATAATTATCGATGCACTAGTTAATTTTGACGGTATTTTTTGTTAGCCATGAGCACTATTCCCCTTCTTTTTGGCACTATTAATTTTAAACATCATACACGGTAATGTCGATGGATTAAGTTCATTGGTATTTGCCACTAGCAATAGGAAATTGTTTCCCTTTTCTTCTAGCATTGTTCATTGTAAACATAACACAAGGTGTTGCCGATAAATTAATTTTATCAATATTTTTTAGTAGTTAAGGGATTTTTTCCCCTTTTCAAAAGACTAAAAATTAATTAGTTCACTTACTATTGATTTGTTTACCAAAAGTGTTACCAACATAATGAAAAGTCGTTGGTAATATTTGGAGGAGTTCCTAATTTTTTTCGAATAAATTTGAAATTTCCATTTAAATTCACTGATTGTATAATTAAAAATATTAATATTTTATTATTTATTAGTGATTATATTTGCAAATGTAATTAAAAAGATCATAACCAACATGTACGAGCATTTCATTTTCTTTTCCATCCTTATTCTCCTACTCTCTCTCTTTCACATACACATACCATCAATTTTGTCTCTCTTTCTAAATGTTTTCAACCTTTCTCCTATATGTTATTCTCCTCTATGCATAGGAGGCATGTCTTTCTTTTCTCATCTTTTTTTCTCATCTCATTTTTACATTATTTTTTAATAATTATTTGTTTTTTCTTCTCATATAAGTTGCATTTACAACAAATTTAAGGTAACATTTCTCTTTTTTTCTTCACTTTTATTGTGTGTATATTACATTATTTGTTCTCTAGTTTTTTTTTTTTTTTTTATTATTGTGATTGTATTGGAGTGGGATTATTGCATTATTTTTAATTATTTTTTCTTGTTTTAATGGATTATTAATGGTTATTTTTATGTTAATAATGGCTTTTTTTTTTATGTTTTTTGCATTAATATTTTCATTCTTTTTTATATTATTATTCTTTTTAGTATTATTTGAATATATTATTAATTGATATTTTTTGGATTAATGATTCAATACAAAAATTAAGGTGTCTAGTTAAATTATTTTTGTCAATTTTTTTTAGTTATAAGTTTAGAACATATATTTCTAAGTTTAGGATTAATGTAAAAAATTATTATAACATAAAATTAAAAATATTATATGAAATTAAATTATGAAAGTTGTTACAAGAAATGAATAAAATCAATTGGTTTATAATATATACGATGTGTATTAGCAAGTTTGTAAGTTTTAGGAGCTTCCTCGTATATTGGAAGTGTTGTTGAGATTCTTTAAATGTAGGAACCATTTAATTTTGTTTATCCATTAATTTGTGTATATTCCTAAAGGAAATTTTATTATGCCTTGCTAGGATAAGATAATTGCTAGTTTTTTAATTCATGATTTTGAGGACTAGATAATAACGCAATCTTGGACAAACAACTAATGAACATGCATTGACTTTTCATGTGGGTCATCGAGTGTGATGGTGCAACTTTGAGGGGGAGTCCTTTCTCAATGGGATTTAATTACCTGTAAGTACAGAGCCAAATGAAAAAAGAACATTTCAATGCAGGTTTGTTTTTGTTTTCACAATTTAATTTGTTTAATAATTTTTTAAAAGATATTTTTATTTAATGATTGAAGCTGCAAGTTTAAAAATATTGAGGTTGCACCAACAATAATAATAATCTACAAATCATCAATCAAGATTTCATTATTTTGATGAAGCCAGGTCTATAAATCTTTAATGGAGACCATGAGTCAATGTATGATTTACAGGGTTTAAGGGTAGTATGAACTTATATATTTTTTATTATGTTAATTTGTATAGTGTATTAATATAATTGAAATTTCCTTTTCCTAAACTTTTATTACAATGAAAGATTTTATTTCGAGGATGCTGATGATTATATTGTTAGAATGTTATGGGAAAATCACACTACAACTAGGTAATTTCTATTCCCTTAGGAATTTTATTTTTAAATACCATAACTTTGTTTTTTTATTTCCTAACAAATAATTTATTTGTACCATATAGGTTGCGTGATTTTGGTATGAGGAAAATGAAATAGTAAAATATACGTAAAAAAGAGAGCTTCAGTTTGGAATGACATGATAATGTAGAAGGGATTTAGGTTTTCATAACTCTAAAAGGTTATATGGCTAGATTACATTGAGCACGTAATGACCGAGCATTTCATATGATGCTCACATTCTGCTGTGTAGAACCAATTCTTGGCTTTTCTACCATGTACCGGCAACTCCATGTCATTCGTTTTGCATATGAAGTAGGTGATATTTTTTTTAATTACATTATTTTTTTATAATTTTTTTTATGTATGTTTTTAATAGACAACATTTTTTGCTTGAAAGTTATGACTCTTGAATGTGATCCATTGACTACGCAGTTTTTTTATTGGGACACATATGTATAATAGTTATTGCCAAAAAGGGGTGCAATAACATTTCATGGATAGTTGCGTTTAACAATTCATGGTATGCTTGTTTCCTTAAATTATTATTTTATTAAATGTTTTTTTTTCATATTTTTTCTTTTCTTTTCTTTTTAGAAACATATAATACTAGTTGAAGGATAAATACGAGGACAATCATTTGACTTGTTCATATTTTAATACGGATGTGTGGTTAAAGACATGATTGTCTGGTGGAACCAATAGAAATTGATTTTATGAACTCTCTAACATTACAATCAAGAATTTGTGAATGACAGTAATGTTTTGACCATTGAAACCTCTTTCAAATAAGTTTTGTTTATGTAAACTTTGGAGTTCCAAACGACTTTAACCAAGAAAATGAGTAATACGAAAGCCAAACTTATGCCAAAATGAATTTAATTGATTTTTTTTTTCAATTTCATCTTTCAGCATTAAATTAATTTGGAATTGGAATTGGAATTAGAATTCATTTTGGCTTGCTTTTTATATGGTTATCGTGGTTTGAAACAAAAATCTTGACTTTGAATTGGTGGTCAATTTTGCAAGCATCTACTTTTTATCATATAATAATATAAAAATTGTTTTTAAAAAAAATCAAAGTTATTTAACCTAATGGAGTACATGATCCAGATTGCAGGGTTGGAAAGTTAAGCCAACATGACTTGGGTCTATCTAATTTATCATCATTTTAATTTTAGAAAAAGAAGATATTATCTCAATTTTTTTATAACCAAAAATGTATTTTAATTAGTTGTATGGTTTGTCTTTAGACTTGATAGGTCTCTTGGGTAATATTAGGACAACAATCACACGATTTCACATGAAATCTGAGCTAAGAAAAGAGTGAAGTCAGTAGGTTTCAAGGATGACTTGTTCAATTGAGTTTTATTATGTTTTTCAATTATTTTCCCATGACTAAGATTTTTTTGTTTTTACATTAAAAAACATTTGCTAACTAAAATAACAATTTATTATAGGTTCAGTTATCTAGTTTATTCTCTAATAACAACTAAGAAAATTGATATTTCAAACGAAACTCTTCTAAAATCTTGTTTGAGAATTTTCTCTCTTCATAAACTATGATATAATATTAGATTATATATTGTTTAAGAATGTAGGGTTATTACAGAGCTACTGCGTAGTAGATACCAAGCGAAGGCTAATGCCTTGTATGTCTTCCTTCATCAATCTATAAGCCATTTTAAGATCCTTCAGTCATCCTCTAAAGCATACATCTACTCTTGTATCTTTTGAATGACAATATGATATGCCCTATGTTTGGCAATAGCCTTCATCACCCCTGTGGATATCTAATGCCTCTTGGAATAGGGACACATCATAAAAGACTACAAAAAATAAGATGGTTAAAATCAACAACAATAAACTAAGAAGACACAGGAAGAAAGCTTTTTGCATTAAAGATCATTTTCTAGTCAAGGCCATATGGCCATTGTAGCTCTCATTAAACATCATCGAGATGTTTAAAGAAATGATTTGACTCCTTTTTAGGAGCCTCATTACCTTCAAACCAATCTCTCTAAGCCTAAACATCATACCAACTACGACCCTTATAACCTACCTTGACTTTTTAGAAAGGGAGGGGAAAGTAAAAGATTTAGAACAATGACAAGGCTAGAAAAAACATCATCAAACCCCTATCCATCTTTTTTACAAACACCTTGAGATAAAAGTCGAACAATTATAGCCTTTACAGCTGGATTTGAAGATAGACATATACGGACTATTACCATTAAAGAAGCCTTTATGACTGAGCCTAGGTCCCTGTGTCTACAGGGATGAGGATATTTTTTCTTTTAAAAATGAGTAGAAACACCATAATAATCTAAGAATGTATAAAATCTACTTGACTCCTAACTAGAGGAGTACAACTTCCCTTAACTTCTTTTATTGAGGGAATCCTAACCATTGCCATTTCTCCATAAAAAAACTAAATCCTTAGTAAGAGAAAGCTTATCCATGATGATGGGTTGTGTTTTATCTCTTCTTTAATAATGGTTTGCCCATATCAAGAAACAAGGATCTCTTTGTTTTAGATAAGATTTCCTTTGTAAAATTACAAGAAATCTCTCTTCTCATCTATTTATTAACCCTATATAAAAGCAAAATAAAAAATAAGCTTAGATGTACAAAAAAAAGAGAGTATAATAAGGCTAAATACTTTTCAACATGGTCTAGTAATGCCTTTTAGCCATCATATTGACATCGTACTTTGTTGAGGTTAAGGCAAACATAAAACATGATTTATCCTCATCCAAGCTTAAACAAGGCCTATTTTCACCCCACAAAAAGGTACCTTTTAGTAATGGGAATAATCCCAAATTTGGTGCACACCTCCTCCGAAGATAATAATCCCAATGTACCTTATGATCAACCAATATGTCTAATGTTAAAGGTAAAAAACTAAAGTATATCATTAAGCTTAAGAAACTTGTAAAAAGCTAATAACATCACTCATCTATTAAGGTGCTAGTTAGTCAAAGCTCAATTTATAATACCTAAAGATATCCCTCAAAAATCCTTAAAGAGGTAAATAATACTATAATTCTTATATACATAGGAGGATTGTAATCTTGTAATGTCCTTAGATATATCCTTTCATCTTTGAAGGGAAATTGAACCATATACTATATAGGTTGTCAACCATAGGCAAACGATCAATCACACATCTTGTTACGTTGGCATTCCTCTCCAAGTTTTTCCAAGTGTATTATCCTTTTATGAGCTCCCAACTTTCCTAAATTGTTGTATCCAAAACCAATTATTGTCATAGTAATGTTACGATAGAGCTATTGCCATCAACATTAAATACCATTACAAAATAATAAGTTATAAAAATTTCTATATTTTTATTATTTGTCCATTAATGCCAATGATGTGTAAGGATAAGTCCCATCAACATTAATGTTATGCAAGAAGACATTTCCATCAATATTAATGTTGATATAAGAGATGTTTTTCTTACTAAGATATTCAAGAGAAAATTACTTTTGGCCTTGTGAGCAAAACAACAAAGTTCAAAGTATGTAAAGGATTTATGATCTCTATTATCTTATCATACATTCTCAAAAATTTTATTAAACAAAAGCTAAGAGCAAGCATTCTTGTTTTTAGAGTTCAGTGTTCTACTCTTTATTCATTACATTCTTTTACCAAATAATCACTAACTTAATTATCGAAGGATCCTTAAACCTTACAAAAATAGATTGTCTTTGCAGCAACTAAAACTTCTACCAGCAATCCACTAATCTTCATGCTCTCAGGAGTAAAATACTGATGCGAATGTGCAATCATCCACTTTCCAAATACTCAAATTATACTGTTGAACATATCAGATCTTGGAAGATAGTCAGAACAAAAGCTCGTTTATAAACAATACCATGTATACAGACATGCTACATGATTTGTAAACAATCAATTGCAACCGACATGTTTTGTTTTTGTAGGCCAAGCAAAAATCTCAGTTTTTTTGCACATGATCATGTCAGGTAGCCAGCTCGAAGTACAATAAGGTCTTAAGATCAGAAGAAAGGTTTTACAGAATCAGTTCGCGTTGTTCTTTCATTTTCTAAGTATAGACGTTGTTGTTTGGCCTGCATCTAAAGAACACGCATTCAACGGTAAATTAAACAAAAGTGCATCAAAGAAAGTGGGCTCTTGCAACTTTTTTATCATCAATGGTATTTTCAAACTTTCAAGTAATTTTGTCAACAAATATGTGGTTAAAATCATTATCTAGGTCACGAATTACACAACAATTAATGCTCGTTGGCTGTTAACTTCAATGAACAAGGATATTCCTCTCAACATGTGAAGTTTGAAAAACAGGGGGGGGGATGATACGACTGGGTCCTACTAAACTTTGGATTTTTGGAGATAAATATGAGAGAGAAACCAATGATAGGTAAAAGAAAAACGAGACAGATCACCAACGCTGATGCACAGCCACCTTAAATAATTGTTAAAAGACAAGAGCTTCTTTCTACGGGGACCCTTCAACAGGAGAGTGGTCGTTTTCAGTTTTATTTATCCGTACAAGCCATGCATGGTGCCACAATATTTGTAGTCTAGGCCCTAATCCAACTGTAAAATTGAAGCAATAGAACTCTCGTAGCCATCAAACCATTATTGATTTGTTTGCTATATGGAAATATCCAGGAAGATAGAGATCATAGGCAAAAATGATGGCAAGCACTTGAAACCCTCTACTTCCTTGCCTACCATCTCACGCATACACAATTTAAATTGTTAATTGAGATTTTAAAATATAATTTATATTATTTTTTAATAAATTTTATCAAGTAAATTTTTTTTAAATTTGAAATTTACACATTGTTATTACCTTTTACTTAATTTTTATAAAATAAAATAAGGATAGTGAAATTAAAACTCCATTTAAATTTTAAATATGTCTTCAATTTATGATAATTTTTGTAGTTGTGGGTTTTTTTTTAAAAAAATAATAATTAAACAACCATATGTTTTGTTAAAACTAATATGAGGTAGATTTTTGCGTGTAAAATAATAATAAAGAAAATCTTTGTTAATGGAAAACATGTGTAATGCAAAAGCCTAAGTTATTTAAGTAACTAAATTCTTTTCCATGATTAAAGAAAAATAATACTTGTTGTACATCTTCTTTCTGAGGAGAGGGTTATACTGTTTCGGATATGATTTATTGTAAAATGTGTCTACACACACAGCAGAGGCAGAGAGAGAGAGAGAGAGAGAGAGAGAGAGAGAGAGAGAGAGAGAGATTTATTGATAACCAACTAAATAGTTGAAAAGTTAATTGCAGGAGGAAAACTAAAACAATATAGAAGTCAATCGGGCTGGTTTAGAGATATCCATGAAATAATAGACAGAAACAATTTGCATTTTCAAAGAATCCAACCTTGTGAAAGCAATCAAAGGTATGTATATACACACACATATGTATTGTGTAATTCAATTCTGAGTTTCTGCATCATGTGATAGCTAACGTATACGGCTTGTACCATCTTTCGTCACTTTCGTTGAAGTGACATAGTTGGGAATGACAGGTGAAGGAGGAAGATTATGATCGGCCTTAAGATGAGATGACAGAAAAAGATGTGATCTTTGAGGACAAGAGAGATCGGCCTCCATTACGGAATCCCAAGAATATCTCGACCAAATCTTTATCATTGCTTGGGTTTTAGCTAATACTTTTGCTAAACAAGGGATCCGTGTATGCCAGGTAAATAACAAGGATCAACACTGAGAATGAGCTCATAGGTTCCCGAAAAGCTTGTGACCATGCCATATTTGATTTTTTTCTCTTCTTGTGCCGTAAATTTAAGCACTTGCTTCTTATGGGAAACGAGAGAGATAGTTTTCCCTCGATGATTGGAGGGTAAATTATATTGGGCCGGGAACATATCTCTCCTTGAACTGTTTTCGTCGTAAGAAAAATACGAGTATAGTAAGATACCATGGTTGCTTAGCCTAGTAGGCGAAACACAGATACTTATGTGTGTGTGTGGATGCATCGGCTTGTGCTTTGTGGAGGAGGCCGATCAGATTATTTCAAAGATCCTCTTGAGACACTGGTCATGAGCTCGATTATCTTATTATATCTAATAAAAATTAAATATAAAATTGCATGTAAGTTTCAAGATTAAAGAATTTTTTACTTGAAAGATATGTTAAAAAATAATAAAATTTTTATATAATCTCATTTAATAATTTAAATTTTTAGATGAGATTATTCTACTCTAAATCCGGCCCTCAACAACTATTGGTCTCTTTTATGAATCTTTGGCTTTTTCCAAACTGTTGGTGTAAATATAACCTTCATGATATCTCATTATCGAGTTCTCCAGAAAAAGAAGCAGTGCTTAAAGAAAAATCGAAACCCAGAAAAGAAAACAATAATCTGGAAAATACAAGATGGTGGACGAGAATATTATTTGTTTTGCAGTACAATCTTGAAATTTCTCGCAAGGTAATAATTATAGTCTCCATAATAATTGAAAAGGACAAAAATTTTCAATTATTCATATTGTCCTTTTCATTTCTATTTACATTTTCTTTTCTTTTCTTTTTCGAAATATAATAATTAAGGGGCGATCATATGCTAAGCACAATGATGGTTAGTCGAGAAATTATATGATAATTTCACTTTTCTTTCGTATAAAATTAATAATCTACAATAGTCTTTATACAAATTTCACTTTCATACTTGCCGGGTTGGAAATATAATTAATTTTTTTTTAAATATTTTTTATTTATAAATATATCAGAATAACATTATTTTATTTTTATAAATTATTTTTTTACATCAACACATGAAAATAATATAATAATAAAAAATAAAATTAATTTAAAATAAAATATTTAAAAATATTTTTAAAAAGTAATATCAAGGTATACGGGTAAAATAGAATGGGAGCATAAATCTAAAATCTTATACAGTTATTCTCATGGATATTTAGGTTATGCTGAGTACTTCTCTTAACAGTAACCTACCTAGCAATAGATATATATATATATATATAGTGTATAAGATATGATCAAGTGCTGTCCATCAAAGTCCTGAATTAATAACAAAGTGCAGGTACATGGAACATCCCACCAACTCGATCGTTGACTAATGCTTGATACAAAGATCCTCTTCGATCGATACTGCTCATGGACCAGTTCTGTGTGTGTGTTTATCACGATAAAGGAGGAAGAAATCTGTGGAAGGAGCAATTAAACATGTTAGGTGATGACAAGATTTTACTTAATAATTTGAACGGGGACAGGTTCTGAGTTTCCCTTTAGCTTTGATGAAACATGTAGTTGAATGTGTTCTTGTTGTGTAATGAAATTCCTTAGAGAAAGCACAGGCAACATTTACGCAAAGCATTCAAGATATGTGGTAAGTGAGTTCTTTATTTCTTGTCAGCAGTAACTCCATTTGTCGCCTGCTTGCCTTCTCATTTCTTTGTCTAATCAGATCATATTTCTTCATCAGATTTTAATTAAATTCATAGTTGAGAGATAACACATAAAAAAGTAAGTCAACTCTTTTCCTCTTCTTCTTTTTTTTCCTTCTTTTTGTGCCTTTTCAACTCACCATATCCGCTCCAAGAATAGTTTTTCTCTAGGGTTACAATATATTTTGGGAAAAGAAATAGACTTTTTTAAACTTTATATGATGTTTTTGTTAGTGTTTTCAATATTTAATTAGTCTAAAAATATATATATATATATATATATAGAGAGAGAGAGAGAGAGAGAGAGCATCGATTTTTTAACTATAAAAATAATTTGGATTCTCAAAATACAAAAATAGTGAACAACATGTCATCTATCCATTAAAAAAAAAAACATTGAGCGAGTAGACATGACATCTCGAGCCCATGCATACTATCGGTTTTTCTCTAGAGCTAGATGCACGCGTCTAGTTTTCCAAACTCATATGCGTTTGGGTTTTTGTCTAATATTGCTTAACATCTTTTTATTTTTATTTTTGGAATTGAATTATCTTTGAATAAATTTAATAAAATATCTATTTTCTCATTTGATCAAAATAATGAGTAAAAATAATTGATTCAATATTTTATTATTATTCAGTTAAAACTTGCTTTCACAATCAAATAAAAAGTATTTATTTAAAAGGAAATGATTATCATTAAAAGGAAATGCATGAATAAAACAATGAATTTCTTGCTTGAAAACACATATGTTTTTAATTTTTTATTAGAATCATTAGAAAAATTAAGTATTTTTTTAAAATTGTAATTACTTTTAATTTTCCTTCTTATAAAAAAGATAAGTGACTTTTAAAATAACAATGAAATACTTGTATTTGTATAATTATATTTATTAATTTTCCTAAAAAAATAAATATACTCTGAAAATTAAGTGCTGGACGATGCACGAACAATAAATAAATATCCAAGCTTTCTTGCTTCTCCTTCAAGTCTTACCGTTGGCCTTTCAATTTTGAAGCGTTCCTTTCAGCTGTTGGTAATTGACAAGACGGTAATCGAATCAAAACCCTAAGTTTTGACTGCAAAGGGACGGCAATGAAAAAGGAAGATGGAACTGATTTTGAGACACGTATACACCTCCCAGTTTCATCAAAAGCCAACGCAACCATTATACAGGGCTATTTGGATGTATAATTGTGATTATTTTTTAAAATATTTTTTATTTAAAAATATATTAAAATAATATTTTTTTTATTTTAAAAAAATTATTTTTGATATCAGTATATCAAAATGATCTAAAAATATCAAAAAAATTATTTAAAATGAAAATAAATAAATAAATAAATTTTAGTCAAACACTGGTTTGACCGCAGTGCCAATCATGCACTAAGGGGGTGTTTGGGAGTGCTGTTGCTATTGCTTTTCAAAGTGTTTTTCGTGCCGAAATATATCAAAATGATATTTTTTTTATTTTTTAAAATTTATTTTTTACATCAACTCATCAAAATGATCTACAAACACCAAAATATATTTATTTAAAATGAAAAAAAAAAAATTGAATTTCGACAAAATATCAATTCAAAAGTGGCCAGATAGGCATTAAGTATACATATCACCCTAAAATATCTGGACAAAAAGATTTATTTTTTTATAGTTTAAGGTTTAATTTTTATAATTATTAATACGATAATCATTACATATTCATATGATTATTAATTTTAAAATCTATAAAATAACTTGAAAATTGACATTAATAAAAAAAAAAAGTCAACACAACATTGGATGGATATGTCCAGTACAAAATTCATACTTAAAATGTAACTCTCCTTTTAAAAAGGAAAAAAAAAAAGAATCTAGATAAAATATAATTAATTGCTATTAAACCATTAAGAATTAGTGATTGCAGACCAGTGTCCTATAAAATATAACTCTCTTTTATTATTATTATTATTGGGTCAGGTCAGTGTCTTGCTATCAGCAAACCAATTTTATTTTTATCTAGAAATTCTCAGCCAGGTGTCCTATGCTTCTCTTCATATTGCATGATTATCATATTATAAAACTCAAATTATGAGTTTATATATATTTATATTTATATAATCTTTACATCATAATGATGCAGAAGGGACAACTTAATATTGCTGAATCATAAGTCTATATATATATATATATATATATTGCTGAAAGTAACGTGTGATGATATTATTGTCTTGTTTGGCATTATTTTTTTTAAAAAATATTTTTTTATTTTTTATTTTAAATTAATTTCTAATTTCAAAAATATTTTTTTGATATTATTTTGACATATTTATTTATGAAAATCACTCTATAAAATAACTTTAATCACACTCCAAACAATAGATTATAATTTTCTTCTTGTTTTTTTTAAATTCATCACTAATGTTTCTTTCTTTTCTTCCCTCGTATATTTCTTTCTCTATTTTTTTCTCGTTTGTGTTATGTAAATATTGTGTCTTTTTTAATATCATTTTATATTTTAAATTCCTCACTCATGTAATCTATCAACTCAAAACACCTTGAAATTTGTTCAAAAACACAATTAAACACGGAAAATCCAACCAAAGTAAATTTCAAAATAGTAGTATCTATAGCTAAAGGTGTGAGTTATGTCTTATGATCCATTATATTGAGCCACATCTATAGAAAATTAAAGGAATACATGACAAGATGTGATGAAGATCACCCTTTTTCACAATGAAGGGTACAAGTATAGGCTGCCACCTAATTTTAGGAATTTATTAATATAAAAGCAATCCATAACCAAAACTTTACATGGAGGAGAAATTATTAAGATCATCTTTAATATTACAATTTTTTCTTTTTATTCACAAAAATGATATGTGGGTAATAGTGTTTGCAAGAGTTAGATATCATCTTATGTGTATATTATTTTATCTTTTTTAATTATAATTTTATTGGTATATATAAATACAATGTTTCCATCGGAGTTTATTTACATGTAAGGAGATGAAAAAACACTATCGATAAAGTTCATAACAAAATAGTGATAAATTTTTTATCTGAAGTTTCTGTATATATTAGTTGATTTTATGGTAGTGAAACTCCTCCTCCATCAGAGTTCTCATTATAAATAAAATACTAGAAACTCTTATTCTTTCTCTCAAATTGAATGTTTCCTAAACATAAAATGTAGACTAAAAAAATAAATATTTTTATTATAAAACAAACCTCTAGTTTTTAAGTTTACATCAGAAATACCTTTAAGGATATAATACCTAAGAAAATGTTCCATTCACCTTGAAGGCATTTATAAATCCATAGAGTTCACCCTTGTAAAACCAAATACTAAACTAGAAATGCTTACCTCCTAGCAAAAATTAGTAAAACAATAAGGATGTTGATGTAATTGCAATGAATATTTAGAAAGTCTTTTACTTATAATGCTAAAAAAGGTTCTTTCTTTCTTTTACCATATAACAAAGAAGCCACTGGAGGTAATAAAGTTGTGAACACCTTAGAGGGAAGATACATGCCAATCTATTCAGTTTTCTTTGATTGAAAAGGCACTAATAAGTGATGTTCATAACATTTATTTACGATGTGAACCTTCCTTTCCAATAATTACTAAAATAGGAAAAAGGGTTAGGAATCTTATATCTATTATTGTTATGAACAAAGAAATTAAGGTTTCAATAACTTTAGTGATGGTTATTCCATCCTGAACCTAGAGTTTAAGTTTCTATTTATGAATTCTACAGTTTTTATAATTTTAATAGTAACAAAAACCTTTTTTTGTATATATTAGGCAAATTTAGATGATCTATCTCTACCATTTCACTAATGATAAGTATTTGTAAATTAGATCATGAAGAGATATCAAGTTAAAAGAATCTTGCTAACAAATGTCAAGGAAGTTTTAGTGATACTTGCCTTAAAAGATAGTGTTTTAAGAAATCAAATCTTAATTCAATGTCTATAACAACTTTTAGAAGATATTTGTTTTAACATAGGGTTACCAGTACTATTGTTGCATTTGGGAATAGATCATTATCCACTCTAACCTTTTATTTTATTATAAAGTAAATGCATTGAATTATATTACCTTCTAGTTTTTATTTCTAAGATGAAATAATTTATATTATCATATACTTATGAGTCATGTTATTTATAATATATTATTCCCTTGATTGATCATCAAAAGAGATTTTATGGTTATATAAAAGGTTGATTTGTCCCTTATGTATTGGTTGGTGAAAGCTTTTGTTAGCTCTTTCGATATCATAAGATCATTTATTCTTATCATTGACCATCTTGGTAGTTTTTTTAATTTAATACTAGGTTTGTTAACCATTTTAGATTTTTCAACACAACAATTTCAAATGATCTCACCTTCTAAAGGTTTGTGACAAATATTAGTTATTGTTGGACTTCTTTAAACTCATTATTAGAATATATGTCAGTTATTGAATGAGCGTTTGAGATGTCATTTAGATGGACAATTAGATAAATTCCCTTAAAATCCTAATTTTTTTTTGCTTGTTTAGCTAATATTTCCTCATTAAAAAGGAGAACCGTTTATAAAGGAGTAGATGTATTATTATTTGGTTTTGATGAACCTTTTCTTGAGGTTTTACATTCCTCCATAATGATTTTAATACACTCTTACTTTATTACAATAATAGTGCACTTAGTTTTTAGAGCCTTTAAACAATGTACATTATTCTTCATTTACTCTTTTTTTTTTTTTTTTTGTAGATTATCATGGAAAATTTAGCTAATTTCTCCTTTGGTTTTGTTTTATAAAAAAGAGTCTAAATTCTGTTTAATTATTGATATGTATCATTTAAGACATAAGGAACCAATGAGGAACTGATGTGTTGACACTCTATTGGTTAGTGAGTTTAACAGGTTTTATTCCTTATAAATGTATTGATTCGAGCAAGAATTATAGGCTAATTAATCTATAACTCTCATTAGTTTTATTGCCAAAGGTCTCCCACTCCAATTAAATCTTTTGCAGTTGATCATTTTGCCTTGATCGATTATGATTGCTGGTTGTCAGGACTTTTCAAGTTCTGTGTGTTCACGATTGACGTTATTTTTTTCTTGCTCTATTTAAATATAAATTGTTATTATTCTCACCTAGTTAACACGTGAACCGGTCCTTATATATGTGTATATATATATATATATATACATATATATATATATATAAACTTTAATCACTCGGCCTTACCAACACACCCCTGATTCAATTATTGGGAAAATCAAGCAAACATAACTACATGTGTCCAGCATCTGCATAACTAGTCTCTGTTTCCTGTCTAACTAGTACTCCGATGACATATGCCGTCTCTTTTATTAGAAAAAGAAAAATATAGAATTTCATCCAAGTGGGCATCTAGGGATCTCAAGAGATCGGCGAGATGACAGGACCAAAACCTCCCAACGTTATTAATTTGTCCGTGTATGTTGTAATGGAAGAGCTAGCAAGCAGCTGGGGTGTGGTCCAATCTGGCTGTACTACGTCTCACTCATGTATTCTGGTGGTCTTGACCCCTGGTGGACCCTTGGTTCATCATGGACACAACCAAGCCGAACACCACACGTTATTTCCGTATGCGAGTGGTGTGGCTCTTGATCAATCCATCCTTCTCTTTGCCTCTTCATATGCTACGTGACAGATCCGTCTATTATAATCCACCCAAAGCCCCATCCCTACCTTCTCATATCATCTCTACCAGCAGCCTCTCTCTCTCTCTCTCTATAAATATTGCTTTCTCCTCTTTTACTCTTTTGATTCTTCACCGTCTACCTCTGTCTTCCCATGGTTCCGATCTTCCAATCATGCCTTCCCAGCCCAGCTTCCACTTCTCCCTTCCAAGGTATATATCTTGCTCCTGCACTCAAACGCATGCATGCACGCATACTTCTCTTTTTTTCTTCTTCTTCTTATTATCTCTTACTTTGTATGGCAACATAACATTGTTTTCATTTGTATATGGTTCCACAGGTGGATTGGAGCACTTTGTCACAAGAACAGCCAAGGAGAAATTGGTGACAATGGCGACAACAGCAACCTTAACATTGACGACAGCAATCCAATCTCTAACTCCATAGAATGTTATGCTTGCACACAAGTAGGTGTTCCTGCCTTCCACTCCACGAGCTGTGACCAGGCCCACCAGCCGGAATGGGAGGCCTCCGCTGGCTCATCATTAGTCCCCATCAAAACCCGGCTCGGTCAAAGAAAGAGCCCCACTAACCGAGGCCAGTCACGCCGGCCGATCGGTCCAATAGGAACCGTTCTCGATCCACGTAGCAAGCGCGTACAGAAATGGAACCGGGCTTTCCTGCTAGCACGTGGCATGGCTTTGGCAATTGATCCTTTGTTCTTCTACGCTCTGTCAATAGGGAGAAATGGGGCCCCTTGCCTGTACATGGACGGTGGATTGGCCGCAATCGTGACCGTCCTTCGTACGAGTGTGGATGCTATACACTTGTGCCATCTGTGGTTACAGTTCAGGCTGGCTTATGTATCAAGAGAGTCTCTTGTTGTGGGGTGCGGCAAACTGGTGTGGGACTCACGTGCCATTGCATCTCATTACGTGAGGTCTCTTAAAGGCTTCTGGTTTGATGCTTTTGTCATTCTTCCCGTTCCTCAGGTTAGAAATTCCTCCTTGGCTAGCAGGCTTTAGTTGATTTTCTAACCAATTTTTTTTATTTTGCTCGATCAATCATGTGTTTTCACGTCAAATATGAAGTGACAATGATTCCAGGTGGATGGATTCTTACTAAATGACACAGATCAGTACTGTGCTGGCTCAAGATATAGATAGATAGGGTAGCCTCTATAATTCTTGCATGATTATTTTCTTTCATCCTTTCGGGGCTCAAGTTTTTGGTATGGCTGCTTCCTTTGCTTGGTATCTTTTAGGGCCATGCAGTTTCTGTACTTTTAGCACTAAGGATTTCGAAGTCATTATTTTCTAATATTTCAAGACTTTGCTTTCTGTTCATCATATGGCATAATTAGCAACTAATATGTTCATAAATTCAATATTTATTATGTGAAGTACGTGTTTTTTAATAAAAAAATGACTATAAATGAAGCGAAGATAAATGAGCAGTTAAACTCTTAAATCATACACAAGCTGGTGAGGTCCCATTGTGGATTTGGGACGCAGAGTGAGGTAGGATATATATAGATCTAAAAGATCGGGCATATGTTGAAGCGCTGATGTCGATGAAGCTGTGGTTTTGGCCTTCTAGCTAGTTGTGGTGGTGATAAAGGGATAGTTCTACGTACGTCAAAAGTATGGCCAATATTTCAGTCACGCATGCATTTTAAATAATAATAATAATAATAATAAGAATACATATTTTTACTGTATATATTATTATTAAGAAAAAAAGAAATCAGTAAAAAGTTTGCAGGGGAGAGGGCGAAATAAGTAGAGGAAAGCGACCTTGGGGCTTGTGGTGGGGATTTTAATATTAATATTAAAATAATTTTTTAAAAATAAAAATATATTATTTTAATATATTTTTATTTCAACCATGAGAAAAAACAAACAATCATGGGACCACGGGCAAACAATAATGGACAAAAAAGTCACCCTCTTGATCTGCTAGCGTTAAGGGCTTGGGTTGTGTACTGTACCTGCAAGCATAAGGTAGAAGGCGAGCTGTGCACATGGAGTTCAACATAAACTCAAAAGTTTTTACCTTTATACTCATGTTTTACCATAAACTTGCAAATATTTTTATCCATGAGAACTTAAAAATAAAATAGTTCCTGAATGACCTATAGTTATTTGTTTAGTGGGTAATGATGAGCTTTAGATTGATGGAACTAGGAAATTAAGTGGCTTACATTTATCTTTATCTTGATAAAAGATATTGATTTGACTGTTGATCATTGTCACAGTACTGTTTGATCTTGTTCATGGCAAATCAGAAGTGATTAGGTCATGCAAGTGCTGTTTTTTCCTTGATTATATTGAAGTTCATCAGTAAATGATGATTGCTTAATTTTTCTTTGTTTTAGGTTTCCATTTCTACTATCTTAGCATATATTGTTTACTACTAATTCTGCCACATGTTGGAGGTTCAGAATTAGTTCATGATACCTTTCCTCTTTATTTTGCAGGCTGTATTTTGGTTAGCTGTGCCCAAATTAATCAGAGAAGAGCAGATTAAGCTCATAATGACAGTACTTCTGCTGATCTTCTTGTTCCAATTCCTCCCTAAGGTGTACCATTGCATATGCTTGATGAAAAGAATGCAAAAGGTCACAGGCTATATCTTTGGCACCATTTGGTGGGGCTTCGGCCTTAATCTCATCGCCTACTTCATTGCCTCTCATGTAAGCTACTGGTATTTATGTGCTAATGTTAAGCTTCTTGTACAATTACATCAGTGGTGGGAGTGCGATAAGATTTATGTTTGATTCCCCTTTTCTTTACTTATGCAGGTTGCTGGTGGATGCTGGTATGTCCTCGCAATACAACGCGTCGCTTCATGCCTCAGGCAGAGTTGTGAGAGTAGGCCTAATTGTGATCTCTCTTTGGCTTGCTCAGAGGAGGTTTGCTATCAGTTCCTGTCAGGAGCAGGCACAGTTGGAAACCCATGCTTTGGTAACACAACCCGTACTGTTAGAAAGCCAATGTGCTTGGAAGTTAATGGAGCATTCAATTATGGGATTTACAAGTGGGCTCTTCCTGTCATTTCTAGCAACTCTTTGTCTGTGAAAATTCTTTATCCCATTTTTTGGGGTTTAATGACCCTCAGGTAAATGAACATATAACCATGTTAGTTTCACCAATTCTGATACTTCGCGTCTCTTGGATCTAATTGGTGTGTTGTCTGATGCACTTGTTAACCTTCAGGGTCAGATTTGAACGCCCTTATAGAGTCTTCTGCTGCATTGTTATATTGACATCTAAAAATAAGAAAAAGCATGTTTTTACATATTTCCCGAGGTTTTGCATCAGTCATTCTTTAGTTTAAGAGCAAATTGGGTGATGAATCGTTAGTCCTGAACTTGTTTGGCGTCGAAATTCTTGGAAATCGTAATATGTTGTGCCTGTATGAGCAGCACTTTTGGCAATGATCTTGAACCAACAAGTCACTGGCTGGAAGTAATCTTCAGTATATGTATTGTTCTCAGTGGTTTAATGCTCTTCACTTTGCTGATTGGGAACATCCAGGTGAGCTGATTCACAAACTCTTAATACTCCTATCCTATTGATCATCAATAACCTGTTCAATGATGAGAAATTATGATTTCAACAAAGGTGTTCTTGCACGCGGTCATGGCAAAGAAGAGAAAAATGCAGCTGAGATGCAGAGATATGGAATGGTGGATGAGGAGGAGACAGCTACCATCTCGGTTGAGACAAAGAGTTCGCCATTATGAACGGCAGAAATGGGCAACCATGGGAGGTGAAGATGAGATGGAACTAATCAAAGACTTACCTGAAGGGCTCCGGAGAGATATCAAGCGCTATCTTTGCCTAGATCTTATCAAGAATGTATAGAAATAACCACTTAGAAAACATATCTGCGTTCTCTTTATTTATTCGGAGCCTAGCGACCAAGAATTTCTGCAGAAAACTGCACTGCTGTAGAGCCTGAGCTCTATTCTGACTGTAATTTGTTTTCAAAATATTTTTCAGGTGCCTTTGTTCCACAACTTGGATGATCTGATTCTTGACAACATCTGTGATCGGGTTAAGCCCCTTGTTTTTTCTAAAGATGAGAAGGTAAAACTTAAACTATATCTATATCTATATCTCTCTCTCTCTACACACACACACACACACACACACACACACACACACACACACACACACACACACACATCATTTTACTAACCTATTTACTGCAAACTAGTTCATCTTTTTTGCGATTCCATGGTACAGATAATCAGAGAAGGAGACCCAGTGCAAAGGATGGTGTTCATTGTTCGTGGGCGTATAAAGAGTAGCCAGAGTCTTAGCAAAGGCATGGTGGCAACTAGTGTGCTTGAACCAGGAGGCTTCCTGGGTGACGAGCTGCTCTCATGGTGTCTCCGCCGTCCGTTCATCGACCGCCTCCCGGCCTCCTCGGCAACATTTGCCTGTATTGAATCGACAGAAGCATTTGGTCTGGATGCAAACAGTCTCCGGTACATCACAGATCATTTCCGCTACAAATTCGCCAATGAAAGACTTAAGAGAACTGCAAGATATTACTCATCAAACTGGAGAACATGGGCAGCAGTCAATTTACAATTCGCATGGCGACGTTACAGAATGAGGACTAGGGGACCGGTGATTCCTGTAACAGAAAGTGGAGGCACTGAGCGCAGGCTGCTGCAGTATGCTGCCATGTTCATGTCAATCAGGCCACATGACCATCTTGAATAAACCATTGTTAGTTGTTCTTCAGTCGTTGTTTCAATAAAGTCGTGTTTCTTTCGGCAGAAAATTCTTCACCAGAAATCGAGCAACTCACGAAACAACTAAGTTAAATAATTTCTAAGAACTTCAAAACATCTTAATTTGTCCATTAGCTCACCTGGTTAGAGGAACGATAGCAGCCTAGCAGGCCAGGCTGCCTGGGCTCATTTCATTGTTAAGAGCTTAGGATAGTGGGGCTAAGTGCTTAGCAGTAACAAGATCCATGGATCTAATTGTGCTCACACAAAAATCTCTTGTCCATAAAGTGGAATATTTTTAAGCAAAAACTATGTCCATAACCCTAAAGCTGATGCTTCATATAGGTTTTTTGCTTCTTTTTTCTCTTTTTAATTATAGAGTTTAGATTACCTCTTACTTTTAATCTTAATTCTTACTTGTAAAATTTAATGAAATATAATAATAATGAACTATAAGAGATTTGGGTTTATTTTTTTGGCTTTTTTAACTTTATTTTTTAATGTTGAATTTTTATTTAGTTTATCTTTTAATATTTTATTGATTGTAAATCGATTTACACATGTTTTATCATATAATAAAATAAAAAGATGATTCAACCCGAAAACTCCATAGGATTTTGTCCTAATTTTTTTTTTTTAAAAAAAAAGGCAAAAACAAATATTATTCACTTTTAATATAAGAAAAAAAAGCCTAAAATGGGTTAGCATATAAAATATTATTAGAGATAATAAATATTATTAACTTTTAATATAAGGATACAAAGCTTAAAAATGATCAATATCTAAAATATTATTAGGGATAATAATTTTATTACTCACTTTAATATAACGATAAAGTAAATACTTGCATGATTTTAATAATTTTATTACATCTTATTCAATCATAATATAAGGATAAAAACTGCAACGGATTTATTTGAAATATAATTTGGAATAATGCGTTAGCAAAAATTATAATTTTACTCTGGAAGAAACCTCAACGATAATTGAGGATATTTTACCGTTCCAAACCAAGTTTTGTTCATCACAACAAACTCGTCATGGTAGACTAATAAAAAATAGACATCATTAAACTACAAAAGCACAAATAACAAAGAATACAACTTACTTCAGGTAAGATATTTTATGAGTGCTAATATATTTTATTAACTCAATCAGGCCAATATCTAGAATCTCTACAAAGTTAATTAGGGTTTCTATTCCCTTTTCTTAGTGATAAATTATAAGAATTTTTGTTCTTTCACACCATTTTTGACCTTGTGATTTTGGAGAATTATTGTCATGATACCATACATGTGCAACATATAGGGTCTCTTTTCAAAGTAAATGGTTTGTCCTAGAAGATTAGTTAACTGAGTCATTTTTCTTTTTAGAAAATTATTTTGCTTTTGTCCAAGTTAAACATCTTTTTATCTTTTATTTGCTTTTTTACAAGTGGCGACATTAAAAGGGTAGGCCTATATTTCTCCTTCAAATAAAAATAAACATGCAATGAGTATGAAATACTTGTAGAAATAAAAGGTAAATTGACAATAAGATTTCCCTTAAAGGTTGACAATAGTCATTATCTATTTTTATTATTGCATTGATAAGCATATTCATCTTAATCGATTTAGGTGATGATCATTTGCTACATATCTTGTTTTCCTTGATGTAACTTGCTGATATAATATATAGCCTAATGATAAGTTCAATTCTTTAAATGAGCATGGGTAGGTCAAGGGTGTCATATTTGCCCATTGATAATCCTTGTAAGGATAATATAAGAGTTTTGTAAAGAATGTTTAAGAGCAAGTCCAATTGCAAAAGCTATTCTGGACAGTCAAATCTGTAAAATGATTCTTTGAATAGTGTATTTATGGCTTTTATGTTGATGTGTCTTCCAATGATAAAAGTCATTTTGGAGAGCTATTTTTTTATATTATTTTAAATATAGAGTAGTTATTTTATATATAGTTTAATTATGCAATTAATTATACAATTAATAGAAAGAAACAAATTATATAATTATATAATTGCTTTTATAAAACCTTCCAACAATAAAATTATTATTATTTAATTATATTTAAATTAAAAAAAAAACATATTCCAATTCTACAAAGAACCCTCCTTTTCCATATACCAAAAAATACAAACTTTTTCAATTCTACAAAGAAAAGAATCATATGACATAGTATGCCATAAACCACAAATTCTACTTTATCCAATTCTACAAAAAAAAAAAAAAAAGCATATCCCAAGATACCCATATACCAAAAATCAACCTTTCTCTCCAAAATCCCACTGTCTCTCCAAAATCTTCCAAACACGGGCTTTCCCACTATCTCCTTCAACTTCCATGGTTCCATAAAAGTTGGCCTCGCAATCTCATTACCATAAGCCATATATCTCCATAGCTTGCAAACACAACTTGCACGTGCCAAGTCTCGAGCTCCAAGCTTTCAGGAGATCATAATTAGTGTATCCCTAGAAGTGAAGACTTCAAAAAACACATATGAGTCCCTTTTCTTGGTGGTTTTGGTATTGGTGGGGGTGAACTGAGAGAGGAAGATGTGGGGGTAGCCTTGTGTTTGTGAGAAAAATTGTAATTGAAGAAAATCTTTCACTTTAATTTCTACTAGTTTGTAAAAGGGAATCGATTTTTTCCTGTTGTTATTGTTGAAGGTGGTGTTTCTGGTGGTGACTGTGGTGGTTTTGGTTGTAGTTATGTTAGTGTTGACATTAGCGATGGTGGTTGTGCTTAGATGATCAGGTTGATAGGATGATTTATTTATGTTGAATAGTATTATAACTCTTTTTTTTCAAGTGCTACAAATAGCACATCAAACGAGGAGCGACCATTTTGGCTATCAAAATGGTTGCTCCGTTGGAGAGGAGTAAATGAAATAAAAATGCTAAAAGTACATATTTTTGGATTTGGCTTTTCATATAGCACTACAGTTGGACTTGCCCTAAGGCACATAAACCCAACATCTATATGCATACACTCAAACCTAAGTTTGGTGTTCTATGAGTCTTAAATCATAATTGATATTCATAAGATAAATCATTAATCCCCTAGTTAACCTAAAAGCTTGTATGTGCTCTTCAAAAATTAAAGTATGTTATACATAAGATGTTCTTCCACATGAACAATTTAAAAATGCATCTTTATAATAAATTCATACGCCAATCAAATTAAAAAATAATAAACTAACAAATAACAAAGTTCAATCCATGAGAATATCCCTCTTAGAGTCGTCATTCTATCGCACGTGTGTGGAATTATGATGATCATCCTCTTAGAATTGGGATATTTGGGTATGGGTGGAAGGAATAAAAAAAATTTATTAATTAAAAATATTTGGAGTCACCACCTAGTACTTTGATCACTGAAAATCTTATTTGATTTTTTGAGTCTAGATAAAGGGATTGAATATGTATAGGGGACAATATCATTCTTAGTATACCCTACCTAAGATGAACTGTATTATTTATTTGTTTGAGTACTCTGACACTATTTTGTTTTTCTAACCTTTGATTTGTTTATTGATCAAAAGATGTTCACCCTAATAGAGTGTATCATGGCTTTATGGATTGAGCCTAGCCATTCTAAAATCCAAAAATATTATGTGTTTTTTGGTTTTTTAGTAGTCAAGAATACAAATTCCATATAAGTTCATAGTTCTTAGAATTAAAATAAACAGATTGACTTTTATAGTATTTTTAAAATATAAGCCAAATTATCATGGCTTTGATAAACTTGTTATTAAATCCAAAATACATGGAAGAAAAAATGTTTTTCTTCATTTTTTAATAATTTAAAAATTCTAATTCATGCCATGTATTTATTTTATTTTATGCAAATATGATTTTTATATGAGATACTTGCCATATGAAAATAAAATATATCTTAAATTTATTTTTGAAAGAAAAATTATGTCTCGCATGTAGACCATAATCCTAAATATTAAATAATATAAAGAGAAGAATTAGAGACTTGATAAAGAAAATTATTGCAAATAGGTCCTTTAAAGGCATAAAATTGATTAATTAAAAAAATAGTTGTGTTTGGTAAACACTAACAGAAAAAAGAAAAATAAACAATGCTAGAACAATATGTATGGCGTGTTTTTCAAACATGCCCATGACTAAAATTACATGCTTCAAAATTGTTTTAATGCTGTGTTTAACAAATACGCCTTAAAGAAAAAAAAATGCATTTTCCCTTTTAATAATTCTAACTAACCAAAAACATATTTTAACACTAATAGACTCATCCTAACCATATAGGTTGAGCTTCCCACCCCAATTCTAAAAGCTCAAAAATATAACCAATGCAAGAAAAGAAATAATAAAGATCAAGGGTGAGAAACTACAAGTCATGAAGTTTTAATAAATTTATGAGCTCAATGGTACCCCTATTCTACCAAAAACTAAAGAAAAATACAAATTCAAAGTCAAAATAAATTATTATCAGACAAATCTATATATAAAACTGCAAAGATATAATTAGATTTTTCATAGGCCTATTCGATTTAATCATGGGCTAAAATAAAGTATAATTAAATTTGAGAATTAATTTGAGTCTAATACAAAGATCTTATTAGGTGCAAATACTTATAGTTTAAATGGTTCAAATGAATTTTATTAGTTTGTAAAACAAAATTATTTTTCGGAGCCTGATTTGGTCTTAATTAAGAAAATTAAAATTTTTAAGACCAAATTTATTTTTTTACCAAGTCAATTGGATGAAATTAAGGGTGATATTAAAAAAAAAAAGTTTAATAGTTAATTGAGAGTAAAATTGCATAAATCCAAGACCAATAATTAGAATGAAAAAGACTCGTAAATTTGAGCCCACTATTGAAGTTTGGTGAGTTTAAAATTGCACAGAATTTGAAGTTTAAAATCAATTAAGAATGTAATTATAAAAATTATAAATTGAGAGACCAAATCAAATTTGTCAAAAATAGCGTCATTCTGCAAAATTTGAAGACAATCAATATTAGTTTTTGAGTCTTAATCTGATATAAATGGATTTGTGAGAAAATAGAGCGTCTATTTTTTTTTTTATTTATAGGAGGAAGAAAAGGAGGAAGGAAAATAGAGGAAAGCAAATTGTCAATAATGTATTTACATTTATTGAAAGAATAACTTTGTCGACAATTTCATGGTAAAATAATAACGTGTTAACTTTTTGATAGAATTTTTATTTATTTATTTATTTGTCATCTATTTCATCATAAGAAAAAGCTATGAAATATTATTCATTGGTGTTTTCATTGCCATTTGTTATTTTTTAGTAATGGAAGCTTCATGGACAAGAGAGAGCTTTCGGACTTATACAACATGTATTTTTATAGAAACATTATAATTATCTGATGTTTGTTCTCCCTAAAATGGTTTATTGGAAAACATGTCAAAGTAAGATTTTATGATCAATCTTGAAACTGTAGTTCATTTATTGAAAATATTTTCAACTTGCATTATATAAATTATTTTACAAATTATCTAACAATTTCAATTATTATTACCGATGTCATCATCATTATTATAATCTCGTCATTCCTTTATCATCATCTCATTTACTACTATAACCTTTACCTTTATATCATGTGAAGAAAAATAAAGTGAGTAACTTAAAATAAAATTGATTTTTTTTTTTATGAAAATAATTTTTTTTAAATTATGATTAATTTATCATGTATTCCAAACCAATGTATCAACTACAGAAATTTCTTTTACCACCAGTGATGCAAGCAGAAAGCAAAGTGATTGTTCTTTCTGAATCTTGCAATATTTCTAATTTTAGGATGTTTGCTAATATTGGTTAACAAAGCCTCGACCAAAATTACAAAGGCTAGACACCTAATACCAGCACTAGGCGATTTTCTGTCGTATGATCTGCGTGATTTTTTATTTTATTTTTTAATCTTCAAGTTCTTCCAGAAGGGGACTAAAAGTACAGTGCAAATTTTCTGGATGGCATCCAAACAGACCCTTGAAGTTTCAGTTCAAGAGTCCTGCCATGCCTACAAAAACTAGTTTTTGCTAGATTATGGCAGATATGGGGGGGGATTAATAGATAGATATAGTTTTAGAAGTAGCCCTAAGGGCACGGCTTATTTGTCTCCAAATAAAGGGCTGAGAGGTGACAGACCAAAAAAACTTTCTCCAAATTTAGAAACTCAATATCCAAGTTCTACAGGATTTCTCATTTCACTTTAATAGCAACAAAAGAAAAATAACATGGACATTATCATCATCTTCTTCTGCTGGCCTCCCTGAACACCTTTCCTACGTGCCCATCGCAAGCTTTTTCTAGGGTTTCTAGACCTTCCCTAGAGAATAGCATTTGATATAGAATTAGCAGCTCCATGTTCATCTCTGGTATGCATGCATGCATGCAATGCTTATGTCTGATATATTAAATTAAACTGCAGTTTTAATTAATTAACTGTGGTTTTTTTCATAAATTAACTGTGAAATGCAGTATGATTATATCATCAAATGTCTCATCAGGATTCCATTTTAAACATTGCATAGTTTGGTTTCTCATTTCTGCTGTAGCTCATATGAAATTTTCTGTCATTTGAAGCAGGTTCCTTGGCATCTCAAAGGAGCCCGTTGAATCAGCTAAATGGGGTTGAAGCTTGCGAAGCAGGGCCCAGGAAAGGCTTCGAACACGGATTTGTCTCGTGCTCAACTTTCATTGATTAATTGTCTCACCAAGAGTATTTATATTCGTAACTGGGTATCCAGGCATCGAAGGCGAATGCTTGTTGCTGGTTATGATCTTGACATGTCTTACATCACAGGTCGTATACTGGCAATGTCATTCCCTGCAGAACGTGTGCGAGCAATGTATCGAAATCCTCTCTGGCAGGTGAAATCTGTACTGGACATGCGACATGGGGAGCATTACAAGGTGCTGAATTCATGTTTCGTTAATTTGACAGAACTCTCCTACTTGTTTCTCAAGATATTCCCTCATAGGGCGGCCACACGTTGTGTTGTTTTGGTGATCCATTAATTGAATAAAATCAACACGCAATCTTCTTCTTCTTCTTCAGGATTGGATGAGTTTCCACTCGTTTTTAATGCCTTGTACGGAATATTGATTCACGAATAAAATTGTGCATAAATGTTTCTTGGCAATCCATTAAATGCGTGGTGTTTAGCTTCTGATTTGGTCCCACACTGATTATTATTTTATCAATCAGTTGTTATCTCTCACTTTTTGTTGGTATTTCGCAGATTTATAATTTGTGTATTGAGGAAGCTTATGATCCATCACATTTTCATGGACGTGTTGAGACATATCCTTTCGACGACAACCATGTCCCACCTCTTGAAATGATGAAGCTCTTTTGTGAGAGTGTGGATTCATGGCTATCATCTGACCCAAGAAATATCGCAGTCATACACTGCATGGTATAATTTTTTAGTCCGTTTCCCAAAGAGGGCTTCTTCAATTGCATCTTTGATTGTCTTAATGATTCTAGGCTATTCTAATTCTAGTTGCATAATAGCATTCTATATAATAATATAAATTATATTATGAAATTTTATCTAATAGTTTAAGTTTTTAGATAAATTGATTATTTGACATAGTATCACAGTTTAGTTGACTTAGTAATTGTCAAAGAATCATCTCACCTAAAAGCTTAAGCTTATAGGTGAGACTCCAAAATATGATTTATATTATTCTCTAATACATTCCCTCAAGTGAAAGTCCTTTGGGCTTGAAGCTTCTACAGGCTCACATTATTTTATGCTTGATTTTTTTTATAAAATAGAATGGGGTTGGTAAAATTCGAACTCGTGATTGTTGGATTAATAAGGTTCTGATACTATATCAAAGAACCATCTCACCTATTTATAGGTGAGGCCTCAGAATATGATTTATATTATTCTCTAATAGTAGTCACGAGTTTGAATCTCACCACCCTCATTCTATTTGTAAAAAAACCAAACACAAGGTGATGTGAACATGTGTAAATTTCAAGACCAAATAACTTTTGTTTAAGGTTATGTTAAAAAATTATATAAATTATATTTTTAGAATTGACCAAATAATTTAAGTTTTTAGATAAAATAGTAACACATGCTCATTTTCAGAGTTCATTAACGCTGGAGCATATATGCAACTTACTGTGTAATGGTAGCCTAATATTTTTGAAACATCAAGAATTCAAAATCCCCATATATGCCTTGATGCCTTTGTAAAATTTAAAAGCATATGTGCTATCTTGGCTGTCAGAATTTGCAAGAAAAACATTATGGCTTTGCTAATAAATCCACATCCATCACAAAGCGTTGGAAATTATGAAGATGTGTTTAGCAAAAGCTGAAAGAGAAGCTTAGTGGAGTATTTTTCGTTGGTCTTTTTATCTTGTTCTTTTCTTAGTTTCAGTGTTTTTCCTTTGAATTTTGCAGGCAGGCAAAGGACGAACAGGCTTAATGGTATGTGCCTACCTTGTTTACAGTGGCATGACACCTGAGGATGCTCTTCAGCTATATGCAAATAAACGCACCACCAATAATCAAGGAGTAAGTCACTAAGAAAATGTTGTGATGTAATTGACAGAGGATGCAACTATTTGTTGAAACCCGTTTACAACAGAAAAAAGCATTTGTGACTCTAGGAATATATAGGAGAGTCTGAGCACCTTGAACATGTATTGATTTCTATTAAGGCTTAAAAATCCTTGGAAATGCTCGTGGTTGTATTATAGATAGCTCAGAATCTTGAAGTGAACATGATTAACTCAGGTCGTGTCTTTTTTATAATTCAGGTGTACTAAGGTTTAGTTCAATTAGAAGGCATGTTCCCACCCATTAAAATACAATGTTTTTGGATTTGTTCATGATGTACATTAGCAGTCACCTAATATCTAAATTTTCGGTTGGAAGAGCTAACAGTGGTGAATCTGTTCTGTAATGGATCTTTCATACATGTGAATGTCTATATGTGTAGTTAAAGAACTGTCTTATCTAAAAATTTAAACTATTAGATGAAATTCTAGAATATGATTTATATTATTTTCTAACGCACCTTCTTAAGTGAAAATTCTTTGGGCTTAAAACTTGTATGCAAATCATACTACCTTGTATTTGATTTTTATTAAATAGAAAAACAGTGATAAAATTCGAACTTGTGACCGCTATATCAATAAATTATTGAGATTTATTTAACATTTGTTTTATCTTTCTGATTGCATTCTTCTAGAAGAATCAAAGTCTCCTTGAATATCTGTTTATCTGCTCTCTCAGGGAGTTTGATAGAGAATTGCAGGAGATGAAAGTAGATTACCATGCAACTAAACACATTAACATGCATGTGCTGCAGGTCTCGATACCAAGTCAACGTCGTTATGTGGGATACTGGGCAGAGGCACTTTCTTTTCCCAAGAGAATCGATGGCAGTCATACACCTCCTGAAGTGATCTTGCCTAAACCTCGCGTCAGAGAACTGCGAAGAATTCGACTTTATGACATGGTTAACACTGAATCCATTTTCTTTGTGGTCTCAGAGTTACAGGAGGTAAGCACTAGGAACTCCCAATCGGCTTTCCAGGCACATCAAATTCTTACTTGCTTATGGTTTTTTCCCTTATGAAGAGTTAAGTTTGTAGTGCTAACGATATGATCTCCTGAAATTCTTATGACTAGTTTACTAGGAAATTAATAGCTTGTCAATGTGAAACTAAATGAAATAAATTGCTTGAAACTGTGCTATGAAGCCATTGTTTGATCGATTTCCTAGCAAGACACATCCAGTGATTCTGTGAGTTCATGTATCTTCTCAGCCTCGTGAATTTTTTTGAAATATTGATTCTTTTTTTTTCAGATTCCAGGTCAGCTGTACCGTCCACCGGTGGAGGTTGCCAAGAGTTGCCTACGACCACTTAAGAAAGGATATCAGAGAAATATTAGTCCTCAATATTACATCTCCTTTACGGAGGGCAATGAAGAGGAGGAGGAGGAGGATTTAAAACCCGCAGAATCGCGCCTCATTGTTCAAATGGACACAGAGAGTCCTATAATCTACCAGAAGACCACTCTTGATTATTATTTTGATAAACCTATACGAGTAAGTTGCGCAGACCAAATCTTTAACATTTAGGAGTAGATGAAATTATTTAACATACTATGCGTATGATTTTCTGTAACACATTCAGATTTCAAAGTCTTGTGCAGCCTGCAATACACCAGATAAATAGCCTGAAGAACCACAAAGACTGTAGTAGTAATTTATTTAGTAGCATTTTAGCAGTCATGGCCGAGAGCGTAGAAAATGCAAGCTCACATGGTTGGTGCATGTGACTCCAGTAATAGAATAATATAAATCATATCTTTGAATCTCATCTAATAGTTTAAGTTTTTAGATAATATAGTTCATTGATATGGTATTAGAGTCTTGTTGACCTTATAGTCACGAGTTCGAATCTCACTATCAAAGAACCTTCTCATCTAAAAGCTTAAATTTTTAGGTGAGATGGTTCCTTAATATGGTAATAGAACCTTGTTGACCTATCGGTCACGAGTTTGAATCTCACCACCCTCATTCTATTTGATAAAAATCAAACATAAGGTAGTGTGGGTTTGTGCAAGTTTCAAGCCCAAAAGATTTTCATTTGAGAGAGCGTGTTAGAAAATAATATAAATCATATTCTGAGATCTCATCTATTAGCTTCAATTTTTAGGTGAGATGGTTCCTTAACACTCACCACTTTCATTCTCTTTGATGAAAATTAAGCACATGGTAGTGTGGACTTGTGTGCATGTTTCAAGCCCAAAAGGTTTTCACTTAAGCGGGTGTGTTAGAGAATAGCATAAATCATATCTTGGAGCCCACGCCTAATAATTTAAGCTTGTAGGTGAAACGGTTCCTTAACAGTCCTTGGAGTTAATTTACTATGGAGATTATTTCAAAATGACCATAGCATTTGCTCAAACCTATTTTTCAGAATATTTTTCATTATTATAAGGTTGTGTACTTGTTGTCTTAATCAAAACCCTAAACTTAAAATGAAGAATAAATGATTGGCAGGTGAAGGGAGATGTGCGTGTCATATTCTACCAGAAAATGATAGGAGGGCGTCTCTTCTATGTCTGCTTCAACACAGCTTTCATTAGGAATGGCTTGTTGCAGGTAAATTTTATCAATTATAATTTTGCAAGTTTAGGTTTCCCTTTTGCAGCGTTCCAGAGCAGGAAAAAAGATGACAAACCTATGCTTTAAAGGAATAAGAATCAGGTTCAAGATTGAAGGTAGATTAGAGTTTTCTCAGAGTTTGCTTATTTAACCTGCAGTTCTCAACACAAGATTTGGATAAAGTTGGGACTAAAGGTAGATCAATTTGTGGCCCTGCCTTCTGCCTAGAGTTGCTCTTTGCTCCAGCTAATTCAAACCATTCAGGCATGCTTATTGGGGATGTCAATGGTAGTGGTGATGGTGATGATGAATTTAGTAATGAATCTCAACTTTGATATCTTATATATCTATTTGTCTAGCTGTCTACTTTTTCATGGACAGTAGGCATTAGGGATAAGATATAGTTAAGAATCCAGATTTTGAGGGCATTTAGCAGAAGATCAGATATGTAAGTAATGTTTTGACAAAATTCTAACTTTGCTTCTCCACTCATCCATTAACCCTCTCTGTTCTTGCTGGTATAGTGAAAAACATGGCCATTGTAACTCATTGCTATGAAAACTTAGGTTTACTCTTAAGAATGATTGATCGCATTAACCAGAAAAACTAGTTTAAATCATTCCTCTGGTTATATAGAGGTGATTACCTTTACATTTTTCATTTTTTATCAAGGGAGAAGATGATTTAGGATTTGTATGAATAAGGCATGATTGGTCATTTAAGGTGGAAAAGAACCATTGATGTTGTTATTGAAAGGTATTGTTGGCCTAACTTGAAAGAAAATATTGATAAATTTATGAAAAAAATATTATATTTATCAAATTTCTAAATAACAAACATAAGAGACAAGTTTTTATATGTTTTTGCTTATTCCTGAAGTGGATTATATATTTATTATAGTTCTTAGGCTCTATAAAATGATGGTATACTTTATCTCTTATAAAAAGATGAATAGTGTTTTGTAATTACTTGACTTTTCTTTCGAGAAGTGGTTTGTTTATATAAGGTGTCAAACACCATTATTTTTTTTTATCAAGACAATATGTTGCTTAGCTATTTTTAGCAAATATTAGAAGGATATATGATTCATCACTACTGTTGCAATGATCTTTTTTTCACGTTTCCTAGTATTATCTATCACGACAGTGTTTTTTATGTTTTTCCAGTGGAGTCACCATCTATCGCAACAATGATTTTTTTTCATGTGATCATTAAGTAAACATAGTTGCTAAATTGAATACTTGAAAACTTCATATGAAGCATTTGTGGTGATAAACTAAAAAAATGGGATTGTTTCCTTACACAAGCAGAATTCATATACAATAATACCAAGCATAATGTCACTAATGAATCACCAATCAAGATTATGTATTTACAATGTCATTTGTTAAAATCTCGTATTGGTTTAGAAGGGTGTTTGATTTAGCATGACTATTGAAAAGATGGTTATAAATGCTCAAGTTATGATAGAATATATAAGATAAAAATTGCTAAAAACCAAAGTCAAATACAAAGAGATTATAGATAAACATCAACTTATAAAGTACTGAAAGAAAGAAATAAGGTGATGGTATTTCTATGTAAAAATTGATTCGTGATAGAGATGCATAATAAGCTATAATACGAAAAATATGGTTTTTACACCATAATAAAAAAGATTAATAACAGTATTTATATTATCAATTTATTATATAATATGGATATTTCCATAATCATCAATATTTTTAAATATTTATCTTTATTATAATGACAACCCTTTATATCCCAAATGAGGGGTTAATATGAGGCTTATTTTATAAGTATAAGGGACTAATATAAAATATATAATGAACATGTATATATATAATGTTTGTACCCAAGGGGTCCTGGCGGAGTGGTAAGGGTAGCTCTCGTCCATTACGAGATTAGGGGTTCGACCTCTCTTCTCGTCTAGAGCAGGTGCTTTGGGGAGCACTTCCCACCCGGTACGATCGTGATTAGTCTGGGCCAGTGCCTGGGAGACACGTGGTTATACCAAATATATATATAATGTTTGTAAGAACTTGAACGAGTCAAATATGTAACCTCACAAAAATGTTAACTTTATATGAGGTTGGAATTTTAAAAGAAGTTATTAAAGTCTTTATTGATATAGTGTTAAACTATCATTATCATCCAATAATAATACTAATAAAGCCTTAATAAACTCTCTCTCTCTCTCTCTCTCTCTCTCTCTATATATATATATATATATATATATATATATGACTTATAGGGATTTTTAATATTTTATTAGTCAAATTAGAATTATTTTTTTCTAGTTTCATTAAAGCTTTTAAATTATTTTTATAGCTTTTTTAAGGTTTATGTTACTATTATTTAAGTATTTAGAAAGAGATGTAATTAACAAAGCTTTTAGAAAACATTAGAGTTTTTTTATCTATTGCTTTTTAGTTTTGATTTGTAACCTTAGAGCCAAAAACATCTCTTTTTTATTCACGTTATAAGTTGTGTCATAGAACTTAGTAAAATCTCTATTTCTATCATAGCTTTACTCAAACAAACTAATAAAACATGATTTGGATACTAACAGAAATTATAATTTTATCCCTTTTTATGTTATGGATTAGATTTTGTTTGTTATATTTTTTTTGTGTCTTGCATTTTCATTTTTTTTCATTGGTTTATCTTTATTTTAATGTCCATATTCTATTCATTATGTTATTTTCTTATTCTTACGCTTTTATTTTTCAAATAGTTTTTTTTTACGGGGGGTAGTTTTTTTTCTTTAACCTCGCTACATGTCTTGCAATTTTATTTTTTTTAGCTTTTCTAGGTTTTATTTTAGGTTTTTTTTTCCTATTCTAGGTTTTTTCCCTGTTAATTATTGTTTTCTCCTTTTTTAAATCTATAATGATACAACTATATGAAAATATGATGAAGTAAAGGGAAAGAATTATATGGTAAAAAAACACTAAGGATAAAAAAACAAACAAAAATAATTTAAGAGATGCAAATAGAGGATGAGCAAGATGTAAGACAAATAGACCACAAAAATAAATAGCAAAAAAAAAAAAAAAGGGAAATAAACACAAGAAAAGAAACAAAAAAAAAAAACAATATCCATTTTATGTAAAATCATCAAACAACATTAAAAAAACACAGCATAACAATCATTAAACATATAAATAAAAATAAAGAATGGATAAAGAGTAGAGCATGCAAAAAAGAAGTAATAAAGTAATGAAATAATAAGATGGATATATGAACAACCCCTAAACAATAAATAAAGAGTGAAGTTTGCATGAAAAGAAGCAACAAGTGATGCTTGCGTGAAAAGAAGCAATAAAGCAAGTCAATAATATCTAACTCTTGTAAAAACAATATACAACATTAAAAAAAAAAAATCATTAAACACATGAAAAAAAACCAAAAAAAAATAAAAAATAAAAAATAAAAAATAAAAAATAAATGAGAAAAATTATAAAATAAAAAACAAGGAAAAAATGAACAACAATGGATAAAAAGAGAGACATGCGGGGAAAAAAAGTAACAAAATAAGACAATAATAAGAATAACAGACATATAGCCCAAACAAAACATATTTGAGTAGCGATAAAAAAAAATAAAAAAGAAGCAATAATAGATTCATAATGCTTGAATAGTTTTGTATGTTAAACAAATTGAATTAACCAACAACACAACGCACATCAATGATCTAATTTATTCTAAAATAAGATTGTTAATTTGTTTTTATTCCATTAAGAATTATCAATATATCTCATATCATTTCAAAAAAAAAAAAACCCAAAATAAGTTTTATGTTGTTCTAAGTCTCGATCCATTTTGGATTTATCAGGTAAATTCTAGTTAAGACGTTCCGATTTCATTTTGTTTGTTTTACTTCATTAATTGTGTTTTTTTGGCGCTAATTTCATCATTAAACACTTGGTTTATTAGCTATTGGACTTTAAAATTTATTTTGGTTTGTTTTGTATATAATTATCTCAATCTCATAACTCATGTCACGAGTTTGACATATTAGTTTAATATAAAATCTCATAAAAAAATTTGTCTGTTTCTTAATTGATATTTATTTTATTTCATCATTCAACATCATCAATATTTTCTTGGTTATGAATTAAGCTTTGTCATTTATTTTTAGTTTATTTCCTTGAAGTTATCATAGTTTTATGACTCGAGTCATGGATTTTATGAGTTTACTTAGGTAAAGGACTTAAATCGTTTTATCATGTCTTTTTAAGATTGATTTTTTCTTCTTCTAATTTCATCATTCAATAATTAATTAATTAAGAATTGAGTTTCATAATTCATTTTAACTTGCTTTATTTTGGGTTATCAAGGTCTCATAATCAGATCGTGAAAGGTTAACTTGAGTTGACTTGGATCGATTTAATATGTTGTCGTCTTAATATTTTTTTTAATAAAAAGATATTGTCTTAAATTCTTTATATTAATAATAAAAAATTCTAGTAAATTTATATTCTTATTAATCATACAAATTATCTTTAAACTTATCATGTTGCATCATATCGACTCTCTTTCAATTATTTTTTAAAAAAACTAAAAATGTTAATAATGCATCTATGCCAAGATATTTTGTTTTATATTAAAAAATAATAATTTGATTTGCAGCATGACTATTCAACAATCTAATGGTTATTAACAGGGTTGTCAATATCGTTTCGTTCTACCCGGAATGGCCGGAACGTTCCACTCCACTAAAAAAAACGAGATAAAACGGTATTGTTTTCGTTTCGGTTTTAATTCCGTCCAGTTCCGAAAATTCCGGTCGGAATGTCTCGGTACCGTTTCGGGTGTGCCATTCCAGTCTTAAAATCCACCTTATTTTGATTAACTTGTGATTTTTTTTTCTAATTTTGATATTATGTTTGTTTGACTTTGTGTTTGTATTGTATAATTTAAAGTTAATTTATCTTGAATTTTAATTATGCTTCTTAAATTAATATTTTAAGTTTTTTTTATATATAATTAATTATATATGAATAATACAACCCTAAAATGACACGCCGAAATGCTCTGAAACCGAAACGTTCTATATTAATAGAAAAACCAAAACGGCGACCAGAATAGTAATTACAACCTTGATTATTAAGTGTGTGTGTATAAAAATCATATATATTTTAATTTTTAATATTAACTAAATAAAATTATTAAAAATAATATTTTGATATATTTTTTTATGTGAAAATTACTTTTAAAACTTAAAAATCCAAGATAACCAACACAAGCCTTTTTGTTCGTTGTGCTAAGTAAAGACGAGTCAAGTCCCAAAACTAACTCTTGAAAACATTCAACCAAACACAATCTACCCAATCTATAAAACGACACCGTTCTTCTAGGGGATACTTCTAGGGGATAGAGTGCATATACCATATTAATTTTCGTATAAACTCGCAGAGACGCAAGTCGTTCATATCTGTCTCTCTCTCGCTCGGACTCTTTCAAGTCTCCTCCTTCCTGCTATCAACGAACCTCAAAATGCTTTCCCGTGAAAATTACAAGAAGTACTAATTTCTATTTTTGTTAATTATTACTGTATAATCCATCAATCATGGCAACAACCTCAAACAAACCTCAAAGATCCCTCGAAGAAATCGAGGACATAATCCTCCGCAAAATCCTCGCAATCTCTCTCACCGATTCCTCTGATCCGCGATTTGTCTACTTAGAAATGACTGCTGCTGAGATTCTCAGTGAAGGCAAAGACTTGAAGCTCAACCGCGACTTGATCGACCGTGTCTTAATCGATCGGTTGTCTGTCCAAAACCCTAACGGGGAACCTCCTTTCAATTACCTCTTAGGCTGTTACCGCCGCGCGGTTGATGAGTTGAAGAAAATCGGGAATATGAAGGACAAAAATGTCAAATCAGAGCTGGAATTGTCGATCAGGCAACTTAAGAAGTTGTCGGTTTCTTATTGTAGGATTCATTTGGGAAATCCTGATTTGTTTGGGGATGATTCGAATGTTGCTAAAAGGACTGGGAGCTCGAATGTGTCGCCGGTTCTACCGTTGATTTTTGCAATGGTTGATGGGTTTAATAGTGCCGGAACTCAGCCTCCGCCGCCGGGGTTTTTGGAGGAGCTGTTTAAAGAAGGGGATTTTGATAGTTTGGATCCAATTTTCAAGGGATTATTTGAGGATTTGAGAGGAAATGTTTTAAAGGTTTCTGTCTTAGGGAATTTTCAACAACCATTGAGGGCTTTGTTGTTCTTGGTTAGTTTTAACGTTGGTGCTAAATCACTTGTTAGTCACATGTGGTGGATTCCGACAGGGGCCTATGTAAATGGGAGAGTTATTGAAATGACAAGTATTTTGGGTCCTTTTTTTCACGTGAGTGCATTGCCAGATAATACCATTTTTAAGAGCGAGCCGGATGTTGGGTGAGTGGTCTCTGTGTGTGAATTTTTTGGGGTTTTGTTTTCTTCTTGTGTTTTTGTTATTAATGTGTTGCTGGTATAAAATGGCAGGCAGCAATGTTTCTCTGATGCAACAAACCGTCGACAGGCTGATTTGTTATCTTCATTTACTACAATTAAGACTCTCATGAATAATTTATATGGTGGTTTAGCAGAATTGCTTCTTGCTCTACTTAAAAATAGTGATACTCGTGAGAGTGTTATTCAGTATCTTGCTGAGGTGATAAACAGAAATGCAACAAGAGCTCATATACAAGTAGGTATCTCCTTTAAATGGAACTTTTTGAGCTGTAGCTATCGTGTATATGATTTTTTAAAAGCTTTATCTTGATCAGTAACGTTGCCTATGAATCAACATGTGGATTTTTATTTTGTTCGATATATTCAGAAAAGGTAAAAGTTGACATCTATTTTGCTCAACCGGAACTTGCACGATAGTTTTCTATGACAGAGTGATTTTCAGGTTACATGATTTTTTTTTTTTGTGCATTAACAGTGTCGTGTAACTGTCACAGGTTGATCCTTTATCTTGTGCAAGTTCTGGCATGTTTGTCAATCTAAGTGCTGTCATGCTTCGGCTCTCTGAACCATTCCTAGATGCAAATTTGTCGAAAAAAGACAAAATTGATCCAAATTATGTGTTTCACAATAACCGTTTGAATATGAGGTGATGAACTGCTTAATATATCATTTTTTATCACATTATTGATCGTCCTGGTGTTCCTAATTATTGGTTTTCTTCATGTGTTAGAGGGTTGACAGCACTACATGCATCAGAAGAAGAAATTACTGAATGGCTTAATATTCCTGGGAAAACTGATGTCTCTGCACTATCTAGTGACAAAGAAAATCGCATGTTACTATCTCAAGAAGCCTCCAGTTCTGGTAACAGTGGTGAAAAGGCTAAATACTCATTTATTTGTGAGTGCTTCTTTATGACTGCAAGGGTGCTCAACTTGGGTCTGCTGAAATCATTTTCGGACTTTAAGCATCTAGTTCAGGTAATGCATAAATGCTTTGTATCTGGACTTGGATTTATAAATCTGTTACCACTGTTTTGATTGATGAAGGAAAATATTTGTCCACCTTTTAAATTAATTTTGTGAATAAACATGATGTCAGGACATTTCTAGATATGAAGATACGCTCGCCAAGTTTAAAGCCTTGCAAAAGCAGACGCCATCTCCGCAGCTGCAGCTGGATATTGATCGTCTTGAGAAAGAAATAGAGCTGTATTCACAGGAAAAGCTTTGTTATGAAGCTCAGATATTAAGGGTACCTTACATATTCTCTCTTGCACCCACCAGCTGTTGAGATACTGGAAGCTAGTTCTGAACATCAGAAGTTTGTGTCTAGTCTGGCTCTCTTGTGAGGTGATAGGGGTTTGAGAGCTCAAGTTTTATCCATGTCATGTTTGAAATATGATCCTGTTGGACTCACCAGTTGGGTGGCTCTCTTGTGAGGTGATAGGGGTTTGAGAGCTCAAGTTTTATCCATGTCATGTTTGAAATATGATCCTGTTGGACTCACCAGTTGGGTGGCTCTCTTGTTTTATTTTCTTTGGTTGGGGGCATTCTCTTTGCCCAAACTAGCACCTTTCTTCCAATTCTCTCTTGCCCTCCTCTCTCTGCTCCCTGTTCTCTCTCATTTTCTGTTTGAATAGTATGTTCATTGTTGAAGATGTAGAACTTCATCAGCAGAACTTACCAATCTAAATAGCTTGCTACTATATTTATTCTGCTGATCTTTACTTTTTATTCTTTTTAAAGGATGGAGCACTTATTCAGCAAGCACTTTCTTTCTACCGGTTGATGCTGGTTTGGTTGGTTAACCTAGTCGGTGGATTTAAAATGCCTCTTCCATCAACTTGCCCAAAGGAATTTGCCGTGATGCCAGAGCATTTTGTTGAAGATGCCATGGAATTACTTATCTTTGCTTCTCGGATTCCAAAAGCTTTGGATGGAGTCTTACTAGTAGGCTTAATGATTAAATGTTTTACCATGCAATTTTGTCTTTTATATGATATGGGAGATATTGTTTTTTTTGCAAGGGCACTATCTATGAAATTATGAAATTCAATTACCTTGTTGATGTGTTCTGTTTTGCTATTTTTCTTGCTGGGCAGGATGATTTTATGAATTTCATTATCATGTTCATGGCAAGTCCAACATATATTAGAAATCCTTATTTAAGAGCAAAAATGGTTGAAGTATTGAACTGCTGGATGCCACGGGGAAGGTGATATATTTAATTTCACTTTTCAAGTATAAAATATTGTGGAAATTTTGATTAAATTTATAACTTGAAGTTAGGTAATTACTGCATCTGGTTTTTCCATCTGCAGTGGTTCATCTGCTACAGCTTCTCTATTTGAAGGACACCAATTGTCGCTTGAGTATCTTGTGAGGAACCTCTTGAAGCTTTATGTTGACATTGAGTTCACAGGTTCTCACACACAGGTGACTTGCCCTAACATTTGAGCTTCTAAGTATTGATTGTTTTCAGTGCTAGAATGTATATATACTGTAGGGTTAGAAGAGATGTTTTAGGCCATTGCCTTTCAAAGCTTCCTGGTTTACTTGGCATATTCTTCTTATTGGATGTGCACATTAATCATGGATGGGTACAGGAAAGAACCTGCAAGCAAAAACTACTTTTATTTAAACATAATTTTGACAAATAAGCTTGAGAGTTCACAGAAGTAACAATGACTTTTTGGCTGTTATAGGCAAGGGCGGGGTGTTGTCTTGCATTATCATCAATCTTCTACATAAACAGCAAGATATTCTTTTCCTGCTTTCACTAATTTTCTGATTAGCAATTCTGGAACCATTTACTCACCCCTTGCTTTTAGATGACAGGATACTTCCTGTTGTGCTATATAAGCAACTGTTCTAGTTATCCTCTGATTTCTGGTACTTTGTTGACTATTAGCAGAGTCTTTGCTCTTTTGTAATTCAATGCTTGAACATCTAAATCTATCTATGCAGCAGCCTTCGATCAAAATGATTTTCTTCTGGCTTAATCATTTCAAGTCTGATTGACTAGACCACTCTATATAAAGAGATTTGGTATGGTGAATTGAGTATCTTGATTACTCTATGAGGTTACTTTCTTTGTAGATGAAAAATATGAAGTCAGAAGGATATAAACATGGGAAGGCGATGCCTTTGTAGAACTTTGATTGCTCTTAAGATTGATTAACTGAGATGTATTGGCTTTATTGCCAGACTCTTGAATAAGAGGCAAGGCAAGGAGTGCCTGGATGGACGGTTGGGTTTGTCCAAAATAAATGGTGAAAGAAACCCTAGCCTGTGCCCCCCTCCCCCCTCCTGTTAACATTTCGGTTCTGCCTGGTCATTGTCATAGCAATCAACTTGTGATTTTCTTTGGTTGCATAGGTTGGGCATACACATGCAGACTAGAGGTTTTTTCTTTTCTTCCTTTTCCTTACTGGCTTGTTTGCTAAATTGAGCATTAAAGTATTTTCTTCAATGAACCAACTCCAACCAGCTATTGTGTTGAAATTCTTTTTTTCTGTTTTGTCATTTCTATCTTGTAATTCTGATTACTGTTCATTTATTCTCTAATTGTCATTACTAATAGTTTGCTCTGTCTCAAATGTTGAAAATTAGTATTTTTACATTTATTACATGTTAATATTTGATTTTGTGTCACATCTGGTGCAGTTCTTTGACAAGTTCAACATACGGCATAATATTGCTGAACTTCTTGAATACCTATGGCAGGTCCCTAGTCATCAAAACATTTGGAGGAAGGTAGTGCAATTGTGCTCTTCACCTCTTTTGGGTTGATTAAATACCCCTCTCTCTCTCTCTCTCTCACACACACACACACACACACGTGCGCGCACTCACAAAGAAATTTGACTGTTTTATGCTGTTCCAGATCGCCAAGGAAGAGGAAAAGGGTGTCTATCTGAAGTTTTTGAACTTCCTGATCAACGACAGCATCTATCTTCTTGATGAAAGTCTGAACACAATTCTTGAACTGAAAGGGTTAGAAGCTGAGATGTCCAACATCACAGAATGGGAACAAAGACCAGCTCAAGAGAGACAGGAGAGAACCCGCCTTTTCCATTCCCAAGAGAATGTCAGTCTGTATACTTGTGCATATGTGTCTGTCATTATCCACACATTTATAGTGAATTCAACATGCTTAATTGGATAGATATTTCTGGTTTGTTTCAGACCATCCGCATTGATATGAAGTTGGCAAATGAGGATGTGAGCATGCTGACATTTACATCAGAACAAATTACAGTACCTTTCCTGCTTCCTGAGATGGTAGGGTATATTTATACTTCTAAACCTCTATATGTATGCTGTAATCACTTACAAGCAGGATAGCCACATTCATCATTAGCTTTTAATGTGCTTGTCCTTGTTAAATGCTTCCTCAATGCTTTTTGAATAAATATTTATTTCTGCCAGGTTGACAGAGTGGCCAACATGCTCAATTACTTCTTGTTACAACTTGCGGGTCCCCAAAGGAAATCTCTCACCCTGAAAGACCCTGAAAAGTATGAATTCCGCCCCAAACAGTTGCTAAAGCAGGTTAGTTTGAATGCCCAATTTCTCAATGGAGAGCTCTCTCTTGCTACTGCAGTCACTTTTCTACCTTTTTCCCTTTTGTTTTGTTCAAAGCAGTTGCTTTGACAGGTTAAGATGATATTCAAATTTGCAGTTTTGAATTCTCCCATTTGTTTTCTTTGTTTTTTGGTCCTTTTCCTTTTCTTTGTTTTTCTTTTTTGCCCTTTTTTTTTTGTTTTTTTCTGGTCTGAAACAATATCAAATTGTAACTCCTGAACCTCCTTTGGTTTCTTGAATTTTATCCTATTGCTTCTTTGTCTTGAGGTTTTGATTTTGGTTTAGAGGTTATTGCTTATACAATGGTGAATGTCTTTAGATTGCAACCACTGTGTTTAGGTTCAAGTCTTGATAGTAGCAACTTCATGCAAAATAAAGTTGAGGGGTAGGAGCTCATCCTAACTCTCCTGAGTACCCAACTTCATTGGGGCCACTATCAAGTGGTGCCAAAGTTTATGTTTGGGAAATTGTGCAGTTGCACCTTGTCTGTTGACTAAGAACATGACTTTATATGCAGTTCAAGCACCAATTCTATTATACTATATACACTTTGTTTGCTTGTGAATTTTCAAGCTCGACAAGGTGTCTGATCCAGTTGATTAAGGTTGTAACTTTGAACTCAAGGATTCTGAACCTTGGATTAACTCTTTGGATGCAACAATGAGTTTTACCTGGCCTATTCAAGAGTAAAAATAATTGTAATTACCAATTTTTTTTAATGTCATGTTACTGTGGACTTTCATGAGCGAATCCCTTCTTCTATTGATTCTGAATCTATACAAATGAAATCTGAAATCATCTTACTAAAAGCTAACTGGGGGGATCAGTACATGTATTCTTGTTTTTGATAGCCACGTTACTGTCAGACTAAATCCCCTGTAGGATTCCTATAAAATATGTCATTGGAACCTCTAAGATGAACCTAACTGTCTGTTATTGATTCGTTGAAGATTGTCCATATATATGTTCATCTGGCGAGGGGTGATACTGAAAACATATTCCCAGCTGCCATCTCAAAGGATGGGCGGTCATACAATGAGCAGGTAACTTCAATGTTGTGAAGCTTCCATAAGCTTATCATTTATGATTTTTTAATCAAATGTTCATGAGAGAATTTCCTTGGTTCTATCCTGTTCTTAATTTTAGTAGTTGGTTGAATACATTGTGACACTGTTTCTCTGCTCTAGTTATTTATTGCTGCTGCTGATGTCCTTCGGAGAATTGGTGAAGATGATAGGATCATCCAGGAATTTATTGAGCTCAGTACAAAAGTCAAGGTTGCAGCTTCTGAGGCAATGGATGCCGAAGATACCCTTGGAGAGATACCAGATGAATTCCTCGATCCAATTCAGGTACATTGCTATACCTTTTTGGGAAGGGAAGTATCTTGGGGGTCCATATATCGAATTTGGAAAATTTTCATCATGCATTTTTTTGCAGGCTGTTATAATGAAGGATCCGGTGATTTTGCCTTCTTCAAAAATCACAGTTGACAGACCTGTCATTCAAAGGCATCTTCTGAGTAACAATGTACATCTTTTTCACTTGTTCAAACCTTTTATCAAATTGTGACAAGGATATTGATTAAGTTCACTAATTTATTTCATGTGAGTGCAGACGGACCCCTTCAATCGATCACATCTTACTGCAGACATGCTGGTTCCAAACACCGAGTTGAAGGCAAGAATAGATGAGTTCATTCGGTCCCAGGAATTGAAGAGGCATGGGGAAGACTTTAGATTGCAGAGAGCCAAAGAAAAAATCCAAACCACAACTGAAGAAATGTTGATTGATTAGAGTATATCTGTCTATTCTTGAATTTGGAATGGTTTCATATTTCGCAAATCAATGGAAAATTTCCACAAATTAGTGATAATGGCAGGGGAGCCTAAAAAGGTTGTAGGCAGCCGTATATGCAAATACTCTTCTTACCTTCAGACCGGTGTTAAATGTTCTTGGATGTGTATAACTTAATTATGCGTACAAAAGGTGTTTAATTAATTCAACAATGCCATACGTTTTGTTCAAATATTATTGAGTGTCGGTAAGCATTGCTTTCATCATGCTGCTCTGCTAGTAATTGTCAAGGTGAATTGAAGTAGAAGGATGAAGAAATCCAGAACATAAGAAAAAAAAGCAAATTGTCAGTTGGGAACCATTAACCAGATTAAGTTACAGGGTGTTTGATTGTGTTTTAAAAGCATTTATAAAAAAAATTAATTTTTTTATTTTAAATTAAATGTTTTTAGTATTTTTGGATAATTTTTATTTACTATGTTCAAAATAATTTTTTTAAAATATATATATATATATATATAATTTTAATAAATTTTTAAATAAAAAATACTTTTAAAATCAAATATTACTGCATTTTTAAACAGTAAAAATCCCAAGCAGCAGCAGCTGCTTCCTCCTCTTCCGCTGAGCCCGAGCTTTGTCTGCAAACAATGGTTGCAAGGAAAAGGCATCACTGCCCTCTGGTTCGTGTTTATCTACCTAAACTCCACAATTAACAATCAATCAATCCATCCATCTTCATTAATTTAGTCGAATTTCCATTCCAGGGTAAGAAGAGGGAAGGTAACGCTGCCAGATACGCTACGAGGTCTCAAGCTATTAAGCAGCTCCAAGTCACTCTAGGCTTTCTCAGGTTAATCTTTCTTTCTTCTTGGTATTTCGATTTCAGGTTTTATTTTACATGTAGAATTAAATAAAATGATTAAATGGGAAAGACTGTAGCAGACCAAGTATTCTAAAAGCATATTTCCAAGACAGCCAAAGAGGAAGTTGAAAGGAACCGCTACTTGAAAAGTTCAGAGAAATAAGGGCTTACCAGAAGAAGATAAAGAAAGCTGAGGCTGACAAGAATGCTGATATTGGCACTCTATTTCGAACTCTTTACAAGCCAGACAGGGTTGATTGAGTTAGAGAAAGGTTTGTCAAACTTCCATGATTTCTGCAGTGCTTTGGTGAGTTTGTGATTTGAGATTGAGGATCAAAAGATAACTCGGTTAACTCCTCATGCAATGCAACAAGGTTTGCCAGATGATGTCAACTTCAGTGTTATGTTAACCTTTTGGAGTTTGATGAGGTGAGATTTCTGGACTGCAGGGTTTCACTAATTTTTATGTCACATCTCGCTCCTTGATTCTGTTGACGTTGATATCCTTTCCTTTCCTTTGCTAAATATAAGTTGGGAATGAATATGACATCAACCAAACTTCAAGGTAATTACTAACAGCAAGCAAGGTTAAAAGAGTTGCCTAACTAAAGTCTCATTTCATGTCGAGCAGAGGCAAATGAGGCTGCTGAGACAGAGAAAAAGGTATTAGCAACCCAGTGGAGAAATCAAATAGTGTCTCCAGGGGGGGGAATCCAGCTGCTCTAGGTGGTGTGCCTACACTCTAGTGATTCCAGGTTTAATGATCTACTTATTAATTGTTTATTAATTATTAGAAAATAACATGAATCATATTCTGAGATCTCATCTAATAGTTTAAATTTTATTTTCATTTAAAGAAGTGTATTAAAAAATAATATAAATCATATTCAGCTATATAATAGTTAAATTTTTAAATAAAATAGTTCCTTAGTACTAATCATCATTCTTGGCATTTGCTTGTCATGGAAAATTTGGAGAAACTTTCTTGTGTTTTTATTATCTTACAAAATGACTAAAATATGAAATCTTGGTGTTCCATTTATGTATCTCTTCCCTTGTTTCTCTGCTCACAGAAACAAACTGAAGTAGCTCAGAAAACTGAAGATGCAAGCTCGAGAAGTTCCCAGCAAATAATTGAAGAGTCAGATTTACATCCCTCGAAGTTCGCATTGAAAATGCCATTGAATTTTGTAGGTAGAAAGTTGTCAGCTTCACCTGAGTAGTGTTGAGTGCGAACTTGAACCTCCCCATCATTTCTTCAAAAAGAAAAGACCAGCACCAGGCTTAAATTAACTCAAACTTGTGAAATGTAACTATTTTAAGTGATAAATGTTAATTTAGTAGTAATTAGTTTCTTTATTATATATATGTATGTACATGTGTGTGTGTAATTATAATTCATTATATTACTAGTATAAGAAATTATACTGATCCTCTTAACATTTTAAAAATTCAAAAATGCTTTCTTAATTAATTTAATATTTGTGTTCCCTTATAAATAAAATAGTCAAGGAAGGTGCTTGAGTTATATCCTAGTCATAGTTGTCAATTTCGTTCTGATTGAAATGTTTCATACCAGATTAAAATATGAGATAAAACAGAGCTGTTTTTACCTCGATTTAAATTTCGGTCTATTTTGGATTTTTAGTTAAATACCGGCCGAAACTTACCAATTTCTTTCGGCCAAACAATGTTTTTTTAAATAATAAATCATTTTAAAATATCAATCATATCTCTTAATCCGATCGTTATATTAAGATGAAATGTTACGATAAGTCTCTTGACATATTTATATATATTATGTTAAAATTTTAGAGCAATTAAAGAATGTAATGACCTTGCAAGATTGATAATAGTATTCTTGTAATATTATACATGTTCATAATTTTATTTAGAAAAATTATTATACTGTTTTTTAGATTAAATTGTACAGTTCTAAATAATTTTATTTTTAGATTTAAATTATATATAGATATTATAAACCTAAAATGACACACTAAAACACTTCAAAACCAAAATATTTTATTACTATTAAAAAAACAAAACACCTATAAAAACGATATTTACAAGTATGATCCTAGCATTCCAGAATTGTCTGAGAAGGAAGATGCATTTAGCCCCAGAAAAATTAGAAAAATTGGCCTATAACTTATGGAATGCGAATCTTTTATTTGTCTAGTAAATTGCTTGTGAGATCTATTCTTAGTTGAAAGGAGTTATTTTTATTCTTGCGATTTCTTTTACATACAATGCAAATTACATGATCATTTGAGTTTCAAAAGGATTATATTTATGGAAACTTTTTATTTTTATTCGAGGAAATCTTTTCTCCTGAAAAAGTACATTTCATGAGTTTAGATAAATGAGTAAAACCCAAATTATCATAAGTTTTTGTAAGAAATGCATGTCCTGATTCAAACTCGAGACTTGTTATGCAAATCTGAAGACCTTTGTCATCATGTCACGTCTCTTAGGGATATTTATGGAAACTTAACATATGTGTAATACATAACTTTAGGAAACTCCATCTCCTGGAACTTGTATTTTGTGGGCCTAGGTGAACGAGTAAAATCCTGGTTGTCCTAAACTTTTATAAAGGGTGCACCCCTTGACCTAAACAACTTCTAGCCAGTGAAACAATGTAAACAAGGGAAGTCATCAAAATGGATAGGGAAGAGGATTGACTCTAAGGGTTGGGCTCTTGCAGTGAGAGTAATTCGTTGCGTGCTATATAAGGGATGGACTGCAAATGACTCCTTTAGGTTCTTTCCCTGGACGTCAAATAATCGACTGAGGATTGGTATAAACAAGGATAATCCAACTGTTTAATTAAGTAATAGCATATCAAAATAAAATAAATTTGAAGGTTGGCTACAATGTTGAAAGTGTTGCTCCACATCATATTTGAGTTTAAGAGGAAATCACAAAATAAATTTGGAATAATGATCTAGAAAACTCACATAATATTTAGTACTAAAAATGGTGAAAGCAAAGGAAGCATCAATAAAATTTTAATATATAGGTTTTGAAGAAATAAATGAAAATAATTTAAGAGACAAATTATGGTTTTTAAATCTTGTTTGATATTGCGTTTTAAAAGTATTTAAAAAAATTAAAACAAATATAGTTTTGTTTTTTTAATTTAAATTAATTTTTTATTATTTTTAAATCATTTTTACATGTTGATATTAAAAATAATTTTTTAAAAAAATATTATTTTAATTTATTTCTAAAAAATAATCTCAATAACACTTTTAAACTGATTTTTGTATATTTAACAAAGAGGCACGCAATGAGTAAGATTTATTGCTTGAAGTAACAATAGAACATTTCATAAACAAAAAAAAGAAATTAAATATATAAAAAATAAATTTTTAAATAAAAATTATTTTAAAAAGCCTGAGTAAGAAGAGAAAGATTTAATTTAATTAACAACCTGAGTAAGCACAGGGGTAAGATTGAAAACTATTAATTTTTAATGAAAAATAAAAAATTCCTCCACAATATTATTAAGGGAAAATAAAAACGTGGAAATTAATATAAGGAAACCAACCTGTCACCATTTTCAATTCTTGAATTCCCTCCACAAATGGGAAAGACGAAGAAACCTTCCTCCGCTGCTCCCCGCCACAAACAAGCACAAACCACCGCAAGTCCTCATCAATCCACCGTCTCTGATCCTTCTTCGGAAATCGTAAAATTGGCGTGCGAACAAGCATTGAGGGATGTGAATAGCAACCCTCAAAAATCCCTAAAGAGAATCAAAGATTTGATTTCCAAACACCCAAACTCCGCCGCAGTCCACCACACCCAATCCTTTGTCCATTTCAAAATATACTCTCAAACTTCGAGTTCGTTCTCCACTCTTAAACAGAAATACCTCAACATCGCGGCTGATTCAGCCAAGAAAACCCTATCTCTGTTTCCCAATTCAATCACTCTCAACTATCTAAATGCTCGAATTTTCATTAAATTTGCTAAATATTCTAGTGACTATCAAAGAATATTCGATCACTGCTGGAAAGCTTTGAAGGCGCTCCCCTCAGGCTTGGGTCCAGGCGAAGACATTATAGCTTCCCAGCCAGAAATGGGAGGAAAGAGCCAAGAATCAAGAATTCTGAGATTGAAACAAGTATTACTCGACGTGATGGATAAGGCCAGTATTGAGTCTTTATTGATTGGTAAAAATGTGAGAGAGAAGATGAAGGAGAGTGCCTGCCTTAGGATTAAGGTTAGGGTTCCGATAGACGAGGAGTTGCCTTGTAAATTTGAAAGAAACGAGAAAAGGAACTTCATTATAAACGAAATTAATTTTTTTAGGGATTGCGAAAAAAAGGTGTGCGCTGGTTTTGTTATTAAACGTCCCCAAAGCATTCTGGACAAAGTAAAGGCGGATGCCAGCAAAATAACCATTGTTTCGAACTACTGGAAGGAAGGGAGTAGTGAAGAGAGAAGAGGATTACTACAAGTGAGTATTGATGAGATTGCAGGCTATTACAAGAAGCATGATCAATTAGTGGCAGACTATTTGTTGGAGGCCGTAGACTTTGCAAGGAAGACGAACAAGTGGAAGTGTTTGAAATGTTTTTCTTGTGCATTGTTTTTTTTTGAATGGAAGGAGTTGCGCAGTCATGTTTTCTTGAAGCATCTTGGGGGTTTATCAGAGCATCAAATGGAACTTGTGCCCTTTGGTTTGGAAGATAGCTATGTTGAGGAGATTGAAAATGGGGTGTGGAAACCAGTGGATGTAGATAACATGGCGCAAGAATTGTCAGCATTCAGTTGCAAAAGCGAGGTGTACCAAGAAAAGTGTAAGATTTATAGTGATCAGAAGAAGTGGATGTTCTGTCATGATGCTGAGCGCCAAGAGTTGTTGAAGAAAATTCATCGATTGCTCAAGTTGTTCTTGAAGAATCAGTGTCTAGCACCGCGAATCTTGTCATGGATGTGGGACTATACCATACAGGAGTTAGAAGAGAGTATACAGCTAGGATTTAAGGATTTGGTTCCTATCCTAGAACAAACCCAAACACCCCTGTCTATTTGCTTTCTATGGCTTGAGCAACTTGAGGTGGTGCTCGACTTTTTGGAAGAGCTGTCTAAAGACTGTGATTTAGAGGACAGTATATCAGATGATGGAGGAGGTAGCAAAGAGGAATTTTGTGATTATGAGCCCATTTATTTTAACAGTGACTCTTCATGCCTCGTATTGGATAAGAAATTCATCAGATCAATGCTTGATCCAGGAGAGCATATAAACATTTTTGCAGATGAGGGAACTGCAGTGATTCCTTCTGTTGAGAACCCTGAAAAGGATATCCAGTTTGATCGTAAAGGATTTGTGAATTGGTTGTTTGCGAGCGATAAGATTCGGGAGCTGCTAAATTCATGGATAAATCTCAGAAAACTTGATAAAGAACTAGCGGGGATGGTTTTCCAATTTGTTGAAACGGATTTTAGTTTACTAAAATACTTCTGTGAAAGAAAATGCAGGTTGTTAGAGTACCAAGAAACGTTTACTGATGCTGAGAATATATGCCTTGAAGAATGCAAGAGGAGGGAGGAAATACCGGAGTATAAAGAACAAAATTTCGCATCCCTGTTGCTTGAACGACAAGATGAACTTGTTGATGCTCAGTCTGATATCATAGGGAATGAGCATGCTTGTATATTAAATGTTCTGAGATTCGCACAATACATTGGTCATAAAAAGTTTGGACTCGATGAAACTATGATCAGCACATGCACTCAGTTCCCTGATTTGGAAGGCCATGAGGATAAGGCGAATCGAGATATACTGCTAGATGTGTGTGTCAAAGAAGCAATAAAGATGGAGAAACAAAATGTGGTTAGAGAGGTGGATCTACAAGTTCGCAATTATAGCTCAAATTTATTAACCCTCACCTCAGCCTTTTGCTATTTGATCTTAAATGTCATTATTTATTCATGAGACGTTTTTGCATATGAGTGTATTATATATTACAGATAGATATCATTGTAATTTGATGCTTATATCTTAATGTTATTTTAGATTCTCACCTAATCATTCTTAATGTTGACAAGTCCTAAATTCAAACTACTACAGCGAAAAAAAATACACGAACAGAAACATATAATTTTTCTTCTTGTGGACTCACTATGTTAAGTCTTGCAGTTCTGCAAACTTGATGTTTTAATCATGAAGAATGTTGCTAGCATAAAGAGGATGGAGCTGAAATTTGTGTTGGTATCTGCTCTTGACTATCAATTCATTCTGTTCTATATGGTGAAGTCATTTATACGGGTTTGTATTCGTCTTTCTCGCTCTTGGGTGTTATGTTTGATTCTGCTGTGATCCTTTTACCCGATGTATGCCCTCTTTTGTAAAATTTCCTAGGCACATCTTGAGGATCGTGCTAACGAAGATTTTGTGAAGAAGGCCAATGCTGCAGAAATACTTGTAACAATGGCAGATCTAGCTCCTGAACCCAGCAAGAGTACGATCAAAGGAAGTGATTTGAGAAAAACACGAAAAAAATCTAAACTTAAAAAGCACAAAAATCAAGGGAAGGCCATGGATGAGGTTTAATCTCTGGACTTTGTTCTTGTTTTCTTTGACAGGGATCATTTTTCTGGATGATTAAAATAGTTGATAATATTTTGAAATTTGGCAAATGTCTGATCATCTTACCTTTTAGGGAGCTGGTGGAAGCCAGGAACATCTTCCTCTGGACAAGGAAAATGTGGAAAAAGAGTAAGTCAGCATATATTTGGTTTGGCATTTTTACATGCATATATATCTCCCAGTGCCTTTCTTTTTGTTTCTCTGTGCTGCTAAAGTACATTTTATTGAAAAACAACATCATCACATGGTTTTAATTTTCAAGTTTATATCAGACTGAAGATAATTTCCTCATGTTGGTGCGCAGCTGCCATTCCATTGCATCTGATGGTGGTTATTCAGATTTTGGCATTGTTGTTTCCACGAGCATTGAAGATTTGAAACAAATCGAAGAGGAACATAGAAGCAAGATTGGTTCTAAGGTGCCTCAGAAATTATTCTTGAAAGAGGAATCGGGGAAATCACCAAGTGGCTCTGGCATGTTTGGTGTTGGACTGAAAAATGATATCGGTGAAAATAATTGCTTTCTAAACGTGATCATACAGGTTCTATCCAAATCATATTTTGAGTTTGTACCTTTTCCTAAAGGAACTATTCTATTTCCTTGTGTAGTTCTATCAGCTTTTAATTCTCTAGTCTTTTCTTGCTCTTAAACAAAACGCAGTGCTTATGGAATATACAACTAGTTCGGAATGAGTTGTGCAGAATAACTGATTCAGGACACGAGCATATTGGAGATCCCTGCGTTGTTTGTGAACTAGCTCGGGTATTTGGTGAACTGAGTGAGGCATCCACTCGTACTAGGAGAGAAACTGTTTCTACAACCTCCTTAAGATTTGCCATAAGCAAATGCTCCCCTCATATGGATAGATTTCAAGAGGTTTGTAAAGAGATATTTCATCTTCTTTTGCTCTCAATTTGCATTATAGTCACAAAATTTTAAAATGGTAATCACCGAGCACTTTCATCTGTGATTGCAATATTAACAATACGTACCAAATTCACAGGGACAAATGAACGATGCGGATGAGGTTCTACAAAATATTTTTGTTATTCTTCATCAATCGTTAACCAATTTCCCAACCCCAGATGCCTCATCTAAGCTAGAGAAAAGCAAGCTGGTAGACTATCAGCAGTGCACAAGCAGTAAATGTTTATCTCATAGAGTCTTTGGTATGGACATTTATGGGTATTGTGACAGCTGTGGTTTGCAGTGGAGGCATCAAACGTTTTCTGATTTTTCTCACTATATACGTTCAAGTCAGCTAAGAGAAAAAAAGGTAGTATTTGCTATTTGTTCACTTTTTTTAATAGCAAAATTGCTTTAGTTTTTTATTTATTATTATTATAGATGCCATAATAATTTTTATCCCATTAGCATTTGTGTGATTAACTAGCCATTGTGCAACAGAACAAAAATCAAGCTAGCTCCTTTGATGAACTTATGAAGCTGATACTAATGGATGATTGCTCAACTTGCAATCGAGATGTTGGAGGCTGTGGAAAACCTAACCGAATCCAATTCATTCTTCGAACACCTCCCCAAGTCTTTGTTTGCGGTAAGTTTATGAGTAGGTTTTAGAGAAGGCATATTTGGAACAGTAATGCTGGAATATTTAATAAATTTTGATGAGGTTCGTATTGCAGTTCTCTGTATGCAGACTACTCATGAGAGTAGAGAAGATATAAGAGATACTTTAACAGCTTTGGATACTGAAGTAGATATTGGTGATGTATATCTAGGTCTAGGACCAGGGAACGGATATTGCCTTGCTTCAATGGTATACTTCATGAGCTATACATGCATGTGTAATAGTCTTGAAAAAATTTGAATGCTTCAGAAATCCTCTTATTCTAGTTTGATTATTATTACAAATAAACATTTAGCTTATTTTACTTTTTAAAGTTGAAATGATGTTTCTTTGGCTGCAAAAATCTATGTTTTGTACAGAAGAACCACTTACGAGATAGAACATTTGCATCATTTTGACTTGTAGGTTTGCTATGGTGCGCTACACTATGTAAGCTTTTGTTATAGTCATGAGGGTAAAAGATGGACTATGTATGATGATGCGCATGTGGAGGTATGTAAATTCCATTCCATGGCTTACTTTGGTTAAGAAACCTAATAATGGGATAGATTTTCTTTACACTTTTGTAAATGTAATTTGTTTTACTTTGTACAGGTCATTGGGTTTTGGCATAATCTCCTTGACAAGTGTGTTGATAATCTCTTACAGCCACAAATTCTTTTCTTTGAAGTTGGCATTACAAAGGTGGCAGGTTTTGACTTTTCTTATTATTCTGATAAGCGTTCAGACCTGAATAAAATAGTAATCTTCTCATATAGCTAACATGAAATTTTTTGTTATCATGTTGAGAGATTTTTATTTCTTTCATTGTCCAGAGTCCCCAATGTGATGATCTCAGAAAATTAAGTAGGAGTTCTGGCATGCCATGCAATCTAAGAGTTGGGGAAGTGAAGCAAGGTTAAGATCCCTCATATTAGTATCTTTGACTATAGCATTAATTAAGGTCCTTTAGATAAGGGGTCTTTATTCTTCAACTGTATTATATGTTGAACTGGTCCATCAGCTGAAGATATTCCTGAAGAGATGCTACATAATGATTGGCAAACTGCAAAGGATGAAGGTGGGAATTTGCAAAGTCATTTACAAAATGAAATGAAATTTTCCAGTCAAGATAAATCTCAAGGTAATAGCAGTATTGTTTAGATATTTCTGTGAGCTTTATTTTGGTATGCATTGAATTGACACTAATGCAATATTTGCTAAATTAAATGATTAAATGGCAAGTCTTTTGCCATATGCCTGCTGCACTAAGAAACCATGAATAATCACTTCAGAATATAGATTCGGTTTGTTATATGGGAAGGTCCTTTCCCATATCCATGGGCTCTCACATGAATAGCTTCCCTCTTTCAAGAATAAACCAATCCATGATTGTTTTCACTATTTGGATCCTCAGCAAACACAGAAAGGATTTGTATTTCATGTTAATTATTTGAATTTAGATTAAAGAAATCATTACATGCTATGTTAGACAACATATGCACTGAAAAGTATTCAAATATATGATTTGCATGAAGGGTACATTAATGGAAAAGTTGAAAGGCAGGCACTAGAATATCAAACTTGAAGTTCAAATGAAGAAACAATATGCTCTCTTTCAAACTAGTTTTTTTTTTTTTTGGAGAATCTTTTTCAAACTAGATGAACCATTATAAAGGTACCATCACATTGAAAATGGTTCCTTTTAACTTCCAGATGTGTGTCCAGTGCAAAAGCATGTTCCCTTGCAGATGGATCAAAAGTTATTCTTGAAAGAAGAAGAAGAAACTGGAAAGTGTCCAACTGATTCTATGGTTGATTACATGGATGGATCTGAAATATTGGGTTCTGGGCTGAAAAATGATATCAACAAAAACTATAGCTCCTTAAATGTGGTTATACAGGTTTAGTTGCCATATTTTCTAGATTTTGATTATGTACCTTTTTTAATATTGATTGTTTTCTTTTCCTATACAAATTTTTACCACTTCTCAAATCAGCAAGTCCTTTTTTGTTTTTGGTAAAGTGCAGTCCTTATGGCATATACCAAAGTTTCGGAATGAGTTAGCTTGTATAACAGCTCCAGATCATAAGCATATTGGAGATCCTTGCATTGTTTGTGAATTAGCTGAGATATTTGTTAAACTAAGTGCAGCCCTTATAAATCCTAGCAGAGAAATTGTTCATCCAACCTCCTTAAGCATTGCCATTGACAAATTGTCCCCTTGCGGAGATCTCTTCCAGAAGGTTTGTATACAAAATGTTGTATATGCCCTTCACTTTTCTACTTCCAGTTTTTGCTTAAGTTACAAATTTTAATGAACAAGCATTGTCTTGTACTATTGCGTTTCTGACAATGATATACCAAATTCACAGGATAAAATGAACAATGCTTTTGAAGTGCTACAAATTATTCTTGATTCTCTTCACCATTCCCTCACCAGTGTTGAAGATTTCTGTCTACATGAATCAAAGAAAAGAAATTGTGTAGGATCTTTACAGTGCACAATTGACACTTGTTTGGTTCATACACTCTTCGGTATGACAGTTTTTAAAAGTGTTGATGACAATTGTGGCTTGGAGTCAAGACAACAAAAGCATACATTTTTCTCTCACACCATATCCGCATTTGAACTCAGAAAAAAGGCATAATCTTCTTTCCTTGACAAAGTTGCTTGTCTTCTATCCCAAAAACAACAGATATCATGTTAATGTCGTTGATATTTGTGTAATTAGGTTTCAAATTTGATTAGGCAGGAAACTAGCTCATTTGAAGAGCTTTTGAAGCTCGTTCTGGTGGATTATAATTTAGCTTGGGAACCAGATGCCAATGGATATGGAGAAAACCACATCAAATACTTTCTTCAAACTCCTTCCCATGTGTTCATTAGTGGTAATTCATTGTTTACAATTCTGTAGTCTGTCAGATTGTCAACAAGCTGGAAAGTTTATTGGTTTAAAATTTCATGGTTATTTGCAGTTCTGGAGTGGACAACTATATGGGCTTCTAGAGAAGATATCAGGGATACTTTAGCAGCTCTTGCGACTGAAATAGATATTGGCATTCTTTATCAAGGTTTAGAAAAAGGAAAAAAGTATCACATGGTTTCGGTGGTATACTTCACATTCCTAAAACTACACTAGTGTATAATTTCTATTTTTTCCAACCCTAAGGGATTGAATGAGTTAAGCATGAGATGAGTCGTGATTTTGGGTGGTCAAGTGCACAACAAGGGTTTGAATCCCACTAGCTCATTGAAACTTTGCCACAAGGAGGTGATTGTACCTTCAAATGGACTAGAGAGGACTTATCTCTATGTGCACAAGTTGGCTTGAGGAGGCCCTTAACTGTAACAAAAACATAATTATACCTTCTATTGATTCAATCAACAATACATATCATCTTGTTGTCATGAATTAGCATAGTGATTATTGCGAATAAAGAAATACTTTAATGCGTCATCTTTAGTTGCTTCATGATTTTTAGCATCTGAAAACTATTTACTGTTAAGTCCTGAAAGAGACTGGTGAATAGAATATTTCACTGCTAAAAGCCATCAATCAATTTTGTAGGTTTGCTATCGTGGGCTACTCTACTCATGCTTCATTTACAACGATAAGTACAAAAAATGGATGTTGTACGATGACACACATGTTGAGGTACATTCCATGGTAAATAAAGTCGTGACAGATTTTATGCTATCATGTTCTTAACTATAATTTGATTTGTGCAGGTCATTGGGAGTTGGGATTGTCTCTGTAAAATGTGTGTAGAGAGGCACTTCCAGCCACGGATTCTTTTCTTTATAGAGAGTGCACAAACTGAGATAGATCAGAATCTGCCTCGGAAATCATGTTTTGAAGAGGAAGAATCTAAGAAATCAGAGAGTGGTTCCAAGGACAACTACGAGGATAACTCTGGTGTATTTGGTGCTGGACTAAAAAATGATATTGGTGAAAATAATTGCTTTTTAAATGCGATCATACAGGTTCTATCCATACCAAATTTTGTATTTGTACCTTCTCTAATAGGAATTGTTCTATTTTCATATGTAGTTTTATCAGCTTTTAATTTTTTAGTCTTTTGTTCTTAAACAAAATGCAGTGCTTATGGAATGTACAGCTGGTTAGGAATGAGTTGTGTAGCATTACAGATTCAGGACATGAGCATATTGGAGATCCTTGCGTTGTTTGTGAACTAGCTCGGGTATTTGGTGAACTAAGTGAGGCATCCACTCGTATTAGGAGAGAAACTGTTTCTACAACCTCTTTAAGACTTGCCATAAGCAAATGCTCCCCTAATAGGGATAGATTTCAGGAGGTTGATGTACCTCCTCTACTTTTGCTCTCAATTTGCAGTATAGTTATAAAATTTTAAAATGGTAATCACCGAGCACTTTCCTTTCTGATTGCAATACTGACAATACCTATCAAATTCACAGGGACAAATGAACGATGCGGATGAGGTTCTACAAAATATTTTTGTTATTCTTCATCAGTCGTTTACCAATTTCTCAACCCCGGATGCCTTATCTAAGCTAGAGAAAAGCAAGCGGGTAGACTATCAGCAGTGCACAAGCAATAAATGTTTAGCTCATAAAGTCTTTGGTATGGACATTTATGGGTATTGTGACAGCTGTGGTCTGCAGTGGAGGCATCGAACGTTTTCTGATTTTTCTCACTATATACATTCAAGTCAGCTAAGAGAAAAAAATGTAGTATTTGCTATTTATTCCCTTTCTTTTGATAGCAAAGTTGCTTTAGTTTTTTTTTATTATTATTATTATTATAAAAGATTTCATGATAATTTTTATCCCATTAGCATTTGTGTGATTAACCAACCATTGTGCAACAGAACAAAAATAAATCTAGCTCCTTTGATGAACTTATGAAGCTGATGCTAATGGAGGATTGCTCAACTTGCAATCGAGATGTTGGAGGTTGTGGGAAACCTAACCGTATCCAATTCATTCTTCGAACAGCTCCCCATGTCTTCATTTGTGGTAAGCTAGAGGGTATTTGAGTTAGAGATATGTAGTGTCTTTTTCTCAACATTAATGCTCTAATATTTACTAGTTTAAGATTGTTTATTGCAGTTCTTGTGCAAACTGCACATGAGAGTAGAGAGGATACAAGGAAAACTTTAACAGCTTTGGGCACTGAGTTAGATATCGGTGCTGTATATCAAGGTTTAGGACCGGGGAAAAAGTATTGTCTGGTTTCAATGGTATACTTCACCTGTATAAAACTTTGCTAGTGTTAAATAATCTAGACTATAGCGTGTGATTTCTAATGATTCGATCAACAGTGATTTCATCTCTTTTTGTCTGAATCAGCAGTGTTAATGATTATTCCAAATAAAGAAAAAATATTTATTTATGTTTTCTAGCTGATACAGTGTTGCTGCAGCATCATTAAGTTGTCTATTATATTGCGGAAAATCCCTTAACAGAGTCTTTTTTTGCACCAATTAATTGTAGGTCTGCTATTGTTGCCAACACTATGTATGCTTCAGTTACAATCATAAGCATAAGAGATGGACCATGTTTAACGATGCTAATGTTGAGGTAAATTATATTTTCAATTATAAGGAAAGTTAATGCAATAAACTCCTCTTTTTACATTGTTATCTTGTTTGTAGAAGTTATTCAAATTTTATTTGTACAGGTTGTTGGGTGCTGGGATGATCTTCTAAGTAAGTGTTCACATGAGCAGTTTCAACCGCAGATTCTTTGCTTTGAAGCTGTACAATAGAGTAACCATGAGAAAACTTGGTCTCTAAGTACATAGAATAGGCATATATTGACATCATGGAAAAACTCTAAATTGAGTTTCCTCTATGACCCTTCATTTTATGTCCTTGTTGAGGATTTTTCATAGTTGTGAAGCATGATTTGTAAATGAAAGATTACTACTAAGTAAGTCTATCTTGTAGGTTCTACCTTTGGCAATGTAATGACGATGATGAAGCATGATTTGCATCCATATTTGGCATGCCACTGTAGCAAATACTAAAGTTTCCACTCATTTTCTATACTAGTTCTTCTGGAACATGATTTAAAATTTTATTCAACTAATTTAGTTATAAATATTTATGATAATAAAATGAAAGTTCTTATTGTACCCCTTTAGTTATAATTACAATTATAGCGTAACAAATTCTCTTGACTTTTTATTTCTCAAAATAATTTTCTTTTGTTTCAAATGGAGTTCATTGTTATGTCAATATAATGTCAAATAATAAATTAACTCCATAAATAATTTTGTATAGTATAATTTTATGAATATGAATTATTTCACTATTCACTATTCATTAAGTTTTTTTTTTAATAAATATATTTACATGGAAACCCATTTCATTTTCATTGCTTGGATAAATCAAAGAAAATATTCTCATAAAATTAATTGAGAAAACTTGACAAAAAGATTTGCATGATTGGAGATCATATCTATACCATGGTTGATAAAAAAAAATATAAAAGTGTATGAAATAACATGTAAATAAACATAACTAATATTATAATTTTAGTATTTTCAGCTCGGATACATAATAATTGCAAAATAAAAATTTATAATATTATTTAAAAATCATATCAAAATTGATATTTTGGAGATGAGAGAGAATTATAATGTTTATGATAAATGTATCCATAATAATAATAATAATAATAATAATAATAATAATAGTAATAGTAATAATAATAATGTTTATGATAACAATATTAATATTAGAGATGGTGTTATTGATAATAGAATGCTAATTATTGTTGTGGTAATAATTATTATAACAATAATAATAAAATGATACTTATTTTAATATCAAGATAATGACGGTGGTGGTTGCTATTGTTTTGGAATGGTTATGTAGGCTTTTATGATGAGATGGTGGTTATGTTGGTAATGAAGTGATGGCCGTGATTGTTTGCTTGGTAATAGATATTATGAGGTTATGGTATAAAGAGATTATTTTCTCTACTTTTATGGTTTTACTAATTTATAAAAGGTTTCCTATAAAAAAATAGTTTTATATTCTAATGATTAGGGCTTTAGTGGCAGCACGTTTGAGAAGATTTTCATATTTAACACTTATTTATTAAATCTCTAAAGAAATTCTCTGTAATTAGAATTATTTATTCTATTTGATCCATCATCAATTGTCTATCCTTTCAACTAAGTGTCTATGAATTTGTTAGTAGATAGCTTTATCATGCTCTTTTTAACTAGTATATTAGTGTTGAAATGAAATGTAAGCTTAAATTAGAGATTATAAAGGCCATTAATGAAATGAGGCTCAAAGATACGACGTGAAATTGAGTAGGTCAACCATAATTTTTTAATAGCATATGTTATCTATTTTGACCTCATTTAATGGTCGTTTATAGTGTATAAGGATCCATCTTATCACAATATTTTTTATGGTTATAAGGGTGTAGTCATTGAAGCTTTAATATGCCTTCAACATCCCTTTTTATCTTTTCCATTTCCTCTTCTCTTTCTTAACATAATTACTAAAAAATATAGAATGTTTTGTGATCATGAAACTAGTGTTAAAGCATTATATAAGGAGATGGTCCCCAAAACGCGTGATGTGATGGCAGAGAGCTTGAGATCTACACAACAGGTCTCAAGTTCGAGTCAGGACGTGCACTTCTTGTAAGAGATTAAAAACTATTTGATATTAGGTTATGTTTCATTAGAACTTTTCATTGTTTATTCAAGTTGCATATTCTTTTTCACAAATTATTAGAGGTACCCTCTAAAGGTTAATCTTTTTTTCAGGGCATGACATTCCTTGGTATCAAAATTATGGTAAAAAAAGAAAGTGGCAAAACTAGTTATTTATGTGTATGTCACTCTTTATAAGAGATTAGTATCATATAAAATCTTTTTTCCTATGGATCATTTGGTACTCACTCCTCTTGGATATCTTAGTAGGAGACTAATGATATTGAGAAGATTTTACTCTCTAGAAATGACAGCATCCTTGTTTAGTCTTGTTTGACTTTTGTACTTCAATATGGTTATTCAAAAAAATAGTTTTAGATTATTATGATTAGGGCTTTAGTGGCAGCACGTTTGAGAAGATTTTCATATTTAACACTTATATTAAATCTCTAAAGAAATTCTCTAATGCTTTCAACTTCTTGTTAAATGATAGTAGATAGCTTTATCATGCTCTTTTTAACTAGTATATTAGTGTTGAAATGAAATGTAAGCTTAAATTAGAGATTATTGGAGAGATGAGTATATAACACATGATGACAAAGTGAAAAGTCTTTTCACCTAGTAGGAATGATATTCATTCTTAAGAGCTTATACAATCTTGTTCTTAGGTATTTTTTATGAGGATCATACAAGTGAGACTCATATAAAGATTGATGATGATAACTAATTTTAGGGCTAAGAGATATTTAAAAATATTATTCATAATAGGGATAACTAGTTTTAGAGTTGAACTATCATGCCTACTTTACATGTTATGTTATTATTTTTTATACAACTAAAGTTGTGTTTGTACATTTAAAACGTGCAATAAAGGTATGAGCTGTATTTCTTAGTGATGGAATTAAAAAGTGCAAAATTGTTCTTGTATTATCGAAACAGCATTATCAAGCACTTATACTTGATAAAAGAGTTGATAGAGATCTACACGAGATACTCTTATATTAGGGAGATCAATTACTATATCTTTAATGGAGTTTTATTAGTTATGAAAAGAACTTCTGGTGAGGAAAAAAAAGAATGAACTAGATTTTCTTTAGTTTCCATCAGTGCCACTACTAATGAAGTTACAAAAAACTTCTAGCTAGATTTAGGCATTCTGTGGTAGTGTGCTAGGGTAGTGATTCATCTTCATTCATCTAAAACAAGTTTTCTACTAAAATAGGAGGCCCTCTAATATTTAAGCTAGTAAATATAAAAGGAGAATGTGTATGAAAAAAATATTATTTAAGGAATGTTTGTTTGTCTATGTATAAATCTATATATGTAGTATACATATAAAGTTTGTTTGAGAAGAATTTGTGTAAAGAATCTAAACCAATACCAGTCTTTTCCTTATCTACTTGTGACTTGAAGGGTTTTTATAAACTAGTCATGTTGGCTTAGCTTTTTTAGAGTAGAGAGAAATGGGTGTGTCATAGATGGAGAAATTAGTGTTGATACTTAGACAAAAAAATATATATATTAGCTAAAAAGAAGATATATGTGTGCAATTGAGAAGTATTATCTCATTGGTACTAGAAAAACGCGTTGAGGTGTGTGCTTAGCACAGATAACCTAGCTTGATAATAAAGAGGAATTGAAAATAAAAGGGAAAGAGATAGAAAAGAAAGAAGAAAAAGAGGAGATAGAGGAGAAAGTTGGTTGTTTAGGTTGACCTAAGCAACATGAAATTTGACCATTTATGCTTAGCATCATTTATATTTGGTAAAAATGATGAACAAACTTTCTTGTAGCATGATGTGAGTGGGTAATTATTTCTTCTTAGTGGCATAAATGACCTATTTTGCCTAATCCAGTGGCCTAAATGTTTGGATGTATGGCTATAGGGTTTTTTAGATTCACCATCAATGATCATGCATAACATATTCTTTTCAAGAGTGTAAAAAAATAAAATAAGAAGAACTAAATCAAAATTAAAGAGAATTAAATTAGTTAAATAGTCATGTTGGTGATATCATGAAGGTTGACCTAATCCTTATAACTTGAGTAAGAGGGAGAGTCAAAACTCCATTAAATACTTCTATAATTTTAAAATGAAAAGGAGTTATATGTATAAGGATTTATATGATGTTTTTCTTAAGAATACTTAATCAAAATAATCTTTCTATCAAGTGTCATTTGTTTTGATAATTTAAGTGTTGATGTATGTGTTAAGTATCAATATGTGCGAATAATATGGTGAAACAAAATCCAGATATGGTGAAACAAAATCCAGATTTGGGAGATGAGTTTTGCTGGAAATAAATATCTGTGCTGACTTTGAAATTTTAATTGATAAAATTACATTATGTTGAAGGGCTTTGTGTGGTTAGGTTTCTTGAGAGAAGAATCATTTAGTGTTTGGAAATGTATTTAAAAAGTGTATTTGAAAAAAATATTTTTTATTTTTATTTTTTATTTTAATTTTTTTTTTTTGGTGTTTTTAGATCATTTTGATGTGTTAATATCAAAAATAATTTAAAAAAAAATAAAAATATATCAACTATACTCCCAACCAACACTTAATATTATAATCAAAGTAAGCTTTTCATTACTTGTAATATGTTTTCAAAAATTAATTTAAGTGTTGATTAAGTATCAACATGTGCGATTAATATAAAATTGAGATCTGGTCCATCAAGTTGGTAAATGATATATATATATATATATGAACGTTGACCAAAGAAAAAAGGTTTACTTAGTGGAAAAAAGAAAGAATTTTACAAGTAGCAGACTATTTGCAGTGAGGCTGGACCTCAATTCAATGGGGGACCTATTTAAGATGCTATATATAAATAATATATAAAAAAACTTCTATAAATATTTAAAAAAACTTCTAAGTATATACACAGCTGTATTATAATCTTTACCATTATCGGCCGGCTAAGTATATACACAGCTGTATTATAATCTTTATCATTATCGGCCGGAAATAAAAATTAATTTTTTTTTGTGTGTTAGATTATTTTGATGTGTTGATGTCAAAAATAATTTTTAAAAAATAAAAAAATATTATTTTAATATATTTCGGCACGAAAAACTTTTTGAAAAGTTTTAAAAAGCAACCACAACAACAATCCCAACCACCCCTGTATAGACAGCTTATCCAGCTGCTAGCTCATTTCAAGAATATACTGCAAGCCTGCTCGTCCAATCAAGTTGCCTATTTACGAAAACAGACAAACAACTGTGTTATAATCTTTACCATCATCGGATGGCTGAAGTTGAGCGAAGTTTGGCCCTTCAGTTCTACTATTATATGTACAGCTTATCCAGCTGCTAGCTCATTTCAAGAATATACTGCAAGCCTGCTCGTCCAGCTCTTCTCTCTGCTCTAACTCCATCCTTATCTGTTTTTATCACAGACATGACCTTGGCCTCCACAGTTATTCCCATCACTCCAGCTCTTCTTTTTCTTATACAGGGAGCTAGAAACAGCTTACTGAAGAATGTCAGCTTCTGGTGGCCGGAAACTTGCTCATGTAGCTCTCCTCCCGAGTGCTGGCATGGGTCATCTCACACCCTTCCTAAGACTCGCTGCTTTACTCGTAGCCCGGAATGTCCAGGTCACCTTCATCACCCCACATCCAACAGTCTCACTCACTGAGTCACAAGCTTTGTCTACGTTCTTCGCTTCCTTTCCTCAAATCAAGCAGAAGCAGTTTCACCTCCTTCCAGTTGAGAAGAATTCGTTTGACCCTTTTTTTAATCATATCGAACTCATCAAGAGCTCCAGTCACCTTCTTCCCCCGCTTCTCTCTGCTCTAACTCCATCTCTTTCTGCTTTTATCACAGACATGACCTTGGCCTCTGCAGTTATTCCCATCACTCAAGCTATTAGCCTTCCTAATTATGTTCTCTTCACATCATCTGCTAAAATGATGACATTATTTCTATCCTACCCCACTCTAGCCGGCTCAAGAGTTCTGGATGATTTAGAGGAGACGGATGTCATCAAGATTCGAAACTTGGAACTGATGCCCAAGTCACTGGTTCCCCCACCACTTTTGCAAAAGAGCGATAATTTCTTGAAGAAAAGTTTCATGGAAGATAGTGGGAAAGTGACAGAATCAAGTGGAATTCTAGTTAACACATTCGTAAGTTTCGAGTTTGAATCGCTCGGAAAGATAAATGATGGTGAAGTTCTGGAAAGGCCACCTGCAGTTGTCGCCATTGGACCACTTCCACCATATGCCTCTGAGAAGAGCCGGTTACAGTTAGCTTGGCTCGATGATCAACCAGCTGGATCAGTTCTGTATGTTAGCTTTGGCAGTAGGACCGCTTTGGCGAGGGATCAGATCAGGGAGCTGGGTGTCGGGCTGATAACGAGTGGTAGTAGGTTTGTCTGGGTGGTAAAGAATAATATAGTTGACAAGGAAGATAGTCAAGAATTGGAAGAGGTAATTGGACATGAATTGATGGAGAGGATCAATGAAAAGGGATTGATAGTTAAGAGTTGGGTACACCAGGAGGACATATTAAGCCACCCAGCAGTTGGTGGATTTTTAAGCCATTGTGGTTGGAATTCAGTGATGGAGGCTGCTTGGCATGGAGTGAGGATCTTAGCTTGGCCCCAGAATGGAGACCAGAAAGTCAATGCAGATATTGTGGAGAGGATCGGACTAGGGACCTGGGTGAGGAGTTGGGGTTGGAGTGGGGAGATGCTGGTGAATGGAGCAGAAATTGCAGAAAGGATTAGAGCATGTATGGGGAATGAATCGTTGAGAATTCAGGCGTTGGGGATCAAAGAAGATGCTAGGAAAGCAGTGGGCTTTGGTGGGAGTTCTGACAAGGGATTGACTGAACTCATCGGCATGTGGAACCAGTTCTGAAGTCGCCAGAATATCCTATATTCTTCTGAATCTTTCATACTTTCAACTCGCATTGTTCTGAAATTTTTCTTTTCTGCTGTATCATTGAATCTTTTTTTTTTAAAAGTATTTAATAAGAAATAATTGAAACAGGGGAGAGATACAGACCGATAAATTCCAGAAATTTTTTTTGAACAATAGATGTTTTTATTGTTCATACAACTTTGATAATTGCATAATTGAAATTAATTTATTTGAAATGCCAGCATATAATTTATAGAACAGAAATGATTGTGGATTCCTATTCTTAAGCCATGATCTGGAATCCATGATCACGAATAAATTACCACTACTAACACATGAGTTAATCAAAACAATGACAGTAAAACAATAACCGATGAAAATCCAATTAACAAAAAAATGCAGAACTGAAACAATTTACTAACACTCTTCCATGTTTTAGGAACTGCAAACACCAAGTCTGTGCCTCATAAATTCAAACTTGTTTGCTGGCAAAGGCTTTGTGAAAATATCTGCAAGTTGTTCTTCAAATTTGTAGTAAATGAGACTGATTTCACCTTCCTTCTGCACTTCTCTAAAAAAAATAAAATTGATTGCATGAATTGCAATTGCTGCTTGATTGTCCACAAACAATGGTTGATAATATCATGGTAATGAAACAACGTTCACAAAGAACTATCACCCTCAAAAGCATACCAAAATGGTTACTAAAATAATCAAGGTTGGTGATCGAAAGTTCAACTGTTGAACAAATGGGGGCACCGCGTCTCATGCAGATTTTGATAGCTTGATGGGAGCGTGTAGAAAGCATAGTTATCAATACCGTTCCGGTCGCCGTTCCGGTTTTTCGATATATATGGAAAAAAATAAAATATTAATTTAACAAGCATAATTAAAATTTGAATTTATTTTTATTTAAAATATTTTGGTGTTTTTAAATTATTTTGATGTATAGATGTCAAAAATAATTTAAAAAAAGAAAATGTGAAATAATAATTAAATAAAAATCTTTCCATTTTTCGAATAAAACCATGTTTAACTGTACTTTTATTATCTCATAAAATATTCCTTGCTTCTCATAATTATAAAATAAAATGGTAAATAATTAGCAACTCACAGTAACGAAGCTTGCAAGGGGAAAGGTATGTTGACAAGAGACCTTTGCAAGCGGGAAGACATGTTTCCAGGATGTGAGCCAAGTTGTGCTAAAGCATAGAGTGTTTAGGAGAATGGTTATTATTATTTTTTAAAATAATTTTTGTATTGAAATATATTAAAATGATATTTTTTTTATTTTTTAAAAATTATTTTTAATATCAACACATTAAAATAATCTAAAAACATATAAATAGAATTTATTTTAATTGAACTTTTTTTAAAAATTTTTTAATAAAACACAATTTACACTATTCATCCAACTTCCACAAACGTTTGCGACACCCTTGAAACATTAATTGACTGCAAACATTGACCTCTGTTTTGTCATTAGTGTGCTAATTAAAAATAATAGATTTGGATCTTCACTATCTTCCATCTAGCCATGCTGGTCGGAGTAAGGACCACGACTATACGTCTAAGCTAAGGGAAAAATAATGAATCAAAAAATTAGATATGGTTCTTTATTTGTTCTAATTAAAAAATTAAAAATATATTATTTTAATATATTTTTGAAAAAAATAATAATTTCAATTATACTCTCAAATAGACAATTCATATGATGATATTAATTTTTGTTTCTTGTATTTTCTATGTGTAGCTACAAGGTCATGCCATGATATATATATATATATATAAGAGATTTATTTTTTTCAAATCACAATAAACACATTTCAAAAAACAATTAGAAAATTAATATATTTTTACTAGTAATAAATGACATATACGATTTCATTTGAGTTTTGATACCTGATATATTTTCTCTTATTTTCTTATGTCTTTCCTCACAGCAACTATGGCTCATCTCTTTCTCCATTGCCCGATTCTCTCTCCTCACCGTCAAAAACACTCCCGCCAACAATAAAACACAAGTCTCTCTCTAGCTCTATATGCGGCAACTCTCCCTTTCTCTCTTTACCAACACCGATGCCTCACTTTTTAGCCAAAACAACCACCACCACTAACCATTGCCATCCACATTTTCATATTTAGAGGTGTTTTGAACATTTTTCTTGAATTAATTTGGAGTAATTTTATGTTTAACTAGTGTTTGTTTGATTTTATTGGCTATTAGGGTTTTGAGTTAGAAATTAAGTTAATTAAATGTAATTTAAGTTGTTAATGAAATATATGCTATCTTATTTTATTAAATAATCAATCATCTTATGTTATTGATATTTGGTTAGCATAAGTCTTGTTGTGCTGTTTTGATATTGCTGAGATGCAATGTCCAAATCAACTAATGCGATAGTTTAAACTATATCATATATTGGATTGTGTTGATACTAAAGACAAGTTACATGGTAGTAGTCATCAAGATGAGTAAGATGAAAACTGTTTGATGATACATGCATCTTACATTGATATATAATATGCTAGGTGATACCATGTTTTTAGAAAGTCATATAATAATTGATATAAATAACAACATGACATGATATATGTCCATCGAACGTTGTTTCATTACCATGATATTATCCACAAATATTTGATTCAATTGCTTCCAATTTAGAACATAACACAACTTTCTCAGCTACACTGGATGATTTGTTGTTGTTGTAGTAGCAACAAATTTAGCCTCTGCCGTAGACTGTGCCATAGTCTCCTGCTTCTTTGAACTCCATGAAAAAACTCCTGAAGAAACAATATCCAAAGGTACTTTTCATGTCATTTACTGAACCACCCAAATCACTATCAAAGAATCCCAGCAATTTGAAGTTTTGAAAACTCTTAAACTTTATACTAAAGGCATTAGTTCCTTTGAATATATCTAATTACCCTCTTTGTTGTTTTGAGATGTATCTCACTGGGACAATGCATGAATCGAGAGAGAATGCTGATAGCAAAAAGAATATCTAGTCTAGTTGCTGTTAGATACATTAGGCAGCCAATCATGCTTTTGAAATATCCTTCATCAACTTTGTCTACACCACCATCCTTGTTTAAGCTCTCCTTTGAGTTCATTGGAGTAGCCATAGCTTTGCAATCTTCCATGCGAAATTTCTTGAGTATCTCCTTGGCATATTTCCTTTGACATATGAAAACCTCATTGTCTTCTTGCTTTATCTCCATTCTCATAAAGTATGTCATTAAACCAAGGTCTGTCATTTCAAAAAATTTCATCATCTCCTCTTTGAATTCATCAATCAGCTTAATGTTGCTTCCTATAATTTGAAGATCATAAACATAAAGGGAAACAATAAGCAGATCATTTTCTTTATGTTTCACATAAAGAGTAGCTTTGGACAAACTCTTCTAAAATCCTAACAGGTGCTCATCTATTTTGTTGTACCATGCTCTAAGTGTTTGTTTCAAGTCATATAGAGCCTTCTTAAGAAAATAGACCTTTTCTTCTTCACCTTGTTCTGTAAATCCCTCAGGTTGATCCACATAAATTTCCTCCTATAAGCTGCTATTAAGAAAGGCAAATTTTACATCCAATTGAAAAACCTTCCATCCATTTTAGGCTGTCAATGCTAGTACAAGTCTGATGGTGTCTAGTCTGGCAATAGGGGCAAATGTATCTGAGTAACCAACTCCAAAGATTTGTGTGTAGCCCTTGATGACAAGTCTAGCTTTTTTGTTTGCTGATGGATTCATTTGTGTTTAGCTTTGTTCTAAACACCCATTTTATGCCAATTACCTTTCGGTTGTGTGGCCTATAAACCAACTCTCAAGTTTTGTTCTTCTTGATCATTGATAGCTCTTCTTCCATTATCTTCTGCCACTTTTGATCTTTAGCAACTTCAAGGTAACCGGCAGGTTCACAAATAGCCACATAACATCTTTGATAAATGTCTTGGATAGGTCTTGTTCCATGAATGGGTAAATCATCCTCCAATTCTGCCTGCCACGAGGCATTTTGCCTCTTATTCTTCTTATATTTGAAAAATAGGACTTGATATGGATTTGTTGTAGGATGTCTCTTTCATAAGTTCCCAATTCCACTTTTTTTCTTCATGGAAGATTACATCCCTACTAACAATTATCATCCTTGTTTTAGGTTGATAAATTGTGTACGCCTTTGAGGAGGAGCTATATCCGACAAAGATGTCAGGTTGTGATTTTTTGTCAAGCTTATCATGTTTGACCTGTGGAATATGAGAAAAACACAAGCAACCAAACACTCTAAGAAAATTGAGAGTAGGTTTGCAGCCATACCATGCCTCAAATGGAGTTTTGTCCTTCACTGTTGTCGCACCCCATCGCGAGAGTGCGGCGTCGCGGCAACCCTCCCCGTGAGCGGGGGAAATCATATGGGGCTCTTATCTTTATTTTTGTGCAAAAGGGAGTCGCCACCTAGTATTATGGTTACTAGGAAACCTAAAACTGGTCTTTCACAGATTCTAAGACAAGGGATTGGTTGCGTAAAGGGAAGGTTTTAGCACCCCTAATACACCCTATCTAAGATAAGCTGCTTGACGTTTTGGTTTGCTTATGATTTGCTATGATTTTGATTTTTCAAAGAATATGTTTGTTAAATGATGGTGGTGTATTATCCCTGCAGAATATTTTGGATATTAACCTCTTAGGATTTATTTATCCAAACACCGACAGTGAATAATAAACTCTCAAAAATAAGATTTTAATATTTTTGGAATATTGGCCAATACCCTTTGGATTTTATAAATATATTGTAAAATCTAAAAATACGAGATATGATTTTTCTTTGCAAAATCCATGCTAAACACATTTTTCCTTCAAACTCTAAGATAATTTATATTATGCATAAAATCACATTTTTGTTTAAGTTATTTTTCTCAAAAAATAATAATAATAATAATAATATTTTTATTTTTGCAATTTATATTTTTTTCTACTTTTATTTTTTTATTATTTATTGCTGGTGGGTTGGGTTTCCAGCCCACTACAAAATTGGGTTGGGCTTCTAGTTAAACGGGCCAGAAGCCCACCCTTCTCTCGGGCTAGAAGCCAGCCCTCTCCTGGATTAGGCTTTCAGCCTAGCTAAAGACACTGGGCTTTAAGCCTATATTATCCTTTGGACTAGGCTTCCAGTCCAAACGGGCCGGAATCACATCTCACAGTGATCGAGCCGGGCGCCCAGCCTGACCTGATTACTGTTCACTGCATGTGAACAGTAAATCGGGGTGTATTGTAGGGGGAGATGAACAGTAAAAATAGGGGATTTTCGAATGTGACAAATGGTGTACTTGTTATTACCGTTGTGTAGATGGCGTCGAGCTGGTTCTTCCTGTCATGGTGACATCAGAAATGGTGGTCTGTGGTGGAAGGAGTGGACATCGAAAGGTGGCGGGCTGATGCTTGCTGTCGTCAAGGATTCTGTAGTTGCTTCATCGGAGGAGGTGGCTGGGCTGCTGGAGTTAAGGGGAGGCTTCCGGTGGTGATGAGGTGGTACAAGGTGAACGGAGCTGGAGGCTGGAGTTACTGAATCGAGAGTGAGAGAGAGAAACGGTGGTCTGGTTTTAGAGAGAGAGAGAGAAATCGAAAGAAAAATGCAAAGAAGAGAAAGGGAGAGAGCTCAGAAACTAAAGGGATGAAGATTCAGAATTTGCACGTAAAATTTCCATTGGTATTTTCTGCTTTTCTCTCTTTTTATTCTCCCTTCATCTCCTCCCTCTGCTCATATTTATAGCAGAGGAAGTACCCTTTTGGCTGCCCATGGCATGCAGCCGAGGGTTGCTGCTTGTGCATTGCCTAGTAATGGGGCTTTGCTCAGGCGGCGTGCATGCACTGTTCAGGTGATTGAACAGTGCACGCTACTGATTTTGCAGAGAAAAAAACGATTTGGTCCCCCTTTTTATAATTGTTCTAATTGCACCCTAATTGAATTTAAACTTATGATTTTGTGCAATTATACCCCAATCAGAATATCAAATAATAGCCTTGACTTTGCACGCCTATTTATTTTGGTTCTTGATTTTTGAGTTGCGCGATCTAACCCTCAATCGACCATTAAACTCTGAATTTATTCATTTTGCCCCACGATTGCGCATAATTGGCTCGAAATAATTTAAATCGGTGTCTGAAAATTCCAATCTCATCCATTGAACCCGAATTAAATTCAAGAACTTGATTTATCATTGACTAAACCCTTAATAAAATGAATTTGACCAATTTAAAGTATAATTAAGTCATCGTGCATAATTAAATCCCTCAATTGGACCATAAATTAATTCTCAAACATAATTACACTTTTAAATTGGCCAACGATTAAATCGAATTGGCCCATAAAAATATAATTATATCTTTTGACTTAATTTTCTACGCAGATTTATCCGATAATAAATTACGTTAGCCGCAAATCTACGCTCTTTTTCATTTCCGGGTATAAAAAGTACGATCATATTATTATGCTTTTAAATTGGCAAACGATCAAATTGACCCATAAAAATTTAATTATATCTTTTGACTTAATTTTTACGCAGATTTATCTGATAATAAATTACATTAGCCGTGAATCTGCATTTTTCATCATTTCTGGGCACAAAAAAGGTATGATCGAGATCTCGAAAACATCCAAAATTTTCGCCTTGATTTTTCTACCTACACCAACCCTTTTTTATTTTTATTATTCTTATTTTTGGATAGATTTGGAGAATAACCCAAAATTAGGTTATGACAACTTTCTTGGTAGGAATTCTGTTTTGCAAGAAGACAGCAGTGCTTGCTGCCTCAACCCAAAAATCCTTTAGCAGTTCTCTCTCATGCAAGATGCACCTTGCCATCTCCATTATGTAATGATTCTCCTCTCACTAACTCTTTTTTGCTAAGGAGTGTAAGGAGCAGTGAGCTGGTGTTCAATACCAGCTTCTTCGCAAAAGTTATTGAACTCAACAGAGGTGTATTCCTTCCTATTGTTTGTTCTCATGATTTGGATTTTACAGCCACTTTGATTTTCCACAAGTTTCTTAAAATTCTAGAAAACTCCAGCCACTTCTAACTTAAATTTCAAGAAGAAAATCCAGCATATTCGTGTAAAGTCATCAATAAAAACAATGTAATATCAACTACCTACAAATGATTCAGTTCATTGAGGTCCTGCCACATCTGTGTGGATTAGTTGCAGCTTGTGAATGGCTTTCCATAATGAAGTTGGAAATGGTCCTCGTCTTTGTTTGCCAAATTGAAAGGCATGGCAGACTGGTATATGATCTTGAAGAGTTGGTCATCCAACTGTAAGCTCCTTCTCCTTCATAATCTGTATTCTTTGCAAGTGGTAGTGGCTAAGCCTTTTATGCCACAGTTTAGTATTACTAGCTTCTATGGTAAATGCAATGAGTTCTTCTTTTATTGGATCAAAAGAAAAACTCTCTTCTTTCATTCTCACTTTGAGAATCTCCTCTCTATTGAGATCAAGAATCTGACAGCAGCCACTTTCAAAAATCACTTTTAGCTCTCTTTCAATTAGTTGGCCTACACTCAGCAAATTCTGATTAATTTCTGGAACGTAAAGAACATCATAAATTAATTTTGTGCCTTTGCTACTGGTTATAGTGAATGTCCCCTTCCCTTTGACATAAATGTAATCACCGTTGCCAAATTTTACTCCAGTGATGTCATTTGGCATTAAGCTTTTGAAAAGCTTCTTGTCATTAGTCATATAATTTGTACAACCACTATTAATTAACCAACTTTCAGTTAAGCATTCACTTACAAAACAGGTTGCTACAAAGAGTTGATCTTCATCTTCTTGTTTTGTGATTTTAGTTGCAATCTCCTGCTGCTGCTGCTGAGTTTTCCCTCTCCAAATTACTGCTTCATTTCCAAATTGACTGTATTATGAACATTTTCCATTGGGTTTCTTCCAAAATTTGAATGGGGGTGACCTTCCTTGTTGCAGTGATGAAAAGGAGGATATTTGCTCTTAAAGCTCTTTTTTTACTATTGTTGTTTATACATACAGAACCAGAAAAGTTTTCCTCTTGACCTTTCTTCTTTTTTCATTTGCTTTTATCACCTCCATGATGTTTTGCAAATAAAGCTCCTTTAATCTTGACATCCTCTCTCATATGTCATCTCTGCTCCTGTGCTTGCAGGGAATTTAGTAACTCTTCCAAAGAAATCTTCAACAGATCCTTGGTATTTTCCAAGGTTGTAATTGTAGCCTCATATCTTTTAAATATTGTGACTTACAATTTCTCCATAATTATAGAATCACTAAAATCATATCCAATTAGTCTGATTTTGTTTGCAATTCCAAGAAGTCTGTCTAAATACATTTTAATTGTTTCAAACTCCTTCATTTTTTGCAATTCAAAATCCCTGATCAGATTTAACACCTATATTCCTCTTATTCTTTCATCCCTTACAGACTCTTCTTTAAGATAATCTCATATGGATTTTGTTGTCTTGTTAGACATTATTTTTGTAAAGATTTTTTATGACACCGTAGCAAGCAAGCAAGCTTTGGCCTTTGACTTCTTTGTCTTCAACTCTTTATGAGTTTTGATTTGCATCATGGTAGGATTGTTTGGAAATGCAGGAATAGCATAATCTTCTTTCACTACCTCCCAAAGATCCATAGCTTCAATATATGTCTCCATACGTTCTACCAATATCTGGTAATTATCTCCATCAAATATTAATGGAGCAATTAAGGAAAAACTTATTTTGGATTCCATGATCACACACACAAACAAAAAAACCTCACACATAGATCCCTCAAGAATAAAGCTCTAATATCAATTGAAAGTATTTAAAAAGAAATAATTGAAACAAGAGAGAGATATAGACCGATGAATTCCAAAAAATAATTTGAACAATAGATGTTTGTACTATTCATACAGCTTTGATAATTGCAAAATTAAAATTAATTTATTTGAAATGCCAACTTACAATTTATAGAACAAAAATGATCATGGATTCCTATTCTTAAGCCATGATCTGGAATCCATGATCACGAATAAGCTGCCACTACGAACAACTTCCTAAAGACTATGACAAACACATGACTTAATCAAAACAATGACAGTAAAATAATAATTCATGAAAATACAATTAACGAAAAACTACAAAACTAAAACAATTTACTAGCATTTTTTCTCATCAATAAATTTCACTCCTTCAACAGAATGAAACAAACAATCCCATGAAAGATAAAACTACAAGATAACTTCTTTTTTTACAACATCTTACCATGGGCCTTGCTCTTCTGACAACCTTCCAATCCCTCCACTCCAAGGGCACCAAAGCCTTAAGTTGGCTAACATCCACCCCAATTCATCCAAACTAAATCAAGCTCGTATGCAATAACCACTAAGGAACCAGTCTCCACTGTCGCCTTCTCATGGTACTTCACCTTCATTGTTTCCATGAACTCTAGCTCTCCACATAAATCCAAGTAGTCACACTTAGCATAATCTTCAACGTGAAGTTCATAAACTAGAAAATAACTACTGAAGGGAAAGGAAAGACACCTTTTCCAAATTTCCCTCCTTAACCTTTTCTTTCAAATTTCCCAAACACACTATTAGATGTCAACCAAGATTATGTGTATGCACATAGATACACATGAATAGATAATAGCATATATAAAGACAAGAAATGGGTAACTAGTCTTGACACGGACAACCATGATCATTGGCTCGCCATGGAGGGAAAAAGAGTCACTGCAGTTCAAGACAAGCTTGGTCTGGGTGCTGAGCTAGTAGAGGGAAGGTGGTCCTATAGTCGCTAAGGCTAAAGTTAAGAAACCATCATGAAAGCATATCTACTCGATTTCTCTACCAAATATATGCAGTCTGATTAAGAGTGTTGTTTTTTACAGAAGAGAGATTTGCAAAAGAAATAAAGAAAAAGCTAACAGAGGATTGCAATACAACTTTATATATATATATATATATATATATATATATATATAAGCACTTTTTTATACAAGATTTTTGGTAAATGGTAAAAGTGCATAAAATAATGACATGATAAACAAAGAAAGAGCTATTAAACAATAGATTTATTTGCAGTTGACTTTCTAATTTATTGGAGTTGATTTTGACTTGATTGTTTCAGACTTGAAGACCTTTTCTTTAATAGCAAATGAGGCAACCATCAATGCTCCTCCTTGCATCTTTTGTTGCAGACACCTAATTGTCTCTCAAGGTTTCAAACCTAGCTTTAGATAAATGTTTGGTTCTGTATTGCAATAAACAAGTTATATTCTTAAAATGCTTTGTTTTACCATGAAAAACTAGATTGTTAGCATGTATATTGCAGCTTGATTATACATCTTAGTAGCTTTTGTTAGCTCCATGTTAAGATTTTAAGGCTTAATTTGCAGTTACTGCAACATGCTTGACTTCTGTAATTGATTGAGCAACAATTTCTTGTTTTTTTTAAAACCAAGAGAAAAATCCTAATCTAAAACTAAAATAATAGCCTAAAGTATTCTTCATGTTATCAAAACAACCAACGCAGTCACAATCAACATACCTTTGCAACTTAAAATTTTGAACACAAGTGGATTGAATGCCATGATTAAATTTATCTTATTATTCATTTTGTTGCCTTAAAGAGGATTTCACTTGCACAATGTATAAGTCTAGATAATAAGCTCACAAAGGGGCATGATATCCGGTCTTGTTATTGTGAGATACATTAAACATCTAATGAGGCTTTTGTATACTCTTTTTTCTATTTTTTTTTAGCTTCATCTTATAGAACTCCTCCTTGAGTGTGATCATAAATTTGCATTCTTCCACATTAAATTTCTTTAAAATGTCTCTCACATACTTTTATTGACCAATAAAGATCCCGTGATGATTTTGTTGCACCTTTATGCAAAGAAAATAGGTCATTTCTCCTACATTTGTCATTTCACAAACCATCATTTTTGTTTTAAATTGGTTTATCATTTTAGGATTGTTTTTTGTAACAAATAGATCAATAACATAGAGTAAAAGCACAATTACATAAGTGTTAGTGCTTTTGATATATAAAATTGATTCACGTAAACTTATCTCAAATATAAGATTGAGTAAATGCTTATCAATCTTGTTGTACCATGTTATAACCTATTTTAAACCATATAAGACCTTTTTTGGTACATAAACCTTGTCTTCTTTTTCTTTAACAACAAATCCTTTATGTTGTTCTACAAAAATCTCCTTTTATAAGTACATTTAAAAATATTAACTTCGCATCAAATTGTAAAATTTTCCAAATTTTTTATGCTACAACGAGTAACATCCTAATGGAGTTAGGTCATGCTATTAGTGCAAGAGTCTCAAAACTTTACACCAAATATTTGAGCATAATCGTTAACCACTAATATAATATATTATTTATTGATGGTGTCATCTGTATTTAACTTTGTTTTGTATACCTATTTTACTCCAAAAGGTTTTTTATAGCCTATCTTATCCTTCAACTCCCATGTTTGATTTTTATAGATTATCCTAAGCTCTAATTTCATTGCATCAATATATTTTAGATTTTTTTATCTTCCTCAAATTTCACAAGCTCTAACACAATTGTGTTGTATCTTTAATCGATGTCATCAAATGATCTAGTTTTTCTAGTGCTCTAACACAATTGTGTTGTATCATTAAGATCTTGCACATTCTTGTTACTTTGAATTCTTTCTACATCATTAAAGTTCCACTTCTTAGTTTAAATGAACTTGATGTCTCTACTAATTATAATTATTCCTAATTGAGGTTGATATATTTTATAACCTTTTATAGCATCATTATAGCCAATAAAAATATTATCCTCAATCTTTTTATCAAGTTTATATCCTTTTACTTTAGGAATATAAGTAAAACACAAATATCCAAAAAAAAAATTACAATGAGGATTTATCAGTCTTCTTATGAAATCTTGTTTTGTAATACTCTAGTTAGCAACTTATTGAATAAGAAGACTGCACTGTCATTACTTCTACCCAAAACATCTTGGGTACATCTTTCTTAAATAATAGACACCTTGAGATCTTTATAATATTTTTATTCTTTCTTTTGCTCACACTATTTTGATGAGAAGTGTAAGACATTTTATATTGATTCTCAATCCCTGCATCTTCACAAAACTTGGGAAACTTGTCAAAGGTATATTCTATGTCATTGTCAGATCTTATCATTTGAATTTTATGACCACCTTGATTTTCAATCCAATTTTTAAAATTTTTAAAAATATTTGCTATCTTAGATTTAGACTTTAGGAAATAATCTCATCATATTTGTGTGTATTCATCATTGAAAATAACATAATACTTGTTTATGTTCAAAGATTTTGTCTTCATAAATCCAGCAAAATCAATATGAATAAGTTGAAACTTTGATTTCTCTTTCCAAGTCTTGTTTTGAGGGGAAGAAAATTTGTTTTATTTGTCATATTGACATGAGGCTATATTAAAGAAACTTCTTCTAGATTTGGCATTCCCTGAACCATCTTCATTTTTTGCATATGGAGTTACTTGATGAAAATGCTCTAAACTCATATACTATAATTTTAACTGGTTTGTTAAACACTATCGTATCCTTTTTCAAGAAGTTGTCCAACACTCAATAAATTCTAATTAATTTTAGGTAAAAAAAACATCTGAGATAAGTTTCATACCTAAATTTCCTTCAATGGAAATTGTGTCTTTGCCTTTGATAGAAAAATATTCTTCATTGTCAATTCTGACTTTAGAAATACTTTATTTGACCATATCAAGTACAATGAGTCTTGAAAATATTGCTTTAGAAACAACTAAGTGAAGGAATGTTTTTGCTTTGAACGTCTTGGCTCTTTCTTCAAGATAATTTCTTATTTGAGCTAGTGTAGGATCTACAAGTTGTGGTGGAGATGCATGATCTTGTACTATAATATCCTAGAAAACACAAACCTAAAGTATGTTGTCATTCTTACAACCCATACATGGTAGTTTTCACCCGTAAATATTGATGGTGTTGCAAAAGAATAAATATTTGAAGCCATTTGCAGAAATAATAAGAGTTTTAATATTTGTATTTATGATGAAAAATGGTTCCTCACATGTTATTCTCTTCTCTCAAGCTAGTCCCTTAAGGTCAACATATTCTTATACCAATATGTTGTTTTGGATAAAATAGAGATTTGCAAAACAAGCAAAAAAAAAAAAACATACAAATATCAAAGGATTGTAATGGGACTGTAAAGCATCTTATTTTATTAACATAAACACTCTTTTATACAAGAATTTTGGTAGCTGGTGGCCTAAAATACTACAAAAATTAATGACATGGTAAATAGAGAGAATTGTTCAATTTCAATTTTATTTGTGACTAACTTCATAACTTGTTGGAGTTGATTTTGACTTGATTATTTCAACCCTGAAGACTTTTCTTTAGCACTAAATGAGGTAACCATCAACAAAGAGCAACTCGTAATACTCGATATAACCACGGAACTTTGCATGACAAAGTTAGAATTTTGGAACCTAAAAAGAAAAGTTTGGTGGATAAGTTCATTTTTTAGCAAGCAAAATTAGTATAAAAGCAAAACCAAGATTAGAAAATTGTAAAAAGGAAAAAACAGCAACTTAGAACAAAACTTCATGTTCAAATCTGAATTCTTTGTTTTTGGACTGTTTTCAAAAATTATTTTTTTAATATATTTTGATGTTTTTTATATTTTAAATTGTTTCAATATGCTAACATCAAAAATAGATTTAAAAAAAAATGATATTTTTTTAAATAAATTATTTTAAAAAATAACAGTTACTACAATACTAAATTGACTAAAAAAATCAACACCACTTTCAGGTGAGTAAAAAAAATATATAATAATACTATTATTTTAATGTATTTATTTAGATCATTTTATATTTAAAAAAATAAAAAAAACACAGAGACATGACTTTGGATTGAATATATTTTGTCTTAAGATAATAACCAATCATTGCTTTTAAACTAAACCACAGTAAATTTGCTTAGACTCCTTGCTATTAAGGAAGATTTCAGGCGAGTTTGGCGTACATTTTACAAATATGAATAACGCTGTTGTTTGGATTCTGCTGCTTAAATGGCTGTTCTGATAGCAATTTAATACTTTGCTCATTGAAGTTTGTTTTTTCTCAAAATCAAGATTTCTTGATCTGCCAAACCAAGGGGGCAGAGGCTGAAGCCACAAGTGTCCTATTTCATACAGGCTAAAAGTACAGACTCAGAAAATACAAGGCAAGTACACAAAATGGATCTCCTTGGATTGGAAGGCAAGGCCATGACAATTCATTTCTGAATTTAGATGATCTGCTCTCTAGCTATTGATGTGGTAAAGGGTTATTAGTAGGATATCTCTGCCGTGGTGGACGCCTTGTCCTCTTTCCCCATCCTGTTACTTCAAGTCCAAGTTCTCCACAATTTGGATGCTGAGCTTGCGGTGGACTCACTGCAGTAACTGTTGGAGAGGCAGCAGAACTCGCCGCACGCTTTCTCCCCCTTCCTGCCTTGCTCTTAAGGGAGTTTCTCTGAGATAAACCTGATTGCCAAGTGCCTCCGGTTGCTATAATCATCCCTTCAATCATCTGAAGATCATCAGTAACATCATTCCTGGACAAAGATACAAGACCAGGAAGTACATCTCTTTGAAAGTCCTTCCGCTGCCTTCCTCTCCTCGCCTGACCTCTCCCACGACGTCTTGGCAATGATGTTTCATCTTTTGTGTTTTCCAAAACCACAGGCTCATAATCAGGATCTTCTACCATGGTTTCAGTTAAATTTAAGGTCATATACTCAAAAAAATCAACCTCATCTGGTGTTATATCTTCACAATCATTATTACCCTTGTGCATTGAAAGTGATCGAACATCATTCTTAATGTATCCCTTGTAAGAAGAAATTATCTCTGCAAACCACTGAAGCGGATTGTTCACTTCAGCTTCTAGTATCTGGCACCGAGCATCATCTTGAAACTGGTGCACACCAGACAGTGAGATGTCCACTAAAGCCTCAGCTGCAGATATCAAAAAGCCTTCATGAAAGTCCTTGAATTCATCTGTTATGGATTGAGATGGTTCTTTAAATTTGCTTTCTAGAAATCCACCTCCAGGCATGATGTCCATATCATTTTCTAGGACAATCGGCGCCTCCAAATCTATCAGAACTGCAATCCTTGCCTTGTTTCTTGGAGCTTGAGCCTCTTCTTCAGTCATGCTCACATTCAAATCAAATGAATGTCTTAAATTAGCTCTACAATCAACTGAACAATTTGCCACATTTAAACTGTTTGTGTTTAGGATCTCCACGGATTCAGATTCCATAGCATCTTGATTCAGATCAGTATGAAGTAACCCACCTTTAATAGAGTTAGCACCAGTAGTCTCTGAAACACAAAAGCCAGGCTTCAGTCCAGAGCTGGCAGAAGGCAGGTCTTTGGAAATGGGCTTTTCAAAAGTGGGAACACAAAGGATCTTCTTATTGCTTGAACAATCACCTCCGATTCTTTTTTCTTCAGCATCATGTGCATTTGTTGCAGATGATGAATCCTGAATAATGTTTTGACAAAGGTCCTTCATTGATCCAGCATTGCAAGCAAATTGATCAGCATATTTTCTTTGCATCGAATCCCAATTCACCTGATGAATGTCAGACATTTCACCAGACGATTTTCCATTACAATGTGAAATAGTTTTCATCCAAGTCAACGCTCCTAGTGGAGTTTCTTCCATCTCTTGAATACCAATGGAAATTAGATTTGAATCAGAAATTGCTTCAATTGGGTAACTTGTTGGAGGTACTGCATTGAGGTTTACTTCCTCTGCAGATTTTATATTCTCAGACCAGCCTGAACCCCTTGAGTTATCTGGAGGATTGTGTTTAGGAACTTGTTCAAAAGCAGAATTACTAGCACTGTGTCCATTTGAGTGACCAGCCGATGCCTTGGACTTCAGCTGACAAATGAGGGGGATGTCATTTTTGTAGGCCAATTCAACTCCTGTTTTTGGAATAAAATCCACTTTTTCATCAACAATCGACCCATCTACGGAAGCTTCACGGCATTGCGACAATGTGGCTGAACTCTTATTTGATTCGGGAAAGGTATTAAAGCAAGGGTTTCCCTGAAGAAATATTGCATTCTGTCTCAAGCTAGCTGGAGGCCTCTTCCAAGATGAAATGGAGGATGACTCAGAATTGACTACATTAGATTGAGGAGCAGGTGGCGGCAGAAGTGCATCTGAAGTCATAAAAGATACATTATGATTTCTGTTGGAGATTTCCATGCCAAATATTGTCTTCTTTCTCAATTGTTCTGGTTTATTCTGATCAGACACCTTGGCATTCATGCAGCCAACATGAGATGATTCACTCTGTGTGGGCAAATACTCTCCATAAAAATTTCTACTGGGAGTAACGGTGCTTATATGGCCTGAAAGAAGGATCAAACCATCAGTTGAAACTGAATGATCCTACACAACAATAAAAATATTGCAAGATTTTCAATTTTCTCGCTCATTATGAATCACCTAAATGAAAACAAATATTCATATTGGAGGTTTTACTCTATGATGAAAAAGGAGTGTGATCTAACTTTAAAGTGTAAAGGAATTTCAAATACCATAAGCTTAACTCAGTATCCATGAACACATATGCACATTAACCTTCATGCAAGCTCATTCAATTGCATGTAATTTGCAGTCAAAACTTTCAATATTTCCATTTTTCTCAAGTAAAAGACATTCCTTAGAAGTCATACAGAATCAATAACAATGAGAAGTTCCTTTTACATTTTCCAGAATTTTCAGAACAGTGACCATTGAGGTTTCTGAATATTCTTAAAAATATGGGAAGAGCATTTCCTTACAAGTACTTGGATGCTTATTTAGAACTCTTAAAACAAAATGGTTATGCCTAAAAACAATTCTTCTTTTTTTTGTGAACAAAGCAAATAGTTATCTTGAACTAAATTTTTTTTAATGACTCATTTCAAAATTTGGTGACAAGAGAGTTGATTTGGTAAATTTTAATATTTCAAAAGAATTAAGTTGCAATAGATTTAGAGTAAGAAAAATCAATTCACCATGAGAGATAACAAACATGGTATAAGAAACCACGTCAATGATTATATATAGATAGATAGATAAACATATAAACATATAAAAACCTCTACTAGGCTACTAGTAAAGTAGTGACTCATGCAAACTTTGCTCATTCAAGAAAAAAAAACCTCATTGGCTGATTTCAACAGGAAAAAAAACTATAGAAAGTGTTGCTGAATGAATCCTTACCAGAGTTGAAGTTAAAAGGTGGTCTGCCTTTGTTTCCCCATTCATTATCTAAAAGCATATTTCGTTGGCTGAGTCCCTCTTCCTTTTCTTTAAAGGGTCTTTGAGAAACTTCCTTTGCCAAAGATTGGAAGCCTGAGCATGAATTTGCAGATAAACCCCGCCCTTGTATCTCTTCTTTCGAGTAAGTAACCTTGCCAAGAAAAGGAGATGTATCATATGCTTCCTCAACCTGGAAAGGTTTGTTCAAATCTGTTACACCTCGGGTCCTCCCTGTATTGGAACTAAAAGTATCACCATTGCAACTGGAATGAACACTACTCAGGGTGGACAAGTTGCCATTTTTCTCACTGGTAACCCTACAATTCCAATTTGGTGGGTCAGATTCCGACCCTGATCCACCAAATGCCCCTTTTTCTTCCTCTGCATCATTTATGTATTTGTCAGCTGGTAGTTCAAGGTCAAACAACTTCCTCTGAAGCTTCTTGTGATTGTATTCAAGAGATACATCATACTTAATCCTGGATACATTGTGCGTAGAACCACATCCAGATTGCATGTTCTGCAAATTAATGGAACTAAAATGTGATTGGACACTATCAGCACCTGAAGCAGATGGTATATTACAATTCGTTCTCATGCGATCAAGGCTTATGACTGATCCTTTGCTTCGGACTTCATTCATTATTTCCATTTGTATTTTGTGAAGCCGATGCAGTTCATGGACCTGCATAATTGAATTTCATAAACTTATATACGATATTTCCCTCAATTAAATTTCAATTATGGGTGCAAAACAAGGACACTTTCACTCTATATTTCATGAACTCAGTCAGATAAGTATTGAAAATCGAATTTTATAGCTCAAAATATAAAAGTGAAAATAAATCATACCTGATGTCTGAATATGTTTTCTTGCCTCAATATGGTTTGCCTCAAGTGTTCCTTGTCATATCCAGAGTATCTATTTATTTCTGGCTTTGCAGCAAGCATGCCATTGTGCTGCTCAAAAACTTTGTTTTCATGATGTGAAGGCCAGCTACCATTCCCGCTACTGTCATCTAAATCCTTCGTTGAATTATATCCCGGCATATACATCTTATACAGAAATTCAGTACCCATTTCTGCAAAAGACCGCTAACTTAATAAAGCTCTAAATTAACTTGCCAACACTGATACAAAGGATACCCCGTTTTCTTCTATCACAAATGAAAAGGTTTTACATGCCAACACTATGGATTGGAGAGAGAAATGTTGATGCAGCACATAAATCTTCTTTGCAGTCATAAATTATTAATCAATCCCAGTAGATAGAAAGAACCACTATGTTATCCAAGCAGTGTTATCATATCATTTCCTCCTACATGAATGACATCGTCTAATTCGGTGGTGAAATCAAATCCCAGCTAACATTTTTAGTAAACCTTCCATATAAACAACTCGCTTTATCACTTAATGTAACAACAAAATAGCAAATTATGAGCAAATCTTGAGAAATCTAGTCCATATATAATGTCAATTAAAAACAACATATCTCAGTAATTTAGTATGGAGAGAGATCCCATTCTGCTGTCAATGAAAAATAAAGATGTTCTCTAAATATGTTGGCAAGAAGTAGAGGCAACAGCTTAGAAACCCATGCAGTTACCTCAGTCAAGAGCTTCTCCCAAGCTGCAAGTGCTCTGAACTAGATACAGGACAGCATTCATAAGGGTCAAAACGAATGTTCCGATGGGTTTTGCATGATGACTATCTTCAGGAGACCTGATCTACTAGAACCTGCTATAATTTATGTTACAGTAGGCAAAAAGAGGTCAATCAAAGCACTAAAAGAGGTTAAAAGTTAGAAACAGCACCACAAGAATTCATGAATCCCTATTTTTCAGAAAATGCAGTTTCCAAGCTTCAAAGAAACACTTTGTTGATACACTAGAATTTAATTTGTAGGCAATAGAAGTGTATTTGGTGAGGATGGGAGATCAGAATATAGTAGTATCTAGAAGAAACATTAAAAAATCATTTTTCATTGGACACCCATATCAGAGATATTTAATTGTAATGCTTCTTCATTCCTACACATGACCACGCAATGCCAACAGTTCCAATGATGGTGATAAAAGAGAATGGTGTGTGCCTTGGAATGGTATGGTGAAACTCAAAGCATGTTGAACTCAAAATTCACTCCATGGATTCCAAATCTATAATCTTGTAATTGGAAACCGTTGGATCATTAGGTGTTGATCTGTATTTTTTTTCCTTTGCAATATACACTTTGTGCTTGGTTTCTTGAGCATATAAGGAAAAGGATCCAGTGTAAAGGAATGAATTCAACCAACTACTGCTCCAACAAAAAAGATAGTTCAAATTGCAAAACCAAATAAAAAAAACATCTTCTAGCAACTTTCTTAAGCACTTGGAAACTACTACGGAGCAGAGAACCCTGGTATTCTGACATAACTAAGAAATCGCCCTATTAAAAGGGTATTACATCTCTTAATACTACTGCAATTACATCCATTTGATGTAATTAACTTCATCAAGAAACAAATACCGATGGCATTGAAAGTTCTTTGTCACTGCTTACCTTAAATCCCAGGAGACCTTTCTTCTAAATCAGGTATTCAAGTATTATTGATAAATTGATAATCTTAAATCCAGTTTTCTTCAAAGCCTTCCACGCTCAAGCCTGTGATTCCAGCTGCACAAATCAAGGAAATGGAAGCAATTGGTTTTGTTCCTCCACCGACAAATAAGAAAGAACAAGGACAGAGAATGGAAGCAACATGACAACTTCATACCCTCGTATCTAAACAACTAAAGTTGACCGACTATGTTTAGCATATAGATTAAGGTCAACGCATAATTGAGAGACCAAAATACAGACAGATCAATTATCCAAAAAACAAGGGGGGGTGATTTACCTTGTATATATCAGTATCCTCTACCTCCCCATATCAAAACTTGAGCTCAAATTCACATAAACCCTTGAACTCGACTACAACTCCATTAAAAATCCCATCTGAAGGAAGAAAACAAAACCACAAAGACTTAAAAAAAATCAGGTGACTTTGTAATGTCATTGAAAAACCACAAATCATCAACCATCAGACCAAAGAAATAGAATCCAAGCAATAAAGAAATATATATACAGGAGAGAAGCTCAAATCTTCTGGGCCAGTTCGATGATATTGTGTGAATTGGATTGAAAGATCACCACAATCCCAGATAAGAATAAGAGAGAGATCTTTCTCCCTTTTTTCTATTTCTCTCACAAAGAAACAATGACTTGATATTTGTCAACTTGTGGTCTCGCTAATATACTTTGCTTGAGCTTTGGTTCCATGATATCCATCACTTCACTTTCCTTTTCTGTATTTATTATTACTATATTATTTTTTTATTATTTTTCATTGGGATTTTAAGGATGTGAAAGATATGGGGACATTTGTTTTCACATTTTCTAGATTCTCTCTACCTTCCATGCTTTTTGGGTACACGCAAGTAAAGTACCTTTTTACAAAGATTTAGACGCCTGTGTTCAACTCTAACAACATCACTCCAGTTCCACAAGTTGCTGGCGACTCTTCACTGGGGCATCTTTTTACCATTTCCACCGTCACACGCATCCACACTCGCGTAGCACATTTTAACACATTCTTGATTTATAAAAAAAATAAAAATCAAATATTGATTTAAATAGAGAAAATGGGAAAAATCTGGTTGGAGTTTTTTTTTTTTATTTGAAGAAACTATACCCTTTAAAAAACGTATTTTATAATGTTAGGTGAGTGAATAAAATTCATGTTGTTTCAAATTCTTATAAAAAATATATTATTATGACTCAAACTCGAAATCTACTAGAGTTTTTTAATAACTGTAGTGAATTTTATTGTTTTTCTTTCCTTGAAAAAAATCACTGACAATGATTAAGATATTTTTTATCCCCATATGAAATTTGTCGATTTTTCACTTGGTTATTTTTATTTTTATTAATTATGAAAAAATATTTTTAATTAAAAATTAATATACTTATTTTATTTTTTATCTTGAATCAAATACAATATTCATGTTTTTAATAATTAAATTCCAAAAAAAAAAAAGAATCTCTATGCTACGTGTATTTATCATTGAATAAATAGTTTTAATGTAGTCTAACTAATCTCAAAAACCAACCTAAGCAAACTAGAAAACTTGTAAATAAAGAAAAAGCAATGAAATTACTAGACAAACTAAGAAAAAAGAAAATTACCAATCTTAATATTTGATTTCCAAAACTAAATAAGAAAAAATAAAAAAAAATCATAAAGGAAAATATTTTCCTAAGCTAAATAGAAAATAACAATAATTAAGAAAAATAATCTCTCTTCAATAATCCCTTGGTATCTCTCATGGTTAAAGAGAACTCATCCTTGAGTCAAATTGTTTGTAAAGTCTTCAACCTTTACATGCTTCTATTAACAATATTTTTAATCTCTCTAAGAATGAAACTAATTTTAAAATTTGGAGATCTACTTTATAACTTTTATATGAAGTATAAGAACATTAAATTTAACCTCATCAATTCTACACTTATCCATAAGCACATGTTAGGCATATCCTTTCACAACATGCTTGATTAAGAATCGCCTTTAGAATTACATCTAATTTGGCTATATCCTCATCAACATCATCAACCAAAAATTGTGCATCCAAGTCATCACTTGTAGAGTCTTTATCATCCTAATACAATTTTAGTTGTTAATTTGAATAGGATTTGAAATGATAAGGTAGAATTCCTTATGAAGAAAAATTTATCTTGAACTTTAAAAAGATCAACGAATAAACATTTGACCTAGAAAAATAATCAAACAATAATGTAGTTTATCTTAGATAAGGTATACTAGGGATGATACATCTTTTCTTTGCATATTTGTTTTACCCAAACTCTAGTAGACCATCACGTTTCTAAATAACTTAATATTAGGAGGCAACTACTAAATATTATAATCATAATTTTATAATTATACAAAACTCTTTTTTCGCATAATATATCTTAGGAGATCAAAAATGTTGTCGTAACAAATACTACCAACTAGCTTAATGAAACTATAGGTACAACCCAACAAACTAGAGCAAAAGGAAAAACATCAACCTATATAATGGAAGAATTCTTTGGGTTTAAAGGGCTCTAAACCATTTTTTTCAAGTTCTTCTCTCTTCCTCCCTCTCTTTTTTCCTTCTCTTTAAAAGCCTCCTCACTTTTTTTTTCATGATCTTCTCCCCTCCCTTGTATCATACTTCTAATGTTCAAAAAAAGACTAGAGAGAGTTGATCTCTCGTTCTCTTTTTTTCAACTCTCTATTACAAGGTTCTTAACCTCTCTTCCCAGGTCTGCCCTCTTCTTTTTTTTTCTTTGAATGAAGGAAAGCAAAAGAAGAATCTTTGATGTTAGAAAAGGTTTTTAAAATATATATATAATGGTCATAGACTCATAATCAGAATAAAAAAACCAAAATAACCCTCCCAACATCATTCAACCTTATAACATGTTAAAGATTAAAGCAACAATATACTCTTAAAATACATGATTGAATGAGTTTTTATTAGGAGTACACTCCCCCACTAACATTGTTTTTTTAATATTATTTTTAACAAGTCAAGTTCAAGATTTGATGTTGGTGTTATTTTTGCCATACAACAAGTTTGATCAAATTATTGTAAATGTGTAGGTATAGCTTTTATAAACTTTAGCTCTTTTCTCCTTTTCTTTCAGAAGGGAATGAGACTGTAAAATTTGGATCTCGTTGATTTTCAGGACATTAAGATTTTTTTGGCTATCTTTAAAACAAGAATTCATGAAAATTTTAGACATTATCCGCCATAACTTAAACATAGTAAGCAAAAGTAAGTAAACATTTGAAAACAATAAGCCAAGGTACTTTTAAAAGTCTTCAAATCTGAATAAATTGAACTAAATGAGAATAAAGAACAACCATGATTTCAATCTATTCCCAACCTCAAATGTACATTAACTTTGGCATGAAATTTATGGGCCTCAAAGTTTAAATGTGATTTTGAAATGTGGTGTTCTAAGATGGGGTCCTATGCATGGACAAGAGGTAATTTGTCCCTATAATAATGGATTTTCAATTAATTTGATGGCTTGTATATTAGCAGTAACATGGATAATATAGATGATTAATGGATTTCAGTGTGTGTATATTTATGAAGATTTTTTTATGGTAATCTTATATACTAAACTATATAATTTTTATTATATGCCACAATCTACTCGAAAACCAATATTAGTTGTACATCAAACTTTAGAATTTGACATTTGAATTAGTGCTTCACACATTTACAATTAAGATTTAATATTTAAGGAATGAGAAAAATGCTAAAAATGTTCAAACTTTTGGTTGGTCATATATCAAACTCCAATAATTATATGGCATTTAATGAAATGAGAGAGACTATAGTGGTGGTGGTGGAGTATCCTGGAATCAATTAAAACTAGATGGCTCTTGGTATATTAGCAGTTATTGCACCCATCTACAGTATAAAGGATTTGAACCAAAAATAAAATAATTATTTTTTAAAAATATTTTTTAGAAAATTATTAAGTGGTGAATTCGATAATCCCTTTTACAAGCTCCATGTGTTTCATCCATAGAGATAATATATTATAATTATTATGAACAATAGTTATTAAGAAAATCTTTTAAGATCATTTTTTCATTTTTTTTTTTTTGTTTCTTGGCTATTGTTCTTCAAGATTAAAAACCATTAGGAACTGAATTGTTCCCTTGCAATGCACTTTCTAATATTGTTGAGCTATAGAAGAGATCAAATTTGTCATCGAAATTTTGATTTTTTTTTTATAATTGGTCCATGTTTTTTTTTAGATGAGAAAGAAAATTGTTCAAAAAGTGAGATCAAAGTTCTAGTCAAAGGAATTGTCATATGAGAACTTAGATTGAATGAGCTATTTTTTAAATTTTGGTTCTAGTTAAAAGTATCGCTAAATAAGATTTCAGGTTAACCGAATTATTTCCAAAGATTTTGATACTATAAGAATCACTAAGATAGAATTTTAGGTCATCCATGCAATAAAAAAAAAAAAACAAAGAAATTCAACTTTACAATAAAAAAGAAAAGTGAGAAGAATCAACCGAACTGTTATGAAATTGTCAGATTGGAGTTTCAGTTTGAAAAATCTAGTTTTTAAAGACAAGTGGTGTATTTTTACAAACTTACACGATTCAAATAACAAGTCTTTACTCCATAGGCATTGTCAAGAGATGGCATTTATTGCTTCCTAGTTTCTTACCCTATTTTTAAAGTAGTTTTAAAAGAAAATAAAAAAAATAAAAAAAAATATTTTTTAAATATTTATGTTGTTTTCAGTATTTTCAGTGTTATAAGTATTTGGATTTTAAACATCTTCTCATAACATGTAGCTTTTTAACACATCATTTTCAAATCATTTATTTTTCTCTCTCATTTAACTTTAATGTTTTTTTTCTATTTAAACAAAAAACAAAAACAAAATCTTGTCTGAATCCCCACTTCCACACTCATTTCTCTCATTCTCTCCCAATCATCATCCAACTCCTAACGACAAACCATTCTCGGATGCCATCCTTTTTCCTCCCCCAAGAGCATCTCTAATGCCAAAAAGCATTTTGGAGAGCAAAATTGATAAAATAACTTCTTAAATAGTGTAAATATAACTTCTTATTTTTTTTTCTATGTCTACTCTAATGGTAAAAATCATTTTGGAAAGCTATTTTTTATATATAATTTTAAATATAGTGCAATTATTTTGTATATAACTTAATTATGCAATTAATTATACAATTAATAAGAGTAAGTTATATAATTAAATAATTGCTTTTAAAACCCTCCAATAATATAATAATTATTTTTTTAATTATATTTAAATAAAAAATTGAATTTAAAATAAAAACGACACTAGCCCTTTTTATACATACCCATGCTTTCTTTTTTAAGTCGTTCCAAAATTTGCTTGCTTCCAAAACGACATCGAGAACCAATGTTTAATGAGATAACGAAAAAAAAAAACTTGGCCCTTTTTATACACACACATGCATATCCACTGCCACTTCCACTCCCACATTAGGTTTTTAACGTGCTTCATGAACTTAAAGAAGAAAAGCTTTGTTCGTTCTTAAATCTCCAATTTCTCTCATAACCATGGCTGCCCAAATCAGTAAGAAACGCAAGGTAATCTCAAATTTCCCTCTCTTTTCTTCGATTCTGTTTCAATTAATTGAGAGTTGATCTCGTTTTTTTAATCTTACGATCTATCTCCTCCTTCTTAGTTTGTTGCCATGGAGTTTTCTATGCAGAGTTGAATGAGGTATTGACTAGAGAATTGGCGAGGATGGGTACTCTCGTGTTCAAGTTAGGGTTACACCGTTTAAGGGGGTGTTTGGGAGTGTAGTTGTTTTTACTTTTCAAAGTGTTTTTCGTGCCGAAATGCATCAAAATGATGTTTTTTTATTTTTTAAAAATTATTTTTGATATCAGCACATCAAAATGATCTAAAAACACTAAACCGCCGGTTTTAAAAATGAAAAAAAAAACAACGAAAAACAGCAAAAAACAGATTGAATCGCAATGCCAAACGGGGCCTAAATCGTTTAATTCAATCTACTTCCAGCTTCGGGTGATATATCTAATGTGTTGAATAATGATTCCAATGAAAATATATACTTTGCCTTCTTTGTTGCCTGCAGCCATATATAGCAACTCAACAAAAAACAATTATTTTTAGCTATTTATATAATTGTTCTGTTGGAGCATATACAATAACAAAGAAATGCTAAAAAATATAATATTCTGACTTTATCTCTGCTTATACTTACTTGGTTGGACTTGCTGTAATTTCCTCTTAGACCCCGTTTGTTTATTGGAAAGTGGTTTTTTTTTTAAAGTGAATTCCAAGGAAAATGAATTCCTGAAAAGTGAATTTCTAGAAAGTGAATTCCAATGTTTGACAGTGTTATGAAAAATGAACTGGAAAACACTTTCCAGTGTTTGTTTATGTTATGGAAAATGATCTGGAAAATAATTTATTAATAAATTAATTTTTTTTCAAGTTTATTAAAATAATGAGGAACAAATCTTACAAATTAAAAAGTTGAATGAGAATAAAATTGAAAAAAAATATAATTTCATAAATTATCTCAAATAAAATAAATAATAATCAAAATAATATTAAAATAATGAGGAACAAATCTTACAAATTAAAAAGTTGAATGAGAATGAAATTGAAAAAAAATATAATTTCATAAATTATCTCAAATAAAATAAATAATAATCAAAATAATAGAGATCAAATCTAAAAAAAAATTAAAAAATAAAAGGTGAATAAATTAAAATAATAATAATTAACATTTCATAAATTATTTCAAATAAAATAAGTAACAATAAAAAAAATGAGGACCAAATTTGATAGATAAAAAATTTCAATAAAAAAATGATAAGAAAAAAGCAAATAGCAATTATAAAAATAAGAACCAAAATTAATATAAAAATTAAATTTTAAGAGATGGAATTGAAAAATAAATATTCAAAACAAATTATATATAGCAATCAAAAGTTTGAGGATCAAATTTGATATAATCAGCAAATAATGACATTTCTAAATTTTTCATAACTTCCACAAAGTGTTTTCCGTTGACCGGAAAGTGTTTTCCGTTAACCAACTTTCCAGAAGACAAACAAATACAGGAAAGTTTGGAAAGTGGTTTCCTGAAAAGTGGATTCCGGGAAACAAACGAGGCCTTAGTTAATGGGGATGTTTGGGAGTGTGGTTGTAGTTGTTTTTCAAAGTATTTTTCTTTTAGAAACATATTAAATTTAAAAAAAAAAAACTATTTTTGATATCAGTACATCAAAATGATCTAAAAACACTAAAAAAATTTTATTTAAAATATAAAAAAAATTAAAATTGGATCAAATAACAATACAATCACTTGATCAATCAGGCAATTACACCACACAACCTCAGCCTCACACCCCTCCACCTTACATTACATCAGCCCTTGTCAAGCCATAGCCCCTCATCCTCATCCACAGAGCCTTTTTTATTTCTTGTGTTTGTTCGGTACTGTAATTGTAGTCGTTTTTAAATATATTTTTTTTATATAAAACTGTATTAAAAAATATTTATATTTAAAAAAAATATTTTAATATAATGATTTAAAAACATTTTAAAAAATAATTTAAAATAAAAAAATGTTTTTAAAATGAAGGATAAGCAGTTACTTATTATTACTGCCGGTCACCACAACCAAACAAAAGACCCATCTTCATCGTCCCTCTCATGAGAAACCACTAAAACAAAAGCACCATCCTCATCGTTTTTGTTTCCTCCCCGGCAAGCTTTTTTCAGCCATTACAGTAGAAGACCGCCGTTGTTAGCCCAGACCCGGTAAACACAGATCATAGCATCAGCAAAAACGACATGTGAAACAACAATCCACTAGCCATCATTGTCCCTTTTTAACCCAAGACAAAGCACCCCATCCACTTTGTTTCAGCTGAATCAGAAAACCAAACCTCATTCTCTCCTCTCGATCGTTACCACCAGCTGATCTCCCTCGCCTGTAAGAGAACCAACAACCCTTTGAAGAAGAAGAAAAGTAAACTAAAATAAGAGGAAGAAAAAGTCATCTGAAATTTGATGCACACAGCAAGTTTGACCGCATTATTGCAGATGTGTGGGTATCTAGCTTTCATAAACTTTAGCACTTTCAGATTGGAATGAGACTGAAATTTGGATCTCGTGCATTTTCAGGGCATTAGGGCTTTTTGGGCTATCTTCAATAAAAATAATTCATGTTCATGTTCCGGTGTAGTGTAATGATAAAGAGATAGAGTTCTCGAGTTCAAGTTAAAAGTGTGTAATTTTTATAAAAATTTAGAATAATTAGTATTTTATTTCTTGATTCATAAAATATATTTTTTTAAAAATAAAATTTTCTCAAATATAAAAAAGGAATTCATGGAAATTTTAGACTGCAACTTAAACACAGCAAGCAAATGTAAGTAAGCATTTGAAAACAATGAAGAACAACCATGATTTCAATCTGCTCCCAGCCTCAAATGTACATCAACTTGGGCACAGAATCTGTGGGTCTCAAAGCTTAAATGTGATTTTGAGATGTGGTATTCTAGGATGGGGTCCTAGGCATGGACACGAGAGGTAGTTTGTCCCTGCTATAATCGATTCTCAATTAATTTGATGGCTTGTATATAGCAAACTCTATAATATTTATGATATGCCACAATCTACTCGAAAACTGATATTAATTGTCCACCAAACTTTTGAATTCTACATTGAATTAGTGCTTCATACATGTACTATTAAGATTTAATATTTGAGAAATGAGAAAAATGATAAAAATAAGTGGTTATATATCAAACTTCAATAATTATGTGATACTTAATGAAATGAGAGAGATTGTAGTGATGGTGATGGAATATCTTGCAATCAATTGCAAGTAGATGGCTTTTGGTACGTTAACATTAATCGCTATTGAAGGATCAGAACCAAAAATAAAAGAATTATCTTGTAAGAATATTTTTTAGAAAATTATTAAGTGGTGAATTCGATAATCCCTTTTATAGGCTCTTTTTTTTCCATCCATAGCAATAATATAATTATAATTATTATGAAAAATAATTATTAAAAAGATCTTTTAAGATTGTGTTTTCATTTTTTTTTTTTTGTTAAATGACCACTGTTCTTTAAGATAGAAAAAAAAAAACAGAGAGTTATTAGGCATTGCGTTGTTCCCTTGCAGTATACTTTCAATTGTTGTTGATGTATAGAAGAGATTGAATTGTTCATTGAAGTTTTGATTTATTTTTTTTCATAATTGGTTCGTGCTTTTTTTTTACATTTATGTTTCAATCCTAAAATTTTATTTTTATCATGTTTTGTCCCTAAATATTAAGCCAAGAGGGAGAAAATTCTTCAAAATATTAGATGAGAAAATAACTATCGAGAAAAGAAGATGAGCGAGAAAGTTTTTTATTAACCACATTTCGATAATGAAAAGAGATATGATGTGTATCATTTTTTTATGAGGCTTTATCTCAAATCACAATTATTTTCACCCTAGTCTATCATTTTTTACAATTAGGAATTACCCTATTTAACATTGATTTACCAATTTTGGGGCTAGGGTTTAGATTATCAATTCAACAAATTATTTTTTTATATATTTAAAGATCAAATATAATATCTAGTAACATATCATAATCCTTTAAATATTAAAAAAATTATACTTGGTTTGACTTAAACTTTCAATAAGTAGTTTTTTAGTGTAATTATTATTATTTTATTAAGAATGTTGTCATTTATACATTATACTATAATGTGCATTTGCTTTGTCAAATCATGTTTGATCTTAATATCATAGTCATTTGTTATTTGAATAATATTTGAAATTTTTTTCAAATTTTATTCTATATTGTGTTAGATTCTCACAATAAATATTATTCAATAACATGTGGAATTTTCTATAATTCACCCAAGGTGTTGAATCCTCTCTTAATCACTTAAATATCTTAATATAATTTATGTTATACCTAATATTTACTTGTTATTGCTCTTGCTAAGACAATGTATATTTAGGATCAAAGCATATCATTCTCTATATAAGATAACTTGATGATCTTAAGTATAACGATCAACTATATAACTATCACATGAATATTTCCATAGGAACAAGTGATCTCTCCATATCAAATTTTCAAGAGGATCTATTTAGTTTACATATTATGATAGCTACTATTTTTTTCATAAAGAAATAAATATAATATTTATAAGTCTTAAAATAATTATTTGTCGATAAAAAAAGATTATTAACATTGGAGACTTTAGATCTTGGACCCTCACAAATAGTTATTTGTTCTAAAAAAATCACCATGGTAAAAGAAAATGAGTTTCAAAGGAAGGTATTACAGGAAATTAAAAGTCCAGAAAATAAGTTAAGTAATGTTGTAAATAAACAATTGTTAAAAAAAAAAACTCTTTGGGAATAAGAAGAATAAATGATAGGAACTTGAACATATGAGGTTATTTATTCTTTATAGTAATTTATAGCTTATCTATACTATTATAAATTTCAATCCTATTTTATATAAGTAATTCTAATCTTATACAAATATTGATATAAAATAAAAAGGTTTGTTAACCCTGATACAAGCTTAATTCTTATTTTATTGAGACACACAAGAATTATAGACTCATATTTAACTTTTGATTATGTATTTTTTAAAAGGATTCCATTTTTTGGTTATCAATGCTATCATAATTCCTTTTTAGATATTTCTAGATCCTTCCTCTAGGTAGATGAATCAATAATAGTTATTTCCATAGTATAAAAAGATAAATGTATACAAGTCATTCAACAAAAATTAAAAATTATTTTCCACCAAGATAAACAAACCATCATATGTCATTGTTCTTTTTATTATTATTATTTTGGGTTGACATAATCCTACAAAGGTTCACTTAAGTTATTAATTGACAATATTTAAAAGACTATCATATGTAATAAGTGTTGATCAAAAATAACTCATTCTTATGTGATCATTCACTAATTGTTTCTATAATAAATAAGTTATTGCAAATAATTATTCTAGTAGCAATCAATAGTGGTAATATAATTTAACCTCATATATGATGAACTTGTCATTATATTTGATTCCCTATTTAAGATTAATATAATTTGTTATGTTATATTATGATCTTTATTGCATTTTATTGTAGTATAAAACTTACTAATTCTATTAGGTTATACCATTCATTTTGTTATTTGATGGTGCATGGATTTTATTTATTTTAAAAAAAAAATCAATTTTTTAAGTCAAGTCGAAACAATTAAACTATGACCAATTCCAATGTATAAATAATTCATTCTGTATAAGTCATAAATATCATACAAATAATTCATATTTTTTTTCAACAACATACTTCATATTTATTATACCTAATGTTTTTTATTCACCCCATTTATTTCCATGTTAGCCTAGACATTCAGGTCAGACCTATCTGGAATTATTTTGTAGCCTTTTCAGTTAGGACTAGATGTCTAAAATCCTAGTATTCTTGGTTTTGGTTAAATCCCAACTCACAATGGTTTTTTCAATCCTACCTTTACCATATCTCTTTGATTTTTTTTTTTCAAGTTCCCATGAAACATGCATATAAACATTTCATAAATATAATTTTCAAAAAATATATGCAATGATTTTATATAAAATGCGTGTAACCCTTTTCTATGTTAATTTTATTTACACCAATTAACATCTCCACTAATAGCATATTTAGCATATCAACCAACCAAAAAAAAAATTAACGAAAAATATTATCACTAACATTGACACAAATCTAAAAAGTAAGAATCCTATAACCTATATGTAATAAGGAACAAATGCAAAAAAGCTAAGATTATGTTTTTTTTTATATAAAATCTCAACATAAGTATTACCTGAATTGATGCACCAAAACTATCGGAATAAAACCTCCACCAATTAATAATATATATAAAATATGAATGAAAAGTATAAAGAAGACATCATAAAAATAATTTTTCTTTAATAAGTCAAGACAATTTAATAAAAAAAACTAAAAACAATGATTATCCTCTCACACACAAGTAACATTATATAACAATAACAATACATATAGGACGTGAATCATAAATCTTATGGGAGAAAATTTATACTGTAAAACTTAACCAAACCATAATAGGCTATTGGATTGATATTAAACCCAATGTAAATAAAGTCTAAAGCATTTGAAAAAAATCACAACCATGAAAAATAATGAAAAACAAAATAAAAATGAATTTTTTTCTTAATATTACTTATTGGTCACCTCTTGTAACCCTTGTAGTTAGGATTGCTTGCTAACTTTATTTCCTTTAAAAACAACTTGTAAGAATCTAAAATAAACAAAGATAAGCTTTAAAATTAATTTCCTTGTGCTAATTGGATCTATCTCAATAGTAGATAGAGATTGTTGAGTTGTCAAACCTATCCAATATAAATTTCTTTACTTGTATGGATATTTCCATGCACATAATAAAGATTCATAAACTAATATGAAATCAATAAAACATATGGAAACACTTAACTAATAAAAACCGATGCATGCTCTTATTTTGATAGCTCATAATTATAAAATAATTAGGCCTATATTATAGATGGATCAGACCCTTCTTACACATAGATTAAATTTATTAAGGTTTCATCATTACTTGTTGTAGTTTCTTTACGATTGGACTTGTTTCAAATGCTTTGAATAAGCTCATTGAATGTATTGCTATTCACACTTCTAATAGATCCTTTATAGTTTTAAGTTAAATCATGAATTGATATGCATCAAACTTATTAATTTATGACAAGTGTAGCATTACACATGACTCAATTTTCTAGAAAATTAATTTAATGACTTTATATCATTATATCCTAAATATTAATTAAAACTCAGACAATTTATTGTAATATTCATCATAAAAGATGTGTTATAAAGTTGATAGATATAGAAGACTAGAAAAAATAAAACACAAGAAAAATAAGTTATCATAATAATTGTAATAAAAAAAAAATACTAAGATGCATGCTAAAACATCTACTTAGACTTGCAATTGATATAAAATAAAAATTTCTATCATGTATACTAGTAATAAAAATAATCATGCTTAAATGAAAACAAAGAAAAATACTTGTTAAAGCATTTTAAAGTAATGCAACTATGAAACTTTTTTTTATTGACAATGATAAATTATTCTAGTAATGCAACTAAACACCACCAATTTGGTTTAGATGCACTTTTAAACCAAGGTTTTTGAACCAAAGTAAAGGCACAAAAATATCTCTCAATAAAATAAACATAAGCTCTATAATTAGGAGGAAAATCAAAGAATAAAAAAAGAATAGACTAAACAAGAAGGTAGGAAAAGTGTATAAAATTCTAAAAAACATTGTATTAAAATCTCAATTCACCTTTTTTTATATATATATTTTTTATTTTGAAAGCTAAATATATAAATAAATAATTATGATAATAATTAGAATTAGTTCTCACATCATTAAAATTTTACTAGCCACCATAAAACAAGAATTAAATCTTATTACAATGGCTATAAATCTATATTTCTTTAGCTGATTTTTTTTTTCAAATTTGTAATAGAGTTTTTAGAAAAGACTATTAAAATTCATGGGCTAGATTAGACAAGCATTAGGTTTAAATAAACATAAAATAAAGAAACTCAAGTGGTTTATTATCCACATATCCTTATATCCTTATTGCATAAACAATAAGTTAAGCAACACTTTTAAGCTAGATTCATTAAGTCCAATACAAACTCGTCTAATTATTCTCTAACACTGTTTAAAAAAATATAGATAGTCATAAATCATGTTTTGAAATAATTGGACATATAAATGTCATCTCACTAAACAATTTAGAAACAACCATTATTTTAGAATGCATAAACATAAAACCTACCTTACTTTTAACTAATCATAGTAAACTCTTATTAATAGACCATTGACATATTAGACACACAAATTATTAGGAATAAAGACAAGTGGCAATGTAGTTTAACTTAGGTGAGGTGCTTTAAGGCAATAATATATTATCTTTAGCATAATCAGTCTTTTACCTTGTATCTTTAAAGAAATTAGAATTTTGAGTGATTAAAATTCTAGTTGACAACTTTTCTTTCTATTTTTACACTATTCATGATAGCTTTTGTTTCATTATTTTTACTATAAAATTGGATACAATATATAATATAACTTCTTATAAGAAATTTCAAATGTTCAAAATAAAATAAAAAATGCTAATTGGCTTTTAATTTTAAGAGTGGATAAAAATTCACATTATTATCCTTTAAAGTGGGGTTGTTTCAATAATTTTTCTTTAAAGAAAGACAGTGAAATCTATTACCATTTATTATGTTAACAATCGATAAATGAATGTCAATGTACAAGTTAAAGTAAAAAAGAATGAAAGTGGATGAGTTCATATTATTAGATAAGTGAAAATTTGACTTGTTTTAGGTAAAAATAAAACTTGTTAAAAAACTCTCAAAATATAAAAGAAAAACAACAAACCAAACCATGATCCATGATTCAAAGATGCATAATATTCTCATAATAAGCCTAAAGACATTGTATTAAATAAAACATTATATATTTATTTAACTAAATTATTCCAAAGTGCAGAAAAATTTATACATCAAAAGGATCAAAATCTCTCTTAATGAACTTATTCAAATGGTAAGGATGAAAATCGAAAAGAAAAAAAAGTTATTTCATTTAGATATTGAAATTTTGTGTTAAAAATAAATGTTTTACTAGTTTCATTTAGGAAGGTAACTTAAGTTTAACTTGAATAAAAAACAAATACAAGTAAAATATCTTCAGTTATCCATGAGTTTGAAAATAATAAAAAAATTACTAAATATATCTTGAGTTTAAGTAAGAGAACACATAACATACCATGTTTTTATTCAATGTAGATTATTTGTGGTCCATGTTAGCTTAAATAATAATGTAAAGATAAAAATACATATTTTTATTAATAATCCAAGTCTCAACCTCAAACACAAATATTCTTTGTTCTCTTTCTCTTTAACAAAGAATGATAAAAAGCTCTATCTTTAAAATATATTAATATACATAATCAATTATAATTAAAAAATTTCAAGAAACAAACAAAATATTATCTTCTTAAAAGCCTAAAAAGAATTTATTTTCCATGCTCAACAAATTATCGAGACACTCAATTTTCACATCAAATTTGTAATTCTTATTTCTCTCACATCTTTTATCTTTTTTAAACTCACTTTTTTTTGTTTTTAATCTTGCTGCCACAATTACCACTACTATAACTCTTTTATTGTTTAAAAATTTATAAACCCAGTTCATATAATTCTCTTTAATTTCAAGGACCTAGGTTTTAGATAATTTGTTAATGGACATCATCTCAAAAATTTGGTTTCAAATTTAAATCAAGCTTCAATAGATGGTAAGAATGAGAATTTTAAGCATCAAGAATATAGTGTGATAAAGTTTTATTATTTGTAAGGGAATAAATTTTAATTTCTATCATTTGAAAAAAAATTATTATGTAATTAATGTCAGAAAACAACATTTTTAACTTATTATTATTATTATTCCAAATACCCCTGTTTTTTTCTTCGAGAAAAAAAACTTTTCCTTTTTTTAGTAAGACTAATAAGTGTGTTTAGGTCAATTTTATGGGTTTTTTTTATATATATTTCTAGATTTTAACCTTTTGAGCTTTTTTTTTTTATTAAATCCTTGAGAAATACCACTTTTATTGTTTATAAATTTCGTGTGATTTCTAATAGGCTTTAGGTCTTGTCCTTTGTTTTATAAGCTACTTTTCAATAGCTTTCAAGTATTGAGATTTGAATAATATGGTATTAGATATGTTGCTATTTTTAAAGTAAAGGTAGCTCCATTATTTATTAGTTCATTTATAGGCTATATGGAACTCTTAGAATTGAATTAAATTCCAAGAAATAAATCAATTCTTGTGTTTGGAATCCTATTAATTAGAATTCCAAATGAAATTCAAATAATAAAAAATAGATTAAAAGATATTAGATAGGAGACCCTCTAATCCGCAAATTAATTCCTTTTAAAATTAACACTAGAAATACAATTCTAAAAATACTCCTTTAAAATTAACACTAGAAATACTATTCTAAAAATACCTTCTTTTTTATTATTACTTTTAACATGAACAACCATCTCACTAGCTCCATTGTTCCCTCTTTGTATGTTTTAATGTTTGACGCATCTTTACCAAGATCTTCACATTCTTTTAAACCATACCTTCATCTAAACAATTTTGCAAAAAAAAAAAAAAAATACATTTCATATATAGAAGTTAAAACATCTAATCCTTGACAACTTTCAAAACAATAAGCATTGTGATTTTCTTGATATATAGTTTCTATTTAATTGAAAACATAATCCTCGCTTCATCATTTTCATATCAAATTAATAAACTTTATATTTTAGGAAAATCTACTTTGATATAAACATGATGTACATCTATGATCATATGTAAGAACACATAAAAGGTAAAATAAATTCCTAGTAACATTTTTCATATTCATTCCTAGTAATCCTTATATTCTAGAAAATTTCATGCAATTCTAAATTAAAAGCAAAATAATTAAGATTGCTAATTCAATTCAATTTTATAAATATTTTAAATAATATAATTAAATTTAATGATGAAATTAGTATTTTATTTCAAATATAAAAACTAAATGAATTCAAATCACACATGTAATTGAATTCAACTCCACTTATAATTTGATTATTAAGAAATTGCTAGATATAAGGGTGTTACATGTAATTAGTGGTTGATAATGAAATAAAAAAAAATAGAAATGGTGTTAGGATGAACACATTGGTAATAACAAAGGTTTAAGATTTAACATATTTTTTATCGAGTTGGCAAATCAATGATTCAAAATATATTATAAAATTAATTTAATAAATAATAGGATATAAACAGTAATAAATAGAAAAAATATTATATGAAAAATATTCTCAAGCTAAAAGGATATAAGAATTTTACGAATTTTCCTTTTTCATTTGCCAGTGGAGGTAAGGTGGAAGGTGTAGTTCCTTGTTTTCTCACCAAACCCCAATTTGACATCTTTCGTTTCCACCAACCACGCCCAATCAAACGGGAAACCTTTCTGCTTTTGGCTTGTTTTGGGCTTCAAAGTTTAAAGCTTTCTCTGCAAATTGCAATTTTGCAGGGCTACTTGGTCGGTCTCTCTCTCTCTCTCTCTCTCTCTCTCTACATTATGGAGGCTAAACTATTAGGAACTTCTTGCCCGGTTTTTCTAGCTTCTAAAGAATCAAGATTTTCAAGGGCTAACTTTAGTTTGGGTCTACAAACCGGGCAGAATGGCACGACTTTAAGAGTTAGCTGTCCAAAATTGACAAAGAGACGCATTCTGTCAGTCCAAGCATCTGCTGTATCCATGGGGTAAAGAGACATTGATCCTTTTGCTTAAATTAGTTAAATTGGTGTTCTTGATTAGTAGCTTTATGTTTTATTCTGGTTTTGATTTTGCCCTTTTTTGTTGCTATTTTTCTTGTTCGTTTTTTGTTTTCTCAGACTTTTCTTTGGCTGTTTTGTTCGAGAATTTTCAAGTTTTGAGGGTGCGAATAGATGAAATTTGGATTTGGGTTGGTTGGCAATGTATATTTATAGTGTGTAACCTGGCATTATATCTTATGATCTATGGATTCACGAGCTAAAATTGTTTTTGTTTTGGACACATATTGTTGCTTTATATTGAAGGGCCTGGTGCATATCAACTTCCAACTTTTTATTTGCCAGTCAAGTTTGAAAGTAGTTTTCCTCATTTCTGTAGGCTGACAAAGACGAAAAGGGTGGATGTCAGTGAGAATTTGACCCTAGATAACATAAGGAGTTCCTTGATTCTACAAGAGGATAGTATAATATTTAGCCTCTTAGAGAGATCTCAATACTGTTATAATGCTGATACCTATGACCCCGAAGCTTTTGCATTGGAAGGGTTCCATGGTTCTCTGATAGAGTTCATTCTTAAGGAAACTGAAAAGCTACATGCTCAGGTATGTTGTGCTTATTCCTTTTAACTTCTGTTAAAGAAAGAAGATATCAATTAGAGAATTCATGAAGTTTTCTTGAATTGCATCTGGTCATTAGCTTGGCAGATACAAGAGCCCTGATGAACATCCTTTTTTCCCGGATGACTTACCTGAGCCATTGTTGCCACCTATGCAGTACCCACAGGTAAGACATGTAAATAGATTCTGTAGATATATTATTAGCTGTCTTTTCCAAATTTACATTTTTATTATGCCATGGACGAAGCTCCCACTTAACATATTTATATTTCAGTTTGATGATTCCTTTCAGTTTAGGAGGAAATGCATGTACTGTGATCGACACAATGCAACTTTGGAACTGATTATTTAGCTAATATTGTGCCATAAAAACTCACTGCATTGTTTTTCATTAGTTTCATCAGACCATTGTGGGCATACAGCTCAAGAGATACACTGTTTATTTTCTCTTGCTATATGCAACAAAATCCCATCTAATTCTGGAATGAAGACCTGTAGTTAGATTTAGCTTTTAGTTTTTGCTCGTGCATAAGAATTAAATTTCTGGCATGCTAACTTTTTAGAAAAGAAAGGAAAAAAAGAGCTCTCTATCCCTCTCTCTTGCCGCATGTTCAGATTTTACTTTTATCTATTTTCTCTTACTTCCTCTTCAAACCTGTTCCTTTCTTGCCACACAGGTACTACATCCCATTGCCAATTCAATTAATGTAAATAAGACTGTATGGGACATGTATTTTAGAGAGCTTATTCCTAGATTGGTCAAAGAAGGAGATGATGGCAATTGTGGATCAACAGCTGTTTGTGACACAATCTGTCTACAGGTATGCATTTAACTAATTAACTTTGGGCTGCTTTTGATACTGCTGTGATCCTTTTAAATCTTAACCTAGACAACTGATCTTTGTCAACCTAAGAGATTACAAACTGTTTTCTTGATCTTCCTCGATGCTTTAGTTCTAGTTTTGGTCTGTGAACTTTCTCCTTATCTGGTTAATGATATATGTGCACTGGGAAGATATTGTTGATAAATTTGTTATTTTTTTAATGGGGCTAAGACTCTTAATTGGAAATTGCATTTGATTCATCCTAGTGGCTTACTCTAACAGATCCTACTATTAAAATAAGTCTTCCTTTGCTGTTTAGAGTCTTTCTGGAGTTAATGAGGTAACGAATGGATAAATGTAGTTGGGTGCATTTGACCACTGAACCAAAGTTGGTTCATCTACGATGTAGTGATTCTTGCAAATATGTGCATTTATCAATGGTTCATTTCATGCAAGGAGCTGGTCTTATCTTTAACCTGACAACATCCTTATCATTTTCCCGTCATATATATGGTTATTGCTGATGGGCATTAAAAACACGAGTCACATTTCTAGGACAGTGAAGCATGTGTTGTCAGTACTCATTTCTATGAATCAGTTTAAAAATGACCTCTTATTGAGCTGTCTCGGCACTCTCATAAACTATGTTAGTACATGAGAAGTAACTCACGAGGGCTTTATTACTTTTTCAAGTAGTTGAAAGAAGGCATTTTAATGGCACTAATGCTTATCAGTTTGTGGCAATGTGGATTACATGGCTTGGAATGCCGAGCAAGTTGTGCTAAAATTGAGTTTCCAAAGTTATCTCTAATAGAAAGCCTTATTCATCTGTGGATTAAATTTGGATTCATATCCCATTTCGGTACTTTGTGCCTCTCACATGTCTTTTCTGAAAGAATTAGATATCTTGTTTATTCTGACTCAGGGGATATAAAATCTGTACAAGCTAAAAGGGGAAAGAGAAGATAAAAAGAGCAGATACCTAGTTATGCAGTTCCATGTTTGGCTGAAATCTGAAAGAAAAAGAATCTGTTCTTACAATTTTTCACAACTCTTCAAGTTTCTGGTGCATATTTTTGACTTCATTGGGCTCTGTCGTGAATATGGTTGTGTAGTAATTACTTATCAACTGCTATGTTCCCAGCTTTGTGTCCAATTTAGCCCAAAAACTTGTTATCCTCCCAATTCTTATATCTCCTTTTTCATTGAACTGTCTTGCTATTTTTTGCTTCCATATCTATGTAGCTTATGCTTCTTATTTATAATGTACCTCCATGCTGTTAAACGAACAAACTCAGAACATATTCATGTACATGGTGTTCAAGAACTATAATATGTCCTAACTGAAGCATCTCTTATCTCTTATGATTACACCCAGTAGCTCTTTAGTTGACATGCTTATGCATTCTGTGATTTCAGGCTCTCTCAAAAAGAATCCATTATGGAGAATTTGTAGCAGAGGCTAAATTTCGGGCTTCACCAGATGCATACGAGGCTGCCATTAGAGCACAAGTTGTTACTGCATGATCCTTTCTTTTCCTTTTAGAGTGCGCAGCACACAATGTATTCTTCTGTATTCTCATCTTGGTGTGGTGTTCATAATTTTCAGGACAGCGAAAGACTGATGGAAATTCTGACATATCCAGCAGTTGAAGAGGCAGTGAAAAAGAGAGTTGAGATGAAAGCCAAAGCTTTTGGGCAGGAAGTGACGAAGGACGGAGAAATAGATGGAACTGACCCCGTGTACAAAATACAACCAACCTTGGTTGCTGATTTATACAGTGAATGGATCATGCCGCTGACAAAGGAAGTTCAAGTTCAGTATTTACTAAGAAGGTTGGATTAAGCTTTGAAGTGCCTGCTTTGGTGGTAAGGTTTGTATGAAAAGCAAATCTATATTGTATTGTATAAAAGTACACCTCATTTGTGTTAGATTCCAAACCTAACTTTCCTACGAACAAACAAAATTAAATGGGTGGTTCCTCATTATAGACAAAACTTGCAACTTTATTTCAATCATTGTAGCCATTTAATTAGTTTTTTTATTTAGATTTGAGGTCTAAGTGAGAAATGATTTTTTGGAAGTATGGAAGAGATTGTTTTTAAAAATATTTTTTGTTTAAAAATGTATTAAATAATATTATTTATTTTTGACATAACGACATGAAAAAGATCTAAAAATACTAATTTTTTTTAATTTAAAGTAAAAAATAAAAATAAATTTCTTTAATTTTTTTCAAAAATATTTTTAAAATGTAATGTCAAATATCATTAAATAAACCGCTAGTCTTTTGACTAGTAGATGTTTTATTTGAAATATTTTATAAAACAAAATAATTTATTTTCAATTTCAGTCATAATGTATTCTTTTAGCTTTTAAATATGGTACTTAAAAAATTCAATGCAACCATTTAATTAGTTTTTTTCCATCATAATTCGTCCATAGTCTTTGGATTAGTATTTGTATTATTTCAAATAATTTATAAAACTAGATTTTATTTTTCGATTTCATCCGCCATGGATTTTTTTCATATGTTTAATTTGGTCCTTTATTTTTAATTTCTACTTTTTTTTAAATGTTTTATAGAATTAGTTCTTTTTTTTATTTCATCCTATTGGTTGTTTTCCTTATCAATTTTTTTTAGTTTGAATTTATTTTGTGAGTTCATCAGTTAACATTATTTTTTTCAAGTTCTGACCTTTGTGATTGAGTTCGGCTATGGAGTATAATGGGTTGAAAGTTTGAGATATGAATCCGCGACTAGAAAAGTCATCATAGCTTGCTTGGCTTTTTTTATTCTATTTTAATATTTGTTTTTTTGGTTTTGTGATCCAATATTTTTTTCCATTTTCAGTAGGATTTTTTTTTTACCTTTTTAGGAGTCACAAGAGTTGCCTTGGTTTTATTTTTATTTTTATTATTATTTTTATCTTGGCTAGATCTATCTCTTTTAAAAGTATATCTTTTAAATTCAATTAAATTAAATTTATTTATTTTATCCTTTAACATCAAATTGGGCTAGTATTGCCTTGGTTTTCTTTTATATTTTTTTGTTAGATCTTGCTATTTTTAAAGAATGTTTTTTATATTGAGCTTCTTAGTTGAGTTTGGGTGTGAAATTTAATTGGTTATACAACTTTGAAAACAAACTAGTCAATGCCTCGCATCTTGTCGTAGGTGGTATTATATTTTTCTCAACGCAAAAAATATTAATTGTACGTATTTTTTATAATATAAATTTAGCTAAAATAATAAATTTGTGCAAAATTCCTGTCAAAGTGCAAGTTTTTTTATAAAATATATGAATTTTAAATCGATATAAATTAATTTGTTTAGTAGTTTTCAATGAAATAACCAGTATGTATTTATCATCATCATTAAAAAAGTAAGGAGATTTGGTTATTTGAATTATTTAATTCACTGCAGTAAGATTAGTTCATTTTATTATTCAATTTAAATAAAATAAAAATAAAATATAAATTGTTAAAATACCTGCAATAATTAAATAACAAAAATAAATAGTTAATTTTTTATCCACAAAAAGACAAAAATATAAATTGAAAATTCATCATTACATTATTGTCATTATCATTGCTATAATAGTTAAAATTATTATCAATATTAATGACAAAACAATTAAAATCATTAAATTGTCCTCGAAAACTATTAAAAAAAAGCAAAATATTTTTATAAAAAAAATAATCACTAAAATTCTCATTATTATTGCGTAAATAATAAAAATCATTTGATCCAAAGAACAAATAAAAATAATAGAAAACACACACAAAAAAAAACAAGAACAAAGAGAAAAAAAGAGCAATATTAATTTTAAAATGATCGCATATATAAATTAAAATTTTATTATTGAACCGATTAAAAATAAAACCCCAATAAAAAAACAAAAATTAAAAACAAAAACTAAAATAATAGATGCATAAATCTAAATAAAAAATAAATAAATAACTCAAAGGAATTAATATCAAATAAAAAATTCACAGAATGAGGACCGAAATGAAAAATAAAATATATAATCAATTCCAATTGAAGGATAAAATTGAAACAAATAGAAACCTTGGGACTAAAATAAATAATGACATTTCTAAAGGTAATTGCTGTGTAATTTTACCGAAAAATTAAAAAGAGGACTGAAATGAAAAGTAGCATATATGACCAATTTCAATTAGAGAAAAAAATTAAAACAAATCAAAACCTTTATACCGAAAAAATTAAAGGAACCAAAAAGAAATCAAAAATCAAAAGAATAAACACTGAAATAAAAACATCCATATATAATTAATTTTAATTGAAGGGAAAAATCAAACTTTCAATTAAAAAATTCAAGAATAAAATTGAAATCAAAATTTTAAGGACTAAAATAAACACCTTGCATACATCAAGGACTTGGACATAATTTGCAGCGGCAGGAGAGAGAAAATGAATAAACGACACAAAACCATTCGTTGGCATTGCCCAAACGCCAATGACCAGAACGTGCCGCACTGGTAGATAGAGAACATGGCGGTGCACCATATGATACGGTTGAAGTGAAGTTTTGACCTCCAAAAACCACCGCACACGCCACCCTAAGGGCGCGTTCGCATGAAACACTGTTGGAGCATCCGAACGACGCGCCTGCAGTGTTTTATAAAAAGATAAAAAAATATTGGTTAATTACCTACACATCCCTGACCCTACTAGTATTCAAAAAAATATCTATGAGGAAAATACAGCTCTACCCCCAGATTTTGTACGTTGTTTTGTTTTTTACGGGGGTTATTTCAGTCGTTTCATAGTGCAAATAATTTGGAAATAACAAAATTATCCCTGGTCCTTGGGCTAATATTTTATTGTTATGGAGGCTATTTTCATAGTTTTAATGCAACAAATCCAGAAATTTCATACATGTCCCCTGGAAAATTCAAAAATATATCTTTTCCCACGTGTTCAAAATTTCAATCCTAGGAGCAAAATAGCAATTTTACTGCTCGAACCTATAGTGATTTGTATATGTGGATAGTAAAAATCGCTACAGTAATTGTCGAACGAGTTTATTACTATATAGCTAAAGAAGATCAGTCGTTTGAACAGTGTTTTGCACTGGTCATCAAGATTCAGATGCATTGTGGATTGAAATAGTCAAACTACGTAATACAATAAGTATTATTAGTATACTAGAACAACAACAAAGTAACTTTGACCGAGTGGTTAAGGCGCACTGCTGCTAAGGTCCTCGTGAGAGTTCGAATCTCTCCAGCCATAAAAATTAAATTACAGTATTATATGAATACAAAAATTGCACAATGAAATTGTTTGGCCAAGTGGTTAAGCATGTGGCTTTCCCCGCACCGAGGGTTTGAATCTCTCCCAAACAACAAAATTTTAACTTTTAAACAGTGAAATCACTGCTCATAATTGTTTGGAAAAGTGCTTTCCTTTTTTTTAAAACCAGACTTCTTTTTTTGTTTTGTTTTTTTGATAACTGAGATGTCCGGGTCAACTTACACGCTCGACAATTAACCTCTGTATCCAGAACTTTTTTTCCTGTTTTTTTTCCAACTTTTATATTTTTTTTGGTTTTTTTATAACCGGAGTGGCCATGCCAACTTATGCACACCATGATTTTTTTCCCCATATATACATTTTTTTTTTTATCTTCAGACCCATTTTTTTAATATTTTTTTCTTATTTTTTTTTTCACTTATATATTTTTTTGATTTTTTTTATAACTAGGATGTTCAAGACAACTTATGCCCACCACAATTTGTTTTTCCCACATATATATTTTTTTTGATAACCGGGGTGTCTAGAGCAACTTACACGCGCCACAAATAATCCTTGGATCCATTTTTTTTTAACATTTTATTTTTATTTTGTTTTCCCATTTATAATTGTTTTTTTATAACTGATTGTCCAGATCAATTTACGCCCACCACGACTAAATAATTTTTTAAATATAATAAGATTTATTTCAATATTTTTAAATAAAAAAAACATTTTATAAAACAACCAAACAATATCTTCCAAATAAGCACAAAATGTAAAAGGATTTGCATGTGGTGGGCTCCATTATGATGGTGACGGCGATGATGATGCTACGGTTGCTAGAGCAATGGACACGTGGTCACGGCCTATTTCTCGTTTCACTGACCAACCGCATCACTACACGTAAATTTATGAACCTGTAGTTTTTGTACCATATAATATTAATAAAATTTCGGTTTGTCACGTGTTTTACTGTAGCTTAAATTTTTTTTAATGCAATTATATATACTATTGTTTTATACATAATTCTTTTTGTCTAAACTGAAAACCTCAGTCCGTATACATAATTAAACAAATTTAAAATCATATTTCTTAATAAATAAATAAATAAATCATCACCGATAATTAAAAATATAAAAAAAAATCAAGAGACAAATTTATATTAAATTATTTAATGATATTTATCCGATGGTGCTTATTGAATTTGTTCATTATTTTTACTTTTTTATTTAACCAAACAATGATAAAAATAGACATACATATTAATTTAATAAAATAAATAAATTATGCAACCTCCCAAAGAATATTACCTGAAAATAAATATTTTTTTATTCTTTTAAATAAAGTTAATCTATATAAAAATTAAAAAAATATATAAATGAATCAATTTTTTTTTTCATAAACTAAATACACCTAGTACCATAAAAATAATAAATATGAAAACAATCACATGAAAAGCACATTACACCAAAACATAATGCATCGATGTTCAAAAGTTCCATTAGATATGAAGGGCTTGATTATTATTGTTTATAATTTTAATATTTTTTTAAAAAAAAATATTTAGGACTATAAAAATAAATTTAACCCAACTGAATTTCATATTTTTGGATTTTTTTTCGATATTTTGAGTATATAAATTGGTTTATGGATATTTAAATGGTGTTGATAAGGTGTTTTTATGTTGAAATGATTTTTAAAAATTATTTAAAAAAATAAATAGATAACCCAATATTCCAATCACCATTGGGTGGTTAGAAATTAAGGTTATAAGTGGCATTGTCTATCTTGACAAGTGACATGTCACATGCATATTTTTTTTAAAAAAGAACAAGTGTCTCGGCCTAGGCTTCAAGGACTTGCACCTCGACTATTTTGGCTCTCTTCTATTTTTTTTAGGTTAAATATAAATTTTAAAAAATATTATTGAACTCATTTACATGACCTAGAACATGAGACTCATAAGTTAAGCCATAATATATAAGTTTTTTTTTTTATCTTGCTTTTTTAATTGATATATTTTTAAATGCTTTTTAAATTTATGTCACAATTAATATTTTTTTCTATGTGGTTTTTCTTTTATTTACTATTTTTTGATATAATGTTTTTATAGAATTATGTGTATTTGGTTTTTGAAACCAAATCTATTTTGGTAGTTAAAAATAGATTGAATGGTGAATTTTTCTCTAATCATTGGAATCTAATGATTATTTTCTCTTTTTTCTAACTAGAAATATAAAAATAATTTTTTATACTAAAAATGATTTTGTTTTAATCTTAAGAGACTTATTTCATATACTTTATGTTATTTTTAAAGAGGATCTAAATGTATTTTTTTTTATATAATATCTCGGACACCACCCATGTTTGATGGATTTTTAATTTTAGTGTTTATTCTTCCAATTCCACCATTGTCTAATAAATTCAAATTAATTGTCTTCAATTAGGATCAAACTGACCAAAATGAAAAAAATATGTAATTTTTTTTTATTTTTATGTAAGGAATTGTAGACCAAAATGAATATATAAAAAAAGTGACATTTACAATATTTTGTGAGGGGATAAACATATTGGTTGCACAATATTCACCCCACTTGTTTCAGTTTTAAAGTTAAAAGTTAGAAATGTTACTGAATATAGTTGGATTGAGTTTTAACTATATAATTTTATAAAAATTAAATTTTAATATTATTATAAAATTATGGATTGAGTTTGACCTTATAATTATATTAAATTTTGATCTTAAAATTATAAATCTGATTTATTCAATTGTTTTTATTTGAGCAGGTTGAATATATTGAGTTGGTCTAAAAGTTTTGTTATGTTATAGATATTTAGGGACTACATTTATATTAGTTGTTTTTTTTAATTTGTATTTAGAGACAAATCTATAACTTTGACTCTAGGTGCCATATCACTCTATCGTTATGTCTAATTTTCATACTTTGTGTCACCATTAAATTTTAGTGTCCTTTTTCTTCTCTTAAGTAAAGAGATAAAAAAAAAAATTTTGTTATATTAAATGAATCTAATATAAAGCTTCTAACAAAGATTTTAGACTTGAAACATTTTACATAAACTAAAATAAATATTCAATTAACAAATTATCAATATATAAAGAAAAAATATATAAAGTATGCAAGGTAGGTTGAGCTAACTGAGTTTCAAAAATCTTGACTTGTTATCCAACCCGTAACAACTATTTCATAAATTATTTGACCAACTAGTATCAGTAATAATTATATTGTTCAATTTTGATGAGTTGATTAAGGTTAGATGATTTAAATATTCTATATGAGTTACTTTTTCAACACCGTTAAAAATAATTATGTACACCATGCAAATAAGAAAAGTAATTTTCCACATATATTCAATATTTTAGGATTGTTTGTAAGAAATTAAATCAAATCAAATCAGGATTTTTTTTAAATCAAAATAAATTCATAGATAGTTTAAGAGCCAATTTGTTTTTTTGTATTTGTTTTAAATTATATTTTTGGTGTTTTTAGATTGTTTTGAGGTGCTGATATCAAAAATATATGATTTTGATGTATTTTCAAATAAAAAACACTTTTAAAATTAACTATTATAGCATATATCAAAATACTCTAAAATATGATATCATAACCTAACACTAAAGTTATAAAGGACTAAAATAAAGTTGTAAATAACTAAAATTAATTTAAATAAAGATCAAAATAGGAATGTTTAAATACTTTGTGGTTGGAATTGAGACGCAGTGTGACATGACATTTTAAAAGCGATTTTCAACTTTGTCTAACCACGGGAACTCTCCTCACCCTGTAACAAGTGCACACAATTACCTTTTAACAAAGTTATGTTTGATTTTGTGTTTTTAAAATTTTATTTTAAAATTTTATATATATATATATATATATCTATATATATATATATATCTATATATATATAAAAAGTCGTTGAAGTTTTATTATGCAAATTGTACTGTTTAACCAGACTCAGCTCCATATTCATTGCTACAATGTAATGATCGTTTTATCCCAGGTCTGAAAATTTTTAGCCCCGGAGAGCAGAGGTATTTTTGAATTTTCCATGAGACATGGATGATATTTTCGGATTTGTTACATAGTGAAATAACTAAATTAGCCCCCATAAACGACAACAACAGATGCCATAAGCTGGGGGTATTTCTAAAGTTTCACCCTTTATTTTTTCGTAGATATGGCTAAGGTCAAGGGCTATATGGGTAATTGACCTATTTTCTTATTATTTTTAATCTAGGACACTGGAGGCGCGTCGTCTGGATATGCCGGAAGTGTTCCGCCCAAACGCTCCTATAAAATCTTTTGATTTTTTGTTTCTTTGTTTTCTTTAATAATTTTGGTATGCAAATTTGAATTTGTTGTAAATTGATTCTCAAACTAAAATTTGTCATATATATTCCTTTTTATTTGGGTCCTTATTCGTTTAATTAGTTCAATAATTGCACCAGATTGATTTTTTAAAATCCCTTTTTTGTTTTTCGTCCCAATATTTTGATTTGTTTCATTTTTATCATTAAATTAGAATTCATTATATATTTTGTTTTTTATTTTGTCACTTATTCTTTTGATTTTTTTTATCAATTCATTTGTTTTTTTTTTATTCTTCTTAGACAATCTTTTTTCCATATTTATACATTTGTCCTTTTAGATTTTGTTTTTATTTTTTATCATTTTATTTTTTGTTAGTATTTTCATTTTGGTACTTATTCTTTTATTTATTTTTATTTAGTATTGATTCCTTCCTCTCTCTTTTTTTTTATCTTTCTTGGACAATATTTCTTTTTTGTCCATCTTTTTTATTTATACTTTTGAATTTTTTTATTTTATTTTTTATTGGGGTTTTCTTTTTATTCGGTTTAATTCTAAGATTTTAAAATTCTCTTTATTTTATGTTGGTGATCATTTCAAAATTAATATTTCTCTATTTTTCTCTTTGTTATTTTTTTTGTTTTATGTTATTTTTATCTTATTTATGAATCAGATGATTTTATGATTTTATTGTTTGCACAATAATAATGATATTTTTAGTGATTTTTTTCATAAAAATTCTTTTTTAATTCTTAGGGGCAATTTAATATTTTTTACTATTATGATAGTAATGTTATTAATAACTTTAATTGTTATAGTAGTGGTAATTACATGTAATATATGGATGAATTTTCAATTTATGTTTTCTTCTTTTTGGAGGTTAAAAATAAACTATTTATTTTTGTTATTTGATTAACGCAAGTTCTTTCACAATTTATATTTTATTTGTTGTGTTTAATTTAAATTGAATGTCAAATCAACAAATCCTAACACAATCTATTCAATAATTCAAATATCCAAATCTTCTTGCTTTTTTTAATGAGAATAATAATTTTATATTGGTTATTTCATTGAAACCTACTAAACAAATAGATTTATATTCATTTAAAAATCATATATTTTATAGAAAATTTGTACTTCATAAGATTTTTGTATAAATTTATTATTTTGCTCAAATTTATATTATAATAAAAAAAATACGCATAATACAATTTTTTTACATTGAAAAAAAAATATAGTTTCGGCCACAACAAGGTGCAGGTGCCATGGCTAGTAGATATATAAAAAACATTTCCTAGTTTTACTACGCAAATCCATAGCAACACCTACTATTAATATATATTTTCATGAACCATGAACGATATAGTGAGGTAGCCGAGTTGGCCCACAGAGCGTAACATTATGACTATCATCCTAGAGCGCGTGGGTTCGAATCCCACTCTAATCATATTTTTTTCATTTCTTGCTTCTTTCTTTTTTGTTTTTTTTTAATTATGTTTTTTATATATTTTTTTCTTTGTTTACCACTAATATATATATATATATAATATTTTTATAATCGGGATGTCTAGGCTAATTTAAACGCACCATAATTAATCATCGAATCTAATTTTTTTATAGTTTTTTTTTGTTTTTTTCCTGATCATGTTTTTTTTTTCAATTTTTTTCCATAAAACATTTTTTATTTTGATTAGAAATGTGACTGATTTGTTTTAACAAAAAATTGTTTAGAAATGTATTAAAACGATAATTATTTTAATTATTTTTAACATCAATATATGAAAATGATCTAAAAACATTAAAAAATACAATGTCTGTTTTCTATCTGTATTTATTCATTTATGCTCTTAGAATTATTTTTTGTATTCATTTTTTATTGGGGTTTTATTTTTATATGGTTCTGTTATTAAATTTTAATTTATGTTGGTTATAATTTTAAAATTAATATTGCTCCTCTTTCCTTTGTTATTTTTTTGTGTGTGTTTTTTGTTATTTTATCTGTTTTTCGGATCATATAATTTTATGATTTTATTGTTTGCGCAATAATAGTGATTATTTTTTTTATTGTTTTTATGTTAAAATGTTTTGATTTTTTCAATTTTTTTAGGTAATTGATTGATTTTAATTATTTGAGCATTAATGTTGATAATAATTTTAACTGTTATAGTAATGAAAATGACAATAATGTAGGGATGAATTTTCAATATCTGTTTTCATCTTTTTATGGATATAAAATTAACTACTTATTTTTTTATTTGATTATTGCAGGTCTTGTAATAATTTATATTTTGTTTTTAATTGTGATTTAAATCAAATTATAAAATGAACTAATCTTAATACAATGAATTCAATAATTCAAATATTCTTGCTTTTTTAATGATGATGATAATTTTATGTTGGTTATTTCATTAAAACCTACTAAACAAATAAATTTATATCAATTTAAAATTTATATATTTTATAGAAAACTTGCACTTAACATTAATTCTATATATCTTTATTATTTTGATTAAATTTATATTATAACAAAAAATACACACAATTAATATTTTTTTATCTTAAAAATAATAGGGTGCTGCCCACAACGCGGGAGCATTGAATAGTATCAAGAAGAAGCTAAATGAGATTGGTAATTCACTGTTTAGGTACTGTTCACACACACCCAAATCCACTGTGGACTAGGGTGTGTGATTGGCTGCTCAACAATGTAAAAGAACCTAAATGAGCTCGGGTCCAATTGATATTACCTGATTGTTGAGGGGTATTTTAGTATTTTACATGTATTTTTACACAGTAAATATACTGTTCTACCCCTGCCAATTAGCCTGTGAACAATAACACCACTAGGGTTAATTTCTAATTTTTGCAACTGTTTCTATAGTGTAATTACGCCAAAGGGCCCAGAAAAGACAAAAATGAAGCCAGGTTATCATTGGCCTTCTAGGCATTTCACATTTTCTTAAAATGAGTAAATACTACTATACCTTAAAAAGAGAAAAGTCGAGAAATGGTTGTAGGTGTGCTTAAGTAATTTACTCTATTTTTTTTTTTATGTTTTTCGAGCGGGACATTATTGGCTTGTCGTTAGGACGTGTCAACGTTTTCTTCCCTCATACCCTCTGTTGGTGGAATATACGGCATCATACGGTGTCTGAAAATATCATTTTGGCATCTCAAAGGGCGCACTACCATGTAATTTACCCAATGAAATGGCCCATGTAATACAATGATGAACGGTTAGGCGACAATAGTCGTTTGAACGTCTATATACCCTTTTCTCTCTCTTAAAGGCAATTTTACACTTCAGTCCCCTTCGTTTATGGTTGATTGCTTTTAGTCCTTTTACTATATATTGTTTGGTATGGAGTTGATTTGTGTAATAGAAGTTTTGATTGATTTCAATTGAGTCCTTCAATCGAAATTGATTATATATTTTATCTGTATTACGGTCCTTATTCTTTTAATTTTGGTTTCACAATTTGTATTATTGTCAATTACATCCTTCAAATTAAATTTATTATATTTTATATTTTCATTTTGGTCCTTATTCTCTTAATTTTGATTTTGATTTTAAAATCCTTAATATTTTTGGTATAAAAATTTGGATAGTTGTCAATTTCATCCTTCCATAGAAATCAATCATACAATTTATTTGTATTTCAGCCCTTATGTTCTATTGGAATTTAATTCTTTTGTTATTATTGATATATTTATGCATTAATCCCTATTATTGTACATGTTTATGTTTATATGCTTTATGTTTGAGTTTCGAGTTCTTTTTTATTTTCCCTTTCGTTGTGTTATAGTTTTTTTTCCTTTAAATATTGATTTGTGTTGGTAATCATTTGAAAATTCATATTTTTTTTAAAAAAAAAAGTTTTTTTTTTAAGGATAATAATATTTAGTTTTTATTTTTTCATTTATTTTATTTGTTTGCTTACTCCTTTGTTATAATTTTTACTTTTTTTACTCTTCAAGATTAATTTTTATTATTATATATGCAATAATAGTGAGAATATTTTTTTACAAATTTTCTTTTGTTGGGGTTCTCTCTCTTTTAATTTAGTCCTTACATTTTAAATTTTGTTAATGATCATTTTTTTTTAAAAAAAAATTCTTAAGGTCAAATATTTTTTAAAAGCTAATTATATTTTTTTGTTATTTATTTGATTTTTTTTCTTCCCCTTTTGTTATGATTCAATTCTTTTGTTCTTCGAGGTCATTGTTTTTTTAATTAGTTATGCAATAATAATATAATTATTTAATTTTTTTAATGCTAATAATATTTATTTTTGCTTTGTCATTAATTGTTTTTTGTGTACTCTTTCGTTATATTTTTTTTCTTTATTTTTCAAGGTAATTTTGTGCTTTTCATTATTTATGCAATAATAATAATAATAATAATAATAATAATAATCATTTTAAATGTTTTTTTCAAATGATTTTATTAAGGCTAATAATATTTATTTTTCTTTTGTTATTTTTTTTTTTTTAGTATTTTTTATTCTTCGAGGTCATGTAGTTTTTTTTTTATTATATATGGCATAATAATAATAATAATTAGAGGTGTGTTCTTTCTTACTTACTCTTTTGATAAACTTTTTAAGTTTTTTTAATCTTCAAGATAATTTAATAATTTTTATTATTTTAATAGTACTAATAATAATAATTTAAGTTGTTATAATCTTGATGATAATAGTGACACTATAAATTATCATATTAATAACAATTATTATTTATTCTACAGTTATGGTGTTTATGATGTAATTAATGATGACTTTGATTATAGCAATAATAATAACTCATAAAATAATATATAAAAAATCAATAATGACAAAAAAATATATAATAATAATAACTATAATTCAAATAATATAAAAAAAACAACGATGTTGGATATCGTGATAATTATTGCTATAATAATTATAACGACAACAATAATATTATCAGTAATAATCAGAATATTAATTATTTATAAAAATTATTATAATAGCATCTATAATAATTATGACAATTGAAAAATCATGATGATTAAAATATAATAATAAAAATAATTCATTAGTCAATGTTGTTTTGTTCAAAATTGATTTGCATGAATTTTTTATAAATGATATTTCAGATTTAATATTATATAAGTAAAAAATATACGAAACCAAATAGAGACAAAACGAGTAGAAAAATTGAGCCAAATTATTTACAAGCGCTTCGATGCACATTAAAAACCAACCATTTAAATAATTATCCAACCATTCAGACAAAAGCAACATTCAATAACTTCGACGCGCAAAATAAATAATCCATTTAAAATGGAATATATTGATGATAATTTAACTAATTAAATTTTTATGTAATCAATAAAAGCACACATATTACTCAATTAGTTTTCTACATAAAAAAAGGTCCACCCATTTATGTGTTTGTATATGAAAAACACTAAAAAAAAAAAAAAAAAACAAAACAAAAAACATAGGAACACAATAACGGTAAAGCGAATCTTAATTACTCCAAGATTAACTATTCAGAATAAATAAAAAGTCAAAGGTCGTTGTGGATCTCTAGACGCAAGAAAGGCCTATAATAACACATCGCAGAATCATTAGCTAGCAAGATTGAGCTAAAGAAATAGAGATATAATGGAGAGAGGAAGTGGGTTTGGTTCATCCACGATGGTGGCACTGGCAGTGCTGGTTTTTGCCATGGTGGTGATGGTACCTGAAGTGTCTGCAACGAGATGGACAGTTGGATCTAACATGGGTTGGACTACTAATTTCAACTACACTATTTGGGCTCAAGGAAAGCACTTCTACAATGGTGACTGGCTCTGTAAGTACAGACGTTCTTTCTTGCATGAATCTAGTTTCAGATCTGTTTTCATGTTTATTTAACGAAGTTTCTCTGCTTTCTATCTGCATGCTTTTGGTGTTTTTATTGAAAGGTGGTGTAAGATTTTAGCTCACTTTCTTGGTCCTGGAGCTAGATGGTTAGATCTATGAGTGGGGGTGCCTTTAGAACAAGCTGATAGTTTTCAAGTTTTGAGTTTTTTCACTCGTTCTTGGATTAAGCTTCTAGTATGCTCTTCTTCAAGAGATTTCTGCCTACAATTCTTCATATGTGTGTGTGTTAATTATTAGCATGTCCTTTCTACCAATGCACGACGTTTGTTACTAAATTTGACTTCTGAGAAAATGCTAAAGAAATCAAAGTATAGATGGATTTAGAATGTGACGGTCTAGTCTTTGATTGCTGCTAAGCTCATTACCAGCGTATATTGCTACATCAGCAAGACAAAAAATCAGCATGTTTTGATACTACTAGCTAATCAAACGATAAGTTTTTTTCATGATTAATGAGACATAACTTGAAGTTGTTATTAATTAAGTATTCCTTTCAAATGTTCTGCTCATGTTTTCCTGTTTAAGCACCATATGTCTATCATGTGGAATTTATTCATTTGATTCCCAAAGCTTGAACCTAACTTCAAAATCTCCCCAGTTTTCGTGTATGATAGGAACCAAATGGATATTTTAGAGGTGAACAAGACAGATTATGTGTCTTGCAACTCTGATCATCCTCTTCACAATTGGACCAGGGGAGCCGGAAGAGACGTGGTTCCACTGAACGTCACTCGCGATTACTATTTCATTAGTGGTAAGGGGTTCTGCTAAGGAGGCATGAAGATAGCTGTCCATGTAGAAAACCCACCCACCAACTGCATCCCTTCTAACTGAGAAGAGTGGCTCTCCGAGTTCCATTTTCACAAGCCATTAATTATGTTCAACCGACTGTATTTGTCATTGGTTCACTATGGGATGCTTTTCTCCTGTTCTTGTAGCCCCATTGTTGCAGCATTTCCATGCATTCATTCAAGAATTCATTCACCTGGTGTGCTATGCTTAAAATATAGAAGGTCCACTCAATAGGTAATTATTTTCTGGGATGCGATTGAGATTGTGAATGAGTGAATCAACTTGTCTTCCCTGTTTTGAGAAACTTGAAGTCCAAGAGTCTGGAATTATCGAAGAAGTATAGGCGAAACTTCTTTAATGTCCAAGTTCCCTGTTTTAATTATAGATAGCACTAAAGTTCTGTTTTTGTTTTCTTCATAAAACATAGTTCACACTCTCATTTATTTTGGACTTATTTTTTATTTTTATTTTATTTTGGTCTTTAACTTAATTTTAAATAATTTGAATCTAAATGATATTGATTAGTTAAAAAATAGAATTGAAAAAAAAGGGACTAAAATGAAAGACATGTCAAAAATAAAGTGAGTGCCGAGGTTTTTGTTAAAAATATATTCATTGTAGAGTAAGCTGTGAGGATATGTAAACAATAAAATGCAATTCTACAATTTAAATTTGAAAACAATTAGGTTTTTGATATAATAAAATAGAGATTTTTTTATTTAATAAAAGATATATATCTTAAACTTTAGACTTAAAAAAAATAATTAAATAACAATACAATTTACTTTAGTTAGGATGTATTAAGAGTAATATATATATATTTTTTTTTTGCATAACAAGCTCTCTTTGCGAATAACGACACTAAACTTTATTATAATAAAGCTCAAGAGCCAGAAATTGCTAGTAGCACAAAAAAAATACAACAATTAAGCTCTCCATGCCTCCTTTTGAAAAAGACCGATATTATAAAATAAACTAAAAAAACTCAGTATATTATAAAACAAATTAAAATAGCTCAATGTTTCATTATAGTTTGTGAGTGTATTTATTATGGATTACAATAGTGTTTATGGGTCGGTTCGGTTTGGTTTGGTTGGGTCATCAGGGTTTCACTATAGCTTGTGAGTGTATTTACTATGGATTATGATAGTGTTTTTAGGTCGGTTCGGTTGGGTCACCGATTTATTATTATTTTTTATATTTATTTACACAGTAAAATAATTATTGTATTATTCAAAAAAAAAAAACATTGGCCGAGAGGGTGCCACGGGAATTTCATTCTTTTTTTTAAAATACCCAAACACTAATTTGCCCCCCAATAAGACAAATTAAAGAGTTGGTTGTCGGGGTATTATAATAATTTACCATTGTTTTTTGTTTCTACCAAATACTTATTGAGGAACCAACTCACCTAAAAACTTAAGCTATTAGGTGAGACCCCAAAATATTATTTATATTATTCTCTAACAATATTGCATGCAAGTGTGACACACTCACCTACAGTATCTGACCTTATGCTCACTTTGAGATGTGTGTGCGGCGGCGTCCGGTGGTGGAAAATATTCACTCAGCGTCTCACCCAATGCGTTGCTATGTGTATTCTTCCTTGTGGCGCACCACATAATGGCCGGATTCGTGACAATGTTGAATGTGTTTTTTCCCTTTTCTCTCTCCTGTATGCTAAACTATACGAAAACCTCTTGAGTTTATGGTTATTCATTTCAATCCCTTTTCTTTTAATGGTACTGTAATGTCTTTATTTATGTTATGTGAGTTTCAATTTGTTTCGATTGGGTCCTTCGATTGAAATTGATTATTTATTTAGGTTTTAATTTGGTTCTTATTCTTTTAATTTTTGGATTAGTTTTAAATACCTTAATATATTCGATACATAAGTTTTAATTTTTTAATTTTATCCTTTGATTTAAATTGATAATATATTTGGTTTTTATTTTAGCCCTTATAATTTTAATTTTTTAATTTTACTTCCTTTATTTTTTTATATTTTTAAAATAGTCCCTATTTTTGTCCATGTTTATATATGTGTGCTTTTAGCTTTGATTTTAATTTTTATTATTTTTTTATTTATTGAGGTGGTATTGTTTTAAAAGATTTAGTTCTTAAATTTTAGTTTGTGTTTGTGATCATTTGAAAATTAATATTTCTATTTATTTTTCTCTTTGTTTTTTTTTTTTAATTTTCAAGTTAAATGATGTTTTCTCACCTAATAATTTTTTTTTGTTTTATCATTTTTTTTATTTGCTCTTTTGTTAAATTTTTAGGTTTGTTTTAGTCTTTGATTTAATTTTGTTTTTTTTTCATTATTAATACAATAATAATAATAGTTTTAGTTTTTTTCTTACTTACTCTTTTATTAATGTTTTTGAGTTTTTTTTCTTGGGATAATTTAATAATTTTTATTATTTTCTCTTTTGTTGAGGTAGTATTTTCTTCGAAAAAAAATGTTCTTAAATTCTAATTTGTGTTTATGATTATTTGAAAATTTATATTTCTTATTTTTTTCCCGTTGTTCTTTCTTTTAGGTTTTTTTTATTATTTTTTTTCATGTCAAATGATATACTTTTTTGAGCTAATAATTTTTATTTATTTTTTTATTTGCTCTCTTGTTAAAGTTTTTAGGCTTTTTTTATTCTTTGATTTAATTTTGTTTTTTTATTATTAACATAATAATAATAATAATAATAATAATAATAATAATAATAATAGTTTTTTTTTCTTGCTCCCTTTTGTGTTATTGTTTTTGAGTTTTTTTTTCTCGGGTTGTTTAATAATTTATATTGATTTAGGTTGACCTGACAAAGTCTCAAAAATCTTGACTTGTTATCCAACTTGTAACAACTATTTCTTAAATTGTTTGATCCACCAGTATATGTAATAATTATGTAGTTCAATTTTGATGAGTTGAGTGAGGTTAGATAATTTAAATATTACATGAGTTAATTTTTTTAACACTCTTAAAAATAATTATGTATACCATGCAAATAAGAAAATACTTTTCCACATATATTGAATATTTCTAGGATTGTTTGTAAGAATATAAGTGCTTGTTCGAGAGTGTGTTTGCGGTTATTTTTGAAAATATATTTCGTTTTTAAATGGAACAAAATTATTATTATTTTATTTTTAAAAAATTATTTTTAACATGAACATATGAAAATGATTTAAAAACACCAAAATAATTTAATTTTAAGTAAAAAATAATTTTTTTTAAAAAAACAATGACAAACAAGGAAAAATCAAATGAAGATTTTTTTAAATCAAAATAAATTCTGAGATAGTTTAAGAGCTAATTTGTTTTTGTATTTTAAAAGCATAGTTGAAAATAAATTCTTATTTGATTTTTTTCTTTGTTTTAAATTATATTTTTAGAGTTTTTATTGCTTATACCAAAATTTTTTTTTTAAGGAAATTATATTATTTCAATATATTTTCAAAAACAAAAACACTTTTAAAATCATCTCTCTCTCTCTCTCTCTCTCTCTCTCTATATATATATATATATATATATATATATATATCAAACATACTCTAAAATTTGATATCATAACCTAACAAAGTTGGAATTGAGTGTTCCATGACATAATGTCAAAAACAAAATTATGAATTTGACTATCAAAAAACAAAAAGCTGAAACAAAAATTGAAACGCAGAATCCATATGCCCTACGAAAGTTAGGGTTTTTATAGTACTGTAGAAGCACAAGCAACAGTTAAGATGAGAGCAGACAAGAAATGTAAGAGCACCAAGGAGACAAGAAAGCTTAAAACGTTTGATGTTTGTCTAACCCCGAGAAGCTCCTCACCCTGTAACACGTGCACGCAATTACCGTTTAACAAAGTTATGTCTGATTTTGTGTTTTTAAAATTTTATTTTAAAATTATTTTTATGTATTTTTATTATTTTATATATATATATATATATATATATATATATATATATTAGTATTTTAATATATTTGTTTTTTTTTTTTAGAAAAACACAATAACGGTAAATAGAATCTTAATTAATCCAAGATTAACTATTCAGAATAAAAAATCAAAGGTGGTTGTGGATCTCTAGAAGCTTACAAGAAACCTTTTTCTTGAAAAGCACCAGCACAGCAAAGAAAGGCCTATAATAACACAGCACCGCCTCATTATCTAGCAAGATTGAGCTAAAGAAATAGAGAGATAATGGAGAGAGGAAGTGGGTTTGGTTCATCCACGATGGTGGCACTGGCAGTGCTGGTTTTTGCCATGGTGGTGATGGTACCTGAAGTGTCTGCAACGAGATGGACAGTTGGATCTAACATGGGTTGGACTACTAATTTCAACTACACTATTTGGGCTCAAGGAAAGCATTTCTACAATGGTGACTGGCTCTGTAAGTACAGACGTTCTTTCTTGCATGAATCTAGTTTCAGATCTGTTTTCATGTTTATTTAACGAAGTTTCTCTGCTTTCTATCTGCATGCTTTTGGTGTTTTTATTGAAAGGTGGTGTAAGATTTTAGCTCACTTTCTTGGTCCTGGAGCTAGATGGTTAGATCTATGAGTGGGGGTGCCTTTAGAACTGGCTGATAGTTTTCAAGTTTTGAGCTTTTTTACTCGTTCTTGGATTAAACTTCTAGTATGCTCTTCAATAGATTTCTGCCTGTAATTCTTCATATGTGCTTGTTTTAATTATTAGCATGTCCTTTCTACCAATGCACGAAGTTTGTTACTAAATTTGACCTCTGAGAAAATGCTAAAGAAATCAAAGTGAAAATTGCTTAAATTGCTATTTATTTCGCTTCGGTTTTATCAGAAGCTAATGGATATCAATTGAATGCTTCTTTTAACTTATTATAGAATGAAAGTTACATCATGTATTATGAACAAAATGCGATTATTACTTGCTTGATGAGTCAATGGATATATTATTGTTTGTCTTTCGGTCGTTAATTTATTCGAGCTTGGATCACAAATTTTACCCTCTTTTCCTGCTATAAGAAGGGTCATTTGCTTTTCTGCATTCTTAGACTTCTTGATGATAAATTCCCCTTTCCATAACGTTCTTGCTTTACTCCTTTTGAATTGTTCTTTACTTTATCGTGAATTTATTTAAGTCCAAATTTGGGGCTCAACTCTTACTTTGTTATCATTGCACATGGCCAGTTCATTTTGATGTTTTTTTTTCAATGGTACCTAGACAGTATAGATGGATTTAGAATGTGATGGTCTGGTCTTTGATTGCTGCTAAAGCTCGTTTATTGCTACATCAGCAAGACAAAAAAATCAGCATGTTTTGATACTACTAGCTAATGTCGAAGAATAAAATCAAAACAATAAGATTTTTTCATGATTAATGAGACATACCTTGAAGTTGCTATTAATTAAGTATTCCTTTCAAATGTTTTGCATGTTTTCCCGTTTACGGTACCATATGTATATCATGTGGAATTTATTCATGTGATTCCCAAAGCTTGAACCTAACTTCAAAATCTCCCCAGTTTTCGTGTATGATAGGAACCAAATGGATATTTTAGAGGTGAACAAGACAGATTATGAGAAATGCAACTCTGATCATCCTCTTCACAATTGGACCAGGGGAGCCGGAAGAGATGTGGTTCCACTGAACGTCACTCGCGATTACTATTTCATTAGTGGCAAGGGGTTCTGCTACGGAGGCATGAAGATAGCTGTCCATGTAGAAAACCCACCACCCCCTCCAACTGCTTCCCCTCTAAATGAGAAGAGTGGCTCTCCGAGTTCCATTTTCACAAGCCAGTATGTTCTACCAACTGTTTTTGTCATTGGTTCACTATGGGATGCGTTTCTCCGGTTCTTGTAGCCCCGTTGTTCCAGCATTTCCATGCATTCATTCAAGAATGTCCACGTTGCTTTCAGCATTTCCTTGAACCAAATATCGAAAGTAAATTTAGTCTTCTTTAATTTATTTTTCCCTTTTTTTGTGGGGTGTTGTTTTATTCATGATAGTTTACTAAAATTTGGATGTCTTGATGTAAGTCAGTCCACGGTTTTCATCTGTTGATCCTGTTAATTGTAACACCAGGGCATGGTTTTTTCTATACATTGTGGAATTGAGATGCGTGAACTTTGTGGCAATGCCAATTGTGTATGCGCTGTTTGAAACTTTATGGGTCACTTTCCATGTGGTAGATGACCTAATTTATGTGAAAATGGCCACTGATTACGGGAGCTGGATTGATGCAAGGCCGATGAATTAAATGTTCTTTCTCGTAGTAGGAATGTTTGATCAAAACTCAATTATTTTGGCATAAAGTCCTCACCAGATTCAAGCATTCACATGGTGTGTTATGCTTAAAATATAGAGGTCCACTCCATAAGCAATTATTTTCTGGGATGCGATCGAGAATGTGAGTCAGCTTGTCTTCCCTGTTTTGAGAAACTTGAACTCCAAGAGCCAGGTTTATTGAAATCGTTCCGTTTCGGCTGAAATGGTCGAAACGTTTCGTACCGGGTGAAAAAACAAGACAAAACGATGTTGTTTTTGTCTCGTTTTAAATACCGGTCGGTATTAAAAAAACCGGCCATATACCGGCCGAAACACCCCGGAATTACTCCGGGTGTGCCGTTTCGGTCGGTGAAAAATAAATATTCCCGCCTCTCCCTACACTTCCCGCCCACCATTAATATATATATATATATATAAAAGATATATTGAAAATACAAAAATTAAAAATAAAAAAATAAAAAATATATATTATAAAAAATAAATTTATGTCAATTTTTATTTTATAAAAAATAAAAAATATATTTACTTTTTTCACTTAAAAGTTTTTTCACATATATAATTAATTAATTATATATAAACAGTACAACCCCGAAACGGCACACCGAAATGCTCCGAAACCGAAATATTTCGTACCAATAGAAAAAACGAAACGGCAACCGAAACGGTATTGACAACCTTGCCAAGAGCCTGAAATTCTCTAAAAAATATAAGCAAAACTTCTTTTAATGTCCAATTTCTTGTACCAATTTGTTTTATTTATTAAGAACACTAAAGTTGTGTTTTTGTTTTCTTCATTAAACGTAGTTCACACTCATTGAATGTGAATTTTTTTTTTTTTTGGTCTTGAAACTTCAATTTTAATCAATTTGATTCTAATTGATTTTGATTATTAAGAAAAATAAAATTAGAAGAAAAGGGACTGAAATGAAAAACATGCCAAAAATAAAGTGTGCCATGGTTTTTATTAAACATACATTCAGACCTTCAGTCTTTACAAATTACAAGTCCCTTTAAATCGTAGATTTTAATATTTAGAGGTGTAAAATTACATTATAGAGAGTGAAATTATATTGAAGAGTAAACCGTGATGTATTCAAGATATGTAAAATATAAAATACAATGCTAAAATTCAAATTCTTGAACAATTAGATTTTTATTCGATAAAATAGAGACCCTTTTATGAAAAGACATATATCGTAAACTTTAGAAAAGAATAATAGATATAAATTTGACTTTAAAAAATAATTAAATAATAATGCAGTTTATTTTAGGTAAAGTACATTAGGGGTGATGTATATTTTTCTTGCATAACAAACCCTTTTACCTCAACTCTTACATATCATTAAATTTATAGTAAAGTTAATACTAGGTGATGATTAATGAAAATTATAATTATACAAAACTTCTTTTCAACACGCATCATCTCAGGAAGACCGAAAATATAGTTGCTAGAAATACCCTTTTTTAATATGTGTTGTTTTAAATAACTTTTAATTTTATATTTTAAGTAGTTCCCTCCTCAAATATTTCTTTATTGCTTATTTAATATTTTTGGATATATATTTTTAATTATTAAATTTTCAACAGGAAAATGTTTCGGCTTCAACAACCGTGTTGTTTTCATGAACCAAGAAAACGAATTCATGACCGTGCATCAAACTTCATCAAACTGTTTTTCTTTTTGTAATTATTATTCATAAAAAGTGTGATACATATAATAGAAGTTTTATGAATACCAACACCTACCTTTATTATAATAAAGCTCAAGAGCCAGAAATTGCTAGTAGCACAAAAAAAATACAACAATCAGGCTGTCCATGCCTCCTTTTGAAAAGGGCTCGTATTATAAAATAAATTAAAAATTCTCGGTGTATTATCAAATAAACTAAAAGAGTTTAATGTTGCTTGTGAGTGTATTTACTATGGATTATAATAGTGTTTTTAGGTTGATTCGGTTTAGTTCGGTTGGGTCACCGGTATTTCACTATAGCTTGTGAATGTATTTACTATGGATTACAATAGTGTTTTGGGGTCGGTTTGGTTGAGTCACCGATTTATTGATTTTTTTATATTTATTTATATTGTAAAATAACCATTCTATCCCCCGAAAAAAATAAAAAACAACACTGGCCGAGGGAGTGCCACGGGAATTTTATATTTTTTGAAAATGCCTAAATACTAATGTGTCCCCTAATAAGATAAAATTGAAGAGTTAGCTGTATGGGTGTTACAATAATTTACCATTGTTTTTTTTCACTGTGTGCGAGTGTGACACACGCGCCTATAGTATTTGGCCTTACGCTCGCTTCGAGATATGCGTGTGGCGTCATCCGGTGATGGAAAATATCCACTTAGCGTCTCATCCGATACGCTATCGTGTACTCTTCCTCGTGGTGGGGTGCATCGCAGCACATGATCGCCGGATTTGTGACGATGCTGAATGTGTTTTTTCCCTTTTCTCTCTCCTATATGCTAAACTGCACGGAAGCCCCCTAGTTTTATGGTTGTTACATTTTAGTCTCTGTTCTTTTAATGGTGTTGTAAGGTCTTTATTTATGTTATGCGAATTTTGATTTATTTCAATTAGGTCCTTCAATTGAAATTGATTATATATTTAGGTTTCAATTCGGTTCTCATTCTTTTAATTTCTGGATTGGTTTTAAATATCTTAATATATTCGGTACAAAATTTTTTATTTTTTCAATTTTATCCTTTGATTGAAATTGATAATATATTTGATTTTTATTTTGTCCCTTATACTTTTAATTTTTTTTATTTTAATTTCTTTATTTTTTTATATTTCTGAAATAGTCCATATTTTTTTCATGTTTATATATGTGTGCTCTTAGCTTTGGTTTTTAATATTTATTATTTTCTTATTTTATTGAGGTGGTATTGTTTTGAAAGATTTAGTTCTTAAATTTTAGTATGTGTTTGTGATCATTTGAAAATTGATATTTCTATTTTTTTTTTCTCTTTGTTTTTTTCTTTTAGTTTTTTATTTTATTTTCAAGTCAAGTGATTTTTTTCTTAGCTAATAATTTTTTTTTTATCATTTATTTTATTTTTTTTGTTTGCTTTTTTGTTAAAGTTTTTAGGCTTGTTTTAGTCTTTGATTTAATTTTGTTTTTTTTTCATTATTAATGCAGCAGCAGCAACAACAACAACAACAATACTAATTTTAGTTTTTTTTTCTTACTTACTCTTTTGTTAATGTTATTGAATTTTTTTTCGGGATAATTTAATAATTTTTATTATTTTCTCTTTTGTTGAGGTAATATTTTTTTGAACAATTTTACTCTTAAATTTTAGTATGTGTTTAGATTATTTGAAAATTTATATTTCTTATTTTTCTCTGTTACACTTTCTTAGTTTTTTTATTAGTTCTCTTTCATTTCAAATGATGTTTTTTTATTCAGCTAATAATTTTATTTTTATTTTATTTTCTTATCTACTCTTTTGTTAAAGTTTTTAGGCTTTTTTTTATTTTATTTTTTTTCATTATTAACGTAGTAATAGTAGTAGTAGTAGTAGTAGTAATTGCAGTTTTTTTTCTTGCTCTCTCTTTTGTTATTGTTTTTGAGTTTTTTTATTGGATTGTTTAATATTTTTTATTGATTGAGCAGTAATAGAAATTATATTTTTAGATATTAAGGCTTCAATAATGTTGTTGTTATTGTTATAATAGGGTGTGTTGATGTGTTTTATGATATCAATCCTTACATGTATAAATGTTATATTTTATTTTTGAATTAGAAAAATCTATTAATTATTTTGATCCCAACAAGAATAAAAATTATTTACTCAGACCGCTACATAGTGCAGACAATTTAACTAGTTAGTGCTACAAGAAAATAACAGAGGCGAGCAATGGAGAATGAACAGGCAACTTCCTATGCATACAAAACCTATATGAATGTTAACTTTAAAATTTATAAAATTAATCGAGATGCATATAAAATAGTTTGGAACACCGATATTAATAAAAAAAAACTTAATTGTCCAAGAAAGTGCAAATAAGAGAACGCGTGCATTACATTCTTATTTTTCATACCCTCGATATATACATTTCTTCTATACGGAGTGTTTTAGTCCAACAACGAGCCCCCGGGCTTTGTATCAAGCCCAGACTATTTTTTTTAATACAAACATTAATGTTTAAATGCTGCAAAAGGAATAAGAATTGATGGCTTGAGTTAACCAAACCGGGTTTAATAAATAGATTTTATTTTAATTATATAAAAAATAAAAATAAAATAATTAATGGATGCATGGTTTAAGCTTGTCATTTTACTCCATTTTAAAAAAATAAATAAAAGGCATCCCCCTTGCTTGCTAGTGTCATATATTTTGATTTGAAAGTAAATTATCTTATTTTATTGTACTTACAAAAATTTATATATATATTATTTAATGAATAATAATTGATGAAAAAATATCCTTAAAAACCAATGTATTTGTTTTTGTTAATAGGAGAAAAGCACTAGTACAATATTCAAGTTAACAATAATAATAGATATGTTGCTAAAGTGTTTTCAAACTACATATTGAAAATCTTTAATAAAACATCGATAAAAACCTATAATTTTTATTAATATTTTTCTCATAATCAAGATTTTGGAATTCTATAAAAGGTTTTTTGGGGCCACATTGGAATCAGCTACCTTTTCCTTTTCTTTTATTTTCAAAGTTTTAAATTAAAAACCAGAATATTGTTTGTTTTGGGATTTTTTGGCTTATACATGCCGGTTTAGGAGTGTCGTTGTGGTTATTTTAAAAAAAAAAAAACTTTTTATTTAGAAATTTATTAAAATGATATTTTTTTTAAAAATATTTTTGATATCAGCATATCGAAATGATCTAAAAACACCAAAAAATTTAATTTAAAGTTAAAAATAAAAATAAAAAATTTTCAAATTTTTTCATAAGCACTTTCTAAAAGTACTCTCATTTTATAAAATAAAATAAAAAACTACCTAATTTGGTTTTGAGAATTTTCAACAAACAACCATTGATTTCTAAAATAAAAAATAGCAGACAAGAAAATATTATATTTATTTATTTTTAATTAAAAAATATAAAAATAAAAACAATACCATTTTTTTTTTGTTTGATATCATTGTTATTTCATATTTTTTTTATGAAAAAAAAATGTTTGGTGTGCTCTAGTTTTTTTAATAATCTTAAAAATTTCAAGATCTTGAAAATAATAAAAAGTGGTTTTTATTTTCATATCCTAAAACATAATGTTATTAATATTAATATCACTAAATCACCACTTATTCTTAACATTCTCACATTATAATTAATCACATTATAAGAAAATCGACTAAATTAAAGAAAAACTAAGGTAATATATATATATATATATATATATATATATATATATATAGATAAATAGATAGATAGATAGATATGAGAAACAAATATATTTATAAGAAGTAAGAATACAAAAATTTACCCAAATGCTATGATTTGTGAATATTTTGGATAAGAACTCGTAAAATCAGGAATTTTATAAAATTATAAAGAAAGCATATAAAGAGGTTTAGACAAATAAAATATGAAAAATTAGAATTTCATATTTGCATTAAAGGAAGGGATATAAACCTTTAACATTTAAAAGTATACAATTAATGACGAGTAAATAAATAAAAATACGACATATATTTGAAAATTAAAAAGGTTCAAAATATGAATAAATTTTTAACGAAAGTGAATTATGATAAAAAAAATATTATTTTAATGTATCTCTAAATAAAAAATACTTTAAAAAATAAATTATATTCCCAAACAAACACTTAGAGAAACATGAGAAAAAAAAAATATTAGTGATACTAAAGGATCTAAACAATATGATCCTTTTATAATTAGGGTTTTCTTGAGAAAAGATTTGGAAAATAGAGCAAGGAAGAAGGTGATAAGCATCAAGCAATGAAACAAAAATCTTGATTTTGGGTAAGGTATCCAAACACTAAATTAGTAAGTCCTTGCTATACCGATTAAGTCTCCATTATTCCTTACTCAAATTGGAGATTAGGGTTCATGATTAATTTTGGAGAAATATGAAATTGAATCAAATTTATGTATATGATTTTGAAAGAAAAATAATATCCCCTTTTAATGTAGATGGCAGGCCATTGAGGTAAGTTGGGGGGTAAATTATTTTAATTATTTTTATTTTATGACACGTGTGTCTATGAATTTAAGATGATGAAATTGTCGGTTTGTATTTTATCCATATATATTTTTAAATTTTGAATTTCATTTTAGAAAATACCCCGTGGGGCTCGGTTCAAAGAATTTATATTATCCATTTAATTTTCTTTTTTTTTATTACACACTAATATTCTTTTATATTGTTAGCAGATTAAACAAATGATATTTACATTATACTGTAGTAAAAATTATTTTTTAAAGTTTTTTTATTAAAAAAAATATGAAAAAAATATTGTTTATATTATAAAAACTAAGTGTTTATTTGATATTGTGTTTAAGAAACGCTTCTAAAAAAATTGATTTTGTTTTTGTTTTAAATTAATTTTTTAATGCTTTCTATCATTTTGATTTGTTAATGTAAAAAATTATTATTAAAAAAATAAAAATATATTATTTAAATAATTTTTTTTAAAAAAAACAATAACATCAACATGCAACAATCTTAGATAAGTTTTAAATTTAAGGGGTATTTGACACTGCTTTTCAAAAGCGTTTTTGAAATTATTTGAATTTTTTTTTATTTTAAATTATCTTTTTTGATATTTTTAGATTATTTTAATTTATTGATATCAAAAATAATTTTTTAAAAATAAAAAATATTATTTTAATAAAATTTTAAATGAAAATATTTAAAGAACAACGAATCAACACTCTCCAACGTTTAATTAAATTTTAATGAATTATTTATTTATTATTTCCAGATCAGATCACAGTTACACATCACCACTTGGCCCATTGCACAAATGCACATAAACAGGTCAAAAAAGCAAGCAAGCCCCATGCGACGTTGCTGTCAAAGTGCACACAGGTATCTGATAAGCCAACTTAGCTTACCAAAAATGATCCTCCCCATTTTTGACTCTAAAAGCAAGCGATCATGGCCAGGTAGTTTCATGTGAACATCCTATATATATATATATATATATATACACACACATGTATATGTATATTTGTAGGTTAATTTACACTCTACAAAATACACCCGCTAGAAGGTTCTGATAGAGTCCTGAGAGTGACAGCAATGGAGAATTCAGGGAGGACGACAGTTAGAAAAACAGTATGGTCCATGGCAATAACAGCAGTGACTGTGATGATGATTTTGGAATGTACAGCTGCTGAGCAGCTACATAAGGTGGGCTCAAGAGGATGGATCCCAGATTATAATTACACTGACTGGTTGAATCAGAGGCATGAGCATTTCTACGTTGGTGATTGGCTTCGTATGTAAAATTTCTCTCTTTCTGTCTCGCCAGAATGTATGTTCTTACCGATTTCTTTTTCATACATGTGGTAGCTTTTTCCTTCTACGCTGTCTGGGTTATTGGCATTCGAAATGAACAAACAAGTTAGATGTCCGAGGATTATCTGTAAGGGGTTCCTCCCATTGAATTAAACAAATGATTAAGATTGTTTTTTACTTGAACTGGATGTAAATTGGAGATTTCTGTATCTTTTTCATGAGATAGGAAGGGATATTTGAGCCGATGAAGTCATAAAGATTGAGAATTAAGATCATTAATTCTTTCATTTTCATCCGCACCACCAAACATTTATGTATATTAGAAAGTTGAGGATTAGATAGAATTAAAATTTTGGAACTTTTCATTTCATCAGGAACTTTGATAACAGTAATAGCTGATGTTGATTCAGAAAATTGAAGATTGAGCTTTAGCCTGGGGTGGGAGAGAACAGGTTAGGTTATTGCCCTTTGGCAGATTTTGGATGGTCAACACTGTTTTGCTGTTTATGGTAATTTTCTGCTAAATACAAAAACTTTCTTATGAACAAAGTCTTGGAATGATTTTTCAACCAGCAATGATTGGTGGTATCACCAACCCAACCCTAATGAAGAAAAAAAGTTTTCAACGTGTAGCATGAAATTGGTAGATAGTTGAGATGTATTGATGTTTTGCTCGAAACAAGGTAAGAAACATGGGTTTCATGGGAAAATTCAATGCTTTGGTTATTTTTGGATCAGAAATAAAGATGAGATTTTATTTCTTTGGATAATCTTGTGCTAATCTTGCATTGCATTGAGCTTATCCATGTACAAAGATAAATCTGACACACTAGAGATTTTGTTTCTAAATTTTTCTTCCTTCTTTCAGTTTTTGTGTTTGACAAACACTCCTACAATGTCCTCGAGGTCAACGAAACAAACTACGAGAACTGCAATGACCAAGGCTTCATAAAAAACATTACTCGCGGCGGCCGGGATGTGGTTCAACTGACGGAGGCAAGGCCTTATTACTTCCTGAGCAGTGGAGGGTATTGCTGGGGTGGAATGAAAGTTGCTATCAATGTTGAAGATCTTGCCCCTGCCCCAGCACCTGCATCAACTAAAAATGTTTCCTCATCAAATATACTCAGCAGGCAGATGATTTTATTGATTGCCTTTTGTGTTGCTATGGCATGGCTGGTCCTTTTTCTTTAATCAGTAGCAGTTGAGTGGCTGGGCCATCGAAAGAATAATGCGGGAAAATAGTAGCTAGAATCATGGACACATGAGTTTTCAAATTTTCTTTTCTTTTTTTCTTTTACTTTGTCAGATGGCTTGCTTTTTCTTTTGTTTTTTTTAATCGTCATGTGGGTTTTCCTTTAGTGAACAACAGTGGTTAATGTGATGAAGTTCTACAAGTAAAATGGAAGGGTTTGATTGGATATTTGCGATTCTGAGCTTGGTTTTTCACTTCTCATCTGTTGGCATGAGTGCATTTTTTTGTACTTGATAATCTATAGAGTGAGCAAAAATTGTCCAAATTCAGTATTATTGACATGATAATATCTTTAAACGGTTCACTGAACGCTTCTGTATGCTATGAATCCTACAGTTGACAGAATTCCTTGAGTACCCTTGACTTGATAGAGTAACAGCTTCCTTCCAGAGCTCCCTCCCTTCTATCTTCTGCTGCACCTGAAATCTCTCTTCAGCTAAAAAACCATAACAAAAACAGCGAGAGAGAGAGAGAGAGAGAGGGACAGAGAGGGAGGGAGAGGACTACACATTGTTGTTAAGAAGGGAAGGCAAAAAATATGGCAATATCTCGCAACGGGGGATAAAGCAACTTCTGTGGCTATTTACGTATAATTAATCATGTAGGTCTTCAAGTTATCAAATGGTACATTGATGATTTCATGATTCAAATTTGGGCAAAAATGAAGGGGATAGCGTATAAGAAGACAGATGCTGAGAGAATGGTATGAAGAATGCTTCACTATATATAAAATACAAAGACATGTAAATAGGAGGAATATCAAAGTGAAGTGAAGTTGAGATATGAGAAGGCTAAAGTCAGGATTGCAGGTCTGACAGTTTCTTAAGCTAAATTATCCACGCCAACGTCTATGCATTGAAAGACAATATTCTGAAGAATGTATTTTATTTACTGGACATGAATTTTAATATCCTTATATAGCTAGCTATATATACAAGTCCACAGATATTTGTTTGATAAGTTTGGTTCAGCCTGCTATTGAAAAGGAAAAGTTAATTATTCAGGATCAGAATCATGTCCTTATGGTGGTTCTAATTTGGTGTGTATGAGCAAACAGAATGAACAGCAGGTGAAGGGTCTGCAGTGATTGCATCTTGCAGGTAGGATTTAAGGATCAGACCGGTGGAGGATCTGTTAATTCTGCTGAAATGACTAGTCGCTACATCATAAATTTGGGATGAGCAGGTGTTATTGTAACCAGCCTTCTGTGAATACTGGGGAAAATGAGGTCAGTACTGGATCGGTAAGGCAAGAAGCGGAGGGATTTCTTACCATGGCTACAAATATGATCTTTGAGCATTAAACTTTGGCACAGAAGAAATTGTTCCCATCACCTGCAACAATAAGCAAGTAAAATGCAAAGATTGAGAAGCAACGATTGAAGATAATCCTCTTCTCTGATACCTGTGCAATCACTTATGAGGCAAAGCAGAAGGTCGTGAGAAATGTTGTGGATACTCTATATGATATTCTGGAGATAGACTCAGAGGATAAAGTCAAGCTTAGTGTAGCAGCAGATTCAGATTTGGGGACCATCTTCTCTATCACAGTTCCTGTTCGGAGTTTTAAGCCTGAGTTATAATGATGAGGAAGATCTTGAGGCTTTGACTAATATTCAGAAAAAGGGCACCTGTGGAATATAATGCTGTCTTGATGTATTTGATGTTCTACATTCCAGATGAAAAATATCAGTAAAACTTTTTTGATTGTTTTTTCTTGCTACTGTGGTAAGTGGTTCATGTAATTCTGTCAGTGATAAGCTAAGATAGTCTGTAGATTAAACCATTTTTGTTTGATTAGTTGGCTGGATCATGTACTGTTAGAGAACTTGCATTTTATTGCCAAATGAGAATTTTGCTAGATCTTTAAGGTGCTTTGTGACAACTATTTCTGCAGACTAGAAGCTTTGGCCTCTTGGAACATTGTTGAATCTGTTTTCTTGTTTTATTTTCACAGCATTGTCCATAGACACTACTTGTTAGAATGCAGAAACACTTGTTGAAAGCACATATAGCAAAATTTCATGCACATAGTTGAAATACTGTTGGAGCACTGTTCAAGTGACTTCCCTGATATGCTAGGTTTTTCTATGTTTTTTCTATTGAATAACCAAAATCATTAGTCTGCGGATTGTTTTTTTGCCCCAATGAGAGGGAATTTACTCTAAGGTACCAGACAGCTGGCATGCTAGAAACTGTGTTAAGGCAAGGTGTGATGGGTGAAGATGACACTGGAGAAGAATCACCGAAATAAGTGATTTTTTTCTCATGTTGTTTTTCTAACATCACAATTCCTGACTAGAAGAAATCTTGGGCTCGTGCTACTAATTCACTGAATCCAGATATCAATGAGCGCATGCTGTATAGACTCATAACCGGTGTCTTCTCTACATATTTCTGCATAAAACTCAATACAATACAATAACTAGCCCACCTTTATCTTCGCAGTCCTTTGCACCAGTTAGTGGTTATATACAAACTACTGGCGTGCTGTTCGCAATAGGCTTACTTTTATGTCTGATTCCAATGTGAACTTGCAAATTAAGCTTTTTATGAGCTCTGTTTCATCACTCGACTGTATTTTCATTCGTTTGTTTTTTCAACCTTACTGAAACCTGAAATCGATGATAAGGGTCAGCCAATCCAGGCATGGGGCACTCCAAGTTCTTTTCCTTTGCTTTAGTTTTCTGTTTTTCCTTTTCCTTTTCCTTTTCTTCTTTTCATTATGGTCTCAGAAAATAAGAAAATCTGTATGTCAGGTCCATCTGTAGGAGCAATGTGATCTTGGTCCCTCTATTCATGCGTTGCTTCAGTCTCTCTGTCTCAGTTTTTCTGGGAGGCTTCTTATCTCTACAATTTGGAAAACACCATTAGAATCAAGAGGCCTATCCCATATATGCAAGAAGTTCAGCTCCTTTTGTTCCCTCCTGTTCTGGGCTTCTGTTGATATTCAATCATATTATTTCATTTGAAAAAATACCCTTTATTTCATTTTACTGCTTAATTATTGCCAGTTCTTCAGGGTCATGGCCCAAGTTCATTTCTTATAAACAAAAAAGAATATCAGGATATTTCCTCCACATCTGATGGGCGTGATGTCACAACTAATGTGCATTGACTGGCACTGGATCAGATGACATGGTCACATTTGATCATATGTCCTGGAAACTCGAAGGGAAGTTGGGATTTGAAAGATGCCAACAACTGTAGAGTTTGTGCTAAAAAAGTTTCCAGATATCAAATCTTGCTCTTTAATACGTTGTTTACTCATGTAAGCTTGCTTCTTGTATCGTATTTTATGAATCCAGGCCTCTGCCATGGACAAATGCTGTGATCGATACAGGAATCAATAAGGGGTATATGCATATACTCCGTTCACGTCCCATGCCGCGCATGTTTCATCGTTTGAAGATTGCCCATTAATTCTTCCTCTTGCATGGTTTAAAGAACCTCCTGTTGAACTTGACCAGAAAAGGAATCGTCAGGAATGAATCTTTAGCTCGATTAAATGTTTAGGGGACAGTGCAAATAGATCTTGACCAAAAAGGAATTCAGGAATGAATCTTTTAGCTCGACTAAATTTGTGGGGCACTGCCAAAGATAATGCTTTGTCTTTCCTACTCTTTTTTTTTTTATAACCATGAGCCAACATAAGAAAAACAGAAGAAACTTTGTTTTATCTACTTTGATTTTATATTTTTTTTTAAATAATTTTAATGGGTTGAAATTAAAAATAATTTTTAAAAATATTTTACAACCCAACAGCTATCACATTCTTAAATGCTCCATTCACCTAACTCGCAACCAAAAATCTAGGTTAGATTGATTCCGATTCTATTCTTGTAGCTACTTTTATTTTATTTATCGGCATTAAATTCCTCAACTTTTAATTGAATAATTTCTAACTGTTCATCAAACATATTTTAGTTTCGAAGTTGAGCATGCATGCATATTCTTACTGTTTCCAAAGCCATCGATGATTTCAAATCAATCGATATTAATAATCAGGTAGATAATTTAGTGACAAGAATATTACGGATGCTAATATAATAATTACTAAAAACTTATTTAATCGTTAAATTCAGGTTTGTAGACACATAAACTGAAGCAAACACATCCATTAATATCAATCTTCTTTTTGCTAACATTCCTCAATTATTGTGGGTGTTTGGCTTTGCATTACGGCGTTGAGCTCATTGCAGAGCTAAACGTGATGTTAACCAAACACCCACATAAAATTTAATTATGGGTCCCATGCTAAATAACGTTTTAGCAGCAGGTTTCGAAAAGCATCTCACAGATGCTTTTCAAAAACTCAGTCGTAGTTCACACTCATGCATTCAAGTTCATGCAGTGCTTGATTCACATTTGCTTGTTATATCTGAGCATTAATTCACGTTTGCTTGTTACATCTGAGCATTAAAACACATACGAAGAGTTGAACGAACCAAGCACACTGCCGATGATCTCTCTCTCTCTTAAATTCACCTTCGTTGCTCTCTCTACCTCTCCTCAGTCACCGATAGCTCTTGACACCACCATCATCCACCTCATCGTTGTCAGCATCTACTCCATGCCACAAGCTTCCGCGGCAGTGGCTCTAGAGTCTGCAACCTTCTAGAGCTCCTATCGGCCACCACACAGTACCATTTCCAACGCCACCACCACTGAAAGAACCACCTCTACTTCCTCTACCCGTCGGTACCGGCCGTTGACCCTCTCGTCACAGTCGGTGAGCAGTAACGTGAATCAAACACTGCATGTTTTGAATGACCAAACGCACCGATTTGCGTTTTAGAAGAGTCTTAACACTTGGGTTGGCTGCTCTCGGCCTAGCCCAAGTCCAGTAGGGTTGGGCCGGCCCATTTATTTGGGTCAGGCCCAGTCCGATTTTAAAAAATATAAAATTCATATTATAAAAAAATTAACAATTGTGTAATTTACTTGAATTATTAATTACATTTTATTATTATAATAATTAAATCTACAATATTTGAAAAAATATGTGTGTGTCTTTTAAAGTAATTTCATAAGTTGACAGCAACATGAAAAACATGGTAACCAAACATTCGAAATTGTTTTTCATTAAACCTCAAACTTAACCACAGTTTTAACTAAACATTTCAATTTCAGTTTTGAACCGCTTCTAAAAATACTTTTTATAAAACTTTTTTTTTCAACTTCAACCACAATAATAACTGTGCGAATTAGGCTCGTTAACTGCATGGTGAAAAATGGGAGTCGATGAAGCTTTTAGCAGGACAGTGGATTTTGAAGAGCAAAGACTATGAATGAATGGAGTCGTGTCCATGAAGATGACAGCATCTCTCTGTTAAACTTGAAGGGAATGGCAACGTTGCTGGGGTCCTCATCGGCCTCCAATCCTTATCTCCAGCACCCAAGAAATAGTTTATTCAGTGAGGAGGAGGGAGGAGGAGGATAGCGACTGCAAAACCAGTATGAGAAGGAAAGGAAAGAATCTGGGGAACCGTATGCAATTTATGTAGACTAATTTCCTAAGAAATGCTTCACTATTTTCATTTAAAAACAAAAATGAAATCCATGAAGCCTTTATAATCTCATTTCTAATCTTAAATTAAGTTTTAATTAGTTAAAAAAACTCTATTAACCTACTTAGATTTATTAAAAAAATAAAAAAATATTTTTATTCTTTATTTTAAATTAGATTTGTTTGTGTATTTTATATGTTTCTATCAAAATAATTTTAAAAAAATATTATTTTAATATATTTATAAGCAAATAATGATTTCAAAATCAACACAAATACGCAATTAAGTCTCAACCGGCCGGCGATGCTCCTCCACAGCGAAAGGTTAGAGACTTGGAATCACGTCTTGTTAACAGTGACCCAGATGTGCCCTCAACAACAACCAGCACTGCGGCTACTTGCCTTTCATTTATGAGCCTGCAATTATGTCAACCATTTTCTGCGTGCTTTGCCATGACGTGTGGAAGCTCTTTAATTATTAATTTTGGCCTTCGAATTTGAATTTTCAAGGGTTTTATCCATCTATTTTCCTCTCTCTCTCTCTCTCTCTCTCTAAAAAATAATATATAAATAGGCCAGAAGTATCAGAATATAAATAATAACCAAGCAATACATTTTGGTTCAAAATTATTATTATTATTATTATTATTAGTTTAATTTAGAATATAAATAATATTTTTTAGAATATAAGCGATAATTTTTATGGCTATAATGAGCATTTGACTAGCTGTAAGGGCCCTTTTAATTTTCATTTCTTTATGTGTTTTAGCTTTGGTGTATACTTTCAGGTATAGATTAATAATAATAAAAAATAATCATGAATCTTAGATCATGATTTTAAAATAAAAATCACTTGTTAATATCCTTGTCGTCTAAGAGATTAAAATTTGTATTATAGATTTTGAGTTCACGTCAATATATATTCATTTTATCAAGAAATAAGACAACCAAGATTTTATTATTTTAACCCAAAATAAATTCTAACTGACTCGTATTATCATGGGCCTGTCATAGATTATTTTTTGGGAAGATAGAAAACTCTATCTCTACAAAATGTATTTTATGAATACAAATTAGTGAGTTAAATCTCGATTATTCTAGATTTTTATATAAAATACATCTCCTGACTTGAAATCAAAATCTACTATAAATATCATAAACTTTCTATCTTACGATATTTATGAGATGTCTGGGAAACCTTTTTGATAAAAAATATTTTTTATATTTTTTATTAAAATTTTTTTTTTTAGTGTTTTCATATTATTTTTTATATATATTGATATTAAAAATAATTTAAAAAAATAAAAAATATATATATTTTAAAATATTTTAAAATAAAAAATATTTTAAAAACAAAGTCAATCACTTCTAATCATGCCATTAGAGACCTATGCCATTAGAGACCTGTTCATTACCGTAATTGAGATTTGTAGATTTGATGGGGCGAAAAATATCTTGTGAATCTAGGGCAAAAAAACAAAACCCAAGATCCATGCTCCGTTGTCTCCAGCCCACTTGAGCTCTTAATAAATTCATGGGACCCCATCAACTGGATAAGTCCTCCAATGGCTCCACAGGGCTCATAATAAATTCCTTCGTTTCTTGAGGATGTGTGCAAGGCACCGCGATGGTGTTCTTCACTGAGAGACTGTCACTGTCTCCTAGTTTCATGTTATTTCCTCCACACCTCTCCTCCATGTACCTTCATATCTGGAGACAACGGAATTCTAAATCCCCCCCTGTAAAGATGGTGTTGAGAGTCTACTCGAGAGTCTTCATTACTATATTGATCTTGTTAAATCTATTAAATTAGATATTTATATATTGTTTTGAATATATTTAGTTACAAATAAAATTTTATTATAATTTTATATAGGGGAGAAACTAGACGTTTCAATGTTTCCAAATAGATATGATAACCTGAATAATTTACTCGTATGAGAGAGAATTATATATTTAAAATCATGATTGAAATCTATTAGGAATCATTGTTTCTAATTAAGATTTTTTAGCACATCAAATATTGTTTAATAGCTTTTTTTTTTAATAACCGGGGTGTTCGGGCTAGATTATGTTCACCACAACTAATCTTCGGGTTCACTGAACATCCTGCAAGTCTAGTGGACAAGTAAGACACCACGAGGGTGACAAGCGTACAAAGAGGACTCGAACCCCTGACATAGAGGAAGAGAACAAGTCCTTGCCTTCGTTAGGCCAAGTCCTCGGTACAAAAAAAAATTATTTTAATTATTATATTTATATTAATTCATTACTGGTTTAGGGGATGTCTGGGAGTGTGGTTGTAGTTGTTTTTCAAAGTGCTTTTCATTTAGAAACACGTCAAAATAATATTTTTTTATTTTTTAAAAATTATTTTTGACATCAGCACATCAAAATAATCTAAAATAAATAAAAATATTTTATTTAAAATATAAAAAAAAATTAAAATTTAACCAAATAGCAGTACAACCACTTAGCCAGGCACTTAGACACATTAATTTGCAAAACTAAATCAGGTTTATTTGGATTGGAAAATTATGAAAATAACCAAGTTGTCGCTGAATTGTCTTGTGTTCTTCCTTCCATTTAGTGATTTGCCTCAATGATTTCGAATATTAACACCTAGGAAATGAGCTTGTGGTCTATAAATTAACCATATTTTCCAATGAATATGCTCATCATACACATCATTGATAGAGTGAAATAAAAAAAGTCAATCAAAGAGGCTTAGGGTCAACGATGTGGGGGCACCGATTTCTTATAGTTGAGGCGTATTTAAAAGTCACGAGTGACGGTCGTGGAGGGCAACAAGTCAATTTGAAAGAAGAGAGCTCTCTTTCCGGTCTTTATGGTTTTGTTTCATTTTTAAGCAAGTTTGGTGGGAATTTTACACCCTTCTCGAACCCATTTTCCATTGATTTTTTTTTCTTGGAGGTTAGGAAATTATAATTTTTAGGTCTAGATAAACGAGTAAAATCCCGGTTATTTCTGATTTTGATAATAGGTACACACCCTGACTTAAACTCAAGACAGGCCGTGTATATTTGTATAGCATGAATCTTTATTTTCTGGAAAATATATTTTGTAGGTCTAGATAAACGAGTAAAAATTTCACTGTTCAAGATATTATAAGAAATACACGTCTTAACTTGAACTATATATATCAAATATAAAAAGTTTAATTTCTTTTTAATCCGAGTATACATGTACCCCTTAAGTGTCTGTTTGGCCAAGCGGTTGTACCGTCGTTTGACCAAATTTTGAAATTTTTTTTATTTTAAATAAAATTTTTTTGGTGTTTTTAGATCATTTTGATGTGCTGATGTCAAAAATAATTTTTTAAAAATAAAAAAATTATTTTGATATGTTTTTAAATGAAAAACACTTTGAAAAGCAACCATAACTACACTTTCGAACACTCCTTTGCTATCAAACCATAACCTAATTAACCCCACTACTATAATTAATGATAAAAATATCCTCTATATTCTTGTTTGATATGATTGGGTAATGGATGTCTGTATGGAGGGGTCAATTAAAAATATTTTTGTTTGAGGATTCAATTGAAATTTAAGTGGCAGGTGGGGGATAAACATATCCTTTTATAGTTTTCCTTCCAATGTCAAATATTTATTGTTATATTCTAAAAGTATTTTTTAAAAATGTATTTATTTTATTTGCTTGAAATTATTTTTTTAATGTTAAAAATAAAATTTTAATTAAAAATATTTTGAAAAGCAATCAGACTCTTTTTATTTAATTATTTATCAAATTATATGAGTTAAATAAAACACATAAAAAACAAAGTCGGATACTTTTTAAAGATTTTTTATTTGCTCGAGTGAAGACAAAGCCTAAGTACTGTTTGAAAGCCCTTTCTGTGAGGGTGTTTTTCTTTATTTATCTTCCTGTGACTCTGCTAGATAAACATGAGGCTGACAGTGAATATAATATACTAAGATTTTTCATATTATTTTTAAATATTATCGTGTATATATATATATGTATATATTTATTTATTTACTTTAATAAAAAAATAGTGTTTTGTGTAATTTTATTTATTTTTAATAAGTTAAACTCCAGAGTAATTTGTTTATATAAATCAAAATTTAAATGGACTGATGGAGTGTAAAGTGAGAGTTACAATTTAAATTATCTTTATAAGATTTTGTTTTTCGAGATTCTATAGATATAAAAATATTTTGATGGATTTCTTAAGTAAAAAAATATAAGAAAAATCTGGTAATTTTCTTTATCTTGTCTTAGATTCTATAACAAATGGGTTCTTACTAGGTTTACGTGTCTGTTTGTCACCGTATTTTAAAAATATTTTAGAAAATAATAATAATAAAATATTTTTATTTTTTATTTTAAATTAATTTTTTATGTTTTTAGATCATTTTGATATGCTATGTCAAAAATATTTTTTTAAATAAAAAATTATTATTCTGATACTTATCTAAATAAAAAATATATTAAAAAATAACCTTAATTACACTCCAAAATATATACTAAAAAGTATACTTGGGTCAAAAATAATTATATGTTATACATTACGAGGATTAGAAGATCACAAACTCAAATTCTGAGATGGAAACTCAGTGCTTGTTTGGATAGCATTTCAATTAGAATTTAAAAAAAAAATTGAATTTCTTGCATTTAAATTAAATTTTAAATTATTTTAATACATTGATATTACAACTAAATTAAAAATATTATTTTTAAATAAATTTTTTTTTAAAAAAAATATTACTGACTTATGAATTCAAATTAAAAAATCTATATATATAAAACATAGTTTTAAATAATACCAGCAAGGATGGATAGAAACCAACCCTTTGTTTCTCCCTTCTATTATAATAAATGAGGAGAAAAGGTTGGAAGAAACTCAAAGTAGTCCTCAATCTATCCATTAATCCTCAACTAGATTCCAGGAAATAAAATAAAATAAATCCTCGAAATGTCAGAGATTATTTAATCGGGTCCTTCCATCCATGCTTTCAATATTCCCATCTAAAGCAAAATAAACAAATTTACTTTGAGAATTATTAGACATCAGTGGCACAACTGTAAGAATCATATGTTTATGAACTATATTTGTGATGTAATAATACTTTGAGGCTTCCCCACAAGTTTTGTCTGAAATAAAATTAAAAAAAAATACAGGGAAAAAAAGAAGAGAGAGAGAGAGAGAGAGAGATGAGATGGTTTTCAATTCATTTGGGGTCCGTGGACTTTCCACTGAATTTCAAGATAGCACGAAATCCCTCGAAAAGGCAGATAGATAAATACGTGAAAGACACTGAGATTTCTTCCTTTCCTTCTTATGGTTCCAGACAAACAGACAGAGACTAAGAGACAAGGCTAGAGAAAGCAAGAAAGAGTTGAGGAGGAGGAGGAGTTCCAGTTCTTGTCAGATTTCACAGGCAATAGAAACCTGAACAGAAATCATACAAGGAAACAAGCACTTCTACAATTATCTATCTTTCAATTCTTTTTACCTAGAAAAGAAAAGGAAGAAGAAGAAGAATGGCTGAGAAGCAAGAAAACCTCACAACAACAGCAGCAGCAGCAGCACCTGCAAAGCCTACAATAACTCTTCCACCAAGACCGTCCATGGAGACCTTTTTCACAGGTGGCTTAAGTCCTGGTCCCATGACTTTAGTCTCCAGTTTCTTCGCTGATACCCCCTACCCTGAATCAGATTTCCGTTCTTTCTCCCAACTTCTTGCTGGTGCTATGGCTTCTCCAATTGCCAGGCCTGCTTTTTTCACTGACCATCCAATACCCCACAACAATACTACTACTGCTACTGCTACTTCTTCAAAAGATGATGCTTTTAATAGTAATAGCAATCTGGGTTTTAAGCAAAGTAGGCCCATGAATTTGGTAGTGGCTCGCTCTCCGTTGTTTACTGTCCCTCCTGGGTTGAGCCCTTCTGGTTTGCTTAACTCTCCTGGCTTCTTTTCTCCTCAGGTACTTTGTGTTTATTTATTTTTTTCCTTTTTCGATCCATGGATTTTCATGTGAGGATTTTTAGCTTGATTTTATATGCGGTAATTTTTAGAAAATCCTTGATTAAGATTGGGAAATGTTAGCTTATTACTTGGTGCTGCTTGTTTTCTTGGTTCACCTGTCAGGTTTGTTTAAAGAGAGAGATGTTAGTTTGAGTGATTGTTGATTTGTAATTGAGGAAGGGTTTGCATTTATGAGCTTAAATGATACTGAATTGAAGTATTTTCTTAGTAGAAGACTTCATTTTTGGATGCAATATGGTTTCAGAAAGGAAATGTTTGTTAGGTGTTTTGATTCTGAAAATGGATCTTTCAAAATTTGTTAGTTGTTGCTGGCTAGAACATCTGGACTGAAAAAAACTAAGTCGATTATCTTGTCACTTGATAAAATCATCTACTTTTTTCGTAATCTAATGCCTGAAAACCAAGCGAAGTTTTATCTGCTCCTCATCCAAATTGTGTCCGACACTTCTCTCCATTGGCATAATATCATCATAGGTCCGATTTCTTGCGCGGATTCAATCTTTACTTATCATTACTCTATGTTCTTTCTCAAATGAGAGCTTTGTGTAGCATAAGCTTATCTTGGAGTTGGAAATTTTTGGTTGACTTGGCTGGTTCGGCTGATAGGAAAACATGGTCTGGGTAAATAATTTGATAAAAAAATAAAATTGGCAGGCAGATGAGATATTAATTTACCACGTAACAATTATTTGGAAACTGGTGCAATCTATATGATGGAATTGAAAATATCGTGAATTTTTTGTTTATGAATACCAAATCTAGAACCTTAGAAAGAGATGGGTTTTCCACAATGGATGCTTGCTTGGACATTTTTGCTAGTTTGGGAGCATATGACATGCTGATGATGCTTGCTACATATTACTGCAGCAGTGACCTGTGTTAGGTATTAAATATATATACATCTGTTTCCATGCAGAGTCCCTTCGGAATGTCTCACCAGCAGGCCTTGGCACAGGTCACAGCTCAAGCTGCATTAGTCGCCCAATCTCAAATGCATATGCATGCTCAGTATCAGACTTCTTCAGCAACAGCACCTACAGAATTATTGACACGCCATCCATCCCTTAACCCTGGTGAAGCTTTGCAACAGCAGCAGCAGATGCCACACTCAACCTCTGACACCCAGAATTCCGTGGTTGAACTGGCAGAGTTTTCTCATTCTGAAAGGAAATACCAACCTCCTGTTGCTGTTGATAAACCTACTCATGATGGCTACAACTGGAGAAAATATGGGCAAAAGCCAATTAAGGGTAGTGAATATCCAAGAAGCTACTACAAATGTACACATCTAAATTGTCCAGTCAAAAAGAAGGTTGAGCGTTCCAGTGATGGCCAAATTACTGAGATAATCTACAAAGGCGAGCACAACCATGACCCGCCTCAATCCAACAAGCGTTCAAAAGATGGCAATGATTCAAATGGAAGCATCCATTCGCAATCTAAGCCTGAAGATGGTTCACAAGCTCAAGCTGGTACTGCAATTAAGTTGACTGAAACATTACCTGCAGTAACTGGGAGGGATCAAGAATCTACCAAAGCAAATCCCTCAGAGCCACCTGGATCCAGTGACAGCGAGGAAGCAGGTGACGCAGCTGTGCAAGAAGAAGAGAGGGGTGATGATGAACCAAACCCAAAGATAAGGCAAGTTTAAAATGTTTCACTATTTTAAATCATGCATTCACTTTTGATAATTTTCTGAGAAAAATTTTTCTTGGAGCGCAGGCAAGTGAATGTTGTGACATCTGAGGCAACTTTACCTCACAAGACAGTCACAGAACCAAAAATAATTGTTCAAACAAGAAGTGAAGTTGATCTTTTAGATGATGGCTACAGGTGGCGCAAATATGGCCAGAAGGTGGTCAAAGGGAATCCTCATCCAAGGTGGTTATTGCTTTACTTATTTTTGTTTATGTTCTTCTACACTATCCAAGTGTATCCTAGGGGCCTTTCTGTGAGCACAATACATGCACATTACATTGTATGCTTCATCCCAGATCCAGCTGCTAGTCCCTTGTCAATTTAAAATACTATAAATATTTGGAAAGTTTTTCATCGCCTCTAGTTGTGTGATTCTTTTATTATTTGAAAAAGATATAAATTCTAGAATAGGAGAAGGCTAATATCTAGTTATTGTTTCACTAAATCTATGTTATCAAAAAGAAATCGAGGAGAGCAAGCAGGCACTTTTTGCATGAAGTGGCCGTCAAGATCCCATTTGCAGCCCTGAATTTCAAACCAGGACGTTAACTTCTGCTTTAGAACCATCAGGGCGAAAAATTTCTGCTTATATTCTTAACAATTGTTTTTTGAGAAAACAAAGACCAAAAGAAAATTGGTTTGACATTGAACCTTAAATCTTCAATTTACGAGTTGTATGCTGATTTTTAAAGTAAGAGGTAGAGAATGGTGGTTTAAACTTTTGGTTAGAAAAATGAATCAAGTAGCAGATACAAGAGACGGAACTGGCTATAAAGATAATCCTTTTAAAGCATAAAGGCTGTCGTGCTTGAAAATAATTGCTGCTATGGCAATCTATAGATACCACTTGAGGACCCTGTTTCAAGCCTGTCATGATTGTGACTCAAGCAATTAACTTGGTGACTAAGTATGAATTTCAGAAAATGGAAAGAAACCAAGGGAGAAGTTTTTCTATTTGCTTGTCCTAACATGCACAGTAGCTTTCAGAACATTGTTTGCCTGGTTCATGACAACAATCCTTCAGTTTTTTCAATGCTGATCCTTCTCCATGGAAACTTGCGGATCTGTGTTAGGCCACCTTTTAGCAGAACTTTTTTCTAAATGATTTGACCACATGATTCTTATTTATTTCATTTTGCAAATTAATTAGTTAGTGAAAGCATAAAATCTTTATCTTCCATTGTATCAAGATTTTCAGGTTTCAGAGGGAAACTTTTGAAGCGTCAATCAAAGTTGCATAGCATTGTATTTTTTCCTTATCGTGATAGATTGTAGTTAAAATTATTAAAAAGCCTTATTTCTATCATCGGGGTTGCATTGAAGTTATTTCTGTTTTGTATCTTATTCTGCAAAGTGCCTCTTTTGCTCTTAAATCATGAGCTGTTGTCAATTTTGGCATACGACTGGGCCACATGCCTGTTTCATCTTTTATGTGGCTGACTTTTGTATTTATGTGTATGTTTTAGCTCAGAGTTTCTTACATTGCTTCATCTGTGATCCCTCTTGGTTATTAATTTGTTAGTTCACAAAATCCTTTAGTTATGGCTCGAAAATTGTTTTTTATACAATTAACTAAGTCTGGGAATTTTTTAGTATACTTTCTTTTTATTTGATACTTTTTATTTGCTTCCTAAGTGAATGATAAGAGTACTTGTGACTTGTGCTAGGGGCTTGGAAGTCACCTCTCTCCAGGTCCTGGCCCAGAGAGTTATGTTTACCTTAATATCCTCATTGATTATCTTCATTGATATTGTTCTTATATGCCCATGTTGTTTGTTGCTCAATAATTATCCAAAATCTTACACAATGCCATGTTGATATTGTTCTTTAGGATTGCGTTGTTCCTAGCTCTAATTTTTTGAGACCCAACGCATTGATATTCCAAGATTCTACTGTGGTTAACTCAGTATAGCTACTCACAGCTGTTGCCTGTGATGATTCAATCAAATCTTGGCATGTTTTCCAAACATATTGGTTTCCTTCATAACTTTCTTTGAGGACACTACTGATGCATTTATGCCCCCAGGAGTTATTACAAATGCACCAGTGCAGGATGCAACGTGCGGAAGCATGTTGAGAGGGCTGCAGCAGATCCCAAAGCTGTCATAACTACATACGAGGGAAAGCATAACCATGATGTCCCTGCGGCTAGACACAGCAGCCATAATACAGCCAACACTAGTGCATCCCAGGTGAAACGTCAAAAGGTGGTGACTGAAAACCATCCCTTGCTCAAAGGAATGGAGTTTGGCAACAATGACCAAAGGCCAGTGCTTCTACGGCTAAAAGAAGAAAAAATTGCTGTATAAAATACTCTGCCGATAGCTGCTAGACAATTACGAGGGCAATTCTAGCCAACTAACATGGTACAAAGAAGAGTCATGGAGATGAAAATAATTATTTGAAGTTGTGAGAATCCAGCGACAATGGTTTTGTTTCTGTTTTTTTTACATTTTTGGGATAAAATGTAGTGATAATAGTTGCTGCATCTGTTGATCATTTGTCAAGAAATGTTGTAACTGATACACACGTACGATTGATTCTGTAAGTGCTGCTGTATATGATTGATTATTCACGCTCAAGTGAAGATGACAATAACTAATGTTTGAAGATAATTTTCCCTTTCTGTGCATGCCATCCTTCTCAGTGACCATGCCATGCTGTTACCTGACATTCCCCCAAGGGTTTACTTTTTGATGTTAAGACGTGAGATTCACTTGAAATTCAAACAGCGATGGGTGGGATGAGATTTAGAGATGGAAAAGAGCTACACCTACCTGTGTAGCCAATGGCCACCCTGCCTTTTGTTTTTGAAAAAAATAATAATCATATACTGATAGAATTTTTACTCTAACCACTCCCCCCTAATCTTATCCACTAATCTTCGAAGGCCGAAGCATGCATCGATGCAAATGTCAAGAAAGAAAAACAAAAATCTTTTCAATTTCATAAAGAAACTATCAGCCATAACCATCAGCTCTCCTAGTGGCTTGTCTGTGCATGTTCAAGGATGGCAAGAGAGAAGAGAAGAACAAAAGGAGGGAAAGAGAAGTAGCTGCCATCCATAACCTAATCCATTAACTCTTTCTTAAATGGAAAAAACCTACCCCCTTCATCTCTAGATTTACCAGGCGAACACGCAGACTAGTAATGGTTTTTATTGATAGGGTCCAGCGTAGCTGTGAATGGAAGTAGTGGGCTGCAACCACTGTAGGAAGAGGTCATGCTCGCACCTTCTTTCAACATCAATGAAACCTAAACACCACCAATGCAAATAAACTAACTGAAAATAATAACAGAACCACTTCCCCAACCTCAACGGTTACATTTCACCTCCCTCTCCCTCTCCCTCTCCCTCTCCCTCTCCTCAGTCTTTGTTTCTTTTTTAGGCAAAGGCAAAGGCAAAGGCAACATACATACATGCATGTACTTTCTGTCTTGGAAAAAAGAAAAAGAAAAGAAAAAACATGAACCAAATCGGACCCACGACCTCAACATTCCTGTCTCTCCCTTTAATCTCGGAGGAGACTCATTTTTTTGACACATTAACACAGAAACCCTACGCAAATCTCGCAGGTTACACAACACAATATTTTTACATTTCCCAAAAATAACATTAAATACTCTGTTTTCTCTCTGGTTTTCTTCTTTTTTGGATTGATTACTAATGGGGATGCCCTCAAAAGTTTTAATCTTGAGGTAATGTGGTAGTGGCCTACAAAAAATAAACCCATTTTCCCGATCTGGGTCGGGTTAATGGGTTGCATTTACTCCAAAAGGGCGGTGTCTGTGGTCGCTGCCACCCCTGCTAATTTACAACCACCATACACAGCGGCTGTTTTTGATCTTGCCTCGGCAAATCCATCTGGATCATTGGATTTTGAGCATAATCAATACAGCAAGGATGAAAAAGATAAAGGCTATAATATTAATAGAAAAAATAGCTTGTCATATAAAGACGGTGGCCATAATGAAGGGGGGTTGATATATGAAGATCAACAACGTCGTCATCATCATCAAAGTAGCAATCATGGAAACAATAAAAGGTTGAGGAAAAGAAGGAGTTCTGGTAGTGGATCAATTAATTTCAAATTGGGGTTCTCGAGTAGGAATGTTGGGGTTGAACAGATTGCTGCTGGATGGCCTTCTTGGCTTAGTGCTGCAGCTGGTGAAGCCGTTCATGGTTGGGTGCCTCTAAGAGCTGAAGCTTTTGAGAAATTAGATAAGGTATTTTATATTTCTCGATTTATTTTCCTTGTTTTTCAAGGTTTTTATGATGATGATTATTTAATTTTAAGTGAAATAACATAATTGTTGTGGATTCTTGTAGATTTTTCATGTTCTGTTTTTGTTCATTGCATCTTGTGGTCTCCATAAATCAATTTTTGTTTACCCATTGATCATGAATTTTATTTAGTTTACGTGCTGGTTTTTTACTTTCCCTTCGGCGGAACATTAGTGCTAGAATATGGCTTGGCCTGGTATTTGGTTTTGGATAAAATTAGTTTGGTCGGGTTGGTGGGTGAGAATAGCTATTTATCTAGAAGATGAAAGTATATGTAGAATCTTTTATTCAAAAATCTGGTCGAGAGAAGCCAGAGGGTAGGGATGCTTGGGGATGCTCTTTGCAAGGGAAAAAGGGTTGTGATGGAATTGAGAGTGAATTGTATGAATCCATGCATTACTCTTGATGCTATGGAGATCGTGAGAAAATTATAGGTGATTTGTGCTGTCAGGCAATAAACTTTCATCAGGTTGACTGTTCAAATTGTTTTCCTGTGGCAGCAACCTGGCCTCAAGGTTGAGCCTTGAGGCAGAATCCTACTGATTTTGCATATCACTAGACAATAAGATTGTGGGCTCAGTTAGGCATGAACCTCAATTTCTTGAGTACTAAAATGCATTTATACACTGCAAATATATTAAGACGTGTAATAAATATCAGAAATAGATTCCTGATTGAAATACAACTTGAATTTGAACCCAGTCTTAAAAGTGGGATGTCCCTCTGCTATCTGTTGTCTGGCAACTAATATTCCATTTGATGGGTGCTTCACTTTTTCCTTTTTCAATACTTGTGCTAAAATGAGTGACTCAGTTCTTATATTTTGATCATTTTTGTAACTCATAATAGTTATTCACTCCAATCCATGAATTTAGATCGGACAAGGCACTTACAGCAGTGTGTTCCAAGCACGTGATGTTGAAACTGGCAGGATGGTTGCCCTGAAGAAGGTTCGCTTTGACAATTTTAAACCAGAGAGCATTAGGTTTATGGCCCGTGAAATAATGATTCTTCGCAGGCTTGACCATCCAAATATTATGAAGTTGGAAGGCATAATTACTTCTCGAATGTCAAGCAGCATTTACCTTGTGTTTGAATACATGGAACATGATCTTTCAGGACTGTTGTCATCTCCAGATATCAAGTTCACTGAGTCACAGGTAGGATAGCATTCTATTTATTCATTTCATTTGTGAGGATTTTACTATTGAGGTTATGTTTCTGGATATTATATACGATTGTTATAACACAAATCAGAGTCATTTCTTCTTGACCATCTTCGTTCTTTCGCGACACTGAAAATATCCATATTCTTCTTTATTTAATTGTCTGACAAGTTTAATTTGACATTTCTCTGCAGGTCAAGTGCTATATGAAGCAGCTATTATGTGGAATTGAGCATTTCCATTCACTGGGTATAATGCACCGGGATATCAAAGCATCCAACATTTTGCTAAACAATGAGGGAATTCTGAAAATAGGAGATTTTGGATTGGCCAATGTTCTGAATTCAAGGAACCAGAACCAATTAACCAGTCGTGTGGTGACTTTATGGTATCGTCCTCCTGAACTTTTGATGGGCTCAACAAGTTATGGTGTATCAGTAGACCTGTGGAGTGTGGGCTGCGTTTTTGGTGAAATTCTCTTTGGGAAGCCTCTACTTAAGGGGAGAACTGAGGTAACAGTTCATTCCTACATGTGTTTGTGTTAAGCAATGCATGAATCTAAAAAATTGCAAAGATATGTAACCAAATTAGTGTCCCTTAATACTTTTCTATATATAACCTCTGGTTCTTCTCATACTATAGGCCCTAAAATAACTCCTGAAGTTGTATCTGCCCTGTTGCTTTCTAAAATTTACTGTTATACACAACTTCTAAAGTTCTGTTTGCCTACCCTTACTAGCATTTTATGAGAATTAGGGTGCAAAAGAAGAAACTGAAAATTGGAAGACCAAATATGCATGGATATTTTATGTTCATCAAAAAAGGCAAACACAATTTTATTGAGTTCAAAAAGGAAAAACCAGATATTCAACGTTTATTATGGATTGCATTCTTAATTGGCTTACTTCAAAACCTTTTTTGGAAGTTCAATATATTTATCATGATCCTTCAACTTGCAGGTTGAACAATTACACAAAATCTTCAAGCTTTGTGGTTCTCCTTCTGATGACTTCTGGAAACGATCTAAGCTTTCCAATGCTACCATGTTCAAACCCCAGCACCCTTATGAAAGTTCTCTTCAAGAAAGGTGCAAAGATATTCCAGCAACTGCTGTGGACCTGATGGAAACTCTTCTCTCCATAGAACCAGAAAAGCGTGGGACTGCCTCTGCTGCCCTTTTGTCTCAGGTTTCCCAAACTAAAATCAATCCTCTAACCCTTCAGTTTCAAGATTGAAGATCTAATTTGAAAAATAATATTGCCTTTGGCTATTGCAGTTTCTGATGTTTCAGAAGCCTTTTCTTTTCACTTTTGAATGGTGTTCTTCCTAAGTTTTTCAGATTTAGAACTATGAAAACCTTATAGACTGAATCAATTTTTATATTTTTTTGTTCAAACATTGAGCCATTCACCTTTTCTCCTCTTAGATTTCTCCCTATTTTCCAGTATTTCAGAACAACGCCATATGCATGTGACCCGTCAAGCTTACCAAAGTATCCGCCTAACAAGGAAATGGATGCCAAATATCGAGAGGAAGCACGAAGGTATACACTTTGTTACACTTTTGTGTGTGTAAGTTTGTGTTTGTGAGTGGGTGTGGGTGTGAGGGAGGAGGGGGCGGGGATACTGGCCTTTTGAGTGAAATTGGTCCTACCGAGTTCTGACAAAAAAATACTAAATCTATCTTCGGTTTTGTTTGAGTAAACCAATTAAATATTTTTAACAGTTAAAATATCAATAATGTTGATTTTGCTTGTGTTAAAGTTACTTTTAATCTTCTATGTTAACACTTAACATGTGTGGTACATCATTAACAGTTAAGGAAAGCTGCTCGTGAGTCAATTTTTCTGTTAAATTAGTGACCTAAGAATCTCTCCCCTTGATTAGGCAGCTAAAATGTAATTTGCATGCTTCAGTTTAACAGCCCAGCAGCTTTTAGTGGTATCAACAACCAAGGAATCATATGTCCATGATATGTATACAGCTCTATGAACTATGCGGTTAGGTAACAGGATTTTGATATGTTTGCCACTGAATTACTGTTGTACCACCAGGAAAAAGGCTGGTGGTAGAATGCGAGATCCAGGACTCCCAAGAAAACCAAGAAGAGTTCATCGGACATTCCAAGAACAAAACTTCAATAAATGTGCACCAAAGGAGGTATATCCTCTCTCTCTCTCTCTCTCTCTCTCAGTGAGCGAGTTCCTGATACTTTGTTTTCGGTTACGCAGGAACTGAAAGATAACTCTGAATTTGTTCGTTTGGCTAATGATAATAATGCATATATGAATGGAAGAGAAGGTGTGATCATCAGAGGGCGAAATTTATTTTCTGATACAATCTCGGAGACAGCCCAGGCAACAAAAGGACATTATTCTTTCACAGGACCAGCACCAGTCACAGCATCAAGTGGCTTTGCATGGGCAAAGACTTTGAAAGAGGATTCCACATCCGCAGTATCTTATGATCCATCTGTCTCATCAAGTCAAATTAGTGCTGTAGATTCATCAAGGTTCAACTTCGCAAACAGTTCCTTTGACTTCACTGACTCAGAGAATGGAAAAAACAATTTCCTTGAGGCTTCCGCCAAGCATGTGATGCAGAAGCAGCATAACCAATCTGATCCCTTTGACTCTCTCGATGCATCTGAGGTATACTATTTTAATGATCTCAGTAGAACTGAAGATATAGTTGTGGTAAGAAGTAATCCGATAATGTGACATCAGCCCGTTAATTTATTCTCAAATTTTAACAATGTTTAGAAAAAAAACTGAACAATTTCTGGTGTTATGACTAACTGCATTAAAATAACCTGGTAGGACCACAGTAAAGAAAGGGAGAAGATTGAATTTTCAGGCCCATTGTTATTCAGGCCAAATAAAATTGAAGAACTCTTGCAAAGGAATGAAAGTCAAATACGTCGAGCAGCTCGAAGAACGAGGTTGGCTACCGGTGAGGATTCTACATCTATATCTTTTCTAGCAAACCTATGCAGTTGGATGCGTTGAGTTCCTGAGATAGTTTTTATCTGCTACAAATTAGAAATATTTGGATGTTGAAGGGTCTTGCATTTGCCTAGCTCATATAATCCTGAATGCCAAGACTAACTTTCCTCGAAGCTCTAGTGAAGTGACCAAATATAATGCACCTGCTAAGGGATTTATTTTTCTCTACTAAATGAGAAACTTAAAGATTTTGCTTTTGCTTTTGCAGAAATGTGATGCAAGGATTCTACGATCGGAAAATCCTTCAAGTCCTTCAAACAGGCTATAAACTGTGCAGAACTGCTGGCTAACTCGGGACAATCATAGGCCTTGGTGTCTTTTATAGTGCTTTCTATTACTCTCGAGTTCAAACGGCTTCTTTTTGACATATTAGTGCTACCTTTTAACAAGTGTTCAAATCCACAAATTCCGCAGAAAAATGGGGTTTTTGAATTTGTACTGGACCGATCACATATATAATGGAGAGTGGTGCCCTTTTCAACCAATAGAAAGAAAAAAATGGAGGAAAAAGCCTTGTCGGATGTACTGTTTATAACAGATGGTTCTAATGGAGGAAATCATAGTCATTAGGGTTCTTGCATCAAAGATGAAAGCTATCAGGTGTATTTATCTTCTCAAGTTTTGAAAGAAGCACCAAATCTAGCAATACCCCACAGGCTTTAGCATTAGATATTGCAGATGTAGAGATGAGTTGTTGAGTCTATTCCTAGCTTTTGTTAAGACATGAAAAAAAAGTTGATTACCTCTGTTAACCTGTCTTAATTCAGCCAACGAAAGATATGCAAAAGAAAAACAAATTAATTTTTGTTTTCTCCAAATTTAATTACCTATTTGTCGAGCATCCTAATTGAATGCAATAAGTTATTACAATATCTCAGAAATTGCAATTTGTTCTAAATCTTTCTATAACACCTATTTTGGTAATACTTTAACGAAGAGAACAGAAATCCTCCCTTCATCCATAAGACAAATAAGATTAAGATCGAAGCTTTTACTCTTTTTTTAGATTATTTAGGAGATTTGATGAATTTTAGACTTAATGAAGATGAATATATTATTTTTGTTATTCTATGGGTTTAGTCAAGCGTTGAACTCATATGAATGATATTTGTTGTCATACCTATCATCTCTAGGCTTAATCAAGTGTAAAACCTAAATGTATATGGATTTGATGAATTGTCAAATTCATCATCTATATACTCAACCATACACTATTCTTAAATATATATGAGTTTTCTAATCTACATGATCCATCAACACCGAGTTTATGCTCTTTTTTAACTTCAAAAGAATCTCGAGCTTCCTAATGGAACCATGAGTCATAGATATTTTATCATAAAAAATCAAAGATATTTCATCTTTATAGATATTTCATCTATATAGTGTCTTGCATCTTGATAAGACAATTTTTTGCTGATAGATGAACCACTTACCTTTCAATAAAATGAGGAACCTCAAGGACTATAAAAGAAACCAGTATAAACTCCACTAAAAAAGTCCATTTTTTTCTCCACCATGAATTACAAACGCAATAAAAATGTTGGAAGGGATTGACATAATCTTCCTAGTATGATCACACCTTTTTTCGAAGGTAGGATAAACATCACATCAATAAAAATGTTTTTTCCTTTGAGGAACAAGATTTATAAGTTTGCAAATTAAGTTTGAAGCTTCTCAAAGTGATTTTTTTCATGTAGGCTTTTTAACAATCCATAATGGATATATTTGAACTAATAAGCTGAAGCTTCCTCTATTCCAATAAGGTAGAATCCTTTTAAACTTCCTTAAGGTTAGATTATTCATTTCACATCGCTATAAATGTTCAATCAAGTATGGACATTATATATAGAAATATATTACTAAGTATGAACAGTGGAACAAACATGTTTGACAATATATAGGTTTTAGACCTAAAAACATTTTACTAGGTGTAAGTGTCAGAACTAGGTAAGATCTCTACATAAGGACTTTAGACTTATGAAAGTACATATTGAGATAAATAAATTGTATTTAAGAGAAATATAATATTCATGTTAAATATATTTAACAAAAGGGTTTAAAAGTCCATCTTAGGATCCTCAGATTGAAACTCCCCCCCTCATCAGGCTATAATGTCTTTAACCAAAAACATGTTTGCAAAATTAGAAACAAGGATTGAATGGAAGGATGTAATAAAATCCACTTATATCTCTTTTTGAGAGATTAAAAAAGTACAAGTTTGATATAAAAATGAGTATCTTATCTTCCACCATCTCATTCAAAGCTATTGATCCTATAAAAACAAATTAGAACTCCTAAAAAGAGTTTTTAAAGGCCTCTAACTTTGCCTGGGAATGTTGGACTTCTTCTCTGATAGCATCAAGCTTGGTCTATGCAATAGTAGCATCATGATTAACTTGGGAGGCCTTTGCTTAAAGAAGTTTTTGCCTTAGAGGAAGTAATTGATTATAGAAGGCCTTAAATGTTTTTTTTTCCTGTGAAACCCAAATGAATAGCAAGATCTTATACTTGGTCTTTAAGAATGGATTAGGCCACCTTAATAATCTATAATCCAACCTCCATGATAGTTTTTTCCCTTACAGTAATTTGAAGACTATTTGATTTGCCCTCTTCACAACTGTAATCTCTTTCACATAACTATTTTCGATCACCTAACATTTTTAAGAGTTAACGCACATCATGAATGTTTGTCAATGATAAATCTTTATAGTGGTAATCATCAAACCAAATGAAAAGAATAATTTTTACATTAAAAGTCATTTAGCCATTTAAAGTCAAATAGTGGTGAAAGCTTTCATCATACATCTTGGAGATATCTAATAGGATGGTAAAAAATTTATCCAACACCCTTACTACCTCAAGACTAGCCTATTTAAGGCCATTTCCCCCCTCAAATTATAGTCTTTGGGGTTTATCCCATTGGAAGTCCTATCCTTTGTTTCCTCAACTAAGAAGGTGGAAAGAAGAGGCAGGGAAAATATCACCACAAGAGCCATTATCAGTGAGACTAGAGAACGAGCCAACATTGGGGTAGAGATTATTTTTCTCTTAAAATGGGTAGTGCCACTCATAATTATTATAGGAAGAGTCAAGTTTTATTCTTTCGTAAATGAGAAATGATCATGACCTTTAACTTCTACTGGGGTTATGAGCCCTATTATTTTCTTTATAGAGACAAGGATTGTAGTAGTAAGGAGTTCCTCAACAAGGATAAAGTCTTTTGTCACCTCTTCAACTTCATCTTCATTAACTATATGAGATTCAAAATACCCTCAGGCAAACCTTTATCAAAAGATTCTCTTGAAGTTTTCCTTTCTCCTTCAGCTATCAATTCTGCAGAGACAAAGAAAATTCATGCTTTTGTTTTTATAACATGGTGAAAAAGAAAAAGAAAAAAGTAAGGTAGCAATATACTTTTTCAAAATGGCCTAGTAATATCCTCTAGCTATTTTATTAGTAGTTAAAGTTGAATCTAACATAACCATTTCTTCTTCCTTCTTGAACTTAAATGAGGCTTGCTATTTAATTCATTAGGGGGGGGCTCCAATAGTGTAAACAATCCTATATTTGTTATAATATCTTCATGGGATTGATTATCCCAGTTAATTTTATGACTAACCATCTCCTCCTCCAGTTCTTGATGTGCGTTAGCTTTCCAACCAACATGTTCTTCATGACTCTGTTATTTTTCTTAACGAAGGTGGAAAATCACTACACGTCATTGTCATCATTGGTGTCAGTGACCAATTGATAGTTACTCCTAAGAGCATTGAGTATTAAACCAAACTTAACAATTCTACATAAATTTTCAAAGGGATACAAGATTCTCCACCTATTGAGGTGTAATTGGCCTAGACCCAATTAGTAATAATAGAACTTTCCTTATTAATAGAGAATGAGTTTATCATCTCATACATGTGGATAAGGGTGGTCATTATAAAATAACCTTAAGTGGACCTGAGGTCTATTTGTTGATACATTTATTAGGGTAAGGTATTTGATTTAAGTACTCGCCAAGTTAATGACAAGTCATGAATTCCACATCCATAGAACATACATTACTATGGATGTCATCCCTAGGAGTTCGTGGAAACCTTTTTTTTTCTCCTAAGTGTCTTTAGTGAGGAAAAAGAAAGATTCATATGAGACCTTCTCCCATATGCATCTCTAGTAGGGAAAAAAGATAAGGTTATGCAAAAAGATGCCCATGGGATTAGAGCCCTTGTACTAAGGGATGTTAGTATGGCACCTCCTTTTATCTTAGGCTCTAGAATAAGGGCCCTTGTCCCTTTGCACTTCTTTTATGTTCTGGTTGAAACCTCAACTCTTCATTAGGGAGTGAAGTGTTTCTTTATATATATATATATATATATATATAATGTTTTTATAATCTATTTCGCTATAAAAAAAAAAGATTTATAGAAAAAGGCTCAAGAATGTCTACATGAAACAGTTTTTAGATTAAAAAAAATGTGACTTTGGGTAAAAACAAGAAAAAGTAAGGTTACGAGGAAAATAATCCTTTCATCCTCATCATCAAATGAAAAACCTTTTATGTTCTCAAATATCTCAAGAATATCACTCAAATATTATATTGAAAGTTAATTGTCATTTTATTCACTTGGACAATCCCCTCACTATGAAGAATAACTACCTGGATTTGAGGATCCCAATAAACTATGGAGGGCATAAAATTTTATGAAGTAGATAAAAAAATGGTCTCATTTACTATTTTACGAAGAAGATAAAAAAAAATGGTCTCATAAGTGTTTCAAAATGTTTACATATAATACCCAAAGATTTTGAATGTTATTGATCAATCAATATTTATGGTTTTTGTTCGGAACCACCCTTGAAAGGGATGATTTGAGAAGGATTTGTGAATCATTAAATCGGACTCAGCCAAATATTATGACCAAGCATATATAAGTTATTTTTAGCTCTAAAAGAATCTTAAACTCCCGGATGGAAATGTGGATCAATGATATTTTATCCTAGAAAGTTAGTAATATTTTATACTAGGAAGTCAGATATATTTTATCCTAAGCTAGAGATAATTTATCTTGATAGGTCAGAGATATCTCAACCTGACAAGACATAGATATTTTGTTAATACATGAATCTTTTCCCTTTTCATAAAAAGACAAACCTCGAAGGTTATAAAAGGAACCGTTTAACATCCACTAAAAGGGTTTAGTTTTTCTTCACCATGAATGACATTCTAAAGACTTTAAATTTTAAATTTTTCAAATTTATAATAAGTTTTTGAAAAATTTGTTTCATATTTGTTTTATTTCTTTGAACATTGTTTCTTAGCGTCCAAAGTTTAATGTGAGAAAAAAACAATCCATATTGTTATAGACAACATAACAAGATAAAATCATCCACTATAAGCTTGATCATTCCTCTAGATAAATAATAATTCTTTTGATTGGCAAAACTAATTGAAACATCAACTATTTGATTCTAAAATATTTTTTCTCAATAAGCATTTAGAGTGAAAAAGAAAAATGATAAATGGTTTGAAGGGAGAACATAATTATTAGTCTTTTTTGTTTTTTAAATGCCCAATATATTTATATTTTAATTTTTAACAAACCCATTTTGTTGAGGAGAAACTTTTTTTTCCGATTGATGACACATAGTGGAAAGACAGAGAGAGAGAGAGAGAGAAATGTATGCTTTAATTAGGTTTTGTTCTTTTATTCAATTGAGTTTTAATTTTGATATTTATTTTAAAAAAAACTATAGCATCATAAACATTAAATTTGACAATAAAATCATGTTTGGAAATTATTTTCTCTATGTGGCTCGGAAAAAAAACTAAGTGATTGTACAATTTATAAGAGCAAATGAATACTCAACATGAATAAGACAAAATCCACCAGCTGTAACCTCCTCACACACTGCATGCACCTGCTGTGATTCCTCATGCATGGCATGCTGTAACCTCCCGTCTGTTTTTGAATTCTGTTTTGTACATTCTGTTATCTGCAGTCTCTATATATGTACACTGCCACTTAATGTAAACTTTCAATTATTCAATAAATCCTTTATGGTATCAGAGCATACAAGCTCACACGAGCATTCAAATACATCTCCCATGGCTGAAACAATTCAAGAAAACCCAGCTGCTGTGATGAACAACCCAACTATCACAACACCAACCTCATTGATTTCAATCAATGCTGCAGCACAATTACCCCTCAAACTCACGTCAGTAAACTATCTAACCTGGCGTGCTCAGTTCAATGCTCTCCTCATAGGTTACGACCTCATGAAATATGTGGATGGATCCCATCCAGAACCACCCAAACTTCTGCTCAATGCACCCAACCCTGCGTACATGCTGTGGGTTCGACAAGATCAGCTTCTGTTGCACTCCATTATTGCTTCTGTTTCAGAACAAATAATGCCACTTATTGCCTCTGCAACAACTTCCCTAATGGCTTGGGAAAAACTCAACACTCTATATGCTAATCGCTCACGATCAAGAGTCATGAGCCTTAAAGAACGACTCACTGCCACCATCCGTGGCTCCAGCACAGTGACTGAATTTCTTAACACCATGAGAAGCATAGCTGATGAACTGTCAATTATTGGAGAACCTCCAAGTGATATTGATCTGGTCGTCCATGTTCTCAATGGTCTTGGACCAGCATTCAAAGAAATATCTGCAGCTATTCGGGCTCGTGATAATCCTATCAGCTTTGAAGATCTTCATGATAAACTTGTGGAATATGAAAATTTTCTCAAAAGAGAAGAAGTGCGTGCTGTGTCTCCTACAATCACAGCCCATGTCACCCAACGTTCAGGCCAAAACCACAATTACACTCCCCGACACTATAAAGCCTCCCCCAACAATCGTGGATATCAGTCTTTTTCCACCCACAATCGTGGCTATAATGGCTCTTCTCCATCTCCACGAAAACGTCCAGGCCAGGGGTACAAAGGATTCTGCCAATTATGTGATCAACAAGGTCACAGTGCCAAAAGATGTCCTCGTGTTCGTCCCACTACATTTCCAAACCCCACTGTCAACTATACTACTGCTTCCTCACAGCAACCAAGCTGGCTCCTTGACACTGCCGCCTCACATCATGTTACTGATGATCTCAAAAATCTCTCCCTCACCTCGGCATATGAAGGATCAGACGCCATTGTCATAGGTGATGGCACAGGTTTGCAAATTACTCACATTGGTCACACCACTCTTCCTACTCCTGCTAAAAACTTTGCCCTGTCTAATGTTCTGTGTGTCCCTTCCATCAACCAAAACTTACTCTCTGTTTCTCAATTCTGCAAATCAAATAACACCTCTATTGAATTTTTTCCTGCTCATTTTTTGGTCAAGGATCTTCGCACGCGGGAAACCCTCATTCGAGGCCAGAATAGCAATGATGTGTACGTGTGGCCTCCATCCTTGCCTTCCCTAACACCCTTTCATGCACTCATTGGTGTGAAAGCTCCTTTACTCAACTGGCACAGACGGCTTGGCCACCCCTCCTCTCGTATCTTGACTCACCTTGTTCGTTCATGCAGACTTCCTTTATCAACATCCTCTCCTGCAATAAATTGTGACTCCTGTCTTTGTCACAAAAGCCATCGGCTTCCTTTCCATGTATCTTCCCTCAAGAGCCGTGGTCCTTTAGACTTAATCTATACTGATGTTTGGAGTCCGGCTTCGGTTCCTTCCACAGAAGGTTATCGATTTTATGTTATTTTTGTTGATCATTTCTCGAAATACATTTGGTTTTACCCTATCTGTCGTAAATCTGAAGTCTCTACCATATTTCCTAAATTCAAAGTCACTGTTGAAAATTATTTCAAAAAATCAATCGTTTCCACATACTCAGATAATGGGGGTGAATACATCACAATGAAAGCTTACTTTGCTACTCATGGTATAACCCATCTCACTACCCCTCCCCATACTCCTCAACACAATGGTACGGCTGAACGTCGTCATCGCCACATTGTGGACACAGGCCTTACCATGCTCCACCAAGCCTCTATTCCTCTATCTTTTTGGCCCTATGCCTTTCAAGCGGCAACATTTCTCATCAATCGCTTGCCTACTCCCATTCTTGACCTTAAATCTCCACTTGAAACACTTTTCGGTGATCCCCCCAATTATCTCAAACTACGTGTATTTGGGTGTCTGTGTTATCCATGGTTACGTCCATATGCCAACCACAAACTTGATCCTCGCTCACGTCCTTGTATTTTCTTAGGCTACTCCCTTACTCAGAGTGCCTACAAGTGTCTCGATCCCACTACCCAACGCCTATTTATCTCACGTCATGTACGTTTTGTTGAAAATGAATTCCCATATGCCACTCTGTCTCATCAGCACACGTCTTCTCCCTCTATTCCAAATTGGTCTGCATCTCTTAACAGTCCTTCTCCACTGCCCGTGTTTCCTCCTTCTCCTTCTGTTCTCCAATTGACCACACCAAATTTGTCTCCTGCCACACTGTCCCCTCACACTCAGCAGGTCCCCCCATCCCCCTGTCTGCCGTCGACCCTGCCTGTTGATCCCCCTCCCTCTTCCAGTCTTGCACCTCCTATCTTGCCCACAGATTCTCCACCCAGCAATATACCATCTAACCAGTCATCTACCTCAATTCATCCAATGATCACCCGATCCAAAAACAATATCTACAAACCTAAGCAACTCAATATGACCACCAGACATCCCTTACCTCTCTCTCGAGCCAACTTGTGTCTCTCAAGCCCTTAAACATCCAGAGTGGAGAGCTGCCATGTGTGCTGAATTTAATGCCTTAACCAGTAATGGCACTTGGGAGTTAGTTCCCCCCTCTCCAACTCAGAATTTAGTAGGTTGCAAATGGGTTTTTCGAATCAAAAGAAAACCAAACGGCACCATTGACAGGTACAAAGCACGCCTTGTTGCCAAAGGCTTTCATCAACGTCCTGGTCTCGATTATACTGAGACGTTCAGTCCCGTTGTTAAGCCTACCACCATTCGAGTTGTCTTGTGCCTAGCTCTCCGGCATGGATGGTCAATTAAACAACTTGATGTTAATAATGCCTTTCTCCAAGGCTCTCTCTCTGAAGAAGTTTTCATGGCTCAACCTCAGGGCTTTATTAATGATCAGCTACCACATCATGTATGTCGCCTCCGCAAAGCTATCTACGGCCTCAAACAAGCTCCCCGAGCCTGGTACAATGAGTTGGCCAAATTTCTGCTCTCTCAGCAGTTTCTTAATTCCAAAACTGATACGTCGTTATTCATCTATCATCAAGATGGAATCCGTGCGTACTTCTTGGTCTATGTCGATGACCTCCTCATCACTGGCAACGATATCAGCTTTGTCAACTCCTTCATTACTGCCTTATCCTCCCGTTTCTCTGTCAAAGACATGGGCTCTATTCACTACTTCCTTGGCGTTGAAGTTATTCCAACTCCCACTGGTCTTCTCTTGTCACAACACAAATATATATATGATTTGCTTGTTCGAACTAACATGACAGATGCCAAGCCAGCTCAAACACCCCTCTCCACATCCACTACTCTCACTCTCACTGATGGGTCTGCCTCCATGGATGCTACTGAATTTCGGAGTGTTGTTGGGTCTCTTCAATACCTCTCGCTCACACGTCCAGACATAGCTTTTACGGTGAATAAACTTTCCCAATTTATGCATAAACCCACTCAAATGCACTGGCAAGCTGTTAAGCGTCTTTTAAGATATCTCAAGGGTACAATTCACTATGGCCTCTCTCTCACGAGCAGTTCTTCCACTACCCTGTCTGCTTTCTCTGATTCAGACTGGGCAGGCAATCCTGATGATCGCACGTCAACCACGGCCTATGTCTTATTTTTGGGTGGTAATGCAGTTTCTTGGTCCTCTCGCAAACAGCGCTCCGTCGCTCGCTCTTCCACAGAAGCTGAATATAGGGCAGTTGCTGCTACTGCTGCTGAAGTATCCTGGGTATTGCAACTCCTGGCAGAATTACACTCATCTCCTCCCATTTCACCGATGATTTACTGTGATAATGTGGGTGCAACCTACCTCTGTGTTAATCCTGTCTTTCACTCTCGCATGAAACATATAGCCATTGACTTTCATTTTGTGCGTGATTATGTAAGCAAGGGTCAACTTCGGGTCTCTCATGTCTCTACTATAGACCAGCTAGCTGATGCTCTAACCAAGCCTCTCTCTCGCCAGCGGCTGACTCTTCTTCGATCCAAGATTGGTGTCTCTGATGGGAGCACCATCTTGCGGGGGCATATAAGAGCAAATGAATACTCAACATGAATAAGACAAAATCCACCAGCTGTAACCTCCTCACACACTGCATGCACCTGCTGTGATTCCTCATGCATGGCATGCTGTAACCTCCCGTCTGTTTTTGAATTCTGTTTTGTACATTCTGTTATCTGCAGTCTCTATATATGTACACTGCCACTTAATGTAAACTTTCAATTATTCAATAAATCCTTTACAATTCACATGCTCTTATAGGGTATGCTTACATTTCAGTATTATACAAGTGAAAGTATATTTTGTATTTTCATCCTCTGGTTTCTGGCTCAATTCAAATGCATGCATGAAACACTGTTTCTGTGAAGAAACGTTTTTATATATATATATATATATATATATGAATATTATTAAATAGATAAAAAAAAAAAACGTTTCTTCACAGAAACAGTGTTGCATGCATGCATTTGTTGACAAATACTTTTAAAAGAACGTTGTTGACAAATGCACGCACGCACGCGACATTGTTTTTGTGTTTTCATATACTGGCTTGGCTTCTAGCTCAACCCAATAAGAAGAAAACAAAAATGGAAAATATGAACAAAATAATAAAAAAATCCATATATCATTAAATTACTGCCCTATGAAAATCTCAATAAAAGGAAAACAAATCTGTACAGGAGACTGGAATATCAATGCCCTTCGATCAAGTAAATATGCGCGTACGTGCGTCTGTGTATGTATATATACACGAAACCCTAGTTTCACCTTCACGTTTTACAGAAGGAAGCTGTCTTGCTCTCAGAAGAAAAGGAGAGAGAGGCTATCAGCGAGAGCCGTCCCTTGAGTGGTTAGCTGTTTCTTCCCCTGTAGCATTTTTTTTTTCTTGGAATTATTTCCATAGTTATTTAATTGCTATTTTTTTGGTTGATATATAATCATGTAGTCATCTGAACTCATGAGATCTTATATACTATTGATTCCTGATAAACTATTCTCAGAAGAATGAAAATAACAGTTTTTACAAAGATTTGTTATCGAAGATATAGTTTCAATTTGTCTCCATTTATTTCCTTGAGATTTGAAATGTCACAGTACATAACAAATGGTTAGCTAGCTAGGGTCATGGAGAATAAGTGAGCATACGTACATAAACATTGGTTAGCTAGCTAGGGAACGTCTGGGAGAAGTGCACATCGACAACATTGGTTAGCTAGCTAGGGTTTGGGGAAGTGCACATAGATTCACAACTAGCTGTGTGATCCTTGGATATATTGTGAATATATCTCTATATATTTGGACATTAAAGAGAGTTAATGTAATCTGTTGGATAAACACTAATTTGTTTGGTTAAATTTAAGTATTCTAGCACTGTATATAGCATGTTGAATTTGGATTCCCTCATCCCATTACTATCTTCAACCTCCGAACTTAAATAAACAACTTCAAAGTTTTAAGTTCAACGATTGCACTGCCCCTGTTTTAGGACCTGACTACAGATAGAAACCTTGAGAAGAGTGAAATGAGATATAGGAGTCGAAGAGAGGAAGCCCTGTTGTTTTGTATTATAGCTCAAGAGATTTAATAAGTAACGGGGGGAAAAAATAGAAGCTAATTACGAGTGAATCATTATTGGCGCACCCAATACCATTTATAATGCCAAAGTTTTCCGAATTAATAAAGCGTGTATGCATGTAAATATATATTTTGCAGTCAAAATGGGTGATGTAGAAATACCAGCACTCGTTAAACAGATTGTTCGAGGTCTCAGAGGCTTAGCTTTCCTTGCCACTGTTCTTGCAACTAGTTTCATGGCTGCCAGCCATGAAAAAACTATCTTCCCTTTCGCTTACAAAGCAGACTATACCGATCTCATGCTCTTCAAGTACGTTAGAACTACATATATATCATTTCTAGTCTTCTACTACTTAATTTTTGTTAACACTTTTTAGTCCATACATGCTCTCTCTAATCTATATATATATCTCCATGATTCAGGGCCTTCTTAGGATCCAACATTGCTGCGAGCCTCTACAGCTTTTTCTTTGTATGCCTTCCTCCGAAGAGCTTGCTCTGGCGATTGGCCATAGTTTTAGACGTGGTATATATACTCTCCTGCGTTGTCTTCTAATGCATTTTTTATTTTAATTTATTGGCATGAACAAGTATATGTATATGTAAATTTATATATAATTTGATCTCTACAGTAGTAATAATTATCATGGATATTTATAATTAAATTGGCATGAACAAGTTTTTTACATGGTTTTTCTCTTCTGTAAGATCATGTTCGGACTCCTCGCCGCAATGGATTCAGCGGCGATAGCAGCTGCGTATCTGCACAAGTATGGAGATTCTCAAGCACTGTGGCCACCAATCTGCAGCCAAGTTCCCACTTACTGTTATCGTGTAATCTTAGCTATCTCCATCGGGCTCGGTGGAGTCTTCATGTTCCTGCTGATCATCATTTATTCCATCTCCGCTATCTTAAATCCTCTTATTCTCGTCTAGCAGACTCCTCATAGCTATTTTACTTGCATGTATGTACAGTTCCTGTTAGTAACAATTCGATCGCTGTGACATTGATGCCACTGTTGGGTTTTTTTTCTCCGCACTTGTTGGTGAACTACTTTTTACGATTATTGTGAGTGCTTCATATTCTCTTGGTACCAGTCACAGCTGTGATTCTTAACCCTCATATATATACAGACCAATTTATCCCCAATTTGTTTGCTAATGCTCAATGGATTACTGGAATTTCACTCCCACAAGCAGGCTTTCTTAGTTGGCCATGGTTGGGCACTCCTCTTGGATATATATATAGATATGGTTGGGCACTCCTCTTGGATATATATATAGATATATATATAGATATGGTTGGGCACTCCTCTTGGATATATATATAGATCCACAAGCAGGCTTTCTTAGTTGGCCATGGTTGGGCACTCCTCTTGGATATATATATAGATATGTGCCCAACCATGCCCAACTAAGAAAGCCTGCTTGTGGGAGTGAAATTATCATTCCCAGGAATCCATTTAGCATGAGCAAACAAATTGGGGATAAATTGGTCTGTATATATTTTTTTTTAGTACAGTTGAGATTACAAGCAAGGCAGCTTTTGCACCGCAGGTTTGTTGCGGTGTAACTTTTTTTTTTTAATAAAAAATTTTGAAAAGCAACCGCAATCCCAAACAACCCCGTACATTGCAATATTTTTTTAAAAAAGAAAAACATGTACATTTCATTAGGGTTTTTTTGTCATTTTAAAAATATTCAGCATGCAAAAAAAGCTTGGAAAATTCCCTGAAGCTAGTGCCCAAAGGTGTTTTTTCTTATTATGGTTCTTCGTTATATTCAAGTTCATTTAAGGATTACTCGACACTTTATATTCTTCTCTGGACAACTCAATTCGCAATATTTTTCTTCATGCATGTCTATTTGCATAAAAAGAAGGTTGATATTTGAGTAGTTTTGTCCCCATTCTTGTACAAGAAGAGTGACTACCTCTTTCATTACACGCATCAGTGCATGAATAGCTGTGAGTTTCGAATGACATGTACAGTGATGTCGTGATAGCTCAATAAAAACCAGAATTAACAAGCTGTTATGGTTGTTTTTGTTGGGGGCTCAATCAATTTAGGTTTTCAAAAACAATTTAACAGATACAACCTTATTTAACTACTGTTAAAATCCTTATATTGCTCAGTTTGCATGTTCACACAATCATCAAGCCCAGCCATGGACATTGACCCTTGCCCTTCTTCTCAGCTTCTCCTTGTATTTTTCTTTTCATATGTTGTTTTGAATTTTGAAGTTCAGAAAATAAAACAATCTCCATGATTATATTGATCATGCACACCATGTCTGTTATCCCCGGTGTTTTACATATTAACTGAATTTTCAAAATATTCAGTAAATCCAGAAATTATTATAATGAGCAAAAACTGCCTAAAAACCTTAATTATTAAAAAAAAATTATAAAATATATATATATATATATATATTAACAATGCTGGCTCCTTCACCGCTAATATTATTTAACTCATTAAATGTTGGATTGCTTATTCTGTGCTAGTTCCAAAGGCAACATGAGGGTACTTGTAAACAAGTTATTAATAATATTTTGTTTCAGCTAAAATGTTTTGTATTAGATAAAAAAACAAGATAAAACAATGCAATTTTTTTCTAGTTTTAAATACCTATCCATACCAAAAATACTGGTTAAATACCATCATTTTTTTAAGTTTTTTCACATGTATAATTAATTAATTATATATAAATAATATAATTTTAAAACAACAAACCAAAACATTTCATGCTAATAGAAAAAATAAATCCGCAAACGGAACAAAACCATCACTTGTACTTCAAGAGCCAGGACAATTAGAGTTTGCTTTCATGTGTTGGTCTCAAATTTAACACTCCAATTCCCATATTCATGCTATAGAAGTAGTCGAGATTTACAAATTAATCAACTTTTGATAGCTTTATAAACCGTAAAAATTAGTTGTAATTCACTCGAGCTCACCCAAATACCAACAACTTCAAAAAACAAGGAGAAGACATCACTTGCAATGTGAAGGAAAATCGACAATGGTAGGAGAAACCAGAGATCCATTTACAAGAGAGCAAATAATTTAATAAATTTGTTGACATATATCAAAATAAAATAAAATTGCACCCTAATATCATTCACAAATACAACAATAATTTTAATCAAATATATATATTTTAACACAGCAATCACAACCAAAAATCATTTCCTGAAACCTGTTTTTTTCACCTGTTGCAATCAAACCTCAATCAGATATAAATATATATATACCTCAATCAAATATATATATATATATGACGTTATTTGCAGTAAAATCCTGCGTTCATAACTCAAAAATCACAAGCACAGCAAAAACAAGTCTCATGGAGTCAGTCAGTATTTGGCTGATACATGTGCCCTGCAACTTAGTTTCTCCATTTTTATTAACAAAATCTTGAAAATTTTAAAAATAAAAACGGGATACGACAAAAACCTAGATGGGACTCGGGATTCTTCTTGATATTCTATAACCTTCTAATGAATGAATAAAACATAAATTTCCTAATATTGCTCGAAGACTAATTATTTATTTCATAATATTAAAAAATGAAAACAATTAACTATTAATATTATTTGTACAAGTGTTGAAGAGTTTTAATCTCTGGAAAATAGCTTCTTGACGAAATTAACAGCCAAAAAAAATTCTGGGAAAAGAAAATGAAGAAAAAATAAGGAAGATGAGATGTAGGACAATACCCTCGCCTTGACTGCAAATACTAGAGCAGCAAAGCGGCCATGGAGTTCCCTGTTTTTTATTGTGCGCCCAACGCACTGACGTGCGCCACGATTTATAAACCTCTCTCGTGGAATACCACGCCACCCCTAACTCAAGAGGTAAGCGCTCGGCCTTGGGCGCTTTGCTTTAGAACTTGTCCACTCGCCATTCTCTTCTATTTATACCAGATCAACCCTAATTTCGGTTCTTTTTCTTTTTGCCACTATACATTCCCTATATTTACGCTTGTATCCCTTTCGCTCTATTTAAATTTTCAATGTAATAAAAATATCCCGTTCCAGCAGGTGCCGTACGGAAACGCGCAGTTATTTTTTAAAATATTTTTTATTTAAAAATATATTAAAATAATATTTTATTTATTTATTAAAATTATTTTTAACATTAACATATTAAAATAATCTAAAAAAATTAATTTAAAAAAAATCATTTTTTTTATAAACACTACTTTTTATCTAGAAGGTGAATTGGGTAGTAGAAAGAAGGTGAATTGGGTAATGTCTACTACCCAAGGACTCAATTGGGAATTTGTTTTTGTTTGGACACCCATATGAGAATTGGATGATGGTTGGCAAAAACACAAATGTGAAGGTTATTGATTTATGAGCATTTAAAGGTTTTTAATAATTGATTAAAAAATAAAGGATATTTTTTAGCAACACTAGGTATATATTAGTCTTTAAAAAGGCACTCCCTACATTAATATAATACATCAAAACAATAAATTTCTCTCCATCTTTGATCTCAAGAAGAAATCAAACCTTTTTGAGACAACCTTCGAGACTCCGCCTCCAATTCATAAGATACATTACCAACTTACTCCTGCCATGGCTTGCACAGATACAAGTCGTAATGAATTGGAGTCATGTCTTGGTTGCAGAATATGAACACAAACAATTATTACAACATTTGTATTTTCATTATTTACGTGTACATCAAGTAATAAACATATTTCACCTTTTCATTATTAGCAGGGATATAGAAATGATTTCTTCATCTTCTCCATGTGCTTATTTTAACTGTCATACCCACCTCACCATCCAAATTAGTCATCGTCAAGGGTCATAAGCCTCGGCAGTTGACCATGATCCACAAAATCAATTTTGTTCAATCTCAGACAGCATATCACTTGCTCTGGAAGTTCTTCTTGTTTCTGTGCCTGTTAATACAAGACAAAATGTTATGGGTTTGAGAGCTTTGGAGTGCTCTTGATCAAGCATAGGCTTAATTATTTCCTATCCAGTTCCTTAATCCTCCTCTTGTGCACAGAGCAAGTTCCTAGGAAACAACCTTATAGGACAATCTAGGTCAGGTGATAAAGGTGAGGGTCTGTTTTAGTGATCTTAGGTTTAGCATAAGCACAAGGAAACTTTAACATGGATAGACACTGATGCCAGACAAGCCTGAATGTCCTACAGTGCAGAGTGCATGCGACAAGTTAGATTGATTACCTGGATAGTTAGACCCACATCAAGTATTCCATTTCTCAGACGGTCTCGAAATGACTCGAGTCCCTTTCTTGATATGTAGCCGAAGCGATGGATATCCAGATCAATCTCGAAGTAATTAGGACCCTGCATGAACAATAGGATGGGCATGGTCATATATCTTTTCCCTTAAGCACTTCATAGTTAACACTCTTTCAAAATGAAGGGTCAATGTGTGTTTGTGCTCGCACACAAACACGTCTGTTTCAGTCCCAAGAAGAACAGGAGTTTGGGGAAAAACTGAAAAGTCAACTCATTCTATCATTGCTCATGCCATATTGTACAGACAGTAGACATTACTGCTGAAAATTTGAAAAGCAAAGTATTGACCTGTTGGCATCAATAAATGAGTGTACAAGATCAAGATTTTATCCCATTTTAGGCAGTCCATGATACAAAATCCTTCCCCTTTGTCCTGCTGGATTACAGTCTTGCATAGAAAGCTACATAATCACTAGGATGGAATACTAGCATATTTCCCAGTGGAAACAAAAGGAGAAGAAAGAAACTCGGAAGTGATTACTGTGTATTGTAGCATAATATGAGAAAGAAGACATCAAGTCTATCATTATCCAATGAAATTTCAACAGCATAGTAATAGATTGTCCGCAAACTAATTTGACATTTGCCTGAACTAAAAATAAATTAAATCGCGCTTTACCTTGAAGAATTCATGCTGTGGACGAGAAAGAACTGGCTTTTCATTGTAAGCATTAACAAGCTTTCTTTCAGTAGAACTCAGATTGAGATCTTCAGGATTAACCAGCCCAGTCATGATCTTTAGCCTTTCTCTGTATGGAACAGTTGTGTCTTTTGCAAAACCTCTTACTTTTTCCATCTCATCCTCGATCAATTTCTGTCACGTTTGAAAGAAAATCTCAGTCAACCAAGACAATAGCAACCAAATATAGGAGAGCACAGGGTGTGTTGAAACACAGGAAAACAAACTATAACAGCATGAAAAAAATTTTGAATTAGTCATTGGATGAAATATTATAGTGATTTCCTCATACAATGAAATTGAGGGGAAACAGATTTTTTCCCCAATATGTATATTATGCACGGTCCATTTTTTTCTTCTCTCAACATGATTATCACCCAAAAGGCCCACTGAAATTGAAATCTCACCCATTTAATTGGTCATTATGCCATGACATTATAGGTTCCCCTTGATGTCGTAGTCATGTGGTAGAACAAAATGATGCTACTAAGGTTGTCTGAATCCAAATGTTCAAATGAGTGGTGGTTTCTAGATAAAATTATTCAAGAGCTTGAGATTTGGGACCTTGTTGAAGCAAAGTCAACATCTAATGACAGCTCAATGATCTGTCCCAAAAAATGCTAGACAATCCACTCGATGTTGCACATCTTAAACAACAAGTTACTGTACACAAAGCTTAGAAGCCCAGAGTCCATCAGCACCCATCAAAAAATTATTTGACGAGCATACGATTTGGGAACTGTTGATGCAAAGTCAACATCTGATGACAAACATATCGTGTAGATGAAGTCTCCACGATGCTTAGTAGTGCTCTCTCACTCTCTTTTCTTTTATGGTAATGAAATGGGGTTCTATTAAAAGAAAGAGATTACATCTCTCTAACCCACATCCAACTGCAAACTTCTCCTAGACTAGTTCTGCATCAAGTTAGCATCTGCAACATCAAGGGACATAAGAGGCCAAAATAAACGTAACACCTTCACTGAAAGGTTAGCATCTTTCGGTAAACCCTTACAAGAAAGTATAAGTTGAACACCTTGTGATTTATATCGCTGAAATAAAGCATGTTGGTGAGAAAAAGAAAATTTAAAACGGTTATACCTTGATATTGTCTTGAAATTGGGAGGAAATGTCTTTCTCTAAGTTTTCAGAAACCTTGAAGTACAGTACAAGACTCATCCCTTCCCCATTAGTATCACCAAGGAACATTGCAGCAGGATAGGTTGGCATCTGCGAGGCATCAAGAAGGTTCAAAATAACATGAGAAACTGCTAACTTGTAAGTCAACAATATTATAATTGCTATTTTTGCAGGACCCAGGATACAATGAACAAGTACCATGATCTATCAGACACGTATACCTGAATATTTACTATTAACAGAGGAGGGAGTTTCCCATCTGATTTGAAGTTTGGAAGATCAAGGTGTTGAGCTATGTGATTTATCTTTCTTGGGCAGACAAATAAATCAACACCAATTGGAGTGTATGGACTATGAATTGGAGCAGGGCACTTCTGCTTATCTCTGCATTGTAAATCATTCCAAAATTATATCATTACCTATCGTAGAAAAAAATATAGAATAACTACAAGTAAAAATAGCCTGATCAACCAAATAAGGACAATTAAAGTAAGTCGATGGCATACTTGAAATAGGTCATGCCACGAAGTTTGAAATTTGAGGGTGGAATCTCAGACCAACATCCTGCAGTTGGCTTCTCCCCCGTAGCACGTGGAATAACAAATCCTGCTTTAGGACGGTACAAGAATCTTTTTGAAGGGCCTGAATAAATATATATCAACAGATTAATGTCCTATGTCAGCAATCCATGTGCTTCAAGCACATAAACTTGAATGTCTTGCAAACAAGAATAAAGTGAAAAGTCCAAAATTGAGGCTCAATACTGTACTCAAAGAAATTTATAGACTGTGAGAAAACTCATGCTACATTAACAATCTATGAGCTACATTAGGATAATGAAAACAGACAACAAGAGAAAAGTGGTGCTTGAAAATCATGGAAATACACCTTGATAATGAAAAGTTCAATTTCAGCTGTGCAGCAAAAACTTGAATACTTACAGTGTTCACCAGCTTCTTCTCCATCACCTGATTTCCTTTTAAAAGAAAGCCTGAAAACTGATAGCTTCCCTTTTGGAGCTGAAGCAGATAAAATTTTGTCATTGAAACTTACAGAAGGAACCAATCGAGATCGACCAGACTTCAAGTTATTTTCATGAGAATCACGTCTATCCTCTTTTAGACCTTTGAAGCTTCCATAGGAATTATTTAATAATTTCTTCCTCCGAATTTCATCAGCTTTACTAAAATGTGATAGATCATAACCCTGGGCACTAATAACTGCAAATCCTTTGGATTCCTTGTATTCATCTTTTCCTGTTTTTGACCCATCTATCTTCATATAACTTTCATGGTATTCTTCATATTTATAACTGCCATCCGCATAACATGAAGAGCTTTCATATTGAAGCATTTGTCCGCTTGAGATGTTCCCAATTGTAGAACCCACTGATGAAAAGCGGTCTGCAAATAATATATATATAGTGTACACTGGTGAAGATGAATTTCACATTAACATCAACAACTGGAGTTACTTTACCACATACTCTACATGTTAAACAGCAACTGATGAAGGGAGATATGGCAGGAAACTTGTCAGTATAAAACCTCAAGAAATACATTTAGATAGGGCATTTCAACATATTACCACTATGTCCTGAAGAAATCAGTGCAAGTTAGATTTTATCTCAGTTTTATATGTTGAGATTAAATGAAAAAACATGAATGGGACTTTTGATTGAATTCACTTCATCATTAATAAAAAGACCCTTATTTATCTTCATGAAATCTTAATGAAACATGAGTGTAACATTTCATGGAAGTAGTTCAAGAGATATCAGCGTTCATTACCTCCAAGAACACTGCAGAATTCATCATCAGAATCTGACTCCAAAATACTGACTGTATCAAACCATGGTTCCTCTTGGAGTACTACAAACAAAAACTTTTAGAAGTCAATTGCCATGTTCTTAAGCAGATAGAAGAGTATGTATTGGTGTCTGTGGACCCTGTTCGGACTACAAAGGCAACGCTAAAGGCTGCGATCATCTTATATAATGGTCTGAAAGATTGTTCCAGTGGGTTAAACATTCAGAACAAGAAAGAATAGATGGTAGAATTGGTTAAGTTTTAATCTATCATATACATCAATAATCAATGGACCCCTTTTTTTATAAAAAAAAAAAAAGAGCGTAAGGATTACGCAAAGACTCCATATTTAGAGATACAAATACATTAATTTCGCATTAACAAATGCAGAGGAATTTCCATCTCAAGCTCAATTTAAATTTTGAGATGGATACCAATCCAGTCAGGTAAATACACATGCATTTATAGCAGTGACCATCAATATCTGACTCCAGTAACAAGAACATGCATATCGAAACAAAAAAATATGAATTAATATTTGGATTGTCAATTCTTAAAATCTTCTGTGAATTTTGATGGGATATGTACGTGTATTGAACTTCAGCTGCTTCAATTGTAAGCATTTAACTTATGAAAAAAAGATAGGAATCACAGTGTGTTTTATAAGAGATTGGCCAAAAATTCTATTTATTCATAAAACATTTCTACCAAATTGGTCAAAGAAGTACTGATCGTAGCATAGAGTGTGCCATTGCCTGTATAGTCTACATGCAATTAAAAGTTGTGGGCTACTGGACTTCACATTTTGTGCAGGAATGACATAATAGTTTGATGATGCCATGATGAATGCTTCCCATTTGGGACTAAAACAAGATCCGGCCAACAGAATCAAGTATGCCAAAACAATGGTTGATTAGCATATTTCTTGATAAACAGTGAGATGGAAAAAAGTACCATCAGAGTCCACTTGACTGAGGGACCATTGCAACTGGGTAAGATGGAATGTTGAATTGGAGACTCCAGATTTTCTGCAACTAGTAACTGCACCATTCTCAAAATTCTTATGAACAAATTGACTAACAGTAAAATCTTTCACACATCTGGCATTGCTTATCCTTTCCTTACCTCCATCCTGGACAGTACTGGATATCTTCACAAGATGTCTGCCCTTACGATGGCACCTTTTATGCAATTTAATCTTTTTTGGTGGTGTTGATACGCAGCTACCCATTGTAGCTACCTAATTATACTATCCTGCCAAGAGCAAAAACATATTCATAAGAGATTCGAGCCCATAAACAGGAACTTGAAGACTAATCTGATGATTGAAAACACATGCTCGCTAAAACTCAACAATCTTTTAGCAACTCAATACACAGTATGTGAACAAGCATATAATCCATTTTGTTGAGAGATAAAGAAGTCAGGCTGCGAGAAAACTGCTTTGATTAAAAAGGGAGATTGTGTAATCAAGTATGATTCTACTAATTAGTTCAACAAAACTTGATAGAAAACCATTTGAGCAACCATTATGATCACAATTCACAAAACATCCTGCAAGCAATAATCGCAGACTAACCTCCGAAATTGTTAAAACAACCTAGTGTCCAAACATCTAATCTCTAGTCAAGCAGGTATTTAACAACTGCAAGACAAAATTAAATAAATAGATGGAACAAATAATCTGACCCGTGTCCTAAAAATTTCCAGACCTTTGAAGAAAGGAAAGATCCTTTCACTTTCAAAGAAGCACTCGTTTCAGTTTCAAATCAGAAACTGCAATGAGAAAGCTCAAGTAGATGTAGCAAAAATATGGCAAGGGGTCCCCTTCACATAAGGCAAAAGAGGACAAAACAGGTACAGCACCAAAAAAGAAACATATTGAAGTTAAATCATGGATAGGTTGATGTTTGACGTGGTAACGTGAAAAGGAAATGCACTCACGTGAAAATGAAAAAAACAAAAACAAAAACAAAGCGAATGATAAGAATATATATTATCATTAAAAACCTAATAAATATGATCATGAGGAAATAAAAATAAAAATAAAAAATTTAGCCCCTAATCTACAATTAAATATTCAGATTTCGCATAAATAAATAAAAAAAAAGACAGAAAATCATTGCGGTACAGAAAAAGAAAAAAGAAAATCCCTTTGCAGATGAATGATCATTTCGAACAAAACCCAGATTAGAAACATCCAGGTAAATCACAATGCCATGCATCATCAACATAAACATGGAAAAAAATCTTTAAGAAAAAACACGTCATCATTCAACTAAACAGAGATGGTGATGATGATGATGATGGAACATTATCAACCTATAAAAAAGATTAAGCCTCAGTTTTGCAGAAAGAATTGATCTCCCTCGTCTCCCTGGGCAAGAAAAGGAAGACAGAGAAAGAGGGAAGGGAGGTTCCAGGGAATGGCGGCCGGTGATTGAGGTAGGGGGTCCGACGATGTCGGATCCGGGTCGAACTGTCAACAAAATCACCACTCCTCTTTTGCTTCTTCTCTTTCTATATAACAATAATCTATTAAAAAACAAAAAACAAAAGAAAAGGAAAAGTTTGAGTTGTTTCGTTACTAATAAATAGGTTATTTTTAGTGGGTTTTTTTCAAAAAAAAGGTTATTGTATTCAGCGCTAACTTAAATGCAACTGTCTTTGAACAAGGTCTCCTGTCCTTCCCTTTCCTTTTATTTTTTATATCCTAAATTCGCTGGTTACAGACAGAGACAGAAGTAGAGAAGGAGAGAGTCTTGTGATTTTCTGTTGCTTGTTTTTTGTCTGATCTATTTCAGCTTGACACGTCACGTTACCTTAGATCATGTCCTTTTTCTTAAAACAGATAAGCATTTCCTTTTTCTGGTAATTTAAAATCAGTCCCTTCTTTATATATTAGCGAGCATACCAGTCCCCATTCTCTTAATTTTTTCTAATTTGTCCCTTTACAGTCTTTGATCTAGCAAGTTCATCCCCATCAGCTGCTATTGTCAATGAAATTATGTGGAACTATTATACGATTCATATAAATTAGGGGTGGGAAAAGGGTTTAGATGAGACATCTTTATCATGAAACTTTGTTAATTGAAAAGGGGTGGTATTAGCAAACTTTTAAAGTACGGGACTGATATGGTAGTTTTTATATACATTGAGGACTATTTGGTAATTATGCCTATTTTCTTTTATGTTGCAGCTATGGTGGTGTCACCATTCCTTGTCTTTAATTTAATGGGTTGGTTAGGAGTTAGAAACAACCAAGAACAAAATAATAGATTTATTTAAGGATCCACTTCGATTAAAATATGTTTATTTAGATGCAAAATATAAACGAGCTCTTATAAGAAGAGAAAAAATCAGACATAATCATTGTTTTTGTTTTCCTTTCAGTCCAACATCATAGTTTTAATTCGTTGATTCTGTTTTATTGTAGGGGGTGTTTGGGAAGCCACCCAAAAGTGTTTTTGGGTGCTTTTGGTCCATTTTTTTTTTTTATGAATTTTAAAAACAGATGGTTAGTGTTCTTAGATCATTTTGATGTGCTGATATCGAAAATGATTTTTAAAAAATAAAAAAATATCATTTTAATATATTTCGGCACGAAACACACTTTCAAAAGCTACAACAACAGCTCTCCCAAACACCCTTGTAATGTATGGAAGAGTGAAGTAATTTACAAGGCAACGAATGACAATGACTATATATTCTTGTTTTATGGCTTATGATTACTTTCACATTTAAATATGTAATTTTATAATAATTATTATCAATATAAATTAACCAAATTGTATGTTTTATTGTATCCATCTACTTGCTTTCGCACTTTAACAATAGCTTCACATTTGCCTTCACTTTAGCATATAGCTAAAAGATATTGTTTTCATTGTTCATCTAAATTTAGAGGTAATGTGAATTTGAATATTTAATATAATATTAATATAAGAGTTAATATTTAGTATACAACAAAGTATTTGTTACTCGATGGATAGAACTATGATTACTAAGTAGAAAGTCACGGGTTCGACCCTACTGTATCATTTTTTATTATATTTTTTTTACTTATATATTTTTTTATAATTAGGGTGTCTAAACCAGTTTACGCGCACTACGACTAATCCCCTGACCTATTTTTTTACACTTTCTTTCCTTTTTTCCCCACTTATATATTTTTTTGTTTTTTTAATAACCGAGTTGTTCAGGGCAGTTTACACGTACTATGACTAATCCCCAAACCTATTTTTTAAAAAACATTTTTTTTGTATTTTGATTTTGATTTTTTTAGTAATTTTTATAATTAGTCTTTACAAAAGAGTTTAACCTATTGACAACCATATAGATCATTTTATTATTTATCAAGAAATGATTTTGGTGGATTTTGAAATAAACAATTTCATAATAGAGAGGATGGTCAAAAAATGAAGAAACCAAAACCGAGTTCTAAGAAATTTGAATAGAATTCTGGTTGTCATAATACATAAAAGTGAAATGAGAAAAAAACTCTTATATTTGCAAGTAACCAATATAACAAAATAATCTCTTTGGTAATGAATATCGCTTTAATTGAAGATTGAGAAAGAAAAACTCTTATATTTGCAAGTTCCCAAAGTAACCTCACTTGCAAAAACAACCCTTATTGCTTTGATACATGCATGCATGCTATAAAAAATATTTTAAAAGGCGCCTTATCCTCCATTGAAAAGCACAACTTATATTTTGTGTACAAAAAAATATATATAGTACTCTCTATCCCATATTAAAAAAAAAAATCTTCATTAAGTGTTTATATAATAAATCTTTAGATGAAATGGTAATCAATAAAAAAAAAATAGTGAATTCATGTGTCTAAGGTAGAGCCGAGTAAAAGAAAAATATCTTATTATCCCTCTGCATGAATGATGTCGTCAATATTTTTTGAATTTTTTATCTCCATCATTTATTTATTTTTGGTAACTCTTGAACTAGAATTACAATATTCCAAACACTTAAAAATTAATTTCTAATAATCATGAAATTAACAAGTCCTTAATAGTTATAACAGGTACAATTATTTAATTTCACAACAATTATATTTTATTAATTGTTGTAACAACTATTCAATCATATAATAATTTAAAATTGATTGTTACATGATGATTGTTTATAAATATAATACAATTTTGAAATCAAAGACATAATTCAAACTAATTTTTCTTGGACACTTGCTGCAGTAGTGTTTTTCTTTTACTCTTGTTCATGTTATTTCTATTGCCTTTTCTTATTTATTGAGAAAGAGCTTGCTAGATCCTCAAGATTACATCACCAATGAGAAAATATTTTTAAGAACAATATAAGTATCATATCTCAAGTTTATTTATTTTTATTTTTGTTCTTAGTATTAATATTATAACAATATATATTAAATAATTTGTCCGCGCTTCGCCGCAAACCAAACTATATTTTTAAAAATATATATAAAAAATGCAATGCTATATAATAATAATAATAATAATAATAATAATAATAATAATAATAATGGAGGTGGCAAGGTCCAGCGTCATTCATGATGCAGTCCATTTGCTAGGTTCTGCATTCATGACAATTTAGAATTTGTGAGGGCCAGAAAATTGAAAAAATAATATTAATTATATATGATCCCACCATCCAATTATAAATTGGAAAATATAGTTTCCTAGCTTCTTCTTTTTTTCTTCTGCCTTTTATTTTCTTATAAAAACAATTTCAACAAATTTTCTTTAAAATAATAGCTATTTAAGAAAAAAATATTTTATTTTTAAAAAAATATTTTTGGTATCAATACATTAACCTAATCTAAAAAAATTAATTTAAAATTTTAATTTTAATTTTATATTTTAAAATCTTTTTAAAAGACAGGATATTTATAGATAGCTACAAGATAAGATAATATATTTTATGTGCGCATGCGGCTTCACAGTATAAAGGTTAACATTATTGTCACATGCATCCAATCTTATCAACGGTCACTATCATCTGTACATACAAACTGAAAATCAACCATTCATATTCACTTATCTTAATCATAAACTATATATTATTAAAAAAATCCAATTATAATGTTTCTAGTTTCCATATGAGCAAGCAATATAATTTTAGGTTATTTGTGTTTCCCAAATCATGCATGATTCTCTCTTTGATTTATAATATTTAGGGTTTATTTTTATTTTTCTTAAGCAAGATTTGTTGGATCATTAATTCAATATTAGATTTATACGAGAATAATTATGTATTTATAAATTGTCAAATAAAATAAAATCTAATTAAAAATAATAAGCTAAGTATTTTTAGGTAATTAAGTTTCTAGTGTATCTACTAAGGTGTGAATCTTTACTATTTAAAGATTAAAAAATTATTTTTATTTTAATAATGAGCTAAAAGTATTTTGTTACCTATATACGGTTATAGTCCTCAAATTACACGTACTATTTTATTTTTATTTTGTCATCTCATCATCAGAGATAAAATAAAGTTAAGGTAAAGAGAATCAAATGACTCTTAAAGAAGAATGTGTTAATCTGGAAGTTCATCAGTACGACTCTAAAAAGTGATTTTTGAATATAGATTCAATTATGTTTTCATTTTATTATTTATATATTCTTGATAATTTAATATAAATATTTCTATATTTTATAAAAGCTAGTTATAAGAAGATTATCATTAGTGAAAATGGACAAAATAAAATCCAACGGGTATAATTGAATCATGCGATGGATGTCGGTGATATTAGGGGATGGAGACATGCCTAAAGAATGCCCGATCAATGCAATTTTCTAGCGTGCGTGCTCTCGTTGTGCGGGAAAGCGCTTTCTTGCTGTTGTTTGGTCCACTAGTTCTACATCTAGCGAATACTTGGTATCATATTGCATGGTGAGGTGGATTGAAAATTTAAAATCTTGTTTTTAAAATATTTTTTATTTAATTATAAAATAACAAAAATAAATATTTATAAAATTGATTATAAACCAAGCACAAACTGAATTTCAACTTATTTGTTTGAAACTACGGGATCTTCATATAAATTAAACCATACAATTTATGGTGACAAACTTAAAACAAGTGAATGTTAACATAAAAATATACTTGATTGAAGGGAAGTATATGACATTATTATCAACCTTGACCTAGTGGGTCGAACTTGAAACCTCTCAATCCAACACCTTACTTAATTTGACTTTAAAATTAAATTATGAGGGATTCGGTCTGATATATTGGATTGACTTAAATTTCATGACTTCACCTATCAAATCTATAATTTAGGTGATCGATTCTACTTTGTTTAATTGTTATTATTAACTAATTTTCACTTAATTATATGATAACAAACAAGCATAAACAAAGAATAAACTGAATATCATGATATTTTTTTAAGACTACAATAATTTTATAGAAAGAAAAGTAAAATAATTTATGAAAACAAAATTAAAATTAAAGATGTATTGAAATATGGAATTGATAAAAAAAAAGAGAAATAAAAAAAGTTAATCAGTTTTTAAAAAACATAAAATGCAAAAATAAAGTTATCTCACTGTTCATATAAGCAATGAAGGTAATGCATTGCACCTTAACTTTTTCAATATGAAAAGTAAAATACTAATTTTCTAGCTCGCGCTACATTGTGGATCATATCAAAATTATTTTAATTGTAAATGAAATGTATAGGCCATGAGAAACTATTTGACATTGGTGTTAAACATGACCTAATGAGTCAACCTTGAAATCTCCTGACCCGACTCTTTGCCTAGATAAGGTTTAAAGTTAACCCGTTTGGGTATTGTTTTGACTAGATCTAATCAACTTCACAAGTTCAAAAATAACTTGAATTATTGATAAAAAAAAATGTGGTTTGACTTATAAAAAATTTCAAGATATTCACACACGCATGTATGCATGCATGCATTGAGATAACATATTAGATCAACATTGCTTCAATACTTATCCCACCATACTCATGACCTAGATAACAAACTTTAATAAGTTTGACAGCTTTTTTAATAACTGTTTTTTCCTTAATGATATGATACAAAGCTAAATACTCATAAAACTGAGCTCCAACTAAATGCTTGAAATTTTATTTTAGATTGTAATAACATCGTATAGAAAAACAAATAAAAATCATGAAGACCAATTTAAAATTAAGAAAATATTGAAGGATAAAATTGAGGAAAAAAAATCAAAAGAGTATTCAATTGAAAAAAAAAATGGAGGATGGAATCTAAAAATAGAAAAAATGGTATTGATATTAAATTATAAGTCAAACTTGGAAACCTTTAACTCAATATTTTTTGTCTAAGAAGATTTTAACATTAAAGCACATGAGAGTTATCCCTCCATGAACTAGTTCTTTTGGCGAGTGTACAGCTAAATTAGATAACTAATAAAAATATTATTTGATTTTTTTAAAAAAAAAATATGATGTATTTTTTAAAAATACACAGGTTTTAAAACATTAGATTGACTAAAGCCTTGCATCTTAACTTGTAATGCCCGCAACATGGATTATAGACTTTATTGGGTTTCATTATTATTTTTAAATTAATATTGTGATAAAAAAAAAATTAGATGCTTATATGTTATTTTTAAATTAAGGCAAATGTCATTTCTTTAGAGCTTTGTCTCGTCACTTCAAGAGATAAGAAATTACTAAACGTTGACCACATTATATGTGGTGTTGACTTATATTTGTAATTAGAAAACAATTAGCTGATTATATGTGTCCTGTCTTAGCCAGAATCATATATTTTCAACATAAAAATATATAAATTTTGAATTTTTTTTATTATAATATAAATTTAAAAAATAATAAATCTGTATAGAATTTTTATGAAATCCAAGTTTTCTATCAAATATATGAATTTTAAATTAATATAAATTTAGCAATTTAGTAAGTTTCAATAAAATTACAAGCATAAAATTATCATCATCATCATTAAAAAAAAAAAGTTGGATACTTGAATTATCGAATTCATTGTATTAGGATTAGTTCATTTTATAATTCAATTTAAATTAAATATAACAAACAAAATATAAATTGTAAAAATATCTACAATAATCAAATAGAAAAATAAGTAGTTAATTTTCTATTTATAAGAATAACAAAACATCATTGAAAATTTATCCCTATTTTATCATTATTATCATGATTATAACAATTAAAATTATTATTAATATTATTTTCCAAACAATTAAAATCATTAAATTGCCCCATAAAATAAAATAAAGCGAAATATTTTTACAAAAAATAATAAAAAATCACTAAAATTATCATTATTATTACACAAACAATGAAATCATAAAATTATATAATCCATAAAACAAAGAAAAATAAAAAAAACACAAAACAAATAACAAAGGGAAAAAAGAAGAAATATTAATTTTAAAATGATGACCAATATAAATTAAAATTTCAAGATTAAATTGAATAAAAATAAAACCACAAAAAAATGATAAAAATTAAAAACTAAAACTAAAACTAAAACTAAAAGCATAGATTAATAAATATGAGTAAAAAATAAAACACTAGCCAAAAAAAACCAAAAATACAAAAGGAATTAATATAAAACAAATTCAAAGAATAAGGACTGAAATAAAAAATAAAATTAATTTTAATTGAAAGAAAAATTGAAAAAAATAAAAATAATAGGACCAAAACAAATAAAAATATTTTAAAAAAATACAGTGTAATTTTGTTGGAAAAAAAAATTAATGACCAAAATGAAAAGGAGTATATATGACAAATTTGAATTGGAGGAAGAAATTAAAACAAATTAAAACCTGCATACCAATAAAAATAAAGGAACAAAAAATCAAAATAATAAGGACTGAAATGAAACCCTAAATATATAATTAGTTTCAATTGAAGGGCACAATTGAACAAAATGAAAATTTAAATTAAAGAAATCATGAATAAAACCAAAATCAATAGAATATATACTAAACTAAAATCATCACAAATATTAAGGACTTTTATGCATTTTCCAGCGGCTTGAGAGAGAAAGGATGGTAAATTATCTTTTCACCTCTAAACCCAGTGATAACCATGAAAAAATCAGGAGTGAAAGTACTACAATACTAAAATTTAAATTGAAGAAATTAGGAATAAAACCAAAATCAAAAGAATAAGGACTAAACTAAAACCATCACAAATATTAAGGACTTTCATTCATTTTTCAGCGACATGAGAGAGAAATGGGAGAAAAAACTAAAAATCATCAACCAGCAATGCACTAACCATCGTAACACAACAGGCACCGCACCGAGAGATAAGGGACATGACAACGTATCAAGTGACATGATGAAAGTTTAGTTTCAATTCAAAAATGATGTTGCACATGCCACTTGAATGGCATGTGCGCGTGAAATACTGTTGGTGTATCATTATGACACATCAGTAGTGTTTCGAAAAAGAATTAATAAAAAAAATGATTATCTTTACACTTCTAGACCTAGTGATAACCATGAAAAACCCAGGAGTGAAAGTACTGCAATACTCATGGCCCTAGGCATTCTTTTTTGTTGTTTTCAGGGATTATTTTTGTAGTTTTATTGTGCATAAATTTGTGAATAACCGAAACACCCTCAGCTGTTTTGCGTCCTTTTGCCAGTACCTAGGGGTAAATGAGTACTTTTACTATATGAATTAAAAAATATCATCTATGTCCCATGAAAATATCAAAAATAAATTTGGTTCCGTGAGTTAAATTTTTAGGCCCCGGATAAAATGATAATGTCACTACCACAATCCATAGTAATATGTGTCATATGCACAATGAAAAAAATAAGAAGTAAAAATGGAATGTCGTTTATATATATAGTAATTGTTGTTTTCCCATGGTGTTAGTGATGTATCCTATTTTTATAGTTTCACTAGAATAGTTCACTACTTTAAACCCTAAAAAAGTTTAGAGGTATAACTTATGGTTTTTATTAAAAACATATTCATTAATTATTTTTTTGTATGTTGGATAATAGTTTTTATAATATTAAGATAATGATATATTGATTGATATTTTTATTTAATACTACAAAAAAATAATATATTGGATTAATTAAATCAACCTATATTGATCTATAAAAATTGTAAGGATAATCTTGCGGAAAAAAAAGTTAAGAAAGTTCGATGTCCAATTGACTTAATGTTTAAAGATAAAATGATATATAAAAAAAATACTCAATTTGTTTTAAAAAAAAACCCTAAACAAATTCGAGTTAACCAATAAAATTTATGGACTAGGTCATGCACAAAATTGAATTAATAATTTTTTTATTCCATGTATTAATTTTTATTTAATTATACAAAAATAAAATAATTAGGATAGACACATGGGAATAAAATAGAAAAATCAAGCTTTATTTTTCAAGCTAAATAATAAAAAAAGTATTTTTTGTTTTGTTATAAGTTAAAATAAAAGGATCATTGACAATATACATACATGTTAAAATAAAAGGATCATTGACAATATACATACATCAATGATCCTTTTATTTTAACTTATAACAAAACAAAACAAAACACACACACACACACACATATAAAACTTAATCGAGTTGGTCTTCAAGCCTAGGCAAGTTAAAATAAAAGGATCATTGACAATATACATACATGTTAAAATAAAAGGATCATTGACAATATACATACATCAATGATCCTTTTATTTTAACTTATAACAAAACAAAACAAAACACACACACACACACACATATAAAACTTAATCTAGTTGGTCTTCAAGCCTATGCCACATGTCCATGCCTATATTTTTAACCTTTGTAACGGGCAATTCCCTTACTTTCACACTTTTCTTTTTAAAACTCAATAGATAAATCTGTCTAATTCATTGATTTATGCTTAATATATATCTTATAATTTATCTCAACTTTGTAATCACATTATTTAGACCCGTATAAACACACACTAACAACTAAATAGAATTATAATTTCTCCCTCTTAATTTCTTCCCTTAATGGTCAACCATGACCTAAATAACACTAAATAAATAATTTTAAAAACAAACAAGTTAAAAAAAACAATTATTGTTTAAATAACAATAAATAAATAATTTAAAAACAATAAGAGAGAAAGGTTATTAATTTAAATATAAATTAAAGAGTTATTTGAAAGACTAATCAGATAAAAAAAACATTTCAATTAAAAAAATTAAAAAAAAAAATTAGGCCCATATGCTTGCCCTATTATCAAAAGAACCACTTGCCTAGATTTCCTAGTTAATGAATTCACTACTAAATTTATGTTCAGGGTGATGCACCTCAATAGATCTAACTAGTTAGATTGTCAACATATAATTTTTATAATTGTTGAATTTGAAGTAATATATAGATTTTACTAATTTAAAAATAAATTATAATATCTACACATGCAAAATTTGATATGATATAACACATCAACACACACTCCCGCAACAACAATATCGAAGCTTTAGCATCAAAGAGATGAAAATAGATAATAACCTCGAAAGTTTTTCAACAAAAAATATGGGAAAACATAGTTTTTTTTCCAACATTCCCATCAACCTTTGTGATGTTATCAGTTTGCACTATGTCGTGGGTCGAGTAAATACTTTTTATAATTGTTGCGATTAAAATAGAATATTTATACATGTAAAGTTTGATATAATGAAACAGATGAATATACCCTATTATAACAACAATAACATTGAAGTCTTAACATCTAAAATTATCATCATTATCATTGTCAAAATAATAAAAATTACTAAATTACCCAGAGAAAAAAATAAAAAAAAATTAACAGAAAAGCAAATAAAAACAAAAACAAAAATTATTATTATTATTACCCTAATAATGAAAAAAGCAAAATTAAATCAAAGACTAAAAAAAACATAAAAACTTTAATAAAAGAGAAAATTAAAAAAAATATAATAGATGATAAAACAAAAATAAAAATTATTTGATGAAAAAAATTATTTAACTTGAAAATTAAAAAAATTATCCACCCTACGTCGCTAGTTAAGCAAACACTTTTTATAAAATTTGCTGTATCAAAATTAAAATATAATATTTATATATGTCAACTTTAATATAATGAAATAGATTAATACACCCTATTATAACAATAGCAACAATGGAGTCTTAACATCTAAAATTATTATTTCTATTACTATCAAAACAATAAAAATGATCAAATTATCCCGAGAAAAAAAAAACAAAAAACATAAATAAAATAGTAAGTAAGAATAACAATTAAAATATTATTATTATTATTATGAAAGAAAAAATAAATGAATGAAAGATTAAAAAAATCATAAAAACTTCAACAAAAGATCAAATAAAAAATTAAAAAAAATTATCATTGTTATTACTATCAAAACAATAAAAATTATCAAATTATCCCTAGAAAAAAACCCCCTAAAAACAATTAACAAAAAAGTAAGCAAGAAAAATAATTAAATTATTATTATTATTATTATTATTTTATTTTTGTATTAATAATGAAAGAAAAACAAATGAAAGACTAAAAAATTCCTAAAAACCTCAACAAAAGATCAAACCAAAAAAATTAAACAAAAATAAAAATTATCATTGTTATTACTGTCAAAACAATAAAAATTATCAAATTATCCCGAAAAAAAAAAACCCTAAAAAACATTAACGAAAGAATAAGTAAGAAAAAAAAATAAATTATTATTATTGTTGTTATGTTAATAATGAAAAAAATAAAATACATAAAAGACTAAAAAACTCTTAAAAACTTTAACAAAAGATCAAACAAAAAAATAAAATAAAAATTATCAAGTAAAAAAAAGTCATTTGATGTAAAAATAAAAATAAAAAAACAACTAAAAAACTAAAAGAAAGAGCAAAGGGAGAGAAAAACACAAATATCAATTTTTAAATAATTATAGATACAAAATAAAATTTAAGAGCTATTTTTTTTGAAAAAAAATCACTTCAATAAATAAGAAAATAATAAAAATTAAAAAACAAAGCGAGGAGCACACTTATATATACATGAACAAAAGTGGAGATTATTCTAGAAACATAAAGAAATAAAAGGATTAAAATAAAAAATTAAAAGTATAACGGCCGAAACGAAAATAAGATATAAAGGGATTAAAATAAAAAATAAAAAGTATAAAGGCCGAAATGAAAATCAAATATATTATCAATTTCAATTAAAGGACAAAATTAAAAAAAATTGAAACTGTTGTACCGAATAAATTAATCTTTTTAAACCCAAAGAAGGTGGACCGAAGTGAAATATTAACATTGAATTAATTTCAATCAAATGATCCAATCGAACTAAATCATAATTTATATAACAAAAATCAGGATCATATACAAAATTAAAAGTAAAAGGACCGAAGTGAAAAAACACCAAAATCGGGGGACTCTCCTGCACTTTTATGCGCAGGAGAGAGACAAACTGGTTTAGCGGCTTTAACCGGCCACCACCGTGTCCACGACCATTTTTGGATTAAAAGCACCGCATCCGGAGGAAGACCACGCAACAACGCATCGAGAGCGATGCCGGTAGCCCATCTTCGGCGACCCGAGCACCCCTCATGTGCCACCTTAACAAGGCGTGAGGTGGAATACTGTTGGTCACGTGCGACACACGTGCCGACAGTATAAAGAACAAAATAATAAAAAAATTATGGTCAATTACCGGTATACCCCTGTGTTCAAGCCATCAATTTTGTCTTATTAGGGGCTATATCCGTATATAGCCATTTTCAAAAAAATATAAAATAATTAAAAGGTAGGTGAACTGAACCGGACCGGTCCGGACCGAAATGTGCAATTACCGAGGAGCCCCTCCACCTGTAAGTTATTTTTTTTTTTATTTTTCAAGGACTAAAATCATTAATTTACTATATAAATAATGATTTGACATGACTCGTTTAAAAACTTAGGTTGACCTTTAACTTGATTAACCTGGTCAAACCCAATTCAATAATCATTGACTTTTTATATGATACAAAACAATGTTTTCTCTAAAAAGAATTATTCTTTTGCGTGCTTAACCAAAGTCAACCTACTTGACCTATTCTTAGGTCGTTGTCATAGTTTATGTTTAATAACTATCAAAACATGTAAAAACAAAAAGAATAAATACCCATATTAACTCGTGAAACCCATGCCTTCAATAATTAGAATAGGATAGCTCCATGTAAAAAAGAGAGGAAACAAATGCTAATTCCCAACCAAACTAATATCGAAGAATAAAATAAAAAACCTCAATTAAAAATAAATAAAAAAACTCAAGTTAACCTACACTAGCATGTTAAACTTGGTATCTAGGTTAGGAAATCAAGATAACTTCATAAGAAAATTACAAAGTTTCATCTCTAAAAAATATTGTATTGAAGGTTAAAATTGAGAAAAAAAACTAAATCAATTAGATCAAGATAAATGCTATAAAAAGCAAATTATAAAAAAAATTATGGCACCTAATTCCCAAATAACCTAATATTAAATGATAAAATTAAAATAAATAAATAAATAAATAAAAAGATTGAGTTGTTGAATACTGAAAACAAAAAATAGTATAAATGAAAAGATATAAAAAATAAACTGAATCAACCTCAAACCCATACCATGAGTTATAAGATTAAAATACTTTTATATAAAAAAATACAAAGATTAATTTAAAAGGTCATTTTTTTTAACAAATTCAAAATGTCAAACTTATAAACCATGTCACGAGATAATAACAATTCTAAAAGAACAAATAAAAAATAATTATAAAATTTAATTTTCAATCAACTCAATATTAAATAATAAAATAAAAAAAGATTAATTAGAAAAAATAAAAACAAAAAACAAGTCGAATCAATTAGTATTAACCTGTTAAAGTAATAACGTAGATTATGAGACCAAAATAAATAAAATTATAAAGCCTCATCTCTAATAAATATGTTTTTGAAGGTTGAAATCTATCATTTTTTTTAAATCAATGATATCAATATATAAAACGAAATTTTTTTTTTTTTTTATAAATAATCTAATATTTAAGGATTAACCCATAAAAAGGTAAAAGAAATTAAGTAATTGAAAGTGATATTAAATAAGAAAAAACATTAAATAAAAACAAAGTGTTGCTAAATGATGCAGGCATGTTTTTTTAATCTTTTATTAAATAAACAAAATAACTATTCTCTCTCTCTATATAAAAAATAATATGATCATTGAATCATATTAAAATCATAATTGTTGAAATATTGTTATTTTTTTCTTGCATAATAAATATTGTTATTGGAAAAAAAATATGGCTGCTAATGGTAAAGAAATCATTTCATATAAAAACTTAAATTATTAAATGAAATTCAAAATATAATTTATATTATTCTCTAACACATCTTTTCAAGTGAAATTTTTTTGAGTTTAAAATTTGTACTAGCTCATGATAATTTATTCTTAATTTTTTATCAAATAAAATAAAAATAATAAAATTCAAACTCATTACTAATAAGTTAACCTTTGATATCATCACACTTATAAATTTAATCTATATTTTCGGGCACTAATGACTCAGCATGTGTTGTCACGTATACCTATCCACGGCTGCATTCCGTTTCGTTCACCTATTTTTTGTAATTAAATTTTTAAAAAGGAGAGAGAATATTTATAAATTACCAATACTTTTTTTTAATGCTTAATTTACACATTTCGTTTTATTTATTTTCTCCTTTTTTATTTATTTTTATTGAGATGAGAATCTAACGCAGCCTACCTCTCATTTACCATCTCATTCCCGGATTTACCCCCGACACCTGAAAAGAATCCCGATGCCACACAGGACACCATTGCCATTAATCAAAACTCTAAGGGCAATGCAAGTTATTAAATAGAAAGTGAAAAAAAGGAGGAAAAAATGAAAGAAAGAGAAGAAGGTGGATTTTGTTGTCTTCTCGAGAGAGAGAATCTGTAACTCCCAGAGAGAGATAGAGAGAGGATAAACAAGAACCAACCACAGGAGAGAGAGAGAGGGAGAGAGTTAACAACAAAAGTAATTAGTCTTTAGTACAAATAATAATTCTCTTCAATCCATGATTGCAACTGTCTCTTTATAGAATCTTGTAATCTCTCTCTCTTCTTCTCTTTTTTGAGCTCGGATTCTCACATTCTAGGTAAGTATCTGTGTATTTCTTTGATAGTTAAATGTTTGACCTAACTGATCGTCTTTTTTTATGATTATATGTAAGATCTGTGGAAGCTAGGGTTCTTTACTTGATTCAAATTTTCATTTTTTTGTTCTATACTGTGCAATTGGAGCTTAATTTGATCTGATTTTGATAAGTTCCCACCCTGATTTTTTTTTTTTGTTAACGGGTTATTGATCTTGTTTTTCTTTTTTGCTAAGGTTGACGTGTTCAATTTGGGCTAAAAATGCTCTAACTGAGCGTGCGTATTTTAAATGGGATGAAATCATCAATTATGAGTGTGCGTTAGGGATTAACTCGTCTTGCTTGGAAATGTGAATTCTTGGGATTTATGCGATTCTTTGAGTTAACAATTTGGTGAATTTTACTGCTTTGTATTGAAATTGCTTGTGATTGCCTTTGTGCTGTCCTTGTTTCATGTGTATCTCCGGTCGTTATTCTTGCTTTTTTACTGGATTGTAACCATGCATGCCTGCTTATGAGCATGCTGTTTTTATTCACCGGGTGTTGTTTCTTCAAAATCTTGGGAAATAAGGGAACTACTTAGACTGTAGAATTTATAATAGGGCAGTGGTAAGAGCAGTTGTTTATTGAAGTGAGTGTTTAGATGCTCTATAAATCTCACTCTGGTGAATTATTGCTTGAAACCCCATCAGTGGGACCCACAGACAGGTTTTGAATTTCAGTTAGGATCATGATGCTGTGGTGATCATGGAATGGTCATGGTTGTTTGCCGTTGCTCGGTTGTTTAACAAACTTAACTATTTTTCTTTAGTGAACAGGTTTTAATAGTTTTACTATGAATGAATATATTCATACTTTAAATGAATAAATACCTGCATTACCATATTACCTGATTAAATTTTTTTGCAACTGAGTTTAATACACACACACACACACATATACTAAGAGATGTCTCGATGTGCTCTTGAAAGCAATACATTGACAGTGTCAAGTGAAGTGACCACAATACATTGATTGGTGCAATGGCTTTTACTGGCTATCATAGGCTGATAGAGGTGCTGTTCTGAATGGTTCCATTCTTCATGGCAATTATTTGATTCCAATAATTGATTCCATGCCCACAAGATGTGGGTTTTTATCAATGAATCTGGAGACTGTTCATATGGGTGCTCTTGAATCATCTGTTCATAGCGTGCTACAGAAATTTCCGTACCTGGTTTTCATAATTAATTCTAAGTGACACATTGGGTTGTTGATTGTTACATGCGAGTTAGCACTTGTGTCATTGCCTAAAGGTTATTCTACATATGCATGGAATGTTGTTTTTTAGGCCAGCTTTTATTTATATATTGAACTAGTTTACTTGAAATGCTTGATGCTTCCAGTTCTAAGCCCACCTGAACATGCTAGTGCATACATACAACACATGGTCTATTTGTGTAATTGCTTTCATGTTTCTCTGAATTTATATTTTTCTCCATTCCATTTGAGTAGGAAAATGGATGGGCCATCTCACAGAGGCAGCAGTAGCGTGGATATGTATTTACCAAATTACAAGCTTGGTAAAACTCTTGGAATCGGTTCCTTTGGAAAGGTGAAAATAGCAGAGCATGCATTGACAGGGCACAAAGTTGCTGTCAAGATACTTAACCGTCGTAAGATAAAAAATATGGATATGGAAGAAAAAGGTATGTAAGATTCATGACTCTTTTTCTATCAAAATGAGTAGTTTGCTTGGGTAATCTGCTGTTCTGCTATCTTTTATGATGGATATTTCTATCTTGTGATTTGCATGGATGATATTTTCCCCGTAGTGATTATAACAGTATTTATATGATTAAATGGAGGTCATATGAAAACTGAAATACAGAATGCTATACGAAGACTATATAAAGATTTACATCTGAGGTTATAACAATTGTGTTGGGGAGTTGAAGTAAGGTTTTGTTCTTATCGTGCATGATAATTTTGTTAAAATTTTCAAGGACTGATGCAGTTTGTTTTGATTGGCTTATGTGTTCCCTCTTCTCCCCTTTTGCAGTGAGAAGAGAAATCAAGATCTTGAGATTGTTTATGCATCCCCACATTATAAGACTTTATGAGGTTATAGAAACACCAACTGACATATATGTTGTCATGGAGTATGTGAAGTCTGGGGAGCTCTTTGATTATATTGTGGAGAAGGGTAGATTGCAGGAAGATGAAGCACGCAATTTCTTCCAACAGGTATTATTGCCTACTAACACGCATCACAGTCCTCTTTAACTAACCTTCATTTTGTCAATATAGTTAGTGTGCAAAATTCTTTGTTGGTGCAGATAATTTCCGGCGTGGAATATTGCCACAGGAATATGGTTGTTCATAGAGACCTCAAGCCCGAGAATCTGTTATTGGATTCTAAATGTAATGTGAAGATAGCTGATTTTGGGTTGAGCAATATAATGCGTGATGGTCATTTCCTTAAGACAAGTTGTGGAAGCCCAAACTATGCTGCACCAGAGGTATGAAGTTGTGGAATTAGTTGTTATAAAGATTAATTGAAAAAAGGAGGCACTCCCTACACCCATCTATTTAACCTGAAATACAGGTGTCCATGTATTAGTTTTAACTTGAATGTTATTTTACACATGATTTGTTTATTTATTTGTTTTGCAGGTGATTTCTGGGAAACTGTATGCTGGACCTGAAGTAGATGTATGGAGTTGTGGTGTTATATTGTATGCTCTTCTCTGCGGTACACTACCTTTTGATGATGAAAACATTCCCAACCTCTTTAAGAAAATAAAGGTATTGGGAATTCTTTTGACTAGGATCGAGGCATAACCAATGATCTTTCATTCAATGTTCTCATGGCTTTAGGTCATCAATTACTTTAGAATATTGTCTAACTTGTATAGTTCGTAGACTTATTTTTCCATGTATTACTTTTATCTTATAGATTCATTTCTCTAAGTTTAGGATCTTTTTCACATTTCATTTCCCATGGATCTAACTTCTGTGTTCTCTGTCTATATCATTGTGTTCTTTAGGGTGGTATATATACTCTTCCCAGCCATTTATCACCTGGTGCAAGAGATCTCATCCCAAGGATGCTCGTGGTTGATCCTATGAAGCGAATGACCATTCCTGAAATTCGTCAACACCCATGGTTCCAAGCTCGCCTTCCCCGTTATTTGGCTGTGCCCCCACCAGACACATTGCAACAAGCTAAAAAGGTTCGGTTAATTTTTGTTTCATATTTATGAAGAGATTTATCAAGCAGTTTATTGAACCATTGGTTGTCATTGCTGCAGATTGATGAGGAGATTCTCCAGGAGGTTGTTAAAAGGGGATTTGACAGGAGCCAACTTATTGAATCTCTTCGCAACAGAATACAAAATGAGGTTTGAACCTTTCAAAACTCTGATTGGTCTCATAAAACTCGTTTTGTATACAATATTCAGATACGGTCTCATCACTTACCATGGTTTTTTCAGGCTACTGTTGCTTACTATTTGTTATTGGACAATCGATTTCGTGTTTCCAATGGCTATCTTGGAGCTGAGTTCCAAGAAACTATGGTGCGTATGGTTTTCAAGTTTAATACAGAGAGGATGAAAGTTGTGTCCCCGTTGTTTTTTATGTGTAGGAAGTCATCTTGAGTTGATAATGGTTTTTAAAAGATTGGACCTCTAAATTTTGGCATGTGTGTGCACGTGTTGTGCCTAAGTGGGATATCACTCCATGCACTGCTGTTTCAATCATTTTATGATCAATTTTATATTTTACTCAATTTTTTCCCCTCATTTATTGTTTGACCAGAGAAATTGGACTCTCTTTTTGTTTCCATTTTCATTTTGACCCTTTTTTATCTGCATTTTATAGGAAACTGCATTCAATCGAATGCATCCAAATGAACCTTTGTCTCCGGCTGGAGGACATCGCCTTCCAGGATTCTTGGATTATCAGGGAATGGGTCTGAAATCACAGTTCCCAGTGGAGAGGAAATGGGCTCTTGGTCTTCAGGTCAAGTTTCTTGGCTTTTTAGGTGTTTCCAATGGTGTCGGATGCTATTAGTCATTTTCTAGTATGAGTGAAGGGGGTTTGATTGTTTGATCTGCTAAAGAGTTCAAGGTTTATGATGCCTTCCTATACAAGTAACATGATATACAAAGAAAATTGAAATCTACTTGTATACCCATAATGTTTGGGAAGTGTAGGCAACTATTTCAAGTCATAGTATGTGGAACATGTGCAATAATGATGGAGTGAATTGCTTTATTATGACTCCCTGTGGTTATTTTACAATTATAATTGATCATATTCTCCCCCTACTCTTTGACAGTCTCGAGCCCACCCTCGTGAAATAATGACAGAAGTTCTCAAAGCTTTGCAAGAACTGAATGTATGCTGGAAGAAAATTGGTCAGTACAATATGAAGTGCAGGTGGATTCCAGGCACTCCCGGTCATCATGAAGGAATGGTTAACCAACACTACAATAATTTCTTTGGGGACGAACCCACCATTATTGAAAATGATGGAATCATTAGCTCTCCAAATGTAGTCAAGTTTGAAGTGCAGGTGACGTTAACCATTCTGATTGCTTCTTCAATTATTGCACTTTGATCCTCCTATAAAGAATTTACACATGGAAGTTTGTCACTTGCTGGGTTCGATGTGTGGACAAAAGATACAGTGATTGCTTTTTTTTTTTCTTTATTCCTTTCATTCTCACTTATTTTTTCTTAGAGTATTGCAATAAAATGTAGTTTCTTTTCAAAGTTTTATTTATGTATTAAAATAATATTTTTTTTACATTTTAGAATTTATTTTTGATATTAATGTATTAAACAAAAAAATAATTATAGTAAAGAAAAAAATGTTTTTTATTTTTTTGTAAATGCTTTTGAAATGCAAAAACAAAAGGGATTTATGATGTCCTAAACATTTTTCTATGTAGTCTCGCCAAATGTATAGGATCATTTTTTTACATGTCAGTTGCTCTGTAGATTGTTGCATTGAGCTGAGTCAGAGTATTTATGATGGCTAATATTTTTGCAATTGCAATGCTGGTGACAGCTATACAAAACTCGTGACGAGAAGTACCTGCTGGACTTGCAAAGAGTACAGGGTCCGCAGTTTCTCTTCCTGGATCTTTGTGCAGCTTTTCTAGCTCAGCTTCGGGTCCTGTAGGTAGCCTTTCGAGAAGACCTTTGCCATGGATCTCATGTCATGCCCGTGAAAAGGAATTCACTCATGATGTAAATAACTCTTCGGCCTTAGTCTTTGCCTTAAATTTTCCCTTGGTTTTATACGATTAGTAGTTGCTTGAGGCCAACATCATATAGTGCAGTTGGTTTAAGCACCAGTAGTAGTCTTGTTTCTTACAGTGGTTTCGTCTTCATCTAGGATTTCTCCCAAAAGTTATGTAGCCAATGGGGAACATCTGTTTTCTGAGAAAGGATAACAGAATCTAGCTGATTTTCATGAAATTATGCCATCATGGTAAACTATAATTGTGCATGCGCATGCTATCCAACTAAACTTATCCCACCAGTCAATGTTGCCAGCACTGAGTGATGCTACAGTTCATTTTCTTCCTTTTTCGTGAATTGGATTCAGATTGTGCCCTCAAAATTGGTATTTCTTTTGAGAATATGAAAATAGCTATTAGTTTATAGAGCTCAACTGCTGTTTCATCATCTCATAATTCACTATGGATAGGTGTAACATTTTCTTCTGTCTTGTAATTTTGATCCTCAAATTTCCCCTCCTCTCAATGGCCCACTTGAAGGTCAATGCTTTCAATTTGTTAGGAAAGGTTGAAATTGAAAGAAGGGTGACCAAATTGAAAAACACAGAAATTTGATGTTTATTTTGATATAGACTCAAAACATCAACTTTGGTCCCCTAACCTTTTGATTTGCCCATTTGTGTAGTCCCTTTTGTTTTTCATAAGTTCTTTTTTGACCCAAAACTTTATTTATTTATTTATTTTTCAGTTCTTGTTTTGAGATCTAAGAGAGGAAGTTATTAGGTTTCGGAGGTAAAGAAAAGATATTGTTTGACATTTATCTTGGTGTCAACCATTCCATTCCATGAGAATAGTCCTCTTAGGATGCTATTTGGATTCAAGAAGTTTTTGAATTTGAAGTTCATTTTTATGTAGGCTTCTTTTAAAGGCAAAAACGAGTTTATTCAAAGTTTATCTAGGTCTATAGAGTGTTATTATTTTGTGTTTTGGGCAAGAGAACATGGTTTAAAATGAAATTTTAGGTGTGAAACATCTCTCCATTGATTTCTTAGAGACCCCACTAGGAGGTTCTCTTTTTCATAGCAACTTTTTTTTTTCAATATTTAATTTATTTTAAATTATTTTTGGTGATTTGTCTTGTTTTTTTACATAGAAATCATGTCCTTGTCTAAAAGTTCTATTAATTGTTTTTGGTACTTGATTCTGCATACATTTCTTTCTCTTGTTATTTTTTAACTTACCAAATCAATTGAGTACTTTTAATTTTAATTTCAAATTATTTTTTACTTGGGAGAATATATCAGCAGTGCCTATCCTTTTTTTTTTTTTTCATTTCGGAAATAAATAAAAAAATATATATGATGCAGACCTACAAGTTAAATGTACAACTTTTATTTTTAATTTCTTTTTCCCTCCACCAACCTTCCAGCCGATCTGACACCTTTTGCTATTATCTTCATTTGATATTCGCAAAATCATGTACGGACAATTGGCAATATCGCTGCAGAGTAGACAGGGGCAGGTCACCGACAAGCTTGGGGGAGCTTGACACCCCAAGCTTTTAAAAAAAAAGTAATTTTAGTCCTTAAATTTTCAAATTTCCTATAACTGCTATGCATTTTAGCCCCTCCAAAAAACAAAATATTTGCTCTCCATCATAGTTTTTATGACGACAAACCTAGCTAAGATTTTCTAGTTCCGCCATTGGCCTCTATTTGGTGGCAAACCGACGGAGCTTCAAGAGCAAGCATTGGTTGAACTCACAATAGGTGGCTCTATCATCTCAGAGAGGGAAAGAGAGACGTGGTTTTCGGTTGGCAAGTCATCCTCTTGAAAAATTATCTATTGTATTTGATGTGATGAGTGAGAAATGTTTGAATGCCTCATGCCATCCATAACCGCGGAGATTCCTATTCTTGTTTCTATTTACTGCACTCCGTTTCCACCCTGGTAAACAGTATCACTCCGTTTCACCCTTGAGATTGTAATCCAAGTATTTTTTGAGAATGGTGGAGCTCTGATGGAGGATTCGTAGAAGGTTTGATGATAATCCAGAATAACGATCGATACATGAATGGTAACCCATTGGTTTGATTCATTTTTAACAAACAGCTGACTCTATTGCTCTGGGAGAAGTGGAGGGCAGCATTCATATAGAATACGTTTTGGTTGATGGCGGTTTGTTTTTGTTAGAATTTACTGATATTAGCTTTGGATAAGAAGATTTAGCTGTAGACTAGCTGTAGTCTAGCTGTAGTGTTTCAAGTTTACTGAAACTCTTAATTGATAGGATTTGTTTGTTTTTTGGATTTGTGTTTATCCTTTGATCTCTCAAGATTGTTGAGAGTTTTATGTTTTCAATTTATCAGCATTGTAAGCCTATAAATTGGCCCTTTGAATTCAATAAAATGTATGTGTGAGATTTTCGAATTCAATTATAATCTTCAAGTGTTCTTAAGGCAAGTCTATTTTTCTCTTCAATCTGAACAGTAACTGTTCAAAACAGTCACTGTTCAGATCATCAAAATTCTAACAGTTTTCACAATAATATTCTGTCTCATAAATCTCATTGCTCTGCTACCTCCTCAGAAAAGAATCCAACGAGGAAAAACCTAAGATCCCTTCTCAGGATTCCTTGTAATGGTTTCTCTGGTCGAAGCCAGATATTGTTCATCACTACTCTTAGCTTCAGTTCTTGCATCATGAGCTTTACTAAAAAAGATTATTTAGCTTCATGTTCAAGGCTAAGTCCAGATCCCTAAATTCCTGCAAAACGTTTTGCTTCCCATCTTTAGATTTTCTTACTGGAAAACAACAACTACAATTCTTGACAATCACCCCACTAATGCTTTCAAAGTGATCATAACCATATAAGAATTAGAAGAGCAAAGCAGACACACCGTTTTTTTTTTTTAGCTTACGGTCCAAAAGATTCATTCAAGCCTCAAATGCTTCATAGCTCTATACATCTGAGTTTTCTTCAACTGTTTATGACTTCTGAACTTGATACAAGATTAAAAGCTACTCCCTGTTGCTGTCTAGAGAGCTAATATTACATGTCAACAAAAAATATTGAGAAAAATGGAATGCGGGATACTTAATTGGAGCATGAAATGCATATGAAAGGAATATCCTCTGTCAATTAGTTTATGAAGCAGATTGGCGGTAGATCAAGAGTGTTCCAAAGTGACAATTCGCCATCATTAATCATAGAAGCGGAAGAAGATTTCATTTCCATTGAGCTTTGCGAGTAATCATCCTGTTTCTGCATCACTTCCAAACTTTCTTCTTCAGCTCTATTCTCATCCTTTTTACGGTTACATGCATTTCGAAGTTTGGTTAATTGATCAGAACGTCCTTTTCCCTTGGCATTTCCTGATCCATGCTTCAGTTTTAAGCATTCAGGAATCCCATTAAAAGCATAGAGAGAAGCTGAGAACTTCCTCTCATATTTCATTCTCTTCATGGCTGCTTTAAGCATAGAAGGCTCATCTCCATAGCACTCAGGCTCCACTGGCTCCTCTATCTCCTCAGCAATCTCGAAAGGAGAGTAGTAAAAAGAAGATCCAACATCATCAACGAAATGAAAATCTAAAGCACCTATGTCGTTCCCTTCTTCCTCTCCCTCTCCCTCTCCATCTTCTTCTCCTTCACCTCCCAAGCTGTAACCATCACCACTGGATGACTGTGCCACATCACTCCAGCTATAGTCGAAGTCCCATTCTTTTCCTACGCTATCTTCTTTCTCTGTTAAGCATGGCACAAGACTTGTTGTCGTGCAATCAAATGCACTAGCAATAGTGTTACTGGTGATATCGTTGCGCATGGAGTAATCGTCTGTATGGTTGAGGAAATCAGTGAATTGGGTGTCTGAGAAATCGGATGCTGGCTCTCTATATTCCTCCACTAGTTTTTGCTGCTGGTTGTGGGGCTGAGTGGTTGTAGAAGGATCACAAGAGTTGTTTCTTGCTTTAAGCCTATGGAGTAGAAGGTTAGTAATCTTCGAGGGAAGAGCTGGAGTTGTTGAAGCAGTTGGAGAACAAGGCCAAAAGTTTGTTCTTGTATTAGCACCACGAAGCAAGCAAGCAGCTTCATCATAGGCTCTCGCTGCTTCCTCAGCAGAATCAAAGGTTCCTAACCACACCCTTATTTTTTGTATGGTGTCCTTAATCTCAGCCACCCATCTACCCGATGGCCTTTGTCGAACACCAACAAATCTCTTTCTAGCTCTCCTAGCTCCTCCTAGTGCTACTGCTGCAGCAGCTTCCTTGACCATCTCATCCCAAGCCATGGTTCCTTCACCAGAGCTCTTGTCCTCAGCACTTTCACTGACCTTTCTCTTCCTAGCCATATCTTTCTCTCTTTCTTAATTTCTAGTACCAAGTTCTTTCGATTCTCTTCTGTGATGTTGGAGGTTATGCTTATTGCTTTGGCTATGCTGTGGTGGTTGGTCAAGTGGCATTTATATGAACGTATTTGAAGATCCTGTCAAATAAGAATGGAGAGTTGAAATGGTCTTATTGTTTGTTCGTACTTTTTTGTTCTTTTTTCAGTTTAAGCCTCTTATGGAACCAGGTGGAGTGTTCTCTTAAACTACAGGGAGGGAGCACCAGATGGATATATTGTGACGTGCTGCTAATTCTATGAATTTTTCTTTGACTCAGACAAAGGGTATCATGCTTCCTACAATGCTATGTGCATATATATATATATATATATACAATGATGAAATCTAAGCCTGAATGGGTCAGCCTACCCTTTTCGTCAATATTTATTGTTTAGACTTATTGATAGAGTTGAGTTAAGAATACAATTGATTCCCCTAAGAAACCTGTCTTTAACACTCAGAAGACAAACATAGAAATCATCACTGTCATGAAAGAGACTAATTGAAGCTTTCTCTATTGTAAGACATGGAAAAATTGATGCATTATTTAACCAGCCAGAAGAAGCTCCGGCAAAACCAAACTACAGCCCCATCCATTTCCATCAGCAGGCATAGTATCCATTAACATCAGCTGCAGAGATGGACATGGATGCTGTGGAGTGGCAGATTATCGCAGTTCACGCTTCATATTGTTCTCTTGTGCTCCTATATTCTTCTTGTTAATTTCATAGAGAGCTAAAAACCAAGCATATAGTCATCCGCATGCGCAGTTGTCCCTAGTAAAACCTGCTTCACTATAAAATGAAAGGAAAACCTGCCATGGAAGTCATTTTCAAGCTCCAAAAAGTCTAACAATGTCGATTTCTCCAAAACCCCACCACAATAAAGAATAGGAGACATATATATATATATATATATATATATATATATATATATATATATATATATATTAACCCATTTATTTACGAATCAATATATTATATTAATCCATGTTTTGGAATATTATTATCATGATACCATTAATTAGTTGTAAAAAATAGCATAGCGAAGCCTTCTTTAAATGTTGAAGTGACGGTGACATGCCGCGATTAGTACTAAATCACAAATTGGTGGGAGTATAACAAAGTAAACTAATAACAATTTGCAAAAAAAATGTTTTTATCGTAGTGCCAAACTAATTTTATGATGGATTATAATAATAAAATGATTATTTTATCCCTTTAATTAAGTAATATTTAGCTTAGTTAGATGAGGGTGATAGGATTTTTTTTAATGTTTTATAAACAACAGAAATACTAAAATATTATCGGAGAAAAAAACAATGAATTTATGATTTGCATAGTAAATTTTGAGTTCAAATCAGGATATATATTTTTTATAAGAATCTGAAACAACCGAGATTTTACTTGCTTATTTAAGCTCATAAAACATGCTTTTCTAAAAACAGAGTAATATTCTCGTATTACAAAAAAGATAGTTGAAAATGCTGTATAAAACTAATAACTGGCTTGAGTTTTTAGATTAATTTCTATTCTTGAATTTTTTTAATTTTAAATTAAATTTTTTTTAGTTTATTTTGATATCCATATCCACAATACTAAACAGACACTTGATCAACGAAAAAACAATCCTCTCGTCGGGGAATAAACTTCTGAATTCTGACAACAATATCTACAGTGAAAAACACAAGAAGCCATGACCTCTTGATGATGCAGTTTAGATCCATCAATGAGAGCTCGATTACATTCTAGTAAAGAATGTGAAATTGTCAAAGGCCATTGTTGTTCCTCCACCTGGAGGAACCACAGTCAATCTGTTGTCTCCTCGAACAGCCAGACCAGTGATGAATGATTTCCCATGCTGATCGACCCCAAGACGTGGTTTTCAAATACGAATATGCTTCAAGTGAAAGTGTTGTTTTATAAAATCCAAAAATATTTCAATAAAGGGTTATTAAAATCAAGCCCCATATTAATAGTAATGATGGTACAATAACTATATAGCAAGTAAGACAGTGACCATTGTTTAGGGCTAAAGAGTGAGCTTTCTTTGTCATCTCAGTTTTCAAATCTTGTAATTGCTAATATAATAATTATCAAAAATTTATATGATTGTTAATTTCAGGATTCATGATAATAATTAAAATATATACAAGTTGATCCGAATACTCATATTAATCTTAAGGGTCCGTGTTATAGTATCATTGACACAAATTAGTATCACACCAACCTCATCATTCATGAAATTTAATCCTTTCAAGGGCACACACCAAATATAAAGAATATAAAGAATGACACCATGTACTCTAGAGCATGGGGGAGGCCAATATAATGAGAAAAAAAATATTAAAAATATATTACATTATGTTTTTTGATATTTATTTTTGAAGTAATGTATTGAAATGAGCCTGCCGAAATAATACAAGGTTAAGCTATAATGAGGCATTTATTAGTTTTTCTAAGATGTAAAACTAATTGCAAAATCACCTTTTATTTTACTTGCATTTCAACTGCATTTAGAAACGCAAATTGATGGGAAACCTACACTAAAGTGGACTTTTACCAAGAAAGCCAAGATCATTTTAGATTTTGAGTTTGACACAAAAATAATTTGTATCGAGATATCAAGACTATAAGTAACCGAACCCTAATTGATGCCTGTAAGAAGATGCAAATGAAAAGTATAGAAGATGCCATGAAACCTAGTTATTTTTTTGATAAGTAAAGATAGTTCAATTAAGAATAAAAAAGTATGAGTAAAATCTCACACACAAAATAGTAATTATAGAAATCAAAGTCTATATATATATATAAAAGTTTAAATACAAACTAAATAACTCTATTTATATTAAGTAAAAATATCATCAATAATGCTAAAAAAGTAGTAAAATAGTTCTAAATAATTTTGGAAAAAGAACACTAAATCAACTACAAAACTAATACAATTCCCACGCAATGACATTTAGACCTTTTTATAAGGTTTTTTCAATGCCCAATTAACCTAAAATTTTAATATAATATGAAATGAGGTCTCTGCAATCTTCTGGTATAATTTTAGTCTAATCCAATAATTAGATTGAAAATTATACTTATTACCATAAAAATATATATTAGAAAAAATAAGTCTAATACCACTTCTAATGGTGAAATTAATTAGCCCATATGTAAATCCTAAGACAAAAGTTTATGGTGTTAATAAAATATTAAAAATTTGGCCCCGTTAATTGAAAAATAAAATAAAATAATATAAAATATTAAAAATAAATTTTTATGAAATAAAACTTTTATGTACAATGTTTTAAAAGTATGAGGAGACATAATATCCGGTTAAATGAAAAATACAAAAAACTAGATATAATGATATTGCTATATAATATAGATAAAATGAAATATAAGACAAATAGAAGTCTTGGCTTTCCATCATAAGCCATTTGTCTGATTATAACAATGAAGAAAGGAGGGATTTTGATTATTTTCTTGCAAATTTCCTGATAAAAAAAACATAAAAAGGCCAGATTAAGAGTTCTAGAGGAAGTTTAGAAAGATCAAAGCAAGGAATTTCAAGCTTTGGTTGAGTTTATGATGCTTGAAAGTATAGATTGTTGGAGCTAGAGAGATCAAATAAAAAGTGGAGAAATCGAGTTTTCCTTTGCAAAACCTACCTTGATTTAGTGTTCTTGGGAGGCACACCATCCACATAAACCAAACTTATATAATTGGCCCATGTTATGCGGCTAAACTTCTGACAAAGAGCTCGAGTAGTTGCCATTGAAGCTTATATATAGACACGAGAGAAAAATACAAAACATGAGCCAAAAATATAAGGAAACACAAAGAGACAGTGAGTTTCCGAGGGCAGCAAGCAGTGGCTGCCATTGCAGCCCTGCTTGTAAGAGAGAAAAGAGTGGGATAAAGAGTTGAGTGAAGTTAACGACCATGTAGCTTGCATGGGTGTTCAGGCTAACTCGCATGTTGCTCGACTAATTTCATGACCCTGAAGTTAACGATCATATAAGAAGTTAACTCAATTATTATGGCTTAAAGAATTAACTTTATTGAATATCATGATCACTAAGTGGTTGCAAGTGATGAGTGTCTCCAAGAGAAATGGCAGGCAAAGAAGATGCTAATGATGTAAACTATAATGGTGAATAAAAATTCAAAAGCTGCAAGAAAAGTGGAAATACAACGAAACATATATTAATATAACTTCCCCTAAGAACCCTGATTTGGAAATTTACTATTTCTTCACCAGATGCATTCAGATTTGTAGTCCTGATGAGCCATAATATGAGTGCAGCAATTCAGTTAACCTGTCACCGGCTTTCAAAGTAACGAGATGTTGAATATGTCAATTTGACTCTTGGAATAAGGCTCTAATCATCATCATGGCGTCATGAGAGGAATGTTAAGATAGTTTTTCGTTTGAATAAATATGCATGCATGCATAAGTGCAGAATAATAACATGATGTGGCAGTCAAGGAGTAGACCTATTCCCATGCTATTCTCAGTTAGCGTGGCAGTCAAGAAGAGGACCTATTCTCACGGCACATTTGTAGTGATTTGATCTGCGGATCATCACAGTAGAGATAGTAGGAGTAATGGCTAATATTTCTCAATTTCTGTTATGTAAAAGTTGTATTTAAACAGCCCCACTTTGCTTAATAAAGGTGTGGTTTTTTTCATCAATCTTGTGAGTTCCATAATCAGAGCTTGAAAACACTAACAGTGGTATCAGAGCCTCTACGGGACAGATTGATTGCAGTGAGAGATACACAGTGAGAGTGAGAATGAGTGAAGATAAGAGTTTAACAAAAATTCCTCATTTCGATGGTCAACACTATGATCATTGGAGTGAGTTGATGGAAAATTTGCTGCGAGCAAAGGGGCTATGGAGCCTGGTGGAAAACGGCATTCAAGAGCCGATAATGGGGACTGCGTTGAGCAATGCGCAGCAGACACAACTCGATGATGCAAAAATGAAGGATCATCAAGTGAAACACTATCTATATCAAGCAATAGATAGAGTTACATTTGAACAGATTCTGGACAGGCGCACATCGAAAATTGTATGGGATTCTTTGAAAAGCAAGTTCGGAGGAAATGCAAAAGTGAAGCAATCTCTACTCAATACATTGAGACGGGATTTTGAGATTCTGCAAATGAAACACAGTGAAACAATTGCAGAATATTTTGTGAGAGTCACTTCAGTGGCCAACCAGATGAGGAGCAATGGGGAGACAATGCCCGACACCAAGGTGGTGGAAAAGGTGCTTCGAACCCTAACAGAAAGGTTCACTTACGTTGTGGTTTCAATAGAAGAATCGAGGGATGTCAGCGCAATGACAATTGACGAACTACAAAGCTCACTTGTAGTCCATGAAGCCAAGTTTAAAAGGCTAGATAACGCACACAATGAGGAGCATGCATTACGGGTCTCAATTGGAGATGACAGATTCCAAAATGAGCCGAGAGAGAGAAGACGTCCTACCTATCAAAGTCGCGGCAGAGGCAGAGGACGACAGGGATTTGGAAGAGCAACTATGAAATGCTTTAAATGCCATAAGCAAGGGCATTTTCAGTATGAGTGTCCTACTTGGGAGAGGAATGCTAATTACGTGGAATTAGATGATGAAGAAGAACTTCTTCTCATGGCTCACGTCGAGCAAATGGGATCTGCAGAGTGCGAAACAGAGGATGAAGCTGTGAAACAAAGAATGGAAATAAGCGATGGAGATGATGTAAAGTTAAAAGGTGGACATGACGTGGTGCTGAAAAATGGAGAGGACGTGGCAGATTATGTGATAGAGCATGGTGGAGACGTGGAGCTAAAAATTGAAGATAACGTGGCACCATATTGCATGACAGCAAATGGAGGAGACGTGGAGCTGCAAGATGGAGATAACGTGGCATTGAAACAGAATTGCATGACAGTGACTGGTGGAGATGAAAAATTAGAACACGATGTTCTTCTCCTTATGGCTCACAGTGAAACAAAGGAGCTGGTAAAGGAAGAAGTGTGGTTTATTGACTCGGGCTGTTCAAACCACATGACAGGCAACAAAAATTGGTTTGTCACTTTGGATGAGAGCTTCTCGCACTCTGTGAAGCTGGGCAACAATGCTAGGATGCAAGTCATGGGTCAAGGAAATGTGAAGCTGAAAGTTCAAGGGAGGACACAAATTGTCAGCAATGTCTATTACATACCAGACTTAACAAATAATTTGTTAAGTGTGGGGCAGCTGCAGGAGAGAGGCTTAGCAGTGTTAATGAAGAAAGGAGTTTGTAAAATTTTTCATCCGACGAAAGGCCTCATTGTGCATACAAAAATGACCACAAACCGCATGTTTGTCATGCTTGCTGAATTACATAATGATGCTTGTTTGCAAGTAATACAAGAAGATATCACAGGGCTTTGGCATAGGAGATTCGGCCATCTTCATTTGAAAGGACTTCAAGGATTGCACCATAAACAAATGGTGCTCGGGATTCCAGAAATTCATGCAGTACACAAAGTGTGTGAAGTATGCAACAAAGGGAAGCAAAATAGAGAAGAAATACCAAAAAAGGCAAATTGGAGAGCATCCGAAAAATTGCAGCTAATCCATTCCGATTTATGTGGCCCCATAACTCCAAAAACCATGAGCAACCGACGGTATATTCTGACATTTACTGATGATTTCAGCAGGAAGACATGGATTTATTTACTTGCAGAGAAGAGCGAAACCTTGGAGAAATTCAAGCTTTTTAAAGCTAGCGTGGAAATGGAGACAGGGCTGAAAATTCGATGTTTAAGGAGTGATCGCGGAGGAGAATACAATTCTCAAATTTTTTCAGATTTTTGCAACACACAGGGTATCAAGAGACAGCTTACTGCGTCTTACACACCCCAACAAAACGGGGTAGCGGAACGCAAAAACCAAACGCTAATGAACATGGTTCGGTGTCTACTGGTAGAAGGAAAAATGCCTAGAAGTTTCTGGGCAGAGGCAGCGAAATGGTCAGTTCATATCATTAATAGAAGCCCAACAGCAGCACTACAAGATGCAACTCCAGAAGAATGCTGGAATGGACAGAAACCAAGTGTGGCACATTTCAGAATTTTTGGATGCATTGCTTACGTACATGTACCAAATCAAAGGAGAGTCAAGCTAGAAGAAAAGAGTAAAAAATGTGTGTTCTTAGGAGTGAGTGAAGAATCTAAAGCATACAGACTTTTTGACCCAGAAAGCAAACAAATCATCACTAGCCGAGACGTGATTTTTGCTGAAGAGGAGATCTGGAATTGGGGGAGGATAGATGGTGACACGGAGGAATTAAAATGGGAAGATGCAGAGCATTTTACAGGGACAGCCGAAGAAGACAACGCTGGCAACGCTCCAAACGACGCTGGCAACGCTCAAAACGTTGTCGTCGCTCAAAATGGAAATGAGCAAATTCCAGCTCAGCCCGAGGAAGCAAGCCGCGCAGCACGTCGACCAGACTCCATCTGGCGATCAGACGCCACCTCATCATCCGGAGCATTTCAAAGGGAGCAGCCAAAGAGGATCAGTAAAGCTCCAGCATACCTGCAAGACTACGTAACTGGGGACAATCTCACAGAGGAGGAGGAAGAAGACGACCAACTTATGGTGCTCTACACTACAACAGATGATCCAGTAAGCTATGATGAGGCAGTGAAAGACATAAAATGGAGGCAAGCTATGGATGCCGAGATTCAGGCTATAGAAAAAAATAATACATGGGAATTAGTGGAGCTGCCCAAAGGGATGAAAAAAATTGGAGTCAAGTGGGTTTTTAAAACCAAATTAAATGAAAGGGGAGAAGTCGACAAATACAAGGCGCGACTAGTTGTGAAGGGTTACGCTCAACGACAAGGAATAGATTATAGTGAAGTATTCTCACCAGTTGCCAGATGGGACACCATTAGGATGATACTCTCTCTCGCTGCGCTACGAAGTTGGGAACATTTCTTCATGGAGAACTGAAAGAGGTTGTTCACATTGAACAACCTGAAGGATACATTCGGAAAGGAGAGGAGCATAAAGCGTATCGACTGAGGAAGGCATTGTATGGCCTAAAACAAGCTCCAAGAGCTTGGTACAGTCGGATAGAAGACTACTTCAATGGTGAAGGTTTTGAAAAATGCAGCTATGAACACACCTTGTTCATAAAGAAGGAAGGAGGGAGTTTTTTGGTGGTAAGTCTCTATGTGGATGATTTAATTTTTACCGGCAATAATATAAAGCTGTGTAGAGAATTTAAAGCTTCCATGCAATCGGTATTTGACATGACTGACCTAGGGAGGATGAAGTATTTCTTGGGTGTTGAAGTACACCAAACAGATGCTGGAATATTTTTGTGTCAAGAAAAATATGCAGGTGAACTTCTTACGAGGTTTGGAATGGGCAACTGCAATGCTGTTAACAATCCAATGGTTCCAGGAACTAAGTTATCATCTCAGGAGAAAGGAGAAGAAGTAAACAGCACCGAATACAAGCAATTGATTGGTAGCCTTATGTACATTACGACAACCCGACCTGATATAATGTATGCTGTAAGTTTTTTAAGCAGATTCATGGCCGCGCCAAAAGAAGGACATTTACTAGCTGCAAAAAGAATACTTCGGTACTTAAAAGGGACAATTGATTTCGGTGTTTTCTACAAGAAAGGTTCAGATAACGTCCTCAAAGGCTACACAGATAGCGATTTTGCGGGAGACTTAGATGGAGGAAAAAGCACGTCCGGGTATGTGTTCATGATGGGAGATGGGGCAGTAGCATGGAGTTCCAGGAAGCAGCCTATCGTCACACTATCAACTACGGAGGCTGAATATGTAGCAGCTACCACATGTGCATGTCATAGTATATGGATGAAGGAAGTTCTTAACAGTATTGAAGAAGATTATTGTAAGTGTATTACCGTATTCTGTGACAATAGCTCATCCATTAAATTGTCTAAAAATCCGGTACTACACGGAAGAACAAAACATATCAATGTGAGATTTCACTTTATCAGAGATTTGATCAAGAAGGGAGAAGTGGAACTAGTCTACTGCGGAACAAAAGAGCAAATAGCGGACATCATGACCAAACCACTCAAACTCGAAGATTTTGTGAAACTTCGCATGCTCTTAGGAGTACAAGAGAAGAAGGCATTAAACTGAGCTGAACAAACACGACATGCTCAGTTTAGGGGAGGATTTGTTAAGATAGTTTTTCGTTTGAATAAATATGCATGCATGCATAAGTGCAGAATAATAACATGATGTGGCAGTCAAGGAGTAGACCTATTCCCATGCTATTCTCAGTTAGCGTGGCAGTCAAGAAGAGGACCTATTCTCACGGCACATTTGTAGTGATTTGATCTGCGGATCATCACAGTAGAGATAGTAGGAGTAATGGCTAATATTTCTCAATTTCTGTTATGTAAAAGTTGTATTTAAACAGCCCCACTTTGCTTAATAAAGGTGTGGTTTTTTTCATCAATCTTGTGAGTTCCATAATCAGAGCTTGAAAACACTAACAAGGAAGGCTATTTTTGATAGATAGGTGGGAGGCAGGGGAAGCAAGCTACAGAGTCAATTATCCAAATAGAAAACTTCAAAGGATTGATGTTCACATATTACGGTGGAAGAACTAGTTCATGAATCAAAAACAAAACAGAAAAGTAACGTTTCGCTTACCTGGTTGAAAGAGATGGTATCAGTGCAGTAAGGAATTGATGGAACCTCAAACTTCATCCCCATGTTTGCCTGATCATTGTCTTTTCCAGAAAACTGTAAACCAGTGGAATCAATCAGAAGAGTTCTGATGATAGATTTGTGCACACTTAAGTCATGAAATATGAAATGAAGAACGACGCATATTCCCAGTATAAGGAATCCGTTTCCTTGCGAATGTAACAAATGGCATAAAGGCATTTAATCTTTGTAAAAATCACAGAAAACTGAGAAGAAACTCTGCAGATAATAAGGAACGGTAAATAATAATACTAAATCAAACAGAGATGCATTCCTACTTGACCTGGGACAGCTTCAGCTAGCACTGTGGGGATATTTTTGGGCTCCAGGAAGGCACTGACTTGATAGAGAGCTGATCCTGACAGTATATTTTCTGAGAAGACGTTCCATCTGGTAATAGCATCTTGGAACAAGCTTCTAATGCGAGAAATGTATCCTTGAATGGCGGAATTTGTTAACATACTCGGCGGAACAAAAAATGAGGAACAACTGAACTTGGAAGATATCCTGTAATGACTTGACCTAAAGCAGTTCTGCAGCTCAAAAACATTAGACTAATTCAAAGGACCTGATATATGTTAATGGGATTTGAAGTACATGAAATTAGCAATTTAATTCTTTCCAAGCTTATCTACACAAATCCCACTCAACCCAATCCATCTCTAAAATCATATCATAGATGACTGATAACTATCGAGATTTCAAGCTCAGAGCTAAGACTTAACGAAATCATAAACTTTAATCTCAGATTAACTTTGATGGGATTGGCAGGAACTGATACTCAAATCAGTGAATCCAGATGGAAGCTAAAAGGAATAAAACCTTTAGTTATCATATCAAAAATCAAGTTTCCCATCAAAATTGACCAAACCAATATATTACAAGAAAAAATTGGTCAAAATTGCTTCATCAAGCCTAAATCTATCATTTTACAATCACAGCTGAGCTTTACGGTCAAAACCAAGTTCATCGCGACAAAATTAGTCATGAGCACAACTAAGAACACTTCACGAATTGAGGTGTTGGCTGATATAAAGGGAAATTAATTTATTCAATATCTCTCCCCTATAAAAATAAAACAATCACATAAAACCCCAATAAACTTTCTCTTTGATTTTGAAATACAACTCAAACAAAAAAGAAAAGATATCATTACATCCCATGATGCATTGTCTAAGATTAGATAATCTCTAAAGATTGTACTATGAAAAATCTTGTAAATTTTTTCAATGAAAAACTATCGTTCCTATGTATATTTTTATATTTCCAAAACACAATCTTTATACAAAATCTTCATATCTCCAATGAGATTTACACATCTTTATATCATGATCTCTTTAAATAATCATCATGACAACTTTTTCATTGATGTTATAATGTTACTAGCATAATTGTTATAACGACACAACTTTCATGTTCACAAAACATTCTCCATTTCATGTAAGAAATGTTTGTTTCCCTATATATACTTCATTTGGCTAAATGAAATAATCATTTCTAGTTGTAAAACCTCTCCATCTTACTCTAATTGTTACTCTTGAATGAAAAATTAGGAACCTTTCTAATTATATGCAAATTCAAAGATTAAGTGTAATTGATGGGCTAAAACACCTAAAGGCCCAAAACCTTAAAAAGAAACAAAAACAAATAACAAGATGTTTGATTTGGACATGATCTAATAACATTATTCACCATGATGTTGCTTTAGTGGGAAACTTGGCTATCCATTAAGTGTTATAGGCCTTAGCCCAAAATAAAACCTTAGACTACTCAGTTATATACCATGTCATTTAGACCTCAAGCCATTTCTTAACTATCATAAATTTGAATCAAATCTCATGTTAGTTTCTAGAGAGCCTAACATTAGCACACATAACATTGTAGTGTTATGACTTTCAAGAAGTCAATGCAATGTCATCAATTACTCATTTTAGAAGTCATAAGAACCTATAAAATTTTCACATAGAAACTCATATAAAAACTATTTGATTAGTGTATATCTTAGTTATAAGAATATTCTTTTACTCATCTATCGTAGCCTAAGTGATCATATCATTTTATCGGTTACGTGCATAGTCTTTTATTTTTATCGGTAAGGAAAATTGATATAAAAAATAAAAATGCAATTATTTTCTCCTATGAGAATGTAAATATATTATCCTACTCCTTATAGACAAGTTGCCACACTCCTTATGAGGTAAGCCATATGATCTTAATGATCAGGGTGTATAAATATCTTAGGCCACCCACACAAAGTAGAATTTAAAATAGGCCACATAACATATGATTATCACAACATACATCCTCCTACGCTCTTTGTTCTTTTTACTATATCCCATTCCCCTTATATAATCTACAAACTGAAGCATTAAATAGTCTCTTATCTTGAATGATACTTGTTTTCATGGGATGGTGTGTGATAACCTAGCTTAGATGCATGCATCTATCAAATAACTGTGAATAACCCAAATCTAATTTAAAGTTCTTATGACTTCATCAACATCAAATTATACATTTACAATAAAACTACCATTGCCATCTAATCAATCAAAATTTCCTACAATAGAAATTGTTTTTATTAAAAGTAAAATAAAAATAAAAAAACTTATATTTTTTTCATGATTAGCACAAAAAAATATACTAGTGATAAACCCACCAAGTTTGCTAGAAAGTTTAACTTCTGGGGTGTTTGGGAGTGTGATTGTTTTTGCTTTTTAAAGTGCTTTTCATGCCGAAATGCATCAAAATGATATTTTTTTTTATTTTTTAAAAATTATTTTTGATATCAGCACATCAAAATGATCTAAAAACACTAAACCGCCGGTTTTAAAAATGAAAAAAAAAAACTACGAAAAGCAGCAAAAAACAGATTGAATCGCAATGCCAAACGGGGCCTTCAAGAAAATCAATCCAAATCTTGTAAAATTAATTCATATTTATGAAGAAACAATTAGGTTTTTATTTCATATTACATGCATATAAATATATATATATAGAGAGAGAGAGAGTAGATACTCCACTAGAAAATGTTACAAGTATAGGTACTGAATTTTTGGTTTGAATGACATCATCGAAATAGCAAAATCTAAACCGGACATTCCCCGGTTCTTGTAGAGGAGAGAAAACTAATCTCACAAGATGGTGCACATACCAAAGACAACACAGCAGACACGAGTTATATGACCGAGCAAAATGACACGTGACATATCATCAGCCTCTCATCCCACTACAATACTCATTCGTGTCCTGTCCCAAGCAGACGTGCATTGTCGTTTGAAAAAACCATCACCAACGCCGATTCGAGAAGCTCCGGTTACCAGAATCCGATCAGTTTCTCCGATCATTCCAGGTAATTGAATTGCCGATCGTGATTGATTGAATTGAGGAATTGGGTTTCGATAGATAGAGAGGTGAATAATTGGAAAAGATGAGCGAGATATTTGATGGATACGAGCGTCAATACTGCGAGCTCTCTGCTAGTTTATCCAGAAAATGCACCGCTGCACTTACTGGTGGTGGAGGTAAGTACGTACTATCAATTATTTATTTTCTTTTGATTTTGATTTTGATTTTGTGCAATAATTATTTATTTGAACAGAGCAAAAGAAGCAAAAGATATCTGAAATAAGAGCTGGATTGGAAGATGCTGACTCTTTGGTACCCTTAAAAAAAACTTCAAATCCCGATTCTCCTCACCCAGGTATTATTCTTTATTTGATTTTTAAAAATTCAATTTTGCAGATTCGGAAAATGGATATGGAAGCGAGAAGTTTGCAGCCGAATGTGAAGGCAGTTCTTCTGGCTAAGTTGAGGGAGTACAAGTCAGATTTGAACAATCTGAAAACTGAGGTTAAAAGGATGGGTTCTGGCAATCTCAATGCAGCTGCTCGCGATGAGCTTCTGGAAGCTGGAATGGCTAATTCCTTGACGGTATGTCACCCTCTCTCTGGGTTGGTTTGTACTCTTACGCATTTGTTTTGGTATTTTTAATTATTATTATAATCTTTATTTTGGCTCAGCATCAAAACTCAGAAGCGATCTGGGTGTATATCTTGTTGAATAAATGAATAACCTGGTGTGATGTGAGCAAACATTTCGGGTCGGTGTAGTAGAGTTTGCTGTTCAAGTGTTTTTCAATTTGAAATGTATGTAAATTATTTTTTATTTATTTTTAAAAATTATTTTTTGATATCAACATATTAAAAGGTTTCAAAAACATGAAAAACAACAATTAATTTGAAGTTAAAAAAATTCAAAAAACTTTAAATGCGTTGATGGATCACAATGCCAACCAGGGCTTCGTATAGTTTTGTGGCCATTTGTATGAAAATCTGCAATGTTATTCTAAGTCTCTTTCTTCTTCTTAGTGTTGAATGTATATTTTAACAATTGTGGTTTGGACAACTGGAATAGGCCTCAGCAGATCAAAGATCAAGATTGATGACGGCAACAGAAAAACTTAATCAGTCTGGTGACAGAATTAAGGATAGTAGAAGAACTATGCTTGAAACTGAAGAACTTGGTGTGTCTATTCTTCAAGATCTGCATCAACAGCGACAGTCTCTCTTACATGCCCATAACACGGTATTGATTTTATTTGCACCAAACTGCCGTCTCTGAACATTGTTCACTTTCATTCTAGTATGTCTGTTAATTTTTTTTCTTTATTTACTGGTGATATTTGAACTTGTTAAATGACAGTTATAGTTTGAGTGACTCCGAAATCTGATGCATTATTAGCAAGGCAGCCCTCTGTAGTATACCGCAGTTTCCTTCTGATTGTTTTAGGTGTTAATCAGTGCTTTACTATAAAGGGTCTAAATGATTTTGGGAAGTAATGGAATTGGGGTTTGGAAATAGTAACGCCATATGTCCTGTGCTTATTTTATGGTTCTTCCAATATTTACAGCTTCATGGAGTGGATGACAACATTGGTAAGAGTAAGAGAGTGCTGACTGCGATGTCAAGGAGGCTGAACAAGAACAAGTGGATTATTGGTGCCGTTATTGCTGTCCTTGTGGTTGTCATCGGCTTGATCTTGTACTTCAAACTCAAATAGCCAAGATAACCCTAGTTTCGGACCCGTGGGTTTGATCAAGAAATGACTTGATTTTTTCGCTTTTGAATTCGGTGGTGTGATTTTGCGATCAACTGATATGAGTGAAATGTTTGATCTATACATGGTCGTGTGCTTTTTATCCATTTTAATTATATGGAGTGAATTTTGATGAGCTCATGACATCACTTTCCCATTACTGTATTAATGTTTGACATGAGATTAATTCAGGAATTTACACAGCTGACTGGGAACAGAAAAGCTTGCTCACACCGCGAAGAAAAAGCGAAACTAGTATCCACTCAAAGCAATCGGAGAATTTACCACAGATTGCTGCTGCATTCTGCTTTCTGGGTGACAAACTAGAAGTCATTGCCATATTGCTGAGGATTTATACGTTACATTCGTGAGTCAAAGTCAGTTCCCTCATATAGCACTAATCTTTGACCAAAGGAGCCCTCCAAGTTCATGAAAGTGAAAATGGAAGTTCTGGCTGGGACCTTAATTTTATCAAGAAAAATACCAGGTGCTAGATAATTCCATGAACTATGTTGTGATGCGACCAAAAAAGTATAATGTCCATATCAAGGAAAGTGTTTTGAGAGTATTATTAAATCTAACTAATGAAGTAAAACTTGTAATCTCCCCATTAGATTCATTGCCTAGCTCATGAACTTAAATTGTATTGATATCACTTAAAACTTATAATAAGTAATAACATGGTTTGATTTTAAATATATTTTTAAAATATTTTTTTTCAAATATAATCATTAAAACATCGGCACATAAAATTAATCATCGGCACATAAAATTAATCATGGTCAATATAGTTTAATCAAGTTAAATTTACGATTATTTAAGATATGAATGAATTCTATTGAGTTTAATAATTTTTAAATTATTTTTTATTTGATTATAGGATAAAAAACAATGCTTACAAAAATGAGCACCAACAAATGCTTACAAAATTAAATTTATTCTGAAAAAGTTATATTGTTAATTAAAAAAATGTTTATATTGAATTTATAATAAAAATTTAATTTATGATACGAAATAAATTTAAAAATGTAAAAGGAAATTAATTTGTATATAAAACAAAAATATAATATTATTCATGTATTTTTTTCATTTAAAAAAAACTCGTACAAAGCTAGTAAATGAAAGTTAGACAAAACCTCTATAATAATTTTCAAAACTTAGTATTAGTTTAAAAAAACTTGAAACATAGTTTTTAATTTTATAGAGAATTATATTATGTTTGATCCAAATATTATAATTTGTTTTACTATAATTAGGAAGAATCGTTTTACAAGTTTTATGGAACAGTATTTGTTTTTACAGTGAAATTAATTTTTTTCATATATATATATATATTATGAATCCAAATTTGAAATTAATTGAATTCACTATAATATTAAAAGAAATTAATTATGATATATTCTCCAAAATATGAACGGATAATGATGGACCGAGGGCCATTCTAATAGCCATGCATTAACGGCTAACGGTTATATTTTGAAGAAACAAAGGAAGAAGAAGCGGCAAAATAGGTTATCTATGATAAAAATGGCTGTCTGACTTTTCACAGCTCAAAAGGAAGGAAGGAGACCCGTCTGTTTGGTATGGTAGCTTAGAAAATCCTCAGAATAATCAAATCACATCCTTGTCCAAAACCCCATTCATATGAAATGTTCAACCATCAACTTCACCACTCTCCAATCCCTCCCTGCCCACTTCCGCTCTCTCCTCCGCTCTTGCGTCCGCAACTCCTCTCTTTCCACTGGAAAAAAACTCCACGCCGTTATCCTAACCTCCGGACTTGCTTCTTCATCCCCAAACACCTTCCTCCTTAACGCCCTTCACCATTTGTATGCATCCTGTGGCGTTGCATCCTCTGCTCGCCACCTATTCTACCAAATTCCCCGCTCACATAAAGACGTTACAGATTGGACCACCCTGCTATCCTGCCTTGCTCAACACCGATCAAAACCTTCTGAAGGGTTTTGCTTCTTCAAAGAAATGAGGAAGGAGGGTGTTGTTCTTGACGATGTTGCCATGATTTCTGTGTTTGTATTGTGCACGCGCGTGGAGGATTTAGGGATGGGAAGGCAAGCGCAAGGGTGTCTTGTGAAGATGGGTTTGGGGTTTGGGGTTAAGGTGTGTAATGCGGTAATGAACATGTATGTGAAGTGTGGGTTAGTTGAGGAGGTGAGAAGAGTTTTTTGTGAAATGAATGAGCGGAATGTGGTTTCGTGGAGTACATTGCTGGAGGGGGTGGTGAAATGGGAAGGGGTGGAGAATGGAAGAGTAGTGTTTGATGAGATGCCGGAGAGGAATGGGGTTGGTTGGACTATAATGATTGCAGGTTATGTGGGAAATGGGTTTTCTAGAAAAGGGTTTTTACTATTGGATGAAATGGTTTTGAGGTTCAGGTTAGGGTTGAATTTTGTCACGCTTTCTTCAATTTTATCCGCTTGTGCACAATCAGGGGATGTCTTGATGGGGAGGTGGGTTCATGTTTATGCTTTGAAGGGAATGGGAAGGGAGATGCATATCATGGTGGGTACAGCTTTGCTGGACATGTATGCAAAATGTGGCCTGATAGATATGGCATTCAAAGTCTTCAAGTACCTACCAAAAAGGAACGTGGTAGCGTGGAATGCAATGCTTGGTGGGCTAGCGATGCATGGAAGGGGTAAATTTGTGCTGGATATATTCCCAAAAATGATTGAAGAAGCTAAGCCAGATGATTTAACTTTTATGGCTGTCTTAAGTGCTTGCAGCCACTCGGGTTTAGTTGATCAAGGTTACCATTATTTTCATAGTCTGGAATCAGAATATGGAACAACACCTAAGATTGAACACTATGCTTGTATGGTGGATCTTCTAGGTCGGGCCGGTCATTTAGAAGAAGCTGTGATGTTGATAAAGAAGATGCCAATGTATCCAAATGAGGTTGTTCTAGGATCTCTTTTGGGTTCTTGCAATGCCCATGGAAAGTTAAAGCTTGGTGAACGAATTCTGCAAGAGCTGATTCAGATGGACCAGCATAATACTGAGTATCATGTATTGCTTTCGAACATGTATGCTTTAGAAGGAAAGCAAGACAAGGCAAATTCACTCAGACAAATCCTTAAGAGTAGGGGTATTAGAAAGGTCCCTGGAGTGAGTTCTATTTATGTTGGTGGCAATATTCATCAGTTCAGTGCAGGGGACAAGTCACACCCTCTGACAAAGGAAATTTATCATGCATTGAATAATATGATTCAAAGGCTGAGACTGGCTGGTTATGTACCGAATACTACCACCCAAGTATTTCCAGGTTCTGATGGCAGGGAGGATGGCAGTGAGGAGATGGAGGAGAAAGAGCAGGCATTGTTCCTACACAGTGAAAAGCTTGCAGTCTGTTTTGGGCTTTTAAGTACAAAACCTGGTGCACCTCTTTATATATTCAAGAATCTACGCATATGCCAAGATTGTCATGCTGCTATTAAAATTGTTTCTAAGATATACAACCGAGAAATTGTAATTAGAGATCGGAATCGTTTTCATTGTTTCAAGCATGGTTCATGTTCTTGTTCTGATTATTGGTAATCATAACTTCATAGCAGATATTTGAAGAATCTAATAGATGAGTCGCATCATGAAATCCCGCTTGACTGGAATGTTTTAGTTCTCAATTAAAATCTGCTCTCCCGTACAAGAACTCATCAGATAACAACATAATTGTTTTTGGAATCTGGATTTGATCATCGTGGGAGTGATTTAATTACAAAGGGGAGGTTGAAGAGTTGGTTGTGGTTGAAAGAAAGTTGTTTGCAAGGCTGATGATGAGTTGAAAAAGGAAGAGGCGGAATGTTTTAGTTCTCTCTTATTTAAAATCTGCTCTCTCGTACAAGAACTCGTCAGATAACAGCATTATTTTTTTTGGAATCTGGATTTGATCATCGTGGGAGGTATTTCATTACAAAGGGAGGTTGAAGTTGAAAGAAAGTTGTTTGCAAGGCTGATGGTGAGTTGAAAAGGAAGAGGCGGAGTTTCTTTCACAATGCTACTCACCTAGATTCTTTGACGGCATTTTCCTTTACATTGTTTTCTGAATGGGGTGACAAGAGTAAGATATCCACCATAGGCTACTGATAAGAATGGTGGTGTTCTAAGTGCAATTGTTGGGTAAGCTTTGTGTACTGCTGCTGCTGTTGTTGGTTGAAAGAGCATGGTCTCTCAGATATTTCAGGAAATAGTTGCTCTGCCTGGTGGAACTCTTTCTTTTGTTTTCAAGGTCGAATCATTACTTTTCTACAGTCAGATTCATCATCTAACAAATAGGATTGAAATCTGGTTGGGTAAATCAAAGAATTCTTAGAGTCAAAACGTTGCCATTCACCAAGGGCACAGCGAAGGCTATTTACAGGAGCAATTGCGCAATCAGAAAGTTACTTATCAAAGAGAACATGCCTTATCGACCAGATCAAGCACCATGTTGTACTAATTAATTTTTTTTCATTATACACCATGGTACTTGAATACATTTTTGTTCATATCTTGGTTGAATGAAGCATTTCGAGGGGCTGTTTTTGGTCAACAACAATGAAATATGCTTCGATGCCCTGTAATATTGATGTTATAAGCTGCAAGTCAGATTCCATTCTTGTGCAAGCATATTTTGATTTCCATTCACTAGAGTTACTCCACACCCACGTTTTGGATTAAGCTCGCTACAGATGCCTTGTGCTCCATCCCAAAACATGATGTTAAACTTTTCCTATTCTTCTTTCTTTTCCAATTGTTTATATATAAATTATGAATGACTAATACCAATGAGGAGTTAATGTCCAAGAGTTCACTAGTTCTCTAAATACCTAGTTACCAATTGTGTTCTAACGAACGAAGATGAACAGAAATCAGTGTTTGCAAATGAGAAGTGAACAAGTAATGATTGCAACTGAGCTCAGAATCATTTAATTGTTTTGAAGTAATATCTGAACAAAATGGATGATACTGTTGGCGATGTAGCTCAAATGGTAAAGCACACCGATTCTGAGACCCCCCACATCTCCAGTAATCATACATTTTCACAGAAACTCATTGTTATATTTAACATTTTCTGGCCAGAACATCCAGTTCTGCACAACTAAAAAAATGGGAGATAGTAATCCTATCATGTTTCACAGATATTTTTGCAACACAGTATCATGCAGTGCCTGCCAAGGTTAAATTTAGATATTTCTCCTCGGAATTACAACATCATTCATCAAAAAAAAGAAAAAAATCTAAGTAGATAATATCATGTCAAACTACAGTTATTTCCCTCGTAATTTGTAAGTCTCCAGTCAATCCTGGTTTCAACTCCAACATTGACAAAAGTGGAAACACCATGTGCTATCCGGATAAAAATGTTAAACAACTCGAAGTCAGTTGTCCTCCATTTGGTCTTATTTTAACATTTTCTTTGAACTTCGAATGAATGAGCCTAGTAAGATGCTATATGTTGATCCATAAGTTCAAAAAGTTTGAATCTATCAAACCCGATTCTTAGGTTTCTCCTGCTTGAATTTGCTATAATCAGCGAGCAAGCTACTGTTAACTTTACGCTTCATGTTCTCTACCAATCCCCTTAATACCTGTTCTTGGAACATAAATTTTAAACAGGTCGATTAGGTCAAAAATATACAAACAGTCATGCATGCACATATAGTATATGTACTAGTAATTGTTAGCTTTCTGTTAAACCATTGTCAAAGAATATTATCAATTTAAGGAGACTGTTTTGGCCTAACCTTCTCTGCAACAGGCTTGCGAACATTTTCAGGAATCATAGCAAGCACAGGAGGAAGAACGAAGCTTATATTCATCTCTAGTTGACCTTTGAGCCTTGTTCGTACTCCCCGTCTATCAGGGTATAATGCTCCTTTTACACCAAGAGAAAATTGAGATGGTTGAAAAATATCATCAAGCCCTTGAAGCTTCCATCTGATCTGCAAGAGAGTACTTCCATATAGAGCTGACATGAGCAAATATAAAAAAATGTAATTCTGAAATTTTCGTTGATGACTGCTCGAGAATCTTTAAAGCTTACAACATCAAGCTCGAGAACCTTCGTGATCTCTTCAGGAACTCCAGGTGGGTAATCTCTCCCTCCTGATTTACATCTCAATCTCATCTCAACTACCGGCCAGACAGTGAGGAACAAGAAATTTATGGGCAACATCTGGATTCTCCATTCTTCCTGGAAACATTAAACACATACATTACAAAGAGATTCTGCTCCCCTATGCCTGAAAGACAATAGCACAGAGGATTACAGATGAAATGCTTATTTCTATGATGCTAAGTACAAAAAAGTCAAACTATTGCATTTATAGAAACTAGAACTTATATTGCAAGCAAGCTTTCGATTTCACCCTTAGTTTTATCAGCAACTTGTTTGGTGTGTCCAGCAGCTAGAAGCTACAAGCTATACTGTTTTGTCCTCTGATTTGCCAATGGTGTCTGTGCTTTCCTGCCTTTCATTTCTAGCTGGTAGGAACTTTGCATTTGTAGCAAAAATGGCTTAATCGAGCAAAGCCTTTGTTCTTTAGCACTGTCTCCTTGTCAGGTTCTTTTCCAAGTGAACTTCGACCTATTTTGATGTCTCCAAACAGAGACCCTTTTTAGAATTGATCAAGAGAACTCCTGCCACTATGCTCATATTTCCATGATACTGCTAACACCATGGTGCATGGCAGTCATCCATATTGTACCAACAAATGTAATAAACATCAGTCAGCTTCTGTAGAACTTCCTTGGTGAAACGAGAGCCGTTGATTAGTGGATTCCATCGTTACCAGAGAAAATAGCAGTAGAAATTTTCTCAATTTCCGGTCAACAAATGAGAATCATGTTAAGCTGCTCATGGAGAGGAAAGTTGGGATCCCAAAAATAACAATAATTTGGACAACTTAAATAAATAGTGATCATTCTACGGAATAAGAAAACACTGCATACCATTTGACTAACTGGTGGATTGACAACGACATGAAAAAGAATTGATGGAAAACAGCAGCAAAGAGGACTGAGGTCATTTAGTTCGTGACTGCATATACAATCAGAACGCCATTCAAAGAAAGATTTTTTTATCAACCATACGAGGCTTTACATGTCAAGTAAATAAATGGCCCTTAACAAATGACGAGGCAGATTCTAAATCATTTCAGTAATCAGCACAGTGAACTCAATTTTCAAACGATCAAGGAAAACGAGGGAAAAGAAAAGGAATTTGCATAAAAGACAACAAAAACCTCATTAAGTTGTTGGCTCCTCCCTTTGTCAGGAAATATGGCTTTGAAAACTCTAGGCTTATCCTCCAAATATCCATCAAAGGAAGCCTGCAAGGAAATAAAAAGCAGCTGTGTCAACAGTACATAGATGGAGAGAGAGAAGGGGAGGAGGGGAGAATTAGGGGTACCCCTGGAGACTCATAGAGAGGGATATCAGTAGTCATTCTTGAAGAGTAGGTGGCAGAATTCATTGCCATCTGATTCTTGATAAAAGGCTTCTTCAGTTTTGGTACAGAAAGTGCATGGCATTGCCGCTCATGCCTATTCAGCTTTTCTCTCCATTTCCTTGAGCAAAAATGTCCAACAAGCACCTGGTGTTGGCATGGGACACAGGACCTGGCTGCAATTTCACTCATTTTCTTTCTGCTAAAATTAATTGTCTTTAGAAGGGAAAGGAAAGCCCTTCTTATTGGGTTTCTTGAATTTCACTCATTTCATTTCAGCTTCTATTGTTTTTGTCTTTAGAAGGGAAAGGAAAGCCTATCTTATTGGGTTTCTTTACCTTGTCCAGTTCTTCACTACGCAAGTTCTTGGAGATAGTTAGGCTCATGTCTGCTGTTCATGACATGTGGACCCACTACCTGTTTCCTTTTCTTTCTGGTGGTTGTGAATTATAGAGGGTTTTGGGGTACCTGTGAATTCTTCTTACGCCGTAATTTTCTCCTTTTTTTTTCCTTCTCTTTTTTAAGAGAATGTAAGACGATCTTGTATTTGTCCCTAGAATTTAACTCTAGGCAATGAATTTCCATTTTGCAGAGGAAAATTGGAAAAGGTTTTAAGAAAAAGCACACCCCCCCACTTGATAATAATGTTCTTTTTTACTATAAAACACTCTGCAACACAGTTGTAATTCTTGCTTCTCCAAAGTTCAAAAAGAATATAACTCATGATTTGCTCAATCAATAAGATGCCCGATGCATCAGCATGGAAGAAACAAGGCACAATTAGCAAATCATACAGGCCAAACTTGTATTACATCACAGAAGAAAGCGGATATTTTAACCATTTTTTTACTACTCTTCTGCAGAAAAGTATTGCACTTGGGGCAACAAAGACCATACATGCTTTCATTCTTTCATAATCGGCTGGGAGCTTGCTTCATTCTCCACTGTTTGTTCATGCTTTTAACTGAAGCTGATAGTTTCCTACGCGGAATATGGTATCCTTAAGGCCCTTCGTCGGGATAGCCAAGGCACCTTTCTGGATCTGGGACGGTGAAAAAAATGCAGCAGAAATTTGATCTGCTTCTTCGTTTATCAGTGTTCTTGGCATTATCACTCATTTTGACGGGCAACTAACATGCCCAAAGCACCTGTAACTTAATTAATGCAAAAACATGTGCTCCATCATACGATGGAAAAGTGAACTGAAAGTAGGTATGAACCTCAACGAGGGCTTTATTTTTTTTTCTTTCTATTATTTGGGGGACAGATATTTAGTGGGGGGATAAGATTAATTACTACGAGATGGCAGTTCTTCCATCAAGAAAGAAGTTGTAAAAGTTCGAGTATCAGGAAAAGCACCAGTCCTAGGCTTGGTTAACACATTCATATGGTTCATTCGAGGGAAATTTTATTTAACGTTATTTATCAAATTTCATATCTATAGCAGTTAGCCAAGGTCAGAATTAACCAAAATACATGTACCCATAAAAGAAGTTGCACTGCTCTCATTCTCTGCTTTACCTCAGTTATTCCATCCTAAATGTCTGATACAATGATTTTCGAAAGAGTCCCCATGGACTTCCAAGGTACATTTATGAAGTCCCTCCATTGCCAGTAATCACATATATGCATGGATGCGATAATTAATTAATTAATTACAGCAGAACAAACCATCACAAGAAAGAATGTCCAGAGAACCAAGATAGGATCTCCTAGCCAGAGAACCCTGCAAGAACAATGTATCAAGGATGATGGTATTGCTATAAGCCAATTATACCAGCTAGTTCAGTTGGCAAAAGATATAAGGACTATTATTTCATATAAAATGACAACTCAAGAGAGCTATTAAAGCCAGATCTCTTAGACACAAAGCTCATAGGCAGAAAATCAAATATTCAAGTGATCGAAGAAAGAGATAAAAAAGCAGAGTTCTCTGATTTTGCATTCCATATCTCATCTAAAACCAGATTTAATAAGAATAACAGGTCAAATAACTCTAGAATTGCACTTTAGCAATAAATTACATAGTCTATGACTACAAGTCATATAATAGGATAGAAATACCAGAGTGGGTTGTCAAAAGCAAAGGAAAATCTCCTTAATAAACAGGCATGTCAAAAACTTGGACTCATAGAAACATCAGATAGAAGTAGTGAATGTTACATGACTGTAGATTTAACTGGAGGCCCAACTGCTCGGCATAACTCTAGGAACATACCAAAACCATTAATGCGAACTGCAGAGCACAACTAGATAACCTCTACTCTACATGATTTAATCTATCACAAGTTATGTAATCAAGTTGAAACAGAAATGAAGAGCAATAAATAAATGTTTGATAGGAAAAACAAAAAGGCAATGCAATGCAATGGAAGAGAAATTAGGACGGATTCCTTAACCTACTACATTACTACATTTCATTACATCCAGAGTAGAGAAGTGGTAGTTGGATGAAGTAGTATAGAAGAATGACATGCAATTTTCTCTATGAAACAATAAGCCTACATCAGAAATCTGGCAATTCTCAACTTTAGGTGCCTGGATATTCTAACAAATGTCAAAATAAGGAGATTTTAAAGTAAAATCTGAACATTTCAAAATGTTGTAAGAAGGATATTAAAAATATCCTCAAGAGGTTCCGTGTAAAATTCTGAATCAACAATTTCATTTCCAACAAATCCTTGTGGAGTCCGCTCTAAGAGTCTAGGGTCATGATTCAGCTTGGTATAAGACATGCATTTCCCACTTCTATCATCAAACAATAGAATTCTTAATAACTATAGAAATAAACACTGTAGCTTCACTGCCAATAGTGCACCAAAACTACATTGTTCCGGCTAGGGAGCAGATATGTAAAACTTTAAGGACATATACCGAGTTTATGTGGTCGATAGAGTTTAAAATGCCAGGACATTTTCATCGCATAAGAATTCATTTTGGCTGACATTGACTAACCTATCAGACAGCTTATGGATTTTACTCAGTACAATGCTTCCCAATTTCTCCAGAAGAAAGATGCTAATATTGCAAAAACCTTGACTAGAAACTTATGGGAGCAGGAACAATAGAAAAGAAATGTGAAAGCCAATAAAAACCCACCTTGGAAAGACATAACCAGTGGACTCCTGGGAAGATTTCATGCTTTGAGCAATTAGAAGACCAGCTTATTTGCATTGGATATGACAATGTTCCAATAGAGCAATGCTATTCCCAAAAATAAAGTCCATGCAGCCTTCATTGTAGCAATCTTTCAAAACTGCTTCCCAAAATGAAAATAAAGAGTATCCCAAAATAAGGAAATACACAAGCATGTGATTTTGGGTTTGTGTCCATATGATACCTCCTCATAAAGTTTAGAAGTCCAATAACACATTTGCTGGATACCAAAGGGTGTGCGCTGGCTCGTTATTGACTCAGACGATGTTAGCCTTAGGCACCAGTATCCTAGAGAATAACTAAACAACTAACTCATTTATTTTCAAATAATTACCTGCTTCCCACTTATAGGACCAAGCTTGTTCTTGATTGTTTCAAACCAATTCATGATGTTTGTCCAATTACAACATAGGTAGAATATCAGGCCAGCAATTTATCAATGATTAGTAAATTGATGCACATGTAAGTTTGAATAATGAAGCAATCTTATAATTGGCATTCCATGCCATTACGTTGTCACGTGGAAATGCAGTTCACCAGGAGAGGGAATTACTCAATGTCACTGTATTTGGCATCCATTAAATTAACATGTTTGAAAAGTAAATTGAGTTCTTAAATAATTAATGTCATCAATAAACATGAACGACGAAGTAAATGATCCATGAAACCAACCAAATGAGACAGTTAATAAACCTGCCACCCAAGGAAAAGGCAATTATAGAATTCATACCGATCAGCTGTCACTCTAACTGTCACAACTTGCCTGAACCATGGTAAAAGTAGATAAAAACACAGATCAATTATATGACAGCTTCAAAACATTTATTAAACAATTCAAAATGGCTCGCTAGAACAATGTAGATAGCACCTCGAATCATACATTTTGACACAACCAATGGCTAAAAGAAGCAATTTTCAAGTACTGTATTCACCTCCATTGTTCACAGAACAAGAACTTAATTTCAAATTATGCATACAAAAAATCAATTTTTTCAACAAACCAAATGAACAATTAACAAAAACCGCAATTACTCATCACACCATTGAATACACTGGTATATAAACAAAAGGTCCCAAAACCTCAAACACAATAAAAATCCGAAAACCTTATTCCGTCATAAGAAGCCGCCACAAAATTGACAACAGAAGAAAGGGGAGAGCCTTCATTACGCATATAGATTAGTGCATTACCTCAATAGAAGATTTCTCAACAGTAATAGTCTCAGTAATAAAATCCTCGCCTCCCACAATTACAGTCCCACTCCTAAAGGTCCCAGTCGCAACGACCCTCGAAGCCTGCAGTACAAAACGCAACGTGTCAAAAACCTCCAAAAAAATACGTGTCGAAAACCCAGATGAGCAAGTTAGAAAATACGGAAAATCATTGCACAGCTGGTGATGATCGATTTTGGTAGAAGTGTTGTTCCAAGTCAAGCTATCAACTTCTGGTCTCAGGCCCGCAAGAGTGAAGATATTCCTGGTCCTGACACGCACACACGTTGCCTGAAAAGACAATGAGATCGATTTGCTGAGACAAAAACGCGGAGGAGTGGTGAACCATAATGAGTAATTAAAAAAACAATACTGCTTTCACTTCTTTTTTTAATTGTGATAAATATTCATACTGCGTCTCACATTTTCTTTATGGCGGTGATTTTTTCATTTCGATTCATGAGATTTTAATTGTTTGGTATATTTGATTTGTTTTAAATATGTTTTTTTATTCAAATTAATTACATAATTTCATCTTATTTTTATTTTTTATTTTTTTAATTTGTGTATTGGTTTCAAATCTTTTAATATTTTAAAAATTTAAATTTTTATCAGTTTTATCTTTCAATTAAAATTAATTATATATTTTATTTTTATTTTAGTCCTTATATTCTAATTTTTTTTTATTTTAATTTTTTTATTACTAATATATATATATTTTGAAAATATTCTCTATTTTCATCTATATTTATATATATAAAGAGGGGAAGAGAGAAAAAAGAGATTATTTATAGCACTCAACATTTGTATTTATTTCTCATTTAAACAAGCAAATAAAAATTATAATTAGCAAATTTACAAAACAAAATCAAGCGAATAATATCATGTCTTAGTAGATTAAATATTATAAAATGCATTATTTCACAATTGTTTTAAATTATCATTTATATCTTTTTAATCATTAACAAATATTTTTCTCAATCTATCTAAATATATTTACACGTAAACTTGTAGATTTAAACTTAAAATTTATTCTAATTAAATAATTATTGAAAATATTTGTGTATACAAATTTTCAATGGAAAATAAAATTTGGCGTCGGCAGAGCGGAGGTTGAGTTTCCTGTAGCTAATAATAAGAACACGTATATTTTAATGGGCCCACACCACATTCAATTGCAACTTGGCAAGCATTCCCACAGTAAACGACATCGTTTCGTGAAAAAGAAAATCGTATATCAACGATATTTTTCCGCCCATGGCTTCCTCACGTTCCCCATTTCTCCCTCTTTCACACAACGGATCACAAGACCAGAGAAGAAAAAAAAAATGTCGTACTACTCCCGAGGAGAGGCTGATCGAGTCGACGATTACGATGAGTACGATCCCACCCCATACGGTGGCGGTTACGACATTGCTTTAACTTATGGTCAGCCAATCCCACCGTCCGATGATACCTGCCATCCAATCAGATCTTCCTCACCGTCCGATGAGATCGACTACGATCGTCCCAATTACTCCTCGCATTCTGAGCCATCTGCTTACGCTGACGAAGCTCTTGAAACTGAGTACAGCAGCTACTCCCGTCCCAAGCCTCGACCTGGATCCACTTATGGTGGGCCTCAGCCGGATTATGAATTCCAGCCCGGATCGGAGTATGGGTCTGCTGGGTATGAGAAGCCGGCTCGTGAGAAGTATGGCTCTAGCCATGGGTCTGCTGGGTATGAGAAGCCGGCTCGTGAGGATTATGGCTCAAGCCATGGGTCTTCTGGGTATGAGAAGCCGGGTCGTGAGGAGTATGGCTCAAGCCATGGGTCTTCTGGGTATGAGAAACCGGCTCGTGAGGAATATGGGTCTGGTGGCTATGAGAAGTCTAGCGATGATTCCGGGTATGAGAGGAGACCCGAGTACGAAGATGCACCTGGCTATGAGAAGCCGAGCAAGCATGGGTCTGATTATGGGCGCAAACAAGAATCGGATTACGGGTCTGGTTATGAGAGACCTCAGAGTGAGGAATATGGATCTGGTTATAGTAGGAGACCCGAACCTGAATATGGTTCTGGATATGAGAAGCCAAGTGAGTACAAATCGGGTTATGGGAGGAATCCCGAATCTGAATATGGTTCTGGATATGAGAAGCCAAGTGAGTACAAATCGGGTTATGGGAGGAATCCCGAATCTGAATATGGTTCTGGATATGAGAAGCCAAGTGAGTACAATTCGGGTTATGGGAGGAATCCCGAATCTGAATACGGGTCTGGGTACGAGAAGCCCAGCGAACATGAAGGCAGGGCTGAGACGGAGTACAGATCCGGGCATGGGAGGAGGCCAGGGTCCGAATATGAAGAAGGTGGGTCGGAGTATGTGTCTGGGTATGGTAGGAAGCAGAGTTATGGGGAAGAGGGAGAAGGGTATGGAGGAAGAAGCCAACATGAGAAGCCAAGTTATGGAGATGATTCACCTAAGAGGGTTAGCTACGGAGGTGGAGATTATGAGAGGCCTTCTTATGGAAGTCGCCGCAGTGATGACGACAACGAGGATCGTAATAAGTATCGTGATGGTGATGAAGAGGGCTATGGACGCAAGAAATATGTAAGCTTTTTTTCTAAAAATTTCGTACTTAACTCTTTTATGCCTATGCTTTTTTCTTTTTCCTTTTCTTTTCTCGCTCTCTGGAGATCTAAGTGATCCAAAATGATGTTCAAAATGCCTAATCTAGGACATGTTTCTTGCATTTGCATTTTGAGAGCACAGACATGTGATGCTTTCTGTGTCTGAAGCAACCCTCATATAATTGCAAGATCACTTGGAATAGATTTGATTTGGTTCTGAAAAAAATTACAGAAAGAAATGAAGAGGAAGACCAATGCACTTGACTTGAATCCCATAGGTAGGATATTATTATTCCCTTAAGTAGGCATTTTGCATTGGTTCATTGGATTGTTTTAATGAAATCAAGTTTAAGATAAGAAGAAGATCGGACATCAAATGGGGTGGCCTGATGTGAAAAACATTTGATAACCAATCAAAGTAATATAACAACTGCAAATGGTATTTTTCTTAGTTTTTCGTCAGGAAAACTTAGGAGGTGCTTAGTATTGTATGCACATCCTAAAATGCACAAAAGAGATTCATGGTATTTTCTCTTTGATTTTTGCTTGTTACAGTTCGACTGTATGTTCCAGTTATAAGTAGGTGCAGTAGAACTTTAGTTTGTTTATAATTCATCAGAAAGATTAAGGAGGTGCTCAATCATGCACATCGTATGGCTCAATTGAGAAGATTTATGAACTATGGGTATTTTCCTTTTTATTTGTTTGTTTGTTACTGCTAAACTATACTTTCCAGACACCTGTTTACATAATCTGTTTACCGATTTTTGGTCCAATCAATTTTTACTGAGCTCATACTTTTCTGCTAAGCTCTGTTTACAGAATCACCTTTTTAAACAAGTAGCAGGGCACTGAACATAGCTACAACTTTGATTGCTTACATGATTACATAATGCATTGATGATCTTACTTCTTAAGTCTCAGCAGCAAAATGACAATGTGCTTGTCTTCTTAGGGGTATTAGGTGAAATGAATAATAATACAACTTCATTTCTAGCTTACCTTGAGAAAATTACATGATTTCAGTGGCCATCTCTCTGCAAATTACAGCTTCTATTAACAAAATCATGCATAGAAATTTACCATTCTTTTCTTGTACTAAAATCTGTTATTATCGAATTGGTAGGGAGATGACAATTCTGATGATGATGGGGAGAAGCATCACTACCGCCGCAAGAAGAGCTATGATGATGAGTGATCAATGGACCTATAAAATGGGAGTCATGGCACTGTTAGCTGCTACTACTACTAAATAAAGGGCTAATACCATGTTTCCTTATGATGGCACTTTTGTTGAGTGTTCTTTGCAGATGCCATTTTATATGGGTACAATCTGCTGTACTTCTTAATAACATTCCAAAATTATGGGTTTGGTGTGTTCTTCAAACTAGCTTATAATAACAAAAATTATGTGGTGTGATTTTAATCTTTCTCTAGTTTTATTTTAATATTTCTCCATTGAACTAGCTTTGTTTGATAAATTTACTAGAATGTTAATATAGTACAGTATCTATCGAATGGCAGATTCATAAGATGTATAAATGGAAGTCAAGTACTTCCTTATTAGTTAGGATCTAGCATTGATAACTATTTATGTATAGTTAATAACTATCATAAATTACAAATATAGATGTTGTATATATACTAGATCTTAGGCAGTGATAATTATGAGATTGAAATATAATTTTCTATATGGTATCAGAGCCTATCTTATAAAACCTATATCCAGTACCTTCCTTTCCACCCCAATACTAGAAAATCATATCGAAAAACACCACCAAAGAAACCCAAACAGTTAGAGAGTTTCAAAACCTACATACCTTTTATAGATTGAATGCAAAAAACTATTTGAAGTGGTCACATATAATAAAAACATTTCTCAACGGAAGAGGAAAGATTAGTCATTTAATAGACAATCTCCCAAAACCAGAAGATTCAAAGTTCACCCTATAAGATGAAGAAGACTCCATGATTATGCCATGACTATGAAATTTTATAATGCCAGAAGTTTGTGAGCCCTACATTTTCCTTAACACAGCAAAAGATGTGTGACCTATTCTAATGTCAAGGATGTTGCCTTAATCTATGAGATCAAGACCAAGTTGTCAACAACCAAACAAGGTAATATGCTGATTATTGAATACCATAACATCATGAAAAGTTTCTGGATAGAGTTAGATTATTATCAACATTTTAAAATGAGGTGCAGTAATTATGCAACAATTTTAAAAAATTATATGGAGAGGGAAAGGATTTTTGAATTCCTTGTAGGACTAAACATAGATTTGATCCAATAAGAGTTTAAATATTAGGAAAGGAATCTATGCCTTCACTCAATGAAGTCTTTTCAGTGATAAAGGCAGAAGAAGGAAGGAGGACAATGATGATGGAGGCCACTTACACAAAAGGGTCTACTATGATGATAACTCATGATAGAAATGAAATCAAACATGATATTGAGGGGATAGAAATTGAAGGGAGAAAAATCCCTAAAGATGGGTAGTTCTGTAACCATTGCAAGAAAATAGGCCATACAAAGGAGATATGTTGGAAATTGCATGGCAGACCACTATCAAAGAATCAAATAGCCCCAACAAGGATAGGGCATGATGGAGGATTTAGGTGGAATCAAATCAATGGAATGCCCTGCTTCCGGCTAAGTATACAGAGTTGGGTTCAGGCGGGCTTTTTTCTTTCCCGGAACCGCCATCCATGCATTGCCTATATACAATGGACCAGCAGTTCTTAGACTTCATAGACGAAGAGCCTTTGCTTTGTTATATATCCAAGAGGGTCTGGCCATGCCCCCCCGTAAGGAAAAGGAATTCCGAGAGCCCTTAAGATTAAAGCCATAAAGGATATCGCTTTTCACCTTCCCCTAGTTGATTATGAGGGAAGAATCACCATAGACTATGATCTTATCTCTATCTCCAAAGCTGCCTGTAAGCCCAGAATGCAAGCCTCGTATTCAGCGACATTGTTGGTATATTGTTACTGATGAAGAATCCACCTTTTCATATCCACCTTTTTATTAAATTAAGTAGGGACGTTAGGCTCACTAGCCCTCTTGGCTCACAAGGAGAAGGAATAGCACTGGCTGGCCAGTAGGAGTCCTGGAAATGTCACCGGAAATGGTTGAAACAGAGCTCGCATGCTCGTATAGAGGCCCTTGGTTGGATCCCCCTGGGATTCAACTTGCCTTTCTTGCTTTTAGAATAGGAGTGCATCATAGACTGGCTCCACGACATCGACAGACGGAAAGAAAATGAAGTTCGAAAGTGTCACCCAGGTAAACACGAGAAGTCTCTTCCCTTCGGTCAGCCAAATATCCGAATCATTGACTTCCTTCAATCTTCCGAATTCGAAAGCTAGAAACTTCCTATTAGGAATGGCTTCCTTTCAGGTTGTGTTGTTACAAACCAGACTGTTCTAAAAGGGAAGGGGAGACTAGAGTCAGACACGTCAGCTACATCCGCACGCAAAAGGAATGTGGTTCTGGTCACGGCTTTTTTTCCCTTATTAGAGCCATTCTTTTCTGATGTTTTGCTTAATAACCGCTCGTCGAGCAGCTTCTCCTTTTCTTCCACCGGACGATGTAAACTCAGATTATTCATTCATTGTAGTAGCTTGTTTGTCAAAGCGGACAGGCGCACGGTCGAAGTTCAATTAGAGGAAGATCCAACTCATTCATTCCTGGTAAGACCACAATCTGTATTGAATCGAGCTGTCTTTTTCATAAACTAAAATGGTCAGATAGGATTGTAACCAAAAGGTTCCCGCTAGTAAAGAGAAAATCTCCATATTTTGAAGCCAATCCCTTAATTAAATTACGATCAGGCTGAGATCTTGCTGTCTTTCTTTCATCGGAATGAATGAGAGTAATAATAGTCAGGGAAAGAGAGTCTTTTCAAGGCACCTAGTGCTCTTTGTTTGATCCCTAACGCTAGGGCCACTTCCTGGCGTTCGTGCCCCATACTCACGGGTTACTTCATTCACTTCATAGAGGGCAACAAAGATAGATTTAGAAAAGATAAACTTTCGCTCTCGAGGCACATCATGACCTATAGGCAAGATCGGCGCATGCACACTTGGCTAATACTGAAGAGATAACCTCAGAAACTAACACTCCAAAGATAAGGGGACTTAACAAGGAGGAGATTGAGAGCCTAAGATCCCTACTCAACACCATGAAGAAACCATTTGGGTCATGCTCTCTTGCTCAAAATAGTAAAGCTCTAAATTCTCATGCATTTTGTGCCTCAAACCAGAGCCATTCTAGCACCTGGATCATTAACCTAGGTGTAACAGATCACATGACCCCCTTTGCAGATGCCTTTAAATCCTATCAACCCTGTCATGGCAGTAAGAGAATTATAGTGGCAGATAGGTCTGTAACCTCAGTTGTAGGCCAAGGAACACTTTCTTTTAATCCCTCTTTTACATTTAAAAGGGTACTACATGTTCCTAATCTCACTACAAATCTATTGTCTGTTAAAAACTCATTAAAGACATAAACTGCAGTGTAACTTTCTTCTTTGCTTACTGCATATTTCAGGACCTAGCTAAGGGAGGATGATTGGACATGCTAGGGTCAAGGATGGGCTGTGCATGCTTGAAATGCAAGGCAACAATGGAAAAGGCAGCAATAGTAACTCTCCTTTCCTATCATTTATTTTACTATTTTCAAATAAAATTGATGTTTGGAATCATCATCGTCGTCTAGGACATGTATCTTTTAAGACTCTTAGGAACATGTTTTCATCTCTATTTGAAAACATTGATGTTCAAAACTTTAATTGTGAAATTTGTGAGTTTGTAAAGCACCATAAAATGCTTTTTCTTTAAGTGAATCAAGATCCATGTCTCCATTTTTTATAATCTATTCTCATATATGGGGACCTTATCACATTCCAAATATTTCAGGAGCAAAAGGTTCTGTAACATTTATTGATGATTACACTAGAATGACTTGGGTTTATCTAATTAAAAAAAAATCTGATGTAAGCCATATTTTGCTAAACTTTACAGCAATGATAAAGAAACAATTTGGGGTTGACATTAAAGGATTTGGGACTGATAATGTTAGAGACTACTTTAATCAAAATCTATCACAATACTTTGACAAAGAAGAAATTATCCATCAATCATCTTGTGTAAACACTCCCTAATATAATGGTTTGGTCGAGAGAAAGAATAGACATTTACTTGAAACTACTAGGGCTTTACTTTTTCAACTTAAAATCCTAAAGAATTATTGGGGAGAAGTAGTGTTAACAACCATCTATTTAATAAATAGAATACCTTCAAAAGTGATTAGCTTTAAAAGTCCTTTAAAATATTTGTCAGAATTTTTTCCAACAAATATGTTTTATTCAAAATCCCTCCTAGGATCTTTAGATGTGTCTCCTATGTCCACATTCATAAACATCAAAGGGATAAACTAGATGTTAGGGCTCATAAATGCATTTTTATAGGATATTCTATCACACAAAGAGGTTAGAAATGTTATCCTCCTTCTTCAAAAAAATTCTTTGTGTCAAAAGATGTTAGTTTCAGTGAAAATCAGTCTTATTTCAACACCTCTTCTCTTTAGGGGGAGGAAAATATAGAAGAAAAGGTTACCGTTTTTTCTATGGATGACATGTTTTAATTTCCTATTTCATTTAAATAGCAATCATCATCTCCTATGTTACAAACACATGAGTCTCCAACATCAGTTTCACAAATATGTGAGTCCTTAAACACTACAAATCCATAAGGAGAAACTACTACTGTTAACAAACCACTAAAAGTGTATAAAAGAAGAGTACAATAGCCTGAATTGACCCCTTTGCAAGCTCAAGAATCTGAACTTGAACAAGGTAGTGAAATCTCTCCTGCTCTTGATAAACTATCTCTAAATATCTATTAGCCAATTGCTATTAGAAAAGAAAAAAGAGAGTGCACTAAGAAACCCTTATACCATATGGCTAACTATATGTCATTCCAGAAATTCCCACCTTCACATAAAACTTTCCTCTAAAAAATAAACACCATCTTTATCCTAAAAACCCTAAACGAGACCCTAAATAATGAGAATTGAAAAATTGCCATGAGAGAAGAGATGAATGCACAAGAAAGGAATTAAACATGGGACATAGTTGAACTGCCGAAAGGAAAGAAGGCAGTAGGGTATAAATGGGTGTCTACCTTGAAATACAAAATAGATAACAACCTAGAAAGGTATAAAGCTAGGCTGGTTGCTAAGAGGTTTACACAAACATTTGAGATAGACTATGAGGTGACATTTGCTCCTATTGTTAAGATGAACACCATAATAATTCTGTTTTCTTTATCTGCTAATCTTGGATGGTGTATTCAGCAATATGATGAAGAATGCCTTTTTACATGGAGAGTTGGAAGAAGTGTATATGGATCCACCACCAGGATTCAATCATTCCTTACTGCCTAATCAAGTTTGCAGGTTAAAGAAGACACTTTATGGCTTGAAGCAGTCTCCTAGAGTATGGTTTGGAAGGTTTACTGGAGCCATGATACTTATGGGATATCGGTAGAGTCAAGGAGATCATACCTTGTTCATCAAACACTCTAATTTAGGGGAAGTAACCATTTTAATTGTCTATGTTGATGACATTATTATAACAGGAGATGATCATATGGAAAAGGACAAGCTAAGGGAGAGACTGCAAAATTTGACATCAAAGAACTAGGAAGGTTAAAATATTTTCTTGGTATCGAAGTGGCCCATTCATATGAGGGGATTTTTATCTCCCAACAGAAATACATCCTGGATCTTCTAAAAGAAACAAGAATGGTGGAATGTAGACCATGTGAGACACTGATTGACCTAAAACACAGACTTGACAATGATAAAGAGGGGACCACTATTGATAAAGGCCAGTACCAAAGGTTAGTTGGTAAGCTAATCTACTTAGCTTATACTAGACCTGACATTGCTTATGCTGTCAGTGCAGTGAGTCAGTTTATGCACAATCCAAAGGAATCACACCTTCAGGAAGTGTATAGACTCCTTAGGTATTTGAAGACTACCCTTGGAAAGAGGGTTTTATATAAAAATCATGGCAAGCTAGAGTTAGAATGCTACACAAATACAGACTATGCAAGAGCCGTGATAGATAGATAGTCAACCTTAGGATATTGTACACTTCTAAGGGGGAACTTTGTGACATGGAGAAGCAAAAAAATCAATGTTGTTTCAAGATCAAGTACAGAGGTTGAATTTCGATCAATGACACTCAGAATTTGTGAGTTATTATGGACGAAAATTATTCTGGAAGACTTAAATATCAAGTGGGAAGGACCAATGAAGCTCCACTATGACAACAAATCTATTATAGCAATAAAACATAATCCAGTAAAGCATGATAGAACCAAACATGTGGAAGTTGACAAACACTTCATTAAGAAAAAACTAGAGAGTGGACTGATATGCACTCCCTATGTGCCTACAAGAGAGCAACTGCCAGACATACTAAATGAGTTCAAAATCCTACATTTAAGAACACACTAGACAAGCTTGGAATGAAAGATCTCTTCCATCCAACTTGGGGGAGTACTGAATGGCAGATTTGTAGGATGTATAAAAGGAAAGTCAAATACTTCCCTATTAGTTAGGATCTAGCATTGATAACTATTTATGTATAGTTAATAACTAACCTAAATTATAAATATAGATGTTGTATATATCCTAGGTCTTAGACAATGATAATTATGATATTGAAATACAATTTTTTATAGTATCTACTGGAGATTATGCATAGGCACCTTTTTACTGGAAAGAAGTTTGATGATGATTGTATGAATGATGGGTTTAGGAATGGTAATGATGATGAGTATGTAAATTTAGAGGAAGGAAGTGGTGATTTGAAGAGGATGATATTCCTATTACTATAGAAGATTATGTTTGTCATATGGCTGCTATAGTTAATATGGGAAACAACAATACAACAAATGGTAGTGCCAAGAGAAAAGAAAGAGCACTTAGAGTTGTATGGTGGAAAAAAAAATGAAAAACCTTATGGAATTGGAGCTTAGTTACTCTCATGTTAGGATCAATTATTTGATAGTGTTTCCAACAAGAGTGATTCCATCTTTAATATCAAGGACATGAAAGGATGTAATCATAATTGGGATAACTACCTAACACAAACAACCCTTTAGTACCACCCACCCCTTTAACCCACCCAAAATAGCAAACCAAGACCACACCCCCTATGAAAAACCCTGTCTTTGGCACTCCCCTTGCCAAATGAGAATTCTTAAATTAAACCTATCGTTGCCAATCAAAGCACCAACCCAAAGCTCAATACTCTAGTGTGCATGGAAAACAAAATAACAACACTATTTAGCTAAAGCCAAGAAACACATGAGGCCAATGAAACTTTTGAGTCGTCAACAGCCCTAACACTATCCTATGACCATGAAGCAAAATCCCTCTCCCTTCCCCCTAAAAAGCTGCATAAATGGAGAAAAAACAGGAAGGTGGCTAACTGTGTTTAGCCCATGAACTACCTAATCATTAGAAATAAATGTGTAACATCAGGAGTTGGAACATCCAGGGTTTAAATAGTCATAGAAAACAAAAAATGGTCCATGATTGGACCTCTAACAATAGCCTTGATATCATTAGAATTTTAGAAGTTAAAATAATAGCCCAAAGCATGGCTGTAGTCCAAATATGACTCAGTCTTCATCAATGGTATTACATCTCTAATAGGGATAATTCCCCCATATGTCGTATCCTAATTAGCTGGAACACTACAAAGGTTCTTTGACAAGTTTATTGTCATTCATTCCTTTCAACAATGGATAACATATGGGGTCACACCTTATGAGGACAACCTTTACTTTCAGAAACAACCCTCCAATAGAAAGAGTAGCACTGTGGAATTACCTTAACCAACATTGCATAACCTTTTCAAATGCTTTTTTATTGATACTGGGAGATTACAATGCAACATTGCACCTAAGTGACAAAAGAAGAGGAAGTAGGGCCTAGAAAAATCACCATAATGATTTCAACCACTACATCTAGGAAGCAAAGTTGATGTAGCTTCCATGGGGAATTGTTGGACATATCTCAAAACAAAAAAAACATTAGGAGTCAATTGGATTTTCAAAACCAAATTGAATTCTAATGGTTTTGTGAATAAGTATAAGTCCAGACTAATTGTCAAAGGATTTGTTTAGATGTTTGGGGTGGATTGATAAAAAACAATCACTCTAGTTATAGGGATGGATACAATAAAGATGTTATTGGTGCTTGCTCCCAAAAAGGTTAGACTTTACATCAAATGAATGTGAAGTCAACTTTTTTGAAAAGATTTTTGGAGGAAGAAATCTTTGTTGAACAACCTGAAGGATTTTTAGTTGCAGGATAAGAGAATCAAGTATATCAATTAAAAAAATGCCTCTATGGATTAAACCAAGCTTTAAGAAATTGGTACAGTATAATTGATGTTTACTTGCTGAACTTAGACTTTATAATATGTCTAAGTAAATCTACTTTTTACATTAAAGGAGTTAAAGGATAATTACTTGGTGTTTCTGTATATGTTGATGATTTACTAATAACAAGAAATTGTGAAGAGCAAATTAAGAAGTTCAAAGAAGAGATGAAATCTATGTTTGAAATGACAGGACTTGGAAGGATGACATTCTTTCTTGGCATGCAAATATTTTTTAAAAAATGAAATACTTTTATGTCATCACAAATATACAAAGGTAATTTTCAAGAAGTTCAACATGGAACAATGCAAGCCAACTACAACACCAATGAATTATAAGGAGAAGTTCTATAAGGAAGATGAATTTGGAAAAGTGGATGAAAAGCTATATAGAAGCCTATTATCAAGATATATGCATTGTGCAAGTGAGATTCATTTTAAAGCAACAAAGAGAATCCTCATATATATAAAAAGCACAACTGAATATGAGATTAAACTCAATGAAGTTAGAAAGCTTAAAAGATTCAATCTTCATAGATATTCTGATAGTGATGGGGTAGGAAACAATGATGACATGAGAAACATCTTTAGCTATTGCTTTAGTTTTGGTTCAAGTGCTTTTTCACGATGTTAAAAAAACAAGAAATTGTTGTGTAATCTACACCAAAATTGAATATGTTGTTGCTACTGCCTTTACAAACCAAGCAATTTAGATTATGAAATTATTGATAGATTTTAATTTGAAGAAACATGAAAGTGTTTGGATTAGAAAATTATTGATCGATTTGAATCTAAAACAACATGAGAGTACCAACTATTTGTGGACAACCAAGCTGCAATATCAATCTCAAACAATTTAGTATTTTATGGCAGAACAAAACATTTCAAGGTTAATTTTTTTTTTCTAAGATAGGTCTAAAAAGATGAGAAGTGAAGCTATTTTACTACAAAATAGAGGAACAACACACAAATATCTTCACAAAAGCACTTCCCAAGCTCAAGTTTAGGCATTTGAGACAAAAATAAATTGAGAGTTTGTAGCTTCAGAGTCAAGAAGGAGAATTCTTTACCGAGAATGACTATATAATTGAAAATAAAATCTTTACAGAATCACTGGTTGTTTGTTTATAATTGCCATGGAAGGCTTATAGGGCATCTTATAGAGATTAATTCATCAACTAGCATTCACGTATCACTAGAGATGCATCAAAAACAAAATCACTCGTGTGTGTTTTCAAGACAACCTCCTCATGTTCTGACATACAGATAAAGATTCAATAGGGGTCCTAAAGAGTACTTTCAACACATTCACAAAGTACTTAAGACTCACAATCAATCATGAAAATATTGCTCTCTTTCCAGCAGGGATAGGAGAGAATAAAAAAAATCATTTTTCAACAGCAAGTTTGAATCTGAACGAGAACCTTGCTAGTGAAATACTAAGGGGTGCCATTGATAACAACCCGTCTTAACCATGTCGATTGCATCCCACTAGTGGAAATGATCCTCACCAAGATCCATCTATGAGTAACTATTTCCCTCACCTACGTTAGCAGACTCCAACTCATAAAATTCTTCCCTACTCAATAATCCAAATAATCAAGTGTATCTTGGCAAAAATTGAGACTAGGTATAACTTGTAAGTTTGATTCTTACTATTCCTTACTTTTATTTCTCTTGTATTTTCCATATTTTTTGGGTGATTTTATTGAGCCATGGTTGTTGCATCGGCAACAACTCATTAGCTTGGTGTACAATGATAATATTTCTTGTTATATGCAGAGCTATGAATCATGGGGAACCAACCATTGCTAACAAAATCTATTTTGTATTCTACCTGTTTGTGATAATGTCAGGCGGTGACTGGGCTGGTGATTCATCAATTCTTTTCTTTCTAACATGCCCTCTCAAGCTATGATGTAGTCAATGAACAACAACCAGCTTGTCCTTAAATTTGTTGAATTGAGAGATGATGAGAGACTTAGTGAGTATGTCAACAGTTTATTATTTAGATGGTATATACCTGACTTCAATTTCTTTGCTTTGAACCTTGTCTCTTAAATAGTGAATATCAATTTCAATGTGTTTTGTTCTTAAATGAAACACTGGATTTGCTGCAAGTTTATTTGCTCCCATATTGCCACATCAGATTACTGTAAGTTCATGATTATGTATTCCTATTTCTGACGATAGAGAATTTAACCATATAATTTCTAAGCTTGCTTGAGCAAGTGCTCTGTCTTCAGCTTTAGTGCTAGATTTAGCCACTGATTTCTGTTTTCTTGAGCTTTAGCTAACCAAATTGCTTCTAAGGACACAGTGCTAAATGTAGACTTTCAATCATCTAATGAGCTTGCCCAATCAGAATCTTAGAAACTTTCAATGTATAGTGTATGAGCACTAGTGAATTTAATGCCTTCACCAATGGAACCAGCTAGGTATCTTCAAATGTGTTTGCAAGCTTGCTAGTGGTTTTGAGTTGGAGACTGTAGAAATTGACCAAGTTTGTTGACTAAGAAGGCTATGTCAGGACGACTAAGTGTGAGGTATTATAGGGAACCTATGGTGCTTCTGTAAAGAGTAATATGTTTAAATGGCTTACTGTCTTGTAGGTGAAGCTTGTTGTTTTGATTCATAGGTGTTGGACATGGATTGATTATAAGCATGTTGGTTTTCTTGAGTAGGTTAATTGTGTACTTGGTTTGGGACAAATGAATACCATCAGCCCCCCTGGTTGTCTCAAAACCAAGGAAATAAGTCGTTGATTTGAGAGTCTTGAGAGCAAATTGAGATTGAAGATGAAAGATGATGTGTAGGACTTGTTGGGATTGATTTCTAGTTAGTAGGATGTCATCAACATAAACTAGCACAAACATAAAAGCTTCACCATTTTTGTAGATGAAAAGAGAGGTGTTAAAGGTGGAATTCTAGAAACCAAGATGCAAGAGTGAGTTGCGTAGTCTATCAAACCAGGCATGGGGGTCTGTTTAAGTCTATAAAAAGCTCGATGAAGCTTGCAAATAGCTAAGGGGTGAGAGGCATCAATGTAGCAATTAGGTTGTTCCATGAAGACCTCTTCATCTAGTGTGCCATTCAAGAAGGCATTGCTGATGTCAATTTGCTGAACGTTCCAATCATATATGACAACAAGAGTAAGAATAACTCTAATGGTGGATGGTTTGATAAGAAGGCTAAAGGTTTCAAAGAAATGAATTCTTAGTTGTTGTTGGAAACCTTTAGCCATAAGTCTAGTTTTGTGTCATTGAACTGAGCCATTAGCATTGTATTTAACCCTAAAATCCATTTGTTGTCAACTACATGTATATGTGGTTGACGTAGAACCAAATCCCAGGTTTTATTTGTCATTAAGGTATTGAATTCTCCGTCCATTTCTTGTTTCCATGCAGGTATGGCTAGGGCTTTTTGGATTGTTTAAGGGGTACTGATAAGGTAGGCATATATGTTTGGTTTGCGAAGGACGAAGGCAAGATATGTTTTTGGTTTAAAAATGCCTAGTTTTGGTCTTGTAATCATGGGATGAGAGGGATAGCTAGGTGGGGAACATGTGGTGGGAGGAGTGATAGGTTGTGGCTGGAGTGGTATGTCAGGTGAGGAAGTTGAAGTTGAATCAAAACTGGTAGATGATGTTGAATTTGAATAGGAAAAGTGAGGAGATGATGTTAAGTGTGGTGGTGATGTCCCTTTACCAGCTATAGAGTGATCATGACCATTGTCCTACATGTTAGGAGATAAAAGAGGAAACCAATTATTGGATTACAGTTGTGGAGAGTGAGTGTGAGAAGTTGAATCTGGAAGAGCTAAGTTAGTAAAACCATTAGCAAAAGGAAACTTAGATTCATTGAAGGTGATGTTTTATGCTATGTATATTCTGCTAGAGGGGTGTAGGCATTTGTAGCCTTTGTGGTTTGGGCTATAACATATGAACACACATTTACTAGATTTAAAATCTAATTTGTGTTGGTTGTAAGCCCTCAGGTGAGGAAAACATGTGCATCCAAAAACTTTTAGAAAGTTGAGTTTTTGTTTAGTGTTGAGTAGTACCTCTGTGGGTGATTTATGGTCCAAGGCTAGTGTGGAGAGATGGTTTATTAGAAAGGTGGAGGTGCTAAAAGCTTCCCACCAATATTGAAGAGGCATTGAGGCTTGAGTGAGTAGGGTGAGTCCCATGTCTATAATATGTCTATGTTGTCTTTCTGATTTACCATTTTGAGGATGAGTGTGCAAACATGGATGTATGAAATGGATCCCTAATGAGGCTAATATGGGTTCAAGACTACGGTATTCACCCTCTTAGTCTGATTGAAGGGTTTTGATTTTGGTTTTGAATTTTTTTCTACAAGTTTTTGAAATTTAAGAAAGGTTTCTTATACTTTTGATTTTAGTTTTAGTGGGAAAATCCATTTGAAATTACTAAAATCATTTATGAAATGAATATAGTATTGAAAACCATCTTTTGAGAGAGTTGGAGAGGGACCTATATATCTGAATGTATTAATTCAAGGGGTTTTTGGGTGACAATAAGTGATGAACTATAGTGTTTTGATTTTCCTAAATGACAAGCATCATAAAATGTAAGACCAGTTGGGAAAGAAAATTATTCATGATTAAGCATGTATTTAATTACATTAACATTTGGATGACCAAGTCTCATGTGCCATAGATTAAACTTGGAGACTGTAGAAGATTTGGCAAGCAAGGTCTGAATTGGATATTGCATATAAATTGACTTTGTTGGACTTATTGAAACATAATTAAACTTTGATTGAAATAGTTTAAATACAATATGGTTTGAAGTATCTTAAGCTAATACAGGCCTTTACTAAGCACTCCTCAAAGCAGCTCCCTCTTTGTAGTTTGGTCCTTCACAACGCAACAGTCATGATGAAACTCAACAAACACAGGATTATCAATTGTCAGCTTAGCAATTGATAGAAGATTTTTGGCAATTTGAGGTATATAAAGTATATTGGTTAAAACAAGTGATAATTGGGAGTTGGAGTTTTGAAGTATGTTGTAACTTGAGTGAGTGATAGGAATGTACTATCCATTTCCTATGAGCAGTTGATTATTACCTTTATATTATGTTTTGTAATGTAGGTTTGAAGGATCTGTAGTGATGTGATTTGTGGCTCCGCTGTCCAAGTACCATGCATCGTTTAAAGAGGTGACATTGGATGATGAATAATAGGCTTGTTGGTTGTCATTGTTAAAGTGTTACTAGCCTGATGGAGGAGTTCTAGAGTTCTGCCCTTGGAAAGAGATATTGAAGCAATGGTAGCATTTCAAAGCTTCATGACCAGATCGATTGAATAGTTGACACAGGGGCCGATTGCCTCTGTTTTATCTTCCTTTGCCACAACTTCATCTAGGCATGTAGCCACGACCAAAGGAGTTGGAAGGGTTACCACTGAATCCTTGAAGATTGAGAGTTTTGCGAAGTTGTGTGGCAAAGTGAGCATTTGGTGTGGAATTATCATAAGCTAAAGGGATGTTAAGTTGTTCAAGTCTCATTTCCTGACTTTGAAGCATTTACTAAACTTCTTAAAGAGTGGCTTGATCATGATGTGAGATCAAATTGACCACAACTAAGTCATAGTCATAACAAAGACCTTTAAGAATGTATAGTATAAGCACATCAACTGAGATTTGTTGTCTAATAGATGCTAAGGTTTCAGCAAGTGATTTCATCTTTAAAATATAATTTTGGATGGACAGATTGTCCTTTTAGAGTGATTGAAGTTGAAAATATAGCTGAAGAGTGCGAACTTTGGAATGGATTGTAAAAAGATTTTCAAGGATGAGTCAAACCTCCCAAGAGGTTTTGCATCGAACAATGTGGTGAAACATTGATTCATAAATGGAGTTGAGTAACCAGCTCAAAATGGTATGGTCCATTCGAACCTAAATATTGAAGCCAGGGTTGATTTGTCTGGATGAACTAGATGAAGCATCATTAGTAATGTTATCTGTGAACTGTGGAGGGCATGGTTTATTTCCCATAGCATAATCTTAAAGGTCATGTGCACGCAAGGCTGGAATGACTTGAGAACGCCAAAAAGAATAGATAGCTTTATCTAATTTAAGTGTGATTAGGGCTAGACTTTGAAAAATATTAGAGTTTCCAGGAGTAGTTGCTGCTAATTAATTTGTATGTGTGGTGGTGAATGAGTTTTCATTTTGAGAAGAGTTTTTAGAGGATGATGCCATTGACGTTTAGTCACTAGTTCTGATACCAAATTAAGACTGAGTATAACTTGTAAGTTTGGTTCTTACTATTCCTTTTATTTCTCTCATATTTTCCACACTTTTGGATTACAATCTTGGGATGACTTTATAGAGCCATGGTTGTTGTATTGGCAACAACTCAATGGCTTGGTGTACAATGAGAATATTTCTTGTTATATGTAGATCCATGAATCATAGGGAACTAGCCATTGCTAACATAATCTATTTTGCATTCTAACTGTTTATAATAATGTCAGGTGGTGACTGGGCTGGTGATTCATCAATTCTTTTCATTCTAACATTAGCTTTCCTTTAGAAGGGGAACTCACTTCAAACCGCCGAAGCCAAAGTCTCTTGGGTAGACATTTGCTACGCACTAACAGAGGGAGGTTTAGGTCTCAAAAGGCTAAAAACTTGGAATTGAGCTACAATCCTAAAACACATATGGAACCTATAAATAAATAGACAAACCTTATGGGTTGAGTGGACTCACACCTACCTCCTCAAAGGAAGACCTATATGGAGCATAAACACCCCTCAAACTCCTCTTAGACATGGTGGAAAATCTTTTAAAACAGGGACTGATGTAGAGGAGATTTTTGCATGAAAATAGAGAATGGTGCACATACTTCACTATGGCACGACTACTGCTTACAAAATTGTTACCACCTTCCCTTCCAGAATTGTCTCTAGTGCAGGTCTCAACTGATATACAAGAGTTTTAGAGGTCATAAACAATAGCAACTAGGCATTCCTTGACAGCCACCATCACCTACAAGCTATATGGAACTTCATCCCTCCTTATACAATTGGCCATACCCTAAACCAACTCATATGGAAAATCATGCTTCATGAACCTTCACCATTTCTTCAACATGGGAGAAGCTAAAAAGCCAAAAGCTATAAACCCTATCCATCAACTGTTATAGTACCCTGGACATATTCCCTACCAATTGTTCATCCTCTGGCTAGCCTCCTAAAACCCCTTCAATACCCTAGACAGATTGCACGCACAATGTAAGAATCACAATACAATGTGCCAACTATGCAACATGCAAGATGAATCCCATGAGCACCTGTTCTTCAAATGCCATTATGCCAAAACAGTGTGGTCAACCACCTTCATGCATGGCCACCTACAATGACCTTATCTTCCATGTCCCCAACTCTTGCAATAGGCTTGCAGTGCATACAAGGCTAAGAGAAATATTGACAACCAAATAGCCAAGACAATTCTCACAGCGACAATCTATTTCCTATGGTATGAAAGGAATAATCAAACCTTCAAGAATTTCAAGACACCTACCCACAATCTCAGTGAAGAAATCCTGCAGCACATAAGACTCCACCTGATGCACAATGAAGACAACAACCTCCTTAACAACAACGTATGTACAAGGTGGAACATTCAGCCTACTGGCAACCCTAGGTAGCAGCAGTATTCCACAAGTTTTTTAGGCCAAATATTTTGATTGTAAGAATGCAAAAGCCATGCATTTGGTTACTAAATGCACAACCATGTTGTTCGTGGGTGTGCCCCCTAAATCCTGTACATTTGTTGCACTTCTAATAGATAAACTAAAGTGTTTTTAGAAAAAAAGATATAAGTTTGGTAGGTATTTTGGGTTACATGTATAAATCTTGTACAATTAATACATCTATTATACTAACTTGTTTTGACTTGTGCTGAATGTTTTGTTTATTTTTATATCCAATTTCATCATTTCATATTGAATAGGTTTAAAATTAAACATTATTGTTTTTCTCTTGAAAAATGATTTTTCCCCCTATTATCTTGGTCTATAAGTGAATCGTCAAGAGTTTTTTTCTTTTTTAAAATATAACTAAAGCATCTAAACATTATTTTTTATATATAAATAAAAAAATATGCAAGACTTGCATCGGAGCATATACAGAAATCAATTCTATCAATGACTTTTGCATCAACTTCAATGAGCACATTAGGAAAGCCAGTTCAGTTCCAGACACCACAGCTTCTCCAATTTCCAAGCTTCAAACACCTTTGCCTCTTGTTTGGAGTCCAAATAGAACCTCTCCGTGATGGTTTCTGCTAACCGGCCGCCAGTGCTTTTGACAGAACCACCATCACAGACGATACTTTGAAACTAATCTTTTCATTTGCAATTTCATCCAATTTTTTCATGAAAATTACGACTACAAGCTTTTTAACCTTTGACTGGCAGACAAAATCTTAATCACCAGTCACTAAATTGATTCATTAATATTCCATTATATCTGTTTTACTACCCTAATTCTATAACAGAAGATGCTAAATGCGTTCTGATAATAAACAATGCTTATCGGTGATTTTTTGATGTCATAAATATATAAATTGTTAAATTCTTTTAAATAAAGGTACAAAGTCGTTACATTTGACCACGGGCATCCTCGGGACAACATCTGACTGGCTGTGGATGCCTCAAGTTAACTTAGCTAGTCTCCCACACTCGAATCATTTGCCTCACTCATAACCTTTGCCCAGTAAATATCTTTCCTAGGCGCAAAAGGAGTATCTTCAATGATGGTCGGTGTCCTTTGTCTTTGTCATCTGGATTCTAAAGCTATTTTCTGGAGAGAAAAAAGTCATTGTATGCGGGGATGACACAAGTGTCTTTGATCTAGTAGCTTCAATAGTGTTTTCAGAACTCAACCATTATGTTTCAATCTCAGAATAACCCTCATATGATCTATCTCCAAAATCAACAGTACAGTTTCCAAAGATGTCAGCATATTAGAAACCTCTCGCTCCACACCTACCAAGAGCACGGTAAAAATTGTTGAGATTGCTACAGGACTGGAGCTGAACTTAGGCATGATTTATTGATCTCCTGTATCTTTACATTCCTTGCAGGACTTGAAGTGCATCCCCACCCAAATACATCCTGGATTTTTTCTCGTTTCACCTACCATCATCGCTTGCTGCATCCGATTCACTTAACCTGTTGGATCTGCAGCAGCATAAATATCATGAAGGACAGTAGAGTACCCTCCATCTGGGTTCAACTCTAATAGCTTCTTCACAACCCTCTCCCCCATATACACATCGCCATATTTTCTACAGGCTGCAAGCAAAACTCCCCAAACAACGTCATTGCTTGGTATTGGCATGTTGGTAATTAATTCAAATGCCTCCTCTAACCACCCTGCTTGACCTAATATATTTACCATGCAACAGTAATGTTCAATCCTTGCCTCAATTCCATGGTCTCTCTGCATACTCTCAAAGAGCCTGTACCCTTCATCAACCAATCCCACATGCGCGTATGCAGTTAAAATAGCTAAAAAAGTCACCCCGTCAGGCGCAATCCCATAATTAAACATGCGACTAAATAATCCAAATGCATCTTCAGGGTTCCTATTGTTAGCACATGCAGAAATCATTGAATTCCATGTAACCAGACTCTTCCTGCTCATGCTATTGAACACCTGCCACGCTCTATCCATGCATCCACATTTTGCATACATATCGATCAATGCATTACAAAGTGAAACCATCCATCCAAACCCATTCTCATCAATATAAGAATGAACACTAAACCCCATTTGCAAATCACCCAAATTAGTGCATGCTGAAATCACACTAACAAGAGTGACCTCATCTGGTCTCACTCCTTCACCTAGCATATTCATATACAGCTCTAATGCCTCCCTCGAATACTTAGCTTGTGAATACGCAGAAACCATAGTTGTCCAAGAAACCACGTCCCGCTCAGGCATCTGATCAAAAACCCATCTTGCACGCTCCAATTCTCCAGCCCTTACATGAGCCAAAACCAAACCCGACCACGAGACAACGTCCACTCCCACCGTCTCATCAAACACTCTCCAGGCTACCACGGGATTCCCCCTCACAGCATACAAATGTATCAACGCATTTCGAACAAACAAATGCGAAGAAAATCCAAGCTTTAGCACTGCCCCGTGTATCTCATTGCACTCCACGACCAATGGGAGGTTACGATTTATATTCACTCTCACTCTTGACCGCGCTTTTATCAAGAAATTGAAAGTGAATTCATCTGGGTCTACACCATTTTGCCTCATCTGATTAACTAAACGCAAAGAACAAGACGGGATAGAGCTTTTAGCGTAGCCACGAATGAGGGTGTTATAGAAGAAAGTATTTGGATGGGGCAATTGATCAAACAGGCGCTGAGCGTAAGCTAAATCACCGGAAGGTGAAACCGCAGCAAAGCGAAGCATCTTGGCAAGGATAATGGAATGGTCGTGGAGGCCTGTTAGTAAGGAACGGGCGTGGATCTGCTTGAGGTGGGACATAGAGTTGCAAGCCTCTGCCATGGAAATAAGAATGGACGCCAGGGTGAGCACTGGCTTGCATTGTCGGTTGTTTGGCGGGTGCATAGAGGTGGATGGCTAAAAGCCGAGTTTTGAAAGTTTGTTTGGGAGGACAGTTTTTTTTTTGTTTTTTTTTTTATATATATATATATATATATATATATATATGCATGCATGCTTGCTTGCTTTACACACACGTGGTTTTTGCGTTAAATTAAATATTATATTATTTTATTTTATTTTTTCATCTTTACATATTATGGTATGTGCTAATATTAAAGATAATTTTTAATAAATAAATTTTTTAATATATTTTTAAATAAAAATCATTTTAAAAAATAATCTCAATTAAATTTCTAAATATATTTTTATGATAATAAAGTTGCTTGACTCTATAGTAGAGTTAAACTATAAAAGAGACACATTCTCTCTTAAAGTTATCAAATATATATATATATATATATATATATAAACTAAAATTCTTATTTAACTACTAATACAAAAAATACTCTTAAATAATAAAACCTAGAATTATCACATAATATTAAAACCCTAAATTAATGAAAATCAATTTTTACTGTTATCCTTCATTCTCTCTTGATTGAAAAAAAAATTGAATCTCTAATTCTAGAGTTTTGAAATAGCAAAAACTCTATGAAATTGCAAGCACTCCATAGCTAGAATAGTTTTTTGTCCCTTGATTCCTTTAATTATTCATTAATGACAATAGAAAAAGCAGGAAGATGTATTCTCAATAATAATATTGAATTTAGAAGTAATAACAAAATAAATGAATATGATCAACCTTATCTTCAAGCTCTTGACACTTCAAAATCTTCTTGTACTAAATTTGTTGTTTGAACCTCTTCATTTGCAAAATCATGCTGATTTTATATCTTTATAATCATAATTTCCTCTAACTAGTTTCTTTTAATGTATTTTTTAATAAATTCATCAACTTATTGTACAATGGTTACTTGCTTTATAAAATGATCAACTTTTATTTTGAATAAATCAAATGTATGATTGAATTGAGTATGGTAAATTTGCAAAGTTTGGACTGGTCTTTGAAAGAAGTAATAACTTTAGTGGTTTTGAAGACCTTAATGTTGTTAGTCAATGGAGCTTGATAAACTTATATTTTGAAGGATATATAATAGCAATGAGATGTAAATCCTTGTAGCATATTTGTAAGTTACCTATGTATATAAATGAAATATTCATCTTAAAATAATTTCCATGAGCACAAGTTCCATGAAGTCTATCTAAAGCTCAAAATTGAAAATAAACAAAAGCTTACTCATCCAAATAACTGTATTTAAAAATAAAATAAATTAATACATATATAACTATATTATCCAAATAACCATATTAAAAAATTAAAAAATTAACTCATACATATATTCTCCAAGTAACCATATTCGAAAAATATTTCATGCATGACATCCACATCGATCAAATGAAGATTATAAAAGAATCTAACTACTAAATTTAATACAATGATGGTAAAGAGAGATAAAAAAAACATTTTATTTATATATAAGGATACTAGTACAAAGTGCACACTATAATATCACAACTAACTCACTCATTCAATAAGCTTGTTCAATAGCCTACACCATTCTATTATTTTCTCTCTTTCATAGAATTAACTTAGTTAATATCATATCAGACACTCACATCACTTAAATATCTTTTCCTTATACCTACATAAATTTTTATTTTAAGTACTCCTTGTACTTGCCAACTTACTAAATCTCACTAGATCTTTTTATAAGTGATTAGATAAGGATATTTTAGAAATATTTTTATGAATATTCTAGAACTAAAAGGGGGAGGTGGTAAAATACTTTTGATTAAAACTTTTTACACACTCCTCCTAACCTATATTTCTTTTTTTGTGATAATATTGAATTATCTCTAAACTTCTTCAAACTTTATTGCATTAAGTCCTTTAGTAAAGACATTTGTAACTAGATACTTAGTCTATATACAGTGCAAATCAAGCTCTCATTGTAGTTAGTTTTCTCAAATGAAGTTATAATCAATCTCAACATTTTTAGTCCTTATATGAAGTACTAGATAATATGTTAGTTGAATCATTAACTTATTATCATAGTAAAATTTTGTTATATAATCAATCAATTAAATTATCCTTATTTACCAAACACTCTATTGCGTTGTTATTGTTGTTTCTTTATATTCAGTTTTAGTTATCAAGATAGACATAATTGGCTATCTTTTGCTACACAATTATACTTCTCTTGATCTAACATTGAATGCATATCCTATATATTATCATGATTATTAGAACAACCCTACATTTAGGACATAATTTAACACATTCAAAATCATAGATAAAATGATATTCCATCATAAATTTCTTTAATTTAAATATTTTCAAGTGTCAACATCATTATCATTTGTACAAAATCCTAATTTTTCACAAGATCCAATATCCAAGGTCATTTCAATATCCAACTAGATTAAAATAGACCATATTCTTTTAGCTTTATCTTATTACATTCCATAAAATGATTTCTATATAATTATCTTTCAAATTAACATAAATAAATTATAAATTAAATTCCATACATTTCTATTTAAGACATAAAACAATTAGATTATACAAAGCACTTTAATTATCCATAGAATTTAAGTTAATACATTCATGTTTAACAAATGGTTTAATTACATCTCAAAAGACGGTACTCAAATTACAACACATAATAAGTATATAGTAATCCTATATTAAACATTGAGGTTTATGATCATGAGTAATAACAAAAAAAAGTCTATTTTTTAGCTTGAACTCATGAGGATAATATAGTAAACATAATAATTATGATATAAGAACTATTGCTCAACAATTTATATGTCTATTTGAGATAATAATTATCAAATTACAAATATTGCTAACCAACATTTAAGAATAATATCATAAAGCATCCATTGGTATTTAAACTAAAAATACCATTAGTTCTTTTATATTATTCAAATTCATTATCCCATTTATATCATTTGGACATTTATCACTTAGATGACTATAATTCCTTTAAGATGAATTTATCATTTAAAATCTTGTTCAACAAATAAATTGATGCTTATAGTACCATTCAAGTACTATTTAATATTTAAACTCCTTATCATTAAATAAATTAACGCCTCTAGTATCACTTAGGCACTAACTGATATTTAAAATCATAGTCGTAAGATAAATTGATGTCTCTAGTACCACTTGCACACTAATCAATATTTAAATTCCTAGTTGCAAAATAAACTAACATCTCTGGTACCACTTATGCACTAGTTAATATTTAAAGTCTTTGTTGTGAGATAAAATAACACCTTTAGTATCACTCAAGTGCAAGTTAATATTTAAATTTTCTTTTTTAATTGTACAATAATTACAATATGTTTGGTATATATGCATAAACAAGCTGGAAAACCCCGTGTAATCAAAGAATACTAGTGCCTAGATCCCTAGTTGGTTTATTAATTAGTATTCTTATTGGATGAAATGCTAGTGATTCCTGTTAGATGGAATCTGGTGCTCATTTTGGGTTGTTAAGTAGTATTCTTGTTGGATGGAATAATAGTGATTCCTATTAGATGATATATGATTCCTAGGTTGGGTTATTGAATAGTATTCTTGTTGGATGGAATTTGGTGCCCAAGTTGGGGCTATTAAGTAGTATTCTTGTTGAATGGAATATTAGTTTTTTCTATTAGATGAAATCTAATGCCTAGATTGGGTTGTTGAGTAGAATTGTAATATAATATTTGGTATTAAATAGAGGAGTATAAAGAACCTATTTGATGCTTAAGATTTAAATACAATCCTCTATTGTTGTCCCGAAACTGCAACATCTGTTACTACAAGAATTCAAACATCATTATAACATGAACATTATTGTAAACTCATACTAATATTTTTATTTTTAAATAGTAATAGTTTGATTTTAACTAGAATGGTTCACTGGTACACAATGGCATGATCAATCGGTTGACCAAATGCTATTTAATTTCATTGGTATCCCTAATGATTAATCAAACAGTCAACCTGTTTAATTAAAGGAATTAGATAATAATTAATTTCATTTTTCCTTTTATTAATCAATCGACTGTATATTTTGATAATCCTAAATAATCAACCGGTTTGTGTAGCACATCATATATTAATTTATTTTCAGTTTGTTTTTAATTATTTTTTCACCAACTATCTATTTCATCATATAACATAATCAAACACCGATTTCATGTCAATTTGGACAATGTTTGGATTAATCACACTAATTTAGCTTAAATATCCATTGAAAGAGGAACATAATTTTTCCTTTTGTTTTCCACAATTCATTCATTCTTAATTTCAAATTCATGCAAAGAACATGATTTTCAACAAAAGATACAAATTAAAGTATTTAAACAAAAAAAAATAAACTTTCCATATTATACACATTTCTTCTAGAGCTTCAAAACAAACAGAAAATATAAATTAATCATGGTGAAAGTGATCCTTAATTCTCAATCACAAACAAAAATGATAAGGAATCTAAGATTTTTTTTACCTTTTCTTCTCTTTCTCTCCTTCACTTATAACACCTCTATTTCAACGCTTATAACCCTTTCCAAAACTTGAAATTATTTGTTTTAGTCCATAAAAAACTTCTTTAAACACTTTAATCCTTTATCTAAGTGTTTTAATGAAAGAAATGAAAAGAAATCATGATATTTTTGCTCTATTTGAATCCCTTAATAATCAACATCTCTTAACTTCCAAAAGAAGCTAATAAAGCTATTTACAATATTATCATTATGTGATAATTTAGGAAGTTTTCATTAACCTAAGTATCTTGTTTAAGCGAAAGTTTTACAATTTATCTCGCCTCAAACTTTTAATCCATAAAACTTCATTTTAGATAATTTACTACATATATATTTATTTTATTCCATTATATTTTTAAGTTAATTTTCTAACATTTTACTAACACAATAATATTTTTAGCTAAAATTTTACAATTGCACTATAATATGCATCATAATATCTAATGAATTTTTCTCCCCTCCTTAATATATGGTTTTCCTTATTTTCTTATCCCCTTTACATATCTTATTATTCATTGGTCTTTTAAATGAGGATTTTTTTTTAGATTTTGCATTAACTAATTACCCACTCTAACAATATATATAATATCTAGTTTTGTTATGAGGAAGTAGATAAGACTACCTAACAAATATTAATACATTGTTATTTCTACATATAATTATGCTTATTTTAACGTGAATCTTTGTTGAGGTAGAGACAGGCTTGTAGTTAAGCATTCCATACTTTTATTGATTTAAAAACAAATCATTTTTTTTGTTCAACTTCAAAAGCAAGAAAGTATTGAAGTCTTATTGCTTATTTATTTGAAAGTGTATTGTTAAATTTTCTCTTACCTGAGAAGATTCCTAAACTTTGTCTCTAGTAATAATGAGATCAATTACATAGACTGATATTGATGTTGTTTTACCACTTTCATTTTTAACAAATATGTTTGAACACTTTGAAGCCATTGAGTAACCACTCTACATCAAAAACATTGTTATCGTACCATACCATACATTGGTTCTTGATTTAATTCACATATAGCTTTCTTAAGCTTTCATACATGTTTAAGATAAAAAAAAAAATTTGAAACCCTTATGACTACTCCATATATATCTCTTAATCAAGCTCTTTTTGAAAAAATGCATTATTTACATCTATTTACCATAACTTTCATGACCTTTTAATTGTTAATACAAGTAATACTCTTATAGTAGTTATTTTTACTATTAGATGGAATGTTTTTATCATGATTTAGTACCTATTGTTAGGAGAATCCCTGAAATAATAGTCATGCCTTATACTTTTAATTGATCCATTTTGAAGTGTTTTTATAAACCTATTTACAAGATATATGTATTATGTCATAAATTTTTGCATTATATCTAGTGTTTGATTTCTTTTTTTAGAGCATGGATTTTCTTATATGTTGCCTTCTTTCAGTCACTACTTTGTAATGCTTTTCCATAAGTCATAGAATCTGTAACTTAAACATTCAAAGTTAATGTTATATTAACATATTTTGGATTTCATTTTCATTCTTTCCTTGACCTTCTCACTAGATGCGTAACTTTTTCATGAACTCCTTACTAGCATAATTGCTTTTATTTATACGATACTTAATGATCATTACTTTATTAGGGGCTTAATTGCACTATAAACTCATCTCAATCATTAGATATTGTAAACTTTTTAAATTTTCCAAGTATTAGTTCCATATATTTGAAAATTTCTTGGATGTTTTTTATAACTATTATTGTATTTCATATTCATCTTTTATTCAAATAAAACATCCATAATCTGTAGAAGAAAAGTTTCTCAAATATTAAATAGAAATAATTAAATTAAGATTTTTCTTTAACAAATGGTTAAAAAAAATACTTGAATAGTATGTTATCTATCTAGCTCACTCTGATAAAATAATATATCCACACATGTGTTGTATTATTATTAAATACTTCATTGCCATATCATCTAGCAATAAAAATATATTGGTTTAACTATATTTTTAAAGTTACAACTAGACAATATAAATTCATATAATTGCATAATAAAATTACAATACATATATCCTAGTGGGAGTTGAAGTGTAAACTGCTTAGTCTAGACACTCATAAGTGTCAATCTGAGTATTTAGAGCCAACCTATATAAAGATGATCTAAAGACCATGACTGTAATTCATCATAATTCTAATGCATTCATACTCTATTGCATGAAATAATCAAACATAATTTATAACATTATTAGATGATTCTAAAAATCCATACAAAATTATTAATTTAACAAGTCATCCAAAACTCATCGCAATACAAGATTAATTGAAATAATTAATACATAGATAATTTAACTTAATTCCATGTTCAACTATATCAGATATATCCTAATTGATCATACTCATAACTAATTTATCATTAATTCAACAAACCTTAAATTCAACCTAAACTTTATACAATGATTTTATTTCAACTAAAATAAAATATAGTATGCTTACCTTTCTTTCAGAATTTGTATGGATTACGTTGAGTTTTGGATGACTTGTTGAATTAAGAATTGTATATGGATTTTTAGAATTATTTAATAATGTTATAAATTATGTTTGATTATTTCATGCAATAGACTATGAATGCATTAGAGTTATGATGAATTACAGTCATTTAACTAATTTACCTTTCTTTCAAAACTAAAAAATGGGGTAGTAGTGATAGAGTTAATAGCAATAGATTTTAAAAAGAAAAATGTTCTAGAAACTTGGAGACTAAGATGAGTTTGATTTTTGGGTATTTTAAGGACCAAAAAAATAAGAGATCAATGGTTTTTAGAGAAATGAAGGTTAGGGACATTGATGTTGAGAGAGAGAGAATTACAGTGTTTGCTATATTCTTTGAACTAAAGAAGGTTTAAATTTCATAATATGTCATTCTTCTAAAAGATGATGTGTTTAATTATTGTTCTTTAAACTGAGATAATTATCTTTTCATGTTTGGGAATAACGAGGTGAGAGTGCAATATTTCCCAAAAAAATTTTAAAAGGTGTTATTTAGCCAAAAAAAATAGATTTTGTGCTAGTTTTTTTATTTAAAAAAAACCCAAGATTATACCACAAAATAATATAAAAAAATATGAGTAAAGCATAACATTGCTAAATATCCGCAAATTAAATAAAATAATAGTTGTTAAATTAACTCCAAGTTATAAGAGCGGGGTTACCAATTTTTTTTTTCTTTTCTGATATGCCTTGCCAATTTAGTAGTGCTAAACTAAGAATGTAGATTTAAACTATGATTCATAATAATTATAACATGATCAATTCCAGTTCTAGATTTCTTTCTAAAAAAGACCAGTGACCCTAAAATGAATTTGATATGAGGTGTCATAATCATATTGGATAAGAGAGTAAAAAATTACCTAAATTTAAAAACAATATATAGAATATGAACCAAAAATCATCAATAAGAGAGATGCGCTTGATTTTAAGGAAATCAAAACAAAAGTATTAAGGATATTTCCTTAAGAACAAATTTTAAGAAAAAATGACCAATCTTATTATGTCCTTCCTAGTTTTTATTACAATGAGTTTCTTGATATTGCTTATAGCTCATAATAATACTATATTCTACAAATGACTTTGTTATTAAGACTCAATATTGAATTTTTAAAACTATTTGGACATTTCCTCTAGAACTTGTTGTTGGAAATTTGGTTTAAATAAATTATAGGTAAGTGAAAAAAACCTCAAAGAACTCTTGGTTTTTCTACTAAAAAACCCATTGGTTTTTATAAATTTAATTCTTAGTTTTGGTGGCTAATGAAAGGTAGATAATGGTGGGAAGTAATTCTTATTAATTATTCAATCTTTCATCTTCCAAAATTAACTATAAGAAATGGGGTGAAGGAAAACCTTAAAACTTGATTTTTTTTAGATTTCTTCATAATTTTCCTTACCTTATTTTCAGTATCTTTCTTATCCTTTTTTTGGTTTGATTTTTCTCCCAAAACTAAAGTTTAGATTCAAGTTGTTTAGAGATATTTGAGTTAGATAATATTTGGTTGAAAGAACTTGCTTAGAAGTGCATGTAAACCAAGGTGCTACATTGGAATCTTATGAACTATATTGTAAACATTCTAGTTGGACAAAAGAAAAGTAATGAAGCCTTGAGGGCAAATAATTCATTATCAACAATAAATTAAAATACTTTAACAAAAAAATACCTTTTTAGGTTGTACTCTTTTATATTATAATTTGATTAGTTTATCTTAGTAGTAGTAGTAGTAGTAGTAGTAGTAGTAGTATAACTTAATTGTGAAAAAGGTTTTCAACATCTTTAGAATTTAAGTTCTTGTAAAGGTTGTTATATAGTCATAAATAGATTTAATTTTAATTCTATATGATTTGACCTACAACCTTTTGGTTAGTTATGATTTATTTTTATTAATTTTTAGAAGATTGGTATATATATTTGTTTTAAAATTACTTTTCATGCAAGTTGAATTATATTTTCCAACAAGTGAACCATTTATTTGTTTATGATAGTCTATACTATCTTTCTTGTACTCTCTAAGATTGACATCAAAGTTATATGGTTGATTTTTCTCACATATACATTAATGTTCCTATATATAGAAAATTATTGCAATAAATATATACAGTCTACTAGGTTCTATCTAAGGGAAGTGGGTTTTAAGTCGGATCATTTATGACCCCTTCAATATTTCGTATGAACTTAGTAAAATTATTATTCATACAATACTATTTTTATATATGGTATAATTTATAATGGAAATAAAATACTTATTTCATAACTGATAAAATTATAAATTTCAAGAATGATCCAAGTTTAAAAGTCTCAACTCTTTTTGTGTAATATACATGTCTAATGTAACCATTTAAGTGATTCAATTCAAATGGATATAATCATTGAAGAATTACCATAATCTAGAAAATACATCAAGAACTATCTTAGACATAAATACAAGGAGATGGAAATTAAAAATCTCATTTTAGGGTTGAGGATAGAGGAGGACAGTAAGTTATCCCAAAGGGTACCTAACTCTTTCGGTGCCTTAAAAGTAAATATTGTGGAATAAACTGTAAATTCACATAATAAAAATCATTAAAAGCTTGCTATTGAAGGTAAAGGATTTTATAATAAGTTTAATGACAAGTGTTTTATCTATAATAAGACTTGGTATTTGGCCAAAAATAATTGAAATATGGATGCGCAAGGAAACCCTATGAAAAGGATTGCTCATTTTAATGTCAACAATTATAAATCCCATAGTATTTCACTAAAAAATATCAAATCAATATCTTTTAAAAAAGCTTTTAGTAATTTTCAAACTAATTTTTCAATTTCTATTCATACGGGGATTGTTGAGAAATTATTTTAGTTAATATGATTTAAACAAATTATAAGTTAATGAGAAATTAATCTCATAGAACCCTTTGTTTTCATACTTAATGAATCCTTGGTTTTTCTTGATTTATTTATTGACTTATAATGGTTAATCAAAGGTTAATAATGATATGAATTAATTTTTATTATTTCTTCAACCTTTTCGTATCTTGAAATTCACTATAAAAAAAAAAAGGATGAAGGAAAAGTTAAAAACCTGGTTTTCCTAGAATTTTACACTTTTCCTCACCTTATTTTTAGTGTTTTTACTCTTCTTTTTATGCTTTGATTTCCCTCCAAAATTTAGATTTTAGGCTCATCTCATTAAGAGATATTTGAGTTGTATAATTATTATTTTTATTCAATAAACTTGTTAAGAAATGCATCTAAATGAAAATGATGGTGTTGGAATCTTAGAAGGCATATTGCAAATATCTTAGTTGCAAAAATAAGGAGTAATAAAGCCTTGAAAATAGAGGATTCATTGTTGAGAAAAAAAAAATCATGACGTTAAAGTGCTTCAATAAGTCAATAGCCTTCATCTTTTTAATCTAAGCATATATTATGTTATTAATTTTATATCAATTTCAATTTTAAATATACCCTTTGTATGCATGTTAATATTCTATTATTATTTTTATTTTGAAAACATATTTTTATTAGTTTTGTATTAGACATGCTTATAGTTTTAAACATGTATAAACTCTAAACTGATATTTATGAGGTAGCATCCTCTTGAATAAATTTGACCATTAGATAAGTCTTATGACCACTGTTTGATCATCCTCATTCATCAATTTCCTGTCTAAGATTGCTATAGGCTTGATCTTTAACTCTTTATACTCATCAACCTTCCTATTTTATTTATAATTCAATTATTATTAAATTTCTAAGATTGCCATAGGCTTGATCTTTAACTCTTTATACTCATCAACCTTCCTACTTTATTTATAATTCAATTATTATTACATTTTTTTTCACATCTAATAATTCCTTATCCTCTTCCACTCCTTTTATCATATGTATTTCTTTCATGCTACATTGATATCTAAGTGCATACTTTTCCTCCCATTTAAAATATTGCCTCAACCTCCTACTTTTAAATCACGAGACATTTACTTTTTAGAATCGTTGAAGGTTTTTAATGGTGGTTTATCTAGTTTTCAATCTATATTATACGATATAGTAATTCTTATATTGAATATGCTCTTTTTATCCATGATATTATTGGATTCCTCTTTTCATTTGACTTTTTCAAAAACTAACATATATTTTATTGGTTTAAGGATCTTAATGTTGTCTTCATATTTTTCTTAACCTATAGATAAAATTAGAGATATAACAAGACTTGGGTGATGAAGGATGAGTGCATTCATTAGAGATTTTAGTTCCTCATACTTCACATAATCTTTCACACTCCTTTTCATTTGCAAATAGCCTAAGGAATTCTTACCAATTAACCAAGTATTCACTTCCACACATATCCTTCATTTCAATTTTTTTTTATTTTTCATCTAGAAAGTAAACTATGATGTATAGGAATGAAGTTTAACTTGAAGAAGTTCATGCATTTCCTTGTCCAACCTCCAATATTATCTCACCAAAAGATTGGTAGATCAAGTGTTAGTAATGATAGATTATATCTTGTTAGTTAGTGATGTTGATTTCCCAAGGTCTCTCCATCATTATTGCTTATAATGCCAAGCAGTATTTCATCATGACTGGTGTTAACTCCATCTTCTTTTCTTGTTGCATGACTAGCCAAGATCCCTTTTGTAAGTAGCCTGAAGTTCCTTCATGTCACCTGATTATTCAAAAATGATACCATTGCATTTAACTGCAAGCTAATTTGATCAATCTTCTTGCATTTGTTCACCAAGCTTCCACCACCTTAAATTTATTATTTAACTACTGAATAATAAATACTGATATTCCTAAACAATGAAATCCAGAATAATCACACTATTAAAACTCCAAAATGAATAAAAACAAGTTCTCATTGTTGTTGTTCATTCTCCATCAGTCAGGAGATCCCAATATCAAATCCTCCCTCTTCCAACGCTAAAGAAAATGCTGCAACTCAAGTAGATAAACTAGGGAACTCCTTCAATTCAGCTATAGAAATGGTTTTCAATAAATTAATATTCAAATACATTCCAAAAATGAGAAAGAGGTTATACTTTCTGTTGTCAAAACCTCTCAGCACTAAGAACTGCATGGAATCAACAAATTTGTAAGGGATGCAAGTCCTTGAAATATAAGATTGAGGATGCAAAATGTTAATAGGCAACTGCAGAAAATAAATAGTTTGAGATATAAAAAAACGGGATGCTTAAAAAAGCAAAACTACAGCAGCTTCTTCCTCTCAAAATGTGACTTCAGATGCCAGAGTTGTAAACCAGCCACAGATAAGCAAACCACAATTGAAAGGAAACTAAGGCCAGCCATTTTGGAGTTTGTTGATTGATTAAGTTGTTGCATTTCTTCCTCCCTGGATCATTAACAGAGAAAAGGAAAAGGCAAACATATAATTTAGAGAAAAAGTAATGCTTCTCGGTCAAATGAATAGCAAAAGAAAGAAGAAAAGCTAATAAGAACTCGAGAAGCTAAGGAAAACTCTATGATATTAATGCACAAAGACTTCGTTTTAATGAAAACAGTGCACATAAAAAGTTTTTGCTTTGGGCATCAGAGGGTTATAAATTTAACCAAAGATTAGTGTGGACTCTCTTATTGGAAAGCTGACAGCATCGACCATGTAGCAGCAACATATTGAAAAACAATCAGTGATATCAAACTAGAAAGAGTGTTGAAATGCGTTCATACCACTCACCAACCTATCCAAACACGATATGAAGCTTGGCATAATAAAGTAATTGCGTTCATACCTCACACGAAGATGAAACATCTCTTCATTAATAGATGTGACAGTATCCAGTAATTTCTTCAACTCAATTTCCATAACCTAGAACAAGAGAAAATTATGCATCAACCAAACATAGTTAACAGGAATACACAGAGCCCCCCAACACCACTACTAAGGGTAGCTCCCACATGGATAGAAATAACAACATTTCAGGAATGGAGATCCCACGGCCATTGGAATATTATATTATTATATACAAAAACTATTCCAGTTGTTCACAAAGTACATTGTTAGCAATAGCATACATTCAACATCCTGAGAAGATAACATTTGTAACAGAATTAAAATTCCCCTTGTGATTTAAATGCAAAACTGGGCATCAGAGAATAGACCCATGGCTTTTAGTATATTTCGTTTTTGCATGTACTTGCTATTTCATGTCACTACCTTTTGATTAATGGTTCATCATCCTAACAACAATTAGACACTCAAATTTTTTGGACCCGAAAAACTTGATCACTTATCAACATAGCCATGAAAGTTCAAAGAGCCCCTTCTAAAGTAAGAAAATAGCTCCAGAACATAAACCAGAGCTGGCAAAACTACTTATTCCTATCGGTTATGGTTTGAAGATAATGTGAGTAGATGGTACTTGAAGGATTCTTAAAAGTATCAATTAAATACGATACCAACCTTTTCACCCACTTTCAGTGCCTTTATATCTAACTTGTTGATCTTCCCCTTCCATACTCATCCCTTTCTATGACTCATAATACCACTACCATCCCAACACTAGCCTAATGATCTCAATTTAAAATGCCCTCCTCATGCTCAATTCACCCCGGTCTAATTACGAACCCAGCTCATATAGCAGATAACGCTCGCAAATGCATGATCAGTCTATACTGTCCATTACAGTTGTGGAATATAAAAATCAGCAGTGCATCTAATAAAAAACCTTTAACAATATTCATTCAGCAAAGCAAAAGAAAATTTCAGTAGCAAATACAGGAGTGGACTTTATAAACAAATTATCATAAAATGTCAAATTGAAAAGAAAGTACAGGCCGAAACAATCACTCACTTCAACTTTTTCCTTCTTAGCAATCTTAGACCAATCCTTAGCAGCAACACCAGTTTTCCATTCAAATTCAATAGCTACAGTGGTTTCTGGTTTGTGTTCAAGGGCCGTAAAGCAAGTAGTGTAATCACCAGCCTCGGCTGCAGTAAATGCAAAATTACCTGAATCCACCTGATCCCCATGGTGATAATTGTTCCCGTATGGCGATGTCACCTGCACCACCCCCACCATTACCATCGCCAAATTAGACGCCAAAAATCACAATAAAAAATCAAAAACAACAATTATTTATTACTTGGTTAGCATTGCAATAATGTCCCCAACAAATCTAATGGCAATTTTACACGATAAGATAATTTTCTAATATCAAAAAGTTTGAATTTTTAAATCTATTTTTATCAAAATACAAAGAAACAAACCCAGATATGCAATTACAGATACAAACCCAGATATGAAAAAATATTTGCAAATACGTATAAATTTATCAAAACCCTTTTTTTGTAAATGGGTTTCAGAGAGTGAAATTGAGAGATTACCCTGACATTAATCTTGTGGGTATCAGGTAGAGGAAACCCCTCATTAGGATTGACAGCATTGTACCTTCCTACAGTAATTGCGCTGCTATTTATATCCTCTGATATGCATTTTGTGTGTCCTGATTGCAGATCAAACCTCATCGATTCTACAATTGTCAAAATCAACCCAAGAGTTGTTATCATTAAGAGATTTGATTTTGCCATTTTGTTTACCTTGTGAACTCGAATTTTGGATTTTGAGGTTCTTAGAAAGAATTAAACATCTGTCTGATTTAGTTTTCTAAGGGTCTTGTCTGGGAAATGTAATGCCCGGATTCGGCTTCTCAAACTCTCTTTTCAATTTCCTTTCTAATGATAAGCAATGACAATTTATCATGGACGATCTAAAGTTAATTGTGTGTGAGTTACTCTACATTTATAATTGTGTTATTTTAAATTGAGGATATATTTTCTATTGTTTTTATTATTATTACAGAAAACTTATTCATCATGGTATTAAAATTATAAATGCTAATGGAATTTTTAATTTCAAGATAAAAAAAAAAAAATATTGTTTAATATCAACGTAGTTTATTTTATTTTTCCAAACTAAAAGTCTAAATTTTTTTCTCAACATTGTAAGAGTTTTATATGTAGATAACTAAAACAAATTACTAAATTAATATCTAAATAAATACAATATGAAAGGATTATATTAAAATAAAAAAAGTATTTGTTTAAACTTCAAGTTCGATCCTCAAAGTTCTAACTCTTTTAAATCAAAATTCAGTTTTATTTTATCAAATTGAGTATTAATGAAATAACAAAATAAATGACCAAGACCAATCTTAATCAACGTAAAGCTAAGGGATCAAATAAAAAAAATTAAGGGACAAAAAAAAGAAAATAGGGAGGAATCACAAGCCATATTAAGGAAGTATTTGGGAGTGTAGTTGCGGTTGCTTTTAAAAGAGTTTTTCATATAGAAATACATCAAAATGATATTTTTTTATTTTTAAAAAATTATTTTTGACATCAGCACATCTAAATAATTTAAAAACACCAAAAAAATTTTATTTAAAATAAAAAAATTGAATTTTGGGCAACCGGCGGTTGTACCGCGGTGCCAAACAGGCACTAAGGGCTCTTAGGATTTTTTTAATGATTTTATTGTATATTTTTAGGTTATTTGAAAGTAAGGGGAAAAACTTATTATTTATAAATTAATGATAAAATATTTATTTAGAAGCAAATATTTCAATCATTATAAAAAATACAATCTTTATAAATCAAATTTTAAGTGGAAGTATATGAATTTTCTTGCAAAATATGTTTTCTCGAATACATTCTAGTTATTAGCTTACATGGTTTTCTCTCTAAAATCTTGGATTGCATAATTTTTTTAATAAAGGTGCAACTTATTAGTATTTATATAGAATTAGTTAATTGTATTTTAAAGGATAGAGCTACCACACCAAAAAAAGGATAGAGCTACCACACCAAAAATTATATCTTGAGAGGTGCAAAATTAGTAGATAAATTTATGTGTTTATTTGAAAGTTTTTAATACCTTAAACAATGGTTACGATAATAAATTTATTGTGGTGCACTAGAGGAGGACATAACAATATTGACTAGATCTTAATTATATTATGATAAGGAGAAACTTACTAATAACTACACATTTTATCTTGCGAAGATGATGCAAACAATTGATTAACATGAAAAAAGTTCATTGTTGTAGAAGGAGGAAACATACGAGGTTATATTGTTATAATATCATATATTGTATGTGTGGATGTCTAGATATGTTTCTACATCTCTTTCATATTACATTCAATCATCATTATTTTAAGTTCGTTTGAATCTATTCAAATTTATCTTTATCTAAATTAATTATGACTTCTGATATTATTAGTATTTATATACATATATGCCTATAAATAGAAAAATTGTTGAGATTATGGATTAGTGATATATAATTATAAAGTTATATGAAATAAAAATGTTCTCTCTTCATTATCTTAATATTCATTGTTCTTATTTATTTTGTTAGCTTTATTATTAAGTTTAGTTTCTAAATATAAAGTTTTATAAAATGTTTTCAGCATGAATTGATTCTCATTTTTGTCTTAAAATAGATAATCATATTTGGTTTGTTTATAAAAAAATAAAGGTGTGTATGTGTGTGTATCCTCTACTCATTTCAATACAAATTTTTGTAAGATTCCTTCAAATCTTATTCATCACTGCTTAGATTCTATATTTATGTTTCCGCAAATCATAAATATGTTATGTGTTTATTAGAAGATCTTGTACTTGTTGGACTTGTCTCTTTTTATTCACATCATAAATTTTATTGTGTGTTTACAAATTTGGTATATAGACTAAAAACTTCTGGTTTGTGGGCTAGTAGTCCAAAGTACCATTCATGGTTAAGGTATAAAAATGTTACGTACCATTTTCATTTTGTTTAATAATTTGATCTTACTAAGTTTTCTTATCATTATATTTTAGTGACTTTTTTATTTTTTTATATTTGTCATGAATTATTGATGTCAAAATTCATTTGGATGTCATGGATCATGTAAATATTATTATATATGATAATGAAGCATCTAGTTAGAATAAGGAAAATGTCATGATTTTCTTACACCATCACCTTCATAAGAAGTTGAAGATAGAGTATCTCATAATTAAAGATCCCTTTATTCTTTGACAAAATTTGAAAAATAGATATAAACATTACAAGATAGTTATTTTCTCAAAAGCTCATTATGATTCGATATATTTATGATTGTAGGATTTTAAATTAGTAAGTAAATGCAATTCTGCAATATTGAATATCATTTCTAAATTGAAATTACATAGAAATAATGTCATCAATGGATATATATATATAGAAACATTCTCTAATTTTCATGTCTCAAATGTGCTCTTACAATAACAATATAGAGAGCAAGGTTTTAATAAATATTTTAAATCGATTTCATATCTACTTGTGGCTACACAAAATAATGAACCTTTAATAAAATCATGAGTCACTCGTGACTGGTTCAACTCCATTTTCTGAAGTAAATGATATGAAATAGAATAATAATTATGGTCATAGTCGTGGTCGTGGTCGTGGTAGAGATCATGGATGAAGAAGGTTTAATTATCACAACTATAATGGTTATAATTCATTAAATTCTAACAAAAATTCATAGAATAAGAAGAAAAAAGAGAGAGGGAGGAACATACATAATGGGGATACTAAGAAAACAAAAATATATATATATACGTTATGGTGTGGAATGAAATGGAATTGGTCTCAAATATGTCATTCCACACCATTATTCATATGTATAATTATTGAATGGATTAGAGAAAAATATTGAATTTTTTTTTTCTCACTCAAATAAAAAAATATGAATTTGCATCATAAGCCTAATATCAATAAAAGAGATATATGTTTAACAGATAGTACAATATACATCATTTTTAGATATAACCAATATTTTTTAAACTTGAAAATGATGAAAGCAAATGTGATTATAATATCAATTTCAACAATTAAAAACTCTAAAAAAGCTAATATAATGCTTCCTAAGTAAAAAGAAAATTATTTATAATGCTTTATTCCTTACTAAATAGAAAAAATCTTTTAAATTTAAAAAATATATGACTTAACAAGTACTTTTGATAGCTATCCTATGATGTTTCTATTACTTATGCAATTATTGCACATTTCCCCCTCTTTAGGTATCTTAAGAAAGACTAGTTTATGTTTAGTAGATAAGAAGAGCATTAAGCTTGGTTATGGGCTTTAGATTTTAAGGAGAAAAAAAACCTAGTAGAATTTTAAGCCAATCCCATAACACTATTCAATCCATTAATAACCAAAATATCCTTCACTTTACAGCCCTACAACCCATAATCAGGCTATAAATTATAGTGAGATTTCAATGCTTTTTCCACTCTTATTAATTATTATTATAAATCATCATCTAAAATAAATTTAAAGAAAAAAATAAAGATTTAAATATTTTAAAATTTGAACTATTAAACATAATTTAAATCTCAAGATTTGTTATCCTTTAATTTTTTATTTTTTGTTTTACTTGTTTTGTTCACTTATGGCTTAAAAACACTAAAATTAAATTATAATGAGATAAAAAAACACAAAAACTTTTAACTCATTTTTTTTATTGGTCCTGCTTGTAGTTGCGGTGTTTATGAAGTTTTAAATAATGTTTAGAAAGATTTCTTTTAGCTTTTTATATGATTTTAATGTGTTAATATTAAATAACTATAAAAATATAGAATTAGCCTAATATATTTTTTAGGAAAAAATTATTGTAAAATAATCACTTTTATTATTTTCAACACCTTATTCATACTAAAATTAATATATATAAAAAATAAATATTTGAAGGAATAAAAAAATAAATAACACAATATATGCACAATTTGAATCGAATGATAAAATTGAAACAATTAAAACCTCAACACTAAAAAAATAACAAGAACAAAAAGAAAATAGAAGAATAAGGGCCAAAATAAAATGTAACAGCTAGTTTTTTTTATTTGTTGCAATATTAGTAGAGCTTTAAATAGATTTATAAAGATTTTTTTTTGTTTTTTATATCATTTTATTGTGTTAATATTAAACAAATATTAAAATATATAATTACACTAACATAGTTTTCAAGAAAAAAAATTGTAAAACTAATCACTATTATTATTTTCGACACCTTATCCATAATAAAATTAATATATATATATATAGATATATATATATATATATATATATATATATATATATATATATATATATATATAAACTAAATAATTGAAAGAATTAAAAAAAAAAAAGGTCGATATGAATAACAAAATATATGGTCAATTTTAATTGAAGGACAAAATTAAAACAATTAAAACCTTAGTATTGAAAAAATAACAGGAATGAAAAATATAAAAAAATCAAAAGAATAATGATCAAAATAAAATATAATATTTATGATTAATTTCAATTGAATGAAAAAATTGATACAAACCAAAACTTTTATAACAAAAATCAGGATAAAAAAAAAAGCAATAAAAAATCCAAGGACTAAAATGAACTCGCCATAAACAAAGAGGACAACTTGCATTTTACAGCTGTATGAAAGAGAGAACTGGTCACAGATGATTAATCGACCACTATGAGACAACTCATGCACCACCATATGGAAAAGAAAATGGTGGCGTATTTGGTGAGATGCTGGATGAGCACAAGTAACCAACGCAAGACATCGCACACGTGTAAGGAAGAAAATCGTTTGTGCGTTGCAGTTTTATGTAAAAAGAATAAAAAAAAGGTTACAATTACCTAAACACTCCTACAGTCAAAGCTTGAATTATGTCTTTTTGGAGGTTATAAACATAGTTTTATTGCTTATAAATATTTGAAATACCAGAATCACCCAACAACTATTATTGATTTTTATCTTATTTGATGGTAATATGGTTAATGTACTATTTATAACAATGTAAAAAATAAAAAATAAATACTCCTAGATTATTAATTGTTTATTATGTTGGCAATGGTGGAACTATAATTTTACTGTGTAAAAAATACCCAGAAAAGAGACAAATACTCTTAAACAACTAGTGAATGTCAACATGTCCTATTAAAAAATTGAAAATATTTTTGAGATTAAGAGTTATTTTTAAGGTACTAGAGAATAAAATGATAATAATATTATTATAATTCACGATAATTTGTATATATTGTTATAATATTTATCCTAATGGATTAACTTTTTTATTAATATGAAGGTGTTTGCATTGTTTCCATTGGTTAAAAGTGTGGTGGAAACCTTGCACAAAAGTGCATAGTTGCAGAGAATTTGTCAAAAAAGCATGAAAAACTTTGTATGCGTGGATTTTGCGCAGCACCACGTAGTGCTTATCAGAAACAAAAAGAATATGCTAGGTATATGCTTAAGTACGGTTCGTACCACCTCCATGGTTGAAGAAAAGGTTTGAAAATATAATTGATGTTATTTTTAATAATATTTTTTATTTATAAATGAATCAAAATATTTTTTATTTAATTTTTTATATATATGACACATGAAAATAATATAAAAATATTGAATTTATTTTATGTAAAATAATTTTTTTTTAAATATAGTGTTAAATACCCCTGGGAAAACATGGAAGGAAAATAATAATTTTATGTAAAATTAATTTTTTTATGTAAAATAAAAATACTTAATTTTTAGGGGTGTTTGACACTATATTTAAAAAAAAATATTATTTTACAAACACCCCTAAAAGGGGAAAACATGGAAGGAAAACATAATAGTGATGTTGTGTTTTAAAAATATTTTTGAAAAAAATAAAAAAAATATTTTATTTTTTACTTTAAATTAAAAAAATTGATATTTTTAAATTATTTTTATATGTTGATATTAAAAATAATTTTTAAAAATAAAAAAAATATTATTTTGATATATTTTTAAATAAAAAAATTCTTTTAAAATTAATTTCAACCACTGTTAAATCAACGCTATTGCTAAACAACTATTTATTATTATTATTTTTTGCGTTCATTTTCAACATTTAATCATTCATAAAGACTTTCCTAAGCCTAAGGTTACTCGAGTCTTTTTCCTTACAATCATATAAATTTTCAATCGATTGCACGGCTAGTGTTCTTGTCAATATTTACAAGTTCACCTGTACAGGAGGTAAGAACTTCATGAAAATGGAAACTTGAAGACATGAACCCTAACCAAGGTATAAAATCATGAAACTATATTCTAACACTAACATAATGTCCCAGGATGCTTCGTCATTGTTCTTTCTCTATATACCTTTTTTCTTATTTGAAAAAATCTTATCCCATAAAAAATATATTTTGTGGGTTCAGCTAAGTAAATAAAAATCTGATTGTTTTAGACTCTTACAGAAAATATATATCCTAATTTGAACTCTAAACTTGTTATATAAATCTTAAACTCTTTATTATTACACCGTGTTCTTTGGATTTTTTTTTCTGTATCATTATCAACATTAAACTTCACGAGATAATAATATGATACAAAATCCACAATATCAATTCAAGTTATAGTTATATGACTTTCTCACACAAATATCCATACCGTATCAATTTTCCAAGGAGTTTGATGGGCAATTCCTTTTCTCATGGTTGAGCCAGTTTTTCTATGAAATCTTAATCTTACGATAATATAGTTTTGATCTTGCTGAACTATCCATCTACAATTTTCTATGTAATTTGATAATATATTGTTTTGTATTTTTTTCAATATTTTTTTGTAGATTTTATTTTTTTCAAAAAATGGTAGCCTAGCCCTTTGATCGGTAGTCGAACAAGTAGGATTATTATTTGTTTTTTTCTTTTCTTTTCAATTACGTATTAAAAGCATTGCATTGAAGTCTGTCCAAGTCAATTTTTTATTGATACCATATATATTTGGGTAGTTTGTGTATATCTGGATTAATTCTACGGGTTCTGAAATTAACGATCATATAAGTCTTTAATGATAAAAATATCGCATTTAAGTTTGTCCAAATCTTTTTTTTTTTTTAGTAACCTAGATATCTAGACCAACTTTCACGTATCTTAATGAATTTCATGGGCCATAAACTTAATAATTATGTAAATTTTTAATAACCCTAAGATTCGTTACGTTCAAACTGATAATATCTAGGAAGTAAATCTAGAATTTGACAAGTGAGCTATACTTCTTGGGTTTAAAGTCCAAGTCATTTTTCATGGTAGGACAAGATGAACATCACTAATCCATGTTCATTAGCTTTGGCTTTGGCTTAACATGAGATAAGAACAGCTAACATAAGTTAAGATATGGTATTAAAATTCAAAGGTTTTTCATCAAAACAATTTAAGACTGCGACTTGTTTATTATAGCAAAGAGAAATAAAAAGAATACCAATGAACATTCAGAAGTGTGAAACACTTCATCACGAATTAAGCATATGATAAGTGCTTCATTTATTTTTATTTTCTCTCCCACCCACTTCAGCTGCTAGTCAACTTCTTTCTATGCAAGTAACTTTCACACTTGCACTACCTGGGAATATGTACGGAAAATGTCCTTTTCATTTTATTATGAAATATGAATTTCGCCTTAATTTAATAAAGTTTATGTATGTTTGAGTTTTTTTTTTATTGAAGCAACCTACTCTCGAAAAAAATATTTTATAAATTCAAATGAGCGAATAAGATTTTAATTATTTTAAATTTTTATAAAAAATACACGTTCTGATTCGAACTTTAGATTTATTATGCAGATTTCAAATCTTTTACTATCATGATATATCATATTTCATTGTCATGACTTAAACTCAGATATATTTGAGTTAGTTTTGACTTTAAATCCACTTGATGACCCTGTAAACATTACATTGTTTAAGTTACATTTCTTTTTTATTTATGCCTGCAAAATCAAAGTTTTATTTAAGAGGGTTGGTTAGCTAGTTAATTAGGGTTAGGTATTAGTCTTATCGTCAACCATTGAGAAATGATTTTTTAAATGTCCATAATGTTGTGTAACTATTGTTTCATAAAAAAATTAAAAAATAAACTGTTTTTATATTTTTGAATCATTTGAACATATATTTATATTAAAAATAAAAATAATTTCAAAAATAATATGTACAACCACGACAAAAATGCATCATATCACCAAGTACACCACGGCTCATATTTCATTATCGTTCATGGTAAATGGGAAATCCCTGTAGATGTGTAGGCCCTTGTTCATGCAGTCACGGGAGGTCACATGTTATTAATTAGTTATATAATAATAATAATAATAATAATAATAAGTGGAAAATGGCAGGATTGCTAGCCAACTTCAACCAAAAGTGCAGGTGTACTGGTTGTTTGTTCTTCATTCAAGTTTAATTCATGTTATTTTAATTATTATTATTTTTTAAATGGTTTATAGATTTAGAATTGTTTTTCAATTTTTTTAAATTTTTTCATGTCAAATTTGATTCTTATTTTTTAACAAATTTATTTATTGATTTTATAATTTTATTTTCTAATATGAAATTGGTTATAAATCGAGATTCTTGATTAAATTCAGGTATAAAATTGCTGCAATTTTAGAGGAATGACCCAGGTTTAGGACATTCACATAGACTAGCTTGTTTTTAGTTTTTTTTAGAAATTTTTTTCAATTTTATTATTTAATGTTTATTTATTTTTTAGTTTCATTCTCCAATTTTAAAAATTAAGGATGAACATGAAAGAATTTACAAATAAATTTAATAAAAGGACTAATTTAAGATTTCAAAACCATGAACTAAAATGCAAAATCATCATAAACAAGATCAAATTAAAATCTTTCAAAATCACTGTTGATAGACTAGTCTTATTTTCTTTTAATAGATAGGATCACACAACCAATAATCAATTGTTAGATAATTAAGAAATTTATATTAGTAGTAAATAATTAATTGAGAAAAAAAATCTTACTTGCATGACATATTAAAGATACATTGTAGATGTTGTTGAAACATATTTTATCTTATCCATATTTTTTTAAAAATATCTAATAAATGTATACATATTATCAGGTGTGACTTAAAAAACTAAAAAATCGATTAAATAAAAAAAACTAAAAAACATTAACCGAAAAAAACCTAATCGAGAAAAAAAAAACTAATTAAACTAATTAGAATTCTTTTTTAAACTTCTGGTCTACTTTGGTTTTTGATTTTTTAAATAAAAAACTTGTAAACCAAAACTGAATCAAACCAATTAAAAAAAAATGCTATAATTTTTTAATTATTCTGGTTTAATTAAAAAAAAAATTGGTTTGCTTCCATTTTGGTTAAATAGGAGAAGGAAAAACTCGGTTAAAGTGAATTTTTTTTTTGTTAAAAAACCAATTCGAATCAAACTGAAACCGATCAGTTTAAACTAGGTTTAGTTCAATTTCAAGTTAATTTTTATTTTATTTTATTTTTTTTGTTTTATAAAACTCGAACCGAAGTGAAAATATTCACCCCCTGTATATTATAGTTTTTCATAATATTTTTTTAAAAAATGGTAGCCACAAAAGATATCACAATATCAAACACATATTAAGAGCTTCTTAGATATTGTAATAAATATTATTTTTTAATGTATTTTTGTTTAAAAATATGTATCAAAATAATAATATATAAATAAAAATTTTAATAAAATTTTTAAAAAAGCATAAACATCCAAGAAAAAAGAAAGAAAAATAAGAAAGGACACAGCTTAGCTGTTTCTTTCCAGATAACAGGATTTGTCAACCGTGATCAAAGGCTAAACATTCATAATTTCCTTGACCAGCATGTCTTGTCTTCAAATGGAATGTTTCCAATTTTCATGTTCTCTGTTTTCAATATCTGGCATTGTAGGAACAAACACACAATTAAGCACATCCTGCTAGTTTTACGAGATTAAAAATCAATGCTATTGCTTATTGCTTTATATATATGAAAAGGGAGTAGAAAATTGTAATTGCTGTGTCAGAAGCTTCGTCATATCTCTCTTGATTAGGTGGGAACAACCATTAGACAGTAGACCAAGAACAGACATTGGTCATCTGCAGAATCATTTTGCTTTCCAAACAAGATGAAGTTTGGGAAAGAATTTGCAGCACAGATGGTGCAAGAATGGCAGGAAGCGTACATGAACTACAACCATCTCAAAACAATCTTGAAAGATGTCTTGCGTTTCAGAAAGCTAAGAGGCGCACCGTCACCTGAGGCGGCAGCAACCTCACATGGTTCTTTTAAAAGAAGGGCATCACTCTATAGAGCATTTAGTGGCCTAGCAGGCCGGTATAGGGGCTCACCAAGAACGAGTGAAGATGAAGTGATACTAGTAAGTGCAGTACAAGAAAGTGGAGGAGATGAGCATTACCAGACCTTGTTTCTTGATGCATCAGAAGAAGGAGACTATGAGCTTGTGTTCTTTAGGAGTCTTGATATTGAATTTAACAAGGTAATCAACTTTTATAAGAAGAAAGTAGAGGAAGTGATGGGAGAGGCAGATGATTTGAGTAAGCAAATGGATGCTTTGATTGCGCTAAGGATAAGGGTGGATGATCCGGTTGTTGGGGGGTCTAATATTGCGAATCTCGCCCTTGTTGGTTTCTCCTCAGCGTCGGAATCTGTTGTTCATCCTCCCATCAACAGCAGAAACCCAGGTTAGAGAAATCTGAGCTGCGAGTCTTGAAAGAAATATACTGTTCACTATAATCCCCCCCGCCCCCCTTCCTTTCTCTGAAACAAGTGTTTTATTCCAAGATTTCCTCATATTCAATAAAGATTGATAGCATTTAAAGGATATTTAATTTAATTTCTAAAGAGATTGTTGGTAAAGGTAGACTGTAGCACTTTTTTTGTTGGTAAAGATATATTGTAGCACATTTTGGTTTTGTTTGTGCCAAATGACTGATTGTACTTGAATCTACATTCTATACTATTTCGAATGTGAAGGATGGTCATCTATGGAGGTGATTCAAGAAGTTGAGATGAGCGCAGAAGCAAATTCAGAGGATACTAACAAAAGGACCCACGACGAGAATTACAAGAAAGAAACGGAGACCTTCAGACCGGCTTCGTTAGAAGTTCTGGATCTTGTCAAAATCAATGTTGAGCCTGAAACTCCATTGTCCACAGTAAAGAAAGTCATCTTAAATTCAAAAACAGGCTTGTCGTACAGCAGGGAGGGACTGAGGAAGGCAGAAGAACTCATGAATCAAGCTTTTGTCGAATTCTACAGAAAACTTCGACTTCTAAAAAGTTACTGGTAATTGTCTTTCCTCTCTCTCTCTCTCTCTCTCTCTCTCTCTCTGTATAGAGTTACCAGAAAACATGATATTTGAGTTTTCAACACTTGTGACTGGGTTACTGAATGATGTAACAGCTTCTTGAACCAATTAGCATTCTCCAAGATCATGAAAAAATATGACAAGGTATTGTGGATTCTGCTTGCAGCAATTAATATTAACTGGAGTTCTTGGTATCGATTTTACTATCTGTGTTATTACAGATCACTATGCGAAATGCATCCAAGCCTTACTTGAATATGGTGGACAATTCTTATCTTGGCAGCTCTGATGAGGTTAGACTACTAGGGAATACTGTTTATTCACTAGAGTGGATTTCTTTTTTTGAGTTTTCACCTGCTTTCCTTTCTGCTTCAATTAATTCCTCCACAGGTTACTAAGCTCATGGAAAGAGTGGAGGCAGCCTTCATCAAGCATTTTTCAAATGGGAATCGTAGAAAAGGAATGAACACCTTAAGGCCAAAGCCTAAAAAGGAAAGACATAGAATAACATTTTCAATGGGTAAGATATGCTTGTGAATGCTATAAATCTGCATGATGCTAATGTAGGGTTGAGATTATTTGCAAGAGTACCTCTAAAGAATTTGCATTTGCTTGCATAATAATGGTTTTTTAGTGATGATCAATCCCCACTTCCGTAAAATTTCTAAACAATTCTGAATATGCTTTCCAACAGTTGAATCCGGTAAACTTTCTAAATCCTTCTATGCCTACAGGTTGCTTCACAGGCTGCTCAGCAGCGCTTTTGATAGCACTCGTTGTGATTATACACGCCAGGGATATCCTCAGTAGTGAAGGAGGCCCTCAATATATGGACAACATATTTCCACTTTACTCGTAAGTTGTGGTGTTTTTAGTGAAAATCACAGTATTATACACATTTCCACATCCAATGGATGGCATCCTTCAACCATTTGAGTGATTCTTGCGAGAGGTTTTAATGTCTCGTTCTGTTTTGTATAATAATTTTGCTTTGCCTTGCTGCAGATTGTATGGATTCATTGTCCTGCATATGCTCATGTATGCTGCTAATATATACTTCTGGAAGCGTTATCGGATCAATTATGCGTTCATTTTTGGGTTTAAGCAAGGAACAGAACTGGGCTACAGAGAAGTCCTCCTTATTGCTTCAGGTCTTTCAGTGCTTGCATTGGGTTGTGTCCTCTCAAATTTGGATATGGAGATGGACCCAAGAACAAAAAGCTTCACAGCATTTACTGAATTGATTCCTTTGGCCTTGCTCATTGTATGTGATCGATCATCTATACGCTGCGCTCGAGAGTAACTTTCTTAGTTAAATGCTTTGTTGCGATTAACTTGTGATATCATCACAACATTTTCTTGCTAAGCCTGAGCCTTGTTCTTATTTGCAGCTTCTACTTGTCATCGTATTCTGTCCTTTCAATATCATATATCGATCGAGTCGGTTCTTTCTGATCCGATGTGCTTTTCACTGTCTTTTGGCTCCTCTTTATAAGGTAACACGATCAAGAAATCCCAGAGGCATAGCAGTATACTTTCTCTTACAAGTTTTCCTTTTTTCTTCTGTAGGTTACCCTGCCAGATTTCTTATTGGCCGATCAGCTTACCAGTCAGGTGCAGATATCCCCTGTTCTAATACGTTAATAGTTTTCTCTTTTTATCGTTGATTTTGAGTTATACTTTGTAGAAATTCCTACCGTCTCTTTTTCATTCGATGCCAGATTCCACTGTAGTTTAAGGTTGTCCATGATTTGATTTTAGATAAGTTGTCTGGATGTTGATACGGTTGGATTCTCCAATATCATATACTCATACACAAATAATATTTAATAGTATTTAGAATCTTGGAAGAGAAATTTAGAGTTATTTAAGGATATATTATCTGAAAATCTTTTTGTTCGTTTTTTTTTAATAATTCTGTAAAGACCAGGTTATCGTAAGCTATCTTCAATGATAATTTATATGAATCATTATTAAAAAAACTTTTATGTCTCTATTTAGAAGAGAGAAATTTGCTAGATTATTTTAGATAAACATGTTATCAAATCATTACTTGATTATTTTAGAAATGGAATGATAATTCTTGAATTAAATATATTTTAGTACTTAATTTATAATCAAAACATTATATATATATTATTATTTAAGATAACTTAGCGATATCAAATATAAATATCACTTACACAATCGTCACGTAAACTTTTTCATAAACATAGATGATATCTCCATATGAAATTCTCATATAATAATTCAGTGTACATGTATTAGATAAACATTTATGTATTAGTTTTATGTATTTATCATACTTCAACATATAAGATCAACTATTTTTTTCCTTAAAAAAAAAACCAGAATATATATTAAACTCAGCAGCTCTAATAAATATTTATTATTAAGAGAGTACTGAACATTTTGAAATAATATTTTGATGCAATTAGAATTTCAAAATTAAGATATCTTTATAATTTTATTTGCAAATTTTGTTTCATGAACTTCATCTTTACTCAATATTTATTTATCAAATATTAAATTTATAAATTAAATATAAATAAATATTAAAAATAAATAACATCTTTATTGGTCAGGTACAAGCACTCAGAAACTTGGAATTTTACATTTGCTACTATGGTTGGGGAGACTTCACAACGAGGACGAACACATGCAGTGGAAGTAGAGTTTTTGAAAGTTTTTACTTTGTTGTAGCAATGATTCCATACTGGTTTCGGTTCCTTCAGGTACGTTGCTGTCGAAGCAACAGTTCATCTACAGCATCATTCTTCTCCAGTACTTCTGTGTGTTCTCATTCTTGATGCATAATGTTAGGAGCTTGAACATACAGTTTTTCCTGACAATTTCTGCGATGTTTTAGTGCCTTCGCCGCCTGTTTGAAGAGAAAGACTCGGCGCAAGCGTACAATGGACTAAAATACTTAATAATAATTATCGCTGTGGCCGCGAGAACAGCTTATGATTTGAGAATGGGAATGACTTTGAGGATATTTGCTGCAGCCACATCAGGAGCTGCGACGATTATGGCTACGTATTGGGACATTGTAGTTGACTGGGGACTTCTTCAGAGAGATTCAAGAAACCCATGGCTGAGAGATAAACTTGTTATTCCTAGCAAAAGTGTCTACTTTGTAGCCATGGTAGCATGCTCTGTAGCTTGAACGTCTTTCCTGTTCCCAGCGAGCACTCATTTCATTCCTTATGAACCCTAATTGCCTGTGGGAAATTTGCAGGTGCTGAATGTCGTCTTAAGACTTGCATGGATGCAGACAGTGTTAGGTTTCAGACAAACACCTTTCTTGCACAGCAAAGCCTTGACAGCAATTTTTGCTTGCTTGGAGATAATACGTCGTGGCATTTGGAATTTCTTCAGGTATGATTCAACCCTTCAACTACTCCATTCCTACTACTTCCCACTAGAAATTCAAAACAAAAAACATTGGCTGGTTAAAGCTGGGAAAGAAATTCAAATTTTTATTTAAAAAAGAAATTATTTTTGATATCAACGTATTAAAATAATCTATAAACATAAAAAAATATTTAATTTTTTTTAAAAATATTTTTAAAAAACAATGTCAAATACATACTTAGTATCACTTTATGCCACATCTTAGATATTGTTTTACCATATTAAAAAATTGAATATATAGATCTTTTCAACATGTTTTTTTTATATAAATATAATTTCTAAATATATAAATAAATAAAAAGTATATATGCATCTAATTGAATAAATCAAGATTTTTTGTGTGGATAAATGAAATGAAAATCATTAGCAATAAATATAAAAAAAAAATAGATATATAAATCAAGATATTTAATTTCACAAAATAAGTCATTTAGCCAGCTATGGTTGATTAATTTTTGTATTAAATTAGATGATAATAGAACTGAAATATACATGAAATTGAAATTGATTGAATAAAAGAAAAGAGAAACAATATGCAATGATGCCTATATTAGAAATATTATCCAAAAATAAATCTAATCTATATAAAATAAATAAACAAAAAGGTATATATGAATCATGCTAACCCCTTAAAAATTTAAATACACAATATATGTGATTTTCTTGTTGCTAATTTATCCTTTTTAAGTAACAATATATATATATATATATATATATATATATATATATATATATATATATATATATAGAATGAGTATTAAGTAAAATGTAAATTCAAAAGTTATTTAAAAAAAACATATAAAAAGTATTAATTAAAAAAAAACAGAAAAGACCTTGGGCCTATAAGACAAGTCGGGCGCCTGGCCCATAACGAAAAGACCCACGAGCATAGGACATTGATTTTTCTTATATGTTTATGAGGCAGATGATATGTCGTCCAACTCTGTTTTTTGAAAGAAAAAAATAATAAATAGATGAAGAGTAGTCTGATAAGGCAGACGACGCCTCGTTTGGAATTACCCCGATTATGACTACAATGATTGTCAAAAAATTAGGGTTCTTGATTTCTATAAAAAAATCATTTTCCAACCTAGTTTTTACCCTGGAAAAGATTCTAAACATTTTGATAAATTCATAAATATCAATAAAAACACGAGATTAACCATAAATAAAAACTCTGAAGCTTAGATCTAGATTATATTATTTTGTAAAGTTTAAGACCAAAGTGTATTTAAAAAAAAACTTTGGACTCATCACCCATTTTGGCCTCCTTTTTCATTTAGAGCCTCCTCCTTCTTATGTTGCCTACGCCTAGAAAATCATAAGCAATTGATCATCAATTTAGGATCAAAACACAAAAAATAAAAGTTTGAGTACTAGAGTGAAAAAAAAGGGAAAAAAAAGGATAAGATATCAACAATATATGAGTATGAACACTAGTATAACACAATATTTTGTCTGAAGTAAAAAAGATCACATGCTTTGGTGTTAACAATGACTAAAAAAATTGATAAGACATTATAAATTAAGATATTTAACATATTAAATTAATTGAATAAAATAAAAAGAAAATCTCTGGCATGTCACCGGTATTCCAATTTGATCTCTCCTCTTTTAATTTCACTCTTGTCTAAGAGATTAGAAGCAATTAAGTTTAAATTAGAATCAAATCGCTAAAAAATCAAAATAAATTATTAGAAAATTAACAGTAAATCCACGTGATTATTTTGAAAGTGTGTTAACTATACCAATCTACGTTAATCCATCCGCACCTCTTATTTATTATATAATTATATAAAACTTTAGCAATACATTTGACCATTGAATTCATGATCTCTGTCTGATACATGTTCTGGTTTTTATGGAATAGGCTGGAGAATGAGCACTTGAACAACGTCGGCAAATATCGGGCATTTAAGTCAGTACCCCTGCCTTTTTACTATGAAAACAAACGTATATAAACATTGGTAGCAAAGAAAAGAGTTCATGTAGGACTGAGGACTTGTGCCAAGATTACATGCACCCCACCATTTTGATCTTTCATTGTCCATTACGTTGTTTGTGTGTGTCGTCAGTAGAATTGAGATGTAAGATAGAAAGAGAAGCATTGAGAGGAGAAACACACGCAGGAACAAGTGAGTTCTATGATCGTTGTTTGATTTGCCACCCTGATGAAGCAGATCCTGCAAGTCTACTCGTATCTCTGTCCCATCATAGCATTATAGTTCTCCTGGTTTGACTGTTCCCAGAGGTACTCGCTCATTAAATCCAGTCAACCAAAGGAATTCCCGTATTCAGTTAAATAAATAAATAAATTTGAGCAAAAATGGGTGACGAGAATGGTGCCATAAAATGTGTTGCGGCATGAATTCCGAAACATAAATTGGCAGACCCAGTGACGGGGGAAGCAACAAACGATAATCAAATCCTGCATTGCAGACAAGAAAGTACTCGAGTTTCCGGGAAACATCAGAATCTCCCTTAACACATTAACATGTTCACTCCCACTAGATTATCTGCGCCATGGAAAAGCATTTACAGTTTTATATTTAGTTCCAGCGTATAGCATCTGAGAAATGATGATAAACATTGATTATCCAGCTTCCACCAATTGAAAATTTTGTTTAAAAAAAACACGGGGGAAGGAAGGAGGTTACAATGCAGGATATTGTTAAACAGAATGCAAATCTTCTTGATCAATCTCCTCTCCATCATGCATTGTGGCGGAAGAGTTTGAAGTTGAGTTTGCAGCTGTTACAGCACCAGTACTTTCATCATCCTGGATCTTGAAAAAAGATGAAAATGATAGTGGATTAGAGGTCGAGCTTGCCTTTTGAAGGCCCCGTATGGCTTTCATGGCTGCAAGGGTGCTGCGATATATGTCAATGGTTTCCTCCCCAAGTGTTGTTGAAGGCTCAGGTGAGATCCTTGTTGTGTTATTCAGAGATGGATTTGACTGATCTTGTACGATGTTGGTCGATTCAATGACTTCTGCTTCCAATGGGAAAAGGAGCTCGAGATTATCCTCGCATTCATGGACCAACCTTGTTAGAGGCTCTGTTGTGAAAAAAGGCTGATGAAGGGCAAGTTGTGTGAAAGGTAGGCGCAACAATCCTCCTGTCCTTTTATCGTACTTCTTTAAAATCTTCACTAACCCTATCAAAGGAGAAAAACATGAATATGGTCTTAGCAATGAATCTATATTTAACCCATAATGTCTGATACAATACAAAAGTCATTAGCTACAGTGCTTGAAGAGAACTAGGAGTAAAACAATTAATGTATTGGCAATACCTGCAAAATTTAAGGAGCTATAATTTTTTAGAAGCACCATCTCTCCATGAATGGTGACCAAGTCTTTACGAATATCCATCATTTCTTCACTAAATTCACTCTCTGATGTAAAAACTCCATCCTTGCTGCTCTTTTCCTTTAGACTTTCAATTCTTTCCTTCAGCTCCTGTTGAAATCAAATATACGATTCAGTAAGGAAACACACCAGCAAGAGTTCATAGCTGCTTATTAGTCTGAACATGACCGGTCACGTATAAACATGCAAAAAATTCTTCAGTGATTTTTGATTTGGCCATGAAGACTTTCTAAGGAAGTTGTTCATATATGTACAGAAAACATCGAGTATTTCAAGCACAGAAACTTCAACTAGAGAAGAAGCACCCAAGTGGCATAAACAAAGATTTAGTTTGAGCTGAATATATAGTACCAGCATGAGTTTTACAATATTCTATTAACCATGCAAGAATGAACACTGAGGAAGGAGAGTAGTTTGGTGTGGATTTTATTCCATGTGATGACTAGAAGAGGAATCTATCTAATTATGATAGCAAAAGTGCTCAAATATTTAGCATAAAATATATGACTATAACACCATGCTATGTAAATTTACTAGAATGAGTAACCTGGCCATAAAGGTGGTAAAAGGATGACTTGTCACGCAGGACAGGAGAGGGAGGGATGAAGTAAACAGATTCAAGTTAGAGATCTTACTGGTTCTAGGATAATTTTTCCTGTTTCAGTTCAAACAAACCAGAATAATGATCTATCTCTTCGGCATCGTCTTTATCTGTTTGATAGTGAAGAAGGGTGATGCTTCAAAACTGTGGTACGACTCCATCACGGTTATACACATAGCTAAATCTTTGAGACCCGCTGTATTCCGTTTAATATTGGAAAATCTTGCAAAGTAATGAACATTGTATATTATCAAAAGACATGCTAGACACTAGAAAGGACGAGGAATGTTTTCCCATCAGAAAAACCCTGCTCAGAAACTGAATCGTGGTCATTAAAGCTATAGTTTTATGAGATAGCATCAGGCACCTTAATATCAAAGGACCCTCAAGTTGGCATCTTCTTACAACTTCAAGCAGTATGAGCATGATATGACCTGCTAGTTCTGTAATGATATGGAGGTGATTCTAAGGATATCAAACTGTAAGCAATAAACCTGGCATAGGCTTTTAATACTGATAAATATATGTTTCAGAGACACTGAAACTAAGATTAACAATAAGACAAAGAGCAGTAGCTCCCAACCGCATGGGTTTGGCTACAGAGTTTCTTCTATGGCTACTATTATTATTCAGAAATCACAACCCGATCTATTGTAGATTATGATTCATGTTCCCTCACCGACCCCTTTTTCTTTGCCATTTACGATCTGCTGGCCATCTTAGCAACTTTATTATCCTTAACTAACCTCAAAACAAACGCGTTCAAATGAAAAGGGAAAAATCATATGGTCCAATCTGTCAATTATCTCTTCTGCATGATCAGAATTCTCAGATATTGACGACCTTGCATTTTATTTCAACATCCTCATTTCAGCACCCTCAATTCCCTCAATTGACTTCAAAGAATACCATTGTCAGCTATAATTGACGATGGTTGGCCTTGTATCTCTATAACAAAATACTCTGCTCTACTTCAGCAAGTACCACGAACTGTAAGAGTTATTCTTAACTTTCTCAATACCCTCCAATCCCATCGACAATATACTGTCTGACAGCACCACCCAACACTAGCAGGGGAAAGGAAAGCCACTCTTATGCCTCTCTTTCCTTGACATCCCACTATTCTCCTATTCCATTGGAGTCAATATGATTTCTCCATTCTACTCCTCTCTTGAATATTCAAAAACTTACAAGACCTAACCAGACCTATGAGTTCGGATTTACAAGACATGCATATAGGAAAAGCCTTGAAAGCCACCATCAAACCACGATACCTTAAATTCCCAGGGCTATAATAAACAAATGCCTCAGAATTAAAAACCCATATACACAAAGCTATAAACATGTAAAACAAAGAAAGAAAAGAAAATTGAAGAAAGAAACCTGGAGGTGTATAACAAAGTCTTCTTCTTTATCAACATAGAAATCATTGAACTTGTCAAGCTCTTCATTAAGAATTCTGACAAACCATTCTTGCAATTCCCACAGAGGCCTACTAGTATTATCATGAACATCACCGGTGAGTGGAGGAGGATGTTGATGGTGTTGAAAATTAATGGGGCGATCAAGGTCGAGAGAATCAACGGTGGGAGGTAATTGTTTGAGGAGTTTCTTGAGGGGCTTGTAGCAGAGAAACTTGTCCCTCCACTCAGGAAGGGTTTCTTCTAGGTGGGTCTTGAATTCTTTTCCAAACTTCATGGCTTGATGGTATGCTTATGGATTTGCGTTGCGTTGCATGTATTGGTAAAACAAAGAGGCAGTATCAATGAAAAAAATGAAAACACAGAAAAAATCCTAAGGGCTAAGGAGGAATTTTGGAATATTTGAAAGTGGACGGGAGATGTGACTCTTAAAAAACACATAAGAGGAAAATGCAGGCTTCCAACTATACCTTTTATTATTATTATTATTATATATAGTTTATTGTTTATATAAATAGTTAAATTGACGGTTTCAAATATAAAAAAAAAATATCATCTACTTGTATCACAAAATCCATTAAATATTTAAAAAAAATATTTTAATTATCTATATAATAATAAAAATATAATTATTAATTTAAACATTATTGAAATATAAAAATATTTATTTGAGATTATTCATGAAAAAAATTGTATAATGTACATATAATTTCTAAAATTTAATGAGTAAATTATATCACTCAAATTAGATATTTTTTATTTTTATTTTTATCTTTACTATCATAATTAATTGATATTTAATTAAGATAAAATCACTAATCTCGATTCACGAACGTAAACTTTTATTTGTCATTTTTTCTAAATTTTTATTTATCATTGTGTTGCTTTTAAAAATATTTATATATTTTTATTTTAAATTGAATTTTTAACATTTTAATGTATTAATATAAATATAATTGTATATAAATAAAAAATATCTTTTTAATATATTTTTAAACAAAAACAACATTCAAAAACAAACTAAACTTCATTCCAGACGGTCACTAAAAGGTAGTCGGTCATCAGTTATTCCAGAGTCGAGTCGGTAACTAAAAGGTCGTCGGTCATCAGTTATTCTTGAGTCGAGTCGGTAAAAGGTAGTCGGCCATCAGATATTCCTGAGTCGAGTGCAGGCGCAACTTGCACGAAGAAACTCAAAACTCAATTATATTTTTGCGCCTTGGGACCTGGTGACGTTAAGTTTCTGGATCCTTCTGCCTTGTTGTTCGGTTTTTACTCTAATTGGATCTCACCCAAGTACAATGCTGACATCATACGTGGATCCTGATTTGCCAGCCAGCCATATCTTCACTTCTTCAGGATGTTATCAAAGATAGTGGCCACATTCGGGTTTCGATGATTACCATTGAAATCGCTGTCTTGTAATTTTCAGTGACAGGAAAAAAAAAAAAAAAAAAAGAGCACTAAATGCCAGCCGGCCAGCCAGCTGTTTCCCGAAAAGAAAACCCCACAGTTCAAAGCACCTGGATCGGCACGAAAAGATTCTTCAATGCAGAAAGAAAATAATGAGCAGAAAAATCACAACGCCGAGGATAGAGAAATAGACAAGGTTTCACAACAGAACAGAAACTGAAAATATGGTTATCAAACGCCGACTCAATCACCAGGCAACTGAATTACGAAGGGAAAATTAAAAAAGAAAAAAAAAGGGTGGGGGGGTAGGTGACGCGCGCCATATATGGCTCTCCAAGCTTCGACAGTGTATCACGCCTTGAAAGCTCAGTCCTGGCTGGACAGACAGCACCAAGGCAGCTTTCAAGCAAGCACTTTATATGGTCTCCAGAGCTTGAAGTATATCAGCCTTCAAATCTTCGAAGTCTTCAACTCCAAAGCTGAACCGAATTAAGTTGTCCTTAATCCCATACTTCTCTCTCTCTGGTCGACTCAGATCCCTGTTTTCAAATTCAAGGGGAGGATGAATTGATAAATATGACAGAGATGGATGCCTAGTATTCCATCAAACCACACCATCAGACATGGAGATCTAGAGTGAATCCGCAGTTGCATGTAAATTACAAACTTTCATTTAACACAAAAATGAGCATAAACCTTACAAATATACACTTCTGCTTCTATAAAAATAAATAATCACACAACAAGATACCAAAAGGTATTATTTTCATTTACACGCTTGTAAAGAAGAAATATCTCCTCCGAGTGAAGACAAAAAAAAATCTACAGTAACACAAATCGATTCATTGTTTAAATAGAGAGGTGGGGGTTTTCTTCCAATCAAAGTTTATTTTTGTTTCTAAAACAGATTGCCTCAGCTCATAGTCAGCTAAGCCACAACGGAAGGGAACATGAAAATATACATGTAGAGAATTAATTACATACCAGTAAGACATAATGGCTGGCTGATCCACAATGCTCTCACAGCCTCCGAAAGAAGGGGCAATATAAGGAATTTTCAATGCATCCACAAATTTTATGGTAGTGAACAAGTCTCCATCAACCTGCAACATTCATGAGGGGAAGTGCTTAAAAATATTATATAACAATTACAGATGTACAGCCAAGCCATTACACGCATTCAACTCCGGCAGTCAGGAACACCCACCTCAAAGCTCACTACACCACCAAAACCAGTCATTTGCTTCTTGGCAATGTGATGTTCAGGATGACTTGGCAAGCCTGGATAATAAACGCACCTCACCTGCAAATATCATTGCTCGAGTCTTCCTGAGTTTTGATACACAATTTGTAGCTTTATATTCAAAACTAAAAACCAGATGCTCCCTTGGTTCCCACAAAAGGATGTCCTCGCTTCCCTTTTTGTTAATACCAATATTTATATCCATTATCTCAAACTTCCTACTTTGTTTTTTATTAAATTAAATTCAACAGTTTTTCACCTTCTGCCTTCAACAATGAAGAACAATACTCAAAATCAAATAAGAAAGAGATGACTCCACACATAATTCATCAGTCATTCTTAATATGTGTGCATGGTCAAAGAAGACAATTGTGGAACCAAAGTGATATCACGTAAGCTTATGGTCTCCTTGCTATACACTTGTTACAAATATCAAACAGTTCGATGCAGAAAAAAAATGACCATCTTTCTTACTCCGAGGACCATAGCAAGAAGAAAACACTTCAGAATTAACAGCACTAAATAATTCAGTAAGAATCTCTTAGTCCACCATCAAAACCATTTTGCTGCTAAATTATACAGACAGACAAGGGACCAAAATGCTTGCATGCTTTACAAAGGTAAACTCAAGTTCCATATCCAGCATAAAATCACTAAACGGATCAATTGGAAAAAAGAAGCTGATCTGGTAAGCATATAGCTTGATGTTTCTCATAAAGTTTTAACAATGATGATCCCTACAGTGTATGGAAAATATAAAAATTTCCTTTAGTTTTTTCTATAAAATATTTAGGTATACCAATGTCTCTGGAGAAGATTCTTCATCAGAGGACACAGAAATATAAAAATTAGAGTACATTATAATATACATACCTTGGGATGCTCCTCTAAAATTTTGGCCATCCTCAATGCTGTTGAGTTCTGTTGCTGTACACGAAGATGCAGTGTCTTCATGCCTCGGATGATCAGATAGGCAGCATTCTGTTGAAAAAGAGGAAAAAAGAAAAGAAACTTCATATTATTTTCCATAGTAGTACAAAGAATTTATAAATAAAATTCTGAGTTATATGTATCATCCAGAAGTTTAATTGATCAAAGCACTCACCGGGTTGAGTGTACCTCCCAAAACATGATGCAAATTACGAATCTCTGAAACTAGCTTAGTGGAACCACTTAAGCATCCTCCAAGGACCTGAAATAGATAAATGAATCCAATGCTTTAAGCGAGAGAAAATTGGCAGCTCATTTGTGAACCAAGTGTTCACGAATTGATTAAACCAATTTCAGACATACATCATTGTGTCCCCCAATGAACTTTGTTGCAGAGTGCAGAATAAGATCAGCTCCAAGGGCAAGGGCTTTCTGGTTTAGAGGTGTTGCAAAGGTACCATCAATGCAAACCAATGCTCCTTTTCTGTGGCAAAGCTCTGAAACCAATTCAATGTCAACACATCTCATGAATGGATTGGTAGGAGACTCGGTGAAGAAAAGAGAAACCTGCATAGAATTAGTATGCCATGCAATTTAGATTGATATGTCATTAAAGTACTATGCTTAAAGAAGACTTTAATAATATAATACACTATTCTACACTACTGACTTTGTTGATCTCAAGTGCAGATTCCAAAGCTTTCACATCTGCAGGGTCAATCACAGTAACCTGCATAATGAAAAATGATCAAAATCATAGAAGAATGATATACACACACATACACATGTATTTAAACTTAACTATTCCTCCAAGAGCATACCAGTTTAGACACCTAGATCTTAAAGAAAATAAAATGCAAAATTTGACATGGATCTACCAAAAATGAAGGAGTGGATCTATTTATTATTAACCTGAATCAATCTTGTGTAGACAGATTGCAAGGAACTCGTATATTCAGAAATACAAATGTACATATTTTTGAAACATTATAAAATAAAACCTATGCATTAAGCTTCTTTTGTAAAATTGCAGTTAATTCTAAACATTAGAAAAGAAAGTTTTACACGTTATTACAAATTCAACAAAAAAGAATAGTTACACACTTGATCTGTTCTCTTGAAAAAAAATACCATTCACAACCTCAAAGCACACGAGCAACAGCATGCAAATGAAAGAATCAATACCGTGATGCCCATCTTAGGAAGAAATGTCTCCATGAAAATCCTGGTCTTTCTATAGCAATCTGTGGTTGTCACAAGATGACCACCAGCAGGTACCAAAGCCAGCAACAAGACAGTACTAGCACACATCCCAGATGCCAAAATCAATGTTGATTCTGCTCCTTCAAGCTCACTGGATTGAAAAAACAAACACGACACACTCTTATTAATCATCATGTCAACCATACAAGTCCAGCAAACCCCAAACTAACTACTAAACACAAACCTTATCTTGTCCTCCAAAACCTGAGTGGTCGGATTTCCATACCTACCATATTCATAACTTGCATGGCGCTTCTCCTGTGACAACATTGTAGATTACCACAAAACTAATCAATACATCATAGCACATCAGTAATCCATTAACGTAGATTTCATTAATACAAATGGGAGCACAAAGAAATCTTACCACCAAAAAAAAATGGCTCGCAAATAATTTTAATGTAGAACTTGGAAACCTTAAAATGATTAATTATGATATTACCAGTACCTTGAAATCAATAAGCTCTTGGGTTTTCTTAAAGAAATAAGCAGAAGTATTAACCACCGGAGTCGTAATTGCATCTGTCACTATACCGCGACCTAATCTTTCACCTTCACAATACCAAAAAGAAAATAATAACAATTATAATAATGATAATAAATTTAGAAAAAGAAAAGCGAAATCAGATTTGAATGCTTACCAGCGTGAACTGCAATGCTTCCATCAGAACTCAAAAACGATTTGTAATCCAAATCGCTACTCAAATCCTTCAACTGTACACCACTTACATTCTTATTATCACTGCTATCAGTTCCCGCCACCTCATTTCCGGCCAATACCTCGGCCGGATCGGCTGCGGGGATTGCGGAGGCAGCGGCTGCAGCAGCAGCAGCTGCCGCCGCGGAGGGAGCACCAGTGGCGGAGTTGTTAGACCACGAGGCAGCAACGATTTGCGCAACGCCGATGTTGCTGCAGTTGCGGCGAGCTTTAGTGCTAAGCTGGCGCACGAAATTGGGAGGAAATTTGAGAATCAGAGAGGACATGCCGGTGCCAGATAAAAAGGGTGTGGTGACATGGCGAGCAGAGTTGAATCCGCCTTGACTGGGCTGGTCCGTTCCTGAGGATGAGTCGGAACGGCACTCGAAAGAGGAGGCGACGAAGAGCTTAGGACACGGACACGAAGAGACGGCCATGAGGAAGAGTAGTTTGGTCTCTCTTTGGCTTCTCTGGAATGGAAAAACAGCAAAAAATGGCTCTAGGGATGGCGAAATGGTCAAATAAGTAGGCGTTGGGTTACGTCGTTTTGTTTGATGAGTCACCCTAATTAGGTATGGGTTACTTTTTAATTAGCTAGAGTTTAGGGTATCTAATATGATATTGAATAAATAATGGGTGATTAAAGATAAGCAGGGGGTGGGACAGGTTGGAAGCTTGGCCTATTTCTCGATGTTTGTTGGATTTGCGTTAAAAAATCTACCTGACAGTATTTTGATCTAATTTAGAAGTGCGTAGCTTTTTTATTTTTAGTTCCTGCTTAACTTAATAATGTAATGCCTAGTTGGCACGCACTACAATTGAAGGTAATATTTGATTGGTATAATATTTTTATTAAATTAAATCATTAATTTTATCTTCACAAATAAAAAAAATATAATATATCTTATTATTAATTTTTTAATGTTTAATAAATATTAGAATTTTAATCCAGGTTCAAAACTAATCAAAGAAAATAAATAATAGACTCTAGAACCAGTATTATTAAACTAAAAAATGAATTGGGATTATAAATTATTAAACTATTGTCTGAATCAAGATTGAGGAAATTATGTTTTACTAAGCATTAATTCAAATTTATTATAAAGTTTGATTGATTTACTGACTTGGGTTATTTACTAAAATATATTCATGGTATATATTCAATAAATCTAACCAAATTTTTTATTTAACACCTGTAATGCATTGGTATTTTATTTGTGATGCTTAATGATGATGACCGAAAAGTCTAAATGACTTAGAAATAAGGTTTATAGGTTGAATAACCGATTAATCAATTGGTCTTAAATATCTTACTTATTCTTTTTAACTAAGGTGATTGATAGTTTGTATATGGTACTTAATAAATCAATATAGTTTATGGCTAGTACCTGTAAAAAATCTTTTTTTATAAATACAAGAACTCCTGTATGCTTAAGTAAATATATTCTTAGAGAGAAAAAATACAATAATATTTTAAAGAGAGATGCTCTAGAATATATACAGTAGATAATGAAAACTACGAACATTTCACATAGATGGTTCATGGAATATTTATATCCTATAAAATTTAAAAGAGAATGAGAGATCATGATGGAATTTATTGTGCAAGAACGTCCATTTTTAGGCTTGGAGGAAAGGCAGTGATGGAAACCTTAGATAGGTTGCTCATCTTTCTCCTTGATGTTGGTGCCCTTACTAATTCCAACTACCAAGATCACCTGGCCACCACTAGACTCATGACCTTTCAAGTATGACTTTTAAGTTTTTGTTTTCTAATGCAATGATTAATTTTAAGGATTTAGAATTGTATTGTTTATTTACTTCATGTTTTTTTATTTTATTCAAACTTTTTATGATGTATGACTACAAAAAAATAGATTAAAAAGAATACAAGTCATAAAGGAGGTCATACAACAATATAATGTTAACAAATCTAAGATCTATAGACTCAAAGAAAAGAAAGTTGTTCACAATGTTGTGATGGTCACTCTCAAGACTATTTATGCTCGATTATAAAAGAAGATAGGAGCAAAAACATCTCTTAGAATTTTTTGAATAAAGATTAGTAAAGATATATTGATGTATAAACTCCTTAAAGAAAGAGGTGGTAAAGCTCAAAAGGGTAAGGGAAGCCTAAGAGAGGAAAAAAAGATAACAATTGAAGAGTAAATGATAACAAGGGGAGGTTTAGAGTTCGTGTTTGAGGATAAAGATCTATAAGAACTCTTCTCAAGTCTTTTAGGATGAATATAAAAAGTCTATGTCTTTGACAGAGACAATAAAAGACAGGCTCAAAACAGTTTTAAAGTGTTATTCTTAAATATTAATGTTTAATGTTTTGTAAATAGTGGACATTAATTAGAGATATTGAGATTAATATATCTTTTATTTATAAAGTAACATTTGTTCTCATAATTTAAGGTATCAAAGGATCTTTGAAACTAATAACTAAGTGTTTGTTGAAATATAATTATATTAAACTAACATGCATGAGGATTGCATATAGAAAACTTTATTGTGTGTATAAAAGAACTCATGTGGTATGTGTATAAATGATTTGTAAACATGAGATCACAAAGTTATATTATATAAGGATTTCTATATTATATTCCTAACTACATGTTACTTGATTAAAGGTAATAAATGGATACATATTAGGTATAATATTTTTTTAAAGAAAACCAAGTCAATAAATCATTGAAGGGAATATGATTAAAGCCTATATTTGAATTATTTTCAAGGTGACAACTTAATCTAATCGACTAAAGGGTCTAAGATCTAGGTTTAAAGGAACAACTAAATCATATGTCAATTAAGTAAAAGTACTATTACTCATTCCTATGATGAACAATATTGTTTGTAGTGAAAACTAGGATAAACTAAGTTAATTTTGATTTTTAAAGCTTGAAAAAATTAAATGGGGTTTTATATGATACTTTTAATAAAAATCATCGTTGTTAATGTGAAACAATGTCACTTCTATGAGAATTGAATAGGCTAAATTTCTAAAATACTATTTGAAATTAGGACAATGAGAACCAAAATTACATATATAAAAATATTATGTGATCTCTATTATTCAGGTTCATACAACAAGATAAATAGTTTAACATATTATATTTACTAGTTAACTATGTGATCTCAATAGTTTTAAATAAAAAAGATTTAAGGTAAAAAAAACCACTTTACCCAATGTAGATTTCTCATTGTTACTCATTTTTGTTCTACTTTACTTCGATTAGATAATTTTTATTCATGTGAGAGAGTGTTAAAGTTAATGAAAGTTCTTTCTGTCAAAACTCTTAAGCCAAGAGTTATGTCTAAAAACAAGAGTTATATATGTGAAAACTCTATTTTAAATAAAATTCTTTATAAATAGGATTGTATCTTTTTAAAAAAGATTTGTGTTTATATTTATTTTATTTATCAAGAATTTCTATATATATAAAACAATTCTAACAAATTTTTTAGATTAATGATTAAATAGATCAATAAAATCTCTTTTCTTTCCAAAAACTTTAATCAATGTAGAGAATTTGGTTCATTTTTTTCTTATTTGTGCTACTGAGAATAAGAGGTTAAGTAAGTATAAGAAACAATATTCCAATCATATCGCAAGCACTAAAGAATTATCGATAAATTATTTTAAAGTTAGAAGAGCGATCATTTCCTTAATATATGGAAATTATTATCAAGATTTTCTACATTCATAAATAAGTTTGATAAAGTATTTACATTGATGAATAGATAGATCAATAAAATCTCTTTTCTTTTCAAAAACTTTTTTTTTTTTTTGGATTCGAGGGAAACCCCACATCCCGGAAAGTACACTTTGTGGGTCCACTTTGCCTTTGGCAACCCCAGGCCTTACCGCTGCACCCCACCCTCGGGGACTCTTTTCAAAAACCTTTATAGAGAGTAACATAAAAAATTTGGTTCACCTTTTATTCTCGTTTATGCTTCTACAAATACAAAGTAAGTATATATATAAAAATATTTTAATCATATTGCTAGCACTAGAAGATATATAGGGCCTGTTTGGGAGGGCGGTTGCGGTAGCTTTTGAAAGTGCTTTTCGTGCCGAAATATATTAAAATAATATTTTTTTTTATTTTTTAAAAATTATTTTTGATATCAGCACATCAAAATGATCTAAAATATTAAACCACCGTTTTTCAAAACTAAAAAAAAAAAAAAATAGAAAATGGCCAAAACGCCGGTTTGGCCGCGTGCCAAACGGGCTCATAATAAATTATAAGGTTAAAAGAGTGAGCATTTTCTTAATATATGAAAATTATTATCAAGATTCTTTATATATATATATATATATATATATATATATATATAATAACAATAATTCTGACAAAGTTTTTACATTGATGAATAAATAGACCAATAAAAGCTCTTTTCTTTCTATATACTTTAATGGAGAGTAATGTAAAACATTTGATATGGTTTGTGCAATAAAGAATAAAAAATTGAATAAGTAAAAGAAATTATATTGCAATTATATTGCTAAAACAAGAGAATAGACAATAAATTATTTTAAGGTTGGAAGAGTGATCATTTCCTTAATGCAAATATATGTGTGTGTGTGTGTGTATTTGCGATTGATGTTGTATAGAAATCAAATCATTAGATTAGAAGGGAAAACAATTTTGGTATATTGTACCTTATCTCAACGTTGATGATTAATATGGTTAAGTGATGTATACATTTAAAAATATATTCCCACATCTCTGTTTTTTTTTTTTTGCCTTTTCTTTTCTATTTTTCTATCTAATTACACCATTTAATTTATTGAAGAGGATGAGCTGTGCGAACTTCTGGCTGCCCAAGCAAACCAAGAGTTGTTGTGTTTTAAAAGTATTTTATTTTTATTTTTTATTTAAAATTATTATTTTATATTATTTTCATTTGTATAGGTATCAAAATTAATATTTTTAAATAAAATATAATTTGGAAAACAACTTTTCTCAGGCAGAATTTGGTTGTCTTGTAGATTGAGTAGACAAACAAACATGATAATTAGCCAAATAAAAACAAAAACAAAATATTAAATTAGACCAGAAAAAATATTTATATTTAATTTCAATATTTATATCACGAAAGTCCTCATGTCCAGCTGTAGTGAAGATACTCCTGGTATTTTAGTAGCGCTACTCAATTTCCGTTTTTCCATTGCTAAACCGTGGATTAAATTTTATAATACCAAAAGGCACAATCATTAATTAAATTCTATGCCTACCCAAAAACACATTTTTAGTCATCATCATTGCCGAGTAATCAGCTTTCAAGTCACAATGATATTTGGCTAATTCTATGCCTCCTGTTGGACACTGTTTTTGAATTTTACTGAAATTTAAAAAAAAAATTCATTTTAAATAAATATATTTTAGTGTTTTTAGATCATTTTGATGTGTTGATGTCAAAAATAATTTTTTTAAAAAAATAAAAAAACATCATTTTGATATATTTCGGCATGAAAAACATTTTAAAAAACAACAACAACAGCAATCCCAAACACCCCTAGAAAACTTTTGCTAATCATTTCACTCATCAATTAATTTAGGACCAATTTGCGACGATAAATTGTCCCATAAAATAAATATTTATTTTGACAGAAAATTGATCACAAAGAATTATGTTTTATTTTTTAAGAATTAGTCTATGAGTAATTAATTTTCCGATATAAAACTATTTATAATTAATAATAGTTATAAAAATCACCACCACCATTTTCCCTAAGAACATGTTTACTTAAAACCATTATTAATTCTCACTAATATTAATCATCACCAAAATATTTTTTTTCTTTTGGATACAAACAAACACCGTCATCATATTTAATTTACGTTTTGAGAAAAATAGTTAATTAGTTTTTGTAAAACACTTAATTTATAGCAGAAAGAAAATGTGATGGGGATTAATATAAGAATTACAGACAACGTAAATAAGCTATTTTTTTTAATAATAATAAAAAAAAGGCTTAGAAGGCAATAGAAAAATTGAAAAACAATTAGAACCGAATTTTCCAGCACATAGTTTATTCTGAAATATAGATTTTGATCATCAATTGAAATTATTTTAGTAGTGATGATCGGATAAAGATTAAAAAAAAAAAAAAAGAAGCAAGAACATATTCCATAATTTATTTAATATAATATATAACATTTCGTGGGTGGTTTGTATTGTGGTACAAACTAAGATAGAAAAAAACTACTAATTTTAGTGTTTGGTTAAATTCAAAACACAGAAATAATGTATGGTCCTACCGATTAAAATAAACAAAACTCTAGTTGATAAAAAGTAGCTATCAGATGCTTTTCTAAGTGCATGTTTGGCATGGTGGTTCAACCGCCGTTTGCCTCAAATTTGAAAAAAAAATCATTTTAAATGAATTTTTTTATGTTTTTAGATTATTTTGATGTGCTGATGTTAAAAATAATTTTTTTAAAAATAAAAAAAATATTATTTTGATGTATTTCTAAATAAAAATACTTTAAAAAACAATCACAACCATACTCTCAAACAGGCCCTTGAAAGCTTTGCACATCTCATGGGTCTCGCAGGCTACTTTTCTGTTTTTTGTTTTTTTTTGCCAAATCTAGGAGAAAAGAAAAGCAAGCGATTTAATTTTGGAGTATTGCTGGGTGTTGCCGATTATAATATTAGTTGAAGTATTTTTTTTATATCTATATGTTGATTAGTTAATTACTTACTTGTGTTTATTTTTCTAGGGTTATTAATTGATTAATTAGTATTTTGTGTGTTAATTCTATCATTAATTAGTATTTCTTGTGCTTCTTTATTTTTTTTGTATTTTATTAAAAAAATAAGATCATAAATAAAACATTATACTAGTAAATTCATTGTGTTGTTGTGTGGATTCAAATAGTGTATTAATTGTGTTTTTTTAATATTATTTTATTTAAATATTTTTTTTATCATCAAAACTTTTTATATTATCTACCCTTTCTATTTTTTCAAAAACAAATCATGACTATTTTTTTAGTTTAGAGATTTTATTATTTTTATTTTCATATTATATTTGTAATTTCTTATTTAAAGGGATTTTTTTTATTTTCTTATTCTATATTAAACTTCAAACTCAACTATAGTTTTAACCAAACACTTTAAAACTTATTTTGAACCGTAACTAAAGTGTTTTTTTATGAAACTATGTTTTGAAAACCTCAACCACAAAAATAAAAGCAATATCAAGCACACTTTATATTAGGGCATTTACTATTTGATAAGAAGCTCTTGTTTGAAAAGAAAATTAGACAATATGCATCTAGCAATGGGTATTTCTGGAATTTTGGTGGTGATTAATACACCGTTTGATATTGTGTTTCGAAAGAGTATTTGAATTTTATTATTATTATTATTATTATTTATTAATTTTTTTGTATGTTTTTAAATCAATTTGATATGTTGATGTCAAAATTATTCTTAAAAAATAAAAAAATATTATTCTAATACATTTCTAAATGAAAAATATTTTTAAAAGTAATTTTAACGAAGTCCCAAACAGACATCAAAATTGTGATGATAGTTGCTTTTAAGGATTTTTTTAATTTAAAATTTTTTTAAATATTTTTAATATTAACATATAAAATTAATTTAAAAACACTAAAAATAAAAATCTAATTTCAAGCAATGAGATTTTTTTTAATGTTTTTTAAAATGCTTTTAAAAAATAAATAAAACTTTAATTTATTATAAACGGGCTTATGTGACCATGTATATATATGGGCTTAGCCTACATGAAGAAAACTCACCCAGTCATACTAGTATTGAGCTAGCAATAGAGAAAGTCCCGCGCAAGGGGAAAAAAGTATGGGAAATTGAGAAGCCAAAGGATGAGGATTTGGCAATCGGTATTGTAGGTATAATTGCTTCTCACCAAAAAAAAAAAAAAAAAACTTGATTTTATTTTTATCAATCAAATATTTAAATCTACATTTATGAGAAATCAAGTATTTAAATATTAAAGATAATTAAATGAATAGGTTAATATAACATCCTAAGAGGCGCAACTCAATGGTCTGGTTCTATATTTGTTCCTTAAAAATTATCGGTTCGAGTCTTATATTATCAAGGTTGTTGAAAGCAAGGTTATCAATACCGTTCCGGTCGCTGTTCTGGTTTTTTTATTGGTACGGAACGTTTCGGTTTTGAAGCATTTCGGCGTGCCATTTTGGGATTGTACTGTTCATATATAATTAATTATATATTAAAAAAACTTAAAATATTAATTTAACAAGCATAATTAAAATTCAAAATAAATTAACTTTGAATTATACAATACAAACACAAAGTCAAACAAACATAATCTCAAAATTAGAAAAAAAAGTCATAAGTTAATCAAAATAAAGAGGATTTTAAGGCCGGAACGGTACCGAGACGTTCCGACTAGAATTTGACCGGAATTTCAGGAACGGGGCGTAATTAAAACAGTGACAAAAACGATACCGTTTTGTCTCGGTTTTTTTAATAGAATAGAACGGTATTGACAGTCCTGGTTGAAAGCTGATGACTATTATTTTTTTTAGGGTTCATGAAATTAATTGAGAAGCACACAAATTAGCTTAATACCTTAATTCTTAAATTATAAAATAAAAGTTATGAATATGTACATTTACCTCTAACATTATCGAAAATCATGAAACTAGATGTGATCATAAATTGCTTGCATCACTCATAATAGATCATTAAAATTTTGATAATTTCTCCTTTTCATTTAGCTTCTAATTACATTACATTCTTAATTACATTGCATTGCATCAAAAAACGACATCGTATCAAACATATTATATACGAATTAATTTCTTAGGTCTATGGTACACGTGTCGACTACTATTAATGAGACTCATAATTGAGCACCGACTCCATTGAAAATTTGATGGGTGGAGCTGATGGTATTGGATGAACCATCATGAGAGGTGGAATAATATCTTAAATTTAATGGCTCTTATGGTCAACAAGTGGAGAAATCTTTAATGCACCGCATTATAATTGGAGGCGCATTATTTCCATAAAAGTTGCTCGGTTTTATTAATTCAACTAGGTTTTGCTTTTATCACTTACATAATAATAATAATAACAATAATAATAATATAAATTGAATTTTGTTGTTTTATCTAATAATTTAAATTTTTAGATGAAATAAATTTTTAATATAATATTAAAATTTTATTGATTAAGCGATCACGAGTTTAATTTTTATCATCTTATTTTATTCGATAAAAATTAAAATAAAATAATATAAATTTGTGTAAATTACAAGTTTAAAGGGTTTTTATTTATTAAAAAATAATATAAATTACACACCTCATTTAAAAATTTCATTCTTTAATGTTTGATTGATCAAATGAAAAGATTCTACAAAATCAAAGGGCTGAAGACATGATAACGTTTTTAAAAAAACAAAATGAATGAAATATATTAAATATATAATTAGAGAAAAACGTTTGTTAATATTATTTTGACAGCAATAGAATGGTCGTCTTCCAACCATGAACCATGACTTTGCTGTTATTTATCATGACAAAATAGGATACTCAGTAACTAGCGTTAATTCAATTTGATGGATAAAAAAATAATTGATACTCACAAGAAATATGAATCGTGGGATAACAAACATTAAAGAAACCATGCGAGTTTTTAACTATAGCAGTAAATATAAATTATTATGGATTATAATAATATAATTATTGTTTTGCTCCTCAGCACATAAAATTTTAACTATTGGATTAAGGGGCATTTAGACTTTACCATGGGACTAGTTATTCTCTAATTGTTTAAGGGTATTTAAGTTTTTTCCATGTATTTTTATACAGTAAAACTATGTTTTTATTCATTCCAACAAACAACAAACAATTGAATACTTAGGGGTGTTTTGATTTTTTATAATAATATGAGCAGTAAAATAATTATATTACCCTCAAATAAAACAGAAATCAAGAATTCTTAGTGGGGGTGTTTCTGGTATTTTAAAATTTTCTAAACAGTACGAATATGGATATTCTCTCAGAAAAAATAAAATTCAAGAGCTGGATATAGAAGTGTTACGGTAATTTTATGTTTTTTTTTGTAACTTTTTCTTGTATTACTGTCGGTGTGTCTAACTGAGTTTTCTTCCTTACATTCCCTTTAAGCGGTGTGTGTTGTCTACTAATGGTTCCAGATATTTATCCAGCGTCTCACCGGATGCATCATCATGTCCTTTTCTACATGGTAGTGCGCATGTCGCCTCATAGTTTCTGGAATTATAACGGTAGTCGGTTGATCTTTTTTTTCCTTTTCTCTCTCTTGCAATCTAAATTACGCGGAAGTCCCCTTAATTTACGGTGTTTTCATTTCAGTCCCTGATCTTTTGATTGATTTGTTTGGTATTGATTTCTGTTATTAAAATTTTGATTTGTTTCAATTTTATCCTTCAATTGAAATTGATTATATATTTTGTTTTCATTTAGGTCCTTATATTTTTAATTTTGAGTTTAATTTTAAATCCCTTAATATTTTCGGTATAGAAGTTTGGATTTTTTTTCTTCTAATTTTGTCATTCGATTGAAATTAATCGTATATTTTGTTTTAACTACAACCTTTATTCTTTTAATTTTTATTTGATTTTAATTTCTTTACTTATTTATTTGATTTTAATTCTTTTTTTTATCTTTCTGAAATAATTTCTATTTTTTGTCCATGTTTATATATGTATACTCTTAATTTTAGTTTATTTTTTTATTTTTTTTATTTTTTTTGTCGAGCTTGTATTTTTATTTAATTTAATCCTTAAATTTTAATTTGTGCTGATGATCATTTAAAAATTGATATTTTTTATTTTTCTATTTGTTTTTTTATTTACTTTTTAAGTCAAATAATTTTTTAAAAGCTAATAATATTTATTTTTGTTTTATTTTTTTACTTTTCTCTTTTTTTAAAGTTTTTAGGTTTTTTTATTATTTGGTAATTTTGTTATTTCCATTATTTACGAAATAGTAATGATAATTTTAGTTTTTTTTCTTGCTTGTATTTTTGTTAAAAAAAATTTATTTTCTTATTTCTATGATAATTTAATTATTTTTTATTGTTTTAATCATGAAAGCAATAAAAATTTTATATGTTATATATAGGGTTATAATCTAATGTTGTGATGGTGATTGGGCAGGATACAAGGACGACGACCAACGTTCTAAAACCAGGGTTATCAGCTATATGAGTGATAATTTGTTATCTTAGGGAGCTAAAAAGCAAGCTATATACCATAACAGAAGCATTGACTGTTTAATTCCTGCTCCTCCCACCTTATATCGCGACAGTATCAGTGCCATAAACAGGGCTAAGAGCTCGTTAGGTTTAATAGTGAAACCACAGGCCACAGTTCCAGCAAACTAAGCTACAAAAGTGACGCCGTTGCAGCAAACAGATCATAATGCATGTAAAGTTTTCAGTGGTGGGACCGCCATGCACAGATCCATTTGAAAGATCAAGAACTCATTCAATAAGCACCCTATGCCACAGGCAGTTTAAGATCCATGCGATCGAGGATACAATAAAAATAAATGTTATCCCTGTACACTGACGGAGAGAAATCCTGCACGCTCGTATCGTTTTCAGATAAAATTGCATGGACTACAACTTTCAACGCCGGCTGGCTTCACGGTCCACTCATTTAAGGGGAAAATTATGCCATCTATAATTTTAAGTTTTTCTGCTCAGTATCTGGGAGATGATCTCAGCTGGCGTCATGTGATTTGTTTCCTGGTGTTCATGCACAGTTGACAGCAAAAACTCTAGCAGTTGGCCTGGGCTGTAATGCTTTCCGTTCTGTCATTCAGAGCAAGAAACTCTACTCCACCTTCAAATATTCAGAAATAAGTTAATCAGTTCACGAAAAAGATTCTGGCACACACTGATCTCCGTTTAAGATTAAGCACATTAATTAGAAATTTTAAATAGTAAGGAATGACATATTAAGATAGGAAAGTAAATAGCTGATAATTTAGTAAAAGAAAAATCTTTCATGAATGTGACTTCATGAATTTCTATTTTCATATTCATGATCGCGCTTCTAATAATCAAAATTATGTCTTTTAAAATACAAAGAATTTCTGGTTTTGGGTTTAAATGATTTTGTAATAAATTTAGGATCAAAGGAAAGTTTTTTTAGCATTTTGATCTTGAAAGAAAGGCTTTTAACCCTTCATGATAGCCCTTTAGATGATTTTTAAGTGTGAACATGAAAGGTTGTCAACTGATTCTTTGTAGATGTTTTAGTCAAAGTTAACTAAGGTGGTCATTTTCGTGACCTCATTAGACCAACTCTGATTTTATCGTTGTTTGAGATCTCTTATGCTTGATAAAAAAGATGTAAACTTTCTATTGGATCCTTTCTTGCTTGATTTGATGATCAATAATCTATATTTAATTTCTTAAAGGTGCCAAAATGATCAATATTTGTTTTAATAGAGAATAAAAGCTAATTATAGACAACTTGTTGAGACAATTAATGAATTCTATGTGACATAATCATTTGATGATTATGGTTGTTGAGGAGGTCTTTTTAAGTTGAATGGTTATGGTTTCAACCTCTAAGGTGATCGAAAATTTCACATTCAACCTTGTAAAGATGTTTTCATAATCAACTAAAATAGAAGAAAAAGACGTAGAGTATTTATACATTGACATCGTTTTGACTACTCTCTAAAATTAGGTTTTTTTATTTGGGATTTGTCAAATTTTAATTGCACTTTTTTCTTAATTGGTTTAATTGTACCCATAATCACTCTTAACTTTCAATTGCCTGCAATTTCACCCTTTGCTAAAATAAAAATTTAGCCCTAATTTTAGCTTTCTTTTTCACTTCAATAATTGGTTTTTTATATGAACGATTAGTTTCATGAATAGTCAATAAACTTTTAATTTTCTTCAATTAGGTCATTAATTTCAGTCTTTAAAGTCATACACCTTTCATGAATTGGTCATTGGTTTTGGATTTGTGCAATTAAGTCCTTAATTGCTTATTAGACTTAGAATTTTATGCAATTCAATCACTAATTTCACCAAGTTAGCTTTCTAAAGATCAGTTTTGGTCCCTTAAATTTTGATTTTTTAAATAAATACCCAAATTCTCCAAAATATATTTTGTAATTAAATAGTAAAATATCATCCTGGAAAACATATTTTGAAAACCTAAGTGAACGAGAGAAATCTCGATTGTCTTAAATTCTTGCAAGGAATGCACGCCTTAACTCGAACTCGAGACTTATTGTGTAAATCACAAACCCTTTGTCATCACACCACGTATTTTGTGAACCCAAAATTAGAAATTGATTTAAATAAGAAACTTAAATTGTTTTAGGTTTCTCAATTTTATTATTAATAAAAAATGAGAATATTATTTCTAATTCATTTTTAAGATTTTGGTAAAGTTAATCATGCATTTTCTTTACCAAAACTACTCGATGCAGTAGTTATTTCAGCACATGATTTCACATGCGATTGGAAATATATATACGTGTGTGTGTGTGAGAGAGAGAGAGCACAGGAATCTTGATCGGAACCCTAAAACCATCGCCTCTGCACGTGGAAGACAAAGCCTGTCCCAATACATTATAGGGAGTTTTTCAAAGACGAGAAGCTAGCACGTGGAAGACGTAATAGCCGTTCAAGAAGATATGCAGTAGAGTTTTTTCAACCCAAAAACATAGAGGTCGATGGAACCCTGGTCCCAGTTCATAATAAATAAAGATGGAGGACCATATTGGCAATCTCTTGGTAGAATTAAATCGTGGTTCTCTGTAGGCAAAAATAAAAGCCACTTTTTGGGTGGGCCCGAACCAAGGCCATCATAAATACCTCGCTGACAACTACAGTTTTTGCTTCTTCCACAATTTTGAAGAATTTAAATTATATATGTATATATATATATATATATACATATATGCCAGGTTAAAAAACCGACAAATCATCACTGCGAAGACGTTGTTTTTGAATACTTTGGTCCACATGGTTACCATTAAATTTCAACCACAGATTATTTGCTCTAGAACAGCCAACTTATTCCATTTATTGATTGACTGCCAAAATCTTATTGGTCTGTTGATGGCTCTCGATCATACACTACCGTTGTCATTGAAGGATCTTTTCTTAGTTTAATATGTAATATAATTAATTGGTTGGATGATTACATGTAATATTATTATTTTCAATATTTATATTGTTCTTGAAATGTTCCTCTCTGATGCTCTCTTAAATACTAAATATTTATTAAAAGCATAAAGGATGGTCTATACCATGTTTTTTCTTTGTAAAAGAAAGAAATTTTTCTCACAAGCCAAGTTATTTGAGATATTTAGACCTACTATATGGGTGTTTGTTATAAGACATACATTGAGCGTAGCCATATGAGAATTCTGTATGAAGAGATTATCTATGTCTATGAAAAGACTGATGTGATAGTTTTATAAGTGATCCTTAGACTTGATATTATTAAGTTATTTTATATAGAAAATATTAAGCTTTTATCTTGTTGTATGTTGTCGTAATTAAGATAAGAGAAAAGCAAATATTAGGTATAACATGAACTATATGAAGATAATTGAGTGATCAAAAGATAATTCATCACCAAAGATGAAATAAGAAAAATGTTTTATCAAATAGTATTTAGTGAGAAATATTTGGCAAAGGTAAAATGAGATTTAAAAAGAGTTTCAAATCTTATTTTAATAATCAATGACTATTATGTACAAAGCAAACATGATTTAACATAACAAACATACTCCATGTTTTAATGTTAAATTTGCACAATATTAACGAAATGATATTAATTACACTAAGAAACCAGTAATTAAAAGGTTAAGTCAAATCATAAATAATTTTTTTTAATATTTGAGAGATTATGACATGTTGTTAAACAATGCAATTGATCTTTAAATATAAATTAATCAGTTATTGAATTCATAATAAAATAATTAATTTAATTTAATTTAATTATAATTATAATTTATATTCGAGCCAACAAATTAGAAACCTATTGGATCACATAAATTAACAATAATTAGTTAAGGATTAAATCTGGATGATTTAATTACAGATGACTTGATGAAAATATATTTTAGAAATTAAGGACTAAAATCTAATTATAATAGAGACTATGCTTTAGACCTAAAAATCAAGTAAGGAATTGATTGAGTTAATTTCAAAAATTATCTTGAATTAATAAATGGGTATTATTTAGCGTGCAAATTGATACTATGTCAATTTATAAGGCTTTTATATTTTTGATAAATAGTAAGTTATAACTTTTATCTTTATAGAAATATAGTGGTTGTCTGCTAGGCAGAAAAATTTACACAAATAAAAAAAAAATAGAGATAGCACTCTAAATATAACAATCCATTTATTCTAAATAGATATTGAAGATATTTTTTACTACTGGTTTGTGTGGATTACCATTGAAGGCCAAACAATTGAATTACTTCTAGCTTACAATAAACCAGACTTTAAAGGATTATTCAAAGTTCAAGAAGATCATATATTTAGATAATAAATTTAAACAACTCTATATTCATCTAATGAGATCCTAAAAACTCTTGAATAATTTTGTTTCATAGTTATTTTTATTGCATGTATGATATTCAAAAAACATAACACCTTTTTAAATAACAAATCATAAATTTCTATAGTGGAAAGGTAAAGACCAACAAATCGTAAATTCCCTATCTAAAAAAGCCATAGCTATAACAAGTCAAAAAATCTTGTGAACAATTCATCTCAAATAGGTTTCCTCCCTTCTGTGTATATCTGGCTTACTCTTAAGCATGTCTTTATTTACAAGTCAAAGACTAATGAGATTCATCTCAAAGATAAGTAATAGCTGATGTAGAAAGGGCTTCAACTTATTGCTAGATTTTTCTAAGATTTTAAATTTCTTGATAACCAACTAATAACCATTGAACTTCTTGTGGATGAATTTGATGAATCCCATTGGTTTTTTCATTTATTTGTCTTTGAACTTGCTGGTTTCTTTTCAATATAGTTGGCATTTTCAATACTACCTCCCTTTCAGGACTTGGTTCTATTAATTGAGAGTTATGATTTCTTTTCAAAAAAACATTGGAATCTAACTTTTCATCTTTTGCAAATTTTATATCTATTTGTTTCTTATTAAGATATGGACATGATTTTTAAAATCATCATCCCCATGATGGTTCACATGAGGTATCATGACACTATTCTTCAAGCAATGTTAGTTATCACTCTAAATATATCGGTATGATCACTTAAATCCTTTAGCAATACTAGTTGAGTTTTTTCAAAGTTCTTATTCTTTGTTTGTTGATCTTTTCTTTGTTGATTTCTTTTTTTACTAGTATCTTGGCATTAATGTCTTTACTCACAAGATACCATATTTAATATTTTTGGACTCATTTGAATAATATATGGGTAAAGAGAAGAATGTTGTAAGAAATGATGTTTTTTTACCTATCATTTGTATTTACACTTATTATTTTCCTAATCTCATTTACTTAATGTTTTGATAGTTCATCACCTTACCAAAAACTCATTATTAATTAGTAAGCTAACTAATACTTTCCATTTACAATTTATCTTCATTAATTCTTCCTTTGTTGCTTATAATCACATCAAAAGATAGATGGTGGAAATATGATGGTGATATATACTTGTTGGAGTGTGGCAATGCTACTTCTATTTCTATCCTTAATAAGTCTACCCTTAAGTCATCCTATGATTTATGGAATGCATGTAAACATGTTAATAATTCTTTTATTTTTTTTATTAAATATAAAAGATGATTTTATCTCACATCCATATCACTTAATCATTTTTTTATTATATGTGTCAAGAGCCACAAGCTCTCATTTTCAATAAATATTAATCGATATAATGTTATTTTAGGGTTTGTACATTGTAATATATAGGGCTTTGCTTTAGTAAAATCAATGAAAGGCTTTTTGTTTTATGTTCTTTTCAATGATGACCATTCTAGTTTACTTGGCTTTATCCTATGCAGTTAAAGTTTGATTTGCATGAAACTTCTCTTTAATTTTATAAATTTATTGAAAATCAATTCTCTTACTTCTCTTTTATGTTAACAAGAGTGCTATTTTTTCTCATTTTTAACTCGATTTCACACAAGTGGTCCAAACATATCAATCAAATTATAACTTTCTTTATAAACTCGTTATGTTAACTAAGAATTTCTTTTTATTTTTTTACTCTTTTTATTTCCAAGCTTCACTTATGTTGTAATCTCAAGCTAATCTTGCATAGGGATGTTAAGCATGCATAATAATGATATAGCTATCATATCAATGATTGTAGCAGTTGATCTATGAGTATAAAAACATATTATTGATTATATGATTTGTTTCCATCTATACTTTATTTTCTTTTGAAGTACAGCTATGTACTTTTTTATAAATAAAATATATCTCCACTTTTAAGAGTTTCATGGTTTATAAAACAGTCTCAAGTGATACTTAAGCTCTTGATAGTTATGCAATATTTAGATTGTGGTTATTGCACTTATGATATCGGTGATGTTTATTTTGAAGTGGAGAATCCAACATTGACGAAACTCAAATATAAAAAAGAGATTGTCGAGGTATGTCATGTATGCACATAGTTGAACACACAATATAATAACATTAATAATAATGTTAGACAATATATGTCCTCATTTAATATTAAATTTACATAATTATCATTACCTTGAAAATAATTAATCATAATAGGTTTTTTCCTCGTCTAATGATTTGTCGTAATCCCCATCATAATCTTTCCTGTTAATTTTATTGTCATCGAATTGTGTATGTTCACTAAATCTCAATTTATAATTTAGCTCTTCAATGTTAACATAAATAAAAAATATTCATGACAATGTGAGAATTTGAATTTTCTTCCAGCTCATTAGACAAAACAACTCGTTATGGATCAACTAACTCACCAAGTTGAGACACATCATCTCCCCACATCAATTGATCATTGTCATCTTGAACAACCTTGACACGACCCTTAGGTTTAGTTGACACTATGAATAACTAATAAAATCTTGAATGATCCTTTCATAAAAGAAGGGCTGTATACATAGTAAATTTGCTAGCATTGCTTGGTGAAAACAAAAACATTATTGACGTTGCAAAGTCTAGATTTTGAATCAATTTTGACCAACCCATGACGGGGATCTACTCTTACTCCTTTATCAGTTATGTCATACTAAAAACATTTGAATAAAAATACTTTATTATACTCACAATGATATTTGAATTCAGTGACCTCTTCTAGCTTCTCATAATAGTCAACTTCAAACTCATTGTACATAGATCCCTTAATACAAACCCCATTATTATATGACCTTCTACCATGTCTATATTCTTTAATATGAAACACTTCTTCATAGGAAAAATAACATTTGTAGCACTTAACCTTTAGGACCCAAACTTTTCTTTCTAGTTTCTAAACCTGGAACATGAAATACACATGTGAACAATTAAGAAGAAATGTGTGATGAAATTATGTATACTGAGAGGTAAAAGTAATTATAAAATGCTAACATTTCTTTTGAACCAAGTGAAAAAATATTTATCTTATAATCAAAATATTTGGGATTTGGTTAACTATGGGTTTTGGGATAATAAAAATTGACAATGTTGTCTATGAGGATTTCAATGATGTATTAATTTATGATATTTATAAGGAATTAATAGTTTGAAAATGATATGTTCAGTAATATACTTACTAGATAAAAGGTTTCAATTCATAATTGTTGACAAATACATAATTATGTGCTTGTTTGAATTTTGTTTCTAACAAATATTTTCTTCCAACAATAGTTTTGGAAATGGATCTAAGATAAGAGAATATTGTCAAATTTCCACTTAAGGGCTCTTCCTCACCATCATCATGCCTTAGAACGTGGTTGATTCTTGTTGTGAATTGAGGCTTGAAATATATCAAGATAAATTTTATGATCTATTCAACAATATAGGTCTCACATAATTAAGCCTCAACGTGCATCTTGTTGTTAACTTTTCTCTTAAGGTTGTATAAGTATATGCATAAAATTTATCATATATTGAAATTTTTGCATAAAAGACTAATTTTAATTATTATGTATGTATAATCACTAACCTCTTGAAATCCATCTATATTGGATAGAGTCTCTGACTTTTGCTTCATATGATAAATGCATAGGTAGATGCTTTTTGAGTCAAAAAATGATAGAAGGAATATCATCTCAAGTATGTAGATTATGTGTATAATATTCGTTTCCAGCTTCTATATGTGTTGTGTTACTAACTTGTTGGAGCAAATATTTCTAAAGAAGTGATTCATCTCTATGAGTGCATCCTATATCCCTTTTGCAATACATCACACTAAGCTAATGTAATGTGTTTTTGTATAAACAAGTGAAGATTATAACTCTTCATTCCATACAATCTGCAATTCTCAAAATTCACCAACCTTGATTTGTTTGAGACATGTCATCAGGATAATATAGACTTTTAAGTCATTTATATACTAGTAGCTGTGGATTTTTATCTACGGACTGATTTTGGGCTTTACAACTTGTGAAACATCATAAACCAACTCTATATATTTATGGTGACAAAACAACACTATATACATTCTAGCTTGTTCTCGTTGGTCTTTTTTCACGTTTATAACCATGTTAAAAAGTTTCTTAAATATGTTCTTTTCTATATACATGACATCAAGGTTATGGCGGAGAAGATTGATCTTCCAACGAGGAAACTACTAAAAAATAATTCGCTTTATCTAATCTTGGGTCAAACCAAAACTAGAAAACTTCTGCTTACCATATTGAAAACCATACACAATGCCATCATACTTCGATATTATGTGATGCAGTTTTTCACCTGATGATAATGAAGGTGCAATATCTCTCTCAACTCTTCTAATGAAAAAGTCTATTTTGTTCTTTCTGTACTTGTGATCCATTGGGTAAAAAACACTTATGATAATATAAAAAAAGATGTTTTGTCATTGCTCATCAATGTGAATGTTTTTTTTATTTTTATATAATATTGACATGCTAGTTTTTTATATGTGCTCTACCTAGAAAACATTTCGTAAGCAGGAAAGTCATTGATAGTCTATATTAAAACAAATTTCATCTAAAAATTTTGTTTTATCGATACATCATAAGTTAAAGCCTTGGGTTAACAAAACTACTTCATCCTATCAATCAATGGTCGAAAATAACATCAATGTTGTGGTCTTGACTATAAAGACCAAGTATGATCATTAATAAAAACATGAACTTTGACCTCATACATATCCATAGTGGAAAGTTGTATACCATAAGTATCATCAGTCAATAAGAATAAGAAGTGACAAATGACCCGAATGAATTGAATTTGTTTATATATAAACCAAGATGCAAATTCCTTGCTTTCACTAAAAATTGAGGATGCATATGGTTAAAGTGTTTTTCACTATTAGAATAGTGTGCCATCACTTCATCAACTGCATTATATGAATAGTGTCAAGTAATGTGCTCAATAATCTTTGGTGATATGAATAACCTCTTCAGTTTAGGTGTGACTAGGAACTATTTAATTATTAAATGTGTCACAAGAGTCCATCCCCTACCAATTTTGTGTTTATAACGAGGATGCTCACATATTCATCACATGGTCAACTTTGCATTTTCAAGGTAGTACAACATGCAGAAGTTTGGACATATAATAATTTACTAGTATCCTAAATCGAGGGGTTTCATCATGGATTCGACAGCATAAAAGTTTTCTTTTAACTTTTTACCTTCGGGTAAAATGCTTCTCACCCATTCGAAGATTATATCATAACTGGCCTCACTCGACCCTTAATCTAACTTGACAGTGAAAATTTATGCCATAATTGATAATTTATTATGATTTGTGCAATCATCCTATAATGTTTCATCACAGACTTTTAGAAGATAAAAAATTGGTCGCGTTTATATTAGGTTCTTCATCTATGATTGGCATTCACTTGCACCACTATGATTCATTCTTATCACATCCATAACCATATTCCTATAAGGATTATTATTTTCATCTACAACGTCATGCCATTATTGGAACTAGAAGATGAATCAACCATCCTTTCTACCATGATCTTATGAGGAACAAATTCTTCTTCATATGCATACCAACATAAATATTCCTCCATGAATCCTTTTTGTAAAAGATATATTGTGACAACATTTGGATCAAAAGAAAAATTCACCTTCCATATATACATCTAATATCACATTCATTAAAGTTTTTTGGATTAGATATTTCATAGTTAAGAAAACTTCGAACCCTAATGCAATAATTCATCCTACACAACTATTAGGGTGATTCATGATACATCCACGGGCAATATTTTATTACTTATATCAAACGTATATACAATATTTATATATTAATTAAATACTTTAACAAAACAAATACAATTTTACATAATCTAAAACAAACTCTAACATGTACACATGATAAATCCATACAATATATTTATATGATTAAAAAGTATAAAAGAAACAAAAACTACCCAAATAAAATCAATATACTTTAAAAATATACCAAAAAAACTTAATACATTACAATTAAATTTCAAAAAATATGTTAGACTTGATTACTTAAAATGTAGAATTCTTAAACATATCGAATTAGAACATAAATGCTCATAGACTTAGTTTTATTGTTGCTATATTTGTTGTACAAGGTTGAACTATGATAAAATTAGGGGGTGAGGGTGAGGGTTGTCAGTGGCTGTCAAAGAAAAAAACAAAAGAAAGATGAGAGAAAGAGGAGGGTAGAGGAGGGTCAATGATTATGTTATAAACTAAACAATTACAGATTGATTTATCAACAAAATATATTCATTTGTAATGTTGTTGGTAGTTTTGTCGGTGACAATGTCATGTCATCTTACATTATAAATTTTTAAATTCCACTGTAACTCTACCCTTAAATCCATCAGTATTTACCAATGGAATTACCGACATAATATATTCCTTTGTAACTTCGTCATAACTAGTGTCACGTCATCATGCATCATAATTTTTTTTAATTTGATTGTAATTCTCTTGGTGTTTACCATCGATATTTACCGACAAAACCATTCCATCGGTAATGCGTCTACAACAATAGAAATGGCAAAAATAATGCTCCATCAATAATATTATTAGCCAAATTCCAATTAAAAAATTATCTCGATATTTCTATTTAAATCAACTGATTTTCTAGCCGAAAATGCTTTCATCAAATATGGTTTAATTACAGGATTATATGAATCAATTAGATCTCCCCCAAACTGCAATACATTAAAGATATACACATGCATGTACCAAACTAGCAATGAAAGGCCCACCAAAATGAAGCTATGTTAAGTATTTTGTAGAAAATTGTAGTGGGTTTGCTGAAAAGGAGAAACCATAATTAAAATTGTTAATCAAAGATCATGAACATATATAGCCTAAATCAATGTCTCACCACCAAACTTGTTGACTAAATTGAAGTGTGTTAGATAGGTACCCTTCAAATTATAAGCATTGAATCAGGTATCTTCAAAAGATGTTACTACTGTACCTCATCTTATAGTTCATCAATTCATATTTCCCGAGCTGTAGATGTCTTATCTTTACGCTTTGACAAATCTTACTTCACTCTTAAAGACTGTATTGATGCCAGGGTTTTCGTTTTAGCCATAGGGAAATTTCTTTTCAAGATATATAGGGCTTTACTAGATTGAAGGTGAAAGTAATTCAAGGGCTAACTAGAAGCACGCAAGTAAGAATTTTGGAATGAAAATGGTTGCTGGTGATTGATGATGAGAGAGGCTTGGGATATTTAGTACGTAAACCATAATTTTTATGCTTACTCTAAAGATGTCAAGTTTAATTTTTTATTTGGATACAATTAATTTTTATTTAAATATAATTTATAAATTTTGATAAACAAGTAAAATCCTATTAAACCTGGAAGATTGGAGTATTCCTTGTCATTTGAAGAGATGTCAGCTTGGGAAAATAAAAGAATGTGATCTACAATAATCATTTTTTTTCTTATCCCAAGAAAAAAGGAAATTCATTTACTTCTCTTATTCTTCATTATTTTTAGAATAAAAAAAATAAAAAAAAAATGTTGCAAGAGACAATCATCATATGGACTGCATCTCATCCTTACTTTCATGGCAACTAAGCAAAATACCTTTCAATCTAGTAAGCAGAATGTGACAAGGAACTAACAGCAATAAAGACTCATAAATACCTCGCTAGCTTATTGAACAAGTCCAGGTCCACAATATACTGTCTGTAATATAGAGCATTACAGAGAGAAAATATTTTTGGGTACAAATTTTTCACCCACACCTCTTCAGAATCATGTTCTTACATTTTGGATACTGCATATATCTCATGGATTGAGAACTGAGATCTAGATGGGATCGTAGACATGGTAGGAACAAGAGAAGACATGCCGATTATGTCATAACTTAGCATACAGATTGATCAAATCTGTTCCACTCTAATATGATAGCTGATGAGAGTGGAATCAGCCTAACTATTTCACGTTTCACTGGAAAGAGAGGCTGCAAGAATTTCATTTGCGGCTCCCACAACAACACTATTGGAGCATCTAATTTCAAACTGGTTAGGATTTGATATCTGCGCAAGCAACCGAAATTTTCCTGTGTGTGGTGAAATTATAATAGCAATGAAAATCATTGGAAAAAAATCAAGGGAACTACTTCACATTAGCTAGGTTGAGAAATTTGGGTAGAATACTTAAATAATATATAGCTCCTGCCTGAATCACTTTCTAATTACAATAATTTAGAGAATTAAATGGCATTAGAACAAGGGTGAATTAGATGGCGAAGAATTCACCAAATTGAGAATGCTGTTCCAGTAATTCTTATTGTCTTCGTAATAGTTGCTACCACTGCCACTGCCACTGCCACCACTATGGTCAGAGTCCTTGCCGTTGTCTGACAAACTCCTCTCAGCAGAATCACAAAGCAAAAGATGAGTGAACCCTTCTTCCATGACATTTTTCCCACCATGAACATTGTCACAATTCTCCCTTAAAGAATCTGGATTCCATGGTGCTTCCATAGAAATTGTCATGTCATGAAGGGTTGATGTAAGGGGTACTGAATTATCGGGCAAATGGCTTGAATTTGAAAGGCTTTTCCAATCATGTTCACCTTCTTCTTTGATAATTCCAGTCTCTGTTGACCCTGAAGTCCCAACAAACTCAATCATTGAAATTGAATTCTCTCCAACAGCGCCTGAATTCATGGCCGGTGGTGCATTTTCTGAGAAAGTTAGAGTAGATGTTGGAGACTCAATGACATCTCCAATTCCCATGTTTAGACCGCCACCATTACCTTCACTTGACTTTGACCAACCACCATTCCAAGCTTTTAGCACATCAAGAGACCGCTGCGGCTGAACCAAAGCTGAAGTTGAGCCTGAACTTGAACCTGAACCGGGAATGTAACCTGGAGTAGTACTGCTAAATTGGTGTTGAATTGAATGTGAGCGTAGTTTGGATTCCCTGACCAATCTAGCTTCAGCCTCGAGCCGGGCACTTTCCCATTGAGCCATGTGGCTAAGATTTGCCGCATTCTTGGATTCACCGTCACTGGAAAGTAAAGCATCATTTTTCGACTTGTGAGTCACCGGATCAATCCCCATTTTTGCTAACCTTTTCTTCAGATGTGTATTCCAGTAATTCTTGATCTCATTATCTGTCCTCTTCGGCAAGTGAGTGGCTATGGCCGACCACCTGAAGACAAGACAGCACAGAGACAGACCTTAAAAAAAAACCCTAGGAATTACCATCTACTACTACAAGCATTTCTGTGCTCTAAAATATTCAACGGATCGGTATGGACAAATAAAGTAACTTGAAAAAAAAAATCAATCTCATTTTCCGTGTCAGGATGCTGAAAAGAAAATTAAAGATAAACATACACTCAGCATTTATTGGCAACCAGAAATGATAATTTGATTAGATGGCCGAAACATCAAGCAGAGACTATTGTGTCAAAATGTTGGTCAAGTAGATTTGTCTACATGGTAGGTTAGGGACTTAGAGCTTGTTGGTGGTTGAGAGTGATAAGAGAGGCTATTACATCAGAAACATATTACAGTTGAAGAGATTGGTCGTTAAAGTCAACAAGTATTTGTAAGGAAACAAAGAAACACAGGGTTGAAAAAAAATTTCAGTAGCAATTAGTCGCGTTTGATAAGACCAGAATTCATGCGAACATATGTGCTCTCAGAAAATTATGAGCGTGGAAAACCCAAAACCTGTGAAGAAAAGAATAGCAACAAAGACATGAAATCATGTGACAATAGATATAGATATACCTGTTCCCTAAGAGAGCATGGAGTTGAATAATAGTTTGTTCTTCTTGCAAACTGAACTTTCCTCTCTTAATATCTGGTCTGAGGTAGTTTGTCCATCTAAGCCTGCAGCTCTTTCCACATCTTTGAAGACCTAAAACCCATCAGAGACTAGAAAGTTACACAGATATACATATATATATACACTCTCATTGACTTGCTTGACTTATGCCTCTTATCTCTTGAATTTAAGGCGAGAATGCCTATCAGCTAGAAATCACCTGCTTTAGCGGGCAAGGCACGCCAGCTTCCATGGCCATGTTCTTCAATATAAGCTAGGAGTTTTTGATCTTCCTCGGGTGTCCACGGTCCTTTCTTCAAGCCGACCTTGTCGCAGCATGGCGATCGACCCATTGTAGCTCGCTTAGTGAAATGATCAGCAAAGAAGGTGGGTAGCTTTTTAGGCTTTTTATATAGCACAAGAATTGAATTCGACTTGCTGAGAGTAGCTGGGTGTACAGAGAGAAGAGTTTTGTGTTTGTAAAGGAAGATTATGAACATAGAAGAAGGGTCAGCGAAATAAATACATAAGAGAAAATAAATTATATGTACAAGCCACATGACAGCAGGCAACCCTAAAATTCAAGCTACAAATATAATGGTAGCTAGCTTTTGTCCATTCGGTACTTCGTACCTTTACTTGTTTTATAGGCCGCCCTGTTTGGTAATTAATGATTTAGGATTCTATATATTAGCTAGATGTAATTTTTCTATTGTTTTTCAAAAAAATATTTAAAGAAAAAAATATTTTTAGATTATCTTGTACATATAAAAATTAGATCATTTTATTAAATTTTAAGGGAGTCATTTATAATTTTACATCCAAACTAGACCATATATATATATATATATATATATATATATATATATATATATTGTGTGAGGTTTATTCTAGTTAGTAATTGCATGCAATCGTTTATTATTATATAACATTCGAATCTTCAAAAAGGTTACAAGAAAATAATATGTATAAAAAAAACAGACAGTTTACTAAAGTCTCTTATAAATCCTAGCATTTCAAACATTTATTAAATCTAACATATTTGTTAATAAAATGTCCATAAGACCATAAACATAAATATTTAACAAAAACATCCCAAAAATTGCAATTAAAGGTTAAAATAAGTCTCAAAAGTAGTTGGCAAGTAAAAATAAAAGATCAAATGTTAGAAATTATTAAAAAGGAAAAATGAGTTTATCAAGTATGAACCTAATTTCAAGGTAAAAATGATTTTTGAGTTCAATTTAGGTTTTAATTATAAGAAATTGATGTCTAAGGCTTAAATTTAAATTTTAAAAAGCTAATATGATTAAGTTAAGAGCTTAATTGCATAAATATTAAGGTTTGATGGTTTCTTGGGTTCTTGGTTAAAGAAATTTAAAGCCAAAGATTGATTTGTAAACGGTAGACAACTTCAGGGATTGAAAATAGTAAAATCAAAGATCAAATCTGAAGAAACTTGGAGGTTTTTTTTTCAATTAATAGTCAATTTATATAAACAAAAAAAAAAGACTAAAAGGAAAAAGGTGATGATCTTTGGGGTTAGAATTGAATTTTATAGGGATAAAAAACATACTCAAAATTATAAGTGATAGGGTAATTATGAATATAATCAATAAGATTTTAGAGTTTAAAGACTTAAATAAATTTTAGCAAAATCTCAAATTAACTCTCTTTCCCTAGGAATTTAACTTAAACAACATGTCATTTTAGGTATGTTTAAAATATACCATTTGAAATAGAGCGCAGACGATATATAATTGACTCGTTATTTTTTTTTTTTTGTGGGTAGTTATAGGCTAATTAAACTGGCACCTTCAAACAAATGAATATGAAGCTACATACCTTTAAATTAAAAAAGATTGGGTCCAAATAAAAAAAAATGCATCCCCTTTACCAATTTCAGGTAGTCTTTAATGACGATGATGTTGGAGTTGCTTCAACAAGGCTTTAAAAGTGATCAACTTGGTCAACCATTATTGTGATACTCATTGTGCAAAACCATTAATTTATTTCATGTTTTTTTGCACTTCAAACCTTTTTAATTGGTTTTTATCACTAACTAGAAATGTTCTCTGAGATCAAAATAACTATTTTCCCTTCAAAGTTTAGAAAAACAACCAAGAATCTTCAAAACCATGTTAGTTATAAAATCACCATTGTTAAACCAGCAAAGTACAAAGCTTTCAGCTGTTAAAATCATTTGAAAACATTACTATATTGATTGATGGATTAAGCATTGATAAACCATGATTGAATCCATCAAGAAAAAAAAAAAAGAACTTGCTAAAAGCTTGTACATACCCTGAAAATCTAAAAAAAGAGCAAGGAGGAGAAAAGAAAAATATTGATAAAGAAATCCTAGTTATGAAGATTCATGAGCCTAGCATAATGTTTTTAACTTTAGAAAATAAAAACTTATTGAGATAAAATTTGAAAGTGGTAGAAAAAAAAAGACAATTATTTATTTAAGCTTTTTGTGGAGAAAAAAATGTCAACCTTCTCTAAACTAGCGGGTGATATCCACGAGTCACACTGATAGCTCTTTCTTGTGTGTTTTAATGAAGTTTTGAACTTGTTTTGGTATTATATTGTTTTGAACTTGGATTTTGATTAATATGTAAAACGTTTGTTGTAATGTTTTAAATGTTGTTTTGAGTGGGTTGTTAATGTTCTTGAATACTTAAATGGTATTTATTGGATTGATTTTGATGAAATAAAATGGTTTTAAAATTTATCAAAGATGGAGGTAAGGTTGAGGATATTCTTTTATGTTAAATAATACATGTTCTTGACTCTTAGGTTTTGGTTAAATCCTATGGAGTGTTAAAATGTTAATTTTGAATCTTATATTGTTGAATATACTTGTTGTTTAGGTTTGACTATTTTAGGATTTTGAATCTCATGCATATTTTTTAAGATTTATTTTTTTGTTATTTTTTTTATTCTAACAAGTGTAATTATAGAAATGCGGTTTATACAAATAAAAAACAAGAGCTAAGGAGGCATAAAAGAACAATTCTAGGCTGAAGGGTATTTCTACATTTCTAGACAATATTCTTTGTATGAATATTGTAGTGGACACTTGATTTTGATCATTTTTATTTTCTTGTTTGCATTAACATCTTCTTATAAGTTTGTTAATTAATAATCTAAGGTTAGTTTCAATCAATAATCATGATTTCTAAGTTTTGATCATACAGTGTTGATTTTGCAATGAAACCTTTGATCAAAGCATGATTATTTGTTGATAATTATTAATGTTTGATGATTGATTATTATTCACTGATTGGTTTCCAAAATGCCTAAGTGGTTGGATTTGCTATGAATGTTTTTCGTGTTCTTGATATTTTTGTGCTTTGATTTTTTTTGACAAAAAGTTTCATGTTATATATGTTATACAAGTTTGATTTGTTTTCCTAGTCAAACTAGTGTTTTTGGATCGTTTTATGGTGGAACCAATATTTTAAGTCAACTTGACTGGGTCAGATTTGAGTCAATTAGGCGAGGCCTTGTTTGGTTCTCAACTCTTTTAATAATGATTTTTTTGGCTAAAGAGTGTGTTTGAAAACATATTTATAGGCCTATTTTGATAATTTTATATCAAGAAAAAACAAGTGTTTTTGTCAAACAAAGCCTTAAAAAATACTTTCTTTATAAAATACAAAAAAAGTTTCCCTACATATAGCCATAAATCTTAAAAATATTGAAGCATGTCTTAAAATTAAGATAAAATCTCTAAAAATAATGCATGGAATTTATAACTAATTTGTAAAATTTTGAAGAATATTGTTTTGTATTTCATAAGTATTAAAAACTTATTTAGCAAGAAAACATAGTATTCACTTTAATATAAGAATAAAAGAAACTTGTATAAGGGTTAATATCAAAATAACTATTGTGTCTAATATAAAATAATTGAGGATATTTTAACCTATGTTCTATTTTACAAGAATCATGGCTTTTGGAAATACCAAAGAGAAAAGAGAGAAAAAAATCATTAAATTTCTTTAGATTTTTAGTTATTGTTGATTTGCAGTGCATAAGTTGTGAATAGACATGTTTTATTTAGGCATCTTTGAGATCAAATTATTGACCCACGAAATCAACCTTTGTTTATTGTAGAAACCTGTCAAAGATATATGAAAAAAAATATAACACCATCATATTATAACATCCATAAACAAAACAAAAATACAACTTATCTTATGTAAGATATATTAGGATTGTTAGTACATTCTCTTTACACAATCATCTGTCTTTTGCCCATGATTTATAAATATTAGTTAGAGTTCACGATAATCATAATATTATGTGGTGATTTTTTATCTATCCAAAAACCTTTCAACTTATCAAGAAAGAATTGTCATGACGTTGCGCTCTCACAATATAATTCTACAACCTAAGAGGGATCAAAGGAGAAGGTAAAAAGATTAGACATACCTATAGGGTTGCAGTTGTTGGCAAAGATGTAACATGATGGCAATGAAGAGGTTTTTTGAGTTATGTATCTGAACAACAAAAATAGATGACTTATGTTCATTCAATATCTTTTAATAGTTTTAGTAATAGTAATATGAAAGGTAAGGTACATATGGTAAGGATAGATCTTACAATATTTATATGAATTTTTTTTAGACAAACTATCATATGTATTTAATTATATTCTAAAACATGTGTATTTATATATTATATAAATGATCTTAAACTGTAGTATCAAGATAGAGAAATTAAATTACTTGTTTTCCAATCAAAATCGTAGAGTGATATTTGTCTTACAATATAATTGTTAGTTATTTTTTCTTAAATCAAATTAAAGATCATGTTGTAAGCTTTATATTAAAATTTATAGTGCATATTATTTTATTAAGTTCAAAATAAAAAAATAAAAAAAAAACAGCCAAAAGTTATCAAATATAGGGTTAATCAATCTCAAAATAATTGAAGCTATCGAAACATTTATTATTGCACATGAGCTATATTTTTCTATAAATACCCATTTATTGTATTTTAATTAATTATTTATTTATTAAAAATATGAAAACCAAATGGTTAATGGAAGCAATGTTGGTGGTAAGGCATCATAAGCAATGGTGTGACTAGATGGTGATTTCATTGGCTTCTTTGTCAGTAGCAAAATAGTGGTGTTAATGTATATGGAGAGTATCCCGACAATCAAGACCAACATTATTTATGTGGAATTTTCTCATTCATAAATTATCATGTGCATTTAATTACATTCTAAAATATATTATTTTCATTTTATTATAAAGATATGGATATATATAAATGAAATGTTGCATTACTGTGGCATTTAAGATAGAGAAATTCAATTACTTGCTTTTCAATCAAAATTGTTCTTAAAGCAAATTCAAGATCATGTTGTAAGCTTTATATTAAAATTTATATTGTATATTATTTTATTAATTTCAAACTACAAAAAAAAACTGAAAAATATCAAATATGGAGTTAATCTATCTCGAAAGCCCTGAACTAAACATTTATTGTTGCACGTGAAATATATATTTTTATATATACCCTTATTTTATTTTAATTAAGCATTTATTTATTCAAAATATAAAAATAAAATGGTTAATGACACCATAAGCAATGGTGACTAGATAGTGATTTCAATTTTTTTTTTGTTTGATTATAAAATAGTGGTGCCAATAGATATGGAGACAACCCGACAATGATTGGAAATGACATGTCAACAATATTTATAATTTTTCATGTTTATGTAATTATGTTTTAAAACATGAGTATCTATGTTTTATTAGATAAATATATTTTAATGAAATGTTGCATTAATGAAGTATTAAGAAAGAGAAAATAAATTCCTATTTTTTTTAATCAAAATCTTTTACTAAAGTTTCTTACAATATATTGTTAATTTTTTTTTTATTAAAGAAGCTTTAAAATTTATATTACAATATATTGTTAATTTTTTTTTTATTAAAGAAGCTTTAAAATTTATATTAAAAAATTAAATTTTATATTTTTAAGTTCAAACTAAAAAAATATAAACTGAAAGGTATCAAATACAAAATTAATTTATCTCGAGATGTTATCGGAACTCTTATTATTGCACATGAAATAAATTTTATAAATATCCTTTTTTTAATTAAATATTTTTTTTATTAAAAATATGAAAACCAACGTTGATTTAGATTGTATTTTCAAGGGTATTTTTGTCACTAACAAAATAGTTGTGCTAATAGATATAGAGAGGATCCCATAATGATTATAAATTATATTTTAATTTTAGGGGTGGTGGGGAGATTATAGTATTAACTCTTGAGGTGCAAGATCAAAAAGATTTACGGTTTGTTACTGTATTTAAAAAAAATGATAAAATTTTAAAAAAATAATTTTTATTTTAAATTAAAAAAATTTAGTTTTTTAGATTATTTTTATATATTAATATCAAAAATAATTTTTTAAAATAAATATCAACCGCACTTGTAAACAAGCACTTGATATCAAATATTATAAAATAAAATTTATATTAAACTACCTAGGGACATTTTGACAAATTCGTGTTTGCATTGTTATAGGCTTCAAAGTTTTTTTGACAAACCAATGATAAGCTATAATATTTTTAAATGTTATATTGTGTTTTATATTGTTAAATTAAATATTTAATCCAAACAAGATGTCATTTATCCTTTCTTAATGTTTCTAAAGACGTATTCTTGAAATTCAATTGCGATGATATATAATATAAAAAAAATACTCAAATATATTTAAAGAGCTTCTTTGTTTGATAAAAAAAATAAATATAAAAACACTTTAATTAAAATCATAAAAAAATATTTTTAATATACTTTGTCTACCCCTCACAACATCAGAATTCATAAACTAATGCTGAAATATTGAGGGTGCTAGGGACTGTGATTGGACCGGTTATCAAAGCCAAAATCCCAAATAAAATCTGAAAATAAAAATAATAATCTATATTAAAACCATATATCCAAGCCAACAAATAAAAAATTTAAAATTTTGAGTCATCGTAGCAATTTCCTAGATAGATTACTCACATTCAGGCTTAGCAAATAATTTTTATAATTTGTAAAATTAAGGTATATAAATTGCTCAATCATCATTATATTTTACAACAATTTAATTATTTATTTTTATTTTTAAAATTTTATTATTTATATTATTATATTAAAAGTATTTTAGAATACTAAAATTAAATTAATTTGCTATTTTTTCAAAAAGAAATTCGTACATTTTTTTATATATCTTAAGGCGTTAATATTAAATAAATATCAAATTATATCATTAGTCTAATATCAAATTATGCATAACAAAATGAATATATAAAAAAACTAAATAATCAAAAATTTTGTATGTTTATTATTTCGATTAGATATACAGTATTATAAAAACAATTTAGGATCATTAATATTTTTTTTACATGTTAAACATTTTGGTTTTGGTTGTGACGAAGCGTAAAGCAACTTACTCATTTATTTTTTTTACTGTATATAATTTGGCCATAATTGTGAAATACTTGAAACACTCCGCAGATAACTCTTGTGTTTTGTCTTTTCAGAAGGTAAAGAAGTTATTTTATTGTGCACTAAAAATATTAAATTACCATAACACCCCCTTGCAACTTCTTATTTTTATCTTATTTGAGGATATTATGGGTATTTTATTGTGCATAAAAAGATAAAAAATAAAAAATACATCTGAATCCAAGATTAAAATTATTGCGCAATTAGGAGTAAATAATATTTTTTTTTATTACAATCTATAATAATATATTTCCAGGGGTATCATAGATTTACTATAAATCTATGATCTATTTAAGTATATAGGATAAGTAAATCTATGATCTGATTTAGTATATAGGATAATATGGTGCCATTGTTGTGAAAGAGTTCTTATAAGCTATATATTCAGAACCTTCAATCCGCATGCATAGAAGGTTTCACATATGCACAGGGAACCGTAATTTTTAGACATCCTCCAAGGCGGTGCTTTTGATGACAGGTGTAGTGCATGTAGTTAATAATGTTGTTTATTATTTTTTTATTTATAAATCTATTAAAATAATATTTTATTTTTATTTTTAAAAAATTAATTTTGCTAACAACACATAAATAATATAAAACATCATTTTTTTAATTTAAAATAAAAATAAAATATCTTTTAAAAATATTTAAAAAAAAAAAACAACGCTTAACGGGGCAAATTGTTTTTTTAAGCTAATAGTGAAACAATAAAGAGTCTAGGGAGGAGATTTTTACATCTAAGGATATTTGGATATAAACGTTGTTTCCCTACATTTTCTTCAAACGTGAAAAGAATCTTGATCAGATTTCCAAATTATTTGGTGTATTTGAAAATGTTAATGTAATTATAGTTGATTTTGTCTTTTGTCCCCTCAACTATTTATGTAGTATGTATGTTTTTGAAGAAAATACTTTTATGATTTTTTTTATTGATAAAATGAGAAGGGTATAAAAATGAATGAAAAAATCGAAAATAAAAAATATTCAATTAAAATATTGTTAGAATATACTACAATTAACTTATCAAACTTGTTATTTGGGCTATATAATATGCATGAATCTTTTTTATGTGGAGCATTTTTTTTTATAAAAATAAAAATAAAGTTTGCTCATGGGATTCAAATAAAAAATTACCATAGTTTTTTTAAAGTTTAATAAAAAAAAAAGTTTTCTTAAGAAGTTAAATAAAAAAACCTTTAAAAAAACACCATATTGACTTTTAGTCAAGATTGTCAAAATCTTAATTTTGACATGACACAGATTTATTTTTTGAACTCGGATCATAAAATTATACATAAAATATTTCCGTATGAAAATCATAAAATCGCAACTAAAATCATATAGATAGAAAATTCATAAAATTATAAGTAAAATATTTTTTAACACAATACGATATAATTATGATTATAAAACTTCATTAAGTAAGGCTCATACATCTAGAATTATATTAATAACATTTAAGTATTTTTTTTATATTAAAACAATTGATCATATAATGCCGGAAATAATGTAACATATACATGGAGTTGTGAAAGATGCTATTTTTCTTTTTATACCTCCATTTGAGTTAATTAAAAAATATTTTAATTCTAATTACAGTCACATTTTTATTCTAATTACAGAATTTTTAATTTAATTTTATTATATTTATAATTTTACGAGTCATTTTGACAATAAACCCCCTTGGCTTTTTAAATGTTAACGGGTGGAAGTTGCATCGTTATCATTTAATTAAAAATAATGCAAATGACGTGTTGACTAGTAGTCTAGTTTTCGGTGATAAAGGGTTGCCAAAAAATTATTAATGATTTTTAAAATTTTAATTCCTTATCTTATAATTTTATCATTTTGTAATAAATTAATTTTAAAAAGCCGCTTATTCCTTTTTTTCACTTTTATTTTTTTAATAGATTTTTTTGTATATATTATATTGATGATTATCTATTTATTTAATTAAATATTTGTATAAGCCACTTATTCTAGTCACCATTTTTTTACGAAAAATATTACAGCCCGTGATTAGACGAATGTTGAAATATCTAATTGCAAAGAGAATAATTAGATAATGATACTGTAGCTTGTTAGGAACGTCTTTATGATGTTTAAAAGAAAGTCTAATTGAGATTTTTTTTAAAATAATTTATAAATTAAATTTTAAAATATATTAAAAAATTTAAAAATATTCTAATTAATTTTTTTAAGTTTAATCTATTTTTTTTTACACCGCCAAGCAGACGTCTCTTTTATTCACGTGTCATGGATTGATCAGTTGGACAAATAGTTACAACTTACAAGGAAAGGGACCAAACATGTGGGGCGACATACTCTTAAGATTTACTGGCTTGTGTCTTTTCTAGCTACTGAAATTGTTTATAATATGTCTACAATTTCCTAATATATGCTAAAAAGCAACAAAGTAAATTACTCAAGACTAAAAACATGAGGTTTTTTTTTCTTTTCAAAGTAAATAACATTGTTTGAATGGTTTTAAGTGTTGCTATATGTTTTTTCACCTTATTTTTGGGATATTTTTATAAAAAAATAAAAAAAAATAGAACATTTGGACAAAAAGGTCAAAATTGAATAAAAACAAGAAACCAAAATATTTATGCTATAAAACAGCGTGCAAAACACTCACCAAAAAAGGGATGAAATTTTATTACACACACTCTTCCTCGGCAAGCAAAGAAAAAAACCCTAGCCCTAACTATCTATTAGATGTCTAGTGATGAAAGTTTAAAATTAATTTTTTTTTTATGATCTTAAATTTGAATCATTTAATTATTTATATAATAATCATTAAAAAATTATATAATTATTAATTTTAAAATTTATTAAACTAACATTCAGAAGTGGAGCGTCACAAAAAACAAAACACTCAACCTCTTCCCTGAGCTCCCATCATCGAACAAACCACCAGAGTCAGTCTAGCCTCTTTCATGGCTATTAAAAAAACAATATCCCTTCTCCACGCACCACAACCTTTCCTCCAACCGCCAATGACGTGGACCAAACCCTGACCATTGTTTTCAAACTCCGTCAACCATTGACTAATACTGCATTTACCATTTCTTTTTTAAAATAAAATCAAAATAATTTTTAAAAAATAAAAAAAAATCATCGATTTCTAAATCAAAATCACTTTCGAAACCACACTCCAAACAGCCACTGCACCTGAATCTCCCAATGCCAGCAGTAATATCTAGAATGGACACAAAAAAAATCTCAAATTATTCTGATTATTTTATCAATTTTAATTGGATTTTTTTTTTTATCATGACACATGAATTATGGAAAACTTAACCGCTTTTCAAAATATATAAATCTTATTAGGGCACCTCATGAATATTTTTATAATAATATGTTTGGGTACACGAGAGCACATTAGAATTCAAAAAATAAAATTTATTCATATAAATAAATTTTACCTATAGAATCCTGAAAACTACATTTCAAAACCACATAATATTACTTACCTCGTCTAGTATATGCTAGGGATATTAATATCTTCCATAATTATAACCAGTTTTTTATTTTTTAATCTTTGACAAAACTAATAAAACCAGAGTTTTTCTAGTCAACCTAAATCAAACAACTTGATTACAACTTCATGGACCATTACAACTTCATGGACCCTCGATGTCGAGTGTTCACATGCGATATTATATGCTCTATACAATTCTATAATAGTATATTTCACATATGACTTCTTACAAAAATGTATTGTTATTTTTTTTAAAATACTTAGAAAATAAAAATAAAAATATTATTCTATTTCATAAATTGTGACAAAGATAATATTTATTTATTTTATCTATTTTTTTTTTAATGAACATAGATTTGGAAAACAGGAAAAAAGAAGAAGAAATTCATGGGCATTGATTCTCGAAGTGGACAAATCATGATTGAGAAAAAAAATTCATAAATTGAATTATTTTGCAAATTTATAATAACATTTAAATTTAAATAAATATTTTCGTGTCTTGCACGACATTAATAGTGAGTCTACTTTTTAAGTGCAGAAAGAGTTTTAAGTATAATTATAAAGTTATGTTTATAAAGTTTAGGAGTCATCACTAAGTATTATGATATTAAGAAATATAAAGGTTTGTAAGAGTCTAGAAAAAAAATACTAGTTGTGCAAGCAAAATATTTACACTAAATTGTTTTGATTTTTTTAGAATGAGTTTCTATTTGTTGGTCTCTTCTAAGATCCAAGATGGACCTCTCTTCGTGACATAGTCTCTCAGTCATTGCGTCAAAATCTAATTGTTCTAAAACCTAAGTTTAGTATCATGTTTATTTTATTTTTATCTGTAATACATAAGGTATATTCTACAATACAGTTTTATGGTTAAATCTGAATACTTTAAATATAAACTGAACCAAATAATTAGTAAATTATTTTTGATATTTTGTTTAAATTTTAACGGATAATCATAAACTAATTATAACATGTACTTGGCATTTAAAAACATAATAAAGATACAATTGATTTTTTTATATATAAAATATGCTTGAAAAACATTTAAGATTTAGCTCTGTATGCAGGAAAATAAATAATTTTTTTTGTGTTTTTGAAATGGGAATTTATTTATTTATATATGCATATGCATCACAGTCTACGGGCCCTGGTGTTGCCAAAACCGCGAGGCGTATTATAAATTATGTCATTATAATCATCTCATTTAAAACATGTTCCACCTCCATATCTAAAATGGTCCCAACCTTATGAGACGTACCAATAATTAATATAAAGATCGGACGGTTGAAAGTAAACTTGGAATGCTAAAAATACAAAAATGATGTCCTCTTATTATAATAAAGTAATTGTAATTTTAACCAACAAAAACCAATCTCCTCTGGTGGTATTAGTTCAAATTATATATAATTTAAGCTAATATTAAACATTTTTTTATTTAAAAAAAAAACTAGATGAAGTTCGAAACTTACCCCTGCCAACAAATGTTAAAATAATTAAAAAATGTATTTAAAAAAAATACATTTCTTATTATTTTTAAATTATTTTGATATATTAATATCAAAAATAAAATTTAAAAAAATTAAAATATATATTTTAATATATTTCAAAATATTACATTACCATCAAGTAATGAATTGAGCAATATGATCGCAAGGGATGCTTAAGTCATTTTGGTGAGGATTAATTGAGGTGGGGACACCACCTTAATTTCTTCTTGGCCACTGCCAGCCTCAGCCTTGCATATGGTCCAGCATGGTCTTAATTACCCTATTAAATGACTTTTCAGGACACATGTCATGGTTTCATAAGTATTTGTTTGGGAGTATGGTTGCAGGTATTTTTGAAAGTGCTTTTCATTTAAAAATATATCAAAATAATATTTTTTTAAAAATTATTTTGATATCAGCACATCAAAATGATCTAAAAACATCAAAAAATTTTTTATTTAAAATAAAATAATTTCAAATTTTTTCATAAATACTCTCTAAGTCCATGAACAAATATCTTGGTTGCACGGTTAAAAATGGATGGAACCACCAATATTTTAAAAAATAAAATAAAAATGATTTTGTTTAGAAAGATATAAAATCAACAAAATAAAAATCAGGTTTAACTTTGGATTTTGATTGACCAAGTTTTTTGACAAGGTTATTATAAAAAATCTAAAAGATATTATTGTGCAAAATAAATTGTGGATACTGTTGTAAACCACTAGACTCATTGTTTAAGTCTCTAGATTGAGAGAGATAAAGAAAGAGAGAGTCTCACTAAATTCTATTATTCTAATATATAGAGAGAAAATTATCATTTACAGCCATTATAATAGTCAACTTCAATCCTAATCATATTTTAAAAAATTTATGATAATTTTATATTGATGTAATTTGATCTTAATATTTTCTTAAAGCCCATAACTAAGTTTCAGAAAAGTTTTAGTTTTGGGTTTTTATTTGGTTAATAAGGTTGTTTAAAATCATAAATGAGTTTATCAATGTTTTAGACTTTTTTTTAGGTATTTCGAGTTAAATAATTAATTAAAAAAGCATTTTTTATAATAAAAAAACAATATATCTTGATTTAGTCTTTTTCTTCAAGATTATTTGGGATGGAGTCATCTACCCCATCATTTTTTTTGTTTTAGAAAAAAGCTATGGGCCCACGTACACAAGCCCTTTTCAAATGATTTCTTTTAAAAAAAACAAATATGATGCTTTTCTTAAAATGTATTTCTTAAATAACCTTTTATTTTATATTTAAACTAGCACCTCTTTTCTCTAGTTTTTATTTTATTGTTTTAGGATTTTTTTTTAAAAGTGATTTGTTTTAATTATTTTGTATGTGTTTAGTTTTAGAAGAAATTATTTTAATTCATCTATGATTTTTATATATTTTATATAAAAAAGTACTTACTTATGGATAGTATTTCTAACATGTGCTAACTTGTTTAATATATTTTTATATTTGATTTTATTTTATCAATTTAAGATGTATGTCTATTTCAAATATAATTTAATTAAATAAAAATTATTTTAATAAACAAATTAAATAAATACAAACAAGTAAATGATCCATGTTGCAATATGAAATGTTTTAATTTATATTTATCTCTTGATTTTTGAAGTTATATTTTTAGTTATCGTTAATAATTTTATTTATTTATTTATTGAGACAAATAATTTTTATTTAATTAATTAGATGTGATCATAATATTTTTAATTTAAAATTAAGTATTTTCATGTAAAAAAGACATCTAAAAAGCCGACATGTTTAATTAATTTTTTTCAAAAATAATACGTGGCTGAAGCAAAACATGAGCTTAGTTAATTCTTGCCATTATACTACTCTTGCACAAGTGGTTGTGTTTTTATTTTTTATTTTTATAAAATTATATTGTTTTTTTTAAATATAAAAAGCAATAATCCTTTTAAAATGACTATGTTTTGAAAACTAAATTTATTATATTTGTTAAGAATTTGGTAATATTTATTAAATTGATCATATAACATTTTCATTTCAATAGTTAATATTTTTTTTTTTTTAGTTCTTATTTTAGTTTAGATTTTGTATTTGATATTCTCATATATGCTTTTTCTAAAGGGTATTTTCATCCATTTTTGGTAAAATTTTATTATATTAACCATATACACTGTATCTTTATTCATCAACTATTTCATATGCATTCTAAAAGCAACATATTTTTTTTTATAGTTAATATATATATTTTTTGACTGTTTGGGATTTAAATTTATAATTTCATATTTTATGTGATTTTACTTAATGATATTTTTATCTACTTAATATAAACTAGTTTAATATTTATCATTATAACATCTAATGAACTATATATATATATATATATATATATATATATATATATATATATATATATATATATATATGTAAGTAAAAATACAAAACAAATTACCACCTAGTTTAATAGTAATTGAATATTAAAAGTTATAAGTAAAGGACAAATACTATAATAAGAAATATGACAAACATCTTATACATTCCACTTAAGATTCTACTTAAGATATGTTGCTTCATGTTTTTTCTTTAATGACATAGGTACCTAATGTGTTTACATAATAATAGTTTAACTAAATTGGTATATATGTGTTTGTTATTAAAAGCAAAAAACTACAATACCTTAAAACAAGGATTGAGACCTATGCTTAAAATATAAGGCTCGATATATACTTTTGAAACACGCGCATTAGACCTAAAAGCATGGTGAATAAATAATAGGCATAATCTTGCTAAATATTTGAATAGGCTTATTGGTACCATTCAAACTCAATAGGTTTATGTGGGATCATATTGATCAAGCTTAAATCCACTCAAAACATCAAATAATAGTGTCTAAAAAACAAAGCACAAAAATAATTTCATAGTCACATCAACATGGATATAAAGAATTCAAATTCAACTAACAAATTTGTGAATAATATTTACAATTATAATTTTATGCTAAAGTGTTACAAATATTTATATTTTATCGTTTTTAAAGTCAATGTAATCACCATATATGACTTTGCTTATTAAGACAATCGATTGGATAGGTAGAATAATAGCTCAACAAGGTATTGTCGAGAACACCCTCGTATTCATAGGTCTAGAGATTCATAAAAGAAATGAAAGGAGAAATTATTATGTTTTTTATTATTTACAAAATAAAGAATCAGTTATTAATCACTTATATTACCCATTATAAAAAACAACCTATCTAACATTCAATGATGATTCATTTATTTTGGTTTTATTTAAGTGTAAAAACACTTAATACACATGATAATTTTGTGGAAAAATATCATAGCTTGAAATTATTTTACAATAATAAAAATAAAATAATATATTAAATGATTATGTTATCCGTTAAATTATCTAAAGATATTGCCTACTGATGGTTTGTTTATTCTAAGTTGATTCATGAATAATCACAACAAATTAACACAAAACCAAGATTGCAAGGAAAAATAATATATCATGAAAATATTTTACACACACAAAAATAGAGAGTTGCATTTTAAGTTATTATATTATTCATTCAATGATTTAAGGATGATACTTATTGACTATTCATTTATTCTAGGTTGATTATTGGATTATAACATGCATCAAAAATTGCAAGGAAAATACAATAATTTCATTTGAAAAAAACAGTGGTTTGTAAACACTTCCACACAATAAAGTCATATACAAAGTAATTCCTTTATTTGATCAATTAATATACAACTACAACCAATTAAAAAAACCTTATACACATTCAAAGCATAGAAAACTTACACCATGACCAAATTATCACATCTTAGTTAAACTTGTTGCAACTCATCCTTGTAATTCCATCACAAGATATTGATTCCAAACTTATAAAAAAACACTTTTATGGCTTCATACCTTAACATTTCAAACATTTCACAATAATAATAATGAAAATCAAGAATAAATTAATCTTGAGTCGAAACAAGCTGACAAGATCCCCTTTTTTAGTCCCTTGTGTCCCTTCTGCGCATTGACATGGGACGTAAAAAAGAAAGAGAGGGATGGAGTCTCTCTCACTTTTGACATAATAGCCCTTGATAGGAGACCCACATGACAGCCTATTAGCTTAGTAGTAGAGCGCGTCACTAATAAATGCATCGTGATTTGATTAATAAGATGTAAATAATCTTATTTACAGAAACTGAAAATAAATAATGAGTTCTTATCTCAAACAGTTCAATATTGATGGATGACATTAAAAAAAAAATCAATTAGACAAAGAGAAAAAAAAAAACCTGAGTCAACTGAATTAACTAGTTAAACCCTATAATTTAGATCATAAGACTGAGATAACCTTATAAAAATTAATTTGAAAAAATTATGAAACTCAATTTTAATAATTTCATGTTAAAAAATAAAAATTAGTTTATGACATAGACTACATGGGAAACTATTATCTTTTAGATTTTTTTTAATAATATAAAATACATGGAAGTATAGATGTCATGCTGAAACCATATATCAACCCTCACCTGCCCAAATCATTGTCAAGATTAATTATGATAATGTTTCTTAATAAAAAGGACATGATGGTTTCATCATCACAATTAAAGCTCATAGGAGGTTTATGTCTGAAAATGAAACTGAATATGATTTGATTTTTCAGCACAAAACATGTTATCTGCATTGATTATCTTTTCGTCATGCTCGACAATTGTCGGGGAAAAGAAGGATATAATTAATGCCCACTAATTTTGACATTTTAATTCCGTGTGATTCCCTGGTTAATATTTGATCTTAAAGTTACTAAAATGAATTAGTTTAATAAATTAATTATTCAGCTTTTTCCACGTCAATTTCAAGGATTACATGTTATTTCAATATATTTATACATAGATGACAATGACAATTTTATTTTCTAAATATAAAGGGCAGAAACTTGTTAATATATACGTGAATATATTACACCTTATATATATACACACTAGTCAAGGCGTCACGGGCCGTACTATATTTTTTTTAATATAAAAAATATTAATTATATAATTTTTTTATTATAATATAAATTTGAACAAAATAATAAATTTATATAGAAATCTTGTAAAGTGCAAATTTATATGAAATATATAAATTTTAAATAGATATAAATTTATTTGCTTAGTAGATTTTAACAAAATAATTAGTATAAAATTATTATTATTATTATTAAAAAAAACAAGAAGATTTGGATATCTGAATTATTGAAATTACTATAACAGTTAAAATTATTATCAATATTATTTTCCAAATAGTTAAAACCATTAAATTATCCTGAAGAATTAAAAAAATTACAAAATATTTTTACAAAAAATAATAATAAAATAATCACTAAAATTATCATTATCAATGCGTAAACAATAAAATCATATGATCCGAAAAACCGATAAAAATAACAAAAAAAACCAAAAAAATGAACAGAGGGAAAAAAAATGAGAAATATTAATTTTAAAATGATCACCAACATAAATTAAAATTTCATAACTGAGCCGAATAAAAATAAAACCTTAATAAAAAATAAAATAATAAAAACTAAAAACAAAAACTAATAGTATAAATGAATAAATATAGACAAAAAAATAAACATAGTTAAGAACGACTGAAAAAACAAAAGGAATCAATATTGAATAAAAAATTAAAAGAATAAGTGTCAAAATAAAAAAAACAATATATATAATTAATTTCAATTGAACAACAAAAAGCAACAAATTAAAATCTTGGTACCAAAAAATAATAAAAAGATTTTTTAAAACAAAATGCAGTGTAACCAATAAAAATCAAAATTTCATAATGGAACCGAATAAAAATAAAACCCTAACAAAAAATAAAATAGAAAAAATTAAAAATAAAAATTATAAACATAAATACATAAATATGGATGAAAAATAAACAATGTCCAAGAAGGACAAAAAAAACTAAAGAAATCAATACCAAATAAAAAATTAAAAGAATAAGTGCAAAATAAACAACAAAATATATAATTAATTCCAATTAAAGGATAAAAAAGAAACAAATCAAAATTTTGGGACCAAAAATATTAAAGAGATTTAAAAAAATAATTATTGGAACAATTAAAAGAATAAGAACTGGAATGAAAAGTGACATATATGACCAATTTCAATTAGAGACCAAATTAGAACAAATTAACACTTGCAAACCACAATTAATAAAGAAACAAAAAATAAACAAAAAAATCAAAAGAGTAATGACTGAAATGAAACATACCATAGATAATCAATTTAAATTGAAAAGCATAATTGCAAATGATAAAAAATTTCATTGAAAAATCAGAATTAAAAGATCAGGGACTGAAATGAAACTAATACAAATGTCAAGGACGACCCCATACTTCCTGCGGAGGATAGAAAAACGGGTGGGGGGATAAACCCGTCCACCCATGATTTTTCAAACTGATTCAGAGGACACGCGCCAGTGCTAGAGACAAAGCACGTGGTAGCGAATATTCTGACACGGTGGAAGACCTGTTTTGACCGTCGTACGACGCTGCACGCGTTGCCTGAATGACGTGTGAGAGCGGAACACTACTGGCGCATCTGTATGAAGCACCTACTGTGTTCTCGATAAAGAAATATTAAAAAATTATTCAATTACCCATATACTCCTGTACCTAGCGATATCTATGAAAAAATCGGGGGTGAAAATTCGGAAATACCTCCTATTCCAATCGACTATTTTTGTCATTTATGGGGGCTAATTGTGTCATTTCATTGTGCAACAAATATGAAAATACCATCCATGTCCCCTATAAAAATCCAAAAATACCCCCGGTCCCTAGTGTTAAAAATTTTAGGCCCTAGGATAAAATGATAATTTTATTGTTTTAATTAATAGTAATCCGAGTCTGTGTGAACAGTACTAATGTGCATAGTAAAAGTTGGACGACTTTTATTTTTTAGGTAATATATATATATATATATATATATATATATATAACCAATCAATTTAAGTTCGTTGCTATACTCTTCTCATAATTATTTTTGTTCAAATGAACAATTATGTTAATTTTTTTAGATTCGAGAAAACCTTATTCTTTGAAAAGTAATTTTTGTGAGTCCAAATGAGTAAGTAAAATCCCGGCTATCACAGGCTCTTATAAGAGATGCATGTTCTGACTTGAACTCAAGACCTATAATGCAGATTTCAAGCTCTTTACCGTTATGCCATATTTTTTGGAGGCTCATGTTAGTAATAAATGATAATTACAAAAATTGAATTTGAAAAAGTACTTCTATAAATCAATATAATATAAGCCTTAAACAAAATAAATTTAACATTCATACTGGTTCATAAAGATAATTTCAAATATAAACTTATCCAAATTCTATCCATACATTTATTAGTAAAAAGGATTTATATTTATAGTAAAAAAATACATAATTTTTGACGTTCAATAATTTGCTTATATCTATAAACTATTGATTTTACTAACAATAGAGAGAGAATTAAAAAAAATTATAGTAATAGAGAAGAAGACTTCATCTACTCATCTTGCAAAATTCTCTATATCTTTCACCACACTTCTCTTTATCACTCAATGTTTCTTGTTATATGTATATTGTTTCTACAAACCTTTCTACTTATATGTGAAATAAAAAAGCACACACGGTGATGGTTTCTCTTTGATTTTGTAGAATCTTTAATTTTTACCATGAAAATCATTCAATTTCATAACTAAGAATCATCCTTTTATTTCCCAACTTCATTTGAAACTAATATTGAGCCTATTTTGTTTCCATTAATAACACTTTCTTATTTAGAGAAAAAAAATCCATCTAATTTTACCTTATACCATCGCGTTCCTATTAAAACTTTACAAAATTTAGTTTATTAAGTGCAACATTCTTAGTTAAGATGTACCATAAAATTTAACTATAAAGAGTACCATTAAGTGAAATAAAAAAATCTTACTTATAGAAAATAATGCACTATAAATTTAACTATAAAGAGTACCATTCTCATTATTTTTTAGCTAATTATATATAAGAAAAAAACTCTACAACCATATCATCTTATTTGCATCTTTAGTTACAACTACATTTTCAACCTCTTTAGTTAAGAAAACAACAAAATAATAGTTTCAAATCCCAACTTTTATTTTTATTACATAAAGTATATATGAACCATGTAGTGTATTTTATACTATCAACATAACTAGTTAAATCAACATCTCTATAATCTTAAAGCTATAAAGTTTAGACTTTTAAAATAAATGAGATATCTCAAAATCTTCTTGACTATTTTCCAATTTTATTTACCGAAATTACTCATGTATGAACTTGCATCTCCCATATTAAATTCAATATCTAGTCTTGTTCATACTATAACATACATAAGACATCTGATTATTAATATATGAGGAACTTTACTCATGTAGTTCTTTTCTTTTCTATCTTTAAGGATTGTTTATTAGTATGAAATGAATAACTAATTGTCTTTATTTATGATACAAAAATACTAGAATTTGTTGCATCTTTATCCTCATACAACATATTCTCATTGAATATAACATTATCACTTTTAATGATTCTTTTTTCCTTATCCCAACATAGATGTCCATACTCATCGTTTTCTTAATTGTCTATATTTTCATTGTTTTTTTTCACTTAACTATGTTTGGATATGCTTTTTATTTCTTAACTAATTTATTGTCTAATATTTTGATGTTAAATTACTGATCAATTTTACAAAATAGAGTTTAAGGTTTTCTTTTATAAAAACATAAAAAAAATTGAGTGATAAATGACTAGATTTTACATAAAGAAGAAATAGAGGATTGTTTTGCAAAAGAGCTTGAACGTTCCATTTGATTCCTCAAATTTTAATTTTTCATCTTTTGTCCCTCTTTTGATTCCTAAATGCCATTTTTATCACATTTCACTCCTTGAAAGTTAAGAGATGATAAAAATTGCAAAAGAAATAGAGAGATCGCAAAAATTATTACTATTAAAAAACACTTTTTAGCTCTAACAAAACATTATTCATATATTATGTATTTTTACCCAATGAATTTCATTTCAGCCCCTATATTTTGCATAGTGAGCAATTCAGTAACTAGACTTTATGTATTTTCAATAAAATAATTTAAAGTAGTGTTTTAATGATTTTATAGACATATTTTTCAATATGTTTTTCTTCTCTTATTTGATGTGTTGTTAAATATTCCAGCATTAAATTGATGATCAATTTTATAAAACAGAGTTTTAGTTTTTTCTTAAAAATAGTTTTTTGAAAGAAAATGATTAAGACTTATGTAAAGGAAGAAATAAGAATTTTCATAAAAGGTGTAAAGAGGTTTCATTAATCCCTTAAGTTTAAGTTTTAGTTTTATTTTTTTTCATCTTTGTCCCTATTCTTTCATGTTCTTCTGTTATGATCCTAAATTTTATCTCCATAAGTTGAGAGAATGGAGATAAAAGTCATTATAAAAGTTCAAGAGTAAAAAATCTCATTGGTGATTGGATTCTTAGCACCAATAACTTTTATTGTGATGTCAATGGATTCAATTTGAAAAGGACTTTAATGGAGATAAATTTACTTCAATGGAGATAGCTTTCAATGTTGAGGTTTTAAGCCAATTAAAATGTTCTTAAATATCTTTATGGCTTTTTACATTTTTTTGGAGTGTAAAAATAGTTGAAATCTAGGTTTTTGGGTTCAAAAACTTGTACCTTGATTTTTGCAGTAAGCGAAGATAAGTTTGATGATTATAAAAGTGAACTAAGATGGTAATAACTTATTTACCTATCATTGTTAATAATTGTTTTTTAAAAAACAAATAATATGTTTTTTGTCTAGTCTTTTTTTATATATAAAAAAGAATGAGACTTGGGCTTCTTTATAAAAATCCAATCAATCAATCGAGTTGGCCTTTCAATACTTATAACACCTAACATCTCATTTGTTTTTATATCCAAATAAGATTATTCCAATGATTTTTTTTTTAAAAAATCAACCAATTAGCTTTATTGTTCAAATAAAATTTGAGCTTTGATGGTAATGTTATTAATTTAATTATATATAAATCTAAAATGAATAATGTTTTCTAAAATTAGCAATGGGAAAATTTTTATGTTAGTATTTCTATATAATTGTGTAAAATTACTTATTGTTTTAATTAATTTATATTATGGTTCCCAAATTATCAAGACATTTTTTTTAAAATAGATTTTGACTAAAAATATAATTTTTATTTATAATATTAATAATTTTAATTGTTAAAAATATTAAAACTTGCTAGCATATATATATATATATATAGTATTGCAAATGAGAGCAACAACGGGGTAGACTGCTAGTATCTAATTATTTCCTCAAGTGTCAAGGCAAGGAGCCCTTATTCTGGGGCGGCGTCCCATGTATATAATTCATTGTACATTATACAGCTACCACAAGTTCTCTTATTAGAAATTAGCTGGTGCATTGGTAGCCCCTCGATATTAAAGAAATATTTAGAATTGTGTTTTAAAAATATTTTAAAAAATATTTTAATTTTTATTTAAAATTAATAAAATTAGTGTTTTTATATCATTTTCATGTGCTGATATCAAAAATATTTTTTTTAAAATAAAAAAATATTATTTTGATATATTTCTAAATAAAAAATACTTTAAAAAACAATTTTAACCATACTCTCAAACAAACACTAAGAGGTTTGTTCCCTTTCTGGTTTTATGTTTGAGGTATTTGATTGCTAACATAGTAATTATTGGATGTTTACATGATTGATAACTTCAAAACTTATAGAATTAATCAAGGTACATATAAACTAATCCGAACGGTCCTACGAAATTTAGATGGTGTTTTTTAAGATATATTTTTTTTAAAGATTATATTAAAATATTTTTTTATTCTTTAAAATTTAAATATAAATGTATAAAGTGATGGTTTAAAAGTTCAATTTAAAAATTAATTTTTTTTTAGATTATTTTGATGTAATGATATCAAAAATAATTTTTTTTAAAAAAAAATTATTATTATTATATTTTTTAAAATTAAAAATAATTGAAAAACAACTATAATTATACTTTTAAAGAGAAAAAAAATTAATTGAAAATATTATAATACTTTTAAAATAGAAAAGGCTGTTTTTCAAGAAGGTAGGGACATGAATGAGTGAAAAGGTATAATCTGAGGGCAGAAAAGTATGGGGGCTTTCAGCCTCGAAGTACCCTTTGGAGGCATGGTCTTGGATTTGTTCTTCGTGTATGCAAAATGTCCATTCCATTATGAGATCTACACACTATATATATTTGCAATAATTAAAAATAGGTACTTGGTGGACCGTTCGTGCGAGAAAATTTTGATTTTTTGTTTACATGTACCTTGATTTTTTTTGCAATAATTAAATATTTTATTAGTATTATTTATTTTGAACGAATGGGGTGATTTTAAATTGACTTAGGTGGTGCGTTGTGATTTTAAATTGTTGAAAAATTGTAGGCCACGCAAGCTTTATATTAACTATTTTACTAAATTATATGGTCAATTATTGCATATGATTTACTCATGGTAAATACAATATATATTGATCTATCAAAGATTTAGTAAAATTAAAAATATTTCTAATCACGACAACAAACTTGGTATGATTCATCATGCTGTCCATCCAAAAACATTTGGATAAAAAGATAAGTTCTTTTCTAGATTATCGTAGTTCAAGTCTCTTATAAAATAATATTTTTTTATTTATAGAAATTTGAAGAGAATTTAGTTTTTGAAAATAAAACATGATTTGAGAATACTTCACACAATTAAAATAAAAGAAGTTGACTACGAGTAGTTGACTAGAGTATTGGCATAAAATATTTTACAAATATAAGATAACTTTCAATTAAAAATGTTATAATGATATTGGTGTATTGTGATGATGAATTAATGATCATGATAATTATGGTAGGAATAGTGATGGATCATGTGAAAATAAAGGTGATGATACTGATGATGGGATATTGACCATGATTGTTAAGGTTGTAAGTACTACTACTATGAAGGAAGTGTTTGATATCATATTTTAAAAATATTTTTTTAAAATATTTTTTTAATATATTTCTGAATAAAAAATATTTTTAAAAATAACTTCAACCATACTTTCAAACTGGAACTTAAACTGTAGTGGTTGGATGGTGGCAACACCATTGAATTTGTGAGATGGGAGCGATGATAGGGATTTAATAGCAGCAATAATAATTATGATGATGGTAAAAGTAATAATCAAATGGTTAAAATTGGTGAATAATATTGTATGTATTATTATTTATAAAATATTTTAATAAATTTTATGAGTTAAAAATATTTTGAATAAATAAAATAAATTTAAATAATGATTATAAAAAAATAATTGTGATTACTTTTTTCATGAAATAAATATAGAAAAAAATATTTTATACAAAACAAATAAAATAGTAGTCTTTTATAATGTCATGTGATTTGACTTCAAAGTAAAATACACCTTAATTAAGCACCTATTTTAGAAAATACTTAGATTGATTCATTGATTTAATTTAATTTGTAAGCTTGATTTTTTCCTCATAGATTTATATTTATAAAATTATTTTTTTAGAGTATTTAGATATTTTCACAGTATAGTAATCCCAATAATTGCAACCACCTGTAACCAACAAATTCTTGATTTTTTATTTCAAAATTATTTTTAAAAACAAAATTAAATTATTATTTTTTATTTATGTTATTTTATATATTTTAATATACAAATATCAAAATAAATAAACAAGATATTATTATAATGTATTTCCAAACAAAAATATTAAACAATATAAAGTTATAAAATCTTTATTGCGAAGCTGAATTTATGCCAGTAGCCCAAGTCTCCGTAACCCACATTTGTCAGAAAGCCCAAACATTAAAGAACATCAAAGCCTACATAATGAGCCATTTGGGGCTCATGGGGGATCCTACAAAGCTCAAGTTCAGGCCCAAAAACAGCCCATACCTTATTGGATTTGCTTTGGAAAGGAGAGGAGGAGAAAGCATGGGAAAATTCTCATCTTTCTTGTCTGGAAAAAAATTGGAGGAGATTTCGTTTATTTGATAGAAAACGAGATTGAAAATAATAAATTTAAACGTCATTAATAATATGTATTTAGTTGAAGGAGAAGGCATGAAATCACAAATAAGGTTGAAAATGTTTATTTGTTAGAACCATTAATATTATTTTTTCTAAAATATATAGATTTTGGAAGAGGATGAAGGACATAAATTGACCTAAATTTATCTAAAAAAGTCAACATATCTTTCTCTTTTCTTCCCTTCCTCTCCTCTTCATTCGCTTATTTCCTAAATGACAAGGGGGTACCATGGAATGTGTCTGGGAAGTGTTTTTATTTTTATTTTTATTTTTCAGTTGAAGGAGAAGGCATATTTTCAACATAAAATTAAAAAATATTATTTTTTATTTTTATTTTTTAGTTGAAGGAGAAGGCATGAAATCAGAGAGTAAAGGAGTTAAGTGAGCTTGTTTTAGCCTTCATTTTTTTCCGGTGACTTGTAGAGTTCATGGAGTCTCCGTGAGCTTACAAGGTGTAGGGTTCAATTGGGCTAAAATTGGGCTTGTAGATGAGAGTTTGGTTGAGAAATGAGAGAGTCAGGTTGGGAAATGAAGAAAATAAGTAGATTAGGTATAAAATATGGTTCGACTAGCCTGGAATTAAGGACTAAATTGAAGAGTTATTGGATTATAGACTATCGTCAAGTTAGAAATTAAAACTTATCGATGAATTCACTTATGGATATTACCGATGAGTTTATTTCTTTGATATTAGCATCTATAATAATGTCATATTATTTTTATTTTTTTTCATATCTTCATTTCTAGCTATGATCTTCTCAATATAAACCGAAATTTTTTTTTTTTGGTATATTGTGTTTATAAATATCACTGTAATAAACTGATAAAACAAATTTCTTCGATATTATCATTTATATTTTCTAATTCTCTAGTAGTGAAAACAAACCAAGAGAGAGAAAAAAGAAAAGAAACCAATTTTGATGCATGCAAGAATGATCAATCCTCTCTTTTGATATCATGTAAAAGGTGTTGTGTATTAGTTTTCCATTATTGCTTTTTTTCCTAGTATTGATCTTGAGGGATGTAAATAGGTTTTAATGTTTTTTTTGGATCTTTCTACTTGATTTTATCTTCTTCTCATGCAATTTAAAAACACTTGATGAATATTGTTGGGGTTAGCATGGTTGCTGGGACAATATATTCATCTTTGGTTTGTTCCGAATTATATTCTAAAAAATCAGCATCTCTTAGCTTGATCGATTGGATTTTTTAACCAAAATTGGACATTGAATACCTCTAAGGAGGTGTTTAGAAATGCGTTTTGAAAAAAAAAAATTATTTAATTTTTTTAGTGTTTTTAGGATCATTTTTGTGTGCTAATATCAAAAATAATTTTTTAAAAAAAAATATTTTTTTGATGCATTTATGAACGAAAAACACTTTCAAAAGCAACCTCAACAACACTCGAAAACAGGCACTAAACATGTATGCGTTCTAGCTAGAATCGGTCTTTTTTGTTGAAGATAGATCCTATTAGACGACATGTTTCGTAATGTCTTATTTTTTTTTTGGAATATAAATATTTGGACTAGTTTATACGCATTTCTTAGTAAAGTCAAACTAACGGCGCAATGCAATAAAATCATTAATAACTGACTGAAACATAAATTAATTAAAATAAATAACTACATTATTTATACATTTTATATCCTTAAAAACAATTAGACTAGATTTGGAGTCTTGAAATTTTGTGCTACTAATTAGACTAGATTTGGAGTCAATACTTTAAAACAAGGTTAATGAGAGTGTTTTATCCATATATTCTTATTTTTTATACATTTTATATCCTTGCACAATTTTTTTTAAAAATAGATCCTACCCTTTTTGTTAAGGTTTCTATATTTACATCCAAATCCGTTAAATCCTATGACAAGTATTAGAAATGTGCTTTGATTGATAAGATCATCATTATCTGAAAAGTAAAAAAAATTATAAATACAAGAAAATGAGAATTAATTAGCACAAACCAATGAAAATTTATAGCGAAACGTTCGTTTTTTTTTAAAAAAAATAATTTCAAATATTATTCTTTATGAAATATTCACTAGAGAAAAAAATCAATATAATAAAAAAAATTATCAATAAAATCATGAATGGAACAATTAGCAAGTTAATTGTGTTTGAGATAATTTGGCATTAACACTTTGTTTTTTTTTTTAATGAGAAATTTCCATTGGTTTGTGTAAAGTGAATGAACAAACATATCTGTAAAGTTTTGGGAAAAGATAATGTAATTAAACGGAAGTTGTTGGTGATCCAGGACTGTACAAAATATTCTGTGCTAAACAACAATGGAACAAAGACTGATCATCAGAGTGCTTCGCCGTATAACCCCCTTGGCTGATCGAACAGCTAGTCTGGGCATCACTGAGCTACTCTTTCACACGAGTCCCACTCAGAGTAACCGAGTTGGCTCATTTGTGCTCGATCCATCTCTTTCTCGTCATCTTTTTGTGACCGTACACTGAAACTTATAATAGTTTACTAAGGCCCCGTTTGTTTCCCGGAATTCACTTTCTGGGAAATCACTTTCCAAACTTTCCTGTATTTGTTTGTTTTCTGGAAAGTTGGTCAACGGAAAACACTTTCCAGTCAAAGAAGAATTTGACTTGGTTTTCAGGAAAGTGTTTTCCGGAAAATTTGGGCGGAAAACACTTTCCAGAAATTGTGAAAAATTTAGAAATGTCATTATTTGCTGATTATATCAAATTTGATCCTCAAACTTTTGATTGCTATATATAATTTGTTTTGAATATTTATTTTTCAATTTCATCTCTTAAAATTTAATTTTTATATTAATTTTGGTTCTTATTTTTATAATTGCTATTTGCTTTTTTCTTATCATTTTTTTATTGAAATTTTTTATCTATCAAATTTGGTCCTCATTTTTTTTATTGTTACTTATTTTATTTGAAATAATTTATTAAATGTTAATTATTATTATTATTTTAATTTATTCACCTTTTATTTTTTAAATTTTTTTTTTAGATTTGATCTCTATTATTTTGATTATTATTTATTTTATTTGAGATAATTTATGAAATTATATTTTTTTTCAATTTCATTCTCATTCAACTTTTTAATTTGTAAGATTTGTTCCTCGTTATTTTAATAAACTTGAAAAAAAAATTAATTTATTAATAAATTATTTTCCAGATCATTTTCCATAACATAAACAAACACTGGAAATTGTTTTCCAGTTCATTTTCCATAACACTGCCAAACATCAGAATTCACTTTCTAGGAATTCATTTTCCAGGAATTCATTTTCTCCGGAATTCACTTTCTAAAAAGAAACCACTTTCCAGCAAACAAACGGGACCTAAGTTAATGCAATGCTTTCTTCTTGAAACTACTGCAAGTTCATGCATGCTTCGATGCTTGCTACAGTCAATCGCATTGTTGCTCTTTGGAGATCAAATTATGGAGGCCATATTAAAGTGATGGCTGTGTAAAACGTCAAGCTTTTTTTTTTTTATTGGAGGAAACTCCATCCCCCGTAAAATGTAATTTATAATTTCAGGTGAGCAAATATGACTCAAATTATTTTAAATTATTATAAAAAATACATGTTCTGACTTGAGCTCAAGACATGCTATACAGATCTCAAACTATTTGTTATCAGTCTACATCATGAGAAATTAAGCTGTCTTCATTCAGTGTATTTTCGCATCCAAAACGAGCTAGCAGAGACAATAAGTGCTACTTGTTTCCTCATTTTCCCAGCCACAGATAACCTCGAAATGATATATGCCAACGCAAAAAGATACAATTAAGGCATGCATCGACCTTTTTCTATACATGGAGCTTTTGAGTTCATGAAGAAAACAAACTTACAAAAAACTTTTCTACATATAGAAAACAAAGATAAGCCTCAGTACTGCAACTTATCCGAAGCATAAACCCTAAGGTAATGCATTCACATGCAGAAGTACCCGTTCAAGAAATGCATGCATCTTCTTTCGGTTACTGTATATGAATGCATTAATTTCCTGATTTTAATCAATCAATCACGATCTCTTATATGCCACTGATTTTGTTTTGAACTGCATGATGAGGGATGATTCTCTTCTATTACATGCATGATTACAGCATAAGAACTTCAATCACTGACACTTTAACCTTGTTATTGAGCATGCTATTAGTATTAGTATTGAACTAGCTTACGTGTATCTCAATTAATTCCAGAATTTTTTTTTTTAATCCTAAACTATTAACTTAGTAACAGTTACTGTATGATTATGGCAAAGTAGTTGTTGCCAGAGAGAGCAGTGTATCTGGATAAATATGTTAAAATCTTCTCAATCTTATGCTTTTATATATATATATATATCTTGGTGAGATCAGCGTACATTGGTCCACACGTCAAGATCTGCTAAGTTTTTCGTATTGAATAGCGAGGTAGATAGAGGGTTTGTATACGTAATTGCACGGGTCTAATAACTGGTTAATTAATAAGTAGGCACCGAATATCCTCTTCGAAATTTAAACGTTGTTCATGCTGTCAACTTACCTTGTATCCTATCCATTCAGTGTTTTAAATATTACTGCAATTCTCTCGTATTTACTATTGATATTTGCCTATAAAATCATTTTATTGGTAATGATATCTACAAAATACCGGTGGAAATACCGCTCATGGATATTGACAGAAATAACAACGATAACCTGTCGACGATGATATTACCCGTTAAATTCCATCAATACTTCTTCTATATTGACTGATTCTCTAGTAATGCAACCGACATTCATTACGTGTAGGTTTTGACTTCAGCTCATTAAAGGGCGTGTAATATATATAATCAAATTCCATTTTTTAACCCATGGTTTACATGAATATTTAGAAATATGGCTAAAATTATTTTTGAAAATAATTATAATTAAAAAATGCATCAAAATAATTATTGAAACACCGTGCCAAAATTACCACTGGAAAATAGATTACCTTTACACTCGCATGATCTTAGGAACTATTTAATTACATGTAATAAATGACCTAGTCTTTGGTTGGAATACATTTTCTTGTCGGTGCCGTTCAAGGAAGAACAAATTGGAACACATCTTGCAGAAAGCTTGAAGGTCCAATTTTATGACTCACTGTTAAAGCAAGTACTAAAACTAGCTAGACTTACGAGTTTGGTACTGTGATCCAAAAATATTTATTAAAAAAATAATTTTTTTTATTTTTATGTTTTATTTTAAATTAAAATTTTTGAATTTTTATTATTATTTTAATGTGCTGATTTTAAAAATAATTTAAAAAATAAAAAATATTATTTTAATATATTTTTAAATAAAAATATTTTTAAAAACAATAACTAGACAGGTTCTTATAAGGCGTGTCTGTTTTATTTTCCCCACCCATCATTTGAAATTATTATTTTTTTAGATTTTTTTAAAATATTTTGATACTTAATATTAAGAGTGGATTTTCGAAATTAAAAAAAATATTATTTTATAAAAAAAAAAGGTTTAACGCCATCTAAAAAACCAAACCGCATGGATCAATCGCCATCAAGGGCTGCTATTATTATCATTCCACGAAGAAAACAAGATTTGGAACTGTGTTATCAGTAGCTGCCATCTGTTCCAAGTTCATTGCATGGCAGTTGGCTGGAATTTAAGTCCCTCATCGGCAGCCATGTCTGACGTTACCTGTTGGTGGTGGGCCCCATGAAAAAGCACATCTTAAAAAAACTTGACCATTGTATCGAGTAATCGGTGGGCAACGAGCTCAGAAGGGGGGACCCACGTACTGTGTTTTGGATGTCGAGGCTGAGGTATTCAAGTCAATTATTTCTGATATAATAATATTATTTTAGTTTTTTAAAAACAATTACATTGTTTATCCAGATAATTTTAAAATATATATAATTTTTTTTAAAATAAAAATAAATTAAAGCTAGAACAGCACCATCGTCAACGTGGGGGCAAGGAAAGGATTATCATGATTACTCGATGCAATAATTTTGCAATTAAATGATTGTTTGGTTTTGTATTGGAAGGAGATTTAAAAAACAGAAAACTATTTTATTTTTTATTTCAAAATAATTTCTTACATGTTTTCATCTTATTTTGATGGGATAATATTGAAAATATTTAAAAAAATAAAAAATATTATTTCAATATATCTCTAAATAAAAAATATTTTAAAAAACAATTTCTATACCTATTAAAATTTATTGAATTTGAGATTTTGATTCATCTTTTATTTTTAGTATATTGCTTGCTAATTTTCAGTGGTAATTAAATAGGGGGTTTTGCTAATGTTGGCATTATACATAATTTTATGGTAATAGATGAATTCAAAAGGTTAGTGGATTGGAGCACTCGATATGTGTTGCTATGTTTTATTATATATATTGTTTGCTTCTTATTCTTCAATAAACAATATATTAAAACTATATAGTAGGTAATTTAGTAGTAAGATCCAAGGTTGTCAATTATGTTCTGTTTCATTTATTATAGTCACTACATTTTGTTCTAGTTCAAAAAACAAAAATTAAAATTTTTTCAATTTTATTATTCAACAATAAGTTTATTAGGAATTGAACTTTATAATTTGATTTGGTTTCTTTATTTAATGTTATCATGGTCTTATAACACATTCACATGTTTGAAAGGTTAACCTAGATTAATCCCAGTTGATTCAATATATCATTGTTTTAATTTTTTTTTTTAGGATGTCAACTTAAGTGTTTTTAGTTAAACCATATTTTTATTAATTTTTCATATTATCTTTGAATTCATCAAGTTCATCAAGTTATATTAGTTCCACTCTCATGTTTTTTTATACTTATGTTTGAAATTTAAATTGCACAATTCTAAATAAATTTAATTTTAGATTTAAACTAATTTTTTTCTTGAATTAATATATAGTTATATATAAATATAAACAATACAAACCCGAAATAGAATGCCAAAATGCTTCAAAATTGAAACATTTCATTCCAATTGAAAAAACAAAACATCAACTGAAATGAAACTGACAATCTTGGTAAGATCTTGGGACTAAGAGATTTGCTCTTTTTTTAGTCCTAGATTTAAGCCATATGGTTGTTAATATGATTGTCATTTAAGGCTTACATGGTCATTAGCTTCAGGACCTAGGGGTTTAGTCGAGGTCCATATAAGCTGACCTTGACACCTACATTAATAAAAATATAACATATTGATTGCTAATTTCTTGAAAATAAAATATGGAGAATTATATCTAATGAATTATAAATTCTTAATTAAACCATTGAAAATAAACACGCCAACCAGCTTCAATTCATCTTATTTGATTAGTTGATGACACCAAATTAAATATTAAAATTAAAATGAATATCCATATATTTAATAATACGTTTTGATTGTCAAATCATAATTTGGCATCTCATTAAGTTGGATTTCAACAATTGTTGTTTTTTAAGTTTTTTTTTTTAAATGCTGACTTTTTTTTCAGGAAACATGTAACCCCCAATTGGAGGAGAGATACGAGGATGACCCTTTAACCTATCTAATACTTGATTTGAATTTGTGGTAAATGGTTGGATCATATGGTGGACCCAATAAAAATCAAGTTTATGGTATCTCAAACACTACAATAAAGGATATCCGAAAGGAACATAATGTATCGATTGTTGGTTCTTTATAATCAATTTTAAACTCCCAATCTTTGACAAACCAAACAATTACATGAGAATATGTTTACGCTCAGGAAACCTGGCTTAGTGCAAAGACAGTCCAACTTAAGTCCAAGATGCTCAAACTTAGGTAATTGTACGAGAAGTTTTTGTCAAACCTTGGTTGTATATATATGGTTTACCTACCTAGTTCCAGTTAAGATCCACTAACAATTTTTTTTATCTAGATAAATTATATTGAATAATATTTTTTATGTAATGGTACACATTTGGTTTTTGTATTTTAGTTTTATTTCTTATAAAAAAAATATTTTTTCCTTTAATTTTTATTTTAAAAAAATATTAAATACAATACTGATGGAATTACTACTAAACTTTGAGTCACATAGGAAATGATGGATGAGTTAGGTCCCCTTGAAAAGTTATTGAGAGTTCAAGAAAATAATAGGATCTTGCCACTAATAATTATAAACAAAATACAAACTAAGTCCTATGAAAACTTCTAAAAAGTTCAAAAAACATTACTAGACTTGTCACTAACAATTTGTAAATCTCTAATAGAATTAATCCATTTATAATATGTATTTGATCACTGATAGAAATATCAATGGTTTATCTTGTCAATAATTTGCTATAATGCTCAATGGAATCATGTGAGGAAAATATTTTTTGTTTTGCGTCATTTTTTCACCTATAAATCCATCAGGGATTATATTACCAATTGCATAATAAAAAGCATCAATGATATGTTTTATGATGAATAGTTATTCGTTTGTGATTTTATTGGTAAATTATTTTCTTATAGAAATAGTGCTTGAATACCGATAGAATATTCAATTGGTATTTTGCAATATTCTTATAGTTTAAACAATAAAGCATTTATGGCCAAGTTATCGCTCATTTGGTTAGTGCATGTGTTTAAGTACTTAATCCCAACAATTATATTACCAAATATATATATATATATATATATATATATATATATATATATATATATATATATATATATAATTTTTTTTACAATAAACCCAAGTTTTAGCTCAGTCTGTTAACACATGTGATAACTAGCTGTTATGGATTTTAGTGCTAAAAGACTTAATTTTTATGATTATTTAAAAAAAATAAAGAAATAAAAATAAAACATGATCAAGCGTGGCACTTTTCATTTTGGTATTGTTTTCTTTTTTATTTGTTTTTCCTTTTTTATAGATTTATAGATTGATGATGTCAATATTATATTAGAGAAAAAAATAACCTAAATGTTGCGAAGACCACTAGCTTATAATGTTTATCTCTCAACTTGCCTTCTATAACATTCTTCTTCATTTGGGCTTCAATGATCTTCCTTTTAAATCCTCCATCAACTACCATACATTACTTGATTTTCTTTAAGCATAGTAACTTCATTACCTTTGAAGTTGTGTCTTTAAATTTTCTTATAAGATAGATCTTATACTTGTGATTTGAAAAATCTAGGATCATTTCATAATCCTTTAAAATAGGTGTCATATTGACCATATCAAATGCAAAACACCTATAATTAGGATCCTAAAAATTCAGTAGAGCCTTTACAACCGATAATTAGATAGTAAACCTTATTAGGTTTGCAATCCTACCATATCACCTTTTAAAAATAATCTTATTGATGTATATCATAACAGATAGAAATATTTATAGATCTCTCACCATATAACCTATCTTGGTAATATGTGAAAACTCACTAGCATTGATTTTTAACTAATTCCCCTCAATTACTTATATCAACTTAAATTCTTCACTAAATTCTTAAAAATATGGTTACTTTACAAAAGTCATCATTTAAATTTAAAATCTTATAATACAATATTAACATGATCAGACTTGTCTTGATGTAAATTAAATTACTCTTTAAATATTCAAGGTTTTGAAATGAATTTAACATTACTAATGGTTCATTAATTTACCAAGCCAATGAATAAAGTTTGAAATATTATAGGTTTTTTTATAATGTTTTAACATTTAAAGTGCCCTTATATTTTTTTTGCATCTTTTTGTTTCTCTTTTCATCATTTATATATTTATTCTCATCTAAAATAATATAATATAATTTATTAAGTGAATTTATTATTGATTAATACCACCTTATAACACTACCAATAATGATCCATTTTTTATTGGTATAGAATCAATAAATTATAAAATTATTATTAACCAATAAAATTGCATAGGAAAAAGTCTTGAAAATATTTTAGATACAATAATGTAATATATTTAATGATTTTATTATTGAGTAATATCAACATATCACATTGCCTAATAATGGTGCCAAAGGTAAAGGATCAATAAATAATAAAATTATTAAAACATGATAAAATTATATATTAAACAATTAACACAACATGTAAAAAACAACATCAACATAACTAACACACAACATAACAAATTAAAAGAAAAAAAATCGATGCACAAACTACATAACACCATAATAAATAAATAAAACATAACTCAAAACCACATCAATACATCAATTCAAAAATAACATCAATACACATCAAATTTATGAGGCACTTAACCCCGTCATATGATGTCTTTAATCCTTCTTCCACCATAAAAATAAATTTATTCATGACTTCATACCCCAAGATTGCCACATGTTAATGTGGTCTATAACACTTCAAATGTCATAAACAATAATTCATAACACATTAACAATTATTAAAAATATTCCATAATAAAAAATTCAATATTCAATAACATTTTGAAATTATTCAATATGAGAATGACTTTTCAAAATAGTTAAGGTTAATTAAAGTAGTTGATACGAGTGGAAGTACCAATGATATATACAATCTATTATATACTAATTTTGAGTTTTCCCACTTAAAATTACCATTTTTTTCTTCTAAATTACAAACCATAGAAACAAAGAAGACAACCATATTTGCTTTAGAAAGCAAGGTCACCGATAGCAACCATTATCAGGTTTTTTTCCTTCTTGACCTTTCAGTACTAGCAACAAACATTGCCTTTTCTGTTAAGTCATAGTGATATATCCTCTAGTACTAGCTTAAGCTCTAGCATCACCTGTATAACAGTGTTGATATCACTTCATTTGTAGTTAGTGGCCACCACAATCACATTGAATATAACACCACTAACCACCACAACCACACTAACAAAACCACTAGCAAAGGTGGGAAACATTGCCTTATATCCAAGTAACCTCTCTTTTCTTTTTTTTACCTGAGATTTGTTGCATGTAAGACTTGAATTAATTCACATTTTATAATATATGATTTCCTCTTCAATAAAGGGAAATGAGTTGGACCTTCAACCCAACCTATCCTTATAAAAAACAAAGTTCATTGGTTCTTCAGTTGCCCAAACCAACTGGGGTAAGCTTAGATCTTAGACCCAAGTATCCTAACCCCTGAGATAAAGATATGTTTGCCAAACACACTCTTATATGAAATGTTGGTGATCAAAGTGTTCACGCACTCACAATCCAAGAGGTTCTTAGAAAATTTTCCACAACAAAAAATCCCATCATAATATTATTTTAAGGATCCAATAAAAACAACATGTCTAAATTCCTTTTTGAAGTTGAGTTCACATCATATCATATGCAAAGCATGGTAGATGTACTCAAGAAGAAAATTATGTTGATTTGCAAATCGGTCTTCAATCATACTAAATAACACCTTCATTATCTTAAATAAAGTTCTCTCTTCCTAAATTCTCCTTCATTTCATAATATGGTGGGAGCACTACCTGGTGCAACTATGACACATCCTAACCTTGCTTTTAAAATGAACAAATTATGGTTATACATGACTGCTTTTACTATACTTTATTGAGATGCAATGAATTAAGCTCTCAAACATGTGAAGATAACTCATTACAATAGATTATAGCTCTTAAATACTACGAATCTCACTTAAAGATCCTTTCTAGATGAAGATTTGACAGACTTCCTCGATGATAGAAAATCTACAAGGTGGCACGCAATATATATTGGGAAGAATCTTATTAATTTTTCCATAAGGAAACAATAAGCTACTTCATGATCTTCCATATACTCTCAACACCTAGCTATTGTAAACAGAATAATTATGGTTATATTTTTCCCTCAAAAGAATGACATCATATCCATGTAACCACAAGTCTATGGTGTGACAACTTGAGAATTACTTTTATATCACCGAATATATTCTTTCACATAAGGACCAAACACATTGAAATGCATTCCACTTTATGTGAGAGTAAGTGTCTCAAATTTTACTAGAACTTCATTTACAAGGGATTAAGTGATAATGTCATTGTCTTCTAATCATGTTGACTTTTAAGACTGCAACAAAAACTATGATAAATAAGCATAGCTGAACTTGAAAATTGTCAAAGTTTTTTTATTATAATAAGGCTTCATCTATCAATCATCGCATCTCAGGTAAACATCATCTTATCTTTTAAATGCTTTGTATCTCTTTGTATCACTACAATAAATGTACTCATTGTTCTATTTATTCTAGAGCACAAGCATGTTCAAGCATCTCATCCCATACTAAACTCTCATTATTTTCAACTTTAAAAAATTTCTAAATCCTAAACTCTAAATTGCCAAAATTAAAAGAAAATACATTTGCCTACTATCATAATAATTACAACAAAATGTAATGTATAATCATAAGATAATTCTTCTCTCATTATTAGCTATATACATAAGAAAGGAAGGCTTGCTAGATTGAAAAGTTAACAAGTTATTAATGTTGAACGAAGAAAAGACTAGGAGGGACAAATGTGGGTCAAATTTTTTTTTTCTTTGTGTTAGTATTTATAGTTAATTAAATTTTTTGTTCAAAAAAATCTATTATTTGATTACTTTGGAAAAAAAAATAGTATTAATTAACTCTGCAGTTTGACACTAACCAAAAACATATTAATCATATTATGTTACAACATTAAAAAGAAATGCCAAACATGATTCTCGAGTTAAAAGCTACAAAAAAAAAACACCAATAACTAATGAGCAACAAGTTAAGGTTATTTATTTCCTTCTCAACTCATGAGAATATATGCAAGTTAACATGATGCATAATAAAATATTTAGTCATTTAAGGATATTTCATGTTAACTAGAGTTAAAAGGGTAAGCATTAAGAAGTTACCAATTGCTTTAAATTTAGATGGATCAACCTAAACCCCATAAATAGATACAATAAATACTATTAAATTAATATAATTGGTGAAGAATTTATACTTCTTGCAATTCATTTATAATTGCTCTTTCTTTTAGGTATAACAAAAGTAAATAAAATTATTATTTAATTAAAGACTATCAATACTGATCAAATTTCTATTCAATTATTTATATTATTTAAGGGATTGTTTTAGCTCTGAAAACTAATTTTTTCATTAAAAGTTAATTTTGTTGCTTGTTGATGCTACCAAACTAAACTTCCCTTCATAATTTTGTTTGTAATTTAAATGGTATTAGTATAATTTTCTAGTAATGAAATAGCTAGTGGTAAGAGTTGCAACTAAATCCATAATAAAAAGAGTTCTCCTCTTCTAGTATATGAGTCAACTCTTTAAAGGTAGTGGCATGTATGTTATTCCTACAATAAAAAAACTAGACATGCTGTTAAATCTATAATTATCACATTGAATGCCTAAAAAATCTTTTATTTTATGTAAAAAAAAGTTAAGGAAAAGAACATGAGATCTAACTTATTGGTTTATTTGGTAAGCTAAATATTATGAACAAATGCAAAATAAATAAATAAAGTCACCCAAACAATAACAATAACAAAATTAGAAAAGTATAAAAAGAACTACATATGAGCTAATGTGAATTATCAAATAAAAATGATAAAAAGAAAACTCTTATTTAGGTGAACGTGCAAATCACACAACCATGAGTATAAGATTGAAATAAGCTCATGAAAAGAATATTAGAAAATAAATAAGTTTTAGTGAAATTGAAATAAATCCATTAAAAAAAACAAAGGTGTACTTGCATTAATCTTTAAACTAGTTATCTTGGTAGTGAATCCGATATCGACCATAAAAAGATAAATCATAAAAAATAACAAAGTAAAACTTAAGAAATGATAAAAGATAAGAAAATATCAACTTATAAAAGGAAAATAAATGAAATAAAGTTGAGAAAACATCCTAAACTTGGTTTAATCTTTAAAACTATAACTTGTGAAATCTTGGATTTAAATTCAATCAAGAAGCTTAATTCCTAGCCAATTTAATTGTGAAAGATGAAATCATGGAAATATTATCAATAAAAAAACTTGCAAAAACAAAAAATATTGAAACAAAAAGAATGATTTTAATTTTTTTCTTCAAAACAACGATGTAATATTTTCTTGTTGTTTAAAGCTTGATTTCATCATACTGATAGTTGTTGATGAAATAACAGACAAAAAGAAATTGTTGGGAAACATAATGTCAATATTTTTTTATGTAATTTATCATTAAACCAATAATAAAATCATTGATGAATTTATCAGCAAAATTATTGTGTCAAAAAGAAATTACTTGTAATAATTCTGTTAATAAATTCATTGGTGATTATGGCATATTGTTGAAAGAATATACAGATAGTAAATCCATTAGTTATTATATGCATATTACTAGCAAAATTCATTCATTGGAGAATTAAATTTATTAGTAAGATATCCTATATTTTTTTTTCAAGTTTCTAGAACTCTCCAAATGACTAAGTCAATAAATAATTCTACTAGTATTTCATATTTTGTTGGTGATCCCATCACTAGTATATGTATTTTTTTAAAAAAAATAGTAAAATAAAATAATTCAAATTTAAACATAATTAAAATCAAATAAAATAATCAAATTTTTATTTATGATTTAAAAAATGTTATTAAATATAATTTATTTATCTAGTGGGTAAAAGTTGAACGAAAAGCCAATGATGGATCTTCATTGGAACAAGAAAGGCAAAAAGATAGAGCACAAATACAAGTGAGAGTTACTAACAACTACTAAAACAAATTAACTTTGTCCATGAGGTCAATCATCTAAGTGTTAAGTTAGGTCATCTCAGCTTGAACATATTATCATACGATTATATAAACGATTGATGATTGCTTACTCAATCTGGATTACAGGTTCCCCATGGTCAAGACACTATGGCTCGCCCATATATCCTCGAACATAATATTAGAGATATTATAAAGTTTATTTATATTGAGTATACTAAAAGATCAAGCCTTCAACCATTAACACAAATTAAATTTTAGACGAATTGAAGAATCATTTCCATATCTCTCTAGAAATTAGGTGTTATATATTTCTTCAAAAAGAGGAAGTCAACAAATATATAAAAAATATAACTTCAAAAAATTTTCAGATCCAACTTCCCATGAACTTTTGGGCTCAATTATCCATAAGTTATTGTACCTCTTGAATTTTTTTCCTCTTTTCATGTATGGATTTCAGCATAACACTTCATCGATCTTGAATCATGCCTAAAACAATTTAATATGTGTGTGTGTATATATATATATATATATATATATATATATATATATATATATATATATCATCCCCTTTGCATGAAAAATAAAAGAAATGGATTCTATTATATTTTTATGGTTATGAAACCGTGATTTTTTATCACCTCTAGAAATGCTATAACATCACACGTTAGAGAAAAGAATCCATAATACCCTCCGAGTCATGTGGAGGTTTAAAATCCCTCCATATAGAGACATCTTCCGAACCTGAAATACCTTTATCTCTTGCATATTTCTTTGTTTTTTGTTTTTATAAATCATATAAGAAGTCACAGAACATGGTTCATATAAAAAAAAAATCATATAAGATAATGAAAAGTAAAATCTTAATACTTTAAAAAATATCAACATTTGAATTCATTTTGACCAAAAAATGTTGTGATTCTACTACACTTTCTTAGCCATGACATTGTCAACCTCCTCCGAATAATTTCTTCTTTAAATTTCAATTTCATAAACTAGCAGTTTACTAAAATATAAAAAAAATAGCCAAAAAATAAAAAAATATATTAATATATGTGTGTGTGTCTATATATATATATTACTAAAATTACAAAAAAATAGCCAAAAAATAAAAATAAATTATTTATGTGTGTGTGTCTATCTATCTATCTATATATATTACTAAAATTACAAAAAAAATAGCCAAAAAATAAAAAAAATATTATTTATATGTGTGTGTGTGTCTATATATATATATATATATATATATATATATATATATATATATATATTACTAAAATTACAAAAAAAAAAAGCCAAAAAATAAGAAAAATATTATTTATATGTGTGTGTGTGTGTCTATATATATATATTTTACTAAAATTACAAAAAAAATCCAAAAAATAAAAAAAAATATTATTTATATGTGTGTGTCTACACACACACACTAACCTTGAACTTTCGAGACTATATATTAGTCATAGGCTTTCATTCTAGATTTTTGGAAACTTGACTCTATTAAAACGAAGACACTTCCATTAATGATTTTTTTTTAGAAGAACCATCAAGGCTATCGTTCGTATTTATCCATACAAATCGTCTCTTCATCATATAAAAAAATTAAATATAACATTATCAATATATTCTATTAAGGAAAATTGGCAACACCTCCTTTTATACGGGAGCCTATTCAAAATTTTAAAATTTACAAATACGCATCAATAACTAATGATGCAAACCAATTGATTTAATTTATAACTAACATTAAATTTATGTATATATTTAAAAGAATAAATTCCATGATATCAAAATATTGTTTTGAATTTAAGTTCTAGAAAGAAAAAATTTAAAAACATTATTTTCAATTTATTACATGTTGAAAAAGGCAACTTTTGTTTTTCCTTATTCATAATTCATCTCAATGAGTGTCTTCATCCACTATATGGCCTAAGTTTATGAACACACTTAACAATGACTTTGTTGCATCGTCGACTTTCAAGGCATACATCTTAGGATCCTTATGCAAGTGAAAAAGTTGTAAGAATTTCTAATTAGATATTAATTTGTATAGCCTTTAAATTTCTTCAAGAAAATAAAAGAGAATGATATTTTAACCATAGAGATAAAGAAAAAGGAAACACTGAGCAATATCTTTCAACCAAAGATACAAGAAGTTAAATCATGAATTTTTAATAAGAAGATAGGCAATAAAAGCTTGTGAATCAATGAAAAAAATAAAAACATTAAGACACAATAAAATAAAAGATTAGTTTTCCAAGAACCTAATCTAATTATGGAGCTCTATTAAACAAATCAAATACAAATAATGAGAACAACTAAATAGAATCCAATATAAATAGCATAATCAAACCTAAAAATATTTATTATAAATTTAAGGACAAAATTAGAAGGAACAAAATACTCTTTTGGATTAATACATCAATATACTAGCCATGATAGATTTTTATTTTTAAAAAATACAACATAAGTAATACTTAGTTGTAGAGCCTAGGCTAGATATTTAAGTCTTCACTTTACATCTCCCCTCATGTAAACAACATTGGTCCTTTATGGTTTTTCTCTGTAATATTTTGTTATTATAAATTTGACTTTTACTTTTTATTTCTACATTTTATATAGACCATGTGGATTTAATGCTCATGCTCAAAAAGGTTTTAAAGCCCTTAAAAAGAGTTTTAAAATTTTGCATTGGTTCAAAGTCAATACTTAGCAAAATATTGATGGAATTTTCTAGACAATTAGTATAGGTTTTGCACCTGTAGAAAATTATTGAAAATCTTTATATAAGTCCAAATCCTATACTTAGAAAATATATATCAAACTTTGGTAGGAATTAAGCTTTGAATTTTCCCCAGCCTTAATTGGATATGCCCGAACCAAAAAGAGATCTAAGTTCAAGCGTAGTTGTATATTCCAAACAAATCATTGAGAAGCCCTCAAGATCCTATAGAGATTGATGTTATTGCATTGCAAATGTAAAGTAAAATCCTTTAAAGTTATTGATATCTTAATAATCTTATCCTTATAGAATATGCAATCGTTTTATGGAGACTAAGTGGATCATTTCCAAGGTAAATTATACAATCATATTAGAGAGATTGAGTTCGTCCTATCCTTAGAGGGTTATGGGTCGTTGCTCTAGAAAAATAATGTCAGCCCCCATTGTTAAGGAAATTTTTATCCTATTCTTAAAGATTTATAATAATAATAATAATAATAATAATAATAATAATAATATAAAGACCATCTCAATCCATTTTAAGATAAATTATGTAGTCATAATAGGGAGACTATGTTAATCTCTTTCAAGATGAATTATGCAATTGTATTAGAGAGACTAAGTCCATCCTATCATTAAAAGGCTATAGGTTATTATCCTATAAAAATCATGCCAATCCTTATTAATGAGATAATATTTACCACATCCTTGAAGAATTATATAATCGTACTAGGGAGATGGAGTTAATCCCTTCAGTGGTAAATTGTGCAATTGCACTAGGAATACAGGAACATTGAGTTCATCTTATATTTGGAAAGTTATGGTTTGCTTCGCTTTAAACATCACCTATAAAAATAAAATAAAAAATATTTGGAATAAATTAGTTTATAAATAAGAAAAACTTATATTTTTAGTCATAAACTATGGTATATCCTATTGCCCTTTGAGATATAAGTAATTTGATGACCTGTGTATCTATTTTTTGCTAAGATCATTCTCTTAGTTCTATAGGTTAGTTAAAATAGGGTTTTCCCAGTATATTAACTCATTTTACCTTTGGATAGTAGCTAAGAAGACTTCATAGGTTTCACAGTTTGAGCTAATACTCTATTTGTAGTTGTGAAAGTTTTGATGAAATTCATGAACTCGACAAAAAAATAGGTTGAATTTGTTTGTCTCACTAAGTTCCAAGGGACAAATAAAAGATCATATTTTGACTTAGAGCAATAAAAATATTGTGTAGCCTTTTGATTCCTTTGCAATTAATGCACAACCAATATTCATGGTAAATCATGTTTCCAAATTAATTTGGAACATTTTTAATCATTAAATAGTTTCTTCTACTAATGAGCTTTATCGGTATCATCAATGAGATCATAAGAATGAACATCATTCTTTTAATAGAGATCTTATAGTTTTGTGGAGCTTCTCTTAGCTAGTATATTGTTGCTTAAAATCAATACAAGTTTAACACATAGACTATTGAAAATGATAATAGAGGTTAGTTCTTGGTTATTATATTGGGCTTGTTGAGCCTAATGATTCCTTTAAATGATTAACATCGCTTCAATAAAGTTTTAAATTTGGTTGAAAAGTTATTGATGATCTGATAAAATATATGTGTCATTAGTCGCAGGAAGCTTTGTGGCATATCTCATTCTAAGAACGTTTTATTATCTACACTTTATAGCAATAAGAGATGTTAAAAATCAATTCAGGAGGAACAATTGATGGGTTTTTTTTTTGTTAATTTCTCACAGAGAATGTCATTTGATGATATCCTAAAAAATCCATGTAGCTTAGTGAGAAGACTTACATTTTAGATAATTAGTTAATCTCTTGATTTTATAAATTTGATTCATCCTCATTGATCATGGTATCTAAGTAGTCGATACCAGTAAATGGTCCCTTTTGGTGGATTTGGAGACTTTTTTTATGTTTAACTAAGTATTTTTTTCAAGAAAAAGAAAAACAATGATATTTTAGGAATAAACTCTAAGAATAAATATGCAGTCAAGAATTGAAGATCACGAACCTGCCTTCTTTGAAGGATTCATAAGGTCCTTATAGGATCAAGGATCACGATGAAAAATCATCAGTATCTTGTGACCCAATACACGATATGAAAAGATCATTAGTTCTGCATTCTTCTAGGTTTAGCACGTGCATGATCAAGAATATTGAATCTAACCGCTTATAAGACTTAGATTTTATACTAAAAATATGTATCGATTCCTTTGGTAATTTGAACCCTAAAACTCAGTACAAGTTTGAGAGTTTGCGAAGAATATGTTTCGATAATAAGTTCAATGTTGCTTCACATGACAGGCGAGCTACGTGCTGGTGAAGGTTTGCCATTATATTCTCTTGATAACTGTTGGTTGGTGACCTAACAAATGAACAACCAATCATCCGGTAAATAACTGAAGAAAGCATAGCCAGTTCTTATCCAAACGAGTAACTACATTGTCGGTACCAAGACAATCCGTCGTACATTCATTATATTTGTGGCTAATGGACCCATTGAAATGTAGGCCTATGCCAATCATCAAATAATAATATCTAAACTATATCATAAAAGAAACAGTATATAAAAAAGAGATTATAATTGCAAGACTAATTGGGATTAGATATAATTTGTGTTCAAGCAAATTGATAATTAACACGGGCAGAGGATATTTTATCCGATTAGAGAAGGTGGGCAAAAAACAAAATGTTATGTAGAAAGTAATTTAACAGCATATATTACAGAAAATCCTTCACTTCCAATTAGAATCTATACGCACCACAATGATAACTGAAAAAAAAAACAGAGAGAAAAACTCGCTTCTTCTTTAAAATAGATTTAAGCAACTTGAAATTCAATAATTCCAAAGGTAATGAAGGTCAACTGGTCCAGCAGAACTTGATGGATCCTCAAAGGATCTATGAACCAGTTCATGGTCGGATACCACCGAAGACATATCAGTGCTCAGGCCAGTGTCCTCGGAAAGCTCCCGTTTTGAGTTTAGGTTTTCAAGCAATATCCTCGAGATGGAGGGGTGTTCCGGCATCATAGCAGAATCTGGGTATAGAAAACTTGCTATGTTTGGTAAGATTTGAGGGGAATAGAAAGAGTTTGGAGGGGAGGGTTTTGAAGACAGAACTGATGAAGGGGACATGTTTGAGCAAGATAAAGGAGCTCCACGAAAATTGTTAAAGCTATCAGCAATCGTTTCGTGGGGTTTCTGGTCCTCCATCGGACTGGAGAAGCAGGTCACGTGAGACTTAACACCTATGTTAGTTCTCTTGTCGGTATTGTGCTGAGAAGAATCCATCAATGGAGGCAAGATCGATGGCTTTAATTCATTTCCATACGAGCTTAACCTCACCAACCCTGAAATATGTGTTTTCTTTCCTCCTGAACTCTTCTCGAAAATTCTACAAATGACCCAATCATTCTGCAACAGAAGCCAGGCGAATGATCTATGTATCAGTAAAATCACCAACCAAGGGTAACAAAATAGGAGTGAAAAACAGAGGAGAACAGGGGAAACGGAGTCATAACCCTACCTTTCCTGTTTTAGGGTGATTATAAACAGGGTTTTCCCCCTCTAATCTATACTCATGCATGACCCAGTTGGTTTTTTCTCCTTTTGGAGCTCTCCCTTTGTAGAAAACCAAGGTCTTCTTCAACCCAACAAGTGTTTTAGCCTTGTAAATTTCCTTGTCTTTGCCTGTGGCTTTCCAATAACCAGCATCAGTAGCCCTATTCGTCCTTAAACCGGTGGGATACTTCCGGTCTATAACACAGAAGAAATACCATTCCTTTTCACCCATTTTAGCCCTCCCTGCATTAAAAACAGCACAAACCATGAAGTGAGAACATGACGCATATAGCAGAAACTACTGAAGAATTAAAAACCAGCGGGATATTGACGTGAAAGACTTACAAGGCAAATCCCATGGCTCGCACTTGTTTAAATCGACCTCACCAATGGCTCTGGCACAAAAGTAGTTGTCAAGAACCTTCTGAGACAGGTAGTGAGTTATGAGCTCTTCATCTGTTGGATGGAATCTAAATCCCGGAGGCAATTCCATCTGCTCATCTTCCTCACTATACATCGAATTGTTTTCCATAACCTTCAAAATATCACAGCAATCTCTCCAAATCTCAAATGGGTGCTTCAAAAATGAAACAAGAAAACAAACTTGCCAAACCAAGCACTTGTAGATGAAAACCTTTGATGTTTATATCATTTGAGCAGGAAACACACATAAAACCTTCTTTTAGAGAAGAGAAAATAAGATAATAATACAGCAGAGAATTATGAACCGAAAAGGTTGTGACAGGGAGAAGCTGGTTTAAGAGAGAGATGTGGCATAACAGAACCAATAAATACTAGTTTCAGAAGAGGAAACGAAAACGAGGGTGGTAAGGCAACTATTGGTGGGTGGTTTTAATATTTTCATTTAAAAAATATTTTAATTGCTAGAAAGATATTCTATATTCATTAATTTGTTAAATTTAATTTAATTTTTTTACTATAAACATATATGTTATTGTCACTCTCTGTGCCCTGCATGTAACTGTGATAATAGCTTCTTCTTTTTTGGCAATTAAAACCGGTTTTTGTATAGTCTAATAATAATAGAGATGTTTGAAAAATTAAAAACAAGTATGTTTTTGAAGAAAAACGTTTTTTTTTTTGCTTTAAATAAAATATTTTTCATGCTTTTAGATTATTTTAATATATTTCTGAATAAAAAATATTTTAAAAATAACATTAAAAGGGATAAATAGTATTAATTAGGCAACGAGGGAAAAAAAGAGAGTAGAGGGCTTAAAAGTCTTTAAGTTAGTTGCTATCTGTTTAACCAAAGCTATATGCTGTTCGGGAGACGCATAAATATATAATTAGAAAAGCATGTAGAGGAGTTGAAACACAATTTTGTTTTGATGCAAGAACGACAATAGCCCCCACAAACCTCATTATCTTAGTTTTGTTTTTCTTTCTTCTTATGTAAACCTCGTTGTCTTAGCTCTAATTAGCTAACCTAAAGGTGAAGAAGATCACAAAACCTACAAAGTCAATGTGCCCATCATTGCTCCCACCAAGATATTTTATATTTTAGTCTAACTTTATATATTAATTTTTTATTATAAAAAATATTTATATTTATTTATATTAATTTGTGGACCACGCGATGCCGCACCTAATTTTTGTTTACCATGAAAAACAGATTAGGAGATGATTTTGTTTTTAAAGAAATAGGATAGATTCAATATCCAGTTAAATCTTGATTAATTTAGTTTAATTTAAACAATAATTAAAAAATAAAATATTTTTCTGAGCAAAGCGGATTAACACATAAAACTCACAACTTATACATGAGATAATATCCAAATTAAATGTTCATCGTGAATCACAGATTATAAAACCCAGATAATTTAATAAAAAAAACAAATGTGATATAAATACAAACAAAATTGAAAAAAATGAGAGATAAAAGTAAATCAAGATATTTAATATCGCAACATAAACTATTTACCTTGTTGAGTTTAATGAGTTTGTTTATTAAAATCAACTTGTAATATAAATCGACCTAGACATAAAATTTATTGCTTAAAAAAAATTATGCAAAGCTGAATATATTAAAAATATTAAAAAAAATATTTTGAATTTTTTTTTAAATAATCTATAAAAAATTGTTAATGGATCATATTAAACTCATTAAAAATTAAACACATTCAGTGCAATTAAAACATAATAATTTGTTTAAAAAAATGCTAGATAAGCAAAACAAAACCTTATAATAAAGATATAAATTAAAAAAATGAAATCAGAAACTGTTGAGCCTATAAAGTTATGTCAACCACCTGGTCCATCAAGAAGTAGTCCGCGCACGAGCCTACGAGGTAAAAAATGAAAAATATCGGAGCTCGAGCACCTTGTTAGCTTTCCTATGAGTTTTGGCAGCCGGCCCGGCGATGTTGCATTAACTCTTGACATGATTAGACCAAACATTGCATAGGTGTTTCGTACTGTATTTTTAAAATATTTTTAAAAAAATTAAAAGAAATATATTTTAAATTTAAAAAATAGTGTTTTAAATTAGTTTCTAATATCAAAAATTATTTTTAAAAAATAAAAATATTATTCTAATATATTTATAAATAAAAAATATAAAAAAAAATCTGAAGCACGCTCTCAAACAGCACTCAATAATCCGACGAAATACAGTTTAACAGTACAATCAGGCCCACGTGTACTGTTTTAGGTTTTTTGTAAAGAGCTAGGGACCATCCTCGTGAGTTGATAACTCCCAGCCATAATTAGTTGGAGTTACCTTTGACGAAGGTGATTGGATCTCTGATTGCTATGTTCGTGCAAATGACTAATCAAGCATGTAGAAATTGTACACTTGTTCTTGCTTTTTACTGTTATGACGAGAAGAAGAACATGGTGGGAACATTAATGTTTATGTATTTTCACCAAAATCATTATATATTATGATATTTTCAATCATGAATTTGGGGTGAAAACTTTATTTTATTTATTTATTTGCAATATCAATAGTTTTATCATATGCTTCCCTAATATCATTGTACTTGGATTATACACTCGACTAAGAAAATAATAATAATATAATTAATTAGATAATAATTAAAGAAACAATAACGACAATAGATGAACTAATTCAAACAAAACAAAAAGGTTTAATAAATGAAAAAGACGATGAATGAGCGAGTATTATGCATTCTCAAATTGAATATGAAATTGTGTGAAAATAATGAATAACTAAACAATAATTATAATAATTAGTATAAAATCTAACCTAAATAGTATATTTTTAAATAAAAAATAAATATTAATATTGGACAAATCAATACTTTTCTCATAATATAACTGTTGACAGCAATAAAGCTACTAACAGTTGGTAAAATATTTTTACTTAAAAACTTTTAAAATTGTATTACAAATTACAATAAAACTACAGTGCTTGCAAATTAAGAATATAGGATTACAAGCATTTAATGGGAAAAATAAGCGTTTAATTAAATGTACCTCACTTTTATGAGGATTCTAACCTTTGACCATGATTCTGTAATTAAAAAAAATATAATTAAAAATATTATCTAAGCTTTTTAGGAAAAAAAATGCTATATATATGTTGTTTATTTTTAGAAAAAGAAATTTCAAAACAATATAATTTAAATATATAACAATCAGCAGTAGCTAAAATTGTCATGGACTAAAAAAACATTAACTGGTGAGAGGTAATTGTCATCACTTTGAAAGATAAGGAGGCTATCCATTTTTAGCTTGCTCAATTCTAAAATATTGGTATATATTAAAGAAATATATTTTTTATTTCTTGACTTTTAAAATTTGAATTGAAAGAAAATATTAATATATCATTAAATATACCAAATTAATACAATAAGTGTCGTCCTTTTATATATATATATATATATATATATATATATATATATAACAGAAAGAGAGAAAGAGATTAAGACCTTGTTTGATATTGTATTTCAAAAATATTTTAAAAAAATAAAATGGAATTATTTTTATTAATATAAATTAAAAGTTTTTAGTATTTTTATATTATTTTTATGTACTGATATCAAAAATATTTTAAAAAAAAATAATAAAAAATCAATAAATTTCAATTAACACATAATTAATCATAAAATAAACATATGTAGATTTCTCCATTATATTATATATTAAATGATAGGTTTGTTATTATAATTTATATAACTAAAAATATTGTATTAAACCTCAAAAGGTCTTGTTCCCAAGTAAAAAAAAGGTTCCAAAACTCTCAAAGCCACCTCATATCCTTTTCAGGAAACAAATAAATTATGGAGTCAAGAAGCGTGGCAGCATTACTATTTTAAGGAATTTCAATCACTTGGGGAACTTGAGATCCAACGGTGAGTGATAAAATATCACAGTCAGTGTCAGCATCTGCCACGTAAAATCCGAAAGAAAAATGAAAAGACAGTGCCGTCATTGAGGTGAAGCAACCAAACGAATCCACACGGAAAGTCCCCATTGGTTACATTACAAGGATAATACCAAACCTAACTTTAACCTAAGTGGGATTTGACTAATCATAAACTTAATTGCCTAGCTGGCGATGTGGGCCATGATTCCTCTGGACCGACAGGAGGCGACGACAGGGAGCATACACGCGGCTAGAGATGAATGGTTTTGAAGTGTCTGCATAGATGGGAGTTAGGCTAACGTTTGAAGATCGGAACTATCATTCCCACCCGTGCAATACACTGCACGATGATTTCTGACTTCTCAGAACATTGATTGCTTTAATAACGTGGATAATCTCTCTTTAAAACGTCCGTAGATTGTTTTTAAGATGGTTTTACTTTAAAATATATTAAAATAATATGTATTTTTTAGTTTTTAAAATTTATTTTTGATATAAAATATTACAATATATATATATTTTTTTAAAAAACCACTATAAACAATTGCTTGTAAGACAAAACTAAAAAACCATATTAGAGTACTTTTCATTTACTTGAATAAATATTACAATACCTCTAAAATGAAAACTAAAATAAAATTAAAAGAAAATGATAATTTTCTTAGCTTTCATTTTTTAATTTTATAGCTTTAAAAAGAGCCATGTTAATGAGCTAAAATAATATTTTTAAGTTAAAGAATTATTTTTACATGTTGATTAAAAAACTAAAAAAATATTTAATATATTTTTATTTAAAACAATGATTTTGACTTAGTTAATTATTATTAATATATAGTTATATTATTATCAAATATATTAAAATAGAATTAAATTCTTTACATGTTTTTCTTTTCATTGAAGTGTGTATGTATAAAAAAAAAATCATATTGCTACACTTTTTTAACTAGTTTTTTTCATTGAAAATGCTTTAAAGGTGGGAAAATACATGTCTCAAGGCCAAGCTCATGTGTGTATTTTGTTTTCCTATTTGATGTAAGTTATATATAATCAAATTATAATTAAAAAAAAAAAGCACTTCTTGCAACTTTATTTTGAATTAAATTTGAATCATTAAATGAAACTCATATGAATTTAAACTTGAATTGACACTAGATGAAATTGATTTCTTATAAATATCAAAACCAAACAACATATTTTATAAATATAAAAGAGGTAGAGTACAACCTATTATAGGAATTTAACTTAATTTATCCTTATACTTTTGGTCCAGTTTTCAATTTTTCCTATAGTTTAATTACTTTCAATTTCTTTTATATTTATATCATTTTCTTTAATATATCTTTCAACCAAATTTTTTATTACCGTTTCGGTTGCTACTTTGTTTTTTCAATTGAAATAAAATATTTTAGTTTCAGAGTGTTTCGGCGCGCCGTTTCGAAGTTGTATTGTTTTTGTGTGTGTGTGTGTGTAATTAAATGTATTAATTAAAAAATTATTTCAAATCCAAAAATAAAACTATTTAGAATTGTGTAATTTAATCTAAAAAAATATAATAAAATAATTTTCTAAATAAAATTATGAACATTTATAATATTACGAGAATATCATCATCAATCTCGTAAGGTTATTATATTCTCTGATTACTCTAAAATTTTAACATAATATATATAAATATGTCAAGAGACACCTCATAAAATTTCATCTCAATCTAACGATTGGATTAAAAGATATGATTGATATTGTAAAATCATTTATTATTTAAAAAAAAAACTATTTGGCCGAAAAGGAACAGGTAGAACGAAACTGAAACATTTTGGCCAGTATTTGGCCTAAAAATCCTGAACAGAGCTGAATTTAAACCATGATAAAAATGACGTCATTTTGTCTCGTTTTTTAAACTAGTATGATACGTTTCAACCAAAACATAACGAAATAGACAACTATGCTTTCAAGTAGATATTTTTATTCAAACTAATTCGAGAAATTCAAACCACCAATTTATTACAAAAAATAAAATTGAGAATATTTTTTTCATATTGTGTTATTAAATTAGTTTTTAATTTCATGTGGAGTTTTTAGTAAATTAATTTAAGTTTTATTTTCTCTTGTAAATGAAACTACTACAAACAATTTTGTTAATTTTTAAAATAGATAAAATAAGTTAATGTCCCTCCTCTATATAGTGAAATTTAGCTCTCTATGTATCAATGAAACTTGTACTATAAAAGTATATTCTCTTGAAATTGTGCACTTTTTATTTTTCCTTAAATATATTCATATTATTTAAGTGTTGATATTTTGGTGCACATTGTGTTTTAAAAGCTTTTTAAAATTAAAAATATATTTAAATGACGTTTGCTCTCTCTCTCTCTCTCTTATACACCCACACACAAATATATCTATGTAGATTATTTTTTTATATTAGCACATGACACCATCTATAAGCACCTAGAAAAATAAATTTGATGTGTTTAGATAAGAAAAAAATTGAAAATAATATCACAAAAATAAACACTTACTTAAACTAGCATTAGGTAATAAGAGGAAAATATAAACAAAACTTTAATGATAAAACAAAATTATCTAGCCAATTATACAAAACGTAAGTCACTTAGCTTTGAAATTATGATAGGTAAAACCAATATGATACATGATAAAAATAGTTCTTTTACTTATAATGAATTAACTCGAGTTAAAGTTTCCCTATATTAAAAAATAAAGCCTTAAAAACCAATATTTCAACAAATTTGGGTTAACTCTATTAATACACAATCCTAAATATAAAATCAAGTAACTGGCAAAAAGAAAAAGAAAATGAAAATTGCAAAGCCCAAGGCCTAATAATTGAGTGCTAAAGAGTGAAAAACAAAATTTCAAAAAATATAATGTCAAACAAGAAAATTTGAATTAACTTGAGCTACTTGACTAATCCATGCCTCTAGATATGAGATTGAGATAAAAAAAAAAATTCACAAAAAAAGACCTAGTGTAAAAAGAGATAAAGTTTAATAATAAGAAGAAAAAAAACTAGCCAATTTGGGTTAACTTTACTTATTTTGCTCTCAATATTATCTAATAGGGAAAAAAAATCAATGTCATAAAAAATAAGTTGAGGGAAAAAAGCTCAGTTAATTGGGTTACTCGACTAGCTCGTCACTCATGATATGAATTCCAGATAAAACAAACTTCCAAAAGAAAGAACTAACATAAATAAGCTAAATATAAATAAGAAAAGATAGAAAAAAAAAACCTCGAGCAACTTGACTAGTTCATACTTAGGATAAATCAACAAAAAAAAATCAAAATAATCACAAAGCTTAAGGGCCAATAATTTAACTCTAAAATATATAATTAATGAAAAAAATCAATATCATAAAAAAATCTTGGTAAAAAAACAGAGTCAACCTAGATTATCTCAACTAACCTATTACGCAAGATATGAAATCAGGATAACTCAACAAAAAAAAACAAGTGAGCAAAGAAACAAAGCCAATGGTTTAATACATAAACATAAAATGATGAATTTAGAGAGAGAAAAACAATTTTTACTAAACAAATAGTTTTTTAAAATTACTCTAAAATAATATAAGCGATGTTATTTAAAGGCCAAATTGATATTTTATCATTTATAAGTTTTTTTTTTGTTCCTCTAGAAATAAAATGCTATACCTCTTATTTTCTATGATATGAAGGGTGAGTAAAGTATAATATATAAACATTTAAAACACGTACAAAAAAAAAAAGTCAGCACTCTAAAGTATAACAATCTCTTTTTTTTAAAGAGGTTTAATAGATTTCAAACTACTGGTTCACATGGATTATTGTTGGAGACTGGACAATTGAATAATTTATAATTTGTGACAATCCAAACTTAAAAAAATATCTAAAGCTGGAGAAAAATACTTGATCTTCTTGTAATCTTCACCTAAATCCTAAACAAATATAGATATGTTAAATAGAATCATTGAAAATGTATATATATATTTTTTAAAAAATATACATTTCTACTATGCGTAAATGTTTTAAAAAACCTAACCACCCTATAGAAAGGCAATTGTGAAAAAATAACAACAAATTTTCCAACCATAAAACAATTTAAAACTCGAACCATATGGACCAACAATGGTATAAAAAAAATGAAAGAAAATAATAAGAAGCTAAGTTGAAAAATAAAGAAAGAAAGAAAATGATATAAAAAATGTCAAGGGCCAATATTTACAAAATTACAAATTGAAAAACACAATTGTTTTTAGAAAGGTTGACATGAATGTCAAGGGCATGAGAGAGAAATGAGAGAATAATAATAATTAAAAAAAACTCCATCGAATCCCAACTAGATCTCAGTTGTAAGCACGCGTTTCATTGCTGAAAAAAAGATGACTCGAAACTCCTACACCATCACGGAAGAAAAAGTTTGACAACCATAAGACATTGCACATCTCACCCAAAAAACACAGGGGTTATTAGGGGCTAATGCGTCATCAACTTTTTTTAAATAATATTTAATTATGTAACAACCTCTAACCAAATCCAAAAAAAAAAAAAAGAATGATGAAGACTAAAACTCCCTTGAAATCAACCTTCATTTTTCTATCTAAAGGATATCACCATAACTCTACTCTACAACTTTTTTTTGAAAAGGCAAAGGATATCATGTCTAAAAGTTAATTTTTTTTTTATTTTTAAAGATAAAATAGTTATTTTTTTGTGATAAAAAAAATATATAATAACCAATTATCCCTAATTAATTTTGAATAGATCTCATAAAAAAAAAATTATACTACCTATTGCAAGCTCCTTATGTTTTTTTATTTAAGATTATAGGTGTCATTTCACTTTTCTAATAATAAAAAATTGGTTGAATTGTTACAATATTTTACTATAATATCTATATATAGATAGATAGATAGATAGTAAAATATTATAACATATATATAGATAGATATATGTTACAATATTTTACTGATGACTTTTATTTAGTACTTGTTTGATGTTGAAGCCTATGTGTGGGGAAGGGGTTACATTGTTAATAGCTACTTGATCCAAAAATATATGCAACGTACTTTAATTACATCTTGATCAATGATTAGGTGAATGCTAAGTGCCCACAAAGTTGAGCTTTTATTGATTTCTTTCTTCATGATAAAACACAACATGCACCACTAATACGATGTTAAAAGTCTTTCATCCACAGAGAGAGAGAGAGAGATTAAGGCTTTCTTCCAAGATATTTAACCAAAAGAGGGAAGATTGTACGAACGAATTAATTCTAGGATGTTTGATACGATAATAAAACTAACAAAAAGCAGTCTTTATTGAGATAAAGACAACAAAAGCATAGTAAATAATGAACTAAATCATGTATTATATTCTATTGGTCAATGGAAGCACTTAGAAGATAAATATACATTTATGTGAAGGACAATTCGTGAAAATTAAATATTTATATGCTACTGTGTCTATTTTTTATCCTTAAGTTATTTAAATATCACTAATTTCATTCTCTAACATGTCATTAATAAACTAAGTCCAAGATTTGAAGGTGGGAGTTGTAACCAACTACTACTGTCTGATGTAGTAAGAGGAGAACGGGAGAGACGGTAGATCATGGTTGGTTTATTTTTAAACGACCAAAGATGTCCTAACCGTTCCTAATTTCTTTTTAATAATTCTAATATAGTTTTTTTTAATTGTATAGTGAATATCATGGATACAATTAATTTGATGGGCTGAAAGATCTCAACGCTCTGATAAATATTCTTTATTCGATATCCCCTTCTCGAAATGTTTGAAGTCACTCACATCGCAAGTTGTTCCAAGTGTCGTTGTCTAATTGATTTCCAATTTTCGGCTCATCAATTTTTATTATTATTATTATTATAACATCTTCTATTATTATTTTGGATAAATTAATGCTTTTTTTTTCTTATTCTAATCTTTTAACAAATACCCATGAACTAGTGATAAATTAGCACCATATATGCCATTGAAACTTGTGATTCGTCTTCAAGAAACATGATATGATAACAGAGAATTTATGATTTGCACAATAAATCTCAAGTTTGAATGAAAATAAAACTTGTGATTCGTTTTGAAGAGACATAACATGATGATAGAGGATTTACGATATGTACTGTAAATCTTAAGTTTGAGTCAAATTGAAACTTGTATTTGTCTTCAAGAGACATGATATGATGATAAAGGATTTGTGATTTGTACAATAAATTTAAAATTTAAGTTAAAACTTGCATCATTTGTAAAAGTTTGAAACGACCAAGATTTTAGTTAGTTTACCTAGACCATAAAATATATTTTTCAACGATTAAATTTCCTCCCCTCCAAAAAGAAATCTTGTGATTCTAATGCATTTTTCTTGGGCTACCCTATGCAACTATTCGTGATCCCTAGTAACTGATCTCATATATATGGAGGTTGCAGTTTGGCTGCCCACTCTTTAATTGGCATCTAAATTCGCACCCAGCTTGTGATGAGATTCACAGCTAGAAGAGAAGACGATTCCAAAATTACCCCACAGATTCCAAGCGACCAAGCCAGATCCAAACCTTTGATAATTGTCCAGAAGGCTTTTGCTACAAACGTCGACGTTCAACCTCCATAGCTGGATATCTCCACCCAGCCATCTGACTCTGCTTAACTTTCTTGATACTTGCATCTCCTGCAAATCCTGTCCGTTCAATAGTACTCACCATACTCATGATCGCCTCTTCTGGATTGCTACACGCCATATCTGCCTCCTCAAAAATGCTATGGTTTCTACTTTGCCATATAAACGCCACCCCAAAGATTGTCTTCCATTTCCACCATTGAATCAGGTATCAAGTTTCTAATGAGCTACATTGATGAGAACCACTTGATCTAGTGGTTAAGCAACCTTAAATGAAGTTGATATTTTCCCCAAAAAAATAAAAAATTAAGTTCGAGAAATGTCATACAATGAAAATTTGTCCCAATATTATTGCAATTGAATTGAATGATACCACAAAGTTGGTTACACTTTGATAAATCATATTTGATAATTGTCCCGATAAATAAAAAATATTGCATCATGCAAAACACAAGTTTATTTTATTTATCTATGGGTGTTAGCTTTGCAGTTTACAATTCACGTATATAATATTTTAAATAACCCTATTGGGTCCATTTGAATCCACTTATAAAATTAACTCAAATATATAATAATAATTCAAAAACTAATAAAAAAAATTATAAAAAGAATTTTAATGTCTTTCACTCTATCATTGCTGCACTACAATACTTTTTTAGCTGACATATGCTCTTTATTAATGAAGTGTCAAAAATATTCCACCTTATCCAAACTAGAATAGCATTTACATTGTTTTGCATACAAGTAATTATGCCTTATAAAATTGTCTTCAAAAGCTCTAACCATTCTAATTTAGATTTATTGAATTTCAATAAATCAAAAAAGAAAATAAGAATAAACTTTTTTAAGATATAGTTTATAATGGAGGGTGCATTTGCCAAGATGAAAGGCATTAGCTGATATTTGTAATGTCTTTCATGAGTTTTAAAGGTTGTTTTTGGTACGTCATTATTATTATTTTTTTATTTTTTTCACTCTCTAATATTTATTTCTACCTGTTTAAAATGAAAATAAAATATGTAGAAATAGTATGAATATAAACGGTGTAGACAGTAGCTAAATTCTTAGAATTAGATCATTTTTATATAAAAATTCATTTTATAAATCTTTCCATTTTTCTTTAAAAAATAAGTAAAGGATAAAATATAAGTTATGCCAATAGTTAACATGTTACGTGATATTAATATTTTTAATATAGGTATTGTGCTGTAATGTTAGAAAAATAAAGTGTACGAATATTAAAAATATTATGTAATTTTATAGGATGTACAGGGTGATTTTTGTCTTTTACATGAAAATATATTTTTCATAGCATAATAAAATGGTTAAAAACATTGTTTTGTGACATTTTTTCAGCCGAAAGAAAAGTTAAAGGGCCCAAAATTAATATCACGAGGTCCATGAACATAAAGCCCAATATCGAGCTCAGAAAGTAGTCGACTGCTAGAACCGCCAACCTTAACGGTCTCCTAGCCATTTCTAATAAAATTAATATCATGATAAGAAAAAGAACAAACGATCGGAGCACCAATCGCAAGCAGCCGTCAAGCCTATGGAAAAACTGCAACAATCTTCGCGCTCTAAAGCAAATCCACGCTAACATTATAATCAAAGGGTTCAATTCAAACCGAGCAGCCCTCAGAGAGCTCATATTTGCTGGTGCTATGACCATTTCTGGAGTTATAAACTATGCCCACCAAATGTTTGCTCAAATTACTGAACCAGATGTTTTCATGTGGAACACAATGATTAGAGGCTCATCTCAAAGCCAAAATCCTTCAAAGGTTGTTTTGCTTTACACCCAGATGGAGAATCGAGGTGTAAAGCCTGATAAATTCACGTTTTCTTTCTTGCTTAAAGGTTGTACTAGGCTTGAATGGAAAAATACTGGTTTTTGTGTTCATGGTAAGGTTTTGAAATATGGGTTTGAAGTCAATTCTTTTGTGAGAAGCACCCTTATTTATTTTCATTCTAAATGTGGGGATTTGGAGATAGCTAGATCGATTTTTTATGATTTGCCGGAAAGGAGTGTTGTTTCTTGGTCTGCTTTGACTGCAGGGTATGCAAGGAGAGGGGAACTGGGTTTGGCGAGGCAACTTTTTGATGAAATGCCAGTGAAAGATTTGGTTTCCTGGAATGTGATGATTACAGGGTATGTGAAAAACGGAGGGATGGCAAATGCTAGGACACTCTTTGACGAGGCTCCAGAAAAAGATGTTGTGACTTGGAATACGATGATTGCTGGGTATGTCCTTCATGGGGAGCAAAGGCAGGCTTTGGAGATGTTTGAGGAGATGAGGAACGTGGGAGAGTGTCCAGATGAGGTGACAATGCTGAGTCTTTTGTCTGCTTGTGCAGATTTGGGTGATTTGGAGGTTGGCAGAAAGTTACATTGCTCAATTTCAGAGATTACTAGGGGAGATTTGAGTGTTATACTTGGAAATGCACTTATTGACATGTATGCTAAGTGTGGAAGTATCGACATAGCACTTCAGGTATTTAAAAGGATGAGAGAGAAAGATGTCACTACATGGAATTCAGTTATCGGAGGATTGGCTTTTCATGGCCATGCTGAGGAATCAATCAATTTGTTTGTTGAAATGCAGGCTTTGAAAAATATTAAGCCGAATGAGATAACTTTTGTTGGAGTGATTGTTGCTTGTAGTCATGCTGGGAACGTTGAAGAGGGGCGCCGGTATTTCAAACTCATGAGAGAGAGGTATGGTATAGAGCCAAATATGATACATCATGGGTGTATGGTGGATTTGTTAGGTCGTGCAGGGCTATTGAGTGAAGCGTTTGAGTTAATAGCCAAAATGGAAATTGAACCTAATGCTATAATCTGGAGGACGCTGCTTGGGGCTTGTAGAGTTCATGGAAATGTTGAGATGGGGAGGCTTGCAAGTGAGAGACTACTTAAACTAAGAAGGGATGAAAGTGGGGATTATGTGTTACTTTCTAACATATATGCTTCAGCAGGTGAGTGGGACGGAGCTGAGGAGGTGAGGAAGTTGATGGATGATCGTGGAGTTAGAAAAGAAGCTGGCCGCAGCCTAATTGAAGCAGATGACAGAGCTGTCATGCAATTCTTGTTTGATCGGAAACCCAAACTAAATTCAAGAGGTCAAGTGTCATGAGCTGCAGCTAGGTGAGATTATGATCTCATATTAGACATGTAATATTTGGATATAGTTCAACATTTTAGATGCATTAGTGGTCACATATATAAATTCTGAGAAAGCATTATTGACCTTCAATTCGTTACTGTGTATATGATCTGATTACTTCTGGAGTTATGTAATAGACAAGATGGGTACCTTGTTGATCAAGCATTACACAATTAACCAATTTTATAGTAATTATAATAAATATTCGAAATAATTTAAAGGACTTAAATTTTGAAGAGAAAATCTATTTCTCAACTCGAAGTACACAATCTTTATTAATGTTTATCTATTTTGTTTTGACAAAAAATAACTAACGATCTTTTTTTAATAAAAACTTAAGGTCATTAAATTAAATATTTGTAAGAATCTCAATAGTTTAAATTGAAGTTTTATTTACTGAGGCAAACCTCCCGTTTCCTTATTAATTAATTTGTTATGAAAAATATTTTTTTTATTCGTAGCATGTTTTCTACAGAATAAAAACTTGTCATAATCTAAAAGGCAACTTTCCAACAAGATTAAAAAGACTACATGTTAGAATTTTTATGTCGCTATATGAAAAAACAAAACTGAATAATTAATTCATGAGAACAATATAAAACTTACTTATAACAAAAATATATATTTTATTCTCATTTAATATTTATGTGTATTTTTTTTACAATTTATTGCATATTACACTCAATAATTAATAAAACAATGATTACAAATATAACCATAAAAAACTCTAATCTTATTTAAAAAGTATGGCATAATCAAATTTTTCTTCAATAGTAATTTCACTGGGTGTGAGCAACTCGAGCGACTCGACCGTCTCCCTTGCATCGCATGTCCTTTAACACAAATTGTAGTAATCTAGATAGGGATCCCCCATGAAATGAGAAAAATAATGATTACACATCACACAATAAAAGTAAAGGAGCCACCTCTTAGAGTTTATGGTTCTAGAAATCTTTTAACTAATCAACTAGAGTCTAAGTAAAGGGTTGGTTACATGAAAAGAAGATGAACTCAATCAAATATACCTCTCCAATGTCTAGTCTAAAGCCAACTTCATAAACATATTGATCACAATTCTTTTTTGTTATAATGTTGATCAAGAAAAAAGAGTTAAACATAACAACAAAAGAAAGACAAAAAAATATAAAAATCTTTTCCTTGGGAAAATGATGGTCCCAAAACTTGATAGCGTACACATTAAAGTGATAATCATTGCAAATGATGAAATCCTTGATTTTACAACCTTTAGGAAACGATGATTAAGGTTTTATCAATCATGGCAATTTAAAGGGTACAATCAATACAAGTATTTGAGCAAATGAATTTCCAAACAAGGAATTCTAGTAATGGTTATGTTCATGATAAAATATCATCATCATTGACCAACCATCCATCTAGGATTTTTTTTATTACATATATAAACGTGAAACACATCATCATATTAAAAAAATAAAATATATGAAAATACAATAAGAAAAATATATTTTGAAGTGGTCAATCAACAATGAACCACTACAGATGGATCAATTTGGAAAACACAAGTTTTAAGAGGACAATTTAGAAACATATCATTCATGGGTGGAGAAATATAAGAAAATATTTTTTGAAATTAATTGGAAAAAGTTAATCACTCATGGATGTACCAATTAAATATAGAATTTTGAAAAAAGAAAAGGTTAAAAAGGAACCATTTAATGGTGAACCAATAAGAAAATAAAAGTTTTAAAACTAATTGGTTAAAATGAACCACTTACCACTCATAGGTGAACTAATCATAAAACCTATTTTTTCTTAAGAAATATTGGTATGTTTTAAAAAATTTATTGGTAAAAAAATGCATTGCTAAGAACTTAAACACTGCATTTTGAAAAGGATTGGCAAAAAGGAACTGTTGATGGATGGACTAACAAGAAAAAATGTTTTTTTAAACTAATTTGATAATCCTAAAAATTCATCACATTTCAAGAATTAACTCACATGATCAATGTTAAATAATCAATATTCATTATTGAGTTCTTTCGTATAAAAAAAATCAAGCCACACAATCAAAATAAGAAACCAAAACTAAGGATTTCATTCCACAAAACATTTCATGAAAATGAATCCTGCACAATCAATCATCATACAATAAACAAATAATCATACCTGACAATAATTAATTTGGTAATCAATCATGCAAACAAAAATAAATCAATCATTCAACAAGTCTTGATTTGGAAAATATCAAAACTAAAACTTGTTGTTGATAATCCTAAAAAAAATCACAATTTATCCTTGTATCTCTTTACAATTTACTCAATAATCTTAGATCCCACATGTTTGACATTCCTCAGCTCGCCGCTAGCACTTTTATCAAATATTTACATAAATACACATGCTATATTTTTCTTGCAAAAAATAGCACTTTTATCAAATATTTACACAAATACACATGCTATATTTTTTCTTGCAAAAAATAGAACTCAAGTTCTTTGCATTACTAAAATGCCTCTAATTTAGGCGAGATGATTGAAAGAACCCTAGTCAGATGAAGCAAATCATATAAATGCCCTTGAAATGTTGTGTTGGCATTTGTGATTTATATTTCATAACTACTGGTGATTCAATGATGATCTCAATGGAAATTTGGTAGATCAGGTGGTCTACTAGGTCGATCTTAACCTTTTCCTTTACTTGATGGTTATCGTGTATCTCATGAACAACTAAAGAGGATGATTAGTGTTATGGAAGGTTTAGGCAACCAAACAATTTCTTCTTCATTGTTAGCTAATTTTGGAAATCATTATTTTTGTAATTGGAGTATCCAAGTTAGCTTGCGCGCATATCAACTAAATATTCAGGCTCTTGTGTCTATGCTTACATAAATTACCCACACAACAACATGGCAAGTCACTACTAGAGAGCATGACCCCAAGAAAATATAGTTAGTAGAATTCAAACCCTGAACTTAAAAAGTAAAATATCTTTACCATTAAGCTAGCCCCTAAATGTTTAATTATGGTTATGTTGGTGGGCAAGATGGTGAAGTTTTGCTTAGAATGAGGCGATGTATCTTTTTTATTGTGGTCCAGAGTCTAATAATGGCTAGAAGAAGATTAAATTATAAATGGAAGTTTTGTAGCTCATATCTAATACAAATAAGCCTACATTAAATGTGGTGATTTCACTTTGTGAATGACTAAGATCTTAAGGAGCTAGATTTAATGGTTGTTATTAATTAAAGCTAATACTTATGTGTGGGCAAGCCTGTTTTAGAATGATTTGGTCAAACATCATGATTAGTTTAAGCTTGATCTAGCGGCTGCTGTTGACTATGGGTTATGATATGGGGTTGACTATGGGTTATGTGTTGACCCGTTTATGGTTAACCACATAGTTGTTAAACTCGCGAGTTGACTCATAAAATCATATAATTTTGTGAGTCAACTCAACAAAACTTGTCAAATTGGGTAGAAAAATCAGGCCCTGTTAAAATCGGATAAAAAACACAAAAATCAATCTAGATTAAAATCGGACCGGATCGATCCGATTTCATGATCCCGAGCTTTCTATCTACAAGGCCAAAGCTTTTCTATGTAGGTTATGCCTGTAAGCTAGGCATAACCCCCCTCCTTCTCTGGCAAGCTAGGCGTCTAACCCCCCCCTCTCCCTCCCTCCCCCCTCTTAATAAAAAAAAAACAAATTAAAAAAATCAGTACACCCAGACCCATTTATTAGACAATAAGTATTGATTTTAATATTAATTTTAAAATTTATACTTAAAATTTTTAAAATAAATTAATTTTTTATTTTTATTTTTTATTTAAAATTAATTTTTTTTAATGTTTTTAGATTATTTTCATGTGCTAATATCAAAATAATTTGTTGAAGTTAGAGCTAGTACTAGCAATATCTATATTAATACTGGTTGTAGTACTAATAATCCTTACAATACTAGTGTTTTTTTTATTAATGTATTAGAAATAGCGAAGAAGATGACGGATTAGGGGTAATGAGACTGATTTTAGTTTACATAGCATGCTAATAGAATATTTATTTTAAAATTGTTAGTTTTTATCTAATAAAATTTTATGGACATAATTGTTTTGTAATGTATTTTTAAATTATTTTAAATCATGTATGAACCTTAACTAATGAAGTTTTATGGTCATAATTATGTTTTATTATATTCAAAAATATTTTACTTATGATTTTATGATTTTTCTACCCACACGATTGTAATTGTGATTTTATAATTTTTGTATGGAAAAATTCAGGTATGATTTTACAATCCGAGTTTCAGAAGCTCTTTTCGTGTCACGTCAAAATTGTGATTTTGACAACATTGGTTGGCCAAAAGACGATTGAAATCTATACAGACATATCCATGGTTGTTAAATTCATAAATTGACTCGCAAAATTATATGATTTTGCAAGTCAACTCAATAAAACTTGTCAAATCGGGTTGAAAAATTGATTCTCTTTAAACTCAGAAAAAAAAATGCCTAAAGCGATCCGGATCATAAAATCATACTGATCCGGTCCGATTTTACGATCCCAAGTAATCCATGTTGCATCTTTCAGTGCCTTCATATTTTAGCCTCTGCGCCAACAACTTAACCTAAACCCATGCCCTGCCACACCTTTAGCCTGTGTGCCAAGCCCTCCCTAAACCTAAGCCAATGGCCCTATACCCTTGCCAGGCTGCCACATAACCCCCCCTCTCATAATTAGTCCCCGCTGCTCCCCCCCCTCACCGGTGGTGTAATTCGTTGTTATGATTTAAATAGTTTGAAAAATCATTGTTATGGTTTGAAAATGGTTTAAATGGTTTGAAAAATCATTGTTATGGTTTGAAAATCAATTTTTTTAAATGCACACAAAGACTATTTCTTAAACAATAAAAATTGCTTGATTCTTATGTATTGATTTAAAAATTAAATTTAAAATTTATATTTAGAATTTTTGAAAAAAATAATTTTTTTAGTTTTTATTTTAAACTAAATATTTTTGGTGTTTTTAAATTATTTTTATGTGCAGATGTCAAAATACTTTGTTAGTGTTGGAGCTAATATTATCAATATCATTGTTGGTATTAGTAGGAGTACTAATAATCATTTCGATAGTAATGTTATTGATGTAAGCTTAGAAATAGCGAGAGATATGAAAATGAGATTGATTTTAGTTTACAATGCACGTCAGCTGAATAGTTGTTTTAAATTTGTTAGTTTTTACCTAATAAAATTCTATGGACATGATTATTTTGTAATGTATTTTTAAGTTATTTTAATCATGTATGAACCTTAACTAATAAAGTTTTATTGCCAATTGGTTATAATTGTATTATATTGTATTATATTCAAAAATATTTTACTTACAATTTTATGATTTTTCTACCAACATGATTTTATCTGTACTTTTACAATTTTTATACGGAAAATTTTGTATATAATTTCACGATCCAATTTTCAGAAGCACCTTCCATGTCGTGTCAAAATCGTGATTTTGATAACCTTGGGCAGATCTTACAATTACATATTTTTATTGAGAGAAAATCATGGTCATTTACTATAAAAAAAATATTTTTTGACTTAAAAAATTATATTTTGTTTTTAGTCAAAGGTAAAAAAAAATGGTTCCATAGATACCTTTTTTTACAATACTTATGGAGAAAGCTCATTGAAAAAAAAAATTATTTATTTGGCTTTGTGTAGTAAGTTTATTTAAGTGATCAGCCTTGATATTTTCAAAAACAACTATGACTATTTAGGTAACCAACCTAAAAACTTTTAAAGTGAGGTTTGATTGTTTAGGTCACCAACCTTAAACATGAAATATTATGGAAAATAAGTCACCAACCTTAAACATGAAATATTTTGAAAAATAGTCAAATTGCATACATACCCAACCTTAAAAGTTTCAAAAGTACGTTTGATTCTTTAGGTGACCGACCTTAAAAATATGAAAAAAAACAAGTGTGATTATTTAGTTGACCAACCTGAAAAGTTTTAAAACGATGTTTAATTGTTTAAGTGACCCACAAAAGAAGTTTCTATAATGGACTGACTTGATCATCAAGATGATTTGTTTAGTCGAACACTTTAGATGAAGAATGAGATACTTTTAAAGCTGAACTTTTTTATGTCACGTTGAATTAGAAAACTTTATATCAAATCTTTGATTACCTAGATACATCAAAGTCTTGTTAGACCCAAATAAAGATTTTTACATATGAGATTTCTACAAAATAATTATACAATATTTTAGGATTAGAGTAAATGCATGTGTTTTTACCTAATATAAAATATATCCCCTCTTAATTGGTAATCCATCTTCTTTAATGATGGCAAGACTAGTTATTTTTTATATGGTCTTCTTCTAATTGCTCAATTCACTAGTCTACTTGAGTTTGTCATGTGCAAACCTTCCATTCACATATAAGAGCACAACTTAAGTATTTTTAGTGTCCACTATCTTATTATTTCTATAGGAAGTTATTTTCTTCTTTTATTGATCATCAAGAAAGGATTAGTTGTCTTTTTTACAATATTGTCTTTTTTTTTAAATCATGACATTGCCTTTAGTTTGACCATACTCTTTAAGTATAGTATTTTATACCATCACCACTTATCATCCAATTTAATGGAGAAGCAATGCTCTATTACTTTTATTATTTAGAGAAGTTTATCAATTCATTTACTATATAAAACTATTTCAAATACAATTAACCCCTAGCTAATTTTGTTGTGTGTATCCTTTCAACAATCATCAATATACATTCTTATGACAACATCTTCATCTAGTATTTCTTTTACCATTCAAGGCTCGTGATCATCATCCATCTATTATTACCAAAATTTTCTTATTTAAACTAAATTACCCTAGTAAGTCTAAATACCAATTTCCCCAATGAACATGAAAGGTCAAATATCACAATCATCATAAGACATTTTTCTTACAACTTATGATTTGCAATCAAATTATTCTCATTGGTATTTGACTAATGGAATTCAAAGCAAATTATCCTCAACTAATATAGATATGTTTGCTTTTTAATGACCATGAAAAACATGCATTCATCATTTTTTTTTTATCACTCTCATATTGCGACTACATTTTTCATGTTATTGATTTCTTGAACATATCCATTAGAAATTTAGCAGCATGTTTGCATTCATATACCTCTTTAGTAAAACATTCATTTAGACTATTTTACTTGTCAAATTACACAAATATTTCCACTCATCATAGATTTCCTTGGTGATTCTAATAGTTCACCTTCTCAAATCATTTTTTTTTTTATCATAATTATATCTTTTTAAATAGATGCATTATCCAGCCTATTTGTCGCACATGTATGTATAACATTGTGGTGTCAAGATCAAGGACTCACTACCTAGTTTTTAGTTTACGGTTAATAGGATACCTAAATGGACTAGTATTATTTGAAATTCCAGGGTAAAAGATTGGTTATGGCCAAAGCAATTATTAGCACATCTATTACACTTTATGAGGTAAGTTGCATTATGTGGTCTATATATGGTTTAAAGGTGTTAATGGGTTCTTTACTGGTGGTCTTTGTCTATGGCTTAGAACAAAGATTTACATTAATGAATAAAATTGATGTTTTGACTTTATTATGGACTCGTATACCTGGGTAAATTCTTATAGAAAAAATCTATATAATTGCCTTAATAAGATTCATTTATTCTTAAATGCAAAATTGTTTTTCATAACTCGCATATTCTGGTGAAAAATACTTCTAATTAAAAATATATGAATATTCAAAATAATTTTAGGTATTTTCTAATCAACTTTTAGTAGTTACATACTTGAATAGTGATAGGTCAAATATTTATACCAAAATATTCACCATTAATTTTTAAGAGTTAAATCTTTTAGGGTTATTAAAAAATTGGACAAATCCTTTCCAGAATTTTACAAACTTATTGTAAATTCCAAAAAACTTACAAAGAAAAAAAGACATTTTTTTCTAAAAAAAAGGATAAAAACATTTTTTTATATTAATTTATAAATAAAATACAATTGGTTTTAACAATTGGTTCATATGAAATAAGCAATTTTATTATTATTATTTATTTTTGTAAGGCCATGTTTGGTAGAAATATTTTTCTTCCCTATACAATTGCTAAAATGGACTTAAAGGTGTGTTTATCAAACATTCATTTACCAAATAAGACCTTAGTCATTTAACCTAATAGGTTAACCTAAAATCTTTGATTTGACCATAAACCAGACCACTGGTTTGACCTGACAAAACAAACCAAAACCTAAACCATAATCCAAAATGAATTAAACCTGTAACATTTTGGTCATAATAGATCAAAGCATAAAAAAAAATAAAAAAGGCTAAGAACAAATGATGAACATTTAACGAGAGCCTAATAACATGGATCAAGATTCAAACCATATTTCATGAAATAAAAAAGTGCATAAAGGATGGAAATGAATTAGTGAACAATAATATAACATAAAACATCGATGATTATCAACCAATAATAACAATTTAGTCAAAATAGGTTTCAATTAAAAATTAAAACATTAAGATTAAAACCCCTAAAAAACTTGTTATTGATGCGAACAAACCCTATAGTATTAATTAGCAAAGTCCAAAGAAATAGACCAAAACTAGTCTAGAACATAAGGCTAAGACAATGTTCTTCTCAATAATGTAAAAAACACTACCCGACAAATCTAGAATTGAAGAGCAACTGTCAAACCTTGAAAAAAACCTTGTAGTCCTCTAAACCTATTTTTTTCACCTCACATAAATAACATTTCCATAATTACACATATTTAAACCAAATAAAAAAAAAAACAAATCATAAAAAACATGCATGAGGTTTCAATCTTTAAAATTGTTAAAGTTAAAAAATAAAAATATTCGACAATACAGGATTCAAAATTGATATATTGACACTTAAAAGTACAAAACCAAAACCCAGGAACCTATAACATGCATCAATAAGCCCTAGAAAGATATCAAACACTTATTTTCATAATTGGCAAAATACAAAAATCATTTTATTTTATCAAAATCAATCACAAACATATTGTCTTGGCATCCAATAGCATTACCAACAACTCTAACCAAGATTTAAACAGTAACAACAATATTTAATATAGTAGAAATAACCACAATAATTATGATACATAAAAAGTGATTGGAAACATAATTAAACTTGAATGAACAATCTAGACATGTGCTTCATTGTCATCATTTACTAGATTAAGCGGAGGTTTTATACCCTCTAAGCTATAAGAGTGATTGATGCCTTTTTTTTTTCAAGATTTCTATTTCTCTCAAAGTTGAGGAAACTTGATATAAGGCTCTTGAAACTTCATGCTTAGGTCTTATTCTCAATATTTTCCTTCTCTTTTGGTCCTTTTTCTCTTCTTATTTGTATGATTTTAGGGTGTATTCAAAAGGTTTTGTTAGGGTTATTAATGGATTCAAACATAAATTGATCATAACTTAGCTCTTTGATCAAATTAAAAGTGTTTTAGATAAAAATTAACAGTTATAACCTTTATTATTCAATGGTTTTAGGATGGTGCTTTTGTAATAAATCTTACAAAGTGATTTTTTTTTTTTTTTGCTTGGAGATAAAAGGCATGTATCGTTTAGGTTGCTGCCAAATTTTGACTCTATTTTTTAGTTATTTTCAACAAATAGAAAAGAAATAACAACAAAACCAAAAAGCATTTTTTTTTTTATGAATTTGCATCATTTTCAATATTTTTAGTGTCATCTCAAAAAGATTCAAATTTTAAATTTTTGTTCAGCACGTTTGACTTTTAACATGTTATTTTTAAAATTATTTATTTTTCTCTTTGAGTTGACATTGATGTTACTTTATTATGAAAATAACCAAAAATCACAAAAATAAAAAAAAAATCTAGGCACTAAAACCAATTTGAAGAGGAAGAAAACAAGGAATCAAAATAAAATTTTTTTACCTATATATAGGTACACACATACAAGAAGAAAAATGGGGAGAGAAACTAAGAGGAAAAAATTGGGGGGGGGGGGGGGTGGAATCAAAATTTATTTTATAGATACTATCCTTACATAAAAGAAAACCAAAATTATAGATTTATTTTATACAGTCATCAGTTGTATTACACATACACACCTAGTGTTGGCACTTAAGAGAAAGGGGATAGTTGTTGAGAGAAAAGGCAAAAATATATTATTTTTATACATTTAAAAAGAAAAAACAGAAGAAAAGGACTAAAAACGATTAGAATGATGTAATAAAGGATAAAATGTAGAGTAAGTTATTGATTACTAGTAACAGTTATGTAAAAAATAGAAGTGTTTTGGATATTGATTCTTGATTTATTTTATATGAGTTGGTTAATGTACAACACCAGTATGCTAAAGGTATATCGAAAGCAAGGGCACTCACATTATTTTTAATGGTTGATGACAATTGTAACATATATTGATGGATGGCTAAGATTCAAGAATAAGTTTTTTTCCAACTTAAGGAGATATTTTTTTTTATTTTTTGAAACTTGTAGTCTAGATTTTAATTTGAATGTTAGATTGAGTTGAAATTTTGATAGGAGATTATAAAAGCTTTATTTTCATTAGACTTAAACTTTTGGAAGCCATCTGAAGTCATGAAAACCTTGAAATAAAGCCTAGAAAATTTTTTTCTCATGATTTGCAATATTGTTTTAGTTTATTTAGGTTTTTTTTCTAATTTAATTATAACATAATGTTTTGATTTGAGAACATATTGAGTAATAAAATTTTAAATTAATATTTTTATATTGTGACTATTCAGAAAATGTATATTTTGTGTGTTTATTGTCTTTCTTGAGTTATTTTTATTAATGTCAACTTTCTATTTAATATTAATTATGATATTAAGATTGATGTTTTACCTTTACGGTCCTAATTTGTTTGATTTAATAAAATTATATTTTTTATATATAATTTGAAAATAGAAAACAATCATTGAATGTGATTCAATAAATAGTTGGACTTTGTTTTACTATTAACAGAATTTCAATAAAAAAAATAGTTGAATAATACATATTTTTGTCTAACATGCAACTTTATGTTATGAAGGCTTGATTATAAATTTTACTTGGTTGTAACATAAAATCTTGATTATAAAAATATTAAGTAATAAAATTTTAAATCAAGGTTCTTGTATAGTGACCTTATTCTGATAAAATTGTTTATTATATTTATTATATTTCTTGTGCTGAATGTTACTTGCACTTGCTGTTTTCATCACTGAAGTGTAAACTTATGTTCTGAATTTCTTTTATTTTAATAAAAACTATAATTATTTTATTCAATTTGAAAATAGAAATATAATAATTTAATTCAATAAATAGTTGAGCTTATTTTTCTATTAAAAGAATGTATACAAAATATATAGTTGAAAAATACAGAGGTGTGATATAAAAACTAGTTCATATATTGTCAAATAAGGGAAACGTGGCTGCAATCAATGTGTTCTTGCAAATTAGCAGTAGCCTGGAAAAGAATGTAGGTCTCCGATAATGGCAGCCTGATTGCATGAGGGTACAGTGCACCTCGTACTCGGACATCAAATCATGAATACCCATGTATTATCGCAAAGAACAAATACTATGAAAGAACTTTACTTTCATATCATTGTATATACAAAATGCGGTAAAGTTGCGTGTTTGCCATAGGACAGAAGACCTAGTATCCTATTGTAAACTGTCAAAACTCTTTTCCATGTAAATAGCTGGCCTAAACGCCTGATTCATGGTGAAAAATACAAAATTTCATGTAAGAATATATCATTGTCTCATGACGATAAAAGGCCTACCCTTTGTACCGTTGTATTTAACCCAGTTTGGCAGTGAGGTCCTTTTTTGAAGAAAATCCACTTCCTGCGAGAAGGCTTGACAGGAAACCTTGACTGCTTTTATTATAACCCTTGTCACTCAAATTGTTTAAATTGCTAATAAGAGACCAATGCGTATCAAAATCTGGCTCATAACCACTTTGTTGCATCATTTGCATTAGCTCTGATGCCTTCCTTGGATTGTTTTCCAAGCGATAACCATTAATTACAGTGCAGTACATCAGCCTGGTTGGAGTTTCGCCGACCTGAACCATTGAAAGAAGGAGCTTTGCTGCTTCTGCAGGTTGTCCTTGTTGGCAATACTGTTGGACAAGCAAGTCCCATGTGTTGATACTTGGCTTAAGATTCCTATCCAACATCTCAGCATGGAAATCCATAGCTTGGTTCAGTTGATTTCTAGAGCAGAAACCACGAATAACAGAATCATAACTGGTAGAACTAGGCATATTTCCTTTCTTCAACATTACGTTCAGAAGGTCAACAGCCTTGTCCAGTCTTCCAAGGCAACAAAACCGCTTAATTAAGTTATCATAACAGATAGTTTGAGGAGTTAGACCTTTATATACCATTCGGTCCAGAAATTGTTTTGCTGCTTCAACCTTATCCTGGAAAAGAAGGCCCTCAACAATAGCATCTTGAGCAATTGAACCAAGAATCCAGCCTTTAAATTCAATTTCTCGACTCAATTCCAATACTTTATCAAGTTCCCCAATATCGCATAGGAAGGTTATTACTGTATTTAAGCTTCGATAGCTAGGCCTAAGCTCCTTTGAAATCATTGTAGACAGATAGTGCATACCAGTAGAGACATCTTTGCATTTAGAAAATCCATATACCAGAAAATTATAAGTAACTTCATTGAGCAGCAACCCCTCCTCCTGTAAATCATTCAAAACCTTCTTCACTTGCATAATTTTCCCAGCAGAGAGAAGATAGAAAATCAGAATGTTGTATAGGATGATGCTATCTGACATGCTTTCTTGCACAATTATCTTCTTCAGGCTCAATGCATAATCCACTTTACCTTCTAAGCACATCAAACGCACATAACTGCGATAACTTGAGATTGTGAGGCTTGCAGTTTTTCTTGTAATAACACCAAGTAACTCCCTGACTTTCTTAAAGTTTTTGGTGTGGCAGAATTGTTGCAACAACATATTATAAATATCAGCATCTGGTAGCAGCCCCTTGGACAGCATATTCTGGAAAACAATGGCTGCTTCCCCAGCCTTTCCTGTCACACAAAATCTCTTAGTAAAATCACAGTGGGATGTAGTTTGCTCCCTCAACACATTTTCCATTAATTCAACAGCTGTCTGAAGTTTATAAGCCTTACACAGATGAGGAATCAAAATTAGAGAAACGTCCAAGAATGGAACCATTTTCCAGGAAAGCATTGTGTCTAATATTGTGAAGGCAACTTTATACCTTTTCTCCTTGCATAACCCCTTTATAAGATGGCTATAAACAATTTGATCCAAGGCACAACCATGCTGTAGTAGTTCTTCCACAAACAAGTGCACAATGCTCGAAAAGCCTGTAAAAGAAAGCTTTTCAAGAAAGACATGTAAAATTTTTAACCTTGATTCAGGATTCAATACCAACATCCTTTCCAAAAGCTCCAATACCTCCTTCAGCATTCCTCGATGGCACAGACATTCAACCAGAGATATACAATCCACCAACCCTGGTAACCATTTACCATTTAGAGCAAAATCCCAGCAATCATGAAGGATCCGCAAATTTTCCTTCTTACACAGACCCTTAATTAGAGCAGTAAATGTTTCGCTGTTAATTGTTAGATTCATTTCAAGCATCTGATTAAAAGTCAACCACCCTTTGCGTGTTAATCCTATTTTGCAGTATGCTTGGACTAGCAAATTGAGAACTTCTTGGTCTAGTTGATTAGCCAACTTTGGCATCTTCTCCACAAGACTGCTGCATAACTTGATATTAGAACGAGGAGTGCAAAGCCCCTTTAATAATGCTGAGATGGCAGAGAGAGACAGTTCTTGACCCCATCGAGCCATTTCACTGGTCAATGAGTATGCAACTTCAAAATTTCCATTACTGCATTCCTTTCTTATTAGAAAATCAAAATCAGGAACCAAAGAATCTTCAAGTATCCCCGTTACTATTTTGTCATACTCATCCAGGTCTGTATCCAAATAAAGTCCATTACCAAGATTATCAAAGAATTCTGTCTTAGAAAACTCAACATCATTGTCCCTTTTCAACCGCACTGATAAAGTCTTGAGCTCCACGACCATAAATGCCTTTGAAAGAGGATCCTCAAGTGCAGATGATTCAATTAGACCACGGTTCACCATCTCACGAATCACCATCTTTACCTCATCAAATTGTCTAGCCCTACAGTATCCTGCCAAAAGAATTTTGAAAGTTGACAAAACAGGGGTTGTTCCCATATCCACCATTTCATCAAGAACATCTTGTGCATGCTTCCACAGATCTTCTTTAAACAATGCACTGATGAGAGCATGATAACACCATATATCAGGTTTTAGGCCTCGAGATAACAACTCTGATAAATAATTGAAGGCACCACTCAATTTCCTTTCACGACAACACCAACAAATCAAGATCCCAAAAGTTACTTCATCAGGCATAAAGCCCAAGTGCTCCAATTTGAGCCTGAACAAATTTGCTCTCTCTACACCAAAACTAGTACATGAACGGAATAAAATCTTGTTCCCAGTATGCACATTTGGGGAACATTTCATTTCAGCAAAAAACCTTAACGAATCCTCAAAGTCCTGCTCACAGTAGCCAAGAGCAATCTCATTAAGAACCAAGCTGCTAGGCTCAAATCCCAAGGCCATTAACTTCCTAACAAAATTCCTTGCTTCTCGAATCATTCCATCCCTACAAAGTAATCTTACAGCATTCTCGAAACTAGCATTTTCTCCTTCGCTTACACTAATCCCCAATTCTACCAGATCTGAAGAAACTCGAAATGCTAGATGGGTCCTCTTCATTTTTACCAAAAGATCCACAAGAGCACGATAACAGAACAACGATGGCACTAAATCTCGCTCCCTCATTTGATCATACACTAAGACAGCCCTTTCTAAATCACCAACACCAACATACCCTTCAATCAAACTAACAAAAACCTTACCGTCCATTGAAATTCCTTGTCTCTCCATTGCCAAAAGCAATAACTGAATCTCCCTAAACATCCCATGCCTAGCAAGAATAGAAGTCATAAGCTCACATGACTTGGGAAAATGCCTGAAACCCTTATATTGTTCACTAGCACACTTAAAAATCTTCCATAATGACTCAACCTTTGTACTCTTAACTGCAACTCTTTCACACTCAAATTGAAAACCCTGTAACATTTCAAGCACATCTTCTGGTTTCAACCTCAAAACCCTCAAAAACCGACGTGTAACATGAGGTATTACATCAGAGATATCTAAGAGCGGAATTTTAAATGAAGCATCATTAAGAAAGTAGTATCTTTTAGGTTCTATTTTATCACGGAAATGAGAATACTTAGATATAACAGAGTGCGCAATACCATTAAAGTTAAAAGACGATAAATCTTTGTGGGGTTTCAGTGAATGGTCAGTGAGAGAACACGTAAAGAATCGAAATTCAATGGAGATGTGAGTGAAAAGAGAGCTGAACCTTTTGAGTTTAGCATTATTGGAGTTGACATGTGAGAAGTTTTGCAGCATCTGAATGCAGAGAAGCTTGCTTCTACTTCTCGATTTCATGCCTCCATTTGCTCGGTATCTGCCCTTTGGAACGAATGCCGTGAGCAGTGGAAGAAGAGAACTTTGAATTCCCTTTAAACGACTTGTCGCCTAATACAAATAGACGACAATACTTGGTCGACGAGGACAGGATACTTCACAAAAGGTTTCTTAAATAAGATACGACGATTTTGCATTTTTTAACAAAATTTAGATTATAATTTAATTTAATTCACATTTAAAAATATATTAACAAAAATATATATGCGTTGTCTACTAAAAGTAGTCGATTGCCTTTTCCTTCAACTACTCACATGATGGTGCCTTTTTTTATTAATTTGTTTTGCACTGACTTAATATTTATATTTTATATTTTAATGTTGAGTTTATTAAAATAAATTATTTTTATTTTTTATAATAATCATTTCATCTCGTGATTTGGGTCGCATATTTTTTAATGCTAAACTTAGATTGAATTGATTTTATATTTATGTTAAATTTGTTACTTATTTTTTTTATTTATATTTTATATTTTAATATTGAATTTATTAAAATAAATTATTTTTATTTTTTATAATAATCATTTCATCTCGTGATTTGGGTCGCATATTTTTTAATGCTAAACCTAGATTGAATTGATTTTATATTTATGTTAAATTTGTTATTTATTTTTTTTATCTTTTTCACATTATATATATATATATATATATAAATAAAATAAAACACACACACACACACATATATATATATGAATCATTACTTTCTATTAGATCACAAGTATAAAAAATTAATTTGAATTAACGTTAATTTTATTTTTTAATTCTTTTTTACATTTATTTCTCTTGATTCTAGCTTTCAATAACAGATTTAATACATATTGATTTTCTTTATTTATTTTCTAGATATTTTTGGATAAAATTATCTTATTCGATATTAGATCACAAGATATTTTTGGATAAGATTATCTTATTCGAACTTAGATCACAAGTTTGTCTTGTTCACTCATATTTTAAAATTAAAGATTAAATTATATAATTCGAGTCACAATTTTATTTTATTTATGCTTTAAAGCACAATAGCAAGAGTTTTGCAATGTTTTTTTAGTTATGAAAGATGTATTATATTCAAAGATGGGAAAAAAAAAAAAAGGCAGAAAATAACTAGGAATAAAGGAATTCAACAAGAAAAGGGAAAATAATGCACTGTCCGTGCTTGAAAGTATATATATAAAAAAAAAACTTCGTGTTATTTTGTTCTCTTTTTTTCTATTATATTTTAATTTCTGAAATTAACTGAAGGAAGCATAACATCAATTTAATGAACATGGACGAATACTTCTCCGAAGGACAATTGTTTCCATCTTCCCAGCCACCAAGGTTTAATGAACATGGTCGAATTCTTCTCCGAAGGACAATTGTTTCCATCTTCCCAGCCACCAAGGACGCCTGCAAGCAAACTGAGCAAATATAATAGAACAGGCTTTCTGAGATATGGTACGTATGGCTTGATATTCGTGTCCCATGAGGTAATCAAGAGCTTGTAGCAGTTGATGAGGTTTATGGTTACTGTGACTAGCTGATCTTGTTCTTCAATCAACGTCACATGTATTTTCAAGTGTGGTTACATTTAATATAAACATAAATTAATCACCTTGAAGGATAACACGCAGAATGGCTTCCCCTGCGACATTTGCAGAGAGATGTAAAAGAGAAATTAAATGGCTTCACCCCAACCTCTGTGTGTGTATATTAGATGATAATATAAAACGATTACGATTTTTAGACCTCGCTTGAATAATGAATTATTTTTTAACATTCTTTTGTCAAAGCAGAAAGCTAAAATTCATTCATTAAACTACCATGCATTCACCCCACACCAGTAATCCGATATACGCTGTCTTGCGTTATCATCACAGAATCTGGCATGAGGAAAGGAGGAAGTTGAGTAGCCAGAGATGACTTGCCGATTGACTGCTGATCATTGGAGTTGGAACATCAAAATACAATGATGTGTCTGTGTGCAGACATATAGAACATAAATTTACTGAAATCTATAGCAGTCAAAGTAGCTATAAGTGTGGGTTTGTGTCTATATATATATATATATATATATATATATATACACAGAATAAATTGACTGAAATCTATTAGTAATCAAGTGGCTATAAGCGTGTGTATGTATATATATATATATATATATATATATATATATATATATATATCTATGTAGCGAAACCTAGGATGAAAAATACCACAGCTACTGATCATAGCTTACCGGCAAGTCATCCTTGGCTGCACCACATAATCCCCATTCCCTCATGCAAGACCTACGATGAAAATACCATAGCAAATGACGTATAAAGGCCCTTCAAAAACTAATCATTTCCATGAGTGCAACGGAGAAGCACCAGACAAAAAGAAAGAGGGAAAAGAAATCAACCCCAGTGATGTGTAGCCTCACAATGCCCTAAGCTAAACGATATGGTAGGAATTTTCCCAAAGAAGAAAGGCATCACTCATGACAAGAAAATATGTTTGAGTTTAATTATGACAACAACAATGTCGAGACTGGTAGAGAGGAGGAGGTAGATTGGAGCATGGCTCTCTTGGCAGAGAATGGACGAATAGGGTTTGAAGCAATAATCAGCAGCGCCAATTCAGTCGTTTATAAAGACAAGTGGCCGCAATGTAGAGTAATAATGATGTTGTTATCTTTTGACATATCTTTTGACAGAGAGGACATCTCAAGACTGTTCAATATATGTCAGAAGAGTGACAGGAAAAGTTGAGTGACCGTCCATAGAGAGCGTCCATGATGATTGATGTGACCGTCCATTGGTGCTAAAACCAAGAGCAATTAAGCCTGTACGATCAATCCCCATCACGTGAGCTCAGAGCAGCGACGGCATTTTTATTATTTGCACACTATTTTGACAAGAGTGATGAAACCTGCCCTCCATCTGCAGTCCTTGAGTTGAGTTGGGTGGGCAAATTTACTCCAATGGGGTTACACAAAAACTTGGAATTTTAACAGGTTGAAATTGTATTACAAAGCAATTTGCTATCATTAATCTCTAATCGTCTGGCTGGCTGTAACTAGGGCATCGTATAGAAACAAAGGTGATTGGAATCTTGAGCAGACAATGTCTGGAAGTCGGTCCGATAAAAACATTTGAGAGTTGAAATGTAGACGGAGTGGAAGGAAATAACACCGACATTCGCTTACTACGGGGACGGATTAGAAAGCAGGGGTGACTTTGGGGGAAAAGAAAACACGCAGACTCCGGCCATTATCAGATGGACCTGCCCCATTTAATTAAAACCAGACAATAACTACGATAGCAGCACTCCTCTCCTTGATGTTCACTGATTCAATCGAGCAGCTTGGTGATTCTCCGATTTTGTAATTGGTAAAGTGATATGCAACCACCTTCCCACTTGGTTACTATCTTTAATTATCTTCATTTTCTCAAGATGATGGAAGGAAAGCTTCTCATTGGATAGAGCCTCTGGGAGGTCAGTATCCCTTCTATCTCTTCCTGACAATAAAATCGCACTGCTCATTTTCTGTTCCTGACCTATTTGTGGGGCCAGAAAAACAAATTTCTTCTGGCCGAGGGGGTTTGAAGCCCAACACGAGAAAAAGATGTGATTGAAGCACTTGATTAGAATTTATTGTTTTTAATTTCGTAAGCAAATAAATTATCTAACTGTTCTTTCCATGTGCCTGGCATATACAGCATACAAATACAAGCATATAAAGCTCGCTTAAAAAATTAATTAGATACGCTTGACTTCCACAGTTAAAGTGCTGGCATCTGAGATTAGCCAGGGAAACTGATGAAATGTTCATGCCTGACAAAACCTGCCACATTTTTTTTGTAAAACAATAACCAATCACGGCCATATTTCTATGCAGCACGCAGCTTGTCATATGAAAATAACCTACCACTGGAAGCCCTATGCAGCACGCAGCTTGTCATATGAAAATAACCTACCACTGGAAGCCCTGAGTTCAACCTTTTCCAAACAATCCAGGAAAGACTCCAAAGCCGTCTGAGGTAATAATCCATCAAAAGAGATTCTCAACATACCTTTTGAGTTCTATTGCCAGCAATTTCCTTCTGCCTTAATTCTCCGTGAGCAGACATTTATGTAATTTTTTTTTTTTTTCTGTTTACATGCAATGAGTTAAAGATACTCTGAAATATAGCAGTTGAAAACTCACCTTAAGCATACAAGCAGCAGTAAATTGCTGCTCATATTTCATGCAAGACTACCTCCAAACATGCCTGGACAGGACAAGACAGCACAGCAGCGTCCGTGATACAAGCCTTCAAGAAATTCTCATCTTTAGTTCTGCCTTCATTCACAAAACTCATCACTATAAACAAAATTAAGTTCTGCGATACAAAATACAAATCACAATAATAAAAACAGCCAGCTACAGCAACTTCTTGAAGCATGCAAATAGCAGGGCTAATTGTATCAAGGCAAGGGCACATTTGAACATCCAAGTACACAAGGGGGGCACAGATTAGTTAAAAATTTACAAAAGCCATACTAGAATGCAACCATGTTTCCTCAGTGCATGACTCATAACTCCAAGCTCCAATGCAATTTCAATAACTTCCTTGGTAAATAATGCATGCTTTACAGAAAAGTTGCATCTGGCTTTGATCAGGTTATCACATTTAAACACGTATTTTTTTAAAACTTGTGTATAGAAGTTCTCCAGTATAGAATCCATCCATACATATAGCATCCCGGCAAAGAATCATAGCACGGCACAACTTAATTGACTTTGAGGACTCAAGAGACCAGGGTGAATCCTGCAATTCAGTTTATGTTAAAATACTCAAGACACTGCAGAGCAACTAAACAATTTCCAATTATCAAATCCAGCATGAATTCAAACATCAAACTATAATGGTGTAGCAGAGAATTGTAGGAAATATAATCCCAAGTTACTATTAATACAACTGCTAAAGGATGCAAGAAATACAACTGCCAAAGGATGGACGAAACATGGTTTCCGTAATTAAAAGACAAGCTCCCCTAACAAGAAAAACAATAAAGGTGCGCCACTAAAGATGTTCTTAGAGCTCGGTAATTTATTATCAGGGACATGACAAGTGTTTAGTCAATATCATGATCTCCAAATATATTTGGTTCTTCTAGGTGAGTTCATCAAGGTGGGCCAAGTGTATGTCAAATCCCGGTACACCTGGTCTTCCAGTTTAGGCAGTAGGCTTCATCAAAGAGGCAGTAGGCTGGCTTTAGGCTTCATCAAAAGAAACAGTAGGCTGGCTTCAGGCTTCACAGATCTCAGCTGTTTTGATGGGAAAGGAGAGGAAGCAAAGGTAAATAAGTGCATCAGAATCCTATACAGAGGGAGATCGGATAGGTTATGATATGAAACTGCCGCAAGCTACAATGTGATTGGCCTTATCTGTGGAAATTTCCACTCATCTGTACAGACAGAAAATATAATGGAAAACCAGTCTACCTGCAGTAGCCATCATTAAATTCTAGTAATAGCTTTTGCGTCGAGAAACAGGGGCCTGTCCAGATAACCTGATAATTGATGAAGTTGCTAGTTAGGATTTCTACTACACGATTACCCAAAAGATGTGTGAACATGACGACTTGCACAATACAACTCCTAGATAAAGCAGCATAAAAGCAACACAATAATAAACTGAATTGAACATGACATTTCAACTGAGCATGGGGCATCTAATTAGAAGGGAGATTATTGGTCCACGGAGGTTAAGAATTTAATCTTTAAAACTCTGACAACAAGTCCAGAACAGGCACCAATTACATGAATAAATATTTGAACAGGTTTCAAACAATGGCACATGACAATATTTCTTACCCAGAAGTACCAGTGCGTCCTGAAGAATAACTTCCATAGGCTCCATACGGACCTCCACTAGCGCTAATCTACAAAAGACATGAATAAACACTATTCAAGTGAAGCAATAGCTTGTAAAATGAGTGGGCATGAACAAATATTGGAAAATTTAACAGCTTACACATTTTCCATGTCAAATAGCATTATAGCACATGTTCAAAATATGGAAAAAGGCTAAGAGCAGGAAACAAAGGAAACACTCCCTCAATATGCAGCAACTTTAAAACAATATGTATGTGTTATATTATCACTTCTACAATACAATACCTGTGAGCTACCATAGTTACCATAACTGTCACCAGAAGCATAATCACTTGAGCTATAACCACCAGCATAAGAGCTCCCACGTCCATGTCTTTTACCATCTCTATTGTCATAACCCTCCGAAGCATCAGCTGAGACAGGTAGGTATGGTAAAACTGGTAGAATAGCAGACATTGCACCTTCCCTGTCAAAAACATTAGCTCTTAACCGTCGACTTATTTGTATGAGAGCATCCTTGGCAACATCCAGGTCTCCAGCAATCTTGTGGTCAAAAGTCAAGGAACATGAGCCACATGCCCAGAAGGATATACAGAAACAATTTAAATTCAATAACCATTAGAGATATTTCTTTACCTGCACCATCTCATCATCATCAGATGCAACTTTGGGAAGATTTTCCTTTCTAGGTATTCTAATAATAGCTTTGGTAAGTTTCCTCATCTCATCTATAATAACTCCTCCTTTACCTAGAAGGCAACCAATACGAAAGGAGGGCACAAGTAGACGGGTTGTAAAAGAGATAAGGCCTGAATCTCGTTCCATTTTCTCACTACATCTAGGTTGCAATCGTAAGGCTGCTTCTATTGTTGGAGAATATTGATCGTAGATCTGGTATAGAGCAATTAATAATCCATCATAAACAATGTCAAAGGAACTCAACAGAGACCCAAGAGGAAGATTTAAGAGCATAAACAATATTATACCTCCTTCGCTGAAATAGTTATCAAGCAATCATCTCCTTCAGCAACTGAACTATCAACTTTGATTGTTGCTCCAGTCTCCTGTCTGATCTGATTGATGATGGTACCACCTTTCCCAATTACAGCACCAATGTTTGCAGTTGGACAAACCACACGAAGTGAAAATTCTTTAGAAGCAAGTTCTTCTCTGGGAGCTGAATATAATGATCGAGACCAGTCTCCAGTATCACCTTTGAAACCACCATAAGGACCCATGAGAGGAGCAATTCCAACAATTGGGGCAGCTGCAGATGGACCTACCAGGGAACCAACAGAAGAGTACACGTTTGGAACAGCAGAAGCAAGCAAGTGCTGAGATCGTGATGGATTATCATGAAGGCGAGTTGCTATCTGATATAAAGCCTTTTTGAGAACTGCAGCTTCACCAGAAATCTGGCCACCAATAACAGCAATTATATTAGGAAAGAAAAGGAAAAATTAAAGGCCTCATTCATTGTACAAAGCTAAAGCCTATTCCCTCAAATCCAATGAATGCCTACTTGACAGCAATAAAAGGTGTCCAAACATGTTGCTGAGCAAGTATTAAATCCCCAAACATCATTGACTAGTCTAAGGAAGAAGACCCATCCTGAAAAGGAAAATTATTCACAGCATACAAGACCAGGAACTCAGATGACATGCCAGATAAGAGTGACTTGTCACGATCATGAAAACAAGATTAATTTTGGTCCAATAACTGTAATTGTCTATAACCTATCCCCTAAACAAGTTCCAAAACTAAGAAAAGAATGAGGTGGAAAACATTTTTGAAAAGGAACAAAGACATTGTACCATGTGAAATTGCTAATGGAAACAAAGGCAGGCAAAAATAAAATAAGAATACCTGTACAAGCTCATCTGAGCTCAGCGCACAAGGAGGCAAATGCTCATCCTTGAGAATGCGGATCACTGCACCAGTCTCACTGCGTATGTTCTGAACTATCTGCCCACCTTTACCAATAATACATCCTATCTGATCAGATGGTACAAGAAGCTTTGCGGTGACTTGTGGACTTCCCTCAGAGTCATCTTCAACTTGCAAATCCTCTGCAATAACCTTATCATGCACCCTGAACAGAGCATCCTGTGCAGGAGAGATGTAATTACCACTATCTTCATATTCATTAGTCTCATCACTCGGGCTATAGATGGTAACAACACGTTCTTCACAGCCCGGCACTGTTTCACCAACCCTAATCTTTGACTTAGTGTCTATCCTTAATTGCTTAATAATCTCCCCTCCCCTTCCTATTATGCTCCCAATCTTCCTAGCCGGGCACAAATACCGATACACAGTATCTTGCGAATCTATAACAAAACGTTCCCTGTCATCACCAGTATTTCTCCTCTTATTTCCACCAATATTCTCGTAATCTGACTGCGGGTGAGCCCGCTTTCCGTAACTATTCCTCTGCCCCGCCATTACAAACAATAGAGTCCACTACCTACGACAGCCCCATCAAAATCACACTATAATCAAAATTCTAAAATCTAGAAAACTTCGATCCATATATTTTAAACTTCATAAATAACTAAGAAAACCAGCATCCACACTAAGAAATTATGAATTCTTTTCGATAAAAAGATAACAGCTTTTGATCAGATAAACAATGGTTAGTCAAATAAGCTCTAGATCTGGCCAAATCAAAAAAGTAAAAACCCTCATTGGCAGACAAAATCACGCATTCAGGGCAAGATCGTAAGGCTTCGGATTGGATTATTACCTGGAAAGTGAATGATGTAGAGCGTGAAATGTTAAATCAGAGTGACTTTTTTTTGCAGATTCCGTCCTCTATGTCGCTGTGTTATGTCTTTGTGCGTTGTATTAGATATATAATATTTCTAGGGTTTTGACCGCGCCTTTGCAATTTATTTATTTCGCGCTGGAAAAAAAAAAAAATTTTGGGGCCGGGTTTTAATGATTTTAAAATCATCCCATAATCACTTATGTGGAGTTATTTAAATATGCTCAATTTGGTTTAATGAAAATTTAATTTGACTTTTTATAGAATAAATTAAAATATTATTTTAATTTTTTAAACTAAAAAAATCAAACTATTTCAAATTAATATACAGAAATAATAAGATACAAAATATAAGATTTTAAAATTTATTACCATATTATATTATCTGGAAAAATAGCTTCCTTTTCCCACATCCTAATAAACTTCCTAACAATAATTATATTTTTTTAATTCTATTAAAGAGAGAGAGAGAGAGAGAGGATTTAAGAAGTGAAATGACAAACAAACAAAACTAAAATAAACAATAAAGTTTTGAAAGATCAAATAATATAATGCAATATCAATTTTAAAATAGAAGATCGTATTTTTTATATAAAATGGAGATTCAAATATAATTAGGAGTAAGATAGATAACTTAAACTATACAACAACAAAAAATCATTCATAGAATGGACAATTTTATCTTTAAAATTCCTAAAATATAAGTCTTTCATTAAAGATGAAATATTAAAAATAAATCTTCAAATTAAATAATGGGTTTTATTTTCTAGAGGGTTCAACACTATAAGTATAGGCTTGAGACATACATAAAAAAAAAGACAAAGACAAGAAAAAAAATATAAAAAAATAACAAAAATAAAAACAAAAAAGAGGATGAAAGATCATACCCTTACAACCATATTTCTTACTCCTTTACACATTTACAATTGCCAACTCTCTTTCCCTTGTTAGAATCAGGTGAAATAACACAACCACACACGTGGTAAAAGCTTCTTCAATTCTCACTATTACACCACAAAACAACAACTACCCCTTCTTCGTCACAATCAAATCCTAATAACCTCACAACAATAGTCACCAAGCTAAATCGAGGGGCACGGCAACAAGAAGTCATCTTCCCTAAACTTAAATTATATCATTCACAACCTTTTGACCTTAAAGAAAATGCAGTTGAAACTCATTTGTTTTATTGCTAGAAAAATTATCATTGGTCAAAACTCTATAATTGTTTATCTCCCATTTTAGATGGTATAGACTACCTTGCTTGTGTAGAAAAGGAATAATAGAGGGAGAAGCCTTTGATCTCCTAGCCAAGATGCATTCTCATCCTATTAATATGTGCAACAATGTCCTATAGTTTAGCCTTTCATATGTGCAACCCTTGTGCTTTAATTCTAAACAAGTTCTAATTAACCTTGGTAGATTTTTAAGGTTGTTTTTTAACCCTGACACATTTATTTGTTTATTGAATGATTTGTAACATTATTAATTGTTATGTATATTAGTGAATAATAAATATATTAAAGGTCCACATAGTTGCATGAAACCCTAAAGGTATGAAACTGCAGAGGATACAATATTCTCTGTGTGGTGAAATAACGAAGGAAGTCAATACACTAAGATAAGGTTGGAAGGAATGGTTTTGAATTTTGTTTATTCAATGCATAATGGATTGCTTTTGGTGTGGAAACCTGATACATATATGATTATGTTTGCGTCTGTGTATTTATCTTTCTTTTTTTATTTGAGAACTAAACCCAAGATTAGATAACTCGTGATTGGCTCATATCCTTAAATGTTAACCACTGGATAATAAAATTTGGTGGTTATATATGTCTCTCATTATATTGGTAATTCTTTTTATTTGTCTGTGTATTTATTGTTTTTTTATTTGAAAACTCAATTGAGGATCAAATGACTAATCAAACAACTCTTATCCTTGGATGTTGATTACAAGATAAATAGAATTGGTGAATAGACGTTCATATCCCTAATTATATTGTTACTATGTTTTTGTTTGTGGTGTCGTGTATTTGTTGTCATTTATTCTAACAACTCAACTTAAGATTTCTTAGCTCATATCCTTAAATGTTAAGTATCAAATATATGAATTCACAATTATACGTTTATATGTAAGGTCCAAAACATGTTATTCGATTAAAGTGGGGATTAAGTTATCATCAAAACCATATCCAAAATCATTATTTAGTTTTTTTTTTTTTAAAAAAAAAGAACATGTAGGTTTAGGTAATCGTCGAGGATAATAAAACTATTTTATTTTAAATAAAACACAATGCAACTTATCTTAGATAAGAATTATAAAGTGATTATTATCTTTCTTATTATTTATGTAGCCTCTAACCTAGAAAATCTAAAATAACAATTAAAAATTTCTAGTTATCATAAACTAGGTGGTGATATTTTTTTTCAAATTTATCCTTTTGATCTATATCTCACCTTAATATCCCTTATAACAATTGTTATAATATTCACTCCCACTTTATTTTTGGTTGATAAAATAAACTTGTAGATTGAAAAACTCTTAAAAATTTTGGTAGGCACCTATCACCTATAAGAAATAATATTAATAAAATGAGGTCTCATTGTCAAAAATTATGGGATTACTAACATCTTGTTTTATTAAAACAATAAGCAAAAGATCTAATGGACATCACTAGTTAGATAATGATCTAACTTTAAGGAAACCTAGATCAAATCATAAGTAAACCTTATACTTGGCTTTCAATAAATATAAAAAAAATATCAATTTAGTTAGTATTGAAAATGATCCTTTTATGTTTCCAACACAATGATAAGCATAAGAACCATCATATAATTATAATTATAATTATAATTATTAGAGAAAAGAAAAAAAATTGAACACACTTTTATACAGATACTCATGTGTAGATTCGCTCATTGAAATGACTTTTTATTCTCATTCTCTACTTTAAGAGGCATGGAAGCATGCCTACCATTTCTTTTTCTTTTTCATGTCTTTCAATTCACCTATTTTAATCGATGAAATCAAATGGAGAGAAGGGAACACCCAACAAGTACAATAAAAAGAATTGAAAGGATGTGTTAAAGAAGAAAAACATACACATAAGGTCAATTCTTAAGTTACTAGTGAAGAAGGTAGTGATTGTTGCAATGTTTAATTCATCTTTTTTAAAAAAAAAAAAAAGTTACCAACCAATAAAAGAAATGGAAGAAAATGAATTATCTAACCTTCAAGAGAGAGAAAAAGAAGCAAACAACATCCTTTATTATGGCATTATTTATGATAAGAATGGTGGTTCTGGTACTTCTAATATGAAGTGGAGGTTGTCGAATATATATATATATATATGTTTACTATGGATTTAAAAAGTGAAATTATTACTTTACCCCTAGAAGCTGACAAAAAGACAAAGGTTGGCATAGAGTATTTTAGATTTTTCATATATTTTACACATTACAATTACTTACATACCCTCTAAAAAGACCAAAAAAAAGGAAGGTTTGTGGTTGGGGGCATGGTGGTACTTTTACTCTTGGTTTTTTTCATGGTTATCACTAGGTTTAGGGGTGTTTAGAAAATTCTGTAATTTTTTATTTATTACAGGTGCATCATACAGATGAGCCATCATTTTTTTTTATGTGAATGAGCCTCTTAGGCAGCACGTGAGGTGTCTATAGGTGGTGGAAAATATCGAATCGTTATGCTAGACAATGCGCAACCATGTTCTTTTTCTCCCAGTACATTGTGTTCATGTAAAGGAGGTCATGGAATCGCTAAAGGATAATTTTTCTTTTCCTTCCCTTTTCTCTCTCCCATAGCTAGAAAATACATTATGGTCCTTTATATTTTTTGTTCTTTTATTTCATTCCATTCTCTTTTGATTTTATTTTTCTTATTGATTTCTTCAATAAAAATTTTGATTGCTTTCAATTATACCTTTCAATTAAAATTCATCATTATTCTTTTAATTTTTTAATTCTTCAACAAAGGTATATTCCATTTTAGTTCCTAATCTTTTGATTTTTGGTTTGTTTTTTATTCCTTTAATATTTTTGGTCTATACATTTTAATTTGTTTTGATTTTTCTGCTAGTTAAAATTTTTCATATATAGTATTTTTCATTTCGATCCTTATTTTTTTTTAAAAAAAAATCCCTTTATTGTTTTTGGTTTCAAGGTTTTGAATTGTTATAGTTTTGTTCTTAAATTGTAATTAATTTTATTTTATATTTTATATTTTGACACTTATTCTTTTAATTTTTAATTTATTATTAATTCCTTTAGTTTTTTTTGCCCTTCTTGAAGAATATTTATTTTTTTTATCCATATTTATGCATTTATGCTTTTAGTTTTTGTTTTTAATTTTTTTTGTTTTATTTTTTTATTGGGTTTTATTTTTAATTGGTTCAATTTGAAATTTTAATTTATATTGGTAATTTTTTCCCTTTGTTTTTTTTTTTAGTATTTTCTGTTATTTTTATTTGTTTTTCGAATCATATGACTTTTTTTATGCTCATAATATTTATTTTAATTTTTTTCCTTTTTTGCTGCTATTTTTGTTTACTCTTTTGTTAAAGTTTTTTTAGATAATTTTATGATTTTATTTTTTGTGCGATAAAAATGATAATTTTATTGATTGTTTGTTTTATTTTTTTCTTTGCTTGCTTTTCTATAAAAATATTTTGTTTTTTTATTCTTTGGGATAATTTAATTATTTTTATTGTTTTAATAATAATGATAATAATAATTTTATGGTAACTTTGCAATGGATTTTCAATGATGTTTTCTTTTTTTATAGGCAGAAAATTAACAATATTTTTATATAGTTATCGTAGGTGTTTCCATAATTTATATTTTATTATTGTATTTAATTTAATTTATATTATAAAATGAACTAATCATAAAACAGTGAATTCAATAATTCAGGTATCTGAATCTTTTTGTTTTTTAATGACGATGATAATTTTATATTGATTTAAAATTCATACATTCTATTAGAAGCTTGCGCTCTATAGAAATTCAGTACAAATTGATTATTTTGTCCAAATTTATAGTATAATAAAAAAAATCTCACAATCTAAATATCTCATACTCTCAATATTTTTTTGCTTTAAAAAAAATATGGTTTCGACCGTGGTGAAGCTCAAGAGTGTGTGTGGGTGTGTGTGTGTACCATAATTTTTTTTTCCTTTTATGTTTATTCTTTACAAGTTATAGTCTTATAGCTATAATATAGAATGACAACTTAAGCGAAAAGGCATTACATAATAAGTCTATAATATCGATTTTGTTTTGATATAGACATCAAATTATAGAAAAGACAAGATGCCTAAACCAAATTTAATGGTGAAGTTAAGGTCAATCAATCTAAGAACAATAAATAAGTCTTAACTCATATATAAAAGAACAATAAATTATGGATAAGTTTTATACTCAAACACCTCGTAATCATGATATTAAGTGTTTTTAATATTTGGGAAGAAATCACATAGGTTCTCAATATCCAAATACTAGAGTTATGATTTTACAAGATTACAAGGAGGTTGAAATAAGTAAATGACAACAATTATAATGATATTTTATGATTTAAGGATGTTAGTGATGAGGGTGTGGGGTATTTGGTTGAGGAAGCATCACATATTATCTATTATGCATTGAATATTAAAATTAAAGAGAATGGTATGAAGTAATAAAAAAAGATCTTTTATATATGTGATATTCAAGTTAAAAAGGATGGTATAAAGCAATAATAAGACATTTTTTATACATGTCATATTAGTAATAAAAGGTATGAAATATGATTATAAATAAAGAAAATCATGTTAATGCTGCTAGTGTTATACTTGTTAGGAAGTTGAGTTTTGAGCACTACTAAGTATCATAGACCTTACAGACTTTAATGGTTAAATGAAAGTGATGAAGTGAAGGTTAATATTGGGTTTTGATTTTGTTTTTTTTATTTGGAAACATAGTGATGAGATTTTGTGTAATGTGCTTCTTATACATCTAAATCACTTATTATTGAGGTGGTCATGACAACTTGATTGGAAAACAGTACATGATGGGTTTATAAATAGATATTCTTTAATAAAAGATGATAAATTCATCGCTCTTATGCTATTATCATCAAAATAGATCTATAAGACCATTTAAAATTGAAAAATACAAAGTGAGACTAAGATAGGCGAGAATATAGATTTGATCATGATCCATAAAAGGAGACAAAAGTCATATTCAACCAAGAAAGAAAGAGATGGAGAAAAAGAAAAAAAGAAGAAGCAAGAAATACTCTTTGTTCTAACAATCCTACTTAAAAACAATATTTTTATTTATTTTTTTGTAAGATTATGAGTACTTATCGCCTATAAATGATATTCATGATATTGATTCAAGGATGAATCATTTATAGGAGATGAAGAATGATAAGAATCAAGGATCATCACTTGAGGATCCATTCGAGGTGACATTTGTCTAACAATAAGTATATATTCATTGAAGATAACCATACACTTCTAGTTATCATCACAAAATGTTTGATAAGTGTGCAAGGGGAAAAACTTTTGAAATTATTGTGTAATCACAAAACAACTATTAGGTGGATTTTAGTCGACTTCAAGGGTGATAATACCTTCTCTAGCTATAATTAGTCACTTACCCTTAAATTTCTAACAAGACTAGTACACCTAGGTTTTCGTAATGATTTTAAACCAAACAACTAGATGGCGACTCAAATGACCCTCAATACTACGCAGAAACATGTGACACCTACTTGCATCTTAAATGGTTGGAAAAGGTTTTGCTTATTATAGAAAACTCAATCTTGTTACACACAAATTTAATTTTTCATTACGATTCATAAACCAAATGCTTAAACGCCTAACATGTAAGTTTTTTTACTTCTTTCTTAATGGATATAATCAGATTTTTATTAATCATAAAGATCAAGAAAAAAAATACTCTTACATATTCTATAGGTACATATGCATGTAGAAGAATGTCATTTGATTTGTGTAATGCACCCACAACTTTTTAAATATACATAATGAATATTTTTTTTCTAACTATGGTGAGAGTAATTGAGGTTTGTAGATGATTTTATAGTGTATAAGGATTCTTTTAATACATATTTAGAAAATTTATCTTTATTCTAAAAAAGATATATTGAAACTAACATTGTGTTGAACTATAAAAAATGTTATTTTATGGTAGAACAAGACGTAATTCTTGGTACAACACTCTTGTGCAAATTATTATCCAAAAAAGTGGTTTTGATATTTGATCAAACATGTAAAGATGTTCATAATGAATTTAAAAGATGCATAACATCTGCCTCCATCGTGCAACCACCAAATTGAGATGAACCTTTCAAGATAATATGTGATGCAAATGACTTTACGGAAGGGGGTGTACTTTGGAAAAGAATAAAGAAGAGTTTGAATGTCATTATCTATGCTTCCTGCATGTTGGATGAAGCACATGGAAATTACCATACAACTAAATAAATAATTTTTAGGCTGTGGTGTCTAGAAAAATTCAAGTGCTATTTATTTGGGATAAAAGTTATTATTTTTAATAACCATGCAATTTGAGGTATCTTTTAAAGAAGAAAAAAATCCAAATCAAGATTGATTTTGTGGATCTTTCTTATTTAAGAATTTAATCTTGAGATCAAAGATAAAAAAAAAAAAAAAGGGTGTAAAACCATGTAATTGATCACTTGAGCCAACTGCAAACCAAGAAAATATAACCCAAAATAGTAAGATAGATATTCCGTAATGAACAACTGTATATGCTATATTCCTTTATAGAACCATGGTATACTGATTTGGTGAATTGTTTAGTCACAAAAATTTTCCCTTTAGGTTTGCATAAATCCCCAAAAGATAAGTTACGAGTTGATGCTATATATTATTTTTAGGGCACCTTATATTTATATAATTCTTATGCAACTCAAGTAGTTAAACAATGTGTGCCATAAAATGAATTTCATTTCATTCACTTTTTGTCATTCTTATTTTTGGGGTGAGCATTTTAGAATAAAAAAAAGAGCAACTCACATGAAAATGGTATGTATTAGCCTTTTTATTTTTAAGAATACATATTATTTTTGCAAATAATGTGAAAGTACCAATGAACAAATAATATCACTTATAAGAATCAAAAGCCTTTAATTAATATTCTTATATGTGAAATTTTTATATTTAGAGTATTGATTTTTATGAGTCTATTTCCTTCTTTTTTTGGTAGTATTTATATCTTTTTTGCATTTGATTATGTGTTCAAATGGATAAAGATGACAACCCCATGAATCGACAAAGTTAATGTTATTTTAAATTTGGTCAAGACTTATATATTTGACAAGTTTGAAATCCTAAAAGTTATCATTAGTGATTGTGACTCTTATTTATACAATCATTCAATAAAGAAAAGAAATTACTTCGTAAGTACCATAAGACTTATAGGACTTCCATGGCCTATCGGCCCTAAACAAATGTGAAATCTAAAATTTTTAATTAGAGAAATCAAGTTCATTTTGGAAAAGACATTGGAACCTAATGATTAAAGTTTGCAACTTGAAGATGCACTTTGGGCTTATTGTATTGCTTATAAATCATCTATATGATTCTCTTTATAGGATAATTTGTAAGAAATCATAACATGTACAAGTAGAGCTTGACCATAAAGCTTTTTGGGTCATTAAACAATATATCTTTAATTATAATGTTGTTAGGATTACAAAGAAGTTGTAATTCCAAGAGTTTGAAGAAATATGGAATGATGCCTATGAGAATACAATGATTGACAAAGAAAAGACCAAAAGTCTTCATGATCGAATGATTACAAGAAAGGAATTTCATGATGGAGAGGAAATCCTTATTTATCATTCATATTTGAAACTTTTTCCTAATAAGTTACACTCTTGTTGGATTGGATCATTTGTTGTTTCTAATATTTTTTTTATGATACGATTGAGATTATAAGTGTAGAAACAAACTAAATATTAAAGGTTAATGAGCATTGATTGAAACCTTTTTATGAAGGATGAACGACAAAACCTACCGTTTTTATAGAGTTAAATGAACCAATCTACAAGACATAAGCATGTGAAGTGTCACGCTAATAACATAAAATAAAGGTGTATATTGAGAGACAACCCAAATTATAAAAAAGAAAAAAAAATCAAATTTACTCTTTTACCCTTATATTTTATTTTTTACATTTACTTCATGTTTGTCATTCTCTTTAACTCCTTTTCTTCTATTTCAACACTGAAAACAATATCGTGTTTAAGTGTGAGAGGGGAGAATCTTGGTTTGCTTTGATGTTTTTGTGTCTTATTAAAAAAAAAATGTTCTTTATGTTTCAAACTTTAAGTGCTAATATTTGTCTTTTAAACTTCCACTGATTTATGAGAATATCAAAATTAGTTAAGATAAATGAAAATATAATTTGAATGAATGAAGTTTTAAAGTTTAATTAGTTTAGGAATTGATCTTGAAAATATGTCATGTTAACCTAATAATGTTGTGCTAATATAAACTTTTGAGCCTTCAATATTATATTCTTCGATGTTTCCATTGTATTTGTCGCACCCTCCGCAAAAGCGTGGTATCGCGGCGACTCTTCCATGAGCGGGGCTATTTATGTCGGGATTTTATCTTTATTTTGTGGAAAAAAAAGTCAACACTTAGTATTATGATTATTAGAAAAGCTAAACTGATCTTTCAAATATTTTAAGGCAAGAGACTAGTTGCATATAGGGAAGGTTTTAACACCCTTAGTACGCCCTACCTAAGGTAAGGTGCTTGGTGTTTTGGTTTGCCTTATAATTGCTATGGTATTGATCTTTCAAAAATATTTGGTTAAATAATCATGATGTATTATTCCTATAAAAATATTTTGGATATTTACCACTTTAAGGTTTCTTTATCCAAATATTTACGGTGAATAATAACGAATAATCCCAGCTAATATTGTGGATATTAACCCCTTTAGGATTTTTTTACCTAAATATCAACAATGGATAATAAAGAATTATCCCCGCTAATATTTTGAATATTAACCTCTTTAGGATTTCTTTACCCAAATATTAACAGTGAATAATATGAATCCCTAAAAATAAGATTTTGATATTTTTGGACTATTGGTCAATACCCTTTGGATTTTACAAACATGCTATAAAATCCAAAAATTTAAGAAAATGATTTTTTTTTGTGTTTACAAAATCCATGCTAAAACCATTTTTCTCTTAACTCTGAAATAATATTTTTTGAAAAAAATGTTAAAAATATATTAGCGTATTGGCCGTATGTGCGAAAATAACATATTTTTATTCTAGATATATTTTTCCTAAAAAATATATTTTTTGTTTATGTAAATTTTGTATTTTTTTTCTATTTTTTTGGGTAGGTTGTTTGCCACTACGTGTATATTTTTGCTCTGTGAATTTCTATTGTGTATGTCACCTCTGAAACTGTTAAATTTTAGATCTCTTCTCACCAGTTTCTTTTTTTTTCTCCTATGTATAAATTTTTCTCCTCGCTACATGATTTTTTCTACTCTTTATCACCCTTTTTTTTGTGTATGGCTTTTCAGTATATATAAGCGCACGAGTGGGTTACCTCCTGCGGGAGCATGCCTGAAAGCATGACTGTCAACAATAGCGTGTAGGGGGCCTATCAGCGATGGTGCAAGCGGCTTGTCGGCAATGATGCAGGCGATGACATGCGTTGTCTGTTTTTTAGGAGGTGTAAGTATATTTTGGTCCCTCAATTTGTAATTGTTCAAATTGCATCTCTAATTATATTTAAACTTATGATTTTGTGCAATTGTATCCTTGCAAAAACTTCAATACCAGCCTTAACTTTGCACACTTTTTTTTTTTTTGTCCTTGGTTTCATAATTTGACCCTCAATTGACTATTAAATTTTTCATTGTCTTCATTTTGACCCCTGACTTTACACAATTTGCTTGAAAGAATTCAAGTGGATCTTCAAAAATTCAAATCTTCTTAATTGAACCTGAATTAAGTTCAAGAACTTGATTTTTCATCTATTAAGCCCTTAATAAAATTTATTTGATCAATTTAAAATATAATTAATTCCTTACACTTAATTAAATCCTTCAATTGGACCCTAAATTAATTTTAAACATAATTACACTTTTAAATTGGTCAACGATTAAATCAAATTGACCCATAAAAATATAGTTATATCTTTTGACTTAATTTTTACACAGATTTATCCAATAATAAATTACTTTAGCCTTGAATCTGCATTTTCCTTTATTTCTAGGCACAAAGAGGTATAATCGAGCTCTTGAAAACGTCCAAAATTTTTATCTTGATTTTCCTACTGACACTGACCTGTTTATTTTATTTTTATTATTTTTGGATAGATTTGGAGAATAACCCAAAATTGGGTTGTGACAGTACTAATGATATGTATCATATGTTTTTGAGATTACATCCACATTGTATATGTGTATGAAGATGATAAATACAATATGATTGTAACCATTTGAGCTAAAATATCAACCCAAAATATATTATCCTTAGTGAGCTATTTTGAGCTTATTTGTCTTTTATTCCTTTAACCATGTTATAAGCCTTACCTTTTAATATGCTTTCCTTTTCTTTTGGCTAAAGAATAATAAAGCATATAACTTATTGATATTTGATGTGATTATGGTTGAAAATTATATAAAAAGTAGTATTGATAAAGGAATGAGCAAAGTTGACAAATGTAAACTATTGGAGTTAAAGACAAAAGCGAAGAAGAAACAGAAAAAAGTTGTTTCGTTATGTTCTCAAAGTTTTATGCTGATGGTTGGTGGAGCTTGAAATCAAAAGAAGTAAAGTACTGACTTTTAAAAATGATAATTTTATGTGTCTTGATGATATACTTGTTATATAATGTTATATTTCATTTGTTTTTAACATTTTCCTTTTCTTTTCATTTACCCACCTTAACCTTAGCTCCATTACAATTGTAAAGTAAGACTTTTTAATTTATGTATTGCTTGTAATATTTTAGTAATGAAAATGAGATTGAAGAATAAACTTATAGTAGAATATATTCATTATTTGAATTTGAAAGATTTAAACACATAAGCTCTAAACACATGAATGTTGGAATATATATTAATGAGAGGACCTTCCATTTTGGCATGAAATGAATTTTATTTAATCCCAATGATTAATTAATTTTTGAAGATTCACATGTGAATAAATTCATGAAAATACATGATTTTTTATCCTTTTTTTTTATTGTATTCATGCTTATAATGCATGTACTCTTAGACATTGATTATTTTTCTTAAGTGGTTAGGTGATTATATCCGATTTAGTTTGGTATTTAAGAGTAATTTTAATATTTTTAAAATTTTGGATGCCATGTTGAAATGACTAAATTGTTTTACTTAATGTAGTGTACACACACACACACACACACACATACACAAAAGTTATTAAAGATAAAATTACGTACATTTAGGATGATTAATAAAAGTATAAAAAAAATAGAAAATTGTTTGAGGTGATTTGGTAATTCAAAAAATTTAGTTTAATATGAAAATATACAAGATTTTAAAACTATAATCATATTATTAGTGTTTGTTTGGAAGTATGATTGCAGTTGCTTTTAAAAGTGTTTTTCATTTAAAAATATATTAAAATGATATTTTTTATTTTAAAAAAATATTTTTAATATTAACACATGAAAATGATATAAAAATATCAATTTTTTTTAATTTATAATAAAATATATATTTTTTTAATTTTTTTTGAAAATATTTAAAAAAAAAACAAGTAAATTCTTTTACCTTTTTATTAATATTGATTTTTTTCTTTAAGGGTACGTGAGTAATTCCATCAAACCAAAGACGCCAATCAATAGACGAATCAGCCACCGTTTCATCACAAACGACCTATACCTAGCCCTGGCGACCTCTACAAAAAATATTCATTCTCTTGTCGCTCGATACATTCCATGTTCTACCACTTTCTAGACAATCCAAACAATCAAAACAGAGAAGCAAAACCCCGGAAACTCCCGAAATCTCCCTGACAGATAGATGTCAACGTCCGGACAGCCACAGTTCCGATACACACAAACACCATCAAAGGTTTTGCATCTGCGAAACCTTCCATGGGAGTGCACAGAAGAAGAGCTTATTGAGCTCTGTGAACCTTTCGGAAAGATCGTCAATACTAAGTGCAATGTCGGAAACAATCGCAACCAAGCCTTCGTTGAATTCGTAAGTAATTTTCCTTTAACCTTTTGCTTTCGTTTCAATCGAATATGTAAAAATTAGGTTAAAATGGTTGTAAATCTCAGGTAGAACAAAACCAGGCAATACAAATGGTATCTTATTACGCGTCGTCGTCAGAGCCAGCGCAGGTTCGGGGTAAAACGGTGTATATTCAATATTCGAATAGACATGAAATTGTGAACAATAAGAGTCCAGGTGATAATCCTGGAAATGTACTGCTGGTTACCATCGAGGGTGTTGAAGCTGGTGATGTCAGCATCGATGTCATTCACTTGGTAATTGTTTTTTTTCCTTTTTTTCCCAACTTTTCTTTTCCTTTTGATATATTTCTATTTCAATTTGGTTAAATGTGCTGAAATCATGATAATAATGGTTTTTATTTTTTTGTTTTCTCCTTTCCTTTTGAGGCTTTTGGAGCTTCAAGATAGTTTATTAGTTATTGCTATGTAGTTCCTACGTGAGGCTAGTGGTCGTGGAAATGGTTTCTAGATAATGGAGGCAGTGTGAATCTGGATGTGTGTTCACTAGTCTTTTGCTAGTGACAATATAATGCAATGAAAAAGAAGATATCATTGTACTGTCAATCTCCTTTCCTTTCCAGTGCAATTTTGTTCAATAGTTGAGGAAAAAGTTCACTGTAATTATGCTAGTTATGTTATGTATCATACCTAAGATGCAGATGATGGACTAGTCTAACGATCTTGTGTTTAGTTTTGAAAATTTTATCTATCGTAAATTCGGTATTCTCAATGCTTTGGTTTGAGTTGAATTTCTACTGTTTTAATTGGACAATATGGGTTATTACTTTTTGGTGAAAGTTGCTTCTCATTGTTTTATTACTTTTTATGTAGAAACAGTGCCATGATTGGATTATGTAGTAAATAATGTGGTAATTTTAATTCAAGTCAGCGGAATCACAGATGATGGTGCCTCGTATTTAGATTCATTTGTTGGAGACAGTTTGGAAATATTATCATACGTCATTCTCCTTTCTAAGGTCTATCTTGACGCATTATTTTACAGGTGTCATTCTGCACTTATTTCTTAAATATTTGGAAATTTTGTTGTCTTTACATCAGTGATTGGGGTGGTCCCAAATGGTGTATAGTTGAATTTCTCATTCCATCATCTCTATAGAATCTGATGTATGTGTCATTGAAACTTGTTGCAGGTGTTTTCTGCTTTTGGCTATGTGCACAAAATTGCTACTTTTGAAAAGGCTGCTGGTTTCCAGGTGAGGTTTCAAATATCTTTTGTTCTTTCTGAGATTGCACTCTTTTTTTTCCCGGTATTAGTATCAATTTTCCTAATATCTTGGCAGGCATTAATTCAATTCACTGATGCTGAAACTGCATCTTCAGCAAGAAATGCCTTGGATGGGAGAAGTATACCAAGGCACACACTTCTTTCCTTTCCTAACCTTCACAACACCCCTTATTTTTTCATTGAAATTTCTTTGGGGAATTTTCTGTTAGTAGGGGGAGTGTTGTTGATTTGTGACATTGAGATATCATGTTTAAAAAATTCAGGTACCTGCTTCCAGAACATGTTGGTTCCTGCAACTTACGTATTTCATATTCTGCACATACTGATCTCAATATCAAGTTCCAGTCCCATAGGAGCAGGTAATAAAATGCTCCCAATTTCTAAAAGCTCAATACTTGTATGTTTTCTTACTGTTCTTTTGCTTATGCTTGTTGCTCAAAATCATTCTTCACTTCTCTTGTACTTCATCTATCGTGGAGTTTTGAGGCCTTGTTAATTGGTGTATGCTTTTTTCATCTAGTGGGTTAGGGAAGCCTCATAGCAAAAACACAGATGTATGGTCATGGGGACTTAGTAATTTCTTTCATGTTTAGATAGTAAGCATATTGCATTTGCACTTGTGTGATCATGGTTCAAAATGTTCTGTGGATGATTGCTGAATTTCATCAAATCAAAAAATTGCTGTTTCATATAATCATTATTCAATTTGTTATAGCAGTTTATTGCATGTGCTCCTGCCATTGTACTCCTCTTTGACAATATTGGTTTATGGTGTCTGCTTTGAAAGTTTGTTTATTTCTCAGCATGTTAATGCTCAGTTTGTTTCTTTATAGACTTGAAGTGGAGTATTAACTTATATGTTACAATTGTTTGTGCTGAATTTTAACAAGCTACAATTTTTGGGGGTTTCTTTTTTGCCACTGTATTCCTACAAACCATCTAACAAGAAGTCCAACAAAACTTCAACAATCAATTAGCTGAGCAATTTCTTGTCTTTCATGTGTCAAATTTTTTATGATATTGCAAAGTTCATCTTTAAGTAAATGTGATATTTTTCAAATAGTACCTGGGTGAATGGGGTGGGGGAGGGGTAGACTTTTGTTTGGATTGGAAGGGGGAGCGGTGTTGTAACCTTTCATTTTTGTTTAGGGCAGCCATGACATCAATTATATGTTTTAGTGAACCTTCTATCTGACTTAGGATTGCAAAAGCAAGCCAATAGATTTCACAAAATTTCACACATTTTTCCATGACTACTTATTCCTGCATGGCTATGTCTTGTTCACTTGTCCATCATTTGAATCTCTTTATTGCTGTTCCTTCAGAGGGCAGCCATTATCACAACAATTTTATTTTATAGTGAACCTTCTATCTGGCAGAGGATTGCAAAAGCAAGCCAACAGATTTCACAAAAAAGTTTCACACATTTTTCCATGACTGTATTCGTTCATGCATGGTCATGTCTTGTTCACTTGTTCATCATTTGAAGTTCTCTTTCTTGATGTTCCTTCTTTTACACAGCTTCTGAAATTTACGCATCAATAATGTCATGGATAGTGTTGTATGACAGATTTTATTCTTTGAATTTTGCAGAGACTATACAAATCCCTATCTTCCTGTGAATCCTACTGCAATTGACGGACCTGTTCAGGTGAGTCCTGGCTGATTACCTTATGCTTTGCATTACTGAATCTTCACCAATAAGCTGTTTTCTCCAGTCTACTGTAGGTGCTGATGGGAAGAAGAAAGAGCCTGAGAGCAATGTACTTCTTGCATCAATTGAGAATATGCAGTATGCTGTCACCGTGGATGTTCTTCACACGGTGAGGAACTCCCAATTGCTTTAATGTTTCCTTCACATGAATTTTGATTTTGAATGAGTTTTGCTCATTCCTATGACTGTTCATTATAGGTATTTTCTGGATTTGGTACTGTCCAGAAGATTGCTATATTTGAGAAAAATGGTGGAACACAGGCACTAATTCAGTTCCCAGGTATGCTTTCTTTTGTCATGACTGATTGTTTACAAATCTTGCTTGTTTATTGCGCTGACTACCTATGTCATGTTGAAAGCCTTTTGAGCAACACAATTCATTTTGTTAGACTTTGAACTTCACATGGATCTTCTTTTTCTCTTTTTTCTTAATAATTCCCCCCCCTGGTTTTGGTATGGATATAGAAGGATTTGGTCATTCCAGAATTTCCTTTCCTGCTTAAAGAGGTCCTATACCAAAATTACTGGGGTTGGCTGAACAAATCCCGTATGTCTATTTCATCCTATTTAAGCTATACCAATTCCTTTTTAATAGTTACAGTCACCTCTGGTCAACTTTTTAAATGTTATGTCATACATCAAATTACAACTGGTCACAAAATCACCTTTTGTTACTGTGAGTTAATGTTTATGTTTTTTTTTTTAAAAAACAAACTGATTATTATGACCATTGTGACTTCAGGTTCATTTTTAACATTATTTCAATCATCTTTGATCCTTTTTAGGATGGCTATAGGTTGGGTTGGAGTTGAATTTTCCTCCACCTTTCTTAAACCCGGCATATCTAAATCCATTACCCACCTCTCTCTCCAATCCGGTTGGAGTGGGCTGGATGGAAGATTTCTCCACTCAGTGGGTACCCAACCCATTGGGGTTTTTTTTATATATTTTAAAGTCAATTAAAAAAACTGAAACGAAATAGAAAATTATGTTTCCATCCACGAATCAGTAAACTATAAAAATAATGTCTAAACTTCTAATCCATGCATGAGACCATAAAAATCCTTCAAGAATCATCATATAAAATCCTTTCATCATATTAAAAAAATAAAATTACTACAAAAAAATGTTTTTAAAAGTAGTTGGGGGCTGGTGGGGTGATGGACTAGGTTAACCTCTCATTCTGCATCGGACCAAGCCTGGTCAAACTAGATCAGGTTTACCCACCTCTGGTTTGACTCTGGTCCTGAAAAAAAAAATCCAGTTGGATTGGAGTCACTAGATAACTGACAGAACAGGTGAATTGCCATTCCTATCCTCCTCACTTGCATATTGGCCAGGTTTTTAGCCATGCACATGCTTTATTTGTGAGATAGGGTTTAAGCAGCATTAGTGTCTTCATTGTTTTCCAGATGTTGCGACTGCTGCAGTAGCCAAAGAAACTCTGGAGGGACACTGCATTTATGATGGTGGCTATTGTAAGCTTCATCTATCATACTCTCGTCATACTGATCTCAATGTGAAGGTATATATATGTGCTTTAGAGTTAATGTCATGAGAAAAAATAAAAAGAATAATAAAAGAGACGCTGATAGAGGAAAAAGTGCATCTGTTCTTGATCGAAAAAGATTTGGTCCTTAAAATGTATGCTTCTTAACACTTGATTGCCCCCTCTTGAATACAATCCTCTTTTTTTGTCCTTTTCTTTTGTAATTTATCTGAGATTCTGATTAGCTGCTTTTTTGGAAGGCTTTTAGTGACAAAAGTAGAGATTACACCGTCCCAAATGCAAGTTTTCTCACAGCACAAGCTCCTGGCCTGCACACTGCTACCACGAGTTGGCAGAATCAGCAGGCTGGTTCAATGTACCTCGGGAGTAACTATGCCTCAACAGCTGCTGCTGCTCAAGTTCCTCCTGGGCAAGTGCCAGTTTGGGATCAAACGATCCAGGCGGGTGTACCAGGCTATGCATCAGCTCGCGGTACATATCCTGGGCAGACATACCCAACACCTCCAGCATATGCTTCGTCAGCAATACCTCCAGGCTCCTCTCCCCTTTCATATAGCAACCCAATTTCTTCTGGTGTGGCTTCCATGGGAATGACTCACCCAGGGGTGCAGCCAAACATGCGACCTGGTGGGGCTTCACCTCCTGGTCAGGCTCCATATTATGGTCGATGATGAGGTATCTTCATCTTGAATTGTTTTTTTTTTTTTTTTTGCCTTTTCAGCCTAAACAAGTGATAATTTGATATGCTGTGCGTTCACTTATCTTGTGAGGCTTTTATGTTTCATTCAAAAGAAGAAAAAATTCAACTATTTCTGTCTTTATTTTATGCTGTCTTGGAATACATTGCTGGGTGGAATCTCTGTTCTCAGTCCTTGTCAATGTTGTAAGCGTGTGAACTTGCTACAGCTTTATTTAGTGCAGCGTCAATGTAGAAAACTACTACTAAGTGTTATATCCTCAGTTTTTTTGAATATTTGTTCCTATGTGAATATTCCTCTTCTGGTTATATAGCACTCTAAACTTGTTATGATCTCTTTCTGTTGCTGATCTCAGTAGGGCAATCTTTTAGCAAATGAGGTTTTTCTTCTGTTTAATTTTTCCTTTTTGGTGTGTACGGAGCTTTATACTTGTCCTCGTTTGAAATATAAATTTCATTTGCGAGCACTTGTTATTCTTTTGGGGATAAATTCATTTTTAAATAGAAAGTGAACTTGTGAAATTTTCTTTCATCTCTTAGATGATGGATAGGAATTTTGTAAAACCCCTCAGCCCAGTTTTGAGTTTAGTTCAAGTACCCTATTTATTATCAATCTTGACAACAAATAATTAGTTATAACAAATTATTATAATTATAAGGGAAAAAAAAAGAGAGAACAAATAGTAAATAAAAGAAAAAGGACCTGATTTGACAGGTAAGAGTGAAGCGAACGCCGGTGGCTCAGGAAGCTTATCAGAATAAGATTTTGTTGTGGTTTTACCACCACCTTTTTATTCTCACTCTCAACACAGGTATTTTTCATTTGTGGGAAGCAATTGAAAGTGAACGCAACTATTTTACCAGTTTCTAGTCTCTATAGACAAAAGACAGTCATCTTCAATGACCGGTCCAGCTGCAACATGTGTTGCAAACAAGGTTGGTCACTTGGTCCTTGATGTAGAATCTAGATAGCTGTTGCATATCTATCATTAGAGCTGGTACATTTTGTTAGTGGATCCAGATGACCTAGTGCGTTTGTGGGGAAACCTTTCTCCAACACTGCAGTTAATGCTCGCTGATATCTCAATTTTATAATTGACCTACCATGTTTTACAAGCCGCCCTTGTTGGGTAGGGATCCATCTTCGCTGTACCCATGCAGTATGGAAGAGTTTAGAAGAGAGTTTGAGATTGTTTTTTTAAAAAGTTTTTGTTTAGAAATATATTAAAATTATTATTTTTTAAAAAATTATTATTGGTATTTGTACATGAAAATAATTCAAAAATACTAAATTTTTTATAATTTAAAATAAAATAAAAAAATTTAATTTTTTTCAAATACCTTTTTGAAAACAAACACTCCCAACATGTGGGTGTGGATACTCATGTACTTCCAAATCTGTATTAGCTAAGCTCATTAAAATCAATGAAGCGCGGTCGTTTAGACTTGGCCTGCAGAAGAACTTGATCTCCCATACAGCAAAAGCTTTTACCAAAGGAAAGTCAGGAGACAAGCTTATTCGGGATGCAAGGAATATAGGGCGACGGAAATGGTAACTAGCTGATCTATAATTCACCCCTCACTTGAGAAACAAAATAATCGCACAACTTGTTCATTGGCCATGCCTACTGGATAATCTGCAAAATCTAGTTGCTTTCGGTTCCTTATGTCCACCAATGCTTTGTGGACGTCGTCGTGAGGAAACAACTCAATTTAATCTGTAAAGTGGAGTAAAGCACTGAAACAAGTACGCACCACTGAATATAACTTCTTGAACATTAATTATCGAATATATTAAAAGAGGTCAGTTTGATTATTATAGCTTGTGAAGAGAATTACTATAAATTATAATAATATTGTTCAGTTTTCAGGTTAATTTGGTTCATTTGGATTGATTTGTTTGCTTCATCGGTTTACTGATTTATCTTTATGTTTTCACAATTACATATAAAGAAACGTCTATAACTCAGTGGATAGAGCTCATGCTTCCACTCCTGAAGGCAGGGGTTCGACCCTGACTTCCAGGCTTTATTATACTTTATATTTTTTTTGTTTTTATTTCCTCTAAATCATTTTTTTTTTGTATTTTTTCACTTATATATTTTTTTTATATTGTTTTTTGGTTGTTTTTTTATATTTATTTTAACATCAAATAATTTTTTTCCTTATAATTTTATATTTTTTTTCCTTTTTAGTTTGCTCTTTTGTTAAAGTTATTGGTTTTTTTCTTTTATCGACTTTTCCCTCCATTATTAACGCAATAATAATAATTTTAGTTTTTTTCTTGCTTTCTTTTTTGTTATTGGTTTTTATTTTTTAACAACAACAACAACAACAATAATTTTAGTTCTTTTTCTATCTTCCTCTTTTATTAAAGTTTTTGAGATTTTTTCTCCTAAGAATAATTTAATAATTTTTATTATTTTAGTAATAATAGTAATGATATTTTTAGAATTTAAGCCTTCGATGTTGTTGTTATAATAGGGTGTGTTGATGTGTTTTATTATATCAAACCTTGAATGTATAGATATTATATGTTATTTTTAAACTAGTAGAATCTATTAATTATATTAATCCCAATAATTATAAAAAATATTTATTTGACCCGCAGCGTAGTGCGGACAATTAACTAGTTACTAACTATACAATGTGGGTTAAGTTTTTCTTTTTCAATAAAAAAAACTTGGATATACATACTTTCCAAACATTTTTTTTAACACTATATAAAAGAGATAGGGTTCAAAGGTGTAGCATCTAAAAGGCAAGGGCTTAAAAGTGCATTGAGGAGAAAATAATGTCAAAAACACTGTATAAAAAAGATAGGGCTTAAAAACATACTAAAAAAAAAAATTAATGATACACATACCATGTATAAAAATTAATGCTAAAAAACATGCTATTTGAAAAGAAAAAAGCTTAAAGGCTCACTCAATAATTGATAGGTTCAAAGATGTATCTAAAAGCAAATGGCTTAATAACACTAAAAAATATATGCTTTAAGTTGCATTCGTATAATCTCATGATTTTACATCTTTTAAAATTGGACTTTATTTTCCTTTATATCAACATAAACCAAACCTCTAATAGTTTTTTTGCTAGAAAATATTCAAATTCATTAAGAATTATTTCTTTTGACTCCTTACAATAATCAAAATAAAATTCCTTAGGTGTTAATATGCAAATATTTTTACTTAAGAAACATGATCATTTTTTTCATGAACATTGTTTCTCAAAATTTCAGTCTTTGTAGGAAGCTTTCATTATTTTTTTGTTTTGTTTTTATACCTAACCTATAACTTAGGGAACTAATATTTAAGAAAAGGATGCTCAATTTATGAACAAGGTTGAACATTTAAGCAACTTCTATGAACAAGGTTTCATAAAGGTTGAATATTAGACTTTGCTGTAGTTTTTTTCTATTATATAGAACATGAGGTGACCTTTTTTTTATGATTTGTTGATCAAAGTTGTCGCACCCCAAAAAATGAGCGCGTGGCGTCCCGGCGACCATCCTCGCGTGCAGGGGAATTCAATATTTATTTTCATGGAAAGGGAGTCGCCACCTAGTATTATGGTTACTAGGAAACCTAAACTGGTCTTTCAGAGATTCTAGGGTAAGGGACTGGTTGCGTAAAGGGAAGGTTTTAGCACCCCTAGTACGCCCTACCTAAGGTAAGCTGCTTAGTGTTTTTGTTTGTTTATGATTTGTTATGATCTTGATATTTTTTTTAAAAAAAAAGTTGGTTAAATGGTGATGGTGTATTATCCTCGTTGAATATTTTGGATATTAACTCCTTCGGATTTATTTATCCAAACACCAACGGTGAATAATAGCAAATTATTCTTGTCGAATATTTTGGATATTGACCCCTTAGGATTTATTTATCCAACTATCAACAGTGAATAATAGCAAATTATTCCCGTTGAATATTTTGGATATTGATCCTTTAGGATTTATTTACCCAAATATCAACAATGAGTAATATAGATAACCAAAAATAATATTTTGATATTTTTGGAATATTGGCCAATACCCTTTGGATTTTACAAACATGTTGTAAAATCCAAAAATGCAAGAAATGACTTTCTTTGTGAAATCCATGCTGAAATATATTTTTTCTTCAAAACTCCAAGATAATATTTTTTTGACAAAAAAAATATATATATATATTTTTTTTAAAATATGCTAGTGTATTGGCCGTATGCATAAAAACACATTTTTATTATAGACATTTTTCTTAAAAATATAAAAAGTATTTTTTTTTATTTTTTGTAATTTATATTTTTTTTATTTTATTATTATTATTTATTTTATTTTATTTTTTTATTTTTTATTTTTGGGTGGGGTGGCCCATCCTGCTCCAGGCCTGGGCTGCCAGCCCAGGGGCGAATGGGCCATATTTTTTTTTTGTCAAAAAAATATTATCTTGGAGTTTTGAAGAAAAAATATATTTCAGCATGGATTTCACAAAGAAAGTCATTTCTTGCATTTTTGGATTTTACAACATGTTTGTAAAATCCAAAGGGTATTGGCCAATATTCCAAAAATATCAAAATATTATTTTTGGTTATCTATATTACTCATTGTTGATATTTGGGTAAATAAATCCTAAAGGATCAATATCCAAAATATTCAACGGGAATAATTTGCTATTATTCACTGTTGATAGTTGGATAAATAAATCCTAAGGGGTCAATATCCAAAATATTCGACAAGAATAATTTGCTATTATTCACCGTTGGTGTTTGGATAAATAAATCCGAAGGAGTTAATATCCAAAATATTCAACGAGGATAATACACCATCACCATTTAACCAACTTTTTTAAAATATCAAGATCATAACAAATCATAAACAAACAAAACTTCCCTTAACCCTTACCCTAGAATCTCGAAAGACTTTAGGTTTCCTAGTAACCATAATACTAGGTGGACTCCTTTTCCATGAAAATAAATATTGACTCCCGCTCATTTTTTGGGGTGCGACAGGATGGCGACTCCACTAGGGACTTAGGACTAAGCTTGATATTTTTGTTTATTAGTGATATGTTATTGTTTTTATATTGCTATGAATGGTTTTTTTTTTTTTCAGAAACTTTAGCATGCATCTTTACATTCTGTCATCATAATATGCCTTGCCATACATCACTGTTATTATTTTGAGAGCACACACTAAACCTTAAGTTAAGTGGGGGACTAGCAGCTTACCTATGACTTGAGTCAAGGTTGAAGTTTGTGTAAACCCCAACTCTTTGCTGAGTGTTTAGACTGGTAGTGATTGGTATACGTACCATCCCGCTACCTGCTAAACCCCCATATCGCCTTTACGAAGGTGATCACTGGGACAGCAAGAGACCCTCTTTAAAGACCAAGTAGTAAACCTACCCTATGTCTCACCTAAAAGAACTAAAACCTATCGTTAGGGTGCATGCTCCATAATATCTTTTTACATATAAAGAAAAAGCCTAAATAGTATTTTGACTTGCAGATCTTGTGAACAAAATGGCCACCACTACTAAACTCTCTATCATGGAATATGGGAAAAATTCTGAATTAGCACAATTGACTGAAGAAGACTGTACTAAGAGCAATGCTGAAAGCCTATCACCAATTAAGAATCTGAACTGCATCATAAATGAGGTGAGCAAATTAACAACTCACTTTCAGAAGGTGGATAAGGATGCATTCTTTAGGAAGTATGGACGTTTGATGGAAATTGCAAAGGTAGAAGTGTTAAACCCAGCGGTACGAGCTCTAGTTCATTTTTGGGATCCCGACTATCGCCGTTTTTCTTTTGGGAGCCTAGATTTATGTCCTACCCTGGAAGAATATGGGATGTTGACCGAATTTCCAAGAGACTTGTACAGAATCTATTTCCCTTTGAGATCTGACAAGATTATCCCTGAATTGTCGAAACTGGTCAGAATCTCCGATTTGGAAAGATTTCTTGAGAAGAATGCCGCTGGTTTGAAATGGAGGATGTTAGAATGTGAACTAGAAAAGAAGCCCGTGTCAGAAAAGGAGAGACTAATTGCCTTAGGTATATTTGGCCTCGTGTTATTTCCAAGCTAGATAGGAATAATAAGCTTAGAAGCTGCTGCTGCTTATATAGAATATGAAAATACTCAGATCAACCCGGTAGCCTCTATTTTGGCTGAAACCATCATAACACTTAATCATTGTCGAAGAGCTGGGAAAGGAGCAATGAGATGCTGCACACAGTTGTTGTATATCTGGATGGTCAGCCATATCGAAACGAAAAGGCCAATTTTTAATATTTTTTGGTGGTTTAGCCAAAAACCTTTGGAGATAGTGGTAGAAGAAGAATGGGGAAATCTGGATAACCGGGGTTGGTTAGAGAAGCTAGAAATTTTACCCAGTGGTGGTTTCAAATGGAAAGCCCCTTGGGTCAAGGCAATGGATGTCTTAATGGGTTGTGGGCAGCGACGTTGGGTTCCGTTGGTAGGGATTACCGGGTATGTGAGTTATGCTCCTGCTCTTGTGGTAAGACAACATGGGGGCATGCAATTTATTCCGACCAAGGGGATTGCTCAGTTCTATGGTTTATTTAAAGACCCTGTCGCACAAGAAGCTTTGAAGGTCATTAGGCAAGATTGGAAGCACTTAGTCTTGTTGGAGATAAAAGGCATTAGGGATCCCAGTACAAGCGAAGGATACGTGAGATGGAGAAATGTAGGTCCTACAATCATGATTAACGAAGGAGTCAAATCTACCCAATCTAAAGAAAAGCTTGTTAAGAGGAAAAGAGTTGATGATAAAGAAGAGTTAAGAAGACAAGTAGAGAAGCTCATGCTGGAGTTGAGCAAAAGCAGAAGGGAAAAGGCAATGATGGAAGAAATGGTGGTAGAAGGCGATAAGAGAAGAGCATTTTTAGACGAACAAATACAGTCTAAAGATGAAAGGATAGCCAAACTCGAGTCAAATTTGGTTGAAGAAAAGAGCGTAAGATCACGAATGGAGGAAAAATTAACAGAGACAAATTTGAAGTTGACACGACGTTGCTCTGAACTTGGTGTATTGCAAACTGAACATAATGAATGCTAGGGAAGCATAGAATTCTACCAAGAGAAATTTGCAGAGGTTCAGTGTGAGCTGATGGATAGAATCGAGAAGTACGAAGAATTGTATAAAAAATATGTAATGTCAGAAAGTCGTTCAACAAAGTCTGAAGAACAAAAAGCCATGGAAGCAGAGTCAGTAGTCAAAGACAATGAGATAAGAACTTTGAAAATGAAGCTCAGCAAAGAGAGAGAAAAGGTGAAGTATTTGGATGAGAAGCTGGCCTTAATGGAAAAACACAAGGATCAAATCGACACCAACAATATCTCGTTAAACAAAACCAACATGTTACTCATTGAAAAAATGTCCAGGATGGATGAGCAAATGGATGAAGTTGCTGCACACGCCCGGGTCATTAGAGCCAATACAAGAAATGTAGGAAGAAACATCATCCATTATCGTCAAAGTCTAGCTGAGACCGATGCCTTCTTGGAGAAAATCGAGAACCGTGGATCTGCTTTCCTACCCATGGCTAAGGAAGAAGACTAATTTGCTTTTCCTCTTTATGTTTTCAAAATGTAGTAGGCTTGTCCAACATAAATGACAAGGGCATTGACCCATATTTTTTGCAAGAATCAGTCTTTTGATGCATATGACTTAAGCAAATAACTCGAAAAGCAGATCTCCTAGCAGCAATGTGACGGAAACCCATATTCCATGAGGTGTCGGCTATTAAAAGTTCACAAGGGAAATGCATTCATGCATTGCACAAAGCATATCACAACACATGCATTTATATCATACATTTTCTTATACATTCATGCAAACAAACTAATCCCAGTTGAGAAAAAGGATGGAAAACAGCGAAAGGGCAGAGCAAGAATCCCAATACCAAAGGGAGCTTGAAGCTGTGCGGAACGATGTAGCACGGTTAACTAGTTTGCTAGAGAAGGCCTTAAGAGCAAGGGATGGGGAGGGTACGTCCGCTCAAACTGATGAAGCACCACTGGCAGTCCAAAGCCCTGTGGCACCACAAGATTTAGGGACAAAAACACTAAATAAGCACCTTGATCCCACCCGGCCTATACAAATACCCATTACAATGGATTTAACGGGAGAGAATCCACAAGACGGCAGATTCCCTTATCATGTAGGGTATGATAAATGGACAGCACTGGAGGAAAGATTAAGGGCAATTGAAGGAAATGATTTATCCGACCCAGTTCGCGCAGCGGAAACATGTCTGGTACTTGACATTGTAATTCCACGGAAATTTAGGGTGCCCGAATTTATAAAGTATACCGGGATAGAGTGTCCGAAGACTCATCTTCGTTCATACTACAACAAGATGGCCGAGGTTATCCACGATGATAAGTTGTTAATATACTTCTTCCAGGACAGCCTGACCGGAACAGCCCTCAACTGGTATATGAGGCTTGACAACATTAGAATCAGAAAGTGGGCGGATTTGGCAGACGCCTTTTTGAAACAATACAAGTTTAACCTAGAGATTGCACCAGACAGGACTAGTCTAATAACCATGGAGAAAGGAGTTCAGGAGTCCGTAAGGGCTTATGCTTAGAGATGGCGGGACCAAGCTATCAACGTGCAACCACCATTGATAGAGACAGAAATGGTGAATCTATTTGCTAACACCTTTAGGGCTCCGTATTATGAGCATCTGATGGGTAGCTCAGCCCAGCATTTTTATGATGCAGTTCGAATCGCTGAAAGGATCAAACAAGGAATTCGAAGCGGGAGAATTATGGAACCTATAGAGAAAAGGGGTTTTGCTGGAAAAAGGAAGGAGGTTGAGGTGAACAACCTTGAGGACAGGTACAAAGGAAAAGACAAAAATTATAAAAGCTACCAATCCCCTATCCCCCAGATCACCAACATCAACTTTCCCAAAACCTCAACCCCAAACCAACCTTTTCACCCAAAGTTCCCTGTGAACAACCAAAATAATTACCAAAGGAGAAACTATCAACAACCGGAAGAACAATTACCACCTTTACCAATAACCCTAAAGGAACTCTATGCTAAGTTATTAAGCATTGGGCAGATTGCTCCCCTACCAGTACCACCTCCACAACCACCTTTCCCTGCCTGGCACAACCCCCAATTGACTTGTGAATACCATGCTGGGAATGCGAGTAATAGCATTGAGACTTGTGTAGCTTTCAAGAACAAAGTTTTACAATTGATCAAAGTCGGGTGGGTCACCTTTGAGGATTCACCCAATGTGAACTCAAATCCTTTGCCCCGGCATGCCACAGGAAGTAGTGGGGTGAATGCGTTGGAAGCCGATCATAAAAGAAAAGTGTTGAAAGTGACAATGGCTAGACTCTACGAAATGTTGGTGCAGTCTGGACAGTTAAGGAAACCGACCAGATACAGCATGGGAAGAAATGATTTCTGCCCATTCCATAATGAGAAAGGGCATCACATCGATGAATGTGTCGGGTTTCATCAGAAGGTCGCAAAGATGATGACGCTAGGAGAACTAAGGATTGAGGATATGGGAGGCAATATAGAGATAACTGGGATAGAAAAGTGCAGGATACAAACAACAGCTAGTGGACTCTCCAGGTTGGTATTAACTAAGCCCCCCAAAACAAAGGGTGCAGATTATAGGGTAATGCCAGGAAATTATGTTTATACCACAAATGTTGAAGCTCCTTCTTTCCAATCTGAAATAGGGGGTTTGACCAGAAGTGGCCGTTGCTTCACACCTGAGGAGTTAGAAAAACAAAGAAAGGTCAAGGGTAAAGAAACATTGGGTTTTGAAAAAGAGCTGGAGGTAAACAAGCCTGTGACAGAGGAAGAAACGAACGAGTTCCTGAAATTGATGAAGCACAGCGAGTACTGTGTGGTGGATCAATTGAAAAAGACCCCTGCCAAAATCTCCATCATGTCATTAATACTCAGTTCAGAACCGCATCGAAATGCTTTACAGAAGGTACTAAATGAGGCTTATGTACCTCAAGATATCGAGCAAAAGACTATGGAGCACCTGGTAGGAAGGATTCACGCTTCAAACTACCTGTATTTCACTGAGGAAGAGCTGGATGCTAAAGGAACAGGCCATAACAAGCCTTTATATATCACAGTCCGATGCAAGGATTGCCTCATCGGTAAAGTTCTCATTGATAATGGGTCAGCTCTTAATGTGTTGCCAAGGCACATGCTGGACAAGATGCCCGTGGACCCTTCCCATATGCAGCCTAGTATGATAATGGCCAGAGCATATGATGGTTCACCAAGGCAAGTGTTAGGCTCAATTGAGGTCGAGCTTGCCATCGGTCCACAAATTTTTCTGGTAACCCTGCAAGTAATGGACATCCACCCCTCTCACACCATTTTGTTGGGAAGGCCATGGATACACGCTGCAGGAGCGGTTGCCTCCTCGCTGCATCAATGCTTAAAGTACATTGTCAATGGTGTCTTGGTTACTGTTAAAGCCGAAGAAACTATATCGATGATGAAAAATGTTGCGATCCCTTTTATTGAGGCTGAAAATTATATGGATGGAAACCTTCATGCATTCGAGGTCGTGAATACCGAGTGGGTGCCTGAAAACACTGTGATAAGGAAGCCGAGGATCTCGGAAGCCACCAAGATGGCCGCTCATAACCTGTTAAGGTGCAAAATTCCAATTCAAATTGAGGCAGAAAAAAGGAAGGCCGAGTGGATTGGTGTAACAAAGTTGAAAGCCGTAGAGCAGAGGTTCGGTTTGGGGTATAAGCCTAAGAAGGAAGATTACAAGCGGGCTGCCAATGTAAGAAGAGAGAAGAGAATGGCGCGAATTGAAGGAAGGAAGCCTGAAGAAGAATACTTAGTCATTCCTCCAATCAGGGTCTCATTCCCAAAGGCCGCTTATGTGATGCATCCTGACCAGGGACCTAAAAGCTCTTTTCAACAACTTTCACCCATAAGCATAAACACTTTAGATGAAGAAGTCAAGGGTATTGACAAGAAAGCTCAATCTGAGGAAAGGGAAGAGGAACTGCCGCAGTTGACCATCTATGCTCTAAAGGAAGTCACCGCCCGTACATGCATTCGGAAGCTAGCGGAGGGAGAAAAGTTTCAGAATTGGGAAACCCAAGAAGCTCCATCGGTTGTGAAAATGTAAAATGTTTGTTTTCTGCTGTTTTCGTTCCGTTTTAATTCAAGGCTTAATAGGTCGATCGGATTTTTATCTTAGTTTGTTTTGAACCAAATGATTTTAATGAGATCATGCATTTTTTGGATCATGTCTCTGTTATTTTGTTCTGTGCACTTACACTCACTTTCCGCTTTCAGGAACCCTGAAAGCGAAACTTCCACAACAGCACCTGCACTTTATACTGAGAATGAATGGCCGAATTTTAAAGAATATATAATAGCTGTAGAAGAGGAAGAAGAGGATGAAAAAAACATTAGGGAATTCACAAAATTAATAGAACAACATGAACAGGTTTGGAAACCCGCTAAAGAGGAACTTGAAACCATAAACGTGGGTAATGAAGAAAGTCGGAGAGAGCTTAAGATAGGGACTCTGATCGCACAAAAGGAAAGAGAAGACTTGATTACACTGCTGCGAGATTATGTAGATGTATTTGCTTGGTCTTATGAGGATATGCCCGGATTAGACACGAATATCGTAGTGCATAGGCTACCGTTGACCAATTAGGCAAAAGTTGAGAAGAACACATCCCGAAGTTTTGATCAAAGTAAAAGCAGAAATTGAAAAACAATGGGATGTTGGTTTTCTAGAAGTGGTTAAGTACCCCCAATGGGTGTCAAACATAGTAGTGGTACCCAAAAAGAAGGGCAAAATTAGAGTCTGCGTGGATTTTAGGGACTTAAATCGTGCTAGCCCTAAGGATAATTTCCCTCAACCGCATATAGATATGTTAGTTGACAATGCAGCTCGTAGTTCCACATATTCCTTTATGGATGGTTTCTCAGGCTATAATCAAATAAAAATGGCACAAGAAGATAAGGAGAAGACAACCTTTGTGACACCATGGGGGACCTACTGCTATAAAGTCATGCCATTTGGGTTGAAGAATGCGGGAGCCACTTACCAAAGGGCTATGGTGACTTTGTTTCACGACATGATGCACAAGGAGATTGAAGTATATGTGGACGACATGATAGCTAAATCCGGGGAAAAAGAGAATCATGTCCAGATATTGAAGAAACTATTTGAGAGGTTAAGAAAATATAAGTTGAGACTCAACCCCGCAAAATGTTCATTCAGAGTAAAATCTGAGAAGTTGTTAGGATTTGTGGTAAGCAATAAAGGGATAGAAGTTGATCCTGAGAAAGTAAAGGCTATTCGAGCCATGCCAACTCCCAAGACTGAGAAGGAGGTGAGAGGGTTTTTAGGAAGGCTAAACTACATCGCTCGATTTATATCTCAGTTAACCACGACTTGTGATCCAATTTTCCATTTGTTGAGGAAGAATAATCCTGGGGTTTGGAATGAAGAATGTGAAGAGGCTTTTGAGAAGATTAAACAGTATCTGCTAAATCCACCCCTACTCGTTCCTCCTGTATCAAAAAGACCATTAATTTTGTACTTAACCATGACTGAAATGGCAATGGGATGTGTGTTGGGGCAACAAGATGAAACTAGAAGAAAGGAGAGAGCCATCTATTACCTAAGTAAGAAATTCGTAGAGTGTGAGTCTAGGTACACCATGATTGAAAAGTTGTGTTGCGCACTAGCATGGGCTGCGAAGAGGCTACGACGATATATGTTGTATCATACCACATGGTTAATTTCCAAATTAGACCCATTGAAGTATATCTGCGAAAAACCCTATCTATCCAGCCGAATTGCAAGGTGGCAGGTCTTATTAGTCGAGTATGATATAGTATACATGACAAGGAAAGCTGTGAAAGGAAGTGTTATTGCCGATCACCTGGCAGACCATGCTATGAAAGATTACGAGCCGTTAAACTTTGATTTTCCCGATGAAGATGTGCTTGCGATTGAGAAGGCGAAACCAGAACGTTGGACTATGTATTTTGACGGTGCTGTAAACGTATGCGGTAATGGAGCGGGGGCAGTAATAATCTCTCCTGACAAGAGGCAATATCCAGTTTCAACTAGGTTGCAATTCGGTTGTACTAACAACACTGCCGAGTATGAGGCCTGTATTCTTGGTTTAGAAGCTGCATTGGAATTAAACGTAAAAAAAATAGATGTGTATGGGGACTCCATGCTAATTATTTGCCAGATAAAGGGAGAGTGGCAAACCAAAGATGAGAAGCTGATACCTTACCAAGAATATTTATCTAGACTGGCTGAAGAATTCGAAGAAATAGAGTTCACACATCTAGGAAGGGACGGAAATCAATTTGCGGATGCTTTGGCCACATTAGCTTCTATGGCCAGAATAGACTTTGGACGAAACCTGCAGCCGATACACATTGATATCAAAAATAATCCAGCTCATTGTTGCTCGATCGAAGAAGAAATAGATGGAAACCCTTGGTACTATGATATTAAGAATTTCATCCGAAACCAGACTTATCCCCTAGGGGCATCCGAAACAGAAAAGAAGACCTTGAGAAGATTAGCAATGGGTTTTTATCTTGACGGGGAGATTTTGTATAAAAAATCATCTGATGGGACTTTACTGAGGTGCCTAGATGAAGCTGAAGCCAGGGATGCATTACGAGAAGTTCATGAAGGGATCTGCTCAACCCATGCTAGTGGACATATGATGGCTAGGAAAATACAAAGGGTTGGTTATTTCTGGATGACATTAGAGAAGGATTGCGTGAACTATGTTCGCAAGTGCCATAAGTGCCAAATCCACAGTGATAAAATCATCGCCCCTCCGGCGCCTCTATTTAACCTAATCTCTCCATGGCCTTTTGCAATGTGGGGAATTGATGTGATCGGGCCTATCAACCCAAAAGCCAGCAATGGTCATAGGTTCATTCTCGTGGCCATCGACTACTTTACAAAATGGGTAGAATCCGCGTCATTTGCTCATGTAACGCAAAAAGTGGTGAAGAAATTTATTGAGAGGGACTTGATATGTCGGTACGGACCACCGGAAAAGATTATAACTGATAATGCACAAAACTTCAATGGAAAGTTAATAACGGAACTCTGCGCTAAATGGAAGATCAAGCACTCAAATTCCTCGCCTTATAGACCAAAGATGAATGGTGCAGTAGAAGCTGCTAATAAAAATGTCAAGAAGATTGTCCAGAAGATGGTAATCACCTATAAGGATTGGCACGAGATGTTGCCATTTGCCCTTCATGCATACCGTACCGCAGTTCGGACCTCAACAGGAGCCACTCCGTACATGTTGGTATACGGAATGGAGGCAGTAATGCCTTTAGAGGTAGAAATCCCATCTTTAAGAGTATTGATAGACTCTGAACTAGAAGAAGCAGAATGGGCAAAAGTCAGATATGAACAATTGAATTTGATCAGCGAAAAGAGGTTAGCCGCAATCTGTCATCATCAATTATACCAAAGAAGGATGGCCAAATCATATGATAAGAAAATTAGATCTCGAAAATTCCAAGAAGGAGATCTGGTACTAAAAAAGATATTACCTATACCAGGACAAGATCAGAGTAAATGGGCCCCAAACTATGAAGGTCCTTATGTGGTGAAGAAATCATTCTCGGGAGGAGCTTTGCTATTATCTAGGATGGATGGGGAGGATCTAGTTAGGCCTGTGAATTCTGATTCTGTAAGGAAATATTATGCCTAATATTTTGTAACCTTTCAAATCAATAAAATTCGGTCAGGAATTCTCATTAAAAAAAAAAAAAACCAAACGCATGGTCTCATGACATTTATTCTATTTATCTATTGAGTTTCTCTTAAACTTGACATGTTTTGCACACCACACTAGGGGCAAAAAAAAAAAAAATTTCCAAACACATGGTCTCATGACATTTATTCTATTTATCTATTGAGTTTCTCTTAAATGTTTTGCGCACCACACTGGGGGCAAAAAAAAAAAATTGATAAACCATGTTATAAAAGAGAACTCCGACGGAGTAGATTTGGGCCCCATATGAAACCAAAAGGCCCTTCACCGAGCATTGGAAAAGTTGACGCTGAAAGCACATGCTCGAGAAAGACTACAAAGAATAGGAGGACCTATGTTTCAAAAATATATATATATATATATATATATATATATATATATATATATATATATATATATATATATATATATATATATATATATATATAAGTATGCATATCATATTGTCTCAATATCAAGCTGATAGGAAGTGTGTGGCGAAAGCCAATGTCATTCCAAATTTTAGGAAAGAGAGAAACAGAAGCTCAGGTCATCAATACCGTGAAAGATGATCTAAGAAACAATGCTAGGTTGTTCCCCATCTAATTTGGGTTGGTCACCCGTCATGATAAGACCCGGGCAGGTCACCCGTCACCATTGAGACCATCTATTCAGGGTAGGTCACCCATCATAATAAGACCCGGGTAGGTCACCCGTCACCATTGAGACCGTCTAATTCAGGTAGGTCACCCATCATAATAAGACCCGGGTAGGTCACCCGTCACCATTGAGACCATCTATTCAGGGTAGGTCACCTATCATAATAAGACCCGGGTAGGTCACCCGTCACCATTGAGACCATCTATTCAGGGTAGGTCACCCATCATAATAAGACCCGGGTAGGTCGCCCGTCACCATTGAGACCATCTAATTCGGGTAGGTCACCCATCATAATAAGACCTGGGTAGGTCACCCGTCACCACTGAGACCATCTATTCAGGGTAGGTCACCCATCATAATAAGACCCGGGTAGGTCACCCGTCACCATTGAGACCATCTATTCAGGGTAGGTCACCCATCATAATAAGACCCGGGTAGGTCGCCCGTCACCATTGAGACCGTCTAATTCGGGTAGGTCACCCATCATAATAAGACCCGGGTAGGTCGCCCGTCACCATTGAGACCGTCTAATTCGGGTAGGTCACCCGTCATGATAAGACCCGGGTAGGTCACCCGTCACCGTTGAGACCATGCTAACAGGGTAGGTCACCCATTATAACGAGACCAATTTTCTTATTCTTTACAACGCTTACTAGTTAAAGTCTTTTACAAAGACTTTAGTCGTAAGCATTGTAAAGAAGGGGGCAACTGTCATAACCCAATTTTGGGTCATCCCCCAAAAATATCGGAAAATACAAAAAAATAATAATAAAAAATAAAAGAATTTGGCATCATTAGAAAGGTCTTGATTGGAAATTTTGAATATGTTTTTGTAAGACAAATCGTTTCTTTTTATGCCTAAAAAGAGAAAATACAAATTCGAGGTAAAAATAATAATAATAATAATAATAATTCAAAAAAATTTTAATCAGATTTTTTTAGGCCAGATTGATTTAATCATAGCCCAATTATTATGTTTGGGGATTAATTTAGGGCCCAATTGAAAAATATAATTAAGTGGAAGGACTTGATTATGCTTTGAATTGACCAAATTAATTTTATTAAATGCTTAGTCAATGAGAAATCTAGTTCTTGAATTAATTTTGGGCTCAATCGAGAAAAATCAGAATTTTTAGAGACCCAATTGATTTTTTTTCAAGCCAATTGCGCAAGTTAGGGGTCAAATTAAAGACAATTGAAAGTTTAATGATCAATTAAAGGCTAAATTGTATAAATCAGAAATAAGGGACCAAAAGGAAAGAGGCGCGCAAAATTAAGGTTGATGTTGAAATTCGAACAGGGGTACAATTGCACAAAATCATAAATTTGAATCCAATTGGGGGTGCAATAAGAGCAAATATGAATCGAAGGACCAAATCGCATTTTCACCCCTAAAAGCACCCCTCCTTCCCCTGCACCGACTGAAAAGCACTGCTCTCGCCGCCAACAAATCACCTACACCCGCCGCCAATAGGCCACCTGACCGGAGCCACCAACAAGCCGAAAGCAGCCCACCATATACAACGGTAACCCCGGCTGAGTGGCTATAAAAACCGATGACCAGGATCCAGAAAAAGAAAGAAAAAAAACGAGAAAAAAGGCTGAAAGAAATAGAGAAAATCTCACGTAAAATTTCGAATTTTTGGTTTCCCTCGCGCCAGCTCCCTTTCACTCTCATTCTCTGTCATTTTTTCTCCTCTCTCTCTCTAAAAAACGCAACAGACCCGAAGCTCCCTCTCTCTTCCTCTTGGGCAGCCAACTCCCATCACTGTCGACCACCACATCCACCTAGGCACCACCATCGTCTCTGCCAACATCTCCAGCTGCCTCAACCACCTTCTCCGGCGAAGGAAACACAGCAGCCCCGACGACAGCAACGTGAGCCGTCACCTTCAGGCGAGCATTCCGGCCACCACAGGCCACTACTTTCAACGCCACCACGACCAAAAGAACCACCTCAACGCCCTCTACACAAAGGTACCAACCATTTCTCCATTCATCATAGTCGGAAAATTCGCATTTCACTGTTCATCTTCTCCATTTGCATGAAAAACGTCCCGGTTACTGTTTGTGCACAGTAATGGGTCGGGTCGGGCTGGACTTCGGCCTAGAACCAAGACCTTCAGCCCAGACCCAAGACTAGCTGGGCCTAAGGCCCAGACCAAAAACTCTACGGGCCCAAGGCCCAGACCCAAGACTCCCCGGGCCTAAGGCCCAGACCCGCGATTCTCCGGGCCGACGGCTCAGACTCCATACTTACTGGGCCGACGGCCCAGACCCGTGACTGACTGGGCCGACGGCCCAGGTCCATCTGGGCTGCAGCCCAGAATCTTAACTGGTGGGCTGGACTGCCAGCCCACCAATATATATATAATAAATAAATAAATAAATAAATAATAGTAAATATATATATATATATATATATATATATAAATAAATAAATAATAGTAAAAAATATAAAATATACAAAAAAATATATAAATAAATAATATAAAAAATATAACATAATATATATATATAAACAAAATGTATTTTTATGCATACGGCCAATACACTAGCATATTTTAAAAAATATTCTTTTTGTTAAAAAAAAACATATTACATTGGAATTTTAAGGGAAAAATGTATTTTAGCATGAATTTCGCAAAAAAAAAAAATCATTTCTTGCATTTTGAGATTTTACAACATGTTTGTAAAATCCAAAGGGTATTGGCCAATATTCCAAAAATCTTAAAAACCTTATTTATTATTCACTGTTGGTATTTGGATAAATAAATCCTAAAAGGATTAATATCCAAAATATTCGGCGGGGATAATATGCTATCATTCACTGTCGATGTTTGGATAAATAAATCGTAAGGGGTTAATATCCAAAATATTCGGCAGGGATGATATGCTATTATCCACTATCGGTGTTTGGATAAATAAATCCCTAGGGATTAATATCCGAAACATTCGGCAAGGTAATATCCCATCATTTTTTAACCAATAATTTTTTTTAAAAATAAATATCATAGTAATCATAAGACAAACAAAAACAACAAGCAGCTTACCTTAGGTAGGGCGTACTAGGGGTGCTAAAACCTTCCCTTTACGCAACCAGTCCCTTACCCTAGAATCTCTGAAAGACCAATGTAGGTTTCCTAGTAACCATAATACTAGGTGGCGACTCCCTTTTCATGAAAATAAAAATTAGACCCCTCGACATTTGAATTCCCCCACTCACGGGGGCGGTCGCCGGGACACGCACGCTCATTTTTCGGGGTGCGACAAAAGTGACTGATTTTTAACTCAAGATTTCAGAGAAAAATATATATTTAAAACATTCACTCTACTTGTAAGAATAATAAAGCATAATCATAAACTTTTAGAGATCTCATTTGGCTAATGAGAGCATTACATAAGATGGAAAGAAAATAATACATTTGAATTTACTCAAGAACATAAAGATCACTCGACTGAACTTAGAAACATGATTTCATTAACAAACTAGATTAAATCAAATTGAAAGTGTAGACATGTTTAAGAACAACAAAAGTCAAGAATATTTGATTTTAAACAAAATTTAAAATGAAAGAATCAAAGATCAAAAACTATTAAATCAATGATTTTAAGCCATAAAATCCTTAGATTAAAGATAAAAAAAAAAAAAAACATATTCAAGCATGTGTAAGAACCATCAATTGAATAAAATGATAATAAAAACAATGACCCAAGGCTAAAATTTTCTGGAGAATATAAACCTAGAAATGTTGGCAAACCTAGAAACCCAACAAAAAAGCCTAAAAGTAGAAAATGCAATAAAATCTAGAAAAATCAACTAAACCTAGAAAAAAAAAAGCTTAAACATACTTAAAACAACAATAAACAAAAATCAATAGTAGAAATAGTAAACAATTCCATCATGATAACAAGCAAAAATAATATTCTCTATGTATAAAAATTACTATATTTATTAAACTTATTGTCTCTAAATTCAGACATCATGCTTATAACTTTAATAAACCTTACAAATTAACCTAAATCATAGATATTTTTCCATGACTTTAAATTGATTAACTAAATATTTAGATGTGCAAAACAACATTATGCATTATCAAATACCATTTCATTATCATATTCTAACATATAAAAAGATAATTAATCAAAACTTGAAAATATATAAACTATGTTCAAAGTATGTTGAAACATCGTAGAACACAAACCATTGATTCTAAAGTAACAAAAGACTTTAAATGATATATAGAAAAAACATTATAAACAACAATTTAAAAGATAAAAATAAAAGGGGAGGAGTTTGCTTATTGAGCTTTACCCCCTCATCAAAGTTTGAGGAGTACTAATGACTAATAATGATGTCTTATTTACTTGGAAGTTTTCTATATATCTGCTTTCAATATTAAACTTAATAACTTTTCCTTTTATCTTTTTTCTTCTATTTTTTTTATCAATAATTCACAACCTTTTTATCTAGAGATTTTTATTGTTTTAACTTTCTAATTTCATCCCTTTTGTTTCAATTTAAACTAAAAAAATCATTAATCGAGATAAAATAAATTAATTTAATGCAATTACACTCCAATAAAAAATCAATTTAGATCCCTCAAGGCCGATACTTTTTTAAAAGTAATCCTTGTTTTTTAATCTGTTCAATTTAGTCTTTAATTAAGCGTTAAACTTTGACTTTTTTTAATTTGGTCTCTAGAAAAGTTAGGTATAACTTCCAATGTTGTGCTCCTTTTGTAGGCAAGTCCATAGTCTTGAATTCTTCAATTTGCCTTAGTTTGACCCATAAACTTTTATTTTCATTTAGTTTCACCCATGATTTAATATCTAGTTAATCTTGTAAAAATCAACTTTGATCCTCCAAAATTTCAAACTTCTTAATTAAGGTCAAATTAACCTTTCAAACTTAATTTTTCACCAGCTAAATATTTGATAAAAATAATTTTGCTTATTAAAAGTTTAATTAAGTCCTTACACTTAATTATTCTTTTAATTTCAATATAAATTTATTTATACACTTTATTAAACTTTTTAATTAAACTCGTGATTAGATAAAATTAACCTATAAAAAATATAATAAAACTCCTTAACTTAATTTTCTTGCAAATCAATTCAATATTCATTTAAGTGAATCTTGAATATGCATTACCTTTAATATTGAGTTTCTAAAAATGTAAAAGATCTAGTGCCTGTTTTGCACTACGGCCAAACCTGTGTTTGACTGCGGTTGGCCAATTTTTTTTTTCATTTTAAATGAATATGTTTTGGTGTTTTTAGATCATTTTGATGTGCTAATATCAAAAATAATTTTTAAAAAATAAAAAATATTATTTTAATGTATTTTGGCACGAAAAACACTTTGAAAAGCAACTGCAACCACACTCCCAAACACCTCTCTAGTTGGATCTCTCCATCTCTTATTTATATATGTAGATCCCCATTTAGCATGTTCTTGTCAACAATGTCGCTTGTCTTACTATATATATGTTTTTTTTCTACCCTTTTTTTATTATATATATATATATATATATATATATATATAAAAAGATAGTTTTGGGTAAGCTAAAATTGGGTTGTGATAAACATATAGTTTTCTCTCTCCTATCTTATTTAATAATTTTCAATCTCTTCACCATATTGTCAAGGATTGAAATATAAAAGAATTGAAGTTTAATAATTGAAATATAAAACAATAAGGATCAAAGTGTAGAAAGACAACCCCCCTAAACAATTGAGAAATGCAACCAACCTTTTTTTTTTTGTGTGTGTGTCAATTCAATAATAGTTCTTTCATTTTTCTTTCAAACTAGGCCTTATATTGGTATTTTGTAATCAAAATTTATAATGCAATTAAAAAAAAAAACATTTGTAATTGGGCACACGCAAGAACATGCACAACGAAACAAATGTCAACACAAATTGCAAAAATAAAAATAATCAAATATAAATTGAATGATCGAAGCACAAAAGTAGACACTTCATGAACTTTGAGTGTACAGTGCATGCATAGTGAAACACCCGGCTTATACATAGCTGGTTGGCTTTGTGGTTATACCGGTTTTCGAGAAAAAAATGATTTTATTTTATTTTAAATAAAATATTTTTAGTATTTTTAGATCATTTTGATGTACTAATATTAAAAATAATTTTTAAAAAATAAAAAAAATATTATTTTGATATATTTCTAAATAAAAAATATTTTAAAAAACAATCACAATCACATTTCCAAACAGATACTGTAAGCGATGATCTGGATGGAGAGCATGGAAGGTATATCCCGAGATAATGAAACTGCTAGAAATTAAGGTAAGATGTGTAAACTACTGAGGATCCTCTACACAAGTATTGGAGTACAAACAAATGCATTTGTTTTTGTTTTTTTTTTTTATTGCTAGAAATTAAGGTATGGTGTGATGCTTTATTTATACGTCGATTACATGCTTATTATTAGAACCAGCATAAAATGCATTATTCATTTTAAAACAACACAGAGAGTTCTTTGGCAAATTTAGTGTTTGATTGGAAATATAGTTGATATTATTTTTTAAAGTATATTTTTTATTTAGAAATATATTAAAATAATTTTTATTTTATTTTTTAAAAAATATTTTTGATACCAATATAAAAAATAATCTAAAAATTTCAAATAGTTTATTGTAAAATAAAAAAATCCAATAATATTTTTGAAAAACAGTGAACGTGAAATGCCCCTTGCTGGAAGGAGTACTAAGGGCCTATTTGTTTATGTGTTTCAAAAATATTTTTGAAAAAAATAAATTTTTTTATTTTTACTTTATTAAAAAATAGTGTTTTTTTAATTATTTTTATATGATGATGTCAAAAATAATTTAAAAAAATAAAAAAAATATCATTTTAATATATTTTTAAATAAAAAATATTTAAAAAAAACAATAAAAATTCTAGTTTGATGATTAGTAGTACATTATTATGTTGCTAGAGGGGTTTTTTAGGGGGTGTTTGGAAGTATGGTTATGGTTGTTTTTTAAAATACTTTTCGTTTAGAAACACATTAAAATGATATTTTTTTTATTTTTTAAAATTATTTTTGACATCAGCACATCAAAATGATCTAAAAATATTAAAAAAATTCATTTATAATATAAAAAAATTTAAAATTTGAACAAACAACGGTACAACCGCATGGCCAAATAGTAACTTTCTACAAAGAAACAGATGGATGTTGCTCGCTCAATGATGTAATCAAAATTTATGGCCGTAGCGACTATAGCAGAAATGCTTGAGAAATCAATGAATGATGAAACGAGGAGATGGTTTTGGCGTCATTAATTTAAAGGGAAAAGGCTTCTATCAATGAACTCCTCGTTTTTCTCCTGCAGTCAAAAACAGTAAAACATTGCAAGAGATGGGAATTGGTGAGGAAAAGAAAAGAACGTTAATCGTGGCAGAGCAACCTATCACCATGTCCCACCCTGAATTAATGGCAGCTCCAGGATGGACAGCTTCAAAACCACTCAGTTTCAAGTTTTGAACCCCGGACAAAACCATCTGCAGAACTTCAAAACCAAACTCTCCATTGTTTCCACAAATCTAAACAAAGTAAAAACCACTTAACAGTTGTATGGTCCCTTTACCTGAAAGCTTGTCAGGTTTTTTTTTTAATCAGGTTCAGGTGTGATGCTGACGGGCTTCTATTTATTCCCCTCAAGCCTCCCCTCCACTCTTCATCCCCCCACAATTACTATCTTTTTCCAAGGTTTATCATTTCTATTATCACTATATTTTTCCTTCTGTTTTCCTTAATTACTAGCAAGAGTTTTTATTATTATTTAGTAGTGCTATGCTTTTATTTTTAAGTAGGTGAAATGTGACTTTGCCTGAGGGTCTCGTACTATTTGTGCAGGAAAATGGTTCCTTTCGGGATTCTTTTAACGGGGTTTCTCTCCGTTGTCTCGTCTGTTCATGGATACTATGGAGGTTGGATTAACGCACATGCCACTTTCTATGGAGGTGGCGATGCTTCAGGGACAATGGGTATGTTACACGTGCATGTTTTTCCAAGGAAAATCATGTACATGCGAGTGCTATCATGTGTAATCTCCTTAAACTACTGATCTAGCTAACCTTAGCTTGGTTATTTATGTTTCAAGGCGGGGCTTGTGGCTATGGAAACCTGTACAGCCAGGGTTATGGAGCTAACACAGCAGCACTGAGCACCGCATTGTTCGACAATGGTTTGAGCTGTGGAGCTTGTTTTGAGATCAGATGTGTGAATGATCCTCAGTGGTGCCTGCCCGGCTCCATTGTGGTCACTGCCACTAACTTTTGCCCTCCTGGAGGCTGGTGTGATCCTCCCAACCAACATTTTGATCTCTCTCAGCCTGTTTTCCAGCACATTGCCCAATATAGAGCTGGAATTGTCCCAGTAATTTACAGAAGGTATGCTGAGCAACAACTTATCATGTCTTTATTTAATTTATTAATCATGTTTTATATTTTTTATCTAATTAATAAGGTTATGGTTTGTTATAGGGTAAGATGCAGGAAGAGTGGAGGCATCAGGTTCACCATCAACGGTCATTCATACTTCAATCTAGTCCTGATCACCAATGTTGGGGGTGCTGGTGATGTGCATTCTGTGGCCATCAAGGGTTCAAGAACTCGATGGCAAGCAATGTCAAGAAACTGGGGCCAAAATTGGCAGAGCAATACTTACCTCAATGGACAAAGTCTCTCTTTTCTTGTTACCACAAGCGATGGTCGCAGTGTGATTTCTTATAATGTTGCCCCTGCTGGCTGGTCATTCGGGCAGACATACAGTGGAGGCCAATATAGGTACTAGACATGATTAACCATCGGATCTTCTTCTTATCCAGGCCCGAGTCCTAGGATCCAGTATTATTAAGCAACAGGGTGGCTAGGTCATGGGTTAGTTTGAAGAACTTCTAGTGTGTTTATAGCAAGACATGCAGTACAGTTTTAATATCTGTTATGAATTGGCCCTTCTCACTTTCTTATGATTGTGAGTTTTTGCAGTCAATGGCTGGGATTAGATTCGAGCCTCAATACTGCATGCGTTTTTAATGCAAGAGTGAGTAATATGGATGTCCAAAGGCAGCTGCTTGATGAGTACTGCTAGGACATTGAAATACAAATAGAACTGCAATTAAGTTAAAATGTTTGTGGTAATAAAAAGAAGAAGAAGAAGAAGAAGTTGTATTCAATCTGCTATTAAATGCACATGCAGTGTCGATCGTAACGAAAGCGAGATCTCACCCTTTTCTTTTCCTCTCTTTTTCATGTTCATGGCTTTCCAAAATTCATTTTTAATTACTAACTGGTTGATTTTTTGGTATAATATTACATTTTTTAATAAATATATATAAATTCTCGATATATTTATAGATATAAAAAAATTGTAGGATAAAAATAATCTCAAACGATCATAATTCAACAAAGATTTTAAATACGAATTTAAAAAGAATTCTAACTAATTATTCAAACAGAAATCGTTTTAAATCTAGGCATGCAACTTTTTCTTATCTTCACAGTCGATCCTTGTCTTCACCTGACAAAAAACTCTAGCAGTTAAACTGTTAGGTGATGCACTGGAACCGTGATTTATATTATTATTTAATAGTTAAGCTACAAATCTACTGCTACTGCGTGTCTGTGGCAAGACAGTTTCTGCATTCTGCTCTCCTAATCAACCTTCGGTCCCAGCCATACCAAATATTAAAACCAGTACTATACAAACACGAGAACATGTTCTAGTGCACATATTACCGATTCAAGTCCGCGACAGTGACAGACATGGATACATGCAAGTGCATTTTGCATTCCAGTTGAGGAGCATAACTTAATTTTAACGTGAAAGAGAGTTATGTCGGCAAATAATTGGGGGAGACAATAAGATCCAAACGTTTTCCATCAAAGATTCGATGCTAGTGGTCGTCGTAGATGAGGCGGTCTATATCATGCCCGCACGCAATTTCTCCCAATTTTACAAACTTTCATTCTTTTTCCCTGTAGTTGCTAGCAAAATCATGAATTACATTCTTGAATCTCCCCAAGAACACAAACACAAAGAAGAAGAAGAACAGGAACAGAAGCACACTGCGTTGTTTTTATTGTAATCGTAGATATATAGCTATCAAATATAACCTAATCATAAGGAACTGGTAATATTTGTTTATACTTTGTTTTTGTTACAGAGAAAGCTCGTCGCTGTTTCTATAAACTCGGTGACACGTATCATGACGAAAGAATTGATGATTATTTGCCTAATTCGACGGTGCTTTTTTCACCCTTTTCTCTCTCTAAGATACCTTGCCCGTTTCCTTTTATTTTATGTTGAGTGATGTTGAAGCTACTGGGTTGTATTTGTCGGCAGGTTATCGAAACATGAGATTGATATATTACGTGGAAAGATATTGTGCAATCTTGGATGACAATTCCACATGTGAGCGGCCCCACCGAATCGCTCCCTCACGGACAGTACCAAAATATTGTTGCTTCCATTCAATGTGGGTGAAAGATTTTTTACCCCTCTCTTCAATTTGAAATCCTCGTATTTAATTTTTTAATATATTAATAATTAAAAAAAATAAAAAATATATAATATTTTAATATATTCTTTATAAGTATCCGAATATTCTTTTCATTTAATATGATAAGATTTACAAATATTTCTCAATATAAAGCTAATTTATCACATCAAATAATTAAAAAATATATAAATTAAAAAAATAACTCAATTCCCTACTTTCATTTCTATAATTAGCTTAGACACTTATACTTACAACTCATGCTGCTTTGTTTTTTTAATATTTTTATTCAAAAATATATTAAAATAATATATTTTTTTGTTTTTAAAAGTTATTTTTATAGTCTGTATAATAAATGATTTAAAAATATCAATACTTTTAATTTAAAACAAAAAATAAAAATAATACTTCAATAAACTTTTAATTTCGTATACAGATGATAACTATCTTGATGTATAACCATAATAAACAGTAATAAATTATATCAAAAGAAGTCAATAAGAGATTAGTAAAGATTTCTAGATATAAAAACCTAATAAATTACAAATATCTTTTTTATAGGGAAAAGACAACACCAATAAAGAATATGGAGCATATGGAAGATCACCATCATGTTACCATTAGTATAAATCATGGGTTTAGGGTTTTTTTGGAAGTATGGTTGATTTTGTTTTTTAAAGTATTTTTTATTAAAACATACATCAAAATAATAGTTTTATTTTTTAAAAATCAATTTTGACATTGTTCTATCAAAATGATCTACAACAAAAAAAAAATTAAAAATTTTTATTTTTTTCAAAAATATTTTTGAAACACAATGTCAAATAGGCATCTAGTTGTGGTTTCCAACATCACCATAAAATAATATTGTCAATTTCATTCCGTTTTGTCCGGAATGACCGGTACATTTCGTTCTAATTCAAAAAACAAAACAAATCGGAACAAGTTTTATCTTGCTCAAAATCTTGGCATGTTCCAGAAATTCCACCCGGAATGTTCCAGAAATTCCACCCAGAATGTTCTGTTTTTGTTCCACCCGTTCCTTTCCAACAAAATAGAGTTTTTTAAATAATGAATAGTTTTATATTATCAATCATATCTTTTAATTCGACTATTAGATTGAGATGAAATTTTACGATGCGTCTCTTTACATATTTATATATATTATGTCAAAGTTTTAGAGCAATCAAAGAATATAATAACCTTGCAAAATCAATGATGATATTCTTGTAATATTATCCAGTTCATAATTTTGTTTAGAAAAATCATTTTATTATGTCTTTATTTTAGATTAAATTTTCTCAATTTCATCATTCAATAACGAGTTTATTAAGAATTGAACTTTATAATTTGTTTTGATTTGTTTTATTTAAGGTTATCATGGTCTTATAACGCATGACACACATTTGAAAGATTAATCTAGGTTGATCCGAGTTGATCCAATATATTGTTGTGTTTAATATTTTTTGTTAAGATATCAATTTGATTTTTTTAGTTAAATTATATTTTTATTAATTTTTTATGTTATCTTTGAACTCATCAAGTTGATCGAGTTATATCAGTTAAACTCTCTTTTTTTTTACACTTATGTTTAAAATTTAAATCGCACAATTCTAAATAAATACTGAAATGCTTCAAAATTGAAATATTCAATTCCAATTGAAAAAATAAAATATCAACCGAAATAGAATTGAAAACCTTGTCATATAATCCTAGTGGTGTCTCCAAATGTCTAAGAGATACAAAAATGCGTTGAAGAGTATGAATTTTAAAATGTATTTCTTGTTGGAGAGCATGTACTAAATGTTTATTTGATATTTTATTTTAAAAGTGATTTTGAAAAATAAATAAAAAAATATTTTTTATTTTAAATTAATATTTTTATGTTTTCTTGATTAATTTGATGTGCTGATGTAAAAAATAATTTTTAAAAAATATAAAATTATTATTTTAATATATTTCTAAATTAAAAGTATTAAAAAAACTTAAATCACAAGCTCAAATGATCCCTAAATAATCTTGTCTATCTTATTATTTTGTTCAAGAAAATAGAAAAGCCTCACCATCTCACTTGTCATTCATTCTATCTTATCTCTTTTAGTGGTTCTGTTCAAGATAACTCTCTCTCTCTCTTCTCGGTAATTTTGGAAAAAATAATCTTCAAAATATAACTTGAATATATATGATATTCTAATTCCTATAAGATTTATATAATAAAGTTTGCATCGGGATTATATTACAGGCCCATTTGTTTGCATATGGGCTTCGTCTTCGTGAAAGCTTTCATTAGGCTACCAGGCCCGAATCAGATCTGTTATCAGCACTCGTCGTTTTGTCGTTTTTACAGAGCAGTGGATATCAGCCGAAATGACAGTAAGGAAGATTGAAACGACAACAGATTTTTGCCTATCGCTTGCTTTGTGGTGTGCGTGTGAATAAAGCAAAAGCCATAGAGTGATGTTTGTTTTTTTTTCTTTTCAATTATGACGAGAAATTAAAATGACTCAATATTTAAATAAAAATTATTTTACTTTATTTGAGTTAAGAGTTTTGATTTCATGGGTATAATTTATTCATACTTTAAAATATAATTTTTAATATATACACACACCTTGAAGGGATTTATATCTTATTCGTATGTGCAATATTCAAGTTAGAATTTTACTATTAGTTCTTATAAATTAAAATTATAAATTATTGAAAAATAATCATTTTTTTTATAAATTTAATAAACTGGTTTATTAAATTTAAAAATACATGTAAATATATATTTTGATTTTTGTATTAAATAGTAATCAATATGTTTTTATGTGTTACTTCAATTTTTTTTTTATCTTTTTTATTTATTTATTCGAGAACAAAATAAAAGGAAAAACAACACGCACACACTCTTTTTTTTTTTTTTCACTATATTAATCAAACCCTAACAAAATACACAAGCTTATGAACACCAAAAAATTCAAAGAAACATTAAACATTTACAAAAATGGTGGGAACAGTGAATGGAAGCTCCTGGGAACTGCAAAGAGCAATGGTGGAACTATGCGTCGTCGCCGGTGGAACTAATAAACAGGTGAATCTGAATTGTCTCCCCCTTCTCTTTCCTCTTGTGTCGACAATGCCACCGATAGAGACTTGAAAAGAGAAAATTCACGCACAACAATTTCTGGTTCTCTTCTTCTTCTTTTTTTCAGATGTATATTTTTCTTCTTCTTTAGATGGTACCACTCGATGCCTTTTCTTTCCAGGTGATCATTACTGTCATGGAGAAGAAAAGGAGTCGCTAGTTGTGTTGGGTGGTGTTGCTTCTCTTCCACCATTGATGACGGTGATGGTCAGTGAAAGAGAGGGTGAGGAAGGGTGAAAGAAGGTCAGCGATGGGAGGTTGTTGTGGATGGTGAAAAAACTGGTTTTTAGAATTCGACATCAGGAACTGTTTTCACACCGTCGACTCATCTCAATCTTTAAGGAAGAGATCGACGATCCCAAGTTCTTTTACTCCATTCAGAAAGTCTTTTCCGCCGGACGACTCGTAGTGAATGGGAGAAGAAGCTATTGTTGATGAATGATTCAGAATGAAAGATAAAGAAAACTAGGAGAGACGGTCGTCGTGAATGGGAGGAAACTAGCGTTGGAGTTGTTACTGATGTGCGATGGTGGTCTGAAGGTTGAAAATAAGGTATAGGCAAATGGTGCTTGTTGGGTTCGGTTTTTTGCTACAAACAAAAGAGAGGAGGGGTGAGGTTGGTGGCCGGTTCGGATATGGCGGGGTTGGTTTGTGATGGTGGAGGGAAAGGCTGAGTTGTTGTCAGGCCTGGTGATGGTTTGTTGTTGTTGGCTGAGAATGGGGTTGGTGGAATGAGGGAGACGATGGGTTTTTTAAAGGAATGGATCATTGGATTTTTTGAAGGTTGGTTTGGTTAAGGAAGGTTGGTTTGGCTAAGGAAGGGTGGCCAATGGCTACTGTGTGGAAAAAGGGTGGTTTCTTTTTCTTTAATCTTGGTTTCTTTTTCTATATATTTTTAAAATTTCGATTTTCTATTGTTTTTTAAAACAGGAAAAACATCAGTCTCTACTCAAAAATCAAAATTAATGATTTTAAAAATAACATGTTAAAATAAAATACGTTGAAAAAATATTTAAAATTTAAATATTTTCAAGCCAATGTTGAAAGTATTGAAAACAATGGAAATATATTAAAAATATAATATTTTTTTTGTTGTATTTTGCTATTTTTTTCACAAATACTTAAAAAAATTGGTCAAAATTAGATTGCAACATATACCATCTCTTTACAATATTTACACAACAAAGACTTATTAAATATATTTTGTAGTTTATAAAGATACACCAATTATATTTCAAAACCAAACTTCTCAAAGTTTTTTAGCCGGTTGATTGAGAACTCTATTCGTAGCAATTCTTTTCAACCAAAACTATAATCAAATTGAAAATTGATATGGATATTTCCTTTTACCAAAATTTTCATTTTTCTCACTTTCTTCTTCATTGTAGAATTGAATTTTTATGTGTTTATTATAGGGTTAACCTAAAATTCAACATATCAGCGATAATTGTAGCAGCAAAATTTCATGTTATAATCCAGTTAGCTTAAGATCCAATTTGAATATCCATTTAGCCAAAACTAAAAATCCAAAAATGCATCAGATAACCTAAAAATTTAATATGATAATTTTCTTCAAACAAAACCAAAACAACTCGGTCAACCTGCGATACCATTTGATGATCCCCTTTAATCAAAACATAAAAAATACTTTGGCAATGAAATCCTAATTTGGCAATTTCCTTTAACTAGAATCAAAATAATTTAATCAACCTAAGATCCCCTCTGACAATTTTGTTTAACTAGAGCCTTGGTTGTTGTATTTTTCTTTACCTTAGTTAACAAGAGATGATCACTTTTAACCAAAATGTTAGTATGAAAAATAGTTTAGCCAATCTAAAATTTTAATATGATGATTTCCTTTAATTAAAATCAAAATAGTTTTGTCAACTTGAGATCTCATCTAACAATTTTCTTATCAAAGAGCCTTGGTTTTATTTTTATTTTAACTTGGGCTCAGGACTCTTTTTAAATAATAATAATAATAATAATAACGCTTTCAGCTCTCACTCATCATCATGATATCCTTCTTTCGTCAAGGTAGACTAGAGCCCCCCTGAACTTCTTACATGTGTTGTCTGAGATATCGCAACTGACAGGATTGATGACATGCACACGTGTGAGTGAGAAAATGTTAAAATCAATGTTACCAGTACCACTCGCAGATGAAGAGAAAGAAAGAGATTTTTTTGTATGTAACTGAGACATCCGAGATAGTTTACACAGATAATAATTAGAGTTCATTATAACATAGTCCCAGTAATTTAGCAACACTGATTTATTATTAGTCATCATTGTTTATACATTTGCTTGTTATATTTATAAATCCATTTATAATTTAATCAGGGTGGTAAATTGCATATCTACACTTCATAATACATACTCTTGAAGAAACTATAAATCTTGACTCCATCGCAAGCGAAGTGGGGATTCTTCCCGATGCAATGTTCCTTGTAAGAGAATAATTTAATTTCTTCCTATTCATTAAATTCTGCATTTTGAAATGAATTAATACCTTCGTTACTGATTTTTATCATGACAAACATTTGATGTACAACTCGAGGGCACGATGGATTCTAGCTTGGAAGGCTTCGGAGAGCTGATAAAAACAGAGCCGTATTCGTAAGGTGCTGTTAAACACGCGTTGTGAGGTAATGTGACGCAGAAAGAGTCAAATTAGAGTTCAGAGTGAGTCAGAGCAGTGGAACTGCTTGGCAGGACAGGACGAGAAGCCGTGAGGATTTCTGTTACGATAAGAACAAAAACAAACACATTTGCAGAGCGAGCTTGCTTTGCTGCTGTCATGCTTTCTTTCCAATCTCCACTTCTTTCTTAGCGAGCTTGCTTTCCTTGCAATCTTCTCTCCACTGCTTTCTTTCACTGTTTTCTCTTGCACTAGTTTTTCCATTTTCGGCCATGGAGATGACCTCGCAACAGTTCCACAGCATCGCCTGCTGTCACCATGAAAATGATGGCATTCCCAGTCATTATACCATCTCTACTTCTACACCTTGCAACTCATCAGCAATTTATGACATGGGTTCTCTCTCCCTTGTTCCTGACAGTAGAGTGCGGCTGAATTTTTGCTCCTCTGTGTGTTTTGACAAGGGCCAATGGGATTTTGCCCTAGAAGGCAAATGCTGCGGCAACAGGTTGGAGAATAACCAATGGACTGAAGAAGTTGGTGATGTTGGGAAAAAACAAAAACACAAGGATAGTTCAATGAATGGGAAAGAAATAATGGAAGTTAGGGAGTCGAAGATTTGTAATAAAGGGCATTGGAGACCAGCAGAAGACTCTAAACTCAAGGAGCTTGTTGCTCTTCATGGACCTCAAAACTGGAACCATATAGCAGAAAAGTTGCAAGGAAGATCAGGTAATAAAATAAGCTGCAAGTCCACATTGAGATTTTTTTTTTGGCCGGTTTTTAATATTTCTGATTATCACGTTTTGTTTTACTTGTCATCTTCGTTGAGCTTGAAGGTAAGAGCTGTAGATTGAGATGGTTCAATCAGTTGGATCCCAAGATCAACAGAACGGCTTTTAATGAAGACGAAGAAGAAAGGCTAATGGCAGCTCATAGAGTTTATGGTAACAAATGGGCCTTGATTGCTAGATTTTTCCCAGGGAGGACTGATAACGCTGTTAAAAATCACTGGCATGTTGTAATGGCTAGGAAATACAGAGAGCAATCCTGCATTTACAAGAAGAGAAAGCGTACTCAAAAAAGGGGAGACAATGCCGGTGATTCTTTGATCAGAAACACAGTCAAGAACACAGATCCCAACTCTAACATTATCTGCAGTAGCAGAATCATCAAACCATCTAGCCTCCCATTTTCACCTCCGATTGGTGGCTCTAATAGTACCTACGGCAAGATGACTGCAGGACTCTTGTTTTCTAGAAATCACCATGGATCTCTTGCAGAAGAGACACCTAGTTTGTTTTCAGGTTTGTCCCTTTTGCAATTCCACTTTCTACGTTGTCTCATTAATTCTATGCATTTTGTGCATCTGGGCTTCTGTGCTGCCTCTCTTTGGCATATTTACATCACACTTAGCACGTTCTTCCATGTTTATTTACAGCAAGCCTTGTCCTCTCAGTGTAAAGCTCGGCGTGGTTAATTTTCGTGTTCATTTAGACCTCCGATTTGGTTCAAGTTCCTTTATCAGAAAATAGCATACGTTTCTTATGTTATTCATTTATTTTTTTAAATTTTTTCCTTCTTTTTTGGGACTTTTAGATCTGCGATCGGTAATTCTAAACACCAAGTGGACATAAATACATTAGCCAAAGACCCATGAAGTGTTATTAACTTTGTTTTCCTTTTATATAATTTTACTCTCATTTAGATGAGTTATTGTCGGTAATATGGTGAAATACTTTGCTTTTTATTTCTCATCTTTCACATGGGCCAATTAAAATTTAGCAGGTCACCAGATGCACTACAATATGCTACGAGATAGTGACACATGCACTGTTTTCGATGCCATGCAACAATCAAGCAGCCGTCACTTTCCAGGTTTCTCAGACTCCATGGCATCATCAGCAACTCAAGCCACGGCAAGTGAACCATCATCATCATCGCTATCAGGTGCAGAGAATACAGAAGCCAGCTCCCTTGAGATCGCTACTACATCACCACCATTTATAGATTTTCTTGGAGTAGGAGCCACAGGAAGTGCTAGAGTTTCCAAAACATGCAACATGTATTTGCGAAGCAATTCTGTTGCCTATGATAGCACAGGTATCATTGAAGGAAAAGAGAAGTGAAAGGACTGTTACTTTTAGATGGTCCAGAATGAGCTTTTGTCATCGCCATCCTGCCTTTGTAATAAGTGACCATCATGATATATTTTGCAAATTTAAAGCAGTGAACAATCACTCTGTCTTCGTAACTTCGCAGCGTCGTCTCTCCTGCCCCATCCCCCGTTTCTAACAAATATTATAAATGGTGAATTTATACCCTCCCACTCTTTAATGTCTGCGACCCAGTCTCCAATTCTTAAGCCTCCTTTTCCAACGCAGCAAAGAGTGGAGAGAAATTGTACATAGGTTAACAGAGAGATGGGCACAAGGCTAACTTTTGACTGAAACGAGGTAGAAGCAGCAGTTGTGGGGCTAGCAAATAACAAATCACAAAACAGGGCGGCGTCTCCCCATCTTCATAGTGGCCACTACAATCTTTGTTTCGAAGAGACAAGTGAATCAAGTGATCTGGACAGTTTCGAACTTCTGTAATTAAAATAACCACTCCATGCAGCGTATGGTGAACTTCTTCTCCACCCGTAGGCCTAGCATTATCTCAGAAGTTCACGGTGGCATGGAAATTGGATAGGTGTCCAAGTTTGATGCACAAGACATGTTTTTAGTTTGGCTTCACAGCAATTATGTAAAATCCAATGTTTATGTTCAACTTTGAAACGTTAGAACTGAGAAGTTACTGACTGCAGCTGCTCGTAGTGTCTTATGGGAAAGATCTTTATAGAAGGTCTTTCGGCATAACCACAACGCTTATCTGGCTACCACCTTCCATAAACCAAGTCAACTAAGAGAAACATAGTTAAATTCAAGCTCAAAACCTCCTAGCATGTTATCAGAGCCTGAAAGACACTGGAAACATTTGATGTCAAAGACTAGCCAAAAAGGATGAATTTGGGTTATACAAGCAAAGCTGCACATTACCTCTGGAGTTCACAATTACAGGGTGCTTTTAGAAAAAAGTTCACTGAAACTATATGCGAAAAAAAAGAGGGTCAAAGTCAAAGGTATTTTGAACCTTCTCTCTCGGTTGAAAAACTGACCCAGTTTGCTCAGCATCTGTACACAATTCCAGATGTTTCTGAACAATCCTTTAAGAAAAATAATACAGCTATGCTCTGGTCATACAAGAGCAAGAATGCTGCCCTAATGTCACAATAGAGTAACATAAAGTCATTTTTATGAACATTTAATTTGACAGCCGGTAAAAGCTAGTCAGATGTCGTTGTCCAAATCCCTTACTAATGAAATAATATTTCAGTGTGAGAGATCTAACTGCTGTGAGCGCTACTCTCAAGTGAAGAAGCCAAAGCATCCTTGAGTTCCTGCTTTGTGAGAAGGCTAGTGGTGTGAACAAATCCTCCTTCATGAACAGCACCAATTGTTTCAGAATTCATTGGTTGCAGTGAAAAATGGGTTTCAAGAGCCTCTGTGGTTTTCTCAACAAAAAGCGATCTTGACAAATATTCCTTCATGCGACAAATGAATTCGTTGTGGTCCCTTTCCTGCACAGTGAATTGGCAAAATAGACTTCATTAACTGCTTTTTTAAGTAATTATCATATCAAAAGTAAATTTTCTCAAAAGGCATATGTAAAGAAGAGCACAGATTATGAAGTAATTTTCTCTGGTGTCCTCTTGTATCTGCTGGCACAACTATTGTGTGTTTATTCTACTCTTGGACATATATAAAATGCCATGGAATGCATCATGCACCAAAAGGATGAAGAATGTTCATCAGTAAAAAAAAAAGCAAGATATCTAAGAACTGCAAAATTATGACATGAAAAAAGAGCAATCTGGTTCATCACGTACATGTCCAAAGATTATTAGCTTGTTACAGTTAAAGCTACTATTCATAACTTATCAAGGATACTAAAATTTCACATTGATCTTTGAAATAAAAGCATCCCCTGAAAATATTTTTGTTTGTTTCAATTTCATATAGGATTTGCAATGAGAGCAAGACAATAAGAGCAAGACAATAATTGATTCACCAAGAGATAACCAATACAGTTGCAGCATAATTTTCAAGTAAAATAATCTTATTGGCAGAAAAGAGAGCTCAAGAGAGAAAGATGGAGGAGAAGGAAATAAAATACCAATCTATATTCAGGAGCCCGAGCAGGTAGCTTCAAGTAATCCATGTTCTTGACCTCATAATCCCATAAAAAGGAAGTATGGTGTATCCAGCGATTTTTTGTTATAGATTGTGCGTTTCCACCAAATTTGCGATCACCAAAAACATAATCTGAAAGCATATAGTTTTTACGTGAGATTTAGATCATATGGTTATATAGGAATCATAAGCAGCCAGAAGTTTGCAGTGGTCTTCTGGCTTATAACAGCAAAACTAAAAACTAATTATTCTTGAAAAACCAAAAAAATGAGAAGCATTGACATGAAAGTTCAGTTATCCATGATTGGGAAGACCATACATGTAACTGTCTAAGAAGTGTCACTTCCACCAATGTCCTCACATTATATAACAGAGTGAAAATCTTTTTAATCCAAAGCTCCTTTATGTAGTACCATTCTCACGGAGTTGGAAATCACCAATCCCTCGAAACACTTGACCATACAAAAGACCACTCCAAGACATGATGGAACGAGGATATGGCTGAACTCCAAGAACATCATCCTTGTTGCATATAATAGTGACAAAAATAGTCCCATGATCAACAATAACAGTTCCACCACCAGTAAACCTTCTGATGACAGGAACCTCATCTCGTAAAACAAACCCAAGTTCAAGAAGTTCTGAAGCTTTCCTACATAAAGTATTCACGTCTATCATTATGCGTATCCCAAGAAAATGAAACAGTGATAAAAAAAAATAAAAAAAAAATCCAGGCATCAACAGATGCCTGCTCATTTATTGAAATAACAAGACATGTCATTCTGTTAATTGAAGAGCAACGAAGCACAACACTTTTAGGAGCAACTTTCTGAAGAAACTCTAGATCACAATGCAGGTGAAATACAGATGCATGCCCATGTGTGAAACTCACAACAAGTAATCCCGCTGCGGACCATTCAATCAGTCTCTCTGAAAGAAACTCTCCCTAAATTTTTATTTTATTATTATATGGGTACGAAAAGAAAGAGGAAGACAATGCAAAGCAAAGGCAGTAAACTATCCAAGATTATGACTGTTCGGATGAACCACGTTTATTCTAAAACTTTCTAACAAAACAAAGGATAACACCAAATATAACCTTGAAACTGCTAATTTTACCAACTCTCTACCAACGGAAAAAAACCACAGCTATGAAGAGTCTCATTGAATCCATTGATTACTAAAGAGTAATTAAACTTAGTGGGGGTCGACGGGTAAGCAGACACGAGGATATCCATTAGTGTCGAATTACAACAACAACAATATAAAAGACTATTTAAAGAGTGGGCAAGCAATCTCTAACCAAGGCTAAGATTGCCCAAAACTCAGCTGAGATTCCTATTGACAAAACCTAGCTAATATATATACCCTTGTTCAGTCAGCAAAAAGAGAAAAGGAGATCAGAGTTAAAAAGCGTTATACCCAGACAAGCCCATGACAATGGAAGGAGTATTAGTTCCATCGTTCACAATACACCAATTATCTGAAGAAGTTCGAAGCAGCTTTTCCTCCAAAAACAGTTGCTCTAAAATGGGCATTCCTTTGAATCTTACAACATTCATTAATGGCAGCCCAAGTTTCCTTGCTTCATGCACTATTCCCATCTTGGTTAATGCCAAAAATAAAAATGGGAACAAAAAGGCGTTGGGTGAAATAACAACGGACAAAACTAAGCAGACGGTGTCTTAGTTTTCACCTTAATAATCAATCTGCTGGTATGTCTTGGATCTGTCTTTTATGTCGGAGGTTGAAGCAAACTACGAAGATAAATATTTAGACTTGATTTTAGGTGGGAGAAAATGAAGGTGAGTGATACGTCGTCTGGTGATATGTCGATAGCATGTTATAGGGCTAAGCTGCATCGGTTAAAGATACGAGCTTGGAAAGTTTGCTGCTATGGAGAACTTGTCCGTAATGTTATTAAACCCAACAGAGCCTACAAGTCCTATAAGTCGACCCGGCTGTTGAATTGGGCCTAGTTTCAAAGCGAGGGGAGCGGTCCACCCTGCCCCAAACAATCTAAGTGCACCCAACTCATTGGTCAACCTTCCCAAAAACTCAACTTTACTTCTTTTTTAAAAACAAAACAAAACATATATATATATATATATATAGAGAGAGAGAGAGAGAGAGAGAGAGATATAATAGTTTGATTTATTTATTTTTCCTCCATAAAACTATACTAAAACAATATCTTTAATTAACAAGAAGCGATAGTTTAGCATTACTTCTATTTTTTATTTAATCAAATCATTATAAAAATAAACATTTATAAAAAAATAAAAAATAAATCTTTTGAAGAAAGTATAATTTTTCAACAAAATTTTATAATTTTAAAAGACAAGAAAATCTATTTATTTTTAATAGCAATAGAGTTCACTAGATAAAAGGTAACATAAATAATAAATAGTTGGAGAACCTATATCAGTACGAAATAATAAGAAAAAAAAATGTATGTTTTTACTAAACAAATTATTAATAATTTTTTTTTAGGATTTGATAAAATGATATTTTGTATGAGTTTTGTTATTTAATAAAAGAAACTCAATATAATCATGAAAGCAACATTCAGTTAGAAAAACAAATCATGAATCAAACATCTCTACATATTTATATAAAAATAAAAACAACAAATTTGAGAAATTATATAAAATATTTATAATAAAAAACAAGAAAAATAATTAATTTATTAACCATTCAATATTATAAAGCAAATTATTATAAAAGTCATTGTATATTGGGTCAATACATAATTATCAATAAATAGATCATTAATATAATCATAAAAAAATATAATAGTATTAAAAATATTAACATATTATTTTTATTATTATGAGAGATGTTTTTATAAAAAGCACTAGCAATCAAAATCAGTATTTTTGAAAAAAAAATGAATTTCTCTTATCTAAATTCTATTTTTTTTAATTGTAAGTACAATTGTTGTAAAACCAAAAAATTGAGTTTCTGCAGAATGAGAAAAAATAATACTTTACTATTTAATTAACATGAAGTGTAATTAAATACAAATGAAAATAACTAAAAACTAGAAAATAAAGCAATGACAACTCCTAATAATTTGAGATTCTTATGAGGAATAGATGAAAGCAACAAACTTCCTCACAAATAGGAATTTATTGAAAAACAAATGACCAAAAAATTCTTAACACCTTCCCTTAAACCAAATATCATATTGCAATCAATTTAAAAAAGAACTTGAACAAACTCCAAGTAATCCACATAAATTTTTAAATGCTTCCCGCTTTAAAGGTGTGGTTAGAATATTTACAACCTGGTCTTCACTTCGACAATAAACCAAATCAATGGTTTTTCTAGTCACAAGATCACATAAAATGATATCTTACATTTATATATTTATTTCTTCCATGTAAAATTGGATTCTTGGAGAGTTTGATGTTTGAACTATTATCGCAATGAGTCATAGTAGACTCACATTGATAAGAATCCTTTGCACTGTGAACCTACAAGTATTGTTTTGTCCTGTCAATCAGGGAATAAAATTTTTTCTTCCTCAACATTGGAGCACCATCTTTATAATCGTCTATTTTTTTCCTACCATGTTTTGTTGTGGTGTGTATACAATAATAAGTTGCCTCTGTATTCCATGCAATTAACAAAAACTTACAAATATATATGAATCAAGTTCACCATCATGATCTGTATGAAGGATATGAATATACTTACCAAATTCCTTTTTTAACTCTAGCCTTAAAGTTGTAAAAGACAATGAAATCTTTAAAATTTTCTTGTAAGAAATAATCCTATATTTTTCGACTATAATCATCAATAAAAATAATGAAATATCTTTTGTTTCCATTCGATGCTGAATTGATTGGTCCATAATATCTTAATTAACCAATTCTAAAATTTGTGCAGCTTTGCAGGCTTTTCCTTGGGGGAAAGAATCATAATTTTGTTTACTGATAATAAACTGTCAATATATTTTTATGGGAAAATTAATCTTAGGCAATCCTTTCACCATGTTCTTCTCATGTATGGTTTTCAACTATTTGAAACTCAAATGACCATAATGAAGATGCCATAGTCATGTTGGATCTTGCACTTTTATTGAAAGACACTTTTGGGCATCATAAATAATGTTTAGAGGGAACATATGATTGGCTATCATTTTTGTTTTAGCTATTAGGCTTGTTTTTTTATTATGAATTTGACATTGACTTTGTTGGATAATGATGACATAACCCCTCTTTTGCAATTGACATATACCGATGAGATTGCCTTTCAATTCTAGGATATAAAACACAACAGAAATTGTCTGCATACTGTTGTTTTTCATATGGAATTTGATATCCCTTTTTCCCGTGACATAAATAGAGGAGTTGTTCTCAAGCTTCATAGTTTATCTGAATGTTTCATTTAAATCATAAAATAAAGAAATATTTTCACACATGTGATTTTTTTAACCTATATATAAGTATAAAGTGTTATCTAATGAATTCTTCTTTTTTATTGATACAAGTCATTAAGAGTATTTCTCGTTCATTCTCAATAAAAAACCTTGGTTTCCTTCTCTTTGTGAGGACATTTATATTATCAAGCTTGTGACAGTGATAACATACCATATAAATAAATTTGCGTGTCATTGAGTGAAGGATTTCATCAATAACTGCAAGATCTTCCAAATCTTCTACATGAATACACATCTTGTTTGCAATTGACAGTGTTCTTGTAAAGTAGTCATTAATTGATTCTCCTTCCTTTATGTGAAGAATTGCAAACTCTTTATAAAGAGCTTCAAGCTATACAAGTTTCACCCGTGTAGTGTCTTAATACTTCTTCTTCATCAAATCTTATGTCTTTAGCAGTGTCCTTTTTTAAAATGGTTTCAAGATTGACACGATCTATTACTTGAAAAAATAATAATTCTTTGTCTTCAAATCCTTTAGTCTTTGATCCTCCAATGTCTTTCTCTATACTTCTGTCAAATCAATCTCACTAGCAGGCTCAACAATGCTAGTTTTCATGAGATTCCAGTGCTCATTGGATCACAATTTTTTTTTTTACCATCATATTCCAATGATCATAATGATTATCACAACATGGAAAAACAAGATGCACAAAATTGTTTTCAAATGCTATTGATTATCTTATTGTGATAAGAATAAAAGTTGCTACCTTTTCAAACCAGGCCTTATTGAAGAGGCTCTCTTACTAAATGTTGTAAAACCAAAAATATTGAGTTTACTGCAGAACAAGTAAAAGAAATGCTCTACCAATTCATTAACATGAAGTGCAATTAAATACAAATGCAAATAATTGAAAACTAGAAAATAAAGTAATTCCTAACAAATAGGAATTTGGGATTCTCCTAAGGAATAGATAAACGCAACAAACTTCCTCAATGGGAATTTTTTGAAAAATTAAATTACTTAAAAATCTCAACATTATATATATCTATATATATATAAAACTAATATTAAAAATAAACTTTTAAAATATATTTAATGATATCTTGATATTTTTTACGTGATTGAAGACAAAAAAATATATAATAAATTTAATAAAATCATGTCAAAAATCTATTTAATAAAGTGTAATTTTTTTTTCAATATTCATGAGCTATTTTTTATTATTTTTATTAGGTATATAATAATTGAATTTTTTTTATTAATATTCTCTAAAAAATATAATATTATTCAAGAACCATGGGAAAAGTTATTAATAATTGAAATATCATGTTAATATTTTTTTTATATAGTGTATTTTAAAAAAAAAACCCTCCAAACAAAAATAGTGAAATTAGTTAGGGCAACTAGTTCAATAAAAAAAAACCCGACCCATAAGAGTTTGTAATGTATTTGACCCTTTTTTTTTTTTCCCTATAAAGGATGGACTACATTTTTTTTTTAGAAAACAATATAATAGATGAAGCTTCATTTGTGATTTTAGTTTTCACCCATTAAAGAGGTATCCAAGAAATTAGGTTTGAAATTTTCTTGAGATCTAAAATACTATTTTTCAATCTATTTTAATATAAAACATCTAATAAATACTCTTAAAATGTTAACATACTAATTTCTAAACTCGAAACACCTCTAAGCCAACTCAAAAACACAAAACAAAAATTCGCAACTCTAATATAATTATGAAATGTAAAGAAAATAAGCATTGAACCAAAACTATAGAGTTTCAAACTAAAGAGATAAAAAATAAAAATGAAAGAATTTTGAAGGAAAATAATGTAGAAAAATCCGGTGATGAATATTTAATAAAAAACAATTTGTAATTTTTGTTTCATTGGAATTTTTTACACGATAATTATTCAATATAAAATAAATAAGAACAGTTTTTTTTTTTAAAAAAAAAGAAAAGTGACCAAAAGAGAATGTATAATGAATAATGATTCTAGTGAGTAGGAATAGTAGTAGTGTTCATAGGATAGACTGCCGCATCTCAGCATGGAAACGTTCATCTTTATTTATTTAATATTAGCTCCATGCATGCATCTAATCTAACTTGAAAGTCCTCCAATAAAAGTGAAGCTAAGCCATAGTTTGGTAATTACAAGTCCTTCTTCGATCACCCCTAATAATTTTGATAGCAGCCATACATGAACTAGATTGAAATAAGAAGAAATCAATGATTCAATCCAAACTATGATGACTGCTGTGTGGTCTGCTCTGGAGATTCACCATTGAATAATAAGCTCCAGTGGTTCCGTTGGCAAGCAAAGATGAATGAGACCCTTTCTCCACCACCTTCCCTTTATCTAAAACTGCAATGAGATCACAGCTCTGTACAGTACTCAGCCTATGAGCCACCACCACACTTGTCCTTCCCACCATTACATGCTCTAATGCTTCTTGCACCACCTTCTCTGACTGACTGTCAAGAGCACTAGTTGCCTCATCTGATAGCAATATTGCTGGGTTTTTCAGTATGGCGCGGGCTATTGCGATGCGTTGTTTCTGGCCCCCTGATACCTGCACTCCCCTGTCTCCGCACCATGTGTCATATCCATCTTTTAATGCAGATATGAAATCATGAGCATTGGCTGCCTTAGCTGCCTCGATGATCTCTGATTCGTTGATTTTATCGGATGACGCACCATAGATGATGTTTTCCTTGATGGTGCCAGAAAATAATATGGGTTCTTGACTAACCAGAGCAATGAACTTCCTTAGTGACCTTAGGCTATACGACCTGATATCTCTTCCATCTATTTTTACTGTGCCCTTGAGTGGATCATAAAATCTTTCGATTAATCCTATGATGGTTGATTTTCCTGATCCACTTTGCCCCACCAAAGCTGTTGATTTCCCTGCTTCAATGTTGATTGAGAAGTCTTTGAAGATCATCACATTCGGCCTAGTTGGGTATGCAAAATCCACATTTTGGAGTTCTACATGGCCCATGATTTTTTCTGGCTGGTAACCATCAGGGTCTTCGGGTTCGATTTTTGTGCACCTACCCAACAGAGCGAAAACTGACCGAATAGAGTCTGAACCCCTGGATAGGTCCATTGTCATGCTTCCAGCATCAGCAATGACGTGTCCTGTGCTTACCAAGATCAAGAAGGTCTCAAACATGGCTTTGTAAGTCAAGCAGCCTTGACCAATGAGTTTGCCACCGTACCAGTAGTCCAGAGCCAGAGTGCAAGACATCAGGCTTCGAGAAGCGCTAAGCCCAATACCTGCAAACAATGATTGCCGAATATTCTCTCTCTGTGGACCTTCTTGGACTTTCTCGAGCATTTTCAGGATTCGTTCTTGAGAGGAGAAAGCAGTGATGGTTCGGAGGTTGGAAACGGCATCTGCAGCGAGCTTGCTGCTTTCGTCCTGTGCTTTGATGGCTTTTGCGGACATATTTTTCAGCAGAACACTCCGGGTATAGTAACATGCGATCATGACAGGTTGGACTGCTATCATCACAATGGCAAGCCTCCAAGCAATGACTAAACCCATGGTCCATGCTATGGTTACCGCTGACATTGTCTGAACGACAAGAGCCATGCGGTCACCCACCACTGATCTCACCTGCGCAGAACCAAAAACATTACCATGAAATGAAAGACCAGAAGGAAAGCTTTTCTGTGCAAATTGTGCGAAAACTTAGCCATGGCGGCTTATGCCATGTCAAACAGGGAACAGAAACTGGAAACACATACCACATTAGCATCTTTGGTGAGTCTTGAGCAAATTGAGCCACTTGAATTCTCATCTTGATCAAACCACCCAACTTCAAATGTGAGTATCTTTGAAAGCATCCTCTCTCTAATCCTCTTCGTCAAATGCTCACCCATGTATGCAAAATTATAATGTTGAATTACATTAACGATCAGCGAGAAGAATGTCAACCCGAGAAAGAAAAAGGAGCAAATCTTTATCTTCTCCTTGATCTCGTCGTGATCTTTCAAAAAGAATACGGATATCATTGACCCCAACACAAATGCATATACTGGTTGAACCGCTCCAAATAAAATTGCACCTAAACATCCAAAGCTCGCATGTTTCCATTCTGGTAAGTTCAATGCCAACAATTTTTGAAATGATGGTGCCGAAAATCTTTGCTCTTCCGTCGCTACATTTTCTTCAGTACTGATTGAAACTTGACTTGGTACTACTGAATTGGCTGAACGTGAAATCTGTACTGGTGATAATCTTCGACCACTGGTACCACTACCAGTTCTATTATTAGTTTTCATAATCGGAATAGCTGATGAGGACACTGGAGTTGTAGTGACATTTTCAGAAGGTTTTTCGGTTCGTGTTTGTTGAAGACGAACTAGGGTTGTGTACATACCATATTCGTTTTCAATCAATTCATCGTGAGACCCAATTTCCATTACCTGACCGTCTTGGACCACAGCAATGACATCCACATTACGAATGGTGGAGAGCCGGTGAGAAATTATGATTGTGGTTCTCCCTACAGCTGCTCTGTCTAGGGCTCCTTGGACAATACGTTCGGATTCTGTATCTAATGCACTTGTAGCCTCGTCGAGGAGGAGGATTCTAGGTGATTTGATCACAGCTCGTGCAATAGCAATTCTCTGCTTTTGCCCTCCTGACAATTGAACTCCTCTCTCACCAACCTGTTATGGGTGCAAAGAGTGGTTTAGCACATCATTCCTTCCATAGGGTAAGCAAGAAATGCTTTGAATCCGAGGAAAAATAAAGTAATGCTCCGTTACTGGGTATTATGGACGTGATTTGTCCATGGAGATAATGCAAATTGATGATTGGATTCAACTGTCCAAGAGTTAACTTGCATTTCCTTGAACATGAAACTATTTCTATTTTCTAGTTTCAGTTTAGCTAATCAACATGATCCAACTAACCTGAGTAGAATACCCTTGAGGGAACTGGGAAATGAAATTATGAGCATCAGAAGTTTTGGCAGCTTCAACAACTTCTTCCATTGTCGCGGTTTCTTTGCCAAAAAGTATGTTCTCCTTGATTGTTGTGGCAAATAGTGCAGGCTCCTGGCTTACCAAACCTATTTGTGACCTTAGCCACTTGAGCTGCAACTTATCAATAGCAATTCCATCAAGAAGTATCTCTCCACCAAATGGGTCGTAAAATCTTTGTAATAATGCTATTGCTGTCGATTTCCCTGACCCACTACCACCAACCAAGGCCACACTTTTCCCTGCTGGGATTTGTAGGCAAAAATCTTCAAAGATCATGCTTTCGGGCCTTGAAGGGTATGCAAATTTGACCTGTCTAAATTCAACTTCCCCCCTAAAATTATCCAAAATCTCACCTTCCATGTTATCTAGGTCTATTTTGGGAACTCTTCTTATCACTTCCATGATACGTTCTCCAGCAGAACATGCATCTGCGAAGTACTTCATGTTGGATAAACCAGCTCCAAATGATCTGATAATTAACAACAGTCAATAAAAATAACAAAAAATAATTATTAATTCAAACTAATCCAAAAGTAAAGAAAAAATTACTCCCTCTATTCCAAATTGAATGTCCACCTTCGTTTTCTGGCTCTCCAGCCCTAAACAATTTTTTTAAAAAACTTTCCTACGCTCAAATTCCCCCCCCGCCCCCCCTCTTATTTTCCAGATATTTATGTTGTTATTGGTCCTACTTTCTCCTAATCGTTAAAGAGGGAAAAAGAAAAAGAAAGAGCACAATAATTTTCTTAGAACCCACTTTCCACTAAAGTGGAGATCAAGACTCTAATTTCTGACTGAGAAAGTGGCGAGGAAATGAGAGATCTAAGCAGTCCAGTTTATAAAACAGTAGCTTTAGAAATCAAATGCAAAGGATATAGATTTTGGTTCCATTTATAATGATACTTAAAGAAGACAAAAGAGATACAATTCAAAACAGTGGAAAATATAGAAGATACTTACAGGCCACCCACCATAACACAGGCGCCAGCATTGAACACATTCCCTCCTCGAGAACCATGGTACATGACCAGTCTGCTACCATAGTAAGACATGAAAGACCAAACAGCGAAAATAACAGCATTACTGCCAACAGCTAACCCCTTGGCCATGCCCTGCTTCAACCCTAACTTCAATGGCAGTTGTAGAGCTGCAGAATAAGCAGCTATGGCTTTGGTTTCACCAACAAAGGCATAGATTGTCCTAGCTGAAGATATAGCCTGCTCAGCTATTGTTTCTGCCTTGCTATACTCCTGTTTCATCTTTCTGGATATTCCTATCAGAATCTTTCCATACACCACGCCAGGAATTACCAAGAGCAAGATAAATGGAAACATTACGATTGCTAGTCTCCATAGCAATATAAACGCCATTATATAGCACCCGATAAACGTGGAAACATTCATTAAAAAGTTTGGCATCTGCAGAATCAAATTTAACACCCTCAGTTATTAATATTAAATAATAATAATAATAATTAGATTGTTTAGAAACAAAGTGCACTTCTTTAGGAGATTTCTTCACTTAACCTTTTCACTCAAAACGTCTTGAATTACAAAACTGTCATTAGAGACACCTGTGATGATCTCGGCTGTGCTTGTTACATGCAAATCAAAGTAACCTACATCTTGCCTTAACACAGCTTTTAAATATCTTGTTCGCATTCTTGTTGCTTGTCTTTCACCTGTTCTTGTCCAACAGTATCCCTCTAATGAACCAAAAAAATAAAAATAAATAATTAAATATAAAAGTTAGTATTGATCTTGACTTAATTAAGTTTATTTCATCGTCACCAAAATCATTTCAGACATGCTTTAATAGATTAGCAACAACAACAAACGTAACTAAACCCACCTGTGAAACAAACAAGCCATTGTCCACAAGCCAGGTAACAAAGCGCCAATGCATTCTGCCATGCACAAAATGCCAACTAGTTACTAGTCTTATGTTTGTGCTATGTTTGTGTGTCTGAAAATGGGAAAAGAAAGGAAAAGAAACCTTGTTGATGTTGTCAGAGAAGACATCTGGAGCAGTATCTACACCAGCAAGATTGTTCAACAATTTGCTCGATACAAAAAAAATTAAGGGGCTAGAGAACCCTTCACCAATGGATCCAATTAACCCAAGAACCATTAAGAAGCAATCTAGACTGTCTGCATGCATGAAAACGGATCGTATTGACCCAATTTTACTTTTGCCACCCGCCATTTTTGGATAACAAGAAAATTGGCCTTTATTTTCTGATCGCAAAGAGTGAAAACCGCAACACTTTAGAATGGATGATCTGCTTTTATTGTAGAAAGAAAAAACAACTGTAGTAAACTGGCCAGAGAAAACCTTTTGAACTGCACCTGCAGTATCCCAATAGTTGCTGACTTTTTGCTTTTTCTTCAGATTTCAGAAGCAACTGTATGCTCTATTTCCGAGCACTAAATCACCTTTCTTTTTATAGAGAGATAATCTTACTTTGACCTTCTTCTTTTGTACTAATTAAGAACATAATTAATTTGGTACATCATCATTTTTTATTTATATTTTCAATAAATGCTATTCTCTAATTTTATGTCTCTTATCATTTATCAAAGCCGCTATAAGAAAATACATGGCTTAATTCTTGGAAGAGAAAAAGAATAAAAACTCAAATAATTTATTTAAAATGATGGGAGTTGTATTAAGAAAAAAATGTCCTAAGAGGCGTGATAGCAATGAACTTGCGATTTACATAGTAAATTTTGAATTTGAGTTAAAATATATATTTTTTATAAAAATTTAGAACAATCAGAATTTTACTCGTTTATTTGAGCTAATAAAATATATTTTTTAGAATATAAAATTATCCGCATCCACATTTTTTATTGTAAAAACATTTTCCATTCGTTGTGGTACAAAAGATACTATGTGGTGTTTTGGTACTTGAAGCGTTTTTTCACGTGGGAAGTTGTCATCCAATTGCTTATTAATTTTATTACTTTATCGAGAGTATTTGATTTGGGATCCGGATGCCAATACATTTTGATAATGTTGTGATTCTTTTTATCTAGTCTTCAATGAATTAAATGTAACCCCCGATCAAAGGATATAAATGCTGATGAATTCTGAATCAAAAGCAAAAAGGAAAGTGATTAATCAATAAAATTAAAAAATTGCAGATATTTCTTACTTTTCTTTGATACAATAATTCTACGAGGATTACCAAATCACACGTTCAAAACAAAAAAAATTGAAAAACACACTAAAATTGATAAAATAAAAATTACAAAATATAGACAAAAAATAATTTTTCAAACTTGATTGCAGTTCAAATTTGATAAGGTTTAGACTTAAACATAGATGGTGAAAAGAACTTTTAAAGAGAGAACATAATACAAAAAACTTAAAACAAAAAAAAAATACAATGAGATAAGTGTGTAGTTATCATAAGTTACATTACTTAGATTTAGTAGATAATTACATTGAATGAGATTAGTGGTAGTTCCCATAAGTATCTTAAACTTTTCAATTTAAAATAATGATGCGAGGCATATCATTAATACACGAAAACTAAACAAATCAACAATAACAATCACTATATAATTGAATCAAATTCTCAAAATCTTCTAAACTTGTTTATCAATAGACTTGTAATCTTGTAGGTGATGATGAATAGACATATAACTTGTAGGTAGATAGCTTTTAAACTAATAGTTTGTAGATGATAATCAATAGGTAGGCTTACAGATCCCATTACTAGAAAATAAAAATAAAATATCAAACATATATAGTTCATGTTTTCTTATGAAGGAATTCAAGTGCGTTTGAATTATTTGAAGAATCATTAAGTGCATGTAAGTTCCTTAATCTGGAGTGTTATCTTTTACATTCAAAGCATTGAGTTTATTTGATATTTTACAAGTTTTAATTTCCTTTCTATACATTAAAAGACCATAAAGATTTTAATATATCATTACAAATCTAAAATTATAAGTTTAGAGTTGTAAAAATATTTAGAGTTTAAATCGTTAACATTAAATTTAACATATAACTTTGAAACTCAAAGTCCTCTTGGTTGAGGAAGGCACAAAAGAACATAAAATAATTGAAGGCCACAATAGAAGTGTGATATTTTTTCTTTGAAACTATGACACTAAGAAGATCAAAATTACAAGAAAATTCAGAAGAAAAAGAATAATTAATGGATGTCCCTATTCATTAAAGAAATAGAGAATCAATCCTTCCAAGGATAGCAATAAAAAATGAAGAAGAGAAATGAAAGTTTCTGAGTGTAGAAAAGAGATATACACTCTTTAAACGAAAAACAAAATAAGTCAATTAAATACTTGAAGAGAGATATATACGTTTTTTTTATAAATAATTTAAAGACGAGATTTGTGCTGCCAAGCCTTTGTTAATTTAAGAGCCTATAGAAAATATGAAAGTTTATCCAAATGAAAAGACAAATAAAAGAATGAAACTTTAAAGACGTAGCAATATAAATTAATATTAAAAGGTTACTAACTTAAACTCGCTTCCATCTTTGATCTATACAAATCTAAAACAACCCATTATTTATACAAGCTTAGACCGTCATTGAATCTTGTTTGTAGCCAAGTTTGACTCGTTCTTCTTGTTCTAGATTTTGTTTCTGCTTTGTTAATTTTATGCAAAACACTTATTTTCCTCCTCAAAAGTCTTATCAATGACTAATTTGTCTCTCAAATTAAGAGTTGATGGAATTAGTCGTTAATGGGCAACTAAAGAGATTTTAATGGTTTTATCTATATTTATATCAATTATTTTTTCTAGATGATAAACTTACCTTTTAATAGCCTCCAAATCTCTTATTTGATATCATGGATGAACTCTTGAGTCGTGACTTGAATATAATGTCATTTCTTTGAAATTTAGCTATTTCTTTTCCATATTTTAAACCAAAATAACTTGCCACTATTTTTTTTTCTCTTTTAATTATCTCACTACCTAACCTTCTATACAATAAGTTAGTTGCCTCTTAATAGTAGCTTATACCACTACATTTATGAATCTAATATGATATTGTTTTAATATTATTTAAAAAAAAATAATATTTTGAGTTTTTTTTAAGGTCAAACTATAATTTTACTAGATATTGAGATTGTTCTTGGACTTATTAAATTGATCAGGTTATTGAATTGATCGGGTTATGACAATTTAAAATATCCAATATTGAAATAACACGTTAAAGTACTTTAAAATAAAAACATACTAAACCAATTGAAAAGTAAAATTGAAAAATAAAATGTGAATCTTATACACGTTAGTAGAGGTTAACTAACAAGTGTTTACTATGCGTTCTCTTCATCTACTAGTGTTTCTCACTCCTGATATTTGAAAAGAAAAAAAAAACCATGATGCCCATAATTTTCCCAATCTCTATCATTTTGGTGGTCTTGCTCCCTTTCATTAAAGGGTAAAACAGCTGACTATTATTAGGAACTTTAAATGGTTTGAGAATTAGCAATTTCGCTTGCAATATGCTACACCATTCTCCAAGTCGTCTTCTTAATGGAGGCAGAAAGCTCGAAGCAAGAGGTTGCAAATTTCCTGACGGAAAACCAGTTTACAGGCTAGTTCGTTGCTGTTCCTATTCTGGGCATTATCTTTCACTGAAAAACAAATAAAGAAATATTCATGATCGTATAAACTAATCTCAGGGCATAGAAAAATAATAATAATAATAATAATAATGCCCAGAATCCTTTTATTTCCTGAGACCTTGCTTGCTTTATATGAAGACTTTGGAAAGCTCGTAATGATGGAGTATTTCATGACAAGGACTGGTATAATTCTCTGATAGTTCCATAAAAGTAGAGGATTACAAAGAGTACTGATGGATTGCTTTCCAAATAAGTAGAGATTACAAAGAATCTACTGATAGATTGCTTTCAAAAGCAGTCATTGTCCAGAAATTGGACGCCCCCCACATTCAACACTGACAAGCTCCACCTATCAGAAGCTCTGGCTATTCATGAAGCCTGTTATTCTAGCTGCGCCGAGTACTGATTACCACAGGCATGCACTACATCACAAGTCTTATCTTCATTTTTTTTTTTTAATTTTAGAAAGTATTTTCTATGTTATTAATATTTTTGTAGGAAAAGAAATTAATTTGTATCGTAATTGACTCATGTAAATCAATTTATTGGCAAGTTCAAAAGGCAACAAACAAAAAACTATCAGTGCAAGCATAGTTTAACTCACAATAATGTAATAATTTAAGATGATTTTTTTTTATAAAAATATTTTGAGAAGATAATTAATTGGATTAACCTAGATTAATACACGTTAATCTAGATTAATACAGGTTAATCTGATAAATTTGCAATCCAAATCATAAAACCATGATAACTTTATATAAAGCAAATTAAGATAAAATATAAAACTTAATTCTCAATCAATCTATTATTGAAAGATATATATTTTTTTTAAAATAAAATAAAAAGAGAACCTACAAAAACAAATCAAAAAGTCTAATTCTCCCAAATCAAATTGAAAATATGCCAAAAAAACTCAAGTCAATCCGGTTAACTCATCAAGCCCGATACACAAGTCATAAGATTAGGATAATCACATAAATAATACACTTCAAAAAATTATAATGCTCAATCTTCAATAAATAAAATATTAAAAGGATAACATTTGAGAAAGAAAACTAAATAAAAAAATACTAAAGAAAAAATAATATTATAATGGATGTCATTTTATGAGGTAATTGAATAGTAAAAACACCCCATCTTATTAATTGATTGAAAATGATGTTGACATTATTCTAGAAGTACAAAAGAATGTTGGTCACCTTGGATCTTTCCTATGAAATTGTACTATTTCATTATTTTTTAAGGTTTATTTTCTATAGAGTTAGTACCAATTTCATCATCAGGTCAAAATGTTCATTAGATAATAATAATTTTAAATTTATATCTCAATGATCTCATTTCAACGTTGTATCTAAATGGAACCAATCAATAAAATTGATGGCTTAATTTCAAAATGTAAAAATAATTTCTTGAAATTAAAATGTTTTACAACAAATTTTCTCATTCGACTAAGTTCACAAAAAACTTGGCAAAAATAATGATGCATGTGTACTATATGATGAGAATTGTGTAAGATGACAACAAATCAATTTATTAAAGTGTAATCATGTTTAAAAGAATATATAACGACTCCAATAGTCAAAGGAGTGTTTTTTAAAGAAACTCATCATAAGCTAAGAGTAGAGGTAATAACTCTTCATGGTGTTAATGAAAAATGAATAACAATAAACATCATAAGCTAAGAGTAGAGATAATAACTCTTTATCGTATTAATGAAAAATGAATAAGAATAAACATATTATGTCAAAGTATGCTAGGAGGGAAAGAAACAATTTCTTTATTAAATGTAGGACGAGCGGAGATGATGACACGAGTTAAGTTAAGATGATGTACCATTTATCATGAGTTCTGAGTAGTAACTGCAACAACCTTTTTTATGATTAAAATGAAAAATAATAAATGGATATCTTCATATTGCATTTAGGGACAATGACAACAAATTTAATATGAGCTAAGAGAAATACAAAGTGTTAACATGCCCTTCCAAGAATAAAAAATAAAGAACATAGAAAAGCAAAAATATAGCGATCTTATAATCATGCAAATAAAAGCTAAACTCTACAATCAAGGTGGTGTTTTACATTATTTTTAGGCTAGTCACCTTTTAATGATATTTATTTTTCTTTTTATTTTATTTCGAGAGTGGTTGAGTCTCGATGAGACTGTTTTTTTTTTTCTTTTCTTAATGATAATCATCTCTTGAAGATATTTATTGTACACTTTATTTGTTAAGAGGACATGAGACTTATTGGCCCACTCAATAAAAACTTGTTCTTTTTATTTTGATACGAAGGAAATCACCTTCAATGAGACTTGTTTTGCTTTTGTATTTTGATTTAAGGGTGATCTCTTGATAATAATCATTTTTCTTTTTATTTTATTTTAAATATAGTTGCTCATGAATAAGACTTATTTTATATTTATTTTATTTTAAATGTAGTCACATATCAATCAGACTTGTTTAGATTTTGATTTTATTTTAAGAGTAATCAACTATTAATGGGATATATTTTTATTTTTATTGTTTTATCGAGAGATGACTACTATTAGAACAAGTTTCATCACGACATGAGTTTTTATAATAAAACTGGATCAAGGTGTGAAATGATCGATAAAAAAGAAAAAAGGGATCGATATATCAAGGACTAAATATATAATGAAAAAACAAGAAAAGGAGAAAAATAAATAAATAGGAAAATCAAGTACAATGGAAAAAATATTGAGAAATCTTATTTCAAGAAGGAAATAAGAAAATATATATCATTTTCCTATAAATGTTTGTATTTAAAATCTAACACAATAATGAGAAGAAAGAAATGCAAGAAACAAACTCTCTTCACAAAGCTATTTTTCTTGAAATTGGTGGCCCGTGTATAGATAGATTCCTTTAAAAGTTATCCCTTCCATCCAATGATAAAACCAAGAAATTAATAAAGGGAAGGAGCCTATGAAAATATGGTGAACGTGTGTTTGTGGAGCTGAAAAAGAAAGAGAGCCGTCGTCGTCATTAAACCTAAGGCCAAGCAAGGTTGTTTATACAGTCATGAGCATTCAAAAGGGGCATGCTTTTATTTAGAGGGCAAGAAGTCAACTCACATGCCACCCATGGTTTTCATTCATTATTAAGAGATAAGAATCTAAGTGGTGGATGGGTCATTGTTGAGAGTCAAAACTGATGACATAGGCCTTGTCTACTTGATAAGAGATATTTTCAACATTGATTAGGGTTTTTGCTAGGAATTCCTTTCATTTAAAATCTTTAACACACACTTCAAGTAAAAACTCTTTGAACTTGAAATTTATATTACCTTATATTTAATTGTTATGAAATAAATGATGAGATTCGAACTCGTGACTACTAGATCAACAAGACTCTGATACCATATTAAGAGATCATCTCACATAAAAACTTAAGTTATTAGGTGAGACCTCAAAATATGATTTATATTATTCTTTAATACATCATCTCAAATGAAAATTTTTTGGATTTAAAACTTACACAGACCCACACTACCTTGTGTTTGATATTTATGAAATAGAATTAGGATAGTGAGATTCAAACTCATAATCACTGGGTCAACAAAACTCTGATATTATATCAAAGAATCATCTCATCTAAAAATTTAAATTATTAGATAAAACTCTCAAATATAATTTATATTATTACATGTTACTTGTTTTATGTTGCCTGGAATATAATGCAGCTAGGTCGAGTTGACCTAGGAGGCCTTCACTCGTTTATATCCTAGCCGTGCTCGTCTTTAACAGTCAATAACTGGGAAGGTTTCTTACCTTGCACAGTCCTGCCATGGCGGGGATTTCTCCTTGCATGTCTATCTCTGTGGCTATCAAGGCCATGAGGAGGAGGATGAAACGCAACAGACACTGCACATGGAAATTAAAGATGATTCAAGATGAGATATCTTCTTCTTCTTTTTGTTGAACTGGAAATGCCCAGGTGCGTAGTTTGGATGTATTCTTCGTATACTGATTGCATGAATGTCTGATGTTCTAGAAATCACTAAAATGGCAGCACTCACCCATCCACTAAAATAGCTGAAAAGGTCTAAATCCAAATAATTTCGCACCACCTTAGAGGAGGGCCGGTTTCAGACGATCAAAATGGCAATTAATGGCTGAGTATATGATCTATCAACAGTGGTTATATATTGCATGATGCATTCCTTTCCACTTGACAATCGAGTGCTTTATTTGTTGTCGAGTGATAATGTTTTTTGGAAAGTGTTTTATTGGAGAATGAATTTTGAAAAGTAATTTATTTTATATATTATTTTAAATAATTAAAATAATAAAGACCAAATATAAAGATTTGATGTGATAAATAAATAAAAAAAAATCAAAATTAAATATATATTTGATAACACGGTGGCCTACCATTACAATGACAAGAAACATTTATACCACTTATTGAACGCCAATGGAACCTAAGTAAACTTTTCTTTGTGGTGGCTTGGAAGCCACTATACCATACGAGCAACCAGCATTAAATGTTTGTGCGAGAATGTGATTGAAGTTATTTTTTAAATTATTTTTTATTTAAAAATATATTAAAATATTTTTTTTATTTTTAAAAAAATTATTTTTAATATTAGTATATTAAATTATCTAAAAATATTAATTTTTTTATTTAAAATAAAAAATAAAAAAGATTTTTTTAATGTTTTTAAAATATAAGGCGAACACCACCTTAGAATGTCTTCTTACTTCCTCCACCACGGATAAGGTTGACACATCTCTACGTGCTGCGACTATAAATTGATATTATTGCTTTCCTATTTCCATTATAATTTTAATAGTCTCGGTCACCAGATCATGAACCTTTAGCTATTCACGATGCAGATCCCTCCACAGTTAAGACACGACTGGAATATGTCGGCCGAGGAAAGTCTTACCACTCCTAATAAAAGAAACTTACTGTTGTGGAGTTGGTTTATATTTTAGCAATATTCGAATATTCTACTAGATAATAATGAATTAATTACAATATTTATTTTATTTTTTAAAAACAAGATTGAAATATGATTTTTAACTTTTAGAAAATATACAGGAAAAATATTTTTGGATTTGGTCGTGTGCGTACAGAATAAAATATATTTTTATATTTTTTGAAAATGAAGAATTTTTATAAATTTTTATGCGATTTTTAAAGTCTTGGAGGAAAGCGGGTAGTTATAACACTAAGTTTATATCTTATAATATAAGTCTACGATTCAACATTAATTAAAATTGTTTAAAAACAAATGTGAGGGACCCATAATAAATAAATAAAAAGAGTCCTTGAACTTTTCGTAATATCTTTAAAATTCTTAAAGGTTTGCTTGGTTTGATATTGAAATAAACCAAGTCTTAAGCTCAAGGAAAGTTATAAAAATATGTTTGTGAAATACACATAACCAAGGGGTTGGGTTGATTAGGCCCAAGCTCATCCCAACTGGTTGGGCAATAGTCTTTTTTCTAGGATTAAGCTGGATCCAGCCCAACCACACGAGCTTGGCCAATGATTTAACTCTAAAATTACATGTTCACTAGGTTAGGTTGAGTGACCATGTTAATTATTTACTTGTTGCTTATATATAAGTAAAAAAACATAAAGAGGATTCTAAAAAAAGAAGAAGAAGATTACTTGAAATGGAGAGTTGTTGGTCATTGGTGTTAGTGCAGGTTTCTGGAGACGTTGCTTAGGGTATTGAGTGAGAGGAGCAATTATGGTCCAAAGTGGAGTATTGCTCTTCAAGGCTAAGAGAGAGAGAAAATAGTGTTGTCATTGCTATTAAGACTAGTAATAGAAACATTAATGCGGCTAAGGTTTGCAAGATCTTTTATAAGAGGTTGACTGTGGATTTTATGGAGTAGAGCTAAAAACCTTCCTAAAAGAAAAAACAAAAGGTTCATTTATCCTTATTTTCTTTCCCCCCTCTCTAGTGTTGTTATGATGTTGGAATTTATAAAGGTGAGAAACCTGATAGACCAACCTCTTCATGTCTATATAAAAGTCATAAAAGTTTATTTCACAGTGCATATATGGTCACTTTGCAACGAGTTTAGCGTTGCCAAATAACTTGCTTTATTTTTTTTCCTTCTATTAGGGTGCACTAGTATGCCACAATAGGTGTGTTTTATGTTGTGGCGTGGAGGACTTGGAGAGGAGAGAGAGGCCAAGATAAACGCCAAAAAATGGAAAAGAAAAATCCATCTTTTCTATATGCAAACCAATGTAAAGGAAAATAATGTTGCACAACAACATAAAAACAATGTTGTTTCTTTTTTAAAAAATAACCAATTGATGCCATTTCCTATACAATATGTTATTTCAATTTAATAAAATGACGTTGTATTTGCAGTTTAGATCCAAATTATGTTAACAAAACTCTGTCAATTTTAGTTCTTAATTTTTTATTTATTCAATCAAGCTCTTAATTAAGATTTTTATTTTAAGAATCAATTCAATTTCACCCGTGCCAAGTTTGAACACTTCTTTTTTTTTTTTCTTTTTTTTTTTTTTTATCTTAGTCCTTGGTTTTTAGATCTTTCTATTTTTCTCTAAGTTAACTTTTTTTTTTTTTTAATTTTACCTAGGCGTTTCAAAAACATTTAGACCTAAGTGTTTAGACCTGAATTCATGTGTCTTTTGCATAAAGATCATTGCCTTTGAACTTCTTTAATTTGACTCTTGATTGACCTAAAATTTTATTCTTCTTACAATTTTATCTCTAATTTTACCCAAATGACTTTGTAGATATTAAGTTTGGTTTTTTAATACTTCAATCTTCTCAAATAAGCATGAATTAAGCTTTCAAACTTTTTTTTAACCAATTAAGTTCTTAATAAAATTAAATTGACCTATTAAAAGTATAATTAGGTCCTTACACCTAATTATATATTTTAATTTGACCCAAAATATTTCTTAAACATAATTCAACTTTTTATTTAGCCTCTGATTAAGAAAAATTGACCTATTAAAAATCTAATTATACCATTAGATTTAATTTTTATGTAGATTTGTCCAATGATCATTTTTTTACCTTAAATCTATATTATTTCAATCATCTTGGGCACAACAAGGTATGATCGAGTTCCAAGTTTGTCCAATACTTTCATTGCATCCGAGTTTAGATATATGAAGAATACAATACTCAAGTACAGTTTGATACTTGAGGTATGAATATAAACTTGTTTAACTACATTAAAAATCAAGTTTGCAATTTCTATCATTTAGCCTTTTACTTTACAGAATTTAATTATATCATTGTTTAATTATGTTTATTTTAATTGAAATGCATTATTTAATATTAATACAACACCTAATTCAACTCTTCATATGTATATTGTTGCTTTAATCCTAGGATAACAACATGAACATGTAACATTATCTAAACAAATTAATAAGCCTAAACATACATCTTTAGGCAATATGTTTTAATATGAATGGTTAGAGAATTATTCAGAATTTTAATCCAGCAAGGATTTTTTCTAGACATCAGGTTTCCATTACTCAATGTTTCTTTATAATAAGGTTTTCATTTTACTTAATCAAATAAGATTTATAAAAAGATGCTAGGACAATAATTAATTAAAATCAACAATTAACTAATGGATACTTATTAAGGTATTTGATTGATAATTTCTCAAGAATTAGAAACTCAAATAACAAATGTAAAAGTATAAATATTCAATTAGAAATGAGTTGGAAAGTTCATAAATATAGCAACATGACAAGTATAAGACAATTAAGTAAAAGTAAAAAAAGTTAAGTTGAAAGACCTAGATATGAATATTAACTCATAAAATAATGTTCATAGAAATGTAGCATTTAGTATAAAAAATAGTGATAAAATAAAAATAAAAAATCTACATAAATCTAAAACTTGACAACATATTTATTATAAAATAAAAATAATTTTTTTAAATAAAATTTTATAAAATTCTGAATAAAAATACTTTAAAAAATACAAAAAAGAGAGAGAGAGAGAGAGAGAGAGAAAGGGAAAAACTTACCCTAACAAACCACAAGCCCATGATGATAAATTGTGCATCCATAAGCTAATTGAACTAACACATGTAGAATTATTTACCTTTTAATATATTTCTTTTATTTAAATAATATTTTGTTATGTTTTAAAATTTATTTTTACTAATAAAAATATTTTCAGGTTATTTATTAATTGTAAGTTAAGGCAGTGTTCTACTTTCTTGCAAAATCCAAAGCAAGGAGAAAAGCCCTGCACCTGCACTTTCAAACACAAGGCCTTAGGAGATGACATTGGAGACAGCTAGAAGCTAGAAGACCAACCTAGCAATTGCTGCAAAACCTAATCAAATCTAATGCTGAAGACACAAAGAAAGGCTTATGTGCCATTCCGGCACGCGCCATTACTACTCAGACCAAATGCTGTCGCACCCTCCTCTCCTCTAGATCCCATTAAGCTCTTAAAACTATCAGCTGATACTAAAAACCTCAAGATTGGTAAAACCATCCATGCCCATTTGATTGTAACTTACCAAGCCGCAGAAAACAACATAATTGAAGTTAATTCGTTGATAAATTTTTATGCCAAAGTTAATCAAGTCTCCATTGCCCACAATTTGTTTGATAGAATGCCTGAAAGAAATGTGGTTTCTTGGAGTGCGTTGATGACTGGGTATCTACTCAATGGGTTTTCTTTGAAAGTTATTACGTTGTTGAAAGATATGGTTTCGGAGGCTAATGTTAGCCCTAATGAGTATATATTCGCAATTGCGATTTCTTCTTGTTGTGATCGTGGGAGAGTTGAGGAGGGTAGGCAATGTCACGGGCTTTTGTTGAAGACTGGGTTTTCGTTTCATAATTATGTGAGGAATGCTCTTGTATCTATGTATTCTAAATGTTCGATTGTTCAAGATGCAATGGGGGTTTGGAATGAAGTGCCTGTAAATGATATTGTTGCTTATAATTCGATTTTGAGTAGACTTGTGGAAAATGGGTATTTGAGGGAGGGTTTGGAGGTTCTGAGGAGTATGGTCAGTGAGTCTCTGAAGTGGGATAAGGTTACTTATGTAAATGCTTTTAGTCTTTGTGCTTCTCTTAAAAACTTGAGATTGGGTTTGCATGTTCATGGCAAGATGGTGACGAGTGATATGGAATGTGATGCATATGTTAGCAGTGCAATCATAAATATGTACGGGAAATGTGGAAAGAGCATGATGGCAAGGGGGCTCTTTAATGGTTTGCAAAGTCGGAATGTTGTGTTATGGACAGCGGTCATGGCTGCTTACTTTCAAAATGGTTGCTTTGAAGAAGCGCTGAATTTATTTTCAAAAATGGAGCAGGAAAATGTAAAATCAAATGAATTTACACATGCTGTCTTGTTAAATGCTTGTGCAGGCTTGTCTGCACTAAGAAATGGGTCTTTGTTACATGGACACAGTGAGAAGTCAGGCTTTAAACACCATGTTATGGTTGGAAATGCTTTAATAAATATGTATGCAAAGAGTGGCGACATTGAGGCAGCTAAGAACGTATTTTCAGATATGATGCATCGTGACATCATTACTTGGAATGCAATGATATGTGGCTTCTCACATCATGGGCTTGGAAAGAAAACTCTTCTTGTGTTTCACGACATGTTGGCTGCAGAAGAGCATCCTAACTACGTAACTTTTACTGGGGTTCTCTCTGCTTGTGGCCATCTGGGTCTAGTGCAAGAAGGATTCTATTATTTGCACCACCTAATGAAACAGTTCGGTGTCGAACCTGGATTGGAACACTATACTTGTATTGTTAGCCTTCTAAGCAAGACTGGACAACTTAACGAAGCTTGGAATTTTATGAGGACAGCACCAGTTAAATGGGATGTTGTTGCCTGGCGTACTTTGCTCAATGCATGCCATGTTCATCAGAACTACGGCTTAGGAAGGCGGGTTGCAGAATTTGTCTTAGAGATGGACCCTAATGATGTAGGAACTTACACAATATTATCTAATATCTATGCCAAGGAAAAGAGATGGGATGGAGTTGTCAAGATTAGAAAGTTGATGAGGGACAAAAACATTAAGAAAGAACCCGGGGTGAGCTGGATAGAGATTGGAAATGTCACCCATATATTTACTTCGGAAGACAATAAGCATCCAGATTATGGTCAGACTTATCAAAAAGTAAAGGAACTCTTGGCTATGATTAAGCCGCTAGGTTATACTCCAGATATAAGTGCAGTACTGCATGATGTAGAGGATGAACAGAAGGAGTATTATCTTAGTTATCACAGTGAGAAGCTGGCCATAGCCTATGGACTTCTGAAGTTGCCACCAGAAGCATCCATCCTTGTAATTAAAAACCTTAGGATATGTGATGATTGCCATTCAGCTGTGAGACTTATCTCAAAGCTTACAAACAGAGTGATAGTTGTTAGAGATGCCAACCGTTTCCATCACTTTCAAGATGGGAGGTGTTCTTGCTTAGACTATTGGTGAAAATTAAAAGAAATTGCATCTACACAAAATACAGTGCTTGTGGCCTTGTGGGAAACATATCAGCCTTCATGGTGGTTCAAGGATATTGAACATGTTAGAAGCCTTACCATAAGCTGTGCAAATGAATAACATCTCCAAAAGGGCCGGTAATTTTCATTTTTGCTACCTTTTCTGTGTGTGGTGATTATGAAAGCAATGGTTACATTGAGGTCATGGAAATCAAACTGTTATAGACTTGACCCAACTGGACTGCTGCAGCTTCAAGGTAAGGTCCAAAATACACATGTTGACGCTGATTGAATTATAGAAATGGCTTCACATGAAATTGGGGCAGAAAGTAGAAGTTTATGATACATCAACAAATTACTGAATCAGAATCCAGTAACTTGCTAGCCGAACTGGATATGAGGTTTTATTAAGTTGATTATACCTCAATAAATGCTGTAGATTTGCACTAACATTGATTAATCATAATCATATCATTCTTGATGATCTGGTTTCTAATACATAGCTCTCTTTGTAGTGTTTCTTTTCATGATTTACTCTTGTTAATGCCGTTAAGTAATATTTCCACTTGTGGAATTGTGATTTATGGTGCAAACTGTTTAACTGGATCCATATCTGCTTTTATGAAAGCCATGTCTTTCTCCTTCTGTATTTTAAATTAATATTGGCGTATTATTAGATGCTTTTGTTGTAACTGTATATAGCAGATCAAGATATTTCCCTGGTTTGTTATGCAACTGAATAATATCTCCAAATTGTTGCTGCTTTGACTGGTGGAACTGGCAATTAATTTTCAACATGATTGATGAGGTAAAGCATGAATCTTTTTCCCCCCCTGATAAACACAAATTATGCGTGTAAAAGCTCCTTATTCTAATAAATCGATGTTGTGTTCTGTACTCTTACATAAAGGTTCTCGGAAGTGTGAGATATTTTGGGGGCAAGTTTAAAACAGCGCTTTAGTATGTTCAACAGATGCCTTTCTGGAAGGACAGCCTCTGTATTCTTCGAAGTATAGCTGATCAGGTATGCTGTGGAATAAGCTTTAAGGGACAAAATCATCTTTTCTATAAGATCTATTTGTCATTACCATATTGAACAAGGGTAGATTAGTCTTTTAATTCATAGTACTGTGTTTAAAATACCCTGCGATTTTAATGCAATGATTTCAAAAGTGTATTTTTTGAAAAAATATTATTATTTTAATATATTTCTTAACCTACAATATTTTAAAATGATTGTTATCACATTTTCAAACCTTATATGATTTTTCTTAATTGTTTGGTCAAGGATATTTTAGGTTTTTTTATTTTATTTTTCTTAGTATAGTGTACTTTATTAGATATCCTTAAAAGAAAAAAATCTATAGCTTATGTGAAGGGTTTTTTTGGTCCTTTTGTTATGTTTCTTATGTTAATATCATGTCGGGCCAAGAACACTTAGACCTCTTGTTAAATTAAGGTTTTTCACTATGGTTTGGGGCGGTTTGATTTGTTCTCCCCCCTTATTTTTCTCTTTCTCCCCCCTGAAAACTATGCAAATCCAGCCAAAATCAATGGTTGTGCTTCATTTTCATCTTTTTTAATTTATGGTCTATTTCTTTTCATTGTTTTTTTGTTAAGTTTTACGATTTTATCTTTTACAATTTTATTCTTTTTGATCTTTATATTCTATTTGGTTCTTAATTTTTTTCTATTATCATTTGATTTGATTAATTTTTTATGTTAGATTTTAACTTTTTTTTTAATTTCTCCTTTAATAGTATATCAATTTAGAATTGAACTTTGTTAATTTTCTCAGTACAATTATCCTAGTTTCATGTTTTAGGTCACAAGTGTAGAATTTTAAACTATATTGATTATGGTTTTTTTTAACTAATTTAGTTTTTTATTATTATTATTATTCAACATTGAATACAAGAAAGATTAAGATTCTTTTTTCTTTTATTTTTTTTTATTTTTATGATGACAACTTGAACTTGTGGTCAGGATCACACATTTACAATGCTAACTCAGATTGACTTAGGATCTTATATTATTTTTATTTAAAATTTAATTCTTATTCTTTTAATTTTTTTTATCATTTTTCAGAACTGATTTTCTTTTTTAATTTTCAAGTCTTTAATATTATATTATTAAGGATTGAGTGTCGTTAATTTCTTTGATATGATCATTTTTGTCTCGTAACTCGTGTCACATATATAAGATGTTGGCTTGGATTGAGACAAGTTTTTTTTTTTTTAAATAAATACACTTATTTTCGTTTTTGATTTTAACTTTTAATGTTGAATTTATTATATATACCGGAGTAGTTGTTATACTTTTGTGCTAATCAATGGATATGATCATTTTTGTCTCGCAACTCATGTCACAAATATAAGATATTGGCTTGGATTGACACAAGTTTTTTTATTTTTTAAATAAATAAACTTATTTTCTTTTTGATTTTAACTTTAAATGTTGAATTTATTAAATATTGAGTTATATATATATATATATATATATATATATATATATATATATGATTTCTACGAGGATGTTTTCGACTTATGATTTGGGTCTCAAGTTTGTCATGGGAAACTCGGATTGAATTGATACTTTTTTTCAATTTCTTTTCATCCATGTCCTTTAACATTAAAGTTTATAACTTGAGTTATTAATTTTTTTATCTTTAAAACATGACAAAACTTTAACATTATTTTTTTTATGTTATAAAAGAAATTGAGTTAGCCCCGTGATGAAGTTCAAGTCATCTATCTAGTAATAACCATGTGATTATACAACTGGGACAGGAAATAATGTGCTCATCAAATTAAGACTGAAACATGCTCTTCCAATTGTACATAATTGTAACCTCAGTAAACTGTGCAGATTAAGCCATTATATTATTAAGCCGTCCAAGTCAAGTCTCTAATCCAGCCAGTAGATCCCTAGGCCTTTGTATGATCTCTCTTGTTTGTCTAAGTCAAGTCTCTAATCCAGCCAGTAGATCCAGCCAGTAGCGGCCGAGGAGAGATTCCTGCTCATAGGTTTATAGATCACGATAGCAGGTTTTGGCACCTTGACTACGCTTAAAAATATCAACCCTGCAAAATGTCAGCATGGTCATTTTCTTGAGGGGGATGTCCATAATCATCCAAACCACAGCAGTACTTCCCTTCAGTGTCTCTAAGTTTAGCAAATCACTAGTTAGATTGCCCTCGTTACGTTGCGGGATTAGTAAATAATTTTTATGACTAGTAGGATTGAAACAATTAATAAGATAAAAGTATTCAAAACAGGAAAAAAATACATTAACAAATGCAAAAATATCATCCCTGCAAAATGTCAGCATCATCACAGCATTACTTCCCTTCAGTGTCTAAGTTTAGCATCTCATATCCGTGAGGTTTGGTGCTCAAGATTTTTCTAAAAAGTCTATTATTTATCTGGCGTGTAGAGTGCAGGTAGAGGCATACCTCAAGGTTTAGTTCAGGGTTCAGTGAGTGTCCTTAAAACTTGTTGAGGTACAAACTGATTTCTCGATATATGGTTCTACGAAGTTAGCTACACTGATAATGGATGGATTCTTTCTTTAGTTTTATTAATGCTATTTTATGCTGCTACTAGCATCAACTCCAGTCTCCCATCTTAAAATTTGTATGAAAAACAATAATTGAGAAATTATTTTTCTTTCATTGGCTTCTAAAGTAATTAATTCCAAACCGCAAGCTTGCTTCACCAATACTTATTGTCTCCATATAATCCTCTGACATATCTACCTTTATGATAACATTAACCTTATAATCAAAATGATTAAAATAGTTTAAATCAATAATTTCTTTTCTTGAGCACCTTTCTTGTTTTCTTTGCATTCAACCTTTATTTTATCAACTATTATTCCTGTCATTGTTATGATATCATCTTCAACATAATCATTTTAAAAATAAACATTATATACTAGTATGGAATATCAATTCATTTTTATCTTACTATAAATAAAATCATTAAAATCTTCATTATACTCATCTTGATCAACAAGTTGTTTCATATGCTTATCCTTCTTAAACAAGTTCTTAAAACTAGTCATGGATATGTCATCACTCATCTCCCAATTGTTTTTTTTTTTTTTTTTTTACCTTTGCCAACTGATGAGTTGATTTTATAATTTGTCTCTTCATGTCTTCTATCATAAACTCCTTAATGTTTCTCTCTATCATTTAGTTTTGAAAAGAAAAAAAAATTTAATACAAAAGATAAAACTAATAATTTAAAGATGAATCAAAATAATATTTTCAAAATTTAAATACGCACAACACCATTATAAAACAAACTCTATCAAAAAAAAAAGTTAAATGAGAAAAACAAAATTATAAATGAGGGATATCAATTATGATATAAATTTAAAAATCATTTTTAAACAAAATACATTAAAAAAAAAGTTATGGTAAAAAAAATAGTAGGAAAAAAAAAGAAATCAAGTTGTTATAGCTTAACTCATCAAATCCATAACTCAAACTCAATCGAGTTCAGTAGTTCTTCCTATTAAATACATATCCAACCTTAAAAAAATAATAGGCAACATATAGACTGCTAAGAAAATTAAAATGTTGTCTGTAATGGTGGTCAGAAAATCAAAATAGATACTTTCGGTCATAAAATCTAATTAAAAGTCATTTTAACATAAAAACACTTCATCAACACCTTATAACACTTAAAAATCATTATATCAACTCCAAACACCCAAAACATTGGCAAAAAAACCTTAATTAAAATCAAGTTAATTTTGATTTTGCCAATTTATATCTATTTTTTCATGCAATATTAAGTCGTAAACAACTATCATTAAATCCCTCTCATATTAAGAAACTTATAAATACCAAAAAAAAAAAAAAACCAATTTGGTGGCATAAAAATGGAGTAACAATGACTTTCTCTATCATTATTAAAATTCAACAACACCTCTGTTTGTCCTTACTCTAACATGGGACACAACAATAACAAAAATAAACTTGTGTATTAAAATTGGTTTTTCAAAATTACAGGATCTATATTTCATTAGTTTGAAAGATTGAGGACATAAAATAAAATTAAGGATTAAAATGAATTTTATAATGTACAAAATATCGTCCACTATGATTTGTGTGTGCATGAAAAGTGTCACATGTACAGGAAAAATCTCATAATTTTTAGAGTTGTTGTTGTTATTATTATTATTATTAATTAATTAATTAATTAATTAATAATAATAATAATAATAATAATAATATGTAACTTGGTAATATGGGGCAAAAGTTAATGATGGTAAGGAACCGTCGTTACCGCGCACTTGAAAAATAAGTCGGATTATTGCTAGTTAATGTTGCCTTTCACATTATAATCCTGATAAAATCCATAAATGAAAGTTACTGCCATATTAATCAGAACCATTTTCAGCTTTGATTATTTATTTGCTTAATTATTTCATTGCAATATATATATATATATATATATATATATATATATATATATATATATATATATATTTTCTTACTTGTAAATATACAAAAATAATATTTTATTTTAATTTTTAAAAATTATTTCATCAAAGCAATCTACAAGCAACATGTTTTTTTAAGAAAATAATGAAACTTGGTGCCTTATAATTGAGTTGTTTTTATATATGTAGACTATAGAGTTGTTCGATCAAGGCATCTGAGACTGTCAATATCTAAAAACTTGAGCTCTTTCCCTTCCCAACAAATTTGATTTTCCTACTTTTCTTCGCAAGAACAAGACGAGTTTGCTGCTTAATTAAGCTATCCATGGAGCAGCTAGACATTCAAATGGAAAGGGGGAGATAATTTAAAGGGGAAATAAATAAATAAAGTGCTGGATTCTGGGTTTGCTGTGTTACTAATAATTCACAAAGTTGTATTCAACAAATACTATTCTCCATGAACTTTACAAATTCATTGAAATCTATTCTTCCATCTCCATTTTCATCAAAGGTTCTGATAATCTTTCTGCACTTACCCAGATCAAGTCCTTCCTTCAATCCCAATTGGTAGAAAACTCTCTGCAACTCGCTTGCATCAACAAAACCATCACTGTTGTGGTCAAAAACATTGAAAGCTTCCTTCAATTCCTCTAAGCTGGGCTCCTTCTCATCAAACAGCTGCGAAATCTCATCAGAACCCATCCACTCCGTAAGTTCCTCACTTTCACTGCTGCAAAAAAGTCCCAAGTTTTCCATCACCATCTCCACATCTTCTCTGCATATATTCCTTTCGTCTGATCTCTCGTTGTCAAAGCAAGACTCCTGGGTTTGCTTTGATGTCTCAGAATCTTGGTTTCCATCGTCTTCTTCCCAAAGCTCCGAGTTGCCATGGCATAGTTGTGATTGGAGAAAGAACCAAAATCTAGAGAAGAACTTTTGAAAACTAATTAACCTACCAAAAATCAATCCAGACAGGACAAACTGAACCGTTATAAACATCGGGGAGAAGGATCGGTTAGGGTTTGATGGGGTTTTTTGCTGTACGATTAAGTTGGCGAGCTGGTAAGCATCCATCGGTTGAGTAATATATCGCTGCAAGTAATGAAAGTAGAAGGTTAATTCTCTAGCTACCAAGAACAAAAAAATGAAGGATGATATGCTTTGAGGAATGGAAAGGATACTTGGTATGATTGTTTATTTATAGACTGCTGGTGAAAGAATCAACGACTCAGCTTTCAATAGAGGTGGAGCGAAGCTGCCTGTATATCGCCATCACAACAAGGAAGAGGAAAAAAAAACACGAGGAATTGGTCAGGAAAGTCCCAACACTTCAGGGAAGTTTCTATGCTCCTGCACAGACAGGAAATTTGGAATATGATTTAAAAGACAAGTGAAGTCTTTATTATTATTATTATTATTATTATTTTTTGAAAGTTTCTAGGAGTGACTATAGAGGAGTTTTCTTAATTTTCATCCACCCTTATTTGACTAATAAAATAATTATTTAGTCTTTGAGTTTTTTTCTTTGGTTTAAAAAATCTAGTCTAGCATTATTATTATTATTTGTGTTTATAATATAATATATTTTTTAATTGTTAGTTGATCATTTTATAAGTAATTAATTGAGTATTTAAGGAATTGACCATCATGCACGGCCAAAGGGTTAAGAATATTATGTACTAAAAGTATTTGCAGTTTATTACAAGTAAGAAATTGAGAAGGTTTTCCATTCTTGCTTTGCAATTTCCATGATATTTCTTGAGTCGACAACAACTCTTGTAGAAAGACTATATTGATATTTTTTTAGTGATTTTAAATTATTTTCATGTACTGAAATAAAAAATAATTTTAAAAAATAATAATTTTAATATATTTTTAAATAAAAAAATATTTTTAAAAATAATCTCAATTATAATCTCAAACAATTATAATACGGTAAGCTCATGGCTCGTATGAAATTGCCTTTGGAAAGGCCATGGTTTTAGAGCATAGGCATGATAATGACGAGACTTTGGAAACTAAAAGGAAAATAGGAAATGGGGTGGTCGGTGTGCGGCGGTGCAGCCTCAGGATACCACAAACCAACATCAATTTTTTAGTATTCTGAATTCACAGGTATTGCTTGATTCGTCGACTCATAGGAGTTTCCAGAAAAGTTGGCCGAGGAAGGTATCACAGAATTTCTTTAGAAAGACAATACGAACGTGTTGTAAAAATTATTTTGAAATGGAATCCAAGTCCTCGTTAATGGTCAGCTTCTGTCGCCTCAAAGAAACCGCAAGCCTGTGATTTTCCTTGGTAAATTCTTGAAAACTCCCTACTTGGAATCGTTTGGACTTGGGTAAATAAATAAATAAAAGTCTACTCTTCTATAACTTTCTATGGAAAAACCCAGGTCAATCTTATTTATCCTAGTTGCTTTATTAGATATTTGTTCTGTGTTTATGAACTTCAAAATTCTGATGCAACTTCCGAGGAGTCTCGCCCTCTCCTGCTACGTCAAGAGATGAAATAGCAAGTGGGGTCTTCATCTAGAGGTGGAAGAAATGTAGAATGTATTTGGTATTGTTTTTGTTTTTTTGTTGAAGTTTTTAAAAAATAATTTTATAAAAAAACACTTTAGCCGCGGTTCAAATTAAGTTTTGAAGTGTTTCATTAAAACTGTTGTTGAGTTTAATGTTAGTCAAGAAATTTCAAGTGTTTGATTACCAAACTTTTTATATTGCTTTCAACCTATAAAATTAGTTTTATATATATTGATATTGTTCTTTAAATATTTAGTAATTATAATAATAAAATGTAACTAATAATTTAAATAAATTAGATACTTGTTTTTATTCTCCAATCAAACTACTTGTAATTTCATCACGAACTATAAATCTATACGTGAAGATCTCTGCGATCCTGAAATAACATATAGAAAAATATTATCTGAAATAAAATTAGGATTGCGAGATAAAAAATTATATTATGATCTCCTTCTAATATATTTATTTATATTTTAATTAATTTTTATATTATTTTAATATTAAAAATATATTTTTTATAAAAAAATATAATGAATAATAAACTATTTCCTGTAAATTCCCTTCCCTGCAAAGTATAATCCTGCAAAATATAATAAACTCCCTCCCTGCATGCAAAATATAATAAATAATAAAACTCCTAGCCTTCTCAAAAAAGTATATAATAAAGTCCTAGATAATAAATAATACCCCAGCCCTCCCCCCAACACAGCAGCTAGAGATATGTAAAAATATAATAAACCTCTAAATAATAAATAATACCCCATCCCCCCAACGCAGCAGCTAGAAACGCGTAAAAAGTAGCAAATTATTGCTTTTCACAAAATCGAGATTGACAAATTTTTTAGATGGGACCCACACCACTTTTTTAACTTCTTAACCATTATCAAACACCAAAATTGTCTGCTTTTACCCAACCTCCAGTGTGGCCACACTCCCAAACACCTTCTATTCCCTTACTCTGTATCAGGGTTCAAATCCCATCATGTACAACTGTCACCTCCATGGTGTTTTACTTGCTCAGTTGGCTTGCAGGATGTTCAGTGGGTTCGGGGATTAATTGTGGTGCGCATAAGATGACCTGGATACCCCGTTTATAAAAAAAGGATGAAACACCCTCCTAAATAGTGAAATATTCACCAAATATAATTTTTTAAAATGATTTTTGCTCATCTATACAACACTTAAATCTTGCAATAGAGTTCCCCACAAATATCACATGTATATTTGATATCTCTCAGAATATTTCACAAGCATTGAAAGGGCACCAAAGGGCTTGTAAATGCACATTTATATATTACAAAAAGATTGAAATAAAAATACACAAATATGTTGGTTTAGACATTTCACTACTTTTTTTTGTAATTGGATGTACAGGAGAAATTCTAACGTTATTCTTGTTATATTGAAGAAATTCTAAATGTTGTAATTGAAAAAAATTCTATATCTCAAGGTTTTGAAAGTATTTATGAGTATTTTAAGAAGATGAGAATGGCTAATATTCATGAAGATAAGGAAGTCATGATGAATAGGTTTTTAATGGTTTAAATAGAGATGTTAATTTCATTGAATCACAATATTATTTAGAAATTGAAAATATGATGCATATGACTATAAAGGTAAAAAACAAATAGCTAAAAAGAAAAGCTAGTGCAAGACTAGACAATTATTTGTGATCATCTTAGGGTTGAAAGTCAAATTTCAAGAAATAAGACAATGCATAGATAAAAAAAAAAAAAAAAAAAAAAACAATAGCAATACCCAAAGTTTTTGAACCTTTTTATGTTAAAAAAACATGTTCAGACAATAGAGGAAAAATAAAGAAATAATATTAAGTAGAAGCATAAATGAAAGATTTTTAGGTACCAAAAACTTGGGAATTATGCATTCCCAAATAATAAATTATGATTATGAGAGATGATGGAGAAATAGTCAATTAGTAATGAAATAAAATGTGAAAGCATGCCGACACTTAAATATGTTAGTGATGATTAATACATTGTTAATAGTGAATCATTGGTTATAAGAACATCTTTTAATGGTCAGGTTAGTGAAGAAGATGTTGAGCAATAAAGAGACAATATATTTCATACTAGATGTCATATTACTATATATATATATATATATATATATATATATATATATATATATATATATATATAAAACGTGTTAGGGTTTTACTATTTGAAATATTGTAGCTCTAGAGATGATTTTCTTGTGGATTGTGGTACTGTGCTGCCGATTTTATCCTTAATGAATTCAAGCCTGCGTGGTTTCAGTTGAGGACTTTTAAGGTATTTCATTTTTTTTTCTTCCTGCATGTGTTTTAGTGTTTTGATTGTTTTCATTGCAGGGGGCTTGGATAGGTGTCGAAAAGAAGTGTAGGCATATAGTGTTAGAAGCAGCCCTAGCGCTGGTGAGTTTATGTGTTTTTAATGTGGGCATATGTCAAAACAAATTATTGTATACATATTATAATAATAGATGGATGTCTAATTAATAAAGGGATACAAGTCAACTTTGTTTTGTTAGCCAAAAGGATTTGTTCACCAGTACCAATGTGTTTTAAAACTAACCACTTAAATGAGGCAAAGGAAGGTTTATATTAACTAAAATATTACTTATAATATAATTGTCATGTCACATTTATTGTTGAATTTTTCACCGTGCACATAGACATAAATCACTGTAGATTGCAACAATTTTTTTTATCATTTTACCCCTAAAACCAGAAAAAAAAAAATTAACTCACAGGACCGGTGATATTTTAGATATTTTCAGTAGACATGGATGGTATTTCTAAACTCTTTACACAGTAGAACTATTACTTTACCCCTTAGTGCTGACAAAAGGATGCGGAACCGGGGGTGTTTTTGTTTTTTCACAAATTCATGCACAATAAAACCACTCAAACAACCCCCAAAAAAGACAAAAAAGAAGTCTGTAACAGGAGGTTGTGTGGTACTTTCACAACTGATTTTTTCGTGATTATAACTGGGTCCAAGGATGTATAAATAACTTACATTTTTTATCATTTTTTTTGAAATATTGCAAACACATCGTATGGACACACCTACAGTGTTTCACATGTACATGTCATTCAAGCGACGCATGCCATGTCGTTAGGTGGTGGAAACTGCCCTTCCGCACATGTAACCTGGTGTGCAACCATGTCCTCGTTCTCCTGGTGCAGTGCGTGTCGATTTTTTATTTTTTCTTTCTTTTCTCTCTCCTACAATGGAAATTACATTTATGTCCTTCATATTTATAATTGTTTTATTTTAGTCCTTGAAGTTTTAATTTCATTTTTATTCTTGGTTTCTTCAATGGAAATTTTTATTGTTTTTAATTGTGCCTTTCAATTGAAAATGATTATATATGTTGATTTTCATTTCAATTCTTATTCTTTTGATTTTTGATTTGTTTTTGGTTCTTTTAATATTTTTGGTGCATGGGTTTTAATTTATTTTAATTTTATCCTCCAATTGAAATTGGTCATATATGCTCCTTTTCATTTTGATGCTTATTCTTTTAATTTTTTCTTACAAAATTACACTACAATTACATTTTAAAATATCATTATTTGTTTTGGTCCTAAAATTTTATTTGTTTTAATTTTATCATTCGATTAAAATTAATTATATAAATGTTGATTTAATTTGTTTTAATTGTGTCTTCCAATTGAAATTGGTTATATATGTTACTTTTTATTTCGGTATTTATTGTTTTAATTTTTTAAATAAAATTACATTGTATTTTTTTTAAAATACCTTTATTTGTTTCGGTCTCGAGGTTTTTATTTGTTTCAATTTTGTACTTCAATTAGAATTTATTATATATTTTATTTTGATTGTATCCTCCAATTGAAATTAGTCATATATACTACTTTTCATTTCGATCCTTATTCTTTTAATTGTTTTTAACAGAATTACACAACAATTATTTTTTAAAAATACATTTATTTGTTTTAGTTTTAAGGATTTTAGTTGTTTCAATTTTAACTTTCAATTGAAATTAATTATATATTTTATTTTTTATTTTGGTCCTTCTTCTTTAAATTTTTTATTTGATATTAATTCCTTTGGTTTTTTCAGTCATTCTTAAACAACATTTATTTTTTATTCGTCTTTATGTATCTATGCTTGTAGTTTTTGTTTTTAATTTTTATCATTTTATTTTTTATTGGGGTTTTATTTTTATTTGGTCTAGTTTTGAAATTTTAATTTATGTTGGTGATCATTTTAAAATTAATATTGCTCTCTTTTTCTCTTTGTTCTTTTTTTTTTCTTTTTTATGTTATTTTTATTTATTCTTCGGATCAGATAATTTTATAATTTTATTGTTTAGGCAATAATAATGATAATTTTAGTGATTTTTTTTGTAAAAATATTTTCCTTTTTTTTATTCTTTGGGGAAATTTAATGATTTTAATTGTTTTGGCAGTAATGTTGATAATAATTTTAACTTTTATAGTAATGAGAATGACGGTAACATAAGATGGATTTTCAATATATGTTTTTTTTTCTGTTTGGAGATAGAAAATTAACTATTTATTTTTGTTATTTGATTATTATAGGTGTTTTCACAAATATTTTATTTTTTGTAATTGATTTAAATTGAATTATAAAAGTAATTAATCTTAATACAATGAATTCAATAATTCAAATATCTGAATCTTCTTGCTTTTTTAATGATGATGATAATTTTATACGGGTTATTTTGTTGAAACCTAATAAACAGATAAATTTATATGGATTTAATATTTACATATTTTATAAAAAAAAATGCATTTCACAAGAATTCTGCATAAATTTATTATTTTTTCTAAATTTAAATTATAGTAAAAAATTATATACAATTAATATTTTTTTTGCTTTGAAAAAAATATGGTGTCACCCGTGACGAGACGTAAGGATATTGACTAGTAAAATAAAATCTATGTAGTATTATTATTAGTAGTTGTACTTATGTTAATATTACTAGCATAATTTTAGTAAGAAAGTTGAACTTGACTACTACTAAACATAACTATAAGAATGAGGTTTTGTGTGATGTTCCTATGTATGTTGCATATCTATTGTTGGGGGACCTTGATAATTTGATAGGAAAGGAAAGCATGATGCTTCTAAAAATAAATGTACACTAGAAAAGATGACATATATATATATATATATATATATATATATATATATATATATATATATGAACATGTATGAAGATCAGTTACAGTCGAAAAAAAACTGAGAAAATATCTTGTTACAAAATAATGGTGAGGATATGAGAATAAGTGAAAATAAGGTGAGCAATAAGTGTGAAACATTAAAGGGTAAAGTTTCAGCTATAGAAGATAAATTTAAAGGCTTTGGCAAAATAAAGTCATTTTACATATGCTTATTTTTCTTATTCATTTATAATTTTACTCTTGTATAAGGAGAACGCTACCAATCTTAATTCATATGTTCCTAGTGTTTCTTTGTTACAAGAATTTGAAAATATGTTTCAAGTGACTTGCAGTTATACAAGAAATATAATATTAGACTGATATAGTACCAAGTGGGTTATTCGTAATAAACCAACCTATAGAAATAATCCTTAAGAAACAAATAAGCTTCAATCTCTTCCTATGGCTGTTTAAATTTATAGTGATTTTTTTATCACTCATTTATGTCTCTTATAAAAGTAAAGCAAGTATGATCATTGTGTATAACTTTTTGTTTTTCTAAGACAGATTCATGTTGATTCAAGTTGCTAACTATTCAATATGATTTTAATATATCTTTCAAGGTGTCCACATCAACAAGTTATTAGAAATAATAATAATCATAAATCAAAAGATATCATTCATTAAATACAAATCCTTCATTTCAACCAACAACTTAAATTGGTAATCTAAACTCTATACATTGAAACTCACTAAGTGTCTGTTTGAAAATGTGGTAAAAATTATTTTTTAAAATGTTTTTTATTAAAAAATACATTAAAATTATTTTTTTTATTTTTTTAAAAATAATTTTTGACATGAATACATTTAAATGATCTAAAAACATCAAAAAACTTTAATTTAAAATAAAAACAAAAAATAAACATTTACAATTTATTTTCAAAAATATTTTTAAAACACAATGTCAATAACTCTTCTACTTGTCTGGAGAGAGAAAAATAGAAGGGGTAAGCTATATATATATATATATATATATATATATATATATATATATATATATATATATATTGATAACTTGTTTTATGGAATGTTTAACATGTTTATTTATAAAATAAACATGTTAAACATTCCATAAAACAAGTTATCAATATATATATATACATATATATATATATATATATATATATATATAAAAACATGTTAAACATTCCATAAAACAAGTTATCAATACATGTTTTCACTTGCATTCAATTTTATAAACATGACTTTACTCATAAATAAAATCAATCGCTATGACCATGTCCCGAGTCCACTATTTTTGACCATTTATTATAACTTATCGTCAGGCCATTAGACCTAGTTTTAGTGTTAACAACCCCACTCACCATAGATGTCATTATTTTATTCATAGCCACCTGAGAACCATTCGCAGCCATTTGCAGAACCAGAACACCGCAGTATAATATTAAAATACAGATTGAAGAAGAAAAGGTCCAAAACACCCTCCTTAATCGCCCAGCAAGCTTCATGCAATCCACAGCACATCCACGGAGCACCTTTAATTTTTTATTAATTCTGTAGGCTGGGGAAAATAAAAGAAATATTTCCATACAAGGGTCCCTGGTACCTGCCCAGAGAGCAGCCCTTCAAGTGTAAAGCTTCCAAAAACAGTTCTTACATCTGAAACAAATAATATTAAATATCAACTCAATTTCAATATGACAAAATCTCAGACTATTTGACCCAAGCAATATAAAACTAAATATATTAGACTGAATGATAATGAATTGATAAATTGTGCTGTCCATTTAATTGTTTGATTATTTATTATTATGCTATGTAAATTAAGATTATCATCAAGGTCGTCACTTTTAAATAAATTTTTCAATAAATAATATATTTTTGTGTGAAACAAACAAATATCATAAACAACTTGTTTGTGAAGAAGAAAATACTAGTGAAAATATCTATTAAACAATAATTATTTTTATAATATTATAAAAATTTGGATTATTTTTTTAAAATAAAAAGATTCGTGTTTACTATAAAAAAACATATTTCTTGTGTTTTCTAAAGCAAAAATATTTTACTAAAAATCAACTTTTATCCTCAAAGATTAGATAGGAGAATATGTTATCAATCAATTTGATGTAATATGACACTTGTCTATAGAAAACGTGGTATAATAGTAAAGGATTTGTGATTTGAATAACAAATATCGAGTCCGAGTCAAAACGTATATTCTTTATAAAAACTCATCTAGACCTACAAAATATATTTTCTAGGATGAATTTTTATCGTATAAAAAAAAAGAAAAAAAGGGTAATATGACACTTGTTAGATCTGGTCTGATTCAGTTTAAGGTTTAACAGATTAATTCTTTTAAATTTAAAATATTATTATTTTAAAAATACTATAACGATGCTATTAAAAAAATTAAAACAGCATTTTAACCAAATTGTGAATTAATTCTTAATCGATTGCTGATGTAATCACTCAGGCAAGCTCCTGAGGTGATGTATCACAAGACAGGCCCATGAAATAAGGTTGGCCTGAGGGCAACCCAAACCCACCAACTTACGATGTAGTGCCTGTGCCATGCTCAGTGAGATTGAAGCACAAGTGATAGCCTAGTATGAAACAATTCTTACGAAGCACTTGTTGTTTTTGTTTTTTTTATCATTCCAAAATTCAATTTTTATTTATTTTTATACAGAATAAAATAAATTCTTGAAAAAAAATAATTTACTTAAATTATTGAGTAAAAAATGTATTTATTAAATTAAAAATATTACCTTTTAAATTATTAATTTTTTTGTTTGATATATGGTCATAATTTTCTCTTCAATGGCATTGTTTTTTGGGTTCAAACTTAAAGAAATTGGAAAGAAATTTGCAAGAAATTAAATGATGGAGAATTATGGGGGAAAATGTAATACTTTCAATAAAAGAAGATTTTTCTTTCTTTCTTTAAATTTTGACGAATAGCGATTTTTATCAAAAGTGTGTTTTTTTATATAATAATTTCATGATTTGTAAATACATGAAAAAAAATTGTATTAATTATTTTAATTCTTGAAAAATAATTACTATTAACTGTTAATATTCAAAAATTAAAAGCTTTAAATAATTGAAATGTTTTAATTTTACAAAATAAATGACTTGATTGCTTTATTTATAAAATATTTTTTAATAATACAATAAAAAGATTAAATATTAACTAAATATCATGTCATAATCAAATAATGTTTTTATACTTGTTTTAATAATTTATGTCAAAAAAAAATTAAAAATTAAAAAAAAAATAGAAAAAGCAGAAAGAGGCAAATATGCTTACACCAAGATGACTAAACTCATGAGTGAACAACTACGCGCGCGCACGCGTCAAAAGGATTACATGTTATTATCGTTTTTCCCTTAGGCAAATGACATGTCATCTAAAAGAATTATTTTTGAGTAACTCTAATGGGTAGTAAATTGGATTTCAAGGTATTTAGTTTTAAAAACAATATACATAATTTAACTCATTTTTGCTAGAAAAAAAACTATGAACCTTAATAATGTAATTTGTAACCTTAAGATAGCTCTTTTTTTTTATGATAAGAATGTGGTTAGTCGAAATATTTCTCTCTCCTTTATCTTTTACAACAACTTTAACTCTTATATTCTAATAAATTAGGAACTGAAATATTATGAAAATAAAGTTTGAGAAAAAAATTTCAGGGACTAATTTTGTTAGAAATCATTGTTTCTTATAGTGTAATTCATAATGACTCTTAGTCTATAGACTAAATATATTTTTATAATAAGAGATTGATGTCTTATAGTTTATAACTACAAAAGCAGCTTGCACTCCACCATTGGCAAGATGATTTTGTTTCAAACTTAAATTTACAATGTTTAAGCACTACTAGCATGTTTAAATCAAATAAAATCTCATGAATTGAGTTATAAGCCTTACTAGGTCCAATAAAATAGTTCATAGATCCAAATATGCATTTTAGCAATTTGGTAACATTTGTTTTTACCCCTAGCATAAAGGTGTGATACTAGGTAGGATTTTTATTAAAAAAAAAAATATTTAGGCTAAAAAAAGTAGCACAAGAGATATATTATTATAAAATAAAAGGATAAAAAAAATATTATTTCCTTATTCTAAACACACGTCATTAAGATTTATAAACTATTCTTATTATTAAAATAAACTTGTGAATGATTATAATCCATGCAATTCAAAATGATGTTCAAAGACAAGGTTTGATCTTATAGTTAGCTTTAGTATACATGGTTTGGTTGTCTCTGAAACAAGAATTTCTTAAATCTAATTTTGATTTTGATCATTTATGATTCATTTCTCTTAATCATGCATATAACCACTTCTTTCAAAAACAATTATTTTTAAGAAAAGTAATCCAAATGTTGTGAGATCATGGAATTGAAGAAAAAAAAATATACGAAGAAATTATGGCCAAACTCCACTTTATTAATTCAAGAGATAACCAAATATATCATACATAATATCTTTTACATAATCAAAATTTATAGGTCTAGTTAGATGTTCCTAATCCATTCTACAAAACCTCAAAGCTCCTCCTAAAAAAGCTTTCTTCACTGCATAGGCACCCTCGTAATTTGATGTGTATTTTCTCTTATCTGTTTTAGATAAAGATTTTTTTTTTTTAGCACTAGATCTCCTTCTTGGAATATTTGAGGCCTAACCTTTTATCATATGCCATTATTTTTCATAAAATTGGTGATGACAAATCACAACAATCTTATTCTCACTATCTAGTTTAGTTGTTCATATCTCATTTTTTCTCATTCAACCTTTTCTAGCATATAATCTATCAACATTCTTAATAAGTAGATTTTCACTTTCAAAGTCATCACTTCCTTCATTTTATACATTATATGAAGACCAAAGTAGCTCCTGTAGTGCAGTAAATATGAATAGCAAATGGCAACATCTCATGTCAATCTTTATAACTAGTTATTGTTTTTTAAATAATCTTTTTGACATTCTTGTAAGTAGTTTCTACAACATCGTCCATTTTTTGCCTCTATAGTCAGGAGATGGAGTCTTGATTTTTCACCTGATATAAGGTTTCATTATCATCTTGCCATTAAAGTTCTATACATTATCAATCACAATATTTTTTAGTGGACCATATCTATAGTCAAGTCTTTTTATATAAACATTTTCACCACCTTCTGTGTTACATGAGCATATGAATTGACTTGTATCCATTTTGTTAAGTTGTTGATAGACCTGAGGATGAATACATGCTCATTATTGTCTTTTAGGTGAATGAGCCTAATCAAATCAATTTACCATATTGTAAACAACCATTGAGATGCTAGACTAAAAAAGAGAGCTAGAGGCACATTGATCTTATCACTATATACCCCACACCTATAAAAATTCCTAACATAATAGATGCAATATCTTTCTAATGTCATCTAAAATAAACTGGCCCTTTATATTTTCTTACTATATATGCCCACTAGCATGAGTTGAGTAAATCCCTTTACGGACTTCTCACAATGCATTTCTAGTGTGATCCTTATTTAAATATCTTAACAAGGTTCCGTCGAATTCTATTTTATACAAAACTTCTCTGTCTAAGTAGAAATTCTTAGTTAATCTTCTCAAGGTTCTCTTATTTGCCTTGAAGGCTCCCACGAGATATTTCTATTTTTGTATGAAATTTTTAACATCATAATACCAAGGGTTCTCATCTCTTTTTTCTTTTTTAACTGAGCAAAAATGAGCTAAGAAAGTTTTTATATCTATATGTATTGGTTATACCTTATGCCCAAATTCTATTGTAGATATGATAACCAATGTGGTCAAAGCATCAACAAAAGATTATTTTCTCATCCTAAATGGGTGAACTGTATCTCTTTAAACTACTTTACTAATTTAAAGATATATTCTTCGTAGAGTATTATTTGTTCTTCCTTGGTTTGTCATTACCTTTTTACTTTATAAATAATCAACATGAGATACCATACACATTTTTATTTTTAATCTTCAAATCTAATGCAGCCTTTGAACCAAAGATGCAAGCCTTATATTTAATTGTATTCTTGGTGCACTCAAAATACATCTTAAATGAAATTGGATATTGCTTTTTATTTAAAAAGAATATCACTGTGCTAGACCCCATTACCATATATATTCATTGCCTCGTCAAAATACATGGTCAACCAATCTTTTTTTTCTTCCTCTATTGATAATAAATTTTCTTTCTAGAAATAAAAATCCAATAGCTCATAATCTTCCATTGCATTGTCAGTTAGATGATCAGTGATTACACTTTGTTATATGGTTTTCACGTCCTATACGTTGTATCAATACTCTACTAACTAGACCTACCATCTTGCAATTTGACTTAATAGATAAGTCTTGTCACACATATCCCTCAAGTGATTCACTTTTGAAATCCATAATGTTGTATGATACAACATATCATTTTGTAATCTTTTTTTCCACCCAAACCAGCGCACAACATAGTTTTTCTATAACCGTGTATCAAGACTCACTTTCTTTGAACTTTTGTTATAAGTAATAAATGACCCTTTCTTTCTTTTTAGTTTCATCATGTTAAACTAGTACACATGTCATAATTATTTTAGTCATTGTCATATATAGTATCAAAAGTTTTCCTGATATTAGAGGAACAAACAAAGGCAAGCTTTACTAGTACAACTGGATTATTGAAAGCCTCTCCATACTTATCATTTTATTTCACAAGATTTTTTGTCCTTGGTAGTTGGAAGATAGGTTCACATATTGTTGTTAACTAGGATATAGATCAAACAATATAGTTAAGTCTTTGTAAGAGTCCCCTCACCTCTTTCTTTGTCTAATGAGATGAGATAGATTCAATATCCCTTAATCAAGATCCATTTTTATCCCTTTAACACTCATCACAAATCCTAACATTTTCTCAAGTTTAACTCTAAATGAACATTTTGTATGGTTATGTGTTTCTTCATACTTCCTCATTCTCTTGAATAACTTTCTTAAGACTTGGATATAATTCTCTCTTTTCTTAGACTTGGCAATCATACACATACACCTTAATTTGTTTTGCATTATAACATGAAATAAAGTCATCAGGGCCTTCTTATAAGTAGCCACTGTATTTTCAATCTGAATGGCAAAACCTTGTAGTAGAATATTCCTTAATGCATGATAAAAATTGTTTTCTTGTTATTTTCTGAATCCATTTTAATCTTATTGTATCCTGAGAAAACATCCATGAAGGAATATATGGAACTATATGCAGCATTATCAATAAAAACATTTATAAACAGTAAAACAAAGGCATTTTTAAGACTAACTTTGTTCAAATCCCTAAGATCTAAACAAATTATGATTTTCCCTTCTTTATTTAGTACAACAAATATGTTGGATACTCAATATGGATATTTAACTACCTCTTAAAAACTAGAATTCCACTACTTATTAATTTTTATCTTAACATGGATCACAATATCTAGGTGGTTTCTCAACTTTTTTAATTGGTTACAACCTTCTACATGCGGCATTTTATGTATTGTAATATTTGTATCCAAACCATGCATATTCTCATAAGACTAGGGAGACACATCTATGTATTCTTATAGAAAGGTAATCAATTATGGTTTTTATTTAGAGGTAATAAAAGATCGTATTTTCAACTCTTTTTTAAATTGAACATCAACCATATTTACGATTTGAGATCTTTTATAGTATGTTTGTAGGATTTTTCATGTTGCTATAATAACTTTATGAATTCCCTAATTTTGCTTTCATCCCACTATTCTTTTTCCATGGCTATCACATATATAGATTGACCATTTATTCTTGGTGTTGAGTATATGTAAAGTTATAGATCTACTTTCAGGATTTTTGAAAAAAGAAAATGTTATGAGCAAATGCACAAGTAAAATAAAAGGATAAATTTGAAAATACATAATCTCAATCAATGTTTACTCTCAAAAGCATGAATGTTTCCATATTTGCAATCTTTTACCTCAATGAATGCTATGATTATGCTATTTATCATGAAAACCATTTTTTTAACCTTAGCAATCACTAACATCCTATTCGTGATCTATTTTTAACATTGATGTAGTGATGAAGTTACTACTCATGTCATATGAATACAAGGCTTTCCTAACAATATATTATATGGTGGATATTCATGACTTGTAACATCACTAAGAACACTTATGGTCTCATTTATAGTTCCACCTCTAGAGTCCCAATTATTTATGTGGGTGAGTCATCATGTGCTCTTGTTATCATACTAGGCTTTATATATGATTTAATGACATGTATCTCCTTCAATATATGTCTTGGCAGTACATTATAAACTAAGTCATTGTTAATAAGTATTTTTCTTATCGGAGTTGTTTACATCTAATAGTGATACAAAAGGGCTTGTTTTATCTAGTTCACTCAACATCCAACTCATCTTCTATGAAATATTTGTGTTGAGGATCATGATTTTATCACTACAATGAATTTTAATTTAAGGGAAACTACTGATACATCCTCAATATGATTTTCTATTAGTTGATATTATTTGTTTCTAATAATATGACTTTAAATTGGATGCTTTGTATCGCATCCAGTCACTATTGCATCATCTGAGTTGATGTGGCATTAAAATTTGATTTTATGTATTTGGATATTAAATGACATCCAAAAAAACTATAAGTGGCAATAGACTTGATGTGAGATGACATCATGGTATAGATATTAATAAGAATTCAAGAAACATTCAATGCAAGTATTGTCAGAAAATTTTCAGTGGAAACATTTATCATTTTAAACATCATTTGGCTTGCACTCAAAAGGATGTTGAGTCATGCCTGCAAGTACCGGCAAATATAAAGAAGATGATTTTGAGTGTTTTGGTGAAAAAACAAGAAATATGTGATAAGAAAAGAAAGGTTTTTCAGTTTTTTAGAAGAGACAAAGATACAAATGAAGATAATGTAATTATCTCAATGGACAAGGGAAAGAAACTAGTAAGTGGAAGTGGAAGTACTCAAACAACCATCAATCAGTTAGTAAAAAAGGATCTTAAAGAAGAAGCATGTCGACAAATTACAAGGGCTTTTTTACATTAGTGTGATTTTATTTAATTATGTGAAAAACGTTGAGTTTATTAAAGCGCTTGAATTGGTTACAAAGCATAAACTAGGTTTTAGGTCTCCATCTTACCATGATATTAGAAAAAAAATACATAAAACAAGAAGTAGATAACACAATCAAATTGCTTGAAGAGTATAGATGGAATACAAAAAAATAGGTTGCTCAATAATATCTTATGAATGGACTAATAAGAAAAGATATTTTATTTGCAACTTTTTGGTTAATAGTTCTAAAACAATAATTTTTGTATCATTTATAGACACCTTTAATATATCCAAAACAGTTGATAAAATATTTGAGATATTAGATGGTACTATGGATAGGATTGGAGAGGAAAATATAGTATAAGTAATTACTGATAATGCTATGAATTATAAGACAGTGGATCATTTATTGATGGAAAAAAAATATTTGTATTGGATACCATATCCTACTCATTATATTAATTCGATATTGAAAGATTTTGAGAAGAATATAAGCTATAAATCTTTCTAAACCAGAAATATGATTATAAAAACAAAAGTCCATGATCATTTTTCTTAATTATAAAAGAATTATATTTATGCTTTTCTGATGTTTACAGGTATGCCTAATTGTGATGGAATTAGCTTTTTTATTGTTATTTTTTTGTTATTATGATGGGAGCAAAAACATCTCTCACCGCACAAAATAAACTCCTTTAATTCCAGACAAAACCCTAGAAAGTGATTTTGTTTGTCTGTCGAACGTCCCATGCATGTGATAAAAGAACACTTATTTATTTATTTATTTTGGTTCACCGAGAATCGAACATGGGAAAAAGATTAAAAAATTAGTCCCAAAATCAGATAGTGATCGTTTCAGTTAACTTTTTTTTTTTTCTTGACGTAATATTATCACTTAACTTTTTGGAGGGCTGGGTAGATGGTGGATTGGCGATGGTATCGAGAAATTTGCTAAAATTTGGGATAAATTGAGAAATTACTCTGTATTTCCAGGCAGTCTATCAAGAACTGTACACCAGCAAGAGAAAGGAGAAAGAAAGGATCGTTACAGCAAGAGAATCAACATTGAAGCATCTTACTCACAAATTACAGTTTGCGAAAACAACGAATACAGAAAAACATAGCCAGAATAATTCTGGAAACCACTCTGTTTTAGAAGAAAGACAGAACTATCAATCAGCCTTGTGGAGGAGGACTGTATATAAAGCCAGTTTTGGGGTTGGTGTTAGGCTTCGGATCCAATTCATAGTCCAATTCATACATTCCCCTTGAATTCCCTGCACTTTCCTGGGAAACAAACAGGGATCTATTTTAAAATTATAATTGTTATTATAAAGGAAAACATGAAAAATAGGGGAAAGAAGACCAACCTCTAATTTAACTGAAGAATCTCCAAACCCGTATGTCTCAAGCACTTTCCGACTGAATCCTTCAATTAACACCCGAAAAAAGAGTGTAAAAACCACAGAAAGGAAGAATCAAACAGAACAAAAGAAAAGAAAATCGAGTCCAGATAAAATGCTGTTAAAAGAACCCGTCAAGAACTTGAACTACCATACCATGTCCATGAGAGAAGCTGGGGAGAACCAGAAGAGCTAAAACAAGAACCACCCTGAAAAAACAAGACCAGCCCATCATTTTTTGCGCAGTGCTGGGAAATGGGTATGCCTTAGACTTCATCTTATATGTATAGTTTTTGGGTATCTGTGAAACCGCCCAGACTACAGATCCAAGAAAGAGAGTTTTTAACGCCTTGTTGGGCGTGTAAATAATACTCTACAGTTGCTGCTGCGATAGATTGTGGCACTTGGAAGAAATCGCTCTCTTTTTTTGTGTAAAGAATGCAAGGTACGATAAGACTTTTATTAAGGCATAGACCCCAGTGGAGGTTACATCTTGGTCTTCGCTATACACCACAGCATTGCCCCGAGCGCTGCGAGCTGCATTAATTTCTTAAATAAATAATAATTAAAAACAAAAATTATGGTAATGTTATTTAATTCTGGAAAATAAGTAAACTTTAAAATCCATTTCACTCCCTAAGTTTATTTAAGACTGTAATAACTCTAAAAACCACAAGAAAAATAATTATTCATGAAATTTATTTTCTAATCATCTCAAAATTAAATGATGAAATAAAAAATATTTTTTTAATTATTATAAACACTAAATAAAAAGATCAAACTGAAAAATTATGATTATATTTTTGAGGTCAAGCTTCAAAAATGAATCTATTTATTTATAAAAAAATAAAGATAACACATATCCAAGTTAAGATCAATCTTGGCATTCTAGCAGCTAAACTTTGCAAAACTAAAACAAAAAGACAATAGAAACTTAAATCAATTATGAAATAGTTAATCCATAATAATTGAAGGAGGGTGAGTATGAAAGTCATTGTAGAAAAAAATAGTAATTTGCATTTTTCAACCCATAGTAATTGATTTAGTCCAATTTTCTAAATCTAAGTTAATATTTCAAACTCTTAACCCGTGGAATTAAAAACCCGGGTTAGTAATTAATATTTCTAAATCGAAGTCCAATTTTTCTATATTAATTGTTAACCAATTTAATACTAAATTATGAAATTAAAAATCTAACCAAAGCATAAACAAATAAAACAAATGGGCATAAAATATGGAAGGAGAAAAAAAATCAAAGGGTCAATTTGAAAAAGAAAACAAATCCAAAACCTATCTTAAATTAAAACAAATAAAAAAAAAAACGATGATCAAATTTAATAGACTAAGAAATCAAAGGAGGATACAATTGAAAACAAAACAAAAGTTGAGAAATTAATTGAAATGAAACTAATTGAAATATAAAAAAGAAATATAATAACATGTAGAGTAATAAAGCCATTAAAATTAAAAGATATATATATATATATATATATATATATATATATATATATATATATTAGTAAATTGATGTTTTAACCTATATATATTGTTTTCCCACGTATTGTAGTTGTGTAATAGACATGTACATGTAAATTGCTAAGGTTAATGTTTTTTTAGCTATTGGAAACTGCCTCGATTATGTCAATGGGAAAGAATCCTAGTTGTAGTTAGGTCCAATCTTGTGACTTGATTTCTATACATTTTTTTATACTAGCTATTAATTTTTTTATTTAGTTAAAGGCATCAAATTTGGTGTTTTATTGGATGCCGTTGACTTTCAATCTCTTTTAAATAATCATTATTATAACCCATTTGTTGTTTGCAGCTTTCTTATGGTGGGTTACAGAAAGGAGTATCTTTGTTTCATGCCTAACCTTTTGAAGTTGATACGAATATCATTAACAAAATAAAATAAAGCATAGTAAAATGATTAAAATATCTCTAAAACAAATAAATTAAAGGTATTTATGTTAAAAAAAATAATGCAAAAAATAAATAAAAAATTGCTCCATGATGTAGTGCATATCCACCCCTAGTAAAATCTAAAGGTACTTTTACTTAAATTTTAATTTATTAGTTTTATTAATTTATAGAACTTTGATACAAATTAATCTCTTTTTTATCTCTTAATAAGGTGCCTTTATTTTGTGTGAAATATTCTATAATGTAAAAAAACATTTCCCGTATTAGAAAAATATTTTATAAAAATTGACAAGTAAAGATATAAAAAATATAATACTCACAAGATAACGATAATAACTAATGATATGAAGTGGTAGTTACGTTAGCTATAGTGAAATGATAAATAGACCAAGATCGGAGTAGAAGTGGTGGTGATGAGATTATGATTAATAAAATTATTGCATAATAGTGTAAATATTTATAAGATAAAGTTGTTTTTAATAAGTTATTTAAATTTAAAAATTGGCTATAAATATTTTAAATTGATATTATTTTTTATAAATAGTTTAAGGAAAACAAATAAAGAAACATTATAAAAAACTATTTTCTCTTCACATGATACTAACTTTAATAATACAAGAAACTAATAGCCCTCTATAAAAAAAATTAAGAATATTGGAAAGATATAATTCTGTAATATTAATAAGTATTTATGTTTTGCATTGAATTATTGTCAAAGTTTTTTGTTTTCTTTATTTATTGTTGACTTTTTTTCTAATTTTATTTAAATTAATTGAACTTAATGATGCAAGTTAAAGATTTTTTTCTCACTAGTTTTTTTTTTAAAAAAAAACATTATTATCATCCAAATATTTTTTATGTTAGAAAACAATTAATTTGACCGCGGCATAGCTATTAAATAAATTCAACTTATCCTCTAATTAATAAAAAAAATTCGTATTGATCGCAACTCGTCAATAAAAATTATTAACTCCATATCTATATCACTTAAAACCCTAAATAATAGAAAACAAGTTTTTCAAATCATTACTAAACTATTTAGTATTAATTATGAATCCTTAATTTATTATTGGTTGTTTATATTTGTTTTTGCCCAAAATTTACCCAATTATTTAATCTTAATCCTTAATTATTCTTTTATATCTTACATTATTTTTAGGGTAATATAGTTATTAAATTTATCATCTTTCCCTGATTAGGAGAATCTAACATGTGGCTGGTGTATTGAAAAGTCAAACACAAACTCCCGTTAGAGCTTTTCTGCCCGCTGAGCTCCACTTTTCATTCATTTAACCATCCTGTTCTTTTTATATATACATTTTAATAGTTGACTTGGTTTAATTATTACAAGAAACGATGCCCTGCTATTTCACTTTTCAATTTAGCTACTTTCTTTTTTGCAAGCATTAATATATTTGATTGTGTTTCTTTTATATATATATATATATATATATAGGTAGATAGATAGATAGATAGATATTTTAAAAGTATTATTTATTTTCAAAAAAATTGTAAAAATATACATGAAATATTCCCTTCAAGCATTAATCATGGAAATTTTTTATTTTAATTTGATTTATTTTTAAAAAATATATTTCATTAATATAAATAAATAAATAAAACTCTAATTATTCCAGAATTTTTATAAAAAATAAACTTACTTAAATACAGATCTAAAAACCCTTCGAAGAAGAAGATAGCAACGAATCATGTTGTCTAGTCCAAAAGTTTGCTCGTGCGGATTATCCATGATTTTATTTGTTATTAATATATAATATTTAGATGCTTATGCATGCGTGCATGATTAAAGTCTAGAGGGCGTGCCTCTACATGGGAAGCAGTGTTAAACCATATAAAACTGAATGATTTTAGAATAAAGGCCGACAAAAACTTTTGCCTTCCACATTTTTGGATTTGTTTTCTTGTTAATGTTAAATTAATCATCATATAGTTTGAAGAATAATGTAATTTAAAATAAAATTCAACTAAAGAAATAAGTCTAGCTAACCTATGTTAACATAAATTATAATACTAGAATAATCTTGTAAAAATTAAATTATAAAATTTAATTCTTCATCAATCCAATATTTCATAATAAAATTAAAATTTTAATTAAAAATAGATATAAAAACCACTTGAGTTAATTTACTGAACCTATAACCTAAGTTATTAGACCAGAATGACCTCAAAAAATGTAAATGAAAATAATTTATGAAGCATAATTATTATTTTATGTTAATATTAAGGATGAAATAAAAAAAATCAACTAAAATAATTGATTCATCCTTGTAACCCGAGTTATAAATTATATAAATCTTAAATTTTAATGAAATCATTTCTAAAAACTAAAAGAAAATTACTTAAATCAACTTACCCCATGAAGAGAATTATTGAAGCTTTGTTTTATTACTGGTCGGCGCGAGAAGCAAAAGCGTTTTAGTAAAATAATTATTTCTTAATGCACAAGCATTGTAGCCAGGTTGGAATGGAATTTTTTTTAATAAAATTTATTTATGGGCTAAGCTCGCTACTTGTTCAATACTTCAATGGCTATCACAGATTTATCTATATTATTATTTTTTTATTAACCAGTATGCATGGTCAATTTATGTGTATTTTAATTGATTTTATAGGTTCTAGAATTAATAATTATATAAATTTACAGTAATTATCATATTAATAATTATATTACTCGAAACTGACTATCATAAAAAAAAACACATTTTTTAATCCCAAATTTTACTGCTAAACCATCTACTGGATGGTATTTAACCACCTACTGGATGGTATTTTTTTTCTCTTCATTTCTCACTTGTTAGGCATCATTCAACTGTATATAAAACTCATTATGCCCTCCTGTTAACAGCTTAATTACGAGCTTAATGACATTAGAAAATTAGAAGCACGAGAACTACAATAGGCTGGACGGTTGACTTTGCCATGGTTTAGCCTTCTCTCACTTCACAAGCATGATCCTTTGCCGCATAATTACTTAATTTTTAAATCAAGTATCAGGAGAAAAGGAGAGCATCTCTTGTAACAAAATAATATTAAATTAAGCATTGTCATTTGTAATCAAATAACTACTTGATTATTTTTATACCTCGGGGGTCAATTAATATATTTACATCAACTGCAATGATTAAACTATTGTTTACTAAGAATAGGGACTTGATCTCGTGTTCAGTACACCGTTTGTTCCTGTCACCTACCAAGATTCTAGTCCTGTCATGCATACTTATCATCGCCGCGATACTTTACGTGTTTATTGGGCTTGTAGGATGTTCATTGGATCCGGGAATTTATTGTGTTGCATGCAAGCTGGTCCGAACACCCCGATTATAAAAAAAAAATTAAATAATAAAAAGAAGTCCAAAATTATTTTATTGATTCTAAAAACCATCGATTATCTTGTGTAAGGGCCAATAAAATTGGTAGTAGTTAATGCAAGAAAGCTAACAATTTGACGATGTATCTGCTTGTTTTTTCTAGTTTGAAAAATTAAAGAGTTTATTGTACACTTTATAATTCAAAAACGAAACTGTATTTAATAATTACTTAGAGTAAATACTAGGAGGGAAAATGGGTGCAATCAATTTAAATTTCTAATTATTTTTGGTCTCTTTGGACCGAAGAGCACCATAACAAAATTTAGGGATCAAAATGTAATTTGATGTTTGTGCTGTATAACGCGTATTACAGTGGGGTTTTTTTTTCCTGTACTTTACTAGGAAACCCAATTTATTTATTCAATTTACAGCCTGTGCAAGTCAATGCCCAAGTACTTAAAGTTAGGGACATATGCTGGATTTAATTTGTCCCACGTCAATTTGTTAATTAATCACTTTATTTAATCGGATAATATATATCTTCGAATTGAAATAAAGTTTTATTTTAAATTTATATTTCTAAGATCAACTTGGTTTATTTAGAAAATATTATTTTTTCTGGTTTAATTCGAAAAATCAGCAAAGGGAACACTAGATCAATTATTAAGGAGGTTGATCACCTTTTCTCTACCAACTATATTAATCTTTATATAAACAGACCATGCTTTAGGTAGTTGATTATTGCTTGGGACAGAAAAAATAAAAAATAAAAAAAATAAAATAACAAGATAAAATAAAATAAAAATGTTTTTGGTAGTGGTGTAATCGAAAAGGGGATTTTTATTATTATTATTATTATTGTATTCTATCTGTTTATACTATACAAGACAAAAAAAAATTAGAAAAAAATATTTTATTTTTAATATATATTACTATCAAATTTATGTATTTTTAAAAATAATTAGATATTATTTTTTATTTTAGTTTAAATCGAGTGTTGAAATTAATAATATTTTAATAACCATAATTATAAAATCTAGATTGGGTTGACAAGTTAATTCAGGACTCGATCAACACAAGACATGGACCGATATGAATTGAAAAAAAAACAGAGAAAAATATGGTAACTTCATGTACATTTTTTTTTTTTTTTGGAGATCATAGAGTAAAAAGAGATTTTTCTATCCATTTGAAATAAAGATCAACCATGACTTATAAAAACCAATGAAAAGGTTTGAATGATGTTTATTTTTTCAACTTGTGTAAAGGTTTTCTTATAGTTTATGTCATATATTTGAGTGAAACCTTGTGTGTTCAGTTTTTTCTTTTGTCTCTCAATGCATACATTTGACTTGAATTATATCTTAGATGTCCATTAACTTTCATTGATTTTTTATTCTTTTGAAATGATATTGTGACAAACTATAATTATAAAAACTTTTAAGCCTTGAACTCATAAGAAAAACAAGGAAATATTTTTAAGAAATTACTCTTGTAAGATCATCATTGTTCTTTGTTATTATATTTTCAACCCTAACTTGTTATAAATAATTTTATTAAAATTTTAGTAGGATTGTTTCCATCTAGATCACTCACTAATAGTTGTTCTCTTTTCTTAAAAATTTGTATAGCAGATCAAGGACGTTCTAATTCTCACTTATACAATAATTCATTCCCACAACAAGTCTTCAATAATTAATAGCTCAATCTCTCATCTTAATGTTATAATCAATTATTTATAACTCTAATATTCATATTTGTCAATATAATATGTAAACTTGTCTATTTACATCTTCAATACTTATTGATCATTTATATAACAAATTTGTTGGACAATTACATGTTTTTTAGTCATAGTGTTCATATTCTTGCCAAATAATTATTTCACATAATCTTAATTCTTTTAGCATCTTGAGTTTATCAATTCACTCATAACCAATTACTTTAACATTTTCAATTAAGCTTCGTCTACAACACAATGAAGCCACTTTAACAGATCCTAAGCTCATCTCTTTCCATTGTCAATAACTCTAACATTTAGTTGTCAATAACTCTTGCAAATATAATTTGGTTGCAAATAACTTTTTTGTCCTTTATAGATGTCATTCATTCCAGGATTATCAAATGAAATCTCAAGTTCACAAAGTTATTTATAAATATTTTGGTTTCGATCATAAAAAATCATTAAATTGAGATTTCAGATTAACCGAGTAATATCATAAAATTTTGATACAAAAAAAATCAATAAGATGTGGAATATCAAATTAACTCTAGAATCAAGAAAAATAAAAAAATTCAACTCTACAATGAAAAAATATAAGTGCGGATAATCAAAATTCTAGTTAAAACAATCATAGAATTAACATTACAAAGAATATTTTATTTCAAAAAAATTGAAAAAAATCTCAGTACTGTTTGGATACTGATGAAAAAGATCATTCACTCGATCTACATCCTAATCACGAATAATGAATATAGGTGTATCAAGTCGAACATTAGAACATACATAACTCACCCCGACACGATCATCACCATCCCTTCGTTTATAATTAGTCTTTAAATATGCCTATACAAGAATTTCATTACCAAGCGATACTTTACTCTCCTACAACTGATCAAACGATCGACGATTTGTTGCCTCAACCGAGTAAATCCTGGATCCAAATTCGATCGTGGGATCTTCCCTTGATCGCATTGGATTTGATGTTGACTTCAGCTAACGGTTTGCTCTCAGCATGATGCAGGAGCGTGGCTAGGAGTATTTGCTTACAACACTGGTGTTTGTTCACTTTTAATGGCTAAGATTTGGAGGACTCTCACGTCTTATTCAGGCATGGAAGGAGGAGGGATTTTGCTAAGAAGGAGGTAGACTCGCGATTCGTACGGACTCTGATCCCTCAGGCCCTTATTCACAGCCATTTTATTCTATTCTCCTTATCTTGCAAAGTATGTGTGGGTGTTGGTTGTACCTATCGTGAGACGAATCGGTGAGTAGACTAGCTAGTTAATCATGCTTGCACTCTCTTGTGATTGTCTCCGCTCTTTTTTAGCAGAAAATAATATTATTATCTGCATAAAAGAGGTTTATTTGCATGTGATTTTCATGACAAATCCCCCTTTCTAATAATAATAATAATAATAAAAGCTAAAATATTAGGGTTAGATACAAAAACCAAAGCAAGGGCTTCTGACCCTATATAAAATTCTTTCAGGGACAGAAATTTTGGATAATATAAAAGAGGAATATGCTTAAAATATATATTTTTTTTTTTTTTGGGGGGGGGGGGGGGGCTGCAAGGAAAATGGGATTCTACAGGTTGGGCCACGCACCCAGGACCATCGAGAGTTGATCGAATTCATCGAGGGAAAGAGGAGAACCACAAAATTCACAAGAGTATGATATTTGCATTTAGTGTCACAATCATCATACGTAAAATAAGAAACCAGGTGTAGTAAATCAAGGGTCCATAATCTAACAAATGCAGCACCAAAAGAAACGAAAACTGAGCATAAGACATTAGGAGAGAAATAGGGGGGGAGGTCATCAGGTTCCCTTCATCCAAGACAGAGAAAGAAAAGGGAGGTAGAAGGAAGTAAGGCAAGCATCAAGTATATTGTTACTGATATGATGATAAAAAAACTTGTAATTTATATAACAAGTCTCGAATTCGAGTCAAAATATACATTCTTTAATAAGAATTTGAGATAAACATGATAAAAAAAAACTTGTAATTTATACAACAAGTCTCAAATTCAAATCAAAATATATATTTTTTTATAAAAATTTGAGATAATTAAAATTTTACTTATTTATTTATACTTAAATAATACGCTTTCTATCAAATAAATTTTACTCTTATAAAAAGAAAAATATTGGGACCCTTTAACAGCTAATGGCACCCTAGTATCGTGGCCAGCCTCGCCGAATATTAAACACAAAATATCTCATCGTTTTCCACTACCCTATCTGACACACGTTGGCTTGATTTTGATAGGCCTTTTCTTTTTCTACCTTCTACCAATAATATAATATGATAATCAGTCGTGACATATCAGCTAATTACTTGGCAATAACATCACTAAATAAATTAATGTATACTAAATGTTTTTTAAGTATTTTAAAAATGTCATGTTTTGAGATGAATTTGATATCATAATTCGCGCACAGTGAAAAATTTGGGGTGATGAAAGAATATGGGAAGAAGGGTGTTGCCTTTCCACGTTTTGGTGCCAGTTGTTTCGTTCGATTCTTCTGTATAAAGAAAAGGACAGGTGCTCGGCCCTCTCTTGATAAGAATTCAAGTCTATCAACAAAGGGAAGGGCCCACATCAACCTTTTTGTCTTTCAATTTAGCAGCCCTTATCTGCCCTCCATATTTAGAGGTGTGGAATAACATTAGCTTCCCTGTCGCTTTAACTGTGTCCTTTGGATTTTCCTTCTTTTTTCCTTTTTCAATGGAAATGGACAGAGAAACAATCTTCAAACCTATCGCCTGAGTTTGCTGCGCAGCTGAGCCAAAAAGCTGCATTATTTTATCAGGCAACCGTGAAAGTTGATGACAGTTGACATTATTGATTGGATATCCATTAGGTAGAAATTGGGAGTTAGATTCAAAAATGAGCTAGCTAGCTAGCAAAAAGCATGCATGCATCGGACAATCTAATGGGGAGTTAAAACATGGGAGGACTCTCCATATATTTGAGGTCCCAATAAAAGAGAAAAGGTTGGATTTTCATTCCCAAATTTATTTTAGTACAAAAGGGATTCTTATGCTACACGAACTCAATTCTTTCCTAAGCTCTCAGTTTCTCACTATTTCATATATAAATATGTACATTAGCTTGACAAACCATGTAACAGGACACCGAAAGGCACCGCCCTGGACTGCTTTCCAACAAAAAGATAAACACCTAACAATGGCTACAGCTGCTTCTCTTCTCCTATGCTCTCTCTCTTCTCCTATGCTCTTTCCTCTAATAGATCGACTGCTTAACAAATGATGCCAGTGACTGAACTGCAAACCTTCAGTTTACAAACCTGTTAAGTTTGAACACCAGAACTTGTTTCCACTGCTCGGAACAAATATTAAGTTAAAGCTACCCAAATCATGAGTTCTCATGAAATTTGAGCGATCTAGACAATGCTGCAGGATTAGCGTGTAATACTGGAGAGGTTTCGGCTGCACGGTTCTTTTCAACCTTTGAATCGAAGGCCTTAAAGAGTCCTCGCCCACCAAATGAGCCAGGTTTATCATTCTTAATCCCAAGTGTCGTCCATATAGAGCTTTTTGCAGCTTCCCCTGGGTCATCAATCCTCAGCGTTTTTGGAATCCAGAGGTGGCATCTTTCAGTGTTATTTTCTTTCACCGGCTCCACGTTGGAGTTGCTAGGTTTGAGCGTGTTTTCATCTCTTGAATGTTTCCCTAGGGTCGGAGGGTTTGGGTCAGAGCACAACGAGGTTTGTTTTGGAGAAGATGGTTGAGGAAGCCAAGGGATATTCCAAGCACCTGGTACAGCTCCCCAATAAGCTGATGCAGGATAGAATGGCATAGGAAAACTGGAAGGGCAAAAGGCAGGTGGGGGTACCGGGGAGCCCCACTGAGCTGAATTCCAAGGGTAAGGCCAGGGAACTCCAGAAAAGCATGGTATCTGGGGGGGATAGCCCTGACAACTCTGCATAGCTGATTCTTTTGACACACTTTTGCATGCTTCATCGCTTGAATTTGACACCATGACAGAAGATCCATTAGAATGGTCATCACCATTTTCACCACCTCCATAAGAAACTGGAATCCTCAATGCTTCAGGTTTATGAAACACATTCATTGTGCAGTTCCGCATTGTTTCATCAGCAAGATTCAATACAGAAGCCATTGATTCATGAAGGCGTGTATCAGAGCCAAAGGTTAGCACTGTTCCATTAGCTTTCAGTGAAGGATGGTGGACTCCATTTGGAACATCAGTTCGAACATTCTGAAGAGCTTCAGGAATGGTTATGTGACGGTAATGAGAGGCTGAGTTCTTGTTTTTGCGTCGACCAGCACCCACGGGCACATTCCTCATGGTACCGCCAGCTGTCCAATATCTCTGACAATTCTTGCAGAAATGTCGGGGTTGGTTCACGTTGTAATTGTTGTAGTAACAAAACTTTGTATCCATGCTGTTACAGCGTGGGCATGGAATGATCTTATCTGGTTTCTTCAGGGTTTTCTCTTGTGAATTACTTGTATCACTCTGTTCTTCTTCGGTCTTTGAAGTTTTCAACACCGTGTTCTCTTTCTCAACAGAAGGCGTTTTCCGGTTTTCACTTGTCCCTGAAGTTGCATCTGGATTTGACGACTCTTTGGTAGCTAAAGGTGAAGCTCCGTCTTCACGTTTCTCGATTGGTGTTTTTTCCGCCGAATCCTGAATTCATTGCAATACAGTTAATAAATATAAGTACCAACACTAGATTCTTGAGAAACTAAAAAGAGAGCAGACTTCGAATGGAGAAACCAGTTCAATTTAAGCAAAGAAAAAAATTATAACTGACAGAATTTTAACAGCATATATATATAGGAAATTAAAATGAGGTTTATCCCATCTCAATTTCTCCAAATGATAGTGGTTTGGGTTCAGTGACATTTTTTTTCCTAGAACCATTAAGCTTAAACTAGATGCTATGCCCATAGCCACAACTCATTCGCTCACATGTACTATATATTTATTTCGAATCATCACAAAAAGGCAAGAGAAGATAATTTTATAGAACAAGGTTGAAGCATTTCTTATTCAAATTAACAAAACCAAGAAATGAGAAGCATTTGTGTTTTGACAAACTGGACAAGCTAGAATGGTAAAAGAAACCGATTTATGAAAATCTGAATAGAGCAGAAAAACAAAATGATAAAACAGGAAAATGAAAAAAGATTTTGCTGATCACTATTATGAGAATACAAGGCCAGAAATATATTGATCCAAGCTCCTCTAACTTAAAAGTAAGCACCATTAATCTTTTGTCCTTTAAAGGAAAGGGAAATTGACGGAAACCCTACAGTAAGCATGGATGGTAGTATGAAATTTCAACAATAAGCGCCAAGTATTTTTGTTAGACAAATTATAAAAAAGTTAACCTGGAAATTCACTAGAAAAAATATATAGCAGAAAGTATTTTAGGGCTACTTTTCATATAACAAAAATGATTTTTGAGGGGACAATTAGTTTTCAATGATATACTTGTGGAAGAATGAATACCAATTATATCTAACAATTCAGCACCCAAAATCCAGATGGTCAAAAAGATCACTGACTTCGCTTAAATTAAAAACATAAAAATTACCTTAAAAAATGGCAACAAATCTAATTTTCCCATTATAAAACAAAAAAATAAAATCAAATATGATTCTTCTGTGAATCATCTAACTAGTTACTTGACACACTTGTTGGATACATAGGCAAAGGAACCTGAACCAAATCAATCATAAGCATAAACAAAGAATCCCAAATCACTGACTTTTCCAAACCAGAGCAAAACAGTTGGGGGGGAACCATTAATTCTTTTGATATTTTAAGAAATGGGTCGCTCTCAAAATCCAAAAAAACAATCAAGATAAGTAATAACAGTCATTTTACCTTATCATCAGTTTCTGCATCTTCATCTCCATCATCTCTTTTATCATTGTTATTATAATCATCAGTAGTATTGGTCTCATCAAGAGAAGAGTTTGCACAAGAAGGACGGTCTTGATCTTGACTATCATCACCATCATCACCACCATCATCTGCAGTGGTGGTAGTAGTAGTGGTATCAGAGATCTCTGGCACTTGAATAGTCTTCCCAAACAACTTAAATGCCTGGTCTTTTGGCTCCGACATTTTTGCCTGCTTTTCCTTTATTGGACAACTAAAAAATCTGTAAGCTTGTAGAGAGAGAAAGAGAGGGGAATACTGCTATTTTTAGAGAGAGAAAAGCGTGCAAAGAGATCAGACACTTAGCTCCATGTGTAAACAATAGACTATATGTGTTGTGTTTCTGAAGTTGTGTCGAGGTGTTTTTGATCCGTTTAGGCAGGTGAGTGGTGCCACGTGGGCAGGTAGAGTTATTCTGAACCACAAGTAATGTATGTGGCCTTGAAGGAAAGATTTTCTCTCTCTCTTTTTCTCTCCCCTATCTCTTCTCTTTTTATTCTCTTATGGCATCATATATTATTTTAAATAGTTAAATTAATAAAATAATATTTTAAATTTATATAAATATATATATATTTTATTATTTCCTCGTAATTGTAGCAGCACTCTTTTCCTTTCAATCCTAGACATCCATCCCTTTCTTTCTTTCAACGCTTTCTTATCCTCTCTCAATAGTAAATATTATTATTATTATTAAACAATTCCCTCTAAATAGTAAATATGTCTCCTTTTTCTTTGCTTTCAACATTTAAATAATTTACAAATATTACCCTATAGTTTTTATATTAGCTAAAATTGATGGATTATTGTATAAATAAATTATTATAGGTTTTGAATCTTTGATCCAATCAACAAATAAGTTGTGTGTCAAAATAAATAATATAAAATAAAAGGTATGAATCGTGAGTAGTCTTGTAGGTATGTTGTGATTTGTTATAAGAATGACTTGGAATATAAGATTTTCTTAGGGGGGAAGGTAGAAATTAGGCATATTTGGAGACCTTTTTCTTGTCTTATTTAGAGAAAAAAGGTATGAAAGTGTTCTTGTTGATTAAGAGATTTATTGAATTTTAAACCTTTTTCTTGACTTATCTTTCCTATTATGTGAGTGGGATTTAAATTTAACTTTATTTGATCAATTTCAAATAGTATTTGTTTACAAATTGGGTTAAGATTGTTTTTCAAAGTGTATTTTTGTTCAAAAATATATCAAAATAATATTTTTTTAAAATTATTTATAACATTTGCACATTAATATAATTTTAAAACACCATAAAATAATTTAAAATAACAATAAAATCTTATCATTTTTTTCAAAAATATTCTAAAACAAAAGGTCAAACAAACCCTTCACTTTACTAGCAAACATACTCTTGAAAAAAAAAATATTATTTTTTATTTAAAATTTAAAATTTTAATTTTCATGTGTTAATGTTAAAAATATTTTTAAAAAAATAAAAAAATATTATTTTAATATATATCTAAATAAAAATTATTTTAAAACAACCATGTAGCTATATTCTCTAAATAAACACAAAAAGGTATACATTTACTAGTTGATTTTCTTAATAGTAATGTAAAGCTTGTAATTCAATATATATTTATTCTTCTCTTTCAAGCACCATCGCTTTCCAGCATGACACCATTTTTTTTCTCAATAAATATTAAAAATATATATATTAATTTGGGGGAATTCTTTTTTGAAAAAGAAAAAAAAAGATTTATCGGTGTTGATATTTTTCTTGAGTGGAGCAATTTTGTGGATGAAATCGTATGCTGGCCTATTGCTCCACTTTGAAGGCTTTCCATGTAGTAGTTCTTCTTTCTCTCTTGTCACGAGGGATTGTATTTGGCGATATCTCATAATCCGATACGGGATTTTGGTAGAGTTTCCGAAAAGTATATTAAAAAAAATAACCTCACTATATTTTTTGGAAATATTTATTTGAATTTAAAATTGGGTCTCTAAAGTTTAAGTGAATCAGTAAAAATTAATTTTAATTTGTATTTACTGAAAGTCAATAAATTGTTATTATTGCCAATATTTTAATTGGTTAGTGTTTTAATGGGCATGAATATATCAAAAGTCTTTTCTGATTAGACCTTTCCAGGACAAGAACATCTGGAAAGTAAAATTACATTGTGTCCTCTCTTTATTTATTAATTATTAATACCCGACTTCGATGGATCTGTGATTGGGATTTCTTATTAAAGTATTTATAAAAAAAATTATTTTTAAAAGTATTTATATATTAAAATTATGTTATTTTATTTTAAAAAAATTATTTTTGATATCAGTACATAAAATAATCTAAAAACACTAAAAATTTTTAATTTTTATTTTATTTTTTTCAAAAACACTTTTGAAAAATACTGCCAAACAATTTTTTATGTCAGAATAATTATTATTCAATATAAACAATTTTATTTTTGTTCATAAAATTGAATTTGGTGAAAGTCCTGAAAATTAAATGGGCCTTATTTCCATTAAAGTAATAAATAAATAAATGGATTAACTTGGCAATTAATCAAGGGTTGTATTAATAAGAATGTGAACTTGTGGGCTATGGAATCGAGGATAAATATGCTAAAAATACAAGTTGAATTTGAGTGAAGGGTTTTAAATAGATAGAAATTATCTTATTCTTTTTCCTATGATAAAAAAATAATTAATTAAATGATATAAAAAGGTGAATTTTGGTTTTTGACATTATTCTTTACTTAATTAACATGTTTTCTAAATGATTTTTAATACATTAACCCCAATAAAAATTATTATGTTTAAACCATAATGATCAATACTTATTTAATATGAGAGAAGTAGACTAAAAACAAAAGTGGAACAAAAGAAAAAATTAACCAATATTTTTTCTTAATGAATAAAAATATTTTTATATTAATTCCGTCATTATTAAATAAAAATTAATAATTTTAACTTGACTATCACATCATCTTTTTATTAGTTTGTAAGCTATTATTAACTAAAAAGCTAAATTTTGAGGAGAAAATATTATAACAATAGACATAAATTACTGTAGATTGTAATAATATAATTATTATTTTACCCTTCGATGCATAAAATTTAACTCTTGACCTCAAGTATATTTTAGACTTTTCACCTCCCATGTTGACATTATCACATTATTTGGTAAATATATGCATTTGCCCTGAAAACAAACAAAAACAAAAACGAAAACGAAATATCAAAGGTGTTTTAGGTTTTTTCAATTGTCAATGCACAAAGTAAATTAAAATCTTTATCCTTAAACGAACCAAAACAATAGGATGAAAAGGAGGGTATTTTTAGTTTTTCACCATTGGTTGAACAATACAATTATTAAAACACCTCGCAAATGGCAAAAGTAGACAGCTAGAGCTAGAGAGCATAATGGTAGTTTGATTCCTGTTTTTTTTTGTTATTATCACCAAGCCAGGGATGCTTAGGTGATTCCATATTTGTTTATTATTATTTTTATTTTATTGCAGGATTGTCTTCTTGACGCATTAGTTGTTTTCACTTATACTCGCCTTGTAGGCGGTGTGTTTGGTGTCATGCAAATGGTGAAAATGCTTGGTTGTCATATCGCAAGATGTGCCACCATGTCCTCTTTCACTAGGGTGGTGCATGTGTTGATGGGAATGAGTGGGTGGTTATCGGTGGTCAATTTCTCTTTTTTCACCCCTTTTCTCTCTCCTACAGTGCCAACAAACTTCCTGATCCTCTTAGTTTTTTTTGTTGTTCATTGTAATCCCTACGCTTTTGATTTCATTTGTCTTCTTCATTTTTTTTTATAGAATTTTTTGTTTTTTCAATAATTATACATTTCAGTTGAAATTAATTATATATGTGGTTTTTCATTCTAGCCCTTATTCTTTTGATTTTTTGTTTGGTTTTTGGTCTCTTTTATTTTTTTTGGTCTACAGATTTTGATTTGTTTTAATTTTATTTTCCAATTGAAATTGATCATATATACAATTTTTCATTCCACCTTCATTCTTTTGATTTTTTTGTGTCAGATTCATTTAATTTTTTTGGTTTCAAGATTTAAATTTGTTGTAGTTATGTCATCTGACTCAAAATGATTATATATTTTGGTTTTTATTCTATTCATTTTTAATTTTATTTTAATTACTTTGATTTTTTTCCATCCTTCTTAGACAATCATTATTTCTTTTTGTCCATGTTTATGTGTTTTTCATTCTTGTTATTTTCGGTATTGAGATTTTTACTATTTTATTTTTTTTCTTTCGATTCAAATTGACCATATCTTATGCTATTCATTTTAGTCCTTATTATTTTATTTTTTTATTCTTTCAATTTTTTTATATATTAATATTATAGATAAATTTTTGAAAATAATGATAACCATTATTTCTACAATATCTTTTTCTTAAAAATATGTTAGACTAATTATATATTGTGATGTTTGTTTAATATTAATACATATAAAAAAAAAAAACTCTATAAACTCTATTTAAAGCTCCAGAAACACCACAACTAGTTAAAAAAGTCAATTGTGATATTTTATTTTTGCTCTTATTCTTTTTTTTTTCTTTCCTGTTATGTTTTTGATATTGAGATTGTAATTGTTTTAATTTTGTTATTCGATTCAAATTGACCATATTTGTGTTATTCATTTCGACCCTTATTCTTTTAATGTTTTTATTTTTATTTTTTCAATTATATAGTATTTAAAATATTAATTTATTATGAATAAAGTGTTGAAAATAACGATAACTAATATTGTTAAAGTGTTTTTTCCTTAAAAAATATGCTAGACTAATTATATATTTTAATATTTGTGCAATATTAACATATTAAAATAATATAAAAAATTTTAAAAAATTTCGTTATAAACTCTATTTAAAACTCCTCAAACACCACAACTAATTAAAAAAAAAATTCTATTTTTATGTTTTACTTCAGCACTTATTGTTTTGATTGTTTTTGTGTTTTGTTTTTCATCCCTGTTATTTTTTGGTATTAAAATTTTAATTATTTCAATTTTTTCATTCGATTCAAATTGATTATATATTATGTTATTCATTTCGGCGCTTAGTCTTTAAATTGTATTGGACTATCTATTTGGATAAATACTAGGTATGGACCCATGCTATATTGCGGATATTATTTTTTCTATAAAAATAATATTAAGGTGATGCAAATTCTTAAATATTATTCTCATGAAAAACAATGTCTAAGTATTGCAAATGTGTTTTCAATAGATAAGATATATTATCAATTTGAGCTATAGCACCAAATGAGATTCATGAGTTGATTTTATTTTAATTAAATAGTGAAAGAAAAGACAATGATATTAATAAGAAATTAAAAGAAAAAAAATATAACGAAAGGAGCACAAAATTAAACAAGGTTAACAAATATGAAAGGACAACAAGAAAAAAGAATTAACTATATAAAAAGATCTAGAATAAAAAGAAATAATTAAAAAAATATGAATTAAAATCAAAATAAAAAATAAATTAAAGAACAATTAAATTCTTTTGATTTTTACATTTTAAAAAAATGGCTTTATGGAGCGCAGACAAGTGGCTCGTTTCATCTCATTCACATCCCAGGTGCGGAGAAAACCAAGATACGTGCCAAGTTCCAGGTCGAAATCCACCTCAATGGATGATGTCAAGAATCCCGTGTGTGCGTGGGACCCCCACGTAGCTATTATAAACCATTTTAAAAGAAAAAGCTTTCTGCCACGTCAGGACCATATTCCGAGTAGGCCCCACCATAAAAAGTAAAGTGAAAAGGCACACACTTCTCTAATCCCCATTATAATCCCTCGGTCTCGCCACACGTGTTCCCAAGTATCACGCGTGTAAAGCACCCACCAAAGATTTCAAAAAGAATCTACTTCTAGTGGCTCAGCTTTTTCCTGGTGCAATGGAAAGTTTACAAGGGGCTGGCACGTGTAGAATTTGCCAAAAGCTAGTTGCCATTGCTGCTAAAATTTTATGCACTTGCAAGTTTATATATATATATATATATATATATATAAACTCAGGGTGATGGCCACCTGATATGGTGGCCCGCCGTTGATGACAAAAAAAGCCTCTACCGGTCATGATTGTAATTAATTTATTTTTATGCTTTGAATTTAGGGCTTTGAATTATTATTATTTTTAATTTTTCTTGTTTTGTATGACGTGGCCTGTAGTGTAATTATTTTATATTTGTAGTTTTTTTTCATTGCTTATTATCTGTTGTTTTTTAAAATATTTTTATTTATAATTGTATTAAAGTAATATTTTTTTATTATTTTAAAAATTATTTTTTACATCAACAAATGATTTAAAAATATAAAATATTTAATTTTTTAAAAAAAAATTAAAAGGATTTTTGAAACTGAGAAAATTGAAATATTTTTAATGATAAAATTTGGCAATGCCATCACTACTGGTTTTCAATTAAAATTAAAATATTAATCTCAAACTTTCCTTCCAGAATAGTACACTTGTAATCAAGATGATAGTGTCACATTAAATCCCTGTTTTAGAGTCTAGTTGATGTTGTTTTTTAAAATATTTTTAATTTAAATTATATTCAAATATTTTTTTTATTTTTTAAAAATTATTTTTGACATCAGCATATCAAAATAATTTAAAAACATCAAAATTTTTTAATTTAAAATAATAAAAAAAATCAAATTTTTTCATAAACATTTTTCAATTGCAATCCCAAACACCCTTAAATCAATTCTAGCATAATTTAAAAAATGTTAGAAAAAGCATTAGAAACACTTGAAATATTTCTATACTTTAAAAAAAATTAGTCCAACTCAAAGCGTAACACGAGCTATCAATCTAGTTATACAATATGTTAAAATGCCTAAGACATTCGCTGTAACATTATTTTTTTCATCCTCAACTTTTGTTGACTTTTATTGATGCATCCTTATATGCAAAAATAGAGGTGTAATTTGATAGAGTTTGTTAAGTTTAGGGAAAATTAAAACATAAAGGACCAAACGTAGATCGTGTAGCGATTTCATTACCAAGTAGTGCTTATCAAAAAATCTTATGAATTTTTTTTTTTTAAATGAAATTTATTTAGTGTTTTTAGATTATTTTGATGTGTCAATGTCAAAAATAATTTAAAAAAATAAATAAAATATTATTTTAATATATTTTTAAATAAAAAATACTTTAAAAAACAACAACAACCATATTCCTAAATAGACATTAAAATTTGTGCTAAAAAAATCAATTTTATCCTCATCTCTATTTCTAACTTTTATGACCCGTTTTTATGGAGATATTTTCTTGTGATTTTATTTTAATTTTATTAATATATCTATTTTTTAATTTTTCCTTACCTTTCTCCCCTTGTAACCGTGGTTTATTTACGTAACTTAGTTGAAGTTATTTTTAATTTTTTTATTTATAAATATATTAAAAAAATATTTTCACATTGAAAATAATTTAAAAATATCATTTTTTCTTAATTTACAATAGAAAATAAAAATATTTTTTTAAAAAAATAATTTTAATAGTCAATAATAAATTGCCCTTATTTACGCAGTATCGGCTATTGAGTTTCATGCTTGTTTGACACTGCGTTTTAACCGGTTTTTTTTGCTGAAATTTAATTTTTTTTTTATTTTAAATGAAATTTTTTTAGAGTGTTTAGATCATTTTGATGTGCTGATATCAAAAATAATTTTTTAAAATAAAAAAAATATTATTTTAATATATTTCTAAATAAAAAAATATTTTAAAAAATAACTACAACCATACTCTCAAACATTCCCTACATTAAAAGACGAGGTGGTCTAATTAATTTACTTGTCCATTGAGAACTCGAGAGGACAAGGAAGATCTTGAGATGAGGCGACTCAGTCTTTGTGATTTTCTGCAACTTGCAAGACTTTTGCATTTACAATTATATTTACTTTAATATTTTATAAACCCACGTAAGAAGAAGCAAATATCTTGAGATGAGAAGAATCTCAGGCCCAAATCTATTGGTATCTTGATTTTGACCCACAATGGGCCTGGCCCAGTTTATTCTACTATGGAAAATCCAGAGCTCATTGTACTCTATTGCCTTTAATTTAAACCTTGAACCAAGTTGGTTAGCACTTAGCATAAAAACACAATTATTAATTGTTGTTAGTAATTTTTTCTTAAAATGAGCCAAGTTAAATTCATTTCTTAACTATCTAGAATTAATTCTATTAACTTTGATGATTTGACGGGTCAATTCATGACAAAATCAAAATATTAAGAAGATCTAGTCAATGACATATTTTTTTTTATCTAAATAGTATTTTATTTTATTAATAAAAAAATATATCCAAATCAATCCAATCATGACTAATCCAACCATTAATTGAAGCCTTAAGTTGGTTAACATAAACACACAATTATCAATTGTTGTAAGTAATTTTTTTCTTATAAAAAAAATACTTTATAATTTTTTTTATAGTGTAATTATGATCAAATCTTAGATGTTAAAAAAATAAAGTAGAAAAATTAGGAAACAAATAGAAAAGATAAAGTTCTAAATTTTCATCACATGGTCTTATCCTTTCCATTCATGTGCATGCCACCTCATCAAATAATGGATACCGACTTCTCAATATTTGTTCAAGATATCATGACTGAATTAAAATATATAATTTATTATCATATAACATCTAAAATAAACTTTTAATTTATACTATTTATCAATCTCTATTTTAGTAATTGACACCCTTCACTCTCTTGATTCTATCGCAGCTTTGCTTCTTGTTTTATATGATAATAAATATAATTTCTCATATATTTACTCAACTCACTAGCTTAATTTTTTTTCTTTATTTTTTAGGGGTCTTTATTGAAGGGAAATAGGAGGTGAAGGTGAAAGGATGCAATAAAAAATTGTTTGTTCTTGGGTTTAAGAAGTGGAAAAAGGAAAAAGTTTATGAGAATTTTTGTGCCTTGGCTTCATTGTAATGGTAATGTATCTTGTGAAATTCGTTATGTATGTTGCTCAAAAAATATTTGAATCATATTAATGAAACAAATCATTTAACTATTTCACATTTTTATTTTTTTATGCTAAAAAATATATTCATTCATAATCTACATCTTTTAATCTTATCCTTTCCAATACTTTACCCTTCATATCCCTAATCCAAAATATTTTTTCCATCACAAAATAAATCATTTAATCCTATAAGATAATTGCACTGTCTTCTTAAAAATGTCATTATCTATAAAAATGCTAATATAAAGAGTTGTTACTTTAAATTCAATCTCTGTATTTTTATTGTTTAAAATGCTTGACTTTAAGATACCAACCTAAAATTTTTATAATAGTTCAAGATAAATACATTAATTTTATTATTATTTGATTATCTTATGTAATTACACAACTATTTAAGCTTTCATAATTTTACCTGTTACTAAATTCCACATGGTTATTACAATGCTTAATTTCTATCTTTGGAAGTTTATTTACCATGAAATTAAAATTATCATAACAAATTTCTCTTTACACAATCAATGTACTAGTTGAACTTTCCTATATTATTAATATTGAATAAAACAATTAGTAATCATTGGTTGTGCATAGTCATCACCATTGCTATTAGAATTTCATTTCACTTTTATAATTGCCATTAAATTCATAACATGTTAACAATTATATAATATCTTTTTTAACATAATTACATTTACACCAAACAACCAATACGATATTTTGTAATTATACAATAAATTATTCTCATATTAATCAAAATATTTTGAAATACAATATATATACATTATCAATATCTTTATCGATGTCGTATCCTGACAATCAATGAATGTTTATTCTTATAATTTATAACTCAACTTTTAATTCACGGAAGCCATCTTTCATTTCACTATTTAAATCTATTATTTTATCCATCATTCCATGCATTCTTCCTAGCTAATACAAACTTTGTCCTCATCATTCATGAGAATTAGGTTTTAATTAACTCAATTTCATTGATCTAACATTTAGTGCCATTAACATAATTACACCATTATAGTTTTATATTCACCATTGAGTCATATACAAAATCTAATTAATAATATGATGAGTCAATGATTCATATATTAATAGTTTTTATGGGGCAACTAACCAATTCATATTTTTAGTCATGAAGTTAATACATATCATAACAAAAATCTTGTAATTTATCTTACAAAGCATTATTTTATTTTTCAATAATATAGCATGATTATAAATCAAGATCTCATTCAATCATATGAAATAATAAAACCATCTTACCTAATAATTTTTCATAGACATCAATCAATTGATACTATTAGACCATTGTCGGGCACTGGACCCATTATCGAGTCTCTAGATTCAACATTCCATTACTAGAAAAGTAACTATATTACGAGGTCACTTATTCTAACCGCTCATAACCAAACACTAGTTTCTCCATATTTATTCATGTATTTAAACAATAACTACATAAACAATAAAATCACTTTATTAATATAGAATTAGACATTTCATTCATGACACATAAATTTCACTTTGAGATAACAATTATCACATTTCATCTTAGTTATACTTTTAATAATCCGATTGTTAGTAGATGCCACTAACTCTATTTAGAGAAGCTAGTAAATCATTTTTTTTCTTGTTATATACAATCCTACATATACAAAAATACACTTAAAATATAACGGTAAATTAATTCTTCTAGATTTTACAAAATAAAAGGATCAAGATATAAGTCACCTACCTTAGGTTTGAGTACATACTATTGATCCATGCTATTGTTTTATCATTATGGCATCTCTTATACAACATCAAAATTCAATTTTCTAATCAATAACTTTGATTCATACCAAAATTTCATTGTCTCAAAATTACACATACATGAACTTATGCATATTCATTATTTCATGTATTTTTATTTTTATCATCATAATGCTTTATTCAAAGTTCTACATAAAAGATAAATTCTCTAGAAAAATAATTTTTCTTCACTCTAATTTTGATTTATATAAAAATTGGGTCAACCGGGGATAATTTGGTGACCTTGCAAAACCTTATACCCAGGCCTTGGCTTAGGTCAACCACCAAGATGAAGTTGAATGCCTTGATATTTTAAAAAAAAAAAGTAAATTGAAATTTCTATAGTTAAGTCTCAACAGTATTGAAGGGGAATTTCACAATAAAAAAATATTAAATATGTTTTTATGAAAAAAGTATCATAAGATTATAAATTGGGAGTTGGAAAACAAAAGATTTAGGATGAGTGAAATTAAAATAAAAATTAGTGAAAATAACTAATATTTTATAAGCGTGAATATTAACAATTATCCTATCAATTTCTTACATAGCAATCCTAATATGAATATAGAATGAGAAGAAAAAATTAACACCATTGTAGTGATTGTAGTTGTCGCGATGATGGTTTTCCGCGTGTCTATCTCTAGAGACGGGGGGATATGTGGAAAATATTTTTTGCAATCATAAAATTATGGTTATAATTTTTAGGAGTCATCATCTAATATTAAGGTCCCCTAAAACTTTAATGGTGTGTGAGAGTCCGATCAAAGGGACTTATTGTGTAAGGAGAGGATGCATCACATCACTCTAGTTCACCTCTACCTAAGGTAAGTTGTATTGTTGTTTGATTGTTTCTTTAGTTTGAATTTTTATTTTTTGGTCTTTCTAAGGTTTGAAATAGATCTCTTTGTATGAGAGAGTCTCAACCTCATCGGGTCAAAAACCTAATCGTTCTAAGATCTGAATTTTAGCACTATATTTATTGTATTTTAATATTTAATGATCTACTTTACAATTTAGTTTTTCACTGCAAATATTAAAGTCTATAACTAAACAATAAACAACATCTTTGAAGAAATATTTTTTATACTTGGCCGAACTCTAATGGATAATCATAAATGGTTATGATATCCATTTTGAATTTTAAAACATTAGAAAAAGAATGAATTTTTTTATTTATGAAAATATGCTTAGAAAATTTTTAGGATTTGACTGTATGCATGAAAAGAAAATATATTTTTTATATATATTTTTCAAATAAGGATATTTTTATAGCTTTTTGTAAATTTCAAATAAAAATATTTGTTTTTTATACCAAGTCCATATACTTCAATATAGATCTATGGACCAATATTGAACAAAAATTGATAGAAAAACATACTATAAAATCATAAAATCTTGAAATATAAATTTATTTTTTGTATTTGTAAATTTCCTTTTTCCCTTCTTTTTCAAGAAAAAAATAGTGGCCAAATGAACAGTGCAAAGTGAATTAATTCATGTGTTGTTCATGTTTTTCCCCCTAATTTTGGCTTCTAATTTATTCTCCCTCAAGTCATATATTTTATCTCTATTTATAGATGGTCGAAGAGGATAATCTTGTCTATACTAGGGTTGAATTTCAACTGTTAATTCAATGTACAAGCATCTAAATAGTTGGCTTAAAGTAGGTGTCATAGCCCATTTCTAGTTTATTCTCCAACAAATAACATAAAATAAAATAAAATACAAATATCGAAAATAAAATGAAAAGGGGCTGCCATTGATGAAAAAATCAAAGTGAAATTTTTGGATATTTTTTAGAGCCCGATCATACCTCTTTTGTGTCCCAAAATAAAAGAAAATACAGATTCAAGGTTAAAATTATTTATTATTGGGTAATCTATGTAAAAATTAAGTTAAAAAAATAATTATATTTTCATAGGCAAATTTGATTTAATCATCATACAATTTAAAGTGTAATTTTATTTCGTTAGTCAAAAACAAGAGGACCCGAACATAAAAGGGAGGAGTGAACAAAAAAAAGAGAAAAAACCAAATAATGACATACAAGCCACACTAATGATGGTTGCACCATCGACAACTATTTTCCCCCCAGCACCGACAAGTAATTGTTGAGCATGTTTGCCTTAGCAACCCTCTATATCTTCACCTCTACCACTGTCGCTCTCTCTCTCTGTCTCCCCTGCAGCGTGAGCAACTATCTCTCTTTCTCTCGCAATGTCGATAACCAGCCCCCCCAACAACAGTTTTCGGCGAGAACTAACAATTGTTTCCTCATCACTGAAAGCTTCCCCCCCACGCCAACAGCTCCGCCATAACCTCCAGCAACCAATTTTGATGATGCATAATAGCTCATCTGCACAAACCAACAACAATTTTCTTTACTTCTCCTGACAACCATATGCAACTATTTTTTATGCCACCACCACAAAAGGAATCACCTTGGCCTCCTCTACCTAATAGCAATGCTAGGTGAGACTCTCGTCACTGTCGATCAACCTCCATGATACTGCTCACGTAACACGTGAACAGTGCCTCAACAAGATTATTTTTTTATAAGTGTTTGATTCTTGGGTTAGATCTACTATTGACACATCCAAGTTGGTTGGGCCAAGTCCAACAGAGTTAGGCTTTTTGGCCTAACTTGGATGGATTGACCCAATTAGTTGGGCAAGGCCAACTTTGATTTTATTTAAAAATAATATGAAAAAAAAATCACATTTTCTTTTAAAAAAAACAAATAAAATGTGTTGTTTTCGTGCATATGACAAAATTCCAAGGTTTTTCCAAGTATTTTTTTTGTAAAAATAAATATAGCACATTTCACATGTTTTGAAATGAAAATTAGATATTGTAACCAGTTTATGATTATCCATTGAAACTTGATCCAATATAAAAAAAGCTTTAACAATTATTTTATGTTAGCTATCGCGGTGTAAAATTATATTGTAAAATACACCTGTAAATAGTAAAAAAGTTTTTTTTTAATGTAATGTAAAATAACATTGTAAAGTACATCCACGAATAGTAAAAATGATTTTTTTTTTAATACGGTGTAAAAATTTTCAAACTTTAGAATTGTCAAGTTTCCAACTTTTAATGAGGTAGAAAGTCTCTCACAGAGAGAGATCTAGCTTGAGCTTTAGGAAAGCAATGAATAAAATTTAGCTTAGAAAAGCAATCAAACAATAATGTAGCTTTACCTTAGGTAAGTTACACTGTGGGTGATGCGTTTTCTCTTTACAAAACAAGTTCTCTTATCCAGACTCTTGCAAACCATTAGGTTTCTTAGTAATCTTAATATTAAGTGGTGACTTCTAAGAATTATAGTCGTAATCTTATGACTATAAAATCCCTTTTTATTGTGCATTGTCTCCCCTCTGAAGATGGTGAAGCATGAAAAAAACACTATCGCGATAGTAGGTGTCATAAAATATCAAGTTTGACGACTATAATAGACTGTCTTAGTTGTCAACTTTAAGGTTGAAGCACCGCATGTGTGGTGTTAATCAACCATAACTGACCATACCCTAATATTGAAGCACCGCATGTGTGGTGTTAATCAACCATAACTGACCATACCCTGATATAGTCAAGAATCAGAGGAACAATTTCATGCATGTTTTGTTAAATTTGATGAAGGATAAAGACATCAAATGAACCTTCAAAGTTGATACCAAACATGATTTTCGACGGAATTTTGGGGAAGAAAATAAATAGAGATTAGACAAAGTTCAATTTGATCCATTATCTTATGATTGTTCTCATTTTATCCCTGTAAAACTTCAATAGAACACTTAAATTTACGTGTTTTTCCACTCTAGTCCTTAATCTTGGATTTCTTTAATTTTGTGCCTAATTGACCTAAAACTCTAATTCTATTGCAATTTAATCCCCAATTTCAACCAATTTACTTGTTAAAAATTAAATTTCATCTCTAAAAATTATAATATTTATAATTTAACCCGAATTAGGCTCCTAAACTTAATTTCCACTAATTAAGTCCTTAATACTTTAAGCCCATTTAAAGTATAATTAGGTCCTTGTACTTAATTAAATCCTTCAGTTGGACCTTATAGTAATTCTTAAACATAATTAAATTTTAATTTGACCCATGATGAAATCAGATTACCCTATTAATAATATAATTATGCCTTTCAAATTGATTTTTATGCAGATTTATCCAATAATAATTTATTTTAGCCTTGAATTTGTATTTTCCTTTAGGTTTGGGCACAAAAGGTATGATCAGGCTCTTGAATTTGTCCAAGATTTTCAACTTGATTTTTTTTCATTAAATCATCTTTTTTTTATTTTTTATTTTTGTTACATTTATTTTTTCCAAGTTAATATTGGGAATAACCCAAAAATGAGTTATGATAGTAGTAATCAGAAGCAAGAATATATGAGGCAATATAGGATTTACTAAAACTTTTGTTAGCTAGTTGCAATACTATAAGAGCAACACTACCATATGAAATATTATAGGAATCAATCTTGATTACTTTCCTTCAACAATTATCGTAATATGTCACCCAAAATTCATTAAGCCTTATTTTAATCAAAATGTTAAGTAAATAAACATCAATTGAATTCAATAACTATGTTAAAATCAATCAATGACATCAGTAAAATAAAGCCACCATAAACATAGGGGATTGAAGTGTAAGATGGCTTTCAAGATAGAAAAGATGACACAAAAAAGTTCATCCGACCATCGTCTCCTCTCCAGCCATCATGGGTAGCCACATGCCTCTCCATGAGATCGGGAACAATAATCATCACGATAACTAACATCATTATTTTTGTTAATATTATTTCAATTATAATTAGTATTATTATCATTATTATAATTTTTTTTCATTATTGATATTTTTATATTATTTTATGAGTAATTGTTAATATTACTAGGGGTGAGCATAAAAACAAGTCAACCGATTAAACCAAGAAATCAGAAAAAAATAACTGAAAAAATGAACCGGTAAGAAAACTTGATTAAACCAATTATAAAATTCTGACAAATATTCAATTTGGTTCAGTATCGATTTTATAAGGAAAAAATCTACGACTGCAATCAACCATTACCCTCCCTTCTTCTGCAATATGAGCTGCATCCATTACCCCTAGTCCCTCTGTATCCACAATCGTCCCCTCTCTACACAGCTGCATTTTACAAAAGGCAAGTTCTCCTCACAATTCTAAGCAGCCCCATTTCTCGCAACCTTCGTATTTTCTCATTCATTTTCTTCTTTCACAATGTCTGAGATATTGAATGACATGACTGGAAATTTAGATGTCAAGAAAGCATGCAGCATTGCTATGAAACTTCATAAGAAATATTTTAAAAATGTGTCTCTCTTATCTTGGAGTGTTGTTATAAATCCTGATGTAGTATTTGAAATATTCAATTAGTTGAAAGGAAGTAGAGAAAGCAAAGTGTTGGGAAAAAAAACTACAAAAAGTAATGAAAAAAAAATTATATCAAAGAATATAAAAAAATATAACAAAAGTGTAAGCGAAAAATAAAATAAATGAAAAAATAAAAATCAATATTATTAGTCTTAAAAAAACATTTGAAAAAAAACATATGAATTTTTTATTACTATTATTTCATAAATAATGAAAAAACAAATATACCTTGAAGAATAAAAAAAATACAAATATTATAACAAAAGAGTAGGTAAAAAAAAAAAGACAAAACAAAAAAGATACTATTAGTATTAAAAAAACATATTTGACTTGAGGAAAAAAATAATAAAAAAATATTAATTTTCAAATTATCACTAACACAAATTCAAATTGAACGACTAAATATAAAAAAATTCGTCCCTAACAAAAGAGTAAATAAAAAAAAATTAAAAATTAAAAATAAAAACATATACATATAAACATGAACAAAAATAGGGAATAATGATACACACACACACACACAAAAAAAAAAGATAAAAAATTATGAAATGTCAAGAAGGCCCCATCAGCATTTCTCGTGTTTTGTCTTATATGAGGATAAAATGGTTATCTTACTATGTAAAGCAATGTGAAAAATTAGAAATATCCTCGGTCCAGGTATTGTTTTTTATCTGCTAGAAGGGTTAAAATAATAGTTTTATTGTATAAAAATATAGTAGTTTTATTGTACAAAAATAAACGGAATAAACTAGAATACCACCAAAAATTCTGATAATACTAACTAAAACCTTGAAAAAGTCATCTATACCCCTGATTCCAAGGTAGAGTTTAAAATACACTGAGGAGTAAGTCCGTAAATCTAAAATAAATAGCTGAGCTCTTTTAGGATTTTTTTATAATTCACTTTGCTACGCCCAGAGTGATTTGAAATGAAATTAAAAAAAGTGGAAGTGTCACGGCTTACGCCAACAACTGTCATGAAAAAAATAAGTGGAAGTGCCACAACTCGAAGGGAAGGTAGACAAAAGCTATTGCCTTTCCCTGTGTATTTTATTGCATTTTTAAAGTGTTTTTTTTAAATAAAAAGAATATTTTTTTTAATTTAGATTAAAAATTTTAGATTTTTTAAATTATTTTTATATATTAATATCAAAATATAATTTAAAAAATAATAAAATATTATTTTATTACATTTAAGAAACAGGCGTGACTTGAAGATGAAAAAAGAAGTTTAGGAAAAGTAGATGGATTGTGAATGTAAAAGTGAGGGGCACATAGCAAACGAGGGGATTTATGAAACTAGGAGTCAAACCCATTGTCGAGAACCCTATCTTCTGGCACCAAAGCACCTCACAAGAGTTGAATATGTTCTGCGTTTGAAAAGCTCGTTCAGGGTCCAATGGAGGCCCCCACCTCCTCAAAACGAAACCCTAAAATATATTTTTTAATTTAATAATTTAAAAATACAGGCCCCAAAGTTCTTCGGAATCCAATCTCCAAATCAACAAGTGTCAAAAAAGATAATTTTTTTTGAATAAAACCGCAACTTTACCACCTCTTGATCTAACGTGGAAGAAGCTTAATTCAAGAAAAGACAACACGGTTTTGTGCTTCCTTAAAAAAAAACCAGTTATGGTTTTTGTAATGAAACAAGGTTTGCAATTAATTTCTTGGACAAGATAACTAAGAAAACGGGGGATGTTTATCGACATTCAAGACTCTGACCCTGTATTACACTCTGTTTCTTTTTATTATTATTTTAAATTAATTTTTTTAATGTTTTTATGTTATTTTTATATACTGATATTTTCAATATCTCTTTAAATTAAGAGTCAAACACTATTTTGAACCAGCAGTCCCTTATAAACAGTGAGTCAAAAGAAAGAAAAATTCTCTCTACACGCTAAGGAAGTTAAATCAACTCAAGAACCATTTTCGGGAATGAAGTCAATGCATTACCTTTTATTATGGGCAATCAAAGACTTTCAAGCATTTGAATTCATGAAATCAAAAGGGAAGAAAACTACTTTAGAAAACTGACAGATACACACAATTTTCTTTATTAGTTTATTAAGGTGATCTTTATTGACATAATTTTTCTGGCCGTGAATATTATTTTAATTATTTTTTGTTAACATTGTAGAGTGCTTATGGTTGTATTATTATTTTTAATAATATTATTAATTGATATTTTTTTGTTGGATGGATGATTAGGTAGAGGAATTAAGGTGCTTGGTTAAATAGAGTGTTTGTTTAGCAACTCAATTGTTAATAATTTTCACCCTCTATAATTTAAAATTCCATAAATACCCCCTGTTCCAGACGCTCATGCATCATCTTTGTCATTATTAAACAGCATTTCCTCCTCAAAATCAATTTATCCTTTGAATGAACTCCGATTGGGAGTTTCAAAATCATCGTCTTCTTTTTGTCCATTTGAATCTTGACACGTCAGACGCCACCTTCTCACGTTTAAAGGATAAAAAATAGCTGAAAATAATAATAGTAATAATAATAATAATAATAATAATAATAATAATAATAATAATATGTGAGAAAGAGTCATCACAATAATGAAACGGGGGAAAACTAGCGATACGCAGCAATTAAGTCAATAAAACTTAAAGATAGCGTGTAGTTTGTTGTTGGCAAAGGTTGTTTCCAAGGAGAATTGCAAGCTTAAGTGGTTGACTAATGGGGTGCTTTTCCAACGTGATCTAACCTTTTCAACACAGCTAGCATTGCGATGTTCTTTTAAAAATTAAATTGTTTTAGATTATTTTTAATAAAAATATTATTTTAATATATTTTTAAATAAAAAATATTTTTAAAAATAACTTCAACCAATCTAACAAATAAATAACTGATTGTCTTCCTATGAACGAGGATGACAATACCATCAATTTTTTTTTCCGTGGTTGATGTAAAGTTTAAAAAAAAGAGACGAAGTCATTATTTAAAATTATGTTTTAAAAATATTTTTGAAAAAAACAATTTTTTTTATTTTATATTAAAAATTTTATATTTTTATATCATTTTGATAAACCAATATCTAAAATAATTAAAAAAAATAAAAAATATATTTTTAATTTTTTTTAAAAAAATTATTTAAAAAAAATCACAACCATGCTAGTAAATAGTTTAGATACAAAACGTGTAACATCAATTTATGTGGCGCGTGAAACCTTTCTCCGAGTGAATGGAAAAAAAAATCACGCGATGCTTAGTTTTGTATGATAAATAATATCTTTTATTAATTAAGAGAGATGAAATATTACGTATGTTTTGAGTGTTTCATCGGCAATAATGCAATTTGAAGTTTATTTTTATTAGTGAGTGAAATTCAAAATAACTGTTGGAAACGCAGTTGTGTTTGTTTTTGAAAATATTTTTTATTTAAAAATATATTAAAATAATATATATTTTTTTATTTTTTAAAAATTATTTTTGATATTAACATATTAAAATAATCTAAAATAAAAAAAATATATATAATAATTTATTTTTTTTCCCCAAACACCTCCCAATCACCAAGGCTGACTCAAACTCCCATTAATGAAATAATAATAATAATATATACATAGCTTGTAAATTAAGAACTGAAATTCTTTAGGGCCAACCAGCAAACCAGCAGATAGCACATCAGTTGTTATCAACATGCCACGTCGATATATATATATATATATATATATATATATATATATATATATATAAGAACGTGGGAAAAAAAACTAGAAGAAAATGATTCATAAACCTCTTGACATAAAATAATATATTCCATCAATATCTTGTTGAATATTCTTATTGGATTTTCTAGCTAATGAATATGTTATCTCGGAAATTTCTGTTGACAACCAACACCGAGCCATTTTTGGGGCATGGCAGTTGATCTTCCATGGCGGTGGAAGGACGGGGAACGGTCGCTTGGGTGCTGGTTCAGACTTTGTTTTAGAAGTATTTAACACTATTTTTTTAAAATATTTTTTTTTAAATTAATTTTTTTATTTAAAATTAAAAAATTTAATATTTTATATCATTTTTATATGTTGATATCAAAAATAATTTTTTAAAAATAAAAAAAATATCATTTTAATATATTTTTTAATAAAAAAATATTTTAAAATACAATTTCGACTACACTCCCAAGCAGATATTCATATAAATAGTTAAATCAATCCATGTTTTATTATTTTTAGTAATATCTATTTTTCCAAACATGAATGAATATTAACTAGTATTTCAAATTTATATTTATTTATGTAATGAAATATGAGTATAAGATGTAATTATGTGAGGCTAAATAAAATCATTATTATCCCTCAAATGACTTAATTAAAAAAAGAGGACATTCTTAATATAATGATTTTGAGGAGGAAAAAACAATTACATGTGAATTTCAATATTAATTTGTTAAAATTATTATTCATCAAGTTTGATATATTTTTTTATTGGATTTTTTTTTATTAGTTAAGGCTTTAACCTCATATTTTATATATATTAAATGCTAGTTTTTAATTTTTTTCCCCAACCACATAGAGAAAAGATTGTTTGGGTAAATGAAATAACTTTTGTTTTATGTGGTGGTGTTTATACATAATTGAATTTCAAATCTTGGTTTGGTTTTTATTTATTTATTTATGTAAATGAAAATAATTTATATCACTGTAATTTTAATCACATACATATTTTAAAACTATAACTAAAAATATTTTTAAAATTATACAAAAAAAACTATCGGTCAAACAATCACTAAAGCTAAATAAAATTAGTCAAACTAAGTTTGAGCACATCAAAACGCAAATGAGTTCATATGCCGACCTCAGCCATACCATCAAATCATTTTAATTATTTCTTTTATTTATACCAAAATAAAGTTACCAATTGATATGTTTAATTATGAGACCAATAATAATAAAGAAGAGGAAGAAGAAGAAAGTAGGCCAGGCCCATATCATGTGCCCCACCAAATCATTCACATATAATTGTTGAAAGCCCACCTAATATTACCCCACGTCTGAGCCTTTAACGTGTAAGAAAAGACCTTCTCATTATTTATTTATTTATTTGTATTTATTGATTGATTGATAAACTTGTAAAGCAAATCATAAATTAAAAAGAGAAAAAACAGCAAGGGATAGCGATATATTAAAAATGACCTTTCGTGGCTTCTCTGCTTTCTTCTTCGGCTTGGCAACTTCATAGCCGGCCAGGCCTGTTAAAGTTAAAAGCTCAACGCGTCTAAAGATCGATTCTTTTTCTTCTTCTTTGCTCTTGGTGGAATCAGTCCAATCTTAATTGAATAGTACGGTCTTCTCTGAGAACTGACAAGAATACTGCTGTCTTTTGATCTTCAACAGCACGTGAGATTCTTGATCTTTTCGATTTTTTACGAGGTGGGTCGATCTTATTTTTTGCTCTAGATTGGTGGGTTTCAATTGCTCTTGTGATTTGGATTGGTAAGATCGGTGGGTTTGAGCTTTTCTTGTTATTTCTCTTAAAAATTATTGGGTTTGATCTGAAATGGTCTATTTCCATAGCTCGATCTCGGTCTGCAACTCAGTTGACCAATCATCGACAACTTCCATGGCAAATTCTGTGAATTCCAGTGAGTTTAATCCAAAATCAAGGCACAACATTAATCATGTGCACAAGAATAAGAAGACAGTGAATGGTTCAAGTTCTAAAACCATACCTGTCTGTGATCGATCTCGATCAGCTGTTATTGATGTTGTGATCTTGGTTGCTGTTATTGGTGCCTGTGGATTCTTGTTATTTCCTTATATCAAGCTTGTAACTCTTGGTTTGATTGAATTTGTCGCTGCTATTCATCATGTGGTCAAAGAGGAGGTTATGAGAAACCCAGTGATATTTGGATCTATAGGGATTAGTACTTTTTGTGTCGCAATAGTTGCCTGGATAGTGATTTTGTGCACTACTAGGAAATGTGGGAATCCAAACTGTAAGGGATTAAGGAAGGCGGCAGAATTCGATATTCAGTTGGAGACCGAGGAGTGTGTGAAGAATTCTAATGGTACTTTGGTGAAAGATGGACTGAAACGGGGCCTTTTTGAATTGCCTCGTGATCACCACCGTGAATTGGAGGCTGAATTGAAGAAGATGGCACCGACTAATGGAAGAGCTGTTCTTGTGTTTCGAGCAAGGTGTGGATGTTCTGTTGGAAGATTGGAGGTGCCGGGAACTAAGAAGCCAAAGAAGATCAAGAAGTAGTATTTTACTTTTATTGTTAATTTTATAGGGACGATACAACCCAATACAGGAGTAGTCATAAGGGAGAGAAGAGTGCCTTCCTTCTCCAATGGATCTTCTCAGAGCTATCTTGTCCTTAAATAAGCTCATGGAAATAAGTTGTAAGGGATTTTATATATGTATTTGGTTATAGTGGAGAATATAAGAATCCTTCCTTTCATTTACTTTATTTGGTATTATATAATAATCTGTTTCTTTATTCCTGCTTAGCTTCTCCATATTTTGTTTTGATATAGTCATTGTTGCAGTTTATCGAATCTCTTTGAAATATATAATGTTGATCGCTCTTGGTTTACTTTAACCCATTCATTGTTGAACTTCATAATTGGTTTGATCCTATCATGAACTAGCAGTTTTAGCAGTTTTTTATTAGACGGGTAGCAATTGGACATAGTTCTGATGAAAGTAAAGTACGGAGCTATATGCTACCCTTTTCAGTTGGATGATTGATAGTTCTGCATAGATGTGCTTTGGCATCTATTAGTTTTTTATGATTGATAGTTCTGTATGGATGTGCTTTGGTATTCGTAAATGATTATGAACTGGCGAAACGTGAAAGCCTCTGGGCAGTGATTGCATAGCATGGAGCTTTCTAAATGTTAAAGCGTCATTAAAGTGACGAAACTTCTGTTCTTCGCACTGAACTAAAGCATACATTTTGCATGGTATTAATCCATGGTCATTAACTGTAACATACAAAAACTTCAAAATTCTTAATAAGTGATTGCAAATAGTTCTGCATATATAATAGGTGAGAAGCAAAATTTGCAGCTCAAAAAGTTTGGGGGTATAAAAGGAAGGCTCTCTTCAAAAAGTTGCATGTTTATAGCTCCATTTTCTTTATTTGGTTTGACATGATTTTCAAATTTGGCATCACAATAGGACAGAAAGAATTACCTATTTTTTCATAGAAATGTTTTTCAGCTCCCTTGTCCAGGTAACTTTATGTGCCTAAATAAACTGTACGTCCTTGTTAACACTAAAAAGTTTGCTCTTCTGCAATATTATGATGGTATAGTGTTTACCTAGATGACAGTGGCAAGTCCATATGACTATTTGTTTTTGGTTGGCAGCGGAAAGAAGCTCCTATTTATGGAGCCAAAATTACCTTTTATCAAATCTATATTTTATCATTGTTATAGCTTCAAGAACACCGTTTTCTTTTAAGCTGAAGGAAAGGTTTTAAATTTCCTCTCGTTTCTTCTGGATGAGCCACTTACAGCTGAAGACCGCACCCTCAGAGTTTGAGTGATTGATTCACTTGTTTTGCATGTATCAACTTCTCAAGCATATGATCCATGTGAATTTAGTTATTCCATAGGACAGTGACTTGTTTGTGTTGTTGCTCTTCTCCTGATTCCTTCTTCTATGTTGTTGATCCATTATTTTCATTTAGCACCAACTCTTTCATAATGGACCCTTCACAAAACACCGTTGATGCTCATGTACTAAATGCTCTGTTTTGTACTTCAATTGAATGGGTTTTCTTACCAGCTTGGCTTGAAAAACTTGACTTCCGATGGAATGTCTTGAAGCAATGGGAGTTCTTTAGGAGACTGTTCAATTATTATTGATTTAGTTATTTTCTTATCATTTTCCCTTTTTTTTTTTTTTATCTAGCTGAAGTGATTATCACTTTGCTGTAAAATGAAGCTAAAAGAGGATTGACTGTGATCACCTCCAAACAACAAAGAATTAGCTATTCGAGTTTATTTATGTGAGGAGAGCATAAATTTGACGCCCTGAGCATGATGTGATGTATTTCTGGCCTCTTTGACTTTACGTTTGCTACTCAGTTTTCTGATTACCATGTTTTGTGAGATCTTCTGGATCAGATGGTTAGATATATTTTACTTGAACATATTTATTGATGACCGCAACTCAAATATTCAAGGGCTAGATGATTCCAAAGAAAAACCTACTACACAAACCATAATTGTGAAGCATATATTGTTTTCTTCTTGGTCCTTCTATGCCTATTGTTAGTAAGTCGTATGAGCAGTTTCATGTAGTGATGTGCACAGAGGGCTTGGTAGCCTAATTTATGATAGTTGCTGTTGTGTTTTGTGCCTCGTTTCTTTTCTTGTTCCCTTGTGTTGGGCGCGAGGGCTTTTCAAGAAGCAGCTGGAGAGAATGTAGTACAACAAAAACTTGAATAACAAACTACATAAAAAAATTTCGTAGCTTGGAGATTAAAAGGATGAACAAGTCAACACTGAGTTGTCTATATTCATTACAGCAGAATTGTGGCAGATACATTGATAGTAGGACAGCATGAGATGGAGGGATCAGCAAGAGAAAGATGGACTCTTCATTGTGTTTTAGAAATCTTCGGCCAATTGTGAAAAACATCCAGACACAAGCGCTGTTGACATTTTGAGGATTAATCATCTTTCCTGTTTTTATCTGAAGAATATAATAGATAGCCGACATAAAAGAGTGCAGATCGACAAGCACTCTTTCATAATCTGGTTCCGAGAACAGAACATAAACACAGTCAACAACGCATTCGTTTTGCTATAACTTGATTCATGTAGAGAAGGAAGGCTGTGAAACTAGCAAACCACACACTCGAGTTATCTCAATTAAGATCATACAGAGAGGTCACCCCACAAAAACAAGGCAGCCCACCTAGTTTTCCCTGGCCACCCTATCCAAACAGTTTCGGCCACACATTTTTGCCTCAAATAAGAGGCCAACTCTTTTTGACTAGAAAGAGTTTGATGGTGGTGGTTATGAAGCCCTGCCATTTGCGACCCGCATCACGTCATCTTGGTAGGTTGGAACGAAATACTATAAAACAAAAAAAAATTGTTTTGAAGGAAAATAATATCTACCAATTTAACAAAATCAACTATATCTTACTAGCCCACCCAATTTACTCCTAGAACCCGGACCCAGTCCATCACGCTCAATGACGAGCAAAGCCACCAAGCTCCTCCTCCCCGTTTGCATCCCCCTCCTCCTCTATCTGCAGGCATCAAATCTTTTTCATGTAGCTATCTAAATCAAATGATCAGGGTCACAGAGTTAGTGGGTTAACCAGGATTGATCAAGAATATTTTTTTTTTTTATCTTTGCATTTTATTGTGTGTATCTAATTTTCCATTAAACATTGGGTTGTTTGATGGTTGTACTTTATAGTTTTATCTAATTTGCGGTTAATTTTTTGATTAAATAAAAAACTTTATTATAATAAATAACGTTATTAAACATAAGTGAGAACACGTTGTGAAATTAAATATCTTAATTTTAGTGGTCTCTTTATCTAATGTTGATAAATACATTAGATATGTGCACAAACATTTTGATTAATGGCTATGATTTTTTATTTTCATATCCAACAACACATTAAAAAACCTATATGTTTATTTTGTGCACTGCAAAAAATATTTGGCCTGTGAATCTAATAGCTAGTAGATTTTTGAACTCATTAAGTGCATATAAATGTGTAATGGCATAGCCAAAATATTTCAAGAAGCCCAAGTTACATTATATATATATATATATATATATATATATATATATATATATATATATATATATATATATATAAGTGTTTTCTTGTACATTTTGTATATTAAATTACTATTTTACTCCTTAACAATATAAGTCATATGCTGTAATAAGAGTGTATTTTGGTAATTTCATGAGGGTTCAAATTTCATTGCCAAATTCGTAAGGGTTACTATATTAATCTTGAATTTTCATAGTATAATAATATATATAAAGGGTTATTTTTGGTTTTTAGTATTTTTAAAACACTAGAATTACTTAATGAACCCTAACATCAAATTTTCTTAGTTTGGCACCAAGAGGTGTTTTTATCATTTTCTTTAAGTTTTTGTGTACTTATTAAGTTAGGTTAGGGGTTATTTAGTGTGTTCTTTATTTTTGTTAATTATTTGAAGGAAAAAGCATCACTTATACCAACATGTAGGGAAACTCCCTTTTTGAGTGCCATATGAGGTATTATTTGATGGAATAACACCTGTTTTCACTATAAAGTTCGAAGCTCCACGATACTTTTTTTTTACATGGAGTGGTGGGTATAATGTTTTAAGTGGTGGTTTGACACGAGTTTTCCTTTTCTTTACCTCTACTCTCTCTCCTCCATATTGAATATAGTGTTACACATTAAAAACACAACTTTGTCCTTTTATTTTATGTGATTTCATATGTGGGTCTCAATGCTTTGATTTTTATGTTCGATTCTTATCCCTTTTATGAAATTTCAATTTGTTTTCAATTATCTTGATTTTTAATTTCTTCAAATTTGGTCCTAATTCTCATGATTTGAATTCTTTTGTGCATTTGACTTTTCTTTTCAATCTTATCCTTCAATTTTTGATGATGTTTAAGGTTAAACCCTTAATGCTGAAGCCCTTAATGTTTTGATCTTAAATTTTGATAATCAATTATTTTTTTTTTATTTTTAACAATTTCATCCTTAGATCCATTATCTTGGTGTTTTTACTTTTTTTTTTTTGTTTTTCAAATTTCATCCTTATTTTTATTTTATTTTTATTTTTTCATTTAATATAAGATTTTTTGTGTTAGTTCTAGAATAGATCTAAACAAGTGTTGGATCATGTGTTAGGAAAGTTGACACAAGTTAATCTAAGTCATATGAATTTTTTTATTTTATAAAATTTAAGAATGACATAATTTTAAAAAAATATAAAGGAAACTAATCAATATTTTTTCATATGGTCTTGATTAGGTTTTCCACGGGTTGACAAGATCACACCTCATCCCATGTCTTTTGATCGTTTCACACTATGTCAATTCTTCCTAAATCTCCTTTGAAACCTAACCCTGCCTAGGTCCCGAGTCACAAGTCAATCCATTGTTTTGTTTGTTATTGAGTTATTTCATTTGCATGATCATGCTTTCGAGTTTTGATAATCTCATTTGCATTTGTTGGTGTTTTGGCTTAGTGATTTCATCCCTATATGTTTGGATTTATTGGGATTATCATGCATTACTTTTTTCATTTTCTTTTTGTAATGTTAAGTCCAACATTTTTTCTCTTTTAAAATAAATCAATAGCATTTGAACATCTCTTTTTCACATTAAATAAAATTTAATCTAGCCGCAGCAAATTATAGCCACCTAATCTAGCATAAATTAAAATCAAGCTAAAATATAAGGTGTGAAGGAGTTGAGTGTAAAAATAATACGGAAAATATCAATCAATTGAAACGATCGACTGTTATGAGCCCCCATCGGACATGCATTAATAGTTTGAAAGCAAATTTATTATTATTTATTATTATTTTTTAGTTGAAGTCAATCATTAAATCACCAAAAGGACATAATTAACCCTTAAAGAAACATGACATATCATGATAAGGTTTCACGCAATAATTAAGGATAAGAATGGTACAAAAATTAACCCTCGAGGAAAACGTCCCTCCTACTTAATAATATGTAGATAATAATAATAATAAAAGAAAACCTTTTTATTATGAATATTTGTCCTAAATCCACCGAAAGGTTGAAAAATTAATACCTTTTACACATTGACACAAGTAAATTATCATAATGTTTCTATGAAAAAAAAATATTAATAGTTAAAATATTATTATTTGAAAAATCAATATGATTTATTTTATCAAAACCATTTTTTTATTTTTAAAATTTCAAAATATTTATTTAATAATAATGATAATGACTAAATGAGGAAATTGTTTAAGTTTTTATAAAATAATATTTTATTAAAATACATTATTTGGCGGGTTTTGTCTTTATGATTGTTTATTACAAGCACTTTTAGTAAATGTTATGAAGTTTTGAAGAAAATTAAAAAAAAAATGACAAAAAAAAGTAATAAAATTATCCGAGTCAATATAGTTAAGCTGTTAAGATTATTATCTAGATCATGAAACAAAAAAATAACTATATAAAAATTAAATTGAAATAAATTATAAAATTTAATTTTCAGTAAGCTCAATAATAAATAATAAAATTGAAAAAATAAAGTTTGAAATAAAAAAAAAAACGAATAAATCTCATTTTTTTATTTATAAAATGGTTTTTCATTGTTTATTGCTACAATACAAAATAGGAAATTTGACGATATGAACAGCTCATGTTTTTCAAGATTAAAATAATGACTCTTGGAAGAATTCAAACTCTCGTCTTATTGCAATGTATTTTAATAAAATATTATTTTATAAAAACTAAAACAATTTCCTCATCCAGTTATTGTTATTAAAAAAATATTTTGAAATTTTAAAAATAAAAAATAGTTTTGATAAAAAAATCAATATAATCAAGAATTTAATATATTATTTTTAATTGACTCATTTTTTAATTAAATATTTATTTTTCAATTTCATCCTCCAATATTGGATCCATTGAGAATTGAATTTTATATTTTTCTACAAAGTTATCATGTTCTTCTTGCTTGAATCACAAGTTTTGCAAATTAGTCATGTTGATTCAAGTTGTCATGATCCAGATTGCAAGTTTTATGCATTATAAATGTTGACTTAATTTTTGTTTTGTCATTTTTTAATTGAATTATGTTTTTTTTCTTATTTCATTCTCCAACATTGTTTATTGATAATTGTACTTTATTTTTTTTTAATAGTTATCTTGATCTTTTGACATAAATCATAATTTTGCGAATTAATTATGTTGATTTGGGTTATTTTTTTAATTAATTTTTTTCAACTTTATAGTTTTACATTAAGATGATTAATAATTGAGTTTCATAGTTGTTTTTAATCTCTAGATCCAAGCCACAAGTTTTTTTTTTATTAGACATAGACAAGTTGACTCAAATTTGTTTTTGTTATTTTTTAATTGATTTTTTTTAGATTTAATCCACAATTAGACTTTTTAACTTTTAGTTGATTTATTTTCTATGGGGTTATCATAATCTCGTAACTTAGATCACGAGTTTTGTGGATTAATTGTGTTAACTTGAATAAGTTTTTGTCATTTTGAAAATGCATTATAATGAATTTTTTAATTTTATCATTCAATATTGAGTTGATTGAGAATTATAATTTTTTTTTTTATTTGAGGTTATCACAATTTCATGATCTAAATAACAAGTTTTGCAGGTTAGACAAGCTATTTTTTTATGCTATTATTTTTTAATTGATTTTTTTTTAATTTCTTAAATAGTTAAAAAAATCCAATTAAAAGCATATTAATATATATAAAAATAGATCTGACCCATAGCATATCCGAGCAATAATTTAGTAGGTGCTAAAATGTCTACTTAATTACTAATTGTTTAATGAAATGTTTTTCTTTTAAATTGTCGAGGTTGTAATAAAACACATTAGAGGCTGTCATCAAACTTGAAAATGTTATATTATATATAAGATTTTGTTTTAAAATAATTATATTTTTTTGACGGATATAAACAATTAAAAAAAAAAGAAAAAAAAATTTATGACTATTTAATGTTATCCCTTAAAGAATTTGACCAGAGACCCAACCCCGATTCGAATATTCAAAAGAGGAATGATGCATTGTGTATCTATTTTCAATTGTTTTCTAATTATTTTATTCGGAGAAAATCAAGTTGTTTCAAAATAATATGGTCTTGAGCATTTAGACTAATTGTCAAATTTCACACCAAACCTTAATTTATCTAATAAATAATATTTTGATGATGTAATAGACCAAATTAATAGTTCATGTCTTGTTTTACTACAACTCTAATAATTTAAGAATAAAATATGTCATCGGACCAACTACTAACTATTAACCTAAAAAAATGTTATGGGTTAATTAATTAATATTCCCTTGAGAAGAGGATAAGCCTAGAGAATGGATGGGCAATATCATCATAAATAGGAGATCAAAAAAAGAAAAGAAAAAAACTTGCGTAGATCAAGCACCACCACCTTTTGAGGGTCTTTGTAATTGTATTTTAAAAATATTTTTAAAAAATATCATAAATTTTTTATTTTAAATTATATTTTAAATATTTTTAAATTATTTTCATATATTCATATCAATTTTTTTTTTTTTAAATAATCTTAGTCAAACTTCGAATCAAATAGTTTCGCGTGCTAAAACCGTAATTAAACTCGAGAAAGGAGGGGGGAATGATACATTGAGGTACGTAGAAGATAAAAATGGCATACCGAAGAAATTCGACTAATTCAAGTTTAATTGAAAAACGACCCTCGAGAAAAGTCATACGTCTTCACCCCATGGATGCCTGCCTACCATGGAAGTCACAAATTTCCTTGCAGAACCCCCCACCCCCACCCCCACCCCCACCCCCTTCTATATATATATATATATATATATAGTTGTTGAGGGATTACGGAGTTGATTTCTAGTAAATGGACATTGCTGGTGCAGGCGACATCTAGCATAGTATGGACTGTTGGTGGTGTGAGGGAAATATAAGATTTTGGTGATCAGAGAGGGATATGGTTGGTAGTTAGTTAAGGAAAAACAAGGAGTATGACTCAGTTCATGGTTATCCACTCATTTTTGTTCATACTTATCAACTTTTGTCACTGTATTTTAAAAATAATTTATTTTTATTTTAAATTGATTTATTTTTAATATTTTAGATAATTTTAATATGCTATATCAAAAAGAATTTTTTTAAAATAAAAAATATATTATTTTAATATATTTTTAAATAAAAATTATTTCACTGATCATACTTTATGTATAATACATTTAGTCCCATTGGTTTGTACTTGGACGTGGTTTATGATTACTTCAAATTGGTTCGCTTGTCTACAATAGTTAAACTATCGTTTTCTTTGTTCATTTAATATTATTGATAATTTTGATGGGGATTTCGTATTATTCATTTCAACTATATATATATATATATGGGAAATCTAATCAATATTTTACAAAATGTGCCATGATTCAATTAGCTGCAGTAATTAACTATCTAGCAGTCGTTAATTAATCATCTACCCATAAAATCATGTTAGTGTTCTTTCTTGTCCGAGGCCTCGACTTTTTTCAACCTGTTTTCCACGACAACGATCACAACAACAATAAATTAATGTGTCTCTTCAACGGACATTTTCCTCATCAAACTTGTTTTGATCCAACCACAACATCAAACACCTTGTAACAGCAACACCAGTGGTAGTAAAGATCTTAAACCCTAAGGAGAGAATTTTTAGCTACACACACAACAACTTTAAGTAAACCTAATTAGCAAAATATGAAAGACGAAAACTCTTATGTTCTTAAAAGACTTGTTTAAAATCGTTATGGGGTTGATTTTAACTCACATTTTATCACTATTAGAATCATTTTTTTTTTATTAATTTAAAGAATATTAGTTATGTATGGCTTTCTCTTTTATATATTCGTTATGCCAGATAGGATCCAAGTAAGCAGAATACCATATCCACAAGTAAGTACTATATCTCTTTGGAGATCTAACAAAATCGATAGTGAAGAGAGGCAGCAATTATATTCTAAGCCAGGAAGAGAAAGATTCCTAATTATCAATTCATCATGCCCCACTAGCAAGTAATGACAGTTATTTAAAATGATTAAAGATGAGTGCTCAACAAGGCACTTAATTATTTCTCGGTTTCTTCATCGTTTTTGTGTTCTTTTCAAAGATAGGGAGAAATGACCTCGAAATCTCTGAGAATGAAGTGAGCAGTACTCCTTCCCCCAGTATGAAACTAAACCTTTCTAAATTTTTGTACTGGTTAGAGTTATGAGGTGAGTTTGAGAATGGCTCTCCTTGCGTCTTGCTGGTTAATTCTTGAATCTTTTGTCATCCCCGATGGATATTTGAAGTGGATTTATTTGAGTTTCTACATCCATCCCGTTTTTCTTTTTGGTTGCCAGATATTTCTTTGGCTCAAGTTGCTTCAAAAATGTTTTCTAGTAGCTTTCTCGTATCTTTCCTATGGTGTTCTAAGTGTTTACATCTTCTTCAAACATTGTGCCATCTATGTATTTTCATTCAATAGATGCAGCAACACTGAAGATGCAGAAGAGATTGAGAGTTTTGGACCTCTACAAAGCTTCAAAAATCACGTTGTCATTTCATGTAGTAGCTCAAGTATTGCACCATTGCCATGCCAGCTCCAAGTATTCAAGCTCAATAAAACATGGACTACAGAGGAGAAAGATTCTGGGGGTGATGCAATTCCATGTAAGGATGACAATACGGAACAACATAATTTTTTCGATGGTCTAGACGAAAGCATGATCGATGGTCATTTATCTTCAATTTCTTTTAGTTCCAGGTTTTCCATGACAGATGAAAGTTTAAACAAGGACGATGACCGATCATCCGTCAGTAGCTCCCATTCATCTGCTTCCGGAGATCTAGACATGAAGCAATATTCACCGTTGGTTGATAGCTCCCATTCATCTGCTTCCGGAGATCTAGACATGAATCAATATTCACCGTTGGTTGATAGCTCCCATTCATCTGCTTCCGGAGATCTAGACATGAAGCAATATTCACCATTGGTTGATAGCTCCAATTCACTGGCTGTGGAAAAGGAATTTATAACCGACAGGAGCAGAGAGGAAGATCATCAAGATCCATTCTACAGGAAATACACCGAAAGAATGAGATGGTTCGACGTGCTCAACCACGAACGCACAAGTGAAATAAGTGTGTGCTTATCTTTTACATTCTGTTACTAATTTAGCTGTAGACATTTATGTTTGACTTAGGGTTTTTAATTTTAAATCATTCAAGCTAAACTATATATTTCATGCCACATATGCAATATCTTTCACGTTGTGTCACTAAAAAAAGGGGTGATTATCAACAGATATCCACAATAGAAAATTTTCGTTACAAATATTATAATGATTTAACATCAGAATATGATCCGTTGCTAAATATATTCTGGAAAAAAATCCTGGATTGCAATGGATTTGACTTTAAATTTTTAGTGAATATTGGTAATGAGTAAGAAAAAGGAGGGCTTGAGTTTTGAATTTGTCATTGAAGAATATGATACTTGCTATATGTAATGCTTTATTTCTTGTTGACGTTCAACTTGGGCATTCTAGGTGTAATTCTGAACAGGCAAGCTGGAGATATTCCAAGTTCATTTGAGAGTATGAAGCTGCCTGCTGATATGTCGGTGCCGAAAATGGAGAGAAGGAGGCTCTGGAAAAGCTTAGAAAGTGATTTTGAGCTGGTATATGTGGCTCAATCATGCTTGTCATGGGAGGCCCTTCACCATCAATACAGAAAGGTAGAAGCTCTTGCATCTTCTACCTCTCAAAACGGGGTGTTTTACGATAATGTGGCAGGCGAGTTTCAGAAATTTCAAGTATTGGTGGAGAGATTTATGGAAGATGAAATGTGTAAATCAGGGAAGAGGAAGTGGAATTATGTGAGGGCAAGATTTTCTCTCAAGAGCCTTCTCCAAGTTCCAGTGGTTTCAGGTATTTTAAAACCGTACCTTCTCTTTTTTCAGCAGATCAATATTTGTATCAAGAGCTCAAGAACATGAGAGGATAACGAAGATTAGGCATGATAAAGCCAGCAATGGATTCTGACTCTAACATTAAACAATCTGCTACTTGCCTGATCACGACTCATCGATCCAGTAGATGATTTTTTTGAAAGATTCACGTCATAATCTGCCCTTCAATCTGATAGCAATTTTTTATTTTATTTTCTTAACGTTTCAAGTCCTTACCTCCCATTGACCGAGCTATGGAAAGATTCCACACACACACACACACGCAATTCCTCTATAATCAAAGACCGAATTGAGTAACGTTTGTATATATACAACATCAATATCACCTTCACCAGATTTCCACTAATTAATTTCACAATTTGGGTCGACATATAAGCTACAGAATGTATATATATTTTTTATTTTCACATGAATCATCTTTTTGTATCTTAGATTTCATGTAGACGTTTTGCCTGATCTCATGAAGCTCGTTGATTGTGGTCCATGAAGGTTTCTATGAGCAAGAAAATGAGGAAATAAAACGTGAAGCAATAAATGTTAAGGAGGTGATGGAGGCCGTAGAGAGGGGCATATTAGCATATTGGGCATTCATTAATACAGATGATAGAAAACCTTGGTGGAAATTGATGAGAAGTTCATTATGGACATGGCCAACTGTGGAGAACCCTAGAGATTTAGGTCTACAAGCTGATCTCACCAAAAAGCTCCAAAAGGTCAACACCATGTTTTTTTCTGTAATTTTCTTCGAGCCCTTAATTTGTAAAATCATAAACTATACGTTATTATTTTTGTAGAAGGAACTGTGGCTGAAAGAGTCACAAGGGAAGCTCCGGCGGTGGCTCAGGCGAGCAGCAAATCCTACCCTAGAAGAGTCAGAAAAGGAGATGTTATTCACAATGATAGACCTGAAGCTGATATCAAGGGTGCTCCAAATGTCTGTGCTCTCCACTTCCCAGCTCAAATGGTGCCAACAAAAACTAGACAACATAGAGTTCAAGGAAGGGAGGATTGCGAGAGCTTGCGCTAGTGGTCCCTTGTTTCCTCCTTGACATTTTGTGGAAAATACGGAGATCCAATTTTAGGGATTTTCTTTTAATGATCCACAAAATTAAAATAAATAATAATTAAATATTAAAGTGAGTAGGCTAGGAAAGCTTGTGTTATGTAACTAGTACAACTCTGTATCATATTAACTCATAATCAATATGACTGGGCCAGTAGGATGTATTCCGTTTTAAATATTAAAGTTAAATAAGGTGACATTATAGCAACTTATGCAATATTTAATTTCAAAATCTGGATTAATAAAAAATAGTGGGGCTAGAGTTTTCAAAAACTAATTACAGTTCCAAACAAATTTTTATAGCAACTTATGCAATATTTAATTTCAAAATCTGGATTAATAAAAAATAGTGGGGCTAGAGTTTTCAAAAACTAATTACAGTTCCAAACAAATTTTAATAGTCTAAATGTTTTATTTTAATAAAATAATGGAATTAATTTATGCCGTAAGAAATAAATTACAAAAAAATAGAATAATAATAATTCAAATGCAAGTCTAAAAAGGCACATTTTAAATTCACCATATGAAATTCACCAATTGAATTACGAATCTACCACCAGTGACGTCAACTGGAGCTCACGTTTTAAATTCATGGAAACCTTGTTAATTGTTATTATTAAAATTTTCTATCTATTTTCTTGAGGCCATCTTTTAAAGTAGCCCAGGCCCACACCATGACCCACTTTTGATCTGTCCCTGAAAAACAGTAGACCAGAAATCATGAGTGGTTAATTGAACAGTCCAGCAAATTTCCAAATCCTTGGCCAATTTGAACCTCAAATCGTATCTCAATGATTTCCCTTTCATCTGTTCCCCATCTCAACGACCTCCAGAGAAGGATTTATTTGTTTTTTCTTTTCTTTGCTACCTCTCTGCTGTCTACCCTATGAAATCTTTTTCATATTTAACTCAATTCTCCTAGAATCCCTCGCCCCTCAATTGCGCTTGTTTATCTCTTCGTTTCCTTGGTCACTCCCAGTTTTCACTGAAACGGTCCCAGCTTCCTGAACTAGTGAAGTCTTGTTGTTAGTTCTGTTAGCGCCAATTTATCCGATTAATACAATGTCCTCTATAGGATCACTGCCTTTTATTATTGAAACAACCAAAGCAGAAAGTCCTGTTCTTCTTTCTCGGAAAAACAAAAATCGACACAAGTTCTCTTTTTTACCGTGTAGAACAAAAAAGTCTCATAATTTAGCTGTTGTTAATAATGGGTTTTCTCTGAAATTTAAGCCTGTGAGAGCTACAGCTGAGGAAGGTGTGAGTGGTGATGAATCAGAGGATAAACTGCAAGCCACCATTGAAAAGAGCAAGAAGGTTCTTGCTATGCAAAGAGACCTCCTTCAGCAGGTGATCTATTGTGTTTTTCATGTTTAAATGTTTGTAATGTTGGAAATTCAGGTTTTCTAGCGCAAATTACAGTGTAATGGCTGTTGTAGACTCTGACTTTAGGTGCTAAAGGCCATGGCTTGTATTTTCTTTTCCTTTTTGGTTGTCCAAAATACTTATGGGGAGCATTAAAGATTGAATATATCATTAAGCATCTCCCGTAAAAGAGTATTAGAAGTCACTTGTTTCAATTTTCCTCATCGCAAGTGGCAAGTGATGAAATGCTTTTGCTGGACTATTAAAATACTTGATAGCCGCTTTTTAAAGGGTGCCTTTTGAATTATGTATTGAAGAAGCTTTTTATCATTAAAGAAGGAACACACCCAAATAAAACTGAAAAGAGGCTGGTGTTCAGGTGAAAAGGCTTAATACTATAGCAAAGCACATTATTTGCTGTCATGGGCTACCAGGTATTGATTCTCAGTATATACATTGAGAAACTGTACCGCTTTATTATTTGGTTAGATTATTTCTCCCTCAGCTGCATTGAACTTCTGATGAACGTACCTCTTTATTGTCTAGGATTTGATAAATTTTAGTGACAAAATAGGTTGAGTGAGAGATTTTTTGTTTTCTTTTCCTTGATTCATTTTAGAGACTGTCAGGCTTGTGAATACCTTGTGATTGTGGTTCGCCTTTCTGTGGACGAGAGTAACACTACTGCTTGGTTGGTTTTAATGTTTTTGGTCTCTAGTGTAGGTCACTCACAGCCTAATGATCTGGTGGTCGATTGTTTCTTTGACTCCCATTAGTCCCCATAAAAGCATAGTGACTTGGTATGCTATTGGTAAATGTATGTTATTTCAAATTTCATCTACCCGTTATTGGAAATCTGAAAGTTTTATGTAATACAGTTCATGATATTATTTGTATCTTTCAAAATCAATATCACCTATCTGATTGGTTCCCTCTCAATGAGTAGTCAAATGTGAATGCTTTTATTGACGGATCATGTCCTCTGCAGATTGCTGAGAGAAGGAAAATGGTTTCTTCTATAAAAAGTAGTATTGTTGACTCAGAAGGAGACGAAGTTCCTTCTGAGCAGAGCGAGAACTCTTCTCCAAATCAGGACCATACTTCAATTAGTGGTGAGGGTGCTCATGAAAAACAGAATGGCAGCATTCTTTGGAAAAACTATGTCCAATCAACTGCAGATGAGGTACCAGAAACTTCATCTTTAGATATTAGTAAAGGTCATGATGATGATAAAAGGGAACTTGAGCAGCAACTGCCTCCTAAAAAGGCTTCTTCTCATGAGGATTCTTCCATACTGTTGAAAGTTACTGGCTCAGAGAAAGTTTGGTCAGACAAGCTGCCTTCTTTTCTTTCAAATACCTCAGAAATATCAACTACTATTGAAAAACAAGAAAATGTCAATGAACCTATATTGCCAGAGATGAATAACATCAAAAATGATCCTACAACTGAAGACATTTTACCCCCTCCATTGGCTGGTGCCAATGTCATGAATGTTATTGTGGTGGCTGCAGAATGTGCTCCATGGTCTAAAACAGGTCTTCTATCTTGACCACATGTAGCTTGAAATGGAAATCACTTCTTCAGCATGTGTATGCATGTAATTGTGCCCATTACTGTATTCACTCTAGACTGATACGTACAGGTGGGCTTGGAGATGTTGCTGGGTCTTTACCAAAGGCTTTGGCTCGGCGTGGACACAGGGTTATGGTACTAAAACTCTGACACTCTGTAATCAAATAAACATTAGACTAATGTGTACTTGAATAAATGAAAGAGAATTGATTTTACTAGAAGTTCTTCTGTGATGAGTAATAATGAGTTGAAGGGGTAAAAATATTCATAATTTAGTTCCTATATATTTTTCAATATGCTATCAGCAAAGTAAACAATCCAAAGTTTGAGAACCTTTACATGCTTGGATTCAATTAGAACACTCTTTAGATGTACTTGACTGTTTGATTTACATCACTAATGCTATCAAGGATCCTGGAGCTTGATATTTGTATAATAAGGCATAAAGATTGATTTTATGTTTTGCATTTTTCATTCCTCTCTTTGTTCTTTCTTTTAGGTTGTGGCTCCTCGGTATGGAAATTATGCAGAACCTCAGGATATTGGAGTTCGAAAAAGATATAAGGTGGATGGTCAGGTGTGCAACAGCTGCAGCATTTATTCATAACTGACCTCCCATCATATTGTTTATTGATATAGATACTGACAAATGCAATAACAAGGTAATTTCTCTTTTCAGGACATAGAAGTAACGTACTTCCAAACCTACATTGATGGTGTGGATTTTGTTTTCGTTGAATCTCATTTATTTCGCCATATAGAAGGTGATATATATGGAGGAAGCCGATTGGTAAGAAATCCTGCTGCAATGTGAGCCTTTGAAATTTAATTCTTGTTCTAGATAACCTAATTTTATTTGATCAAAAAAAGTGTAATTTTTGTACTGAATAACCTATGCTGTGATCTAGAGAAAAGAAATGATGATATGCCATGGCAGATTAGACGGACGATGAACTCCATACAGGAGTTCATCTCATTATTTGTTGTATATACTTTTTTTAATCTACAGGGACAACAAATGGGACTCTTATATCCCTGCTTTGAGCATCTCAAATGAATATGACAGATCAGTTTTAAAACATGTGAAAGATTTCAGAATTATCCTACTTTGATTTTCTAGTCTTTGTTATACATAGAGTCTTACATGTCTTGACTTTCATGGCGCAGGACATTTTGAAGCGCATGATGTTATTTTGCAAAGCAGCTGTTGAGGTTTGTTTTTACTACAGGCATTCCCTGCAAATTCTGCTTTTGTTAGATATATCAATCTTAAGATGTTTCTGTTTAATGTTGATTAAATCATGTATACTAATTTATATTTAAGATTGATGTAGACCAGTATCTTTACTGTTTTCTAACGGCTGCAATTCTGTAATATTTATCCTTTGGACTTTGGATAGGAACAATTGTCAGAAACAAATTTTTTTTTATGAATATCTTGATTTATTTGTTATAATGTTTAAGTTTTGCTAATATTTTTTGGATGATTAATGTAGTGGTTTATCCCACCAACATATTTTAAAATCAGGCATGGGCACTTTATTGGTACCGTTAGAACCTTTGCAATGTTCTAAAATTCTAAACTTCCTGTGTCTTAAAAGCTAGGTTCCTTGTGTATATAGTTGAAGTAATATTAAAAAGCAAGAAATATCGGATTGTTGTATGCATGACAAAAAGCAAATTGATCATCTCAAAGTATAAATAACTCGCGAGTTTTCAGTTTTACAGTCAAGGTAGCTTCTTTATGTAGTTTTTATGGTTGAATTTTTAAAACCAACTTTCATCTTATCCATGTAAATTAATGAAGAATTGATGATGTCCAGGTTCCTTGGTATGTTCCATGTGGTGGTGTCTGCTATGGAGATGGAAATTTAGTTTTCATTGCAAATGATTGGCATACTGCTTTGTTGCCAGTGTATCTGAAGGCGTATTATCGGGACAATGGTTTAATGAAATTTACAAGATCCATTCTTGTAATTCATAATATAGCACACCAGGTTCGTTCTCTGCTTGATGAGGTTAATTTTATTTTCCTGGAGAGCACCAATCTCTACACTTGCTACATTCAAACTACCCTTATCTTGTCTAGCTGAATATTTTCAATGCTAACTTGATAACATGACAGAAATTTTTTTTCCAAGAAATGGAGTACATAGAAGCTGAATCAATCACTGAAAAGAAATGTTTAATTGAATGATCAATCTGTCCTTCTAAGCCAACCAGGTGTGACTGGCCAGTGTCTCAACTTGAATAATTTATCCTTGTAGCATGGAGTGCTGCGGAAGACATAATTAGTTTTACTTAGAAAGATGGAAAGATGCATTGATCGTTCTCTTCCTCAGTTATTGTTTCCAAGTTCCGCTTGTCTGTCTTAAGCATATCTGATAAAGTTAGAAACAATATCAATAATGTTGAACTTGGATTGTTATTGATATAATAAACAGATATCTTTGTAGACAGATTAAACTTTGATCATTTTATGACTTGGGAATTTCTTTGGCTTCTAGGGTCGTGGACCAGTGGATGATTTCCTCCATGTGGATCTGCCAGGGCACTACATTGACCTTTTCAAATTGCATGATCCTGTTGGTGGCGAACACTTCAATATCTTTGCAGCTGGTCTGAAGGCAGCAGACCGTGTGGTTACTGTCAGTCATGGATATTCCTGGGAGCTTAAAACTTCCGAAGGTGGTTGGGGTTTGCACAACATCATAAAAGAAAATGATTGGAAATTTAGTGGCATTGTGAATGGCATTGATACAAAAGAATGGAACCCACTGTTTGATGTTCACCTGACATCAGATGGTTACACTAACTACTCCCTGGAAACACTGCACACCGGCAAACCTCAATGCAAGGCAGCCTTACAGAAGGAGCTTGGTTTGCCTGTTCAACCAGATGTCCCTCTGATTGGTTTCATTGGAAGGCTGGATCAACAGAAAGGAGTTGACCTCATTGCTGAGGCTGTTCCATGGATGGTGGGCCAGGATGTGCAACTAGTCATGCTGGGCACTGGCAGACAAGACCTGGAAAAGATGCTTAGGCAGTTTGAAAACCAATACCATGACAAAATCAGGGGATGGGTTGGTTTTTCTGTAAAGATGGCTCACAGGATAACTGCTGGCTCAGATATTTTGCTCATGCCATCACGATTTGAGCCTTGTGGGCTGAACCAACTATATGCTATGATGTACGGAACAATTCCAGTCGTCCATGCTGTTGGGGGACTAAGGGATACCGTGCAACCTTTTGATCCGTTCAATGAGTCCGGGCTTGGGTGGACATTTGACAGTGCTGAAACAAGTAAATTGATACATGCACTAGGTAACTGCTTATGGACTTACCGAGAATACAAGAAAAGTTGGGAGGGGCTCCAAAGACGAGGGATGACTCAGGATCTCAGCTGGGATCATGCGGCTGAGAAATACGAGGAAGTACTCGTTGCTGCTAAGTACCAGTGGTGAGTGTCTGTCGCTGTGGCTCGACCATTTTGCTGAGATCAAGGCGGGCAGTCGAGTTGACCTTTCATGTACTACTAAGTTCCCATGTAATTATTTGTCATGAGTTTTCCTTTTCCTTGTAAAATAGAAACTGATTTCAAACCAATTATTTCCTATTTCAAACCAATTATTTCCTATTTCAAATGTATCTTGGTAACTATGTTATTGTAATAATATTAGTTTGAAGCAAGAAATAAAGGAAAATAACAAGATGCAGTGTGTATATGCAGGGTTTTTCTTCTTCTTTCAAGTCTTGTAATCTTGAGACCACCCAATTTCCGGACATCAACGACCTAAATCACCTTAACTCTTGCCGCGGGCCCATACCAGAAATTGTACCACGGGGGACTAATTCTTCGTTATCGCTAGCCCTCATGAAAGACGTCTGAAATCGGTACTTTCAACTGTCCACTACGATTGTTCACGCAAAGATAAAACCTTTGCAGGGATATAAACCTGTTTCGAACCTCAAATCATTATGGGTTTGGATCATGGGATGATATTTGACGTGTGATTAAAACAAAAAAGAAGAGGTGGGTAGAAGTTACACACGGATTACGCGATTGACAAGTGACATGAACGATTGAAGGATGCTAGCGTGAACTGTAGCAACAGCACCTGGACAACAACAGAACAACCACCACCAGCACCGGGAAACATTAGCACAGAGAGAGAAAAAAAGTGCTTTGGTGGCATTGCAGTGAAACCAGACAATTCTTAACCTTGTCACTCTATAATGGGCAAGTTGGGTAATCAAGGATTTCAATACCGTTTCGGTTAATATTTTGTTTTTTTTAATGGTACGAAATGTTTCGGTTTCGAAGCGTTTCGGAATGCTGTTTCGAGATTATACTGTTCATATATAATTAATTAATTATATATGTGAAAAAACTTAAAAGGAAAAAGATTAAATATATTTTTTATTTTTTATAAATCAAAGTTTACAACAATTTTATTTTTTTATAGCATATATTTTTTTAAATTTGTATTGTATTTATTTATATATGGTTCATTTGTGTCCATGGGTGGATGATCAGTTTGTCTCTTTTTCAAGCATCTTGTCATCCAAAACAATCCGACATTGGATAAATAAGATACGAGATAAAATGATATGTATATAAATATAAAGCTAGAAACAACATTGTAAATTACTTACCTGGACGAGATAAGTGAAATCAAATTGTTCATATATATATATATATATATATATATATATATATATATATATATATATATATTATCAATCTTGCAAGGTCATGGGACTACTTGTAAAATTTTATATTAATCTAACGTCATATTAAAAGATATAATTGATATTATAAAATTATTTATTATTTTAAAAAATACTATTTGGCCGAAATAGAACAGCCGAAACATTTTCGGAACATTTCGGCCGGTATTTGGCTGAAAAATCCAAAACGAATCTAAATTTAAACCGAGATAAAAACGACGCTGCTTTGTCTCGTTTTTTTAACTAGTGCGAAATATTTAGGTCAAAACAGAACGGTATTGAAAGCTATATGGATAACTCTAGCAACCTCAGGCCTTGACTAGTCAAAAGAAAGGTCCATACTCCAATATTTAGTTAGATGCAAGAGTCTAATGTTTTTATCTTCATTGTTAAGCCTGGAACTCTTAACACTAAAAAGAGTCCAATGTTTAGGCCTTGGCTTGTCAAAAGAAAGGTCTATACTTCAATTTTAAAGTTGGTTGCAAGAGTCTAAATTATTTTTTTTCCCCATTGTTGCTCTTATAATTGAAAAAGAAAGAAATTGTAATTTTATGGATGGTTTAGTCAACGGTACAAGAGCTCACAAACATATTAGCCCATAATGAACTACATTAAAATATGTATTGAAAATTTTTGTGTTAAGGTTTCCTTTAATAGAATTATAGAAATTTGAGAAAAAAAGGAAAAATAGAAAAAAGAAAGAAAGAAGAGGAGAAGTAATCTTTGAAAATCAATTCTTATTACTTGAAAAATATGTTTCTTATACTTAAGTGGGATTTATCCTAATTTAGCTACAAATTAATTCATAACTAACCTTCAACTATTAACAATTATCTCAACTTTCTCACTAACTATTCAACTGGATTTTTTTTGGTAAATCAAGGTTAAATCATCTTCAATTATAATTACCAAACTAGTATTCTTTTCCTTGACTAACTTATTTCTTACTCCTTTCATATTTTAAACTTCATATTGATGATAATCTTTCTTTTACATAAGTTTATTGTCCTCATGAATTAGTACAAAATCTGAAAATTAGTTTCTCCAAATCATGCCATGTTATATCTTGCTTAAACAAGTTTGACCATTGTATTAGTCTCATAGTTATAACTTAATTTTCCTTCTTCATCATATTTATATTAAGAACAACCATTAGACTAACTTTAACTCTTTTGTATCTATCTATTATTAGCAAACTAGAAGACATTATTGCTTTATCTCCTACTTCCTTCTTAAACAAGGATACATGAAAGACTAGATTTATGATAATTTCTTCTAGTGATTATAATTTGACCATAATTATAGTTTTTTGGATTACTATATAAGGACCATAAAACTTGATACTTAACTCAAATCTCTTTCTCACAGTAACAATCATTTGTCTATATAGTTGTAATTTGAGGTAGACCAATTCAACAACCATTAGCCTGTTTTTATTGCTTCTTCTATTTGTTTCTATTTGTAATATGCTTCATTTTATGCCTAGCCACTTTAAATTATTTCTAAAGTAACGAGTTCATATTAGCGTTGAATCGAATAATTTTTTCCAACCATTTGCTCCCTTTCAATGATTCTCCTAAATGAGATTTGCTTTAATTTATGTCTAGTTACTTCCAACTATTTCTAATTAAACGAGTTCATATTAGCCCTCAAATAGATCATTTCCTCAATCCATTTTCTCTCTTTCGATGATTTTTTTATTTGTGATTTGCTTCATCTTATGCCCAACCACTTCTAATTATTTATGAAGAAATTAGCATGTATTAACCCTCAAATACATCATTTATTCCACTATGGCATGATACTAGTCTTATATGTCATTAGTTCTTTGTTGGGTGGAGAATAGCCATACATATCCTAGAATGAGCTTATTTGAAAATTTAGAATGAAATTTAGAATTGTACCACCATTACACCTAGGATAATTATATATGTTATCTATTTGGATTGTGATCATTATACGTCCCAAAATCTCTAAACATTGATTAAACCTATCAGTTTGTCCATTGATTTATTGATGATAGACTTAACTCATTAATAACATAACAACTAACATCTCAAACAACTCCCTTCAACAAAGCATATGAATATCTGTCTCCGTATGTGATAATTATAGATGTCAATTCATAAGACTTCTAAAAATGATCGAAAAATATTTAAAATATTTTTTAAGCTTTGAAAGGATGTGTTAATGCAATGAAAAAATGCATAGTTTATGAATTCATCAACTATCACCATAATGTTATATTTACACTAGACTTTGGAGGTGATTATATGAAATTTAAGGTTATTATCATAACCCAATTTCTGGGTTATTCTCTAAAATATACCCAAAAATAACAAAAAATAAAATAAAAGGGGCTGATGTCAGTAGAAAACTCAAGGTGGAAATTTTGGATGTTTCGAGAGCCCGATCATACCTTTTTTTTGCTCAAAAAATGAAGGAAATTGTATATTCAAGGCTAAAATAATTTATTATTGGATAAATCTGCTTAAAAATTTCAGTCGGAAGGCTTAATTATATTTTTATGGGCTAATTTGATTTAATCATTGGCCAATTTAAAGTGTAATTATATTTAGGGTTTAATTGAGAGCTTAATTGAAAGATTTAATTATGCACAAGGGCTTAATTATACTTTAAATGGGTCAAATTAATTTTATTAAGGGCTTAATTGGCGAGAAATCAAGTTTGAAAGCCTAATTTGGGTTAAATTAAGAAGATTAGAATTTTCAATGAAGAATTTTTTTGGGTGAAATTGGAAGCTCAAATTGAAAATAAAAATATCGTTCTTCCTGTCAAAAAACTCTTTTTGCAATCACTTTTTTTTTTATCAATGTATTTTATATTAAAAAAAACTCAGTTTTGAACTGACTGGACAGTAGCGCTGTCGACAACATGTCCTGTAAACTACCCATTGAAAACACCATGCTTTAGACATCAATCCCATACTTGTAAGTTGCAAGATGAGCTTATAAATAGAGGGAAATTGCAGAAGAAAAGCATGAATAGACAGAGGGCAAGATCGTGGAAACTAGGAAAAACTGAGGAAAAAATAACAGCAAACCGGGGAAGACAATAGCATAGTAAAATTACAATGCAACCACTTGAAACCCCCATTTTTATTCCTCCTAGTTGCAAGTGAGGCCACTCTGACAACACCATCCCCCTAATAGCTCGTTGTAGTCCCCTCTCTCTCTCACTCTCTCTCTCTAAAAATAGATATGAAACAGCCACCACCATCTCCTCCAACAACAACCAACCACCCTCCAACACCATTATTCTCTCCACCAACAGCTCCTTCATCACGTAAGCCACCTAGACGTGGCCAACGACAAGACAACAACCAAGCAAGAGGTGCATAGGCTACACAGACTAGCCAGCTTCCAGCCCTTATCCTGGCCACCATAGGTCTCATTTTTGACACACCATGATAGGAAGAACCACCTTGGTCTCCTCTACACAATGACATCAACAGGTCACCCTCCCGTCAAAGTTGACATGTTACTGTTCACGCTACGTGAACAACTTCCTCTTCTTCTTTTTTAATTTATTAAATTTTGGGCTGGGTAGGCCTGGTCAAGCCCAGCTAGTTGTGTCTCAAAATGATGGGTCTTTTGGCCTATCAGGATTGGACAACCTAACCAACTAAGGATAAGTCATTGGCCCATCAGGGCTGGACAACCTAGCCCAACCTACTAAGGATAGGCCATTAGCACATTAGGGCTGAGCAGTCTAGCCCATAATTTATTTTATTTATTTTCCTTTTCAAAAAATCAAAAACATATAAAAAATATAAAAATATGTTATTTATGTGCATACCGCCGAATTCCATGATTTTTCAAGCATATTTTTCATAAAAAAAAAATATGTTGCATCTTTCATGTATGTTGAACAAAAAAATAGATATCGTAACCAATTTATGATTATCCATTGGAGTTTGGCTAAATTTTCAAAAAAATTAAAAATTATTTTTGTTTTAACTATCTTAGTATAAAATTACATTGTAAAGTACACCTATGGACAATTTTTTTTTTTGAAAATGCAGTGTTAAAAAAATTAAACTTAGAAAAAACAATCAAACAACAATACAACTTGCCTTAGGTAGGGTGTATTGGCAGTGATGCTTCTTCCTTTTGCATAATAAGTCCCCATACCCAAAACTCTCGCAGATCAATAGGTTCCTAGTGACCTTAATACTAGGTGGCGAATCCTGATAATTATAGTCATAATTATTACGGCTATAAAACATATACCTCCATTTTTCACCGCGCACCGTTGTCTCCCAATCCGGGGGATGACGTGGCGCGAAGCGGGAAAAAATCAACGTCGAGACAGTTATATCCCTTGGTATTCATCGTAGAAATGACAAAGGTTATAACAATCTTGAATAGTTATCTTTTTCAACTCAACTTGCTTGCAAATATAACATTATACCATAAAATTCTTAATCAATTACTTTATTGTTGGCCACTATAATATTTTTTACAGTATTTTATAGGAAGTATGAATTCCTATATGTCGTTCACATGTAAGAGTTATATTCAACTCTTTTCAAAATGTTCCTCAAATCTCCATCTTTACCAATTACAATTTTGTTTTTATACCTTAGAATTTCTTCTACCAAAGTTTATTATTTCTAATTACTAGCATTGATTTACTTCCAAACTATAATTCCTTATAAATTAGGGTCATGCTTATAAGTTTTGATGATCCTCTCTTACTATGTTAGTAGTAGCAATGTTATAGCTTTCAATCTTTAATTCAAATGTTAAACATTTTTTTCATATTAATTTTCCTAGATAATGCATCCGCTACTATAATTTTCCTTTATTTTTGTATTGAATGACATACCTCATCCCCAATAATCTTGTTAGACCTTTCTTTTATAATAGAATATGAATGTTTTGTTCAATATGATTTTGTACGCTTGCATTGTAAATATTAATAATGAACTGATCTTGTTCTAAATTATGTGTTTATATTTCCATTGCTGTTAATATTTTTATAAAAACTTTCTCATAGATTGATAGCCTCAAATATTTTAGACTCAATAATTTACTAAAAAATAGCTTAAAATACTTCCAATCTAGTAGCACAAGTATTAGTTTCTAACAAAAAAATATTGTTAAGATTGGTAATGTCAACACTAATGCCTCGTATAAAACCCTCTAAGCTAATTAAAGGTTGTTTAAGCCTTCTTATTCAAACTAAAGTTATTTTTCTTTAAAAATTAGGTTAATGGTTTGCTAAAAATGCCAAAATTCTTAATGAACTTCTTGTAATAGCCTATAAAGCCTAAGACTCCCCAAAATTTATACATATAATATAGAATATACAAGTTTGTAACAACTTTAGTCTTTTTATATTAGTTATCATGCTTGTTAAAAAGATAGCATGCCCTAAATACTTGATATTTTTCTCTTAAAAAAAACACTTAGATGTTTTCACAGATTGACTAGTTATCCCTCAAAGTTTTCAAAACAATTATAAAATTTAATATAGAATTGTATGTCAATAAGTCATCAAAGAATATCAACACAAATCATTTCAAATAAGACTCATATATTGTTCCTTAATGATTAATAAGAGGTCGGTGTATTAATCAATTTAAAAGGCATCACTTTGAATTTATAATGCTTATGACGAGTTTTGTATTGTTTTCTCCATATCTTCCATACACATTCTCACTTAATGATACTTTAATTTTAATTCTAGTTTTGAAAATAACTTAGATCTATGTGATTCATATATCAACTTATATAGTAAAGGAATAGAGAGCTTATTTTTAATAGTTAGATAATTTAACTTCTTATAATCTATATAAAATCTCAAACTATTATTTATTTTAACTAAGAGTATAAGAGACACAAATGAACTATAATTATATTGAATGCTTCTATTATATAAAATTCCATTTACTAGTTTCTTTATCTTCTTATTGTGGATGAATGAACTCGTATACATACTATGTTAAATAGCTTGGATCTTAAAATAAATTATCTCTTATGATTCAACTTTCTTATTAGAAGTGGTTGTTTCAGTTCTATAAATATAGACTAGTATGTATTTAACAATATATTTGCCTTTAATTTTTTTTTATTATATCTCTTTTTTTTAAATTATTGCAATACACACACACACACAAACTAAAATTTGATATGAAAGGTTTTTATTAGAAAGAAACTATCTAGCTAAAGATATTATTACATGAATACCAATATGTATTAATTATATTAAACCTATCATATATATATATATATATATATATATATATATATATATATATATGATATCTCCATTCATTGTTTCACTAATATGGAATGAATTTTAAAAACTTCTTAAATTTTCTAATTCATCCTTATAGAATCTCACCTTAGAAAGTACTCATTCTTTGATTATTATATCTTATTCTTTGAACTTTATAATTTCTCGTGTCTTTTCAAGGTATATTCATTCTTTGATTAGGAGTCAATCCATAACTTACAGGATTGACCTTTCATTATTTATATACTACTTGATTTATTATGAATGACTTAAGTGTATCCATTAGATCTTCCACTGACAAGTTGAATTGTATATTTCTGTTTTTCTATTCTAACCATTATTTCTAATTATCAGAATTTGATTCTTAAAGCTCTTCATGAATGTCTTGAATTTGCTTATCCAATTTCTTATTATATTCTTTCAATGTTTTAATCTTTTTAGTCACCACAATAGTTTATTATTAAATGATGCATAGTAAACCTTCTAATTGCCATGAATCTTAGGCTTTGACACCAATTTATTAAGGTTCCCATTAACAAAATAATAAAAACTTGAGAAAAAAAATAAACTAAGAGAAGAAGAAAAAATTGCAATCTATGGTAAATAATTTTTTATTATTAATAGATTTCTTACATCTAAATTTTCATACAAAGATTTTCCTACTCGTTTCAACTACTAATTGATTTCTAACTAATATCTAACTATATACTCAACTTCCTAGCTAACAATCCATGTGAATTTGTTTTGGGTAAACCAATATTGCAATTATCTTCAATGTTAGGTACCAAATTGATATTCATTTTCTATATGTTTGTTATTGTATCTTATTATTTTTTTAAAAGGGGATCAATTTGTTAAGTTGCATAAATTACCTCTGGGTGCTTTAAATATATTGGATTTACTTGAATAGTTACCTTGCCTTTATATATGGCCTATGATAAATTTATTAGCTAGTTTAAAGGTTGGGGGAATAACTATACTGTATATACCCTTTAAACCTGACTCGCACTAAACTTGTTTTTATTAGGTTGTGGATATAAAGAGTTTTAGGTGTCGAATGAAAAATATTTTTGTCAAACCAACTTATAATAACATAAAAATAATGTTCTTACAAGTGTTTACAAATAAAAAAGGATTGTGTGCATTATATCAAGGAATATAATAAGCTTTTATTTGAATCCACCTTTATGCTAGTTTAAAATTTTATATTTATATATGTCTTTAAAAAGAGCTCTTTCATCATGATATGTCTTTCATGTTGAGGTAAAAAGCTAATATCTTATTTGTTTGATATGATAATTCAATACACTCTATGTAATGGTCTTCTAGATTATTAATTACAGAAGATATTATAACCTTATCATCTATGTACTCAATCATGTTGAAACCTCAGTTAAAACTCAAGCTTTTATCAACTATAAGTTATTTGCTTAAAAAAACCTAGAAGTTCAAACAAATTTTTGCTTGTTTTGTTACCATGGTTGAATATATAATGGAATTTTCACCAAATGTTGTGGTATAATTTTTTTGTGTTTACTACTATATATATATTTTTTACCATATTACAAGATTATTGTTGTTTTGCATAACTATCTTAATTAGTAGTTGTCCCTATATTTTGATATAGCCTTTGTCTATTGATTGATGCAAGATTTTTTTTTTTTTTAAGGGTTGTAAGTTGCTAATATATTGCCCTACTTTGACTGTTAAACCTTGGAATGTTTATATCCAGTTTGTCATTGATGATATTTTTCTATCTGAGATGAAATGTTTAAAATAGTTAATAGCTATTATATTTTACTATAATTCTAGGTTGTTGTTTCTCTCTCTCTCTCTTAATTCTTCTTTAATATTTTTTTATTATCAATAATTAAATTTAACATTATCATCCAAATTTATAGAAATTGAGGACATATTATTTTTTTTGGTTTAAAATAATATATGTAAATTAAATTTTCTTAGGGATATGTTCAATGATGATGCTTTGTGAGTCCATGTTATGGTTCTCTCTTATTTGGGTGCTTTGAAATATCTTGATTGCGAAGTCACCCTTCACTCCATCAAATTAGAACATTTTCTTATATGTTAATGTTTTATTTTGTTTATGCTATCAAGTCTTGAGGCCACCATATTTGTAATTATTATATTTGTTTTCTTTTTTATAGCATAATCTATTTATTTATCAAAAAATATGTTTCTCTAGCAAATAAATAATATATTATTTATTCTAATTAATATATGTAAATTAAATTTAACATTATCATCCAAATTTATAGAAATTGAGGACATATTATTTTTTTTGGTTTAAAATAATATATGTAAATTAAATTTTCTTAGGGATATGTTCAATGATGATGCTTTGTGAGTCCATGTTATGGTTCTCTCTTATTTGGGTGCTTTGAAATATCTTGATTGCGAAGTCACCCTTCACTCCATCAAATTAGAACATTTTCTTATATGTTAATGTTTTATTTCGTTTATGCTATCAAGTCTTGAGGCCACCATATTTGTAATTATTATATTTGTTTTCTTTTTTATAGCATAATCTATTTATTTATCAAAAAATATGTTTCTCTAGCAAATAGATAATATATTATTTATTCTAATTAATATGTTTAACTCTCTCTTTTTACTATTTTTTGCCTAGATGTGCATGTCCAAGATGCTATAGCAATATCATTCTAAACTACCCTCTTAGTTTTATATCCTTCCCTTACTTGGTTGGTTACATTTCTTATATGGTAGTATCTGATTTTTATATTTAATATTTGGGAAATTTATAAATATTATTTTTATTTGGGATTTTAGTTTTTATTTTTATGTTGCACGATTTTTTATTTACTTAAATATTTGGATTTGTTGATTCACTTTCTTTCTTCCCTTATTTATAAGCAAATGAATTTGGAATGAATTACTTAAACCCTTGTCGACCCATTAATTATTAATTATAAATCTTGGCTTTCAAATGCATTATAACTTCATGAAAAAATAAAAATAAAAAAGCTCAAGCACCGTTGATATCTATCATACTGTCTTAGATCGGAATCAGAAAATAACTTTTAATGTGGAGTTATTAGTTTTTGCCTTGATAATAAACATATATAACAAGTTAGACAGCCCGATATAAAATACTTTACTCTATATTTAAATTGCAAGCTGACATAAAGCTGTGGTATTAATTTTCTATTAATGACAATCTTACTTTTAATTATTGTTTACCAAAATCGAAATTTGTTTGGCAATTATACTTTTTTCTACTTAAATAAAATAATTGAAGTCAAAATGTTTCCCTTTTCATAATGAATTTTCGAAGTTAATAAATTTCTTATTAAATTATCATTTTTTATAAGAAACAAAATTAATATTGAAATATTTTAGGCTTTAATAAATGAAATTTGATAGGATTTTCCTGACTAAAAATAAATTAAGATATAATTTTTAGATAAGAGTATAAGTACAAATATTAATTTATCAAATTATAATTTTCGAAATTCAAATATTTATAAAAATAGAAAGGTCACTTTAATAACTTAAGTTTTAGTAAATAGCTGTTAAATATAATAAATTAATAATATGGTTGGTTGAGCAAGTAAAAAGGGAAAAAAAAAACCCTTAACCTCTTGATATTTGAATAAAATAACACTTTCTCAATTATATTATTATTATTATTATTATTATTATTATTATTATTATTACACTTTATATAATGGATCAATGTAATATGCAAATCTCAATGGTAAGATGAAAATATTCTCATAAATAATATCACCATTAACAATCAAAATGCAACACAAATCATATTGTCTTCTCAGCTTCTCATGTTTTATTCTCTCCCTCTCTATAAAATAATTACAGCAAACACTAAATAGAAGAAATTGAGTTATCTAATAATAGAACTAATCTTTTAAACTTTATTTTGTATTTTGAAATTTTCTCTTCTTTTCTAGTAATGAGAAAAAAATAGATATATAAAAAAAATTAATTCTAAACAATTATTTGTAAAAATCAAGTGTTGAAATTTACATTTAATGTGTTTTCGTTACATGTTGATAATTTAAAAACCTTTACAAAATCCCTATCAAATTCTCTCAAAAAAATCCAATTTTTTAAACTAAGCTCATGAATTTATGAATGCCTAAATGCTACTTAGGTAAATGCAATGATGGTAAACTTCATACGCCTAGGTATTTTTATGCTTATGTTGATAGTTTTTATGAGGGCAATAAAGTGGTGATTGTAATTAGTAAAGATGCTATGAGTAAAATTATGACAATACTGGTTTAGAGTGTGATGATGTTGATGAAAATAGTGTAGATCATATGTATGCATGGTTCGACTTCCAGTCCCAAGAACCATTAACAGCAATTCAAAATTCTCGTCGAAAAAGAACCAGTGCCTCTCTCTACTGAAACTCTCCTCTTCAGTCAAACATGTCTCTCAAATCCATGCCCAGATCCTAGTTTCTGGTCTTCAGCAAGACACCAATCTTGTAACTGAACTCATAAGATTCTGTTCGTTATCTCCCACTAGAAACTTCAGTTATGCCCAGTCCCTTCTCTACAACTCACTTGATTCACTCCCCCCTTCATGGAATTTCCTCATCAGAGGCTACGCCTCGGGTGATGCACCGAAGAATGCCATACGGGTGTTTTGTAGAATGCGAAAAGAAGGAGTTGCACCCAATAATTTTACTTTCCCTTTTGTTTTTAAGGCCTGTGCTACTTGTTTGGCACTTGAAGAAGGGAAACAAGTACATGCGGATATTTTCAAGTTTGGTTTAGATTGCGATGTATATGTTAGCAACAATTTGATTCACTTTTATGGGTCTTGCAAGAAGGTTTTGGATGCATGTAAAATGTTTGATGAAATGCCTGTAAGGAGTATTGTTTCGTGGAATTCGGTGATTACTGCTTGTGTTCAGAATTTATGGTTAAGAGATGCAATTTGGAAGTTTGTCAAAATGAAGGATTTTGGGTTTGAGCCTAATGAGACGACAATGGTGATTATGCTTTCCCTCTGCGCACAAATGGGGAACTTGGGTTTAGGGAAATGGATTCATTCTCAAGTGATTGAAAGGGGGATGACATTGAATTGTCAACTGGGTTCTGCCCTTGTTGACATGTATGGAAAAAGCGGAGATCTTGGTTATGCTAAGCTAGTTTTCGATAGAATGGAGGAAAAGAATGTATGGACTTGGAGTGCAATGATTTTGGGACTAGCTCAACATGGATTTGGAAAAGAAGGGATTGAGCTTTTTCTCGAGATGAGAGATAGTTTTTCTATTTTCCCGAATTACGTCACATTCCTTGGGGTTCTCTGTGCTTGCAGTCATGCTGGTTTGGTTGATGAGGGGTTTCGGTACTTTCATGAAATGGAACACAGGCATGGCATTAGACCAATGGTCATACATTATGGTGCCATGGTTGACATATTGGGTCGCGCTGGGAATCTTGAAGAGGCCTATAACTTCTTAATGGACATACCTTTCCGGCCTGACCCAATTTTGTGGAGGACATTGCTCAGTGCATGCAGTATTCACAATGCTAATGTTAGTGATGGCTTAGTAGATAAGGTAAGAAAGAAGTTGCTTGAACTAGAACCCAGGAGGAGTGAGAACTTTGTGATAATTGCAAACATGTATGCTGATGCTGGGATGTGGGAAACGGCAACAAATGTTCGGAGGACTATGAGAGATGGTGGTTTGAAGAAGATAGGTGGCGAGAGTTGCATTGTTTTAGAGGGCTCAATCTATCAGTTCTTTTCTGGCTGTTGTTCAAAAGATGATCATAAAAGTATCAAGCTGCTTCTAGATGGACTGAACTTGCACATGAAAATGGCAAACTCCCTGTAATCAGTATTGTTTGTCATGTCATTTATTCCGTTGGCGGATTTTGCGACCTTGAATTGCACTTGCATATGAAATTTGTTTCATCGTTACATATTTTAGCAATTTTTATTTGTTGCCTTACTGAGTGCAAAGATTTTGATTTCGGTAATATGGTTTCCAGTTGTACTGCCTTTTCAGTGGAGAGAAGATAGAAAAACTAGCTAGATTATATTTGTCATAACTTCATGTTATACTTACATGAAAAAAAGGTTGTAAAACATATTTCAAGTAGCAGATTTGTGAAACACCGTTTTAAGCAATTGACTAATAAAAACTTTGGCCTTCAATATTATTGATTGTATGACTTTACTTTTTAAGAGCGAGAAGGTTTGAAACTTGTATTTCTCACCATTTCCTTTTAGATTTTGTTTGTGAAAATAGGTTGTAAAACACAATCTGAAGACGATTTGTCGAACCCCTTTTTTAATCACTATCAAATTCTTTGTCTAAATTATAGTCAACCACCTTAAAAGAATATTTTTCGGTGAATGCAAGTGAAGTTACTTGTTCGTTACACGTTGTATTGATATATGACACCAGAACTAGAGTGGCTTGGAAGCAGTGATAATGTCTCTATACAACTAGAAAATTAGTTGGCTGCCCAATAGACCTAGGCAAAGTGAAACACTAGAAATAAGAGGGTTATATATATATATATATATATATATATATATATATATATATATAAGTACACCTTAAAATAATAAAATTGGTAAAGCTACACAATTGAAAAAATATTTGGGAAATTTGCACACTTAAATGAGTTGTAGATGGTATATGCAAAACGCAAATCGCAGATGCCATTTGTGAGTCATTTCAAATTAAAAACCAGATTTGTCTCTCCTCGCTCCCTCCCCTCTCACCACCAACTATTTCTCTCGCTCCATCATTAAAAGCTTGCGCTTGTAGCTGAATGTGAGGGACATAGACTGAGAATTACATTAATTAGATATAATAAAAGTTGTTAATTAGATACAATGATGTTATTTTGTTTAATTATTACTTATTTTAGGTTGTTGTTGATTGTGAATTAACAAAATTATGTGTTTAAAATGCTAGTGTTGATTTAGATTAAATTATAAATTATGTTAATTAGATATATTTTTTGTTGATAGTTTGATTATTTTATTAAATAATAATAATAAAAATGTTATCAATGATAGTGAATTAAAAAGATTATGTAATGAGATAGTTAGTGTTGATTTAGGTTAAGTTAGAAATTATATCGAATTTTATATAAAATAATAATATTTGCTATGAAATACATAAATTTGTTTGATAATTTTGTTATGGTACTGAAATTTAATGAATGTAGATGTTTTCCGATTAATTTGATGAATATATTCACCTATCAATTTATATTTCGTTGATTATTGATGCACTTTGATTAACCTCAAGATATTAATAATATATAATTTTGTTTGGTTGTGTTGTGACAGAATATTTGATTATTAAGGATTATTACACTTCCAAGGTGATATCATTGTTAATACTGACAATTATATGATTTATAATAGAGAAAATTATGAATTGATAACTACTATATCAGAAATGTCTTTCAACAAATTATCAAGAATATTATATAATCGACTTTGATGAAATATATTTGAAAGAGAAGCTAAACTTACATGGAGGATGTTGCAAATTGGGATTAGTCAAGCTCGTTATGTTGGTGTCAATCTATAGTGATGAGAGTGTGAATTCAATGTTTAGGTATGCTATGATTAATGGAATTAATATGGTGGAGCTCTACTTAAATAGTGATGGGTGTTATATACACAAAATCAACATTGTTCAGATGATATCTAAAGTGAGAAGTTTAGTTAAATACTTTAATTAAATTTGTTAATTAATACAATTTGAACGATGATTTAACTCAAATGTTTAATTTTTAGGGTGGTGATCCTATGATTCCTAGACAACATACCTGATGGAGTTGCATGAGTGTGTGCATCTATATGTTATCAAGACTAATTTTTATGAGATTAGTTAGTTGTGTTGAATAAATCTTGATCATGCAGGCACAAGATCCACATCTTTCTTCTACATGTTGGTGAGATCACATCAACTCTCCAGGTTCTGGCGATTCTAATCGGTTTTCTGGTAGATAAGACACTTATGACAGATAGAGGAGGTTCAATTGATAGAGATTTGTTATGTATCGATTATTAGGACGGGTGCCTTAAGCTAATGCTTATAGGGATGACTGAATCAAGTTGACATGGTTGGATGCTAATTTTAATATTCCTAGTAGCCATGACAACAAATTAATTGATTATATATGCTCGCGCATGCATCTTACACATGATTAGAGAATTTATTTTCACAAGCATTGTTGGCAATGCAATTCTATTATACTTTCTAACAGTGCTTGAAATTTTTTTGGTCATTCCGAATTACTGCTGGGGTGGAGCCTTTACTGCATATATATACTAGAAACTAGGCAAAACACATCTAAAAAACAAATTGCTATAATGAATGATATTTGTTATCAACGTCATGTTGAATTTATGTCACAGCGGATTTTTAGAGATTAGGGAGGATGAGCGTCTTGAAGTGGTATTAGCAGAAGATAAGATCATGTATGTGTTGGGGATGCAAGCCCGTCCATGAGCAATCCAGGTCTGTTCGCCAGTGCAGGTTCGTCCACGAGCTAGGATGATATTGGTCTTCCTCAAACCTACATGAATATTACAAACCCCGTCTAGAGTTGAAGAGGATGAGAAGATTATTAGATATAATTACATAATATTATGTTATGATAATTGTGAGTAGATGTATGGTTAGCTTAGTTTTTAACAAAATGTTTTGTTTTAAATATCATTATACATTTGTTATCTATGGTTTAATATATTATGTTGCTTATGTGAATTGTGTTTTAACAAAGGAGAACCGGTTATCTATAATTATTATTTTTTTATTTGGTTGAATGAGCAAGTCACTGTCCATTCTGCAAATCCAGAAACTAATACAAGGCTCTTGAATGGCCTTAATGATAAGAGTCGTTGCCAAATGGATAGATCACCGAGTCTTGAATTGTCTGCAACTCCTGCAATCCAAGTTGCTGGACATTTTTTAGGCATATAGAGTTTGGTCAGATAAAGATTTGTAGATAATTTATTGTTGCTTTGCTGGCTCCAATGGTGATGTGGAAGACAATTTCAATCCCCTCGCAGCCGCCTCCGGCTGCCAAGGCAGATGAGTTGATTCGGGACTCTTTTCCAGTTTCTTATGAAGTATTCCACTTTGAAAGCAACGGAAGAAAACAAAGAAAAAAGGTGGCTCGTCATGGCCATGATAATTACCTGTTTACGCAATCAACATTTCATGGAGTAGATAATAGCCTTAAAGATGTCTTAATAAATAGCTAAATATCTCAAAGTTGAGGAGTCAAATTCTAACATGACCTCTACTTTAAAAAAAAAAAATCTTGAAAAGAAGAGTTAAAAGCAATAGCAATTGGTGTTATTAAAATTAGACAGATAATGATTTCGATTATTACATGTCCTTGGTAGCTATCCATTTCTTAAAGTTTGCATCATTATTTCAGTCTCCCGACAAAACCATGAACTGACACCAACACTAAACTAATGATAATGAGAGGTCCAAGTAATACCAAAACACCATTTATTTTCATTACCAAGAAGAAACATTCTTCGATGCACCATCTGGTTACTACAAGTGCCCTATTATCTGCAGGAGAGAGGTGTAAGTACCGGAAACCACAACTGCAATACCCAGTAGCACCACGCTCACTAAGACCACCATTTCAAATCCGCATCTTCTATAAGCTCTTGAAATCTTCATGTAACATAAACATGGGAGTACAATAGCAGCTGTCATACTCAAGAATGCTCCGACCAGCGACATAAGATCGCCGAAGAAAGGGACAGAGAGGGCCACCGTGACATTGCTTATCACAAAAGCCGTGCTGATGAAGAGGCTGAGTGGCCTGTTATTGCAGCTCAGTGGAAACCAGCTTTTGGTAACTTTCACTATGGGTGTCACCATCAGCGCGTATTTGGCTATTGGATTGACCAGGGCGGTGTAAATTGCCAGTATTGAGCTAAGTTTATGAGTTGGAAGGCTTAATGTTACCTGCGACTGAACGTTTGATCCGAACATCAAGTAACCCAGAGCTGCCATTGATGCGTAGTTTAAGGTGCATAGAACAAAGCACACAATCAAAACCTGCAATTAGAAGTGGTCAAGTAAAATTCAGTAACTCCAAAGAGTTGAGTCACTTTTTCAAACATTCAAATGAAAAACTCCTGAGTCATGATGGTTGCGTACGTTAGAGAACTGGTGCTTGTTTTTCATGGAAGTGTAAAGGGTGGGGAAGACTGGATGTGCACAGTAGCAGAAGGCATACAAGCTCACTGCAGTAGGGATTCCATGCCAATTCAGTAACGTTCCCTTTTCCTTAAACCCAACCCCATCAAATGCTCCAGTCCAAAAAATTGAGACCAGAATGATAGCCGAAGCTAAAACCCCACTGGCAGAGATATAAGAAAGAATGCTCATGTTATCCAACAAAACCGTAGGCAGAATGATAAGGGCCACAATTATAACAAAGCTTTGTCTTGCACCTATTTCAAACCCCGCCACTTCAAGTACCATGTTAGGAAATAAACTTTGTAGATTATCCCCTTCAAGAATCAGGAATCCTGCTGCAACAAGATAGAGTTCTGCATACATGACAACTGATACCAGAAGTCTTCCCTTGCTTCCGAAAGCACGCTCGCCTATATCAGGATAGGTCCTGATATTTGAATCCACATCCATGCATCTTTGGATCAGTAAGCCCGAGTAAAGGGCTGCAATGGAGATGACAAAGAGGAGAACCAAGCTCAGCCAACCTCCAGACGATAGTGCATATGGGATCGAAAGGATACCAACCCCTGAAAAACCAAACAGACAGCAAAATTAGCTATCCAGATTCTCTTCAGGTTTTATCTCTGGAGAAACAAAAATGAGAATGGAATGAAGAGTTTGGATTCTACATCAGGAACAGCACATTTGCTGAGAGTGAAACCTGACAAAGCATTTAGTCCGTGGAAAACAGTCTTGAAGGAAGAGGTAGTGCCTGTAGTTGAATCACTGTAACTTGTCTCCACATCTTCAAGCTTGCATCCTAGCCTTTGTTTCTCCTCAACAACGAGAGGCACGGTCAACGATGGTTTATCACGAGTCATGTTTCAATGCTTCAGACTGCAGAGAGAGCGAGAGGCAGAGCTCAAAATACTAAGAATGACAGCAACTCCAAAATATGTTAAATGAAAAGTTAAAAGTAAAAACAAAACACGAATTGGACGGTCTACAAAAAAAAGTGGAGCCAATAAAAAAAAATATATATATATATAAAAAAATGATATCAAACTCCTTTTAAAAACAATTATTTCTTCCAATCCAATATAATTAGATTTTAAATAATAATTTTTTCAATTAAAGAATATATAATAATAAAAAATCATATTTATACAGTTCAAAATTCTATTTTATTAATTTGCTCTTAGAGATCTATTAAAGATAGAGATATTCACTAAGATATATATATATATATATATATATATATATATATATATATATATATATATATATATATATATATATATATGAGTTGCTTAGAATATCTCTAAGAAAAAAAACTATTTATAAAAGTCAAATTAGTAATATGGCTTTTTAAATAGTATAAATATAATAATTTTAATATTTGCACTCCAATAAAAAAATCATTTAGAAAAATCAATTTTATTTTAATATATATAATATTAATGTAACTATTTACTAATAATAAATAACTAATAAAAGTATAATCAATTTGTTTTTCTTACAAAAAAATATATTAAACAATTTTTTTCAACTCTTTTGATCAAAATATATAAAAATAACTCTTTAACCTAAAAATATTATTTTATTTTTTTAATATAACTAAATTTATTTATTTTCTTTTTAACTTCCGTTTTAGTTGCTCTGATTTCTTAGCTTGAACCTCCAAGAAATGTTCAGCAACTAGCACGGGTCCCCATAGGAATTAAATTCTCCTTCTGCAAGTCTCAGTGCCTCACCGCTTGCAGGACTGCTCCTATTCTCACCCAGAGAAAGAGAGAGAAAGGATAGTTGAACCCTTTATTAGAAAGAAAAAAAATTAAAAATAAAATAAAAAAAACATTTTAAAAAATAACATGATAAGGTAATGAAAAGCTCGTGGGGAGCAAACATATTTTTTGTTGTAAAATAGGAAACTTTCTTAAAAGCCGGATTCCAAAATAAATAATTAAATAATGATGACACTTCCGTATTCCGAGTCTGAAAAAAAAAGTCGTATAATAAGCTGATTGGAGCTTAAAACTAACATTAACATAAGATAGCAACGAACTCGATTATTGTCTGTCCTCTGTCAGATTATTTTATTTTTAATATAAAAAATATTATCCAAGCATTTTTAATGTGCTTTTTAATAATAAAAAATTATGCACTCAAAATATAGTGTATCTTGAACAATAATTTTTAAAATATTGATATAATAATATATAATGTGCGACATAATATTCTATGTGCCTGTTTGGCACTGTAGTCAAACCGGGTGTTTGACCAAAATTTATGTATTTATTTATTTTTATTTTAAATAAAATTTTTTTAATGTTTTTAGATCATTTTGATATGCTGATGTCAAAAATAATTTTTTTTTAAAATATCATTTTGATATATTTTTAAACAAAAAACACTTGAAAAACAACTGCAATCACACTCCCAAACACCCCCTATAATATATTCCAAAAAATATAATATTAAAGACTGTAATTGAAAACCAAATATTCATGATATAACTTGACAAAAAATAAAAATGAAAAACTTACAAAATGTAATTCTCACAAAAATTATTTTTGAATTATAAAATTGAAAAAAAAATATAAAATATTATTCTAGTGAATAGTGTGTTGTAAATGTGGCAGTGATTAGGCTACTCTTTTAATATTTTATTTTAAAAAATTACAAATTTTATTTATATTTATTATTAATACTAATAAAGTAAGAGAGTTAAGAATTTCACTAATGGTCATTTGTCTCTTCTTTTCCTTCGATGTTAATGGTACGAATCAATTACCAATAATATTTTTTTAATTTCATCATGTTAAGTTTATGGTCTTTTAGATGTTTTTTTTATGGGTTTTATTAATAGTTCAAGGTATTTAGAAGATGGATTTTAAATTTGTAAAATTAAAAAAAATAAGAAACAAAAACAACCAACAGGGTTTTTCTAAAACTTGCACAAAAAGCCAACTTTCATCCATAAATTCTCTTTTTAGTCCTTTTACTTTTAGGATTTTATAATTTATTCCTAAACTTTATCTAGATAACATTTTAATCCTTGAATTTTGAGATCGAATAGAGAAAGTCTTGCGGGGAATGCTGGAGGGAAAAGTAAGTGATGGGATGGTCACATCCCGATACAAAAAAATAAATAAATAATCTTGGCATTATTAAGTTACTCTCGACGAGATAAGTGTTATAATTTTTTTTTGAATTTTCATCTCACAAAAAAAAAAAAAAAAAAAACTTATCAGGGATTAAAAAAAAAATTATTTAATTTTACTTTTTATTGATTTAATGGTTTTGAAGGTCAAAAATTGATTCATTTAGATGCTTAGATGCTTTTTAAGGCATTTTGAAGTGAAAATAAAAAAACTTAAAATATGACTTTTTAACCATAAAAAACATTTCCCTACACACAGTATATCGGGGATTGGGGGAGGCTGGCAGCGGCCCGGACCCTATAAAACAGTAACTCGAGGGGGCAAATAGTCGGTTAGAGGAAGCGGCAGTGCTGGCCACAAATCCTGACTGCATTCATTTTGAATCGGAGGGGCAGATGGGACATTGAATAATAAAATTTATTAAAGAAGAGTTGTTTATTTTTTATAGTAAATTCATTAATTATTGGATCTGTTTTAATTATATGGCTAATCATTCAATTGATATCATTTATTTTTTTACAGACAACGTAGAGCATATGTATGAAATGTATTGTGACAGCATAACTACAATTGATAAAATCCAATAAAAATGACTAATTTTATGTTGCAAACTAATTGATTATTAGACATGTTTTAATTGTTTATATAATTTTTCAATCAGTAAATAATAAAATTACAATTGATAAAATTTATTAAAAATATTTCATTTGCTTTCTGTAGCAAACTAATTGATTGTTAAGCTTGTTGTAATTGTTTGACTAATCATTCAATTGATATCATATTTTTTTTTACATTAAATTAGTTGAATTATTATTCTCAAAAGGTTAAAGACAATATTGACTCATATAATTTTTTCAAATTATTAATCTGGAATATTAGATTTGAACATTATTTATAGAGAAGTTGCAAAAAATAATTCTTAATAATGATATTTTCATTGTTATTATTATGATTGAAGGTAAAATCTATAAAAATACTATAAGCATAAAAAAAATCAATCAAAATAAATGCAGCTAGAACAATTTTTTTTAATGCAAAAAGAAAATTTGGATATTTGAATAATTGAATTCATTGTATTAAGATCATATCATTTCATAATTTAACTTAAACTAAACACAATAATAGGATATAAATTGTGTAAACATCTGTAATAACTAAACAACAAAAATAAATCGTTGATTTTCTACCAATTAAAAAAAGAAAACATAATTAAAAATCCATTGGTACATTACTATTATTATAATGACTATAACAATCAAAATTATCATCACCATTGTTGTCCAAATAATAAAAATTATTTAATTATCCTGGAGAAAAAAGCAAAATATTTTTGCAAAAGAACAAGAAAACAATTAAAAAATAATGACTAAACTAATCATTATTATTGGATAAACAATAAAAACCATAAAATTATTTTGAAGAATAAAAAAAATTCTAACAAAGAGCAAACAAAAAAAAAAGATAAAACCAAAATAAATATCATAAGCAAAAAAATATATAATATGAAGAATAAATAAAAATAATAGAAAATACTAAAGAATAAAGTACAAATAAAAAAGAAGAAGAAAACTCAATTTTAAAATTATAATCCACATAAATTAAAATTTTCAACCGTAATAATTTTTATTTTAATGCATTTTAATGCGTATATCACACCATATTTTAAACATCACTAAACAAACATCATACATACATATATATATATATATATATATATATATATACATACATACATATATACATATATATATATATATATATATATATATATATATATATATTCAATCCAGGGAAAAGAGTCGGAAGAAGGCCTAAATTATAGTGCACAACTTTTCAAGCCAAGGAAGCTGCCAATTAATTACTATAAATAGTGCACATATAATAATTGTGCAAACTTTGGAATTAAGTCAATATCGCAGTCAACTTTTCAAGCTTTAATTCATGGAAAACCACAGCAAGCAGTTTTGTTTGAATGAGCATTTACACGAGTCTACCTGTGGGTCATTTGATTTTGATCTGCTCATTGTAACGTGGGTTCCACTGGGCCAAGCGATGACTATGGTTTGCATAAAAGCTGTACGAAAGAAAATAGTATTCTCTTTTTTTCATTAAAAAAAAAAAAAAACAACGCAGGAAAAAATTAACTGTGGAAAACACTGTATCAACAGTTAAAGAAAAATATTTTAAATTATGAAAATTTAGTATTTTTATATGCTACTAATGTAAAAAATAATTTTTTAAAAATTAAAAATATTATTTTAATATATTTTTGAATAAAAAATATTTACAAAAATAATTTTAATTATAATTTCAAGAGAATTTGCTTTAAAAAAAATAAATAGAATGAACATCCTAAATAAAAAGAAGGTTACACAAGTAGACCTGGCCCCCTCTTGTGCTTAGGCTTCCTTGTATCAGTTTAGCAATGGGAGTCCAATCATCAAGGTCTAGGCGTGTGGTTTTTTATATATTTATTTATTTCTTGAGTTTTTTTAAAATATATTTTTATTAAAAACATAATCATTAATAAGGAGATGTACTTTAAATTAAAAATATATATTTTTGCCAATTGAAAAATTTATTCCAATTCTCTTTTAATGAAAATAAAATGCTACTAATAAAAAAAGGCTGCTACAAAAATACATTAATAAGAGAAGAATAATTTGTCAAATAAAATATATATTTCTTACATAAACCTGAATCGTAGTCGTTTTATATAAACATCTATTTTATTGTAAGGAGTAAAAAAAAAAATCTAAATACATGTTAAATCTATTTTTATAAGCTTTATATATATATTTGTCACATGTGATCAAGGATGACTCATAACAGCACCAAGATAATAAAACTATTGAGCTAAGCAATCAATCCATATCTATTATATTTTATTATTTAAAATGATATTGTATATTTATTTATTTATTTTATTTTCGTCCGTGCCAAATAAAAGCAAATGACAGGAAGCGGGATTTTTTTTGTTTTTTGTTTTTAAATGCTCCTAATTTCCACACGTGGAATAATTAAATGACAGGAAGGAGCCGAGGCAATTTCTATTGGAGTCGCCGTCGTGGACCACTCAAAAACAAAGACTAAACAAGCATGAGCTAAATGCTACATGACAAAATCACACCTGCCGTGCTAGTAATAATTTATGAGAACAATCTTGCACGGATCTTAGCATGTGGATGTTTAGAGAATACTAGCGGTATTGCCCGCGTTTTGCGCTGGATTTTTTTATTTATATAGAAATTTGATTGATTTTATATTTATTATATTTAATAAATTTAATATTTAAATAGTAAAATTATAATTGTTAAAATCTATTAAATATATTTTTTTCTAGTAAAAAATAATTGAATTTTGCTATTGTTAAAATATTTTTGATAAAATTTATTAGAAAATTTGCAAAGAAAAATAATAATTTTGAAAGAGAAAATTAAAAATAAAATTAAAATTCTAAATTAAAGAAATTCATGGTTAGTTATGAGGATGATTTTTTACTTAGAAAAACAAATATTTAAACGACGTTGTATCGATTTGCTTAGAAAATGTGTCCTGACGTATGATTATGAATTTTTAAAATTACAATTTTTATAATGGAGAGATGGTTATTAAGAACAAATAATACAAATATAGAAGGCTTGATTGACATTTCTAGTGAGCCCAAGGAATATCCTCTCTTTTTTTCAACATTAACTCATTATATGTTTAGATTGATTGGGCGAAAAATAGTTGAGAAATAACATTTTTATTGATGAATATGTTAAAGATAGTAATAAAATCTTTGGCTAATTTAAATAATATGTTCTTGGACTATAATTGACATGAGAGTTTATCAATTCTGCATCGTTCTCCACTATTTTTTGTTGACTCTGTTGCTAGTGAGTTATTGGCTGAAGAAACACGTTTTTAGTCTTATTTTGAAAAGAAAATTCTTATTCTAAGTAATTTTAAAAGTTTCTCTCCTTGCAGCCACAAGCAATGTCACTTTCTTCTTCCATAGGTCAGTTACCTCATAGTTCCTCAGGTATGTCACAGTCTGAATGGGTCCTGGATTATGGTGCTTCCCGTCATATGTCTCTAGATTTCTCATCTTTTACGTCCATGTCCCATTTGTCCTCCATTTCTGTTATGACTGCTGATAACACTCCTATGCCCTTAGTAGGTTTTGATTCTATTATCACATCTCACTTGTCTCACCTTAATGTTTATCTTATTCCAAAACTCAAATTGAATTCTGTTGGTTAAATATGTGATTCTGGTGATTATTTAATCATGTTTTCTGACTCCTTTTGTTATGTACATGATCTGCCATCTTAGAAGTTGACTGGGACATGTCATATGGAATACACTATATATTTTGGATGAGTTAAAAATGTCAGTTACTGCTGTTATCATTGTCACTACTACTGTTGATTTGTCTTTCTTTTGTTTGAGTGTTTCATCTTCTAGTTTTTATTTGTCATTCACATCCAGGTCTTGTTTTTGGAATCCACAGGAGCTTTAGGAAATTTGAAAACTTGTGACATTTCTGATTATAGTGGATGTAAACTAGCAAGAAAAGGTATCATAGTTTTGTTCCAATAGCTTAGACAATTTATGTGTCTCATCATGTTGTCTTCCTTGAGCATATACATTTATTTTCTATTCCATTCACTACTTATATCTTGACTAAAACTGACCTTATTCATATAGATCCCTTTTGTCGCGACGATGATTTTTTTACGCGCTTCGCACCCCGCCATTCCCTGGAGGTTGGGGAGACAACAGCGCGTGGTGAAAAAAGAGGTGTTGATTTATAGCCGTAAAATTACGACTATAAATATAAGGAGTTGCAACCTAGTATTAAGGTCACTAGGAACATGTTGGTCTGCGAGAGTTTTGGGTAAGGAGACTTGTTGTGCAAGGGAAAGACGTATCACCCCTAGTGCACCCTACCTAAGGTAAGCTGCATTGCTGTTTGATTTTTTTTTCTAAGTTTATTCTTTTCTACATTGCATAAAAAAATTATTTTTTATCTGCGGGTGCACTTTACCATGTAATTTTACACCGCAGCTACAAACTTTTTTTTTTTTATCTACGGATGTATTTTACAATGTAAATTTACATCCTAAGAGCAACTGCAGCGGTCAAGCTAAATGAAGAGGCATAAATAAAATAATATATATTTAGCATGTTTTTATTACTGTATGCACTGCAAAGGGAGAGGTATACACGCAACTAAAAATAACCATGGTCCCTCGAATTGCTATATATGGCAAGAGATGAAAGAGAAGGTATAGTACAATTTGTTACCGTTGCAATCACTGTTCAGCCATCTGGCATATATGTTGCCTGACGCTGCAAGTTCTCTCATTCCACATTGAAGAGAAGGCAGAGAGAACAACAACCATTTTTTTCTCGAAGCATTTGTTGATCAAGAGAAACGGAAGAAGAAGAAGAAGAACAGAAGTCGAACAAAAAGGTTAGATTTTTTTCCTTTCTATCTATTAACCTGGGTTATGATTTGGGGTTTTGATTTGGAATGTGATGCGGTGATTTGGGGTTTTGATTATGGTTTTGACATATGGGTTTTTGTTGTTTGTTGTGGATTTAAGGAAACATTGATCTATCATGGTTCTGAGTGCCAGAATCGCCATTAAGGGTTCTTCAATTTGATATTCTTTTAACTGATTTCCAATTCATTTCGAGTGTGCTTTCAATTGGGGATTTCTTTTCTATTAGACATATCTACTAACATCGACTTCTATTAGATGTGCTGGAAAAAAAATAAGTTGATAGGTTTTCTTAATCACATAACCGAGATCCTTACAATTTCTGAACAAATAATATTGAAAATAGGAGTACAGACCTCAATTACTAGAATACCTTGACTTCAGAGTTAGGGATGCCCATTTGATGATGCTCCTCTTTTGATTTGCTATATCTTTCAATGACTGATTTCATGCTGTATGAGCAAATTCATATTTGCTATTTATTTCTTCTTTTGTTTAAATGTTTCCTCAATAAATTCTGTTTGAATTCATGTTAAGACCCAGAAAGGCATCACTTTATGCAATGGATTTGATCTGTTGTGTGATTTGTGTTTTCTTGATTTTGGATCGAATTCTTCATCTGTTAATGTTGCGTGTTTTTAATCTGCAAAGCATGACAGTGGATTTCTTTAACAAAATCGTGAGTGATTCGGAGCACATTTTATAAAGTGATGTACGTTGGCAGAGTCATGTTTAAATCTTCTTCATGAAATTTCAATTGACACATTACATATTTATGAAATAGCCTTGCAAAAGAAGCAGCAACTCAAACAAAATAGTAGGTGACTAGCACGCCGATTGAAAACAACTCATACGATTGGAATATGAACATGATAAAAATGCCAGTTCCATTAAATTAACTATTACAATAGTAGAAAAATAATATAAAAAAATAGCTCTTCAAAATGATTTTTACCATTAGAGCACACATCAATAAAAAAAAAGCCATATAAACACTATTCAAAGAGCTATTTTAGAGATTTAACTCTCTGAAAATGGCTCTTGCCATTAAAATTGCTCTAATAGATAGAACAAAAATAAATTTAATTATTTTTGATATTTTGGCTGAATTCCAATGGATAATCATACACCGGTTATGATATCCAATTTTATTTTAAAACATGAGAAAGATGCAATATTTTTTTACGAAAAATATGCTTGAAAAATCTTGGAATTCGGCCGTATGCATGAAAACAGCACATTTTTATATTTTTTTGAAGATTTTTCTTAATATTTTCTTAATATTTTTTTTTAAATCAAATTAAATAACAAAAAAAAAGTGGTGGGCTGGGCAACCCAACCCCAATGGGCTGAGAGGCCCATCACCTTTGGTGGCGGGCCGGGAACCAAATATGGCCCAGCCACCCATTGTTCACTACGTGAACAATGGGCAATCGACCAGGTTGCAACGAAGGAGAAGGTGAATAGTGAGATTTTTCGACTGTGACTAAAAGTGCACCTATTAGTACAGTTGGGTAGAAGGGGTCGAGGTGATGATTCCTGTCGTGGTGGCGTTGCTAACGGTGGCCTGTGGTGGCTGGAGGAGGCGCCAGGAGTCAACGGGTTTCCGTTAATGCCACTGTTGCCGTGGCCATTGCTTCGCCTGAAAGTGGGGTTCGACTGCTCATGTATAGGGAAGGTTCACGGTGGTGATAAGGGTGGTTTTTGGTGGTTTAATGTCCTGCAATGGTGGAGAGAGAGAGAGAGTGAACGAGGCTGTTTTTAGAGAGAGGGGGGCTGTTGAAACTAGAAGAGAGAGAGAGAGAGAGAGCTGATGAGGAAGATGAAGATGATCCTGTTTTTTTGGTGTGATTATTCTTGTTTTTCTTTCCTAAAAATTCCCTTGAATCTCCAGCACTTCCCCTTTTCTCTATTTTTCTCCTCTGATTTTTTTTTGGTTTTCTTCTGTCTTCTTCTCAGTTTTCTCCCCAATTTTTTCTCCTGTTCCCTTTCTTGTTTCTCTATATGCATGTATTTATAGGTGAGAGGCAACCCTTCGATTGCCCAATGCGTGCACCGTTGGGTTGCCTCTTCACCTTAAAGGAGGAGAAGGCAGGGGCGTGGCTGCACTGTTCAGGTGATTGAACAGTGCAGTCACGCATGATGATTGCGAGAGAGGGTGAAAAAATAGAATTTGATCCTTCAATTTTAATTGGTTCAATCGCACCCCCAATTGGTTTCAAACTTTTAATTTTGTGCAATTGTATCCCCGTCAAAATTTCAACAGAAACTTTAGAGTGGCGGGTCTTTTTTTATTTTGATCCTTGGTTTTTGATTTACGTGATTTGACCCTCAATTGACTAATAAACTCTCAATTGTTTTCAATTGGACCCCTGATTTCACATAATTGGCTTGGAAAAATACAATACGGTCTCCGAAAATTCCAAACTTCTCAATTGAACCCAAATTAAGCTCAAGAATTTGATTTTTCATCGATTAAGCTTTTAATTAATTTGACCCATTTAAAGTATAATTAAACCCTTGCGCTTAATTAGATCCTTCAATTGAGCCTGAAATTAATTCCCAAATATAATTGCACTTTTAAATTGACCAACGATAAAATCAAATCAACCCATAAAAATATAATTATGTCGCGCGACTTAATTTTTACACAGATTTAGCAAATGATAAATTATTTTTTTCTTAAATCTGTATTTTCTCTATTTTTGGGGATAAAAGAGATGCGATTATACTCTCGAAAACAACCAAAAATTCCATATTGATTTTTCTACCCTCGCTGGCCCTTTTTATTTTATTTTTGTTATTTTTTGGTATATTTTGGGGAATCACCCAAAAACTGAGTGATGATAGTTCCCCCCTCTTTACAATGCTTACTATTAAAGTCTTGTAAAAGACTTTAGATAGTAAATGTTGTAAAGAAAAAAAATGGATTTATTAAACCAAGAAATGGTCAATTCATCTAGAAACGAGAATGAGGGCTATAAAGCACACTCAGAAGAGAATGGTAAGATATGGCTAGAAAGCACACTACCTAAGAAATGAGACCTAAATAGGATACCCAACGGATGAAAAATGATGTTGTTTGTGAATGACACAGAAAAATTATCTCATTGTAATGAGTGACCTACCTAAGTAAAGATAATGAAAATGATAAGAAAGATAGAGATGGTCTTGTTGTAATGGACGACCTGCCCAAATGAGAATGATGAAGATAGTGAAGGCACAAAAATGGTCCTATTGTGATGGGAGACCTTTCCAGGTGAGAACGGTAAAAATTTCATGGAATGGAAGATAGGGCAACAAAACATCACTATCTAGGGTATATGGTTGAGGGTTAGAAATCGCACTCAAAGAAGAGAGAAAGTAGGGCTGGAAGGCGCACTAATTGAGTCTATGATTGAGGGTTGGAAAATGCACTCGAGGAGGTGGAAAATAAGGCTTGAAAGTGCACTATCTGGATTGATGGTCGAGGGTCGAAAAACGCACTCGGACGTGAGGAAAACAGGGTTGGAAAGCGCACTATAAGAATTGATGGTCGAGTGTTTGAAGATGCACTCGAAGATGAGGAAAAATAGGGTGAGAAAACACAATATTTTAATTGGTGGTTTGAGTGTTGGGAAAAGCACTCGAAGAAAAAGAAAAATAGGGTTGGAAAAATCACTATTTTAGCTTATGGTTAAGAACTTGGAAACTCACTCAAATAAGAGAAAAAGAATGGAAAAGAAGCGCACGATCTTACATGATGGTTGAGTGTTGGAGAATGCACTCAAATGAGATGAAAGGAATGGCTAAGAAGCGCATGATCTTAATTGATGGTTGATTGGAAAACGCTCTCAAATGAGATGAAAGAAATGACTAAGAAGTGTACCATCCTAATTGATGGCTGAGGGTTGGAAAACTCGCTCAAGAGAAGAAAGAAAATGGCTAAGAAGCGCACCATCCTAATTGATGGTGAGGGTTGGAAAACTCGCTTAAGAGAAGAAAGGAATGGCTAAGAATCGCACGATCCTAATTGATGATTGAGGGTTGGAAAACTCGCTCAAGAGAGAAAAGAAATGGCTAAGAAGCTCACGATCCTAATTGATGATTGAGGATTGGAAAACTCGCTCAAGAGAGGAAAGGAATGGCTAAGAAGCGCATTATCCTAATTGATGGTTTAGGGTTAGAAAACGCACTCGAATGTGAAGGGAAAAATAGGGCTAAAAAGCACACTATTTTAGTTGATGGCGAGGATTGGAAAACACACCCGAAGATGAATAGGAAAATAGGGTTGGAAAGCACACTATTTTAATTGGTGAAGAGTGTTGGAAAACGCACTCAAAGATGTGTGGGAAAAATAGTGCTACAAAGTGCACTATTTTAATTGATGGTTGAGAGGTGGAAAACACACTCAAAGATGAAGGGAAAATAGGGCTAGAAAGCACTATATTTTAATTGGTGGATCAAGGGTTGGAAAACATGCTCGAAGATGAATGGAGAATAGGGATGGAAAGCACATTATCTTAGTTGATGATCGAGGGTTGGGAAACACAATCAAATGTGAAAGGAAAAATAGAGCTGGAGAGCACACTATTTTTGTTGATGATCGAGAGTTGAAAAAACAAACTCGAAGATAAAAGGAAGATAGGGCTGAAAAGCACACCATTTTAATTGATTGATGGCTAGAAAGCACACTAAGAAAAGAGAAGAGATAGTGTTGAAAACACTCTATCTATGCTGATGAAAGACTCACAAGGGCACTCAGGGAAGTGAAAAGTGGTAAGGGCTCCAAGGCGCACACAAAACAATGAGTGGAGGTTTGTAAATTACAATCTCTCCAAAATATTTCTTAGATTATTAGTGGGGAGATGCCATGCGTGATGGCAACCTAATTCAGGAAAGAAGATGAGGCTAAAAAGCGCATTAAAGAGTTAAGAACCTGAAGGCGTACATAAAATGATGAATGAAGGTTCGGAAATTACGATCCCTCCAAAACATTTCCTAGATTCTCAATGGGGATGCAATGCATGATGATGCATGTATACTTACCTGAAAGATATAGGTCCTCTTTCTTCTTCTTGACCTTTCTTACCTTGGGTTGGATCTCTCGCTTTGGATCTCTGGCTTTGATGGCTTCTCGCTTCTGCTTGCTCGAGCCGCAACTTGTGATTTTGACCACTAGAGATGATAGATTGTCCATATCAACATGCCCCCTTGAGTTTGATCCAGATTCTTTGAAAAGGAATGATGGAGTCAGCTTTAATTGCATTTATAGATTGGCTCCTAGCCTGGTCATGCCCCACAAGTATTTTAGGCTTCAAGTGTAGTGTTTCCATGAAAAACTTGGTTATTTGCAAAAATTGTGTTTTCATGTGGGATCTTTGGAATTTCAAAGTCATTCCAAATACAAACTATTTTTATTGCCGCAGTCGGGTCATGCCACACCAGTGCTTTGGGCTTCAAGTGTTTGTAGAAAAGGGATGGTTATTTGGAAAAAAATATTTTCATGTAAGATTTTTGGGATTTCAAAGTCATTCCAAGCATAAAAATCATTTTGATGTTTGTTTAAACAAACTTATTCTCTAAAGAATTCAAGTGATCTCATTGTCAGGTTTTATGTTGATTTTGACAAGAATGTGAAATGATGCTTGTTTGCATGTCTTGTATTTCAAAAAGGCTTCGATCAAGTTTGGTGAAGTATTTGTAAGGATCATCTCGAATGGAAAAGCATTGTCTATCGATCCAGATTGCTTGTATTTGATCAAAAAGGGCTTTATCAGGCTTGTAATGTAGGCCCAGGCTACTGTTTACGAAGAAAAGATATTTGCAAGCTCAAAAAATGTTTAAGGGTTTTCTAGACTAAGGATCACTTAGTGCTCACTCTTAGAACTCCTTTTAGTCCTCATGATTGATTTTCATGACTTCACATGCCCACCAGCATTTTGTTTATGCTTTACCTAGACATGCCCCTCAATATTTGTTTGGGCTCTTTATCATGGATTTTTAATACTATCATGTTGACTCGGCTCGTCATAATGTACTAAAACTCCTTTTATGTTTATGGCCCATAATTTTATTTGGGATCTCTTGATATGCCCCTCGATATTTATTTGGGTTCTTGAGAATGTGTTTTTAGCAATGCCATTATGTTGACTTGACATACCCCCAAGAATTTTGTTTGGGCTTTTATTGTGACATGCTCCCCATAATTTTATGGCTTTTTATGTTGGGTGTTTAGTACTACTAAAATGTTGAATTGATTTGCTAGTGTACTAAAAACCTTTTTATGTTTATGCCTCCCAGCTTTCTTTGGGCATCTTTTGTAATTGAGGACTATTTTGTAATTGAGAGTTCTCTCTTCGCAGTTGCCCCCCAATGTAGGGTGTGATCCTAGTCAGGGTTAATTATCAAAAAAATAATTATTCGACTCAAACAGGGACTGCAATGGATATTTAAACTTTGGGAAGGCATATCAAAGATGGTCTCTCCTCATTTCAAAATATGCAGTTCGAACTGATAAGCTTTGCTTTTCCATGTGAAATAATTTTTTATTTGTTTTTTTAGATTATTTATTCAGTTATGAGATTAGCTTATTATGTGGGTTTTTGGGATAATAGATCACCCTTCAAAAAAAATCTTTTGAATTCCCAGAACGCATTTGTTAAACAAAAATCAAATTGGCATTCCTTTTGCACTAGACTTTGATTTGCCAAAAATCTTGATGAAATTATAGGATCATGTATAATTTAGATGAAAGGATATAAAGTGTACTTGTGTTATAAGAACGCATCCTAAACACAAGAAAATACATGATCATTAAAGGGAAATGTTTGCTTAATAAAAGGTTTTGTGGCATTACAAGCAAGATTGTCGACAAGTCAAAACAGGAACATAGTGCATGGACATGACCAAAACAAGAGGAAATCATGGAGGCAAACTTCATCTTCTAATACCAGCATACCCTCTTTTCAAAAGCTTGGTCAATGTCTTTTTAACACTTGGTATCTTAATTGGGCATAGGACCAGGATTTTCATCAAATGCTATCCACCCCGTTTTAATCAATTGCATGAGCTTCTTCTTGAATGCGCCACAAGTGTGAATGTTATGCCCTACAGCTCTTGCATGGTATTCGCAAGTGAGATCGGGTTAATACCAATCAGGGTAAGGTGGTTGCAAAGGTGTCTGAGGTTCAGAAGCTACTTGCTTAATGCTTACCAACTTTTTATACATCTTATTCAAAGGCAATGGTAGCGGAGGTAGCTGTTCTTGGATTTTCTAGTAATTTCTGTTCGGGAAATTTTGAGGTGGATCTTTGGCTTGAAAATTGATGTTGGCGATTTGAGACGAAGGGTTATGGTAGTTTTGGAATTGGTTGTTCCTGCCCTTATAGTTGTCTTCAAAATACTCGACATCTCTTCTCTTACCTTCAAAGCCCTTTTTTTCCACAGGTGCAAAAATTCTACCACTTCTGATACCTTGCTCTATTCGCTCAGCCACGGCTATAACATCTGTGAATTATTGTGTTGAACTGCCCATCACATGCTCATAATAGGGCACTCTTAGCACGTTGGCGAATAAAGTCACCATCTCTTTATCTAGAAGCGGCGGATGTACCTGTGCAGCGAGATCTCTCCATCTTTGAGCATATTCCCTTATGCTTTCTTTGTCCTTCTTCTCCAAGCTGAACAAACTTATTCTGTCAAGAGCAATGACCATGTTGTACTTGTATTGCTTAATGAAAGCATCTACTAAATTTTTCCAGCTACGGGTCCTAGTGTTGTCTAGTCTCATGTACCAATTCAAGGCTGCCCAACTCAAACTATCTTGGAAAAAATGCATTAGTAGTTTTTCATCATGCACTATTTCTGTCATTTTATTACAGTATGATTTTAGATGAGTGACATGGCACTATATTCCAGTGTATTTGATAAATTCAGGAACACGAAATTTCTTTGATATTACCACATTCAGGACTAGAAACATTTCTACAGCTTGTACTGCGTCATATAAATTTACCCCTTCAATGATCCTTATTCTGGCTTCTAGCATCGCCATCTTATCTTGGTCAATGCCTTCTGATACTTCTATAATTGTTGGGGTTGTCGCAGGTGTTGGCACTGTTGATTGTATGAAAGCTGGGTTTTGTTGCGGATCCTAAACCCTTTCTCCTGTCACTTCTTCATGGTGGTTCATTACTTGTGTTTGAGCAGTCGTTGCGGGTCTAGTTGAAGGACCCTCACCGGAGGCATTTCTCAGTGCTTGCTCGAGCAAACTGATAAGACTAGCCACACTAGCTTTCAGAGAATCCAATTCTTCTTGAAAATGAGCATCACGATGTGCACGCTCTTTGTCCTCCATATTTCTCTGTTGGAATCGAGTGGTGGGAGCTCTTTGGGGACCTATATTTCAATATGTTGATGATATGTTATGCACGGTGATGGATGCATGTGGATACAAATGCATGTATATGCACATCGAGTGAATTATTGGAGAGCTTGCACCTAAAGACAAGTTCTATGTCATTATATAAGGAATAAGTTTTCTATCTGGTCTCAAAAGGTCTATGAACTGCCCAGTAACCACCTCACATGAAGGTGGTGTAGGGGTTTACAAGAAATGGTTGGGGCACAGTATGACCGTCATTATCAAGTAAACACTCATTTCATAGTTGGACGTTTCACGAATTTGAACCCCGACTGAAAGTCATGAGGCAAACCGCTAATCTCCTCCTAATTTAGAATTGGGTTTATTTGCAAAATTAAGATGCATGACTAAAATAATTCACACTTAATGTTTTGCATGGACTGAAATTTAAAAAATGTATGTTAAAGCACTAAAAATGCGTGTAAAAAAAATGAACTAAAAAAAAACTAACAATCAAACAAACAATGATCAGTCTAACGATCATCCCCAGCGGAGTCGCCATCTGTCGCGATGGTAATTTTTTTACGCGATTCGTACCCCGCCATTCCCAGGAGGTTGGGGAGACAATGGTGCGCCGTGAAAAAAGAGGTGTTGATTTATAGCCGTAAAATTACGACTATAAATATAAGGAGTCGCCATCTAGTATTAAGGTCACTAGGAACCTATTGGTCTGCCAGAGTTTTGGGTAAGGAGACTTGTTGTGCAAGGGAAAGTCGCATCACCTCCAGTGCACCCTACCTAAGGTACGCTGCATTGTTGTTTGATTATTTTTTTCTAAATTTATTCTTTTTTACATTGCATAAAAAAATTATTTTTTATCTACGGGTGCACTTTACCATGTAATTTTACACCGCAGCTACAAACCTTTTGTTTTATCTACGGATGTATTTTACAATGTAAATTTACATCCTAATAAATAGAACAAAAATAAATTTAATTATTTTTGATATTTTGGTTGAATTCCAATGAATAATCATAAACAGGTTATGATATCCAATTTTATTTTAAAACATGAGAAAGATGCAATATTTTTTTAAGAAAAATATGCTTGAAAAATCTTGGAATTCGGCCGTATGCACGAAAACAGCACATTTTTATATTTTTTTAAAGATTTTTTTTTTAAAAAAAAGGTGATGGGCTCCGCAGCCTTACCCAAATGGGTTAACAGGCCCATCATCTTTGGTCGCTGGTCCTTCCAGCCCCTGATGGGACGAGCCTTTGGTGGCTGCGCCGGGAACCAAATCTGGCCCAGCCACCCACTGTTCACTACGTGAACAGTGGTCAATCGACCAGGTTGCAGCGAAGGAGAAGGTGAATAGTGAGATTTTTCGATTGTGACTAAAAGTGCACTTGTTAGTACCGTTGGGTAGAGAAGGTCGAGGTGATGATTCCTGTCGTGGTAGCGTTGCTAATGATGGCCTGTGGTGGCTAAAGGAGGCGCCGGGAGTCAACGGGTTTCCGTTGCTGCCACTGTTGCCGTGGCCATTGCTTCGCCTGAAAGTGGGGTTCGGCTGCTTGTGTATAGAGGAGGTTCACGGTGGTGATAAGGGTGATTTTTGGTGGTTTAATGTCCTGCAACGATGGAGAGAGAGAGAGAGAGAGTCAACGGGGTTGTTTTTAGAGAGAGCGAGGGGGGCTATTGAAACTAGAAGAGAGAGAGAGCTGATGAGGAAGATAAAGATGATCCTGTTTTTTTGGTGTGATTCTTCTTGTTTTTCTTTGCTAAAAATTCCCTTGAATCTCCAGCACTTCCCTTTTTTTCTCTGTTTTTCTCCTTTGGCTTTTTTTGGTTTTCTTTTGTCTTCTTCTCAGTTTTCTCCCCAATTTTTTCTCCTGTTCCCTTTCTTGTTTCCCTGTATGCATGTATTTATAGGTCAAAGGCAACCCTTCGGTTGCCCAATGCGTGCACTGTTGGGTTGCCTCTTCACCTTAAAGGCAGAGAAGGCAGGTGCGTGGCTACACTGTTCAGGTGACTGAACAGTGCAGTCACGTATGATGATTGCGAAAGAGGGTGAAAAAATAGAATTTGGTCCTTCAATTTTAATTGGTTCAATTGCATACCCAATTGGTTTCAAACTTTTAATTTTGTACAATTGTATCCCTGTTAAAATTTCAACAGAAACTTTAGATTTGCGCGTCTTTTTTTATTTTGTTCATTGGTTTCTGATTTAGTGATTTAACCCTCAATTGACTAATAAACTCTCAACTGTTTTCAATTGGACCCTTGAGTTCGCACAATTGGCTTGGAAAAATGCAATACGATCTCCGAAAATTCCAAACTTCTCAATTGAACCCAAATTAAGCTCAATAATTTGATTTTTCATCGATTAAGCCTTTAATTAATTTGACCAATTTAAAGTATAATTAAACCCTTGCGCTTAATTAGATCATTCAATTGAGCCTGAAATTAATTCTCAAATATAATTGCACTTTTAAATTGGTCGACGATAAAATCAAATCAACCCATAAAAATATAATTATGTCGCGCGACTTAATTTTTACACAGATTTATCAAATAATAAATTATTTTCTCCTTAAATCTGTATTTTTCTCTATTTTTAGGGACAAAAGAGATGCGATTAGACTCTCGAAAACAACCAAAAATTCCACATTGATTTTTCTACCCTAGCTGACCCTTTTTATTTTATTTTTTGGTATATTTTGGGGAATCACCCAAAAATTAGGTGATAAGACCTTTTATGAGGATTTTGCTAATGATACCTTTCCTCATGCTCAATAATTTGTACTCATAACTCTGCAGGTACTGTTATTTTACTTTTTGGCACACTTGAAGCTCTATTCTCATCTACAGCCCCTTAAGCTTCATCTGAGATTATTTTCCACCTCCACATCAGTCCATCCACATTCAGAAGTCAATAAAACTATCTAATTTTGCTTATTCTTGTTATTCTTCATCATTTACTTCCTGTTTAGCTTTTATTCATGTCTCGTTGAGCTCTTTTTCTATAAAGAAGCAATTATTGATCTATTTTGGCAGCAAGCTATGGATGAGGAACTTTCTGCTTTGCATAAGACAAATACTTGGGATCTAGTTCCTCTACCTCCTGATAAGAGTGTTGTTGGTTGTTGTTAGGTGTATAAGATCAAGACTAATTCTGATGGGTCTATTGAGTGATATAAAGTTTGGCTAGTTGTAAAAGGATCCCTCAATAGTATGATATGGACTATGAAGAGACATTCACACCGGTTGCAAAAATGACTACTATTCGTACTCTTATTATCGTAGTTTCAATTTATCAATGACATATTTCTCAACCTAATATAAAAATGTCTTCTTAAATGGAGATCTTCAAGAAAAAATTTATATGACACCCCCTCCTAGTATTTCACATGAATCTGGATATGTTTGTAAGTTTAAGAAAGCATTATATGGTCTCAAACAAGCACCCTGTGATTGGTTTGAAAAATTCTATATTGTGATCTCGTCTCTTGGCTTCATTTTTAGTAGTCATGATTTTGTTCTTTTTATTACATGCATTGATGCAGATCAATCATTCTGTCTTTATATGTTGATGACATGATTATTAGTGGTGATAACAGTGATGGTATTTCAATTTTTGAAGACAGAGTTAGCAAGATGATTTGAAATGAAAGATTTGGGTTATTTTTGGTATTTCCTAGGTATTGAAGTAGCACACTCACCTGGAGGTCATCTTTTTTCTTAGTCGAAATATATTGCAAATATTATTGAGTGGACTAGATTTACTGATAACAAGACTTTAGATACTCCTATTGAGGTAAACACAAGGTACTTTTCTTCTAATGGTATACTTTTGATAGATTCTGTGTTATACATTATTGGGGAGTTTGGTATATATCATAATTACTCATTTAGATATTGCATATGTTGTTCACATTGTTAGTCAATTTATTACTTCTCCTACTACTATTCACTAGGCAATTGTTCTTCAGATTTTACGATATCTTCAGGATACATTTTTTCAGATTCTTTTACTTTCATCTACTTCTTTTTTGGAGTTACATGCATACTCTGATGCTAATCATGGTAGTGATCCCATAGATCGCAAATTGTTACTAGTTTTTATACCTTTTTGGTTGATTTTCTTACTTCTTGGAAAAGCAAGAAACAATCTATTGTTTCTCAATCATCCACCAAAGTAGAATATCTTGCCATGATATCTACTACCAAAGAGATTGTTTCATTACGTTAGTTACTTGCTGATATTGGAATTTCATAATTTCCTTTACTCATTCTACTCGTATGTATTGTGACAACCAGATTTCTATTCAGATTGCGTACAACTCGTTTTTTCATGAGCAAACTAAGCACATTAAGATCTATTGTCATCTTACTCGTTATCATCTTAAGCATGGCACTATTGCTTTGCCTTTTGCTCCTTCTTCTTTGTGAATTCAGATTATTTTACCAAGACGCATTCAATCTCTTGTTTTCATTTTCTGGTTGACAAACTCTGATGCTTGTAGTTGCCACATTATGAGTTTGAGGGGAGATGTTAAATAATATTTATGTAGTCTTATTTATTAAGGATAGAATGATACTTTTAGTTTAACCTATATATATTTTATTTGTATTAGGGTTAAGTCTAAGCACTTATAATTGTAGCCACCTTTTAGTGTTTTGCTCGTAATTATTTCAACAAAGAGTTCTCTATCCCATATTAGAAAAACAAAGACATTCATCAAGTATTTATAAAATAAATCTTTAAATAAAATAGTAACTAACAAAGAAAACATAGTAAGCATAAAATTAAGTCAAACACTTATACTTTTTGATATTTTTTATCTACAATATTAATTTATATTTGGTGATCCTTAAACTGAAATCACAATATTTCAAACACTTGAAAATTAAAATCTAATTGTCATTAAATTAACATTTAAAAAAAAACTCTTAACAATTATAACTATTTAATTTCTTAACATCTATATTTTATTAATTATTGTAACAATTCTTCATTTCTATAATAATTTTAAACTGGTTGTTTTATAATAATTGCTTTTAAACACCGTATACTTTTGCAATAAAAAAGATAACCCGGACTTATTTTTCTAGTGTACTTGTTGATGGCTTGATGCAGTGTCTTTTCTTTTACTCTTTATAAGAATATTTTTATTTGACGAGGAAAAACTTGTTGCATACTTGCATTCTGTAGGATACGCTGATTTTAGAGATACATCCTTACGATATCAATACAAGTTTCCCAGAGGAAAATATGCATGAAACATAATCTGGTATATCTACTTTCTAGAAGTGCCTTATTATCTCCGAGAGAGAGGTGTAAGTACCCAATATCACGACCGAAACACCAAGTAGAACTACAGTCCATAAGACCGCCATCTCGAATCCAAATCTCCGATAAGATCCAGAAATCTTCATGTAACACAAGGACGGAAGTATGATAGAAGCTGTCATACTTAAAAATGCTCCGACCAGCGACATAAGATCGCCAAAGAAAGGGAGAGAGAGGGCTACAATGACATTGCTGATCACCAAAGCCGTACCGATGAAGATGCTACGTGACCTTTTCTTGCAGCTCATTGGAAGCCAGCTTTTGCTAGCGTTGACAATTGGCATGATCATTAGGGCGTACTTCGTTATGGGATTGACCAGAGTGGTGTATATTGTCAATCTTGAGCTTAACTTCTCTGTCGGAAGATTTAAGGTTATCTGTGACTTGACGTTTGATCCAAACATTAGGTAACCCAAAACTGCCATTGATGCGTAGCTAATGGAGCATAAAATAAAGCACAGAATCATGACCTGCAATTAAAGCAGCACTAGACATTAACTTCAATGAACCTGAATCATGTAAATCGTAAACATAGAAGCCAGTTTTACGAGGAAGTAGAATATTACAGAACTCAGTCATGATGGTTGCTTACGTTAGAGAACTGATGCTTGTTTTTCATAGAAGTGTAAAGGGTGGGGAAGACTGGATGTGCACAGTAACAGAAGGCATACAAGCTTACTGCAGTAGGGATTCCATGCCAATTCACTAACGTTCCCTTTTCCTTAAATCCAATTCCATCAAATGCTCCGGTCCAAAAAATTGAGACCAGAATGATAGCCGAAGCTAAAACCCCACTGGCAGAGATATAAGAAAGAATGCTCATGTTATCCAACCAAACCGTAGGCAAAATGACAAGGGCCACAATTATAACAGAAAGTTGTCTGCCACCTATTTCGAACCCTGCCACTTCAATCCCCATGTTAGGAAATAAATTTTGTAAATTATCCCCTTCAAGAATCAGGAATCCTGTTGAAACTAAATAGAGTTCTGTATACATGAGGACTGACACCAGAATTTTTCCCTTGTTACCAAAAGCACGTTCGCCTATATCAGGATAAGTTCTGATATTTGAATCCAAATCCATACATCTTTGGATCAGTAAGCCGGTGTAAAAGGCTGCGGTGGAGATGACAAAGAGAAGGATCAAGCTCAACCATCCTCCTGATGACAGTGCATAGGGAATTGAAAGGATTCCAACCCCTGAAAAACCATACAGAGAACAAAATTAGTTAGAGTTTGAAGACTACAACAGAAGCAGAGCACATGTTGAAGAGTAGAACCTGACAAAGCATTAAGTCCGTGGAAAACAGTCTTGAAGGAAGATGTTGAGCCTGAACTTGTAAAACTATAATTTGTTTCCACATCTCTCAGTTTGCATCCTAGCCTGTGTTGCTCCTTGTCAACCAGGAGAGGAACAGCCAACGATAATTCATCATGAGTCATGGTGTCCATGATATTGCAGACAGCTGAAGGACAGAGAGAGAGAGAGAGAGAGATCTGTGGAGAGTTAGAATCTGCAACTTGAAAGAATTTTTTTTTTCCTTTCCTTAAGAAAAGTTCAGCTACCCGCAGGTGTTTCTTGATGTAAAGTTATACCTCCCACAAAAAAAAAAAAATATTATCTTTGCAAGTCTCAAATATGGCTTTAAACTTACAAGGCCGCCATTACATATATATAGGCATTTAGTGTCATTCCTAAAAGCTAATTCAAAAGTATTTTAAATGTGTGTAATGAAAAGAAATCCTTCCATCACATGAAACACATCCCGTGTAAAGTCCTCAAGACTGCAGCGTGTGTCCATGTGAGGGGGGTGGGGCGGACTTTTCTTGTCGTTGTTCTATGATTAAGAGTACTTGTTATCAGAATCTACAGCGAACTTCCAACTATTTTCTTAAGATAATAATTAAAATATAATAATATTAAAAATAATATAAATTATATTACGAGGTATTAATTAACAGTTTAAATCTTTAGAATACTTAATTTCTTAATATAGTATTCAGAGTTTTGTTAACTCATTGGTAATGAGGAGTCATTCTATTTAATAAAAAAAATTAAATAAAAGATAGCATAGATTTATATGTAAATTTCAACTCCAAATAATTTTTACTTTAAAAAATATATTAGAAAATAATATAAATCATATCTTGAGATCTCATCTATCTACTAAATTTTTTGGATAAAAAGACTCTTTAACAAGTACTATAAATTCATGTTTCGTTTTAAAATAATTTTTATTTTTCAAAAGACACTAAGAAGTACTTAAGATTGTAGTGTGCAGTACTTTTTAAAAAATAATTTATTAAAAGAATAATAAAAATAAGTTTTATTATTTTTGAGGTGTTTGGATTTCAATTAGCAATAAATTAATCATATATTTAGCCAAGATTCTCTTTAAAATTCTTATTTAGTTTGATCCTTTCCTATATAAAAGATGCTTGTACATGTGTTTTACATCAAGTAATATACTCAAATCTCTCTTCGTCTTCTTATATCAACATGGTATAAGAGCTGGTCATTACCTGTCACCACTGCTGACCCTCGGTTCAGCACCATAGTCGTTGTTATCTTCTTCATCATTGCTGCCGTAAGAGGCTTCCTTATTGCTAACCTTCAGTTCACTTACTGCTACCACATGTTGTCACGGTCGTAGTTGTGAAAGGTTAAACATCCTTCATAATTGCGTTGTCTTACACTTGTCGTCCTTCCACAGTTGTCAACGTCTTTTTCGGTGACAAGTAGTCTGCCATTTGCACTGCTAAAACATCGTTGATCTGTGCAGTTTCTCTTCGGCGATCATCACAATCATCTTCCATCTCCTCTCTTACACTTCACAACCATCGTTGTCTTGTTCAAACCGCATTGCTGTAGCATCGTTGATTTGCATTGTCGCGACAAGCCTCCTCCCATCGTCTTATTTTGGCACTGCCACTATTACAGCATCACCATAATCACATATTATTCTCATTGTTGTCCTGCCGCTACTATAATTATCATCATTAGTTCGCTGACTTAGGAATGGCTACATAACTATTGTTGCTCTTATGTTTTTATAATAAATCGTTCTGAACTTGCTCAGCCTATATTGTGATTGATGGTTCTAATTATATTATTTGAGCACAAGCTATGTTGGTTTTATACAAAGAAAGACTTTGGGCGGCACCCTTGGTAAACCAAAACAAAATGTAAATGAAACTCAAAACATCTTTGCGGATCACTTAGATAAATGGAATGGAAAAACTATCAAATTATCACTTGGTTCAAGAACACGTGTGTCTTCCATTAGTCTACAATTTAAATAATTTCATGATGGTAATACAATTGCTTCTCCTTCTAAAGCAATTTGGGATTTTTTAAAAGAACATTGTCAAACTACTGGGTATGCTCATCAATATCATTTATTATAGAATCTTCTTCATATGCGTCAAATACCTGGTCAATGCATTAATTATTTTCCCTCTCATATGTATTCTATTTGGGATCAGCTTGATAAATCTGAGCCTAATTGGATATATTCTGAAAATATTAAACTTTTTTATCACTTATCGAGATCATCAAAGATTGTAACAATTTCTAATGGCACAGTCAAATCCTCTTTGGCAGCAAACTATGACTATTAAATTATAGGCTCTAGAAAAAACTCATACCTGGGATGTTGTTGATCTTCCTCCATACAAAACTGTTATTGGGTGTTAATGGGTGTACAGAATCAAGACACACTTAGATGGTTCTATTGAGCGTTGTAAAGCTCATCTTGTTGCTCAGGGGTTCTCTTAGAAATATAGGATTGATTATGAGGAAACCTATTGCTTGCCTTACTTTAATGTGAAGCCTATTTATTGTTGCTATAACTCACCAATGGAATTTTTATCAAATGGATGTCAAGAATGCATTCCTTAATGGTGATCTTACTGCAGATGTTTTTATGAAACCTCCTCTTGGTTCCAACATTCAGTCTTCAGATGTAAGCTTTGTGGTGCCTTATATGGTCTCAAGCAAGCTCTGTGTGCCTGGTTTGACAAATTTGGGTCTACTATTCAGGACTATGGCTTTACCTCTAGTTCTTATAATTCTGATCTTTTCATACGTAAGACTAAGAATGGGGTTATTCTTCTTCTTTTTTATGTGGATAACATGATTATCACTAGGGATGATACTATTGAAATCTCTGGTCTCAAATGGTTCCTAAGTCGTTAGTTTGAGATGAAGAATCTAAGCTTGCTTAACTATTTTTTGGGACTAGAGATCAATCGTGATACTACTGGTTCTTTTCTTTTTCATGTCAAATATGCTTTTGATCTCTTGGCTCGTGTTAGTCTCACTGATTGCAAGATTGCATCTACTCTGATTAATTCTCAAACTCACCTTAGTTCTTTTAACGGTCAACCTCTAATGGATGTCATACTATATCAATAGTTAGTTAGTAGTCTTATTTATCTCAAGGTTATTTATCCATACATTGCTTATAATGTTCATATTCTCAGTCAATTTATAGTTTATCCTCATTATTTAAACTATGATGTCTTGGTATGTGCTCTATGATATGTCAAAGGCATTATATTTTATCGAGTACACTATTCAGCTCATTCTTCTCTTGAGTTGCGTTCCTTTTATGATTCTGATTAGGTTGGTAATCTTATTGATTGTCGTTCTACTACTTGTTTTTGTTTTTTCCTGGATGATTCATTGATCTCTTGGCGATATAAGAAGCAGATTGTTATTTCTCATTCAAGTACTATAAGCGATACTACTCAACAATTTCTCTGACTTTGTTGTCTTGTTTTACATGGGAGTTTCACAAAATGGTTCCACAATTCTTTACTGCGACAATTAGAGTGCTATATAAAATGCGCATAATGATGTTTTTCATTATCACATTTAACATATCAAGATCAATCATCATTTTGTGCGCCAACATGTTATTAAACGAACAATTTGACTACTTTATGTTGCTTCTTCTGATTAGACCGCTGATATTTTTACCAAGGCTCACCCTTCAAGCTGGTTTATTACCTTATTGTCCAAGCTTCAATTGATTCCTACATTACCACCTTAAGCTTGAAAGGAGGAGTTACCATATTAGTGTAAATCATTTAGGAATAAATTAGTCATATATTTAGCCAAGATTCTCTCTAAAATTCCTTATTTAGTTTAATCCTTTCCTATAAAAGCATGCTTGTATATATGTTTTACATCAAGTAATATACTCAATTCTCTTTTCATCTTATTCTGTTAACAAGTACCATACCAGAATTGAGGCAAATATTTAGCTCGGTGCATGTGGATGATTGGCTAATAATATAATCATCAAGCTTTAAGACTAGGTAAGGTCCAAGATTAGCCACATCAAGCTAACAGTGACTACATTATCAGTAAGCTATGGTCTCTTATTTATAAGATAAATTCAATCATTTTTCATGTCTTCCTAACGCATAGAATGTAAGATCCAGTAAAGATGATATTCTAAAATTCAATATTTTCAAGAAATAAAAGTTTTTATATTTTGGATAGTTGGTATTACATTTCACATGGTATAGAAAGTGATGATGGGTGGTAGAATACAAAACACCTTTTTTTAATGGGTTTAAGAAATTAAAAAAAAATCATTAACATTTTAAGGAATGCTAATAAATGAAAAATAAACTTTAAATTTAAAAAATAAGAGTGTTTGTTTCTTGTTTTGGTTATTCTAAATGTTCCAAGACTACAAACTAAAAATACTTAGATAATTAAATTCTGAATATTTTATTTGAGTTGTTCAAGAGGTATTTATAATCACTGAACCTTGTTATTTCGATGGAGTAAAGGGTTTAGAGAGTTATTTTCTCCTAATTGCATCATTGAAGAATAAGTCTCTTCCATAATATTAAAAAATAAGCAAATACCCCTTAAATAACAAATGGTGATGGAAATATGATGGGTCATTAGAAGATTTTTACACACTTAGAGATATAGAAAAATTAATATTCTTGATATTTATATTTAATATTGAAAGTCATAAGAATAAATAGACAAAACCTTATGACTCGATATAAGGTCTATAAAATTATCAAATTCATGTTTGTTTTGGCTCAACAAGTAGTTAAACTCAAAGATACTTGGTCTAGCAGCTCACTAGACCCGTGTTTGGTTAGAGTTCGGTGCATAATTGAACCCAAAAATATTGGGTATGGTTTGCTTGGGTTCAACACATAACTTAACCCAAAGTTGTTGGGTCTGGTAGGTCAGTAGACCTATGTACACTTTGGGTTCTACTATGAATCATGTTCAATGGCGTTATGCCTAGGAGGGTAATAGATTCATGTCATATGGATTGAATATTCTATCAAGTATAGGGAGGGTGTTGGGTATAGACATAAGGCTTGCCCACTTATTACTGGATTATCATTATACTTTTAGACCTTTTTAAAAATACTTAGATTTTTTTCATAAAATATCAAAAATATTAATTTATCATGATATATATTCATCGTTACGAGCACCAAAAAAATGAAATGAAACCATAACCAAATGAATATAAGTGTAGCAAAAATATATGAAATTTAAGAAGTATTGAAATATTTAAGAGAGAGAGAGAGAAAACATGTGAATTGAAGTCTTGATGGAATTTGGATTAGTATTCACCTATAAAGTTATAATAATCTTTCATATTTTTATATTCACAAATAGATGGTAAAAAGTTATTTTATTTAAGTTTTGTATGGAGCTCGTAACTTTTATTTTTCTTTATAATCTTTAAAGTATGCTTGTATTGATTTTTTTTAAGTATTTTTCTATAATTTTGATATACTAATATTAAAAAGTTAAAACAATATGAAAAAAAATTCATTTTGATATATTTTTAAGCAAATAATACGTTTCAAAAGTAATATATACCATAACACCAAACACACAAATAGAATGATGTAAAATTATTTAGCAATTGATGAAAAAAAAATTATTTTACCTAGTTTGGTTTTAGCAACTTTATAAAAGGGATGGAACATTTTTTTTTTTCTAACTTATAATTGCCTAAATGAATTTTTGTATATATCTCTACAATCAACAAATAAGTGTTATGAGATATCCAAAAAAAAGATATCACTACTAATAGCATATAATATACAATAGTGATCCAATCAATTTGGGATTGATAACATTAAGATTCTATCAATAAAGTGTAAGAAATTGATGGTGTAATAAAATTCAATATTGTTCCTATAAGTTATTTAGTTTGTGGGTGGTATTGAATCAATATATTTAATTAAAAAAAGTGCTTAGGAAACACCAAATTAACAGTAAAACTCTAAGTACCTGCAAAAATAATCTCAATCAGGGGGAATTGAAGACTCTATTATGATAAAGTTATTAACTTTATAGGAAAGATACTAAATTACTTTAAACCTTAAGTTCCAAGAAAAAAATATGTTTGTTATTGTTCTATGTGATAATTAGTACTTGTTATTTTTAGAGAAAATAAAGAATAAAAAACCTTAATTTTTATGGCACTAATAAGACACGAATATCTCTTACATGTTATAAACAAGATATTAAGTGTTGCCATTGTCTTAAGAGATTTTTTATGTTGTATTTATAGATATAGGGACATCATTATCTCAAATATGAATGATTTATTTAATTATTCCAGAATTAGGAGTAACCTAAACTAGATTAAAGGGCGTGCTGATTTATCTAGATCATTACATTTCCGGTTTAGATGTTCATGTAGGAGCTAATATATTGCTTTGGGTTTGATTTAGAAATCTAACCAGGACTTCTCTTCCTGTGTTACTAGCGCAACGCGTGTTTTTTGGTCGTTTCAATTGGTTCTAACTTCTAAGACTAGCCCCGAGAGAAATGAAAGCTATATGAGAAATTAAAAAAAAAAAACCTACCGGGTCATGAAATCGCTATCGATTTGAAAATAAGCAATAAATCCCGATACACACAGGATTTCTCAAGACATTGAAAACAAATTGTGAAATGACCATAGGTTGTCTTGATTGGGTTCATCGTAGTCTAAATGGTTTCCTCCACATGAATCGTATGGTTTTCCTTCGTTTCAAGAACGACAAGGACAACTCATCACCAGATGCTGTCATTGTTGATGAACGCATGCATTTCTTTATTTCAATGTGTCTGTCTGTGCATGTCTGTCTCTGTGTGCGTGTGTGTGTGTGTGTGTGAGAGAGAGAGAGAGAGAGAGAGAGACAGAGGGATCTGACCCGAGAGATAGAGAGATCTGACCCGATGATTCACTATTCATTCAAAAGACGCAACCTCTTTTAAGGATCGGAATCATCCCTTGATCACCAATCCATTCGCGACATTTCCCTCACGCTTTTCGAATTGTGTTTCTTAACAACGTTGAATGATTGGTTTTCTTTATAGATCAATGAATATCTGAATTTATTATTATAAATCATAAAATTATAATTTAAAGATGTTAAACTAGTACTATGATAATCATAAAATCTAATAATATATTATTAGATGGCTACATCTATGGTAAAATCTAATAATAATAATAATAATAATAATAATAATAATATATTATTATTATTAACCTTGTTTCAATTAATTGCTACATCTAAGGTCTAACAAAGATCATTTTCAATAGGTTTTTAAAATTTAGATTTTAATTATGTATTTATTTCTATTTTATATCTTTAATATCTAAGATTATACTTTACAATATAATTTTATAACTCAAATATCAAAATATATAGTTAATTTCAAATATTTTATTTTTGTCAATTCATTAATTTAATACCGATAATATATATTGCATTGTAAGATTCATACCCCAAATATTAATTAAACAAAATAATTTTTATGGTATTTTGAGATATTAGCTTAATTCTAATGCACACTCATAAACTAGCTATGATATACATTGATTGATTTTTTTTATTTTTTAAAGTATAGTAAATTCTAAAATATGTATAAAATTTTAAAATTTCAGTTGCATGCAAACAACTAAGAACATATTTTTTATTTTTCTAATAAATAATTATTTTTTATTTTTATGAAGATCTTATAGAAGCGCAAGTATGCAAGTATATTTAATATTGATTCAATATCTTACAATAAAATTTTAAAATCTAAATATTAAATGAAATAATTAGAAAAAATACAAGAGATTCATAAATAATTTTAAAATGATTCTTTTAAAAAAAATAATTTGAGGTTTGCTTGGAAAATAGAAAGAAAAACTGTTAAGAATTATTAAAACACGTTTACCAAACACGTAATATAATCCAAAAATATATTTTCTGTTTGTGAAATTTCTACATGACCATTTAAGGCTTTTTAAGCCTCAGCCCATGTCAAAAATAAAAGACAGATGCTAATCCAGCCGAAATAATTATTATACTACAAAGCATCCACACAAACCCAAACTACATTCACATCACAAATAATTACAGGACATCCTCAAATAAACACAAGCCCACCAAAATCACACCTCTAAACTTGACCATAAAACAAAAGGGCCTCCTGGAATTTCATGTGTTCCTCATGCAGCACTAACATGGTGCCGGGCCGAATTAGGATTCCATTAACAGCACGTGCAAGCTAACTAGAACGTGTGTCTAGGATAAAATATCCTAATCGTTGAGCTAAAATGTTTATCATGTTTAAAAATTTAAGATATTAGATGAGTTTAAAAATATAATTTATATTATAAATTTTAAAATATAATTTATATTATTTTATAATTTTTAAGTGAAATTTTTATATTTAAAACTTGCAAAGAGTTATATTAATTTATGTTTGGTTTTATATCTAATATAATAAAGTTTGTGAAATTTAAACTCATAATTATTAAGTCAATAAAATTTTAATATCATATTAAATAATTATTTTATCTAAAATTTTAAATTAAATAAAATTTTAAAATATAATTTATATTAATTTCTATCCAAAAATAAAGGTTAATAACATTCATTGTCTAAGGAAGTAAAACAACACGACGTTTCGTGAAATAGAGGAGTTAGGGACTTCACTTCATGATTTCCTTAAAACAAATAAAATTGCTTGCTTACTTGGTTGAGAGGTCGTTATGGCTGCTTCTGTGTTGATCAGCAATTGCTACTGCTGCTCATGGACTCTGCTGGAGCTATCGTAATCCATGGTTGTCGCTGCTGTGGAGAAACCGTTCGAGTAATGGAAAAGCAATGCAGCTATTGATGGAAGCTGCTGCTCTCGGTCTGGAGTTGGCGCAGAGGAAAGGAGATCACAATGCTATTGCTGGACTCGCATCATTGTGGCTGCTACTGGGCTGACAGTAGCCACTAAGCTGCTGCTCTGTGAAGGGATCTTTGCTGGCTTGTGAAGTAGAGAAACTACCAAGGTGGAGAGGATTGACATTGCCGCCAGAGTTCTTGTTACTTAATAGAGAAAAGACATGCAGCTGTTGCTGGTGCTATGTTTGCTGGACTGAGAAGTTGAACTTGTATCACCATGGCTTTTATGGAAGGAAATATCAGCGTGGCTGTTGTTGAAGGGTTGTGATGATATGAAGGCACCTTCTGATTTTCTTTAGGCTGGGAAAAATAGGGAGAAGTACTGCTACTGTCTTCCTTGGCACATATAATTCATAGCAGTGCTAATCTCCAAATTCCTTCTTTTTTCTAGCTACTTCGGTTAGAGTTTTTGAGATATTTTATTGGACAAAAGAAAATAATTCAAAGCCACTGATCTGGATTATCTTAAACCATCGATGTTGATTGAACCTAAAGACAAATGTCTGTTCACAGGTGGGGCAGTTTTGGGTTGGTGTTTTTGGAAGAGAGTATACAATTGTTTTTTTGGTGCAATCAAAAATGAAAATGTGACTTAAAATGAAGTACAAATACTAGAATATAAATCGGTATAAAACTTGTCTGGAATAGAAGGAGAAATTAGGAATGAAAGGTTGACACTTAAGCTGCTGCTTCTTTTTTCGTTTTAATAGTAAAATTAGAATCCTTTTCAATTTGGTCACTAAACCCTTAGAACTTTGCAATGGATGTTCAATCAGTTTTAATTTTTTGGATTCCTTACAATTTCACCTTAACTTTCTTCAATTAAACTCTTAGGTTTTTACATTTTTTTACAAAGTAGTCATTGATCTTAAAAATCTTCAATCTGACCATCAATCAACGTTTAATCTTCAAATTTCTTTCAATTGAAACCCTACTGACATAACTTTTGCTTTTCCAAGTTTCAATTGTGTCCCTAATCTTCCAATCTTTGTGAATTGATTAGAATAAGGTCTCCGAACTTAGTTTTTCTTCATATAAGTCCTAATTAAATCAATTCAACCTATTAAAAGTTTAATGAAGTCCTTGAACTTAATTAATTCTTTTTATCTTATTCAATTTCACTTTCTAACTTGATTCTGTTTTTGATTAAGTCTTTGATTAAATCAATTAGACCAATTAAAAGTCTTATTAAATCCTTAAACTTTTTTATTTTGCAAGTTTGCCTTAATCTTTAATATTTTCCCCTAATTTGTTCCAAGAGTTTCATTGTCCTTTCATTAAATGAGTGTGGATAAGTTTTCTACCTAGTCTTAAAAAGCTGTATTTTTTAATCTTTGTCTAAAGTAGATCTTATGGTTATTATTCATAAGATCTAATATTCTATCATGTTCCCCCAATATAGGTGTCATATCAATGTTCTTAAAGACAAAACACCTATAATTGGATCCTAAAAGTTCAATTAGGTTTTTATATCTTCTAATTGTACTGATACCCTTATTAGTTATGCAATCCTCTTATAATCCTTTTAAATATAGTCTCGTCAAAATACTCTAGGATGGGTAACATTTTCCCCATGTTATTTATCATGTGATTCACCTTTATAATGCGTAGTGATTTATAAACATCAATTCTTTGACATTTTACTTTAGCTAATCATGCAAGCCTAGATTCTTGCTCAAATTCTATTTTTAAAAAAAAAAAAAGGCATTTTATAGAAGAACATAGCAACTATAACATAGATTAAAAAAAAAGTATGTCCATTAAATTTCACCATTTCATCAAGGGTAAAAACTTTACTCAAACAAAATAGGAGTAATCGATCTCCTCATGATTCCTTGTTGATTCTAATTAGATTCCTAGGTATTATTCAAGCTCTAACTAACCAAAAATCTCTTTTTCTTTTTTTTCTCATTTACACCCCATTTCTCTCTTTCTCCCTATTTCTATTCTAAAAGTCTAAATATGGTCATATCCTCTCTTTTTTTTATATATCTTTTTTCTATTTTCCCTCCCTCTTTTTTCCTTCTATTTATTTCCCTCTTATAGCCTATCAAAGGTCAGAGGTTTCCCCAAACCATTTTCCCGTTAGTGGTATTTAAAAACTAGCATATTGATGATTGATGATTCCTTTCTCTATTTTGTTAGAGATTTTTTCTCTATTCTGTAAATTTTCCTTGTTTATTGATCCCTAAAAAGCCATGGGATCTTTTAGGAAAAGTTGGCAAAAGATTTGTAATTTGTCCAAAAATTGTTGACTAAGGAGCTTCTTCTTCAAGTTAATAATGGCATGTAAAATGTTATTAGAACAAAATAAGTTATAGAAATTATAGAGATGATGTTTTTATTTAACTAAAATCAAACCACACTTCACTTAAAGACTTATAGCTCTTTTGACAATGGATCAAAGTTAGATAAAAAAAATAAAAACTATCAAAAGTTCCATACTAATCAAAGTTGATTTGGGACTAGAGATCAAGGGCTTCCATGTAATATGTATTGTACAAACATAAAACAAGGGTGGCACCACCATGAAGAGGGGGAAATCCTTTGTTAAACGGTGGGGATTGGAGACCAAAAGGTGATCAGAGTTGTCGTGTTCATTTGTTTAAATATGTCTACTCGACCAGTCAATACTGGAAAAAAAAATGCATAATATCCTAAAAGACATCATTTTATCTAAACCCTAAAATTAGGTATTTTAATAATTTGGGATATGGAAAAATTCAATCTAACCCTTATTCTTCTAATTTCTTTTGTAATTATCTCTTGAACTTTAAACTTCATGTAATTTTTTCCTTGTTTAATTTTTTTTTTAAATCCCCACTTCCTTGCCTCATTCATATCATTTTTCTTAACATTCAAGTTAGAGCATTTAAAAAAAACATTGTGAGTTAATGAGGTCATGCAAGTTTGTTTCATTAAGAGAAGAGGATATATATATAAAGAAAATTATTGGTTAAGTTTTCTTTTATTAGTAAGAAAGAGTTACACAAAATATTTCCTTACATACATTGAATTTACTAGTCTATTTACATCTTTATCCATACCGGGTTTTTTTTCTTTACTATATAAGGACCTTCATAGTTTGGTACCCATTTGTTATGGTTTTTATTAGGCAATGATAAGACTTTTCTTCATACCATATCACCTATTTTATATACTATTAGTTTAACTTTTATATCATCTATTTAGGCTAATGCTTTCTCATATAAATAAAGATGGAAAATTGTTATCTGTATTTTTACTATAATCATGTTTAATTAATATCTTATCCTTGTTTAATTAGTTTTTTTCTAGGTCTGACTCCATCAATACTCTCAACAATGAGATTTTCACTTCTAAAGGTATAACCACCTTCATTCAATATACCACTGAAAAGGGTGTAACACCAATTGATATTCTTACTGTTTTTTTATATATATGGAGTTCATAAGGGAGCTAATCATGCTGGATTTTTTATGTTATCACTATTTTCTAGGTAGGTGTTTTTATGTTTTTATTAGTGGTTTTCAAAGACCCATTCATCTTTGGCATAGGTTGAATGTAGATGTTTCATATCTTATTTAGCATATAATTTGATAAAAAAATCCATCAAAATTTTCATAAATGTCCATGACTATTCTTTTATGTTACCCATATCGACATTATAACTCTGTAAGGCCCGGCCCACTCCCCCTTGTAGAATATTGTCCGCTATGGCTCAGCCCAACTCGGCATCCACCCCTCACGGTTTTGTTCTTGGCAGCCCACAGGCCCCAAAACGCGTCCTACAAGGTAAGGTACCAACTGCCTTAATATGCCCAGTCATCACTCCCTCACCCGTCGATGTGGGATATTACAATCTACCCCCTTTAAGGAGCCTAACGACCTCGTTGGCACAACCGGACAACCAGTGAGGTCGGCTCTGATACCATATGTAAGGCCCGGCCCACTCCCCCTTGCAGAATATTGTCCGCTATGGCTCAGCCCAACTCGGCATCCACGCTTCACGGTTTTGTTCTTGGCAGCCCACAGGCCCCAAAACGCGTCCTATAAGGTTAGGTACCAACTGCCTTAATATGCCCAGTCACCACTCCCTCACCCGCCAATGTGGGATATTACAATAAATGTAACACCCTCAAATTATAATATCATGAATTCTCCCAACATTTCTTTTTCCAAAGTCAAGTGTGGGGTAATATGTCTAAATTATGGGATTTTTTTTTTTGAAATTTCAACAGAGTTTCCTCTATTTTTGTTGATACCAAGTTGTTGACAACACTTCTATTATATGTCATTACGACTTTTATCTTGATCCAATCATCCTGGATCACATTCCACTCATCCAACAATAACTCAATATTCATACTTATCAATATATAAAAGTCTCATAATATCAATTAGTAAATTAACATAAATGTACTACCAAAACAACTCAAAAGATAAACAAATTCATCATTATACGTAATAAATGCTAACTAACTACATATAAGCCTTTAAACCACTTAAATACAACATTAAGATTAAGATTCATAATATATTTATAATAAATCTTATCTTATCATTTTGAAAATGATTTGGTCATACTAACAACTATGCATATATATAATACATCCACTACATGCTACACCTTCTACTTAATTTTTACAACACAAAAGGATTTACACTCAAAGTAACGACATAAATATTACATTCCAAAATAGTAATTCAAAAACAAGAGTGTTCCTATATCTAACGATCTGCATCACCTCGCGATGTACCTGTTTCAACAATAACAATATTAAGTCACTTATTCACTATATTATTCTAATATTAATTAATTACTCTTAACCTTTGAAATTTAATAATTTTACTTCAATCTAACTTAATCCCTTAATTTACATAATCTTTTCAAAATTTACAAATCCAACTAACTCATCTTAATTACCAAATAAATCTAGCACATTCATATAATTACTCAGAAATTTGGTTTCCTTCCTTAGTCACCAATAGATCCAATACTTCCATTTGAATTACCCATCATCCGGCTAACCCTTATTTTTTATTAGCCAATCAATCCGGTAATTCCATTTGAATTACCCAACATCCTGCTAACCTTTTTTTATTAGCCAATCAATTCGGTAATTCCATTTGAATTACCCAACATCCGGCTAACCCCTTTGTTAACCAACAAAACCGATAATTTCATAAAATTTACAGGAATCCACATAATCAGAACTCAATTTATTCATTTGCTCCATTCGTTTAATATCAATTTAACGAGCAATACAGATTATTAGAGAAACTAAAAATTTTAAAATAAGGTGACAAATCACCTACCTTCTACTCGGGATGACCCAGCTCCTCCTGTCTGATAACCTGCTCCAAACACAACTCCTGAATCAATCAAGTGTCATTATATCATTAGTCCATCAATATTTTTCTTACGTGCCGAAACACAAAGCACGTAATATTTTTATTTGTAATTTGTTCTAATAAAATTCATTCTCAAATATAATATCATTATTTTACATATAACCTCATATTTAACTCAAGTTACTTCTTTGCTTACTTTATGTTCATAATTCCTCCATCAAATAATTCTTCTATTCTTTATATCCTCACATCATATTATTCATTTTATCTAAATACTATATTCAAACACAATCTAGACATCTTGTCTTCATATTTTCTTTTAACTAGTTTATTTCTCTTTTAATTTGAATTTACTTATTATTATTATTATTTTCTCAATTTAAATGTCATCTCTTCATTTAGTCTTTCTTACATTTTCAATTATCATAATTAAACATGGTTTGTTTCTAAACATTAACATCAAAACTCATTCTCCCACTTTTTCCTTCATTTGGCCAAATGTGGTATTTCTTTTTCCTCCTCCAATTTTTTCTTCATTTACTTGTTATTTCAACTTATTTTCATTCTATTCCACTTCAATTTCATCATTTTTCCTTCCCCTCCTATTTCCCCCAAATTCACATAAAAACCCTAAGTTCAAAAATCTAGGATTTAAGAGAACTAAGATAAAACCCCATGAAATTACTTCCCAACTTAATCAAATAAGCTTAAGAACACATCTAAAGCAAACATGAAATCTAAACTTCTCATGCTTACCTATTGCTTTTCTTCCAATTTCTCTTCTCTTCCAAGGTTAGCTGAATTTCCCTTCTCAAATCCTACTTCCTTCACTTGCTTTAGTGCTTTATAGGTTGAACTTGCAAGCTTATAAAGGTATTTCTCAATTTCTTGTGTTTTTCCCTAACTTTTCTCTCTTTCTCTCACGTTTGCCCTGTTTCTCTTCACTCTTTTCTTTTGTTTCTGCCCATTCGACAGTGATTAGAAGAGAAGGAGAGCTTATATGTGTGTTTTAAATGGCTAATTTCTATTATACCCTTAATTATTTTATTTATTTATTTATTTATTTATTTATTTATTTATTTCTAGCACTAACGAGCTCCATTCATCTTAAAATTTTAACCAGATTTTATTCAATATATTTTAAGGTTCCTCAAAAATTTTCAGCTCAATCCGATGGTCGAATTGAAAATTACATCCAATAACGTAAAACTAGTCAAATTGTGATTTTTCGTCAAATTTTTGAATTTCTCTAAAAATTCTGAAATTTTAACCCAAGCTAAGGTATCATATTATATGGCTTCACACAAAATTTCAGAATTTTTTGATAACCCAATCAAGAGTTATGATTTTTTTTGTTTTACATAAAACTAGTCAATTTTATAATTTTTTTGCCTGGAGGTTTTACAAACTCCCTCTTGATAAACTTTTGTACCACCTTATGGGACACATACGAGTATGAATATACTTCAATCCATTTAGTAAGCAATCAACTGCTACTAAAATTAATTTGAATCCATTGCTAGCTTTTGGAATAATGGTCCCAATAGCATTCATTCCTTATATTTCAAATGCAACGGTGACACCATATTGAACAAAGAAAATGGCGGTGCATTAATTTTATATTTATGTTTTTAGTATTGGCGGCGTTTCCTCATGTGATCTATGTAATCTATATATATGGTCATCAAAAATATCTAGGTTTTTAGGACTACTTAACCATTATATATCCATTTGCATATATGACACATATCCCTTTATAAATTTCATGCAATTCTTTTTTATTTTTTTTTGCTTCCTTTTGATTCCTAAATCTTATAAAAGTCTTATCAAGCAGTCTTTTCAATAATACCTCTTCATCTAGGTAATAACATATGGTTGTTCTTTCTAATGTCTTTTCATCCAATTTAGATGCCCCTTCAGAATACTCTCAATATTGGAAAAAAAATCTTCACCTTAAAGTATCAAGGTTTCTCATCTTATTCTTCCTCATTTAAGTAACAATAAGTATGGAATATTCTGATTCCTATGTGTAATGGTTGTGCTTGGTCCCCACAATCAATTTGATCCATAAAAGCTAAAAATGATAGAGCTTCAGCAACTTGGTTTTTCTTTTTTCTAGATGTGCAAATCTTATCTCATCAAAGTTCTTTACCAGTTTAGAAAGGTATTCTTGATATGGCCTATGTTTCTCACATTTGGTTTATCATTATATTTTTACTTGATAGATATTAACATTGATTCTTCATATTCATTTAATTATTTTATTTTCATTTTTGCATATGCTTTTATGCCATGAGTGCATGCCTTATACTCATCCTTATTTCTATGCAATTGAATGGCAACATGATTGAAATGGGGTATTGTTTATCATTTAGGGAGATTATGATAGCTCTTCCTTTGTGACCACATATATTCTAGCTCTATAAAAGTATATTATTCAACAAGCTTTCCACGTTTCATTCTTATTTTCAGAACATCTTTCTCAATGACATTGTGAATTAAATTATCAATATTGATATTTTCTCTTGCATCCTATTTAGTATTAAGGTTTCTTAAATTATATTCAGACAATAGGACTTTTCATTTTGTAATCTAACTTGAAAATGACAAATAAGATTTCTCAAATTAATGCTTCAAGAGATCTATTTTATAAATGACTCATGTGGTGTAGTCAAACCTATAGTGGTATATTTTTTTAATACCCAATGCTAAATCACAATATAACTTCTAAATTATATTATAATATGATTTACAATCATTGAACTTCTTGTTAATGGAATAAATGACTTGTTTTTTACTTCCCATCTCATTATGTTACCCTAAAATGACATTTATGATGGCTTTGTTATCCGTTAGGTATAAAATCAAAGGTTTCCTTAAAATTAGTGGAACTAACAAAGATGGATTCATAAGGTAATGCTTAATCTTATCAAAAGCTTCTTGACAACCTTCATTCCAAATCTCACGGTTATTCTTTCTCAATAACCTCAAGATTAGTTTACATACAGTAGTTAGCCAGGAAATTAAATGAGTTATGTAGTTTAGTCTTCCTAAAAACATCATTACTTCTCTCTTAGTCGGAGGCATTTGCATTTATTGGATACCTTTAGCAGTCTATATCGATTCTTTTATTACTTATCTTATATCGCAACATTTCCAAATTTAATCCTTAACTTGTATTTTATTATATTCAATCTTAACATATATTTCCTCAACCTCGCAAATAATTTTCTCAAGGTTTGCATTTAATTTTTTGCCATTTAGATTATAGCAGTCACATCATCAATCTATACTTCAATCTCATTAAATATCATATTATGAGAAAGAGTTATGATTGCCCATTAATATGAGACTCTAGCATTTATAACCTAAATGGCATTACCTTACAATAAAAAATTCCTTATATGATAACAAAGCTGGCCTTTTATTTATCTTTTTTTGCTATTATGATTTGATTGCAACTTAAGAAACCATCCATGAATGAGTAAGTAGATTTTTTTGTAGCACTACATACAAGCATGTCGATGTGATGGAGTTGAAAATCTTTTTTCAAGCTAGCTCTATTCAAGTCCTTAAACTTCACACATACCTTGATTTTACTGCCTTTTTAGATATTGTCACTATGTATAATAACTAGTGAGGGTTTTTTACACACTTCTAGAAAGCTTGTGTCCTATTGGTTTCTTATTCCTTCTATTAGTTTGATCAAAATATCTAGCCTCATTCTTCTCAACTTCTACTTTACTTGTTTACTCATGTTTATGAGAGATAGTTATGCTCTTTAATACTAGTATCTAGACTAGGTATATCAATATATATCTAAGTGAATAAATTAGAGAATTCATTCAAAATATATATTATTCCACCTATCTCCTTGATAGTAATACGTACTCCAATCTCCAATTCCTTTTTCTCATGCTTAGAGTCTATATCCACTATTTCTAATTTTCCTCCAACAAGTTTTAAGATATTATAAGTTGTTTAACTATCTTAATGATTATTTTATGTCTTCAAGCTCCTTCTTATCAATTATAATCATGAATTTATTAAAATTTGGTCAATTATTCTCAATACAATGGTTTTGCATGTTTATCGATGTTCTACTTTTAAATTGTTTGAAAACATAAAGTAAGCATATAAAATTATATAAAGGAAAAAGATAGGGAAAAAGCTTCACAAACCATTTTACAACCATGATTGCATTTTCTTAAAGTTTTGGTGTATCTCATAAAGTGTTTTCGGGAACCCACTTAGCATTCATGACTTTAAGGGCATATAGGTCACCATATGTATTACTTTAAGCTTAATATATAGATCTGTCATGTTTTACATAATTGACCTAACTTCTTTAGACTTACTTACAGTTGATAATAAACTAGATTCTATGGTGTGAGGAGGATGTCACTACACCATCTGCATAGATCTAGGGCCTTTCTAATAACATGTTATAAGAAGGTTGGATATTCATGACTTGTACAAAAATAATTATGGTCTAATAACTAGGTCCACTTTGATTATTTCAGTAATAAGCCTTAGTGTTCCATCATAAACTATTACAGTCATAGTACTATACTTCATGTGAGAAACATCTATGGGCATTTAGATATTTATATGCTTTGGCATCATATTTAGAGTTAGCCTATCATCATCGAGCACTTTGGTTGTAGCACAATATTTATATTTTACTTTGATATACATTGGCTTGTTATGCCATTTTCTTTTAGAATCAAATTCATAGTTAGTGAATTAAGAATGGTTAGTTTATTGTATTCTTCTTATTAAATGTTATATTGAGTCTTAGGTTATGTCCTAGGGGGTATTGATATTTATTGGCTTGTTATGCCATTTTCTTTCAGGATCAAATTCATATTTAGTTAATTAAGAATGGTTGGTTTATTGTATTCTTCTTATTAAATGCTTTATTGAGTCTTGGGTTATATCTTAGGGGGTATAAGCTTGATTGAGGACTTTATGAAATGCATTTCTATGTGATTCTCTTGTTAAAATTAAGGACATTATAAAATAAGATTATTGTGATGCATTACAGTGGATATCTAGGTGTTAAACCTATTGAATTCCCTATGGAGGAATGCAGACTTTCAAATAAGGAAGAACTGCTCAAAGACCTTTGCACATATCAATGTTTGGTTGGTCGATTGATCTACTTGACTATTACTAGACCCGGCATCACTTATTCGGTCCATATTCTCAACCGGTTTATGCATGAACCACGACAACCTCATATAGTTGCAGCCCTTTGAGATTTTCATTATTTAAAATCAGCTCTTGGCCAAGGTTTGCTTATTCATTCAAATAACCTTTTAAATTTAAAGGCATTTTATGACTTTGATTGTGTGGGTTGTCCTATCACTGGCCGTTCCACCACTAGGTATTGTGTATTTCTTGAAAATTTCTTAATTTCATGGAAAACCAAAAGGCAAAAAACTATTTTTTTGTTGCGGAAGCTGAATATAGAGCAATGGCAAGCACTTGTTGTGAGCTCACCTGGCTGCGACATTTGTTAGCAGATTTACACATTGCAAAAAATCCTACGTTTCATGAGATAACTCGTCACATTGAAATGTATTGCCATTTTATTCGGGATAAAATTTTACGAGATGAAATTGCTACTCAATTTGTGGTTTCTTCACAATAATTAGCAGATGTGTTTACAAAGGCTGGGGGGGATTCAAGCAACTCATGCACAAGTTGGGAGTCATTAATATTCAATCTCCAACTTGAGGGGAGTATTAGGAATTGCATTGACAATGTTTAATGTAGATAGAAAAGTTGTATCTTGATGTAATTAGGTAGGACACGACATCATACAATTAGCTGTCATTGCTTATAAATTTCTTGATTTGCAGGAAATCCCTACGACACATTGTATATATAAAGAATACAAATCACTACAATACTCAATTCACTTGTATAATCTTTAATTACAGAATCCTTGTGAATTCGTGAGCTTACATATACAGGTGCTGTTGCAATAGTTGTTATCTCTAATTTGTTGCTTTCTGTACGCTATAAATGCATTTGCCTTCGTTCGCCCACTTACGCACAATCTATAAGAGAAGCGAGGTCTTCGGATTTTGAGAAGGTATGAGATACTGCAACTTCAGCTCTTGACATTAAATTGGGCATCCTGTTCTTCATATATTTGAATTCGAGTCTTTTTGTTTTTGTCGTTCCATCAAAGGCTCAGCCAATCAAGAAAATGGCGACAGCAGATCAGGAAATGGACCACCCGGAGGAGAACTCAAAGTTTCAACTTGTTAAACTGTTTCAAGAACGTTATCCTTCTGGTTTTCTCAGAAAGGTACGTAATCCTTCTGGTTTTCTCAGAAAGGTACGTAATGTTCTGGGTTGGTTTGTTAATTTAAATCACTTTTATACATTGATTTTGTTTTTCATTTTCCATGATTTTCTTGGAGAACATATACAGTGCTTGTCCCCCAGAGAACTTATAAACACAGACACAAGACGTCCAATAATTTATGTGTCTTGCCTTAATCATTAATTTTCCAGCTAGTCAGCTAACATAAAATCTTGGAAGTACTGCCTTCCTTTGTATTAGAATGATTGCAAAAGTGTGTGTGTGTGTGTGTGTTTACAGGTGGTGGCAGAGCTTATAGCAACCTATCTGTTGATCTTTGTGACATGTGGTGCTGCTGCTATTAGTGATAGTGACGAGCACAAAATCTCAAAACTAGGAGCCTCGGTAGCAGGAGGGCTCATAGTGACAGTAATGATCTATGCAGTAGGGCACATCTCTGGTGCACACATGAACCCTGCTGTCACCACAGCTTTTGCAGCCGTCCTAGATTTTCCATGGAAGCAGGTACCGTATTGTAATGCATCATCAATTCTAATGTTTAGAGTCTTTGTTTACTTCAATTTGCTTTACTTAATATGTTTTGGAGGTAAATATTTTACGATGAGGTCTGTTTCGGAGGTTAATATTCTATGTTCAGGGCTGTTTCTGAGGTTCGTATTCTTCGGAGGTCTGTGGTAAATATTTTACGATGAGGTCTGTTTTAGGTCTGTTTCGGAGGTCTGTGGTAAATATTTTACGATGAGGTCTGTTTTAGGTCTGTTTCGGAGGTCCGTATTCTATTTTTCGGAGGTGTATGGTAAATATTCTATGCTCAGGTCTGTTTCGGAGGTTCATGGTAAATATTCTATGCTCAGGTCTGTTTCAGAGGTTCGTATATATTCCATGGTTTGGTCTTATCAACAATGTAAGGATACGTATAGGATCGGTCTGTTAATGGACCCGTGTACCTTAAGCCACTGATATTGCTCTGGTTTGGCCTTATCGAAAATGCAAGGATAACGGACCCGCATAAAACTTGTAAGGTTACATTCTTTGTTTCAGGTTTTTTATCTTCAGCCAGATTCATCTAGTTCTAGCCACAAGTTAGAAGTGAGTGGATCCATGGCTGAAAGATTTGAGTGGCAGCATGATAAAAGACGGGTAGGAATGGGAAAGCGAGAGATAGCTACATCATGATGGAATCTCAAATGCTGTAGAGGGACTATGCACGTCCCTACAGAAATTAAATTCCCATCCAACCTGATCAACACACACATTTACACACATATATATTAACTAAAACATAAACCATGGGGATGTTTTCCTGTGTGTTACATTGTAGCTTATGAGGTATTTTACCGTGAACTTCAACAATGCACTGTCAGTTTTGCCATTAATGATCTTAGAGTGTGTTGTTGGCTTAGGGGTGCTTTTGGTTTTTTTTCCTCTTTTATTTCAGTCTCTTTTTTTTTTGGGTTGTTGATTTCCAATACAAAGACTTGATTCAAATAGCTCCGACGAGGCTAACAAGAAATTGATTAGATAGGTGGGGCTCTTTCACAGTTAGTTAATGGGTTTGGCGTCGTTGTGCAATTAATGCACGCACCCTTTGCCAACTTTGTTCCCTGTGTTAGTATAGTTGCTTCTGGCTGGGTTTGGGTTTGGCGTAGGATTGAAATTATATGGGTTAGTTTTGCTGGTTACTGGCCTTTTTTCTAATATTCAGCCCCTACTGTTCTAACTAGATGAGTCTCTTTCATCATTTTCTTTGGCTTCGTTGTTTTGATTTGATTTAGTTTTTGACTTGTTATTGTGAACTCACAAAAAAAAAATCACAAGCTTTATAGTTTATATCAGAGCTTAGCTTAGCATCAATAATTTAGACTTCGAGCATTGAATATGATCAATAGAAACTCTACAACATTTTCTTTAATTTATTGTTTGGAGAACCAAACAAATGCTGTAAAAATAAGAAATGAAGGTAGTGACGGGTACCTGGTAAAGAAAATTTACAACGGTCTAAAAAACCGATGCTGGATAGACGAAAAGACAGAGAGAGAGAGAGTTCAAGGTTTCTGTTTGTTTGTGTAATGATAACAAGTGCGAGAAATACAGTAAGAGGTGGTGAGGGTGAGAAAATGAGGTTTTGTTGAGTGTTTAAATTTACATATTTGCCACTTCATGTTGCCTTTGTGCTTAGGTTCAGGGTCGTACAAGGGATTGCTTGTGGTGACATTGTTTTTCAATAATATTATTAGTTTAGAAAAAATATTAAACTAATATTGTATATATATATTTTCAAAATCATTTGTGATATTTGTATATCAAATTATCTAAAATAAAAATAAAATAAAAATAAAAATATTATTTTTTTCAAAAATATTTTTGAAACTATAGCGTTCAATTTTTCTTCCTCATTAAGAAAAGAGTTATGCTGTGTAGAAATCACTGTAGATATAGACATAGTTTACTGTTGATTTTATTAGTGTAATTATCATTTTGTCTTTTAATGCATAAAATTTAACTCTTGGTCTCAGGGTATTTTAGACTTTTTCACCACCTATTGATATTATATGATTGTTTGGGGATTTTTTTTTTTCGGGTTTTTTACACAATAAAACTATGATTTTATCCTTTCCATATGGTGGGGCACATTGAGTGACATGGTAATCGAAGACTTGCTAGTGATTGGTTATTCATTTTTTTCCACCTTTTCTCTTTTATGCAGTTTAAAATGGAGGTCAATCCTTTATGTTTATGATTTTTTTTCCATTTAATTCCTTGGTCTTTTATTGTTTTTTTCCTAATTTTTTTTTATAAAAGTTTTGGATTGTTTCAATTTCGTCATTTAATTAGAATTGATAAAAAAAAATATTATGTTTTATTTTTACCCTTATTTTTATATTTTATTTTTCTTTCTTGTAATTTTGTTGGTATTGAGGTTTTAATTTATTTCAATTTTATCATTCAATTAAAATTTGATTATATATTTTGTTTTTTATATCAGCCATTATTCTTTTTTCTTTTTTCTTTTTTCATTACTTTAATTTTTCCTATCCTTGTGGGACAATTCCTATTTTCTTTTTTATATTTATGTATCTATACTTTTAGTTTTGATTTTTAATTTTTATAATTTTTTCTTTTATTCAGGTTTTATTTTTATTTTATTTAGTCTTTAAATTTTAATTATTTTTAATGATGCCCTCCAATTGAAATTAATCATATATGTTGTTTTTCATTTTAGTTCTTATTCTTTTGATTATTTTTTTGTTTTTTGTTCCTTTTAATTTTCTCAATCTACAGGTTTTAATTTTATTCTCCAATTGCAATTGGTTATATATGTTATTTTTCATTCTGATCCATATTCATTTAATTTTTTAACAAAATTACACTATAATTTTAAAAAAAAATCCCTTTGTTTGTTTTGATCCCAATATTGTTATTTGCTGCAATTTTATCCCGAAATATATATTTTATTTTTCATTTCGATCCTTATTTTTTTAATTTTTTATTTGTATTAATTAAATTAGAGAAACCAATTAATAACTCAGCTGCACTTGGATCATACATGAATAACCAGCTGTATTTTATTTTATTTTCATTCTTTCTGCTTCAAATCCAAAGACAAAAAGAAATGGATATTTTGTGGTTCTATTCGTTTTATAAATAAAATAAAATTGCAGGTCCCATTTTATGTTGCAGCGCAATTAACAGGGGCAATTTCTGCTTCGTTTACTCTGAAAGTGCTATTATATCCCATAAAACATGTCGGCACTACTTCACCATCTGGAACAGCTGTTCAAGCTCTCATCATGGAAATCGTCGTGACGTTTTCTATGATGTTCATCACTTCTGCTGTGGCCACCGATACAAAAGCTGTAAGAATCATCTTCTCAGTTTATCAGCATCCCAAGATCTTCAACCTTTGCGATACCCTCTATTGCTCACGTGTGTGCGTGTGTCTCATTGTTATTGTTTCAGGTAGGAGAACTGGCCGGTATAGCTGTTGGTTCGGCGGTCTGTATAACATCCATCTTGGCCGGGTAAGCAGGAACATATCTGTATTTATAAAAATCCTCAATTGTATCCCTCCCCTATTAAGCATTACCCAATTAACCCCTATCATTAAAAAGTAAAAGCTAGGTCAAAAGCAAAATATAGTTTTTAAGATAATAGGTTTTCAATTTTTTTTATTTTTTATTATGATATTAAGGAAAAGATCATCGGGAGATATCCCATAAATGGGGGCTCAATTGAAACATTTTTTTTTTAGTATTTGGTAGGCCGGGAAACCAAAAACATTATCCAAACCAAATTTGACAACAAGTCATAGCCCAAGTGACCTAACATCACAACCTTATACTTGAACTCAAATCAAAAGAATTTCTGTAAACAAAGAGAAATAGTGATAGCTTAGTCTTACCGACAATTTTTGGGTACAAGGGAACCTAACTAAGCCCAGATTAGTGGATCTAAGTTGCCCCAACATATGGACATACCTTTTGAAGGAGGGGGAGGTCTTGGAAGGTAATTCAAAAGAACTTAAACCTGAAAGTTCAGATGCAATATTGGAGTTTAATTAATGCAATTGATATCATAGTTTTAAATGACCTACATTATTTAAGGGAATCGAGGTATCCCTTTACATTTATGTAGTGTTATAATATCATTATTAGCAAATCACACGAATAACCTAGACTCATAAAAAATACTTTAAAAACTCATAAAAAATACTTTAAAACATAAGATTCTTTCCGAATCCAAAAATAAAATCAAATAAATATTGATTTTCGTGTTATAAATAACGGGTCAATAATTGCTTGATTGTAAGAGAAAACAAAAATCATGTTCAAAACTATGATTGATATGAAGTTTATTTTTATTTCTATTTTTATTTTTGATAAAGCTATTGGAGGTAAAAAGGGATGTGAAATTTTCAATTGTACAATTAATCATCAAATAAGGCCGAAGTTTTTATTAAGCGGAGACACGAAACCAAAAGTGGTAACTAACTAGATGTCTAGTCATCTTCAGACCAATATCAGGTGGATCCATGAACCCAGCAAGGACACTGGGACCAGCAATTGCTAGCCAGTACTTCAAAGGCCTGTGGGTGTACCTGCTCGGACCAGTGACAGGAACGCTACTTGGAGCATGGTCTTACAATCTGATTCGTATGACTGACAAACCAGTTCAAGCAATTTCTCCTCCTTTTCCATTCAAAATTCGAAGAACGAGGGCCGTTGATAAGCAGGCTCCAAAAAAGGGCCCTCTCGATGCTTCTTGAAGAGATACGGTCGAGGGGAACAATACTAGTGACCGTATATTAAGATCCCACGCCTCACAATGTATTACACCAAGCTTATCTTCTGTGTTGCTTTTCATGCCTTTTAGTATCATACAAGTTTCCAATGGAATGAAGTTCAGAAATAAAATTACAAAATGCAGTGGAGATCATTAAGCTTATCAGTTTCAGACGTAACAAAGCTTGAATGATTTGATATAGGAAGGAGATATTGTCAAAGTGAATTAAATTCCAATTTCTAAAGATGGTTAAGCTCGATGCACAAGAAAACTTCGAAAGCACGGCAGCTGAAAAGAATTCCAAAAAGCATCTACAGATTCCTACCCTTCAACATGTAGCACTATACCAAGGCACCAACCTTAGAACTTCAAAGCAAATAATATCACAAATATGATCTTCATGAAGCGAATCGTCATTGATTGATATTTTATGTCTACAAAGTAAGTTGCCTCTAATTGAAGTGCACGGGTATTAATGTGCACCGGACAATACACAAGCCAGGAGATGCAATGTGGATACAACACATAAAACAATCACCGAGTTGATATTTCCATGCTCTGCATATAGGCTAAAGCCTATGCAAAACAGAATCATAATTGCATGTGATTACTTTAATTTATATCATGAGAAAATATGAGAAGAAGAAAAGAAGACACTAGGCAGCATTTTGGCACACAACAAAGCTCCCTGGATTGATGGTAATGCTCTTTGTGCAGTTATCAGTTTTATAAATCCCAACAAGTCGATCCGCCAACTCAAACATGTTGTTCCTTAGGCTGCATACAAAACAAACATTAAATAAAAATGGCTCAAAGGATTGAAGGATCGGTATCTCTAGTAAAAATCTGCTGTGAACATCCAACTACCTTATAATGATGAACTGTGCATCCTTTGTTCGGTCCTTCACATAATGCCCCACAATCGATACGTTCTTGAAATCTGGCACTCCATGTGAACCATGAAGTTAATGGAGATACCAGGGAAAAACAAACTATTAAATGATTCTAAAATGTATGAAGGTAGTAAATTTGAACAAAGATTACCCAGAGCAGCGTCAATTTCATCCATTACATACAATGGAGTAGGCTTGTAATGATGAAGCGCAAAAACAAGAGCTAGTGAACTCAAAGTCTGAAAATAAGGAAAGTAGCCTCGTTACTATAAGCAAAAGTATACTGCCATCTCTGGGATCCTTTGGGATCGTACTTGGAAATCATTACCTGAGAGTCTAGCACAGATATAATTAAAAAGGTTTAGGCATAATAACCTTTTCACCACCAGATAAGTTCGCAATATTCTTCCAGCTCTTCTTTGGTGGTCTGACACTGAAAACAACACCTTCAGAAAATGGATCCAAAGAATCCACTAGCTCAAGTTCTGCATCACCTCCAAGAGTAATCATCTGCGGCAAGAAATGTCAAATAATCAATGAACATTTACTGCCACTTATGAATCATAAGGATGCACTTTTTGCATAAAATAACTGTTTTCATTAAGCAAGTTGTGTTCAGATGAATACCAAGGTGATACCTAAAGTGGGGTTTTAAAGCCAGAAAACTACACATGCAAACATATGTACTGTGTACATGCAAACAAATGTACTGTGTACATGCTCACACAGGAGAGGGAGGAGAGGGAGAGAGAACAATCAATCATCACACAAACCTGATACATTTCCTTCAGCTTCAATGATATTGTATTGAACCCTGCCATGAATTCATCCAACCTGTAAAGTTATCAATTAGATTATGTAAGAATCACTTATTTCCAAGGGAGGACGATGGCATGATAGATACTGGAATCTAACAAGGAAAATACTAGCCTTTTCTTTCTCCATTCATCATACTGCTTTTTCACATCATCACGCTGTTGAGTTACCAAATTCAGCTCCTCAACCCGCTCATTATATGATGAAACCTTTCTCCGGTATCTACAATAATCAGTCCAATCAGCAAATTTATGTTGAAGATTAATAATCAAACTTTTATGAGCAAGCGAAAAACTCATACTCTGAGATTGAATCCAAGTTTGGGTTCATATCTTTCAGCTTTGCTTCCAACAACACTACCATCTCCAGGGCCCTTTTGAGGTCACAAGCCTCACCAAAAGTCTCATCAGCAAGGGTTGCTTTAAGTTTTTCAGGGTCCTCTAGTTCTTTCTGAGTTCTGCAACCACCATTATTGGTGTTAGACGTGTTACAAGAAAATACAGAGCCAAAAAAATAAATGGCTTAACCATAAATCAGCATACTGTTCCATATGGTGTAGAAGAGCATTTTGCAAGTCATCAAGCTTCTTTTTGTAACCCTTCCCCTTCAATTCCAACTCCTTGTAGCTCTTCCTCATATCTTGTAATCTGTAATCAGCATCAACCTGTGCTATAGCAGGATGATAATTACTTGTACCAGTGATGATCATTTGACTAAAAGAAAGTGCAAAAATGTGGCTTTAAATGACAGAGTACCTCTGATGCCCGCAGCTCATCCACAATTTTTTTCACTTTTTCGTACTCGGATTTGGCTGTATCTAGCACTTCTTTATGTTGATCAATCAGCTAAAAGAGCAGCAAAAGAAAGGCATATAAGGATAAGGATACCCTTATGAGCGCATCACCATGACTGAAAGAAAATAAATAAAACAGACCTCCTGTATCTTTTTGTAATTCTCTTGAACTGCAAATGCCTTTTCTTCAATTCCTTTAAAAATACCTCTCAGTTTTTCCCTCTCCTCTGTAAGCCGTTCCCTTTCCTTCCTTGAATCCTCAATCCCTTTGGTCAACTTCTTAATCATTTTATGACCTGTCTCTATTTGAACCTTGTGACGGTTGATATCTGTGCTATTTTTATCCATATCCTGAGTAGTCGGCAACTTGAATTAATCCAAAGCCACATTACAGCAATTCAAATATTTCAGGGTGGTTTTGTGACTTACAGACTGAATCTTGTTGACCTTTGCCTTCTGTGATTTCAACCTTTCGCCCCCAGCATTTTCTATTTTATTCTGAAGCTCCAACGCCTAAAGGTAGAGACAATTATGGAAAGTCAAATTTTAAGAGAAAAAAAGGGGGGGGCACGACTCTTTGGATTTAAGCACAGTAAGATATGGCAAATAAGAAAATCCATGAAAGTTCAACTGAAGTCAGAATGTTAACCACAGATCAGGAAGGCAACCAGACAACATTTTGTTGTCTGGGCAACCTGAACAATTGGCTTGGAACTTGCATGGACAAAGAAACACAATATCTTCAAACCTTTTCCTTCAGCTGTTTAGACCCCTGAATAAGCCTGTCAATCTCCTTTTCCTCGGTCGCTATTATTCTTTTGAGTTCCTCCAGCCTATAGAGTTCATCTTTCTTTGGCTCTGATGCAGCTTTCAGGGAACCAAGTTGTTTATCCAGATAACTGTGTTCTGTATTCAGACTATCAATCTGTTTGGGTGGAAGGTTTTAGAGTATTTATCTCAACCGGAAAAAAAAAAAAAAAAAAAAAAAAACATAGTGAAAGCCATAGCAAACTGTTACCTCCTTCTGGCTTTTAGCCAGTTCCATCTCTAGGTGTGCAATTGCTTTTTCCGAGGCTTGGTAGTGTTTCACAGCATCAGCAATTTGTTGGCGTATACCATTTAATCTACCAACCATGTTAGAGAGCTCCTTCTCTGCACTTGTGACAGCTTCTCCAGAAACACTGGTGGCCCGAATAGATGTCCCCATCTTACCACCACGTGGCTTAGTTCCCCCACCACTCATAGTACCAGATTTTTCAAAAAGTGCACCATCAAGAGTAACCACTCGTCGAAATTCCAAGTTTCCACCGTATGCAATTCTTGTTGCCTATAGGATGAAAAAATGCAAGTTACTAGATCCTTCCAGCATATGCTTCAGCAGTAAATCTGGAAAAAATAATAATAGATATCCTTGATTCTAGCTATAAAAGGTGTTGTTTAAATGAACCTGAGCACACAAGTCATGGTAAGAGACTCCTGTTTACATATCCCATAATTACAAGGGACTTCCAAGACAATGACGACCATAGCTAGAAGTTCAAGCTATGAAAAGTTATTCCTTTCTGATCAAGACATCTAGCCTTCTGCAAAACTATCATTACTTCACATTATTTTGGGATTGACAAAGTCATAATTCCCATGTGTCCTCAATAATGAGCACTAACACTGAAGAGACTGATTTTTCAAATTGTAAGACTAAGAGGATAGGTAGTTTTAAATGATATGGGCTGAAGAAATAAGGGCTTTAATATCCAAAACTGGTTCATGTAAGGTTTGACCCGAAAGGAAAGAAAAAAAACAGAAAGGAGAACGAAAATCCATGTGGCTTACTACAATGGATTTGCAAAAGAGCCTTGGTTGACTTAAGTAGCATATGAAGTTAATAGAGTATTCAGCTTACAGACCAACTTCTCTAAGTGCATCTACTGGCAGCAACAGAGGAAACTAATTCAAAATAACAAAGAAAAGCAGCAATATGCTTTTAGAAAGAATTGACTTGAGCAACATATATCATGATCATCTGTCTTCCTTAATTTATCCATTATGAAGGTTAAAAAAAAAGAGAGCATACACAATGAAATTGGAATTTACCTGATCAAGATCCTTTGCTACAACAGTATTACCCAGAGCAGCATAGAAAGCAAGTTTCATTCTTTCATCTTGAACTTTAACAAGATCAAAAAGACGTGGAACACCCTCTGGAGTGCTCACATTATGCTTCATCTTCGATGAAAGATCAGCTTGCTTCTCCTGCATTGAGGGGGGTGAATTATGTTCCTTAAGCAAAGGGAACTTTCCTAAACCAATTAACCAAGTGCTACCATATTGCCCAGAAAGGTTGGCCACTAAAACAAACATTCCATTCAATTCTCCATCATGCCATATGAAAATTTTTATAAATTCAAGCTTCAGCAAATTCAAAATTACCATAGGAATATAGGAAAGTTTAGTTGTTAAGATTTTATAGTCTTGTCCAGGGCATTTAACTGAACCAGCCTACACCTGACTCCCATGCCCACAAGTCCTTACAGATCTTCGAAACAACTATAAACAAAAGGGAAAAGGTAGTTTCAAGTATATTTAGTTGATACCAGTATCATGAAAGTGGCAACCCCAAGCTTCTCTCTTCGGAGCAACTCTACACATGCTTGCGCTGCAGCAGTTGTCTCCACCACAATATAATCAAGTCCAGAACAAGCCGTTGATATGGCAACATCATATTTTGCTGCAATGAAAACATCAATTTAACAGGAAAATGAGGTCCTTGATCTAAAACTTTCAAAGATAAGAACACAACCTCAAATATGATTAACTTAAGAGGGCAAGGAGGGAATAAGGAATTTTTCATCCATAAGAAAGCAAACAATTGTCTTTAAAAACATGCAAAAAGGATATCATGCAACAATTAATAATAACTATCACATAATTTTCTTTACAAAACAAAATGAAAACAAATCCAGATGCAGCAGCATAAAAGAATCCTAATCAGGCTTCCCTTTATTGCAATATGGCATATTAGTCTCAGAAATTCAAGTTATGTTGGACAAGATATGTTTATATAATGCAAGACACTCACCATCAATGGCACCTAAATCTCCCATTCGCCCATGTATTCCCCTTATTTCATTAGATTCCTTGGCATGCAAAATTGCTTTCAATACTGATCCCTGACTCTTTTCCGTATCAATAATTGACTTTAGTTCAGCAACCTTCTGTCTTGCAGCTTGTTCTAGAGGAATAAGCTCTTCTTGTTCTTTGATGGATTCCTGCAAAAAGAAGTGTTCTTGTCGCATCCCATAAAGACTCAGGAGTGTCAAAAGGTAGATGAAGTTCAAAGAATTATCTGCAGAGCAAAAACCTGTTCCACTTTACGAGCTTCAGATGCTTCAAGCTTGTGCTTTTCTATATCACTCTGTAATTCTGCAATGGTTGAAGTTTTCATTTCGATTCTTCTAGATATGCTATCCATCTGCTTGTGTGCATTATCAAAAGCTGCACGACCAGCTTCATGCTGAAACAGTCAATGAGCACCTTTAGCCAACTAATGACATCTTTTAGAAAGATTTGGACAAGGTATGAGAGTCATCACAAAAAAATAATAAATAAAACAGTTGAAAAGGATTTATTTCTCAAGATATCATGTTATGCATTATTGAACAAGTCATGGTTAAAGGAGATTTATCTTATTTGAAAAATCAAAGCCAAGCTATTTATTTTTCATCAAAAAGAGGTTTAGGTTTAGATCCAAAAAAGTTTCCATTATATGTTTTTAGTCAAAGATTAAAATTTCAGTTATATGGGTGATTGTTGTGGGAAAAATGGTATCCTCTTAGTTCCTGCAAGGGATTTTTGTTTTCCAAAAATGTATGTTGGGTTATTTTTCTTTTATGAGTCATTAGTCTATTTGGTATTTCAAATTTATTATGAAGTCTTAACACGCTCTAGTTAGAAGTTTTCCAGTACAGAGATCTTTTGCTTACAATTAATAACAATAAATCAAGCTTTGAATAAGAATTTAGTGGTGGAATAAGTTGAATTTTTAAGTTATTCTGAAAGCCTTGTGCCTAGAGTTCTTCCTTCTCTTGTTTTTTTATTTTTCCATTGCTCTTTCTTGCTTCAAAATGTCTGCTGCTACAGTACCACCGGTATTGTTCACAGCATCAATTTGAACCCTGAATCAGGCTAAAACAGATCCTTAATCAACTCTCTAATTCACCATTTCCTAACCATAACTTAACTCTAAGATTTTACATTCTTCAAGTTTTTCCATGATGACATAATCAATTCCAATGCAATAGATAGAGAACACAAATCACAGTAGATATAATTCAAGAGACTGAAAGAAAACACATGCAAGCATGCATTGTGCACTGTTATTGAAATATCAATTGGGGAAACCATGGAAGCCCCAACCTCACCTTCTCATTCAAAAGTTTGCTTTCAGTATATGCAACTTCAAGTTTTCCTTTGTGATCAATCAGTTGCTTTTCCCACGGTTCTAGTTCAGCACGAACCTTCACGAGTTCTGAGCGGTACCTCTCTGTTTCAACTGTTCATCAATTAAACATAAATAAAAAAGATTACTAAACAGCAACACGCACACGTTTAAGCATAAAGCAAGATTGATTCTTTGTAACTTATACTCCACTCCTTTCATCCCTGCACTGTACACAGAGACCACCAAGAAATATTCATAAGACGGTATAAACCAAGGGACGCAAATAAGTAATGAAAGAGTATCTGCACTAAATGGATTCCTTTACCTCTGAGGTTGTATTGCAATCTTTGCACTTGCCCTATATTTTCTTTCAATTACAGAATAATCACGTCATATGTTTTTACAAATTTGCAGCCAAAACCAACAGCAAATTACATTATAACATAAGCCATTCAAATTTCAATCCACCCCTCAAAATTATGATCATTTATTAGTCTTCTAGAGAAGAAAATGACTTCGTCGTTCTTTCACCTCAAAAGTCAAGCCATTTTGAATATAAGAAATTAGCTGCTTCTATCAATTCCATTGTAATAATGATTTCAAAGACTCAATTTTTCAAAATTTTATGTAGATATTCAAGGACTTTTAAATAATCCATGCGTAAAGCCTTAAATTCTCTCAAAATCCACTGTTCTTTATATGCTATCCACTAACAATGAGACTGAATTATATAAATGTCAACCGTGAACAAAGATCTACAATCCCACCATCTAGGAGTCTGCACTTTCATTTAATCATCAGTCTATTTCACCACCACAATTAAATGTTTATTCAAACAATTAAGTAGCAATTTTGTACTGCCAGGAGTGCACAGTCATCAACATGCAGCAAAACATAAATCACCTAAAATGATGTCAAACATGTATAATATAAACATATTATATCCTTTTTGGACAATGACAAGAAATATAAGCTCTGCAAAAACTATATTCGATAAATATCATTTTCTTATTTGAGTACAAATCTATCAAAAATGAAATTTTACAACCTTTCGAATTTTCCACAACTTCTTCTAGTATCCTCTCCTCCTCGAGTAAGAGTTTCTGAAGTTTGGGTATGTTATCTTCAAGTTTTGGAATCAAATTTTCTGAGTTCTCGCATTCTTTTGTTAAGTCGTCAATCTTTGACGAATCCTACAGGGAAACAAAGTAAGAAAAATGTGTGTTTTCAATTGAAATAAGTCACGTTTTTACCCTACTTTTTCAAGTTTATCTTCAAGTTTCTTCATCTTTTGCTTCATGTGCTTCAGATCCTCCCGGTATTTAACATCCTGCCTTTCAAACTCCTTGAACTCCTCTTTACAGGTTCTGCGATCATTGTCCAGTTCCTGAATCGTAGACAAAAGGTTGGACAGCACATGAACAGATGCAATGAGTACAAATTTAGGATGGCACTGTTAAATGCAGTCATGATATGTGGTGGCCAAAAATATAGTTATAAGAATCAACCCAGCCCACAAATCAAGTCATAAGTTTGAGGATTGACACCCAACCTTACACTTTTTTTTTGAAAAAATAAAACTCATATAACCTCATTTTGGTAAATAAAAAAAAAAAACTGGTTTTTCCACCAGCCCAGCCTAGGCCAAGTCAAGTCTTATAACTACAGTTAATACAGCTACATGTTTGATAGACTCGCATTTTCTCTACTTTCGCTGAAAAAACAAATATCAATTACATGCGCTGAATGTACAAGCACAAGTATAATATATAGAGCTCACACAATACGAACCTCTTGTCTTTTAATATAATTTTTATGTACAATCTCAAGCTCCTTCATTGTTTTGTGACTTTCTTGAATCTTCTCTCTAGAAAAAAGAGGGGGGGAAACATTCAAGACATGCAAGTTTCTGTCGTCAGGAAATCTAACAGTAATGCTATAGCTTAGGAAGAAAAGTAAAACCTTTCAGCCTTTATATTTTCTTCCAAACTTGATACACTAGTGTGCAGTTCCATCATTCTAGCACTGGTATCTTCATGAGCCAATTTTGTGGCTTTCTCTTGCCATTTAAGTAATGATAACTCTTGTAGCATGAAAGCCTCTGCTTCATTTTTAACATCCTATTTCATGGAAAGAAAACAACAGGTTGATCAATCATGTTTGAAGATGATATGATAACAAGTGACAAAGAAAACCAACCTCCAAGCTGTCTCTTTCCTTCTCGGCCAACTTGACCATCTGTACCACACCGGATCTTTTCTCGTTAAGGGATTCTAACCTATGGAGTCAGTAAGAATGTTTGTAGAAGTTAGGACATTTCCTTGTCTACAACATGTCCATATCAGCTTCACAGATAATACATGTAAAGTAAAATTTTAAATAAGATTATGGATAAAATGCAAAATGAGTACATATGATAATCTAAGAATAAGAAAAGTACTCACTCCTTGGATGATTCATCAATTTTTTCAACATATTTGTTAGTTCCAATTATGTCCTCTAAATATTCAAGAAAACCTTCATCATGAAGTCCTTGAGCTTTTGGCTTCATCAATGAAATCTGTTCAACCTCACCCTGATAAAAACCAGCAAGCCAAAACCTAAGGAAACACACTCCATGCTCAAATTACAGCCCTGTGGTTAGATAACAAACCTGAAGAATAAGAAAACGATTATTGTCCAGGTCAACTCCTTTTCCTTTCAGTTTCTTGGTAACTTCGGTAAAATTGCTCAAACGATCATTGATGTAGTACTTGGATGAGTTATCCCGAAATGCAACTCTTGTGATTACAAAATCACTACCTGAAACAGCCTCATAGGTCCCATCATCCTATGATTGTTAAGAACATGGTTTGCAAGTATCATGTCATTAGAATTGATCAAGAGATCTTCTGTTATCAATTGATTTAAAGAAACAAATCCTCATACAATCAACAAAATATGAGTTTCAAGAAGCAAAAACAACATAAAAGCTTGAAATCCTGTTTTCATTTCTTCTACACTATTCGTAAACAAGAAGATGAAAGTCATTACTTGCTAAAAATCAAAATCCAAATTACCAGGTCAATAATCTCCTGAAAATGAACAGAAACGCCGGCGCTGTCCAAATTCTGATGATTGGTTGAATTGTGGATAAGCTCTGAAACCTTATTAAGTCTCATCTGCAAATTCATAACAACAATTTGCATAATAGAAAGAGAGAGAGAGATTGAAAAACCAAACCAAGCAAATATATCAAGATACACAGTCTCCTTACCAAAAACATACACACTACTCAATTATCTTACGGGAAATTCATGTCTTTTCGTGACAGACGAAACTAACAATTTGCATGATAGAGATATAGAGAGAGAGAGAGGACCTGTTTCGCTCGCTTCCCGAATACAAATAGCATTGCATCAATCACATTGCTCTTGCCGCTCCCGTTGGGCCCCACCACTGCAGAAAAACTCTAATCCCCAAAAATTCAAAGATAAACAAACACTACAAGTTAAAATTTAGCATAAAAAATGAGAAATTGGAAGTTCATTAGAAGCATAAACTAGAAATGGAAATTAAACCAAAAAAGAGGAACAGGTCACAAAATTGAAACCCCAACCAACCTTGTGAAAAGGACCAACGCGTTGTTCACCAGCGTAAGATTTGAAGTTCCTCATAATCATTTCTTTGATGAACAGCCTCGGTGCTTTCGAAGATCCACCAGCAGAAGTGCGAACTGAGTTGGACTCGCTTGTCACGAACTCATCGTCCCCTGATTCCATCCCCATTTCGTTTGCCGAGTTAACTCGGTTCTAGTTGGGTTTTTTCTCTGTTCTTCTGTGTTTTACTTGTGACTTTGTACAGAGTCTATACTAAGAGGTCGCCCCAAAAGTATCTTTAAAAAAAAATAAAGAAAAAAAAAAGATAAATAAATAATGTTATGGTTTTGAGGGAAAAGGAAGAGGGGTTTGGCGGGAATTTGAAAATGGTGGAAATTTTCCAAGGCTGGAATGGGCCGTAAGATGTTGTTGGGCTTAACATTTTAGTGGATAGAGTCCGATTTATGTATTTTTGGTCCCTCCACTGTGTATCCTATCTTTCTCTTTCCTGTTTTATTTTAGCCCCGTTTTTTTTAAGGGGTTATGGGATTATATTTTAAAATATTTTTTATTTAAAATATAATAAATAAGATTTTTAATATTAAAATAATTAAAAAATACATAAATTTTATATTTTCAAGTCAAAAACACCTAAAAGCATAAGTGTAAACATTTAGCTTTTAGAAAATTTAAACCATATATAAATGGGTTAAATTAAAATCAAAAAATTAAAAATTAATTTCGACATAGGAAGTAGTGTGACATTGAATAAAAAGGCAAAATCAATTAGATAAATGGGGGAATTGGAATTTGTGGAAATGTGGGGGTAAGATGTGATTAACAAAAGAGACAGATACTCTCTCTCTCTCTCACGGAATTGACAATAACAAAAAAAAAAGAGCGAGAGAGAGGAGCTTCCATTCGAACAAAAATTAAGAGGATTTCTCATGTACTACACGAATTAATAAAAGAAAAATGGATTTTCAAGGAATCCACAACCTTCATGACTTAATTCATAAAATTGTTCAATGCCCTATCGTTGTTAATCCCTAGCTTATATAGTTACAAGGACCCCTTTGTAAGCCATCATTACAAATTAGTTGATATTCAGCTAATCTCTTTTATTGACCTAATCTCTTAATCACAATACTCGCTAAAAGGACCCGTATCAATGTAAATAATTTATTTATTGGACTCTAACGCTTTAATTAACTATTCCTATTACTCTAATACAACGACCTGGAATATCCTGGTCTACCAGATTAACTGGACCAAGTAACTATACTTCCCTGTAACCAAATCAACCCAACTATTACTTCTAAGAGTGCACCCACTTGACCATTTGACGTGGACCTGCTGACTCCCCATCGCCTTGATGTGGCCAAGAGCTGACTGACACAGCAACTCGGCAAGTCACCATGTCGAAGGCTCGTGACAATGTCTACCTTTTTTAAATGACCTTGCCCACAAGGTCAGGAAATTCCTTCGTCACTTCACATATTCCACCCATGGCACATCTTCTGCTCCAAAACCACTCCAATTGATCAAGACCTCTGTAACAGCCCTCCCTTTCTTCTTCTTCATACTCCTACTCAGAACTTCTTCAGGCTCTAGCCAAATGATGCCCTCTTTGTCCATTGGTGCAAAGGTCACCACCATTGGTGTCAATGACCTAACTTCTCCTTTAAACACAACAAGTGGAACACGGGGGTGAATCTCGGAGTCCTTTAGGAGGTCTAAATGGAAGGCTACAACTCCAATCTTCTCTATCACCTTTAAAGGTCCATAGAACCTTGGGAACAACTTCATGTTCCTTCTTTAAGCTATTGTCTGTTGCTTGTACAGTTGCAATCAAAGGTAAGCTAAACTAAATCTCCTGACTTGAAGTTCTTGTCTGTTCATTTAAGATCTGCCCATTTTTTCATTCGATCTTGTGCCTGTTGCAGGTTGTGGTGGAGGATACTAAGGATCTCTTCTCGAGTTCTTAAGGTATTTTCTACCTTTTGTATTCCTGTTGTGCTTGGTGTGAATGGAAATAGCTTTGGGGGATGATAGTCATACACTGCTTCAAAAGGGGTTAATTTGGTAGATGAATGTGTGGCTGTGTTGTACCACCACTCTGCTAGTGGCAGGAATTGTGACCAAGCTTTAGGTTTATTCCTTGAAAAACACCTTAAGTATTGTTCCACCAATTTGTTAACTATCTCGATCTAGCCGTCTATTTGGGGGTGGTAAACAGACGAGAATTTCAACTCCATGCCCTATAGCTTAAATAATTCCCTCCAAAATATACTAGTGAATATGGGATCCCTATCAGTAATAGTGAATTTCGGTAACCCATGTAATTTGAATATATTGTTTAAAAAGACTTGAGCAATCTTGGCTACTGAATAGGGATGTGAGATAGGGATAAAACGAGCATATTTAGTTAGTCGGTCCACAACCATCATTATCATACTATAACCTTCTGACTTAAGCAGCCCCTTAATAAAATCGAGATAAATATTTATCCACATGGTTGTAGGCATTGGCAAGGGTTGTAATAACCCTGGAGGATATATATTCTCAGTCCTGCATTGCTGACAAACCTCGCTTTCCTTGATAAACTTTTAGATATCATCCTTCATTCTTGCCTAGTTATAGAACCCTGAGTGCCCCCTTGTGGACTACTATGTACTAACCTTAGGACTTGGTCCCTTAGTACACTAAAGGAAGGAATCGTTAGCCTGCCCTTGTAAAGTAATAGCTCATCCCTTTCTTGATAGTGTGATACAAGCTTCTCCCCTTATCTCAACTCTTGTAAAACATGTTGCAACTTAAGGTATGTTGCATAGATAGGTTTTAGTTGTTCCACCCAACCATTTGTTGGTGTTGTCATGGGCAATAATTCTCCTGGACCCTGGGTCTCCCTATTCCTTGACAGTACATATGCCACCTCATTCTCCTTCCCTTGCTTATATTCCACCGTGAATTCATATCCCAAGAGCTTGGTAATCCACCTCTGTTGAAGTGCAGTGTCACTCTTATGCTCCAATAAGTACTTGAGACCGTGATGATCCATCTGTACTTTCATTTGGTGACCCAATAGGTAAGGTTCTTCACCACTAGAACTAGGCCATTAATTCTTTCTCATAGGTGAACACTTGTAAGGCTTTCCCTTGTATTGCTTGATCTATGTAAGCTTTTGGCCTTCCATGTTGCATTAAGACAACTCTCACACCAATAATAAAAGCATCACATTGAATTATAAATGGAATAGGAAAATTATTTAAAGCCAAGATAGGAGGATTACTGACAATATATTTTAGATCTTGGAAAGCCTCCTAAGTAGAATCAGACCATTTGAATGAGTTCTTTTTTATTAAGGCAATGAGTGGGGTTGTTATCAACTCGTACCTGTTAATGAACTTCCTATAATATCCCGTTCATCCTAGGAATCCTCTAAAGGACTTGAGGCTGGTAGGTAATGGCCATTCCAGCATTACATCAATTTTACTTAGATTGGTCCTTACCCCTTCCCTAGTTATTTGATGCCTTACATACATAATTTCATACACCCGAAACAACAATTTAACGTTTTTATGAACAATTGATTTTGTCCTAAAACAGTCTTTAAATGCTAGATGTGATCATCCAAATTCCTGCTATAAACGAGTATATCATCAAAGAAAACCAGTATAAATCTTCTCAAATATGGTTTAAAAATATCATCCATAAGGCTCTGGAATATGGCTAAAGAATTAGTAACGCCAAAAGGCATGACCAAAAATTCATAATGGCTCTCATGGGTATGGAAGGTTGTTTCGGGTATATCCTTAGAGTGAACCCTAATTTAGTGATAGCCCAACCTTAGATCCAATTTACTAAAAATAGTGGCCCCATGTAACTTATCTAGTAGCTCATTTACTATTGGTATAGGGAAATTGAATTTTATGGTTTCTTTGTTAAGGGCCCTGTAATCCACACAAAACCTCCAACTACTATCATGTTTCCTTACTAGTTAAACTGGCGATAGGAAGGGACTCTAGCTAGGTCTCACAATCCTGGCCTGCAACATCTCCTTAACTATTTTTTAATTTCAGTTTTTTGGAAATATGGGTATCTATATGGTCCTACACAAACTGGTCTAGATTTAATTTGTAATATAATGCAATGATCATGGGTTCAAGTCGGGGGTAATTCTCTTGGTTCCTCAAACACCACAGAATATTGTTGGAGTAGGGTTTCGATTGTAGTTTTGGTAGGGTTATTAATGAACCATAACTTGGGACTTTCAAAATCAACTAAATGGATAACTAATCCTTTTTTTGTTTTGCCTAAAGACTTTACCAAATTTCTCCCTATTACTAAATTATTAGTAGTGGCCATACCTTAAAGTATTTGGGGTGCTCCCATGATTGAAAATTCCATGCTTAAGTGATTGAAGTCCCACAAAATTGGGCCAAGGGTCCAAAGCCATTGCACTCCCAGAACAGCATCACACTCACCTAGTGTCAAAAAGAGAAAATCAATGATACAAGTCTTACCCTACATGTGTAGTGGGATAGCTGGAATCTTTCCCTTATAATCTATGGTCTGCCCATTTGCCACCTTGACCTTTAGTCGTTCTTGGTCATCATATGGTAATTGAGCCCCTTTAATGATAGTTAGGTCAATGAAATTATGGGTGCTCCTCATATCCCTTAGTATAACCATGGTTTTCTTGTTAATATGCTCAACAATTCTCATGGTCTTGGGGTTAGGAGACCCACATAAGGCATGAATTGATATTTCAGGTTCAGCCCCTTCAATGAATAACCCTTCATTGTGGTTACCTTCCAATTCACCAATGAGGCCTCCCTGTTGGGCCTTGTCTCCTTCTAAATCCTTGCCTTCCATAATGAATAATCAGGCCAACTTGCACTTATGGCTAGACCCCCATTTATCATCATAATTGTAACAAAGCCCCTTGTCCCATTGCTCTTTCATTTGACCCGGGGTTAACCTCCGAATGGACACCATTGCCTTTTTTTTGGGTGGGTTCATTGGATTACTTATGACCTAGGAAAGAATGGATCCCACTCTAGCCATTTGTTTGAAGGTAGCCACGTTCTCTTCCTGCATCTTTGCCAACCCAAAAGCCATGTGTAGGTTTAGAGGGTTGAGCATTCTCACCATGAAACGGATGTCCTCCCGCGGCCCACTTAAAAAGAAACTAAGCTTATAGGACTCCATCAGTCCCCTAAGTTGGTTCGAGAGTGCCTCAAATTGCGCAAATTGCGCCTTATAATCTTCCATTGTAGTGGTCTGTTTAAGCCAAATAAGAGCCTCAATGGGATCATTATATGGTGATGACCTGAATCGGGTCTACAGGGCTCGAACAAACCCTTCCGAACTATTAAGCCCCCTTACAGCCTCAATGTCCTGGAACCACACCAGGGCATTTCCTTCCATGTGGAACGAGGCCAGCAAAATTATGTGATGGGATTTGGTTTGGTGATAATTAAAAAATTAATTAGCTTGATAAACCCACCCCGTGGGGTTGTCTCCATTAAACTTAGGAAGATCTAGCCTTACTGCCCGAGTTTGTATTCCAGCATTTTCCCCATAAAAAGGGTTGGTAATCGTTATGATGACTCTCCTTGGTCGCCTGTGTTTTGGATCACTTTCATCTGTATCAATGCCTCTACATGTGAGGCTATCACCTAAAAAATTTTGTGACAAACCTTGCACCATTTGTTGTAGTACATTGTGATGTTGTTATGAATGATCTTGATTTTGCTTGCAAATGCCAAAGACTCGGCGAGTTGGGAGTACCTAGTTCTTGCACCCTCAACCATGGAAGTCGACTCTAATACCAATGTCACATGTCACACGAATTAATAAAAGAAAAATAGATTTTCGAGGAATCCACAACCTCCATTACTTAATTTATAAAATTGTTCAATGCCCTATTGTTGCTAATCCCTAGCTTAATATAGCCTGACATAACAACTTACAAAAATACAACAACTCCTCCGTAAGCCATCCTTATAAATTAGCTGATATTGAGTTAATCCCTTTTATTAACCTAATCTCTTAGCCACAATATTAGTTAAAAGGACCTGTATCAGTGCAAATAATTTTTTTATTGTACTCTAACAGTTTAATTAACTATTCCTATGACTCGGATACATCGACCCGAAATATCCTAGTCTACCCGACTAACTGGACCTTGTAACCAGACTTCCCTGGTAACCAAACCAACCCAACTACTACTTCTAATAGTGCACCCATTTGAATGACTGACGTGGACCTACTAACTCCTCGTCGCCTTGATGTGATCGAGAGCTGACTAACACGACAACTTGGCAAGTCACCATGCCAAAAGCACTAAGAATTAATGCTAAAATCATGAATTTTATGTTAGGTTTCATCATATGAGTACAGGGAAAATAAAAATTAATGATGAATTGAATTGATTAGGTGAGAATAACTTGTAATGGTGCGGACTTAGAAGGAAACAAAAAATGACAAAACATGTTGTCCCTTATTGAAATTATAACCAGCAAATAGGGAGCCAATTAATGTGTAATGGAAATGTGTTTGCTTAAGTGAGTTTTGATTCATCAATCCATAAAAATGCACGACGGTATTGCTCTATATCCAACATCATGCAAAATAGTTAGAAAAACATGTCAAAATATCATATATATTTTGAAATACTTGTTTGAGTTTTTTGGTTTTTTTTTTAATCATATTATTATTATATAATTAAAGAAATGGTGTGTATAGCAAAATCTTAAGAAAAAATCGAGATATATTTTTATAAAAAATGAAAATTGTATCTTTTTTATGTTTTAAAAAGTAAAATAAATATTGTAATCAATGTATGATTATCCATTAGGGGTTTAGCTAAGATATCAAAAAAACAAAATCACCAATTATTTTTGTCTAATTAATATTTGAGGTATTAGTATTTAGTTGTGGACTTTAATATTTAGATTGTATAGCTACGTTGTAAAATATGCTCTCAAATGTTAAAGATACAAAAAAATAAATGTGATAATAAAATTTAATTTTAAAAAAAATTATGTTTTGACTCAATATAGTAGAGATTCTCTCATAAAAATATATCTACCTTCAACATTACAAGAGACCAGCAAATAGAAACTCAACCTATGAAAAAAACCAAGCACCAATATAGCTTATTTCAAGTAAGATAATACTCACGGTGATGCATCTTTCCCTTGCACATTTAGGTTCTTTACCTTGACTCTTGCAAATCATTTGATTTTATAGTAATTTTATTATCATGTGACAACTCTGGAGCTATATAATTATAATTTTATGATTATACCAATAATATTTTCCCATATAATACCATGCACGTCACGACAGACTATGAATAAGGTCTAAATATTTTATTGTATCACTAGGAAATCACAATGTCCAAAGCTTAAAGTGAGATAGAAAAGCCTTACAATGAAGAGTTGAAAAATAAGCATTAGTTACTTAGTATCTATTTGTGAATGTGATTGAAGGTTATTTTTTAAACTGTTTATTATTCAGAAATACATTAAATGATTTTTTTTATTTTTTAAAAATTATATCATTACATGAAAATGATCTAAGAACACTAAAAAATAAAAATAAAATAAAATAAAATATTTTTAAATACACTTTTGAAACGTAGTATCAAACAAGACCTAGAACATGAATCATTAAACTTTCATCAAAAGACTTCAAATACGTAAGGAAAAAAAGTATCTTAAAATAACATTCTTTGAGAAATATGATATGATAGCTTATGTTTAATTAACTAGATGTCAAAATCTAAATAAGTATAATTATTCTATGACTAGCGGTTTTTGTTACACTACCTCACTTGTGTATCCACTTTGTATGTCATGTATTTTTTTTAAAATAGATCACACAACTAGTTATTATGTGCTATTTTAGATGAAAAATAATTTAAAGAATAAAATAAAACTAAAAAAATTATAATTTTTTTAAAAAATATTTTTGAAAATGTGTAATGGAAATGTGTTTGCTTTAAGTGAGTTTTGATTCATCAATCCATAAAAGTGTGCAACGGTATTACTTTATATCCAATATCATGCAAAATTGTTAGAAAAAGATGCGAAAATATCACAAATATTTTGAAATACTTGTTTGAGATTATTTGTTGTCTTTTTATCATATTGTTATTATATAATGAAAAAAATCATGTATATAGCTAAATCTTAAAAATTTTTCCAGATATATTTCTATAAAAAATAAAAATTGCATGTTTTTTTTATGTTTTAAAAAGAAAAATAAATATTGTGATAAATCTATGATTATCCATTAGAGATTTAGCCAAGATATAAAAAAAAATCACCAATTATTTTTTGTCTAATTAATATTTGAAATATGAGGATCTAGTTGTGGACTTTAATATTAAGAATGCATAGTTACATTGTAAAATACACCCTCGGATGTTAAGGATAAAAAAAAATGTAATGCTAAATTTTGAATTTTAGAACAATTATTTTATGGCTCAATAAAATAGAGATTCTCTCATAAAAAAAATCTACCTTGAACTTTTCAGGAGCCCAACAAATAGAAATTTAACCTAGAGAAAAACTCAAGCAACAATATAACGTATTTCAAGTAGGATGTACTCATAGCGATGCGTCTTTTTTTACACATCTAGTCCTTTTACCTTGATTCTTGCACCACGACTCTTGCAAATCATTTGATTTTATAATAAATTTAATACTAGTTGACAACTCCTTAGATATATAATTATAATTTTATAATTATACCTAAAACTATTTTTCCACATGCTCACAAGACAGACCCACTAACCATCCATGACTTAATTCATGTGATGACAAACTATGAAAAAGGTCTTAAGATTTCATTGTATTACTAAGAAATCACAATATCCAACGCTTATAATGAGATAGAAAAGCATTGCAGTAGAGAGTTGAAGAATAAGCATTAGTTACTTAAACATGAGTCATTAAACTTTCATCCAAAGGTTTTAAATATATAATAAAGGAAAAAAGTATCTTAAAATAAAATTATTTGAGAGATATGATATGATAGCTTACGTTTAATTAACTAGATGTCAAAATCTTAAATGATTGATTTTCCTGAAGAATTAATTAAATTAAAACAGTTCTTGAAGAACTAGTATTATAAGTTTCTAAAGAATTGAATAAATTAAATAAATTCCTGAAGAATTAGTATTTCTAATGTTGAATAAATAACAATCTTAAAGGACTGATTTTTTTCTTCTTTTTCTTTTATCTTCATGATTTTATTCAGTAAGTTATTTCTTGTTTTTATAAATAAAGATAATGTTAAATTTAAAAAAACTTGAATTTATCGCTCTTGATACTTTTAGAATAATTATTTTTCATGAAATATTGACGTCGAGATTCATCTAGAAGATATTAATCTTTAAAAAATCATCAAAGAAGGAAATATTATGTGGTAAAATATAAATGAAAGATATAACAACCAAAGTTTATCATATTTCCTTAAGGTTGTTATGATTGGTTACACCTGAAGTTGTAAAATTTCAAATCGATTATTGAATATAATTCTACTCCTTTTAAAATTACTTTACAACTGAAATTATGTGATAAAGATATCAAAGAAGATCAAATATTAAAGAAAATATTCTCTACTTTCATGCCTCAAATATTATCCTGCAGCAACAATATAAAGTGTATAATTTCAAAAGGTATTTGGAATTAATTTCATGACTTCTTGTGGTTGAATGAAATAAGATTTTGATGAACAATCATCATTCTCATCCCACAAGTTCTAAACCATTTCCTGAAGTGAATAAAACATTTGTTCAGAAGATAAAGAAGAATCAAGGATATAAGTATAGAAGAAATAAATGAAAAAGGAGAAGAGATAATCCTTTTAAAAGTAACTTGTCATACCACCAGAAGTGGAAACATAATAAATAGTAGTATGACTTTTTACGATAAAGATTTATGTCTGGCACATAGTGTAGCAACGCACATAATTTTTAAGAAAAATAAATACTTTAAGTATTTGACATTGGAAAAGCTAATATTGTGTTACCACATAACACAAGATGGAGCATCAACGATGCATTATATTCACCAGAGTCAAGAAGAAATTTACTCAGTTTTAAGAATATATGCGTTAATGGTTATCATATTGAAATAACAAACAAAGAGAGAGAAAATATTTTTATATTACTACACGTATTTCATGCTAGAAACTTGTACTTAAGAAACTACCTGTTTTCTCTTCCGGAATTTATTATATGATCATGAAATTTATTAAATTAAACGTTATGATACACCAGAAGTGTTCCGACCCAAAATAATTTATGCTTTGGAATGATCGACTTGGACATCCAGGATCAATAATGATAAGATGAACTATTGAGAATTCATATGTGCATCCTTTAAAGAACCTGAAGATTCTTTTACTAAGTAAAAATCCATGTGTTGCCTATTCTCAAGATAAATTAATTACTAAACCATCTCCATCAAAGATTCTTATAGAATCACCATCGTTTCCTAAAAGAATTCAAGGAGATATACATAGGGCCTATTCATCCACTATATAGATCTTTTAGATATTTTATGGTATTGATTGATGCATTAAGTAAATGGTAACATGTTTATTTGCTTTCTAGTTAAAATATTGCATTTGCTAGATTGATAGCACAAATTATTAGATTACGAGCACAATTTTCTGATTATCCTATCAAGAAAATTCGATTGGACAATGTTGGTGAGATTACTTCTCAAGCATTGATAGTTTTTGCACTTCTATTGAAATTAATATTGAACATCTTGTTGCTCATGTACATACTCAAAATGGTCTGGGAGAATCATTTATAAAATGATTTTAATTAATTGCAATACCATTACTTATGAAATCAAAATTGCTCATATTTGTCTTGGGACATGATATATTACATGTTGTATCATTAGTTAGAATTAGACCAAGTGTCTACCATAATTATTCACTTTTACAACTTGTTTATCGTATATCATCAAATATATTTGATTTATAAACTTTTAGTTGTGCGGTATATGTGCCTATAGCACCCCCTACAAAGGACTAAAATAGGTCTATAATGAAGAATAAAAATTTATGTTGGTTTTGATTCTCCATATATTATTAGATTTCTTAAACCTATGACTAGTGATGCTTTTAAGGTATATTTTGAAGACTGTCATTTTAATGAGAACATTTTCTCATCATTAGATAAAGCGATTTCAGTGTCTGAAGCACAATAAGAAATTACTTGAATAACCCAAAATTATCATATTCAATGCCCGGAGCTTGACAAGAAGTTACTTAGAATAACCTGAAGTTATCTCATTTTGATCCATGGACAAATCAGTGTGAACTTGAAGTTCAAATGATACTTCATTTATAAAATATTCTAAATCAATTATCGGATGTTTTCATGTTTTCACCAGTAGTGAAAAAGATAGTTAAATCTCATATTTCTGCTGCAAATGCTCCATTTAGAATTGAAATTCTTGAAGGAATAAAGATCAACATAGCAGCAAATGAATCTATGTCATGCCTGAAATGCGGGAGACCTATTGGACCCAAAGACAAAAATTCTAGAAAATAAAAACTCTAATGAATATATGATAGTACTCTTGGAGAGTCCTCATCCATAAAACAAATATTAAATGTTATGTCCAAATTATCTCCTAATACTGATCCCCTTGAAGAGGTACCTCTTGAAATGAACTAGGTACCTGGAAATATTGAAATCTTCATAAACTATGTTCATACAAGAGAGTTTTTGGAACAAGATAAAATTATTATAAATGATATATTTGCGTTTAAGGTTGCTTTTAGTATTATTAGAAATGATGGTAAATTTGAACCACAAATTGTTGAAGAATATCGATATAGAAATGATTAGCCAATGTGGAAAAAAAACAATCTAAACAAAGTTAAACTCACTTGAAAAACTTGAAATATTTGGACTTGTAGTCCATACTCCTAAAGGTATTATACCTGTTGGATATAAATGGGTTTTTGTTAGAAAAAGCAATAAGAATAATGAAATTGTGCAATATAAGGCATAACTTGTTGCATAAGGTTTCTCGTAGAGACCCGACATTGATTATGAAGAAACTTATTCTCCAATGATGAATACAATCATTTTCAGATTTTTAATTGGTTTAGTGGTCTCAGAAACATTATATATATATATATATATATATAATATAGTTGCAACATTGTATCATTAGATAAAGACATCCATATTTAAACGCCTAAAGCCTTTTGTAATAAAACCATAAGTGTTTATTCTATTAAACTACAAAAATCTTTAAATGAGTTTAAGCAATCTGGTCGGAAGTGGTATAATTGTCTTAATAAATACCTTTTAGGGGTTCGAGAATGATGAGATTTATCCGTGTATTTTTATTAAGAAAACAATATCTGGATTTGATATTATTGCAGTATATGTTGATGATTTAAATATTATTGGTACTCCTAAAGAGCTCACAAAAACTCTAACTGATTTGAAAAATAAATTTGAGATGAAAGATATCGGAAAGACAAAATTTTATCTTGGTTTATAGATTGAATATTTTCCAAATGAAATATATTTATATCAATCGATGTATACAAAAAAAGTCATAAAACGTTTTTATATGGACAATGTTCATCTTTTAAGTAGACCTATGGTTGTTCGATCACTAGATACGAAAAAAGATTAATTTCGACCTCTAGACGAGGATGAAAAAATTCTGTCCTGAAGTATCATATCTTAATATTATTAGAGCACTTATGTATCTTGTAAATTGTAAAAAAACAGATATAGCTTTTATAGTAAATTTATTGGCAAGATATAGTTCCACTTCCACAAAAAAATCATTGGAATAGAGTCAAACATATATTTTGCTATCTCCACGGAACAATCAAACTGAGATTATTTTATTTTAGCTCAAATTCACAATTGATTGAAAATGTAGATGCAGGTTATCTCTCTAATACCCACAAAGGGAGATCACAAACAAGTTATTTATTTACCTATAAAGGTACTATAATTTGTTGAAGATCTGTCAAATAAATATTGATGGCTGCTTCATCAAATCATTCAGAGATTATCGTGATACATAAAACAAGTTGAGAAGATAAATGACTGAGATCAAGTATCCAAAATATTAAGAGAAAATATGGATTGTCATCCATTGAAAATAGTCTCGTAATAATATTTGAAGATAATGATATCTACATCACTCAACTTAGAGGAGGCTATATTAAAGGAGACAAAATAAAACATATATCATCAAAATTCTTTTATACTCACGAGCTCCAACAAAAAAAAGAGAATGATATCAAACAAATCAGGTCAACCGATAAACTAACATATTTATTTACAAAGTTTTTATCAGCCTTAACTTTCAAGAAACTTGTCCATAATATTGGAATGTGTTAAAAATTTCTTTATTGATTTTTAAAGTACACGGTCATTCAAAGAGAAGTGTTATAAATTCATATTTATGTGAATTTAATGACTATGACTCTTAAGTTTAGTCTTTTAGATTTTCATAATTATTGAGTTCATTTTTTTATCCTATAAATAGACCACTTGTCTTGTATTCTTGACACTTAAAAAAAATGGAAGAATTTATAATAAGAAAGATATTTTTCTCATATCTCTTTTGTTATATTTTTATGTCTATATTCTTTTATATCAATTATTTATTATTTTTATAAAAAGCTAAACGTTTTCTTCTCTCTCTCTCTCTCTCTCTCTTAAAAAGAGTCTTCTTTTTATTCGGTTCGTTAATGAAATGCTGAACCAAACCGACATGCATCTACCGAGAGAGTTTTAGAGGGGTCTCTTCGATGAGATCTGAGTCGGTGAGAAACCGTATTCAATATTTATTAATGAAAATTACTCTGAAAGCACATTCTCGATAACCTCCAAGCTGTGGAATCGTCTCTTTAATAATGAAGATTGCTTGATTCAGAGTTGTGGCGATGTTAGGATCCCACAAAAAAACAGCACCCACAGAGCAATCTGGATGATTGATCTGAAACTGAGAGATATTGATCTGAAACTGAGAGATATTGATCTGAAACTGAGAGATATTTGCAAAATAGGGAATCATTTGCAGAGATTTCGAGCTTTTGAAGCCCCTTACACTCATATCATGAACCCCATAAGTCTTCGGGTGTTTAGTTGTGTTTTTTAAAAATATTTTTAAATAAAAACCAAATTGAAAAACAACTCAAACCACGTTACAATTAATTCATTCTTCACCGAACAAAACCGATCTGCCAAACTAGAACACCACAGGATCTAATCTCTGGCTTTGGTTGCTGTTAACATTCGATAAAGAACAGGTGTTTTATTTCTAGCCTTTTCAAATTAAAACAGATTAACGATTCTGGCTGAGCTAAAAATCTAGCCGGTTCCATTCAACTGCAATCAACCAGTAAAAGGTAACGAGGAGCCATGCCCCATCAGGCAAGCAAATGAGTAGCCATGCCCCAGTCGGCAAATATCTTGAGAGCTTCTCGAAATGAAAAATCTCAGATTAATAATGTTTCTTAAATAGTATAAATATAATATTTTTTATATTTGTACTTCAATAAAATTTTATTTTAATATATATAATATAAATATAACTATTTATTAATAATAAATAACTAATATAATTATCATAAAATAATTTTTAGTTTTTTTTATATACACAGTAATATAACATTTTCCTAGCTAAAAAGGCACCATGTAGGTGCCACTAGCTGGTCAGTAGGCACATGCTTTTCCTGTTCATCTATTGAAGATTCAAGAATTCTAGTTTACTTTCAGCTGCGACAAACAAACCCCACCACCTTGACAACGCACTCGTATACTTTAGATAATCTTTGCTCGAGGGCTGCCAAACTGTGCAGTCTCTCTACATCGGGCTAAAGACTCCACCAATCATGTGTTATCGAGATCACAAGCATGATGCACTTTACATTGCTATTCGTTCTTTTTCCCCGGGTATGTTCTTTAGACAGCCTTTATTTGGTACTGAGATCAAAATAAAAGTTAGCTAAAATAAATAAAAAGAAGTTTTTGCTCAAAATTAATTTATTTTATGCTTTTTGGAATTTTTTAATATGTTAATAGTAAAAATAATATTTTTAAAAATAAAATAATTATTATTTTGATCTATTTAGAAATAAAAAAAAAATACTTTGATAAACGGTCACTACCATATTCTTTTTTTATATATATATATATCTAATAAAAAACGTGATAGTTTCACTGTGTATTTAGATACAAATTACTATATATTCTAATAATAAAATTATCATTTTATCTCTTGGTAAAAAAAATTAACACTCGGAGCCGAAGATATTTTAGACATTTCTAGAAAACATGCATGATATTTTGATTTTTTTTTTAAAAAAAATTTATTTGTTTAGATCCCAAGATTTTTATTTGGTTCAATTTTGTTCTTTGATTGAAATTAATTGTATATTTTATTTTTTATTTTGATCCTTCTTGGACAATATTTATTTTTTTTGCTCATATCTATGCATTTATGCTTTTAGTTTTAGTTTTAGTTTTTAATTTTTAATTTTTATCATTTAATTTTTTTATTAAAGTTTTATTTTTATTTTTATTCAGCTCAATCCTATAATTTTAATTTTTTTTATGATCATTTTAAAATTAATATTTTTTTCTCTGTGTATTTTTTTTGTGTTTTTTTTTTTTGGATAAGATAAAATTATGGTTTTATTATTTGCGCAATAATAATGATAATTTTAGTGATTTTTTTAATTATTTTCTTGGAAAAATGTTTTGCTTTTTTTATTCTTTGGGGTAATTTAATGATTTTAATTATTTAGGCAATAATATTGATAATAATTTTAATTGTTATAGTCATGATAATAACGATAACGTAAAAATGAATTTTTAATTATGTTTTTTTTATTTTTGTAGATAGAAAACCAACTATTTATTTTTGTGATTTGATTATGGCAGGTGTTTTCATAATTTATATTATGTTTGTTGTGTTTGATTTAAATTGGATTATAAAATGAAATAATCTTAATACAATGAATTTGATAATTCAGATATCCAAATCTTCTTGTTTTTTTAATAATAATTATAATTTTATATTGATGATTTTGTTGAAAACTATTAAACAGATAAATTTATATTGATTTAATATTCATATATTTTATAAGAATCTCGCACTTCACAGGAATTCTGCGTAGATATATTATTTTGTCCAAATTCATATTATAAAAAAAAAATCTTACATAATTATTTTATTTATATTGCAAAAATATGATTTCGGCGTGACAAGACATGGGTAATTAGTTGGTGTGTGTTTATATATAGTGTTATGGTTGAAAGATACTGAAAAATACATGGAAATAGTTTGATATTATGTCCAAAATCAAGGTTTTTCTATGCACTGTTAAGTCTGATCCTTTTAAATTTTTTTCTTTTCCTTGATTGTTGTTTCACTTTTGATTTTGATCCTTTTGTTCTTTGTGATTTTTGAAGATATTTTTATTTAGAAATGTATTTAAATAATATTTTTTATAAATAAAAAATATTTTTAATGTCAATATATAAAAATATTAAAAAAAAAATTTAAATTTTTTTTAATTTTTTTATTTTCTTAAAAAATATTTTTGAAATACCGATCTCGAAATAGAAGGCAAAGATGTTTTCTCATGGCACAGGAGCTCTCTAATCTTGAGACTCAAGGTTGTTTATGATGATATAACAAAAAAATGCGAGTAATTTAGAAACAAAACTTGTCAAATAATTTTAGTTTTAGCAGTTTAATTTATTCCCAAGATAACTAGTAGCTAGCAGTTTAATTTATTCCCAAGATAACTAGTAGCTAGCAATTTAATTTTTTCTCAAGATAACTAGTGGCTAGTGGCTGGTGCATAGTAAGCTGGTATGCAAAATATTTTTTAATAGATCTAAAGACTAGAAAATATTTAAATAATTTTTTAAAGAAAAAAATGTAATGGTATTTTAAAAAAATATATAATTATTCTTCATTTTAGAGCCAAAATGTGTTCATAACAGCATAAATTTTACTCTTTTAATCCAAATCCATAAAAAATAACTAAAATATCTACCCTTCAGATTCCAGGTTAAGTCAAGGCGTATTCAGATCATCTTGTTAATCCGGGGTCACAAAAAATGACTGAAAAAACATAGGATTTTCTATATTTAAAAAAAGGAAAAAGAAAAGAGTAGGCATCCTCAAACCAATCAATGATCATCAACACATTCTAAGAAAGGAAATCTCTGGTCAGAGATCAATGATCATCACCCACAAGACACAGGTGAACTGATGAAAAAAGCACGAATTCTCATTGATAATAAAATAATAGGCTGGCCGGACTCATTGGCGGTGGCATCGAGGAGTGACCTTTTTGAGTAATAGACCGACTCCATCTTACCCCTCTGAACCCCAGCTTAAGAAACAAAATTTAACATATATAGTTAGTGCTAGTCCAAGAGCAACACACTTGATTCGTTTCATTGCAGTAGCGAGAAGGAGAGGCTTATTCAAGGGCACTTGGGTCCTCCTTCCTTGGTCTTCCAGTTATTGTAGCAAGGGCACACAGCTTTATTCCCATAATACCCTGGGGGAACGCAGAGGCACTTCGCGCAGCACTTCTGACAGAAGAACATGCATGGCTTATGGTACTGGGTCTTGCCACACCTCCTCGAGCATTGTGATGGGCATTCTGGTCATTACACAAGACAATCACGGTCAAAAGCATTTTCCTTTTTGACTCGAAATCCACAACCCACAAATCAAAATCTTCAATGGGACATTATCTTTTTAAACTCGTTGATTTCTGGGGAAAAAGAGAGTAAAAACAAAGTAGTCTCACAGGTCTTTTCTGATCTGGGAAATCGCAAGAAATTTTTATTCATTTTAAAGGCAGTTGTACTTTTTTCTCGATTCAAATTTCTCTTTAAGAAGATTTCAAAACGCCAAATGAGAAAATGGGAAACTAGCAGAGGATACAAGCTGGTAGTGGAAGCACTTACGGAAGCTCTTGAGACTCCCCGGTCCATATTTGTTCTGCAAGAACAAGTAGTTAGTTTGGCATTACAAACTTAAAACGTGACTAAGATTCATGATCTGAAGATACAACATTGTCAAGGTAGAGAGCCCACATCATGATGTACATTATATTCCGCATCAAGGAGTTATAGGTGAGCTAACCTTGTTGTTATAGTGGTGACCTCCATGCCCATTGGATGCCACAACCTGAAACAACAGGGCAAGACAAAACAACGTCAAGAAAAACAATCAAAAGAGAAGAAAATAGAAACAAATCCATCTCAGCTTCTGGGTTTCTAGTTCCTCTTGATGGTCGGTTGGGGGTTATAAAGATGGAAAAAAGAAAGGTCTTACGTACCAAGGCCTGGAGCATGGAAATGGCAATGAGAGCCAAGAGGAAGACAGTAACAAACTTAGCCATGGCCTTAGCTACAAATCAAAACCCTTCTTCCTAGGATGAACAGATATGGTGAGAAGAGCTTGTTGAGACCTGATAGTACCTTCCTGAGTGGGGTATATATAGTGATTTTTAATGGGAAATGATCGAGCTAAGTGTACTCACATGGGTCGAAGTGGGGCCTTCTTGGAATGAAATCACGCCTTTGCTTGCCCTTGCCATGTCCTAGTTTGGCCCATCTTCAAGTGGGAGAGAAAAGTTTTCGTTTTCACCTCCATAATTTCAGGGGAAATTGATGCCTTCTCAGTGCTGACGGTTTTATGTGAAACTGTGTAAAAATTGTAATGGGGCATAGATGTTGAAAATGGTCAACTTAAGTAATTAGTATTATTGTAACAAAAAACAAAAATGTAATTATTGTAATTCCAATCTTCTGACACACAAATGCACAAGCTCCAATAACCAATGGAATTCATGTGGTTAAAAAACAAATAATAAGGGATTAAAAAAATATTTTTAATTTATTTTTAAATATTTTCTGATATTTAAGTATTCTATGTCAAAAATAAATTTTAAAAAATATAAAAATATTATTTTAATATATTTATAAATAAAAAATACTTTTTAAACAATAACTAAATCCCGTCGGTCATTTGCTCATGTTTTAGAAAACTAGATGTTAATCTAAAAACATAAAATTAATAATGTTTCTCGCAAGAAGAAATCGGAAATGAAGCTGGCTTAAATTCTACGCTCGTTTCTCACATGATAATTAATTGAAATTGTCTAAACGATTTTTCAATCAAATAATGGTGTGTAATTAATTATTAAAAAAGAACTAGTGGTAGAATTAATTCACACGTTCCTAATTCCATGTAATAAATGAAAGCGTGTGCACATAAGACAGGGAGTGCTATTTTTTTGTGATTGGATTGTGTTTTTTAAAACAAATTAGAATTTTTTTAGTTTTAAATTATATTTTTCAATTGTTTTGATTTGTTAATATCAAAAGTATTTTTGTTTAAATCAATCTATTATATTTTCAAATAAAAAAGATTAACAAGGACTTGTTTGGTTATGTAATAACTAGCTTTTTATTTAAGAATATATTAAAATAATTTTTATTTAATTTTTAAAAACTGATCATATTAAACTATAAAAAAAAATATAATTTTGATATCTAATATATTTTTAAAGGGTATTTAAACACCGGTTAAAACTCAACTTAAAATATACGAAGTTGGTGCCCGGTTAATGTGGTCTGGGTGAGTCGGTAAGTGATCGAATGCAAACAAAAAATTATAATAAAACTTCTGGCTTAGTCTTTTAAGTTGTTTAAAAATATTATTGTGATTTTTTTTAATTATTTTTTATTTAGAAATATATTAAAATGATATTTAAAAAAAATTATTTTTGATATTAGTATATAAAAATAATATAAAATATCAAAAACATAATTTAAAACAAAAAATAAAAATAAAAAAAATCAATTTTTTTAAAAAATATTTAAAAAAAAAAACAGTTTAAAACACCATTTATATAGAAGCAATAAATTTAGGGTTAAAAAAAAAAGCCACAGGAAGAAGGTCAGAATGATTTACTTCTTGAAAAAACAGGCCGGCCGACGGGGGATTGAATTGAAGAGGGGAAAGCAGAGTTGGTTAAGTAGTTGTAGAAATGGGGCCCACACTGAACATTATAAGTCAAGCAGAACTGAAATATTTATTGAAAGCAGTTAAATTATTTTATTGAAAAGGAAAGAAGCAAGTTAAAATGATTAAATTAAATCCTAGAAGGGCATGGGCCTTTCGCTTAAAACATGTGCACCCGCTGACCTCGCCACATGAGCCAAAGCAGAGCCGCGCCGCTTTGACAAGGACGCTGTTAACAACGCGCCCTTCTTTTCACCGTATTTATACCGTGCTGGTTTGCAATTGTATTTGAGTTTATTTTTAAAAATATTTTTTTATTTAAAAATATATTAAAATAAAAAAAATTGATATGGTACAGAAAAATAATATAAAAAATTAAAAAATTAATTTAAAATAAAAAATTAATTTTTTCAAAAATATTTTTAAAACACAATAAAAAACCTAATAATTAATTATGCTAGGATGCTAAACTGATTTTTGCAATTTAGAATATGATGGTATTGGTTTTTATAACACTTTTGCAATTTAATCCAAAAATAAATGATGGTATTGGTTTCTCTATCTGGTTTGGTTTAAAAGTGTGATAAATATTTTATTCTAAAGTATTTTTATTTAAAAATATATAATATTTTTTAAAATTTTTATCTTTGCTTATCAAAATAATTATAAATTATTTAAAAAAAAAAAAACAGTTAAACCCCAACACAAACAACCCTGGCATAGATTTCTTGGGGTTATTATTAGAATATGATGACTTTTGAAAAAACAATGGTAAAGAGTGTAATTGTGGAGAATGTGATATACGTGCTCGGTTTAAAATAAGATTTTCTCATAATGTCTATTATTTGTATGGTTTTTCCTTGAAAACTCGTGGGAATGAGAGTGAAATTTACTGGTTTATTTTTAAATTAAGATTGTAAATTTTGTTTCGGTTGTTTTTTTCTAATTAAAACATAATATTTTAGTTTTGAAGTGTTTTGACATTCCATTTCATAGTTATACTATTTATATACAACCCTGAAACGAAATACCGAAACGCATAAATATAATTAAATATATTAAATATCAAAGTATGTAATTTGACAATAATTAAGACATTATCTCTATATCAATATATACACTTGCGTTATTTATGTTTAAAATTGAGATATAAAAAATAATAAACTTAATTTTGTAAGATTATAACTACGGACTATATGATTTATCTAGTAGTAAATTATCAAAATACATATTATATGAATCCTTTTGGTATAAAATCGGAATATATATTAAGTTTCCCAATTTATTTCCTGATAAACACACAGAAAAACTAATCGATAAAAATATCTATATAGTTACCAGTAAAATAGTAAAATAAGGATATGTTTTTCAATTTAATATAAAAAATTAGGATATTTAAGTAAAAATATTGAATGCCCTGACCCCTCAAATTCCTCGTTCTAAAAGAAAGAGAGATAATATGTCAATAGAATTATCATGCCATGACTCCCTTGCCAGTGTCATCTTGATATCATAACTATGACTATCACTACTATATATATATATATATATATATATATATATTTATTCGAGGAAATCAAACCCCCAAAAAATATATTTTGTGGACCAAATGAGTGAATAAAACTCTAACTGTTCCAGATTCTTATAAAAAATACACGCCCTGATTCGAACTCAAGATCTATTGTGTAGATCTCAAGCCCTTTACCATCACGTCACATTCCCTGGAGAAGTATATATACAAGGAAACTTGATATATATATATATATATATATATATATATATATATATAGAGAGAGAGAGAGAGAGAGAGAGAAATGTAATGAATTCATGAAATTGATGATGATATTATTGTAATATTATACATGTTCATAATTCTATTCAGAAAAATCATTTATAATATTTTAATAATTAAATTGTACAATTTTAAATAATTTTATTTTTAAATTTAAACTAATTTTTTTTAATACACATACATACATACATACATATTCAAATTATTATGGATCAAGATTGTTTTGATTAATATTTTATTTTTTCAATTGAAATAAAATATTTTGATTTCAGAACACTATTTCAAAATGTTATATAATAACTATTTCCATTATCGCCTCTCTACTTTTTTAATATATCGTCACCATTACTTCACTACCATCATTAACTCTATAATCTTTATAAATATATATTTTTATTTCATTGATTATCTCTATTACATCATCATTACTAGCCATATTTATCATTATTAGCATACTTTTATTTATCATTATTCTTAGATCTATATTTGCCATTAGATAAAAATTTGATTTTTTTATTTTAAATGAATTTTTTTATATTTTTAAATTATTTTGATGTGCTGATGTCAAAAATAATTTTTATAAAATAAAAAATATTATTTTAATATATTTCTAAGTGAAAAGTACTTTAAAAAATAACTGCAACTACATTCTCAAACATTCCCTTTAGAAGTTAACTGATTTATATTAAAATATTTTTTAATCAATTTAATTTAAAACTTGAATAAAAAAATATTAAGTTAGACAAAAAGCTCTCAAAATTAACCTACTTTAATAAGTGCAATAACACTATTAAAAAACTTTCCATTACTTTTACATTCTGCTTTATTGATTTTTTTTTTTTTTGATATGATTCGCATCAAAACACGAACCAGTGAACTGGAAATAATAATAATAATAATAATAACTATTGATGACAATTTTTATTTTAATTAATTACTTCAATTGTGGAAAGGGCATGCCAGCTTGATTTAATAAATAAAGTTTGATATTGTTTATAGATATTTCACTGAATACCGAAAGCAATTATTCGACGGTCTTTTATCAATATGCTCTCTTAAGCGATATCCTTAAACTTCAAAGCTCCCTTCAGTCAAAAAACACAAAAGTAACTATCTAACGACGTGGTAGAGTTTACTCCTATTATAATTTTAGTATTGATATTTATAATTGCTGATATAAAAATTGTCAAAATTTAATATAATTATTAATTTTAAAATTTATATAATTAATTGAGATATATATAAATTGATTTATACATTCTTATTATTAAAAAAAAAGTAATTATTTATGTGTGTACACTTATTTTGACCTATAACTTTTCTTTTTAGTGTATTCAAGATTTAAGTTGTTTTTAAAATTATTTTTATTTAAAAATATATTAAAATAATATATATATTTTTTTAAAATAATTTTTGATATTATCATATAAAAAAATTATTTTTTTAATTAAAAATACTTTAAAAATGTATTGCAAATGCTTAAAGACACGTGTGAGCGTTGGTAAAACTTTTTCCGTGTCAATCGACATTCCCTTGTGTGAAAGAAACTGAAGAATCTTGAAAACCATAGAATTTCAACGGTTGCTGTAGCTCCACAGTAGCACCCCAGCGGTGCCACTTGAAAAGAATCCATGTCCCGGCACGTGTCCAAAAAGCTCACACAAATGGCTATTTACCACGTAAAAATTGGTATTCTTCCACGCGCTCATGATGTGAAAAGAACCCCCTCGAGTTATCGATTCATAACTTATCATTGCAGGGCGGAAAGATCTGAAAGATGGGCGCGTGCGTATCAGTCAACGACTACCGACGACACACGTAACTACACTGGCAAAGACACTCAAAGGGTTTAGATAAGATTTGGATCAAAATTATCCAGGAGTGGCAGTCCACAGCAGATTCCATGCTAGCGCCAACCGTTGGATGCATTGACCTCCCACTTGGAATCCATGCATCCAACGGATCGCATTGTTTCTTGATGAATAGAATTGCTATGTGAGAGAAAAATGAAGCAATTAATGGAGTGGTACTGCACGGAAAAAAGGACAGAGTCTTAACCCATGTTCTTGCATGTGAGGGGCACATGGGGGGAATTAATTTAATAGATTAAAGGGAAAGCTGCCACGGATGGATCATGATTCGTTGCTTATAAAAATACCAGCCATGCCCTGGAATGATAATGTTCACTTCTCTTATTACTATCAAATTTATTATATAGTCCTGAAATAATATATTTTCTTGTATTGTTTTTTCAAGATTTACACGCTACATGATAATGTGAAAGAATATTCTGAAGGTAATATTGTATATGATGCTCCTCGATCGGACAACAATTGTACAGAAAAAAATAAAAAAAATTCGGAGGAGGCCAATTTTAAGTTTTCGTAACATGCGGATACAGATGCTTGGATTTAAATTGTCGGTGGGTTTTCATGTGGAGTGGACAGGCTGAAATCTGAGCACGAAATAAATGGTCTTGATGGGTTTGAACAGGGTATTCTTGCATAGAAAAAGCCCCCACATCTCCTTTTTTATTTATTTATTTATTATTATTATTATTATTATTTTCCCGGTGAGCTTGAAGGCCAACAAGAGAAAGAAACAGAGAATGTAAATGCTTCAAATCTTTCGGTTATTGTGAAATAGTCTGTGATGAATCTAATTTGCACCAGGGAACTATTGTTTTTTTGGGTTTTTTTCCGGACCCATTGAAACACAAAAGAAAGTACGTATTTTTTTTATTTAAGTTATTTTTGTTTTGTATTTTTTAATTATTTTAATATGAAAAATTATATTGAAGACTGAATAGCTATACCTACATTTGATAAAAAACCAAAAAAAATTATTTAATATATTTTTATGCAAAAAAATATTTTTGATTGTACTTGTTTAGTTATTTATTATTTATAAATACTTATATCAATATTATATATATTAAAATAAAATTAGTTTTTTTAAATGATTTTTTTTCATTAGAGTAAAAATATAATAAGCTATATTGTTAATTTGACTTCTTTACATCACTTTTTTCTACGGAGATGCTCGGCAACTCCAATTCAAAATGCTATTTTAAAAAGCCACATTGATAAAATATCTTGTTGAATAGTATATATATAGTTTTTTTTATTTATATATATTCTAAGGGTAAAAACTATTTATAATAGCTAAATATATTTTAATATATACCAACCAATAATATAAAACAAATTCTACATGAACAAACAATATTATATTTGATATAATATTTTTCATTGTAATAAAGTAATTTTTCATTTTTCATTTTTTAAATTTTTTTATATAATTTAAATGCTTCCTGGACTGATGATTTGATTTTTTCATTGCCTAACATGTTTTTATAGATTTAATTATCTAAAACTTGATTAGAAAGAAAAGTGGTCAATATACTAAAGTTAATAAAAAAAACTATACTATTTTTTTTCATATCGGTAGTATTTAATATTATAGCAGCGATTATTTTTAAACTATTTTTTTATTTGAAAAAAAATATTTATTTATTATTTGTTCTAATTTTTTTAATATCACTATATTAAAATAAAAAAAATAATTAAAAAAACGAAAAAAACATTTACGGACCATGAAAATAAACAGGAATTAAATATTACAAAAGGAAAGGGCTAATCACTAGATAAATCAAGACAAAGACCTCTTCAAAAGTCATAAACTCCACACTCCCGGTCACAAAGAATATTATATAATTTTTAAAATTTTTGGTTTTTCTACATTAACACTTAGAAATATAAGTTCAAAGAATAAAATATCATTATAATTATTGATATCATTGATATCGCTATTGGATTGGAGCTATAAAAAGTATATATAATTGCTAAAAATAGCTTTGTTTTCTTGTAGGAAGAGCAATTTCAATGAGAGAGCTACAAGAAAATCTAAAGGAAAAACACAAAAATATTTAGCTTTCATTACCTTTTATAATTGTAAGAGAAGAGCTATATTGAAGAGCTAGAATATAATTTTTAAGAGCAACTCCATTAGTAAAATCCATTTTAGATAGCTAAATTGATAAAATAACTTTTTAAATAGTGTAAATATGATTTTTTTTTTGTTTGTTTATATGTATTCCAATAGTAAAAGCCATTAAAAAGATCTATTTTTTATTTTTTATTTTAAATATAGTATAATTATTTGTATATAATATAATTATGCAATTAATTATATAATTAATATGAGTAATTCATATAATTAAATAATTTTTTTTAAAAAACCCTCCAATATTATATTTTATTTTTTAAGTTTTTAATAAAAAAATCAAATTTGAAAAAAAAACTCACCAATATTTAAAAAAAACTCACCAATATTTTTTAAATATAAAAGTTTCATAATAATATATATTAAAAATAAAATAAATTGATCAAGATTTTATCATGCTTTGTTTATGATAACTAAATATAATATATAGATAATTATTTTTTCTTGTATATAGTTATCAAATATAGTTTTTTTAATCTTGTTTTCTTGTGCTTTTGAAGAACGTATAAGCACTACAGTGGAAAAAGTAGCACTTCCCTTCAGAACACTTGTACCAGGTCTGTCATAGGTTTACTTTTTCAACATTTTTTAATTTTAGCTTTGCTCTATATATTTATAAATAGCATTTCAGTAACTAAAATATCATTTTAACTATCAATATAGCTACTGCATTGAATATATAAAAAGTAAATATAGAGGGTGTTTGGAAGAGCTGTTGCTGTAGTTTTTGAAAGTGTGTTTCGTGCTGAAATACATTAAAATGATGTTTTTTTATTTTTTAAAAATCATTTTTGATATCAGCACATCAAAATGATCTAAAAACACTAACCGTATGTTTTTAAAATTAAAAAAAAAAAAATAGACCAAAAACACCCAAAAACACTTTTGGGTAGCTTCCCAAACACCCCGTAATAGGTAAAACAAATAATTATCAGGCTTTGTCAACGCAAATAGCTTCTACGTACGTTGGAGTTGTTGTAAGTTTAAAAAGTATTCCTACATATTTGATAAAAAAAGCAAACAATTATTTAGTATATTTATTTATAAAAAGTGATTTTGATTGTACTGGTTATTTATTATTAAAATAAAATTTATTTCTCTAATTGAATTTTTTTCATTGGAATGAAAAATAAAAAAACATTTTATTTATACCATTTAAAAAACCATATTATTAATTTTGCTTCTATAGATAGCCTTTTCCCATGGAAATGTTCTAAGCTAAATATTTGCCTTGTTTTTTTTTTAGAGTATAGTGAAAATTTATTTTTAAAATGTTTTTACATATAAATATATTATAATAATTTTTTAAAAGTTTATTTGTAATATTAATAATACAAAATATATTAATTTGAAAAAACAAATCCAGATTAAAAAAATACTGAACACCAAACACCTAACCTGTTCATTGATTTGGGCTAAAGAGCCTATTGGGTTACATCGCCCAAGAGGGTGTTGTGAGCAGAAAAATTCTCGAGAAATGAAAGTTTTGAAGTTTGTGCCTTTTTTTTTTGCTTTCAAATTCAAAATTCTCTCTGTATCCTTTTCAACGCACCCAATAAATAGCTATCATCACGATGGCCCGCGCCACGTTAATAGCCATCATTATATGGCCCGCGCCACGTTAAAGTGTTAATTCTTTTTTTTTTTTTTTTCTAATGTAAAAAATTATTTAGATGATAATAAATTGAGTTAACCTATAATAATCTGATAAATACACGATTTAAAACATAAGATTAGAATAAATCCAATAAAAAATAGAAAAAATAGTAAATTTTAAAGTTGAATAATTTAATTTTAAATAATAAAAAACTTACATCCATCCAGGTAATTTAATTAAATTATCAGTGGTGATGTGAAATCAAAATTTAATTTAATTTTTATATATATAAAAGATCAAAGTTAGAACAAATATCGAAAAAAATCAAGTTAAATCAAATTATAAAATCAACTATCAAATTAAAAAATTAAAAAAAATAGAGTAGTAAAATAAACCTTATAAAAGATTGAATTTGAATTCAGAAAAAACTCAAACGAATAACTTAATTTATGAGATGAGAATTTTATCAATTCAAGTGTATACCATGAAAAATTACTAAAGCAAGTCTCCAAATGATATATAAATATTAAAATAATAGGGATATAATTTGATATAAAAATAAAATACAATAATAATATATTCAATTAATAAATAAAATAAGATTTGAATATAAAATAAAATTTTAAAAGACAAAAAAACATGACTCAAGATAAAAAGAATAAACAAAACTACGAAATGCAACAAATATTGAATATGTTATTGAGTTTTATTATGACCGTAGAACTTTAATGATTGAGGGTGGCGAAGATGATTACTTTTCTGGGTGTTTGGTAATATGTTTTAAAAAGTGTTTTTTTTTTTAAATTATTTTTTTTATTTTAAATTAATATTTTTAGTATTTTTAGATTATTTTAATTTATTAATATTAAAAATATTTATTTAAAATATAAAAAAAATATTATTTTAAAATATTTTCAAACGAAATACATTTAAAAAAATCAACCTCACGTTTTGAAAGCAATTTTATAGTGTTGGCAGATCAGGATTGCATATCTTTTATGAGAGTGAGGTTGCTGATCATACTTTGTGATGGCAGGAAGAGAAGGATCGATCAGCTCTATCATATTTCTGCAAATCTTTCTTTAATTTTCATCACAAGCAGGAAAACAAATTCAATTCAACTGGGCAGGTTCCCGAGCAATTGATCTCCTTCTGCTTTGTGGTTTTATTTCCTGAATTATTCTTTAAATGATCATATTTGTTATTCATGGAAAGGCAGGTGCAATAAGCCACAGATAACTGTTGGCCAATAAATTCATGAAATTCTCATCAACCTTGCTGCTAAAACGCTGATGAAACACCTTCTTATACACTCTAGAAAATAGGGTGTTAATTATAATTGGCATGGTAAACATGCAGAAGTCCAAGGACTAATAGAAAATGGGATATAAAAATTAAATGAAATAAAATGTTGGGGATGAAATTGGCAAGAAAAACTTAAAAAATAATTAAAATTAACACAAATAACAATATAATTATTAAGGGTCAAAAGTGAAATAAACACAAACCAGAGAATATAATTAAAATTTGGAAGGACAACAAAAATCTTGAGTGAAGAAGAGAGAGTAAAATAAAATATATCCATCATTGATTAACTATCATATTTATCAATACATGCGCTATTCCATTATCTTTTTCATTACTAGACACTCCAGATGATATCATGATTGGTCGTTTTAGTGAGTGTTTGCCTCTGCGGTGTGACCTGTAATTGAGGCTCACTACAAAGTCAAATATGAGTTTAACTAAATGAGACTCTAGTTTTTAATTGTGGATCCCACCTAAAAATACATTCCAACTACAGGTAACAAAAAACATATATGAGATGCTTTTCGAAAAACTCAACCGTAGCACTCATGAATGAGATTAACACACTAGAATCTTTTTTAGCATTAACACACAGGAAGGCAACAAGTGCATGGAATTTTTTGAACAAACCAAGCTGGCATTAACACACAACCTTCTCTCTCTCTCTCTCTCTCTCTTTTCCCCAACATAATCGACAATCTCTCTCTCTATACAGTCACTGTCGTTGCCCTCTCTCCACAATCACTGACAATTCTCGAAGAGTACCACCATCATTCCTTTCATCACCTCCAATTTCTCCTCCACGCCATAAGCTCCATTGTGACCTCCAACAATTGCAGCAAGCCCCAACATAAGCATCACAAGTGGCAGCAGCACCAACTGTAACCTTCCGACGCTTCTACCGGCCACCACAGAGCACCATTTCCGACGTCACTACCACAATAAGAACCGCCTCAGCCTCCTTTACCCATTGGTATCGGCTGTTGACCCTCTCGTCATAGTTGGCCATGTTATTGTTTACGTGTTACGTGAACAACAACTGTAGAAATAATTTGAAATGAAACATGCAACGCACCGTTTTGTGTTTTATTTTTTGTTTTGAACTCTTGGGTTGGGCTGGACCTGCTCTCGGCCCAGCCCAAGTCCAACAGAGTTGGGCCATTTTGGCTCACTAGGCTGGGCCGACCCATTTTGTTTAGGACAAACCCAATTTGATTTTTTTAAATATAAGAATCATATTTTAAAAAAAATTAAAAATTATGTAGATAGAAATCAACCCTGATGAAAGGGAAAGGTTTTTAACTTCATTTTACTCCACATCCCCGTTGCTTTTCGATTGATTATGGTTCATAAACTTGTAACTGGATTTTTGCATTGGAATTATATCTCTACAACATGTAGATAGAGATCCTGAAACAACACTATTGATGGATCGCAAATGTTATTCTTGATGATATTTTACTAGATGTTGTTCATCTATTAAATAGCAAGGGATCGCAGAGGCCTTGATATAGAGATTTAGTTTGTAATGGAATTGCAAGTAGTTTGATGGGAGAATAAAAATGAGTGTCTAATTTACTTGAATTATTAATTATATTTTATTATTATGATAATTAAATATACAATATTTAAAAAAATATATGTGTGTGTCCTTTAAAGTAATTTCACAAGTTGACAACAATATGAAAAGCATGGTAACCAAACACTCGAAACTGTTTTTCATTAAACCTCAAACTCAACCACAGTTTTAACTAAACACTTCAATTTCAGTTATGAACTGCAGTTAAAAGCGTATTTCATGTTTTTTTCAACCTCAACCATAACAACAACAGTTATGCCAAACAAACTCTTAAAATGCCCTACAATGCTACATGCTTAAACCAATTTGTTTTTTTAGGCAATGACTTTTTTTAAATTATTATTTTTTCTTTAATTGAAATGAAAATAAAATAAAAACCATGAGAAAAAAAAATGAAAAATCCCTTAAGACAACTACTCAATTTTTTACTTTCAAGGTTAAATATGTCATTTCACTATTAAAAAATAAAAAAGATAGCAAAATCCCTCTGCAAAACCTTTAAATTTTTTCTTTTCTATAAGGATGATTAAATCATTTTAATATTATAAAAAATCAAAAGACTAAAAAGCCCTTTCATGCTACCCTAACCTGTTTTACTTTTTTTTTTTTAAATAATTAAGTCATTCTATTGCTACTAAAATGAGAAAAAAAATTAATTTACTCCATTCAGCTTGTTAATGCCAATCAAACCCTAGGAAATGACAAAAATAATTATATTGAAGTATTCCATGATACAATGTATTTTTCTCCCTAGTGAATCACTAAGCACCGTAATCTTTTCTTGATAATAATTATACATTATTTATTATTACTTTTGTTATATTTATTTTAATGTTAATTAAAAATTTATTGAGCCCGCCATTACAAATAATTTTTGTTTATCTACCAAATAATAAATGCTTTTACATCCTTGATAATGTTTTTACATCTTTGATACCTAACCTCTTAATATTTACCCCCCCCTATATATATAAAACAATGACACCCAAACAAAAGAAAAACAATCTTTATGGCCCATGGAAATCTAGTCTTGGACCAAGAATATATAAAGGGCTAAGTTTTATGATTTGGGCCTAAAAGTGGCAATTTGAACATCCTGTTTGAATGCCTTGTGTGGGCTTTAATAGGCTAGTGTTTTTGTTTTTTGATAAATGAAGTATCCATTGATCAAATTGAAATTCCATTTACGACGACAAACAATATTATAGGAAAAACTTAAATCGCGTTGGAAAAATGCCTAGAGCAAAAACTATGCGTATTTTAATATTCACTGTGTACAATGTTTGATTTTGGTTCCTCAAGATCTTGCAAATTCAATTTTGGTTTGAAATTTTATGTTTCTTATTTTTAGTTCCTTGTTTGAGAGATGACAAAGAAGATTTTGGTGGTAAAGATAGAAATTCTCAGTTGATACCAATTTCGATTATGAAAAAAGTTAAGTTTTGTGTTAACGAGTTTTATTCAACTAGGGGAGTTGCACTTTAGTGTCTTATGCCCTTCGCTTTGCATGAGATGGTAAATATAACATTAGGAAATGTTTTGGTTTCATGTTGATTTTGAGTTTGAGTTTTTAGATAAATTGTAGGGTTTTTTTAAGGCTATAAATAGATTTATCATAGTATATAGAGTGTTTTTCTAGATGTTTTGAGTAAAAGATATAGTACATTGGTGGGAAGACCTTTGACTTATGTAGTTGGAGTGATAAGTTCTTCATTGCATTAGTGCTTAATTTACCAAAATGGTTGAAAAATATGAGAAAACTTGAAACCTGCTAAGGGAAAACCAAAAGTAATAAATATGGGTACCAAATAAGATAATAAAGAGTTAAAAATTAGTACTTTTATTATTTGATATACTTGTTGTAAGCAAGAGTATACAAACATCTTTGCTTCACCTTATATAGAATTGCATGTTTTGAATATCATTGTTGCAATGTCGCGGTCGCACAAATTAATTACCCTAGCTTAAAACAAATCAAACAAGATAGTATAGAGCTAGTAAGGGGTCGATCCCACGAGGACGATTTAGTTATGATTTTTATGCTATATGCTATGCAAGTGGGGGGTTGGAAGTTGGCTAGGCTAGGATAAAACAAACTAAGCGAAAATTATATAAAACTAAAATTTATCAATAAAGCAAATCTTGGTCACAAGTCAACATCCATCAACAAAAATCAGAACTGATCATGAAAATGACATATCAATTTATATTCTGAATATTTATCTCTTCTTAAAATTGATTCGTTAACGGATCCGTCGTATAACTTACCCTAACCATCAAACAACCACAGTGTCTAGACTAGTAATTTGATTAAAACTGAAATTTATCAATAAAGCAAATCTTGGTCACAAGTCAACATCCATTAACAGAAATCAGAACTGATCATGGAAACGACATATCAATTTATATTCTGAATATTTATCTCTTCTTAAAATTGGTTCTTTAACGGATCCGTCGTATAACTTACCCTAACCATCAAACAACCACAGTGTCCAGACCAGTAATTTGATTCAATGGCAGCATTAAAAACTAGATAAATTAATCAATTAAGAAACATAATTGTCTGCAATATATGTTTAGTTTGATTGAATGTTCTCCCTAAAATTAATAACGTAGATCCGCTACAATTACTAACTTAGTTGCTTCACAAGTTCATATATCACAACTTCGATTTTGATATCAAACTTAGCAACAGATTGTATACAACAATAACTTCGAGTCCGCTCTTAGCAATAAAATAAACAATCATAGGAAAATAAGCATAGGAGAACAAACATATTCATCATATAAACTGAAAAATTGAGGTAAAAATAGATCTCACAGTTCTTAAAATCTGAAGGTTTCTGTGTCCTTGCAACCAAGCAAAAGAGTTTAGCCTTGCATGTATATTGAATAACTAAATAAAAAGATGGAAGAAAACATGATTTAAGGTTTGGAGGAGGAAGATTTGTATTTTTTTTGCTGCTGACAGAAATTTCCTTGCTCCTCTATTCCTTTATATATGCTTCGAAACCCTAGTATCTATTTTACAAAATAGTCCTTCCTTAAGCTAGCAGAATTTAATTGTCCCTTGTAAAATTCATATCTCCTTCATATCACATTGTTTTGAGCTAAACTTTGTGGTGTTTATAGGTCTTTGAGTCTGGAATCCAAAACAATTAGGTTTGCATCAATCGGACTTCTATAACTCGAGATATGAAAGTTGGAATGGACAAAGGTCGACATCGACAGATTGCAAGATTTGACTTTGAAGGATGCGATTCCCATGATCTTTCTTATTTTATTTATTTTTACTTAGCATTACAGAAAGATATGGATGTTAGCTTTTGAATGCCACTGGAATCACTTCATTTCTATGTCTAGAGTTTCCGCTCTGCACAAAACATCGATTGAAGGTCAAATCTGTCAATCAGCTCCAATTATCTCCTTTTTGCATCTTTGATCCAAAAATACTTTCAAAACATTAAACAAAAAATATCAAGGCGTTTAATACACAAAACATATGCAAAACACTGGTAAATATGGATGAAACTATCAAATAATATCATCGCATCAATCAACATCATCGTACACCAAATTCCCTTGATAGAAGAAAGCCATCCAGTCAATCGAAAAACAATATTGATGTGCTCGAACATGCTATATACGGTAAAGACATAAATAACTCATTATCCCTAATGGGTGGATAATGTAGTTGTAGTTCCTATAAAAGATGGCAAGATCAGGTTTTGTATGGATTTTAAAGATTTGAATAAGACAAACCTACAAGATGACTTTACCATACATAGATGTTTTAGTTGATAATGTTGCAAAAGTGCCATTTATTCATTCATAAACGGGTTTTCATGATGTAGTCAAATTGAAATAGCTAAGCAAGATAAATAATTTTTCCACATATTTGGATTGAGAAATATTAGGGCCACATATCAAAGAGAGATAATCACCTTGTTTCATGATATGATGCATTAAGAAATAAAAGTATATATGGATAATATACTATCCAAAACAAAGAAAAAAGAAAATCATGTGTAAGTTTTGAGAAAGTTTTTTTGAGCAATTGCAAATTTTTTAATTAATACCAGATCTTATAAATTGATTATTTAGAGTAAAAACATGGAAACTATTAGGCTTCATGGAAAGCTGTCAAGAAATATAATTTAATATAGATAAAATGATGGTGTTCCAAGACTTGCCATCACTTAACATAGAAAAAAATAAGAATTTTTCTTAGATGTTTGAATTATATATCCCAATTCATATCTAAATTATAATAACTTGCAAGATGATATTTTAATTGCTTTGAAAGAAAAATCTAGAGGTGGGATAATGATTGTAAATGAGCTTTTGCTAAGATTAAAAGATATTTATAGATCTGCCTTTAATATCATTACCTCTTATTCCAGGGAGACCTTTAATACTATATTTATGGGTAACTGAAACAGCTGTGAGATATGTGTTAGACCAACATGATGAATACAAGAGGAAAGAACAATCCATTTGTTATTTGAGAAGAAAATTTAATGATTGTGAATCATAGTACACTACAATAGAAAGGCTATATTGTGCTTTGATTTGGAGTGCAAAAATGTTGATGCAATATATATGATATTACATAACTTAGTTGATATGAAGACTTGATTCACTCAAACATATACATATGAAAAAACTTGTTAAGATGAATAACAAAGATGAAAGTGTTATTGAAAGAATACGATATCATCTATATGACAAGAATAATTTCTAATCATTTAACAAATAAAATTATGAAAGATTATGAACTATTGAATTTTGATCTTCTTGATAAGGATGTATTTGCAATTGATGATGATAGTGGGATGAATGACTAGTGTACCATGTATTTTGATAGAGTAGTGAATGTATCAAAGACTGTGGAAAAAATGTGAAAATTTCTAGAAAAAAACAGTATCTTATTTTAGTGAAGTTGCAGTTTAAATGCATCAATAACATGATCAAATATAAAGCAAGTATCATTGATCTAGAAACCATTTTAGAGCTAAAGGTTGAGAAACTAAATGTTTATAGATATTTCAATGCTCAAAAGATGTTTGAAGGTTTTCTAGACTAAAGATCACTAAGTGCTTACTCTCAAAGCTCTTTTTAGTCCTCCTAATTGATTTCCATAATTATTTGACATGCCTCTTAGCATTTTGTTTGGGCTTTTATCTTGGTTTTTGTCTTTACATGTCCCCCAATATTTTGTTTGAGCTTTTTATCATGGGTTTTTTTAGCACTATCATCGTGTTGACTTGATTTCTCATTGTATGATAAAACTCTTTTTTGTTTTTATCCCACAGCTTTGATTGAGCATATTTTGTCATTAAGAACTATCTTGTAGATTGAAAGTTTTTTTATCTTCGCACCTGCCCCCCAATGTATGACGTGATTCTTGTCATTGTTAATTATCAATAAATAATTATTAGGCTCAACTAGAGACTACAATGGATATGTGAGATTTTATAAAAGCATATAAAAGATGACCTCTCCTCATTTCAAAAACATGCATCCAAGATTGATAAACTTTGCTTCACCATGCGAAATATTTTTTTGATTTTTTTTGGGTTATTTGGTTTAACTGAGAGCTTAGCCTTATTATGTGAGTTTGGTGGTATGAGATCACCTTTCAATGAAACCCTTTAAATTCCCGAAACATATTTGTTAAACAAACATCAATTTGACATTTGTTTCCGTACTAGACTTTGATTTGCCAAAAATTCCTTATGGGATCATGTATAAATTGGATGAAATGGTTATAAGGTGTACTTGTGTTATTTAAACAATAAGCAAAAACATATCATAAACACAAGAAAATACATGATCATTGCAGAGAAATGTTTGCTTAACAAAAAGTTTTGTGGCATTACGAGCAAAATTGCCGACAAGTCAAAATAGGAACACAACGTGCAGACATGACCAATACAAAAGGAAATCATGAAAACAGACTTCATCTTCAAATACCGGCACGCCCCCTTAAAATTGGGAGCACGTGAACAGTTAAATGGAAGGTAATTGACGGTGATGAGAGGTTAACCTGTCACTGCCGCCGGGTAGAGGAGGTTGAGGTGATTGTCTCTATGGTGGTGACGTCAAAAATGGTGGCGACGTCAAAAATGATGGCCTATGGTGGCTGGGAGGAGCTCCTAAAGTGGCTGAACTGTGCTGTGTTCGTTGCTGCGTCTGCTCTTGTGTTGCCAGCGATGGTTGCTTGTGTTGGAGCTTCGGTGAGGTTGACAGTGCTGGGGAAGAAAACAAGGATGGTGGTTGGCTTGCTGGCTGGAGTTGCTATCAAAGAAATGAGAGAGAGAGCTGCCAACCGGGACTAGTTTTAGAGAGAGAGCGTTGTCAACTGAGAGAGAGAAAGGGACGCCGGTGCTGGTGAAGATGATGGGCTGCAACTGTGTGTGTGTTATTTCTGTTTTGCTTGCTTTTTTTCTTGCAAAAATTCTTCTGCAACTTTCCCTCTCCCTCTGCGTGATTTTTCTAGTTTTTTTCTTTGTTACATAGCCATTTTGCTCCTTTTACTCTCTTGTGCATGTTGTGATTGAGGCAATTTATAGGGGAAATTTGTCTGCATCGGTGGCTTGGTTACTGTTGCTGTTGGTGGCGTGGTGCTTTATCAACAACGGTGTGGTGGCTGTCAGTGCTAGTGCAGGTGGTTGTCTGCAGGCAGTGCAGATAAAGGCATACGGCCAGAGTGTGTGCTGCAGCAGTTCTAGGAGAAGGTCAAAGTACAATTTGGTCTTTCAATTTGTAACTATTCTAATTACACCCCCATTTGGCTTTGAAATTTTAATTATATGCAATTATATCCCCGTCAGAATTTCAATAGCAACATTAGCTTTGCGTGCATTTTTTTATTTTGGTCCTTAATTTTCAATTTAGGCGATTCGACCCTTAATTGACCATTATATTCTTGATATTTTCTATTTGGTCCCTGACTTCACATAATTGATTTGGAAAAATTCAATTCGATATCTGAAAATACCAATCTTCTCAATTGAATCCGAATTAAGCTCAAGAATTTGATTTTTCATCGATTAAGCTCTAAAATTAATTTGACCAATTTAAAGTATAATTAAGCTCTCGTATTTAATTAAATTCTTCAATTGGACCCTAAATTAATTACCAACATAATTACACTTGAAATTGATCAAAAATTAAATCAAATCGACCCATAAAAATATAATTATGTCGAACAACTTAATTTTTACATAGATTTATCTAATGATAAATTATTTTTGCTTTAAATCTGTAGTTTCCTCTATTTTTGGGGATAAAAAAGATACGATTAGATTCTCGGAAACAACCAAAATTTTCACATTGATTTTTCTACGAACACTGACACCTTTTATTTTATTTTTGTTATTTTTTTGATAGATTTTGGGGAGTAACCTAAAAATTGGGTTATGACAGACCCAACAATGAAAAAGATTGAAGACCAAAATAATTTTTTAAATATATTATTATAACTCAATCAACTATGAGCGGATAAATAATAAAAACACTACAACATTTTATCCATAAACTTTATTTTTTTTTGTTATTTTTCTTTCTCTCTCTAAATCTATGTTTTTTTTATTAGATCAAGAAACATATTTGCTTCTAATGCAACGACAAAAATAAAGTAGTAAAATAAAAATATCAGTTTAAAGATAATGAATATTGTATTATAAAAAAGTCAACAATAATTATCTTAATGATTTCATTAACAAAAGCACTAAAAGAGAACGGTAGTTCACTGTAGTTGTAGACTCATGTGCACTATTCACTAGCAATTTAATCCGGTGTGTCACGCGAGTTTGTCAACCCTTTTTTTTTTTTTTGTCTTATCCGGCTTTGAATAATGCATTAACGAAAAAACCCCTCTTAAATGACAAAAAACACCGCCAAAATCAGCGGCTCCTTCGTCATTGCACAGATCGGCCCGGACCGGACTGGTCCGGCCCGCCGGTTTTCTTCTTAATTTATTATTTTTCAAAATTGGCTAAATACGGTTTTAGCCCCTAATACGACAAAAATGGTGACTTGAGTACAGGGGCAGGACGGTAATTGACCCTATTTTTTTTTTTCTTACCATGTCTGTCAGGGCGTGCAATGCACGCGCCCCACGGTTTTCCGCCCCACGCCCTCTTTAGGTGATGCGTGCGGTGTCATAAGGTGGCCGGAGACGAGATTCCGGAGTTTAGGGCTAGGCGCCTCTGCATGGTGTTCCTCCCGTGGAGGCGTGTTTGGCCATCACATGTATGTGGAGGCAGCGGTGTCCAGTTAAATCTGCTGGATACGTTTCTCTCTCTCCTGCACGTACAGGTGCAAGAGAGTCCACCGAGTTTGCTACTTTACACTTTGGCCCCTTCAATTTTAATTTCATTTTTTCCCCTGATTTCTGGTATATAAGTTTTGATTTTGTTCGATTGGGTCCTCCGATTTGAATTGATTCAATGCCCATTTTTCAATTCAGTCCTCATTCTTTTAATTTCCGGATTGGATTGAAAAATATTAATTTATTCGGTAAAGTAGTTTTAATTTCTTCAGTTTTGTCCTTGGATTAAAATTGATAATATATAGTTAATTTTCATTTCGGCATTTATACTTTTAATTTTGGAATTTAATCCCCTTATATTTAAGTCCTATGAATTTTAATTTTTTATTTTAATCTCTTTAGTTCTTTTTATTTGTAGAATATTTCATATTTTTATCCATGTACATATAAGTGTACTTAACTTTGATTTTGCATTTTTTTGTTCTTATTTGTTGGGGTAATATTTTTTTCAAAAAAATTGGTTCTTAAATTTTATTTTATATCTATGATCATTTGAAAATTAATATTTTTTTTCTCAATTTGCTCTTTCTTTTAGCTTTTTATTCGTTTTTTATATTTAGTTTTCACGTCATCTGACTTTTTTTACTGATAATTTTTATTTTAGTGTTTTTTATTTGATTTTTTGTTAAATTTTTTTTATTTTTTTTACATTATTAACATTATTAACATAATAATAATAATAATAATAATTTAATGTTTTTTTCTTACCTACTCTTTCGTTAATGTTTTTTAGATTTTTTTCCCTCTCGGGACAATTTGATAATTTTTATTTTTTTAACAGTTATAACAATGAATATTTCTATTTTCATTTTATTTTTTTGTTTGACGTTTTGTTGAAGTTTTTAGGATTTTTTTACTCTTTCTTTTTTTTTCCTTTCATTATTAACACCCACAATAATAATAATAATAATAATAATCATAATCATAATAATTTAATTGTTTTTCTATCTTACTCCTTTGTTAATGTTTTTTAGATTTTTTTTCTCCTTATAATTTAATAATTTTTATTGTGTTGATAGTAATTATAATGATAATTTTTATTTTTATTTTATTTTTTTGTTTGATCTTTTGTTGAAGTTTTTACAATTTTTTCATTATTATCTATTCCGTCTCTTTGATGTTAAAGCTTCAATATTGTTGTGGCAGTACTGTATATTGATGTGGTGTATCATATTAAACTTTACATGTGTAAATATTATATTTTACTTTTAAATTTATAAAATCTATAAATTACTTCAAATCCAATAATTATCAAAATTGTTTGCTTGGCCCGCAACGTAGTGCAATCGATTTTTTGAATTTTGAAATCAAATAATATTTTTTGTTGTTATTATCATATTTTTCTATTTTGTTTTGTCATTTATTTTATTTTTTTATTTTTTCTTTCAGTTATTTATTTTATTATTTTATTATTGTTATTTTCAAGTCAAATGATTTTTTTTTACCTCATAACTTTTATTTTATTTTTTTGTTAATCTTTTGTTAAAGTTATTATGATTTTTTTAGTCTTTTATTTTTTTATTATTAACACAATAATAATAATTATAATTATAATTATAATTATAAGGAGAACAAGAAGAAGAAGAAAAATAGGAGGAGTTTTAATTATTTTTATTACTTACACTTTTGTTAATGTTTTTCAGTTTTTTCCTCCAGGGATAATTTTATATTTTTTTATTGTTTTGCTATTTTTAAAATAGGGTATAGTTATCTGTGTTATTATATTAAATTTTACATATATAAATATTATATTTTAATTTTGGACAAACATATCCTGTTAATTTCTTTCATCCCAATAATTATAAAAACTTTTTACTCGGCCCACAATGTAGTGTAATATTTTTTTTTTAATTTTCAGGTCAAATAATTTTTTGTTCAATCAATAATTTTTATTGTTTTTTTCATTTATTATAAGTTTTTTCATTTGCTATTTTGTTAATCTTTTTAACCTTTTTTAAGCCTTTAATCTAATTTCATTTTCTTCCCGATTTTTGTTCGATTCGGTCCTCCAATTGGAATTAATTCAATGTCCAATTTTCGGTACAATAGTTTTAATTTCTTCAGTTTTATCCTTTAATTAAAATTGATAACATATTTGATTTTCATTTCGGCTCTTATACTTTTAATTTTGGATTTTAAACCCTTTTTATTTAATGTTCATTTCAGCCCTATTACTTTCATTTTTAATTTTAATCCTTTTATTTCTTTTTATTCGTAGAATAATCCTTACTTTTATCCATGTACATATAAGTATGCTTAGCTTTGATTTTTTTTGTTCTTATTTGTTAAGGTGGTATTTTTTTCCAAAAAATTAATTCTTAAATTTTATTTTATATCTGTTATCATTTGAAAATTGATATCTGTAATTTTTTACTCTATTTGTTCTTTATTTTATTTTTTTCCCTTTTTTTATATTTATTTTTACGTCATGTGACTTTTTTTACCTGATAACTTTTATATTAATTTTTTTGTTTGATCTTTTCTTTTTCATTATTCACATAATAATAATAACAACAATAACAATAACAATAATAATAATAATAATTATTATTATTACTATTATTGTTATTATTCTTATTCTTATTCTTATTCTTATTATTACTACTACTATTATTTAATATTTTTTTCTTACTTACTCTTTTGTTAATATTTTTTATGTTTTTTTTCTCTCGGGTGAATTTGATAATTTTTATTTTTTTAATAGTTATAACAATGATTATTTTTATTTTTATTTTATTTTTTTGTTTAATATTTTGTTGAAATTTTTAAGAGTTTTTTAGTTTTTTTTCTTTCATTATTAACGCACAAATAATAATAATAATAATAATTTAATTGTTTCTCTATTTTACTCCTTTATTAAGGTTTTTATATTTTTTTCCCTCCTAATAATTTGATAATATTTTTTTTAGCAGTAATAATAATGATAATTTCTATTTCTATTTTATTTTTTTGTTTAATTTTTTGTTGAAGTTTTTACAGTATTTAATTTTTTTCCTCTCTATGTTTTTTGTTTTAGTTCTTTATTGGGTTTTTTTTTCTATGTTCAAGCCAGGTTAATTTTTTTTTTTGCATAATATTTTTTTTAATCTTTTATTAAAGCTTGAAATTTTTTTTAGCCTTTTATTTATTTTTGTTTTTTCATCATTAAAACAATAATAATAATGGTAGTAGTAGTAGTAATTTTAGTTATTTTTCTTACTTACACTTTTTTTAATGTTTTTTTTTATTTTTTTCTCTAAAGATAATTGGATAAATAATATTGTTTTGACAGTGATAGTAATAATAATTTTAGATGTTAAGACTTCAATGTGTTGTTTTTCTAATAGGTCATGATGATCTGTTTTATTATATTAAATCTTGCATATAAAAATATTATATTTTAATTTAGAACCAACAAATCCTATTAATTTCTGTAATCTCAACAATTATATAAATTGTTTACTTAACTCTCAACATAATGTGATATATTTTTTTTAATTTTCAAATCAAATAATTTTGTTACATTTAATAATTTTTTTTAAAGTTAATATTTTTTTTTAATTTTCATGTCAATTTTTTTTATTTTATTTTTAATTTTTTCTTTCTGTTATTTTTTTTATTAGCTGTTTTTTCCCAGTCAAATGAAATATTTTTACCTTGTAATTTTTTTTTCTTTTGTTAAAGTTATTTAGATTTTTGTAATCTTTTATTTTTTTTCTTTTCATTATTAACACACTTATAATAATAATAATAATAAGAAGAAGAAGAAGAAGAAGAAGAAAAAGAAGAAGAAGAAGAAGAAGAAAAAAAAGAAGAAGAAGAAGAAGAACAAGATGAAGAAGAGGAATTATTTTAATTATTTTTCTTTCTTACTTTTTTTAATTTGTTTTTCATCTTTTGTCCTCGAGATAATTTGATAATTTTTGTTATTTTAACAGTAATAACAATTATAGTTTTAGATGTTAAGATTTTGATATTACTATTTTTATAATAGGGTATGATAATATATTTTATTATATTTAATTTTGTATATATAAATATTATATTTTAATTTTGAATAGGCAAATCCTATTGATTTTTATAATTCAAACAATTATAAAAATTATTTACTCAGCCCGCAATATAATACAATATATTTTTTAAATTTTACATAAATGCTTTCCCCTTGCATTTTTTTTTTATGACTAGCTTACTTCTTTTTTTTTTTTATGAACAAAAACATTTTTTTCATATATATTTTAAATTTTTATTAACCAAGGTGTCCAAGTCAGCTTTTTTTCTTTACCATGTTTCTATTTCTGTGTTTTTTTAATTAGGATATCCGTAGCAGCAAATTTGTAATAAATCATGGCATCTTCTGTGCAAATTTTCTAATAAATTTTATCAAAAATATTTTAACGATAGCAACATTCAATAACTTTTTAATTAAAAAAAAGTATTTAATGAATTTTAGCAATTATTATTTTACTATTAAATATTAAATGAATGAATTACAACACGTATAAAATCAATCAATTTTTTTCATAGATAAAAAAACCTAGCACATCATGCGGGTAATACCGCTCGTATTGTTGTATGGATGGAAGGCATGTTTCTGTTAAAATCATTAAAGATTAATTATTTTTTTTACTCGAAAATCTATATTTATGATGTCCTTAAAAATTTGAATAGTCGTTTCACCTCAAGCTGCTGATTTTTTTTTTTTTAATTTTACTTTCCCATTTGCAACTTGGAAAAATCATTTAAGGGAACTATTTTCAAGTCAACTGAAAGACTTGCTTTTTTATTTTTCCTGAGAACTTCTTTCCTCCTTCTCATGAAGAGAAAAAAAACTGTTCTTAGAGTACTCAAAACCATATATGATGTTTCTTAGATCATAAAGAACAATAACACCATAACTTTCACAATGTTTTTATTATAAAAACAATATAGAAATAAAGTTACCTTAAAGTTTTTACCAAGATAGAAACTCCCGTTATGTTTTTTACATGGCACCGCTAGATATTTCCAATATTTTTTTAATTTTTCATACTATATTTCACAAATATTTTAAAAACCTAAGTTTTTACGTGGTGTAGTTCTTTAACATGGTATTAGAGTTTTGTTGACCTAATGTTTATGAGTTCGAATCTCACCATCCCCATTTTATTTGATAAAAAAATCAAATATAAAGTTTGAGTCTGTGTAAGTTTGAAGCCTATAAGGCTTCCATTTAAGAGGACGTGTTAGAGAATAATATAAATTATATTAGAGGACTTTACCTATAAGTTCAATTTTTTAGGTGAGATGGTTTCTTAACATTGAGTTCAGATAAATGAGTAAAATCTTTGTTATTTCAAAGTATCATAAAAGATAGCACGTTTTGACTCAGAATTTAAGATTTTTTTTATCCAAATCTCAGGTTATTACGCTACACTACTTCGAGAGATTTTAAAGCTATTTGTATCAAGCAAATAATTAAAGGTAAACTTATTTATTTTATATTATAAAACAACAATACCACATGAGAGGTCGAACATAATGAAATAGAAAACAAGTATAACGTTGTCTTGAACAAGAATTTCCACTCCACACACCAAGTATCTAATCACTTCTCTTACAAGTAAGCTTGAGGGCCAACCTTGAGATGATTTCGAGCTCGGAGAATTTCATCCCTGGATCTAAGGGAGGTGTCGGCTGAACCCAGGTTTGAAACTCGCAACCGAAACAAAATAAATAAATAAATCTTAAATCTCAACTCATTCAAATTGAATATTGTAAGGATTTATTTATTTATTTGTGGTTGTATCAAAGATAAAAGCTGCAGTTCGGTCAACCCGTTCTCTCTTTATCAGTAATTAATCACTCGGAAAAAGGAGGCAAAATATATATAAAAAAGTACAATGATTCTGAATAATAACAAAAATATCATTTTCACAGTCAATGGAGAGTATGGAATAGGTTGCTATCTCCATTATTTGACCCAATACTCCTTCCCTTTTACACTTTTATCTGCAATTTTTATTTATAATTATTCATCTTATTACCTACCACTTGCACAGTGAGGCCTACTACAGCCAATAATTTAGATGGTCAAGAACACGATTCCTTTTCAGTTTTAAAAAATAAAAAAAAATCATTTTAATATATTTTTAAATAAAATATATTTTAAAAAATAATTTCAGCTTATATTTTCAAACTTCACTGAGCCACAGGCAAAGAATCAGATTGACGGGCTCTCTCCACTTGCAAGCAAGCCGCCCTGCATCCCTGAGATAGAAGCATGCGGCTCCAGTAGCAGGGGTGTAGTTGCTGTTCATCCACAAACCTCTCGTAATCCGGTCTTACTGATAATATTTTAAAAAATATTGTTAGAATTATTTAGATTTGCAGGAGACAATTATGAGGCATGTAGCTTGTTATTTCAACATCTTCACGGGCATTCAAAGTAGAATAACGGGCAGGCAGGGACTTGGTCTAACGGTAAGGTAAGGTTTTTATCTCTCACCCTGTTCAAGTTTTCTCAATGTATATATGTTATACCTCCATTGTTTTTATTTATTTATTGAGCAAGATGTTTAATGAATTTAAAAATTAATTAGAATATATATAAGTTAGTTCAAATAACTTTATTATAAAAAAACTTGATAATTAATTAAAATACATGTAAGCTGTTCAATTATAAAAAAAACAAGAGTAGAATACCTGCCTGGGATTCCAAATTCATCATGATTTCTAATTTCTCCTTCCCTCTCTGTTTTCTATTTAATCTTTTGCTGGATTTGATACTTCATTTTTCTTCCAAATCAACACCTTTTCTTTTCTATTCTTTTCTTTTAATGTTTATGTATTTTTTATTTTACGAAACAATTCTTATTAGCAAAATATTTTTTTAAAATAAAAAGTGATATAATTAAAATAAAAATTTAAATAACTAGAAAAAATATATCTGTTTATACACACACATATATTAACAAAAACATGTTTCTAATTTAGAAGCTCCGAAGTTTTTTAACGAATATATATTTTTTAAATCAATAACTTTTATGAAATAAATTCAACAATTATTATTTTATATGGTAATATTTTAATTTTTTTTTATCAATATATCATAGTGAAAACATTAATTAATTAAATGTTTTTAAACAACTCTCAGTAAATGTTATAAGAACATCCATTACAAAAGCATTGTTGAAGATTTCTTTTTAAAATATTTTTTTTATTTCGAAAATATATCAAAATAATTTTATTTAATTTTTTAAAATATCAATATATTAAAATGATTTAAAATAATTGGAAAAAAATAATTTAAAATAATTTTTTTGTTAAAAAACACTTTTTAAATGTTTCCAAACACCCTCTTACCTACGCATACCGGAGGAAATTTAATTAGCGGCTATCACAATATGCAGCTTTTGACCTAAAGTGATTTGCGAGTGCCATATCATAAAGAAACGTTAAAGAACCTTATTCCCCTCCTTTGGAAGTCTCTCTCTGGACCATTCGCTAGAAGTCTAAAGCACTAGCTAGTTGATCCACTAAAACGACCTACGCCTTTATTCCACATAGCCATTTGAATCCCAAATGACCCTTGCCTTGTAGGTCATGCTACCCTAGAGAGAAAAACAAGCCATTATTACACAAAAGCTATGCCAAGCTATGCCAATTATCTATTCGAAAATCATCTAAAAATATTATTATTTTAATTTAAAATAAAATATAATTTCAAACACCTCCTCAACGCTCCTGATATTTAATATAGGAATCATGTATCTCATCTTCCACTCGTAATTTCCACATAACACGTATGGCGAAGTCTTCTTTGATGACAGCAACACCTTCATTACTTCCTGCATCAAAGGTAAAGAAATCACGTTTGGGTTTTCGAGTCAGCACTCTGCATGCAGATTTACGTCTCGTAGTCCCCGCTTGGGGCTACCTTTTGCTTTAACCGCATAATGTATGGTAACAGCACTTCATAGGTGACTTTTTTTTTAAAGTAATTTTAAAAATGTATTTTTTTTATTTTAAATAATTTTTAAACTTGTTTAAAAATTATTATAATATTCTGATATCAAAAATAATTTTTAAATATTTATAAAATATTTTTTAATGCCACATTTTCCCTCAATACATTATATATATTGTTATTTCTTTTTCGTTGTTGCAGCTTTTTATTTTTTTTATTTCTTTATAGAGAGTTTGATTGTATATGAAATAAAACTTTTCCATCAATGTTGGGTTTACAGTATTTTTTTATGGGTCAAAGAAAGAAATAAATTTACAAATTATTTATTTCTTACAATATATCAAAATTATTAAAATAAAAAGAATTTCTTTTTAAAAAATATAGTTGACCCAATCACAACTTTATCCTAGTGGGGATTCCACGAGTATGATGGGATGGTCGGGTCTCTCTAATAATGCTAGATAGGCATTGACTAGTGGCTTAGCCTCCACCGAATACCTCCATCTTACATTGCATCATATTTGACTTGCCAATGATTTTCTTAGAGATTTTAATTAGTTGAGTGATTTGATTGTTTAATAGAATTCATTTCGGGCTAACTCGCTATATTTTAATTTGTTTAATATATTTAAGCTATTTAGATTTTATTTTAAAAGCTTCCTCTAATATTGTAATGGTACTAAAAAGCTCCTTCAAAATTATAATAATTTTGCTAGCACGGTATATAGTGTCTCCTCAAATCTAGGCACTTGATGTGTTTTTATTTTTATTGCTACAAGAATTGAGCTTACAAAAAATAAACAAAATTGAGAACTGTTTGTGAATCCAAAGGTAAGCACCCAGCTTGTACTTAACTAGTGTAAGTTCCCTATTACATTTAGGATTCAGTCAAACCAGCTTATGCTTGTAACTAGCACTTGATTTTTCTATTAGTGATTGGATAACTGAATTATATCAAACAATTTATTTAGGAATTTCTTAAACAAAAACTTTTTTGGGGGGAGTTAATGATACTTTAACTAGTATTTATGGAGGGGGTTCTGTTTAATATAGTATTTTTAACTGCTATTAATTAATTAATTATTATTGTTATTATTAACATGAAAGTGTAACTATATAAATTAAATTATATAATAAAATTTAAACTAATGATTTTATAGGGTTTACTGTTTAACACTAAAATACACCCGTGCTCATGGGGTGTGACATGATGGAAAAGGATATAAGATTTGCATGATAGGTCTTACGTTTGAGTTAGAACGTGTATCTCTTGTAAGAGTATGGGATAAATGGGGTTTTACTCTCATCCGGGCCCACAAAATACGTTTTTCGAAGGATGAAGTTTCATCGAATCTAAAAAAAAACTAAAATACACCTACCCATAATATTAAGAAAAAGTTTTTTCTTTTGTTTTTAAAATTTATGAAGTAAATATCAGTTAAAAAGTAAAAGTAAATTCACAATCATGTATGTTCTTTTTGGGTTTATAATAATAGTTTATTACTTAAAAATAGTAAAAACACAACAATGTGTGATGGAAAAGATCATTTGTCTCTGATAATTTAAGAGGGAATTGGGAATAAGTGTTTTTCTATATTACCCAGTACACACACACGTGCGCACGCGCGCGCACAAAAAAAAAACACTAAAAACATAACCTATTTTGGGAAACAGAAGGGATTCCGCAACAAATGGATATACACAATTATACTGTAAATCAAACTTGTAAAATATCTCTAAAAATATCTCAGCTAAATCATCATATAGCTCATGCTAACATTTCCCTCTAGTTAGTGAGAATATATTTTAATATCCAACTTGTCAAGTGAGCAATGAAAGATTTTGTGAAAGATGTTACTAGCAAGAACATCAACAAGTTGATTTCTAATCTAACAAATGAAAACGAATCACTCCTCTAAGATTTTGTTTATTAAAATGTTTATCTACCTCGATAAATTTAGCGTAATCATGTTGAACCGAGTTATAAGATATTTCATGACAATTTGATTTTCACAACATAAATTAATCTCTGAATAGGAAGCAAAACCAATTTCTAACGGTAATTCTTTAAGTTAAAAAGTTCACATGTCAATTTGCCATTTCTTGAAACTCAATCTCTGCACTTGATAGAACAACTACTTTTTATTTCTTGCTTTTCATATAACCAAGTTACCAACAATAATAGTGAAGTATCTAACCATAGATTTTTTTTTATCAGATATGTTTTTTGCCAAATCAACATCTATGTAACACTCAACATCTAAATGACCTTTCTTGGAAAACATAAGCTCTCTTCCCAAGAGATGATTTTAAATAATGAACATTTGAACCATCACATCTATATGGTCTTCACTAGGATAATGCATAAATTAATTGACTATGCTATTAAAATATGAAATGTTTTGATGTATATAGGGTAGGTAAATCAACTTACCCCGTAGTCATTGGTATCTTTCTATCTAAAATCCCCTAAGTTTCTGATTCTAAACCATTAGAGTGTCAACTGGCTTGCATTCGAGCATCCATATTTTGGTTAGCATGTCCAACACACCTTTTTTTTAATGAAAAAAAGATATTTTATTTTTATCTATTTATTTCAATGCCATAATAATACTTTATTCCTCCAAGGTTCTTCATCTCAAACTCATTAGCTAATTGTTTATGTAGCTTGCCAACTTATTTTATATCATCTTCTATAATGATTATGTCATCCATATAGATAATTAATTCAATTACCTTGCTTTGTTGTTGTTTAAAGAAGATAATATGATCCTAGTTGCTCTATTGAAAATCATTTTTTTTCATAGCCATACTAGACCGTCCAAACTAGGCATGTGGTGATTGTTTCAATTTATATAAAACCCTTTGTGTAAGTAACACAATTTCAGTGGTAAAAAATGATATATAACACATTAGGATGTCCATATATACTTCATCCTCATGTTCTGCATGAAAAAATGTTCTTTACATTGAATTGGTGTATAGGCCAATCTAGATTTTCTACCAAAGATAACAAGACTTTAATAATATTTAATTTTTCCACTGAATTAAATACCTCCTGATAATGTACTATATACATATATGTATAGCCCTTGGCTACCATTCTAGTATTATATAATTTAATCGACCTATATTCTTCACACTTAGTGGAAAAAATTCGGCTAAATCTAATATTTCCCCCCTCTTTGGCAATGAAACAAGATCCTATGTTTTGTTCTTTTCCAATGCTTCCATCTTCTCCTCTACTGTTCAAGTTCATTTAAGATCGATTAAGTTTTAATGAATTTTATGGAGAATATGACAAGAGAAAAAATTATCAGTGAAGTCTTTAAAGGGTTTAATCAACCTTTGAGTAGTTATATAATTAAAGGTATGATATTTTAATTATTTTCTTCAATGTCAAGTGAGTATCAAGTTGATGGCTGACCATTATTTTGTCTTGAAAGCAAGTAATAACCAATAAGAGTATCGAGAACATGTCTAAAAGGTGAAATAAAAGAGGATACCTCATAAATATTCGTAGGTGAAGGATTGCCATTGTTAGCCACATAAAGTATAAAGATTTTCATATTAGGTATGCGATGTTCAAGATTTTTTAGCACTATTGCAACGCCTGTTGTGATACTTGTTACCATATCTCTTTTTATTATTATTGTACCATCCATGATTGACACTATTGTTATTGGTGTTGCAACATCCATTTCGATTGCTATTGCAAAATCATTTGTATTTGGGCAATCTTACAACTTCTATCTTTTGTTATATGTCTCCCACAAAAAAAATTGAAGTAGATACATGTGACAAGTAAAAATTCTCATATTACAAAAATGTAACATCCATTATGATATATATATATATATATATATATATATATATATATATATATATATATATATATATATATATATATGTTTTGTTTATAACAACACTAACATTTTTTATTTGTACCATGCCTTAGAAAAATACAATGAACATTATAAGGGTCAAGATTGTTTTGTTGATTTTTATATAAATGAAAAAAATACAATACTTCCAAATACTCATGGGGAGAAATTTAATATAAATGGTAATGTAACAAGGCTTCACAAAACCTGTAATAAAGTCTTGAACTCCAACACTTTAGAAGGCATGTCATTCAATAGGTGGACAATAATATTATCCTAGTAACATTAAGGTATATGTACTTCAATTAACAATTCATGGGCAATTTAAAAATATATCATTTTTTATATTCAACCACACCATTCTATTATGGAGTTTACATACAAAAAGACTTACAGAGGATGCCATGTTTGTGAAAATATTCCACAAAATCTTGATTTTCATATTTTTCCCCATTATTAGATCTAAAATTCCTTTTTTTTTTTTTACTAAGAATTGATTTTAAATCATAACATGAAATACACAAAACCTAATGAATACCTCGTCATTGTGTTTCATAAATATAACCATTATTTGGCTACAATCATTTACAAAAATCACAAATAAATATATACGTTGGATTGTTGTGATAGAAGATGGTTCTTAAACATTTGAATGAATAAAAAAAGAAATATCACTTTTGTTAAGACTAATGAGAAACGATACATAATGACTAATGTTATTGAAATCTAAAGATTTCAAATTTAAAAAATTGTAAAAATAAATTCCTTATATAAACAAATGACAAGTTTCCTGATCGAGCATGCCATAAAAAGATATGTTTTTTCACTTCCACTAGATGAAATGTTCATATTATTAACTCTGCTTTTAATACTCTGACCAATGATCTCTCGCATGATAATATCCTGAAAAGATGAAAGACGGGATAGATTTGCACTACACAATATATTTTTTTCAGTAGCTTTTCCAACAAACATTAGTTTATTTGAAATATAAGGTATTGAAAGAGTATTAAACAAAATTATTGAGGTTGTAAGTGCATTGTTCCATCCTTATAACTAAATATGACCCATTTGCATTAGAAATACTAGTTCTTCTTGGTTTTGTATAGCTAACAAAATCAACTAGGCTAAAGGTTATATGAGCTATTGCAGTAGAGTCCACTATCTACTTATCTTTTTTTTGTTCATTAGAAACTAGTAGAGTATTGTTGTTTTAACAACAATTATCACCTTAGCCACCAAGGTCAATGGTAAACTCTTGTTTTGCTTAATAAATGGAGCAAAAAATGATTAGTGCTTTACGTCTACATTTGTTACTTGCCTAGTTTCACCATTGACTTTTTTACCTTAACTTTATTTCATCATTATAGATAGTCATGTAACTTGAAATAAGTTTTACGAGTATGCTTCAGGTTTCCACGATGAGAATAACCATTTTCTCCACCATTTACTTGTCCTTTAGTCTTTGTTGAAAACAAACCTTTTCCATATCTTAGTGATGAAAACCCTAATTTTATAACTTGAAAATCAAATGTAGTTATGAATTGATTTTAGCTTTTTTAGACATCATAATTGCAATTATAAGGTTACCATTAGTTGCAATCATGAGCATTTGTCTAATATCTTCCTTTTAGACATAAGTATAAACAAGTACAATGGTTGGAATTGGTTGTAGTTTGAGTACATCATACATAATTTTACCAAGTATATCATTTATTCCATAAAAGAAAATATAAACTCATTGTTTTTAAAGAAAAGTGTTATACTCATGTATCCTAACTATGACCTAAGCCTGACCCTAGGATCAACTCTAAAGTCATGTTTTAAAACTATTATAATAATAATTTTACATTGACCCTGGTCATTGGTCATCTTAACCCGTGACCTAGGCTTAATCACGTTTCAACCTTTAAGCATGGTTTGAGAACTTTTATTATACCTATTTTATATTGACCAGGATCAATGGTCAAGCCGACCTGTGACCCGAGGCTAACTTGGATCAATCCTTAAGTCAAGTTCTAAAACTATAATAATAATAATAATAATAATAATAATAATTATTATTATTTTTATCTATACATTGACCTTAGTCAGTCAATGATAAACTTGACCCATGACCTGAGCCTAAAACTAGGTTATTGACTTTTAAAATTATGATAATAATTACATCTATATTTTGAGCCAGTCAATTGTTATTTTGGCTCATGAATTAAGTCTAGTCTCATGTCGACCTTCGAGTTAAGTTTTAAAACTATGATAATATTTATTTTTATCATGACCTTAACTCAAGTCAATGGTCAACCTAACTTGTAAGCAAAGTCTTGCCTTGAATTAACCCTTAAATTGAGTTTTATAATTATGATAATAATTATTTTTATTTTTAAGTTAACTTAGATCAATGGTCAACCCAATTTGTTATTTGATCTTTATTCTTGGTCAATCCCCAAATTAAGTGATGATGACCAGCCCAACAACACTCTTAGCATGTTATTGACGTATTGATGGTGTCAAATGAGAATATTATAAAAGCTAAGATAAAAGGACTTAAAAAGACATTAAATGAGTTCAACAAATATAGAGTAAGATGAAACTGGAGTGAAAAAAGATGACTAAAGATTTTAAAGGGCAGCCTCTAATTCATCCAATTCCTATGAAAACTTGGATAAAAGATCAACGCAATCTAACTTTTATTTAGAGAAGTGGACAAATTTGCCTTATTGTTTTCAGAGGGATAAAAACTTTATCACTAAAACAACCTTAGACAAGATAAAAACTGATTTTTAGAATGTTCAAAATTGCTTCATATTTTTATAATGTGCATAACCGGATTTTATAAAAAATTTAGTACTATTCAGCACTTCTTTATCTGACATACCTAACACTGTTATGTCAAAATTAATAAAGGTACATTATAATTTAGAGTATGTTTATATTTGTGTTTTAAAAATAATAATTATTTTTATTTTAAATTATTTTTTATATTTTTATATTGTTCGAATGTATGATATTGATATAAAAGTCAGTACTGTGAATGTAACATTCCACGGATAAATTGAAATCAAATGGTTTGTGAGTTTCAATGAAACGAACAGGTTCACACACCCTTCCATGAATGAACCTTACTGCTGTAAGATTGGTCTACTGGCGTCACCTAATAATCTTCTTTTAGCTACTTCATTTCCCCAAATAATAAGCTTTTTTAATTAATATTTAACACTTTACTGCTTAGCGACACAAAATTTATCACTAAATTTCAAAAACTGTTTTAATGTTTTTTTAAATAATTTTTTTTAAATTAAAAAAAATATTATTTTAATATACTTTTAAATAAAAAAATATTTTAAAAAACAACCCCACCCTACATTATTAACAGCATGGATTAAATAGTGAAAAAGCGTAGTCCCTCTGTACTCGATCCTATCCCTTCCCGGCTGTTTTTTTTTAAGGCAGTATAAGTGTATAGCTTTCTACAATAGTTTATTAATAATTCATTGCTTCAGGCTGACAATGATAATTATCCTGAAATTTGACTTCAAATTAACTTACGTGGACCCAAGTTAGCACACGTGGCAGCTTAAAATCATAAAGTTAATGCAAATGTATCCGTACCTAAAAACAAGTGTCTTGTCAAAATCATCAAGCTTTATGACATCGATTTTTTTTTTTAATTTTACGATAAGGTTATTTATTTTTAGGTTCTGTTTGGTACATGGTATAGTTGAACATGCTTTATTTTGAACATGTTATCGCCATTTATTTGATTTCGTTATTTTACACCTAACTTGTAAGCATTATGATAAAAAACTAGAGCTATAACTTTTCTTTTCATACCATAATTATAAAAGCTACAACAATGGTCACCACAAACTTAAAAACCATAAAATTATAATAATCAAATACTCCATAAGAATTTTATTTATTATATTTAAAATTTAAAATTTTATGATTGTTGAATTATATTAATATCTAAAAAAATAGTTAATTGATACTATGCTATAGTTCACGTCAATTTTTTTTTAATGTAAAAAATATGCTAAAGCAATGTCAATGTTTTTAAAGAAGCACAAGAAATAATTGAGACTCTGCTAAATGATTTGATTAGGTTCAATAAGTTTGGCTAGTTTAAGAATATCATTAAAAAACATCAATAATAAATAAAACAGAAAAATAACAATAACTTATTATAAAAATTAAGGTGTTAATATCATACTCAATATGAGAAGACAAAAAAACTCATTAAAAACTTATAATTACTATGTTATGAACACTACTCCACCACTAAAAAGAGCTCTTCAAGATAATTTTAATATCATTGTGAAAGATTGCATAACATGACAATAATGAAAGATACTACAATTATTATATTTAATCAATTGTGTTTTTAAAAGCTAAAGTTAACAAAGAGCAGCAAATACAAAAACTTAAGATAACACAAGTAATTTTAAGAATGAATGAAAACTCTTATAGAAAGCAAATAAGAAAATAATAGAGCTCAATACCCAATTAAATAGATGATAAAGCATGAAGCTAAAAAAACATAAGTTAAAAAAGAAGAAAATCAAAACAAATCTTCAAAGTCTTAATAAAATCTCAATTTCTAACAAATTTATTATTAAAGGATGAAATAAAAAAATTACATCAATTATCAAAGTAAAAAATATAACAATAAAAAAATAAGAACAAAATATGATGAGAAAAATCGAAAAGAGGATGAAAACATAAACTTCTTTTTGTATTGTGTTCTCAAAGTTCTTGAAATTTTTTGAATTACATTGATGGATTTTCCTTAAAATTACTCAATGATTTAAAGGTTTGCATGGAGTTGAAATTATATAATACATACTTTGATTTGGTAGAAGTATTAAGAGGTTGATATGATGCATACATTTTGGACAAACAAGGATTGTAATAACAACATAAATATAAAGTTTAAGGTATGATTTATTACATAAATATAAAGTAGAATAAGGCAATACAACCCTAATATTTCAAGTAAAATGTTAGTTGTGATTCCTCAATTATGAAGTGAAAAGGTTGTCATTGCAACCATACAGGTGGTTCATTAAGGGTTGTTTTGGCACCTTGAAATGATAAAAATAAAATAATGACTGAAGTGGCAACCTTGACTTGGGAAGAGTTTAGAAGCTCGTTGATGGTGAAAAATATCTAAAATGGGATTGTCATGACAACTCTATTATGGAAAGTAAGAGGGCTAATTTAGGTAGCCTAAAAGCTTAGTTATCTTAGAAAATATGGATGATTAATATATGGAAAAAAGGTGTGAAATGCATGTGATTAAAATTAGCTTATATGATAATATTGCTTATGTTGAAACATTAAGTGTTGAAAGCCTAAAACTTAGTGTGTGATAATATAAGAGTACATGTATTCAAGATTAATAAGTATTCAGATTGTTAAAATAATATTAAGAAGTACAATCTTAGTATTCAAGGGGTGAACTTAATACAAGATCTTGTGAAATTCTAAAAAAGCTATTGGCTATAGAATCTTAGGCAAGTAGGATATACCAATGAAAGGAACAAATAGAAGTTTGTCACCTTATCCTCTTTAATTTACAACAAACTATATAAGTCTTTATTTTCAATATTAAAATAATGGATTTCATTTATGTGTTCTAATGGATTGATAAATATTAATGAAGTCTTAATATAGTGATTATTTTTGTATAAGAGTTATGTGCATGAAGTCGACCACATCTGTGTTGCTTAGAATGATAAGTCTTGTATTTATATGATGCTTGAATGTTTTGTGAACACCTAATGAATTGGGAAAAAAAACAATTATATTATGCATGAGAGTCACCACACGAGCAAGGCTCTAATTAGTTAACTTTAAGTCTTCCATGAAAAAATGGGTAATTAATCAAAAAAATTAATATGTTGTCCATATGTGTGGGGGTAGTGAGTGATTCATAGTTAGTTGTATGAGTGAAGATCATGAAGGTGTTGGAAATACATCTTTGATATGGAAGCTAAGTGAAAAAATGGATTGAATGATGTTTATTTTTATGAACATTTTAAGAAGGATTAAAAAAAATCTTGGAATTATATGCTTTACTTTTAAGTCCACCTATTGGTATTACTTTGCAGAAATCATTACTTTGAGTTTAATGCTAGATTGTGAGCTAATTCTATATTGATCTTATTATCAAATAATAGTCTTATCCCATCACTTGGTTGATAGCAAATTTTAATAATTAACTCCATCAACCATAATATTTCACACATCATTTTGGTCATTTCTTTAAATTTAACTTGTACACTAGACAATACTAATATCCTTTTCTTTTTACTTGTTTATGATATAAAGTTACCTCATACAAAGATAAAATAATATGATATAGAGTTTATATCGGTAGTGTTTCCTACCTAATTTGTATATGTATACTTATTAATGTTTTAAGTACTTGTTCTTTGAGAACTTCATCCATTTCCCAAGAGCAAATCTCAAATACCTAATAATCGGGTTCATTGCATTCATATGATCTTCCTTAAAATTATATATAAAATGATTTGCCAACCTTACTACATAAGTTATACATGAATGTGTATAACACAATTAAGTTACCTTCTTAACTATTCATTAATCTCTCTCTTTATTCATAAAAATTTAATTTGGATATTTCCATTTTATATTGTTAAAGCATCATATGGTTTATAGTATACCATGTTTATCTTTAAAAGCAAGTACAACATATACTTCCTCTATTATAAAAAAAAAAAAAAAACTCATGTTAATCTAACCACTTTAAGGCCTACAAAATATTTTAGGCCTCCAACATTATTTTTAAATCAGCTACAAAGTCTTTTTAAGGTTTTGAGATGTTTTCTACATCATTACTAGTAATTATCATATTATTAATATATATTATTTAGGTTGTCACGTTTTCTTGTCTATGTTTCAAAAATAATGTGTGATCTAAATTATTTTGTTTGAATCCATTTTGCTTTGTAGAAAAACTAAATCATCCAAATCATACGCTAAATGATTGTTTTACAAAGCATTTTATAATCTACAAACTACTCCCTCTAACGAGCCTGCAAGGTATCCAGGTGGAATATCCATATACACTTCTTTAAATCTTCATAAAAAAAATGTATTTTTTACATGAAACTATTAATAGCCATTCCATATTTTCTACCACATTTATCAAAACCATGACATTACTTAACTTTACTTTTTAGAGAAGATGTCTTTTGCTAGTTTATACCTTATATTTAAGTTTATTCTTTTACTACAAGTCTTCCTTTATACCTTTCAATGATATTATATACTTTATGTTTGATGAAAAAATCCCATTTACATCTTATAATATATTTCCTTTATGTATGAGAATAATACATCAAAATAATTTTTATATAGTGCCTCAATTTCTGTCATTATTGTTTAAATCCACTCTTATGAAGATTGGACATCCTAAAATCTGTTAAGGACTTGTACATATAACATTTGGTGTAAAACATCCACCAACGGTATTTATAGCATCTATAAAGATATATAGTTAGAATTTTTAAATTTTAGTTTCTTAGGTCCATACTTTGCATAATATTGATGTAATGATTTTCCTTGATTATTTTTGTTATAACCCAAATTTAGGTCTCCTCTATTTTTTAAGAAATAAAATAAAATAAAATAAAGGTGGACCATCAACTTGATTGATAAAAACATACTAAAACAAGATTTTAATGAAATCTTAGAAGCTCAATTGCACACTTGAAGTACATAAATGAGAAAACAATACAAACTCAAATTCATTTAGATGGATATCAAACCAATTTGCATAAAAGTTAGATGATTTGATTTATTTTTTAATAGGTCAATTTGATTTAGTAATAAACCTAATTATAGGTTTAGTTAAGTTTAATAACTATTTTTTTTTGTAAAAAAAATATAAGAATTAATTGAGTGCATGTACTTAATTAGACTTACATCACGTAAAATTAATTTTATTATGGATATAATTGGTAAAAAAAAATAAATTTGAAAGAAAAATTTAGGCTTGATTGAGAATTTTTAGGACCAAATTTATTTTTTACAAATTAAATTGGAAGAACTCAAGGGTGAAATTATAAGAAAATCAAAATTTGAGTATCAATAACAGGCTAAATCAAAGAATTTCAAATACCAAGACCTTTTTGCAAAAAACACAAGTGAATTTAAGGACCTTATCCAATTGAAATAAAGGTGAAATTGGAGAGATTAAAAGCTAAAAGGTCAATTGAAGATGAAATTGAAATTATCTAAGACTAAAGACTAAATTGAAAAAAGCTCTAAATTAGAGGTGTTTTCCAAAATTTTATAGGAGTAAATTGAGTTAATTCCTAAAATCAAAATTTATTTTAGGACCTAATTTAATAAATTTAGAGATAGAGGTATCAGATCAAAATATAAATATATAACCTAATTGTTTTAGGAAGACCAAAACGACATACTTTCATTTAATGAAATGATATGTTTTGACCACACCGACATGTTTTTGGTTCAAAACAATATTTGGTTTTGACAATGCCTAATAAAAATAATATAGTAAAGTCAAATGATATAGAGTATAAAACTGTTTGTTTTCTCTTTTCTCTAGTCTTGTAAAAGTGTACTAAGAGACCATTTTCTAGAGCCATTTAATGCACCACATATGCCTCAATTAAGAAAAAAAATCTTTGGTAGGCCTTGTCTTGTACTAGAACCACTTAAATGTTATTCTAAAATGACTAACTCGACTAACCTCAACCTGATTTGGGAATACTCGGTTGCTATTTTACTACCAATAGTTACAAGTCATTCCACGTGAATGAAAAACTAAAGTTCAAGTTAGAAGAGACCAAAAACATCTCTATCAACCCCAACAAATATGGATGAATTTAGGAGAAATGTTTTAGGTAAAACCATTGAATTAAGTCATTTCTATATATATATATATATATATGGGTTTGACCTAGGCTGATTTCATACGGTTGGGTTAGATTCAATTTAACTTTTAGACCATTATCAATATAGTAATTCAAGTTAGGTTGGGCTTGATCCTTGCCTATAGATGTAGGCTTAGGCTTGATCCCAACATGGGTTTGGCTAAGCTTAACCTAGATTTCAGGGCGTGCTTGGCACATCCAATGTTTTGGTAAAGAAAAATTATTTTATTTTGTTTTTAAAATATATTTCTGAATATTATCTAAGACACAACCCATATCGTTTATTTTAGTATGATTGCGTGTTTTAAAAACACAATTTAGTGTCTCCCTTTTAGCCTTAGTTTATTCATTAATTTAGTATCTAGCTAAACAAGGCCTAAATAATCTTAAAAAATTCTATAAAAATTTAATGGACATTTCTTATGGTTTTCTCATGCGTTTTTCCAATAATTTCACTTAATATTGAGTTGTAAACTTATATTGTATGATACAAATCTATTATTAAAAATATATGTTTTTTTGAAATTTTGAAAAAAAAATCTAAAAAACTCATTTAGATAATACAAAAATATGTTTTTTTTTTTTTATGTACATTCAACCAAATTGTAAAATTTTTTCAATCATATTTTATATATAATAAAATAAAAATTTTATTTTTATAATGTTTAAAAAAATAGAAAAAATAGATATTGTAACTAGTTTATAATTATTCATTAGAATTTAACAAAAAAAATTCCAAAATATCATAAAAATTAATGTTTTTAATTAATATTTAGGGTATGAAATTTACAACTCAATGCATATTTCTGATATTAAATTAAATGAATTAATAATAATGTACATTACAATTTAGCTATGAAGTATGTTAGATGAGGGTATAAAATTACACTATAAAATATATCCTCAAATATTAAATACACAAAATATGAACAAACATTAAGATTTAATCAGATAAGATAGAGGCTTTATCATGTAAGGAGATCTATTTTAAATCTTAGATAGACCAACAAATGGAAAAATGTTCTAAAAAATCAATCAATAATGCAAATGCATTAGGTGATGTGTCTTTCCTTTTTACAACTAATTTTTTTATCTAGACTTGCACAAACCATTAGATTTTCTAGTGATGATGACACTAGGTGGTCACTCCTTCAAAATCATAATTTTGTGATTAATTTTTAAACCCTTCAATCAAGAAGGCAAATTCACCATTGAACATTATACATGCCACAATAATTTATAAAAGGTAATTTATACTATCGTAAGGATATATATTATAATAGAACATGAAATTAAGTGTTTCACCTTAGAAGTATTCTCAGGAGATTGATATTTTAGTTCTTTAAGGAAAGGGGCCTCCTTATCTTATCTCAACAATTTGTAGTTGGATTTCTTTCAAATTTGTATGTTCATTTTCTATATGATTAAAAGGTAAGTTTGTCCACTTTGCATTTTTGTTGTATGACTCCCCCTAAGGATTAGAAGTTGATGAGGAGGCTAAGAAATAATATTATGATTCCAAGAAGGTGTCATCCTTAAAAAACATAATTGTGTCGAGTAGAAGGATGATAATAGGGATAACCTTTTATGTGTTTTATACCCTATAAAGATACAATGAGCAATATATGGATCAATCTCAATACATTGATTTTTATATATATGAACAAAGGTTATGCAACCAAAGACATAAGTGGTAAGCATTAATATTAATGAGAAAATTATAATGAAATAACTTGTATTAAAGTTAAAAAATTAAACTCTATTTGAACCCCTTGATTTATAGGAAATTATAAGAAAATTAATGAAATCTCCCCTCCACTTTTCTAAAGTTTAAGGCAATTATGGTATCTTGCGCCACTTATATTTCATGTGATTCTTATTAATTACAATAATGTCATCATGCTTATATTATATATTTTCATCTAATCATAAACTCTCACTTGTTCTATTTTAAAATATCATATCTAAAAATTTATTTAATAAAACTTTTTGGTTATTTATTTTCCTTTTAATGTAACTCATTTTGTCACCAAGTTTAATTTTTAATATTTTTATTAACACTGTCAAATTTTAAATTAGAGTTTTACATTGATTTTGTGCTCTTATAAAAATTTATAAATTATTGAGGATATTTATTGGGTGTTTCTCATTCAAAATGAGTTAAAAACACATTTTTGAAGTAAAAACCCAAGTTTATTTTTTGACCTCTTCTTAGGTGGTCAGAATATGGCATGTAAATGACATGTTATTTGCTTTTTTTCTACCTATTAAGTAAAAGAAAAGAAATAAATAAGGCTATCATATGGGACTAACGTGTTATAAGCTTATAGATGCTTAACTCATAGTTTGTTTAGCCAAGCTTCATACCTATGTATTTTTATTTAATTTATATTTAAATACACTATAACTTCTTTAAAATTATATTTCAATTATTATTCAATCTATTTTCATATTTCTAAAATAATATTATATTTTTTATGAGAAATTAATATTTCTTTTCTAATTATTAAGTGCCTAATATGAAAATAATAGCTTATGAATATTAAATGACATAAAATTCATGTTTATTAGAATCTTTGAAATATTTTTATATTGTTCCATCACATGTGTGAACATTTTTTTGTCTTCAATCATATACAAAATACTAAGACTTTATTTTAATAATTCTTTTCAGATTTTTTTTTTTAAAGATCATGATGGGTTTTCATTTGAAAGACAATGTTTGTATGTTAAAACCTGTTTTTATTAAAACAATAAAGAAACACATTAATAAGAAAATAGAGTTTAGATTGATGAAATACTTTTTTCTTTTTATTTAAATAAAGTATAAATTATTATTTTGATTAAAAATATACTGAAATCTAATTAAATGAAAAACATTATGCTAATGCATGCGGCATGAGATCATATACATTCATCTACATATAATCATCGATTTATTTTATTAAACATGTGCATTGAAATTAATTTCACACCAATTATTTATTGATATTAAACAAAATTAAGATTACTACATATTCCTTTTGGAAATGCAAATTAACTTTATATCTCACCCACAGTGAAAAGATTTGTTTGGATAGTGATCCTAAATATTATGTAAAATGAGTGGCTTTTCGTAATAGAAACTAAATCATTATAAATCAAAACATTTTTATTTGTTGCGATGACCAATTTTCGAGCTTCGCTTGCTGCCATCACTTGAGAAGAGAGACGATGCGAAAAAAAGGTTTCTTGTAATCATAAAATTACGATAATAATTTTTAGGAGTCATCACATAGTGTTAGATCACTAGAAAACCTAATGGTATGCGAGAATCTAAGTAGGGGGACTTGTTGAGCAAGAGAAAGATGCATCACCCTAATACACCCAACCTAAGTTAAATTGTATTATTGTTTGATTGTTTTTCTAAATCAGATTTTATTATTCGTTGGTCTTTTCTAAGACTCAAAGTAGATTTATCTTCATGAGAGAGTATCTACCTCATTGGGTTAAAACCTAACCATTCTAAATTCTAATCTTTAACACTATATTTATTGTCTTTTAATATCTGTGGGTGTACTGTACAATGTAATTTTGCGCCCCGATAATTAAAGTTTACAAAAAAAACAAAACGATTGTTGAAGAATTTTTTTATATTTTAGATGAACTCTAATAAATAATTGTAAATTGGTTATGATATACCATTTTCATTTTAAAACATGAGAAAATATATAATTTGTTTTTGTGAAAAATATGTTTAGAAAATTTTTAGAATTTGATCTCATGTACGAAACAACATAATTTTTATTATGAAATGAAATTATTTTATATTTTTTCTAAAATTCAGTTTGGGTTTGACACAATAAAGTGGATCAGCCAACCAACCATGGCGGGCTATTTTGGACCAATTGGCTTTTCAGACTAGTGTCCAGCCCTACCTGCTGTTCACCATGTGAATAGTAGTGGCCAGAGTAGAAGTAGAAGATGAAGAAGAAGATCACTTGACAGTGTTTCTGTGAAAAGGAAGTCCAAGTGGTGACTCAGGTAGTGGCTATGTAGGGAATGGTGGTTGGTGGCGGATGCAAGAAGAGGAGTCTACTGAAATGGAGGGAGAAGACAATGTTATCACTGCTTCTATCACAAGAACAGAGGAAGTTGCTTCTAGAGGAGAAGAGGCTAATATCATTGACTCTTGCTAGTCTTGCTAGATGAAGATTTAGACACTTGTTGAGAAAGAAAAAGGCAGGTTGTTATTGGTTTAAGGATGTGGCTATTGGCTGAGGATGTATAAGTAGGGGTTGTGACTGACAGTAAATAAGGAGAGGATTATAGTTGCTAGACAAAAAGAAATTGAGGCTATCGGTGTTGAGGGAGAAGAAATTATTAACCCTCTGTGGTAGGGAAGAAGAATAAGTTACTACGTAAAATGAGTTGTTTTTGCTTTCATTATCTTTTTTCCTATTGCTGTTTGTTATGTGTTTTTTTTCCTTCCCCTTGTACATGTTCCTTATCTCTATATTTATTGAATGAAAATGGCGATTTGTTTGCTCATTGCATGTAGACACAAGCTTTCTCTTCCTTTTTTGTGATGATGAAGATGGCATGTTTGTATTATTATGTTTCAGAGCACTTACATTAGCTGCCTACAAACTTTGCAAAATGACACCATTGTTGACAAATATAATTTGACCCTTCAATTTATGATTGTTCTTATTATGCTCTCAATTTCTTTTAGACTTTAAATTTTATGCAATTTATACCCATCAAAATTTCAATAACAACCACAAATTTACACATCTTTTTTACTTTGGTCCCTAGTCTTAGATTTATACAATTTGACCCTCAATTGATCACTAAACTTTCAATTGTCTTTGATTTTGCCTCTTATTTCAACCAATTGACATTAAAAAAAATCAATTAGGTCTCTGAAAATTTCAATATTCTCAATTAGACCCAAATTAGGTTTATAAACTCAACTTTTCATCAACTAAACCCTTAATAAAATTAATTCAATTAGTCTAAAGAATAATTAAATCTTTGCGCTTAATTAAATCCTTTAATTGAACTCCAAATTAATTCTTAAATATAATTATACTTTAAATTAACCACGGTTAAATGAAATTGGCCTATAAAAATATAATTATGCCTTTCAACTTAATTTTTATGGATTTATCCAATAATGATAATAATAATTTATTTTAACTTTGAATTTATAGTTTCCTTTATTTTTTGGCATAGTAGAGACACTATCGGACTCTCGAATTCGTTAAAAATTTCTAACTTGATTTTTCCACCATGCCAACCCTTTTTTATTTCATTTTTTATAGTTTTTTAGAATAACCTAGAAATGGGTTATGGCATTATCCATAACTAGTTGGATATTTTTTTTCTCAACTTTAAGAAAATTATAAAGATGTTAAGAAGTAAAAAGCTTGATGCATGCTAGTCAATCACTTTCAAAATACTTAAAGGGTGCGCATTAGAAATTGAGACATTGACACTGTCATAGCCCATTTTTGATTTGTTCCCTAAAAAATAATAAAATAACAAAAATGAAAAGGCTAGCATCGTGAAAAAAAATCAAGTTGGAAATTTTATGTGGATTCAAAAGCCAAATCGTGCCTCTATTGTGCCTAAAAATGAAAGAAAACACAGATTCAAGGCTAAAATAATTTATTATTGGATAAATTTGTATAAAAATTAAGTCAAAAGGCATAACTATAATTTTTATATAGGCCAATTTGATTTAATCATTGGCCAATTTAAATTTAATTATGCTTAAAAATTAATTTGAGGTTTAATTGAAGGGTTTAATTAAGTGCAAGAACTTAATTATACTTTGAATTGATCAAATTAATTTTAATTAAGGACTTAATCGATGAAAAATCAAGTTTAGAAGCCTAATTTAGATTTAATTGAGAAGATATGAATTTTCAAAGACCAAATTTAATTTTTATCAAGTAAATTGGATGAAATTAGGGGTGAAATTGAAGAAAATTGAAAGTTTAATAGTTAATTGAAGGTCAAATTGCATAAATTTGAGACCAAGGACTGGAAAAAAAATAGCGCATAAATTTGATGTTGGTAATAAAGTTTTGAAGGGGATAAAATTGCTTAAATTTAAAAGTTTAAGAGCCATTAGAAGCGTAATTAGAAGAATTATACATCAAGGCACCAAAGTGTATTTGCGCCTTTTTGCAAAGTTTGCAGGTGTGATTGCACTGTTCAATACTCTAAACAATGTATGCATGATGTTGCAAATGATCAGGATGCAACCCATTGCTACACGCAATCGAAAGGTCAACTCTCTTCTTCTATAAATAGCAGACCAAGTAGAAGATACAGAAAACAAGTACAGAGGAACAAACGCAAAGAAATGAATGAAAAAACAATGACAATATCAATTTTCTATTGTCGACAGGACACCTTCATCTCCGTCGTAAGCACCACCATCTTATATTTTTTTCCATCCAGCAACCTTAGCCTTTTTGTTTTCTATTGTGAACCACAATCATGTTTGCTTCCATCCCAATCAAACAATCACAAGTTCTTATAACCAATAAAAACCGACAGTCATTTCCTCAACAAGTTTAGTATCTCAATCGACAAAACCAACAATGGTTCCTTGGCACTCACAACAATCCCTCTGTGTTCTTTAATAGTATGTAGTAGCATGGTTCTATCATGTTCGGCAACAAACAACAACATCTTCTATTTCTACCTTCTCCTTTTCAGCACCTCCTATGACCATCATAAGCCACCATTCCCAACATCACCACCACTAGCGGAACCAGCTCGACCTCTTGTACACGAAGAAGGTGATTGTGCCTTCTTTGTCCCTCATTCTTCCTTCTTTGCATTGTTCACCAGCATGTGAATAGTGGGGAGTGATTTACTTCATGTCCTATTTTCATATGGTGAATAATGGGTGGTGCCCGGGTTGGATGTGGTTCCAGTCGGGGCACTCAGAAAGGGGTGGGTCATCTGCCCCACTTGGGATGGGAAGCCTAGCCCTTGAGGGGATAGGTCATTTTAGTCCACTTGGGCTGGTAGTTTAGCCCTAAAATGATGGGCCTTTTCAGTCCATCCAAGCTGGGCAGCCAATCTTTAAAAAATTAAAATAAAATTGCATGAAAATATGCAAAATATAAAATGTATTTTTGTTTAAGAAAAAACATTTGTTTTCATGTGGCTAAGTTCTAAGATTGTCCAAGCATATTTTTCATAAAAAATAAAAAATATACCATCTTTCTCATGTTTTGAAATAAAAAATGGGATATCATAACTAGTTTATAATAATCCATTAGAATTCAGCCAAATATAAACAAAATTAACAATTGTGCTTTCTTTTTTTCAAGATATAGCTATTATGGTATAAAAATATACTGTAAAGTATACCTATTGATAGTAAAAAAAGAGAGATTAAATATAGTGTTAAAAATTCATATTTTAGAATAGTTAGGTTTTCAACTCTATAAGGTAAAGACTCTCTCACAAAGAGAGATCTAGTTCGAAGTCTACAAAAGACCAAAAAAATAGAAAATTTGACTTACAAAAAAATTCAAATAATAATGTAACTTAACTTAGGTAGGGTGCACAAGGGTAATGTGTTTTCTCTTTGCACAACAAATATTCTTATTCAGACTCTCAAAGACTATTAGGTTTTCTAGTGATCTTGATACTAGGCAGCAAATCTCAAAAATTATTATTGTAATTTTAAGACTATAAAAACCCCTTTTTCGCGCCATCACCACTCTCGAGGAATGGCAGCATACAAAACATGAAAAATCCATTGTCATAATAGACACATCAAATTGACCTAAATTAATGATAATTAACCTCGTAGATCCATATTCTGGAATGATCTAACAATAAAACCACGAAACCCATACAAAAAAGCCTAATGATGATGAACCAAATATTAAAGGCAAAAAAAATAAATAAAAAAACAATAAAAAATAACTTGAGCAAACCTATATTAACGGGGCACAATGACATGGACCAAGGCATTTTTTTGGATGTAATAAGAAAAACGTTGAGGCGATGCTAGGATAAGATTAAAAAAATACATGAAAGAAGCAAAAAATTAATTTAATGATATAAAAAAGATATCAATATTTAATGACATGAAAAACGAAATAAATATGGTGAATCTCTTAAATTCGAGTTAATATGTAAATATCATAAATTGTAGGTAATGGATCAACGTGTTTAACATGCATCAATATTAAAATTAAAATATATTTACTGTGAATTTCACCCATGTTTTAGGTTTTGTAACGTAGTCCGAAGAAAAAAAGGACATTGTTAGAGCAATGCAAAATCGGAGAATCGTTGGGCATTGCTTGCAAATAAATAAAATAAAAAAAAAAGGAAAAAGGAAAGGAATGAAGTCGTGGGTGGCAGTATCGAAATATAAAGAAGACTCAAAGTGTGAAAGAGGTCCAGACCACAGTCATTGCAAGTTGACAAAAATTAAGAAATGCAGGTTCTTCTTCTATGATTCTGAAGTGTTTACCACTCAAAACACCTCCCTCGTCCCATGATTTTATAATATTCCAAATTACAAATTAAGACAGACCTTAAATTATTGACCACAAAAGCCGAGCCAAGCTTCACAAGATAATATGTTTAATATTATAATATAAAATGATTTTAATTTGAAAATATACTAAAATATTATTTAAAAAAATAAGTTAATATTTTCTTAAGAGTTCATTTATTTTTTCCATTAAGAAATACTTTTTAAAAATATTTTAAAATAAAAAATATTTAAAAAATACTAGATAACAAAATAACAAAAGATATCACAGCTATTTTAGGGACAAACCTTCTGGGTGAATTTTTAGATAAGACAGCTTTATTTTTTTCTTAAAAAACCAGACATCGTAGCCAAGGTATAAATTCCACTGTATACCACTTACTAGCTAGGGGCAATCAGTAGGCTTAGTTATTACACACAACGTCTAAACCTCAAGTGGGGTCAAAGACATAACCATAGATTAGAACCAGGGTTAAAAACACAAGTGGGTTAAGGTTAAGAAGCACAACCACAAAACACAGATTTTTATTTATCAACAGTCATTTCTGCTTATCATCTTCTTCATCATCCTTAGCCTGAGCCCCCTTTCTCCCCGAAATCTCCATAACCCCTTGCTCCTAAAAAACCATTTCCCCTAACACCACTACCCTCCCCCCAAAAATCCCAATCTTTATAAACCCCTTCGCATCTTCATAAATTTTTTTCATTTAATTTTGAACACTTAAATGTTTGAGCCATGGACATGACAACCCCAACCACCCCCACCAGCAACAACAACAACACAAACACTCCAACTCCAAAATCCCCTGAAGCATACACTGAAACACCAGCCCGGATCCATGACACAAAGCCTTTGGCTTTCACCAACGGTGTCCTCAAACGCCACCCTCCACACCACCACCACCATTTTTCAACATCTCCAATAGCCATAACATACAAAGAATGCCTCAAGAACCACGCTGCCACCATAGGTGGCCATGCTCTAGATGGCTGTGGAGAATTCATGCCTTCGCCTACAGCCAGTCACACTAACCCCACATCTTTAAAATGTGCTGCTTGTGGCTGCCATCGCAATTTCCATCGTCGTGAACCTGAAGATTCCCCTCCTCACACCGCTACTACAACAACCATTGAGTATCAATCTCACCACCGTCACCACCCACCCCCACCCCCACAAGCTCAACCTCAGCAGAATGGAAGCCCAAATTCAGCTTCTCCCCCTCCGATCTCATCCTCTTACTACCCTTCAGCTCCTCACATGCTGCTAGCACTCTCTGGTGGCGTATCGGGTTTGAATGAGAATGCCAATATAAATGTTCCTCCTCTAGCTTCGCAGCGCAAGCGATTTCGGACAAAGTTCAGCCAGAGCCAGAAAGAGAGAATGTATCAATTTGCAGAAAGGGTTGGATGGAAGATGCAAAAAAGAGATGAAGATTTGGTTCAAGGGTTTTGCAATGAAGTCGGGGTTGACAAAGGTGTGTTGAAAGTTTGGATGCATAACAACAAAAACAGCTTGGGTAAGAAAGAACATCTTAATGGGAATAATAATGATATTCTTAGGAGCAATAATCTTGAAATCTCCAACAACAGCAACAATGAGACCAACAAAAACAATAACAGCAGTGAAGGCTTGAATCACCACCACAACCATCACCACTTTGAAAATGAGAGTCATGTTGCGCATGTTGGGACTAATGGGTCTTCCTCATCTTCTTAGAATTTTATCAGGGACTGTTTTTTTTTTTTTTTTTTTATGATAATAATTGTTAGCTAGGTAGAGAGATCATCAGCAAGGATGGTTTTAGTTGTTCATCTTTCTCTTTTTTCCCCTTCATTTTCTTTTTTGTTTCTAGTTTTAATTAATGACGATCGTATCACTTTGTTGAGGAAAGCATGGGAGAGGTTTGATCCAAATTAAGGGAAATATTTGATCTAATTTCGGTTCTTCATCATCATTTACTACTCTTGGTTTGCTGTTTTGGTCAGTTCATTGTCTTTTATTTTGGCATGTGGGACTTCATTTTTTCTTTCAAGGTTTGCTGGGCATCTTGAATATTAATTTATTAGTTACTTCTATCTTTTCCTCAGGTAATAATTAGGAAAATTAAAGAACTTGGTTTTCTGAAATCTCCAGGTAGTGAAGCTACAGAATTTTAATACCTGAATCCAATGTCTGTTCAGCTCAGTCGATAGAGAGATTTGTAGTGAATTGAGAGACAATGAGAGGAGAAGAGAGATACTTCTAAATCTTCTGTCTCAGGGAGAGGAGCAAAAAGTGGTGTAACAGGGCGGTTACATATTATTCTAAGATATCTCATTTGCTCCATCCTGTACTTCATTTGGTTTAGTTAATTCTTATAACTTGTAAAGATAGAAGCTGATTTTAGGAATCTTGGGTTGCATTATTTCATGACCTTTCCAATGATCAGAGTCCATTATTTTAATTAGATTTTGAATTACAAAGTTGTATATATTTATTGCCAGAGATACAAAAGTACGAGATTCCAGTAAACAAGGTGGTGGTGCTATTAAGGAAACATGTTTAATTAATTATGCTCCATTTATTATGGCAAAGCAGGACTCTTGCCGCTTGATATTCCAAGTATAGTACGCTTCTTCGCTATGATCTGCATTAGCCAGGGATGTGTTTGGGTAAAATGTGATATGGAGATTAAACAAAGGTTGGCTATTGCTTAATCCCGAGAGGAGTTGATTTGATTTGACTAATCAGCTCATCAAATTTGTGACAACCCACCCTCTACTTTATTCGAAATTTAAACCTCACTTACCTTTTAAGGGAAGCAGACATCATATTTACTGTTACAAGAATTATAACAATGAGAGATGATGACGAAAGGGTACTTAAATGTTAGACTGTCTTGTCTAGCAACTCTCAAATGGGTTGCTTTGGATTTGGTGATTGATGAAGTCAGTAATCTCTTTATGTGGGGCATGTCTTGTGGCCATGTCAAGGATAGCAACGGCGGTCCACCCTTTAACGCCAGCGGTATGGGTGCATACCTACAACAAATTAATAAACAGTGAATGATGCCGAAGCATGATTTCTCAACAAAGTACTCAGGGTTTCGTTCTGGAATTAATTTAACTGGTAACAATTATGTTTAACTCACAAAAATTAAAGATAAGATTAAAAAACATATTGAAATGGAAACAAATTGAATTAATTTGGATTAATTTGAGTTAACGTATTAAATCTATAATCCAAATTATAAAACCTTGGTAATCTTACATAAACAAAACTTAAACAATTTATGAATCTCAATTCCCAAACAATCTAATATTAAATAATAAAATTAAAAAAATAATTAAAAATTAACAAAAAAATATCCTAAGATAACTTGCCAAAGTCATGATGAAAATAAACTTATATAAAGTAAAAAAATCCCATCAATCCTAGTTAACCTGCCAAACCTAGAATACAAGTCATGTTTTTGAGTTTTGAATTGTTTTTGGTTTAATTGTTTGGTTTGCTTTAGTTTCGGGTTAAATTGTGTTTCTTAGGTCGATTCAAGATTGAACCAGTGCTTTCAAGTCAACTCGATTGGTTTTGTTTTGGGTCAAGTACTAAAACTTTATTTGTTTGTGTTTTTTTTACAAGGGGATTTTTGGTCTAATGTTTTTTTTTTCTTGGTTTTGTAGACAATCCTTTAATTTGTTAACTTTTTTTCCAACCTTATATCATAGCAAAACTTATGCAAGAACAAAGAAAAGCAAAAGAGGAAGAAAAAGATCCAATTCCAAGTAAGGTATTTATACACATTAAAAGACTTGTGTGCTCAATAGACTTGTCGGTTTATATGTTTAAAAATGTAATGTCAATTCCAGTTTCATAGTCTATTAGTTCTCATACTACTATAAATGATGGGCTTATGGTTGAGGCCCACGTCAAATTTCCGTTAAATATATTCTTTTAGACAAAATAGTAATCGGGTGGTTATATTGAATATTTTAATAAAACCAATACTTATCATTTTTTTTTCATTCTCATATATTTGATTTACTTTAAAGATATCTTATCGGATCTTATTAGAAGGCTATTCCACTTAGTTTCCTAAAATAATTTTCTTTCTTGATTATAAAAAAACTAAGTGTGTGTGTGTGTGTATTAAGTTTAGAACGCATGCGATCAAGAAATACATGCTTTGCTGGGCATATTTGCTTAATAGTGTAACATTTGAAACACACAATTATCTTCTTCCATCATTGTAAAACCATCCTTAAAGATAGCTTGATGAAACTTGATGTTCCATTGTCTAGAGGCTTGCTTAAGACTATATATGAGTTTATTAAGCTTGCAAACTTTATGCTCTTGTCTTTTAGTCTCGAATCCTAAACATTGATCAATATAGATATCCTCATCTAGTTCTCTATTAACAAAAACAATTCTAATATCCATTTGATATAATTCTAGGTCCATATATGCGACTATAGCTAAAATAAGATGAATTGAAGTAATTCTCATAACTGGCAAGAATGTATCTTCATAATTAATTTCATATTCTTGAGTATAGCTTTTTGTTACTAGTTGAGCCTTATAACGTTTTATTGACCCATCCACTTTATATTTAATTTTAAGAACCCATTTATTTCCAATGGATCTTTGTCTTGACAGTAAATCAATCAATTCCCAGATTTGATTAGTTTTCATCGACTCTATTTCTTCGTCCATAGCTTAAATCCATTTTTTTGGCTTTAGGACCAAATAAAGCATCACTGAATGTTTGTGGCTCTTCATCATCTTATAAAGCAATCATGAACGTTTTCCCTTCAATTTCAAATTGATGAGGAGGAATTGGTTCACAAATGCTTCTATGAGGTTGAGATTACTCATGATCTTGCTCCATGAGAGTAGGATTAGATGAAAAATCACTCCCACTATTACTAGGAGGATTAAAATTTTCATATAAATCCTTACTAAATGGCTATTTGTGCCATAGTCTATATTTCCCATTTCATATAGTTAAAAATCTTGTTTAACCTCACATGTTTTCTGAAAAACCTCTTTTAAGAATACAACATCACATGATTCAATCTCTGTCACTCTTCCATAAGCTTTTTCACTAATAAACACAAATAATTTGGAATGTTCAAAATAGTGTATAAAAATACACTTTTTTCCCCTAGGATAAGCTGCACACCCTCATGGTTTTTTCCCCTAGGATAAGCTGCACACCCTCATGGATAAAAATAATATAGATTAAGTTTGATGTCATTCCATAATTTATATGGGGAAGATGAGAAAGATTTAGAGGGCACGTGATTAAGTATATAAGCAGTAGTTAACAATGCATCTCTCTAAAAGGGCATTGGTAAGTTAGCTTGCGTCATCATTTACCTAACCATGTCAAATAGGATTCTATTACTCTTTTTTTCCACACCATTTTTGTTGTGGAGTATAAGGAATACTTACCTACCTAGCTATACCTTTTTCATCACATTTTTTTTTTGAACTATTCAGACAAATATTCATGTCCTTAATTTGTTCTTAAAGTTTTGAATTTAGTGCTTAGTTTATTCTCCACCATCTTTGTGTATCAAATGAAGCAATCCAATGCTTCAAACTTATATAAGATCAAATAAACATGACAAAATTGTGTGAAATTATCTATAAATATGATGAAATAATTTTCTTCATGTCTTGCCCTCACATTCATTAGGCCATAAATGTCTAAATGAATAAGTTGTAATGGACTAGTAGCTCTTTTAGCTTTGCCAAATGGTAATCTAGTTGCTTTTCCAAGAAGACAGTGCTCATACACGGGTAATTCTTCTATAGAAAGTGATCCTAAGAGACCAGCTCATGCTAATCTATGTTATGAATCTTGCCCAATATGTCATAATCTAGCATGCCAAGTAATGATATTATTATCTTTAATAGTGCTGGAATTTTGAACAACATAAATTGAAGCATTATTATTAATAGATATATTAATGATGTATAACACCACAAAACCATATAATACAAAGCAAAACCATAGAAAATATTATTCATATATATTTTTACACAACAACCAATAAATGCAATATTAAATCCCAATTAGAGTAAAGCAAGAACATATACAAGATTTTGTCAAACTTTTGAAGCATAGAGTACATCATGAAGATAAAGTGTGCCATTGCCCTGCAAATTCTATTTGCTGTTACTGATCCCATGCACTGCAACGGAAGCGTTATTCCTTATGTATATGTATCTACTTCCCTTTAGAATTCAACACAAGTCCACAAAGACAGTTCGATCCCTTGCTACGTGGTTGGTTGCTCCTGAATCTACTGTCCAAAAGGAGCTGATTTAGCGAGCATTAAACAACTTATAACAAATAAGTTAGAGGGATGATTGTGGTTAAACACTACCTTTGGATCAGTTCAATCACGAGCAAAATAACTAGGTTTACCACAATTGAAACAATTCATTTTCTTGTCTTTCTTACCACCATGTTTTCTACACTTGCATTTATGTCCAATATTACTTGCTCTTTTCCCCCTCTTACCATATTTGAGGCCCTTAACCTTACACTTCTTATACTTAGAGTCACATGTTCCACGCATTTTAGTCTCAAACATAAAAGCCTCATTTATAGGCTTTTCAATATGAAGCCAATCTTCTTCAAGCTTGACATGACAAGCAACATCATCAAATGTTTTCATGTTGTCATTATAGGTAAGGTTAACACACATGTGTTTCTAATTGCTTGGCAAAGAGTGGATAACTGTTTGGACCTGTTGTTCATCAATCATCTCATGCCCAACACCCTGTAATTTACTAATCATGTTAGACATGACTGTAAGATGCTGCCTCATCATCTGATTTTAACACTCTTTGTAACCATTGAATTTCAGTGTTAACTAACGAAGTCTAGAGTGGTGGTTCCTCCATATTGAATTTTTACTCCATCCCAAATAGATTGATCTGAATGATGCCTTTCAAAATGTAACATTATATCATTTCGCATGCTGCTCAACACCAAAATGCAAGCTACATGATCCTTGTATTTATAGGTTTGATATACTTCCATATCAAGCCTATATTGAGTAGTGTTTCCTTGCTCAGGTTCAACCAAAGATTGTGTAATTGTTTCCAGCATCTCTTGCTCTTTCAAGAGATACTCAACCTTACAATGCCAAACATCGTAATTATTTTCATTTAGTTTGTCTCCATGGTTCAAATCAATAATAATACTCTTAAATGCAACCATATTAAACGCTACTGACACCAATAACAAATGTTAGTTATAGTACAATTTAAATTACAGATATTGTCACTTCATTTTAAATTAAAAAAATAATAATTGAACATATACAATAGAAACAAAAAAAATGTTGAACACTTAATTTAAATTACAGTATTTCATTAGCGATATTACTGAAATCTAAGAATTTCAACCTATATTCCATTGGTTGTCGCACTGGCATCCATTCCTCAGGCAGAGAATTTAGAACGATCAACATTTGATGTTCCATGTAGAATTCTTAAACACCATTCATGGCTAGTCTACTCATCTAATGATACATATAATCAATGTGCTCTTGAATTTTATGAACAAACACATATAATCAATGATCAATTTGTTCTTGTCTATTGATATAACAAAATATTCTAGAAACAAATAAATATTATAATCAATATGTAATTAAGGCATGTATCATCACCTCTGAAAAAACAAATTACCAATGAAAGTAAGCAATTTAGCTTAACAATGAATAAGTTAACAACATAAGGGTCTTCTCCTCTTTTTTTTTTATTTTTTTTTATTAAAGTACCATTTGGCAGTTGAATAACATTAACTACCATTTGATAGTTGTTTGCCTAATGGAGAAGATACACACATTCAGGGGAATATGTGGATCTTCTCATTTCTTCTTCTTTTTTAATTAACTGCCATTTTGTGTAGTAACTTCACATGTTGGCAGACATTTGGCAACCTTCCACAGCCATTTAAAATAATTTCTATTTTGGTAAAAGTTCGGCTAAGTTACTTTGCACTGGACCAAGGGGCCCCACACCTGTCTCAGTCCTTTACGAAAGGCATAGGAAGATCCGATACAACAAGCATCCCCAATATCCCGGGCTACATTTCTGCATGGTTGGCCCAGGATTTTCCTGGGTCATTTGGACTACCCACTCATTTCTATTCACGATGATTTATACATGGCATATACATCATACGAGAATTAAAGATGTTAATTATTGTTTTTTTATTCTTGCTTTTCACAAATACAACATCATGTGTTTTTCTAAGATTATTTTGTAGTAATTGAACAAGCACAATAATTAATTCATAGAAATGATATTTTAAAAATACATAACCGATACTATTCAAATAATATTTATGTGTATGCATGCATTTATTACATGATCATTTAATTATAAAAATTTATGATCTAGGCTCTGATACAAATATAGATTCGATAAAAGAAACTTGTGAGATTTTATTTTCTTATTCCTGGATTAATAACTTCAGTACCACTTCAATTACTAGTGTTGCAATCTAATTTTTGACCCACTTATTTTATGTTTCAGAAAAAAAAACTAAAAAATATAAATAAATATGAAAATCCAAAAATATTTTGTTACAGGGGCAAAATTGAATAAATTGAGATTTTAACAGTCAATGGAGGGTCAAATCGCACAAATTGAAAATTAAGGACCAAATTGAAAAAGACGCGCAAGTTGAGGGTTAGTTTTGAATTTTATCTATGAAAAACTCTATAAATAGAGTGCACCATCACAAAGAAAGAGGACCAAAAAATTACTGTTCACCCAAAAATCCTAAAAAAACCCTAAACCTAATTTTCTCTCTATTTTGGGGTGCAACCGCCGCCCCCCAGCCCCCCATTCTCCCCTCTTTTTCCCCCTTCACTCTCCCTTTTCCTCTCCGGCATCAGCCCTTACTTTCCTTTTGATTTTTCCATTTCTCTCTCCCAACCTCACTCTTCTTTTTTCGCCCAGCAGACCCTTCCTGCTCTTCCCTCTCCTTTCCACAGACCAGCTTCCCTACCCTTTGTCCAATCTTCTTCTCTTCTCTACCCCCAGCCGTGACAGAGCTCCCAAGATTTTCCTCCCTTTCCTCACTTTCTTCTCCCAGCCTCGCCAGATCGGAGCCCCACCATCAGCCATCGTTAGTTTCGATCGATGTAACCTCGACCATAGTAGCCATCTAAAGAAACAGTTGAGAAGGAGATTAACAAACCTGAGAACAAATTGATTTTATGCCTTTTGTGTTTGTTTGTGTGTTTACTGTGTTTGCGGGTCATTGTGGACACCCTTGCCGGCGAGAAGAAGAAGAGGAAAGCAGAAGAAGAAGAAGAAGAAGAAGAAGAAGAAGAAGAAGAAGAAGAAGAAGAAGAAGAAGATTGGTTTGATCTGAAGGAAGGATGACCTAGCTGTCTTTGTGTGTTTGTTTGTGTTTTGCTATGCTTTGTAGGTCGCGTTGAAGGTCATCGCCAGAAGGAGAAGGAAGAGAACAGGCAGATCCGGTCTCCCTCTATATTCATTGTTCACCGGCAGCGGCGCGTGGTAGCACGCACCGCTAGTGCCGGTGGCGCGTGGGTTGATGAGCCACCTGCCTTCTAGTCACTACCACCACAGTCCAGCACTTGTTCCTGAAGTTCTTTTTGTATTTTTTTTCTTTATGTTTATGTGTTTTATTTGAATTTATTGTATTTGAATTACTATTTGTGAAATGTAATGATAAAAAAATGAAAAAGGATAATGTGTGTGTGAGTTGTATTTTATTTGTAAAATATAATGAAAAAGAAAGAAAAAAGAGAATGTGCGTGTGTGTGTGTTGTGTACTGTTTGTGTTTTATTTATGTTTTGCTAAGAAAAAAAATGATTATAAAATGAAATAAAAAAATTGTGTTTTATTTGTTAACGGCCAAAATGTTTTCCAAAAATTTACTTTAGATTTAATAACTAGTTTATTAAATCTTCTAAATTGGCCTAATATTAAAATAAATCGTGAAATTAATTCTTGAGAATATGCGATTAATTTTAGGCAGTAATTGCCTGATTTATGCGTAGGCTAACATTTACATATTCGGGAATAACCATCAAAATTGTCAGGATTATTTGAGTGGTGTTCGATTTTTTATGAATCGTTCAATTGTGAAATTAATTCATGGGGATTAATGGTTAATTTCAGGTGGTAAATGAAGAAATTACAAGTAGGCTAACTTTTGCATATCTAGAAATAATCAATAAAATTCATAGGATTATTTTGAGCGATGACCGATTTTCTTTTCAAATTGGAACATCTTTTACACGAATAAATACAACCCGTCGAAGCATTCAAAATCACATCATGGTAGACAATGCAACTTACCTTAGGTAAGGCGTACTAAGGGTGCTAATACCTTCCCTTTACACAACTAGTCCCCTACCATTGAATCTCTTATCAGACCAGTGCAACCGGGTGTTCCTAGCGACCCTCAACAGCTAGGTGGTGACTCCTCAATAACTCCATTACGAGACACCAAAAAGACCCCCCTTGCGGGGGATGTCACGCGGCAACGTGCGACAACTAGAATCAACGTGATATTCCACAGTACGAATATCTTTGTAGATCTTTCCAAGTTAATACAAAGATTTGAGGTAGAATGGAGAGAGAACTATGTCATTTGAATTAGGAAAGCCATCCTTTTTTATAGGAGGTTATGCCCTATGTGTATAAGTAGAGAAATGGTTACCATAGCGGTTACCTTTTAGTATCTTCTCTAGATATATGTACCAGGTTCATCCCTCACAGGGGACCAAGCTAAACCCAATAACCAACAAAAAGAATAATATAACATGTTAGGAGTTTCATCTTGGGTCTACAAAATCATAAACATCATCCTCATCACAGTCGCAATAAATAAACTATACATTTAACAACAATCAATAATGTGCACCAAAGTCAATCTAAATCTAGTCATATTTAATAGAATACGATAAAATGAGTTAATTTTCTTACATTTCAATCTTTTCAAAAATAGTTATTATACATATCAGTTACCAACATTTAATTTATACAAGATATTACTAGATACAAGCTAAGAAATAACAAATGTACTCATGACATGTGAATGATGGACCTGAAAAGGAAATACAAGATAATTCCATAAAGAAAAATTGGAAAAATAATATATAAGTTATTAAATCCATGATATGCAATCATATAAAATTTTAATAATTAACATAGTTATTTGAAACACAAATGAATTTTCCCACTTATGTATTGTCGATACTAAGTACTACCGATACCCTCATTACCTTACCAACATCAGAAATTAGGAAAGATCCCTTTTTCGAGTCCCTGACATACCTCCTCATTATTTTTGAGGATATGCGTTCATTTTTTTTATATATATTTCAACATACATGAATGTGTATTCTAACATACACTTGATATATAAATGCCTATGCATAGTGATCCTCATCCCCAGGATCCTGACATACATTGAATATATGATAGTCATTCATGATAATCCTCTTATTCGGGATTCAAACATGCACTAAAATAAATGTTAGCCATTTTTGGTAATCCTTTTATTCAGGATCTTAGCATACATTAAATATATGTTAGTTACCGTAATATTTTGTTCATTTGATATGGTTTACAATAGCGATACTACCATAACCTTGAAATTTTACAGAGATTTCTGACTTCCTTGACATACATGTCTTAAATATTCTTACTAATAAATTATATCTTTTTAAACTTTCACCAAAGTTCTAAGCATAATTGACATATTTTTATTATAAAAATTAAATAAAAAAACTTAGGCACAAATCACCTACCTGCTGTAGATGCTTTGCTGATGGTCCCTTGTTGCTGCTATTACACCACACTCATGGTCCTTCATTCAATTAAATCAAATTCTCATAAATCATTTTCAACTACCGATATATTTTCTAATAACCACACCCAAACAATCCAGTATACCTTTAAATTTGTTATTCTTTCATTTATATTCTTATAATAACATGTGTTAATCAAAATATCATTGTCATAATCCATTTTTATGCTATCATCCCAAATCTACTTGAAAAAAAAAGGATGATGTTGGTGGAAAAATCAGTTAGAAATTTTAGATGGATTCGAGAGCTTGATCGTATCTCTTTTATGCTAAAAACTAAAGAAAAATACAGATTTAAGGCTAAAATGATTGATAATTGGATGAATCAACGTAAAAATTAGGTTGAAAGGTATACTTATATTTTTTATAGTCCAGTTTAATTTAATCATGAGCCAATTTAAAGTATAATTATGTTTAAGAATTAATTTAGGCTCCAATTGAGAGATTTAATTAAGTGCAGGGACTTGATTTTACTTTAAACTGGTCAAATTAATTTTATTAAGGGCTTAATTGGTGAAAAATCAACTTCAGGAGCCTAAATCATGTTCAATTAAGAAGATTTGAAATTTCAAAGACCAAATTCAATTTTTACCAAGTCAATTGGATGAAATCATGGGCAAAATCAAAGACAATTGAAAGTTAATTGATAATTAGGGGTCAATTTGCTTCAATTCGAAAGAAAAGACTAAAATAAAAAAGACACGTAAATTTTGAGGTTGGTTTTTAATGTTTAGCGGGAATAAAATTGCATAAATTTAAAGCTAATTAAGGGTGAAATTTGAACAATTATAAATTAACAGTGAAAGTGCACTTGTGCCATTCTGCAATATTTGTAGGCATGACTGCATTGTTCTGGCCTGAACAGTGCATACATGCCATCTTTTTCACTCATTGAGCAATGAAAGTGGAAACGACAATTTGTATTTGCACACAAGGAGCATTTGAAATGTCATTGTTCTACTTGTAAATACCTACAAATGAATAATATAAGGGAGTAAAAAAGAGAACGAAGGAGGAGAACACGAGTGGGGGAGAAAATATCAAAGGCAAAACAGTGAAATGAGGGAAGGGAAAAACAAATGGAACGGAAGAATCTCATTTTTCCCCACCATAGACAAACCGCAACAACAACCTTTGTCCATTTTCTTCTTCTCTGTCGACAACTGCAACTTCTACTCCAGCGACATACAACACTTTCTACTTCTTCTCTGGCAGCAACGATAACTCATTCCTCCTTCTAGCAACAACAATAACTCATTTCTTCTTTCGATAGTTGAACGCCATCATTTTTTTCTTCTTCTCTAACTACTAGCCACGCTTCAAGACCAACTGTTGACAACCATAATTTTTTAAACCAACCAACAACAACCTCGTTGTCTCTCTTTGAAGCCTTTGAACTTCCATTCGACACCCACAACCATTAGCTCCTTGGCACCGATGACAAGTCCTTCGTATCCACCAATAATAGCAGCAGTAGTTTCCTCATCTAGTGACAGAACTTGCAGAGGTCATCTCCTCTTTCAGCTGCAGCCTTTCATCACCTCCTACGATCATCACATGTAACCATTCCTAGTGCCACCACCACAGGCAAAACCAACCCGACCTCCTCTACATGCCAACAACGACAAGTAACATCCTTCTTCTCCTCTGTTATTTACTGTTCACAATGCAAGTGAATAGTAGGAAGGGTTGAACATTTTGTCCAGCTCAACCTGATAGTATTGGGTTGAAATGGCCTAACATGGTTTGGTTGGTCCATTTCATTAGGCTCGAGCTAGTTTGATTTTTTTTTATAAAAAAAAAAATATAAAAAAAAATTATTTTAGAAAAAAATATAAAAAAATATGTTGTTTTCATGCACATAATCAAATTCTAAAATTTTTCTAAGCATATTTTTCAAAAACACAATCGCATCTTTTCTCATATTTTTAAAATGAAAATGGGTTATCATAACCAGTTTATGATTATTCATTAGATTTTGTCCAAAATATAAAAAAATATTTCAATAATATTTTTCTTCATTTTTTCTTCATTTTAAATAATTTTTTTGTTAACTTTAATTATCGGGATATAAAATATCATTATAAAGTACACCATCGATTTTAAAGAACAATAAATGTGGAGTTAAAGTTTGAACCCTAGAACGGATATGTTTCGAGCCAGTGAGGTAGAGACTCTCTTACAAAGAGAGATCTATTTCGAGACTTAGAAAAGACCAACGAATAAAAAATCTAATTTAGAAAAATAATCAGACAATAATGTAGCTTATCTTAGGTAGGGTGTATTAGGGATGATGCATTTTCCCCTTGCACAACAAGTTCCCTTACCTAGGCTCTTGCAGATCATTAGGTTTCCTAGTGATTTTAATACTAGGTGACAACTCTTAAAATTATAATTGTAATTTTATGATTATAAAAAAAAACCCTTTTTCCCCTTGTGTCGTCTCCGGGATGGTAACGTGCGATGCTAGTGAAAAAAATAGTTGCCATGACAATTATTATAAACATCCATTTTCTAACATAACTTGTTTATTTTTCCTTAATGCATCTAACTTCATTGCTTTTTGACCTCTCACCTTTCCCCCCCTCTCAAAACTGCTAGTAGAGGTCGCATTCCAACATCTACCTAGATTGTTCACTATAAAGGGAATTATAGAATTCTATTTTGTACAAAAAAGATTTCATTGGAAAGCTAACATAAAGAGTAACAACGCTTATGAAGGGATGAAAACCCAATTCTACTGTCAACATTCATGAAATGCATCGCAAATGTGACAGACTTGCTTCTCTACAGAGTCCATCCTTCATAGTCATATTCGGTTACTCTTAACTAGAGTTATAAAATTCTAAAATTAAATGAAACTAGTTTCATTGTATGGTACACAACCAAAACTGAAACTCCTACAAGGTAAACCAATCCTAATTCCCTTGTTTTCTCGATCAGATTTTCTCTGAAAGTCAAAAGATGAATTTGCCCAATTGTTAAAGTCATCATCATATATATTTGGATGAAAGTTGGTCTTGGGAAAAAAATAATTCCCTCATTATTTTCATGTTCAATCCATTCATTACATAAAAATTCACATCCAACATAACATATACAATAATTATTTTGCAAAATACATAATCTTTCCCTCCTAATTATTGCTCTTATGGCCAACTATGACTTTTTTTATGGGATCCCCTTTTCCTTTCCATTGGTCTTACCAATTAGCTCTCTCATCCCATTTAATGTCACATTCATCAATTACACACAATTCCACATTTCCCCTAAATTTTTCTAAGAATCCTAACCCAAATCTCATAAAGAAAATCATGTAATTTAACAATAAAGTCAAGAGTTTTTATATGCATATAAGAAACACCATACCAAATAAGATTTAAGATCTGAATTGCTTGTGAAATCACAATCTCCTCCCCTCCTTTTCTTCCTGCTGTTGCCAGCCCATTACTCCTTTTTCCCCTCTAATTTCTTCTTCCAAAAATACTCTAAATCATTGTGTTTTTTTATTTTATTTTTTATATTTTAATATTTTGATAACACTTAATCTCTCTTTTACTTTGAAATTCTTCTTCAATTGAGTAAGAAAAATGTCAAAATATCTCTTCCTCTCATTCTGTTGGACATAAGAGAAAAGAAATGGGTATTTATACTCCTTAATTTCTTTTATATGAACTTAGGCCGTCATTTCCTTTAAATGTTTTCTATTTACCCCACATATTCTCTTCTTGTAATTTAAATCCTACTCTTTATATTTATTACAATTCCACCCCCTCAATCTATTTTATTTTTCTTTTAATTCATTCATTTAATTTAAATCTAATCCCAATTAATTCTTAGTAGTTTATAATTTACACATACATTTATTTCTCAGGGTTTACAAATACCAATCCCTTTTGATGATATCCATCTTATATATGGGCAAAACATTTATAAGAGGTTCAACAATATTATTATTTGTAGTAATATAATAAACATTTGTGATACAATTACTTATCTAAGATCTTACAATATTATGTTTTCATATAATAGATTTGGACTTACCATTGATATATTTATTACAAACAATTCCAATAGTGGTAGTGCTATCACACTGCATTAAGATACATAATTTTAGAAAACATTTCACGAAGAAAACAGACAAAATCCTATACAAATACCATCCTTTCCAATGTATTGTGGCTCTTTTTGGCACTTGTGAACAATAAAATTATGGTTTTGAGTTCTTGCAGCTGGAGTTGAACGATCTTTTTCTGTTGAGGCAACCAAACAATGCACTTGCTGCAGGGGTATTTTTGCCTTTTCCTTTTAAAAATCACAATAAAAATAACTAAAATATGTTGATGTCAAATTTGCCTTAAAACTTTCCTTTTTCCGACTATCTTCGTGCTTTTTATATCCAAACAATATCTAAACATTACATCATATTTTTTAAATGTTTTTAATTGAAAAATAAATTAATGTGATATTTTATTTTTATTTTTTACATTAATACATTGAAATAATTCTAAGGAAAAAAATGACTTTGTAAAAAAGAAATCATTGAAAAACAATTGAGAAAAGTGATCCGACAAGAATAGAAATAAAAGGGGAAATTATGATGTTGATGTATATGTGTAGAAATTCCAAGAAACTAGTGTGAAGTGTTATCGTTGAGATTCTTTGGAAGAAAATAGAACATGGAATCGAATTTTGTTAAATAATAGAGAATTGTGCATTATAGTTTTTTGGAATGACTTGTTGTTGAAGATGCATAAAAAATAAGTGTACATTTCTTAAATTATATGTTCAAGGAAGGAATTTTAAATTAAGTTGTGGTAGAATTAAAGAAAAGAATTAGAAAAGATACGAGAGAGGGATCTTATGGCCGAATTATATACGAATTGGAGAGTGAAATTGATATTAAAGTTATATTTATTTTTGATGTAATTGTGAGATTAAGAATTGACTAGTATTTGTGTCTAAAGCCATGGTATAAACTTCATATCTCTCATTGAAACTTGTTTGAGTAAGATTCTGGCCACCATATTTGCTTCTTTGATACCTGTAAGTATTGAAGAAACACGCATAGAGCGCCTTTCTTGCTTTCCAGGCGATGATCTATCAACATTCCATTTCAGATATCCCAACTCAGGTAAGGTCCGAACAGCTAGTAGCCTTCTTGTGCTGTCACCTGTCCAGAACTTCTAATCAAAACATTTTCTGCACGTTACAAATTTTGGCAGACATTTCTAGCCCACAAAGCAATCCGAGACTAGATTAAGAAATATGCATCATCCCCAATGGATCACGTCACTTAACAACATACTCCAAAAATTAGCAAATACTGCAGTTTCCGCCGCAGTTGTTCCTGAATAAAGCCACTCCAACTATACAGCTTGGACCATGTCAACCTTATGAAATAGTTTTATATTTACAGTATTTTCTGCAAAGCTTACTTGAAAGATTGAAATTCATGAAGCTAATAAATATAAGTTATAATAACTTCGTCGTTCCTTCAGATTCCTTACCAGCTTACAAAATATGAGCACAAATGGTGAGATAACTGAAAGGGGAACTTTTATAAATTACTTTATGTGTTGTCCATTGATCGATGTTAATTGGAAATAGCTTTTCTAGATCGTATTGCTCTGTCCGTATTTTGAAAAAGAAGAGTATGCAATGAATGTGGGATACTCATTTTAAAGATATATGCTAAAAAAATATTGTTCAGAATAAGGCATAAAGATGCATGTATGCAGAAATCAAACGGAGCACTTGTAACGAGTGAGTGGAGGATCACAACTGGAGAATTATCAAGTCATATGCGTTGCTGATAATCACCTTCTTTGATACTTGCAGGTTTCCGAGAGATCAGGCTTCCACCCACTAAAATTCAACTGATACTAAAATTAAGGACAAATGGGTGATTTATTGGGTGCGATTTGGAGGCAGAAATTCAACTTGAATGAATATTAACATAATCTTGTAGGTTATGCCAAGATTGATTCTGAAAGAAAGAAGAGATAGCGAGAACTCATGATTGAATTTTTGTTTTTCTTTCAAATCATCTAAGAACTCATGATTGAATTTGAAGCCCTGTATGATATTGTACATGGTTGATGAAGATGTTCCAGGTTTGCTGATTTAGACTGGGTGGGGGGAATCTCTTAGCGTCTGGACTAGACGATAAAAGAAAATTGTAAATAGTGAAGGCTGTTGAAATGCTGCATGAATCCTTGGCCATGTCCAGTCGAGCTATGCATGTGAAAACAGAGAGGAAAGAACCTCATTGTCTGACCCGAATTGGAAACCTTTAGTACCCCACTTGCCGGTTTGATTAAGACCGGGTGAGTCTTTATTTGATGCATGAGCTGCAATTAGTTGCCAGGATCCAGCTGGCTAGCCGTGTTTTTTATTTTTTATTTTCTTAAGAAAAAAAAATTAGGCTCACAATTAGACAAGATATTTTACCTTTAAAAACAATTACGCCGCATAGCACCAAAATTGATTGTGAAATAAATTATGGCCCAGTTGCACGACTTATTTCCCACTAGATTCTCAAAGTTATTTTTATCAGATTAAACAATAATTTAGAGCAATTCTTTTAAGAATAAATCTCTACATAGATTTCATGTTACCCTAGACATATGCACTCCGAACGAGAATATTAAGATTACCATCTTACCCTTATAAAAATAAGAATATAGGCTAATAGTGATTATCATCTTACCATTTTTTTTAATAATATTTGAAAATTATGTTTTATGGGTTCACATGAGCAAATAAAATTCTAATTGTTTTAGATTTTTATAAAGATATACACTCTTGACTTGAATTTAAGACTTGCTTTGCAGATGATAAATTTTTGTAATTATATTATGCTTCCGAAGACATCAAATTCATCTTTGCAATGAATTATATAGAAATTGATTAGGTACAAGGGAAAAAATCATTTCTTTTTAGCATAGTTCAATTACATTAATTGATATCTTCGAAGAGAGAACATGTTTATTTGTGATGAAAAGCTATAAATGTTTTTGCATGCTATGCATACATAGAGAGTTTGTATGTTGCACAGTTCTGAAAATTGAAAAAGCATCGAAGTGGCAATCAAAGAAATGAAAATAATATATAGAGTTGTGTGCTGGACAGGGATAACCTCACTTGGTATGGAAGAAAAGGTAGGAAAAAGAGAGAAAAATACAGAAATCCCACCTGTTTTGATTAACACAACTGAATTCTTTTTCCTCTACTATCAGTTGGTTTTTTTTATAATAAATTAAAAAATAATGCTAAATCATTACAAGAATTACATTACCTTATAGCTAAAGGAGATTAAAGACTGAAAATACTATTTATTGACTATTTTTCTTTCCTGCTTCGCGCATGCATGTGTTTTTTTTTATTATTTCCAGGTTACTTTACTTTTTTTTTCTTTTTACCTTTTACTTCCGATTATATTTTTTATTTTTATTTTTATTTTTTTTCTTTTTTATTTTTAACTTCCGGGGTGTTTTTTCATTTTATTCGTTTCTTGCTTTTTTATCTTATTACTTTTTTTCTAATTTTTTTTCTTTCATGCCTTTTTTTTTTGTTATTATATTTTTTTCTAATTATTTTTTTCATATTGTCCCATAAAATATTTTTTTTCTGGTTATATTTTTTTTTCTTTTTTGACTTATATATATTTATTTGTTATTTATTGCAATTATATAAGTTTTGATTTGTTTCAATTTCGTCTTTTAATTCAAAGTAATTACATAATGTAAATTCAGTTCGGTCTCTGTGCTTTTTAATATCAAAATTTTGATTTAAATCAATTTTATCCTTCTAGGCAATTTTATCATAGATCCTTAATAATTTCGGTGTTAAAGTTTGAATTCTTTCAATTTTATCTTTCCATGCAAATAAATTACGTATTTGAGTTTCATTTTGGTCCCAATTATTTTAATTTCTGGTTTTAGTTCGGTCCCAATTCTATTAATTTCTTGTATATCTAAAAGAGAATCAATCGGTTACTGTAGATTTTTACTGTTCACGCACACATAAATCACTATTCACTGGATATTTGATTCGGTGCTTTGCGCCTACATAAACTCGGTTCTTTTTTTTTTTAAACACAGACCTTCTTTTTATTTATTTATAGAGTAAGAAAGACAAAAAATTAATTGTGGCCGAGTGGTTCTCTGCGCGCTGAAATCTCAGCGCGCAGGAGTTCGAATCTATGCGACAACAAAATTGAATTTGTTTTTTTGTTTGTTTTTTGTTTTTTTTTTATGGAATTCGTTTTTTTTCCCCTTCAAAAATAAGGTATTATTTTTCTTATAAAATCCGGTTTTTTTTTCTTCTAATTGTTTTTAAATTATTCTGCAAAATTTGCTTTTTGTTTTGTTTGTTTGTTTTTTTTTTTTTTTTTTCTGAAATTCGTTTTTTTTTCCATTTTTTTCTTATAAAATCCGGTTTTTTTTTCCATCTATTTTTTTTAAAATTATTCTGCAAAATTTGCTTTTTGTTTGTTTTTTTTCAAAATGATATGAATGACAATTTACGCGTATCATGACTAATCTCTGGATTCATTTATTTTTTCTTTTTTTGTTTTCACTTATACATTTATTTTTCCTTTTTTAGTTTCCCCTTATACATTTTTTTCCATGACCAGGGTGTTCGGATTAATTTATGTGAACCAGGATTTTTTTTTCTCATTACTGTTTAAAAAGGTGCTTTCCCCTTGCATTTTTTTTTTATAATCATGCTTCCTTTTTTTTAAATAGTAATTTTCATTATTTAATACTACTTGAAAAATTTTCTTCCATTTTTTATTTTAATCAGGTTCTTTATTTGTTTTTTTTTAAACTAGAGTATCCATTGCAGCTTATGAGCACCGACTAATATCTTGATCTATTTTTTTATTATTTTTTTCCTATTTTTTATTACCACTTATATATTTTTTTCCCATGACCAGGGTGTCCTGGTTAGTTTATGCGCAACATTATTTTTTTCTCATTACAGTTTAAAAAGATGCTTTCCCCTTACACCTTTTTTATAACCAGGTATTTTTTTTTATAAACGGGGACCCTTTTTTTTTTTAAAAAAAATATAGAACCAGGGTGTCCAGGTCAGTTTTTTTTCTTTTAACCTGGCTTCTTTTGTTGTGTTTTTTTTAACCAGGGTATCCGTAACAGATTATGTGCACCACGACTAATTTCCGGATCAATTTTTTTTCTTACATTTTTTTTTCAACTTATATATTTTTCTATTTTTTTTCCATGACTAGAGTGTCTTTATCAATTTTTTTTCCATGCGTACCACAATTTTTTTTATTCTCATTACTGTTTGAAAAAGTTATTTCTTTTCTTAAAAACTGGGCTTCTGTTTTGTTTTTTTACAACAAGATGTCGAGGCTAGCTTACACACAACACAATTAATATCTTAACCCACTTTTTTAATACATTTTTTTCTTGGTTTTTTCCACTTATATATTTTTTTTGGTTTATTTATAATCGGAGTGTTCAAACCAACTTATGAGCACCACGATTTTTTTTTCCCATGTATATTTTTTTTTATCTCTGGATCCATTTTTTTTCCTATTTTTTTCTCATTTATACATTTTTTTTATAACTGTGATGTTCGAGCCAGTTTACATGCACATTGATTTTTTTTCCATGTATACAGTTTTTTTTATATCCAGGGTGTATAGTACAACTTACGCACACCATTAATAATCCCTAGAAATACTTTTTCTTTAATATTTTTTTTCTATTTTTTTCCCACTTATAATTTTTTTTATAATTAGGGTGTACGGGTCAGCTTACGGGCACCACGACTATTATTTTATAGAATGGCTAAAGGATATCACAATTTCAAACAGTAATGAACAATTATTTCAACCATGGTTTTCACTTTTCATTACTTTTTGAAAAAAAATATTCTTTTTTTATATATTGTTTACATAATTCTTATTTCTGTTCATGTTTATATGTACATGCTCTTAGTTTTTGTTTCTTTTTTTTTATTCCACTATTATTAAGATTTTTTTAATATTTAAATTTTAATTTGGGTTGGTCATCATTGAAAAAATAATATTTGTTATTATTTCTCTTTTTTTAATTTTTCAAGTTAAATAATTTCTTCAAATATAATAATATTTATTTTTTTATTAATATTGTTAGGTATTGAATTTTCATTATTTTTAAGTTTTATTTTCTTTTAAATATATCATAATAATTATATCTTTTGATATTTATTTAATATTAGAGCTTTAATATGTATTATCACTTTTTGGTAGAAAAAATCTATTTTTAGCATATTTTATTAATTATAATTTTACTGATTAAATATTAAAATCACAAAATACAACACATATAAAATTAATCAGTTTTTAACATGGATAAAAAAACCCAGCGCATCGGGCGGGCTAATTTGCTCGTAAATACTATAAGAGCATTTTAAAAGTTAGGTTTTAGAAATGTTTGTAGAATTAATAGATTTGAGGGAAAATGACTAAATTATTAGTAATTATTGATAAGAGATAAATAAGAAATTATTTTATTTTATTTTGAGAAAAAATATAAGAGGTAAAAAGAAATAATTTGGAGGCTAAATATAAAATTTACCCTTTTCTAAAAGATTAATTCCCAACAAAAATAATCAACCAAATATACTTAAATAGGAGAAAGGTAAATTTTAATAACCAATGTCCTTGTAATCAATTTCACCTTTAAGTTCAAATGAGTGTTAATTCTTCTGCTATTCACAGAGCAGTGAACATTCCGCAAGTCAGTTTTTTAGTTTCTATTAATTACCTTTTAATGTATGGTTCATTTATCAATAAGGAATTTGAATCCATCTCTGTTAGAAAAACGAGCAGAAAAAAGTTTTGTTTTATGAGCTTCAATTTACCCCTCAAAAACAGGGATGTTAATATTGTTTCATTATTGAAATGATTGGAATGTTTTGTTTTATTTAAAAAATTAAGATAAAATGAAATTATTTTTATCTCGGTTTTAATTCTTGCCTGTTCTGAAAATTCCAGCTGGAATGTTTCAGTATTGTTCTGGGTGTGCCGTTTCGGCCTTAAAATCCTCTTTATTTTGATTAACTTATAATTTTTTTTCTAATTTTGAGAATATATTTAACTTTATGTTTGTACTGTATAATTTGAAGTTAATTTATCTTAAATTTTAATTATATTAATTATATATATATATGAACAATATATCCCCAAAATAATATATTAAAATATTTCGAAACTGAAATATTTTATACCAATAAAAAATTTAGAATGACAACCAGAATGATATTAAAACCTTGCTCAAAGGTGTAGACAAGCATATCAGTTAACTTCCTGAAAACATTTCTCAGATGATTGGTCTAAAAAAAGAAAGAATAAATTACATGAACAGCGTAAGCTTTTGAAAATATGACAAGCCCCCTCCACTTTGAAACAGCGTCGTGGAAAACCCATGTTTATGCTGGAAATACCTTTAACTATTAAAGAAAATGATAGTTAAATTAAGAAATTTCAAAAAATAAAGAAAAGAATATAGAAACTCGTCCAAAATCCCACCATGATCAGCTCAGTAATAATATGGATAGAGGTTTAATCCCATCTTTATCTTCTTTACCACTCAAAGTCCTCAAGACAACGTTACTATTAAACCCCATCAAATTTTGTGCATCTGAAATTTCCCCTCAGCGCCGGGTTTTTTTTACACCACCCACTATAATTCATAGAGACATGAAACTGTGGTTTAAGCTCACTGCAATTGAGCATTAACAGGTTTTAACATTCCCAAAAGTATATAAATAACTAAGAATTGGCGGGGTTTTATCAGTTATGAATCATGAGCAGAAACTCGATCACGAGTTTGGAATCTGTGGACTAAAAAGATTACTGTGGGTGGAATGGGCCATATGGAGTGCTACTGATGTGTTTAGGCCCCAAGGTGTTTCGCGCTTGAAGCTTTGAAACATGAGCTTGGTTACGACAGATGGACTGTGTAACCAGAGCATTAGATTGCTCCAAACCCCAACAGTTTACGATCATGTAAGAGAAAAAAGAAAATCGAAGGGCTTATTTTATTTCACCGAAAAATGGTAATAAAATGCTTGAAAAGCCGCCAGCAAACAGCAACAGTCGTCTAAAGCATATCAAGGGTTAAAATGGTGTCGAGTTGGCTTCAACTTTAGTTACCAATGTGACAGAAAGACTCACATCAAAACAAATTAGGTAAAATATGCTACTTCAAAGTGATTTTGAAATGCGTTTAACATATGAAAACTCAAATCATCAAGTAATAATGACAACTTTTGAAAGCACCAAAAAGCATAGAATTAAGATTTTCCTTTATGTGAAATCAGTTTTCATCAAACAGGTTTAGAGAAACCTAGTATTTGCCTATTAAGAGAGCATATTTGTATTTAGTGTTTTCATTAATTTTATATGACAACGGGAACTACAATACTAAAAGCAAATCAAAATAAGGCCAACTATAGAGGAGCATTAAATACATAAGGAAAGGGTATCAATGTCCTAATATTGTTGTTTGTATATTGTTGTTTGTAATCCCTTGTGAAACATTAGTGTGGAGAGTCCCTTCTTTTACAACCCTATATGGTACAATATCCTAAGGATGCTGGATTTGGAGGCCAATTATACATGTTTTTTTGGTACTTTCCATGTGTTCTTACACATTTTAGGCTCCACGTGTGTATATCCTTTTTGAACCAAATACAAGAGTTTAGTATTGTCAAATTCCGAATCAGATCAGAAGATTTTTTTGACAAAGTAGATTGTAGACATATTTTTTCTCGCTGAAGATCCTTCATGAAAGTTGTAGTCTTATAGTCCTCTACGTATAGATGACTTTGGATTTTTGAATTGCTTTATTTCGTTATTAAAATCTTAAGATATTCTCGTTTGAATGTCTAGTCCTACTTGGTTTTTTACCAAGAAAATTGCAAGCAGATTTCTTCAAAATATCATGTGAGGAGAAAGGATGAGAGAAAACGGACGAGAGAGGCAACCACCATAATAAAAAAACACAGCACCTTATTTCAACCAGTTTTTCTCCCTTCTCTTTAGCCTCTCCCTATCAACCAACCACTTCCAAAATCTTATTTGAGAGATCCAATTTAATGTTTCAAGGATTTATTAGGATAAAAAAAAATTAATTTTAAATTTGGGAAAGTTAACTAGTCTCGTTGGAAAAACAGGGGTGTTTAGAAAACATCAAATAATTTCATAGATTCTATTCACCAAAGATATGCATTTAGGCTTGGAATGGATTTAGATTTAGAATCCTCAATTCTAACAATGAAAAGTAAAAAATCTTGTCGCGATTTAATTGGCTTGATACTTTTCATCATCCCTTATAGGTTCTTTCCTTTTCTCTACAACTTCCTGTTTGGTTTCCATGACCTTCTCACTTGATCTTTGAGCTGCAAATCATATTTTTTTGCCTCAAAATCATTATAATATCAACTAAAATATTTGTTTTACATTAAATAATAATTGAATAATAGATTTTAGATTAAATAACCCTAAATAGAATATATATATATATATATATATATATATATATATATATATATATATATATATAATGTTTTTATGCATACAACCAATATCCTAACGATTAAAAAAGGAAAGGGTTTACGATTTTCTAGTGTATTTAATTGAAAGTTTGTATTTTTTTATCGTTAAAAAATATCAATCGTAATTAGGATACTCGATTTTCAGCGCAATGCGTCTAATATATATATATATATATATAATGTTTTTATGCATACAACCAATATCCTAACACATCTTAAGCATTCTTTACTTATGAAAAAATAAATAAACACACATATTCGAAGCTTAAAAGAAAATGTGTTTTAACATGGATTTTATTATCACAAAAATTATTTCTTGTATCTTTGGATTTTTAAAATATGTTTTTTAATTTCAAAAGGTGTTGACCAATATCCAAAATACTTTTCCAGAAATAATAAGAAGTTAACATTTTAATTTTTTACTCCACGGTTTACAAGCCACGAAAGCATGAAACACTAAGACAAAAATAGACTTATACAATTTTTTTTGAATCTCCTTGGGTTTTTAAATTTTTGTTCCTCTTTCTTGTGATATATAAGTCGGGAACACTTAAAATTTCTATAAAAAAAATAGAAAGTATCCTTAGGATGTATGCTCCATAATATATTTTTGCATCAAAACAAGCCTAACACCAAAAATATTTTGACTTATAGGACTTGTGAACAAAATAGTCACCACTGCTTAATTTTCCATTATAAAACATGAGAAAAATTTTGAATTGTCACAATTGACTGAAAGAGCTTGCCTTAGAAGTGATGCTAGAAGGTTATCACCAATAAAAAAAATTGAATTAAATTGTGAATGAGGTGAATAAGTTAATGACTCATTTCCAGAATGTGGATAAAAATGAATTTTTTAGGAAATATGGAGGCGTGGTAGAGATTGCGAAGGTAAAAGTTTTAAGCCTGATTGTGTGAGCTCTAGTTCACTTTTGGTATTTGGACTACCAGTTTTGAATCTCCTCTATATTTCTAAAATGTAATGAACTTATCAAGCATTAATAATAAAAAAGGTGTTGACCCATCTTTTATGCAAAATATATCTCTTAGTAAATATGGTTCAAACAAATAAATCGAAAAGAAATACTCCTAGGAAAGTAATGTGACAAGACAACCTATGATTATGAGGGGGTGGTTATTAATTGTTCATGAGAAGGATGCATTCATAACCAATATAAAAGGCATTCTTATCACCCCCATGCATTATATCATACATTTTCTTATACATCTGTTAGACTGAGAAAAATATGTCCCTTGCCAGAATCTACAACACTCGACTAAGAAAAACAATGAAAAATAAAGAAAGGTCATAACCAGAAGCTCATTACCAAAAAGAGCTTGAAGGAGTTCGAAATGAGGTGGGAAGTTCCAAAATTCAAAAAACCCAAAATGCTCCATTGGTGTTCGAAATATAATCAACAATGCTTGTTAGATTATGATATTTTATATGTTGTTTGCATTTTTCCATCTTAATTTGGTTTTATTACAACCAAGGTTCAAGATGTCAATTGGATTTTATCTTTGTTTTTTAGCCAAAATTATTATTATTTTAATGAGATCATGCATTTTCAAAGTTCATCTTTCATTGTGCATTTACACCTCACTTTTTGCCTTCAAAGTTCAACATCATTTTTATTATATTTTATTGAAGGTTTTGTATTGTGTTTCTAGCCATGTTTTTATCACATTTCATCCTTTAAGATTCAAATATGTCTCTATCCAGTTTTATAGAATGTTATAGGCATGTTTTTAGAAGAAAATAAGTCGACAATATTGTTTTTAGTTTAATTTCTTAAAAAATAGTAATTAATATATGGAATTGTTTGTATAATTCAATGTGATTATTAAAATTTATCTTTAAATTTGTTTTTATTAAATTTTATATTGGTAAGATTTATTAGCATGATGTATATATAAAAAATAAAATGGTTTGTACAAACCTCTAAGAAAATTAACTAAAATCTAAAACACGTCCCGAGTTCACTGTGCTATTTTTATTGTTTACACAGACTCAGATTACTATTAATTGTGTTAGTAAAAATATCATTTTACCCCCAAGATCAAAAAATTTTAATACCAGGAACTGTGGGTATTTTTGAATTTTTCATGGAACATGGATGATATTTTTGGATTTATTACATAGTAAAACAACGCAATTAAGCCCCTTAAACAACAAAAACCACTGCTTGGAATCGAAGGTATTTCCGAATTTTCACCCCCATTTTTTTCGTAGATATCATTAGGTCTAGGGGTATATGGATAATTGATAATTTTTATTATTTCTTTTTCCAGAACACTGCAAGCGCGTTGTTCAGATATACTAGCAGTGTTCCGACTACACGGGCCTTTCAGGTCCCAAGGTTTTGATTTGTTGCAGTTTTGTCATTCAATTGGAATTAATTATATAAATTATTTTTTATTTTTGCACTTATTCTTTTTATTTTTATTTAATATCGATTCCTTTCTTGTTTTGGATCTTTCTTGGACAATGCTTATTTTTTTCTATATTCATTCATTTATACTTTTGGTTTTTGTTTTGAATTTTTTTCATTTTATTTTTTATTGGGATTTTATTTTGATTTATTTTAATTCTAAAATTTTAATTTATGTTGGTTATGATTTTAAAATTAATATTGCTCCATTTTTCTCTTTATTCTTTTTTTTTTGTTATTTTTATCTGATATTTGGATAAGATGATTTTATGATTTTATTGTTTACATAATAAAACTGATAATTTTAGTGATTTTTTTTGAAAAAATATTTTACTTTTATTTTTTATTCTTTGAGGAAATTTAATGATTTTCACTGTTTAGACAATAATGTTGATAATAATTTCAGTTGTTAGAGTAATGATAATGATAGTAATGTGGATATGAATTTTCAATTTATATTTTTTTCTTTTTGGATATAGAAAATTAACTATTTATTTTTGTTATTTGATTAATGCAGATTCTTTCACAGTTTATATTTTGTTTGTAGTGTTTAGTTTAAATTGAATTATAAAATGAAGTAATATTAATACAATGTATTCAGTAATTCAGATATCCGAAACTTCTTGTTTTTTTTTAATGATAATAATAATTTTATATTGGTTATCTCATTGAAACTTACTAAACAGATAAATTTATATCAATTTAAAATTTATATGTTTTATAGAAAACTTTCACTTCACAAGATTTCTACATAGATTTATTATTTTGTCCAAATTTATATTATAATAAAAAAATTACACATAATTATTATTTATTTCATTGAAAAAAATATGGTTCCAGCCACGACGAGGCATGGGTGCCATGGCTAATATACACAATAAAATTGAAGTAAAATATTTTTATGCTCATCTATATATTACTTCTTACAAAAAAATCAATTTCTCACTATAGACTTTAACGAACATTAACAATTTTTTTTTTAATTTTTTTATAATTTATAAAAAGATTCTTATGAAGAATAGACATCATGTTTTAGTTTCTTAATAAAAAAATATGATAGCAAAAAAAAAAACCTATAACATGATGTCTTTTTCTATTGAATTATAAAAAAATTTAAATTCCTTTTTGCACTACAACACATGTGCACTAGCTTGTTAAATTTTTAAAAAATATAACTTATCTATTATCAAATTTATTTTATATAAATGATGAATTGTTGTTGTTCAGAGTCCTAATTAAGGAAAAATACCTCACAAGAAGAAAAAACATATAAAATTTTATGGTCCATATGAGTAATTATGAGCAATAGTGAAAAAATAAGTAGTCACTTAAAGAAAATAAAAACAAAATTGGGACCATAGAAAATATAATATAATATACATGTGTTAATATAATTAATATAGCTAAGGGTTTATAAATTTATGGTGCTATAATTAATCGCTTCTCCTATATGATAGTAATGAAGTATCCGTTAGCATAGTGTTGCTTGGTATGGGGTAATTTTGTAAAAAATACTAGTTTAATAAGATTCTTAATAATTGCTTCTCCTAGGAAACACTTTTTTTATACTTTTTTTTAAAAGATAACATTGGTCACCTAGATTTATTTGTAATTAATGTTTGTCGTTTAACCAAAAAATAATCAAAAGCCTATTGATTTTCACCTAGATCTATTTAAAATGGTCACTAAACAAGGTCATTAAAGTAAAGGGTATATATGTTTGTTGATTTTAGCTTAGAAAAATAACTCACTTATAATCAAAGTTAAAAATTTTTAAATTAACAGACAAAGATATTAAGGAGTTGACAAATGTTACAAATGCATCGATATATTAGAGGTGCTCGTGTACTTTGAGTGACATATGTAACACATTCTAATGATCAACAATGTTTTTTTTTTTTTTTTATCATATGTCGAAAATATCATTGTATCATCTTCTTGTTGATGCAATGGTGGGGGGGGGGGGGATTTATTATTAATAGGCTTTTTTTTGGTTCTTTTCTCTCCTGTCTTCTAAAATTACATTTTACCCTATTGTTATTGTTGTTTGATTTTATCATTCAATTCAAATTTATATTTTACTTTTTTCTAATTTTTTTCATGGTTTTTTTGTAAAATATTTTTTTTTATTTCATCTTTCAATCCATATTTATGATATATTATTTTTAGTGTTTTCATTCGCATTTTTTTTCCCTTTTGTTAATGTTTTCTTTTTCAATTCCACCCTTCAATTAAATAATTATTTTTATTTTTATGTCAATTTTGATCCTCATTCTTTTTTATTTTTTTGGAGCTTTTGCTAAATTCATTTTTCTTTTGAATTTCACCCTTCAATGAAATATAAAATTAATTTTGTATTTTAATTTGAATTTTCATTATTTTAATTGTTATTTTTTGTTTTGAATCTTTTTTATAATTGAAGTTATTTTTTCTTTTCAATTTTACTCTTCAACATTTGAGTAGTTGAAAATTGGGCTTCATTTTTTTCCTTATAGAGTGTTTCAAGTCTACTGAAATGAATCACGCGTTTGAAAAGTTAACACGAGTTGACAGCTTTTTTAAAAGAGCTTTATATTTTTCTTTATTTTTTTGTATTGGGTTATTATGATCTTGTAATGTAGATTAGATGCTTGGTAGAACGTCCCAAATTTATTCGAACTTGATTATTGAGCTTACAAGTTACATCATACTCTAACTCATATTTATCGGGGATAATTCTCTTCTTTTTTTTCACCCTATTTTGTCAAACCATATATAATAGGCTATAAATTGAGCTATATTAATCTTCTCCTTTTAAAAAATATTTTTTTTCTTAGGTTATTGTGTCATGTTCTTAAAAAATATCAATTCACTTGTTTTTGTTATCTTTTTTATTTGTCTGATTGAAATAAAACTAACTTATTTGACCTAATTGGATTTATGACCCGAGGCACGTATATTTTTTTTTAAAAAAAAAAACTTTACCTAACATCATTATTTTAAGATTATATTTCCAAATAGTCTCTTCCTCTTTTCCCTTAAAATTACTGCTTAAAACCTAAAGTACCTAATAATGTTAATACTTTGAAAACAACTTTCCACATGTATCGATGACCTTATGCATTTTTATCCAATTGCAAGCTTGACGAAACAATTCTTTTTATGTAAAACTGAAAGCAATTCCACTCCATTCTCATGCATGAACTTGTCATGCGGATCTTGAAATGGATATATGCCCAATTCAAATATAACATATACCCGAAGCTTTGTTCCCTCCATTCTCATATGAGTACCTAACTTGCACACTTTTGCTTGCTTACACCTCGCACGAAAATATCTAACCATTGCAAGAAGTTTGTATCTCCATACATATACTATGTAAGATAGTTTTCGTACGTGTGCGAATGTTATGGTGGTTTTAGCATGCTTGGTGTATATATTGTAGAATAATATTGTTGAGCAATATTACATAGTATATGATATGAGGTCCTTATAAAGAAAGTTTGGAATAAAGCTTGATTGCATGCTCCATATTTTTGTGATGCTCAATATTAGAATTTTTGGTAATCATGGGGTCGGTTTGGTTCTGCGGACATCCTTTCAAGCCTTTCTTTCGTCAGCTTTGAACTAATGAATTTTATTGACCAACGAAAAGAGATGAATTGTATAGGCTAAGCTTTTTAATCAACTTTTAAGTACATGGCTAAGTGAATTTTCTATCATAACCACCAACATGATTAGATATGTGGGCCTGTAACCTTAAATACAAAGTGATCATACCATATCGATATGACTACCACATTTAGGAAATATTCCATGGATTTCTTTTCTGAGCTTCTAAGGATAATATTTCAAAAATGGCTGATAAACTGCAACAAGAATCAATCAGGAACGTTGTACAATTATTAGGCCAAGAAAAGTTGATTAACAAGGCTGAATCAGGAAAAAGTAATACAAAGTTTGAAGCTCGTTAATTGACATAAATAGTAGCTATAATCATCAATTTGAGGGAGATGAAGTTTTAGTCCCTCAGATTGTTTTGCTCAAACTTCTGATGCTTCGATTACAACTTACATGCCTGGAATGGAGAAATGCATTTTGTTATTGAAGAATTTAACAGCTTGAAGAATGTTGTCAACTGAGATGCTCGGCGTATTCAAAGACGCAAACAAGGAACATAATAACAAATCACAAGTTAAAAAAAAAAAAGGAAAAAAAAAAGATCAAGTGCCGGACAATAATTTCATGACAATAATACATTAGAAATCATTATCTTCCACCATTATATCCCTCTCCTCTGTTTAATGGATACTCTTTCTGTCTTTCCGAATTGTGATTCAATGACAGCAAAGCTTCTGGGATTAGCTATGCTTTATTCAATCAAATCATGAAGCTAATTACAGCTAATTCATCGAGCCACAACCAATTTGCTATGATAATGTTCATTGATCACCATCAAAAACACACAGCACAACACATTTTCACTGTTCGCCATTAGTTTCTCACTTGTACATATCGTAGAGCAGCTCTACTGATGATTTCCATCAACCCTAAAAGCTACTGATACTAGAACAGCAAGAACAACAACAAGAACAAGAACAACAATCACAAATCCAGACAGGAAAAGTACAAGGCATACAATAAACTTAAAGCCCCACTCATCGAGATTCTAATTACCATTTGAAGAAGGTGAAGAACAATCACATGCCACCTCTGTTTCCACTTCCCTTCTGTGGAAGTTCCTATGGCAACCACAAGCCGCACAAGTGAGTGCAGCAGCTGTGCCTTCTTCACCACTTGCCATGAACTCTCTGCACCCATCGACAGCGTAACCTCCAACTCCAGCAGCATGATTCTTCTGACACTCTCCATATTTAACATTCCTGATAGTGAAAGAAGAAGTCGTCGAGCTTCTTGCAGGTTCATCTGATCTTCTTACCACCACCTGTCGCTTCCTCATCTGGCTAGTCCCCGATTCTTCTCCGCTTCCTTCTCCTTCAAATCCTTGATAAGCAAGGCTAGAACCTATAATTAGAATATGGCGTGAAGATAGAGAGGGGGAGAGAAGAGAGAAGCAAGAAATTGCTTTTAGTTGTTACTGCAAGCCCTAACCCTAGAGGGTATATTTATAGCATGTAAACCTCTCTTTATTCAATAAATCATTTTACCAGGTACCATGATTTACTACCATTTACTTTTCTTCTTAACAATGTAATTTCGTGCTGTAAAATTATTTAGTTTGCCTTGTATATTTCGACCACATACTGTGAGGTGATAATCGAACTGCCTTAACAACCGATTAGCACAGTGAAATGAAATATTAACCCTCGGGGAAAATCCTAAATGATGTAAAAGCTTTGCTTTTCGTGTCAAACTCTGATTGGTTTAAAATAGAATGAACAGCTAATCTCTTAAACCTAATATGCACTGTGGCCCCTAAACTGTTGCTGATGCTAAAAGGAGTTTTTGTGGGGTGCGTCAAAATAACGATGCCAACAAAATTTGTCTAGCTAGGCCTAATAACATGCCAGTGTTAAGCAACCTTGCCGAACCTGATATGTAAAGTCCTTCCATTTTCGTATACATCTCTAGCTAATACCATTTCATTTCTTGTGGCAAGAATTTCAAGTTTAATTCGGCAAACTCAACAGCTTATAAATGGTTCTGACAAAAATAATTCAAACCCAGATGAGATTTACTACCCCGTGAATTTTTGAAATAAATTCAAGGGTAATTGTAACGTTGTTTGAAAATCCCAGTGTTTCATTTCCATCCAAATCTGGTAATTGATTCTATAAAATGGTGAAGAAAATTAAAAAAAATATGTTCATACACTATGAAAAAGAAAATTAAATTATCGAGCCTGAGCTCAAAAGATTAAGGCAAAAATTTAAAAAGTAAGAAAACTCGAAAGACAAGTTACCATCATATGGTAAAACTCAAACGGTAATAATAGAACTTAAAAGCAATAACTTCTAGATTAAAAGACAATTTCTATTTATTTTTGCTATCCATGAAAAAATAACAGCATGAATTATAAATAATTTTAGCCTGTTTTCTTCGGTTAATAATAATGGAAAAGCGTGGTATTTTTTATTTTAAAAAAACAAATCTTAATTATTTTCTTCTTTTTTTTATGTTACCATTCAAGGGATCAATTAGCTAGTTTAGATGGGAGGATAATGGTGAATCACCAAGTAAAATTAAAACTAAAATGATTTAATTAATTAATAATGAATAACATTGGGAGCGATCTTACAAGTAAGAGGCTAGACTTTTAATGAAATCAGATTGGGTGGTGGAGTTATTTGTTTATATAGTAAGTGTCACAAATATATTTAGCTGAAAATATTTGAAGAGGGTTCAAGTACCTCGTCTCAATTTGTTGATCGGGTGCATTGGGTAATTGAGCCAGCCTTGTCTTGTAAAGGGTTCTGGTGGCTCGGTATTGACAAGTCAAAACCTTGGAAACTACAAGACCTATTTAAGATAACTTTATTGTCTGAGGTCTGAAGACTATCAACTTCACTCCCACCTTAAGAGAAGCAAACGAGGAATCAAATCAGCTTGACAAGGTGAGATTTACTTAACCTTGCCATCTTCTGAATGGTCACTGCTTCTTAAATTCCGTTCATTAACAATGCTCACCAAGGAAAGAAAATAAATATCTTGTAACTACAAAAAGAAAAACGAGGCAATATAGGTACTATCTGAAAAACAATGGCACCGATTATGTCTTAAATTACTTTAATTTATTTTCAACATCGTAATAAAACTTATATGTTGTTTCTTTTAACTTGGATATTTGATATCTTTCACAAGATATTATCTAACGGTCAAATTTTGTGTTTTGAAATTTTGTACAAGGGTACAAAGAGATAAAAGAAAGCTACACATTTTTGTGTAGGATGGTAAATGTATTTCTTGTAAATACAAGCAAACTCGGCATAGAATTTTTCAGAATTTATTTTTATTTAATTATATAATAATAAAAATGGATATTTTCAGTAAAGACAACAATTTGATGTTTTCCTAGGCAAGCAAGGCATTTTAATTTGGAGGTAACTAGAAAATTGGGGTTAGGGTTCTCCAACTCTAAAATTTAATTTGTAACTTGTTTTTTTCTTGAGAAAGACCCCCCAAAAGTTTATGAACCTCACTAAATCAATTTAAAACACCAAAAAATCCTATAATGACTTGAAAAAAAACCAAAATTTCCCCAAATAAAAAATAACTCTATGTTCCTCAATCTATTTTTTATCTCATGATTAGAGAAAAATATCACCTTCATCAAACCTCTAACTCCAACACCAACCAAATAGTTTGTTTATATATATATATATATATTGAGAAAATCCTTCAAGAAAGGAAGTGAAGGTTACAATAAAGATGGAGAAACTGGAAAGCAATAATACGTTATTTTATTTTTAAATAATAAAATAGCTAAAATATGAAAGTAAGAACAAAGTTTTCAACATAATTATTTGTTAGACTTTGTCAGTAGCCATGGAAAGACTTCAGGCGTTTCACATCGTTAAGGAATTCATCAAGGATTGTTGACTACTTAAGAAAGTAGGTTCCACCGACTTGACTTTTGTTGCTATTTTTATTGAATATTTGACTTATACTTTTTCCTGTTTAATTCTTTTCTGTGCTTCTTTTTATTATATGTTTAACAATTAGGATAAGAATTATATTTGTACCACTATCTATCTACCTCTTGGCTTGGTAACCGCATGATTTATCAAGAAGATTAATCAACTATTATTCTTGGATCCTAAGCTTCTTTTATTTTTATGGTGCGGTTTGAATTTGGTCCGACCATAAATTTAAAAATTATTTGTTAATTAGCACACATAATTATTTTGTATGATCCTATTGAAAACTCTCTTGAAACTTGGGTTAATAGATAAGAAAAAACTATGGTTTATAGTTTTTTCTTAAAAATAAATAAATAAAATCATAACTGCAAAAGCTACCACAATATCTAATACACATTCAATCCTCAAACGCAAATTTCTTTCCTAGCAAAACATGTTCTTTTTGTACTCATCAACAATGCTTATCCCTTGGCAAACTCACAAGTGATAGATTCTCTATTTTGGTGATGTTAAATGAAAACCTTTCTTCTAAGACAAGAGGTAACCAAATTAGGAGATAACTCTAAACATTCTCTCTCAAGTTAATGTCTAAATTTCATGTTGGCTTTATTTGTTTAAAAACTTTTAAAAAATATGACTTGAAATTGTTTTGCTAACAATCAAATGATCATTAGAATTTATCTTAGACCAACCATTTATAATTTTTTTTATTGAGCTTCTCCTTAATCAACAATATATATATATATATATATATATATATATATATATACACACACATACACATATCCTCCACCTTTCTAATTTATAATTGGATTATAGACAATATCACTTATTAATTTGACACTACAATATAGTTTCATGTCAAACATGGATTGAACATATAACTTCAAGCCTTCTTTTACTAGTGTTCATTAATTAACATAATGACACATTAGTATCTTGTAAGAAATCTAAAGCATATTTTCTTTTTAGAAACAATTTACAATAAAGTATTGCTTGAATTTTAAAAATATTAAAAACCTATTTTTGAAAAAAATATATTATTCACTTTTAATATAGAGATAAAAAAAACTACAACAAGTTTAATATTCAAAATATTATCAAGGATAATAAATTGTTATTATCCACTATTAATATGAGGATAAAAACTTGTGTAGAGTTCATATCCAAAATAATAATTGTATAGTAATGCATCTCATTCCCTTTCAATATAATAACAAAAACTACAAAGAATTTTATTTGAAAAATTATTTGGAACGACATAGTAGTAAGAAATTACAAGTTTATTCCAAGAGAAGTCTGAAGAATAATTGAATTTATTTCCTTTAGACATTTTTCAAATCAAGTTCTTGACCTAGAAACTAGAGTATTTTCATTGTGGAAACTCGCTATAAATACACTGAATGAAGTATAAATATCAATAAAACATAACAACGATAAAAAAAAAAAAAAACATTCATGATATAAAGCATCCTAGGAGTTTTTCTTTATGTAACCAATCCCTTGACTATAGTATCTAAAGAGTAGTTAGGGTTTCTAGTAATCATAATCCTAAATTACAATTTTTTATCCAACCAAAGACTTCATGAACTCACCCGAGAAGGATCACCACAAAATCACACTCTCATGAAAGGTATGATAGTGTCTATGCCATAATAGATTTCTTTTATCTTCTTCTCCTATAAGCACTTCATTAGTAAATCTCAATATAACATGTCGTGAATCTTTTATATTGAATCCAAGTAATACAACTTTCCTCGCTTAATACCATAACTAATCATCAATCTAGTTTTGATTGCCTTAAACTTATAATATCCACACTACAAAATTACCATGTAAGATAAAGTTAAGGTTACTTGAGAAATCAACCATAAGTGGTAATGTAAAAATTGGAAAATTGGAAAAAAATATCAACTGTAAAGTATCATTATAGGTCGAAGAAACTTCCCTGGTTACTAGGATTGAAGTACTATTAGTATTAAAAATAAATTTTATAAGGGAGAATAAAAAAATATAGGGGCATATCTAAAATCAAATTTCATATGATTCATCAAACAATAATCAATTATTTTGGAAGCTATTAAAAGTAGGTGCAAAAATATTCAAAACCTTACCACCATTATCTGCAACTACTATTGAATTTGAGGTTTTTTCTCAACATCATCTTATGTCTTTATTTTAACAATTGTTATATTTGAGGTCTTCTTGAAATTCTTTTTCATGAATAATTAGTATGACCTAACTATTCTAGATATTCCTAATGTTATTATTGTTCCTGGGCTTAGTTTGTATGTAGCTATTGTAGCAATCTCATATGCTTTAAGTGATTGATCATCTACCTCTTTTCTCTCGTTGTCACTTTTGATTTATGATAAATACTCAAAATAATATTTTATAATATGATAAAACATATAAGAGTTTCAAATTATAAATGATGGAATGAGATGCTCAACAATCACAACTGTAATATCATTACAAATACAGTTAACTCTATTTAGACCTTGTTTCTAAACTTTACGATCATTTTTACATTGATTTCATTCGTTTTTACTCTTCCTTCTACTCAATTGATAACAAGATTCTCCATCACTCTCTTCTTGCCCAAATCATATTCTTATAACCAAAAGAGGTTAAGTGTTTCTCCTTTAATGTTAATTCAACATTAAATGTCACCACTTAATTCACTACATCCACCATCTCATCAACGAAGTTGTTATGACCATTTGATGAATCCATATCTGTATTTTTTTTTTATCTTTCTCTAATATACAAAAATATTTTTTCCCCTTTGTATGGATAACAAAATCACAGCTATTGCAAATTCAATCTTTGCCATCATTTCCTCCACGTTTCTTTAAAATTTTAGCTAGATTGGACATAAACGACTCATATCAAAGTATTTGATTATAATTGGAAATTATTGTTTGAGAAGTTACAAGTTGCATAGATCTCTCTTGCTTTTTTAGAAAATCACACACAAACACTTACTGTTTCTAGAGAGAATGATTGATGTGTTTATTTAGGATTCAAAAGACTTCAAAAAAAATGACAACAATAAGAGAAAATTAGGGGTTTAAAGATTTTAAAAACCCTAATTTTAACATTTTTTTATTAAAAAAACCCTTTAAATAAAAAAAAAATCAGGAATTTTTACTCCAAATCACAATACAGAAAACTAGGAAGATCTCAGCAGAACACACATTTTACATGGGAGAGTAAATATGGGCGATATGTCTAGTCTGGGTCACTTGGGTCATGTTGCTGTCTCTATGAATTGATAGGTGAACGTGCTCCTCCAAACATTGGGCGTCGTAGACTCGGCCATCTGTATCTGAAAATTATCTGTTAGATAATTCATAATAATGCACTCCCTTGCAAATCCAAGTCTTTTAATTTTCAGTGTCACTCTTGTCCCTTGGAAAAATCAAGTTGATTGTCATCAACTCAAGTGTTAGAGTGAGCTCCACTCCTCCTCCTATCGAATCCATTGATGGGAATAAATAATATATATTTTTTATTAGCCATTCTAGAAAGTTTATTTGGTTTTGCCTTCGCCCTTGAACATCAGATATGTTTGATGTTGTTGTTTGATTTTGATTTATATATGAGCTCTATTTTAATTCTGAAATAAAAATAAAAATGGTTCAGATTTTGTAGCCCATTTCAAAATCTTAGAATTATTCCACGAATTAAGTGTCTCTATCTATACTCTAAATAAATTGTAAAGTTAATGTCTTTTTGAAATTGTGATTAAAATTATTTTTATTTAAAAATATATCAAAATAATATATATTTTTTATTTTTTAAAATTATTTTTAACATCAGTACATGAAAATAATTTAAAAATAAAAAAAATATTTAATTAAAATAAAAAAATTTTAAAATATATTTAAAATACAATGAATTTGAATATGTGTTCAAGTCCGAATCATAATATCACTTTCTACAATCGAAAAGGAATAAAAAACTTTAAAGTCTTTGGGTTACCCATTTCTCCATCCGTACATTAGGCACAAATCTCCACGTGATTTTTCATGGAAACACCTTTGTATTGAAGCATCACTAATTTAAACCTCCATCCTTGTTTTTCAACTCTCTTCTACTTCTGTTTTAAGGTCTCCAATTACTGTTTTACAATAAGGATATTCATGGAATGCTTTACGAAGATCAACATCTAGAGGGGGGAAAAACTCAGCCAATGGTATCAGGTGTTTGTATTTCATTTTATAAATATTTTTGAAAACAAATTGATTTTTAAAAAAATAATATTTTTAGATTATTTTCATGTATTGATATCAAAATGATTTTTAAAATATTAAAAAAAATATTTATTATTTTGATGTAATTTAAATAAAAATACTTTAAAAAACAACCTTAAACATCTTACCAAATAGTCAATTAAGTCTTAATAGATTGAGCCACAATAAGTTAAATTGCTTAATAAACTTTAAGAGAACAAATTCCCTAGTGAATTTGCCAGCATCAATAACACCAGTATAGTCAGATTCTTGGAAATGTGTTTAAACAAAAAAAAATGAAATTTTTTATTTTAAATTAAAAATTTTTGGTATTTTTAAATCGTTTTGATGTGTTAATGTCAAAGACAAATATTAAAAAATTTGATATATTTTTTAAGCAAAAAACACTTTAAAAATAATCTCAACCACACTTCCAAGTACCATTCCACTCCAGTAAAGCATGAACCTTGTCAAAGTTATTGCAAGAGCATCTCCAACACTGAGAGCTAAAGCTATATTTACGTATGTTTTTGTCTCTTTTGTTTATTGCGCTCTCCAACACAACATACATCACAAAAGTTAAATATACATGTTTCACCCTCGAGTGGTAAATATGGCATGAGCAAATGGCAGAAACTATATATATATATATTATTCTTTTATGTGGATTTAAAGTTTTTTTTTTCTATTACAAAATGCAATTTATTTACACCACACCAGTTAATGTGCTACTGAGAACTTTTTGCGGGGTTTTAAATTCATTTTTTATTTAAATATAATTAAAATAATAATAATTATATTGTTGAAGGATTTTTTAAAAGAAATTATTTAATTATATAATCTATTCCTATTAATTTTATAGTTAATTGTATAATTAAACTACATACAAAATAATTATATTATATTATATACACTATTTAAACAATTATTTTAGAGATTTGACTCTCCAAAATAGCTCTTGAGTTGTTCCAAGTAGTAACAAGTTGGCGATACTTTGTACGAACATTCAAGAAACAAATCATCCACTCATGTACTAAGCTTAACTGAAGAAAAGACCAGAGCAACTATTGGCTTGCAGGAACTCGTAATTGCTCAAGCTTGAATATCCCAATAAAATAGGAGTAAGTCGAACTTGAAGTCCTAGTAAAGAGGACATTATTCTAAAAGCTAAAAGAGGTCCTGGTTTTCAACAATGTTTTTGTATTGTTCACCTAGACATAAATCACTATAAATGGGAATAGTTAAAATACATAATAATATAATTATCATTTCTATACTAGAAGTGCACAAAGAAATAGCCTGGTCGAGTGGTTAAAGCGTCTGGAAAATGTGTGAAGCTAGAGTTTAAGTCCCTCCATCAACATTTTCTAGTGATGAACAATGTTTTCACCGTTCATCACTATTACTAGCAATGTTTGTCAATGTTACCCATATTTAGGCTTCAAGTTCCTTCTAAACAGGTTTCCAAACTTGTTCATGTTGTTCTATTAATTTCTTGAATTCCCTACTGTTATGTTTATCCCCTTATATCTCTTCTACATCTATTATGTATTTTAAAATTCAACCATTCATTCTCAGTGCAAAATGCAGGTGTTGTAGTGTAATATTAGTTTTCAGGGTTCCCAAAAGATTTTTTTTTACAGTGTAAATGCACAGTAAAAACATAAAAAAGAATTTTGAAAATGCATGATCTCATTAAAAGAAAAATTTTGGTTTGAAAATATCCAAATGATGTCGTAAGCCATGATTGTTAATAAAAACAAAACAAAAATAGGAAATAACGAACTACATAGAAGACATCACAATCTAACAAGTATTATTGATCACATTTTAAGCATCAATAAAGCTTCTTGGGCCTCTCAACTTTAGAACCTATATCTTTCAACTAGCTTTCAATCGAAGGTACTGGTAGCAACTTCTAGGACCTTTCTTCATTTCCCATCTTTTTTCTTAGTTGAGTATCATGGGTCCCAAAAGAGAAACCTATGTTTCTATGCTGACAATACGTGCTCAAATATATGAAAAAATACATAATATGATGCGTGATTGTCATAAAAATATTTTGTATATTGGGTATGGATGCATCTTTCTCGTGAACAATTAATGGTCACCACCTTGTAAATATAGGTTCTCTTGTCACATTACTTTGTTAGGAATACTGCATTTCGAGTTGTTTGTTTGAATTATATTCACCAAGAGACATATTTTTACATTAAAGATGTGTAAACACCATTTTCGTTAATGTTTAATAATTACATTTAGAAATATATTTTCTAAAAATATATCTTTATTTACATTCTAAAAATAAATCGGTAACTTGTGGTACCTAATTTTTAGGTGACTATCATCAGGTCACATCTGCAAGCAAACCACTAACCAGCTCACATGTTCATCTAGATGTATTAATTTTAAGGCTTTCATTTTTCACCCCTCTCTCTGTTGATTTAATTGAAATTTAGGAGTGAAAAATCGAAATGTAATTTTTCAAGCTAACAAATAATTGTGATGCAAGTCCATCTAAATTCAATCAAAGTTTTGAATCGATACAAGAATCAATTGTCCAACCACAAACTAACAAGATGAAAGATCTTAAATCGAGGTAATGTGTTTGCTTTTTTTTGGACTTTTTTCCCCTTCCATCTGCAGGCAAAGTATTCGGGTACCGACAACATGTAATTTTTCTGAGGTCTTGTCCTAGAGAAGGTGCCCTAGTGAGCCGTGGAGAGACTTTTGATCTAAAAGTGACACCAAAATACCCCCTAACAATTGAGCACCGGTGGTTTAGAGGTCTGTGAATGGGTAATGCTGGTGAGCGACAATGATGGGAGACTAAAATGGTGGTGTGGACCCTTTGCCATATTTGGTCATCAAGTGGCTCGTAGTTCTCTAATCTAGCAGTCTAACAAGCTGCTTATATTCCAGAATCAGCTACTTAATTAATTATTTCAATTTTGGTTGGAATTCAAAATATGTTCTGAGAGAGCGGATTCTAAAAACAAATGAATAAAAAAGAGAGAATGATTGAAGACAGTTAGTAAGGATAGATTTGTGGGGCTGATAGGGACTTAATTATGATTATGTTTTGAGAAGGTTGCGAATTATGAGGCCTTTTGCTACTTACCAACCCAACCCAGCCATTGATGCCCACACAAAATGACTAGTGATTTAGGCTTTTGAAGGTCCATGGCCAAGGCATCTTAAGTAGCGGTTAGTATAATATTTATTGTGCTCGCAGATATTTAAAATAATATATTTATCTAAATTTATTTATAATAATAATATGTTAAAAAATATTTAAAAAAATCTAAATTTTATAAAAAAAACATAAATATTTCAGGCTTATTACTAAATCACAAATTCCCCCTTTTCAGATCTCGATACATTCGACATTAAAACAGACCAAAACTCTTGACTAATAAAAATGAACAATAATCCAATATTATGTGGATATGCAAATTTAATTAAGGAAGTTGGTGTTGATTGATGTCCCTTAACCTACCGGACTCTTTTCCCTGTTCACAAAATTACAATAATTTTGCAAGCCATTATGCTGTGGACTTGTCCACATCCCTTCTAGTTAAAGATAAGCTGCTTTCAGATTTCTGCAAGATGCCATTCTCTTAATGTACGCACACCTTGGTCTTCTTCTAGGGTTTGTAACTTGAAAGTAGATTTCACATCACAGGGGGAAGTTTCTTTGGCTTTATCTCGACATGCTTTTACCACCTACAGATATCGAGCTTTACTAGAGCACTTGAGAGTAGGAGCTAGCAAGTTGTTGGGATTTAAGCCCCGAGGAGAAGCAAAAAGTTAATTGATACCGGACTTCCTCATTTGTCCATTAAGATATTGAGTTTTCAAGCCAGTAAATTGCTGGATTTAGGAATTAGTTTTTTATTCAGTGTATATTTGTTGGTTTAACATGTTTAATTTGTTGTTTACATGTGATGTTATTATATTTATATAAATATATTTTTATTACTAATAAAAACTTACTTTATCTTTAATATTCATATAATTTTAAATTAATAAATATAGAGTCAAGTAAAGTTTATAAAACAAAAATATTTTGCAAATACGATTATAAAATTATTATAATTATGATATTTTTATCGCATCAAAGCGTTGTCTCTAAAATTTAATGGTTGACACCCTCTTGAATACTAGAATTTTATTACAGTTGTAGAGACTCGTACAAGTTATGTTTTTTTCTTTATGAAAACAAGCAGTTATTCTCATAAGCTAAGATTTAAGGAATACCTATAAATAATATGTAGGTATTTGTCATAAGACATGTACAATGAATTACCTTACTTGAGAATTTCATATGAAAAGATTATCTTTGTCTATGAAAAGGCTCATGTGATGGCTAGATCAATTATTAAGTTATCTTATATTGAGAATATTATGCTTTAATCTTGTTACATGTTATCTTGATCCAAATAATGAAAGGGCAAGCATTGGGTATAACATAAACTATATAAAGGTATTTGAGTGATCAATAAACAATTCATCACCTTAACTAAATTAGAAAAAAATATTATATTTATTCGGAAATAGTTTTGAGTAAGAAATCATTGGTCAAGCTCAAATGAGACTTGAAAATAATTTTAAATCTTATTCAAATAATCAATAATTATTATATAGAGAATGAACAAGATTTAACTTGACAAACATACTTTATGTTTTAATGTTAAATCAAAATATTATTGATGAAATGATATCAATTACACGAGAAACTAGTTGCTGAAGATTAAGTCAAACCATTAATGATTTATTTAGTATTTAGGGTGTCATGACATATTGCTAGGTGATATATCCAATCTTTAAATATAAATTAATCAATTTATTGAATTGATAATACATAATATGTTTAATTTAATTAATATTATAATTTATATTTGGATCAACATATTAGAAACTTAATGGTCACTCGCAATAAGAGAAATTAGTCAAAAATCAAACTAGGATTATTTAATTAGGTATGTTTTGATAAAAAAAAAAATATATTTTAGATTTTAAGGATTAAAATATAATTAACACAGATTATATTTCTAGACCTAAAAAAATCAAGTAAGGACTTAAATAAATTAATTTATAAAATTATCTTGAGTTAATATATGAATATTACTCAAGGTAGAAATTGATATTTTACTAATTTATAGGTTTTTTCTTTAGGCATAACAATCCATCTATCCTAACAAGGATTTAAGAGATTTCTCATTAAAGGTTCGTGTGGCATATTGCTGGAGATCAGACAATTAGATAGCTTATGATTTACAATAATCTAGTATTTAAATAATTATTTAAAGTCAAAGAAAATTAGTTTTATAGGTATTAAATCACTAAATAATTCTAAATCTATCTAATGAGATCTTAAAGACTTGAAAATAATTTAGTTTATTGTTTATGATGCATGTATGATTTTCTAAAACCCATCAAAATCAAATCAAGGATTAAACTGATTTTATAGATTATTAAGGTTTCAATAAACATTTTCATGTTAAATTGATGAAACTAGTTGATATTTTAACATCATTACTTTCACTTTTGATTTTTTTTTAATAAAAAATTCAGTTTAGTTGATGGACAGGTAGGTCCTAGATTTGAAAATATATATTTCTTGTATAATTGAAATAATATTTTTTTCTCCAATATTTCTGTTGGAAAAAAACTTCATAAAAATAGAGAACATGTATTTAGTTATATTAGGTTTGCTTATGAGCATAATGTAGAGAGTTTAATTTTTAATGATTTTTTTTCTGAAAATATAAAATAAAAATTTGGAAATAAGGACCCAATTGTGACTTTTAAAGATCATAGATGAATTTGAACAAGTTGAATACTAAAGGTAGTTAAATGTCTGTTCATATTGGAAAAACCTTTGGCGATTTTTCTACCCGACGTCTTTAGCCGTTCTTCCATACACCTAAATACATATATTAAACGTCAAAAATAAATAAATAAATAAATAAATAAATAACAACAACAACAATAATAATAGGCCCTCTTGACGAGGAACAACAGTCCCTACTCCAAGGGAAAGAATAAAAAAGAAAAGGGAAGGGCTGAAGCATTATTGGTTGGGAAGTCAAAAGCTTTGATCTAAGCAAACAAGTGGTTGGGCCGATTTGTTGCCCGACGAGACAGACAAAGAAAACAAGAGAAGAAGAGGGAGAGGAAGAGAATAAAAGAAAAAAGGGCAAAACTATAACCAGTAGGCTAGCCCAACCAGACAACGTTGGCCCAATCAAATGGATAAGGCCCAACCAGACAGTTATGGCCTAACCAAACAATTGCTGCATCAAAGGCCCAACCGGACATTTTAAACACGGAGAAGAAGGAGAAGGAAAAAACAAAGAAAAGAGAGGACCAAAGCCTATCCAGTTGGCAAACGGACAACTGGTGGTTCTAGATAAAAAAAAAAAAAAAAACAAATTGTTTATTTTTGTATTTTTAAAAATGTTAAAAAATATATATTTGAATTTATATTTTTAAATATATATATTTTTTATTTTTCAAATGGTTTTGATATATTAATATTAATTTTTTTAATACATATTCAAATAAAATTATATTTTAAAAAACATTCATTATTACTATACTCAATACCAAAACCTAAAAGAAAAAAAATAATACATTCAAAGATCAAACAAAACATCTATGAAAAGTCTTAAGTATTGGTTTACAACTTCATCACCAAATAATTTTAAAATTTGATTTGATTTAATAGATTAATATTGATCTAATTGATTTACATTGAAACTAAATTGGCTAAAAAAAACTAATAAAAGTAAAAATCAGGTGATGAAATCAAATATTATAATTGAATTTATAATTTAGAAAAAACTTGATTTTTTTTAATTGTAACCCATTAATTATAATTTTTAAGAAGAATGTTTATTCTTCTTGTATAAAAATCAATATTAATCCAAGATATTATAGTCAAAACCCGTGATTTGAGCCTTGATCAGGTTTAGAAATTCAATTGAAGACAACATATTTGGCTATTTCGTTATCGTTTTTTTTTAGTTCACGATGATAAAAATAGTTCTATCTCTACAAAATTGGTTTTAAAAATTGGGTTTAGATTGTTTTTAAAATTATCTAAGTTAGAGGTGAGCACTATTTGATCTAAACTATATATTTGAATAAAATTGAAGATTTAAGTTCAATTTTGTAAAGGACAACCTAATTGTATTTAATTTGGTTTTGGGACTGTAGTTCAGTTTGTAAAATTTTGCAACTCTTCTTCTTTAAATTAATTATAAAAAACTGTATTCATGTGTTTGTAATGATTAAAACTTTGGAATGCTTCTCTAGTTTTGTTTTCTAAATAAATTGATAAGAAAATAATTATAGCAAAGTATCTTTTAAGATATAAATTAATATAGAGGATGAAAAATATAATTTTTAAGAAACCAAGAATTATAAAGTCATTTTCTTTATTTAAGAAAAAACTTTTGGTTTTTCGCCGAAATATCGAAGTCTTAGTTTCAAAAACATACATTTCATTTCGGGTTCAGTTAATTAAAAAACAATCATTTTGATTTTTTTATTTATTAAAAGTAACTAACTTGTTTACTTTTAAATAATTATTTATAAAAAGATATAATCAATCAATTTTTTATTTATTGAATAAGATTATTACATTATATATTTATTTTATGTTATTTTAAGACATAGTTAATGTTGAATAATTTTTTTAATGATTATTTTTTCTATTTTTCTTTTCATGAATAAATCTATATTTCCAAGATAAACATTTTTTATTATATTATTATTTTAATAAAAGGGTATTTTTGAATTAAATGAAACGATTAGGGATAGCACAAGAAGAGTTTTAATAAGGGGTGCATAGAGAATAAGAATCGAATGTTGTTTTTTTAAAAGTCCCCGTGAGATTAATTTGCTGTGAGTCCGCCAGTTGTAGAAGTTGTTTGGGGCAGTTTTTGCACCGCAGGTTTGTTGCGGTGTATTATTTTTTTTTAATAAAAATATATATTTTTTTATTATTTTAAATCGTTTTGATGTGCTAATGTCAAAAATAATTTTTAAAAAATAAAAAAAATATCATTTTAATATATTTTGACATAAAAAACATTTTAAAAAATTATCGTAACAGCTCTCCTAAACAGCCCTGATAACAAACTTCGGACCGGTGTGCAGACTAAGAAATAGGAATCACTGGAATGTTGCCAGGAATATAGAGAACTGGTGAAAAGGAGCAACTTGGTGCTTATATAATATCCTGGTGGGCTTATCGGACTAGTAGTTCAAGTTATTTATTTTGCTTATAAATTATTATAAAAATTAGTTATTTTGCTTATAAATTATTATAAAAAATATATATATATAAAAATAATTCCATAAGACTAAGGCTTTAAGTGATGTTCAATTCATGTATACAAAGCCCACAAATGTGTAGACTATATACAAAGCCCAAGTGATGGATAAAAGTGATGTTCATGAAATTCATGTATGCAGATCTAGTACGGATCCAATTGACTTCGTAGCACAGATCTCCCCAACATTCCGTAATATATTTTGTTGATTAAAAATATAGAAGAGAAATTTTAATGTCGAAACACTTGTGCTCGTTAAGTTAAATTATTTAATACACCAAAAGACATTATGAGCCGGTTATTGTATATTATGAGATAAATTATTTTGGATTATAATAGTATTATTTAATTTTTAGATCATTTGACTCACTGATTTCTTATTTATTTTTTTTTATACAGTAAAATAATTATTTTGTCCCTAAAAAATGACAAAAAATAACTTGCTGGACAAAGGGATTTCATGATAATCGTACATTTCTGGTTTGGTTTGGATCGTCGTTTTTTTATTTTTTTTTATATTTCTTTACACAGTGAAATAATTATTTTGTGTCAAAAATGACAAATTTAGTTTTGGCCGGGAAGGGTGCCACGGACATTTCATATTATTTGAAAATGGCTAAATACGAATATGTCTCCCAATAAGAAAAGGACAAAAAAGGCGGTTGAATAGAGAGATTTCACAGTAATTGCACATTTCTGATCCGGTTTGGGTTGCTTTTTTTTATATATATTTTTTTGCACAGTGAAATAACCATTTTGTCCCTAGAAAGGATAAAAATCAGTTTTGGCTAAGAGGGGTGCCATGGGCACTTCATATTTTTTGAAAATAGCTAAATACGGACATGTTCCCTAATAAGATAAAAATTAAGAGTTGACTGTAGGAGTGTTCTAGTAATTGACCATAATTTTTTTATTATTTATCCCGGGTTACTATGGGTGTGTGTGTCGCACGTGGGCCACAGTAATCCACCTCACACCCTCTTCAAGAGGCGTGTGCGGTGTTGTAAGGTGTCGGAAAATGTGCATCCGGCATCTCACTGGATGCGATGCCATGTCCTCTTCCTCATGAAGTGATGCGTGCAAGTACAAGGTGGTCGGAGACGAGACAGTGGGCAGTTGAACTTTTGCCCCCTCTTTTCTCTATTTTTCGCCCTAAACTACATAACAACCCCTTAATTTTGTGTCTTTTTCATTTCATTCATTTCTCTTTTAATTGTGCCTTGTGGTCTTTATTTCTATTATATAAGTTTTGATTTATTTCAATTGTGTCCTTCATTTGAAATTGATTATATATTTCATTTTTATTTTGGTCCTTATTCTTTTAATTTTTAGATTACTTTTAAATCCCTTAATATTTTCATTACATAAGATTTGGTTTTTTCAATTTTGTCTTTGAATTGAAATTGATAATATATTTGGTTTTTATTTTGACCCTTACACTTTTAATTTTTTATTTTAATTCCTCTATTTTTTATATTTCTTAAATAATTCCTATTTTTATCCATGTTCATATACATGTGCATTTTTATTATTTTCTCTTTTGTTGAGATAGTATTTTTTTCAAAAATTGTGTTATTAAATTTTAATTTGTGTTTATAATCATTTGAAAAATGATATATTTTTCTTTTCCTTTATTCTTTCTTTTGGTTTTTTTAATTGTTTGGTTATTACTATTTTCACGTCAAATGATTTTTTTTGTTCTTTTGTTAAAGATTTTGGGCCTTTTTTATTCTCTTATTGAATTTATTTCCCTATTATTCACGCAACAACAATAACAACAATAATTTTAGGTTTTTTTTCTTGCTTCCTCTTTTGTTAATATTTTTTATTGTTTTAGCAATAATAGTAATAATATTTTTAGATGTTAAGCCTTCGATGTTGTTACTATTTGAAATAAAGCTTATAAAATACCTCTTTTACTATTTGAAATGGGTTTGATGGGACCATAAATATCAACATGAATTAGTTGCAGTCTTTCAGATGTTTTCCACAAACTTCTTTTTTGAAATTGCTTCTTTGTGCTGTTTTCTAACCATGCAGTAGGTGCATATTTTGGATATTTCCTTCAATTGTGACATTCCTTTGGCCATTTTCTTGTATTGTAATGTTCTTAGACCCTTATAGTTGAGATGTCCATATCTACAGTGTCATGGGCGAGTATTGTCTTCAAAAGTTGTTTGAAAACAATTGGAAATTTTTTACTCAACTCTTGCAGATAACAAGATCCTGTTTGGTTGTTGTTTGCATAATAAGCCTTCTCTTGGAATGGTAGAGTCTACAAACTCAATGCTTGATTAAAACAACAACTCCTGTTTCTTGTATTTGTCCAATGCTTAATAAATTATTTCTCAACTCAGGTTTTTTGAGTCATTCCCCAACTTTACAATATGCTGAAATTCTTCATCAAGATTTGAGAACCATTGCTTATTTGTACATATATGATTGATGCATCTTGAGTCAAGAAACTAGACATATCTCATTGATTGATTATGCTCCACATATGACATTAATAACAACTCTTTTTTCTTTTCAATTTCAACATAGTTTGCTTCCTTCTCCCATTTAGGACATTCATATTTAAATTGTCCTAATTGATGATATTTATAACACTTTATTAAAGCTATGTTAAATACTTGATTGCTTCTTCCTTTGCCTCTTCCCCGAAAAGCTCCACGTCCCTTACTGCCTCGTCGTCCACCAAATCTATTATCACAGGTCACTTTCAATGTCTGCTCATCTCTTTGATGTTTGTTCATCCTCTGTTCATGTACCAACAAGTTGTTAAGTAATTCATCAATGGTTAAAGTGTCTAAGTTATTAGACTCTTCAATTGAGCACATAAAATAATCGAACTTTGAGGTCATTGATCTCAAAATCTTTTCAATAATCATCACTTGCTATAAATTTTTTCCATGAATTTTGCTATGATGAGTGTTCGAGCGAAATACGCATCGACAATCTCACCTTTTTTCATTTGTAGAATTTCTAACTGTTTTCTAAGAGCTTGAATTTGTGCTCTGTTGACTCTTGTATATCCCCGATACTTCTGCTTCATAAAATCCCAAATGTGCTTGACAATATCTCTATTAAGAATTGTTTCCATAACAATTCAATCAATGACTTGAAACAAGTAATTTTTAACTTTTAAATCTTTCAACTTCAGGTCTGCAATGGATTGTCGTTGTGCTTCAATAATCTCTTAGCCTTCTACTCCTTCAATAATCTCTACACCTTCTACTATTGCAGTAATGCCATGCTACATTAGACTGTAATATTCTTTGGAACGAAGAAAATTTTCTATAAACATGGACCAATGATTATAATGGCCATTAAACTTAGGAATTGCATGTTGAACAAAAGTATTTTTAGCTGCCATATAGTGAATCTCATTATGCTTGAAACTCTGTGTTAGAAACCTCTGTCTCTGTACACTCTTTTAAGAAAACTTCAATTTCTTATTCTCACAATCAGATATTGTGCCTTGCTCGATACCAGATTATTAGGAATTCCAAGCAAAAAGCAATTCACAACCAAAAATATGATGATCTCACTCCTGTATTCAAAGCATGCGGGTTGACTTTTATAAGCCTCACAAGAAGATACTAAATAATAATAACCCATGTAAAATGTGGGAAGCAGTTAAGGAATTAAAAACTTAGTCTATGTCTACCAATTAATAGAGATTATTGAACAAACAAACTTTGACAGATTCAAACAACATAACATTTCCACGGACTTCTGCTTTAGCTTATTCGGACTTCCCTTTAACATACATGAGTTTATCATTTTAGAGTAAACTACATGCATCACACGCCCACATTTTAAATGGAAAAGTTATTTTTTTTTATTCATCTAATTTAAATATGTTCAATCCACTGCAATGAATAGAAGAGACCGGAGCAGCCCGATTTCGATTGATGACCTTTTGATAAAAAAAAATATTCTTACCGTGTTGAAAAATTACGAATTTACAATCTTATATTACATGCAGGTGTTTATAAACATTGTATACAATTGTGACACACTTGTCATACATGTGGTGGCCTCGAAAGCATAGAAGACAGTCAACGTACGAAGCATTTTGTGAATGGTCGTCAGACATTTTATTGTTTTTAACCTCTGTACAGTAGAAATCTACCAATAAACTAATGGTTTTACCTGAACCGAAAGTCTTTAAACGTGCTGTGCAAGTTCTGCTAACTTTGTACTCTGTTTTCTGGTAATAAATCGATTTCATTGACACGAAGCCCATCAAAGGGAGCAATCCCAGATCACTGATTGTCTCCACTAGGCCAGAGGTACTGACCTAGTGGTAAGTGAATTGCTTGTTTTTTTATAATACTCGGGTTTAAATATTACCAGGTAGTATTTTATATATTTAATAGGCTTGTAAGATATTTAATAAATTTAAAATTAATTATGATATCACATGAATATTTCTTTTATATATATAAAAAATTTGTTTCCATAAGCCTGTTCTTTATCTCCCCGACCACGTAAAAAAGTAATTACTTTTAGTGAAGACTTTGGGTTGCTCTGGAGGACTTTTTTCCAAGGAGATCGTAAGATCTAGCTAGCTAGCTATAAGCTAGCGCAAGAAGCCAACTGGTACTTCTTAGCGTAAGAAAAAGGATGTCAAACATGTTAATTGAATGACGGTCCCTTTGTCCTACTCTGGTAGCAGTTAGCTATTGTTATCTTTAAGTGATGGTTCAAAAGTGTAGTTATTGATATTTTTTAAAATATTTTTTTTATTTAAATGATTTTTTTTGTTTTTTAAAAATTAATTTTGATATTAGTATATTAAAATAATTTTAAAAATATTAAAAAAATTTAATTTAAAATAAAAAATAAAAATAAATTTTTAAAATTTTTTCAAGTTTCTGTGTCATTTGAAACGTTTCAGGTTTCTTTTTTTCTACCCTCATGTTTTTAATATTTGGAATTGTAATGTATATGCAAGACACTTTTTTGGTATTAAACAAATCATTTTCCCTCTACAAAAACAACAAAAAAGTATTTCTTTCAAAAATACAATTTTATTTTAAATTGTATATGACCAAGTTTCTCAAAAATAAATTATGCTTGCACATTTTATCATATTAAAAAATTATAAATATTTATTTTACATATATTTTTTTATTTAATAACTAGTTTATTAAAGCCATAAGAAATTGACCTACTTTTCAAAATTTTGTTTTTTGTTTTTTGTTAATATCGAGATCATGAACTTATAGGTTAGATATATTCCTGATATTAAATAAAAAGATAATTTCTTTTATTTTTATGATTTGAATTTAGAATGATTAGATTTTAATTTTATAAGATATGAATCTTTTTATCAAGAATAACTTTTTTTAAACCTTAAACAAATCAACGGTTATAAACACAACATCACCTTACTTTATATCAAACAAATAAGTAAACAATGCAACTTATCTAAGGTGAGGTGTATCAGGGTGATATATTTTTTCTATACACAACTAGTTATTTTATCCTAATTCTAAGATTAGTTAAGATTCTTAGTGACCAAAATAAAAAGTGATGATCGTCTCCTTGCTTTTTCCCTATAACTAAAGATATCCTAACCTAAAAGATAATCACTGGATGCCACACACGTGTAACAAAATGGCAACTCCATTAGGGAATCTTGTGGACTAAGCTTTGTCTGTTTATCTCAATGTTAAGTTTTAAATTGTTTGGGTTTGTTTTTAATTTCATCATGCCATTTATAGATATTCATTATATATGTTTTAGTTTTTGTACATATGGTTCATGCATTATTTAAATAATTCTTTCATGCATCATATGTTTTGATTTTCAAGCACACATAAGCTTCTAGGTTATACAGGGGACAAACAATCATCCTATAACTATTGGTAAGGGTTTAAATGCATGAAACACCTAACTCATATCTAAGTACTTGGTTGGTAATAATGGACATACATGTCTTAACTATTCCTTATAATGTCCTTATATTGCCTTTATAAAGACCATCACTAAGAAGATTTGAGACCTTTTCTTGTAGTGGGTATTAAACTTATGCATATTCACTTTAAGATCAAAACTTGTTGTGAGGTTGTATATGCTTTCTGTAAATTGCATATAGGAAAACCTAACATGTAACATCCTGAATTCTAGAACATCTAGGTGGAAAATAGTTATCATATATATTCTACAAGAGTCTAATTTATTACAAATTGACTAAAACAAATGTGAATTCCCACATCAGTATAATAAAACACTAAATGATGACCATTTCCACCCCTTGAAGGGTAAACTGATAATCAATTTACCTTTTCCTTCTTTTTTTTCACATGCATATCATATTTTTAGCTTTGCAATATTGCATCCTTTTCATTTGTTGAAAAAATATAAGCCCACCCACTAAATGTCAACTCTCACCTACAAGAGGCTAATAAGAGAGTTCAACCGAGACAAAAGCAAGGTAACTTTTTTATTTCAAAGATCAAAGATCAATCAGCATGATAAATCTAAAATTATAGGGGGTATCTCCCAACAAAATATAAAAATGACAAAGTTAAGGTCAAACATAATGGTTTACGAGAGTCTAAGAAAACTTGTTGTGAAAGGACAAGACACAACACCTTCAATGCACCCTACCTAAGATAAGCTGCATTTTTGTTTGATTGTTTTTACCTAAGGTAACCTAACACTTGAAGTTGATCTCTCATCATGAGAGTCTCTACCTCATTAGGTTGAAACCTATCTATGCTAGGGTCTGAATTTCAACACCTTATTTATTGTTCTTTAATATCAATGGTATACTCTAGAATATAATTTTACACCCTTATAAGTGAAGTTTACCACTAAAAACTGAACAAAGTAATTGTTGAAAGATTTTTGATATTTTAGCCGAAATCTAACAGATAATCATAAAATGGTTATAATATCTCATTTTTATTTTAAAAATATGAGAAAATATGAATTTTTTTATGGAAAATATGCTTAGGAAAATTTTAAAATGTTGTCGTATGCACAAAAACAACATATTTTTTGTTTTTTTTTTCTATTTTTTAAATCATATAACATGGGTAAGCTTAACCATGTTAGGCCATTTTGGCCCAACAACCCCTCAGGTCACGCTAGATAGAATGTCCAACCCTTCCTACTACTCACCTCTATAAACAATAGGAAGTGAATTAATTAACTTGCATAGTGAGCAGTAAATGATGAAGAAGAAGGTGGAGGTTAACAATTACTTTCATCGTGTAAAGGAGGTGGAGATGGTTATGCTGGTGGTGGCGGCATCAGAATTGGAGACTTGTGGTGACTAGTTGCTGCTACTTGAGGTCACAGTGAGATTGTCGGCGCTAAGGAAAGAGAAAAGGTGGTGGTCGTGATGGCTAGCTGTCGTAAATTGACAAGGGAGACGAGAGAGAGAGAGATGTTGTAGGAGAAAGGAGAGAGAGAGAGAGAAAGAGTTAACTGCTGCATGGCTTATTATTGCTGGTTGTTATTGCGATGTTGTTGGGGCTAAGGAAGAAGAGTTAAGGGAGATGGAGGCCAACTGCTAACATCTCTTGAAAATGGTGGTTGTTGGTAGGTGATGGGTTACTAGTGCTGAACAAGGAGATGTAACGGTCACCAAACTTCTTTTGGTCCCTTATTTGTGTGTGTCTTTGTGTTCCTCCACTCTCTATTTATGTTTCTTCCCCCTCTACCCAGTTTTTTTTGTGTCTTCCCTGTCTGTTCCTTTTTGTTTTTTTGCTCTTTTTTCCTTTTTGTTTTCCCCTTGCAATTTCTCTCTCCCTCATTTTTTATAGATTAAATGTGCAATTTGTGGGACATGAGATTGATATTTAAGAAATGGGGTGTTGTAGTACAGAAAATGGTGGGTTGTAGGGCATGGCACAAGCATGGTTGCTGGCAAGGCCTCGATAACCCCCTTTTCTTTAAATAGAAAATTTGAAACAACATTAAAATTACAAAAATATTGCAAAAATACTAAAAAATATATAGTTAAAAGAATAGGTTGAAACATAAATGAGTTTTTCGACGGGAAAACCGAGAAAAACAATGTTTTTTTTTCAATTTCTGCTTCCAATTTCTCCCTCTTCAAGCCAAAGATTTAAGCTCTATTTATATTTGGAGGAAGAGGGTAATCTAGTCTATACTTGGCTAAAATTTTAACCATTAGTTTAAAGTAGAACCATATGAATTGTTGGCTCAAAGTAGGTGTCATGAACTACTCAATTTAACAGCTATATCAAGCTGTTTGAGTTAGAATTTGATGAAGGATAAGGGCATTAAATTTGTCAATCAATAAAAATTGACCATCGCTAGTATAGTCAAGAATTAGAGGATCATTTTCATGCAAGGTTTGTCAAATTTGATGAAGGATAAGAGCATTAAATTTGTGTGCAAAGTTGGTACCAAACATGATTTTTTCATCAAATGAGGTAAATAAATGAATAGTGACCATACGACAAGTCGTTTGACCCTTTTTTTCGTACCAAAGTTTAATTTGGTCCTTTATCTTATGTTGAGTCTGATTTCATTGCAACTCCCCCTAATTTCAATCAATTGACATGATAAAAAAATTAAATTTCATCTCTGAAAATTTTGATCTACTCAATTTAAACCGAATTAGGCTCCCAAACTTATTATCCCACCAATTAAGCCTTAAATAAAATTAATTAACCCATTTAAAGTATAATTAAATCCTTACACTTATTTAAATCCTCCAATTGGAATCTAAATTAATTCCTAAGCATAATTATACTTTGAATTGGCCCATAGAAATATAATTATGCCTTTTGACTTAATTTTTACACAAATATATCCAAAAATAAATTATTTTAGCCTTGAATTTACATTGTTTTTCATTTTTGGACACAAAAGAGGTACGATCTAGCTCTTGAAAACATCTAAAATTTTCACCTTGATTTTTCTACCAACTTTAGCCCTTTTTTATTTTGTTTTTATTATTTTTATTTTAGTTTTTGAGAATAACTTAGAAATGAATTATGAAAATAATCATACAGTTACAACTATAAATCTTAGGAGTCGCCACATAGTATTAAGGTCATTAGGAAACCTAATGATCTACGAGAGTCTAAGTAAGGGAGCTTGTTATGTAAGGGGAAGACGTATCAACTCCAGTGCACCCTACTTTATGTAAGTTGTATTGTTGTTTAATTGTTTTTATCTAAGTCAAATTTTCTATTTTTCAATCTTTCCTAAGGCTCGAAGTAAATATCTCATTATGAGAGAATCTCTACTTCATCAGAAGTCAAAAACCTAATCATTTTAAAGTTTGAAAAATCTCACACTGCATTTACAAAACCTTCTTTTTACTATATATGGTGTACTTTACACTGTAATTTTACATCGTAATACTAAAACAAAATTATTTTTTTGATATTTTAGCCAAATTCCAATGGATAATCAAAAACCAGTTACGATATCTAATTTTTGTTCAAAACATGAGCAATATGCTATATTTTTTTTTAAATATTGTTGGAAAAACCTTAAAATTCAATTGTATACACAAAAAAATATATTTTTTGTTTGTTTTATTTTTAAAAAATATGATGAAAAAAATTCAGATGGGGCTTGACCCAACTAAATGGGTTGGCCCAACCAAGTCAGGTCAAATGGCCTAACTCTACTAGACTTGGATTAGCCAAATAGGCTAGGCTGATAACAGGTCTAACCCAAGAACAAAATTGAAAATAAAAAAAATTACTTGTGTAAAGTTGCATTGTTCATGTATTGCATGAACATTAAAGAGTGAATTAATTCACTTTGTATTGTTCATGTTTTTCTTGAACAGTAATGAAGGCTGATGGAGGGAGATAACTAGCGTACCTGTTACTATCGTTGAAGGCCAAGCTAGTTCAGCTGGTGGTGGCGGTATCAGAAATGATGGTTTATGGTGGCCAGGAGAGCTATCGGATAATGATGGTCTATGCTGGAGACTATTATTATTGCGTTACTAGAGCTGATTACTACTATTGGAGAATGCAGGTGCTAGTTTTTAGTTGTGGTTGTTGCAAGTGTTTGTGATGAAGACTACTATTGGTGCGTCGCTAGAGTTAGGGAAGAAGAGTTGGATTGTTGCAGGTGTTGATTGCTAGTTGTGGCTATACAGGCGTTTATGGTGCTGACTGCTAGTTGTGGCTATACAAGCGTTTATGGTGAAGACTGTTGCTATGTTGCTGGAGCATAGGAGAAGATGCAAGTCCTGCCGGTGGTGGAAACTATCGTGGGTTGTTCTCTATTCATTTATGTTCGTTCTTTTTCTATTTGGTTCACTTTGTTCAGATTCCTCATCTGTTTAATTTCTTAAGGTGTTTCCCTCCCTTTACTGTTTGTTTGAGCTGTTATTTAAAGTTGAAAGAAGACAACCCTTCGGCTGCTCGTTGCATGCAGCAATGAGTTGCTTCCTTATCACTTACAAAAGTGTGTTTGCAATATTCAAGTGACTGAAAAGTGTAGTCATATCTATAGGATTTGGGAGAAGGTGCAAATGTACTTTGGCCTCTCAATTTATAATTGTTGTATTGGATTTAAAGTTTTAAATTTTTACAATTTTATCGCTATTAAAATTTCAATAACAACCTTAAGTTTATGCCCCCCTTTTAATTTAGTGCTTGGTTTCAGATTCATGTAATTTGACCATCAATTGACCATTAATTTTTCAACTGTCCTCAATTTCACCTTTGATTTCATCCAATTAACTAGGTAAAAATTGAATTTGGTCTCCTATAGTTTTAAACTTCTTAGTTAAACTCGAATTAAGCTTAAGAACTTATTTGTTTTATCAATTAAGCCCTTAGTAAAATTAATTTGATTAATTTAAAATATAATTAAGTCCTTGCGCTTAAATAAAATTTTCAATTGGACTGTAAATTAATTCTTAAACATAATTATACTTTAAAATTAGCCCATGATTTAATCAAATTGGTCTATTAAAAAAATATAATTATTCATTTCGACTTAATTTTTATGCAAATTTATCCAATAACAAATTATTTTAGTCTTGAATCTGGATTTTCCTTCATCTTTGGGCACAAAAAAATACGATGAGGCTCTCGAAACACACCTTGATTTTTCTACCAGTGTTAGCCCTTTTTATTTTATTTTTATTATTTTTATTTTATTTTAGGTAGATTTTAGGGAATAACCCAAAAATGGGTCATGAGAGTTGCCGCTCTCTGTACAATGCTTATAAATAAAGTTTTGTAAGAGACTTTAGATAGTAAGTGTTTTAAAGAAAAAAATGGATTTACGAGACCAAAAAATGATTGATCTATCTAGAAGTAAAAATGAGTGTTATAAAGCGCATTTAGAAGGGAACGATAAGATAGGGTTAGAAAGTGCACTCCCTACAAATTGAGGCTTAAATAAGACACACAAAGGATGAAAATGTGATGATGTTTATGAAAGACAAGAAAATGGTCTTATTATAAGGAGAGGCCTTTCCAAGTTAAGATGATGAAGATGATAAGAAGCACAAAGATGGTCTTGTTGTAATGCGTGACATATCTAAGTAAAAAATGGTAAAGATGGTCTTGTTGTAATGGGTGACCTACCCGGGTGAAGTTATGGAGATTGTAAAAGACATGAGTATGATCTTATTGTAATGGAAGACCTTTCTATGAAGTTGAAAAACAAAGATGGGCTTGTTGTAATGGGTGACCTACCAAAGTGAAAGTGTGAGGACAAAGGTTGTGAAAATTTCAAAGTTGGTCTTATTGTAATGGGTAACCTACCCAACTAAAAATGGTGAAGATGAAAGTGATAAGGATGATGGTATCATTGTAATGAGTGACCTATCCAAGTGAAAATGGTGAAGATGGTCTCGTTATAATGGGTTGCCCACCGATATGGAAACAAATAAATGGTGATGAAGACTTCATGGAATGGAAAATAGGGCTAGAAAACATGTTATCTAGGATCTTTGGTTGTGAAAAGATAATGATGTTTGTGAAAGACATAAGAAAATTATCTCATTGTAATGGGTGACTTACCCAATTGAAGACAATAAAGATGCTAAAGATACAAGGATGATCTTATTGTAATGGGCTATCATCCTAAGTGAAAATGGTGAAGATGATTTGATGCAATGAAAGATAGATCTAGAAAGCACACTATCTGAGTTGATGGTCGAAGGCTGGAAAACACATTAATTGAGTTGGTAGTCGAAGATTGGAAAGCATACTTAAATGAGAAGAAGGATAGGAATAAAAAGCACATTATCTTAATTAATGGTTGAGGGTTAGAAAACACACTCCAACAAAGAGGGGAAAATAGAATTGAATAGCACATTATTTTAATTGATGGTTGGGCGTTGGAAAATACACTTGAAGAGAGAGGAAATAGGGATGCAAAGTGTATCATTTTAATTGATGGTCAAGGAATGGAAAACGCACTCAAATTAGAAGGGGGGAAATATAACTAGAGAGCGTACTATTTTAATTGATAGTTTAGGGTTCGAAAACACACTTAAATAAGAAGGGAAAATAGGATTGGAAAGCATACTATATTAATTAATGGTCGAGGGCAAGAAAGCAAATTAAAATTAAGGGGATAATAGAGTTGGAAAGTGAACTATTTTAATTGATGGTTAAGGGTTGGAAAACATACTTAAAGAGGGAGGAAATAGGGATAGAAAACACATTATTTTAATTGATGGTCAAGAGATGGAAAGTGCTCTCAAATGACGAGGGAAAATAGAACTGGAAAGCGCACTATTTGAGTTAATGGTTGAGCATTAGAAAGCATCCTGAGATGAGAAAATAACGATAAGGTTGAAAATAACACTATCTAAGATGATTGATGGTTAGAAAATGCACTAAAATAAAAAAAAAAGATAGGGCTGAAAAGCACGCTATCTATGCTAATTAAGGGCTCGTTAGCGTACTTAAGGAAATGAAAGAGGTAGGGACTCGAAGGCGCATATAAGTATGATGAATGAAGGTTTGTAAATTACAATCCTTCCAAAACATTTCTTCGATTCTTAATGGGGATGCAATGCATGATGATGCATGTATACTTACCTAAAAAATATATATCCCTTTCTTTTTCATGGTCTTCTCTGTTTAGCGTTTGGATCTTTGGGTTTAACAGTTTCTCGCTTCTTCTTACTCGAGCCGTAACTTATGATTTTTAACCCCAAAAGCTGACAGATCTTTAAAATGTATTCATATGACCACCTCTACTTAAGGAGCCTTAGTTTTGTTCAACATTGTTTGCCTTCTCAAAAAGGAAAGATGAAGCTTGTTGCATTTTAGATTGCTTTGAATTTGTTCATGGCCCACAAGTGTTTTAGGCTTCAAGAGTTTACAAGAAAGGTTACGAAGATTGCTTTCGTGTAAGATTTTTAGAATTTTAAAGTCATTTCAAACATAAAAACCATTTTGATGTTTATTTAAAAAACTTGTTCTTGAAAGAATTCAAATGATTTTATTCCAGGTTTTATGTTGTTTTTGTTGGGAATGTCAAATGATACTTGTTTCATATCTTGCATGTCAAAAAAGCTTTGATCAAGTCTTGTGAAATATTTGCAAGGCTTGTTTCAAATAGAGAAGTATTGTCTATATTTGATATAAAAAAAATGACTTTATTAGGCTCATAATATAGGTTTAAGTTGGTGGCTATGAAAAGAAGATATTTGTAGGCTTATAATATGTTTAAGGATCACTAGTGCTTATTCTTGGAGCCCCTTTTGGTCCATAGGTTTTGGAACCTCATAATTGATCTGCATAATTAAATGCAATGCCCCCTAATATTTTATTTGAGCTTTTATTGTGGTTTTTTAGCACTATCATCATGGTGACTGGATATGCCTCATACTATTTTGCTAAGGCTTTTTATCATGTTTGTTATTTTGATTTGTTATAGTGTACTAAAACCCTTTTTTATATTTATTCCCCCAACTTTGTGTAGGCATCTCTTGTCATTGAGGACTACTTTGTAAATCAAAAATGCATTTTGATCTTCACACATGCCTTTCAATTTAGGGTGTGATCTTTGTCAAGGTTAATTATCAAGAAAAATTTATTAGGTTCAAACAGGGACTGCAAGGGATTTTTTAGACTTATGAAGGAGTGGTAAAAATGGTCTTTACTCATTTCAAAAACATGCATTAAGGATCTGTAAACTTTGTTTTTTCATGTGTAATGATTTTTTTGATTATTTGTTATTATATGGCTTTTTGGAGGTATGAAATCGTCTTTCAATGAAATCTCTTGAATTTTCCAAAACTCATTTGTTAAACAAACATCCATTTGACATTTCCTTTTGTACTAGATTTTAATCTGTAAAAAATCTTTATGAAATCATAGAATCATGTATAATTTAGATAAAGATAATAAGGTGTGCTTATGTTAAAAAGGAAAAGCACATCATAAAAAAGAAAAATACGTGATCTTAATGAAAAGAAAGGCTTGTTTAATAAAAAAGGTCTTGTGGTGTTATGAACAAAATTGTCCACAAGTCAAAACTGAATCACAATGTGTAGATATCATCAAAACAAAAGACAATTATGGAAGTAGGCTTCATCTTCCAATCTAGGTGCACTTCCTTTTCAAAAGCTCTTACAAGGGTCATTTTAATGGTGTTGATATTTGGCACACCATTTACATTAAGCAACTATTAAGCTTATTTGGTCACTAGGCTTGGAGTTTCCTTAAATGTTATCCACCCAACTTTAATCAATTGTATAAGCTTTTTCTTGAAGACATTGCAAGTGTGAATGTCATGTCTTATGGAACCAGGATGGTATTCACAAGTGTGATCAAGCTTGTATCGGTTGGGGTAAAGTGGCTGTAAAAATGTTTGAGGTTCAGGAGCTATTTGCCCAATACTTAACAACTTTTGATATATCTTATTCAAGGGCAATGGTAGCGAAGGTAAAAATTCCTGGGTTTTCTGGCAATCTCTTTTTCAAGAAATTTTTAGCTTGGTCTTTGGCTTGAGGATTGATGTTGGCAATTTGAGGTAAAAGGTGGTGGTAGTTTTGGAATTAGTTTTTTCTACCTTTATAGTCGTCTTTATAATGCTTAACCTCTTTTCTTTTGCTTCAGAAGCCTTATTTTTCCATAGTTATATAAATTCTACCACTTCTAATTCTCTTTTATTCGTTCTTCCTTGGCTACAACATCCGTAAATTATTATGCTGGGCTACCCATCATATGTTGATAGTACAATGCCTTTAGTGTGTTAGTAAATAAGCTCAACATTTCTTTATCCAAAAGAGGGGGATATCGCTTAGCAGTGAAATCTCTCCATATTTGAGCATATTCCTTTATGCTTTTTGTGTCCCTCTCCTCCAGGTTGAGCAATATCCATGTTATATTTATATTAACTAATACAAGTATCTACCAAATCTTTCTAGCAATAGATCTTGGTGTTGTCTAGTCTCATGTACCAATTTAGTATTGCCCCACTCAAACCATCTTGAAAAAAATACATCAGTAATTTTTCATCATGCACTACTTCTCCCATTTTGTTATAGTATTATTTTAGGTGAGTGACGAGGCATTATTTCCCAATATATTTGATAAATTCAAGAAAATAATATTTGTTTGGTATTACAACATTTAGGACTGGACATATTTATGCAACTTGTTTTGGGTCATACAAGTTTACCCCTTTAATGACCCTTATCCTGACTTCCAATATCGTCATCTTATCTTGGTCGATATCTTTTGATGCTTCTATAACCGCTGGGGTTGGTGTCACTGTTGGCATCACTAATACTATAAAAACAAGATTTTGATGAGGATCCTGCACCTTTTCACCTATCACCTCTTTAGGGTGCTTCATTGCTTGTGTTTAGGTAGCCCCTGCAGGTCTAGTTGAAGGATCCTTGCCAAAGAAATTTCTTAGTGCTTGCTCGAGTAAGCTACTAAGACGAGCTACATTGTCTTTCAAAGCATCCAACTCTTCTCTGAAGTGAGCATCATAGTGTGCACGTTCTTTGTCCCCCAATATTCTTTGGCAGAGTTGAGTGTTATGAACTTTATAGGTAGGAGCTCTTTATGGACCTATTTGTTGATGATATGTTATGTACAATGATGGATACATGTGGATGCAAATGTATGTACACCCACATCACTGTAAATTATTGGGGAGTTTAAGGACAAGTTCTAGATGGTTACATGAGGGATAAGCTTTTTACTTGGCTTCAAAGGTATATGAATTGCCTAGTGACCATCTTATGTGAAACTAGTATAACAGTTTACAGGAAATGGTTGAGGCATAATGTGATCTCTATTAACGAGTAAAATCTTAACTAATAATTGGATGTTTCACAAATTTAAACCCTAACTAAATGTCATAAAACAGATCAATGCTCCCCATCTAATTTAGAATTGGATTTATTTGTGAATTTAAAATGTATGATACATTAATTCATACCCAATATTATACATGAATTGAAAGTAAAAATACATGCTAAAGTAATAAAAATATGTGTTAAAAACAAACTAAAGAACAACCAATCAAACAAATAAAGATTAGTCCGACACAGTGTCCCCATTGGAGTCATCATCTATGGTGATGATATTTTTTCACACTTCACGCTCTGACATCCCCGAATATAAGTAATGAGTAGGTCACCTAATATGATATCATAGGAAGGCAACTTGAACAAAAGCCACAACTAGGTCACCTGACCACAAGCTATAAAAAATAACTCGATTAAAAATAATAGGCAAACCACCTGAACATAAGCCACAAACAACTTAATCAATCATATACCATGGGCAAGCAATCCAAACACATTCCACAAGTAAGTCACCTGATCAAAAACCAAAGGTTGATTACCTGAATATAAGTTATAGGCAAGTCATTTGGTCAAAGACCAATAGGTAAGCTACCATAAAGTTTGCCTTTTCCCACCAAGATTTTCTCTTGTAATTATATAATTATATTTTCAAAATATTTGGTTTCTAAATAAAAAACTATTTAATTAAATATAATTATTAATTATATTTGTATTAACCTTAAACTAGTCCTACCCAACCTTAGTTGTGAGTCCATCCAAGATGTTTTTTTAAGTTAGCTTCATTGAAATAAAGGAACTTTTATTTGATGATTTCATCATCAATTTTATTACTCAAGTAACTTTCATATTTGTAAACCTAAAGATCAATAATTTAATGGTATGTTTGAATAAGTTAAACTTCTTACATGCTTAAATTTGGACGCCATTCTACTATTAACTTGCCAAAATAACATTCTATGCTAGATTTGTGACCTATAATAAATGAGTTTACATCATTAGAATGTGCATCAATGGCCTCTTATGATTAAGTGTACAATAGGCTAAGGAACATTATAGCTTGAAGATGTTTAACTACTCTTTTTTCATCCCAATTTTTTCCTTGATATTTAGACTTTATAAGTAAATAATTAAGAATATTCAATTTGAATTTTCAATCTATAGCTTATGCTTTTTTTTTAAAGCATCTATCCATTTAAATATTATTTGACAATACCCCCCTATATAAAACCCTATCCAAAATTTCAAAATAAATATAAACATCCAAATACATTGACCCAAATCATCACAAACAAGTTAAACACACGACATTTGAAAAGTTACCATATTTATTATAATAGTTATATTCAATTATATAAAACTAAGAAACAATGTTATTTTTATGTTCAATATATATATACAATTAATTAGACAGTATCAATAGTCCAATATCTCTTTTATTTTACCTTTCAAGAAATCTCTCTAATTTTTGTGTCGATGATGGTTTGGAAAGAACTTTTGGTGGGATTAAAGAAAACATAGCTTTACCACTATTCTTTAACGTAAAAGCCTTATTGTTTTCCATACAATATAAACAAATTAATTTTCCAGGAATGCTTCATCTTTAAATCATCCCTTGTACAAAAAAATTGATTATAGCCCATATTAAAGATATTTTCATTTAAAAATGATTTTTCCTTAATAAATCATATGTTAAATTTCCTAGAGACTATAATTATTTTAGCTTATTAGTCAATAGCTGAAGATACATATCTGTATTCCTACTTAGACCATGTGGACATAGTGTGTTTGTAGATAAAAACATGATTGTCTACATTATAAATATCCCATTAGCAAATTATCAACTTCTAGAATGACCAAACAACAAGAATATGATGTAGAAAATGATCTAAATGGATTGAACCTTTATACATACAAACCAAAGTTGTTGTTTCATGGTTCTATTAAAAATCATAGAAGCACCAAATTAAAATGCTTCCAAACATTACCATTGGAAGGATGCACCATGAATGTATCCTTATATCTTGTGAACAATATTATGTTATATGCTTAAATATATTGATAGATAAATAACATTTGTAGTCTAAAACTAAATGAAAAATATCGTAGTTTTTGTTAGCAACATGTGTGCTTCTCCTACTCATATTACATTTTATATCGACCATGCTTATAGTTTTTGTGCCAAATTAAGTTTACATCTTTAACGTTGTACAACATGCAATAATTTAAAAACATATCAATTTTTTGGTATTTTAGAACATGGATTTCATCATGTATTTTATAGCAATCAAGTTCTCTTTAAGCTTATTTTTTAATTTTACCTATTCAATTATGTTATCATAATTGGCCTTACTCATACCATAATCATACATGATGGTAAACACTTGTACAATGATCAATAATTTATTGTGTTTTATGCACATATCTCATAATAGTTCATCTCAATCTCTTAAGAGTTTAAAAAATCTAGGTACATATATATTTAGTTCTTTTTCTATATGTGAACCTTCACATAAATAGCCATAATTTATTTTCATTGCATCCATAACCACACTCCTATAATTATTAATATAATAATATAAAGCTTCATGTATGATGCTAAAACTAGATATTAAGCAACAACTGATTTTAACATGTTCTAAAAAAGAACATAAAGTTCTCTTTATACAAAACAATAAAATTATTTCTCAACAAATCTTTTCTTAATAAGATGTTTCATCATAGCATCTAATTGATGAAACTTGTTTCTCTTACACATTTTACATGAACAACTAATTTCACATTACTAATAAATTTTTTATTTCAAAGTGAAAAATTAATAAACTCTTAACACTTTTAGAATAATATCTCCTATACTACTATTGGGGCACATCTTGATAAATCCAAGAACGATTAGCCTTTATTTAGAAAACCTATATAAAATAATGATGACAACATTTCTAATAATGTAACAATAAAAAATGCAGTGATGCATCAAGATATCAACTAAATAAAATCAATCAACAACAATTTATCTATAGCCAATTAATGATCTATCATAAGTTAATTTCAAAATTACTCAAACTAAATTAATACAATTTAATTCTTATAAATTCCATGAAACATCCATTTCCATAAAAAATTGACAAAATATAATTGTTATCAATTAAGTACGTCATAACAATTTCTAGGTTATTCCATAACTTTAGCCAAAATAAAATAAAATAAAATGGACTAGCGTGGTAGAAAAATCTCAAATTGACAAAACATGAAATTTTGACAAATTCAAATTCCCAATTGTACCTTGTTATGCCCAAGAATATAGAAACAATACAAGTTATTAATATGCCAATTTAATTTAATTATGGAACAAAATAAAATTTAATTATGTTAAACAATTAATTTGAGTCTAGTTAAAGGATTTAATTAGGTGAAAAGACTTGATTATACTTTAAATGTGTCAAATTAGTTTTCTTAGGGACTTAATTAAGTTTGGAAGCCTAATTTAGGCTTAATTCAGAATGTTAAAATTTTAGGAGACTAAATTTAATTTGTACAAAGTCAATTGATTGAAATTATGGGTCAAATTATAAGAAAATCTAAGTTTTGGATCAATTAAAGGATAAATGACAAAATTCTCAACCAAGGATAATTATGTAAAATGCATCGAACTATAAGGACTTATTTGATTGAAATTATGAGTGAAATAGAGTAAATTTAAAGTTTAATAGTTAATTGAGTGTAAAATTGCATAAATCTGAGACCAATAATGAAAATAAAAAAGGTGTGCAAATCTAGGTCTTACTTTGAAGTGTATTAGGCGTTAAATTACATAAAATTAAAAGCTTGAACTCAATTAATAGTGTAATTAAATTAATTATACATTGAAGAACTAAAATAAACTCTGGCCAAAATGCCTAAAACAACACTATTTTGAAGAAAAATAAAGAAAAAAAGGAAGGAACCAGACAAGGTGTCGTCTCATCCACTAAAGGAACCATCCATTTACTATTCATCTTCTTTCTTTTTTGCCCAAAACACTTGTGTGGGTGACTACTTTTCAAAGTTATTTAATTTTTCATTTCCTCATTAAATGCAACAAACCATATGCCAAAATGATGGTATGACATCTTATTACACCTTGTTGTGATCCATTTTAGCTGACTAACATTACACATCTGGCATTAGCACCTTAAAATTGCTAACCAAGTCATATTTTTTTTTTTTATAAAATTTGGCAGCTCATAATAGCAACTTTAAGCTAACTATTACGATGCTTTTAGGTTGAATTAAGGACTGAAATTTTAGTTCAAGAAAAAAAATATACCATCTTCCACCAATTATAAATGAGGGTGGATTTCATAAGAACTAGGAAGTCAAAATTAAAAAAATTATTCTTCCTTAGTTTTTTTTTCTTCAGCCGACAACTTTTTTTTTCCTCTGTCTTCATTATCTCTTCAGACACCAAAACCTTCTCCACAACATGATTAATATCACTATAACACCATCATATTCCCATTAAAAACTAGCCAATCACTGCACCTCATTGACTTTGACTTTTCTCCCCTTTGTAACTTCTTCTTAGCCACTACAAGCTTTTCTTCTCCTAAACGGGGCAAGCCAAAACAACAACACCGTCTTTCTTCTTCCTATTCACCAGTAGCCGCTCTATCTTGCTACAATTTCTTCTTCTTCTTTCAGCAACCAACATCAACCTAACACTAGCTAGTAGTTGGACCCCCTCATCATGACAATACTAATCATCCTCGCAACAGGTAGCCTATCCTCTCTTTTCCTTGACTACCATCCAATATTCGCAATACATGTAAATAGTAAAGAGTCAATTAATTCACTGCTCATTGTTCACATCATTATGTGAATAGTAAGCATGAATCAATTCACATCTTACTCTCTACATTATGAATAATAAAACATTTATAGGATGAAATTATTTCAACCTATCTTAGTTGGTTGGCCTACTCAAGCCCAATAATAATAATAATAATAACAATAATAATTGTATTGGGTCAACCTAATTTGATAGGTTAGGCCCAACCCACAAATGAATATTATAATTATAAATATTTGTAAATATGAAAAAAACAAAAACAAAACCTAAAATTTTCAAATAGGTATTTCTAAAACTATGATTTTCTCTCATATTGTTTCAATAATTTTACATAATATTGGAACTTTAACTTACACTGTAAGTTACAAACCTAGAACTAAAAAATACATTGTTTTCTCTAAAACTTCAAAAAATATTTTGAGAGTTATTTCAAAATACTTTTTTATATTTTATGACAAGTTTTTATACTAATTTTATTCAATATCAGGTCATACAATTATACTGTAAGATATGAACTTAGTACAAAACATATGATTTTCTTGGAAATTTTCACTAAACAAAAATCCATATATGAAAAATAAAACAAAAAGTTCTATTTTTTGTATATACAACCAAATCCTAAAATGTTTGGAGCATATTTTCATAAAAAATCAATAAAAAAATGAATCTTTTCTCATGTTTTAAAATACAAAAAAGGATACCATAATACATTTATGATTATCTAGTAGGTTTTGACCAAAATGTCAAAAACCCTTCATCAATTATTTTTTTCATTTTATATATTAGAATTTAGATGTATTTTTAATCAGGGTGGTATTAGTGAACGTTCAATTGTAGATGAAAAGCCTAATGTGGACACAACTAGGTTTTTAGTTTTTTCATTTTTTAAAGACTACGATAAACCATTACGAGATGATTACACAAATCACAGTAAATTATTGGTGGTTGAATAAGTGCTCACCATCAAATCATATTATGGGTTAAGTGTGGCTAGTTATGATAGAATTATTAAATGGACGATAAACATTTTACATGAAATGAACAAGGTGAAACAAAACTTCTAAGATTCCAAATCCATGATGAAACCTCTCAGTCTAGGATACCAGAAAATTAAATATGTCCAAACTTCTACATAATGTACTACTTTGAAAATGTAGAGTTGAACAAAAATATAGAACATGTAGGCATCTTTGATATAAAAATAAAATTGACAAGGACAAACTCTTTTTGCACACAAAAAAACTTAGATACTTTTCAATCACACCTAGACTATAGAGGTTATTCATGTCACCTAAAAATATTGAGCATATGACAAGGCATTGTTTACATGATACTATTGATGAATTCAAAGTGCACCATTTTAATAGTGAAGCCTTAAAGTAATTTAATCGTGTGTATCCTAAGTTCTTAGTGGAAACAAGGAATGTGTATAATGGTTTATATACAAATGAATTCAATCTATTACGGTCAATAATTGCATCTTATTCTTGTTGGTCCATGACACTCACCACATATAATTTGCTATCAAGGTGTATATGAGGCTGAAATTCATGTTTTTATCTACAATCATACTCGACCTTTATAGTATAGGCCACAACATAGATGTTTGCCTTCAGCTGTTGATTAGTGAGTTGAAATAGTTATGGTCATCTAGGGCTTTGACTTATGATGTATCATGAAAATAAAATTTTAGGTGTATTTTCAGTGATTTTAGTGCTTGAAAAATGGTTTATGGGTGGACCATGCATGGAAAAATAAGATGTTAATATTGTATGGAAACCAACAAAACATTCATGCTAATAAATAGAGGCAATATATATATATTTTTTACTATCATATGTGGTTTTTGTGAATTTATAACAAGTATAGAAAGAACAAAAAAGATTTTTTTTATTGGAAGCGTTAATAGGGATATTGCATCGCTACTATCATCAAGTGAAAAACTGTATGCCATGGTGTCAAATCATAATGATTTTGTGTAAGGGTTTCAATTCGACAAGCAAAAAATTTTTGGTTTTGGTTTGACCAATAATTAGGTAAAATAAAGTATTTTCTAGGAGCTTCCTTACTAGAGTCAAATTTCTTATGTTATAACTTTGATGACATGCACATAGAAAAGAAAATGTTTGAGAATATTTTCAACATGATTATAGACATGAAGGGGAAGATAAAGCACTACTTTAAAGCTAGAATATACATAGCTTTGTATTGTCATCGTAAAAATATAGAGTTGGTTTATGATGTTTCAACAAGGCCTAAAGTTAGCTTGACTTGGATAAGAATTCATAATTATTACTCTATAACTTGTTTTAGAATATGGAGTATCTTATGGACATGCCTCGAATATATTAAGGTTGATGAATTTGAATAGTTGTAAATTGTATGGAATGAAGAGTCATGACTACCACGTGATTATACAAATAATCATTTCATTAGCATACTAGGATTTATTGCTAAAGATCAATAACTTTTTTATAGATATATGAGTCAACAAGTTATAGACATAGCACTTAGAGAGACTTGAAATGAATATTGTCCAGACAATTTGTAAACTTGAGATGATATTTCTTTCATCATTTTTTTTACTTGATGGAGCATCTACCCATACATTTACCGTATGAGGCAAAGGTTGGAGAGCCTAGTCCAGTATAGATGGATGTATCCATTCAAGAGGTTAGGGATAACACATGTATAATAATTAAAATTATATTGTCTTTTATGCATAAATCAATACATTCATTCAATTCCATGTAGGTACTTATTCAACGTTAATAAAAAAGTTAAAAACAAGGTATGTATTTAGGCTTCAATATGCAACGCCTATATTGTTGAAAAGATCATAACATTTATCTCATTCTATTTCAAGTCTCAATTGAAAATAAGAATCAACTACGTTCCAAAACATAATGATGGTGGGGAATGTCTTCAAGTAAAAACATGTAAATATTTTCCCATCTTGGTCAACCATTCTAAAAAATATTATTAAGAGAAAATATTTGTCAAAGATAGAATTTTGACAAACACATATTTATACTTTTTTCATCTATAATGAACCTCACCTTTTATCTAGTAAGTATATTATTGATCATGGTATTTCAAATACTTTATCTCTTATAAATATCATAAACTGGATATTATTGAATTCCTCATAGACAACATCGTCAATTTTTATTATCTCAAAACTCATAGTTAACTAAATACCAAATCTTTTGATTATAAGATGACTAATTTTTCATATGGTTCATAGCACATCAAAGTAATTTGTAGTTCTCTTTATCTCTTGAAATGCTTAATTTCATTACACATTCCCCGTTAATTCTTGAGAAGAAATGTCAGTACCATCTTGTCTTTACTAAGTCCAGATTCTGAATAAAAGGTTAAATGGTATAACAAGTATTTGTCAATGAACACTTGTTTTATATTGTACAATATAGTTAGGGTAGAAAAACATATAACAATGAGACTTGTGTTCAAGGGATCTACTTCTAATGAGTTTGAAGTTGACTATTATGAGAAGATAAAAAAATCATTCAATTGTAATATCATAATGACCAAAATAGATTTTTTTTTATTCATATGTTACTAATATGACAACACTAATAGAGGAGTTAGAGAAGATCTCCATCATGGTTTCGTCAAAATAAAATCATATTCGAGGCTTGACAATATTGACGATGTCTTTGTTTTCGCTAAATAATGATAACAAGTTTATTACATATACACTATTTTCTATAAAAAAAAAAAGGAACATTTAGGAGTTTATTGATTATTTGTATTAAAAATCAAATCTAGAGGTCGTGTCAAGGTTGTTCAAGGAGACAACAATGATTTTAAAAAGAGAGATGATGTCTTTCAACTTGATGAGTTATTTGATTCATGCTGAGTTGCTCGATCTAACAACCTAGAAGAATTTTCAAATTTAATTCAAATTTTTACATTAGTGAAAGTATTTTTGTTGAAGTTGATGATGAGAAATTGAGCGATGTCTTGGGGTCCAACAAACATACACAAGTCGATGAAGATGATGATAACAATAAAATAAACATCAGAGATTATGATGGAGACGATGATGAATCAATTGATGAGAAATAGTACAATCTGATTAATTAATTTCAATATAATAAAAATGATGTAAAATTATTATTTAATAATAAGAAAATATGTTCTGCAAAATCATTATTGATGTTATTGTAGTGTGTATAACTATGTTAAGTATTTGCATTACGGATAGATAAAGCATGCATATAAAATCTTGCATAAAAAACCGTTATGCTTAAGGTTGCATAAAGTTATTAATTCTAGTAGAGATTTTTTTAGCCAACTATTAATGATGTAAGCTTACTCACCTTTAAACTTCATTTTGCTAAGTTTTATATTTAAAAATTTGGTTGCAAAGTATACAAATAATCAAACCATACCCTTGAGTAATTTACCCAAAAGAAAAGAAAATTAGGAACTCTACGGTTCATATCAAGTCTGTTGTGTGGTCCCGCACCATTTAAATTAAAAGGGGGGCTGCCACATCACTTAAATATGGCATTAGGGTTTTATACTTAACAAGAGACAAAAAGAGAAAAGTGACGGAGAAAAGAAAAAGTGGTGGCTGCTGAATAATCCATCTTGTTTCTTTGATTTCTAGTTCGTTAACCGTTGGATCGTGCTGAGATTTGGACAGAGGCTTCTAGACACATTAATATTCATTCTGAATGGTTGGATCGAAAATTGGAGTTGTGAAAGTTGGCTGTTTTGATAGAAAATGGGGCTGTCAGTATTGTGAGCCTTTTTCTCAAACTTTGTTCTCTTTAATCTTGTTGCATTCCAAGAATAGGTTATTCTTGATGATATATGTTGTAGCCCTTAGTTGAATCTGAGGAAGAATATTGTGAACCCATTATTTGTGATAGTGGAAGTTTTAAGTGGCCTACGGTCCCGTGGTTTTTCCCGCATTGGGTTTTCCACGTAAAATCTCGGTGTTAATGTGTATGATTATTTGCATTATCTTATTATTTGCTTGATCCCATAATTTGATTGCACAAAAAAAGGGAAAAAGGATTGGGACTTGATTGGTAATCCGTTAAATTGTTGCCCTATTGTTTGAGTACTTTTCCCAACAAGTGGTATCAGAGCACGGTTGTGTAGATTGATTTTCTTGTGCAATTAAAATGGAAAAGAAAGATTCGGGCATGATAAAGCTCACTTCCTCAAATTATTTTCTATGGAAAACAATGATGGAGGATCACTTATATTGTAATGATTTGGCTTTACCGATTGAATGTAAAGGAGTAAAGCCTAATGATATGGATGATGCAAAATGGAAGGGGCTTAATAGAAAGGCTACCGCAAATGTTAGAAAATGGGTATCCTCTAAGTCTATTAATCATATCTCTCAAGAACATGACTGCTGTAAAGTTTGGAAGATGTTGGAAGAAACATTTGCCAAAGAGAGTGCACAAAACAAGGTTTTTGTAATCAGAGACCTTGTGAATTTGAAGTATAGAGATAGTGAAGATGCTTCAGTGCACATAAATGAATTTCAAGGGTTTTTAAATCAGCTGTCATTGATGAATCTTGAACTAGCCGATGAGATGCAAGCACTAATCCTATTGAGTTCATTGCCGGACAGTTGGGAGACTTTGGTGGTGTCACTTAGCAATTCTACTCCGAATGGAGAGATCACTTTGAAAACTGTGAAGGATTGTATCCTCAATGAAGAGAAGAGGAGGAAAGGGACAGGCACTTCTGAGTTTCATGCACTTGTTACAGAGAGTCGAGGGAGAAGTCAAAGTAAGTTCTCTCACGGCAAACAAGATAGAGAATCCAGCAATAGAAAAGGCAAATGGAAGCCAAGAGGAAGATCTCAGTCAAGGAAGGGATTTAAGTGCTATTATTGTGACAAGCCTGGGCATATTCAGAAAGACTGTAGAAAGTATAAGAGAGATCAAAAGGGAAAAGATGAAGACAGGAATGAAGAGAATGGTACAGCTGCAGTTGTATTTGATGGCGATGTTGCCATTGTTTGCGATGATGGTTATGTTAATCTTGCATGTCAGGATACCACCTGGATTGCAGATTCAGCAGCTTCTTACCATGTTACTCCCCGGCGTGATTTTTACATATCCTACACTACTGGTGACTTTGGTCAAGTTAGGATGGGAAATCAAGGGATGGCTAGTGTTGTGGGCATTGGAGACATTTGGTTGGAAACCAATACTGGGTGCAAGTTGATACTCAAAGATGTTAGACATGTACCCGACATGCGCCTATATTTGATCTCTACTGGTACTCTTGATGAAAAAGGCTATCATAATCATTTTGGAGATGGTAAATGGAAGCTCTCCAAAAATTCTTTAATTGTTGCTAAAGGGAAGAAGATGGGTCTCTACATGTCACAAGCCAAGGTGATCAAATGGGAGGTGAATGCAATTGAAGATTGCTCTTCTGATTTATGGCATAAGCGGCTTGGACATTTAAGTGAGAAAGGTCTTGGCATCCTTGCCAAGAAGAACTACCTTCCTTTGAAAGGTATGAACTTGAACACATGTACTCATTGTTTAGTTGGTAAACAACATAAAGTTGCATTTCAAAGATCACCTTCACATAGAAGATCATATGTTCTTGATTTAGTTCATACTGATGTTTGCTCTATGATTGATAAGTCTCTTGGAGGTGCATTGTACTTTGTTAGTTTTATTGATGATCACTCTAGGAAAATTTGGGCCACTTGTTTGAAATCCAAAGATCAGGTGCTTGATGTCTTTAAGGATTTCCATGCCAGAGTTGAAAGAGAAACAGGTAGAAAGCTTAAATGTATTCGAGCTGATAATGGTGGTGAATACAGAGGTCCTTTTGAGAAGCATTGCAGGGAACATGGTATCAAGTTGGAGAAGACAGTTCCTAAGACTCCACAGCAAAATGGAGTGGCTGAGAGAATGAACAGAACCATTGTTGAAAGAATTAGATGTATGCTCTCTCATGCAAAGCTGCCTAAGTCCTTTTGGGGTGAGGCAATGAAGACTGCAGTTGCCATGATCAACCTTTCTCCATCAGTTCCTCTTGAATTTAATGTTCCAAATATGGTTTGGAAAGGAAAGAATGTTTCTTATGCACACTTGAGAGTGTTTGGATGCAGAGCATTTGTACATGTTCCTCGAGATGAAAGGTCTAAGCTTGATAGCAAGACAAAGCAGTGCATTTACTTGGGCTCTGAAGATGATGAGTTTGGCTATAAGTTGTGGGATCCAAAGGAGAAGAAAATTGTGAGAAGCAGAGATGTTATCTTCTTTGAAGATCAGACCATTGAAGACTTTGAACAGAATTAGAAAACAGAGTCTACTTTTATTCCATCTAATTCAAATCCAACACCTACTCCACAGTTACCTTTAATGCCTGCTAATCATGTGGGAGATCTGCAAAATGATGATAATGGTGGTTTTCTTATTGAGCCATTAGTTGGTGATTCTGAATCAACTAATGATGATATTGATATTATTCCTGAACATGATTTGCAAGAAGTTTTAGATGAACCACAGTTGAGAAGGTCAGCTAGACCTCGCCAACCATTCACCAAATATTCTCCTCATGAGTATGTGCTGGTTACTGATGGGGGAGAGCCAGAATGCTTTGATGAAGCTATGTCACATGAGAAGAAAAGTGAGTGGTTGAAAGCAATGCAAGAAGAGATGAAATCCTTGCATGAAAACCATACATTTGAGTTAATGAAGCTTCCTAAAGGTAAGAGAGCACTCAAGAACAAATGGGTGTTCAGGTTGAAAATTGATGAACATTGCTCACAACCGAGGTACAAGGCAAGATTGGTTGTGAAAGGTTTCGGTCAGAAGAAAGGTATTGATTTTGATGAAATTTTTTCACCAGTGGTCAAGATGTCTTCAATCCGAGTTGTGCTTGGTATAGCTGCTAGTTTGAATCTTGAAGTTGAACAACTTGATGTGAAAACTGCCTTTCTCCATGGTGATTTAGATGAAGAGATATACATGGAGCAACCTAAAGAGTTTGAAGAAAAAGGCAAAGAGCAACTAGTATGCAAGTTGAAAAAGAGTCTATATGGGTTAAAGCAAGCTCCAAGACAGTGGTACAAGAAGTTTGATTCCTTCATGGTGGATCATGGTTTTGACAAGACCACTTCTGATCATTGCGTATTTATGAAGAGGTTTCCAGATGGAAACTTTATTATTCTACTGTTGTATGTGGATGATATGCTAATTGTTGGTCATGATGCTAAGAAGATTCAGGTTTTAAAGGAAGAGTTAAGTAAGTCTTTTGCAATGAAAGACTTAGGACCCGCAAAACAGATTCTTGGCATGAAGATCACACGTGACAGGAAGAAGGATAAACTTTGGCTATCTCAGGAGAGATATGTTCAAAAGGTACTTGAGAGATTCCACATGAGCAACTCCAAACCGGTTTGTTCTCCACTTACAAGCCACTTTAAACTAAGTTCTAATCAGTGTCCTTCAAGTGATGAAGAAAAAGATGAGATGAAAAAGGTTCCTTATGCATCCGCAGTTGGTAGCTTGATGTATGCCATGGTTTGCACAAGGCCGGATATAGCTCATGCAGTTGGTGTGGTTAGTCGGTTCCTCTCCAATCCTGGTAAAGAACACTGGTCAACAGTGAAATGGATACTCAGGTATCTCAAAGGCACTTCTAGCTTCAGTTTGTGTTTTAGCAATAACAAACCTGTGTTGGAAGGATACACAGATGCAGATATGGCTGGTGATGTTGATTCTAGAAAGTCCACATCAGGATACTTGATGAAGTTTGCAGGGGGAGCAGTGTCATGGCAATCAAGATTGCAAAAATGTGTTGCATTATCCACTACAGAGGCTGAATATATTGCTCTTACTGAAGGGGGCAAAGAGTTGTTATGGATGAAGAAGTTCTTGCATGAACTTGGTTTAGTTCAAGAGAACTTTGTGTTGCACTGTGACAGTCAAAGTGCAATCCATCTCAGTAAGCATCCTACTTTTCACTCTCGATCAAAGCACATTGAAATTAAATATCAATGGATTCGAGATGCTATGGAGATGAAGTCATTTGTTGTTGAGAAGATCCATACTGATAACAATGCATCAGATATGATGACCAAGCCTTTACCAAGAGAGAAGTTTGAGTTTTGCAAAGAGGAAGTAGGCTTGGTAGAGCCTCCTAAATTGAACTTTACAAGTTGATCGCCACTATGGCGAATTCCTCACATGGTGCGTGTGGGGAAGATTTGTTGTGTGGTCCCGCACCATTTAAATTAAAAGGGGGGCTGCCACATCACTTAAATATGGCATTAGGGTTTTATACTTAATAAGAGACAAAAAGAGAAAAGTGAGGGAGAAAAGAAAAAGTGGTGGCTGCTGAATAATCCATCTTGTTTCTTTGATTTCCAATTCGTTAACCGTTGGATCGAGCTGAGATTTGGACAGAGGCTTCTAGACACATTAATCTGCATTATGAATGGTTGGATCGAAAATTGAAGTTGTGAAAGTTGGTTGTTTTGACAGAAAACGGGGCTGTCAGTATTGTGAGCGTTTTTCTCAAACTTTGTTCTCTTTAATCTTGTTGCATTCCAAGAATAGGTTATTCTTGATGATATATGTTGTAGCCCTTAGTTGAATCTGAGGAAGAATATTGTGAACCCATTATTTGTGATAGTGGAAGTTTTAAGTGGCCTACGGTCCCGTGGTTTTTCCCGCATTGGGTTTTCCACGTAAAATCTCGGTGTTAATGTGTATGATTATTTGCATTATCTTGTTATTTGCTTGATCCCATAATTTAATTGCACAAAAAAAGAGAAAAAGGATTGGGACTTGATTGGTAATCCGCTAAATTGGTACCCTATTGTTTGAGTACTTTTCCAACAAAGTCCATATTCTAGTTAATACTTCGCCATTTTAAATTCGTAACATCTGAGCATCATGCATGAGAGGCACATGATTTTGTCTTGGAAGTTTTGCTGACCCGTCCGTCAAACTTGGAATTATAAAATTCAGGCCACTGGGTCCTATATATCATCATGGAAAGAGACAGAGAAAGTATAGTTGCTAGTGAATTGTCTGAACTTACAAGTATTGTACAGCTCAATTCGTATATAATCAAGATTGCTTGCCAATTATGGTTTGACATCCCAGCAGTATTTGTCTTCTGGACACCTAGAGTCTCGTGGTTAATAAATAAAATAATTGAACATGTATGTCAAGATACTTACGAATGGAGTGAGGTCATGTGTCCCTTGCCACTGCACCAAAGAACTAAGCGAGAACTAAGCCAGCTTGAACCCAATATCTATGTCACTTCATGAAGCATTTGCATGAAATAATGTCGTAAAGATGTTACAAAAAGTAAATGTCCCAGGGAAAAGAAAAGGAAAGAAACAAAAAGGAAAGAAAACAGCACGAGTCCAGCAAGAGTTAAGCCTGTCTAGAGGAAGATTCCATCTAAAGATGACATCTTGTATATTTTTAATGGGAAATAAGGTCACTTTTTCTCTTTGTTGCTGCCATTAAATAGGGCATCCATGAGAGGCTTATGTTCTTCCCATGCCTTTACAGTATGGAACTGTGGATTAGTTGCGTGGTCAGAATCAAACTATTCCTGCTTGTAAGAAAAAGCAAGCTAAGCCCTTCACATGTGCATTGAAAACCGATGAGCATATTCGAGGCGTGATTGCCACTTGAAATTCTTTCAGCAGATTAACATTTTGTAGGAAAGTGGGGAGTTGATCATGGGCTTCATGCCCTTATCTCCATTGTAGCCACTCTAAAAAATATAGAATACTAAAATACGTCGGACTATAAATTTTATACATAAAAAGAAGAGGAGATATATATAGATACTATGCTCAAAAACCAGGCCAAAAAATTGAAAAATCAACGCAAAAGAATATTAGTCCGTTCCTTACAGACAAGCTTGTAAAAAATGGCATCAGAACTGATTAAGACACTGAACCATGTGATGGTACGTGGTTTTTGTCTGCCGATTTAAAATCTGACTGCTTCAATTTTGAACTTTTCAATTAGCCTCTAACCAAGCGACATGGTAAGACTTTAACAGAACCAGTTTGTGACAATCCACGTTCCACGTGGGTGAAGCAAATCCTCAGACAGATGGGCTACACACATATCTCATCAACCAGCTAGTAATGAGTTGTGTGAGAATAGATCTGAAATAATTGTAATGCGCTTCACTGCTGTTGAGATTAATGTTCTCAAAAAAATTCAAAATTTCCTAATGTTTTTTCTAAAAAAAATTAAGTGTGGGGGTACAACTGATAATATCATAAGAATATATTTAATTAAAAATATATTCAAGGTGGTTGAATATATTTAAGAAGAATTTAAAAAAAAAGCCCAAATAAAAGCAAAAAAGTGAAGTGCATCCATTCCTTCGTATTGCTCCCCCTGACTGCAATTTCGCTTGTTCATTAGGGCTCCGTTACAGGGAGGGGCCTCGCTTCAATCGCTCTTCTAAACGCTCGCAACAGCTGTTTAACTCAAACAAGCCGATAGGCTTCTTAAACAAATATATATCAAGACAACAGTATATATGAGATTTTTAAGTTAATTTACTAAAACCCATATGATATTTTTCTCTATCAACTTAAATTAACTTTAACTTGTTAATTTCAAAACTTTAACTATAAGTAAATTTAAATTAATTTACTAAAACTCATAATCTGAGAAATGAAATCAAGATAAAATCATAGAATTATTTTATTTTTTTAAGCTATATTTTTTCGTTTAATCCTTCATTAAAATAAATAAATTGGGTCGTCCTCTAATTTATTTTGATCGGATTTTGATACCTTCATTTTTTTTATTATCATTTGTTATTTCAAATTCTTTTTGTGTATTTTTTGTATTTCATCATTTAAAATTTTCTTTTATAGAGATTGACTTTCATGATTTTTCATGTATTTTGCTTCTGGTCTAATGACCTAGATCATAAGTTTAAAAAATTAATATAGGTCGACATCTTTTCTTTTCTAATGTCATCGTTTGATATTAATTGTTTCTTTTAAAAATTACAATGTGTTTTTTTTTATCAAGTTATTCCAATTTTACATCATGATTTATGAATTTTACAAGTTAACTTGAGTTGACTAACTTTTTTTTTATCCAGATTAAATATTTCTCATACTATCTTGATTTGACTTGAGCTGCTTTTTATACAGTTTTATACTTGAGAAAAACTTATTAAACTTGTTTGTGTCTATTTTTCCATCTAATTCAAATAAAATCATCTTATTAAACTCGATTAGGTTATAACTTGAGTCATTTGTTTTTCTTATTTCTTTGAAACACACTTGCAACACCAATAAAAATTAGCAAATCAAAAAGAAATATCTAGTTATTTAACTCATGATCAATATAAAAATTATGCAAGCATGTTTCAAAGAATTAAGAAAACCGAACAACTCAAATCACAAAAATTGACAATGATAGTAAACTAGAAAAAAAAAAACACTTTGAAAGTATGTAAACGAATAAAAAGCAATAAAACAAATTGGATCAAGTTAACTTCAGATAGTGTGATAGATATACAACCTAGATAATAAGAGGTAAATCAATCAGGTTAATCCACAAAAACTACGACCTAAGTTATGAGATAAGGATAATATAATAAAAAAATATGTAAAAACCCACAAATCTAATTTTTTTCTTAAAAAAATTAATCTCAAATTATGAAGTTAGAAAAAAATAAACTAAAAAGGGATGATGACTTGCATTAATTGTTTAAATTTGTAACTTAAGTCATTAGACTAGAAGTAAAACACTAATCGTTGATAAATTAAATATTGAATGATGAAATAAAAAAAATTAATTACAGAAATTTTTTTAAGAAAAAGTGATCAAAATAATGAGGGTGAAAATTAAAATAAAAAATAAACTAAAGAGAGAAGTTTTTTTGATTGAAGGGTTAAATTGAAAAGAAAAATATATATAATAAAAAAAACAAAAATTAAAATAATGAGGATCATATTAAGAAAAGGCCAATAGGCCATAAACTTGGATTCAATGATGGAATTAAAAACATCAAAAAGTTTTTTAAATCACCAAGAAAAAAAATTAGAATTCAAAAGAAGATGGACCAGACTAAAAAAAAGCATATAGAAGATAAATTAGAAATGATGGACTAAATTAAGAAAAAAAAACTTTAACAAAAGATCCAAGGATAAAAATTATAAATTAAAAGAAAAGAAATGAAGTTGAAATATTAATAACAAAAAAGACCAACTTGACTACAGACAAACTATGCTACCATCAACGGCACATGTAGAGTGAGAGGAAAAGGATGCATTGTAGCATCCAATGAAATAAAAAAAAGGATATTTTATGCCACAAGGAGACACAACACGAGCTTCCTAAAAGGCACAAACACCTTCAGCATACTAGAGCATATATTACATAGATTGGAAATTATTTAGAATGAAGTAATAACACTTCACTAGTGTTAAAAGATAGAAAAAGTTTTTGATTACCCTTGTAGTAGTAGTAGTAAAAAACACTCAAAGGCCTCTAAACCAAAAAGATTAATTTTTTATAATCCAATTGTGTACTTTTAAATTTACTATAAATGAATAAATGTAAAGACAATTATGCTTTGTTAGTTTTATAATTCTTTTATTTTTAGGTTAATTATGTCATTTAAATGTGTTTAAAAATGGAAAATACTATTATATCTTTTAAAAATCATTAAATGACAAGTGTGCCATATGAAAACATATAAATATATCTAGAATAAAGATAAACCATTTTGTTAGGAAAGTCAAAACTATCATTTTACTATTCTAGTGAATATCAAAATATGTTTTAGTGTGCTTTGTTTTTGCCTATCTACCGTTCAAGCCTAGTTGTGAAATATTTATGTTAAAAAAAATTATTATATCAAATTAATATTTACACATGCAATATTTTTGTATCTATAAAAAAATATTATTGAAGCTATGAACTTGAATTATTTGATGAAGTTCCATGAATAATTTTATTATGGTTAATATATAACCAATTTATAACTTCATATAACATTTTAAATTTTTTTTATTAAGAGGGTTTTTGACAAAGAACTTCTTATTACACATGCAATGTATTAAGTTCAATTTTGACCACTTACAATTTTTTAACTAAATTAAAATGATTTACCACCTATAATTTTTTAACTAAATTAAAATGATTTATATATATTGTAATAGTAGGACTAAGGAAGTTTCAATAAGGAAAGACTTTTATTTTAATGGTATATCAAAGTTAATATATACTTATTTTGGACCTTAATAAATAGATTATTTTTAATTAATATGATTCTTGAACAAAGTCTATATTATTTTTATCACATATTCTCATGTCAAAAGTCAAAGTTTTAAACTTGAAATGATAAAAATCATCAAACAACATTGTAAGATCCATCACTTACTAATATAGCCTATTAAAAAGTCAATAGCTAAGAAGGTTAAAGAGGTATTTAGTGGTATAGTTCAAGATATTTGGGTCTTATTTCCTACAAACATATGAATTTGAATCATTTTTATATATATATACTAATTATGTTTATTTTTCTAACATGCATTTTATGTTTATGTGTATAATTTTTTATCCAATAGTTGGATTAAACTAAATTTTTTCCAAATCATTCTAAAGACCTTGTTTTCTATAGGTTTAAAATTTGAAAATGATCAAACATTATAAAACCTTCCAGTAAAGGACCAAAACATATTATAGGAGAATCAAATTTGTTTCCTAATTGATTTAAGATTGTTTTTTTTTATTTTATTTAAAAATATTTTTTCCAAAGTTATTAAGGATGTTTTACTTGGTATAAATAAGATTATTTATATTTCATTATAGGATATGAAGTGATTTTTCAAAAATAAAATTATATGAGAGAGTTTATCTATGTCCCAGTTCCTATGGGAATGTTTTCAATAACTATCAAAGATTAAATATCTTTGTGGCATTCATTCTTAAACTTATGGTTTTTATCATAAATTATAAGTTAGGGTTTTATCCTTATACTTCTCATTCTTAATTTGTTATAAATAAAGGGTTGGGGTCTTGATTTCATTTGTTCATATAATTATTAGGTTGTGTTTTTATGAATTTGATTTTAATTTTCTTGGGTTATTTGTATCTTGTTTATGGGTTCAAGATTTCTTACCCTCCGATTTTTCATTATAAAGTTTCTTCATATTCAAAATTTTTCTGGTGATTAAATAGTAATTAGTGAAGAATCTAGGATAATAGTGTCTTATTGATGACTAATTGATTATAAAGGTTTTATTTAAACTCTAAAGAACCATTGAACCTAAAATTTTAATAGTTTGATCGATCTCTTTATTTTATATTTTAAAATGATTTTTCAAGTATGGATTGAAAACACCAAATAGGTATTTGATAAATAAGTTCATTTGCACACTATGTATACTCAACATTTAAATTCAAATTGAATATAAAGACATGTTTTTTACATGAATATTTTTGCTAAAGATATGAATAAGTTAAAAGAATTTAAATAATATATATTTATTTATATTGATATTTATTGTTATATTATAAATATTATGCATTTATATTGTTCTTCTATTTATAAATATAAATGATATAAATTATATTTCAAATTGACTTTTGTTTTTTTATATAATATATATACATGTTTCTTATAACTAAAATGAGTGTGTAAAGTACATATGTTGTCTCTCTAGAAAAATAATAATAACACTCAAACCTAAGAGCTTAAATTAAAATAAGTTTTTTAGTTTTAATAATCTATTAATGATACCAAATTACAAGAGCTTTGATTTTCAATGACCTTTAAAATACCATAATAAAAGTTATATTTGAATAAAAGATTGAGAAAATAGGCAAATGTGCTCTTATGCATGAGATGCAGAAACCTTATAAAGGATTTATATGCATGCCATTATGCACATCAAATCTCTTTTTGCATACAATGAATTTCTATTTTTTAAAAAAAAACTTTCTCAATTAATTTCCTTATATTTGTCATCTTATCTTACTATTTACTTGGGGAATCTCATGAGACATTAATTTCTATATACATGCCCTTGACTCCCAAAGAAAAGGATACATGAGAAATCTAAAATTCTTTAAAGAAAAGATCATGGATATGAAACCCACATAAAATATTTAATGGACAAGTTCTTCTTCCTAGAAACATGGTAATAATACACTAGATATGTATTGCTCTTTAAGCATAATCTTAGGGGGAAAAAATAATTGGATAAAAATATGTGTAGTTGTAAACATCAACATTTTTGTTTGTCTCAAATATATTTTTCAATTAATTCTTCATCATTTTCAAAAGAAATGACATATGGTGTTGTCAATTAATTCTAATTAGAATTGAACTTGTAATAAGATGAAAGTTACCTCTATCAAACAAGAAAAATGATCATCACCTCCTAGAAACTAGATATGTGTTGTTTTTTTGCATTATTGTAGAATAAAAAAGACATAAAATAATTGGATAAAAATGTGCCTAGTTGTAGACACCAAGTATTTTTGTCTCTATCTCAAATCTATTTTTAATTAATTTTTCATCACTTCAAAAATAAAGGACATATGGTGTTGTCAATTAATTTTATTAGAATTGAACTTGACAATTTTCATCTATGAAAAGAGAATTTGCATTCTAGATCTTGAACACTAATGAATAGTTATTTATTTAATAAATCATCACAATGCAAAAACCAAATGGAGAGGGAGATTAAAAAAATCTAAACACATGAAAATGAAAGAATGTTTCCAATAAAAGAAGTAAAGAAAAGGTAATAAAAGCTTATAATGAAAAAAGGTTGCTAAAAAATAAACTCAACATGAAGGGTCATCATTTACTATATTATATGGACCTAGTTATACTATAATAGAGTATGAATCTTAGTTAAATAGAAAATTCAAAACTTATCATCATGTTGGTATTATATAAATTGATTTACTAAACCTTAGTAAATTTAAACTTCTCTTTAATTGATACACACTTGAATCGTAGGCTAGTCTTTGACCCTTAATTAGTTATTCTATTGAGAAATCTTGTTTTTAGTAGTATTATATCTTTTGGTTCTCTTCATCCATTCAAGATCTATTAATTGATTGTGTTTTTTTAGTCAATTAAGTCTTTTGGTTGCTTGGTCAACTACTTCCCTAAACACTCCTTATCAATAAAGGGATTTTCTAGCTCAATTGATTATTATGATTCATGATTCATTTGATATTTTGCCCTTATTTTATGTTAAACAATCATTATTTCTTTGTATTGAAACATCTAAGTTAATTATACATACAAACAATGCACTTCATATTAATTCATTTTTAAAATGATGAAATATTTTTCTTGTCATATTTATTTTGAATCAATACATTTTTTTTATTTATTTAAAGATTATCATGTCTAAAAAACTTGTCTACCATGTCAAGCATTTTAGTTAATTAGATATAAAGCACTTGGGGAAGTTTTATGATTATAATCTTGAGATTGGTCTTATAATTTCCTTAGGAGTGCTTTATTCAAGTATTTCTTTCATATAGATAAGATATGTTTTTAAATTATAACTATTAATTCATTAATAATGCATTTACCCTATCTTGATTTCCTAGATGATATATGCACCTCATTAGAGAACTTTGATAATAGCATACAGACCTTTTCATTTAGAACTTGACCTATTTTGAATTCTTATGGTTAATGGAAAGTATTGCCATCCATTTCAAGTCACACGGTGAAATATATTTTGATTGCACATGTTTCATATATGTCATATTACCATTACTTCTATGTAATATCAAATAATTCAAATCACGGGTTCTTACCTCAGCTATATCCCTTAACTTAGTTAGCATGACTTGATAAAAAAATCATTGATATTATAATATGCACATCTTTTAAGTGATTGTAATTTAAGCATCATATGTAACTTAATATCATGATCATATGTTAAGGTAAACAATGAGATTTCAAAAGCATCCTTTTTCAAAATCTTATATGCCTACAATACTTTGATAAAGCATGACATCAAGCTTTAGGGTTATTTCTAACCAACTTCTAAATATTGAAAGTTAGAGTTTTGTTGGATACTTTGATAAAGCATGACACCAAGCTTTAGGGTTATTTCTAACCAGCTTCTAAATGTTGAAAGTTAAAGTTTTGTTGGTTATTTATTCTTCCCCATTAGTTTAGGCATATAAAAGAGTTGAATGGACTATTTTAAATCAATACTTGGTAAATTACTTCATATATTTCCTAGTAAATGTTAATCTTAGATCAGTAGTAAGAGTTTGTTAGTCTTAATCAATGGATGATATGATCTTGATGGATCACTCTTTTATAGTTAATCGATTAATAAAGAATAGTTTCAACTAACTTCGTGAAGTAATCCATGATTACAAGTACCTGATGCCTTCTAACATCCATTTGCATAATTGATGCAATCATTGATTATGCATGGATAATAAAAGTCATTGTTTATGATAACCTACCTTATATTAAAGTCAAATTGGTGAGTACCATAAGACTTTTATAAATCTTCGAATGACTAACAAGGTTTCTTTTGGTCGTAAGAATGTAAGAAAAATGCTACCTTTTTATTTCTTGTATAGTTCATCTTATAAAAGTATGTAATTGGTTGCTTTTATTTTAAAGAACCTTCAAACCATTTATGAGAGGTCTATTATGAAATCTATATTTTCTTATTTCCCTTTTCAATCCTTTTATTGATAAAGATTTCTAGTAATATTAAAACTTTTTCATTTATTATAACTTTCTTATTAGAGATAAGCTAGATCATTTTTTATGCATTTTCAATAATATTCTTTGTTATTATTGTTTTATCAAACTGAATTGTAATAAGTAATGAATATGCAAACACTATGATTGATTATCCTTCAAAATCAAAATATTTCTAAACTTATAATCAACATCATATATTTTTCTTGATTGTTTAAATATAGGAAATCAAGCTAAAATAATAGGGTTATTTTATGACCTATTAGAGATATTATGATACCCCCTATAATAACTTTACTTTTTGGCTTTGGATCCTTCAAACCATAATTTTTTGTGTCTATATCTTGGCAACATATGTACTTTTTAAGGCCGAGATTGGTTTGTTTTTAAAATTATTTTCACTATCTTAGTAATTGGTTTATCAAATTTTATATAGATTTATTTAGTTATTATCTCATTAATAGATCAAGATCTATTGCAACCTTTTAATATGGGGGTGATGTAAAGAGAACAACCCTTTACATCTTTTCTTCTAAGGTTTATAGCTGTGTTTGTAACTCTATCCTTAACAAAGATTAACTAAGGACCAATATTGTTGCTTTGCACAAGAGAGAGTTATATCATGTTTATTAATAACTCTTCTAGTGTGCCTTTTATAAGATACGTAATTAATGTTTGAGATTGTTGTTCTTGACCACTTTGTTGGTTTGTACAACATTCATAATCTATTTCTTAGGTAAGGTGTATGATTATGCATTTTTTTCTCTTACTAAAATGTTTAGGAATTTTTTTCTTCAAAAAAAAGCTTTGGAAAATTATCTTTTTCTTCATCTATTATTCAAATCTATGAGATGTGATTGGTGACAAGTTTGACATCACCCTTATTGTTAATATGAAACCCTAATTTTTTACCTAACCTTCATAAAATTCTTTCTCATGAATAAAAAAGCTAAGATTTCAAAGTTTGTTATGACATGTCTAATTTATGATTTTTTTTTTTAATATTTCTCTTTTACTCATATCTTCTAGAAAAAAAATATAAAGGCTTTTGATGCGTTTACACATATTTTATAATTTTTAATGTCTTTTTAAAAAAGTATTTTTAAAAAAATATACTTTTGATGCATTTTCATCATTAACAAGCCCATTTTCTAATCCTTGATTACCTTCTTATCAAATTGATATTAACATGCAAAATAGAAAAAAAAATGAAAAAATGAGTTATAGTGCAAAATAAGAAAAATAAGGGATCAAATTAAAATGGAGTAGCTTGGTAAAGAAAAATTAAAAGAAAAAAGATAAAATTTATGAGTTATAAATATACATGAATTGTATAGAATAGACAAGAAAACCCTAGCCACCAATGAATGAAAAAAGGGAGATTAAATATGAAGAGGTAGTGAATGAGAAAGAAGAAAGTGCGATGAGAGATATAAGAAAAGAAGAGAAAAACATTATTTTATCTTCTCTGACATTTCTATAAAAATAACCTAGCCTTATCTCTCTATCAAAAAAAAAAAAAACTTAACTTTGCTATATTTCTCTCCTTCAACCTCCATTTTTAATGAGACAGCTCTATTTTTCATATCTATAAACCCTCTATAAAACCCCTCTATCAATTAAAGATAATAAACCCTGCATCATTGTAGATCACGTATAGTCACCAAAATTTCTCTCTTTGGTTTATCTCCTTAACCTCTATTTTTACCAAGAGCATAAATATTTTCCATCTTTTAATGAGTACTACACCACCATATAATCTATACAACCTAATTATTATTTGGTGAACAAATTTTTTTTAAAAAAAGAGAAATAATAGAGAGAGAAACTGAAACACCAAAACTTCACAAACTCTAATATCAAATCATGTGATGACAATGGTAAAAATCTTTTCAACATACAGCTTGTACACACCACCATGATTACCACTCATCCAACCATTTCTTTAGTCTCTTGTAGTCCACCTCAACCACCTTAAAAGGTCCATTTTAAACCTTAAGCATATTTTACATAGTTATTTAGCTTTATTATAGGTTTTAATGTGTATTATGATGAGATTTATAGGATAAGATATTTTTTTATTAATATTTATGTTTTAATAATTTGGCTGAATCCTTTAATTTTAAGTCTTGTTTCCTTTTATTTTCTTAGCCATTTAGTCATCATCCTTACAAAATCCTTTTATTTTGGTTTGAAAATTGGTATATGTGCATTGTCTTTTAGGATCAAAACACTAGATAAGTAATGCTCATTTATGCATGGATGTTTTTATCCATAATGGATCTTATAACTTAGTTACAATGCCCATTAAACAAGGGTTTTGACTTATATTAAAAGGCCTTACTGAGACAAGGTTGACTTTCCAAAAAATTTCATAAACCATTTATTTAAAAAAAAAATCAAGGTCAACTTTTAGATACCTCTAAGTAAATGAATAGTTAATAATCTTTATTTGTATATTTAGAATTATGGTGTAATAAGTCATTTTTTAAAATATAAATGATCTTTCAATCAAGATAAATGAACCTTCATAGGTCTTTGTCCATTTTGTTTTATCTAATAAAGAACATCGAATTTTAAATATCTCTAGATCTTCATAGGTGATTTGTCAATTTAGACATTTCAAATTGGGGTATATAAAATTATTTAGGAAAATATGAGAGGTCTTCCACCATAGAATAAATTAACTCTAACTACTCATTATTCATAACCCTTGGTTGCATAAGTAGATGCTTAGTATCACCCCTCCTAGGTTTAGGGTTACGTTAATTAAGCAATTTATAATCCCATCCGATTACTTATTAAAGTTAATCATAAGTCATTATTTTGAAAGTATTTTGATTCAATTAGGGATCCATTTTTAGGTGCTTTTAGATATTACCTTCTAGTAAATGACTAGTCAATAGTTTGTATTTGATATTTGGGATAAAGGTATAGAAAATCATTCAATGAAAGGTGAATGACCCTTTAAACAGGATAAATAAACCTTCATACATCATTTTGTATTTTTATCCAATAAATGACATCAAATTTTAAATACCTCTAGACACTTGTCATAAATGGACGCATGATGTCGGAGGCAAGTTGATAGAGTCACCATCTAGTTATTTGATTCAAGATCAATAGAAAAACCTAAGTGTATTGTTTTTTATTAGAGATTTAAAAGGGATTGACTGTACAAATAAAAAGATATGAACTCTCCTTTTATATCTTACCTAAGGTAAGTTGTGTTATTTTTTTTTTTTGTATTTTCTATGGTTAGATGATATCTATTTTTTTTTTTTAATTTCTCATACAATGACAGGTTTGTAAAGATACGCAAACCCTGATTTACTAACAACACACAATTTGGAGAAGTGAAATATCCTCAATTATCTTTGAAAACATGTTATTAATTAAAAAAAAAACAACAAATTACCTATGAATCATGGATAAAAAGGGTTATAGATAAACAAATGGACCAAAAATTGTCTAGAAGAAAAAAGGATAAGACAATGTTCCTCCTAAGAATACGAAGAACACTGCCTTAAACCTAGAAATATTCTTATAAATTTAAGACAAGATGCAAGCACTTCCAAGCCTATATATGGGCGCTTTTGGTAATGTTCTAAAAACTTGTTCCCCCCCCTCCCAAAAAAAAAAAGTCACACTAACATACATTGATATATGTGAATCTAAAATATTAATAAATAACATTAAAACATTCAAAATCAAGCTTGAGATACCAAAGTAAAAAAAAAACAACTTAACATGGCCTTAGAGTTCACGTAACAAGGATTCAAAAATAATTTTTGGACCCATTTTGTGCATGAAAAAACATAGCCTGAGTAAACACTATTACCTTAACATGCAATGATTATGTAAAAAAACAAAGATTAATATATATATATATATATATATATATATATATATATATGAAAACAAAAAGCAGGCCAAAAAGCTTGCCTTTGAATTAAAACAGGTCTCGAATAACTATCTTTTCTTTTCTTTTCTTTTTGTAGTTGGTTCCATTTTACATGCTTAAAGAGGGTATTTGTAAGGATTTTCTAAGGTTTTGAGATGATTTTAATTCATTTCTGACCACTTGATCTTAGTAAAGATATTGTATACCCTTGATAGGAACCACTTGAAGTGTTTTTTTTTAGCATCAATAAATGAATAAAATATTGGTTTTTACCAAGTATTTTCATTGTCAAAATTGACCAAGTGGCTCATTTTTTAGGCTTCGTTAGAGTAATTTCGACATCATCATCATTGGAAAACACCATAAGTTGGTGAAGGAGACATATAACTTTTATTCGAATCCAATGTTTTTCAATTTAGAGGTAGGTAGCTCCACATTCAATCACTTGAAATTATCATCTCAATAAGTCAAAACTATCAAAATATAGACTGAATGACATGACCTTCACATTCTGTTCTTCAGCATTGAAATACATATCGTCTAGGTGAGATTAGAGTTTTTAATCAAGGATTTGGAAAATTTTAATTCGGTCATTTTTTTTCCTAATCCTTTATAATTACACTTTTAATTGCCTCTAAACTTTCATTTACTTTTAATTCCACCCTCATTTAACTCAAATTCTAGACCTTAAATTGGTTGCCCTTTTTATTGTGATCCTAGATTATTAATTTATGCAATTTGATCCTTAATTGACAAACAAACTTCTAATTTTTTCAATTTAGCCCATGATTTAGTCAATTTCAACCCATATATTCTCACACCTTTATTAGCTTGGTACTTTGTTTTCAATCTAGTCCATAATTGCCCATCAAACTTCGAACTTTTTATGATTAAACCCATTATTTGACCAAGTAAACTCTAAAAAATAACAATTTAACCCTTAATGAATCTAAAGAAACCTTGAAAAACTCTAATTGAGTCTTCAAGCATCTATTTTAGAAATTTCCTCCTTGAATTCAATTTTTCTTGTATATTTTGCAACCAAAAATGAAAAATAAATGGATAGATTTTCCAATCTTGTATATTTTGATCTTCCTCAACTAGTTTTAAACAATTTCCTTGGTCTTTTAGTATATTATTCTCCCTGATATATATTTTTATTTTTTAATATTTTTATGTGTTTTCCTTTTTTTATATTGTTTTTTTATGTGGCCTTAAAAGTAGATAAATGGATGAATTTGTAGTGTTATAGAATAAATAAAGCATCATCAATCATTATTTTGAGAGCAATTAAGAATAGCAACATAAATTAGATCTTAGAAAGGATAAGTTTTATATTAATTCTCGTTGAGAGCGCATACATTTATTTTAGGATAAACGGGTAAGTAGTAGTACCTAATGATCTTTGACTTGGATAACACTGTTAAAACCACCAAATCTTTTTTATTTGTCTATTTAAGGGTACTTAGTATGCTAATAGGACATGGTGTTGGCCTAAGTCTTACACACTTGGTAGACCTCATATTGAACTTTTAAGGTTCATCACTGAGAAGACGTAAGACCCTTTTATGACCAATTAGTTAAAAAATCTACCTCTTCATGTAATGACTAAAACCTTTTCTTAAGGTGTCTTCCTAAATTACTATTATTCCATATCTAATAATCTATTTTTATTTTGTAAATTTTAATATTTATGCATGTGAATCTAGGGTTTATAAAATTAAAAAAGGATAAAAATATAAATCATATTTTTAGACCATAAATTTCTTTGATAGCCTACATCAATGAGAAAAAAGAAAAGAGCTCAAACCAGTCATGATCTCCCAAATAAGGTCAACTAGTTAAAGAGTGATATTAATTGATCAATTGGTGTGCTTGAACAAAATCATCAATGTAAACCCTTGCATATGGAAACCACTCATACAAAGTTCATAATAAGGTTGCCTTTTTTTCACTTTCAATAGTTAAGGTCACTCTTAAAACACCATATTTTATGATTGAAATCATGCCCAATTACTAAACAAATAGCCTTTTTTTGTCAAATCAGCCAAGTTACACTATTTTTCATGAGTAATACACAGTGTTCAACCAATTTGAGCTTATTCATAAAGTTTCCTTAATTATTTCCTTAATTATTCCAACCTTAAAACTTCAGTGCAATCTAGTATCATTCAATTGAGAAGTGACTAAAAGTCATTGAGAAGGCAAATTGATATGGTCCTCTTAAGGTAATGAAAATATATCTAGTACATAATGTTGTAATTCCTGAAGGTCTTAAAGTGCCATAATTTAAAATTTTCGAGTTCTGAATTTCCAAGGCTCATTTTAGGGATTATTATACCATAATACTTTAGGTAATTAATGATAATAGATTATTGATTATTACTTTTATAAATGCTTAGATGAACCTACTATTAGTAAGTTTTTAAACTAAAAAAATAGTGATTTGACTAAGACTTTCATAAAATAGTATCAATTGAGCTTAAAATCAGCCCCTAATAGAATAAACTTGCAAAGTATAGAGAACTAGTTGATAAGTACATCAAAAAGTATGCTAAGAATGGAAAGAAATAGATACTCAAGTCAAACCTTCTTTGGATAAAAGCAAAATGATCTTTATCTTAATGAATACTTTTGAAGCTTCTTATTATGGATATATAATTTATAACACCTCAAAACAATTCTCAAATATAATAGTTATATTTAAAAGAGTTAAATGATCTCTAAAAGAGAGGAATATTCAAAATGTTAGGATACCACCAATTTTGCAAGTCAGTATCATATGCAACTATGGATTTAAAACCTTGGTCACATCAAACAACATTTTAAATCCTATAAAATGCTATATTCTACCATAAGAGTTAAACAACATCACCATTCTTATTTCAACTTAAACATTATGCTTCACAAAACACAAATGAACCAAGCCTTGAAAGGAAACATTGTGAGCAATCATCTTTCTTTATGGTTCCTCTCATGACCATTTACTAACACCTTATAAGCAGTCATCTAATAATACCTCAACCTTTGAAATATATCCAGCCATCTTTCCCTAAAAAGTACAATAATAATGCTAAATCTAGGTGTCACATAAAAGTTATGAGATTAAGAAGTTAACAACATGATTAAGAATTGGTAGCTATTATCAAATAGAAATGGTGGATATAGCATATTTCATTATTAAAGATTTTATATAGTAATTAGAGCATAAATAATATAGAGAATTGAAAAAAATTATTAATGTTCTTAATTGTAATTTTCTTAACATGATTTTGATGAGTGAGAAAATCACTATTTTAAGTTATTTTAAAAAATAATTCTCATTATGAAATAAAGTAGAAATAAGGATATCTATTTATTGCTTCAAACATTACAATCTCAAGAAGAATAAAAAATTTTCTGTAATTTATTTTGTCTTGTTCCTCATTAACTAATATGTTTTTACATTAACAAATATCATGCGTATACAATTGATTAGCTATAAGGCATGTATACTAACACTGTTTATAATAAATAAAGAGTTTATGTTATGAAGTTTAATAAACTATGAATTCCAATTTGTGTTTTCTCCTTCTTGTCAATCATATGAATTTAACTAGCTTTCTTGATCAATTTCTTATCATCTTCCTTGGTCGGCTTGGTTTATTTTTCTAAGTCTAGTCAATATGAGCGTTAATAATTAATTTTAGTTTTTTTTTATTTGTTTGATAATGAACAACTATTTTTCTCATTTAATCAATACATGGATGTTTAATTTTAGTGTAAGTAAAATGTTGAACAAAATAGAATAAAGTATGATATAACAAGTTGTGGAGTGTTTATGCATAATCTTATCAAAACAAGACAAGTTGGTGTTGTACCGGAGACACTTATTGATATCATGACAAGGGATTAGTTCTTGTTATATCCAAAATTGTAGCAAGAAAAATTCCGTCCATCAAAGGAGTAGAATAATTCTCTTCACCATAAATAATTCTCAGTTTTTTCATCGCTAATTTATTATTTTAGATTTGGTTAACCAAGATATATTTGATGAAGCTTACCGATATCATATTAAAATGGATATTTACACGAAGGAGCTTAGTAGCAAAATCTTCTTTTATGATTTAGGGGCTAAATTGTATATATCATAAAATAAGAGGAAAAAATATCATAAAATAAAATATAGGGAATAAAATAAACGACTGCGAGATTTAAGAGTTTATAGTTTTTCATCAAGTCCAATCTCATATGATTTCCAGATCAGTTCAGTCCATTTTCATCTAGTTTGTCATGTCCATCGAGAGCCTATATCTCTCAACTTACTCACATTCTTTCCATCTTTAAGCAATCTAAAGGAGGTTGCGAGAATGATTGTGTACAGTCTCAGCTGCAGCATCTTCCATTGAAATAGAAATCCTAGAGTAGGTTTGCGCTTCCTTTTACATCGCACGCATCCTCCGTATCTCCGGTGTCTACTAGGAAAAAGGCCATAGGTCTGCATGTATAACTTGGAGTTGTCTCTTTTCAGTCTTCATACTAATTATCCATGAAAACTCATTGGTTAACGAATTAGTTGGATATTTATGTCTCCTTTACTTCAAGCAGTCTGTCATAAATTTTGCATTATTACTGCTACTATTAGTTACAATTATGCAAGCTGCATGGTGGTTGACTTTCTCCCTTCTTGGCATGGTGGCATGCGTTCACAAGAAATACCAAGTCCTGCTTTGATTTTTTCATCGCGGCCAATAAATAAAAGCTCGTGTCTTCTGGAGTACTGAGATGCATGTCCGTTTCCTGTTTTTATTATTTAAAATACCTTGAAGAATCGAAGAAGCCGAAACAATGAACGGTGCTGTAAATACGTATATTTCATGTACTTTCCGCAATTAATTATTCCTTACTGGAAATGAAGGAATTAGAAAATTGTTTTTGTTAAGATTAGAATATGTATTTATTCTCAACAGAGGAAATATGACATAGGAGTAATTACTTCACAATTACACTGTATGTTGTTCTAGCTCTAAAGGGTTAAGAACTTCTAACTGGCCACTGTGAGCTTGTATCACTTCAAGGCCTAGCGCAAATTAAAAAGAACCATTGATTCTCAAACATGGAATCCCTTCAGAAAAAAATACTAGCATATTAGTCTAAATCAGAAGAGTACTCAAATTAGCCACAACAAGGAAGAGCCCTCCTCTAGAAGAGATTATCTTCATCTATTGTGACTTCATTTAGGTAATCTTTCCCCTGCATGGCTCCTTCGTCAAACAGCCACCTCTCAATCAATGACAGGGGCACTTGACCACTGGAATTTGGCTTGCTTTCGTCTTGGAAAAGACCAGTGTCAGGCGACATGGATTGAGAGAAATCTGAATTTGAAGAGTCAAAAGAGTCAAAACCAAAGAGTGATTCAAATGTCTGTGATAATCCAGTGCCGTTTTTGTCTGCTTTGTCAGGAGTCCCTTCACCAGATAGTAAATCTGCTCCAGCCATATTGATGAAGGAATTCTGAGTAGTTGTTGAATTTTTAAGCGACTGCTTAGGCCCACTTATCATCCATCCTTTGAGCAGTTTGGCTATATTTTCAGTGCTTGATGCATAGATTGGTGCTGGAGCTGGTTTTTCATTAACACAAGCGGGTTTCAGCCCGGTTAATAAGCTGCTTGGTTTACCGGGAGACAAGGCCTCGCATAGGGCTTGCCTTGCCATGTTGATATCAGTTTGAAGCCTTCTCTCCCATTGGCCTCTAGAAATTTGCTGTGAACCTGTTGATGATAACCCATCTCTAGACTGATCTCCTTGCCCTGCTTGAATCTTTCTCAACTTCTTCTTCAAATGTGTGTTCCAAAAGTTCTTAATGTCATTATCTGTTCTCTGAGGGAGGTATGAGGCTATGGCAGCCCATCTGCAATATAATCAACGCCCCAAAATTATTTAGTAAAACTAAGCCTATCTTTAGCCAGATCATTAAAATTATAGTAAAAAGAAGTGATCAGAATTACGTCGGCATGCATTTACCTGTTGCCTAGAAGGGCTTGGAGGTGGATTATCATCTTCTCCTCGTGATCGGTAAAATTACCACGTTTGATCCCTGGCCTTAAGTAATTAGTCCATCTCAGTCTGCAACTCTTACTGCATCTAAGCAGCCCTGAGAAGAAGACAACTAATTAGGTCAGAAAAATACACCATAACAAAAAAAAAATTCAAATATGTAAATTTTTAATTACATTTCCTTAATTGTCTATAAACCAAAACAGCATAATACCACCTAACCAGCTCCAAAATGAAAATTTTAAACTAGAAAAAAAAAAAGGATTACAATTCATGATATAATTAACTCACCTGTATTAGTAGGCACAGCTCTCCAATTCCCAGGTCCATGTTCTTGAATATATGATACCAAAATGATATCTTCCTCAGGAGTCCATGGTCCTTTCTTCACTCCTATCTTATCACAGCAAGGTGGTCTGCCCATCCTCACTTTATTTGTTTCTTCCTTTCTTACCAACAAGTCTCCAAGATTTCTCTCAAGTAAGTAATCTGATCTTCCTTCAATTCTTCTCCCCTCCTAAACTTGTTTCTAAAAGATAGAACAAGCATCTAATGCCAAGATAACTATCTTGGTCGCAATATATAGGGAAAAGACCTCAGGAGAGAGAGGAGCTGACCTAAAACAGGCAAAAGCATACACAAAAGAGTCAAAAGATGACAGCAGGTGCATTTACTCATGGGGCAAGCCAGACTAAGCTATGCCAATGCTTCCACTGCCTCACAGAAACGCGTGGCATTCAATGGGGGTTTGCACCGGAAAAGCGAGAAATAAAAAAGTACCCAAATATTGTCTGCTTTAAATTCCTTGGACCTTATTATGCCATGAAAAGTAAATATTAATGGGTTTTTGGCCTTTAATTTGATCAGGCAAAAGCAAATAAAAAACTTCGGTGACTTTTGTCTGAGGGAACTATTTTGAAAGAGACTATTATGTTTTATTCTTCGTTTCCATTTGAATGAGATTTGTTATTGAATTTAATTTTAAAATTAAATTAAATTATATATTCGAAATATTTTTTAGTATTAAGAATTGAACTCTAAATAGAATCCAGCCTCTAAAAATATTATAAAAATAAATTAAAACTTTTTATTTACAATTTTAACTAGTGAAATTCAATGTGGAAACTAACTTTCACACATTTCAGATGCACTATAGGGACTAACCAATTGACAAAAAATTATTTTTATCTCAAAAGCTTTTTCCAATTTGATTCCTGTCAAAGTTAATCTTGGTGTCAATTGATTCTTATTGGAGAGTCAAGTTCAATTGTAGTTGTCTTGCTTTTTAATTTTAGCCGATTTTTTCTTTTATTTTATTTGGATAAATAAACTCACGAATTATTGAGATCCAATATAACTTGAATCCTAAATAGAGGGGGATTAAAAGAGTCTGCAACCTCATATTTTATTAGTCAAAATACAGTTATTGAGCCTTGAAATATAATTGATGACTATGAGCCGCTAATGCATTCCTCTGAACTTGATAGTTGAGACTATGATTGATGACTGTTTAATATTTTATTTTAAAAATATTTTTGAATTAAACAAAAAAATATTTTTTAATATTTTTAAATTATTTTAATATATTATTATAAAAAATAATTAAAAAATAAAAAGTATTATTTTAATGAAACTTCAACCACAATAATCTAATCTACATTTATGGTGGATAACGTAGCATCAAATTTATAATTTATTCTTTTTATTGTTGACTTATTTCACATTGTGTTTCGAACCGTGATTTAGATGAATTTCAAAAATGTATTTAGCTTGAAAAAATATTAAATTATATTTTTAGTATTTATTTTATATATAATTTTAATGTACTGATATAAAAAAATATTTTGATATATTTTTAAATAAAATAAATAAATTTAAAAAAAAAATTGGCATTACAATATCAAATGAACACTAACTCTCATCCCTTGCCATCTATTTTTCGAGGCTTAACATCTTCAACGCCATATTAAATTTGATAGTTAAGTCTCGAAGACATTTTAAAAATTCAAACCTACGGTGGATAGTCAATTACTAGCTATTAATTTGTTTTATGTGAGATTAATGGTTTTAGCATTCCTGCATATCATTTGCTAAAGCCTCTTTCGTCTACCGTTCAAGCTTGAAAGCTATTATTTTAACTTGATTTTATATAATTCTAAAATAGATTAATAATTAATTAAGTTTATCGATAACGAGGGAACTTCTCAGTTTATATTATGAAAATATTCTAAATAATCCTAAACAAGCTGATATTGATGAGAAGGCCAACCTATCTATAACTGAGTTGAGCAAATAATTGCAAAATGTGAATTAAAATACGTTTTTTTTTCTTTTTTCTTAATTTGGAGAAATAAACTCCCATGTTATATGATTTCCGTATGCACTATTATTGTGTGAATGATGTGAATGGTGGACTTTTCAACTTAAATATGTTAAATAACAAGTTAAAACTAGTGTAGAAAAAGTAGGTTTTGGATTGAAGTCAACAAATCCAAATTCAAAATTATAAATTCTTATTATCAGAACATGTAAAGCAAGACAAAATACAAATACATATATAACCACCAAGTCAACAGTCGCAAAGAGTTAAGGTAATCACTTGTCATGCTTGATAGCATAAATATTTGCTTATGAGATGACAACTATATAGTTTTGATATTTGATGGAAATTTTACTCGGTTTTTCTCATGAATTAAAGGAAGATTGGTTGTATTTTTTGAAATCTTAGTCATATTCTCAGGGATTTAATAAAATTATTTATTAAAATCACAAGATGTGTGTAGAAACCCCAAAAATAAAATTATTTTAACTAGAAAAAATGCATGTTATCTTCAAAATATTTGGTCGTATGCAACACAAACAAATACTTTTATTTTTTATTTTTATAACTTTTGATAAAGTCATGGTTGATAAAAAAAAAAAAATCTAAAGGCAAAATTGTCAAAATAGACTTGAGAGAGTGTTTGGGAAACACTCCTTAAGTCCAAGAACTCAACATAAATTAATTGTCAAATAAATAAACCCTTAATCTTGAGTAGAATAGCTCAAGTTGACTTAGATGAGTAAACTTAACCTGTTGACTCAGTTAATTAACTCTACTAAGTCAACTCAACTGGTTGACTCTTACTGAGTTGATTTGGTAGCGTTAAACCCGAAAACAAACTAGAGAAACATACCAACAAGCAAACTAATTATATTGGATAAAACTCAAAAGAGATCAAGCCCAAACAAATCAAACACCAACAAAACAAAGAACATGAAGAATACTCACATTAAATCCTAAAATCATGAAAGTTTAGTCATATAATTTCTTAGACAAATAAAAATATCGGCATGATCAAAATCCTATATATGTCAATAATCAAAGTTCCATTGACTTCAATTTTCACTCAAATTCTACAATTTGGCATAAATGAATTTCAATATCAAACTAAAATCCTAAGAATAAAATTTCTAAATTAGTGTTATTAAAGCATATAAACCTTAGATTACATGTTAACAATGATGTGCGAATATAAATAAACCACAATTGAATGAAAACATGACATAAAACCAATACCTAAGGCAAGGTTCAAATGATAAACACCAAGAACATCATACCTAGAAATACCCAGAAACGTATAAAATGCATTAGTTCAACCAAAACCTAAAAAAAGCCTTTTAGGCTTTTAAGCGCTATTATCTTAGACTTCTTAAATCAAACTATCAAGTACCATACAACCTGTTTAACCATATTAAAGCCTATAAACCTATAAACTAAGAAAAATGCAATAATTAAATGATAAAAACAGCATATCCAAACTAACACATTATAAGAGTATTGAAATTGAAATTACACAAATATAACATGCTACAACTAAATCATGCATTAAACATTGAGTTTAAAATATAGAAACCTATGAAATGTAATAGTTCAACCAAAACTCAAAAAGCATCTTTTAGGCCTTTAAAACATGTTATCTTAGACTTTTTTAGTCATATTGTCAAATACCATATAACATGTTTAACCAAATTAAAGCCTACAAACTCATAAATTAAGAAAAATGCAGTAATCAAACATCAAAAACATCATATACAAACTAACACATTTTAAGCATATTGAAATTTAAAGTAAGCAAATATAATAAACTATAACTAAATCATGCATTGAAAATTGAGTTTAAAATCACTAAGCAAGCCACATAGACTTCACCTTTTCATGGTTTCAAAAGATTTACCTTTGTTGCTTTGCACCTTCTTCAAAGTTCAACATCAATCTAGCACCTTCTTCTTCAATGTTCAACATCAATCTTAACTTCCTTCTTTTCGTTTTCTTACCTCTTTCTTGTTTCCTGTTTGTTTCTCCTTTCTTATTGTCTTACTCTTCTTCTTTTGCTCTTTTACAGGCTTAGATATGGCTTTAGCAAGATACAACCTTGATGGTTATTTTGAAAAACTTCTAGTTTGGATACAAATGGTTTTGCAGAAATCTTACGGACAAAGGAACGTGTATTTAGCGTTTTGATCTTACAAGAATGATTTTTAAACTTTGATAACAACCCTTGGACAAATTTTCAGTGTGAACACAAGTAGTTAGATGGTTTTATGTATGCAGGTGTTCCAATTGAGCTGACTAGGTTGTCACTTCCATCATTTAGTCGTACTGATTTTAGTGTCACCAAGACCAAAGATCACTTAGGTTTGATAGAAGAGGTGCATATATTTCCATTAGACCTTACATTCCTTTATTTTTTATATATATTTACCTACATTAACTACTTGAAGCTGTCAACCCAATCAACTCTTTTCTTTAACATTTAGTGAAGGCTAATTGAGGACAAGATGTTAAGGAAATAAATGGTGAATATGAGACATAATTATTTGATTTCAAAATCATAGGGTTGTAGAGAGGATGTTTATGTGTCAAATGATGTTGATTTCAAACTTGGGATGGTTAGAAACACTATATTTGATCACATGAAGTTGCATATTCATTCAACTAAAATCAGGTGAAAAAGTGCACAATACTCATAAAATGACATCATTTTCTTCAACCTTTAAAATTAAGGCTTACTAGTTTGGGATTCTATTGCACCTTTAAGCTTTCAATTTGTTTAACTAAACCTTTATTTTTTTAATTTCACCCCTCGCTGAAATTATATTACAACCCATAATTTGAGCTCCTTTTTTGCTTTAGTCTTTAGTTTTTGATTTTATTAATTTAGTCCTTGATTGGTCGATAAAAATTTCTTTTTCTTTAATTATACCCCTAAAACACGTGTGTTTTTCACATTGGTCCATGATCTTAAATTTATTTAAATAAATCCTTATTACTTTTAAGAATTTGAATTTTATGCAATTGAGTCCCTAATGTCAACAATTTAGCCTTTTTTAGGTTTAAATTTGATCCCCAAATCTTTTTTTTTAATAACACCTAAATTTTTCCCAAAATATTTACCTCTTGCAATCTATACCTTCAAATTACGTTTATCTTTTTTAATAATAGCATATGTCATTTCTTTACAATGCTCACAAAACATAAATTTATTCAAAGTTTTATGTAGTGATCAAGTAATGAAGTGGTTATTAGACTTGTTGATCGATTTATCCATCTTAAAAGAAGTGGTTCTAGTATCATGGATCCCCTGTCCCTTTTGAAAATAAAATTTTGATTTATTTTCTTTGGCAACTCGTCCATTGAAATGAATTATAGTCTATTTTCTTGAGTGACCTACCCATGGAAACATATTTTAGTATATTCTCTTGAGCGACTTGCCAATTATAATATTTTTTTGTCTATATACAAAGCTTTTTGAAATATAGGTACATCAATCCATATCTTCTTTGCAGTATTTTTTAAAAAAAAATATATAATTATTGCTAACTTCTCCCTTAATTTACTCATGCAATTCCATGCAAACATACTACCTTATATAGTGGTTGTTGAACTTGATTTAAAACCTTTTTGTTGATAAACAAGTCAATAACAAATACTATCTTAATTGAAAAGGCTTCAAAGTCCTTATAATCCTATTTAGTGATAACATACTTCGTTAATCTTTAATGATATACACGCTATTTTTATTAAGAGAATTTGACTTGGTTTTTTTATAGTTGGGAATATTTAATATTATGTCAAGTAATAAAGTCCCCTTTATCGTTATTATTTGGTAGGTATTTTAGAAGTGGCATCTTAAAAGTATTTTATGGAAAAGAAAATAAAGTTATTCATATCATCATAGTTCTTATAAACAAATTTATAGTTTTAGGATTTCATCAATCTTTCTCATATTTGTTTGATCAAGAAGGACATTTTTAGGTACATAATGAAAGTTTGGTTTCAAGGTTACCAAAAAACATATATTAGTCTAAGAAATGTATTTAAGGCTTTTTTAGGGCCTCAAATCACTTTTCTCATGTATTTACAACATCATTTTTTTTCTTTGTCTTCTATGATGACATGTTTTTAACAATAACCCCTTCCTTTACTTGTGGTAAGTATAACAGCAAAATATCTCCTTAGGGTTGCATATCATGTTTTGTAACCTTGATAGACCTTTTTTTTTTATCAATTACTTTTCTCATTCTTTCCCCTAGTATGTATGGTATGTGATCCTAGCCATGATTGTTTTGTAAAAGAAAATGGTTTTTGGTTTAAGTTGGAATGGTAAGGGATTCATCTATCTTCTAGAAAAAAAATAGTTTTCTCTCATTTCAAACAAAACTGGTCAAAATTGATGACCTCATTCTTGTTGATATGGTAAATTGTTTATGAAATTATGTTTCATTAACATTTTATTTCATTATACGATGAATTTTTTTTTTGTATGCTTGTCATCTTTCAAGGGTATATTTGGTAAGACATTATACATTAACATATTTTTAATTTTCCCAAATGATTATTTAGACAATGCTCAAATCTTTTTAAAAATGGTCATTGTATCCATCTTTTTTTGATAAAATTAATGATTATAGATTATCACCATTTTTTTCTCATTGATCGAATTTATCTACCAATATCTTTTTACTTTTATCCATTCCTCTTCCCTTATCTTTGAGACTATCATTATTTCCAATGATGGAATTTTTATTTCCAAAGGTTACACTTTTGTCATCCCATGCACTAAAAGTATGGCGTGACTCCTATCAAAGTCTTAATTGTGGTGCAATATGCATAAAGAGTGAATGGTAGCATATGTCAATCCCTATAGGTGACCACCATTGTTGGGATGATCTTTTCAATAGTCTTATTCAGACCTTCCACAATACCCCACTCGTGTTTGGCCTATATAAAGATGAATTTGAATGTTTAATCTTCCATTTCATTTAGAGCTTTGTTATCATATTTCCATTAAAAGCCTAGGCATTATCAATTATATTCTTGTCTCTTCCTTATTGTGTGAGCTTCAGCTCATCAAATTCTTATGTGAACTTAGTCAAACATTCCTAGTATGACATTCGTTTCTTATTTTTTGTCTTTCATTCTCCTTTTACCTGATAGATAAATGTAATATGGTTTCTAGCTTAAGGATTCAAGCTTCATATACTATCGTAATATGGCTTCTAAATTGTAATTTGATTGAAATAGGATATTGTTTTTTAGGAGAAATTATCACTACCCTCGCTATGTTGTCTACATATTTACTGCCCATCAAAATACATCATCCAACATTTTTATTTCTCATAATTTTATATACATTTGTGAGAAATCCTATTATTTACTCCATCAAAAAATAATATAAATGACAAGAAAGACTATGAAAGGTTATGTTATCGTCGATCATTTGGTAGATAACAGTTGAAGAATACGAGCCTTTAAATTTTGATTTCCTATATGACGATGTCATGATAATAGAAGAAGAGAATTCAAATTGGTGGATGATGTTATGACAATAGGATTTCTAGTTATAATAATATCAAAGGTTGGAGAATAAGTGGTTTGTCGGGTATAGAAAGGGCCGACAAAGGTGGATTTTATAGATGCCACTTGATTTTTTTTTTCAAAAGCTTTCTGATACTCCTCATTCCATACCCCCAAGTGGTATCAAAAAGGTGGAAAAGGTTATGCAACATATGCTATAAGCTTTGGATCACCCCCCTTAAAAAAAGAGGAAAAAAAGGCTTGAAGAAATGTATATAACATCTGTTATTAAGTAACACCTGTAATCAAGCTATTATGCTTAATAAATAGGATTTCTCATAAATATATAAAAGAGGATCTAATCTTGAGATCATCCAAATGGTATAATATAACATATATTGTTGGAGTCTTTTTGTGACTCATACAAATGCATAGCTAAGCTTTTATATTACCCAATACTTGGATTCACATTCGTTAAACCTTTTACTCAAGCCATAGACTCTAATTTCTTTCTAGTCAGATTCGTAATGTTGCCTAAATACACACATCATCACATTCCCAATTGTTATTAGATAGAGAATTAGTGGTTTGTCGGGTATAGAAAGGACCGATAAAGGTGGATTTTGTAAATGCTACTTGATTTTTTCAAAAGCTTTGTAATACTCCTCATTCCATACCTCAAGTCTTTTTTTACAAATAAGCCTAAAAATCAGCTAAGTTGTTTTCATTCGTGATGTAAATCAAACAATATAATTTAAATGACTAATAAACCCTCTCATTTCTCTTCATGTTATAGGAGCATACATGTCTTGGATGGATTTTAACATATCAGGGTCGACCTCAATACTTTGATTACTTACCATAAATCCTAGTAGCTTTTCTAATTTTACTCCAAATGAACATTTAGTTGGGTTTAATTTAAGGTGGTACTTATTTGGTTTTTCAGACAATTTTTTTCAGAATTTAATAATAGTTTTCTTCCTCTCTAGACTAGGCAATTCAATAATTCATGTAAATTTTGAATTTTTTTATGCATCATGTCATGAAAAAAGTGTTATCATTGCTCTCTGGTATATGGTTTCAACATCCTTCAGACCATATAACATTACCTTTTAGCAAAATATTTTATATTATGTAACAAACGTTGTTTTTTCATTATTGTTATCAACCATTTTGATATGATTGTAACTCAAGAAACCATACATGAAAAAATAAATGAATCTTTTTGCTACATTATTAACTAAGATGTCAAGATGATGTAATGGGGAGTCATCCTTTAGACTTACTCTATTTAGATCCCTAAAGTCCATACCTAGGTTGTCAAAAAGATTTTTTTGATACGACACAAAAAATATAATATAAAATCTAATTATAAAATTGTAAAATTATAAATAAAACTAATTAAATATTGATAATATCATTCAAGTAGTAAATAACAATATAGCATAATTAAAATGAAAATGATATAACAATAGAAAAATTCAAACATCTTAAAATACATATATAAGTTCAAAAAAAATTCATACATGGTTTAAATAACTTAAAAATACAATACAATACAATACAATTAGCCTTATAGCACTTCATTAACTAAAAAGTAATAAACCTAAAACAAATAATATGTTGATGTGTCATGTAAAGTAAAATATACCTCATTGTTTTCATCTTTATCATTATTTCTAAGACATTTATCAAAATCATTATCATTTTAAAGATTATTATTGTTACTTCTAATACCAACATCGATGTTGTGAACATTAATGATACTATTAATACCAACACTAATACTAATATTATAAATAATAATACTTTAACTCCAAACTCCTTGAATTATCTGGATTGAAATTATTTTGATTCTCTAAATCATCTTCAATACCATTATTTTCCATTTCAAGAGCATTAAAAATCTCTTTATCATTGCTTTCATCTTCTTTGTCGTTTTTTCTTCATGTTGCAATATCAATGCCTCTAAGTAAATCAAAGTTCAATGAACTATCATGTTTTTCTTCTTTGGTTATCCAATCATCTTCAGATGAAAGATCATCTAAGACTATACCAAAATCATTAGCTTACTTTTTAACTTGGCTATCATTCAATTTTAGATTACACATTACAAAGTCATTTATTTTTTTTCTGGTGAAAATAATTTATTTGTTTTATATAAGCCTATATAAATAATTAAAAATGATAATATATAATATTTTTATCAAATATAAAAATATAATTTTTTTTTAAAAAAAAAAGCTTATAATCTCAAATGTACTTTAGTTATGTTCACATTTAGATAAACTGTAATCAACCTTAGAGCTCGAACTATAAATTTTTATAGCTCTGAACATTCATCCACATAAAAATCCCACTATTTAGCTAGATTTATTCTTTATTTTCTTGGTAGCATCAATAACAAACTCTTTTGCATCTTTGAATAAATCAAGTTGTGAGTTAATGTTGCATCTTTAACTTACATCAAACACCATCCTTTTTAAGCATTGATATAATCCAGAATTAATGTTAGCATTAACTTTAAAATTAGGATTATAATGATAATGAAGAATCAAGTAATAGGTTTTGCATGTAAAGGTCTGTAAAGTTGAAGTTATCATCTATCAATAATATTTCATGTATGTATATAACTATAAAATAAGAGAAAATTAACATCAATATTAAATTAAATAATATTAAAGTGAAATATATATTATGCATCAACTGATTGAATTAAATAAATAATTAGTAAGAAAGATATACCTTTTCGAATAAAAATTCATTTGTATCTTCCACTTTGCTTTAGTCAGTACTTCATATGTAAAGCCTATATCTAGTTTCTCATCTAAATCAACTAGCCAAAGAACATTGATATGTTGCCTTAATATATAAAGTGACTTCATACCAAAACCTGTTACACAAAACACAATTTTGAATTTACTTGGTTTCTTCTATTTTTGAAAACCTACATGATCTTCACTAGATGTAAGTACACATTCTCATTAATTATATCTTACAATCACTCAAATATCTAAGATTCAAGTATGCAATAACAAATTGAGTGGCAATGGGCTTGATCAAATCCTTTTCTTTTATAAAGTGTCATAGCATAAATATAAGAATAATTCTTGAATATATATATATATATATATAGTCATTCTTCTTCCCTTAATAATAGTTATTTAATGGACCTTTAATTTATTTAAAATATTAAGTCAATATAATGAACATCACATCTTGTCCAAAACAAATTTGATCTCTTTTTTACCAATGATTACTTTGTTGTTTTATAATTTATAGCATTATTCGTTACTAGTTTTGAAAATAGGAGACTCAATGAAAGATTCGTATTACACAAGTGTATCAAAATTTTATGATCAAGGAATATATAGAAGTTGGATATTGATCATTATACGTATTGGGCGCAAATTTATCCTTTCTCTGTGACCTTTCTTGCCAAATTTGATCCAATAATTGAACTAGAACTCTTCTCAAATTTTGACCATTTCTCTTTAACTATTTTCTTTGCAATTTACAAGCCTTTAAATGCATCTCCTCTCATTTATGCCATCAGATCATATCGGCACTCATTCATCTCCTCTCATCTCTATTAGTCAAGTTTTGAGAATATGCTCTTAGGATCTACAAATTTCATCAAGAAATTGACCATTTGGATAATCAATAATTTTTTTTAAGAATTATCTTTTAAGCCTTAACTTTCAAGATATGCAATTCAGATTATACCAAGACTCTTGCATATGCATTAACTATTAGAGTATTATAGTTAGCCAAAGCCATTACTAAGGCCATGTGTGAATTATTTTGCATGGACTTCTCCTCCAAAAAAACGACCAAATTCTGATAAACCTTATTCATCATCTCATCTAAGCAACTGGATTTTAAGGATCGATTTTGATGTGATGGCTAGAAATGGCATAACACACAATTAACATTTTTTTCTTATTTATTCAATACACTGATATTGATTCCAATTTAAACTATATTTACTGCACGAAGTATCACCATTTTCTCTATCTACAGAGTATTCATCCTTCAAATAATTTCAATTAATTATTATTATGTTAGACACTCATTATAGATATCTAACTACTTTAAGAAAATTGGTGTCCCATTAACTTTTTAATTTTGCCTTCACCTTGAGTTCCATATCTAAATGAGTTTTATGCAACTTCTATTTCACAAGTGAGCTTTATTGACACTCTATGTTCTATCATGTCATTAACTAATCCAGACATGTCCATAAGATGAAGAAAAAACATCAAAATACTCTTGTAATAGTGTGATTAATGTTTTCCTTTAATTAATTAGTTATTAGAGTCCCTATTTTCAACTCTCTCTCTCTTTCTTTGCTTTGTAAAACATCAATTGTTTCAAATGTTTTCCTAGCAGGACTTTAGCCTTGTTCTAACCGCTCTTTTTACTCTGTGAACTATCTTATGTTATCTTCAATCCATTCACTCTATCCAATTATAATTGTGCACTTATTAAAGTTTGACCATTCATTCTCATTATAGGGTGTTCATGATCTAATGGGTGGTCTACTTTTAGTTTCCCTACAAACATAGAGTATTTCATATAAATGCATATTTACTAAGATAAAAGAGAAAAGCTTATATAAAAATAATGGTCGTATTGAAAATAAAAGGCTTATCTACCAGGAATGTATATTGACATCCTGAGCTTGGATTTTCAACTAGGCATGCATGAAAACAAAAAAGTAAATAAAGCATGAAATGACACATGTAATTTACTTTTTAATACCAAAAGACTTCTTAAACTATCTAATCTTGGAGTTCTTCACCATTTTCCAACTTGTGTACGATGGCTTTGTCAAGTCTTTTACTTTGTGGATAGTTAGTTATGGTAATATTTTTTTTCTTACTTTAAAACTTTCTTCCTCTTATAACTATCATTGTCATCATGTTTGACCACTTTCAAGTGTATGGCATGCAAGCCTAGGGTAGGAACAATTGTCATCTTCCCAATATCCATTAGATAAGTATTTTTTTTTTTTTTTTAGGGAAAGATATATGTAGGAGAGGGAGGTATATCTATTCTTCCTTTTATTATATTTTTTCTTTTAAGTATATCCAACCTGATTTGTCGTTTGATTTTGTCGGCCCACCTATAGTCCTCTTTTTAGGCTTAAAGCCTAACTCAAATCCATGATTCATATTCTTCCATCCGATCAGGCTAATTCTTTCTATGTTACCATAAATAGAATCATATTGGAAGGGAAACCATGTTTTAGGAAGTATTTAGCTTCAATCTTTGCATCTTTTTATAGTGTCAACCTTCTCCTTACATTTTTTTAGGCACTCATTCAACAAATATTATCTTAAAGGTGTGAAGGTTTTCATCCTAGTTACCTTTAAGTTTTATGTATGGCATACCCATATTTTGGACCAATGGTAGAGTCTCTTCTACTTTTACTATTACAAGCATCTTTTTTGCAATGTAAATTAGGCATTGGTGCAATGATGATGCCATAATAGTAATGCCACGTATCTAGGGCCTTCAGAGCAATATATTGTAGGAGGCATGAATGTCCATCACTTGAGGAGTTACTAGAAGTGTTTGGGGGCTGATGAACAACTCAATCTTGATAGCTCCCACTACTTGCCTCAAGAAACCATCACAGGCTCTAGTGGTCATAGTGTTTGGCAGCATATGGGATATATCTACCAGCATTTCATATAAAACTCATTTAGTAAGCACACTAGAAATTGATCTATTATTTATTAATATCTTGCTAATTATGCAATCTTTGCATTTGACTGTAATGTATGAAGGCTTGTTATGACTTCAGGCATCCAACTCATTTTCGATAAAGTAACGATAAGATTCTTCTCACCAAATGCTTCATGGTCTACTAGGCCATATCTTGAGGTATGTATGTCTTATTTAGCACTTTTTATAGAGTGTTACAATAAGGCTTAAAACTTAGGATAACTATCATCAAGAATGTTCTATGAGTTTTCTTAAGTTGTTCCTCCATAGTATATTTGTTTTGTTTAATCAACTTTAAGAATTCCCCATCCTTTTCATTGCTCACTGATTTGTTGACTTTTATGCTCTTGAGGGCATTAATAACACTATTACCCTTGGTCTTCAAGGTTTTTTTCTAATTCTTCTAGAGTGAAACATTTACTACTCTAGGTAAACCATCAACTTCTTTGTGCAACTTGAGAGAAGGACTTTGAGTGAGAGAAATTCTATAGTCATAAGGCAACATATTGTAATTTTAGTTGAGGTTAGGTTTTGTTAAAGTAAGTTTTAAGAGGTCATTCTCAACATGCTAAATTATGCATACTTTTGTTTTTATTCCATGAAGATTTATCATGCTTATGCTACAATCCTCTTGTGTTTTCTCTTTTTTAAGAGACCTCTTGTCATCTTCTGGGTCACCTTTAATATCGTTCTCTATTGTTTTATGGAACCTACAACAATTTCCATCATTTAAATCATTAAGTGGGTACCCTATTTTCATCATCACTTCATGGAATCTACTTAAGTTTATTCTTATATTTAGATTATTTGCTTCCTGACCACCCATATTATTTACTCCTTCACAACTAGCCACGTGATTAGGTAATGAATGGGAATTCATATTTGATGCATCTTCAAAAATTATCCATTCTCTCTTAATCAACTATAAAAGCTTTATTTTGAAGGTAGAGCAAATAATAATGTTGTGGCTAGGATTGCCAACATGATATTTACATGTTAGTTATAGTTTATACCAAACTAGAAAACAAGGTTTTAGCTAAGAAATGGAAGTGGGGTAACATGCCCTATGCTTGATAGTCTAGCATACACTCCCCCTAGAGATATTGATAGTCACGAAAGTTCTTGAATTCTCTAGTATTGTCCTCCTTAGGTTGTTCATAGTTTGGTCTTATAGTGTATGGGGGGTTGATTTACTAAGAAAGGTTAAGAGAAGTTGATGTTAGGAATCTATTGGGATGAATTTTGGTAAGTTTTAGAAGTTTTTCTTACCATCATACCCTTTTTTCATATTACCTACCTTAATATCCCCTTTTTTTTCTTCTTGTAAAGCCTTTTTTCTAAGTAAGCTCTATATTCTTATGGATTTAATCTTTTTTTATCATTTTAGCAATTACTATAACATCATAAAATTAGTCGGAAGATCTACCTATCAAGTACTCGTAGTATGAGGATTTAAAAGTAACGTTAGTATCTTTTTTCTTAGAGAGTTGGTTCGACATGCATCACCTCTTTTTCCATCTATAAGCATATCCCTTCATTGTTTTTTTCCCATTCTTCTCTATTAACATAAGTTTTCCATCTAGAGTCATGTACCATGTTAGTGCCAAACAAATCAGGTTATCATGGAAAAAGTGAATTAATAGCTTGTCATTATGTATGACTTTCACCATCTAGTTGTAGTATAATCTTAAGTGTGTGTTAGGGCATTCAAACTCTTAATACTTAATGAATTTTTGTATTCTAAATCCCTTAAGCACCACAACATTCATCATTGAGCATAATTTTGCCACCTTAATTGAATCATACACATCAAAACCTTCCACTACCTTTAATCTTTCTTCCCAGACAACCCGTTTCTCCTGATCTACATGATTTATTTGGGTAAACATCTAAGGTGCATGTTTTTTCATATCTATCATGTTTGTCCTTGTAGGTGTAGTTGAGTGACTGATCGGGGTGCTTGTTATTCCATATGGTATAGCAGTGGGGTTTTTATCCAAATCTTATTAATTTTTTGTAATTGTGCTTGCCATTAATGGTGGTGGAGCTGGTGATTAATTAGAGTCCCCTTCCTAAATAGTATTCTCAAGACTTGTTTGAGTAAATTGATAGTCAAGTTATGTTGTTTTTGACGCGATCTAGCTCTTTCTGGTAATGTGCCTTGAAATATGATTTTTCTTCATCTTGCATGCTTTTGTGAAGTCTATTTTTGTAGATTTTAGTAAAGAAACCGATATTAGGAAGATCTATTATGTACATTTTAACTAAGTTATGAACAAAGAAACTACATGGATGTTTCTACATTAATTTATTAAAGTTTAGGTTGATATATGGTCATTATTATTTTGTATGTTGGTGTAATGTTGATCTTATCATAGTTGTTAAAGAGACTTCACTTAAACATATGTTTAATAAAGACATTCATTGTAAAAGATGAAAAAAATGTTATGTAAAAGCCTTTCATTGATAACTAATGGATTTTGTTTTTACTCATCATTTTTTATAAGTAGAAAGGCATTGCTTTTGTTTTCTACATCCTTAAATAAAACATTGATTTCTGCTAAATTTTATTGATATTGATGAACATGTCTTTTGACTTGTTGCATATCATGATGAATTTTTCAAGCATAAACAACAGCTTGGTCAACTTTCTCATTTAAACTTTTCAAACTCTTTGAGAGTAGTAACTCCTATATAGCTTATCATTGTTAGCATCAATTATTTGGTTGTCTCTAAAGTAGGTGGCATTTTTCTTCTAAATGCTTTATCGTAATCTTTTATTATCAAACTCTCTCTTTACCATGATGATTTCACCATGCTTTTAATCTATATTAGCTCTTGAGTCTTGAATTACTTTTTCTTCTTTTTTTCTTCAACCAACTCGATTTTCATAATGACATGTTTTTTGGCAGTCATTGAAATTGATATTCATAGCTTCTTATTCGGTACTAGTTTGAACCCATTTTAATTCTTCTCACTTCTTCTACTCCTTTAAGCTTTAGTTCTCACTTATTATTCTCTACTGAGTTAATCCTCGAGAGTGTTCTTTTTTTTTTTATCCAACTATTCTTCCATAAATTTTTGTAACCTTTCTTCAATGAGGATTTGCTCTTCTAAGAAGTCTCTAAGTGTTTTATCAGCATTTATTTCTATTTGGGGTTAGTCAAGTTACACCCTTGGTTCCTCTTTATTATTGACCCTCTTCCTTTTAGTTATAGTTATGGTTTCAGGGGGATCAATCTTGGATTCACAATTTATAAGGATAGTCACCAATGACAAAATTTTCTATCTTGGCTACTTTGACAAGTAATAAGATCCCTCCCCCCCAAAAAAAATTCCTTTTTGTTTATCACAATGCATTTTTAATATCTCTTGACATTTTCAAGCACTTCCAAAGCATGTTGATCTCTAAATAGCCTAGAAAGTAGGGCAATATGGTTATCCTTGGAATATATTGTATACCCTCAAACGCCCTTATTAATAGAATAAGGATGTGATTGACATACCCAGTTACCTTGATCAAGGGTTTTAGTTATCTTTGACCACAACTAATAAAGTAGTCAATCGTTCTAATCCAAAGGGCTCTCCACTTTACTCCTCCTTGTAAGACCTCTAGCAGCTTATTCTTCTATTTCTCTTCATTCAAACCTACCTATTCTTCTTTTTTAACCATTTCTAATTATTTATGATTAAACTACCAGAAATTATGAAAGATCAACTTCTTAGTTTCTATATGGCTGACTAACCATATGTACAATAGTTGCTAAAAACATCTAATGGATCCTTAACTGATTTTCTTACAATAGTTAAGCGTTAAAATACTCTATACTAAAATTGATATGGTGGGATTTATCTTGTTGCTTTCACATCCAATGAAAACCAAATTCACTTCTAAGCTGATTATTCACGTCTGGTTTTGGAATAATACCAATCAAAAAATCCCAAAGCAGCCACTCGATGTTATTTTTTAGCAAATTGAGAGTAACTTCTTTCATCATCATTCATTTTAGATCACTCCTGCTTCATTCTATCATTCTATGAAGATTTGGGACCTTAATCATTTGGGACAAATAAAGTAATTTAGCAAATGAGTCAATTAAATCCGTAATTGCTTTTTAGAATTTAAATTTCATGCAATTGAGTCCTTAATGTCAGCAATTTAGTTGTTTTAGGTTCAAATTTGGTCACCAAAATCTTGATTTTTTTTTAATAACACCTAAATTTTGCACAAAACTTTCTTCCCCTTGCAATCTAAACCTTCAAATTATAAATACCTTTTTTATGATAATTGTGAAGTTTTTGCTTGAAATAATTTCTTTGAGATTCAATGTTTCATTATTATCGAATGGTCCGTGAAAAGATACCATGCTGAAGCAAGTTGCCTGATGAGAAAATATGCAAGGTCATCGTTTGTCGGTGTGTTTAAACGTTCCGACTGAAACGTAACCATGGATGTGCACTTACGACAGGCTGGGACAGTATGTACAGTTGGCTTGCGAGGTAACTCTCTCTCTCTCGCCATAAAACAAATGGAGAGCTCTGGTAAATTCAATTTCAGCACACCGTTTCGTGTGGAGGAGTGCTTAAACACAGCCGATCTTCGATTTCGTAGAGATACATTTTTTCCTGGTCCATGCGAGTAGCTCAACGTGCTTGGCTGAGTCTCTATTGTTGTTCTACGGTCTTTGATTTTTTCTCTTTTGTTTATAGCATCATCTTCCAGTGGTTAAGATTTCATTTCACCTAATTAATAGGTAGTTACGAGTTTTGATTTTCAAATCATTAATTTCAAATTGACATGATTTGATTTGACCTATCATGGCATATCAATTGACGGTAATTTAATGCAAAAGCAGCAGCCATGGTTATTTTTAAAATGATTTTTATTTATTAATATATTAAAATAATATAATTTTATTTTTAAAAATTTATTCTTGATATCAGCCCATTAAAAAAAATTATAAATAAAAAAATAAATTTTATTCATTTTTTAAAACACAAAAGCAAGCATTCTATCAAGCTAAATAAATAAATAATTGTGGTTTAGGTTAATTTTCACTATTATGGAGGCTTGATCTTGTATTAAAATATATTAAAAAAGAAATAGGTCAAAGTGATAGGTCCATCAGCACTAGCTCAGTGTTCCTATCTAATTAATTCCCGGTTAGAATTTTCTAATACTCGACAATAAGTCGACATAAGAGAGAAATGCCAAACGGGATAGACTTTCTACAATCAACTTTGTATTTTGTGCTAACTGTAATGTTCCTTAATTTTTTCAAGAAAATCATGCAATATTCTGATCATATTTTTTTAAAGTACATTTTTGTATCTCAATCATATAAATTTTCAGTAATTATTATATTAAGATCATATAACTCAAACATAAAATCACGTAGAAAATAAACCCTTCAGTCCTATGCTCTTATTATTGAGCCGGTTATTGTATTGTTATACATATAATCTTTTTTGTTTATTAATGTGAATGAATTACCTTTCATATACCTTGATTAATCTCATGGATCTTGAAGTTAATGACCATGTAAATCTTCGATAATCATCACATTAATAACTATGAAATTTGAAACTAAAATTATTAGAAAAATAAATCTTTTAATTCTAAACTATATTACTTATTGATAACTAGTGGATGGTCATAGATGAAATCATTTTCAACGGGCTAAAACTTATCTTCAGAAAATAGTCTTTACTTTCGATTCTCATTACACCTGTGCTGTGTGGTGTGCTCATTCATTTATTATGTGTGGAAACTGAGCAAGACACCAACCATCAGCGTTCACATTCAAATGCTGCACTGTGTGGGCTATTCCTGTACTTTCAGATTCAAGCAACCACTGTTACTTTCTTCTTATTTATATATTATTGCAGCAAAAAGTTGGAAGATTTTTCCGTATTGAAATTTAAACAAAAAGATAAATATATATATATATATAAGAAAATCAATTGATATTTTTCTAATGATTTTTTATATGTAGTATAGATTGTTTGGTATTATTTTCTGTATCTTCTATGGTAATTCTGTTTTTTTTAGTGCCTATTTGGCACTGCGGCCAAACCTATGGTAATTCTGGTTTGATGTTTTTAGATCATTTTGATGTGCTGATGTCAAAAATAATTTAAAAAAAAAATTTAATGTATTTCGCCACGAAAAGCATTTTGAAAAGCAACCGCAACCCAACTCCCAAACACCCCCTTAGTCTTATTATATGTAGCATATTGCACCAACAATAATGATAATAATAATAAGACTTATTCCTAAAGTACATTTTTATAGGCAATTCTTTTAATTTAATGTCAAATAATATTCTATACATTTTTATAGGCTAATTCTTTTAATTTAATATCAAATAGACTCAAATAATATGTGTATAAAATATGTGAGATTCATATGATTAGTAATTAATCATGGATAGCTATAGTATTAACAACAAATCATATTCATTGCAATTATATAAATACAAGAAAACTCTTTAAGATATTAGCCATGTCCTAAAAATCCATAATTATGTGTATTGAATATTTATGACTCTTGAGTTTAGTCTCTTGTATTTTCATGACCCTTGAGTTCATTTCTTTCTCCTATAAATAGATTACTTGTCTTATATTCTTAGTACTTGAAAAAATAAAAGAATTTATAATAAGAAAGGTATTTTTATCTTGTCTTTTTTATTATATTTTTTTATGTTTATGCTTTTATATGTTAATTATTTATTCTTTTTATAACATGTTATCAGCACGATTATTATGTGGCTTATATCAATTTTAATATTTTCACTTTTCATTACTGTAAAAATTTTTGATATTTTTTTTCATTTTTATTTATAAAAAGAGATTTATAGTTCCTACGGAACTAATATCACAAGTTTCTGAAAAATTAAATATGGTTTCTCACAAAATAGTATTTTTAAATCTAAACAAATAACAGCCTTAAATGAATGGTTTTTCAAATACAATTTCTGATAAACTAGTATTTCTAAAGCTAAATAAATAACAATCTTAAAAGATTAATTTTCTTGAAGAATTAAATAAATTAAAAACAGTTCATGAAGAACTATTATTATAAGTTTAAGAAGAATTAAATGAATTAAATACAGCTCCTAAAGAACTAGTATTTCTAAAGCTAAATATAAAACAGTCTTAAAGGACTGATTTTTTTCTTTTTTCTTCATAATTTTATGTAATAAGTTGTTTCTTGTTTTTATAGATAAAGATAATATCAAATATGATAAAATATGAATTTATAGCTCTTGATATCTTTAGAAAATATTTATCTGCCGAGATTCATTTGGAAGCTACGAATCTTTAAGAGACTATTAAAGAAATAAATAATATATGATTAAATCTAAATGAAAGATATGATCTTCAAAAAATTATCATACTTCCTCAAGCTCGTTATGATTGGTTGCACTTGAGGTTGCAAGATTTTAAATCAATTTGTGAATATAATCCTAGTCTTTTTAAGGTTATCTCACAGCTGAAATTGTGTAATAGAGATATCATAAAAGACCAAATGCTAGAGAAAACATTTTCTCTTTTTCATGCCTCAAACATTGTCCATCAGCGACAATATATAATACATAATTTCAAAAGGTTCTAATCAATTCCTTGAAGTGAACAAAATTTTTATCCAGAAAACAAGAAAGAACCAAAGATATAAGTATGAAAAAAAATGGAAAAGGAAAAGAGATGATTTTTCTAATAAGCAACCCACCATATGACCAAAAATGGAGACACAATGAACTCAATAAGAAAAACAATAATTTGCATCAACTATAAAATAAGTGTCATGTGTGGTATGTATGGTCATTGGTCACGTACCTGTTATACGCCAAAACTTCTTACAGATTTATATCAAGCCTCTCTAAAATAAAATACAATTGACACTAATTTCATTCATGAAGATGATTTTGAAAATCATAATAATACAAATCTCGTGATCACGCAGCCCATAACCAAGAATGAGATTAGATCCTAGAAAGCCGAAATAGGTCTGATAAAAGTGTGACACAATGGAAACTTGTCCCAAGGCACCAGCACTATTGAAATTAATAGAATGACGCCACGAAGCTAGTTAATCTTCAATAAATCAAATTTAGTTCTTTCAAGAACTAACGAATGCAAGAATCACTCTCACATATAAAACTGAAAATTTCAGAAGTAATATTCATCAATGGCTGTCAAAATTTAGGTTACATAAGTATAAATAGTTTTTGAAAAAGTAATCCTAATGGATCCCTTATATAGACTTAAAAGAAGTCCACTCAAAACTGACCCAAAACCCTAAACTAGAAAGCTCATGACTTTATCAAACAAGCCTTGGATCCTAGTTGAAAACAAAGTCTTAATTAAGCTCAAACAAGCCTTGGGTTGTAGCTAATAAAATTAAATAAAACCCATAATATTAAATTCATTAACTACTATGAGAAGAAGATAAGTATTATAGAGCTCATTCAAGACTTATTTATAGCCTTCCATCCAGTCTTTTAATCCTATAAACAAAAGAAAAAGGTAATCATCCATGTTGTTTCCAAGTTGTAGTAGGATTCTTTTGTCTCCTTTGTTGTCCTCATTTCATGACCTAAATAAGCTTGTATTGAACCCTTCCTGCACATGAATAAGATGTATTAGGATCTCCTCTTGATACTCCAACGATTCCTTGCAATTCTGACTTGGTTAAAACCTTCAAAACCACAAATCAAGTTTTTTAATATGTATTGGTCCTTGCTGGCGTTTCTGGGCTGGTCCGCGTCACATAATGCTTATGTTGATGTTAATACTTATCATGATGTTTCTAATTTCTTTGAAAACTTGGATAAGATAAAAAACATGTTTAGTGGTGGAATCATCCATAATTAATGTTTAATCTTTGTTTTCTTCTTCTTTTCACCTTCTGCTACTAAGCATTCTGTTACGATTAACCTTTTGTTTTTTGCACCTTACCTATTTCTTTGATTTTCTTATTGTTTTTCTTTTTTTCCTTCAAAAACTGTCTATGACTAAAACATATCTTCAAAATAGAACTACTTATAGCTTCTTTTTTTTCTTCTGTAAATAACACATTTGGTTATAGCCAGAAAGGTTGCTTATACGTATAGTTTTTTTTTATTATTATTAATATAGATATTTGGGTCAGTATGCACGTATATTGTCCTGAAAATAACATATAGAGCAAAATGGGTTACAAATATCAAATCTTTTAGTTCCAAATATATATAGTTTTTTAAATGTGAAGGTTATCTATTTACCTATAATGGTAGTAAAATTTCTTGGAGATCTATCAAACAAACATTAGTGATTATTTTCTCAAATCATTCAGAGATTATAGCAATACATGAAGCGAGTCAAGAATGTATATGACTAAGATCAATTATCCAACACATTAAAAAATATGGATTATCAAATATTGAAAATAGTCCCACAATATTATTTGAAGATAATATTGCCTCAACTCAGAGGTTTGGTATAATCACGCAAAAACTAGGTAAGATTGAAATCAAGATGATTTCTTTGTTCCAAATACTCAAATTTTATTTTTTTTATTTACTAATAGATAATTTATTGGTATCATATAGGTTGTGTGATTTTTAATACGAGACGCAAATGAAATACAAAAAATATACAAAAGAAAGTAAGCTTCCAGGTTGGAAAAACAGGGTGGTTTGGAAGGATTTTAGACTGCCATACTTCTCGAAGAATGTATATTTGGAATAAATTTAGTCCACAATAATCACACTTCAATATAGAGAATTGAAACCGGTTTATTATCAGTTCCATTACCACGATACATATAACTAATGTATATTTTCTTAAATTTGATGAATTTATCTTTGCTTTCCAAGATGCATATAACTAATTGAAGGAAAGATACAAGGATGATCCTTTTAACCATCAAGATCATGCTCCGAACTTGTCACTGAAGGCAAGATTGTCCAATGGACCCAAAAAAAATTAGGTGTACAGACTCTCTAATACTAAAACATAGAAATTATGGATGGCTCGTAGTGTTTTGACCATTAGATGCTGACAATCAATTCTAAGCACTCAAGCTCCAAAGTTCATGACAATGTAACACCAATGAGTACTAGAGTGAGCGACCCATCTTAATGAAAAACATGAACAACTCGCTACTAATTATGAAGAACTTCATCGATTGATAATGAAGATTAGATCACAGATGCGTGACACATGTACATCCCTTAAGTGGCCGTATAATCTCGAAAATGACAAGTTGCCTCCTTCTCCAACATCATCTTATTTAAGATTTATTGTATTTGAATGTTTGAATTTATAGTAAATATTTGATTCTTATATTATTTTAATTATTTTTCAACTTATGTTTAATATATAATTTTAATATATTTTTAAATAATTATGTTTGGTATTACCGATAATACATTCTAGAGAGTTGATAAAAATTATTGCAAATAACACTACTATTATTGACTCACCACATAATTATAAATGATATTTTATTGGTGATATGTTATATATACTTTTGTATACAACAATAAAAAAAAAATAAAGATATCAATGAAATCACATACAATTTTCCTGTCAACAATTTATTATATATAAAATATCTTTGGACGGATTGTGTTTGTTTGTAACTCTTTGTCAATAAAGTTCTTACCGACAGACTATGGGTGTAACTACGGACAAAAATCTTTATCAATAAAAATATGAAATTTGTTGGTGTCATATGTTAGGAATTTTGTCAGGATTATTTAGATTTGTCGTAATAATTAATTGCATTAATCTCCAATGACAAACAATAAATAAATAATAAAGATTTGTCGTAATAATTAATTGCATTAATCTCCAATGACAAACAATAAATAAATAATAATAATAATAATAATAATAATAATAATAATAATAATAATAACGATCTCTTACCTCAATTTTAAAACCATCGAACGGGACGTTTCATCTATCGTAAATAAGAAATTATGGCAATTAATTTGAAGTTTTAAAGCTATAATATCTACTTTTTTTTTCTTATTTCAGCAAAGATTGCATGTCTTGTACGTTTAAAATTGGTAAGTAACGTGAGTATCACATTATTAGGCACTAATTGTTTTATAATTGAAGTAGAGCACTGCTTGTGTTAATGGAGCATGCAGCCATTGAAGTCGAGGTCTGAGAAAAACAACTCCCATTAAAGTGGGTGTGGGGGTATTGAAGACGACACTTTGCTGATGTACGTTAAGAAAAAGGAACAGATTTTGCTGGAGTTTTAAATAGGCCTCCTTTGTGGGCATTGCACCCTAACACTTGTCATACATCAAATTAATTGTAGCTTTTTTAGAAGGAAAAAAACTATATAATTAAAAATTATTTGTTTTTTTTTTAAAAAAAGAGTTTTCTAAAAAAATAATTTTTATTTTTTGAAAAAAGAAGAAGAAATTATGTGTTTATAAATAGTCTTGATTTACTAATGTTAAAAATATTTTAAAAATAATTATTTTAATATATTTCTAAATAGAAAACACTTTGAAAACAATCATTACCACATCTCAAGATCACTTCCTAATTAGATAATTTATTCCTTTTTAACCTTGTAATCTATAAATAATTATGATTTAAATTTAACTAAATATATATTTTTTTAAAGTCTATTTTCTTTAAAGTCGCATTTTAAAATATCACAATACAAAATACATAATATAATTAGAAGTGAGCCTCGGCAGTGCAACCAATGAATAAAACAAAACCTTTCGTTATCATTTTGGTCCCCATGTATTGATGAGTCCCGGCACGTCCATTAAAGAAAAAAAGTAATATGAAAGAAGTTTATTGAGGGACCAGTAACAAATTATTTGATTGCCGAGTGTCCCCGCAATGTAAACGGAATGCCATGCATGTTCAAACTCTTCTCAAGTGATTCTCAACTCTAATTGCATTATTCACTCTTACATTATAAAAAAGAAGAAAAATAAGTATGTTTGTGAATGAGTTATTCGGGTTTTGTCACCGTATTTTATAAATATTTTTAAATAAAAAATACTTTTAAAAACAATCTCGACTGTATTTTCAAACACGCGTTGGTAACCAATCATTAACGTTCATCCATAATACATGAAAATATTATGCATTGGTAAATGGAATTGATAAAAACGAATATACTATATTTTATGCCAAATTTGACCCACTTAGAGGGTGTTTGGGAGAGTTGTTGCTGTAGCTTTTCTAAGTGTGTTTCGTGCCGAAATACATTAAAATGCAAAATGACCTAAAAAAAACTAACCATCTGTTTTTAAAATTCAAAAAAAAAATGGACAAAAAACACCAAAAAACACTTTTAGATGGCTTCCCAAACACCATCTTAACATGGATTGAGTAGTTAATCTTCCTCTCATCTGCTTAGAACCGCTAGACTGGCATGGTGGTGACATCGAAGTCCTCGGACTCACTCAACCTACGACAAAGCCCCGCTGCATGGTAAATCGCAAGAGAACGGAAGTAAACGACAAGATTACACAGTACCACGTGGCACCCAATCAACTTGCCAAGTCCAACGTATTCAAGAGCCCCTCGTACTCACTAAATGGCTCTTCATCTTTTTTATAATAATAATAATAATAATAGCGTTGTACCTTATTTTGACTATTTTTATATGTAGAGACCGGGCCACCCAGAAGCAGGGGTGTCATCAAAATCGTTGATGCTGTACCTCTTTATTTTTCTCTTGGATTCCTTAAAAAATACATGTTTTTACATCATCACCTATGAAAACTACATAGAAAGGAACTTGTCTTCCTCTCCCTTTATTTTTTATTGTCCTTTAGATATCAGCTTCTTAAATATATATATATATATATATATATATATATATATATATATATATATCTCCCTTTATTTTTTATTGTCCTTTAGATATCAGCTTCTTAAATATATATATATATATATATATATATATATATATTTGAATTATCATCGATGAAAACTACATATCGACAATAAATTCTCTCTCTCTCCTTTTTTTTATTTTCCTTCTTATTTCTAATTAATATACATACATACATAAATATATACATGCATGCATACATATATACATATACATTTACATATACATATACCGATAATAACTTATTTCTCTCTCCTTATATATATATAGATATGCATTATCATTGATAAAAACTTGTCTTTCTCCCCCATTTACTTCTTCTCTTCATGTATCGACTTCCTAGAATATATATGTTTTTGCATTGTCGTCCATGAAAACTACATTGACAGCTTGTCTTTCTTTTTGTTTATTTTATTCCAATCTATTTATTTCTATAAATATTATATTTTTGTATTAATATTAGTAAGAACTCCATCAACAACTTGTCTTTCTTTCCTTCTATTTTATTTCATTTTACTTTTTTCAAAAAAAATATATGTTTTTGCATTAACGTCGGTGATGTAGTTGACAACAACTTGTCTTTCTTTCCCTTCATTTTATTTCATCTTATTTATTCCTATAAATTTTATATTTTTGCATTAACATTAGTAAAAACTACATTGATAACAACTTGTCTTTCTCTCCCTTATTTTATTTCATTTTATTTATTCCTAAGAAAATATATGTTTTTGCATTAGCATCGGTGAAAACTACATCGACAACAACTTGTCTTTCTTTCCCTATATTTTCTTTCATTTTACATATTCCAATAAATTTTATGTTTTTACATTAGTATTAATAAAAACTACATCAACAACTTGTCTTTTTCTCTTCCCTCTTCTTTCAGTTTACTTATTCATAAAAAAAAATATTTTTGTATTAGCAATGGTGATGTAGTCACCGACATTGAAAATAACTTGTCTTTCTTTCCCTATATTTTCTTTCATTTTATTTATTTCTATAAATTTTATTTTTTTGCATTAGCATTAGTAAAAACTACATTGATAATAACTTGTCTTTCTCTCTCTTATTTTCTTTTATTTTACTTATTCCTAAGAAAATATATGTTTTTGCATTAGCATCGGTGAAAACTACATCGACAACAACTTGTTTTTCTTTCACTATATTTTATTTATTTTATTTATTCCTATAAATTTTATGTTTTTGCATTATCATCAGTAAAAACTACATCGACAACAACTTGTTTTTCTCTTCCTTATATTTTTTCATTTTACTTATTCCTAAAAAATATGTTTTTTTGCATTAGCGTCAGTGAAAACTACATTGACAACAACTTGTTTTTCTTTTCATATATTTTCTTTCATTTTTATATTTATAAAAAATATATTTTTATATTAACATTGGTGATGTAGTCACCGACATTGACAACAACGTATCTTTCCTTCCCTACATTTTCTTTCATGTTATTTATTCTTATAAATTTTATGTTTTGCATTAGCATTAGTAATAACTACATCGATAACAATGTGTCATTCTCATTTTATTTATTCCTGAAAATTATATGGTTTTCCATTAGTGTCGGTGATGTAGTCACCAACATCTACAACAACTTGTCTTTCTTTCCCTATATTTTCTTTCATTTACTTATTCCTATAAATTTTATGTTTTTGCAATAAAATTCATAAAAACTAGATCAACTATGACTTGTCTTTCTCTCCCCTTATTTCTTTCATTTTATTTATTTCTAAAACATATATGTTTTTGAATTAGCATTAATGATGTAGTCATCGACATTGACAACATGTTTTTCATCCCTTAATTTTCTTTTGTTTTACTTATTTCTATAAATTTTATGTTCTACATTAGTATTAGTAAAAACTACATCAACAACAACGTGTCTTTCTCTCCCTCTATTTTCTTTTATTTCATTTATTCCTAAAAAAATATATGTTTTTGCGTTAGCATTGGTGATGTAGTCACGAAAATCGACAAAGACTTGTCTTTCATTCCTTTTATTTTCTTTCATTTTACTTATTCCTATAAATTTTATGTTTTTGCATTAGCCTTAGAAAAACCCGCATCGACAACAACTTGTCTTTCTCTCCCCCTATTTCATCTCTTTTACTTTTCCTAAAAAATATATGCTTTTGAATTAACATCATAGAAAACTACATTTACAACAACTTGTCTCTTTTTCCTTTATTTTTTTTTCATTTTACTTACTGGTATAAATTTTATGTTTTTGCATTAGCATTAGTAAAAACTACATTGAAAATAACTTGTCTTTCTCTCCTCCTATTTTCTATTTTACTTATTTCTAAAAAAAAAAAATTGTTTTTGCATTAGCATCGGTGAAAACTACATCGACAATAACTTTTTTTTTTCTCCCCTAATTTTTTTAATTTAATATATTCAAATATAGTTACTAAATTTAATATTTTCAAGAGTAAAAATAGTTACAAATTTAGATCTATATAAATAATAGCTTATGGTTTGTTTGGATTTTTATCATTATTCTTTGAGGTTTTTTTTTTCTATTTGAGTAAGATTCATGATAAATTTTAAAACAAATTTATAGTTGTGTTAGGATTTTAGGTGGTGAAGTTATTGGTTCTTGTATTAGACAATGGTTTTGATAAATGAATGTTATCTTGATTCTTTTTTATTAACATGGGTATCTAGGCCAGCTTGTTGAATAATGTCATGAGTCCTAAATTTAATAATCATGTAATCTACTAGTGACCATTATATTAGTAACCATATGGCTTGAACCTGAGATCACAGAGGGATGTTGTCTTGATTCTTCTATCAATAGGACTCGATAACACAGTCTATTTCCTCATTCTTGAGTGGTTGTAAGAGATTTCTACAATTGGGATATATAGAAAGAGTGTAATTAGGAACAACCTAAAAGGAGAAGTCCAGAGAACTCATTATAAAATCTCTAAATAATAAAGGATTATATAATACTTAAAGTTTTCATAGTTATTATTTTAATTATAGTCTCTTTTTGTTAAATTAGATTTAGTCTTCATATTTGTTATCTTTTTACGAGTCTTATGAAAATTTTAATAATTATGCACTATCATTATTATAAATAAAATGACGTGCTATCATTACTATAAATAAAATCATATTTTAAAAAAATTAAATGAGTGGGCTTCAATTAAAACAAATCGTTAGAAATATATTGTATTTTTACTATATATTTAAGGCTTTCAAAGTTTAGGTATGAAAATGACCATTCTGAAACTATCATAAATGTGTATAGGATTATTTCAGTATAGGATTATTTCAGTAGTTTCGTTTACGAAATTTCTTAATTAATTACTCCTAAATTATTATTTAATTCGATTTTGTATTAAAATTATATTTTTCTCTTATCTCCAAGACCTTACCTATCAATTTAACTCTAAAAGTTTTTTTATAAATATAATTTATTTTTTATTATTTTCTTTTTATATTTTATATTTGAGATAATTATATGAGTTCTGTTTATTTAATTATTTACATTTATATGAAATAGTTGAATATTGACAACTTAATTAAATATTATAGCCGAGGGGCCTTCATTGACTTTGTAACAAAAAATTTCTTCCACTGCAAGGTACATCCATGGAAACAGGGAAACCCCGAAGCTGTGAGTTACCATCCATTTCACATGATTTGCCAACCACCCCTACGATAAACAGTTCCAGCTGCCATGTGTCAAGGAAGAGTTGGCTAAAAGGTGCCATGTGTCCTTTTCTCATGGTTTATTTTCTAGAAGCATATAATTTAAGCTTCTGTTGAATTTAGAAATGTCCCCTTTTATCTCGTATCATTCAAAATTTCTTGCTTTCGCCAAGTAATCAACTTTAGTGCCGGATTCAAAGTATCTTTGATGAAGTATTTAAAATTATTTTTTTATTTAAAATATATTCAAATAATTTTTTTATTGTTTAAAAAATATTTGTGATTTACATAACATATTAAAAAAAAATTGAAATAAATAAAAAAATTACTTTTAGGAGTGTGGTTAAAGATGTTTTTAAGAGTATTTTTTGTTCAAAAATATATTAAAATGATATTTTTTTTATTATTTAAAAATTATTTTTAATATCAACAAATGAAAAAGATCTAAAAATATAAAAAAATTAATGTAAAATAATAAATAAATAAAAAATCAAATTATTTCAAAAATGCTTTTGAAACGCGGTGTGAAATAGGGTCTTAAACTGGGTTTCATTCTACACCATTGTTCAAATCAATATTTATTAGAATTTTTTTTCAAATATTTTTTTATCGAGTTATTATACTCTCATTATATGGATTTGATGAATTAATCCGGTTGACTCAGTTTTTTCTATAATTAATTTTGTTTTTCAATGTAATCATTTAATATTAAAATAATTAAGAATTAAATTTTATAATTTATTTTTTATATTTTTTATTTCAGTCTCATGACATGAGAACAATGTTTAAATTTATGAATTCACACTTTAATGGGACATTTTAGGCAATAAAATAAAAATGCACTTTTCATATACTGCAAGTAGGCAATAAACTTTTAAATTTATTCGATTTTGCCTAAACTTTCATCTTTTTTTTCAATTAGTCCCCAATTGACTCAATAATACTTCCAAACTTTATCCTCCTTGAATTTGGAATTTGGTTAGTTGTTTCATAATGCATGCAATTGTACTCAATTTCAATCCTTTTTCAAAATCTCTTAAATTTAATTCCTGAATTGTTTCTCAGAAATTATTTTTATCATAATTATTTCTATTTAAATCTAATTCTTGTGCTCATAAATCTATTATTTCCCCAATTTTATCCCAAATCGAAAACGACATTTCAATAGTCTGTTAAATTTCTCCTACATTTTTCGGAGAGAGGGTAACAACTCAGTTATATATTCCATGTGGCTTTAAATAGCGGGTGACTCTTTGCATTCATTCATATAACATGGGCATATTCGTGTGATTGGTTTTTCTTGCCAAATATCATATAATCTAAAGTTTCGATTTATTGATTTTGGCCCACACGAATCTACTCTTTTGACCCTGGCCGGCGATGTACACGGCCATAATATCCCCCGGTTTAAGGGAAGTTTTTTACGTCATTATTATATAGATAGATAGATAACAAAAAAAATAGAGAGAGAGGGAAAAAATGATACTTTATATTAAAAAGAAATTGGTATTATTAGATTATTATAATATGCTGATATCAAAAATAATTTTTAAAATATAAATAAAAAATATTATTTTAATATATTTTTTTAAAAAAAAATATTTCAGTTACACTCTCAAACATATACTTTAATACTAGAGCTACAAACTCAAAATTCAACTACACCGCATTCATTAAAAAATTTCTTCTTACATTTGTGTGTATGTGTATATCTTACATTTAAAATCTAAATTTCTAAGCATAGAAATAAAATAAAATAATAAAATCCAACTCCATCAACCGACAAATGCATGCAGGAAAATTAATTTCCTCACAATCAAATGTACTGAAGTACTTTCCCTCCGTGTAACGTGTATCATGGTTGTTTCAGATGAAATATTTTATATCAGTAATAAAAATAAGATAAAAAATAGTAGATCAAAATGTTTCAAAAATAAAATATTTTGTATTAGTAGAAAAAATAAAATATCAACTAAAATGATGTTGACAACCTTGCATGTAACTGTTTTTTTTAAATAATAATATTGGCACATGAAAATAATATAAAAAAAATACTTTTAAAACTAAGTATTTTATCACTAGAGATATGATGTGTGTGTGTTTTCACTGTTACAGCTGCTCTCTATCCCTGCTCTTAGGTTTCTCAACTACGTGGTTACTATGCAGTGTGAGATCGAACCCATCTATCAAATCAGGACCAAGAAAAGTCCACTCGAGTTGGACAAAAGGCTTCCATGCATTGTAGCCCATTTAAGCCGTCTAGTCCAGGACATTATTTTTTTTCCCTTTTGAAGCTCTTTGGAATTATATGGCGGTGTTTAATACTATATTTAAAAAAAATATTAATTATATTTTCAAATAATCACTAAGATGGCACGTCACATTTTCTCGAATCAAATTGATATTTAAACAAATTATTTCGTTGTTTCAATGGGTTGATTATTGCTGTTAGAATAAGATATGTTCACCTAGTGTTTTTCAATCTGAATCCAAACATTAACTAGTGGGTGGGAAGTGATTTATTTATGTTTAATTAACTTGTATAAATATTTTAAATTACCAATTTTGCTTGCTCTTGATAAAACAAAAATTGCATTTGAAAAAGGAAGTACCCTCTGATCAAGTGGCCAGCCTGTGTTTTCTAATTTACAGAATCATGAATTACTATAAATATACTTAGATTTTGACCGATTTAAATTAAGGTTGTCAATACTTTTTTGTTAGTATTTCAGTTTTTCAAATGAAATAGAATATTTTAGTTTCAGAGTGTTCGGCGTGATGTTTCAGGATTGTACTATTTATATATATAGTTAAATATATTAATTCAAAAAAAATTAGTTCAAATCCAAAAATAAATTTATTTAGAATTGTAAAATATAATATAAAAAATCACAATAAAATAATTTTTATGATAAAAATTATGAACTTATATAATATCACGAGAATGTCATCATCAATCTTGCAAGTTTATTACATTCTATAATTACTCTGAAATTCTAACATAATATATATAAATATGTCAAGAGATTTGTCATAAAATTTCATCTCAATTTAACGGTCGAATTAAGGGATATAATTGAAATTGTAAAATTATTCATCATTAAAAAAAAAACTACTTGGCCAAAACATAACACGCATAACGATACTGGAATATTTCGGCCTATACTGGACTGAAAAATTTCGAACAGGTCGAAATTTAAAGAAAGATAAAAATAACAATATTTTATTTATTTATTTAATTGATAGCTAAAACAAGTTTTTATTGGTACTGATTTTAAGGCAGTTTGGATTCCAGGGTTTCCTCCACTTGACCCGAATCTCAACCTTGAAAGAATCGATTCTATTGGGCTCTTCAGGCTCATTTCATGGGCTTTCTGTTTACGGATATAGACCAGTAATAAAGCTTCTCGTGTGCTCGTTATTGGGATGTCAATTTAATAATAATTTTTGGGTAAAGAATGAATATTATTAACCGATCTAAAATATAACCTGTAATATATATATATATATATATATATATATATATATATATATATATATATATATATCGAGAGAGAGAGAGAGAGTATTTATATATTTTAATATTGATATAAAAAATGAAAACGGATACATTAAATATTTTATTTTTTCTTAAAGAATAAATAATATATTCAAAAATGAAAAAAAAATTATAAATGTTTAATTTTTTATTCAATAAATAATATAATATAAATATTATAAAAAAAAAAACCACAAATACCCATTACTATGCTTTTCGTTCCTGCTTGTATCTTGTCATGCAAACAAGCCTTCAATTATAAATAGACACATGTTTATGCAATCCTATTATTTAATAATTTTATTTATTTATATGTAGTATTTTTCCTATATTATATATATAAAATATCTTGGTATTTTTTTTTTTTTTAAAAGATGTTTTTGGATGAAAGATTTAAAAGGAGAAAATTAGAGGAAATTGACATGTTAGACCATAATCGATATTTTGTGTAGAGCTTGGGCTATAAAGATTGAAATAAAAAGATTCCAATGGCACTAGAAAGCTAATATTTATAACTTTTATGTAAATACATGGAAGGAAAAATAAATAAATAAAGAACATAAAAATCACAGTTTTCAAAGTAAAATCTTGTATTCTACCGATGTTAACCTTTTACCAATAGAATGTGAACAATTAGATTAGGAAGTGTTTGTTTTCAATTTTTAATTTTGTACAGAATCATGAATTACTATAAATATACTTAGATTTTGACCAATTTAAATTAAGGTTGTCAATACTGTTTTGGTTAGTGTTTCATTTTTTAAAATGAAATAGAATATTTTAGTTTCAGAGTGTTCGGCATGATGTTTCAGGATTGTACTGTTTATATATATAGTTAAATATATTAATTAAAAAAATTAGTTCAAATCCAAAAATAATATTATTTATAATTGTACAATCTAATATAAAAAAATCACAATAAAATAATTTTTATGATAAAAATTATGAACTTATATAATATTACGAGAATATCATCATCAATCTTGCAAGTTTATTACATTCTATAATTACTCTGAAATTCTAACATAATATATATAAATATATCAAGATATTTTTCATAAAATTTCATCTCAATTTAAAGGTCAAATTAAGAGATATAATTGAAATGGTAAAATTATTCATCATTAAAAAAAAAATTATTTGGCCGAAACATAACGAGTAGAACGATACCGGAATATTTCGGCCTATATTGGACTGAAAAATTTCGAACAGGTCGAAATTTAAACAGAGATAAAAATAATAATATTTTATTTATTTATTTAATTGATAGCTAAAACAAGTTTTTATTGGTACTGATTTTAAGGCAGTTTGCATTTCAGGGTTTCCTCCACTTGACCCGAATCTCAACCTTGAAAGAACTGATTCTATTGGGCTCTTCAGGCTCATTTCATGGGCTTTTTGTTTACGGATATAGCTTCTCATGTGCTCGTTATAGGGATGTCAATTTAATAATAATTTTTGGGTAAAGAATGAATATTATTAACCGATCTAAAATATAACCTGTAATATATATATATATATATATATATATATATATATATATCGAGAGAGAGAGAGAGAGAGAGAGAGAGAGTACTTATATATTTTAATATTGATATAAAAAATGAAAACGGATACATTAAATATTTTATTTTTTCTTAAAGAATAAATAATATATTCAAAAATGAAAAAAAATTATAAATGTTTAATTTTTTATTCAATAAATAATATGATATAAATATTATATTAAAAATCCCACAAATACCCATTATTATGCTTTTCGTTCCTGATTGTATCTTGTCATGCAAACAAGCCTTCAATTATAAATAGACACATATTGATGCAATTATATTATTTAATAATTTTATTTTTTTTTATTTAGTATTTTTCCTATATTATATATATAAAATATCTTGGTATTATTTTTTTATGTTTTAAAGATGTTTTTGGATGAAAGATTTAAAAGAAGAAAATTAAAGGAAATTGATATGTTAGACCATTAGTTGATGTTTTGTGTAGAACTTGGGCTATAAAGATTAAAATAAAAAGATTCCAATGGCACTAGAAAGCTAATATTTATAACTTTTATGTAAATACATGGAAGGAAAAATAAATAAATAAAGAGTATAAAAATCACAGTCTTCAAAGTAAAATCTTGTATTCTATCGATATTAATCTTTTACCGATAGGATGTGAACAGTTAGATTAGGAAGTATTTGTTTTCAATTTTAAATTTTTTTACATGTTAGTATAAAAAATAAATTTTAAACAGTATTATTTAAAAATATTTTTGAAACAATACTACTATAATTTCAAACGTTGCCCAAAAATGTTTCATATGCATTTCATATTAAGAGATCAAGAAACAATTTAATGCATTTAAAATAAAAAAATCATAATTAATTTCTTAAAAACAATCATAATAATTTTTTAGACTATATTTGTTTAACTTTGTATTTGTATTGTATAATTTAAAGTTAATTTATCTTGAATTTAAATTATTTTTTGTTAAATTAATATTTTAAATATATATATATAAACAGTTTGAAATGACATGTTAAAAATTATGAAACTAAAATGTATCAAAAATAAAATATCAATCAAAACAGAATTTACAACGCAACAACCTTTTTTGTCATTAAGATTGTACCTTGTGGTCCCGTGGATCAGTCCGTGGACCAGTGAGAGATACAGCCTCCTAGAGGTTTGTTTTCGGCCAAGATTTATCAAGCCGAGCCGAGTCACGCATGTTACGTTTCAAGCACAGCTCAGTTTGTGATGCTGGCCTAGGCCGTTTACGGGCCACCATCAGTGCATTTTATAGCTCTACATCACTGAAATACGCTCGACATTAACACAAAACTGCATGCGTGGCAGTTTCAGTTCATATGTCACTTGGTACATCAATTTGTAAAATCTCCCATCACAATTTTTTATGTATAAAAAAATTATCTGGAAAATAAATATTCTAAATCTAAAAATTTAAATTTAAAATTATTTCATTTTTTTAAAATTAAATCGTGTTAGTAAAAGAAGAAAATCTTTTGTAGAATGTTATTTATTTTCTAGACTCTATGCCTAGTTTTGATCTCTGTATTTCAAGACTTAAAAATTTATTTTAAAAAATAAATATTACATTTAATATAATCAAAGATAAATCGAGGATTACACATGTGTTAAATTACAGTAATATGCTTAAGAGATTACGAAATTTAAAAAACAATTCGAATTTTTGAAGACATTATGAACACCTACTTAAGTGTCAACAGAGATGGTTAATATTTATAATGCTAACAACATATTTATATTTCATTAATTTGGGAGGGTTTACTGAGATTTTATACTTAATATAATTTTATATATTAAAAATTAAATTTCAAATAGAATTTATTAAAAAAACATAAAATAAATAAATTAGAGTGATTTGTTACGATAAAGAGTACAAAGTACTATTAAAAATTAACTTTCTCAAGATATGTCCTTTGCTTTCCTGTAAAAAGGAAACATGATCTTCATTAAAACCTCAATTACTCCCACCATCAAAATACTCCTCTCTTATAATTTTATGTTGTTGTCCTGAATTTTATGGCTTGTATTGCCTGAAAAATAAGGCGTAAGACGAGGTGTTCGGGTTTGGTTTTGTGGGTTATTTGAGAAGGGTTTGTGATTGTTGAAGGTGGTTTTCTTCTCGGAATGATCTCAGTAAAAGACGAAGAAGATAAAAGAAATATAGTAAATAATATAGATTAAATTCAATAATAGAATATTTTAAATTCAATTTACTTATTTAATTTATTTTATAATACGTAATGGTTGTAATTTATCCTTTAATTTAGTTATAAAAATAGAAAGTAAATTGAGTAAAAGCATCAATGTCAACCAAATAAGTATTAAAAATATCAATTAAAAAGGCACAGTAAACCATAGATTTTTTTATAGCTGGAGTATCTGAGTCAGTTTACGCGTATCACAACTAATCTTTGGATTTACTAAATATCCTGCAAGTCTAATAGATAAGTAAGACACCGCGGGACTGACAGGGGCTTGAATTCGGGTGAACAAATCTCTTCCCCCACTTGGCCAAGACCCCACATGCATCAATCAACCATGCTTCTAAACTAAATGTGTTTAATTATAATACATCTAAGTTTTTTTTTAATTTAATTGGTAGTTTCTCGAAGAGAAAGTATAGAAGTAAATCTCATTTAAACAAATCTCTTAATTGGGCTTTTTTATTCCTTCATTTTGCTAGAGCCTGGACGCAATGCCGGGTCCATCCATTCGATTCTCCTAATTATTCCAAATATGAACTCAATTGAGTGGGGAATATCAAGTCCTTGATTGTAAGCTGCAACGATCTAGAAGGTGTAATTTGACCTTAGATGGCGGTTTATTCTGTACCGAATACAGACGTCACAATTTTAGTGGTTGGTGGGTCAGAGAAGTCCTCCTCTTCCACTGAAAAAGAAGAAGCGTGATTGACTCCTACCAAGTCTCAATCTTGGGCGCTGATGAATTCAGAGTCTCTTTTTTGGACTCCCACGGTAGGTACTTTTGACGACTATAGAAGCTTCCAAAGTGCATGTTGGCCGACGACACGTTTGATAATGTGGTCCCTAAACTTTTAAATTCAGGTCATTTTAACTCTCTTATGAAATTTTTGGGCAAAATAACCCTCGACTTTTCAATTTATAGCCACGCATATGCCTGTTTGGCGCTGCGGTTGGCCTATTTTTTTTTCATTTTAAATGATGGTGGTTAGGTGCGTTTAGATCATTTTGATATGTTGATGTCAAAAATAATTTTTAAAAAATAAAAAAAATATTATTTTGATATAAAAAACACTTTAAAAAATAACCATAACCGCACTCATAATCACCCCATAGTCATTTCATGCTTGTGTGCTCATGTGTGCTCATGGCTGAAATTCTACCACATCAACAAGATGCTTTCCCACGTGTCCTAATAAAGGAAATGACATGGTGAAAATTGTCTGACCAAATTTGATAATAATCTATAATATCAAATTGTTTTAATTTAATTTTTTTTTAAATCATTTTGAAATGGGATGTCAAATATAAGATGAATAGCATAAATGTGTCAAACATTAAAATAATATTTTATATATATATATAAAAAAATTATATTTAATATCAGTACAAAAAAAATAATATAAAAAATTGATATTTTTATATAAATAGAACCAATCCTAGTAAAATATTATAATGTTATTTTTTATATTTATATTATGTTTTGTTACTTCATCTTATTGTCTATCAACCAATATAGAGTTACTGGTATTACAATGAACTTAAACTTGCATGGTAAAATATGTTTTAAATTTTTACCGTAGATGTTATTTTTTGAGATGATTTTTATTTAAAAATATTTTTTATATTATTATATTAAAATATATAAAAAAGAGTCAAAAAAATATTTTTAAAACATGATTGTAAATTAAATATTTTTATATTTTCAAATTATTTTTACATACTTCTATGAAAAATAATTTTTAAAATATAAAAAAAAATATTATTTTAAATAAAAAAAATAATTTTCAAAATAAAATTCAACCGTCTACGTTTCTAAGCAGCCACGGAGAATCTTGACAGTACCGCATCTTGTCGCTTCTGTTGTGTCTTTGTACTTGTTGAGTTGAAGTGCTAAACTTTCAGGTGTTCACATGGGAAATGTCAAAAATCGAACATATTCCATGAAATTAATTTCTTGATCTATAAGTTCTTCGAATCCATTGTCTTCGTCATATTGTGCGAGTTGTTCTCGATCGGCATCAGAATATAATTTTTATAATATCTCTAACCAGATCATTTGAACATAATGGTGACTGAACATGACATTGTTGTTTTTACTGATATATATTTTGACTGAAAAATATGAGAGAATTATACGGGAGAATTAATGAATAATAAATAAATAAATATATTTTTTCATTATTTTCATTGAAAAATAATAAATATAATTATCAATAAAAAATATTTATCACTAATTTATGATGGTCAATTTATCGACAATATTTAAGTTTAATATATCAAACAATCCTCTCTCTTCCCTTTCCCATTTATTTATTTTTTATATATGAAACAATACCTTCCCTCTATAAATTTGTCAATTCAAATAAACAAACCTATCTATTTTTCTTGTAACTTATATTTTATATTAAGTTTTTGGTATTTCTATGTAGTATATATAATTTATTTACGTATTTACTTGTTTTATAGCCTTTTGCTATATAAATTTGCTGAATGAATGTATGGTTTATATATGTTAGGATTTTTTTTTTGAGATTTAAAAAAAAAATATCATTTGATGAAATTAAATTTGATTTTATAACTTAGGTGTTTTATAATAAAATAAATAAAGTTTATCAAATGAAAATAATCGAAAATACTAAATTTTTTTAATTTAAAATAAAAAATAAAAATAATTTTTTTTTTAAATATTTCTCAATCACGCTCTCAACCCCACTAAAGCAATTTTTCAGAGTTTTAGTTTTATATTTTATTATCGGCGTGGAAGATCCAAACAATCTATAAATATGAGATAATATTTCTTCCATTTGTTTTTAACTCAGTGAAATATCTATCCATAAATATATAATTTGAGGTAAAAGTTGGAGGCCTTACTAGTATAAATATATGTATTCATACAAGAGGTTAGGGATTATACATGTATCCAATTTTTTTTCAAAGTGATCAGATCAAACTAGCAATCTCTTATTATCCATGCAATTGTATGAAAATATGCTCAAGCTTAGATGATGTCATACTACCATGTGAGAGTTAAAAGTTATTGTCATTGAACAAGTTTAGACAATCTATGGTTATCTGTGTGGAATTGCGGCAGACTTTTGCCCGAAAATTTTGTTTGAAAATGACACCACCTCTGTTTGATACTTAATACATAATTGACGGGTTGTCTACTGTTATGTGTATGTACAAAACCAGCGCTCTCAGACATGTCTGCCATTATTATTTTAATAAACATGGCCGCCAATTACGGCTTATAATACTTTTCTTGCTGCTGGTTTTTATATACTCAGATTTTATATTGCGACGCTATCTGGCCAAAATCCAGTGGATATAAATTGAGGGATTAAAATGATTGGGGATTTGGATTTCATGAATAACTATACACTGTTTGTTGTTATTTTTAGAAGACTTTTAAATGCTTAAATTAATAATGAAATAAAAAAAATATAGCTTTAAAAGGTTATTTATTATATTTTGTTACGAGAAATAAAGAAAATGATAAGTGTTGATCATGTTATGAGAACACAGATGATAACCCCTTGAAGTTTTATAAAGATTTTTATACCCATGAAACATTCTAAGTTCATTTTATGACCTAATCTGGAGACAATTACGAGGGATAATATGTTTTTTCTTTCTTTTTTTCATTATTAATTAATTAAGCCCAACATGACAATTATTATTGTGCGGGTCTAAATATATAAAAAATGACATATGAATATTTAATTCTGTATATTTTATTTTCATAATTGATTATGAGTAATCCAAATGATAGGGTAGTGCACTCATGGTATTGGAGTTGGATTTAAGAGCATAAGTCTTGTCTAAAAAAACACGTTATTAGTCTACTAAGAAAAAAAGATGTGTCATCGATTCACCAAGATAAGGCATGTTAGGTGAGTTCACAAAGGAGGATGATAAAAAGGTGAGTTAATTAGAAAAGGGTAAAAAATGAAAAAGAAAAAGAAAAAAGAGATTTAAAGATGTGAGCCATCAAGTTTGAATTGTTTGTCCTTCTTATTTGATCAGAAAATATGCTTTTTAAAATAGTTAAGAAAGCATTTAAAATAACTCAAAATTTTTATTTTGATAACCCTTCGTACTAAATGGCGTGGTATCTTTATAACAAGGCATGATGTAACACATAATTATGGAGGAGCATTGTGTTTAAACTTGGGCTAAGTGAGTGTCTTCATACTTGGATAGGATGGCTCCTAGTACCTAACGAGAGTTAAGCTTTTTATGTTAAAGTATAGTGGTTGATTTGAACGACTCATGAAAAAATCATAGAGAATAACAAATGTACAAATGATCTTGGACAAAGTCTTTGCACCCCAAGCAAAGTTGTTCCTAATACCTAGGCCAATGAATGTCTTAGTTCTTGAACAAGGTTATGTCCTAAATTAGAGAATGAAGAACTTATTGCATTGAAATAAAGGAGAGAAGCTTTCTTGTCTAAGATAAATAGTCTTGTAGAGATAGTATAATGAAAAATATTTTATGAAGATCATTATATAAATATTGTTTCCTATTAATTTTTACATGGGAATTTATCTTAGAGATTTTTATATAGATCACTCATAGGTATTATCATGAAGAATATACATGACAATTCATTATAGAGATCATGTTATGACCAGTAAGAGGCGTTTTATCATTGAGGTTGAAGAGTTATATGGTGAGCATATATGAAGGAACAACCATTTATTCATTTTACATGAGAGAGATTCTCGTATTCGTTGATTTTCTAATGAACTTAATTGATTTATTGAAGATGAATTAGCTTTGTGGTGTCTTTCTTATATTTCTTGTTTATGAATTGGTGTTCACAGGGTTGAAGTTTTTATTTGAATAGTGTTGGTGTCTTTAAATTGATTTTTATTATATCACACTCTTATCAGACTTGTTAAGATTAAACAATTTCAATATGATAGTCAATCTTTTCAACCTAAGAAATACCTAGATATAAAATGATTATGAACTCATGTTGTACTATTTTTAGATGACCAATAAAACCTTCGTTTGCATTCTTATTTGTTAGGCTAGATATTGAAAATATAGTGAAGCTATAGTGAAACTATGGTGGTGAGATTTATCACCCTCTTATATATTGGAGTTTTTGGATTATATGCCATGTAAAAATATGAACATCTATAAATAGATCTTATATTAAGTTTAAGAGACCTTTGAATGCTCAAGTTAGCATTGATGTAGGAGGAATAAGTATTAAAAGGTTTTATGTTTTATATTTATAAGAAATGAAGAAGATGATTAAAGAAAGTATTATAAAATCATGAATGTATGTGTGTATAGATCAATAAAAACCCCTTTACTTGATGTTTCATGGGTGGTAAAGTTCTTGTCATATAAATAAAAAATATATATCGAGCACCATGTTGTAGCATGTTGATTTAGGGATAAAAGTCTTAACTAGGAAGATACATGGTTGGTGCACTAATAAGGGTGGACATATGGTCATTTTTATCAAGGAGGGGGATTCAAGGTAAGTTTATCTAAGGAGTAAAGATACAAGGTGAGTCCTTTTATAAGGGTGGATATGTGGTCAATTCTCTAAGAAAAAAAGATATAAAAGGATATCACTAATAAAAAAAGATAGACAAATGGTCTACTAATAAGTGTTATAAAAAGTGAGTTTACCGAAAAGAATGTATATATACAATAATTCTTCTAAAGGGTGGATGCAAAGTTATTCTAGGGCTTATGATTAGTTCACCTTAGATAGGATATGACATTTTATGTTAATGAGGTGTGCATGATAGATCCTCTAAGGAAAAAAAAACTCAAAACTTATCCCATTAGGATAGGGATACAAAGTTAGTTTATAGAGACTCATGATCAATCTCATTAAGGATGGATGCACAACCTAGCATCCATTATCATTGGAGGCATTTCTCATTAGCTTTCGCATCTTTCTTTCATCATAATCTTTGGTATTATTGTATTGTTCAATAAATAAAACAAAAAACTACAAGTAATGAGCATGTTAGCATTAATCATAAATGTTGGAGTTAATATAAAATTACTCCTATGATTTTATCCAATAACTTGTATTATTATATTGAAATGACATTTTAATATGGTATTAAAGTTTTTTTAATAAAAAAATATAATATTAAATAATGAGAATTTATATAAATAAGTATAAAAAATGTTATTTTAAAGAATTTTGTTAGATTCAGGTTTTTGATTTTATATTCTAGTTTACCGTCTTTAATTTTAATTGTATTTAACTTTATATGATATATTTTTTTAGGAACAAGAGAAAATTTTAAGGAGTTAACCTATGTTATCTTAGACTCATTTGACTACCAAGGTAAAGTATCTCAAGTTTGATATATTTTTCAAACCCATGTTATTGTGGACTTAATAAAATCTTGATATTGTTTCGAATTATTTCTTTGAAAGTTCTTATTTTTAACATTTAAGTCTTCAATAGAAGAACAAAACATATTCATAGAATGTTAATGAAAATCAAGTTGACTTTAAAAAACTAACTTATTTAAAAACCTTTCAAAGCCCATAAATGGCTTATACAATTATACTAAATCTGAAACAAAATTTGATCATAGGCATAAAAAGGGTGTTTGGGAGTGTGATTGCGGTTGTTTTTTAAAGTACTTTTCATTTATAAATATATCAAAATGATATTTTTCTTATTTTAAAATAATTATTTTTGACATCAGCACATAAAGATAATCTAAAAACACCAAAAAAATTTCATTTAAAATAAAATAAAAATTCAAATTTTGATGAAATGCCGGTACAACCACAAAGCCAAACAGGCTAGAAATGCCGAATCAATTTTATACTATCCAGTAGCACTAGCACACCCGCACTGCCTGAATGGATTGGAAAACATTTCTCCGGCCATCTTGGTTTGGACTTTCAGGAAGTGGACAGGGTGCTGAACACTTGCAAGTTTCATTTTTTGGCAAATGGTACATATTCTTCATCACTAAGCCAATGCTCCTTTGCTAGTAATATTATCTGTTACTTCCGTAACTGTTCACAAACTCCCACAAGACTTGGTAGCAAAAGAATACTGTTTCTATTCAATACAACCATTGAAGCTTTTTACAGTTAGAGAAAAATGAGAGGCTAACAATTACTCTTTCAAATTTATGTTTTATAATGAGTTTCAAAAAAATTGAATATTTTTTTTTTACTTAAATTAATTTATTTTTGATATTTTTAGATATTTTCATGTGCTAATATCAAAAATAATTTTTAAAAATAAAACATATTATTTTAATGTATTTTTGAACAAAATATATTTTAAAAAATATCTTCAAATACACTCCTAAAAAAGCATAAATACTCTTAAATATGATAGGTGAAAAGTCTTGGTTACAATTAAGAAGTGTTTCTATTTTGGAGAACAACTTAACTTCTTTTAAATGCTATATTTTTATCTTCTTTTTGACTTGGTGATTGTTGAGAATATATAATTTTGTTTTTTTTCAATACTTCCCCATTACTCTAAAATGTCCATGTGGTATAACCACAACCTTTAATTTCTTGAACTTAATGACATTAACCCACTTCTTGCATCATTAGTGATGAACATGCATAGATGGAGATACCATTTATGATAAATAATTGGAAGGTGAGATCTCACCTAACCATGCTAAATTGAAGGGTTAACATGACCAATTTTCTAAATTAGAGGGACCATTAATTGAATTTATTTGATTGATAGCTTTTAGTTAGTCTCAGAATAATATGTGTATGTGTGTAAAAGAATACGGAGATATAATTATATTTGATAGCGATATATAAAACAAAATAATTAATTCTATACATTATAAAAATATATGAAAAGTCTATTTTACTATTAATATATATTATAGTCAATATATATTGTATTTGATAATGATATATATACATAAAAATGTAATTCTCTCTACACATAATAAAAATATATAAGACATTTATTTTACTATTAATAATATATATTGTTGTCGATGTGTGTGTGTGTATTGTTAAAGTTAATAATGTTATAATAACCTTAGCTGTAAAACTAAGATTGATTTGAAAAGTTGATTCAAGACATCAACTGGTTTGAGTTTAGGAAAAAATAGAGGGGATGTTGACTTGACCTAAATCAGTTAAAAACTCAAGTCAACCTAGAATAAAACACAAGTAAAAAACTCGTTAACTTTTTCAAAAGAAGTTTAATCAAAACAATAAGTTATGATAATAACTATTTTTATTCATATATTGAGTTAAGTAAACTTGTGTTAACCTTCTTGACTTGTGAGCTGGGTCTTACCCTAGTTTATCTTTAAGTTGAATCTTAAACTATGATAATAACAATTTTTTTCCATATATTGATCAAGGTCGATTTAGATTGACCCTTCTAATTTGTGACCCAGGTCTTCTTATACGTTTATCCCGAATTAAGTTTTAAAATTGATAATAACCATTTTTATTTTTTGTTGACTTGGATAAATCTAGATTGACCCTCCTAACATGTGAGTCGAGCTTTACCCCGAGTCAACCCTTTAATCACGTTTTAAATAATCATTTTTTACTTTTAAGTTAACTTGGGTCAACTATTAACCCTACTTATGATCTAAGTCTTGCCTCTGATCAACACCTAAATCGAGTTTTAAAACTATGGTAATAATTATTTTTATCATTATATATCTTAGTTGGAGAATTTTATAATTGAAAGTTTTTTTACAAAGATATTTTAGAGATAAAAAGTGATAAATATTGTCTCTAAAAAGATGTTATGTTTTGAAAGTAGGAATATTCATTCTAAAATTATATATGTTAGAAGTACACAAAATTACTTCAAAATTGTTTTGAGGAAAATATCCAAATACTACTTGGTAGATTTTGTGAGAGGTACACATGAGATGTATAAAACATTAAATATTACCAAACTCACTGAATTGAAAGTAAAATGATGTATAGCGATTTTTTGTCAATTGATTTAATATATTGAAGTCATATTGTTAAATATGAAGTGAAATTTTAGGCTTATGTTAAGGAAGTAGTTAGGGTTTGCATTCGGTTTAATAAATCCTTGTCTTTATGGCTGTTAGTTTATATTTTGCATTATTTTCTTTGCTTGAATAAAGATCAATTGGTTTTTCACAGCCTAATTACTTTCTTCTTATCATTTTGGTATCAGAGACTCTCCACTTAAAACCAAATCCATAGTCTTTGAGCTTCTCTTACAGTAGCAAAGAAGAATGACACTAAAAAAAAACTTTGTGCAGCTAGCATTTCCTCGTTTTGATGATCATCATGACCACTGGAGTATGTTGATGGAAAACTTCTTGCGCTCTAAGGAGTATTGGGGATTGATAGATCATGGCTATGATGAGGTTGAAAGTGACATAAAGCTGAAAGAAGCACAACAAAAGAGGCACAATGAGATAAAGTTAAAAGATATAAAGGTGAAAAATTATCTCTTTCAAGCTATAGATCGAACGATATTGGAGTCAATCCTTATCAAGGATACTTCCAAACAAATTTCAAAATCAATGAAAAAGAAGTTTAAAGGAGTACTAGAGTCAAAAGATCACATTTACAAGCTCTCCGTAAAGAGTTCTAAACCTTGGATATGAAAGATGGTGAAGGAGTTGTTGAGTATTTCTCAAGAGTACTGACAATTACCAATAAAATAAGGACATATGAGGAGTGAATGAATGACGTTACAATGGTGGAGAAGATACTTGAATCATTGAGTGAAAAATTTAATTATATCATGTGTTCAATCGAAGAATCCAAAGATATTGATCAACTCTCAAATGATGAACTTCAGAGTTCATTAATTATTCATGAGCAAAAATTCTAGTGCCATACAGAAGAAGACCAAGCACTCAAGATCACTAATTCTGAATGTAGATTTAATGTTAGAAGACGAGGATGAGGTGCTTATAGAGGCAGAAGCAGAGGCAGTGGCAGGAGAGAAGCAATCGATTCTAGAACAAAACAATTGTGGAGTTTTTAAATGTCATAAGCTTGGACATTTTCAATTTGAGTGTCCAAGCTAGGATAGGGAAGCTAACTACGCTGAAATAGGAGAAGACGAAGAGATGTTAGTCATGTCTTATGTGGATATGAATAATGGTTGAAGGGTAGATGTTTGGTTGTTAGATTCTGAGTGTAGTAACCACATGTGTGGTGATAAGAGTTTGTTCCATGTGATCAATGAGGATTACAGATAGAAGGTAAAGATGAGAAATAACATGAAAATGGATGTGTTGGGCAAAGGAAACGTGAAGTTGAAGGTAGATGGTCTTACACATATTGTTAGCGATTTATTTTTTATAACTAACTTATAGACCAATCTTCTCAGCATTGGTCAACTTCAAGACCAAGTATTGAAAATTCTTATTCAACATGGATATATGAACATTTATCATCCACAAAAAAGGCTTATTATACATATCGAAATGACAACAAAAAGGATGCTTGTGTTGTTAACAAGTTCACTGCCTTAGAAACCAATATGCATCTATAATTCAACACCAGATTCACCACATCTATGGCACTGTTAATTTAGACAGTTAACCTACAAAGGTTTGAGCATCCTTAAAGATAAGAACATGGTGCACTAGATACCTCAATTTAAAACTCCATCAACAATATGTGTTACTTGCATGATTGGGAAGCAACACAGAGATTCCATTCCAAAGCAGGCCAATTAAGGAACCATAGAGAAGCTTTAACTCATCCATACAGATCTCTATGGGCCTATATCTCCTATTTCTAATAGTATAAAGAGGTACATCATATGTTTTATTGAAGATTTTACAAGAAAAGCATGAACTTATTTTCTAGTGGATAAATCTAAAGCACTACATATGTTCAAACGCTTTAAGGATTATGTTGAAAAGGACATAGAGGGTATATAAAGTGTTTGAGAACTGATAGAGGAGGGGAATTTACATCACTTGAATTCATAAATATTGTATAGAGCATGGTATCAAGCGGCAATGGACAACAAAACTTACCCCACAACAGAATGGAGTAGCTGAAAGAAAGAACAAAACAACAATGAACATGGTTTGATGCATACTATCTAAAAGGAGAATTCCAAAAAATCTTTGGCTAGAGGCAGTAAATTGGACAATATATGTCTTAAATCAAATTCATACTTTGGCAGTTTAAAATCTAACACTTGAGGAAGTTTGTAGTGGCATCAAACCTTCAATTAAACACTTCAGGATCTTTAAATGCATGGCTCATATATATACCTAATGTATGAAGGGCAAAACTTGATGCAAAAAGTATTTCTTATGTGCTAATGGGACTTAGTGAAATGTCTAAGGCTTATAAACTCTATGATATAGTTGGGCTGAAAATTATAATCAACAAGGTTGTAGTGTTTGATGAAGAAAAATCTTAGGACTAAGATCAAAGTTATGAAGATCATATAATGGTTGATCTAGATTATGAGGATAAAGGTGATACTGAAGCAACCATGCGTGAGGAAAAAAAATAAATCCTTGAAGGCTCAAATATTGAAGTTACTAAAGAACTAATTAGTATTAGTCCTCAACCAGAACAACATGTCAACATTCAACCTGGTGAGAATAGAAGAGCTTCATGAAGTTTTCATGGTGACAGTCCCTATCTGGTGGGAATAAGGGAGAATCGCTAAGTTTCCATGAAGGAAGAGTTAGAGGATCACCAAAGTGAATTAGAGATTATGTAACTGGGGAGCTTTTAGAGGAAGAAGATGTAAATACTAATTTTATTTTGTTTACTTTGACAAATTCAGTACTATTTGAGGATGCAATAAAGCATGAATATTGGAGGACAATAATGGACATTGAAATCAAGGCCATAGAAAAAAACACATGGGAACTTACTGATTTATCAGTCGGTGCAAAGAAAATTGGAGTAAAAAGGGTCTATAAGACCAAACTAAAAGAGAATGGAGGAGTAGACAAATTCAAGGCATGTTTGCTGGCCAAGGATTATGTGCAGCAACAAGGGATAAATTACACAGAAGCATTCACACCAGTTACAAGAATGGATACCGTGTGAATAATTGTGTTCCTAGTAGCTTAAAAAGGATGGATTCTATATCAGCTTGATGTCAAATTTGTTTTTGTTTTAAGGAGAACTTCATGAAGAGGTGTACATTGATCAACCAAAAGGGTATGAGAAGAAGCAGAATCCTTAGCAAGTTTTCAAACTAAAGAAAACCCTTTGTGGACTGATTCAAGCTATACAGGTTTGGTTTAGTCGTATTGAGACAATTTCCTGAATGAAGGGTTTGAAAAGTGTTATAGTGAGCATACATTGTTCATTATAACTGATAAGGGAGGTAATATTCTTATTATCATTGTATTTGTAGATTATTTAATATTTACTGGCAATAATGAATTGATGTTTGCTGAGTTTAAAACATTCATGCTGAGGGAATTTGACATGACCAATCTTAGAAGAATGCGTTTCTTTCTTGGCATAGAAGTTTTACAGAGACCAAAAGAAATTTATATGCGTCAAAGAAGGTATGTTGAAGAGGTTTTAAAGAGATTTAAGATGACAAATAGCAATTCAGTTTATAACCCTAATTCCTCAGGATGTAAACTTCACAATAATGAGAATGGAGTTTGCAATGATGAAACTTTATTTAAGCAAATAGTGGGTTATCTCATGTATTTGAAAGCAAATAGTGGGTTATCTCATGTATTTAGTGGGAATGAAAAGAAAGTTTAGGCTTTTATTAAGGAAATAGATAGGGTTTGCATTCAGTTTAATAAATCCTAGTCTTTAGGGTTGTGAGTTTATATTTAACATTATTTTCTCTGCTTAAATATCTCATCTATTAAGACCACGTGAGAGTGTATATAGAGCCAGCTCATGCTTGAATAAAAATCAATTGGTTTTCCACAACCTAATCACTTTCTTCTTCATAAAACATTTTGTTATTATTATTTTTTATGGTTTATGGATAGAAGAGAAATAATGAAGTTATTAAGGGTATTATTTTAATTCAATTAATGGATTAGTGAAAGATAAACTTGTTTGTTAGCACATTACAGGTTAAGGATATTTTTAAAATAATATTTTATAATTAATCCTTGTTTTAAGTTCCATATAGGTTTTTAATGCATTATTTAGGAATGTAGTCATGATTATTTTTGAAAATATTTTTTTTGTTCAAAAAAACAATAAAATAATATTTTATAAAAAATTATTTTTTATATCAGCATATAAAAATGATCTAAAATCATAAAAAAAATTAATTAAAAATAAAAATAAAAAATATTAATAAATTATTTCTTTTTAAAAATATTTATAAAATATAATGTTGAACACCTAATCGCATTCAGATTATGCCACACAGCAGCTAGCAGGCAGGAATAAACTCTATCTCTCTCTCTCCTTTTGTCTTCCTTGTAATGAATTGAAGAGGACGTGGTCATGGCTTCGAGTTCGGTGAAAACAATGTTCATGGCCAAGTCCAAAAAGGTTCAAAATTTATCTATTTTATTTTATTTTATTTTATTTTATGCTGGTTAAAATAATGTTTCCCAGCACCCAACTAAAATTTCAGTTCAACCGTGGTTGCTGGTGTTAGCATGCATTATTAACTTGGTTTGTACGTACAAGAATACGGCCACGTATTTTATTATAGTATTTTGTCAAAGGCAATTTGAATCTCGAAGGTCTTAGAATGGCCACAATGATCTTTGCATTAGGTTCTTGTCTTTGCTCTGGTGTTGCGAACGAACGTGGAATGCATCAGGGTGAACCCCAAACAATTGTCATACCCTTTTTGAGACTCCCACGTGTCTCCAAAACACAAAGTAGCCATGAAAGCTATTTCCCCTCCCCACGCGTGAAGATTCAACTTTTTTTTTATTATTAATTTGACTAATTTTATATCTTATAAAATTAATAATTATATAAGCATTTAATGATTATTTTATTAGTAATTATAAAATTTTAATATGAAATTACACGAAAATCAAACTCTTTAATTCTAAACTCTTATCATTAGATCTTTTACTAAATGATTTTAACTTGTTTTTTTCTAAATTACTGTGCTATACGTTAATAAAAATAATAAGTTTTTACCATGACACATTATTTTTATTATTTTTATTTGAAACAATATTTGGGAAAGAAATAAAATATTGGAAAGTCTTTGATTATATTTATTTTCTATGTGAAGGGCCTTAAAGAATTGATTTGAGACTTGGAAAAAAAAAACATACACGACTTTTAGCATTTCTAATAAACAAATCCTAATTTTAAACAATATTACATATTTTTTTATTTTTCTTATGTTTTAATATTTTATATATTTATAATATATATCATTTTACACATACTAAATAAATAATTAAGGTATAGATATTAAAATTGTTTACTCAATAAATAATGTATAAAATATAGAGACGGAGAAACCCAACATGCAAGCATCCGTTGCTATCCCCATTCATCTCCTAATTTTTGTTCTCACCATCCAAAATTATTTAGGAACCAGCTCCAAACCATGGCTGGATATTTCTGACCGACCTTACAGAACCATTTGAGTTTGAGTTTGGTGTGTATTTTTCTTTCACATTGACCTGTTTCTCACAAAGCGTGTTTTCGATTTATCCCATTTCTTTCTCGACCTCCCTATCGTGCACTTCACAGACTTAATGCTCAGGAAACAGTGAAGTACAAAACAAAGACCCTTCAAATGAAGATATCTTCTCCAAAATTCCAAATCACATAACGGTCTCGAGAATCCCAAGGCTCTAAGCAGCCATAGATTAGCTCCGAAACCCTAGTTGCTGACACGTGCTTTTCTTCCCTTAACTCTCTCGACTGAATAACCCCTTTTCTTAGGTCAGATTTCAACTTCCATCAATTTTACGATTTTAATTATTCCATGCAAGTAGTTTTTGGTATAGGTGAAGAGTCCATTCCTTTTTTCAATAGCTCAAACTAGAAATCAGTGTTTCAAATGAAATCCTCTGTTTCTTCCCTGTTTTTTTCCTTCCGAATGAAAAGAACCAGATTGATAGAGTTATATTGATAAGTAACCAGAATAATTATTTGCTCCAATCCCAATATAGATTGTTGAAAATGGGATCTGCTAATGGGTTTATTTATCAAAAATTGCTTCCTTTTGCCTCCTCTTTCTGGCTCAATGTCTCCACTCTGTTCCTTGCTCTCTTTGGTTTCTTCAATAGAACCATGTCCAGGTACTCAATTTTCTTTCTTTGATCACACACCTTTTTTAATTTTGCATTTGTTAATTAATTTTCCCTTTTCTTTTTAGATTCAAGAGGAATGATTTGGAGCCAGAAGGTGAGGCTATGGAACCAGAAGTTGAAGTTTCTGGGTTTAAGGAAATAAAAGAAATTGATGGGCAGGAAGAAAAAGAAACACCAAGTGAAGCCAAGGAACCAGAAGTTGAGATTTACGAATCTAAGGAGACGAAAGAAGTTGATGAATTAGAAAAAACGGAAACACCAAATTTCTGCTTCAAATTTCAGTTTCAAAGTTATAGAGATGAAGATGAGCCTTTTGTCTTGAGTTCGGTGACTCCTGCGAGCACCAGCAAGTATGAATTCTTGCCAAGGAAGAATTTCAGTCATTACTTGGTGGAGCCAGAGGTTGTTAGTCTTACCGTGAAAGAGTTATATGCTGGTTCTGATGGTGATTCTATTGGCAATAAGGAGAAGATGGAGAGTGAGGTTTTATCTGATAAGGACCTTGCAAGAAAAGAATCAGAAGCAGAATCTGTTCGTGAGGAAATAGAAAATATTTCTGCACATAGTGTGCGTAAGCAAGACGCTAAAATGGAGTTCGAGGTGGAAACATTGATAGAAGAGGAGGCAGAGAAGCTTGAGGCAGAAAATTGCATTGAAGAGTCTAGTTCAAGGAAGGGGAAAGCAGTTGATGTTGAGAACAATGTGTGGAGTGATGAAGACGTTTCAAGAGATGATGATGCTCAATTTCTGTCAGACAAGGACTTAATTGTTTCTGATTCTGATTCTGTTGTTTCAAACCATGAGCTTATGAGTCGTTATATAGCTTCAATCAGTGATGGGTTCTTGTCAGATAAAAACTTTGAAGATGTATTTGAACCTGATATTTTGAAGGATATTGATGGGCAGACGGTGGAATCAACTGATGAAGATTTGGAATTAGAGTATTTAAATTTGCAAAATTTGAATTCTGGTTACGAGGCTGATGATTTTGATGACGAAGATAGTGAAATAATGGAAGAGCTTAAAAAGATAGAGGAGGCTGTGCAGAAACCAGTATCATTAGAAGACACGGAAATGCTGTCTGAGAAAGATTTTGAAGACAATCAGAAGTCCAATCAAAAAGAACGTGGCTCCAAAGACAATGAAGCCAAGGATAATTTAGAAGGGCCAAAGTCCAGTTCACAGGATTCCTCGGCTGCAGATTCCGAGGATTCAGATGGCTTCGAAACCTTATTGGAGCATCAAGATTTGATAGAACAGCTCAAGATGGAGTTAAAAAAGGGCAGAGCAACAGGTCTGCCAACCATCTTAGAAGAAGACGAATCACCAAAAATAATGGAAGATTTGAAGCCATTGAAAATTGATGTGAAGTTCCAGTATGAAGATAGAATGAGTGAGCTTCACAAGTTCTACAAGAGTTACAGAGAAAGGATACGCAAACTCGATATCTTGAGTTACCAGAAGATGCATGCAATGAGTAAGTCCTTTGTTACTAACCTTTTGCTCTTCAATTTTTTTTCTCTGCAGATGTATTTTTCTTTTCCTATTTCTCTTTCGCAATTAAAAATTTACTCAAACTCTTTTTGTTATTGATAAATCCTATCGATAATGACCTAATCAAATTATTATTATCGATAGCTCAAATCTTTGCAGTCCTTTTGAAAGCTAGGGACAAGGACCCACTGAATCTAGTTTTTTTGGTTAGACAGGAGCGTGCACCTGCTCAATTCACAAGCATTTAAAGTGGTAATTACAGAAAACTAGGAGGTTGAACCAAATCTTATCTTATTTTAATCAACTTCTCTACCGCCTACGCAATATACTATATCATGTAGACATGGTTAGCAATAGAAAAATCCTTCAACAGTTCCATTCTTTTGCACCATCAAGAACGCTTTTGTTGCTTTACCCCCCTTAAGCTATTCATATTCTTTTGTCCATGAAAGCTAAAAGATGAACATATTTTTATGCATTTGGAGCCACCCCATTTTCCATTGTGCGTGAATCCAAATTTTATAGCTAGTTGAAGGTGCATTTCTATAATCTTTGATGTCATCAACCACAACCTTCATGTTTCAATTTCTTGCATACAAGTCAATAAGCATGATATCTTACGATGGAATGGCTTACCTAAATCTGAATTCTTACCTGCATCTAAATAATCTTGCGCAGACTTTAATGCTCCACGTAATGTGTTTTTTAAGAATGATTTCTTTTTAAAACAATCTTCTTTTAATGGAGGAGAAAGACAAGTTGAAAAGGCATCGTGCATGATTTTATATTAAAGTGACCTTTAAGCTATAATTATATATGCATAGGTGGTCAATTACAGCTCCAACTTTGTATTATTTATTTGATTACATTAGGTTTCCAAATGATGTAGTTTATTCCTCGTGTTTCATGACAATCCATAGACTTTCTTCAATCAAAGGACCCACTTCAATCGATTGAAGGGCATGAAGCCTCAGCTCCAGCATCGACATCCCTTCTTCCACAGAAATTCCTGCCAAGCAAGCGCAAAAAGTCCAGTTCTGACCCGATGACGAACTTTGTTAGGGAATATCATAATGATTTGGAAGTTGTGTATGTTGGGCAACTCTGCCTTTCATGGGAAATCCTTCATTGGCAGTACGAAAAGGCACTGGAGCTATGGGATTCTGACCCGTATGGGATGCGACAGTACAATGAAGTTGCTGGTGAATTTCAACAGTTTCAAGTGATGTTGCAAAGATTTATAGAGAATGAACCTTTTGAAGGTCCACGGGTGAAAAATTACATTAAGAATCGATGTGTGCTGCGTAATCTCCTTCAAGTCCCGGTGATAAGAGGTAAGACGGTGACATATTCTTTGCCCTCACACTCCTTAATGGGCCAAATTACCAAAAAGAAACAAACCTGCTCATTAGTTTGGCCCTACCAAAGGGCTCTTTGTATAAGAGTTAGAAGAAGCATATGACTAAATAAAAGCTTAATTTGTTTTAATTTGCTCTTCAGAGGACAGTATGAAGAATAAAAAGGCAAGACGAAAAGGGAAGGATGATGATTCAATTACAAGTGATATGCTAGTACAGATAATGGAAGAATCAATAAGAATTTTTTGGCGATTTGTTCGATCTGATAAAGATGCACAAAATGTGATTTCAAAGGGTCGCAAAGGAACTCAGATAGAGCCCCAAGATCCCACTGAACTAGAGCTCTTGACAGAGGTTCGAACGAGTTTTCAAAAGGTTAGCTTTCTATTTATATCCATCTATATATTGCTTCAAATGCTAAGCACGTAATCTTGTTTTGCGATGTTTAATCTGTTCTCAATCGGAATGCAGAAGGAGAGGAGGCTGAGAGACATTCTGAGAAGTGGAAACTGCATACTGAGGAAGTTCCAGAAACATCGAGAGGACAATTCTAATCAAGTTCTTTACTTCTTCTCTCAAGTGGATATGAAGTTAGTAGCAAGGGTTCTGAGCATGTCCAGAGTAACAACAGACCAGCTACTGTGGTGTCACAATAAATTGAGCAAGATAAATTTTGTTAGCCGGAAGATACATGTAGAACCATCATTTTTGCTTTTTCCATGTTGATGATAGCAGCCATGCAATCTCTACCACTGTATAGAAGATATCTTAGTGAAAAGGAAACGAATTTTACAATTTTCTGCTTCGCCTCCAGTTCATTTTGCAAGATTTCATTAAAAGTATCATACAAGCTCTTTTGGAATGAGAGAGAAAAAGACTTAATAAATTGATGATTACCTAATGTAACAAGTTTCATTTGAGGGAATACTTCTGCAAAGTAAAGGGTACGTGTGTTGGCCATGAAAGGTTGCATTGAGGAATCTCATGAATTTCTCAGAAAGTTTGGGAAATATTTGCGCACAGGAACTTTCTACACACAGCTTTTATCCAATGCTAGTATTTTTTATTATATTCTTTTTCATGTCATGCTTATTTTGATCTTGTTAGTTACTTTATTAGAAATAGACCAAGAGATTACATGGGCCTACAGCAAAATACTATAGTCTATCAAATGAAAAAGATAGAAACACCCTGTAAAATCCGGCTACAAGTTAATAGGTCTTTATAGATAGATAAACCAATTTTTAGTACAATCATCTCAAAGGGTTTATATCACAGGTCTTTAAATATATATATATATATATGAATCACAAAGAATTTTGTTATGATTAGATAAATTGATATTAAACGAAACTAACAATATATGTCATAAGCTTTTTTACCCTGTTTCAATATATTTTCAAATAGAAAATATATTTAAAAATCATACAAATAAGAAAAAATAAATAGAGATTCAAGCAAAGATGAAAAGTTAAAGAAAGCGATATTGCATTGTCAAGAAAATAAAATAAAATAATCCTTAACTTTAAAATTGACTCTTATATTTGGATATTGATTATCAACAAATAAAATTGGTTAATATAAGTTTATATAATTTTTTATGTTTATGTTTTCTATTTGATGTATAAATTTGTCTTTTATTTGAGAAATCATTAAGGATCCAATGATCCATTTTTAGCTCTTTATCTTTGGATGTTGACTACCTAGCATTTTAATTTATCAATACATATATTTTCATTTATTGTGTATTTCTCTTTTGTATGTGTTATATAAGTTGTTTTTTATTTCAAGAACTAACTCAAGAATACAAGACCAATTATCAACTCCTATCATTGAAAGTTTTAATTGGTAAATACACATCCCATTATCTTGTTAATATATAAGATATTTTCCTTGATGTTGCGAGTGATTTGAGATATTTTATTGGTGTGATCTCATATAAGCCCACTAAGAATGAGTTATGACTTTAATGCCATTCCAATCCACATAATCCTTAAGGGCTCATTATTTATCAATAAATCATCATCTTAAAAAACTTAATGGCTATTTTTTCTCCTAAGTGGGGATCAAGTTATTTTTAAATTTAAAATCAAAACTACTCTCTTGGTTTAGAGTATAGAATAAAAAATGTTAGTTTAAGTAGACCCAAATATATCAAAAACTTTTTATTTCTCAAACAAACATGAAGTAACTCACCTTAGATAGGATATTTTAGGGCGATTATTGTTTTTTGTTTAACATAATTAACTTTTTATCTAGAATATTTGAAAGCCATATAAGATTTTTAGTTACTATAAAACTTGGTGGTGACCCTAATCAATACTAATAACTTTATTGAGATGTCTAATATAATATTAAATATAGCTGTGAGAGTTCAAATCAAAATTAAATATAGAATAACCTAGGGAAACAGTTCTATTTTTTAAAATTAAAGATCAATTAAGAAGAAAATGATATAAAGATCTATAAATTTGTTTATTTATTTAGTTAGTTTTGATTTTTTTTTTCTATTTGGATGAGAACCCTAATAATATACAAATAAAAATTAAGGAGTCGATAATGGGTGAGTTACATTCCTTTTTTTTTTTTGTGATAAATAAAATAGCAATCAAATCTTAGATGTCCATAAACATAGTTTTCTATGATTTTTTTTTAATCAATGTTATTTTTGCATAAAAATCTAAGTTTTTTTTTTAATTTTTTTGTTTTTATCATTAAACGGTGTGTATCAAAGATAAAATGAAAACTTTAATGAATAGATGTTGTTATACATAAAAATAAAATAAAAAATGTTCCAAGGAAGAATGATAACTTTGTTCTAAAATTCCATATCATTTAATGAAAAAATAAAAGTCAAATAATTAGCACTTTTTAAGAATAAATTGAATGGAAACACACATTACATAAGATATATTCATGTCAAAATTGTCATGGTGATTTTCTTTCAAAGTGTTTTGTGCATAACTAAAACTAAACTTTTTTCTTATATATTATCTTAGCAATAATGCATTATAATATTAAGAAAAACATATAAACTTACGTGTAAAAGAAAAACTAGAATCTTATTAAAGTTATATATGAAATTTAGCGTCATTTAAAATTTATGAAAGTCACTTTTATATTATTAAACATATTATAATTGTAATTATAACTACAAAATAAACTACAACTTATAGGTAATTTATTGTAGCAAACACTATTAACCCATTATTATTTGATTATTCATAGCATTCGATTTTATGTTTTTTTTTTTTTTATATATATATGAAAGAGTACTTTTCCATTGACAATATGATTACTAAGGTTTTTTTAGCTATTAGTTGCATGTATTTTTATATTAAAAAATGTTCAAATTTAAGTTTTGAGGGTATCATCCATGGTAGTCAAGAACTTATTGTGATCAATGATGCAATGTCTACTTAGATTAAAATAATAATCATATATTGTCATATCCTTTAAAGCCCACTAATATATTTCATTCACTGGATCCTTTACATTTATTTGGATTCTTTTTAGAATTTAAATTAAACTTCTTTTTAAATTAATGATTACAACAATATTTTTAAAGCTATCCATTCCCACCAATTTTTTTCAAATAAATTTAGATATTCCCATTATAATATTTCAAATTACATTTTTAATGATTATACATGAGCTTAACATTTCTCATCAATATTAAATGAAAATAAAAAATATACTATAATTTGTTTATTATTATTTTTTAAGAAACAATTATCCTTTTATCTTTTTTATGTTATGCTGTTGAATAAAAAAAACCCACTATAATTATTTTGATTATGACAAGTTTTTTATTAAAAAATTATAGTAAAAAAAAGATATTCTTTCCAAAATAAAAAAGGCAGTTTCATTCCTTAAAAAATACTTTTGTTTCTCAAGAATATAAATTATTGAAACCTTTTGATTATTATTTTAATCATTTAGAGTTTTAATTAAATAAGCAAGGTTATTAAAAAAACATGTTTATGGATAAATAAAATATATAATTAAGGAATAAGAATTTTTACTTAAGGCATATATTTTCTCTATTAGAATTTAAATATTTCAATTTTTTATAAGTTCTTATTTTAATTATCGTAAAATTAAATAAAAAAAATAGTTTTGAAAATTGTTAAGTAACCCTAAAAAGTTTGCTAAACCATCTATTTTTTCTTCTTGTTTTTTATATGAATATTACTTCGAGTTTATTATTTTCATTGTATTAGAGAAAGTTAATATTTGTAAAAAGAATATAACTTAAATAATAAGAGTGATAGCTATCAGATTCTATGGTGCTCAATAAGTTTTAAATTGTTTTTTTTTTTGTTTTCCAGTCAACACTAATAATCCATAAGGACTCCCAAGTGGCGTCGTTTTAACAGCCGTCGGATCTAGGGTTTTGAAAGATAAAACCCTATTTATAACCTTTTCCCGTCTCATGCCTCTACCTCGCTACACTCTAGAAAGAGAGACGCAGCAAGGACAAGCAAGATGGTGCAGCGACTGACATACCGGAAAAGACATAGCTACGCCACAAAATCCAACCAGCACCGTGTCGTCAAAACCCCTGGTAACAGCTCTTCCATTGTACATAGTGTAAAAGAGAGAAGAAGAAGCAGATTCTTTGGATTAATTGTTGTTTCTGTTTATGAAATTAAGGTGGGAAATTGGTGTACCAGACCACCAAGAAAAGAGCTAGTGGACCTAAGTGTCCTGTCACTGGCAAGAGGATCCAAGGGGTACATTTTCTTCTCTCAAATTTTAGTTTTGAATTGTACTTCTGTTGCGACTTTGGTTTCTTTTAAAAAGTTTGAAAGTATTTTATATTTTATGATAGTCATATGCGCTTCAAGTTTTGTTAGAAGTTTGAATTTTATTCTGTTACTCTGAATCAAATCAAATTGGAATTTTATTCTGTTACTCTGAATCAAATCAAATCATGTCGAATTACAATTACACCTCAGCAATTGGCTTGTTAAAATGTTAGTCGGGATGGATGCGCTAGTTACTCTGATGAGTTGTTGTCTGAGTTTTAGGGGATGGAGATGGCATTTTTTGACATGTAGATTGGTTGCTGCCTGAAATTTGGGGTTTTGGGTTACAATGATTTTTATTCGTATAAGTGTTAAGAGATGATTTTTCCATTTCGTTGTAGTCTCGGGCATCCACTCCCTCTAAGTATGCCCCTGAAGTCAGCGCATCTTAAATGCTCCTCTATTATTTGTCATTCGCATCTACAATACCTTGTTTAGTTGTCTAATACGATGATTTTCTAATTTTGTTTATGGGTTTTACTGGGATTTAAATTTTGTTGAGGGGTTCTAGCATGCAGTTGGGAATTTCCAAGAAAAGTATCTGTGATTCTTTTCATTGGTCATGTGAAGAGTTGTTTTCTTTTGTGGTAGCTTATACATGCAAATTTATCAGTAATTGCTGGCTACAGCATTTTAAACTCAGCTGTTGTCTACAAAGCTTGATCGGATTATACTTGTTTTGATAGTTTTAACCTCCTTGCAGATCCCTCACTTGAGACCAGCGGAATACAAGAGGTCAAGATTGTCTAGGAATCGCAGGACTGTAAATCGTGCCTATGGTGGTGTCTTGTCCGGAAGTGCTGTCAGGGAGAGGTACTGCCATGATGATTAATTGCTGTCTGCTTTTCCTGAAGTGATGGAAACTTGTTTAACTGGTTTTGGTAATTTTTTTTATGTAGAATTATTCGAGCTTTCTTGGTAGAGGAGCAAAAGATTGTGAAGAAGGTTTTGAAGATTCAAAAGGCAAAGGAAAAACATGCTTCAAAGAGCTAAACGAGAGGTCCTTGAAGTAATGTTTCCCGGGTTCAATGTTTTAGCAAAATTTTGTTGTTTTCGAGTATTGCTGATTTTAGCGTGTTTGATATTTATGCATGGACTAGCCTTTTATTCAATTTGACTAGATAGCACTGTAAACTTATTGTTTTATGATAAATATTGTTTTAATGATTCGGATTACCCTGCCCGTAGCATTCTTCTGTAGTCACTAAACTTGCAGATGGCTTTGCCAAAATACTTGCATCCCAGGGTAGCCATTTAAGCTGTGAAAATTGAGGTCAGGTCCAGCAAGTCGTAGAATTCTAACTGCTTTCAGTTTCTCCATGATCTTTGAAGAACTTGCAACCACGTTATTTGTACAGTGATGCAAATGGATTTTGTCTACGAAGAACTCTACCACAATCATTTTACTTGTCCTCAGTTGTATAGTGCCTGAGATCTATCGTTAGGTAGAGTTTGGAGGTTGGGTTAAGGTGCACATTGCTGATTGGGATTGTGGTAGAGATAGGGGTCGAATATGAAATGAAATTTGAATACTAGTTGTCGTGACGGCGATTTTTCGCGCTTCGCGCCCCGCCGTTCCCAGCGGGTTGGGGAGACAATGGCGCGCGGTGAAAAATGGAGGGTTGTTTTTATAGCCGTAAAATTTACGACTATAATTATAAGGAGTCGCCACCTAGTATTAAGGTCACTAGGAACCTAATGGTCTGCGAGAGTCTTGGGTAAGGGGACTTGTTGTGCAAGGGGAAGACGCGTCACCCCAGTGCACCCTATCTAAGGTAAGCTGCATTGTTGTTTGATTGTTTTTTTTTAAGTTAAAAATTTTTACACTATATTTTTAAAAAAATAATTTTGTCTGCGAGTGTACTTTACGATGTAATTTTACACTACAATTAAAAACTCTTTTTTATATATATCTATGGATGTACTTTACAATGTAATTTTACACCGCAATAAAAAAATCTTTTTATTTGCGGGTGTACTTTACAATATAAATTTACACCGTGATATCTAAAACAAAATAATTATTAAATTATTTTTAACATTTTGGCCGAATGCCAATGAATAATCGCAAACTGGTTACGATATCCAATTTTTATTTAAATAATGAGAAAGATGCAACATATATTTTTTATGAAAAATATGCATGGAAAAACCTTGGAATTCGGCCGTATGCACGAAAACAAACACATTTTTTGTTTTGCTTTTTTTAAATATATTTTGTTTTTTTAAAAAAAATTAAAAAAAAAATTTCGGGCCGGGCCTAACCCAACCAAATGGGCCAGCCATGGTGGCCCAAAGGCCCACCACTGTTGGGCTGGGCTGGGCCGAGAGCAGCCCAGCCCCACATTTTCTTTATTTCTTTTTTTTTAATTAATTAAAAAAAAAACAAAACAAAACACGTAAACAGTGCAGTGCAATTTATGTGAATAATGACGTGAACAGTAACTTGATCGGCCGACCACAACGAGAGGGTCACCTGCCACTGCCGTTGGGTAGAGGACGTCGAGGTGATGATTCCTGTCGTGGTGGCCCCGGAAAAGGAGGCCTGTGGTGGCCGGAATGAGGGCTGGAAGTGCCGCGTATGTGGCTGCCGTTTGCTGCTACTCGCCTCTGCTGCTGCTACTGCTCACCGGAGCTGGAGAAAAAAACTAGGCTTGCTGCAGGGGAGCTTCTGGAGGTCACCAGGAACTGACCGGAGGAGGAAGAGAGGCTGTCGTGATTGTGGCTGCCACTGGTTTTTGAAGAGAAAGAGAGCTGCAACGAGCTGCTGTCGGGGAGAGAGAAACGAGGGAGTTACAACGGAGAAGAAGAGAGGGCATTGCTGCTGCTGCTGCGAGGAGGGAGAGTTGTTGGTTAAGTGCTGCTGCTGCGAGGAGGGTGGCACTGCCGTGAGCTGCTGCTTTCTAGAGAGAGGAACGCCACTGGAGGAGAGAGAAAGAGAGATATGGCAAAGAAGAGAGGGTGACAGTGACGGGAGAGGGAAGAGGATTGGTGGTCGAGGGCTCGTCGGCGACCAGAAAGAGAGAAAGCAGAGGTTTGGTTTGTTTTCGATCAAAATCTAACTTCCCGGTCGTTTTTTTTTGTCTTCTTTTTTCTCTGGTTTTCACCCCGGTTTCATGCTATTTCCTCAGCCTTTTCTCCCCCCTTTGTAACGTGATTCCCCTCTGTTTTTTTGGGTAAAATCCCCCCGTCTGCTCCCCAAGTTTTCACCGTGACAGTATAGTTTTTTCAGTTTTTCTCCCCCCCGTCTCGTGTATTTTCCTCTGCTATTTATAGCTGAAAGAGGTAAGGTGCAGCATGGGGGACTTGTCCAGGGAATGGGCTTAGGAATGGTGTGGTGCAGGGCATGGCTGAGTTATGGTGCAGCATGGCAGCCAGAATGGCCAACCATGGCTGTCGGCAGATATTTTTTTTTTAATTTTGAAATAAATAAGTTGTGATAAAAAAGAGTTTTTCAATGGGAAAAACCAGGAAGAACGATGTTTTGTTGTTAAATTTTGGCTTCCGATTTCACCCGAAAAAGTTTCGTCACCGAAAATTCCGATCGTTTCGATTTAACCCAAATTAGGCTCCCAAACTTAATTTCTCACTAATTAAGCCTTTAATAAAATTAATTCAACCCATTTTATGTGTAATTAAGCCCTTGCGCTTAATTAAATCCTTCAATTGGGCTCTCAATTAATTCCGAAGAGTTTCGTTGCTGAAAATCTCGATTTTCTGATTAGGCTTCTGAATTTAATTTCTTGGCAATCAAACCCTCAATTAGATTAATTTGACCCATTTTAAGTATAATTAGGCCCTTGCGCTTAATTAAATCCTTCAATTGGGCTCTCAATTAATCCCAAAGAGTTTCGTTGCTGAAAATCTCGATTTTCTCAATTTAAACTAGATTAGGCTTCCGAATTTAATTTCTCAGCAATCAAACCCTCAATAAAATTAATTTAACCCATTTAAAGTATAATTAAGCTCTTACGCTTAATTAAATCCTTCAATTGGGTTCTCAATTAATTCCAAAGGTTTTCGTCACCGAAAATTTCGATTTTCTCAATTGAACCCAGATTTGGCTTCGAAACTTAATTTCTCACTAATTAGGCCCTTAATAAAATTAATTGAACCCATTTAAAGTATAATTAAGCTCTTGCGCTAAATTAAATCCTTCAATTGGGCTCTCAATTAATTTCGAAGCATAATTACACTTTACATCGGCCGACGATTAAATCAAATTGACCCATAAAAATATAATTATGTCTTACGACCTAACTTTTATGCAGATTTATCCAATAATAAATTATCTTCGCCTTGAATCTGCATTTCTTTCATTTCTGGGTAAAAAAAAGAGGTACGATTGGGCTTTCGAAAACGTTCAAAATTTTCACATTAATTTTTTTTCCGACTCCAACCTCTTTTTATTTTGTTTTTGTTATTTTTTGGTATATTTTGGGGAACCACCCAAAAATTGAGTGATGACAATAGTAATAAAATGGAATTGTAATTTTTAAGGGAAAACAAGCCATTAGCAATAAAGCATCATTGATGACACTCGATGCACAATGAGAAAAAAGCAGCAGTAGCATTGTGGTTTTATCTTGTTCTTAGACATATTATAGTTAATTTTAACATTAAAATTATTATTTTATCTCTTGAGCTGAAAACTTTAACCTTTGAGGGTATTTTGAATGGTTTTAGGGGACTTGTATTTTAATATTGTTTGAGGTTTTCTAGTATTTTATGTTTTAATTTGCATAGTAAAACTACTCATTTATTCATTTGGGTTGGATGATAAAAAGATGAGGGCTAGTTGGAAGTAATTTTGGTTTTTTATATATTCATGTATTGTCCAGCTATGTAAATACCCTAAGAAAATATAAAAACAAAGGCCTGGTACTGGGGTATTATAGTGTTTTTAGTCTAGTTTTTTCATGTATATCCTAGGTCCAAGGATATATAAATAATTTTATATTTTTCATATTTTTTTAATTTACTTCAGGCGCATCATACGATGTGCCATCAGTTTTTTACATGCGCACCTATTAGGGCAGCATGCGTGGTCTCTATAAAATGTATAGTTGCCATTACTCTTTTGTTTTTTTTGGTTCCTTTAGTGTTTTTAATTTTTAGGTTTTAATTTGTTTTAATTTTGTTCTTTAATTAAAATTGATCATATATGCTAATTTTCATTTCGGTCTTTATTCTTTTAATTTTTTAACAAAATTATACTATATTTTTTTAAAAATCACTTTATTTGTTTCAGTCCCAAAATATTTATTTATTTCAATTTTATCATTTAATTAGAATTAATTATATTTTTTATTTTTTATTTTGCCTCTTATTCTTTGAATTTTTTATTTTATATTAACTCATTTGGTTTTTTTGGTCTTTTTGGACAATATCTATTTTTTATTTATATTTATGCATTCATGCTTTTAGTTTTTGTTTGGGGTTTTATTTTTATTCAGTTTATTACTGAAAATTTAATTTAAGTTGATCATTTTAAAATTAATATTTCTCTCTTTGTTTTTGTTTTTCTGTGTTTTCTGTTATTTTTATCTATTTTCGAATAAGATTATTATATGGTTTCGTTGTTTGCACAATAATAATGATACTTTTAGTGATTATTTTTTTTATTATTGTTTTTGTAATTTTTTTTGGACAATTTAATGATTTTAATTGTTTAGGTTGATAATAATTTTAATTATTATAGTAATGATAATGATAGTAATGTAGGGATTGATTTTCAATAATGTATTTTTTTAGATAGAAAATGAACTATGTTTTTTTTTTATTTGGTTATTGTAGTTGTTTTCACAATTTATATTTGTTTGTTGTGTATAATTGAAATTGAATTATACAATGAACTAATCTTAATACAGTGAATTTAATAATTTAGGTATATGAATCTTCTTGTATTTTAAATGATGATGATAATTTTATGTTGGTGATTTGTGTGAAGCTTACTAAACAGGTAAATTTATATTGATTTAAAATTTATATATTTTATAGAAAACTTGAACTTCACATGAATTCTACAAAAAAAAATATTATTTTGTCCAAATTTATATTATAATAAAAAATCTTATATAAATAATATTTTTTATGTAAAAAAAATAATTCTTGACATAACAAAAAAAACAGATAAGTGGCTAGTAATAAATACATGGAAGATGGAGGGCTTTTAACGAGATAGCGAGTGATCTACATGCAAAACGATAGGGAAGATACATTTTAGCTCGCGCACAGGTATCCTTTAACGAGTTAGCAAGTGCTCCACATGCACTGATAACCTTTTTTTTTTTTTTTATCAAATTAATATTTAATTTATGTAAAAATATCAAATTGCTTTTCACCAGACTAGTAATAATAATAATTAAAAAAAATAGTGAAAAAGAAAAAATATTTCTGTCAATTTAAAAAATCTTAACTTTGAGGGTATTTAATTTATTTTATTGTGCTTAAATAATTATAAAAAAATATTTTTAAATAATCCTTTAATAACTAATGGCCGTGCAAAATATCTCAATGCATTTAATTATTTTTAGAACAGCAAAATGATAATTATATGGTGATAATGGATGGTAATATAAGTTTAAATATCGTGATTTTCCCTTGCCCTTTATTTTTTTTTTTGGTGCTTATTAACAAAAAAAACTAAAAGAGAATGTTGATTTACTGTTCACTGTTACTCATTGTCACTGTTCACTGGTAATTTGATCTGGTGTTGCGCGCGCAGACGTTCACCTTTTTTTTTTAATAGTGATTTAACGAATCTGCCCCCCGATAACGACAAAAAAAGCCGCCGGCCTGAGAGGCTTTGTCGTCATTGCACATTCCGGACCGGTCCGGTTCGCCGTAGGTTTCATTTTTTATTATTTTTTAAAATTGGCTAAATATGAATTTAACCCTTAATAATATAAAATTGATGACTTGGCATCAGGGGCATACCTGTAATTGACCTTTCTTTTTTAATATTATTTTTGATTTACGGTCTGCGCGTGCAGAACACGCGTCCCCCGATATTCAGCCTCACGCTTTGTTCAGGTGGCACATGCGGTGTCATACAGTCACTAGGGATGAGCTACCGCCATCTCATCCGGTGCGCCTCTGCGCAGTTTTCCTCCTGGTGCGGCGCGTTTCCTCTAAGGATGGCGATGGACGCGGCGGTAGCCGGTTAAACACGCTGGCCCCCTTTCTCTCTCTCCTGCACGTACAAGTGCAGAAGAGGCCCCCGAGCTGTTGCTTTTTGCACTTCGGTCCCTCAATTTTAAATTTTGTATGTAATGCTGATATCTGTTATATAATTTTTTATTTAATTCGATTGGGTCCTTTGATTGAAATCAATTAAATGTGAATGTTTCACTTCGGTCCTCCTTCTTTTAATTTCCGAATTAGGTTGAAATAAATCAAGAAATTCAGTACACAAGTTTCAATGTTTTCAATTTTATCCTTAGATTGAAATTGATAATATATTTGATTTTCATTTAAGCTCTTATACTTTGAATTTTTAATTTTAATCCCTTGACATATGATTTTCATGTCGGCCCTTATACTTTTAATTTTTTAATTTTAATCCTTTTATTTTTTTTAATTTATGGAATAATCCTCACTTTTGTCCATGTATATATAAGTGTGCCTTATTTTTTATTTTTAAATTTTGTTATTTTCTTATTTGTTGATGTAATATTTTTTCTTTTAAATTAATTCTTATATTTTATGTTTATCATTTGAAAAGTAATATTTCTTTTTTTTCCTCCCTATGTTTTTTGTTTTAGTTCTTTATTGTTTTTTTTTTTCTATCTTCAAGCCAAGTTAAAAAAAAAAATTTTTGCCTAATATTTTTTTTAATCTTTTGTTAAAGCCTTGAAGATTTTTTTAGCCTTTTATTTATTTTTGTTTTTTTCATCATTAAAACAGTAGTAGTGGTAGTAGTAATTTTAGTTATTTTTCTTACTTAAGCTTTTTTTAATGTTTTTGATTTTTTTTCTCTAAGGATAATTGGATAAATTATATTGTTTTGACAGTGATAGCAATAATAATTTTAGATGTTAAGATTTTGATGTGTTGTTTTTATAATAGATTGTGATGTTCTATTTTATTATATTAAATCTTGCATATAAAAATATTATATTTTAATTTGGAACCAGTGAATCCTATTAATTTCTATAATCTCAACAATTATAAAAATTGTTTGCTTAGCTCACAACGTAATGTGGTAATTTTTTTTAATTTTCAAGTCAAATAATTTTTTTACATTTAATAATTTTTTTAATTTTCAAATCAATTTTTTTAATTTTCAATTTTGATTTTATTTTTAATTTTCTCTTTCTGTTATTTTTTAATTAGTTGTTTTTTTCCCAATCAAATGATTTTTTTTACCTTGTAATTTTTTTTTCCTTTTGTTAAAGTTATTTAGATTTTTTTAATCTTTCATTTTTTTTCTTTTCATTATTAACACACTAATAATAATAATAATAATAATAATAATAATAATAATAATAAGAAGAAGAAGAAGAAGAAGAAGAAGAAGAAGAAAAATAAAAAGAGGAAGAACAAGAAAAAGAAGAGGAATTATTTTAATTATTTTTCTTTCTTATTTTTTTTAATTATTTTTTCAGTTTTTGTCCTCGAGATAATTTGATAATTTTAATTATTTTAACAGTAATAACAATTATAGTTTTAGATATTAAGGTTTCGATGTTGCTATTTTTATAATAGGGTATGTTGATATGTTTTATTATATTTAATTTTGTATATATAAATATTATATTTTAATTTTGAATGGGAAAATCCTATTGATTTCTTTAATCCAAATAATTATAAAAATTATTTACTCAGACCGCAGCATAATGCGATATATTTTTTAAATTTTAAAGCCAAATAATTTTTTTTAAGGAAATGCTTTCCCCTTGCTTTTTTTTTTTTATGACTAGCTTCTTCTTCTTTTTTTTTAATGAACGAGAACCTTTTTTTTTTCATATTTTTAAAATTTTTTATTAACCAGGGTGCCAAAGTTAGTTTTTTTTTTTTTACCATATTTATTTTTTTATGTCTTTTTAACTAGGGTATCCGTAGCAGCAAATTTGTAATAAATCATGGCATCTTCTTTGCAAATTTTCTAACAAATTTTATCAAAAATATTTTAACGATAGCAACATTCAATCACTTTTTGATGGAAAAAAAACGTATTTAATAGATTTTAGCAATTATAATTTTACTATTTAAATATTAAAATAATTAAATACAACACGTATAAAATCAATCAATTTTCTACATAGATAAAAAAGCTCAGCGCATCGCGCGGACAATACCGCTCGTATTTTCTAGAATTTGATGTTAAAACAAAAAAGAAATTAAAAAAAGGGATTTAGGGCTTGAATGTCATCTGTGTTTGAGAGTGTAGTTGTGGTTGTTTTGCCAAGTGCTTTTTGTTTAGAAATACATCAAAATGATATTTTTTATTTTTTAAAAAAATTATTTTCGATATTAGCACATCAAAATGATCTAAAAACACCAAAAAAATTTCATTTAAATTGAATTTTTTTTTAAATTTTACTGAAATACAATTAGAACCACTTAGCCAAACAGGGTCTAAGTCTTTTAAACAAGAAAGACTGCTGGAAAAACATTTGCTGGTTGGGACAGAACTGTAAATTTGATAGGGCAAAGTTATTGACAACGAAATATTTTTAAAAAAAAATTAAAGTTTTTAATTTTTATTGTATATTTTTATATTATTTTAATATATTAATATAAAAAATAATTTGTTAAAATTTAATACATTTCTCAACAAAAACAATAATTATGAAAAAATTTAATATATTGTAGAGATCAAGACTTGAGACTGGATAAAAATCATTAGCTGTCAAGAATGGGATTCGAACCCATGCCCTTTCGGACCAGTACCTGAAACTGGCGCCTTAGACCAACTCGGCCATCTTGACTTCGCACTCTACCGTTTCTAATTAATATATATATAGATATAATAAAAAAATGACAGATCACTAAAACTTCAGACCGAACCGGAGAGCCTGAAACTACTGCCAAGGTTCATCCAAAAGACGAGAGAAATAATTGAAACGCCTTCCTAGACGATATCTGGAACCAAACATGAAAAATGTCAGGCATCAATCTGATCCTAATCTAGCTGACCAGGTTGAGTCTTTGGTGACCTGAGAAACATCAGCCAAGGTCTGGACAACTCATGATTATAATGAGAAAACAAGAAAATAAAACCTGATTTGTCTAGAATTGAAATATTAATCGAGGTTGTACGTAGGCTTTGAATTGAGAATTAATGGAGACTAATTCTCTTGTTTTCATCTTACCGTAAACGTATAATGATCCATGATGCACTTTAAAATATATTTTATCGATGGATTAGAGGTTTATTAATTAAAATATGAACAGCAAATAAAACTATATTTTCTCTCTCTCTCTCTCTCTCTCTCTTCTCAAATTCTTTACTTGCATTCTCGATTATAGGTTTGGAGTCTCTCTCTCTCTCTCTCTTCTCAAATTCTTTACTTGCATTCTCGATTATAGGTTTGGAGAAAGCAATGATTGTTTTTGTTTTTTGCAGAAGAGGTGACAATAATGGAACTAATTTAAAAAAATAAAAATTTTAAATTATTATTTTTAATATTTTTAGATCATTTTCATATTTTTATATCAAAAATATTTTATTATACTAATACTATTATGGGCTTTTGTACTCACTCCGAGCCCAACTCACTTGAACCCAACTCTCCTTTATAATTTCTCCAAGATCTTTTAGTAATTTTCAAGACCGTCCTATCAATATTTTATATTGATCTAATATATATTATTTTGAGTGGAATATAAATCAAAATATCATATTAATTTACTCTTACATATCTGAACATAAAATGACAAGACTCATGAGTTATGAATCCACCAAATTCAAGGTTTATAATATTTTAATTCTTAATATTTTTAGTATATATAGTTTTAAAGTATATCTCTCTAAAATATCATTCTCCTTTCTCTTTTTATAATCATACTCATATGTGCAATTGAGAGTCTTTACATCGATCTACCAAAAAGACATTTCAATGTTACAAACTATTAGAAAAGAATCAGACACTCACTATGAGTCCCCTTTGTTAGAGATAGTGAATTATATTGCTATTAACTAATTATCCACCACATAAGCTTTACTTATAATATACTTGGGATTTTTAGGACATCATCATAATTCAAAATAACTACAAGCTTTAACTAGTTTACTAGAATGCTTCTTTCAAAACAAATAACATGAATGCAATACACACACACACACACATGTATCTATGAAATTTTTAATTGTTTTTTTTTTTTTCATTCTATTTCTGATTTTCTTTTTTGAAAAGATTGTTAAAATATGGGTTATGAAAAATAACATGAATGATTTTGGCGTGTTAGTTTTGTCGATTAATTTCGATTAAATACTTTGCTCTTGATGAATAGATTAGTTTTTCAAATTTTGATAAACATCTGATTCAAATTTTTCTATTAAAAATTCTTCACCGGGACTGATAGCGCATTACATGAGAAATGAAGGAAAAAAATTTCCTTGTGGATGAATTGGGATTTATAGTGCTCATGCTGCTATATCATTGGATGCCACAGTGTTTTTAAGAGGCAAGTTTCTGCTGCATCTTAAGCCGTAGGTTTTTCAAGCTTTAACGGATCATATTCTGTGAACTTGCAAGAAACATGCATCTCTAAGATCAAACTGACTAGTGTTGGTGGGAGAGGCCACTAGTGGTGGCTTCTAAACACTCAGAGGGGATAAAAAACACTGTTTTATTTCAACAAAAATTTACACAGAGGCTTGATCAATCTGTCAAAGCTCTCTCTTCTTCTCTCTAGTGTTTCTCTCTAATATCTCCCACTTACTATTTAACCTTAACTAAGTTTTCTATTTATACACAAAATGAAAGCTTGATAAAATTGACTTTAAGGTTGAAAAGTTGCAGACGGCTGTAGGCGGGGCAGTGGTCGTTGATAGTGGCTGTCAGAGGCTTTAGTTGGTAGCCGTAGTTGGTGATGCCGGTGGTTTCTTTGCTTGACTTTGTGGATTGAGTGTATAACAACAAATTCCCCCTTTAAACTCAATCGGGAGATGTCATGCCAAGCATGAACTTTAATCTGATAAATATATCTCCCTTCAATGGCTTTGCGAAGATATCTGCAACTTGATCATTTGTTTTGCAAGAGATCAATTCAACTTCTTTGTTCTTCACATGCTCCCGGATAAAGTGATGATGTGTATCGATGTGTTTACTTCTTTCATAATACACTGGATTCTTTGCTAATGCAATCGCTGATCGATTATCAATATAAATCTCCGTCGGATCTTCTTGAGGAAATCCTAGATGCTTCAGCATATTCCTTAACCATATTAAATGGCATACAGCTGAGTTGGCAGCAATATACTCAGCTTCATAACTTGATAACGTCACTATCGATTGCTTCTTGGACGACCATGTGAATGATGTATCTCCCATAAAAAATACAAACTCGGTTGTACTTTTCCTTTCATCCAAATCTCGACCCCAATCACTATCTGAGTAGCCAATAAGTTTAAAGTTCTTACTGGATGTATAAAACATACCTTATTGTTCCTTTGATGTAACGGAGAATTCTTTTAGCTGCACTCAAGTGTGTCTGATCTGGTGTCTCCATATATCTGCTGATAAGTCCTACTCCATAGAGTATATCCGGTCTTGTACATGTCAAGTACCTCAAGCTTCCCACCAAGCTTTTAAAGTAAGTAGGATCAATACCTCCTACTTTACTTTTCCTCAATTCCACTCCATTTTCAACTGGAGTTGATACTGGATTGCAGCTTTTCATCTTGAACTTTCCAAGAATTTCTTTGGCATGGCCGCTTTGGGACACAAAAATCCCTTCTTCTTTTTGAGTAATTTCTAAGCCTAGAAAATATGCCATTAGACCAATGTCTGTCATCTCAAACTCCTGTACCATGTTTTTCTTGAAGTCTGTAAACATGGTAGGATTGTTGCCGGTGAATAACAAGTCGTCAACATACAAGCAAGCAAATAGTGTGCTTCCATATATGGCGTGTTCATATGGACATTTTTCAAATCTATTTTCTTGAAAATACCTGTCAATTCTGGTATTCCAAGTATGCGGTGCTTGCTTCAAACCATAGAGAGCTTTCTTCAACTTGTATACTTTGCCTTCATTTTCTTCTTCAATGTAGCCAAGTGGTTGTTCAACATAAATCTCTTCTTCTAGGAAGCCATTCAGAAATGCTGACTTCACATCAAGTTGATAGATCTTCCATCTATGTTGTGCTGCAAGTGAGATAATTAGTCTGATTGTCTCTAAACGGGCTACTGGAGCAAATACTTCTCCATAGTCTATGTCTTCTCTCTGTTTGTAGCCTTTTGCCACCAATCTTGCTTTATGTCGTTGCACTTCACCTTTTGCATTCTTCTTGGTTTTATAGACCCATTTCACACCAATTGCCTTCTTACTTTCTGGCAAATTGGTTAACTTCCATGTATCATTCTTCTCAATGGCATGCATCTCTTCATCCATTGCTGTGATCCATTTCTCTTCTTTAATAGCCTCATCAAAGCTATTTGGATCACTATCTGCGAAGAAACAAAATAATGTTGTATCTACCATTACCTGAGTTGCATCGTATAAATCTTCTAAATTCCTCATCCTTCTTGGTTCTGCTGATGAGGATGATACTTCTGGTGATATGTGTGCTGATCCTGGTGGTGAAGTGTTTCTCCTGTTGAATACAGGAAAACTGTGTACCAGAGACTGTGACTCATCTTCTGGTACTCTTGGATCTTCTGCAAGTACTGTTGGTACTTCTTCATCTTCAAGGATCAAATCTGTATTGATCCACTTGATTTCTTCTTGATCCTCTTTCCATTCCCAGGTTTTATGTTCTTCAAAGATAACATCTCTGCTCATAATCACCTTCTTTGTGATGGGATTATACAACTTGTATCCCATCCTTCTATCTCCATATCCCACAAAGATGTATTTCTCGCTTTTATCATCGAGCTTTGTTCTTCTTGCATCAGATATCTTTGTATAAGCCACACAACCAAAGACTCGAAGATGAGTAACACTTGGTTTGTAACCACTCCATGCTTCTTCTGGAGTGACAGCTTGCAAACTTCTTGTTGGGCAGCGGTTCAGTAAATATACTACACAAGATACGGCTTCAGCCCAGTATTGTTTGGGCAACTTCTTGGCTTTGAGAAGACTTCTTGCCATATCAAGTATTGTTCTATTCTTCCTTTCTGCTATCCCATTCAACTGTGGTGTATATGCTGGTGTTGTCTGATGTTTGATGCCTTGTTGTGTACAGAAGGCTTCAAAGTCATTAGATGTAAATTCTCCACCTTGATCAGATCTTACGGATCTGATGTTATACCCACTTTGCTTTTCCATAATTGCTTTAAAATCTTTAAAGCAATTTAATACTTCTGACTTTCTCTTTAGGAAATATATCCAGGTCTTTCTACTAAAATCATCAGTAAAAGTGAGAAAGTACCTATTATGTCCAGTTGACATCGGCTTTATCGGTCCACACACATCTGTGTGAACTAAATCTAGTGGCCTCTTCGCTTTCCAGTTCACCTCCTTGATAAAACTAGCTCGGTGATGCTTGCTGAGGACACAACTTTCACAGACTTCTTCTGGATGATCAATGTGAGGCATACCTTTGACCATCTGCTTACTTGCAAGCATTTTGAGGCTTGTAAAATTCAGATGTCCAAGCCTTAAGTGCCAAAGCCATTCTTCACTGTTGGTGATGGCAGTTAAACACTTTGCTGCATCATACTAGATGTTTAATGGGAACATCCTGTTCTTAGACATCTTCACAAAGGCAATCAATCTCCCATTGTTGTCTTTGACTGCAACATGACAATCTTTCATGAAGAGAGTATACCCTTTCTCCAGAAGTTGTCCTATACTCAGCATGTTATGTTTGATAGCTGGAATATAGTATACATCAGCAATGTAACTATTATCCCCATTCTTTAACTTTATCGAGATGTTGCCTTTCCCTTTAATTGGAACTTTGGAAGTATCTTCAAATGTGACCTGTCCTTGTATGGTCTCATCGAGATCACTAAAGAGGTCCCGATGCCCACACATATGATTGCTAGCTCCAGAGTCTAGATACCATACATGCTCCTCATTGTTGCCAAGTCCTTGTTGGACAAATAATGCAGCTGACCCACTAATGATGGCATCTTCGTTTGCATAATTGGCTTGCTCACGCAACTCTACTGTAGCTTTCTTTCGGCATTCAGTGCTATAATGCCCAAATTGATTGCAGTTATAACACTGAATATTTCTCTTATCACGGTTATTGTAACCGCCTCCTCTTCCTTTGGGAGTCAAAGGTTGTTGTCCTCGTCCTCCTCTGGCGGTGTTTCTACCACCTCTTCCTTTGAAGCTTGTATTCCAAGATCCTCTTCCTTGAAATCATTGGAAGCCTCCTCTTCCTTGTTGATTTCTTCCTCGAGGGGTGTATTCATGTGTTGAATTCCCCCTTTGCTCATATCTGTCTTCCTTGAGAGACAGTTTCGATTGCAAGGCATGCTCTATTGTCTTATCTCCATTTCTTCTCACAAGCTTTTGTTCATGAGCTTGTAAAGAACTCATCAGCTCATCAACCATTAATTTATCCACTTCCTTGGATTCTTCAATGGCAACAACAACATAATCAAATTTTGGATCTAAGGATCTCAAAATTTTCTCAGTAATCCGTGCTTCTGTGAGGGCTTCTCCATTTCATCTCATCTGATTGATTATCACCATAATTCTCGTGTGATAATCAGAAACAGATTCGGAGGATCTCATTTGTAAGGATTCAAATTCACCTCGCAAAGATTGAAGACGTATCTTCTTGATTCTGTTAGCTCATTTGTATTTCTGTTGGAGAGCTTCCCATATATCCTTAGATTTTTCTGCAGAAACGATAATCTCAAATGTGGCTTCATCAAGACCTTGATAAATGATGGTCTTGGCTTTGTTGTCCTTCTTTCTGTTGTTTCTCAAAACTTGCTTCTAGAATTCTTGTAAAGTTTCCTCTGCTTCTCTGGACTCTGGTTCATCATAACCATAATTCACAATCTCTATACATTCTTGTAAGCCAAGAAATGCCTTCATTCGGATGCACTAATTATCAAAATTATCTCTGGTCAGCTTCGGAATGAGTGTCTGAGAATTTTCTGTATTCATTGTATTTGAAAATGACTATATCACCCTTTTTGCCTTCGTTTTTCACAAAACAAACACCATGGATGGATCCGGAATGGTCCAAATAGTAGGGAACCAGACTTACTTGGTTCAAAATAAGGCCAAAAACGGGTGAACCGGTCCAAAAACCACTTATGGACGTCGGTCGGTTCGCTGAGATTGAACCGGGAATATTCTAGGGAATATTCTTTGCAGCTCGGCTTGTGGCTCGGCTCGAAACAGTATCGACTTGGCTTATGGCTCGGCTCGGTGTACGGCTCGGCTTGAATAGTAGCGGCTTGACTTATCGGCTAGGCTCGACTAAACGGCTCAAATATGGCACGCGTGAAGATCACTCGTCTTCTTCCTCGGGGCTCGTGGCTGAGAGTGGTGAATAGTGTCAGATTTTCAGAGGGAGAGTGTAGCTCACCCCTAGCTCCGATTGAGTTGATTTTTGAACCGACGAGCTCGTATTGAAGAGATATTTACTATGAAATGATCAAAATTTATTTTTGACAAACTTGAAAATTTAGATGTACCCCCAAAAACTTCTCTGTTTTTGACGAACGAGGCTCTGATACCAATTGTTGGTGGGAGAGGCCACTGGTGGTGGCTTCTAAACACTCAGAGGAGATAAAACACACTGTTTTATTTCAACAAAAATTTACACAGAGGCTTGATCAATCTGTCAAAGCTCTCTCTTCTTCTCTCTAGTGTTTCTCTCTAATATCTCCCACTTACTATTTAACCTTAACTAAGCTTCCTATTTATACACAAAATGAAAGCTTGATAAAATTGACTTTAAGGTTGGAAAGTTGCAGACAGCTGCAGGCGGGGCGGTGGTCGTTGATAGTGGCTGTCAGAGGCTTTAGTTGGTGGCCGTAGTTGATGATATGGTTGCTTTGCTTGACTTTGTGAATTGAGTTTATGGCAACAACTAGGACTACATGAAGGTTTAAGAGGCTTTCTCATGTTCATTTGGAGATATTGTTAATTTTCATTGTTTAGAAAATCATCCTAGCTCCGCCCTTGATATCGATGCTATCATAAATGCGTTGTGACCGAATTGATTTTCAACTTCAATCCTTGACAGGATTTTCTGTCACAATTTTTTTTCCCCTCAGCATGCGATAAATAATTTTTTTTTATAATTGAGATGTTCGTGTCAGGTTATACATATCATAATTTTATATTTTATATTTAACCCATTGAATATTTTACAAGCCTAATAAATAAATAAAACATTATAGAAATGATAGATATGTATAATAAAGTTTGAAGCTTGATACAAGAAAAAAAAAAAATTCCATTTCACTGCCAAATCAAAACCCCACTTGCAGATCATATCTTTAATGAACCCGTACAGGGGCAATAAAGCATACAATACTTGTTGTCTATTATGGCATTGTGATACTGTTCTCTGCTAAGCAAAAGCAAGGGGATGCAGGTGATAGCCGGCAGGGAAAGAGAAACAAGAACAAGGGAATGAATATAAAATAAGATAAACTTATTAGCCTAAAGTGTATACTTGGAAAATATGGAAACTGTACAGTAAACAACATACATTTCTGAGGCTAGCTAGCTCCCACTAAAATATCACTCAGGCAGAATTTATATTTTTTGAAAATTATTCTAGATAAATTCAAAATGCTAGACCTAAATCCGGTAATTAATTCTTCAGTGTATTAATAGGATTTAAGGATGGCATTTGTTTGTGGAATAAGTGGTGGACATCTCACTGGGGCAGGATGGTGAATCCCATGGCAGGTTAGACTTCCATGCTTGAGGCAGGTTTGGAGGTAAGCTGAAGGGGAATGCGATGGACCGGATGGTCCCCAAAAGGTTATTATCTTGAATTGAACTTGGATCCTGTCTCAATCCTGTCTCATCTCCTGTACCTATATTACCTTGCATTTCTTGTAGCAAATTGATCGAGAATCCATTGAACTGCTGTTGTGACCCTTCATATTCTATGCTCTCAGAAGTTTTACTAGCTTCACCCATCAAGGCAGGATTCAATAGCATGGAAGGAGCATCATCAGTAGACTTGATGGGACCCGAAATTTCGGGTGGTGAAAACAAGAAATTGTTGGGAAGATCACCATTTGATACAGGGAACAGATATGATGTGTGGGCTATAGGATTGATAGGCCTGTAAGAGGGGATGTCTAAAACAGAAAGACTAGCAGGAGAGGCCTGCTGGAAGTCATTATTGGAGCCTAAATGGAAATTTGATCCTATTTCAGTTGTGCAGGACATGTTCTCTGACCTGAACTGAGTGCAGTGTGCCCCTTGGGAGAGAAAATCAGAAGCTGTAGTCTCTGGTAATATTGGAGAGACCCAAGAGTGAGAAAGAGCTCTTTGTGCCATAGAGTTTGTTTTCTTGAATATCCTACAAATAGCCCATGCATCCTACAATGAAGTATAAGAAAATTAGCACTCATCATATCATAAACATTTTTATCCTTTATCATGGAGACGAAAAAGAACACAAAGTTGGAAGTACAGTGATTAATTAAGGATGCATAGTCATTACGTTTGCAGGAAGGCTTTTGTCTAGGGGCTTCTTTGGTGGTGATGGTTCTGCAAGAGAAGGAAGCCGGAATTCGTGCATCATCCAGTCAGTTTTGATCCCTTTAGCAGCTCTACCTCTGTAGAACACCAGGGACTTCTTCAAGCCTATGCACCTTGTGCAATCGGAAGAGTAAATCGGACGGTCTGTTCCAGTCGCCTTCCAAAACCCAGCTCCAGTGACTCTATTTGGCCTTGCACTGTTCCTGTATTTACGGTCCCTGGGGCAGTAAAAGTACCACTCTTTCTCTCCTGTAGTCGCCAGCTCTTCTTGTGGGATAATTAAGGGGAAAAAGAAATACTCAATAAAGTTTATTTATACTTTAGAATTAATTACACATATGCTGAGCCTTGCATAAACATTAATGTAGTAGTGATATTTTCTGAACTTTGAAATTTGTGATCATGATGTTGAAGTTTTGTATGCTTCCTAGTGTTCTTAACAAAAGATCTTTTAAACAAGAGGATCGTTCAAATGAAAGCACCTTTACTAACTCATTATCCGTTCTTTCTGAAGGAAACTTCAAGGAAATTTCTTATCTTGATATGTACTAGTTAACCACGCAGGGTCTAGTTTTTATTTTCTTGTCTTTTCTACATGCATGAAAGGTTTAACGAAACTCTGAAAGCAATGAAAGAAGATGGAGAAAACTGAAAACAAAGATGGAGTTTCATACTTGGAAGATCCCAAGGATCATATTTATATATATCAACTTGCTTGATCAGCTCAATAGGAAGAGATCGTTGCTCTATCTTTCTTCTGAGGTAGAACCCAACAAGCTCTTCATCAGTTGGATGAAATCGAAAACCAGGCAACATCACATCATCAATCTTATCTACATCGTTCTTATCTTCCATCTTCCTCTTCTTCTTTATCTCTAACACTTTCTCACTCTAAATTTAGTGAGAGATGAAGAAGAGAAATAAGATGCACGTAGCACTGGAATAATCTAAATATGAAGTGAACCTAGCTAGCTAAAAGAAGTAGGATTTTTTTGTGCTCTTAAATCTTGAAATCGAGGTGGGGTTTCTTGTGGCACAAGAAGCTGTATGAGAAACTAAACCAAACCCAAAAGTGATAATCTCTCAAAAACTAATCATTGTAACAGTACAAGAAGAAGAAGCTCAAGATGTAAGGAGCATCAAACTTAAAAAGAGAGTTATAAGTAAAGAGAAGAGCTCTTAAATCAAATCCAAATTCTATATGCTTCCTGAGAGGGGTTCTGCTTCCGAAGCTTAGGCCACCATTTTAGGTTGACTGCAACGGAGAGTGTGTTTATGCGAAAATCACGATGACTTTGTAAGAAGTACTTGGGCTCAGCTAATTATATATATAATAAACTCACATGGTAAAACTGCTACAACCCGAGTCAAGGAAACTGTGTTTTTTTAATGGAACCGAGTCATGCCTTGCCCTCTCCTAAATCCAATTTATGGATCTCAAGAGACTACAAAAATAGCTGCATTTTGAGGTTTGTAAACCAAGTTGTTTTCACACTTCTTGGATAATAATAATAATAATACAAACTCCCTTTAATCTTCAACAATTCAAAAGACAAAATGACAAACCAAGCGTCCAATGTCATGCTATTATGTTTCACTTGTAGAATAATCATCGCTTGGCCTGTTCTTTCCTCTAGTCTATAAGGAAGGGTTCAGGAAGGATCAATTTCCAACAGTACAGAAGAGTTCAAATTTATATTCAATTCAACCTGTAAGATTCTCTGCAAATTCCTCTGATAAAAAAATATCTATTTTAGCATCCCTTGGATCAAAGAAATTCTCTTTCCATTCTCTTAGACCTTCCATTCCATTCTCTCTGCCACGTCTGAACAGGAGATATCTAATGCAGTTTTGGATTTTATAGAGATTCCTCATTAGGGTTATTAACTAAAATAATATGGAAAGGGTTCTCTGGACCACCCTTAACCTAATTGGAAAAAAACCCAGTGATTTGAAGTATCTCGGTGGACATTCCATGGCCAACGTACATCAATCCTAAATTTTCAGGGCAGCTCTAAAATATCCATCATTAATTAAGCATGCATATTGGATCTACTAAACTAAGAAATGCTCTGATAGGAGCTTGCTTCCATGATGAAAATATTACACAATTTCACTTTGTTTACATATCTAAAATATATACATGAACTTTATATTTATAGCTTGAAAATTCAAATCATTGCTGTAAGATGTCATTTTTCTCCAACAATTCTTCTATCCCTGATTGAAAAATTTTAAGGGTTGTTATTAATCACTTGAAGTAATTTGAAGCACGCATGATAAAGAGGAAGGGATTTGTCATTAATTTTGTGGTGAAGCAAATAACTCTACGGCTGCGCTGTAAAAATAAAAAAAGATAGGGCATAAATAACATTAAGCTCAGCATTTTCATATCCCTATGAAAATATTTTCCCATATCACTATCTTGTAAAATAAATGTTAAGTCTCCAAGGATGTAACATGATGATAAATTGCTTGAGATTTGTATAGTAGATCTCAAATTCAAGTCAGGGCATATAATTCTTATGAAAACCTAGAATAACCGAAATTTTACTCAATCATCTAGAGCTATAAAATATGTTTTCCGAGAAATAAAGTTTTCACAAACCCAAAAAAACAAAAACAAATGATAGATGTACCAGCAGCAGTACTCTTCCTAAAACCTTAAGTACTAAAATCAAAGAGTATTTATTAACAATCGTCGAATACTATAGTATCATTGGATTATGTGGTGTACTGCAAATCAATATATAGATCAGAACAAAGAAAATTAAAGAGCATATTGCGAGTTAACTTTCATGCATGTTAATAGCTAGAAAACTACGTGGTAGTAGTAGTAATATTCACAAAAAATCTACTATATTTGTTTGAATAATAATTAGTTTTCTTTGAAGGAAATGGAGCTCATTAATTAATCAAAAGTCAAGTTTATTATAAGTGGGACATACAATATTAGCAACCAATCTTATATATATATATATAAAGAACGCTTCTAGAGAACACTTGGAGATGTCACCCAATGATAATACGAGTGGAACGCTGGGCTAGCTAGCTAGCACAGTGCTTCTTTGAAAACTGCATCAGATCGAGCTGGCCAAGCCAGGTAAATTTAATGTGGGCTGCTCTCCAAACAGTGTGAAATAAGAAGCTCAACCACTTGCTGGTTATGACTAGTGATGCGATAACAGAATAATTTTATGCAATGTCAAGAAGCTCTTAGCAGCACAGAATTAAGTAGATACATACTCTAGGACGCACCTAGGACGAGCATATCTTCTACGAAAAAACTGATCAGATGCATTAAATGAATTGTATTCACCTAAGATCCACTGATACTTCATGAAAAACGATATTTTCTCATCAAAACAAGAAAAGAAATCGAAAATGTTCTGTTGTGATATTGATTCTGATGCTTGGCACTGAGATCATAACAGAGTGCTAAAGTCAATCTTGCGCCTTGATTTTCATGAACATTGAAACGTGAAATTCCTCAGTTTCAAAACTTTTTTTTTCTTTTTTCTTGAAAAAATGGACCCTGGTTTTGAGGATGGTAATTTTTATTTATTCATAGTTTTACAGTTTCTCGGGCAAAAGATACCACCTTTTATCAAAATTCAAGTTGTGACCACCAAACAAGCAACTTATTAATTATCGTTGACTTCATGTTATTCATATCATTCAAGGTTTTCGATGGTACTTTCTCATGGCGACTTCTGAAAAAAGAAAAAGCATATCTCACCGCAGTTTGTTTACAAACGGGACCACGATGAGTTACACAACATAGACGCCTCTACTATGCTTAGATATTAGTCATTGGCAATGTTGTTTCAAGCAAAGTAATGCTAGTTATGAACCCTCCAACAAATTAAGGGAAAAAATGCATAGAACAAAAATAGGGTCCCAAGAAATCAGTGTTTCATTGCTTGAGTTTGCTCGATATTGCTTGAGTTTGCTAACTATATGTTTCCAAGATAGAGTTAAACTCGTAATAAATATGAAGATCTTAATGGTCAATGGCCGGCCAAATGGGAAGTCCAAAATGAGTGAAATTCAATTCCCAAAAATGTAGCCCTCGTTTAAAACCCTTTTTGTCTGGTCCTTAGCCTAAATTTTGCAACCCATGCGTGCAACCCTGGTTGAAAATAAGGGTTGAATTCTTGTAACCGAAGCTTCCTCTTCTCTTTTTGTGTGAAACATTAAGTTGCTAACCTCTCTTAAGCATAGTCATGTTCCCAATGTAGAAAGTCCACGTTCAAGTTTAAACCTATCAGATGGCCGGCAAATTTTGAAACCACTTTCTTAAACCCTAATTTCCACCGTTACTTGATTTAAGTATGCATCCATTCCTTTACCCAACATGTTCGTGCGCAATTTGTTTTCCCACGTGATCTCATCATGTGTGTTGTGAAATTAAGAATTAAATTAAACTATAAGAAACTAATTAGCCTAGAAAATTTACTCTGGATCCCTCATGCAGTCACTATTCATTGAAACAATCCCTAATGTGGTCACTATTCATTGAAACAATTTTTTTTTTCTCTTTAGTGTACCACCTTTTATTTTAGTTCTGAATTTAACACCTTGTTTTTTTTTTATTATTTAAGAAATATTTTCACGGTGTTAAAAAAAAGTGATTTTATATTGATATGCTCGATTTTGCGAAGGAAATTTTTTTTTATTAGTTTGTAATAACTTACAAATATAAAGATGAGAATTGAAATTTAGGCAAAAATAAGCCTTTTACTCTTTTTTTTTAATTGTTTATTTAGTGCCTTTTTAGATAACTTGTGCTAGATTTTCGCAAAATTTTCTTTTGGTCCCCTTAGTTTATAATTATATATTTTGGTCCAAAACTTAATTTGTTTTATATTTTGATCTTTAGGTTTGAATGAGGAGAGACATTTGCCAAAAAAACAGTGAAAGAAAGAGAAAATTATTGTTTGACCATAATCCTATAACAAAATTGATCTCACATCAAAGGGTTCCATCTAGGAACATAAGTTTTATTGAGGTATTTTTTTTATATCTTTTATCTTGTTGGAAAAGGTAAAGTATTAGGGTTAAAAAAGATATTTTTTTTACCTTTTAATTGTATTTATAGATTAATTTAGAAGTATTTTGAATTGAATAATTATTTTATAAATATTTCAAGGGTATTTATTTGATATTTTTAGGTCAAAATAAGTAGAAAATATTTTTTTAAGTAAAAAAACAAAGTCCAAAATTCTGATCACCTCTTTAATAGTTGAAAATTGGGTAACTAGCACACATTATTGTTTTTCTTAAAGGTTTGTCCTCTTTTTGAGAAAAGATAAAGAAAATAGGAAATATGAAATGCATGAACATGACCTTTTTGGCCCTCGTGCATGATTTAAAAAAAAAAAGGTAAAGAGTGATGTCTCTTTTTTTCTCTTCAATTTAAATTAAAAATCATCAAAATGGATTAATTACATACATATTTAGGATATTATTCTATGAAATGTCATTCATATAAAGTGAAACTACTTCATCTTGAAATATATATTTGTTTTAAATCAAACTAGGTCTTTACATTTTTTAATTCAATTTTATTTAGACAAATTAACAAAACTGTATTTATTATATTGTTTAATAAAGTGCACTTAAATTTCTATAACATATTTATCATAAGGTGCGAGATCGAAATATATATATATATATATATATATTTTTTAAACAATACTATAACATATTTTTCTAGTCTTAACAAGCTTTTTTTATATAACCCTTAACGATTGTTTTTTCTACTTTTCTTACATTTTATTTATTTTCTTTCATTTACTTGTTTATTTTTTCTATTGTAATTAAATAATATATTTCATGAAAAGGTATTTATTAAACCCAATCAACTCTATGCTCTATATGGCGAGTTTAACAAGTTAATCCAGGAAGATAAAAAAATGCATCTTTTGAAAATTGAAATGCTAATGTGTTAATTTTTAGAAGTTAAATCAAGTTTTGAATAGGACAAACAAGTTTCAATTGGACCTATTAGCTCAACCAAGACACATGAAATCACCTTCAACATGGTTTAATTTTAAACTCAGGTCATTACTATTAGAATTAATTATTTTTCCAATAAATATTTATCGGTCTTGTCATGTACTTTCTATCGATAATTATTTTCGTGACAACCACATGAACATAACCATTCATCAGTAAAACCCTCATTGGTATTTTTTTTCATCGGTGATTCCATGAGAATTAAATACATCATTGAAAATACTGATGTTAATTCACTCATTATCTGTCATCAATATATTCATTGGTGATGTCATTGTTACCATTTCATCAATGATTTCATCGTTACCATTCCATCATTATAGTCATTAGTAATAGTAGCATTTTGAATAATTACTGTCCAAATCTCTTGAAAATCACAACAAAAAGTTTTGTTTAAAATTTTGTCACTATAATTATAATATTTTTTTCAAAAAAAATGAATTGAGAAATAATTAAATAATATAAGAAAATAAATTAAAAATCAAAATATTTTTTGAATTATATTAAATTAATTTCAAACTAAAATACAATAAATCTAAATCAGAGACAGTGTTAGAGAAGGAGAAAGTGGAGGTTGGTTAAGACCATGAGACCTTAAAAGTGAACATGGATCATCCCAATATGAGTGTATCAATATAACCATGAAATAATAACTTAAGAAAAAAAATTGAAGAATACCAACATACCATAAATTGATGAGTGCGGCTATCCAGAAAATGTCGTTGCACTTTTTTTTTTGGGTGTCTTCACTCCGCATAAATGTGTCAACAAAAAACTCCATCAATGATGGGTCATGTTCAAGACTCATAACCTTCAAGAGAAAAAAACATTATGCTTTAAAAATATTAAGAAAAAATTATAAATAAAAAATGATGTAATTTTAAAAAGTTACCACCCATTTTGCATGTGAAATGGAGGACATGAGTGTGGTAATAGAACCTAAAAAATACTACATTTGGTTCTGCGCATCATGATACGAGGGTCGCATGAGTCTAACATGGTTTAACTTTAAACTCAAGTCATCACTATTATAATTAATTATTTTTCCAATAAATATTTGTCGGTCTTGTCATGTACTTTCTATCGATAATTATTTTCGTGACAACCACATGAACATAACCATTCATCAGTAAAACCCTCATTGGTATTTTTTTTCATCGGTGATTCCATGAGAATTAAATACATCATTGAAAATACTGATGTTAATTCACTCATTATCTGTCATCAATATATTCATTGGTGATGTCATCGTTACCATTTCATCAATGATTTCATCGTTACCATTCCATCATTATAGTCATTAGTAATAGTAGCATTTTGAATAATTACTGTCCAAATCTCTTGAAAATCACAACAAAAAGTTTTGTTTAAAATTCTGTCACTATAATTATAATATTTTTTTTAAGTAAAATGAATTGAGAAATAATTAAATTAATATAAAAAATAAATTAAAAATCAAAATATTGTTTGAATTATATTAAATTAATTTCAAACTAAAATATTTGTTCTAGATTATTAATTTTTTAACATTCAAAATTCAAATACAATAAATCTGAATCAAAGACAGTGTTAAAGGAGGAGAAAGTGGAGGTTGGTCGAGACCACGAGACCTTGAAAGAGAACATGGATCATCCCAATATGATTGTATCTATATAACCATGAAATAATAACTTAAGAAAAAGAAATTGAAGAATACCAATGTAAAATAAATTGATGAGTGCGGCCATCCATAAAATGTTGTTGCATTTTTTTTGTTGTTGTCTTCACTCCGTACATATGTCAACCAAAAACTCCATCGATGATGGGTTATGTTAAAAACTCATAGCCTTCAAGAGAAAGAAAAAAAACATTGTTATTTAAAAATATTAAGAAAAAAATTATAAACAAAAAATGATGAAATTTTTAAAAATTACCACCCATTTTGCATGTGAAATTGAGGACATGATCGTGAATAAAACCTAAAAAAATACTAGATTTGGTCCTGCACATCAGGATATGAGGGTCGCATGAAACAATTTGTCATCACGTGCTTAAAGTAATCCATTGATATTATGTATGAAATGTATGGTGTCCTGAATTCCTTCAAAAGTGCCATGTTTTACCAGTCTGAAAGCTTTTTTACTCACATATTTTTTCTTTTTTCTACACCTCGTACTAGAAATCACACAACCTATATGGTATAAATTAATTATTTTTTAGTAAATGAAAAAAATAATATTATGATATTTGAAAAAAAAAAAAAAATTACCAACGTCGCTGAAATACATATTTGCAACTTGATTCTCCTATACCTTTATTCAACATCATCATTAATATCCTCCCAATCAAAATTTTCCTTGTAGTAAAAAGTAAAAAAAGAAGAAGGAAAATTCAGTAATCCTGATAAAGTAAAAAAAATAACATAATAAAAAAGAAGTTCATACTAGTTTTAAACCTTTTAAATCATGCATTGACTCATGATCTCTAATTAGAATTTTTGGAGATCTGGCTCCATTGACTATTTAAAGACTGTTGTTATTGTTCTTGTGCCCTCAATATTTAAAAACCTAAGATTTTATTCGCCAAATGAAATTATCTTTTAAAAAATTATTAAACAAAATTAATCATGAAAATAAATAAATAAAAATATACATTGAAAGGTCATCCTTCCACTAGGCATAATACATTCAAGGAATTGAATCCTACTATGAATGAGTATCCCTTGATTTTATAACATCACACTCGATGACCTTGTGTCGTGGGTCAATGTATATGTCTTAAGTACTTGTTTGTCATCGACATGTTAAACCTTTGGCCTTCATAATCATTGTAAGAGAAACTAGCAATGATCCTATCCTGAAGACGCACAATGAAATTTCTGCTAGTCATCTACACAATGAATGGATTTTCAAAATTAAATAGTTACTATATTTAAAATAATTTTGTTAGCATTTCCTCTATATGGAAGACCATCCAAAATTTACAAATTTACAAATACACATCATATTTTCCACAAACCAGTTTATTTTATTCATTTTCTTCAAACAATTTTCCATAATTAAATTTCATCTAATATTTTTATTTCTATATTATAAAATTTTTTAAATTAATCCTAAACTTGGAAAAATCTATTCTAAAATTACTAATACTAAAAATTTTTTGAATAATAATAATAATAATAATAATAATAATAATAATTTAACTAGACACCTTAATTTCTCTATTTAATCATTCATTAAACAAAACATTAGCAATTAATAATGTTAGAAAAAATAATTTAAATAATACCATAACACACAATAACATAAAAACTATCATTGAATGATTTATGAACAACTGAAAAGTAAATTAAGAAAATAATACAAACAACACACAAATATTAGTCGATTTTCTAGTAGTGCATGAAATAAGCCATGTTGTAAGGTCAAATGAAAATTAATAAGAAAAAGAGGAACTATGCTATCAAATAATTTTTTCCAATTGAATTTTAATTTTCTAAAAAATAAAAACGTATAACTAAATAAAAAATTTTAAATAGAATAACATGGAATGAGGTCATGTTTTTTTCCTTCTATATTTGTCTCTTAACTTTTGGTTTAATCATTGGTTATTATTAATATTTTTTTGTAGTATTTATTGATGTATATGATTATTGATTAATTTTATAAAACCAGCACATCAAATTGTCAGTTACATTTGGAAACTTCTTAGCTTCAATAAAACCTTAACAACTGTTTGATATTAAATTAAATTTATTTTTTAATATTTTTTATTTATTTATTGATATCTAATTTTATTTTTGTAAATCTCAATTTATTTATTTATTTTTTGTATGTTTTAATACTGCGATATGTCATAAAACTCATGAACAAAAATGAAATTTAGATATATCGAAGCATCTCATGTGACAATAGAAATCTACGGGGTTGCATTTTCTCAAAGGATGTAATTGGAGCATCACGTTCATGGGCTGACTTGTATTCTTAGCGACCCTCTTGGCATCGTGGCAGCTGCTGCCAACCATCACAAGTTCAGGATTAACTTGTACTTTTCCACCAACCTCCTAGCTGAATACAATTATAGTTGTCAATACTGTTTCGGTTGATATTTTGTTTTTTCAATTGAAATAAAATGTTTTGGTTTCGGAGTATTTCAGCGCACTGATTCGGTTGTATTGTTTATGTGTGTGTGTATAATTAAATATATTAATTAAAAAAATTAATTCAAATCCAAAAATAAAATTATTTTGAATTGTGCAATTTAATTTATAAAAAAATACAATGAAATGATTTTATTTAACAAAATTATAAACATGTATAATATTACGAGAATACATACCATTATCATTCTTGCAAGGTCATTACATTCTCTAATTGCTCTAAAATTTTAACATAATATATATAAATATGTCAAGATACGTCTCGTAAAATTTCATCTTAATCTAATGGTCGGATTAAGAGATATGATTAATATTGTAAGATTATTCATTATTTAAAAAATATTATTTGGATAAAACAAAACCGGTACGTTTCGGTCGACATTTGATTGAAAAATCCAAAACGAGATAGAATTTAAATCAAGATAAAAATAATATCATTTTATCTTATTTTTAATCAATGTGAAATATTTCGTCCGTTTTAACGAAAATTATACAAAATTAATAACTATGATTACAACTAAAAAGTAATGCAAAGGCAAGCAGTCAACCTTCCGTATATTTCGTCAAATCATTGATGAACACCGAATAAACAAAGATGTGAACACAATTGTGTTAAAATGATTATTTCTTTCGCTTTTATTATACGTATCTTTCATGGCAAACAAGCTAAGAATCAAGATACTAACTTCAAGCTTGACCTAAATGAAGAGACAAAAATGAAAAACAAATCAAGTCGTTAAACTAGGAGTCAACAATCACAACTCTCTAAATAAATTAGTCGTCTCGCAATCAACTTGCCTGGCAATTAATTAAGAAACAACATGTTCATCACCTTACGGCTTGAGAGTATGCGTGTGCGTCGCGTCATTCATCGGATCCTATCTATTAGTGAAGGCTTGAGAGTAATATCATTGAAAACAACATTCCTTTAATATATTATATAAGTTGTAAAATTTTATCTCCTCTTGCCGGTGTTGCAAGCTTCGGTCGGAGCCACGTAAGCTCGCCGGAAAACTCTTTATGCGTCCCGAGCAAATAAATACTCTTGTGCATCAATCAAATGGCAATTCATCAAACTTGTCTTTTGTGCTTGACGTTGTTCAGAAGGGATGGGGACTCCTATAAAATCTACAATTTAGTAGGAAGAGGAATCGGGTGATATCGCTTATGATTGTGAAGTGAGATTCATACGTATTCTTTAATTCAGAGATATAGAAAACATAAAAGCTTAATAATGATAAATTCAAAACTACAAAATAGAAAATTTTACATTATTTTTCTTGATTATAAAAATTTATATATTAATCTAAAATCATATTTCTTTTATGTTTAAGCGAGTGGTGTACATGGTTTATATTAAAGAATCATCTCATCTAAAAGCTCAAGTTGTTAGGTGAGATTCTAAAATATAATTTATATTACTTTGTACTTGATTTTTTTTTATCAAATAGAACAAGGATGGTGAAATTCAGACTCGTAACCGCTGGATCAACAAAGTTCTGATATCATATCAAGGAATCATGTTAAGAAATCATCTCACCTAAAAACTTAAGTTTTTAGGTGAAGGCCCAAGATATAACTTATATTATTTTTAAACATATCATTTCAAGTGAAAATCCTTTGAGCTTAAACTTGCACGCAAGTCCACACTAACTTGTGCTTGATTTTTGTCAAATAAAATGAGAATGATGAGATTCGAACTCATGACTGATTGGTCAATAAGACTCTATTATCATATCAAGGAATTAGCTTAAGTTAACAAGGTTTTAATTCGTAACTTTACCTATCAACTTAAGTTTTTAGATAAGATGGTAAAGGAAGTGTCTCATGATTACCATGTTCTTGGATGAGTTGATTGGCCACGGATCTAAGGCATTGTTCAGATATACTTGACATTCCGACGAGTAGATAACTAGATTGCTCATTGATGGGATCTTGGAGACAAATGATATGTTAAGCTTAACTAACAGAAAATTATTAGCATAGTAATTGCTATAATTTAAAATCAACACAAAACATTTTCCATAAAACATGGTCGACACGCAAGTAGAAAAATAACCCGCGGCCGCCCACCAGAGATAAACATGTCATGTCTTGGGTGATTTTTCAGCTAATTTAGGTCCTTGTCATTGCAGGTCCATCTCATGTTTATTTATATGAAATTTGAAGATAAATGTAAAGAACTTATTTCTGATCTTATTTGTACGTAGTTTCTAAGAGCTTATTGCTTCCTATTTTCAAAGATCAGATACGTTAAGCTCTTATGCTGGCGTTGTGTGAACATCAAGAACAGTATAAAATTCCCAGAAGAGAGGACAACGTGAGCTCGTAATAATTTCCCGTACTTCTCGAGATTCCTCTTTCACGGTAATCCATGCTTGAAGATATATAGCCAGCGTTGGTGCTGTTTCTTAAGCCTTGAGGAAACGTTCCAGACCTCAAGTTTATAGTCTCATTAGATTATTAGAGAAGATTAACACGCATCAGAGATCTCGACAGCTTATTTCTTTTTAATCCAAAGTCTTCGCGATAATCATAAAATTATTTATGAAATATCATAATTATTTTTAATATATGATAATAATGATCAAACAGTAATCATTAGCTTGAATTTTACAGCCTTCTTTATCCCCAAGTAAATAACATAAAGCAGTACAAGTTTTACTATTATCGATGGTCAATGGTATTTTTTTGACAGCCAAGATGGGTTCTAAACACTGCCTGTGTCAAGACAATCTATTTCTATAATTAAACAAACTCCTAGTAATAACAACAACATTAATGGTTTTATTTTATTTAAAATAATAAATATACATCATATCATTTTAAAATATAAAAAGAAATAAATTTAATTTTTCAAAAGATACCAAGTTATTCTAGATTCTTTGCTCAAAGTCCACCAAGTTGTTATAGGTTGTTTCGTTCAAAATAAAATGATAGGAAAAAACAAATAAAAAATATTATTGAATGACTAAGACATGAACTCTCTATCAATAAAAAAAAGTAAATGGTCATATTATAATTACTTGTCTCTCTTTGTCGTCAATCATGTTGCACAGCTCGTGTGTTTAAGAAATACAAGTTTGTTAAGACAAGACAAAAATACAGAAGAAGATGCATATCTTTGCCATGACTTTGAGCATTTTTTTTTAATTTGTTTAAAATAATTTTCTGGTTTTTTCACAACTTTAAAAGGTATGGTTGGTTTTACTTTTGCTATTGTGGTTGAGATTTAAAAAATTTATTTTATAAAAAGTATTTTTGGTTACGATTAATAAATGAAATTGAAGTGTTCGGTTAAAACTGTGGTTGAGTTTGAATTTAATGAAAAATAATTTCATGTGTTTGATTACCATTCTTTTCATATTACTATTAACTTGTAAAATTACTTTAAAAAATGCACACCTACATACATACATGCATGCATATATGTATATATATTTTTTTTAATTTTATAAATTTAATAATCATAATAATAAAATATAATAAATAAATTAAATAAATTAGTGTCGGAATAATATGAAACGAACAAATCCTATAAACAAAAAAGAAAGCATGCACAAGACCAAGCCCAAGACCATACCAAGTACTATATTCGAACCCTAGATCCCAAAGTGGCCCCTAGTAAGAACCCTTCGGCCCGTTTGGTATTGCGATCCAATCTGTTTTTTGTTATTTTTTGTTGTTTTTTTTTATTATTTTTAAAACCGGCGGTTTAGTGTTTTTAGATCGTTTTGATGTGCTGATGTCAAAAATAATTTTTAAAAAAATAAAAAAATATCATTTTGATACATTTCGACACGAAAAGCACTTTGAAAAGTAACAACAACCACACTCGAAAAACACTTTGAAAAGCAATAACAACCACACTCCCACCCCCGCAATCTCATCGCCATTAAACAACCAGGGTTTCTCTTTCTCTCCTCTCTCAATAGCCTTATGTCATCGTTGAATTGAAAGAAAAAAAAAACCCTAAATTTCATGCTCGTCATAGGAACTTAAGGAATGACGAAGGTATACGCTGACGATTTCAAACGCCACAACGTGGCCGAGTACCCACTTGACCTCTCAGCAACCCGACCCGAGCCAAATCGACCGATTCCAAACCCGGCTCAACAACTCTCACCAGCTCAATCACTCTCGCCGAGATCCAATGCGACAGATTGAAATCGTTGTTTATACTTTGTTTATACCTTCAATCGTGGTTCAGTGACTGTCTAGAAATGAAACGCAACCTCAAAAGCTTTGAAATTCTGCTTCTTCTAAACGGTAATTTGAAAGTAATTTTGGCGGGACCTATAATAATTGAAACTCTGGTTTTACGATTATCAAACGATGATTTTATCATTTTCCCTCAAAACTTCGTTCGGAACGCCATACCAAATGGCCACGGAACATTTATTTTTAATGTTGAATTATTATTTTAACACACACACACACAGGGTTGCATTTAATTTTGTTGTGTATGTAATTTTTTTTATTTGTATTGCATAATTTATAATTAATTTATTTTTAATATTGAATTAATATTTTTAATATATTATTTAGAATATAAAACACCTGTTGTTTTTACCGTTTACAATTTTAACCCCGCGGTTCAGTGACATTTTAGACATTTATAAGGGGTATGGATGATATTTTTGAATTCTTTGCACAATATAATTACTATTTTACTCCTGGATGTCAGGAAAAGAACGCGAAATAGTTGGGGGTGTTTTTTATTTTTCACAAAATCCTGTACATTAATTTTTTTTTATTTTTCACAAAATCCTGTACATTAAAATTACTCAAATGGCCTATTTAAACGACAAAAAAAAGACACAAGAGTCAGGGGTATGAAGGTACTTCTCCCCCAGTTTTTTCATCGTTATTGCTAGTCTAAGACTATATAGGTAAATGACTTTTTTTATTTGTTTTCAGAAACAGTGCAGGCGCGTGGAACGGACACGCCACTCAGGCAACACGATTGATGTCATTCAAAGGTTTAAATAGACCATCCGCCGTGTCATTTAGTATAGCGACATGTCCTTTATCTCCTCGTGTTGCACATGTATGGTTACGGAAGTTGGTGAATCGCTGATGGACTGTTTTTAGATATTTCTCCATTTTCTCTCTCCCTTGCCACTGGAACATGCATATAAATCCTTAATGTTTATGATTTTTTTTTTTTTAGTGTTTGTTCTTTTTATTTCAGTTTTATGTTTGATTTCTTTCATTTAAATTTTGATTTTTTTAATTTTGCCCTTTAATTGAAATTAATTATATAAGTTGATTTTCAATTCATTCTTTATTCTTTTGATTTTTACTTTCCTTTTAGATCCTTTAATTATTTCATTATGCAAGTTTTAATTTTTTCTTCGATTGAAATTTATCATATATGCTAATTTTCATTTCGGTCTTCATTCTCTTAATTTGTTAACACCATTACATTGCATTTGCTTTTTAAAATACCTTTATTTTTTTTCGGTCTCAAGATTTTATTTGTTTCAATTTTATCATTCGATTGGAATTAATTATATATTTTGTATTGATTGGTTTCAATTGCCTTCAATTGAAATTAGTCATATATACTACTTTTCATTTCGATCCTTATTTTTTTTAATTTTTAAACAAAATTATAATGTAATTTTTTTTTAAAAAAATACCTTCAATTGGAATTAATTATAATTTTATTTTTCATATAGGTCTTTATTCTTTGAATATTTTATTTGATATCAATTCCTTTGATTTTTTTGGTCATTCTTAGACAATATTTATTTTTTATTCGTATTTATATATCTATACTTTTAGTTTTTTTTTTTTTAAATTTTTTTTTTTTTTTTTGTGTTCAGTTCTGAAATTTTAATTTATATTGGTGATCATTTTAATATTAATATTTCTCCCATTTTCCCTTTGTGTTTTATGTTATTTTTATATGTTCTTTGAATCAAATGATTTTATGATTTTATTGTTTGCACAACAATAATGATTAGTTTAATGATTATTTTTTTATTATTTTTTTTAAATGTTTTGCTTTTTTATTTTATTTTTGTGTCAATTTAATAATTTAATTGTATAGGCAATAATGTTAATAATAATTTCAATTGTTATAGTTATTATAATGACGGTAATATAAGGATGAATTTTCAATTTATGTTTTCTTCTTTTTGAAGATAGAAAAATAACCGTTTATTTTTGTTATTTGATTATTGCAAGTGTTTTCAGAATTTATATTTTGTTTGTTGTGTTTAATTTAAATTGAATTATAAAATGAATTAATCTTAATACAATGTATTCAATAATTAAAATATCAAATTCTTCTTGCTTTTTAAATGATGATGATAATTTTATATTAGTTGTGTTGTTAAAACTTACTAAACAAATAAATTTATATCGATTTAAAATTTATATATTTTATAGAAAACTTGCATTTGACGAGAACTGTACGCAAATTTATTATCTTGTCTAAATTTATATTATAAAAAAATCTTATATAATTAATATTTTTTTTATATTAAAAAAATATAATGCTGTTCGCGACAAGATGCGGGGTATTGGTTAATATATTTATAAAAGATGGGACGAAACGTCAAAACAAAGAAACGCCAATCAGTATAAAAATGGAAGAAAAACAGAGGGGAAATCAATAGTTGGTAAATCAAGCAACCGAGGTGGGAGAGGAGGAAATATTGTGATACAAAGACATCGAACAATTGAAACAAGAGAGCAAAGAAACGGCAATGATATCGAGTTTTTGTTTGTAAATATAGTTGATATTATTTTTTAAAATATTTTTGATTTAAAAAAAATATTAAAATTAATTTATTTTGATATTGGTATATTAAAAATGATTTTAAAATACTAGAAAAACTTAATTTAAAATATAAAGTAAAAAATCAATGTTTTTAAGTTTATTTTTAAAATAGTTTTGAAATGCAATGCCAAACAGTTATTAAGAAATACAAAAAATAAATTGAAAAGAAATGTATAAATTTAATTGAAATTTAGAAATTTATTTGGTGGGTGAAAAAAGATTTTACTAACAAAGTTAGCCCCATTAAATTTTCATTTATCGAGAAATTTCTAAGTTATGTTCCATTAATTATAAAATATTTTGCAATGATCAAATTCTTCTAAAATGAAAAATAAAAAAGAAAAATAATTAGATACCCATATTCTACGTGAAATAAACCTAACCTGCGAAGAAAAAAGTAACTACGGCCCAACAGGCTTCTCTTGTATGTAAAATGCTGAAACTATTGAGGCGGCCCTGACAAAGTTGAACGGCATCGTGTCTGAAGAGAAGTGAAAAATGGGTTTCAACTCACCGAGTTAAGTCGTCCTCTGTTCTTTAGAACCAACCGAACCTGGGTTTAGGGTTTTTGGTGGCTTAACACGGTCCACCACTTTCCCTCGATTTTCTCTCTCTCAAAACCGTATGCTTTCCTCTTTTAACTTACATTAATTCAGGTATGCTCCTGATAATCCACGAAGCTTAATTTCTCTCTCTCTCTTGGTGTTATTCGTGAGTTTTTAATGGCTGGGGGCCCTTTTACCTCATTGTTTAGAATCTATGCATCAAGAAACAACGTTCATAGTGGTAGAGTTTTGCTTTCATATCAAAATTTCCATTCTATTAGACAATTTAACTACTGGGTTTTAGAAACTCTTAAGTTTAGTCCCTCTTTTGATGTTCCCTGCCGGCAATTTTCAACTAGTTTGGTAGACATTATTCATTCTCACTCACCTTTAAAGAACCCACAATTTACCATTTTTAATCCTGCTGATGCGAGGCCGTTTTCTTCATCTGTCAATGATGAGGATGGTAATAGAGTGAAATTGAATGAGAATAAAAGTTTGGGCTTTGTAGAGAATGCGGGTCTTGAAAATGTTGATGGGAATAGTGTTGGTGCGGGTGATGCTAACGAGAGTCGTGCTTGTGGTTCTATGGTTATTGAAGAGAAACGAAGTGATGGTGTTGAGGGTGGGAACAATATAGTGGGGGACAAGAATTTGGTATTTCGTGACCCTGTAGAGCTGTATCGGGAGCTTCGTACGGCTGAAAAGAATGGTAAATTGAAGCGTTCAGATTGGGATACTTTACAAGAAATATTTTCATGTTTTTCAAAATCAGGCTGGGCAGCTAATCAGGCTCTTGGCATTTATATTGGCATGTCATTTTTCCATACTGCTGTCAACCATTTCAGGAACTTTTTCTTTAAGAAATGTTCTGCTGAGCTTGCTGAGCACTTGGTGTCATTAGGTGCATCTGATAAGGCTGTTAGGTTCCTTTTCCCAATATTTGTTGAGTATTGTATAGAAGAGTTTCCTGATGAGATCAAGCGGTTTCAGAATATGATTTCCTCTGCAGATCTTACAAAGCCACACACATGGTTCCCTTTTGCACGAGCAATGAAACGAAAGATCATATATCATTGTGGTCCAACAAACAGTGGTAAAACTTATAATGCGTTGCAACAATTTATGGAAGCAAAGAAGGGTATTTATTGTAGTCCACTCAGGCTGTTAGCCATGGAAGTTTTTGACAAGGTCAATGCTCTTGGGGTTTATTGTAGTCTCTATACTGGGCAAGAGAAGAAACACGTGCCATTTTCCAATCATATTGCTTGTACTGTGGAAATGGTTTCAACTGAGGAACTGTATGATGTGGCTGTTATTGATGAGATCCAGATGATGTCTGACTCATGCAGAGGCTATGCATGGACGAGAGCTTTACTTGGTTTGAAGGCAGATGAAATTCATTTGTGTGGAGATCCTAGTGTTCTGGATATTGTTAAAAAAATCTGTTCAGAAACTGGAGATGAATTGTATGAACAACATTATGAGAGATTCAAACCATTAGTGGTTGAAGCCAAAACTCTGTTGGGAGATTTTAAAAATGTACGTTCTGGGGATTGTGTTGTTGCATTTTCAAGAAGAGAGATATTCGAGTTGAAGATGGCAATTGAAAAACAAACCAATCATCGCTGTTGTGTTATTTATGGGGCCTTACCACCAGAGACTCGTAGGCAGCAAGCTAACTTGTTCAATGATCAGGATAATGAGTATGATGTACTGGTTGCAAGTGATGCCGTGGGGATGGGTTTGAATCTCAACATTAGAAGAGTAGTTTTTAATAGCCTTTCAAAGTACAATGGTGACAAGATTGTTCCAGTACCACCGTCACAGGTGAAGCAGATTGCTGGAAGAGCTGGTAGAAGAGGAAGTCGATATCCAGATGGACTCACAACCACCTTGCAATTAGAGGATTTGGATTACTTGATTGATTGTTTGAAGCAACCTTTCGAGAATGTCAAGAAAGTGGGTCTCTTTCCTTTCTTTGAGCAGGTTGAATTGTTTGCTGGACAACTGCCAAATATTAGTTTTGCCCATTTGCTTGAAAAGTTTGGTGAAAATTGTCGTCTTGATGGCTCATACTTCTTGTGTCGGCATGATCATATAAAGAAGGTGGCAAATATGTTGGAGAAAGTTCAGGGATTATCTTTGGAAGACCGTTTCAACTTTTGTTTCGCTCCAGTTAATTTCAGAGACCCAAAAGCAATGTACCATCTTCATCGGTTTGCTGCATTGTATAGCATAAAGGTCCCTGTTAGTATAGCAATGGGCATGCCAAAGGGATCTGCTCGGAATGATGCAGAACTCCAAGATCTCGAGACTAAACATCAAGTTTTGTCCGTGTATCTATGGTTGTCCCAGCACTTCAAAAAAGAAATTTTTCCATATAAGAAAAAGGCTGAAGAAATGGCAATAGATATCGCTGATTTATTGGGTCAATCTCTTATCAAAGCTTGCTGGAAACCAGAATCAAGGCAGGGAGGGAATCCAAGGTCTCAACAGAAGGAAGATGGTCATGAGAGGCACAAAGGAGATGTTTACAGGAGGCCTAATTCACTTGTCAAGATTTATGAGAAGTAAGCTTCAATTAGTTGAGTTTATTGATGGATTTCTTGGACCATCCAAATGGACAAATGTTAACAATGTTCTGTATTTATGCTTTCTCACTTTTGGTTGCAACCTTGATTATGCTTTGTTACTTGTTTGATTTGCTATCAATACTCCGTTTTTCTTTCCTTGTACCATTTTTCTTATATGAAACATGATGAATTACAAACCCATGTATATTAAGATCATGCATCCTCTTAAACACATGAAATGCATAAAATCGAGGTGATTTTATCAGTGACTATAAGGGATTATTTTATGATAGAACAGATTCTTTATTTTTAATTTATCCTTTGAATTTCCCCTTTCTGAACTCTCAATCGATAAGAACCATCTGATGTTTATGGTTTCATTTGAGTGTTTCAATTTTGATATATGATTCTAAGAATGCCAATTTTCTCCTCTTCGTCATTGGATTTGTACCTGACCACCTACCTGTTTGTAGTGTACTTGCCATTATGTATGTGTTAAGAAACTACTGGCAGAGCTAAGTGACTGGTTTTGGTATTTTGGTTGTAGAGAGATGGTATTTAGCATTGAGGTCTTGATGCAAGCAACTTGTTAAAATTGATGAATTAAAACTGCTCAAGGAATCGTAATATTATCGTAGCTGATGCTGGGATGTAGATGAAACCGGAAAGTAGGCTGCCCTATTGTGTAAAAGAATTGTGGAGGTGGAGAAACAGAAACTACGAGGAAACAAATGTTGGAGCAGCTCTACAATTTCCAATGCATTGATACTATGTTTATAACCTGTTGATATAGGATATCATAACAGTAGTTCCATTTTAGATACTTAATGATGCTTTCAGCCTTTTAATTTATTGTTAAAGTCTTCGAATGTGAGGCAAATTTCTTTTCTTCACTGCAGGAAAAGGCAAGAAAAAGAGTTGCAGCAGGGGCATTCACAGAAGGTCGTTGTATAGGGAATCTTTCAGGTACTTGCAAAATGAACCAGTGTATTAACTCAATTCCTATTTAGCAGCTGGACCATTTTGCCTTCTAGACTTGCTTGGACATTATTATCTTTCTAGAATATGCATCCTTGATAATATGTTATAGTTTGGTTCCTCGATTTGTGCAATGGCTCTTGAAGTTCCAGGCCCCATGTTTCTGTATACACAGCTGACAGACATGATATCAAACCCTTCCCAAATGATAGTATGCAACAAAGCTCGGGCTCACGAGTGATGAAAGCATGGAGGGCTACAACTCCGGGTAATATTATCATTGATGAATCGAAACCCATGAAGCCTAGGAATCAACGCCAAAGACATTGAAAAATGATGAAATTTTAAAATATTTTCTCTCAACAGATTTTATTTATTTATTATTATTATTTTTTTTTTATGATAAGGGGTATTTTTTATCAGCTTTTACATCCACCAGACCAACAAGCGTTTGTTTGGGAAAGTTGTGATTGTGGGTTTAGTTGTAACTTAAATGTAATTATAGAGACAAGCATAGAAGGGCTACCATATTAGTTTTACAATATTGCCAAACACTTGGAAATTCTACTTCTGAATGAAAAGGCATGGAAGCTTAAAAAAAGCCAAAACCGGAGATTCTTCCACGATCATTAAGACTATGATTATTCTTCTTGTGCAGTGTTAACCATTTAAAATTATTTGGCTAATTAATATTCATCACGATATTGCTCCAAATCATCTCTTGAAATATTGGTTAAACAAAATACTCTATTTTTTTTAAATAATAATAATAATATTTTTTAATTGCAACTAGAAGAGTTACTGCAATATCAAATAGAAACTAATTTTTTTTTAGAGTTTCAAAGCACATCCTTTCTATGTAGACTTGATGTATTTAGGGGAATTTAATAAATTTCCCTAGGTTTGAACCTAGAAAATCAAGGAAAGGAACATGTCATCTTAACCTATGACCAATACTACCCTTTGGAGTTGAATTATTTGTAACTATATGGAAAGGATAAACTTAATTATACACTATTATGTTTATATAATATTCTATTATTGACAAGAAAACTAATCTTGATGATCAACTGTTATTCACATGTTGATTGATAGATTGATTTTTTAATAAAAATATTATATATTCTCCGATTTTTGTTTCTTCCATTAAGAAAATAACTATAATGAGGAACATAATTGTTGGTGGAGAAGATTTCAATAGTATTGGTATTTTGGGATAGGTTTTCAATATTTTACACTTCTCAAACTTGATTTTCAGTTTTTTTTTGTCATATATACATCTTAATGATTATTATACAATAAAATAATTTTGGCATTCATTTTCCAAATCTTATACTTATGGAATAGACTTATAAAAAGAAAAATCTTATATATTTTAATTTAGCTACTGATGAGAAAGATTCATCAAAGTCAATCTAATGTCTTAGTCTATCTTTGCACTAACCTTTGAAAACTGACATCACTTTATAAGTTAATCCTTTGAAAATTGGCTTCACTTTATATGTCAATATATTGTTATCCATATTGGTCTTTCTCTCAAAAACCTTTTTATATCCTATGAGTTTTATTTCTTGAGAAGTATTAATCAAGGTTCACATTTGGTTAGTGTACATGGAACTCATTTTAAATTTCATTGCCCCATTCTGTTACTTGGAATTAATATTAGATATTACTTCTATGTAGTTGGTAGGCTCATTAAATACAAGAAAATCATCATTTTCAATTTTCTTGAGAAGTCAATATCTTATTAGTTCATGAGATATACCACATTATCTATAAACTTCTTTCGCTTTTTTAGATTCAAGGAGGACATTCAATGTTATTATAATACCCTATAACTTTAAATGCAATTTCAAGTTTTTCATTAATCATTTATATGTAAAATAGGATATTTTTTGTTTTAAAATGAAAAAAAATCTCCCTTAAACTGAGATACATAAGACTTATTCTACATGTACACTTGAAATATGTAAAAAGTTTTCCATTAGAATTTTAAAAAATACATACAACCTTAGTGAAATTTCATTAGAGTCTCCTCTATATGGGACTCATGTGAAATTTCATTGTGTTATTAATATATGCATATCACAGCCACAATCCAAAACTACATTTAGTTTATACTACCAATGCTTATAGGCAAACTCAAACATACTTCCTTAGCATATATTTTATTAATCACAATATTTTACCATGTTTACCCACTAATAAAGTTCATAGCATTTTACAAGACACACATACACAAAACTCATATGTATACCAATAAAACTCATATTAACTAACAATTCTACATTTTTACACTGTTAAATGATTAAAAATATTAAAACTTCACATATATTTCAAGTTTAACTAACATAAAACCATATAAACCTCACAACAAGTTACTATAGTAGTGGTCCATAAAATAGATAATGATTAGTCCCATTTGAATATACTTTAAACCTAATTAATAAACCATGATTTAGGTACACACAAAACTTTGATAATTTAATATTGCTATAATGAATCCTTTATAGCCAAAAAAACTCTATTATTACATATAACAAAATTCTCTAAACATAGCTTTTATTGCTACAATCAACTCAATATCATATGATTTCTCCTTTCTAGTGCAACTAACTCAATTTACACAGTTAATCTTTGTCAATATATGGTTGAATTCAATTTTACAATAAATAGTCTTTGCCAATATGACTAATAAGAATACACATGCATACAAACACAAACACGACATGACCGACTTCACTATATAATTATCTAGTCTCCATCTAAACAATCAACTTTAATATATTTATTAATTAGTCTCAATCTGAACAACCAATTTTAACATTTCATTAATTAGTATCCATCTAAATGACTAACATTAATATATTTATTAATTAGTTTTTATCCAAATAGCCAATTTCAATATATTATTTTCTAATTAGTCTCTATCCAAACAAAAAACTTTAAGAATAATTACTTAATTAGTTTTTGTCCAAATGATTGACTATCTTTCAATAAATATTTATTCATATTGTAATCTATTTTGAAATTCATTTCATATATATATATAAAAAGAATCATTAACAAGAAATATCTTTAAGTAAAAAAGCAAGGTGGTGAGCACGAGCCTGACAGCTGACACTCCAATAATATATGCCTTGTTAACTATATGTCTAACCTCAAATGTACCTCATAATTTTTCAAGGAAAAAAAAAAATCCTCTTTTAGAACATTATATCATGTTAACCCATTCTTCAAACTTAATGAAACACATCATCATTATTTGCAAACTACATTCAATCTTTATGCATTCATCCTATATATTTTCTTTTATATTTATGGTTTTAATTTAAAGATAAAAGTATTTTCAAATTAGCTTTTGTTTATTACAAGAAGTTAAAATCCATTGAAAAAACCCTAGAGCTCCAAACTAAAAAATATTGTTTATTGGAATAGTATGATGAAACGTTTGCCTCTTTAGTAAAAAACATTAACACTAGCTTTCAAGGATATTTGATTGAGAAAAATAATTTGTTTTTCTTGATTGCATAACAAAACAATCAAAATATTATTGAAAGAAAAAAAATAGGAACCTAACATCAAGGGGTATTTTTGTATTTTTTTATAATTTTGTTTTGTTATTACAATGTTAGCTGCGAGTAAACTTGGTATTAGACAAAATATAATAAATAATAAATAATTAAAATGCATAGTAAAACTAAAAAAAATTAAATCTAACATTTTAAGCCTAAAGTGTTAAGGTTCTTTGATCTTTCATAAAAGTTTTTGCCTAATTATTATGTTAGCTCAAGGTAATTTAATATTATATATAAAAACAAATAAGCGTGTGTCGGGCACCTAGAGATATATATAAGGCATCCTTTCCCTTCAGGTAGTGTGTATGACACCTTTAGCTTCCAAAAATGCTCATTTATCATGTTCTTAGAAGTGTCATCATGCCCTCTTCTATTTAGAGAATCGCATGTCAATATTAATTGTGTGATTAGATTCTTGCTGATATTTTTTTCTCTGTCTCTTCTCCTTTGAAAATTACTACTTGACCCTCTTTGTTGTTAATATTTCAAATTTAATCCTTAATCTTCTTATTTCTAAATTTTATTCTTGTTCCTTTTGTAGAAGTTTTTATTGTTTTCGGTTTCATTAACCAATTCCAATTTGACATATTTTTTCTCTCAAATTGATCCTTATTTTTTTTATTTTTTTCCACTGACCCTACTTAAAAGTTTTAATGGTTTTTTATTTTATATTTCAATTCAAATTTATTGTATAATAATTTTCAATTTGGTCCGCATTATTTTGATATTTTACACTTGTTGAAGTGATTATTCATTTCAATTGCACCTTTTTAATCTAACACAAGATTAATTATATATTTTAATTTTTATCTTCATTCTTTCTATTGTTATTTTCATAATTGTCCAGTGTAATTAAAATTATTTTTTTGTAAATGAGTTTGATGGTTTTTCTAGATAGGGTACTTTAAGCCTAATGATTATGGTCATAAATTTGTAATATTTAAAATACTTTAAATATTTTAAGTCCAATGATTATGGTTATAATTATAAAAATTTGAAAAATTTATGGTTTTTCTAGATAAGGTACTTTAAGCTCAAAGATTATGGTCATAAATTTAAAAAAATTTAAAAATACTTTAAATATTTAAAATATTATGTTTTTTCTATATAGGATACTTTAAGCCCAATGATTATGGTCATAAATTTGAAAAATTTATGGTTTTTCTAGATAAGGTACTTTAAGCCCAATGATTATGGTTATAAATTTGAAATATTTAACATAACTTGTTTTTTTTTTTAAGAAGATGGGCTTTATAACTCTCTTTATTTTTTACTATTAGATTATTCCAATCTATAGATATAGGTCATAAGTTTGAGATTGATTCAACTATGATTAGCGAGATTACAAGTTTGTCTTGCTATCTTAGATTCATTGGGTTATTTTTATATTATTGTTTTTACCTCATTTTATTATTTTATAGTTAATAAGCTGTGAACTAAGTTTCATTGTTTGTCCCTATAGAAAACACATTCTTTTTTATGTTATCTTTTAATTACATTTGTTTTTAAATTTAATCAATCTACTGTTTTTTAATATTTTTTTTAAATAATTTAAATCTGAACTGTAATTTATTTAAAAAAAAAAAAATACTTATGGCACTATGTTTAGAATCATGACTTGAAAAAACGAGGCATCCGAACTTTTCAGGCAAATGCATTATCAGTAAACCATAGCTTTTACCTGGTAATATTTATCTAACTGTTCGTCCAAGTTCACCATAAAGTTTCTTCGTTCCACAAATGAGAGCCATATTGAGTCAAAGCCATGATTTAGTTAGAAAAAAAATTAAAATAACATCAGAGAGAGAGAGAGAGAGAGAGAGAGAGGGCTGGCGTTCCAGTGCTGAATGATAGGGAAGTGGTGACAGAAGGTCAGGTCACATGGATAGGTATGCCAATTTAGATACTTTCTCTTGTCAGATGAAAATATACAGACGTCCCCTTCAGAAATCAAAGCCAGTAAATTATTATTTAATAGCAAAACAGTGAGTTAGTCCCTTTAGTTTAATAATCTCAATATAGATCGTATCTCCAAATCTTTGTTTTTATTTATAACCTAGTTTTTATGTTAACAAGGTGCTCAGCAGTCGCCAATTTTATTTTAATATCCTTTTGACCATATGTTAATTCAAAGGAATGTAGGATTACTTTGGTATTTTCAAGGAGAAACCAGCTTTGATTCTGAAGAATGAATGGCTACAGACAGTCAATCTACTACACTGTGAATTCTAGAATGAATGGGATTAAGTTATTTTACTATTTGTTGCTCCTCTTTCTTCCCAGCTCCTTTGGTTTTCTTCCTCTTGGATTGTGTGCATAGAATCTACTTTTCCTCCCCCACTTGACATAATAACAAGTCTCACCTTCAATACCACTATGCATGTCTCTGTTATTTTATGGTATTTTATATATTTATTAAGCTTGTAAGATATTTAAAAAATACAGAAATTAATTGTGGTGTAAGTAAATTAGTCCGGTCATCTGGTTATAAAAAATAAAAAATTTAATATCCAGTCCTGAATTTCTAGTCAGCCAATGTCAGCCTCTCTACTCCCTTCTGACTACAACTTTCTGGAAGTCATCCAAGCAATTTTACACACTACAGAGTTTGGATTTCAAAACACCAACAGCAATTAAAAAAACAAACAAACAAACAGAGAGATGCAAGCAGAAAATCCAATTTTATTTCATGGTCCATGCTTACATGCCAGAGCTGGAAACCCACTCACTAGCACATGCTACATGTACCTTCTTAACTAACATGTGTTTTTCTTTTTCTATTATGATCCAACCAAACAAATTGAAAATTGGAAGAAAAAAAAAAAGGTATTGGAAGGAAATTTTATCATTCAGAACTAGAGAATCCCCCCTACTGATTTTAAGACCAAACTGGTGATACTGAAGCAAATCTGTTCCACATCTATACACCAATCTACAAGCAAAAGATGATCAACTTAAATTGGTGGGGAAAAATTCCTAATTGTCTTCTTGTACTCAATCAGCCTTAACCAAATCCATAAGATGGGTGTGAGCTAATTATTGGAGAACTGAACTTGGTTCAATGAAAATGTAGCATGTTGTTGCTCAGGCCATGACCAGAATCCTTGCTGCTCCTCCATGCCATTGAACATGCTGCAGAAGTTTTCATCCTGATGAACCAATTGATCAACTTTCAAACATTGAAGGTCTGATCTTGATGAACCTTGGAGAAGCTGAGTGATGCTTGCAGGCCTGATGGATGTGGAGAAGAGATGTCTAGTGGTTAGATTGGATGATACGGGACTTGAGGCTACTGGATTTCTTGAGATATCTAAGTTGACATCACAGCTGTTTTCGCTGCCATTGCTCCAAGAACCCTCAGTCTCTTTCTTCAGGTTAACTTCGTTTGATTCTCTAATTTTTAGAGACAGTAGCTGCAGCATGGAAACAGTAAAGACTTGAGAAGATGCACATGGATATATGGAACCATTAAAAACACAGCTCGATGCATATATGATCCATGAGAACATGAAGATACATTGATTCAATTTTCATTAACCAATTAAATAATAAGAATATATATATATATATATATATATATAATATGTCTATCAACTGGAAAGCTAGTTGTATAATTGAAATTAGCTTTAACTTTTGCCAAGTGCTTCATATATATACTACTGGCACCTAAAAAGCTATCCATCATGACCTAATCTAGTATTAAAGTAAGGAAATGCTATGACTTTTCTGAAAGTCATTATTAATTTTTGATAAGAAAATAAAATAGAAAAATGGATTTGCCGCGGTAACATGATCAATCAATCCCCAGAAATATAAACTTAAATCTCTGATCAGAAAAGGAGCATAAATGTATTGTCAGTAGCTAGTACTGTTGCCACTCTCATACTCCTATCAACTAGAGAATGGATCGATGTACACAAACTCTATGAAAAAAGAGCAGTTAAGAAAGATTATTTCTGTAGTTTCAACATCTGTGCAGTATCATGAAAAATTTATTTGGGAAAAATATAATAAAAACCCTCAGATCGAATATATATATCGTAATAAATAATTTTCCTGAATTTCCCAATACAAACCAGATAGGTAGGCAAACACCACGAAGCAACCAGAAATAACACAGATACGATGTAATTAATTTGTTATTGCAGGCTAGAAATGATTACCTCTGCGTGAAGTTTCTTGTTCTGGGCTTGAAGGGCATCATTATCAGCCTTAAGTGAATCAAACTGTTTCTTTAAGATTTCATAGTCTTTCTCTAACTGCTTAGTCTTCCATCTAGCCCTCCTGTTTTGAAACCAAATAGCTATCTGCCTTGGCTGCAATCCCAATGCCTTGGCCAACTGCATTTTCCTCTCAGGTTCAAGCTTGTTTCCTAACTCAAAACTCTTCTCAAGTGCCTTAACTTGCTCCAAGTTGAGCCTCTTCTTTTTCTCCCCTATCTGTGATCCATCATCAGACAAGTCATCCTCTCCATTCCCTACTTCTTCACATTTTTCCATTCCTGAAAACGACATCGATCTCTTCAGCAAGAACTGCCCTCCACTTCCTGCACCAAAACCATAGCACAAATTAAAAACATGAAGCTCATATCATACATGCTAAATAATAGAACTCCAAATTATTTTTCCATAATCACATATGCACAAATAATTACTAATATAGATAGAGAATTTAAAGCAGAGAGAGAGAGAGAGAGAGACCGGGAAAAAGCTGAGGAGGGCAGGAGGGAAGAGAATTGAGAGAAGAAGGAGAGGGATGGTGGTCGTCGTCTTCATGGGAATGGAGCATAAAACCATGATGAGGAGGAAATGCCATATGATAATGATAGTGGTTTTCTCTCAGCCCAAAAGATCTTTCATTCATTATACATATAAATTTATAGACACAACTTAATTCGTTACTGTGGGTTTTTCTCTACGCAAGAATTGAAGGGGTAGTGATGCGGGTTATGTGGTCTGACTGATCTTCATGAGTAATTCAAGGTGACAGGATATAGCTCGGAAGAGGACATGGGGATGGTGATGGGTTACAACGATTTTTAGGTTGAGAGAGAGATGGAATGAGAGGTGTAGATAGTGTCATATATCACACAAGGGAGAGCTTTCATGGACCCATCCTCGGATATGGGTCACCCTCTATCTCTCTCACATACAGAAGCACATGTTTAGTATACAAATTGTATTATTATATAATCTGCTAATCATTTGAACTTTTATATTCCCATGAAACAATGTCATTGCTTGGTTAAACCTTAGCTACCTAGCTAGTGATCCTTCTATCATTAAAAAGTAAATTCATAAGGAGTTAGGAACATATAATATCTCATACTGACATTAGAGATCAAACCTGCTATTGCTGCTAGTTTTTTTATCATCTAGAAACCTTCTCTAGTAATATATATATATATATGGTAATGTTGAGCTTTCGGGTGACTTTTATGTTAAGAAACCTTTGATTAACTTGTAAAGCTTATCTATGTTTCTCCTTCGTAACTGCTGGGCTTATTGTTTTGATCACTCCAAGTGAATCTAACTAACATATAGATTAAATGATAAAATTCAAAGAAATTTAACAATTGCTAGCTAGCCAGCCACCTCAAAGTTTAAATTATTCATAACCCATGAGACGACACATAATTTGAGGGTCTTTTTTTATATTTATTATTAATAATTTCTAACATTTTTTAACTCCAAGATCATGCCATAAAAATGCATTTTCTCATGAATAATGTAGTTCCGATGTGAGTGCTTTCTTTTCTATGACCTAAAAGCAAAATAAATTTGAGTGGTAGTTTTTTGTGACTGCAAATTGAAAAGGTAGATTTTAAAAAAATCTATAAATTGTTGAGTTTTTGCAAATAAAGTTCAAGTCAGTGTAAAACTATATTGTATATTAATTAACCATATATTTTCAAATCCATGGTTAGGGCAAAACACAAATTACACCGCACCACACCATGAAAACAAACAAAACAATAGATCTTTTTACTAGTTCCAATTTTTTTCAAGACTGCTAAGATGCTGAAAGGGGTTAATAATGCTTATATTACTTTAATTTATAAGATTAAAGGAGCTAATACTTTCATAGAGTTTAGGCTTGATAGTCTTGTGAATGGAGTATGTAAAATCATTGTCAAACTTTTATCTTCGAGGATTAAAAGAGTTATGAATGAAGTGATTAGTTCTCTCAATCTTCTTTCATCTCAGGGAGGCAATTTCTTCATTATATTCTTTTTGGAAAATGAAATTATAGATAGTATGCGAAGACAACGGCACTCTTCTTAAAGTGGGTTTTAAAAAGACCTTCGATTTAGAGAATTGGATTTTATTTTGAAGGTCATGGCCTTTATGGGAATTAGGGGTAAATGGATTTCTTGGACTCGGGAATGTATATGTACAACTAAAATTTTAGTGCTAATTATTGGCTCGCCATTTAATGAGATTCATATGCAGAAGGGTTTTAGGCAAGGAGATCATATGTAATCATTTTTTTTTAGACCTTGTTTGATATTGTATTTTATAAGTATTTTTGAAAAAAAATGATCTTATTTTATTTTTTATTTTAAATATATTTTTTATATATTTTTTATCGTTTTCATGTGCTGATGTAAAAAATAATTTAAAAAAAATATAAAAATATCATTTTGATACATTTCTAAATAAAAAAATACTTTTAAAAACAACCTCAATCACACTCCTAAACATACATTAAATACTGTTGTGGAAGGGTTTTGGAGTGGTTTTATTATGGAAAAAAAATAAAGTTATGTTGTTCAAATGGTTATAGAGATATATTAATGAAATTTCAATAGTTAAGAATTTTTTTTCTTGAATGTAAAATGTCAATCTATTAATACTTATGTGATTCCAAAGTTTTTGGCATCTCTTTCAACAATTTAAGGTGATATTTATGCTTATATCAATGGAATAAAAGATTGCTTAGTTTCTTGAAAGATCCATTTCCAATAGATGTTGGAAATATATACTTCAACTTTCTTTTAGACTTCAAAATAGTTAGAAGATAAAGTTATCAAAGACAATTGTCCTAGTCTATATGTTGTTTTTGAGAATCAAATGCAATGGTATCAAATATGAGAACTTGAAATGGCATCAACTAGGAATGAATGTTAACAAGGGGAACTCCAAAAGGTTTTTTTAGTTAAAAGTTGTTCAATCATTCTAGAGACAATTTTTTTACCAAGTAATAAACAATTTCAATAAGATATTTGCTTCCTCAAAGGTATATTTTAATTTTTGGATAGTTATTTTGAATAAATTGCCCACAAAAGTTTTTCTTCACAGAAAAGATCCATTACAAGAAAATGATTTAACATATTATTTTTTGTAATTAAGGGGATGGAAACTCTAAAAATATTTTACGTAATTTCCATTTGGTTTGTGAAATTATGGTCATGTGTGTGGTTGCATAGCTAGGCCAGCAAAGGATTTTGCCAAAGAATAGTGGCATGAAAAGTATTTAAATATTAATGTGATCCTCATTCTTCAAGGGTATTGTTTGATCCATCTAAAACACGACTAGAAGTCCAAGTAATTCAACTTGGATGCCACTACTAGTAGGAATGCTAAAGTCGAATGTGGATGACTCTTCAAACCCTTTTTAAGAGATCACGATGGAGATTTTCTATTTGTCTTTTCTTTTTCTAAAGGTATAAGAAAATCAAATGTAGGTGAGGTTTAGGCAATTATATAAACTGTCCTAGTGAGTACTGATTATTCATGTAATGCACTTACTCGAAATTGGATTGTGGAGTCTAATTCATGTAATGCTCTATTATATGGATCAAGAGCTGCAATATCTTGAGACTGTTGCACTTACAAGGTGAATTCAATGACATTTTAAACTCTTGTAGTGTCCTATCTACTATGAACTTTGCTCATATTCTTAGAGAAAAGAACCAAGTCGCGCATCATTTGACAAGTTAAGAGTCGATGAAGAAGAAAATCATGTTGGTTTTAGTGGTGGTGTTCATCGGGGAAAGAATTACTATTCTAACGTGGCGGTGTTCAATCATTAATCTCTTCAGCCATTTTTGAAATAAGAGAAACATTCGAGGGAAAATAAGATAAATGAGGGGGTGGGGGGGGGGGGGGGATATCTGGACAAGCCAGGCCATGTGTGACGAGGAAACTTGGCAACATGAGAGTGTAGAATCCATGGAGAGAAATAATATATAGACAAGTAATGTGTATGCCTTACAGTCATTCAATACATATATAATATTTATATATCCATCTTGTTGGACCTAGCTAGCACTATAAATTAATTTACTAATTCTGAGTGAGTCTGACATAAAACCTATTATAGTATATATTTTATTTGTAGCACTTTGCATTTTCATGAAATCAATTTAAAGATTTAAGCAAAATAAGGCTAAATAGGGAGAGTTTATGATTGCATTGCCTCCGCGAATATTGTTGGCATATGGCTAGCAGTAGGAAAGCTTGAAATGCATGGTGGTTGCTGTCTAAAATTTATTTTTAATGATCAAGATTCAATCTGGCTTGACAATGTCTTCTCCATTCACTTGAGAAAATTATTGAAAAACACAGAGAAACAAAGAATGCCTGCGAGCAAAATGAAAATGGAGGGTTCGACACATGAACTTGTATAGAATTGTTGGCACTAAATGAAGGGAAAATTAACTACTGGAGGAGTCGAAATAGTTTTATTTTTTTAAAAAAAATAGGAAAAATATTATTACGTGCATAAAAGTTGATGCTGCTCATTTCCTGCAAACAGCTTTTCTAATTGAAACCTAATTTAAGGGAGCATCTTCACGTTTTGGCGCCCACTCCATCTTAGACCTCTCTTTTCACCTTTTCAAGGAGCACCTGATGGAGACCTAACCGGAAAATGTATGGGTCTTCAAGAAGTCGGGTGTCATTTATCCATCTATGGCGAAATAATTTCTTGCTTTCACTTTTCTTGTGTTAAGTGTCTCCGAGGGAATTTTAGAACCCCACCACTCTACATTTTTTTCATTTTTTTTGTTGCGGAGCAGATAGTGGGGGTGGATTTTTTAGGGTCGTGGGTCCTACAAACGACTGCCAAAGCCTGGCCTACAACAAGCTGCTCACATGCTTTTATTGGAAGTTTAGGGGTACACACCTTTGGAATAGGGTGGATCCATGTTATTCCTTGTAGCTCACCTCAATATTCATTAAAGAAGAAGGCAGTTCTGAATCTTCTCCACATGCCCTACTGTTCCCATGTGCCCTGCTTCACCGCCAGCCCTCCCTCTTTCTCTCTGATAGGATTCTTCAACCAGAAAATGTTCTTTTATGTCATGTTGTTCTCCTTCTATTCTTCTCTTGTAGCTTATTTTAATCTTAGTGCATGCTAGAAAACTCACTGATCAACCCTTCTAATCTGGGACCAACTATACAAAAGTCCTGATAAATAAAGTTTTTGATTCCATGTTGGGTTGTTGGGACTAAAGAGTTCGAGGTGGCCTGGACAAAGGGATTAAAATGTTTTCGATTATATTTCCATTTTACTTCGTTATTTCCATGGTGAATTATATATGAAACATCCATTACAAATCTACTTCATCTTGGCAACTAATTGAGTGCTGTTTAAGTTGTTTTGTTTATCTTTCTTGGATCGAAGAACACCTTGGCTTTCTTTCTTTCTTTGTTTGTTTTATCACCATTAACTTTAAATTGTAAAATTGGCATGATTATGCCTGTTTCGTATATTTTTAAATATTAATGAGAATGCTAAAAAACTATAAAATATTATGGTATTTTCAACGCTACATGAGTGCTAAAAGATAAGGGATTGAGTATTAACAAGTGAAATACTTGTAAAACAAGTTTGTGGAAGAGATGAGACCATCTAAAGCCTTGGTCGTTTTAGATAGGCGAAGAGAATTGTGTGAGGTTGTATAAGTGCGTGTTTTAATCGTAAAAATATTCATGTTTGAGTAGGAAGAAAAAAGGTCTTTTTTTTCCTACCATAAGAGAAGACCCTTTAGCTTAGTTTTTGATGTAGTTTATATATCCTTAAACCCATTAAGGTATGTCCATATAAGAGTATGATGGTCAATGTAGTTGTTACCTATTATTTTGAATTATGCAAGGATAAAGGTCTAGAGTGACAATAGACCATTACAAAAGCTACCATAGTTCTAGGATTTATGGACTTATGCTACTTAACGATAACAAGGCTAACTTTCAAAGGATATATGGCTATTGATAAGGTCCTTATTTAATACATGTGTATTTTATCCTTATGATTTATGATGAGTAAAATAGGAATAGTTTGACTAGGGGATAATGTATTCAAGTGTAGCAATCAATTTTGGATTGTTTAAATGAGGTTTGGTCTTTATAATATCTTAATGGGCTTTTTATCCAAGAGTGTCTTCTTGTTAGGCCATATGAGCATCCTATATCTAATTTAATGGTGGGTGTTTTGGCCTTGTTAACCCATCAAGGCTTTTAGGGGCCAAATAGATGGCCCTCATTCTATGACCATATGATATGTCCAAGCTTAAATAGATGTGACCTCTATTTAAACAATGGAAACTTGAGTGAGCTTCATGACTAACTGATTATGACTTTGAGGCCATGTCTCTTTTCAAACTAATTTTGAGTACTGAAACATAAACTACATTTAAAAGGGTATAAACCCTGAGATTGTAAATTACCCCAAACTTTAGTATAGATAGTTCAAATACTTTCCCTGTGATAAGGAAAGACTTTCATTATTCCATATTTGGGGGTAGTGTGTGCTACTCCATATACATTTCATGTCCCACATTTTTATAGCTGGGGTGGTCCTTATAAAGTCGTTTCATATGTGTCATTTAATCATGCTTTACTATAATTTCATCTACCTTATCATTTCATTTCCCAAGCATTTCTTAGTAATGATAAGCCATTAGGATTGCACCATAGGGCAAGTGTGGAAGCCTAAGCATTGAAGGGTGAATGAAAACTAAAGGTCAATGGCTTTTGAAATTTCAAAATGTCTATTATCCACTTTCCATGTCTGTCATTTATGGTTTAGAGTCAATTGAGCTAAAATGTCTAATTAGCTAAACAACCCTTACATGAATTACTATATTGACAAATCTATATAAATCCAGTAGTTGGATTTTTCTTCATTTTAACCATTTTTATGTTTAGGCATTTTATCTCTTAAAGTAATTTTTAACAAGCTAGAAAAATCAAACACCCTCACAAATCATTTATTAAAACCCCCTTAAAATCAAACACAAAACCTTTTATCTTGGCTTTCTAGTTACAATAAAAGTGTTTTAGTTCATCTTTATGCCACTAAATTTGATTTTTAAGGAGTTAATAATTGATCAATGAATCAATTTCATTTATTAAATTAAATCTTGTCTATTATAATCTTATACGGTAAAATATCCTTATCTATTCTTGAAAAGCTTTTAAATATGATAGACCCAAGCATGATTAAATATGGCTCTAGGAACACCTCGAGTAGCAAGGACTATAGAGTACTCTTTATTGAGGCTACGGAGCTCTAATAAAAGGTCAAGTAAATATAGATGTTAATAACAATAAAAAAAAACTATATAAGAAAATGAGTGCTCAATTTGATATTATCTAATATAGAGTTAGAATATAGGAATAATAGACAGAGTAAATCAATGGATAATATCAGTGGTCTTGAGATTACTAGTGTAAGTGAAGATATATATATATATATATATATATATATATATATATATATCATAATGATAATAGTAATATATATTTGCAAACATTTAAAATTTAAACATAAAAACACCTTATTAGTTTTAGAAAAGTATAATAGTAAAAAATGTTATTTCATATATTTTTAAATTAGAAATCAACCTTTCAAGATTATTGAGACTAAGAGAGCCTAAGGAAACATGAAACAAATTGAAGGATGTATAGGTTATAAGGATCTCTCAACCAGACTTAGAGAACCAACTAAAGTTTCTTCAGGTTGTCTTAGCTACAGAGATTTAGACAATAAAAAAATCTCTCCAAAAAGCCAACCAAAACTTATTGGCATGAATAATAAGGATTTAGAAGCTAAAGTTGGTCTTTGTGATGGCTAGTAGTGAAACTGATAAAGCCCGAGCAATTTCTATAGAATAAGCTCCTCTTTTAAGGTAATTGAGCTATCAAGATCACAATCCGCCTACACACTAACAATACAACAAGCATAATTATTTTCGTGTTTGACACTGTTTTTCAGAAAAAAAAAATTATTTTTATTCATTATTTTAAATTAAATAAAAAATTGATGTTTTTAGATTATTTTCATATGCTAATATTAATTTTTTTTTAAATATCATTTTAATATATTTTTAAACAAAAATAACTTTTAAAAATAATTTCAACAACACTCTTAAATAATTATTCGAGTTATCCACCGAGCATCAAACTCTACGAAGGAAACCTGAATATCAGATAGTTATGTCTAAAGCAAGCACCAGACATCTACCTGATGTTTATAAATAGACTCCTGTACAAATTTGATCTATAATTGTCCTAGCTGTTGAGCCAAATTCTACAGTCAAATCAAGACCAACTGCACCAATCTTGGTCTGAAGATCCAATGAAGAAAAATCATGGACCTTCACCAGCTGGTTGTTGGCCAAGACATTAGCATAATTCATAGAGCCATCATCACTTAATTGCCCATCAGTATGTCCAATGCTGCCTCTGGCATTAATACTTTTCACCTAATCTTTTAGCTTCAGTTCTTCCTTTTAGCAATGGAAACTGACTTCATGATTCTTCAAACATTCTCTATCATCCCCATTATCATCTTTAGCACTGGAACTAGTTTCCTGTTCGACAAATTTCATTTCAATGCTGATACCAACCTTCATGAGAATCATTCCAGTGCTTCTGCCATAAAAGATCAGCTTACAGGAACAAATTTATAACAACTCATGTTTTGGGGAGGATCTCCTCATTCCAGTCTAGTGATAGAATCTCGAAGAATCAATCGAACATCATCTAATGAATCTACAATATTGGTCCTTGCAGCCGCATTGTCAGGCATCCATAAAGAGAAAAACACCCCTTCCCTTTAAAATTATAATTCTTCATGTTGAACGTCAACAAGAGAAACCTTTTACACATTGCATCATGAATCCTCCTACTATTCACCTTTCGGTTTTCCTTGCGAAAAACCTCGGCTACTATAATGAAAGGGCCAAGCAATCGGGCCGAAATCGCAAAGGAGCCTAGTTTCTTCACTGACTTGCCTCCAATGAGAGGAATTGATTCGAGAGTTAGTAATATATTTCTTATAACCCATAGATATCAGCAAACGTTCAGTACTGAAATTTAGTATACCCCAAATATCTACCCAAAACATTAATCAACAGCTTCATCAGGTAACTGTTGAACATTGAATCTTTCCTGGTAGATGAACGAGATTTGACACTGAACCTTCTGGGAAAGATGCGGAGTTCCTTGAATCAGTTCATGAATAGTTAAAATAACTTGATGTTTCGTTTAGACTATGCATGAATTAGCTTTTAATACTTCGTAATCTTTTATCCCGGTAAAAGTCACGTGAGATGAGATTCATGTAGTGAACACATTTTGTTGAATAAAAAGAATAAACTCTAGCAATTGCTATCATAGCTGATTTTTACCGAGGGATCTATGAGAATTTGATAGTCTCAAAACGTGAAGGAGTGGATAAATAAGAGTAAATATGAGAATAAAGCTTGGAGAGTAGAGCATGTCTTCGTCAAGTTCTTCCTTGCTCGTTGTTCATGTATTAATGTTTGAACTCGAGAAATACTTCCCTTCACCGTGGAAAGATTGATGCAGGAGCTCTTGTAGGAAAGTAGATTGTTTTTTAGTTATTTTTTCTTCTTATATTTACTATCACATTCTGTATTATTATGTTTTTCTATTTTTTTATTTGAAAGAATTAGTCTTCCTATTATATTTTTATATTCAATATTATTAGGGTTTTCTTGTTTTTTTTTATATATATATATTTTTCTATGTTATACTTATAGAAATGGGGACTTGGATGAATAAAAAATTAAATATTTTTTTTTATTTTACGATAGTTATGAAGTTCTTCAGCCATTCTTAGGTGCATCAATTGGTATTAGTTAGTATCATACCCTAACTATTTCTATTGGCTAGATGATAAGTTAATTAATAACATGGTTTAAAGATGTGGTTGCCAAACATGGTGTGGACTTATAAGAAGGAATGAGGAGGTTCCTCCACAAGAAAGAAACATCTAATTTACACGTACTAAATCAATACAAGAAAGACAACAAACATAAGAATAAAATTTTGTGTTCAAAAAGCATCACACAAAAATCTTTCTTTGTAAGAGGTCTAAAACTCCTTAAATAAACTTAAAGGCATACTAAACCAACAAGAAAGTTTAATGATAAAGGAAAAGCTAAAATTCTTAAACCCTCTCGAAAAATAGTTTTCTAAAAAAAACTATAAAAAATAGTAATAAGAGTTTTATATTAAAAGTGTTACCATCTTAGAAATCATGGTGGTGGAATCCACGATGAGAGGGCTCCATAAAAATCTTAGATGATTCTTATAAAAGTGTTAAGAATCCATTATGAAATGGCCCACACATAAAAGATGTTTATGAAATAGGATTTTTTTTCACTAAGGTATGAACTTGATTAGGTGTTTCATTCAACTTATGGAGATTGATAGAAGTGCTTTTTTAAAAAAAAAAAACAAAAGAAAACAATATATTTACCTTATTTAATTTTTTATATGCATAATGATATTCATATGCTATATTATTATGCTTTTCTTTTTCTTTTTTCCAATTGAAATAAAATATTGTTTCTATTTTTTTTCTCATTTTTAGGATCTTTGAGTTTTTTTTTTTTTTTTTTATAAATGATTGTAATAGCCTTTTAGCAAGTCAGAATTGGATGAATAAAAATTAAATATTCTAGATGTTTTTCTAAAAATATTTTTTTCTTCACTTTTAAGGTTTTGAACTTATAATAAACATATTATCATTCACTCTTCTCTATGTTAATTGACGTTAGTTGATATCAAAGCTTTATGATTTTTCCAGTCCTTGGTTTATGTGCTACTAAATAAATATGGTTGGAAGATGTGGTTACAAAATAGAGCATATTGATGTATGAAGACATGAGAAGGTTCTCTCTTGAGAAAGAGACAACTAATGTTGCAAACTAAAACAACACAATAAAGAGAATAAATACAAGAATAAAGATTTATGTTGATAAAAGGATCATACAAAAAGATTAATTCAAACTTCTTACTGAATATTTTTTGTTTAGATATCTACCTCTCTAAAAGGTTTATAAAAATTTAAATAAATTTAAGAATTTACTAAACCAATAAGAGCACTTGATAATAAAGGAAAAACAATAAAAGTTCTAAACAAACTTGGAAAACAAAATTCCTAAATAAAGCTAAAAAAATAAAAGATTTTTAATACAAATAAAAAAAATCATAAATCAACTAGAAAAATATAACAAATCATGAACACTAAATTCAAGAACTTATTTGAAAGTCTTCGTAGACTCGATGGATATGAAATTTTAACCTTAAAAAACATGGCCTCTAAAATCTTCAAGAAACTATTTAGTCTTATAAGATAATTAGATCAAAAGTTACAACAATCAATATAAAAATTCATACTAGAAAAATAATCCTTATATCAGTTAGGAACTACGGTGTTATTTTAGTACGTATTTGTTGCAATTATTAAATATCCTAGTGCTGGAATCCATAATAGACAGACTAGACAAATATGTATTAAAGACCTATCATAAGATTATTAATACAAATATGTTATAGACTTATGATAGGGTGTCTCACTTACCAAAAAATATTTGTGCAAGAGATCAAAGAGGTTTAAACTTGAAGACAAGTTTTTTTCAACTTAGGGAGATTAATGCAAGAGATTTTCCTGTGAAAATAGACGTTCATAATAGTTAATTTAATTCCCTTCTTGATTTTTGTTTCCTATTTTATATTATTATTTTTTTTCTATCTAGAATTTTTTTTATTTAGTATTATTAAAATTCTTGTTTTTCTATATAAAAGGTTTTAATAGTAGTTTGGAAAGTGAGACTTACACACATAAAAGTCACATATTTTAGTTTTATTTCTAAGGTTATGAAGTTCTTGGTTTTCTAGGGTTTTTGCTTATAATAAATCTCATCTCATTATTGTTCACTCTCATTTGCATTAGTTTGTATTAATTGATATTAGAGCTTAACAATTCTAAGTTGTCAGTTATGATGTTGAATAACCATGGTTAAATAATATGGTGTGGAACAGGATGTGTTCATATAGGAGAGGATGAGGAGGCTTCACTTTAAGAAAGAGATATTGAATGACACAGATGAAACAAAACAAATAAGATGGCAAGCACAAGAACATAAAATTATATTGAGAAAAGGATCACGCTAAAACTCTAATTAAAAATTTTATTACTACATATTATATGTTCAAGTAGTTTGTCTCTCTAAAAATTTTACAACTCCTTAAATAGATTAAAACTTACCTCAACTAACAAAAAAAATTGAAAATATTGGAAAACAATAGAAGTCTTAACCATACTAGGAAAACAATGTCATGAAAAATAATAATAATAATAATAATAATAATAATCCAAATAATAAAATAGATTACAAGTAAAATATAAAATTATAGCAATAAGTATGAAACTTAATTTTAAAAGAAATAAGACCTTAAAGGAAATTTAAGGCCTCTAAAAATATGTCGTTTTTTAAAGTCTTTCCAATCTCTAATAGATATAAAATTTTAACCTTGAAGGAAATAAGGCCTCTAAAATATCCTAGTAGCTTTTTAGTTATATATAACAATTAGAATGAAAATCACTTTCATTAAATAAACATGCAAATTAGAAAAATATGCGTTGTCTCATTTAGAAACTAGTGTATTGCTTTACTTTATCTTAGTTGCTGTTATTAAAAGTCCTAGTTGTAGTTAAACAAAGATGTTGTATTAAAGACTCATATTAAAGTGGTCAATACAAAGTATTAGGGATTAATAATAGGGTGGCCTACACATAAAAGTTGTTCATGATGGAGAACAATCTCTTACTAAGGTTTGAACTAAGGGATAAGTTCCTTTCAATTTAAAACAATGATGTAATAGCTTGTTTTTATTTTATTTTATATTATGCTCTTGTAGTTTTTTTTTTAATTTAAAATATTTTTTATTCATGATTAATAGAATATCATAGTATTTTCTATATATATATATATAAAAGGTTTTAATAGCCTTTTGGCAAGTTAGACTTGATTCTATAAAAATTAAGTATTTTAGGTGTCTTCCAAATTTTATGGTGTTCATGGTCTTTAAGGGTTTTGATTTGTAATAAATCATATTATTCTTAACTCATGATTATGTCAATTGTTGTTAGTTAATATCAAATTCTGACAATTCTAGGATGTCAATTGTTGTGTTAATAAATACCGATAGTTGAATGTTATGGTCATATAATTGAGGGTTAGAAGATATTCTTCACTCATGATAAGCTTTTGAGGAGATAACGAGGAGGTTTACTCTCATGAAAGAGATAGTGAATGATACAAAAGGAAGCAACATAAAAAATATAACAAACATAAAAACATAAAATTACGATAAAAAAAATGTCATAGAAGCTTTAATTAAAAAATTTACTACTAAATATTTTTTGTTCAAGTAGTCTCTCTATTTAGGAGGTTCATAACTCCTTAAATAAACTTAAAAAATCAACTAAACTATTAATTAAATAAATAAAAAATAGACATTCAACATAGTTAATTAAATATTTTAGATATTTCCTCAAAGTCATGATATTCTTGGTGTTTAAATATCATTACTTGTTACAAACCTTGTTCTCCTTCACTCATATCGATGTTAGTTAGTGTTCATTAATGTCAAAGTATAATGATTTTTTTTGGTTGGTTAATATGATATTAAATAATCATAGTTTAAGGATGTGATCACACAATAGAAAATTCTAATAAACCTCGTTATCCTTCACATCTATTTTAATAGATTAGCGTCAATTTTTGGATCAAATCATAGGATATAAATTTTATTTTATTTAAATCATAAATTATTTTAATTTTATCATGTTGTTAACTAAAAAACAAAAGAAATGAAACTGAAGTCTTTATGGGTTGTGGCCCACAGGGTAACCTCTGGCCTCTTCTTTCATGGGGGATCTGCTATTTAGTCCAGAACAAGCCCATGTATTTCCTTTAAATATGAAAACTGGACACCCAGAACTTAGAGGGAGTACATTATAAATAATAAATTAATTAATTAAAAACCAAATTTAGTGGGCACCATGAACTTAATTAAATAACAAGCTGACGGCAGGCAGACATTCCACCCTGGAAGCCATTCAGAGCAAACCCTTTATCAACGCAGAGAAACTGTGGTCAAACTTGTAATTCTCTCAATAATTTATAATTAAATTTATATAATATTAAATTATCGATCTTATATGCTTATCTTTTATTTATAGACAGAGATCCCCTTTTCCTAGTTTTCAGCTCAGTGGAAGTGGTTATAACGTTTCATGCAGCGGGAACAGGACACCTGGAGCCTGCCTAAGAACACTAGGGCTGGTTTGTTTGTCCGAAAATAGGTATTTTTATCAAAGTGATTTTCCTTGAAAAGTGAAATAAAAAAAAAAATTATAAATGATTTCAAATAAAAAATAGCAATAAAAATTATTTCATATATATAAAAATTGAATGATGATGAAATTATAGCAAAAAAAAAAAATCAATTTTATAAATTATTTTAGATAAAATACATAGCAAGCAAAATAAGATCAAATTTGACAAATAAAAAAATAAAAGAAAAAAAATAGCAACAAGAAAAAATGAGGACCAAAGTTAATAGAAAAATCAAATCAAATTCTACGATAAAAAATTAAAATTAAAAAATAAAAAGTTTAAAATGAAACATATAGCAATTCAAAGATTGAAGATTAAATTTGTATAATTTTCAAATATCAAGATATTTTAAAATTTCTTTGAAATTTCTAGAAAGTATATTTCTCATATAATAAAAGAAAAGGACTTTATTTTATAAACCAGGCTAAATTTTCTCTTTAAAACTTAAATGTATAATAAAAGAATTAATTATAATTTTTAAAAAAGTCTTTCTGATCAAATAGAAAGGAAAAAAATGCATTTATAATTCAAATTTATTAGTGAGAGAACCATATAAAAAACATTATTTAAAAAAAGTTAGAAAAACTTGATTTGCCTGATTCTAGCCATTGTGGCAGCTGAAAAATTAAGGTTTTTTTTGTTTCACCCAAAAGCTTATTTTCAACCTATTTTAATGTAAAATATCTTAGAAATTATGATAAACCTATCAATTACCTCAATAAAACAAAAATATTATCTTAAAAATCAAAATCATCTCAAAACCAAAAATAAAACCGAGCTCAAATCTATTTTTCATGAGCTTTCAAGACATAAAAAGTCTAACATAAATTTTTATTATCAAATGAAAATATTTAACACAAATATTGATTGTTTTGGTGACATAAATTAATATCAACAATATTTCTCTCTTTTACCGTTGAAATCTGACAACTTCTCTCAACTAAGAGCTAAGAAATAATAAAATAATTGTTATATTAAAATTAAATTTTAAAAAAATTAAGACATTGAAATTTTATAATTTCAGTTATTTTTAAATAAAGAACTAAGACGTATCTTTATCGAAGCTTCTAAAACCAATGTTTGGTGTTTTTTAAATCTTATTTTTATTTTTATTTTTATTTTATTTTTGTCTAAAAAAATCATTTGAATTGGTTTTTAATTAGATAAATATAACTTAAAATAATATTTTGAGAATCAAAATTATTTTTTAACAAATAAATAAATCATCCAAGATATATTATAAGAAAATGAACAATATTGCTGCATATTATTATTGGCCCTTAACGTTCGAGTTTTCAAGCAATGTTTTAATACTCACTGACAAAGTTTTCCGTCGTACTACCTCCTTACAAATATTTATTACTCACTGACAAACTTTGCCGTGTTTCAATGATGTCTGTTTTAATATTCGTTTAAAAATATTTTTTAAAACAATTATTTTTATTTTTTATTTTAAATTATTTTTTATATTTAAAAATTATTTTAGAGTACTGATATCAATAATAAATTTTAAAAAATAAAAAAATAAATATTATTCTATATATTTATAAAAATAAATATTTAAAAATAACATAAATCACACTTCTAAATATATCTTTTATATGAATTCATCTATTTTTAAAAAACAATAACTTATAAAATTGAAAACGACAGCTTATATAAAAACAAAAAGAATATTAATCTAAATATAAATATAATTAGAGAAAAGTATTTTAAAAAACCAAAAATTTTATGAATATATAAAAGTTAAATAAATTAAAAAAATTTGTGTTTTGATACTTTTTTAAAAAAACTATAAACAATAAATAAAAAAAAATTAGGAGACAAATTTAGAAGAATATATTTACTCTTGTAAGCCATAATATTTATTCAATTATATTTATTTATGCAAGCAAATAAAAATATAAATAGAGATAAAAATTAACAAAATATAACTTGCAAAATTAGAAAAGAGAGCTGCGAATGATACGGCAACGTTCTTTCAATTGAATGCATTTAATTAGCGTGTGTGTGTATGTATCTCATTATTGAATCTTGTAAATTCGATTATTAAATTTTTTTTGTAGGTAAAATCATTAATATTATTAGATCTCATTATTGAATCTTATAAAATCCAATAATAACGTGTGGAAGATCATGTAAGAAATCAAACAAATCTGTACTCTTTATCGGACGGTTTAGGAACGAGCAACAAAATAAATTTGGAAGGTGTAAAATTTCAGCATTTATCAATATTTGTCACTTTAAGTTTGCATTTGTCAAATAACTATATTAATATATAATTTTATAAATTTTAATTAATGACTTAACATGTTCATGAGTAAAAACTTTATCATTACTATATAATAAATATATTTTAATTAACTACAAATATTAGAAACGTAGAATTTTAACTTATTATTGTTTGCTGATTAAATTTTTATATTATATCAAGTAAATAACTCAAAAATGTAATTTATGAGTTAAAATTCAATAAATAGCTTTATATTGCTTCTAATCAAGGTTGTCAATACCGTTTCGGTCGCTATTCTGGTTTTTCTATTAATACGGAACGTTTCGGTTTCGGAGCATTTCGGCATAACATTTAGGGATTGTACTGCTCATATATAATTAATTAATTAATTAATTAATTAATTATATAAACTTAAAATATTAATTTAACAAGCATAATTGAAATTCAAGATAAATTAACTTTAAATTATACAATACAAACATAAAGTCAAACAACCATAATCTCAAAATTTGAAAAAAAATCACAAGTTAGTCAAAATAAGGAGGATTTTAAGGCTGGAATAACACACCCGGAACGGTACCGAAACGTTCCGGATAGAATTTGGTCGGAATTTCTGGAACGGGCAGGAATTAAAACTGAAACGAAAACGATACCATTTTGTCTCGGTTTTTTTAATTGAACAAAACGTTCCCGCCATTCTGTCCGGAACGGAATGGTATCGATAACCTTGCTTCTAATGTCACCAACATTACTTTTGGTAAAATATATATTTTCAGATTTTATTTATCTATGTTTTATTATGATGAATTTTTAGTTTTTTTTTTTCAATTAAAATGGATTATTATTCCTAGTTTTTATTTGGGCACTTAAAGGCATGAATGGTAGAGTTTCCATATATTTATGGTGTTTTTTTTATCTTTAAACATTTTTACATGAAACAAATTCTTTTATTCTTTGTTTTCTAGTTATGGTAACTTTTAACAAAAGAATAAACTCAAGGATGAGTTTCTTTCAACCTAGGGAGACCAATGCTTAAGTTTGTTTAAGAAAATAGATAGTCTTTAGCTTTTATTTTCCTTTTTTTTATGATTTTTTTTTCTATTTAAAGAATTATTTTTACTAGTTTATTTTTTTTTCTATTCATTATTATTATTTTAAAAAACATATTTTCAATATAAATACTTGTAATAGACTTTTAGTAAGTAAATACAAAAATAAATAAAATTCTTATTTATGATGTTTTTTTTTTTTAGTTTTTTAGGGTTTTACCAGTGACTAATCCATTTATCCTCTATTTTTGTCTTTGTCAAATACTCTTCATTTAATCCTTAAAAATGAATAATTTATTTATCTCTTTATCCCCTTGAAGTATCAAAATGTCTATCTTTGTAACTGCACCTTATCAAGCATCAAGAAAATTTTATTGGTATTATCTCTGGCTGTAAAATTAGCATTGAAAGTTATTTCAAGCTTAGAAAAAAACTAATACTCAATATACATTATTATATTATTAGATGATGAACACTTATTTAACGACTAATAATTTAATGATATTTGTACACTCATCCTATAATAGTTCATTACAATCTTTAAAAAAACAAAAGAAAACTTGGTTGTGTCTTTATTAGGTTCTTCGTCTACTATTTGGCATTGATTGACATAACCATAATTCATTCTCATTGCATCCCTAACAATATTCCTATAAGGATTGTATTGTTATCTATAATTTCATGCACATTATTAGAAATAAAAATTGACAAAATCATCCTTTCTACTAGGATCTCGTGAGGATTAAAAAAAAATTTCATTTGCAAACCAACATAGATATCTCTCCACAAAACTTTATATATATATATATATATATATATATAAGATGCATTGTTAGAACATCTAGATTGAGAAATGTTTTTATTTTTACACCTTTTACATGAATATTTAATACCACCCCACTAATATTTCTTAGATTAGATAGTGTGTGCTTAATAAAATCATAAACCTCATTACAATAATTAATTTTATGCAATCCTTCGTGTGAATCTTGATATATCGATGAACGATTAATCATTACTTATGTCAAACGTATATTGACGACAACATGTATTAAGTAATTACACAAACTAAATAAATAACAAAAATTTGGTTAATGCAAAATTATTCAAACTATTTTAATAATATAACTAATTCATTATCAATTATCTACATAAATTCAAATTTCTATACATTGACCAAAAAAATTCAACACAACAATAAAATTTAAAAAAATAACGTAAAATTCCCATGTTAAATAAGTAATTATTTATTTCATCACAAAGCACCTAAGTCACAAATTCAAATTAAATTTTATCAATTTACAAACAAATATAATTTTACAAAATCTCACACAAATCCTAAAATGTTTAAATCATATAATCATACAACTATGTTTTATGAGAATACGCTACAAAATAAGTAAGCACCCAAAAAAATTCATTGACTAGAAAAATATGCAATAAAAATTAATATTTAAAATTGAGTTCAAATTAAAAACATAAGATAGTCTTACTTACTTGAAGTGGAGAATCCCTCAATAAAATTTAAATTGGAACACAAATGCAAAAGAAAATTGTTAAGGTGGCTGAATTTATAGCTGGAATTGATATGTAAATACATTAGGGGGGGTTTATGGTGTTTATTACAGAAAAAAATAAAAAGAAGAAAAGGAAGAAGAAATGAGAGAAACAAATATAAGGGTTGCTCATTACATCATAAATTAAATATTATATATGACTTTACCAATAAATTAACTCAATGGAATGAAACTCTTCGAAAATTCTATATATAAAAATAACATGTCATTATACTTTTTGCCTTTTATTCCATCCCTTCTTTTTCGCTATAATTCCCTCAATATATATATCATGTAAATATTTATATTAGTGTTTATAAATGGATACTGCAAGGGCATATTTAGTCAAAAAGTTCATCATAATTTACCAATAAAAATACTTTATTAATATTTGAAGTTATGCGTGTTAATATCTAAGAATGTCATTTTATAGGTGTTTCTATCAAGTTTTGATATAAGTGTTTTCATCAAGTTTTGATCTAATCCCCTTTGTAAAATTACCTAGCCACTAGAACCAAAATTTGCAAATTATTGACTTTTGTTTGTATTTGTGGTTACTAATTTTCTATGGTATTAATAAAATTTTTAAAAAAATTATTTTTTTTTCAACTTTACAGCTATAAATGTAGGAGAATAAAAAAAAATTCAAAGAAAAAAATAAAAATATTTTAGAAAGATATAATATGATTTTTATAGCCAAGTTTTGATACCAACTAATACAAACCATGAAGATACAAGATCTAGAAACCTACAAGCAAGTTTGAACTCAATCTTTGAAAGCTAAAAACTAGATTTGAGATAAAGCAAGACGTGATAATTATCTTGAAACGAGACACCAACATTATTTAAACTTAAAACCCCACTTAATAATTAATGAATCAAGAATGATAAGTATAAGAAAGATTCCATAAAGATAATTGTTCTTCTATAAGTTAATTTTAGTTCTCTCAAGAACCAGACAACATAAGTATCCTTATAAAAAGAATTATTTTTAGCCAAATTAAAATTTATTTCTATAATGAAGCATTTATACTCTTTAAACAACCCTAATTGATCCAAAACTTGTGGACTAATATGAACCCACTTACAAGTAAACCCAAGTAATGTAAATAAGCCCTAGACCTATTAGAAATAAATAAAAATTCAAGTCTAAATCATATAGTATTATGTTGCAGTTATAATGGAAGAAAAAAGTAAGTTGGGTAAAATATGTAGTTTAAATATAGTTGAATTAGGTATCCTAAATAACCTTGGGTACAATTGTTGACTTTAAAAGTTCCAAATAATCTAGGATATTTGTTGCTAAAGCTTCCTCCCATTGACTTGCATTATAGATAACATAATCCTTGGAAAACATTGAAAAAATAGTGAAGACAATTATTTCTCTTCACTGCCTTCATTAGTTTCCTCTTATAGTCAAGATAATCTTTATTGTATAAGGAAACCCTTATAGCCATTATTAAGTATCCTTGTAAAAGATAGAAACTCTCAAAATATTTTGCCAAAATATCATTGTAATATTAAAATCAATTGTCATCACCTATCTTTCTTGTAAACTATGGAAAGTTGTTTAAACAAGACTTCCCAATTATGTTGTCCTAATCCCAAGTTAGGATTATGTTGGGTCTTTCTTACATATTAAGTTAATTTAGATTGCCCCATATGTATTGAAGCCTCATTAAAGCTAATCTTGAACAAAATATTTTAAACAAGCCCATTCAATACCTTTTTTTAAACTTTTTACCTTTTGCGTAATGATTAGTCCAATTTGCACCTTTAATGGATCATTTTATCATGGTAGGCTAATCCATATCATATCTTGATCAGAAGAATCTAATGACACTAACTGAGGTTATCAATGGTGAATAGAGTAGGCCACGCTCTTCATTGAAAAACAAGTGAGAAATTATAAGAAAAAAAACAGAAAAAAAAGAGATCGTGAAATCACATTAAAGCTCTAATTATAGCATCATTAGTATTATGAGAAAGATCTAAATAATTTGAATCCAATGATATTAAAAAAGATCACCAACAATGGTCATAATGAGCCACACCTGGTGCAAGACTCACCTGACTCATTTTTTTTTTTTTATCTAGAATATGACACTTTAGTTATAGTTGGTATTTTTTTTATATCATTAAATTGTTTTTGCTGGGATTTTTTAAACACCAATAGTACCATAATTAAATCTTAAATGTGCACCTTGAATTTAATTTTCCTTTTTTCATTCATTTTTTATTTTGAAATTTATGCCAAACTATCTTAACAAAAAAAAAAATTAGAAGATGATATTCCGAACATAAACTTACAAAATCAGCACTCCAAATCATTATATATATAGTTTGTTATATATATATATATATATATATTAAAGTATGTTATTTTACCAAAAATATTTTTGTATAAGTTATTGACTAATAATTTTTTTATAAAGTGTTATTAAGCGAAATAGATCCTATTAAGTTGCAGCAATGAATAACAAGGAAATATGGATAAGAATAAGAATTTGATTGTGATCAACTGGACAGCAAAATAAGGTTAGATGGAAGGAGAGTCCACGTGCCATCACGTGGTCATTGTTAAACCATAGATACGTTCGAGTAATAATGAGCAAAACCAATCCCCATGCACCTATCCACGTGTTTTCCTTGCTTTAAAAAGACTTGCATGGGTTTTGATGTCTTGTTCCCCGACATTTTCTTTTCCTTTTTGATTTTAACCATAAAAGGGTGTTTCGAACATAAGACAGCGAGGATTGGCTTGCAGAGGAGGCCTGACACATGCATCAAATAAAAGTTCATGTCGATGCCGTACGGACCCCTTTCCTCTAGCAAGCTTTCCATCCACTAGAACCAACCCCATTTCCTCTGGCAAGGTTGTTTTGCTGATCGCCAGTGAAGTGGACCTTCTGCGCCACACGTGTGATGCTACTTTAGGGAGTAAAAAAGCACACGATTAATAATTCTCCCAATAGACCCAAGGAGGCATGGCGCGTTGATGAGGTCTGGAAATTCCCGTTCCTTGATTCACTCAGGTATTGGCTTATTCGAGTCCTGCAAAACAGAGAAGTTTACTTCACAGACAGACGACTCTTTAACGTATAAAGGACAGGGTGTAAAAAAAAACTTAGTAGCAGCGATCTCAACAAATTTTAAAACTAAACATATTTTCTTAGCATATAATAACACAACTATATTAGTTAAGCCAGAGTTATGGTTAAAGCAGATTACAACAGGGAAAGAAAGAAGTATAGCAGAGATTTTTCTAATAAATTTTTTTCACATTTATTATTGTTATTGATGGTTAGATTTATACACAATGTATACTGAATGTAAAGAGTTATAAAGGAATCACAGTAAGTTAAATATATGATGGTTTGCAATTATTTTACTAGAATTCAACTCCATTGCATTAATATACAAGAGTCTGGTGGATCTGTTTGCCATTAGTTGTCTTAATACATCTCTTCAAAATTGAGTTGCTAGTAGCAAGGATAATTTTGCTTCTCAGATGCTCTGTGCGTTGTTTAGAGAGAGACTTTGCCAATAAATCAGCAAGTTGATCTTGAATATGGATATGTCAGAATAAATAACTCCGCGATGAACCAGATCGCGAACAAAATGATGATCAATGTGGATATGTTTCATCCTAGAGTGGTGTACTAGATTGTGACTAAGATGTGTGGCTCCAAGATTGTCACACAGTATTGAGGGAGTAGTGTTGACTTTGAACTCAAGTTCTTGAAGGAGTGAGTGTATCCAAATAGTTTCAAATGTTGCATTTGCAAGAGCCCTGTATTTAGTCTCTATTGAAGATCGAGCGATAACACATTGTTTCTTCGAGTTTTATGAGACATGATTAGATCCAAGAAAGATAATATATGCTGATGTGGATATGTGATCGTCAAGGTTGTCTGCCCAATCAACATCTGAAAAAGTAGTGAGAGATGGATGTGTATGGTTGGTTAGTCGAATACCATGAATAATAGTTTGCTTCAAATAGTGCAAAAGTCGCTTTGTTGCTACCCAATGGGTTTGAGTAGGCTTATGCATGAATTGAGACAACTTGTTTATAACAAATATGATATTCAGTCTAGTGAGAGATAAGTAATGGAGGCTGCCAATAACTCTTTTATATTCAGTGTTGTCAAAACAAGCAGTGTCATCATTGAGTTTTAGAGTTATGTTGGTTGAGAGAAGGCTACATACTTCCTTTGACCCAAGCATGTTCATATTGGAAAGTAAATCACAAACATACTTATGGTGGGAAAGGAAAATACCACCTGGAGTGGGTATGACTTCCATTCTTAAGAAATAATACAAGGACCCCATATCCTTCACTGAAAATTTCCAGCCAAGTTGTTTAACAATAGGATTAATAAAATCTAAATTATTTCTAGTAATCACTAAATCATCAACTTATACTAGAAAATAACAGATAATTGACTCATGCTGAAAAAGGAATAATGAAGAATATCCCTAGGAGTTCTTAAAGCCAAAGTGAAGAATTGTATTTTTTAGGGAAGAATACCATGCTCGAGGTGCCTATTTACGTGGTAGTATAAATGGCCTTTTAAAGTTAGCAAACATGACTAGGTCTGCTTAAATCTTTGAAGCCTGAGGGTTGCAACATATAAAATGTTTCGCTGAGCTCCCCATATAGGAAGGCATTATTAATGTCTAATTGGCGTAAGCCTTAACCATTCATCACAACAATTGAAAGTATAATTCTAATTGTTGCAAGCTTAACTACAGGACTGAAAGTCTCCGTATAGTCCACTCCGAATGTTGATGATACCCTTTAGCCACTAAATGGGCTTTAAATCTCTCCACTATCCCATCTTATTTGTGTTATACTCTAAAAACCTATTTACAACCTACTATATTGCAATGTCTTAGAGGAGGTACTAGCTCCCATGTCCCATGTCGTATAAGACATGGCCTCACACCAATGAGGGTTAGAAATGGCTTGACTGACACATGTGAGTTCAATGGTCTCAGGTATGGGATGTTTGGTAGCACTGTTCAAGTGTTTTGGTTTAAAAATTTGATTCATAGATCGAGTGGTCATCTGATGGGGTCAAGAGTTTGATGGTTGTGGGTGCTAGGAAATTATTTATGGTTCAAGTGTAGATTGATGAGTGGATCTAAGTCTGATGGTTGGATGGTCATTGAGTATAGAGGGTGGAAAGTTAGGGTTTATGGGTGTGAGTTTGTTACCATCAAAAGGCAAAACCAATTGTAATGATAAATTAGAGGAAGTAGAGACTAAAGAGTTATCTAGATGTGCAGTGATCATGGTGGGAGCATTAATTGAAGACACTAGCGGAGAAAGATGAAGTATAGTAACTAGGACCGAATGAGAAATGATGGAGATAGTTGAGGTAGTGCGTGAGGTTAAGGAGGAAACAAATTCAATCAATGGTATTTGATCTTCAACAAATAAAACATATTGTGAAATACAAACACTCTAAGTCCGTGTGTCAAGACACCATAAACATTTTGAGTAAATGAATAGCCTAAGAAAATGCAGGGTTTGGATTTTGGTTCCATCTTGTGTATGATGTATGGTTTGGTGAGAGGGTAACATAAACACTCAATTTTTTGCAGTTTGAGATAATTGGGTTATTCATAGAAATGAGCTTAATACGAGGATATATTTTGAAGCAGTGGTGTGGGTTGACGATTGATGAGGTACGTGGCTGTGTGGAATGCATATGGCCAATATTTTAAAGGTAGATTGGCATCATGAAGTATGTGAGACTAATTTTCACTAAATGATGATGACGTCATTCAGAGACACTATTTTGTTGTGGTGTGTATGGAGTGGTAGTGAAATGACTTATGCCATGAAAAAAGAGAAAATGTTTTAAACTCGTATATTCACCCCAATTATCTAAGCATATTGTTTGGATTTTGCTTTGGAACTGATTTTCTATGAGGTTTTTGAATTATGGAAAAAATTATGACCTCATATTTTATTTCCATAGAATAAAATCACATGTATTTGGTGTAGTGATGAATGAAAATAAGATAATATCGAGAGTCATCTAAACCAACACAGTGAGTAGGACCCTAAACATTAGTATAAATGAGGTTAAAAGGTGTAATGATTGATAGACTAGTAGATCTAAAAGGTTGTTAATGTGCTTCATTAATAGAACATGAAGAGCAAATAGATGACTTTTAAGTGGTTATGAATGGAAGTGAATATTGAAGAATAACATTGTGAACAATTTTGGAGGAAGGATGACCAAGATGTTTTTGCCACTTATCAAGAGATGTTTTTTCATGCACATCAGTGACCATTAGAAAGAGAGTTATTGCCAATGTATTTGGGAAGATGTAGACACCATTTTCACATGCACTTTTTGCTAGGATCACCCCCGAGTTCATGTCCTTCACAAGAAAATAAGACTAGTGAAATTCAATAAAGACATTATTTTGAGTAGTAAAATGATGCATAAATATAAGGTTTTTAGAGATATGTGGAACACAAAATGTCTTTGAGAATGAAAGTTTTGGTTTTTGATTTTAAGATTAAGGATCCTATATGTGAGACATTCAAACTTGAACCATCACTAAGCATAACTTCATCAGTGGCATCATATTCTAAGTGAATTGATAGGTTAGTGAGATCACTAGTAATATTATGGGATGCGGTAGAATCCATAAGCCATTTATTGTCTATGGCATTAGAGGTAAAAGTGAATTTTGCCATGACTGCATGAGAATTCAAGTGGCGGCATAACTTGGTTGTGTGATCAATTTGGTCATAAAATTGGCATTTGGGCTTATATCTTTTTTTATTTTTATCCGGTTAGCCATATGACTTATTTTTATACTGGTTGGCTCTTTTAGGACCCTGGTTTCATGAGAAACCACTTGGTTTTTTAATATTCTAGAAAGAGTTCCCAAAAGTGCTTTTGTGATTTGTGTAATTTGTCAATGCCACAAATTGATGGGCAACCAATTCCAACCACCGAAGGTAACTGTCATGACTAACTAGCAGATGATGAAGTTCTTTGAAAGTCAAGGGTTTCTCGCTCACATGAATTGGTGCAACAATTTCCCTAAAATCAGAACCTAAACCATGAAGAATGTAAAAAGTTAGATCATCACCAGAGATGGGATGATTGATTAGAGCAATTTCATCAGCCTATAATTGATCGATTTCCTTTTAGAATTAAGGTAAAATCTTCATTGAGTTGCATAACTCTCATTCAAGATTAACTAGCATACATGTAATTTAGTTTTTTCCATGTCTCATGAGATGTTTTAGTAAAGGCGATGAGGGGAGTAATTGAAGTGGAGGGAGAAACAAGGATTGCACTCAGAATTTATTTGTCCTGCCAAACCCAATGGGTTGTTTTCAAGGCAGATTGAGGAGTGGCATCAGATGAAAGGCTCATTGAGAGACCAGTAATGTAGTCCAACAAATCATAACTAATTAAAAGAGCTTCAAATTAGGCATGTCATTATGGAAAGGTGGAGGGGATTAATTTCTCATGATTTGAGTTGTAATGTTGAGAGCAATCAACAAATTCACTATGTGGGAGGTGGGTTGGCTGGTCAAATTTTGAGATAAAGATATGTTGGAAGCAGGGATCATAGTCTCCTATGAGTTATGGTGCTCTAATACCATAAAACATATTATAACAGAGAAAGAGAGAAATATAATAGATATTTTCCACACTTTATTACTGTTGTTGAGGATCATATTTATATATAAAGTATGCTGAATGTAAGGAATTCTAGAGGAATTACAGTAAGTTAAATATAGAATGATTTGTATTTTTTTTCTAGAATACTATTGCATTATTTGTTTGCATTAATATACACATGATTTTTTGCTAGGAGTCTGGTAGATCTACTTTGCCATTAGTCTTAATAATGGTACTTGATAATTATATTATCAATTAAATATAAACTTGAAAATACCTTTGTCATTATATATCCTAATAACAATGCCATTAATTTCTTTATCAAGTTTATATGATGACCAAATCAATCAAATACATTTGAAATTTGAATAGATTTATTAAAGTTCACCTAGACAAGTATAGTTAATCTAATAAGACTCAAATCCAATCTATGATTTGATTTTGTCCACAAAGTTGTATATCAATGATGACTTGAATAAAGTTTGATAACTATATATGTTGCAAACAACTTCCTCTTTATAATTCTAATTATACATGGAATGACATTAAGCTTTTTTTTATATTACCAAATTTCTAAAAAATGTTTTTGAACTTTAGATGAAAAAAAAAAATTCATCTATAAAAAAACCCATTTTGTTTAATACACCCATTTAGTACAAGTTATGGTTTTGTCATTTCATATAGCATTATGTGTCTCTATGATTCTCATAACTAAAATAAAAACAAGAAGGATTTTATTATTTCTCTAAACCATAAACATATATACAAAGGTTAATTTGATTCTATTTTATTGAGAGAACATGTTTTATTGTTTATTATATTATCTCTATTTTAAGGTAGTATTAGAACTAATAGAAAAGTTACACATATGGAACTTAAACTTTTTTTTTCTTGCCATATATAACATTCACGGTTTCTACCATGATTTTGAAATTCTACTTTTGAGATTCTTGTTTTACTAATTAATTGAATATTTACTAATGTTCTTATAATAAATTATCTAAATCTTAAATCAAATTGTAATTTATTTAAAATCATTAGCTATCAATGTTTTTTCCTTTATAAGAAGTTGTAATAAAATAGAATAGATTTTCATTCCACACCATTTGTTATCTTTCTTATCACCCATCTCTTCTAACTTGAATCTAAGAAGTTCTTTATTAGATGATATGTTCAACTTTATGTGCTTACTTTATATTAATTAAAGTTGAAAAGGTAATAGATTCAGCAATGAATTCCTAAACATCTAACCTTAATGCAAATTAACTTCTTTTTTCATATACCATATCTACTACTACATCATAGTTAATCTTTATATATATTTTCAATTACATCTTATGTTTTATTTACCAAAATCATTTTAATATATCTACCAACAAAATTCATTATAACCGTCATGATGAATGTTTTTCGCGCTTCGTGCTCTGCCATCTTTGGAAGGGAGACGGTGTGTGGAAAAAAAGTTTTATAATCATAAAATTATAACTATAATTTTTAGTAGTCGTCACCTAATATTAAAATCACTTGGAAACCTAAATGTCTGTTAAAGTATAGGTAAGGGGATTTTTGTGTAAGGAGAAAATGTATCACCCCTAGTACACTCTACCTAAGGTAAGTTGTAATATTATTTGAATGTTTTTTCCAAGTCTCAAAGTAGATTTCTCTGCATAAGCGAGTATTTACCTTATAGGGGTCCAAAACCTAACCGTTCTAAAATCCAAAATTTTTATACTACATTTAATATCCTTTTTTTTTACTATTTACGACTGTACTTTATAATGTAATTTTACACCCCAATAGCTAAAAAAAATAATTATTAATTTATTTTTTGATATTTTAGTAGAATTCTAGTGGATAATTATAAATCAGTTACGATATTCAATTTTTATTTCAAAACATGAGAAACATGCTATATTTTTTTTGAAAAATATGTTTGGAAAAATCTTAGAATTCGGTTGCATACACGAAAGCAATTTTTTTTTTATATTTATTTTTTTAAAAAAGAAAACAAAGATACATTTTTGTATTCTTGCATATTTTCATGCAAATGTTTGTATTTTTTATTTATTTTTTTATATTTTTTTTTATGGTTGGACTTTTCAGCCCGGATGGGCCGAACGCCCACCCCTATTGCTGCCTTGCTGGACACCATGTCCAGCTCGTCCACCGCCCACCATTCATATGCAAGTAATTGTGAACGAAGGAGGGAGATGAAGGATGTATTGTCACTACTGTCATGTAGAGGAGCCCAAATTGGATCTGATGGTGGTGGTGACATCAAGAATGATGGCCTCTAGTGGTCAAGAGAGGTGTTGGAGTTGCTATAATGGAGAAGGAGAGAGAGAGGCTACTATTACATGTTACTAGAAACCTGCTTCTACTACTAGAGGACACGAAAAGGCTGCAAGCTGGATCTTATTAGGGTAAGGTGGTTGTAAGGGTGTCAAATGTACAAGAACTACTTGGCCAATACTCAATAGCTTTTGATACATTTCACTCAAAGGTAAGGGTAATGAGGCTAATTGTCCCTGAGTTCTTTGGTAACTCTTTTTTGAGTAACTTTTTATTTGATTTTTTGAGAATTTCTCGGTTTGATTTCCAGGCTTTTTGGTAGAGAATAGAGATTTGAAGTTGATATTGGCATGATGAGGCATTGTATTTTTGAAGTTAGGTACTCTTGCCCTTATAACCAGCTTCAATATGATCAATCTTCTCTTATTTCCAACAAAAACCCCTTTCTCCATTGGTGCAGAGATTCTCTCACTCTTTATCCCCTACTCTACCTGCTCTACCATAACTATAGCATTGAATTGTTGTGCCAAATTTCCTATTACATGTTTGTAATATGACACTCTCTACGTGTTAGCAAATAAAGAAATTACCTCCCAATCAAAGAGAGGAGGGTGCACATTAGCAACCAGGTCCCTCAAACTTTGAGCATATTTTTTTTTGCTTTTTTTCTCCCTTTTCCAGGTCAGACAGACTGGTCTTGTTAGGGGAGATGTTCATATTATACTTGTACTTCATAACAAAAGCATCCACCAGATCTTTTCAACAATGAATCCTTGTGTTGTTAAGCCTTATATACCAACTTAAAGCTTTCCTACTCAATCTTGGAAAAAATACATTAGCAACCTCTCATCATGCACTACCTCCGCCATTTTGTTACATTATGATTTCAAATGAGTGATAGGGCATTGTGTCCTAGTATACTTAATGAATTCCGGAATGTGAAACTTTTGTAGTACTATCACATTCGAAACTAAACACATTTTTATAACCTTCACTGGATCATATAAATTTATTCTTTCTGGCCTTTTTCCAAGCTTCCAATACTGCCATTTTGTCTTGATTTGCATCATCAAACGATTATGTCTTATGAGATTCATTTGTAAATGTTTCAACTATCAGTACTAGGATGGGTGTCGGCATTGTTGATTGTAGAAAAGCGGAATGTTGTTGAGGATCTTGAACCCTCTCTCCTCTATTACCTTACGAGGGTGGTTTGTTGCTTGCATAGGTCTAGTTGAAAGACCCTTACTTGAGGTGTCAAGTCATACTCGAGCAAACACGAAAGATGAGATACATTATCTTTCAAGGTATTTCACTCTTCTTGGAAATGAGTATCTTGGTGTGCATGTTCTTCATTCTCCATATTCCTTTGATGGGTCTAGTGTTGTAAAGTCTAAGAGGTGAAGCTTTTTAAAGATCTATATTTCAGCCTATCAATAATATTCGTATTATTTATAATGAATGAATGTATATATGATTATTTTTGAAAAACCAATCCATGACTTCCTTGTTGGGTATAGTATGTAGTTTGATAGCTTTGAAGAAGTTTTACCCAAATATTCAAATCAATTAAATTACACACGTTGCCAAAAAGGAAAAGGTGGATCTTCTCCATTTTATTCATCAAAATAAATCATACAAAATACATTTAATAGAATGCTATTCTTTTATTAGCTACAATCCTAACGAAAAAGAAGAGTTCATTCAAGTACTCTTTATATTTGCAGGCACTAACAACATTTCTAGTAGCTTTTACCCGTAGCTCATTTGTCTTTCGAGTAACCACGTTGATCAACTTATCAGTTTATTTCATCTTATAATGGAATACAACATTATCTTAGAGTAATGTTCCATTACTAGCAACCGATGATTTATTATTTTTCTCTAATATCTAAACCATCTTCTCAAGCTGTCGGGTTTGATCCTTAGCCTTTTATAGCTTTTCTTTCCATGCATCAAGCTTCACGATCTCTATGAGCTTAAATTTCAGTGGTGTATTCTTTCCATTCACTGGACTACTCTTGCACTCGCTTTAGTTCCTTGTCTTGAGTTTCAAGTTTAGCTTGCATAATAGAAACATGTACTTTCACGGCATTGTTTTGGGTTAAGTATGTTTTCATATTCAATTCTACTACCCTTCTCACTTCCATTTCATTTTTTTCCCCTAAACTTGCTACTGAGCTATCAAGTCTTTTTCTTATTCAAGGACAAGACTAACCACCCTTTCTTTCTCCTTCTTAGCTTCCCATTTCATCTTATTATGATCCCTTTCCTTATTTTTTTTTTATCAAGGTCACTAATTCCTAGTCTATGAGCTCTCTACTTTCCATTATTATATACTCATTCATTAGTTTATCATAACGAGAACTCTTTTCTTCCAGTTGGATTTTCCTTTAGATCAACCCACCAATCTGCTTCTCTTTTCCTTGTAATTGTCTATTCAAAGAGGCCCTCATCTGCTTTTCTCCCAAAAGTATTTCTTCAAGGATTTTTTTTATAGCTTTTGCTGTGGTTGAGCTCAATCCTTAAAACATCCAACTTATCTTACAAGTCCCCTTTGCTAGATCTTTTCCTTTTAGCTTTAGTGATAATAAATGGCTCATCTTGCACCTAGCTTTGCTTTACTATATTCTAAGGTGCTTCGTAGCTTCACCATGTTGGATAATTTGGACTAACAAATGACTCTTTGGGTGGAGTTCCTTGCGAACTAAAATAGGTCACCCCCAAACGCTCCAAATGACTTCAAGTTGAGCCAATGAATTAACTTCTTTGAATAAAATGGTGTATTAGGCTAACCCCCTATTTCTTGGTATGTATTACATTCCCCCAAACTGACTAGTTACTAAAAAGGGTGAATGGCTGATGTAACTAGTTAAGCTTATTAGCGGGACCCATGTGTTTACTAGCACTGCTCATGAGATAGGTTAAACCACTTACCCAAGGGCTTTCTATTTGAAATTATGTTCAGGGACTGCCTGGTATTTCTTCACCTTAGCCTTTTTATCTAAGTCTCTCCATTCTTCATTTAGAATCAATCCGATAGGTTTCATATTAAACCACAAAAAATATTGAAAACTTCTATTGGAGTTTCCAAATGACTGACAATCCATATTAATAATAAGGGGAGGTAACACCACATTGCTCCTTTCCCATGCCACCTCCAATGATTTAGAGACAAGAAAGTTTTAGCTAATATAGCTGAAACGGGATTACTTATTGCATTCTCATACTCAACAAAAGCATTAACCATTTCCATACTTATAATTCTGGTGGCTTTTAAAGGGAATAACACTAAACCTAAAATAGCAAAAGCCACTTATCGATACATTGCTTCCTGAGCCTCGCTTTATCCTTGTTTGTTTTTAACTTGCTCTTAATCATCTTCCATTTGAAACCTCTAGAAGATGCCCTGTACTAGTTTACTTGATACAAACATAAAAGCTTAGTAACTTCTTGGGTTGTATTCTTAATCCTCTATATGGAATAAAATCTATGAGGATTGTGAGGGAAGTTTACGATTTGAGCATATTCTTCCATGGTAGGGGTTATGTTGACATTCTTAAAAGTGAAGCATCTATAGCTTAGATCCTAAAAGTGCATATGAGCCTTGATGGTATCTGAATTGAAATTTTCATTAGATGAGCGAATTTCTCATATGTTCTTTCAAATATTGTTTCATCTACATGCTCCAAGATGGGTGTAAGCTTCTTCATATTTTCTATAAAGTAGTGAACTTTGGTCATGTGTGCCAATTCATTGACCTTAGCCCTTGGACAATCTCCTTTAATTTACTAAATCATGTCAGATCTTTCCTCGTATTCCAAAAAATTCATGGAAATCATGGTCTTGGTTTGATAATTTTTGCAAAGTTTTACGAGAAATGAATTATTGGAGAGTTTGTATCCTAAAATAGGTTTAAGTTATTACATGAAGAGTAACCTTTCTATCTGGTTTCAAAAGGTATATGAGCTGTCTAGTGACCGTTTTACATGAAGGTAGTGTAAAGGCTTACAAGAAATGATTGGGGCATAATATGATCATCATTATTAAGTAAAAACGTAGTTCATAGTTAGACATTTCACGAATTTGAACCCCGACTGAAAGTCATGAAGCAGGCCATTACTTCCCACCTAACCTAGAATTGAGTTTATTTGTGAAATTAAAATGTATGATGACATTAATTAATGCTAATGAGTAAACTAAAAGTACAAATGCATGCTAAAACAATAAAAATGCATGTTGAAAATAAACTCAAGACCAATCAATCAATCAAGCAAACCTTAGTCTAACACAAAGTTTGAGTAGAGTCGTCATTTTTCATGATGATGGTTTTTTGTGCTTTGTGTTTTGCTATCTCCGAAGAGGAAAAGATGCATATAAAATGGGTTTTATAATCATAAAATTATGACCATAACTCTTAAGACTCACTACCTAGTATTAAAGTCACTAGGAAATCTAAAGGTCTGTGAGAGTCTAGGTACGAGAATTTGTTGTGAAAAAGAAGACATATCACTCTCAATGCACCCTACCTAAGGATAAACTACAATGTTATTTGATTATTTTTTTCCAAGTGAAATTTTTATTTGTTGGTCTTTTCTCTCAAAGTAGATCTCTCTTCATGAGAGAGTCTCTACCTTATAAGGGTAAAAAACCTTATCATTTTAAAGTCTGGAATTTTTATACTACATTTTATATCTCTTTTTTTACTATATGCGAGGTATACTTTACAATGTAATTTTACACCTCATAGTTAAAATAAAATAATAGTTAAATTGTTTTATTTTGGATGAATTTTAACAAATAATCATAAATTTGTTATGATAATCTATTTTCATTTGAAAACATATGAAAGATGCTTTGAAAAAGCTTAGAATTCGGCTATATGTATGGAAGCAAAATGTTTTTTTTTTTATTTTTTAAAACAGAAAACAAATATACATTTTTTTTGTATTTTTGCATATTTTAGATTTTTCTATTTTCTATTTTTTTTTGTGGCTCGGCTGCCAAACCCAAGTGGGCCAAAAGGCCTACCCCTTGGGCTAGGCTTCATAGCTTGGAGGGTTGAATGTTACACCCCTATTGGGTGGCCTAACTAGACACCATGTCCAACCCGGTCACCGCCAATGTTCACCACAGGTGAATTGTGAATGAAGGAGGATAAAGGGAGATGAAGGATGTACTTGTCATTATTACTGTGTAGAGGAGGTCGAGTTGGATCTGTTGGTGGCGGCAGCGTCAGGAATGATGACTTGTGGTGGTTAGGAGAGGCGTGAGAGAGCTGCTATAATGGAGAAAAGAGAGAGAGAGAGAGAGAGAGAGAGAGAGAGAGTGTTGTTGCATTATGCCGAAGACATACTACTTCTACTAGAGGACATAGAAAGGTTGCTATTAGTGCCAAGAGTCATGAGTGGTGCTTGCTGGATGGAGCTACTGCAACTGTGAAAGGACACGAGGGTTAGATGCTGCTAGTTTTGGTGTCTGTGGCTTGGCTAGGGGTGGAAGCAATAGCGATGGGTGATAGTTGAGAAGAGTAGTTTTGGTGTCTGTGGCTTGGCTAGGGGTGGAAGCAATAGCGGCGGGTGATAGTGGAGAAAAGAGAAGCTGTTAGTGCTGAGGAAAGAGGTGAAGATGGTGATCAGTGATAGAAAACTTGCAATTGCTACTTGTCAATCCTCTATTTTTTCCTCAGTGTTTTGTTCTTTTTACATTCTTTTTGTCTTTCCTTGTTCCCTACTCGAGCTCTTATTTATAGGAGACGAGAGGTAACCCTTCTATTGTTATTGTGTGCAGCGATGAGTTGCCTCTTAGTCTTCTATAGCAACGTGCATGCACTGTTCAAATCACTGAACAGTGCAGTCACACTTGGAGAATTTGCAAAAGGTGCAAATGCACCTTTGTTCCTCAATTTACAATTATTCTAATTGCACTCCTAATTGACTTTAAACTTTTAAATTTATGAAATTTTATCCTCGCTAAAATTTAAATAACAACCTTAATTTTACATGTCCCTTTTACTTTGGTCTTTGGTTTTGAATTTATGTAATTTAACCCTCAGTTGACCATTAAAATTTTAATTGTCTATGATTTAGCTCTTGATTTCAACCAATTAACTTGGAAAAAAAAATTAATTTGGTCTCCCAAAATTCTAATATTCTTAATTGAAACAAAATTAGGCTCTCAAACTTGATTTTTCATCAATTAAACCCTTAATAAAATTAATTTGACCAGTTTAAAGTATAATTAAGTCCTTGAACTTAATTAAATATTTCAATTGGATCCTAAATTAATCGTTAAACAGAATTATAGTTTAAATTGGTTGACGATTAAATTGAATTGGACTATAAAAATTAGAATTATGCCTTTCGACTTAAATTTTGTGCACATTTATTCAATAATAAATTATGTTAGCCTCAAATACATGTTTCCTTTCATTTTTGGGTACAATAGAGGCATGATCGAGCCCTGGAATCCACTTAAACATCCAACTCAATTTTTTTTGACAATGCAACCTTTTAATTTTTTTATTTTTTATTTTAGGGAATAGCCCAGAAATGAGTTCTGACACTAATTTTTACCAGTCCGCTATATTTCTTCAGCACAAACTAACATTACCCCTCTTTAAATTTGATTGTTGACCTTACTTTTAATTCCAATTCTTTAACTTTAATGGATTCAATTCCTTCTCCATTTTATAAGATCAAGTAGTCCATGGTTTGGCACCATTTTGTGATATTTTATCCCCACACATAAAAAATAACCTTATACTCATATTATTTCTATAATAGTTCCGTTCACTTCAAATGAGTCATTAAATGCTTTTTTTATAGCTCACTCATATTTCTCTTGAGGTTTTTTTTTCTCAAAGAAGAAAATAAATTTCTATAATAACATGATAACATTGTTTTTAAAATCATTATTTAAAAAAATTACTCTTGCTCTCTCATTTCTTTCAATGAATTTTATAATTTTATTGGGATTGTAATCTTGAAAATAAAGCTAATGGTACTATAGATATATGTAAAGCTCATCTTGAGCTAAAATATTTTCATGAATAAGAAGATAATGATTAATTTGAGATATTTAGTCTTATTGTTGAATGGGCTACAATTTCAATTATGATTAGTATTTCTCTATTCAAAAGATAATAAGTTCATGTTTCATGATGCTTTTCTTAATTATGTTCTCTATGATATATTTTTATAGATTACCTTCCTAGTTTACTAATCCAAAGTATCCCAACACAATTTATTAAATGATAAAAATATTTATATAATTCAAACAAGCTTCATAAATTGTATCTTGGTTTTGGGGGCTCTAAAACTATGATGATTTGTTCATCCTTTTGTACAATTTTGTTAAACATATTGTCAAGCAATCCACATGTAAAAATATTAATTCCTAAAAATTCAAGTAAATCAGGTTTAATAGGAGTGTTACACAAAGATAACTTGTACCTAGGTACCAATACTATTGGATTCGAACCCCGACTTAACAAATAATAATTCGTGAATGAGAAGTATGGATTGACATCATGAAATCAGTTGAACTTCAATAAGTTGTTTTTAGTTCTTTAGAGAACTAAGAAGAGAGAATTACTTCTAGATTTCAAGCTCTGCACATAACATCAATTAAAGGTCAAATATGTTAATTAACTCCCTTTTTAATCTTTCATTTAAAAATACCTTCAAAATATAAAACAAAGAAATCAAACTATTATATATAAAATATAGGCAAAACACTAGGTAAATATAAGTAAAATTATCGAATAATATGGTTCTATCAATCTCATTAGAATGAAGATTGAAGTTGAAATATCAACGACAAAGAATTCAAGCTATATTTTTCAAGGAAAAGAGAAAAAAAAGAAGAGGAATGGTCAATTGGCAATAAACCAGACCACCATCACCAACAAGTATTGTATCACTAGGAAAATGATGAAGCGAATGATATATTTGAATGTTGGTAGACACTACACTTGCTACTTAAAGGATACAGGCACCTCCCCCGAACCTTGTTTGGTCAAATATTATTATTTTTTTAAAATAACAAAAACAACATTATAAACCGACGAAAATTCTCTTGACAACAATTTTAAAATTCTTGTTTAAGTGCATTTTGATTGTTTCATTGTGATTATATATATATAGAAATATATTAAATTACCGTTTAACTAAATTGATGATAATGAAAAAGCTACTATGAAAATATAATACTGTCTTTTAATGTCATTTTTAGTTTTTTCTCTCTTAATACTATTTTGATCATTTCATTATGCATTTAAAATGTGAAAAGATTTATTTATTTCAAATTAATTCCATGACAACAAATAAAGCTTATAAACAAACCTAAATGCTTCTAATAGCCGATGCTAAGGTTTTTTTGGATGGTGAAGCAAAGCCATAAAATCATTGTTTAAATGAACAATGATCTTACACACAAACTACAAAATTCCTCCGCACCGCCGCTTAGCATTTGTTAATTGCTAAAAGCATGAGAGCTAATAATCTCTTGAACATCTCCCTCACTTGGAAATTGCAATTCGCCAAAATGAAAACACCCACTGAACTCACAAGCTCTCTTTCTGGCAACATGCCCCACAACCCCATTTGCCTTTCATGATCACACGATCCAATGAGAAACTGCATTGGCCTCAAGCTACCTTTACAAAAAGGCCTCCATTCCATCTTCTCTTCCCCCCGAAGACATGTTCATCACTTTTATGGTGTCAAAATAAGCTCCCCACCTCCCCCACTTATGTATTTCATGGGGATGAGCCCTAGTTATAAAATCTTGTCGGTTCTAGTAGATCATCTTATAATCTGCCAATTTAAAATTTAACTTGGGTTAAGTTGGTGAAAAAAAATAATTTTATTTTTTAAAAAATATCATTTCAGCCTCTTTTTTTTAATCAAAACTTGGTATAGTTCACTTATATGCAAGGAACCCAAATGGTAAGATATCTATGGAGTGAGAAATAGTTATTGCATTTATCGATTCCTTTATTTATATGAATTTGAAATTTCTTTAGTTTTACATAATTCCTCTCTTTACACCATTTATATTTTAAGATGTTTAAAATATAATTAATGACATATTATTAACTATTAACTATAAATTTAGGTATAAAAAAATATAAATACATTAGAGAAATCATAGGCAGAGATAATCACTTTGATTAATGAAAAAAGAAACAAACATGGAAAAGGTAACAAAAAACCTTTCAAATTCTAGAAAGACAAACATTAATTTAAGACTAAGGTGGTGCGGTGCGCCTTTGTATTTTGACTTTGAAGAATTCAAAATTCTTCACTCATTTCACATCTCTTTTGGAACCAAGAAACTTTCTTGGTTTCTTTCTTTCCGTTCCATCGTTCCTTCCATAATCTCTCTTTCCTTATTTTCTTTCCAATCATTTCATTGATTTTTGAAAACTCCCAAGATATCTTCATCGGAAAAAAGAGAAGAAGAAGCCTCTCCTTCTTCATTCAATTTATCTTCTTACTCCAAAACAGAATTCAATTCCTGTCCCATCTCTAGCATTCCTTCAAGTTCAGAACTTTTTGCTTTTTCAAGGGGATAATACATTCTCACAAGTCTTTCTTGGATTAGATTGGACTCTGTTTCTTCTTCTTCTTCTTCTTCTTCTTCTTCTATTATAATCATCAATTAAGAAATCCAACAAGGATGTTTGTTGTCTGTTGATGTTTTTCTAATGTTGTCTAACCTGTCTTGATGAATCCTGTCCTTGCAGTTTTCCCTTTTTTATGATACGGGTAAATGCAGGTGATGATCTGTTTTTCCAATTAGTAAAACTATTGTCCTCCTCTGTCACATCCTCAAAACAAGAAAGAAGCTTCCTTTCTCATCATCCCTTCAATTTTAATCAATTCCTTAGTCATCCAATCTTTTCGTAATCATCCATTTTGTTGCTTGTTTTTTCATCACAATCTCCACCAAACAGATCATCTAATCCAACACATCCTCCTGACTGGAGGAATTATTTTACTGGCTGTCATGTCTTTTGATTTTTGAGTTTTTCTTGTTTTGAAATTCAATTGATTTTGAATTGTGAAAAAAAATAAAATGGGCTGCGGGAGTTCGAAGCAAAAGCGATGCAAGCACTGCCAGACACCGTACTCACCGCTGCCTCGAAGCTATTCAATGCATGTTGTTCATCCACCACAGCAAAAGGGCGATAGCTACCATGTGGTGGCACTCACCTCCACCACATTAGGTACAATCGCTCTTGATTCTGCCAATCAGAATCAGAATGGGACTATTGATGTTATTGTAAGAGGAGATGATCAATGGAAGAACGGTGGTGCTGTTAATGGATCAAAAGGGCTTGTAAAGAAGGGTAAAGAATTGAATAGCAAGGAGGAGTTTTCATTGGGACTGATTGAGGCTAGGACTTGGTCTAATATGATCCAAGAAAAAATCCCAAACGTTCTTCCAAAGACTCCGATTATGACACCACCTGGAGAGCCAGAAATTATCAATACTTGGGAGTTGATGGCAGGGCTTGAAGATACAATGAATCCTTCTTGTTCAGCTCATCGGTTTCGCAGTTTCTCTTTTGATATTTCTCGTGATACAAGTCCAATACCAGATTGTCACAAAATTAATTTGCAGCAGAATGGCGAACTGTCTCCTGATAATTTAAAGTCTGAGTGGCTTCAAGTTGTAGAAGAGGATGCTACTTCCAAATGTCTGGAATTCGATCCTGAAGTCATCTCTACATTTAGAAAATCATTGGAAGAGCTCTCTCCCACACATCCATTTCACATTAAGCCAAAAGATAGTGAAAAACAACATCATTTTGACAGCGACGATTCTTCGTTTCTTGTGAATGATGCTACGAAGGTAAGTTATGTTGCAGAGGATTGTAAGCGCAGTAAGGATAAGTTAATTGTTTATTTTACGAGCTTGCGAGGGGTGCGCAAAACATACGAGGCTTGTTGCTATGTGAGGGTGATATTAAAAAGCTTAGGAGTTCGTGTTGATGAACGAGATGTGTCAATGCATTCAGGGTTCAAGGAAGAGTTGAGAGAGCTTATGAAAGAAGAGTTTAGTGGGGGAGGGTTACCAAGAGTGTTTATTGGGAAAAAATACGTTGGCGGAGCAGAAGAAATTCAGCGAATGCACGAGGAAGGACAGCTAGAGAAAATGGTTGAAGGGTGTGAGATGTTAGATGATGATGGTGGAGCTGGAGCTGGAGGGGCTTGTGAGGCTTGTGGGGATATCAGGTTTGTGCCTTGTGAGACATGTTCAGGAAGTTGCAAGATATATTATGAAGCTGACGATGAAGAACTAGAAGAGATAGAAGAAAGTTCGGAGAGTCACGAGTATGGGTTTCAACGTTGCCCTGATTGCAACGAGAATGGACTAATACGCTGCCCCAGTTGCTGTGACTAGTTTTGATCGGTGGGTTATAAAGATTTTTGTTTGTCATTATCTTCTTTTGTGGTCTCATTTTTTCTGGGTTTTTCCATGTAAGTTGTTTGATGTACAGTGGTTTGTTTTTGGTACGTTTTAAGGGAGGTTCATATGAGAAAATGCAATAGAAGTAATAGGGGATAGTCTATCGTAAGCAGATTCATCAAACCCTCAGTCCTGTATTGTGATCTGTATACTTTTTGTTTTTTGGAGAAATATGATTTTGCATACTCCTTTTTTTTTATCTAGACTTTCCCTTTCTGAGTTCATTGAACTGTTACAGGAAGTAGCAGGATTATTGACAAGGTCTACTGAGTGCTTGCTTTAACTATAATTTTGAATTTAGGTGCAATTCTACGTTTTATCCAAGTGTAATGAGAGCTTTTGTCACTCTTTTGCTGAAGAAAATCACTTATTAGCAAACATTATGAGGACTTTCTACCTAGCTCCTAAATGATCGTTGCATTTGCACTCAATTGTGAGTGACTTTGCAAGCAAGACTATGGCATCTCGTTTCGGAGCATGACAGAATTCAAAGCCTAAAATCTATGCCTCAAGTCGAAGAAACGGCATGCAAATCCATTTATTTGATTTTACAACTTAAATGTACCTTAATATATATTTTCAAGACGGTGGTTTTGCTTCAATTTTCTTGTGGACAGTGATAGACCGACCTATTCCACTATTGAATAAATTAATCCCCTTAGAACGAAGCCTCGCGAATAATTAATTGTAGCTTTTTCTATATAATAACTCAGTTGGTGAAGGTTTATGGTTGGTCAGAGTTGGCTAAGTGCCCTTGAGAAGAGGGACAAGGTCAACGCTGTTTCTCTGGACTAATGAATTGGAAGACGAGGCAGGGAGTGGTTGCCCTCACGGTCCCTTCAAAGTTTCAACTTCAACTCTTTAAAAACCTTTGAAAAGAAAACGATCAAAGAAAAGCCGGCTTTAGTTATGAACGGTGTAAACAGACCGCAATTGTCAGAATATGTGTTTTCATTGATGTTATTATTATTTACTCAGTTCACAAGAAAAAGATTTGTTAGCATTAAGAGTTGCCTTCTAAAATTGAACCCTTCTTGTGTTAGTTATTATTACTGTTTTAGATATGGAGACCGTAAAAATTACGGACAGAAATTGACTCATGACATTAAAGATTCTATTCCAAAGTTCTTCCCAAATCATCGGTGTAGGTCAGCAACTCGATGCATAGCCTCCGGCGCCAGATCCCATGAGTTACTGAGTAGATTGTGATTGTATTCATGCAATGACAAATCAAAGAAATAAGAGGTCATATAAAGACAAGTGAATAGTACAAATATAATTCAGCCGAAGGGACTCGAACAGCCTTCTGCACCTGCTCATCGTCCGATTTCAAATCCTGTCGTTGAATTCAAGCTCACAAGTTCCTTTACAGTCCAACCTCAAAATCACAACATTGGCTACATGTCACAGCTCTATCTAATCAAGTCAACTTCAGTTTGGCTGGTAATAAGTAAGGGGCCATTAGTGAGCAAAAGAAACACAAGTAGAGAACAAACTACATCGTATCAGCTACCTGTGCCATATATGTTCCTCAAAATAATTCTATTAAGTTGAGGCTAAAGGAAACAAATGCACCGTGGGTTGAAACGTCTTGAATAGGGCTCTATAATCCCAATGATCCATATATTAAATTGGCAATGGATCATTCTGTCGCCACGGTTCTGCTTGTCCGCTTGTGAAGCAAGGGCCCTTGTATAAGATTTTTCTACCATAATCATTCAATTATTGAGCTCGGAAAGTGGTTGAGGTGATGCAAAATGTATATCTGCATTACAGAAAGTATTTTATAGGAGACATGTTGGGAGTGATTATAGATTAAGCGCATAGCTATGCCTTCAGGGTATGTTGGTTGTGACATTTTACAGAGAGTAGCTGATACAACTTTTTGAGGGCAAGTTTCGCAAAATGGGGCATTAAAGATGGATGTTAGAAGATACAGGTTGCTTCTGGTGGCAGATTGAAGGAGCTATTGGGTTGGAAAGACTAAAGTGAACCATAAAGAAACATATCATCAAGTAGTTGGCAGACAAGAACAGGCAATTACAAGAAAAATTAGAGATTAGATAATGTGTGGCCAAAGACTAGTAAAGTAGTCATTATAATTCCCATTTGTCAAGAAGCCAACCCTCCATAAATGTGTTTATGACGGACAATACAAAGAGCTGATGCTGAAATATACATGGCAGGCAAGATCTAACATTCTTTGATGTTAGTGGCAGTCGATTGTATACTATAATTTGTTTTCCGGTATACTTGCCTTGTAAGACCAGTCATAGTCGTCGTCAAATGCTCGAAAATTTTGCTGACCGACCAGCATAAATGATGGTTCTGCTTCGTGGTCCTCGGAAAGGAACCAAGATCGCATCATAACACAATCTATCCAAACATCAGGAACAAAGAGCAGCTCGATGGTTGTCCCAGTAAAGAATATGGTTCCAGAGGCATGAACCAGTAAACGGGCGGCAAACACTGACTGGTGACTGCCCGGATAATGATCACTACAAATAAACGTAACTCCAAACATATAGCAAAAAAGGCAACGAATGTCAATTATTCAAGAGATTTGACAATATATTTGTCAAGGAACTGTGTTAAGAACCTGCAAGCTGTAAAATGCACCGTCACAAAGCTGCTAACCATAAAAAACCAAGAGAATCGATCTGCATCTTAGCTCTTAGTTTTCAGAAACAACCACTAAGAAAGCTGCAATGCATGTAAGGACTTTCAGTGAATAAGATGTATCAACAGCAGTCATAATCATGCAGTTGAACAAATATAAAAAGCCATAAAAATATATATATATAAAAAAAAAGAACAGAAAATGTCAGGCATAAAAATCAATGATCCATAAGATGTATCTTGAGCCTAAAGTCCAAAACTGTCCACAATCCTAGACATTGAGTTCCAGTAGCTAAAAAACAACTCTTAAGCTACCCATGGCATAAAACACAAAGTGCTCCCATAGAGCATCTCAAAGATAAAATGCTTTTTTGAAAACATTAATTTATAAAATAGTTTTTTAAATAATATAGATATAACTTTTTATTTATTTATATGTATTCTAATGGTAAAAATCATTTAGAAAAACCATATATATTTTTATATATTTTCTATATGATTTTAAATAAAAAAAAAGTCTCAACTTATGAATATAGCAAGATCTATAGCATAACAAAATCAAATCTAAAAAGAGAAGATAGGAGAAGTTAAGAAAACAAATCTTTTGATAATTAAGGAAGCAATGGGCATGAAGCTTTGTAATTGACATGAGTTTCTATTCTTCTTCTTGTTTTTTTTTTCTTTTTTAATACGAGAAGAAAAAATTCTGCTTCTATACAACATAGATGATTGGCGTTGGGCACACAATTTCGATGGTATTTGGGGTTCTTTTCCGTGTTCTGTTTTTAATTCAAGAGAAGCAACAATGCTTCTTCTATACGATAAACACAAGAATTTATTGCTAATTAGTGCTCTTCTTCAATTTGTTTCATGTTTTAATTCACAAAAATAAATAGTATATAAAATATTCCTCACCAACAAGCATATCTATTTTTTTTCTAGCTTTTGACTCTTATATATAAATATATAGATATAGTTGATTAGTAAAAGAAAAGTTATTTTAGCTAGTGATATAGTTATTCTGTTGAAGAAATAAAAACTAAAAGTATTTTTTTTTGTCTGTCTTTTTTTTATCGGTGATTTAGTTGTAATTGAATTGGTTTAAAATTTTCATGAAAAGATAGGATTGAATTGAAAAAACATGGATAGTGTGCCATAAGTTTTGCTAAATATACACTTTGATTCTCAAATTTAAAAAATAACACAAATTATACAATCAAAAGATCGTATCAAAATATCATTTTTGCTACTTTTTTAGTCTCTAGTTAAGAGAGGAAAGAGAGTCAATAAATTCTCATGATAGAGAGAGAAACATGTTGATTACACCAATTTAAGATATCAAATGGAATAATATTTATGTCAAATAGATTCATTTTATAAAATAGTTTTATTATTCAAGATCGAGTTGATTTTGATTTTTAAGATTGTTTTTTAAATATTTTTGAGGTTATAAATAAGTTTATCATAATTTTAGTATTTTGGATAAAAAAATGAGCTAAAAAAATAGGGTTCTAGGTTAAATAAACTGAACCCCTGATTTTCCATCTCCTACTATAGCCTTAATTTAGAAAAATCAAACGATGCATCGGCTTATTTTTTTCTGTCAAAAAATTAGAGCTCACAACATGTTATTTCTCTAATTACAATATATATATATATATATATATATATATATATAATCCTAGATACACGAGCCTTCATAAAATGGGTTAGGTAGCGTTTGACATTTGTTTTTTTATTAAAATTATATTTAGATAACTATGCATTTTCTTTTTTATTTTGTTTAGAGAGTCTCCATTAAATAATTTTTTTTTTGTTATGAATTTGAATTTGAAGAGTTTTTTTTTTTTGTATGGATGAACTTTATTTTTTAAGAAAATAAATATTTTTAGAAAATAATATTTATAATATGTGCTATCATGATATTTTTTTCTCTCCATTTTCTTTTATTTAATCAATTTTATTTTTATTTTTATTTCTATTATTGTTTACTTGAATAAAACAAAATATTTTAATTAACAAATTTAGCAAATACAACCAAATAAATATCCTGTTTTTTTAAGATTAAATATCTTAATTTAAACATGTTTCATGATTTTTCAAGTTTTATTTTTTGATATCGGTAATGATTTTTTTTTTAATTTAGTTATTAGCACACATAGTTCTCAATTTATTTTTATTAGAACATAAATTTCTTAACTTATAAAAATACATTGAAAAAACCTGCATAAATAATCTTTTTATAGATAAAAAAAAATCCCAGCTCACATATAAGATAAACAAGCTAGAAGCTAATCTTCGTGTAACAGTAACTGCATCTAAAAGAACTAGTATTTCTTTGTATACAAGAACATAAGTAATAGATCCTTACTGTTGTTTGTAAGAAAAACATCACTCATGTGCTAGCCTTCTTGCCCAAATCAGCTGCAGCTTCGGCTGCCTGTGCCAAAACACCTGAAACCCAGAGAGCTCCCTTAGCAAAGTAGGGGCTGTTGACGACAGCATTAGTAGCTGCTACAGCTGCTGTACCAGCAACTGATGCAGCTGATTTGGTGAGTTCTGAAACATGGTACTTCTCATCCACGCATTTCACAGTTTCCATTCCTGCATAAATCTTGTCGGTGAGCCCGATTCTATTGCTTAGCTCAGAAACCTTAGCAGCTGCGGTAGCTAAGACTTGATGAGATTCATCGAACTCTTTAGCCTTGACCATTGCATCTTTCCCCAAAATGTATCCCTTGGCTAACATGGTCTTAACAACTTCCTGAGCAACAGTTACTGCTTCTCCCGGGGAAGAAACAAATTGGTTGACGTGAATTCCCTGCCAAGAATAGAAGAGTTGGTTCAAAAAGGAAGGTACACTAATGGAAAACTATTACGTATTGTATCATTTCACATGCCGTGAACAATTATTAAGCAGGGTACGATGTTCACAATCAGTGTTAAAAACAAAAGACTGAATCAAAGGAAGAACAAGCTAAACAGTATGGCAGCATCCAATTCCGAAACTACGCACCCAATTTAGGACTTCTTAGATACAGGGGAATCATGACCATATAATGATGTGATTTGGCTTGGTTGCATTATTGAGATGCAGTTCAATCCCTTCACTTATTTAATAAACATCAAATGTTGTATCAAATCACTCCGTGGGGTTGTTTATATTGGCAATTAATATCTATCATATTGTCTTGATACTTGCAGGCATGATTTAACTGGACATTGACTACAACATACTGCTGTACCCGTGATTTTCTATCCAACAGTTTGCAAGAAGAAACGACTATCCATTACCTCTTATTGAGTTTTTGAGGAAATATTTCAAATGTTGAGATTAGATAAATTTTGCCACCCTCAACGTAAACCAATGAGCTTAAAACTTTGTAAGTTTATATACAACATAAATGGGATATTAGAAAGAGCACTCAGCATGCTACCACAAGGATATTACCTCTGAGCTGGTGTTTCCTTCATTCTTTGATGAACTGTCCCAAGCATAGGATTCATCTACAAAAGTTCCCCAGTGTGTTATGCAAACACGTTGATCTACAATGGTGGCACCCTAAAACATAAAATCAGTGCAAAATAAATCTTTTAACCACTAAGAAAAATATCACATAGAAAGAACCAAGAAGGTGTTCATTGATGACTAATGGGTCATTCAGCTGAAAGCTGATGCTCAATACAAAACAAAAGAAATTCATTCAAGTTTATTCTGTAGTTAAGAGGTAGTCTTCTAGATAAAAAAAAAATCTCGGAAAAGGAAGACTAAGGAGCCATTTGCCATCAGTAAGCATGTGAAATTATTAGCTGAAATCCTAATGATGATCTCATAAACACCAATTAAAAGAGAATTATAAACAGTTTTGAGTGCTTAAAATATAGAGGCAATCCAAAAACCTTTTCTTAAGAGATGATGATGAACTTCTAGTCTAATGGCCATTCAAATTTATGATTACACATAAGGTCATACTTTGAAGCAGAATTGTGAACTTCCAACTTATGTCAGGCCAGATTTGAGCTGGTTGTTCAAATCCAAATATTCAGTTCTTGAGATAACTTATTTAAGGTCAAAACTTCCAACTTATTCATAGTTCAAACATAGGTAGAGTAACAGTGTCATCATATCCACTGAAAAAAAAAATCTTTATCACAATAATAACAGAGGTATGATAAATTTCCCATCTTGAAGTATTAGAATGTAACTTGATGAGGAAAATAGCTATGAGGGTATCTTAAACAAAACAGTTCACAAATTATTATTTTTTCCCCACTATATCAAGTAACTATTTTTCTGTTTCCAGTAAGAGTATGACAGTTTGAGAGCAGAAACTTGCACTGAGCAGGATGGCAGTTTGAAGACCAAAGGCATCTTTAAACGTTACGTATGCGGTACAAGCATATTCACCGGATCTGTTTCCAGTAAGAGTAAGCATTCTTTGAGTCAAATACAGCTTATGATCATGGAAAAATAACAATGAATAGATGTGTGTGACTTGATTGTGCAAACATAATGGAGGCTCCAGAACCAAAAGCTGCAAGGCAAGAGTACAACAATACAAGAGACAGGGAGATAGCATTCAACACTAGCCTATCAACACCCTTTGACTCATCTCTTGATATTAGCAAGTTCCAATTCTTTGTAATTGTTACCAGAACATAATGTTGACATCTCATCAAATGCCACTTTTCCATGACATTTTATTCTTAAATCGAGAAAAACATGTGAGCAACTAAGAATGCACTAAAATGATTGTACACAGCAATGTTGGACCTCATAATTTGTGAGAAAAAGAGAGGGAAAATGCATTCCTAGTTTCTCAGATAAATAAAGAAATGCAAAGGAACAAATACTGAATAATGGAAATGGACAATACTCAATAAATAAAGAAATGCAGAAGAATGAATGAATAATGGAAAAGCTTTTATGAGAATCCCACGAGGAATTCAAACTTTGATTTCAATTTTTGCTCAAGAAGCAATTAAATTTCAGAGACTGAATTAGAGGTCTTTAAAAATACCAATTTTGGTTCAATGGAAATGGACAATTATTGGCAAAGAATTTGCTATTCTAGGAGTGGAGTTAGACTCTAAACATTCTATCAATCTATATATCTAAGCTACTGATTCCCACATAATAGAAAGGGTAAAACATAAAAGATCAAAGCAAAGAAAAGCATGTAAATGTCATTTTTTGACCTTTCAAAAACGAAGCATCCACTAATCTGTTTATCGAGTATATAATGGCCAATATGTACACATATGATCATAAATATGCTCTGATGGAAATTTCTCTAGTACTAAACTCATAATTTGCAAGCAAGAAGATCAGTGGATGCATATTACCTGATGATTTCAACATGCTCAATAGCACCACAGTGAGAGAAAAAATCGTACACATCCTTCTCTGCTGCTTTTGGAGATAAGCTTGTAACTTCAACAGTGTAACCACCAGGATACATGGTGAGGTTTAAAATGTGCAAGCTGGATATAAGTTGACCTGATTGTGGAGGTAAATATATAAAATTTTAGCAGCATATTCTAACACAGTCAATTTTTGTTTCTAGAAATCATTGTTGCTCCCTTCAACACCTTTTAGAGATAATGCAATATATTACATTGAAATTATATACACAGAAAATACCAGCTTTTAAAGGATAGTTAAGATTAGAAAAATGTCAGAATAAGACAATGCATTATCATTTCCATTCAGCCTAGCCATATCCTGCAATCCTACCCCTCCCTCACATCCCCCTCATAGGACAGCAAAAAATCATTCGATGCTCTTCCTTGTTAACATGATTTTCTAGAATAGATTAGTCTAGAGTTAAGCATAAAACCTCAAAATCTCTTCAAATCTGCTGCTAACGTGATAGACTTGCTTTATGATTAAACATTCCCCAACACTTCTAAAAAACTTACAAATTCTCCAATATCTCACAGGACAATTCACTCAAATGTATCAAACAATTCAACAAAATTCCAGACCAAAAATGGTTTTCCTTAACAAGAAATTTCTATCCAATGATGGTTTCTGTTTTTACTTGCAGAAGAATTCCTGGGTTTTGATGCAAATTCAATTCCTTCTCTTTTGTATTATATAAATAAATAGAAATGGTTTAAGACTAAAGTTTAGCTTGTACTGTGAGGTTTCTTAAGTGAGAAGGCCTTTTTTCACTCTCAGCTTACGAAATTTACAAGCTCATCACTTCTTATTCGTCTAATTTCTTTAAAAAAAAATCCAAGATAAAAATAAAAATTAAAGAAACGCCTAAATTTCCAGACTATATATAATAAATGGAAAAAAGACAACAATTCATTAATTCATCAGAAAACATTAAAAAAAACGAACTCGAAATTTATGAGTATTCAGAAGGAATCGAGTAATTGTCAAAAATTAAAAATAAAAATTCTGAATTATGTTTGCATACCTGAGATGATTAGCTATTTAACCAGGGAGAGAGATTAAGCGAGGAGAAAGAGATCGAGGCGACCGAGTAGCTAACGTCTAGAAGTTGCTAAGAACCACCTACCTGAGTATATCCATAAAATAACTCTGTTACCCACCGCCCCGTCAGCACCACGTGTGATGTTGGATATTTAACACGTTTACGGTTGTCAATGACGCTTCACACTGTATACACTTTTACCCGATCTTCACTGCTGTCAGAATAATATTTTTTTAATATAGAAAAAATATTAAGAATGTAAGATTTTTTATTATACTATGAATTTGTGGAAAAAAAAATCCATGCAAAATTGAGACTACAAGTTTTTAATAAAAATATATACATTTTAAATCTATATATATATATTTATTTGTTTAACAGAATCACCAACATAAATTATCATTATCATTAAAAAACAAGAAGATTTAAATACTTAAATCATTAAATTCACTGTATTAGAATTATTTTATTTTATAATAAAATTTAAATTAAATATATTTATCAAATATAAATTATGAAAACACATATGATTACTAAATAATTAAATTAAATTGTTGATTTTCTATCTATAAAAAGAAAAAAACACCATTAAAAATTTATTGTTATGTTACTATCATTATCATGATTATAACAACTAAAATTATTATCACCATTACTACCTTAGAATCATTAAATGGTTTCCAAGAAAAAAAAACAATTATCATTATTATTAAAATCATAGAATTATGTCGAAGAATAAAAAAAAAAACATTTAACAAAAGAGCAAATAAAAACAACATAAAAAACTAAGATAAATATTATGAGGGTAAAAAAAATTATTTGATATGAAGAATAGGTAAAAATAATAGAAAAAAACTAAAAAAACAAAAGGAAAAAAGGAAGAAATATTAATTTTAAAACGATTATCAACATAAATTAAAATTTCATAACTGAACTAATTAAAAATAAAACTCTAACAAAAAATAAACAAAAAAAATTAAAAAAAAAACTAAAAGCATAGATGCATAAATATGAACAAAAAATAAACATTGTCAAAGAAATACAAAAAAACTCAAAGGAATTCATACTAAATAAAAAAATTAATAGAATAAGAGTCGAAATGAAAAATAAAATATATAATTATTTCCAATTAAAGAACAAAATTACAACAAATCAAAACTTTGGGATAGAAAAAAGTAAAGAGATTTTTAAAAAAATTATAATGTAGTTGTTTAAAAAAATTAAAAGAATAAGAATCGATATAAAAGTATTATATATGATCAATTATAAATGATGAAAAAATTAAAAAAAATAAAATTTGTATACCAAAACAATTAAAAAAACTAAAAACAAACCAAAATTAAAAAATGAAGACTAAAATAAAAAATAAATATGATCAATTTAATTTTTTATTTTTTATTATGATTTGAAAAAATAGAAATTAGTAACATGTAATTCATCGGGAAAGCACAACACAACACAATGAACCTCAAACCTAGCAATCAGCTCTCTTGATGTGACTAACATTAGCTCCTCCCCCTTCACATTGCTTGTTGTGAAAAACAATTAAAGTTGCAGACTTTTTAAAAGTCTTTCATCATCTTCTACTTCTTCTTTGCTCCTTCCACCTTCACCCTACTCTTCAAGTCTTCCTCACTATCTCCTTTCCCATTTTAAGCTCAAGCTTTTTATTTTTACTTTTTTACTCTTCCTCTTATTTCTTTCTTCTCTGTTTTTTACTTTTTGCCATCATGAATATAACCCACAATAGGAAAAAAAAAACTCTTCAACTGATGCTTCTCTACCTCTTGAACAAAAGCAACTCAAAACTCACAACTTCACGTAGAAAGAAAAAGAAGAACGAAAAACCAAAAAAGCCTCACCCAACAATATGGATGCCTGAACTTATTAAGGGCACAATCATAAGCATAATATCACAATTCATAGTAAAATACCTCAGAAGCTATAGTGTACTTAACAATAAAACAACCACACATTTTATATTTTAGTTAATATATATATATATATATATATATATATATATATATATATATATATATATATATATATATATTTTAATTTTAAAATGTTTTGATTTATTGTTTTAAGCTTATAGATATATTTTGTGTGGTTAAGGTTTAACAACAACATGTGCTAATTTCTATTTTATTTTGTGCCTTAATATTTCATTCTTGATTGCTAAATTTGGTATCAGAGCTTATTGAGATATGAGTAGGATTGATAATGTTGGGATATAGGAACCTAAGACAATATAGAGACAATTAGAACCTAGTTGAATGCTACTAAATGGTGTAATTCTTATTGAGTAATTAGGGCAATAAACCTATATAACTTGCAGTCTGTTTTCTAATTTATTTTTTTAAACTATGGATACTGTTTTTTATAGAATCAATTCTATTTTAGCTTTTTTTACTTTCCATGACTTATGATAGTAAACGAATTGTAGAAAGTAAAGAAATAGCAATTGAAAATCTTACAAAAAAATTGATGACTGAAAAATTTCAAAGGTTTCAAAAACACAAATTTATTAAAATTCTAAATTTGATAATTTTAAAATAGGTTTTGTAATATGATTACACCATATAAAGCTCGACATGACTACATTACCTAAAAAACCAATGACATTAAACTCATTTTCCAAGTCTTAGAAAAATCTAATACTATGAATTTAAACCTAATCAAAGCATGCTTTATCCATACTCATCATATTTATGTTGATTCATGTAAAACAATTTGAATTGCAAGATTTAAAAACCCATGTTTCATTTCATAGGATTGAAGAACAATTACAAAGTCCATTCTTATAAAATGAATTTCTAATTTGAACAAGAAATTTGTTCGGACTTACCTAATGCCTTTTGGAAGAAAAAAAACATTTTGTTGATCTCCCTTATGAATATATTTTTTTTTAAAATAAATATCAAGCAAGATTTATTCAATGAATGTTCATTTAAAACAACATTGTAGACATGAGATCATATCCAACTTCAAACAAAAAATATTAATTACAAATTTATATTATGCATTTATATTTTTCAAATTTGACATGAAATTAGGATTTTGACAAATCCAGATTGATCCTAAGAATTATTACAAATCTGTATTTACAGTTCTATTTAATCCATATGAATGAAATATTATGTTTTTTGGCTTGAAAAATACACCATCTGAGTTCTAACGTATTATGAACGATATTTTTAATGCATTCTCCAAATTGATGATGATCTTTTTTTTTTTTTCAAACTCCATAGATCAACACTTCAAACATCTACATACATTCTTCCATGTTGTTAAATAAAATGAATTGGTTGTCTTAAAATCCAAAATTTCTCTATTGCAAACTAGTGTTCGATTCCTAGAACATCATATTTGTCAAGGTGTCATAACACCTAAAGAGAGATCATTGATATTTACCTCTAAATTCCTATATAAGATTACAAACAAAATCCAATTTCAAAGATTTCTAGACAACCTTAATTATGTCCTAGATTTTACCCTAAAATTAGTTTTATAGCCAAACTCTTATATGTCAGACTTAAGAAAAACCTAATTCCATGGTAACCTAATTCCATGGTCTAATAGTCACGCTAACATTGTTAGACAAATAAAAAAATAGATCCAGACCATTCCATTTCTCCAATTAGGAGACCCTTTAACTCCTAAGATAGTTGAGACGCATGCCTCAAATCTAGATTATGGAGATATTCTTAAACAAGTAAAAAACAACAAGGAATAAATCCTCCAATACAAATTCGCTCATTAGAATCATTGTTAGATAAATTAGTCCATTGTCAAAAAAGAGATTCTTTCTATTGTTTTATGATTACAAAATTTCAAAGTGATTTATTAAATCAAAAATATTTGTTATGAGTTAATTACAAATCTGCAAAAGAAGTTCTTCAAAAAAATGTTCAAAATCTAGCTTCAAAATATATTTTTGTCGGATAGCAAGCTATTTTAAGTATTTTTTATTTTGATATTGATTACATTAAAGTAGATTCCAAATCCAACTTGAATTTCCTCACTTTAGAATTTCTTTAAAACAGGTCTTGATGCCTGAAAAGGTACAATCAAAAGATAAGGGGAAAGTTTCCAAAATCCAATTTACAAAACCGAAAAGCTCAAAGCCCTTAATAAAATGAATGGCTTCAACAATCTCTTTTGCCAAACCCATCAAATCTTGGTATGAGATAGTAGCTGAAAAACAAGAAGCTATAAAACAATAATAAATACAAAACAATAAAGTCCAATGTTGGGTAGAAACCCTATCCAATTTACCATAATTATTTCTAGCCTTACAAAAAGTATCTCAATAAACCTTTAGTGACCAAGAGTCACACTTAGGTAGTATCTCTAAAACTCTTTCAAAATCACAAATAGATTTTCTTTTTAAAAAAACTTGTTTGCTCTACAAATTTCCCAAATAAGTTATTCTTCAAAATCTAAATCTATATATATATATATATATATATTTTCAAATCTTAATTTTAAAATGTTTTATCTATTAAAGAAGGTTTCTTTGAAGATGACCTTCAATAGTTGCTATAAAACCTTTTCTTATAAACTAGCAATACAAATCATGATATAATATTAAAACAAAATCATATTATTAAGCCATCATAGAAACCACAGGTTTAACAAAATTCAAACACTTCAAACTATAACTAAATCATCTTGAACCTTTTTATCCCACCTACATTATCCATAAAATTATCCATCACTTAGAATGGCAGCAACCTCTACCCAAACTTATCGAATTTCCAATCAATTTTTGTATAACCCTCCAAAACATCGGTCATTCATATACATATTGGGACTATCAACATGCATGGTTTAATTTCTTTCTCTTATAAACTTCCAAATTTAACCCCTCTTTGTTGTTCTATTTCCATAACTACATGAATACTTCAAAACTTCCCTTCAATGGTGGGATTATTTTGGTTGCCATCGGGACATCCTTAAAGATTATCCTTTGATTGAAAATAGTTATTTACATTTCAAGTAAATTTTCAACCAACTCCATCTAAAAAATTATTTCCACTAATTTTTTGATTTTGTACAAAATTCTTTGTTTCATGGGTATGTTCATGGCTATTTGATTATAGCCCTCAGGAGGGATACCCTATCTCTATCCATAAATTCAAAATCAAATGGTGGGATTCTTTTGCAGTAGAATCCAAAAATTCTAAATCAATTATTATGGAATGATTATAAAAACACCAGTTTGCCCCTCTCATTAATCATCATCCACAGTCTAAATATTTGGCCTGCAAATCCCATACTATGGCTCTCCTTACCTCTACAAGAATCAAAAAAGAGTATTTTAGAATCATTAAAGGCATTTTACAAAATCAAAACTACAAATCAGTGTTGTCCAAATCCAGCTCCTTTGATACATCACTACTTGTAAATTCCTCCTCCATATTCAAAGAAGAAAATGAAGATGACTATTATGACATTCTATCATTTATTCTAAATCCTTGAAAACTTTACAAAAGTGTGGGTAGAACACGACAAAAAACATTCAATGCATAATATCCAAAGTTCCATTGCAAGAGAAACATTAAAAGGTGTTTCCCATTACTATAAAAGGACAAATCATATTTTGATGAAATATTCTATCTCTTTAGGCTATAAGACGACCTTCATACAGTTATAAGGAGAAAGACTTCGTGCAATCACACAAAACACCTCTGCAGAAGAATTACATATTTTCTTCCCTTGTGAACAAAATATTTTATCAATTTATATTCCCCTGAAAACACATTATCAAACTATAAACTCTTCTCTTATATACATCTCCTACTTTGTTCAATACCAATTTAAGTTTAATTTTTTTCAAACTTTAAACTTTTATATGCTTGTATTTACATTTCTTATATATATTTAACATATATAATTTAAATATAAATTTAAACATAAACTAACTTAAGATTATTCAATTCAAATTTTAAACACTTTCTAAGAAATAAGAGTTAACCTATTATGATTCAATTGACTTGGTGAGTTCAAAGAGAACTCATATAACTATTAAAAATATAATTATACTTATAAAAAGAATCAAGATGATATAATTTTTTTTTTAAATTGAGATAACAATATATTGAATCGACCTAGGTCAACATGATTTAACCTTCCATATTCATGACTAGGGTTATAAGATTATACTAACCCTAAATAAAACAAATTAAAACAAAATATGAAGTTCATTTCTCAATAAATATATTATTGAATGATGAAATTGAGAGAATATCAATCTAAAAAATAACACAAAATAAAATCTTTCAAAACAAAATTATGAAAATTTCATTGATGGTCTTGCAAGACCTTTCTAAACTTTGATTGCCTTAAAACTTTAACGTAAGACATAACAATATGTCAAGAGACTCCTTGTGAAATTTTAGTTTGATCCAGTTTTCGAATTGAAAGATATAATTAATACTATAAAACTAGAAAAAATTTAAAAAAATACTATTTGGCTAAAAAATAGAATTTAAACATTTTAGCTCAAATTCGGGCAAAATTTATGAATAGACTAAGATTTTGAATGGGATGAAATCTATTCTGGTTTATTAAGCTTTTTAAACTAAAATGGAGATATTTGTCATTTCGAACTGAATGAAACAAAATTGTCAGCCTTTAGCATGGTTTTTTTTATTTTTATGATAATTTTTTTTATAAATATTTGTTTTTCTCGTATAATTTTAGACTGTTCTAATGAATTAATATAAAAAAAAATTAATATATATACATAAAAATAGAAAGTATAATATTTAGTTTGTTAAACGAAATTGTCCATTAAAAACCTAGAGTTTATACATGTTTAAAATTATCATTAAGTAAAAGCATAACTAACGGTAAACATGATTTCAACACAAAATATATTTATAAGGTTTGATTTACAATCTTGAGACTTTATATAAAAAAGTTATATTATAGTTGGTTTATTTTATCATGTAAAAAAATATTAAAAATCAAAATCATATTATAAATTTATTGTGAAAGAGGTTTATAACAAAGCTTGAAATTTAAGTAATTATTTAACTTTGTTTTTAGTTGTTATATTCTTATATATAGATTTAATTTTAGTTCTATATGATTTTATATATATACACACACACACACACACACACACATACAAGGTTATAATTTATCTTTTAAAACATTTTTTCAAGTAATTTGGATGCTCTTGCATGTTATATATCTTATTGATTTATATTTTTCAATAAATGAATCATTGATTAGTTTGTGGTAGTTTATGTTATCTTGCTTATACTCCCTAAGAGTAACATCAAAGCGGTTTGATTAGTTTTGTTCGCATATATAAAACGTTAGGGTGGTGAATAGATATAATTTATGAAGTTTTGTCTTAAAAAATTGAGTTTTAAGTGAGATTATTTGTGACATCTCCAATATTTTTTAGAAACTTTCTTAGTGAAATTTGTATTCACGTGATACTAGTTTTGTATATATTTTATAAGTCAAATAATTGTTGATTTTATCTTGCATAACTTAAATATTATTATTTAAAAGGTTGCTTTATTACAAGTTTGATGTCATGTATCTTAGATTTTAGTTTCTCACAAAAATTCCAGTTTTGGCTTATTGCAAAATCTTTTTACAATTGTTGGAATCACACCAGTAGTAAATTCAAACATAATTTATTGAATTTTAGAAAATAAAAAAATATTGTTTTTGTCTTTTACATTGTTTTTCTTAAATAGTTGCGACAACTTGCAGCTTTCAATCTTAACTAGGAAAGCAACAAACTAGGAAATTTAAAGCAGTGAATCCGTAAAACAACACAATCTCAGCCGTTAATGAAATAGAATAAATCTAGACTTCTTAAGACAAAAGACTTCCAAACTTTCAACAGCTATGTTGATGACTCAATCAAATCTAGATTTGGTTGTGCCTTTGTCACCTATTTTGCCTCAATTTCTTCCTTATCTGCATTTGAAATGCCCATTGATCTATTGTCCTCAATTATCCCTTGATTTACATCAATTGTCGGTGCTCCCAAAAAACTTGACTTTGACAAGTTTTGATGAAGGTAAGCAGTAAAGACATGGGGATGCAGTTGTTGCAGTTCCGCAGCTTGTAACCACATTGATTCTGACAGAGGATGATTTTTCCAATGGCCTAAGAATTTGTAATAGCCCCCTTGGTGTGTTGAAACAAATTGGTGGTCAAGAATGGCAGCAATCTCATAACATGGTGCTGTATTTTCTGGAAGTGGCAGAACTGAAGTTACTTATGGAACTGGTAATGCAAAAGGTTCTCCCTTGAATGCAGTAATGTTTTCGATATTAAACACATTACTAATGCCAAACTCAGGTGGTAGCTAAACAATATAGGCATTACTGCCCAATTTCTTAACAATTTTAAAGGACTCTACTCGCTTGACATAAAGCTTGGTAAAACTACCTGGTGGAAATAGCTCCGGCCTGAGGCGGACAAGAACCATAATCCCCCTCATTAAATTGACGGCCCTTACGATGGGAGTTAGTTGCATCTGCACACGAGTTTGTACTAATCATCAGGTGTCGTTTGTACTCTTCGTGTAGATGGTGCATATAGTTGGAAAAATCCAAACCAGCTTCGATGGGTCAAAGTGGCAATGGAAATGACTTTATATCTAGTGGAGTGTTCAGATGGAATCCATAAACCACTTCAAATGGATCTTATCCTGTTGATCTGTTAACAGAATTGTTAAAAGTGAATTCAGGGTGCGGCATGACCAAGTCCTAGGTGTTAACATGCTGTGCCACAAGGCAACGTAGTAAATTGCCTAGACTTCAGTTGGTCACCTCTGTTTGGCCTTTTGTCCGGGGGTGAAAGGAACTCGAAAACAGTAACTTTGTCCTTATTTTTCCCATAAAGTCTTCCAAAAATAACTCACAAACTTTACATCTTGATCCGAAAATATGGAATGTGGGATACCATGTAAACAGATAATTTCCTTAACGAATAAAGTTGTTTTGTGATAAGGGATGAAATGGTATATTTTGGAGAAATGATACACTACTACCATAATGGAATCATGTCCTTGGCAGACCAAGGATAAAATCCATGCTAATATGCTACCATGGTTTGCCTGGTATGGCCAGTGGTGTATAAAGACCAACCTGATGCTTAGTTCTTTTATTGATTTGGCAAATTTTGCATCTGTCCACCATGGTATGTACATCTCTTCATAATCATGGCTAATAGAATCAATCAACTACAAGAGCATAAGTTTTATCATACCCGAAATGTCCAGTTAGTCCACCTCCATAGAGTTTTGAAATTAGGAATTCCCAAAATGACCCACATGGAATGCATAGACATGACATGAAAAACAAGAACCCCTCACGCAACATATATGTTAATCTTGAGGGAAATTGTAGATGATTGAAGAACTTGAAGATGAAAGGAAAGTGTTTAGACAGAAAGAGAGAGACGAGAGAAAAGAGAGGAAAAACAATATTTTGAATTCACTGTAACAGTATTGCTATTCTGTTTTACATCCTAATACTGTGTGTAGCATAGTCACTATATATACAGCTCGTACACCATCTATTATATTTTATTTTATAACTATAATACATTCTACAGTATTCTAGAATATTTATTGTAATCTAGAATATACATTTATTCTTATATAGTCTAACACCCCCCCTCAATCTCATGATTGGATGAGCAGAGCATGAGATTGCAGTAGTGGCTATGAAACAATGGTGCACTAAGACCCTTCGTCAAAATATCTGCAAATTGTTCTGTGGAGGAGACAAATTGTACACATAACTGATTGTTAGCAATCCTTTCGCGAACAAAGTGCACATCAATCTTTATATGCTTGGTCCTCTGGTGCTGAACTGGATTAAGTGACAAAGCAATGGCAGACATATTATCACAAAAAATTACAGGGGAATGGGAAACTGGAACACGCATGAATGTCAACAATTGTTTAAGCTGTAGTCCTAAAAAATAATGCAAATTCCCCAAGTCTTTGATTTCAAACTCAGGAGTAAGAGAAGTAATAATTGTGTTTATCTTAGTCATATTAGTGCCAGTGATGACAATGTCATCAACATAAACTAGCAGAATTATGATCCCAGCACCAAAATTCTTAACAAATAAAGATGAATCAACATAAATAAGAGTGATCTCTGTTATGTTTTTATCTCCTTTTATAATCATATTCAGACTCAATTTTCATAGTCCATTCATGTTTTGCATAGTGATGGGGGGGAGTATGTTAACAAATCTTTAACACAGTTTCTTGCAATAAAAGGGATAACACATCACAAATCTTGTCCATATACTCTTGAACAAAATGGGTTGGCTGAATGAAAACATAGACATCTTATTGAAACTACTATTACTCTACTGCAACATGCTAGTTTGCCATCTTCTTTTTGGACATATGGTGTACATACTGCTTCTTTCTTAATAAATAGAATGCCCTCTACAGTATTAAGCTTCAAATCACCCTTTGAACTGTTATTTGGGAAAATACCTTCTGTTGACCACTTACGTATATTTGGTTGTGCATGTTTTCCATTATTAAAGCCTTATATTCATAATAAACTACAGCCAAAGACTACTATGTGTCTTTTTTGGGTATGCCTCCCAATATAAGGGTTACCTTTATTACAATGTCTCTAGCAAACGTATATATGTCTCTCGGCATGTTGTGTTTATTGAATCTGTGTTCCCTTACAAAGAATTACTCACAAAATGTGCATCTCTGCCTCAACACTCCAATCCTTGCTCTATTTCTTGTCTGCCAGTCTCTATTACAACTAGTAATGTAGTTTCCATGCCTTCCACTACTACTTCATCTTTTTCCCCTCATATTGCCTCATCTTCATCATCCTTAATGTCCATACTCCCTGCTCCTTTGTCTCTTGCTTCTGTACCTGTGGCTCCTGCTTCATATGCTAAAGGTATGAATATTGAATCCTCATCAAGACAATCCTTTCACCCTGAAAATTTGTCAGTAGTTATTCACATTCCTGCCATGAACTCACATGCTATGCAGATTCGCAACAAGAATGACATTAGCAAAAAGAAAGTTTGTTTTAATATCCTCAAGCCATCTAATGAGATTGATTCTTCTTTGATTGAACCTGTCAGTCACAAATCTGCTGTGAAAATTCCAGTGTGGTTAAAGGCTACGGAAAAAGAGATTGGTGCCCTTCATGCTCAGCATACATGGATTTTGGTCCCTCTACCTTCTCACAGGAATTTAGTAGGATGCAAATGGATATTTAAACTAAAAAGACATGCCGATGGTTCTATTGCTCGCCATAAAGCAAGGCTGGTTGCTCAGGGCTTCAGTCAGGAACCTAGTCTGGATTATGGGGAAACTTTCAACCCTGTTATAAAATCAACAACTGTTAGGCTTGTTCTTGCACTTACTGCTCATCATAATTGGGTGATTCGATAATTGGATGTTAAAAATGCCTTCCTTCATGACATTCTTAATGAAGAGGTATATATGGCTCATCCTCCTGGATTTATAGATCCTCTTAATCCCCAGTTGGTTTGCCAACTTCATAAAACCTTGTACGGGCTTAAACAGGCCCCAATGGCATGGAATGACAGGTTCATCACTTTCTTACCATCTCTCAGTTTTACATCTACATATGCTGATTCACCTTTATTTGTTAAGAATCTTGGTGCTGGGATCATAATTCTGCTAGTTTATGTTGATGACATTGTCATCACTAGCACTAATATGACTGAGATAAACACAATTATTGCTTCTCTTACTCCTGAGTTTGAAATCAAAGACTTGGGGAATTTGCATTATTTTTTAGGACTTCAGATTTCTCATCTGCAACATGGTCTGTTTCTATCACAGTCTAAATACATTCATGACTTATTATGCAAGACTGAGATGCAGAATGCCAAGGCTTGTAGCACTCCTTGCCTTCCATATCAAAGGTTATCTAAAGACGATGGTGTTCCATTTGATACTCCTACCCTATATCACAACATTGTTGGGGCACTGCAGTACTTGACTTTCACACGCCCTGATATAGCTTTTGCCGTCCATCAAGTCTGTCAGTTCATGCAACTTCCAATGGTCAATCATTTTATTGCAGTTAAAAGGATTCTTCGCTATCTAAAGGGGACAGCCACTTATGGTCTGAGTTATGATCGTGATTCATTGGATCTTAAAGCCTTCAGTGACGCAGATTGGGCAAGGGATCCAAATGATCAACGCAGCACCACTGGATTAGTTGTTCTTCTTGGTTCTAATCCCATCTCATGGTCTTCTAAGAAACAACAAACTATCTCCAGATCATCTATTGAAGCTGAATATAGGGCATTGGCTTCCACAGCAGCTGAAATCGATTGGCTTAAACAATTGTTGACATTCATGTGTGTTCGAGTTTTCCATTCCCTTGTAATTTTCTGTGATAATATGTCTGCCATTGCTTTGTCACTTAATCCAGTTCAGCACCAGAGGACCAAGCATATAAAGATTGATGTGCATTTTGTTCATGAAAGGATTGCTAACAATCAGTTATGTGTACAATTTGTCTCCTCCATAGAACGATTTGCAGATATTTTGAAGAAGGGTCTTAGTGCACCATTGTTTCAAAGCCACTGCTGCAATCTCATGCTCTACTCATCTAATCATGAGATTGAAGGGGGATGTTAGACTATAGAAGAATAAATGTATATTCTAGATTATTGTAAATATTTTAGAATACTGTAGAATGTATTATAGTTATAAAATAGAATATAATAGATGGTGTATGAGCTGTATATATAGTGACTATGCTACACATAGTATTAGGATGTAAAACAGAATAGCAATACTATTACAGTGAATTCAAAATATTGTTTTCCCTCTCTTTTCTCTCGTCTCTCTCCTTCTGTCTAAACACTTTCCTTTCATCTTCAAGTTCTTCAATCATCTATAATTTCCCTCAAGATTAACATGGTATCAGTCTGCATAGCATGTGAGTTCATGGTAGGAATGTGAATAACTACTGACAAATTTTCAAGGTGAAATGATTGTCCTGATGAGGATTCAATATTCATACCTTCAGCATTTGAAGCAGGAGCCACAGGTACAGAAGTAAGAGATAAAGAAGCAGGGAGTATGGACATTGAGGATGATGAAGATGAGGCAATATGAGGGGAAAAAGATGAAGTAGTAGTGGAAGGCATGGAAACTACATTACTAGTTGTAATAGAGACTAGTAGACTAGAAACAGAGCAAGGATTGGAGTGTTGAGGAGAGATGCACATTTAGTGAGTAATTCTTTGTAAGGGAACATAGATTCAATAAACACAACATGCTGAGAGACATATATACGTTTGCTAGAGACATTGTAACAAATGTAACCCTTATATTGGGAGGCATACCCAAGAAAGACACACATAGTAGTATTTGGTTGTAGTTTATTGTGAATATAAGGCTTTAACAATAGAAAACATGCACAACCAAATATATGTAAGTGGTCAATAGAAAGTATTTTCCCAAATAACAGTTCAAAGGGTGATTTGAAGCTTAATACTACAGAGGGCATTTATTTATTAAGAAAGAAGCAGTATGTACACCATATATCCAAAAAGAAGATGGCAAACTAGCATGTTGCAGTAGAGTAATAGTAGTTTCAACAAGATGTCTATGTTTTCGTTCAGCCAACCCATTTTGTTTAGAAGTATATGGACAAGATTTGTGATGTGTTATCCCTTTTATTGCAAGAAACTGTGTTAAAGATTTGTTGACATACTCCCTCCCCCATCACTTTGCAAAACACGAATGGATTATGAAAATTGAGTCTGAATATGATTATAAAAGGAGATAAAAACATAACAGAGATCACTCTTATTTATAAGGGGATATAACCAATTGTACCGAGAAAACTCATCAATAAAGACAACATAGTACTTATAACCATCAATGGAAATACTAGGGGAAGGCCCCCAAAGATCACTATGTATTATTTGAAAGGGTGTTACAAACAAATGAGCACTAGCCTGAAATGCAAGCTTAGTGAATTTGCCTTTAAGGCAACTGACACAAACATCAGCAGCTGAATCTAAGGAACATTGAATATTTGCTTTTTTTAACATCAAACTGACAATTTTATTTGTGGGATGGCCTAATCTACGATGCCAAGTAAAAGCTAACACTAACTGACCATGGTAAGCTTGAAAGGGAAATCTGGAGGAGGGTTGAGTTTATGGAGACACAAAGGAAAGGGGATATAGTCCATTATGGCATGCTCCTTTATACATTATTCTCCCCGTGACTTTGTCCTGAATTCAAAAACAAAAGGCATCAAATATTAAATAACAGTTGTTGTCCAAACAGATGCGATGAACTGACAGCAAATTCTGAGTTAATTTAGGAACACATAAGACTGAGTTCAGTTTTATAGATTTTGATTGAGTAGGAACAATGGTGGAACCAATATGGGACACCAACAAACCTTCACCATTTGCTGTCTGCACAGTGTCATTCATGGGATATGTAGTGCTTAAAGATAAATTGGAAAGATCAACAGTCATGTGATTGGTAGCACCTGAGTCTGTTATCCACATTTAAGGCTAAACAGAGGATGACTGAGGGGATTGACTGGCCGTGTGCATGGCATGAGGCTGAATAGGAGGAGAAGCATGAGACTCATTTGAATTGCCTATAAAATTGGGGCCCTGTTTATTGTAGTAGCAATACCAGGTTGTGTGATTAGGTTTCCCACAAATATGACAAGTGAACTTTTCAAATCCACGAAACCCACACATAGGAGCAGAGTGGCCTTTATTGTTACACAACTGACAAATGATAACACCTGACAGAGGTGTAGATGTGAATGGAGGAGAGTATGAACCAAGAACACCCGGATTAAATGTTAATGAAGGATGTGTTTTAACATAGCTTGAGGTTCTGGGTACAAAATTCTTATGTCCTTGAGTAGAACGACCCCTGTCTCTGTTCCTATTCATCTGTCTGTAACCACCATTGCCATATGAGGTATAACTTTGGTGATTATGAGAGGGTCTACATGTGTTATACTCAGATGGAAGTCCATTTAATGCCAAAATTACAATATCCTCGTCTGCAAAATAAACCCCAGTAGTAGATAAATAATCCTTGGCTTCTTTGATTTTAAGGAGATATTGGCCTATATTATCAGTTCCCTTTTATATATTCAGCAAATTAGACTTCATCTGAAAAATACTTGTCTTTGAAATAGTATAAAATTTTTCCTTCAAACAAATCCACAAATCCCTAGAACTCTTACTACCAATAGCACAAGATATAGCTACTGTAGATAATGTGGCAGTAAGCAATTGCATTACAGCTCTATCATGCATTTTCCACAACACAATATCATCACAGTTGACAACAGAAGAGGAGGATTGAGGAACATGTGTACCACTTTCATCAGTTTTGGCAGAGGGAGGGCACGGGTGTTAGCCATCAACAAAACCAAAGATGCCATTGCTCTCTAGTAGCAATTGGATTTGAAAGTGCCAATTCAGATAATTAGAATCATCTAATTTAACATTGACAGAAGTGGAGATAGTTGAGATAAGATTGGTGATAGGGGATTGAAGAATTTGGAGTTGGGCAGCAGTTACCATTGTGAGAAAATTTTTGGAGAATCGAGAAGAAATATGAAGTGAGAAACAGAGAGTAAGATGCTTCAATCACTCTTTTTAATGTATCAATGTCTTACTTGATTTACCCAAAAGGATAGCTTTAGTTGTAGCTGACGAAGAAATTTAGTGGCTGAGAAAGAATTTTTTTTTTTGAGAGGTGTAGAAGATGAAGATTGCGAAAGCATAAGGTTGGATCACTTATTTGATTTGCATGAGCATTGTTTTTGCTCTGATACCATGTTAATCTTGAGGGAAATTGTAGATGATTGAAGAACTTGAAGATGAAAGGAAAGTGTTTAGACAGAAAGAGAGAGACGAGAGAAAAGAGAGGGAAAACAATATTTTGAATTCACTGTAACAGTATTGCTATTCTGTTTTACATACCAATACTGTGTGTAGCACAATCACTATATATACAGCTCATACACAATCTATTATATTCTATTTTATAACTATAATACATTCTACAGTATTCTAAAATATTTACAGTAATCTAGAATATACATTTATTCTTTTATAGTCTAACAATATAATCACCTTGAGTTTGCTTACCAAGATTGGATAAATCATTCCATATCTTGCTAAAATCCTTATCAGTAGTATACTCTTTTGTTAAATGTTCAAACCCATGGACTCTCATTGAGGAGACATGTAACAGATGAGGTCACCTGCTTAATGCATCTACCACTTTATTTTGTGCTCCAACTTTGTGCTTAATCAAAAACTCGAATTGTTGCACATAATCCATCCAACGAGCATGTCGTGCATTCATTTTACTCTTAAAGTGTAAGTGCTTCAATGAGTCATTGTCGGTATAAAGAATAAATTGTTTATGGATTAAATATGGCCGCCAATGTTTCATTGTTTGTATTAATGCATAAAACTCCATGTCATAAATCGAATATCATCGGCGGGTCTCATAAGCTTTTCACTAAAACACACAATAGGGTGCCCTTCTTGGCTTAGAACACCTCCAATCCCTATATGCAAAGCATCACACGCTACCTTAAAAACCTTGGAGAAATCAGGTAATTTGAGGACTGGAGCCTGCCCCATTTTCTTCTTGATCATACTGAAAGCTTTGTCTGCTGTGACAATCCACAAGAATTTGTTCTCTTTGAGGCACTCAGTAATTGGAGCCATTATAGTGCTAAAATTTTGAATAAATCATCGATAGAAAATAGCTAAGCTGTGGAAGCATCTGACTTCGAAAAAATATTGTGGTGCTGGCAATGTCTAGACAACCTGCACCTTTGCAGGATCAACCTCCACTCCTCTGCTAGAAATGATAAATCCTAGAAATTGCACCTTCTCTTTCATAAATGAATATTTCTCCTTAATGACAAAGAGCTTTTCAGTTCACAAAATTGTCAACACCTACTCAACGTGGTTTATATGCTCCTACATGCCTTGGCTAAAAATTAGTATATCATCAAAGTAGACAACAACAAATTTTCCCAAAAATAGTTTTGAGTACTTGTGTCATAACACGCATGAAAGTGTTGGGTGCATTAGTCAATCTGAAAGGCATAACTAACCATTCGAACAAACTATCCTTTGTTTTAAATGTTGTCTTCCATTCATCGCCCAATCGTATTTGAATTTGGTGATATCCACTCGGAAGATCGAGCTTAGTAAATATAGAAGAACCATTCAATAAATCCAACATGTCATCAAGGCATGGGATTGGAAATCGATACCTCATAGTAATCTTATTGATTGTGCAACTGTCCACACACATTCTCCAACTGTCATCTTTCTTTGGTGTCAGCAGTACTGGGATAACATAGGGGCTAAAGCTTTCTTGGATGAAGCTTTTGTCTAGTAATTCCTGAATTTGTTGACTAAGTTCCTCATTTTCTACTAGACTCATTCATTAGTGGGAAACATTAGGCAAAGTCGAACTACGAATCAAATCAATAACATGTTATATGTTTCTCATTGGAGGAAGTTGTAATGGTATTTCAATTGGCATGACATCTTGGAAGTTTTGCAACAGCTCTGACAGCTCAATTGGAATGATGTTGTCACTTTGTTTTGTCTCTCGTGTAACCAACATGAGTACCATATTATCCTCTTGCATGACCCGGGTGAATTGTCGCATCGTTAAGACTAGCCAAGCCTCCCTTTCAGTCTTTAACTTTGAGATGTGTAGAGGGTCCATAACAAATTTTCTGCTTTTGAATTTGAACGATTATGTGTTAATAAAACTATCATAAAGCACCTTATGATCATAAAGACCAAGGCCATTCAATAACATGTGGCACACGATCATGGGAATGACATCGCACCAGGCCTCATCCACGTAATTTTTTCCCAATAAAAATTTAATCAAGCATTGCTGCTTTACCAATATTGAATTAATGTCATTAACCTAACTAATTTGGTAAGGATGGGGATGCATCTCCTTTTTCAAACCCAAGCGTTCGACAACAATTTCAGCAATTACATTCATCTCACTTCCATTATCAATAATGAAATTTAATGCTCGACCATTATGCTCCATTCGTGTATGGAAAATATTGGTATACAACCATTCATGATTGACCTATATCTCTCTCTTTTCTCTAGTCAGCACCCTGTTAATTACATAACTAGGCAAGGCTGATGCACTCAAATGTTCCCCTTCACTATCATTATCCTTGTTGGGATCTTTCTCTTTAATGTCCTCTTCCATCGTAAGCAATTCTTTTTCACATTTAAAGGCTAGTTTCTTATCCCTTGTCAGACATACCACTACATAATATCCATAGCCCTTACACTTATAACACTGGGGACCTTTATTAATAGGCCTTGTTTTCTCTTTGAACTTTCACTACTAAAACTCTTAACTGGATCCCTTGGAGCCAGTGTCCTCTGCAGAGTATTAGCAGCAACATACTCTTATCTTGTCTCTGTCATCATCACTCTCCTCCCAGCAACAAGCTTTGTTTGTTTTTCAATGTAGAGAGCCAATCGATACACCTCCTCTACATTGATCAAACGGGCAGTGCACATTTCCTTTCATAACTCATCCCGTAATCTTGTACGATAATGGGTTAAGGTCTACTATTCAGTCTCCATGATCTTTCCGCGAACAGTTAGCTCATGGAAACGATCCATAAATTGATTGATAGTCAAACAACCTTGTCTGAGTTATAGCATCTCCTCAAACATCATTTTCTCATAATCGATAAGAAAATATTTTTCTTTGAGTCGTTCTTTCATTTCTTCCCAATTAGCAACTACAGGACGTCAAGTGCATCACAACTATGTTTCCACACTCCCCCATCAAGCTCATACATGCCCTCGTAGTTTCATCTGAACCTAACACACCTTCCTATCCCCTGAAACAACGAATCAATCGAAGTAATCCTCGATCATTGTTAACCAATCTTCAAAAGCATGGGGTTTCAATTTTACAAATAAATTTGGTATGTCAACTTTCATTCTCTTGGTCAGTTCATCAAGAGTTTGATACCTTGCACCATGATTTATATGCACTCCCTGCATGTGTTGTCTAAGACGACGACCTCGAGGCTCATGATCCTCATACTCCAGATTTTCTTCTTCATTCTTATGAATATTTTATGCATCATTAGGGTCCACCCTACCTTATGAACTACTCCGCGCCCACGCTAATTAAAGGGATCATACTCCTGCCGAGCATAACGTTCCTCCATGACATCCATTCGACAAATAACTTGTGCCATAACTGTGGCAATCTAGCTAAGATGATAATGTAGTTGTGGTTGGTCTGATTCTTAGGTGTTGGGGTTCTGAGTTTTTGGGTTTTGATGGCTTGAGTTGGAATTGTTTGGTTCTTGGTTGGTTGTGTGTGGGTTGTTTGGGTTATGGCCGGTAGGGCTTGGATTGGTCGTGTTTTGGTTGTTTGGACTAGGGTTGTTTCTGTTTTGAGTGGTGGCCATGGCGTAAGAAGTTCCACTTCGTGTTACTAACATAGATGAAAGGCTCTGATACCAAATTGATGTCGTGAATCTTAGATTTTAGTTTCTCACAAAAAACTCAGTTCTAACTTATTGCAAAATCTCTTTGCAATTGCTGGAATCACACCAGTAGTAAATTCAAACAGAATTTATTGAATTTCAGAAAATAAGAAAAGTTATCTTTGGCTTTTACATTGTTTTTCTTAAATAGCTGCGATAACTTACAGCTTCCAATCTTAACTAGGAAAGCAACAAACTAGGAAATTTAAAGAAATAAATCCGGAAAACAACACAATCTTAGCCATTAATGAAATAGAATAAATCTAGACTTTTGAAGACAAAGGACTTCCAAAATTTTAGCAGCTATGTTGATGACTAAATCAAATCTAGATTTGGCTCTGCATTTGTCACCTATTCTGCCTCAATTTCTTTCTAATTTGCATTTGAAATGCCCCCTGATTTGCTATCCTCAATTACCCCCTGATTTGCATCAAAGTTTTATTTTATTAATTGCTTATTGTAGGTTCAAAATATTTATTTATAAATATTATTGACTTATTTTATTAATTGCTTATTGTAGGTTCAAAATATTTATTTATAAATATTATTGACTATTATTTTTTATAGATCATATCATGTCTTCTACTCCTTTCACTCAAGATTTGGTTGAGTTAACCAATGTTGTTTAAACAAGTACTACTTTCATAGTAAGGATCACACCATTAGCTTCTATAATGCATAATGAGAAACCTGAAAATTTAGATGGATTAAACCTTATGATGTAAAAAAAATAAGAAGATATTATTATGTCTAACCAACTTAAACTTGACAAAGTTCTTGATAGAGAAAGAGCCAAAATCATTAAAAAAATGAATATAGCCCTGCTATTATGGAGGTTATGGATGCAGGGAATTATATTGATTTCATATGCAAAAACAATATCTTAAATGCATTGAACAATACATTATATGATATGTATAAATCAATCTAAAATGCAAAAGCATTATGAAAATATTTAGATAAAAAATGCATGACTTTAATTAACACATTTCAACTATTTTCATATATTCAATCTCCACAATATAAGACACCTAAATATCGCATGAACATCCAACAATCAATTTTTATGTTTGATGTCAACATGTGTATGGCTAATCTCTAACTCTAAACATGTCTTTTTGTATTTTTATAAAATTATTTCTCAAAAAAATATTTTAACATGTCATAATTAGAATCCTAATATATCTTATATCATGCTTCAATTATTGTGGCAAACTACTTATTTCTTTTCTGCCAAACTCTTGTATGTATGGTGTCTTGATTTTTATATAATTTATATTTTATTTTTATTAATACAATCATTTTATTAAATAAACTTATTTTTATTTTAAGTTGGAAAAAGAACAAAAATATTAGATAAATCCCCTTGAATATATTTTTAAGAGACTATTTATCAATTTACATTGCTTGATGACAAGTAATGTTGTGTGAGTGTGACATTATTTATATGATATGAAAAGTAGTTAAGGGTAGTGCAATAGCTAATCACCTAGTTGACAATACTCTTGATGGTTATAAGGCAATAATGTTTGAATTTTTAAAAAAGTCTATAGCTATAGTGATTGATGATGATGAAGCCAAATCCATAAATGAATAGAAAAACCATTTATTTTGATGGAGCAATGAATGTGTATTGAATTAATGTTAGGGTGATGTTAATCTCTCCAAATGATATTCAATACACTTCTACAAAGGCTAAAAAAATCCTCTTCTTTGAACTAGTAAAATCATTTACTTACAATATCTAATCCACTTGAAGCCTCTGCCGTTGAAAATTTGATGCATCTATTAACTATATTTTTCTAGGCAAAATAATTGATATAACATGTAAAATAAAAGAAAGGAAAATACATGTAAACATCATTAATTATTTTCACTACGACTTCCTTTCTAGTTTTTTTGTTTCCTTACAAAGTTGTGAGCAAAGAAAATTGTAAAAACATTTGCACTTGCATAATTACATTTACAAATAGTTGAATTAACCTGCATTAAGGTAATAAAATAAGGGGTTATGATTTGAAATAAGATAACTTAGATTCTCAACAATAAAAGGGATGATTAGATTTTCAAAAGATATTGGCATAAAAGACAAATCTAAAAAAATAAAAGAAAAAAAAAACTATAGGTTAATTATTGTTGTGTAGTACCATCCTTGACTAACAATACTAATAACAAATAATGAAATTCTATCAATGATAAAAATTGCAATGATAAATCGCTTTTATCATCTAAGATCAAACCTAAAACTCTGTTTAAAATGTAACAATAATATAGTAGAGCATAAAACATGTGTACATGATGCCACACACAACATCTCCATGAATCTTTATATTTTTTCAAAGGCAAATGTTTTTTATATAATGAGCAGGGGAAAAAGTCTGAACCATATTAAAAATATAAAAAAATCATCACTTAGTATGGTGGTCACTACAAATCCTAAATGGTTTATATAATTTTAAGGTAAAAATTTATTGTGATAGATAAAAGATACTTTCACTTTAAACTATCCTACTTAAGCTAAGTTGCAATTGTACTTGTCATTTATTTTAAGTTCTTTGTTATGCATAATACTAGTGGTCTATCTATATGATTTTGAATGAGTATACTTAAATGAGTTAAACCCTAAGTAGGTTTAAGCCTCTCCATTCTAAAGTTCATGTTAGTTTTCTTATTTCTAATCATAATTTTCATTGCTAATAGTTTATCAAATCATGCTAATAGATAAATGTATAGGGTTTTTATTGGTCCTATTGAACTCATCTCAAATCTTATGAGTTGTAGTTACATATTTTATTTATATAACAATGGCTCATGGATAATAACTTATTTAGGTCTATTTATCCTATTATACTAGGATTCACTTATATTTTTTCCTGAAATAGGTTTTTATACCTGATCCTGATATATCCCAGTATTAACCATTATGTGTTTATCTACATAGTGGTAGAATCTAGTGGTATAAATGTTTAGAACTTGTTAATGGTAGCCTCAGTTGAAATTCAAGTGTTATTAATAAATATTAAATTGAAAATATAATTATAAAAGAAAGATATATTTTGAAAACAAAGAAAATTGAGGTGTTACTCCTCATTAACATTTAAGGTAATACCTCGTTATGAGTCTAATTAGCTCAAAAACAATGAAGGAATATCAAAACGTTTATTTTTAATATTTTTAATAATATTTATTAGAAATATTGGTTTCCTATTGTCCTTACCCTTTTTTTCTTTTACTCTTTTTTTTTAAAAAGGCATTTTTAAACAAGAGAGACTAAAAGCTATGATGTTTGACTACTATATTTACAAGAGATAGAAACTCAACAAATAACAAAAACATTGCCTGCAAAAGAAAATAAAATAATGAATGAAACAAAATAAAAGTTTGAACTATAACAAATCATGCCATAAATGCCTTTTACCGTCAATATTTGACACTGCCCCTCTTATGACTCGATATTAGCCAGTAAATTTCTAAACCCCGAGGCAATGTGATACAAAAAAAGTCATGACTTTTATACAAACATGATTCCTAAGATAAAAAGACTTTACCAAATCCATATTCATGCCTCAAAGACAAAGATTTTATAAAAACAAATATACCTTTATATTTAATAAGAGAAAACAAAATGTCTAAAATAATATATTTTTAGCAAAATATCAAAACAATGAACATATGAAGAAAGGTTTTACAAGTTATGTCTACAATTACAACCATTAAATCCCTTTTTTAATGAAGTTAAAAGCTTTGAGAAATGGGTGACTTTATTCACTTTCCTTTCACCCTTCCCTATTTTTCTTGCTTCTAGTTTCCTACCTCTATTATTTTCTTTTCCTTTATTTGTCCTCTTTTCTATCTTGTATTTCTTATTTATTTATTTATTGTTCTCTTTTTATTTCTTTATATATGCTTTCTTTTTATATTAATCTTGTTGTCCTTTTTCTTGTCTTCTTTATATTGCCTCAATATCAAAGCAAAATTATTTTATTTAAAGTGAGATAATGTTGTTTCTATATTAGGTAAGATAAGATTTTAGACTTAATCCCATTAGTCTAATTTAGACCCATCACTTCGGTCCCCTTTTTATCTTAATCTAGGTCTTTTGATCTTTCAATTCATCATAAAATTGGTCTTTTCCTCTTGGATCTTTTAGTATCACCCCTAGTCCATCTTAATATGGTCATTTTCTTTTGATCAAGATGCAACTTGGTTCTTGACTCCTTATATTAAGTAATTTAAATTGATTGTTTTTATTTTAATATTCTTTCTAAGAGAATCTATAATTTAAACAAAAATTCCTCTTTTATTTAATTCTTTTTTTTTTTTGTTAAATTGACTTATAATTTTTATTTTTTTTTTATATTGATCATTCGATTTAATCTATTAAGACTTTTAACATTTCCACCACTTTTATTATGCTCATTAGCTTATAAATATGACCAATTTGCCCTAAATTCTAATTGTTGTCCTCAATTAAACCTTTTAAATGACAAATTGGACTTCTAAACATTTTTAGTTTTTTCCATTTGAATTCTCAATCTTTTTATTTATACAAATATGATCAATTTCCATCCTTTTCTATAAATTTCTTCATTTAAACCTCAAATTGCATGTCCATATTAACCTTTAACAGGTAGTAAATTAATTTCTTTATTGTCATATCCTAGAGCCTTTTTAAAAAAAAATTATTTTTTTTATTTTTGAAATAGATAAATATTTTTTTTTCAAAAAATCTTAGGAAATTTTGGAGGGAAAAATTGGATTAGGAACATAGACTAAAAGTAACTTTGGAAATGAAAATATGGTAGTTATATGTATATTAAGATTTGTTGTTGATAATTTTCCTAGTAAAGGGAGAATGATAGGAAAAAAGATGAAAAATAAAAACCATATTAAGAATATCTCACCGAAATAGCTAATGAATTTGTTGAAATTGAGTTTAATAACTTGAATCAAGATATGAATAACTTTATGTATAATTTATCCATATTAGCGTCAATCACCAAAGTAGATTATTGTGTGTGAAAATAACCTATGGAGTATGAAAATAATCTTGAGTGCAATCAAGATTAGAAACTCTCTTACATATTCTTGCTTCTTAATAGAATAAGAGATAAATGATACGATGTGATATCATGATATCAAGCAATACATTGAAAATCAAGAGTATCCATATGATGCTTTGGAGATGGATAAGAAAACTTTTAGAAGATGGACTTTTGTTTAAATGGTGAGATCTTATATAAAAAGCAGTTTAAGGGAAACTTAACGAGATGTCATTACAAGGAATAAACAACAAATACAATGACAAAGATTTATGAAAGAGTTTGGACCACCTATACCAATAGACACATTATACATCAAAAATTCAAAGGAGTGATTGTTATTGGACTGCTATGAATAAAGACTATATTGATCATGATATGATGATGTTTCATAGATATTAGCATAATATTTTTTCCATATGCTCTACACACTTAATGCACATCAATTTGAACCCCAATCAAAGCTCCATCCTGCTATATTTTATATAAGATTGAAGCAATAATACCATTAATTGTAAAGATACTATCCTTTAGAGTCTTGAAAGAATCATTATTCAAAAAGTTAGAATGGGCTAAGATATAGTATGAACAGTTGAATCTAATTGATAATAAATTAATTATAATAATTTACAATGCTCAACTATATCATAAGAGAATGAAAAGAGTATATGACAAGAAAGTACAACCTATAGTTTTCCAAGAAAGAGATTTAATGTTAACATCCAAAAACAATAAAAACCACAATTGAGCTGGTCGAATATTCTTTAGTATTTTTTATCAACACTTTTAAAAATTGATCAAAATCAATTTATAATGATTAAATTCAATATTTCATGGTTATTTTTATATATATAGTTTAAGAACAATTTTTAACAATCAATAATTTTTTTGTTGTTTTTTGCGAATGGTCAAAACATTTTTAACAAAAAAAATTAACTTTATCAAAATAAATAAATAAAAATTATTAAAAAAAAACTTACCCATGGGAATGGGGAGTGCGATGAGCGTGACCAATCACATCCACGGTTGTAATATCATTTCAGTTGGTGCTTTATTTTTTCAATTAAAACGGAATATTTTGGTCTTGTAGTGTTTTGGTACGCTGTTTTGGGGTTATATTGTTTATTATTTATGTGCGCGCGCGCGCGCGTGTAATTAAAATTATTTAGAATTGTGCAATTTAATCTAAAAAAACACAATAAAATAATTTTTCTAAACAGAATTGTGGTGTGTGTGTGTGTGTGTGTGTGTGTATAATTAAAATGATTTAGAATTGTGCAATTTAATCTAAAAAAAAACACAATAAAATAATTTTTCTAAACAAAATTATGAACATGTATAATTTATGAGAATGTTATCATCAATCTCATAAGGTCATTATATTCTTTTATTAAATATGTCAAGAGACTTCTCGTAAAATTTCATCTTAATCTAGCATTCGAATTAAAAGATATGATTGATATTATAAAATTATTCATTATTTAAAAAAAATATTATTTGGCTAATGGAAAGGACAGAACAAAACTAAAACGTTTCGACCAGTATTTGGCCGAAAAATCCAGAATAGACCAATATTTAAATCAAGATAAAAACAATACTATTTTATTTCATTTTTTTTAACTAGTACAAAATATTTTGGCCATAACATAACGAAACACACAATCATGATCACATCATATAAACTCTTGTAATGGGTGATGCACTGGGTATATTACTATAGCCAATGCACAGTTGGAAATGGACTGTTTTTTTATTTAGAAAAAAAGAAAAAGCCTCCTAAATGCAAAAGAAATGGCAAATTTTTGTTATGCACTTTCACATCCAATTAGAGAACAAAACGTCCTGATCTAAGCTCAATTGTACCCCATCATAGCCCAAACAACTCACAGTCCAATTTGAATTTAAAATCATTTAATCGAGATCTTGGATTAAACTAGGCATGATCTGAACTATCCAGCAAATATGTTATGGAATACACAGCACTTAAATTTACAATAATAATAATATTTAAATAAATAATAACTCTAAATAACAATAATAGCAGGTCTCGACTTAAAGGCCTTAAGCCTAGCTTGCTTAAGCGAGACATGCAGGCCAGAACACACATGTCATGGCTCTTCACTTTTGCCTGTTTATCTATCTGTTTATTTTATTTTATATATATATATATATATATATATATATATATATATATATATATATTCTAATTTTTATATATATATATATTTTTTAATTTTTCTTCTGGTATAAAAACAGGGTGCTGATAAATAACACAGTGTTTAACCTTTAACAACCGACATGGTTCAAGTCCAAGCGACAGGCGTATCATTATAAAAAAAATATTCTTTATTTTCGAATTTTCTAGTGGCAAACCAAGTGGCCATAGTTTTAGTATAATTGTTTTGAATCTTTTCCATCTGTGATGGATTTATGATCGAATATATACATCAATATATATATTAGTTCTGAGACTTATTAACTTATTAGTTACGAGTTCAAATTTTATTATCTTCAAATATAAAATACTGTAGACTTGTATATGAATTTTAAATTTAAAAGATTTTTACTTAAAAATATATATTAAAAAATAATATAAATTTGAAGTAATAGATTAAAAGATATGTTTTCATGATATAACTTTATTTTTTGTTTTTTAAATAAGAAATAAATTTTTTAATCGGTAGTTTCCGGATGTCATGGATATTTATGTCATGGATAGGCAAAAAGGTGTTGTAAGGAAATTGTGGCGGTGCCTTTTAGGAACAAGCGGAAGGGAAAACAGTATAAACAAGATATTACTTTATGGATTCTTCCTTGAAGTCTTTGTTAACTTGACCTACGGAAGATAAATTTTACATCAAAACCACGATCCTCCCCTTTTCCTATTGTTGTTCTTTATTCTATATTCAAAGCTCATTTTTTATAGAATAGTACAGAACGACATTGGGCAGCGCACCCAAAGACTTTCATGAACTTGTAAACCTGATTTGCTTTTATATATATATTAACTAAAAAATAAATTTTGTGTTTGTTTAACTGTAGATCACGATATTGTTCATATAGATACAATTTATTATTTATTGTAATAATAAAATTATCATTTTATCCCATGATTGAAAATTTGTAACTCCCGGTATAAGGAGTATTTTTAAATTTTCCAGGAGACACGGATAATATTTTCAAATTTATTGCACAATGAAATGACATAAATTCCTCGAAAAAGACAAAACAGTGACGCAGGGACCAGGGACTGTTTCGGTTTTTTCAAATTATTTGCACAGTAAATCGATAAAACATAAACCCTAAAAAAGATAAAATAACATACAGTAAACAGGGATAGGGTCATATTTTCCGCTAAGGTTTTTTCGTGAATATCAGTAGATTAAGGGGTGTGTTGTTTGATTCTTTTTCTTAAGTTTGACTTTTTTGTCTTTTCTAAAGTTTGACGTAGATCTCTCTTCGTGAGAGAATCTCTACCTCATTAAGAGTCGAAAGACTAACAAAAAAAATATTACACTACATTTAAACAAAACATTTTTTTAACCATCTACATGTGTACTTTATGATATAATTTTACACCGCGATAACTAAAACAAAATTACTTTTTATATTTTTTGATATTCTGGCCAAATTCCAACGGATAATCATAAATTGGTTACGATATCCAATTTTTATTCACAATATATGAAAAATATGCTTGAAAAAACATAGGATTCGGCCGTATACATGAAAACAACATATTTTTTTGTTTTTTTAAATGCATTTTTTTTTGTTTTTCAAATAAAAATTAAAAATTAAAAAAAATATTTAGGCCGCACTGACCCAGCTAAATGGGCCTGCAATTGTGAGGCCCACCACTGCTAGGCTGGGTTGGGCTGAGAGCAGCCCAGCCCAAAAATTTTCTTTTTTTTTACACAATACGTGAACAGTGTAGTGATTAATTTACTGCATTGCTCTTATATGAACAATAGCTTGGTCAGCCGAGCATGACGAGAGGGTCACCTGCCACTGCCGTCATGTAGAGGAGATCGAGGTGGTTGTTCCTGTGGTGGTAGCGTTGGTAACGGTGGTCTGTGGTGGCCATAATGAGCTCTTGAAGTTGTTGGACTATGCTGGAACTTTTGTTGCTCCTCATCCCTATTGCTGCTGCTGCTCGCCTGAGCTGGAGAAGAAAGCTAGGAGCTTATGCCGGTGATGCCTCTGGCATGGGGGAGGAGTTGCTAGCGTGGCTGACAAGAGTTGAAAGAGCTAGAGCCACAATTAGTTTTTTAGAGACGGAACATCGCTGCCAGAAGGGAGAGAGAAAAAAATGTTTACATTGTTGTTTTTAAGAGAGAGAAACATCAACTGGTGAGGAGAGAGAGAGGGAGAGGGAGAGAACAGAGAAGATGGAGGAGCTACGATAGGGAAAAGAGATTAGCTGCTGGAATAGCCTCGCCGACAACAAGGAAGGGTGAAAGGTGGAGGTTGCACTAGTCGGTTTGTCTAGCTAGTTCCTGTTCATTCGTTCCAATTTTCACCCCTTCCGTGTCAATTTTTTTGTTTCCAATCCCCCGCTTGTGTATTATTTCCTTGTTTCTCCCTGTTACTTAAATTTCCCTAGGTGCAATATTAGTGATGTCCCTCACTGTCCCTAAATTTTTCTCCTTCTGTTACTATCTATTTCTCCCCCAAGTTTCAAAATTTTCTTCCCTCCAAGTGTTATTTTTCCCGTATGTGATTTCCTTCCCCTCTGTTTTTCCAGTTTTCAACCCCTCTTTCCCTCGTTTTTTTGTGATAGTGTTTTCTCGTCCCCGCCTTTTTTGTGTAAATTTGCTGCCTTTTATAGGTAGCATGGTGAGGCATGGTAAGGGTGTTTAGAAATGGTATTTAGGAATGGTGTGTTATGGTGGTAGGCATGGGCATGACATGGTTGAGTATTGCTGCAACATGGCTCCGGTGATGGCATTTTTTTTTTTTGAAAATTTTAAATAAATAGGTTGTGAAAAAAAGGATCTTTTCAATTGGAAAAACCAAGAATAACGATGTTTCTATCTTTAATTTTGACTTCTGATTTCACCCAAAAAATTTCTTCACTGAAAATTCTGATTGTGTCAATTTAACCCAAATGAAGCTTCCAAACTTAATTTCTTACCAATTAAGTCTTTAATATAATTAATTTAACCCATTTAAAATATAATTAAGTTCTTGCGCTTAATTAAATCTTTCAATTGGGCTCTCAGTTAATCCCAAAGCATAATTACACTTTAAAATGGCCGACGATTAAATTGAATTGACCCATCAAAATATAATTATATCTTTCGACTTAATTTTTACACAAATTTATCCAGTAATAAATTATTTTAGCCTTGAATCTGTATTTTCTTTCATTTTTGGGCAAAAAAAGGTATGACCAGGCTTTCGAAAACATCCAAAATTTCTACATTAATTTTTCTGCTGATACCAGCTCTTTTTATTTTATTTTTTGGTATATTTTGGAGAATAACTCAAAAATTGAATTATGACAATTAGTATGAGCAATAGTATCACATATAATAGAGTAAACAATGTGGTTCTAAGTGTTAATTTAAACATGTTATTAATCAAAATTAAGCAAGTAATTTATTGATGAATTGAATGGAATTATAATGATGTTCAAGAACAATGAAGGAGTCTTATCTAAACAAGATCTTTATGTACAAATGCTAGTTTTATATCTAAGATATGCCATGAATTTTGAGTTTCCGAAGAAATAATTAATCTAACTGTGTTATGCATTACAAATAAAGCAAAAACTTCTATAAAGTGGACATCATACTCTTGCTTGTGACCTTTAGCAACCTAGCATGCTTTATATTTGATAAATTCAATATTCTTCTTTAATTTTGTTTTGTACACCCCATTTTACTTAAATGATCCTTTTCCTTTTTAAAAGATTTGTCAACTCCAAGTTTTATTTTTTAAGTGACATCAATTTCGTCATCCATAGCCATCATCATTTTTTTTTTTATTAACAACATCTTAAAACTCATAGGATCATTATATAAGAATACAGTACAATGAATAAGGGATAATCATATTGATCAATCCCACTTACCTCATAATCACTCATTTATGTAGGCTTTCTTTTAACATATTGTGATCGTTTCATTATTAATTGATATTACGAGTCAGTTTTAATCATATAATAGTTATGATGTATTTTCCTTAGACATTTTCTTTCCATTTTCATTAAGTTTCTTCATATCTAAGGAAAATTATTCAAACTTTTTTTTTACTTTTTCTTTAAGAGAGGTAATATGTTAAAGCTCACTTATGTTCTATAGCTTGTGTGTTTTGTGTGATAAAATGAACATAAACATGTCTTTTATTTTGGTAAATACTAGTTTTGTACATTGCCAAACCTCCTACAATTTAAAAAATACATTCTTGCATTTTTTTTAGTCATATGTGTCTTTTAATTATTGATGTCATTTTAGAATTTTTATGTTCATGTTACTTTTTTTAAAAAAAAGGAAAGCCTAATTTTTCTTCCTCTTATTATATGCATCTATTTTGGATTTATAATTTGTTTATGAAACCTATTAAGGTTTGACCCATTTTAAAAGGTATTCAAAACCCAACATTCTAAAATCCTAAAACTCTCCTCTTTTTAGATTGCATAAAAAGATAAATGATTTGTTTCTCACTCATAATACATGAAGTAAATAAACTCATAATGAACTATTACTAATGAAGAATAACACCTTTTTTTTGTTTTCTAATTATGTCTTTACTTCTAAAATTTTCAGTTTAATATTTACTAGTGACACCTCATTATCAATCAAAAGTATTAATTCTCTTTAAGTCTAATATTCATCAAAGATACTTGCGTGTCAATTGAGAGAATTAATATCACTAGGCCATACCTCTTAGCAGATCAATCCAAAATGCATATTACTTGTGATAGAATATAAATACAGTACAAAATACATGTATATATATATTCTAGAATATAAGTGTATGTTCTAGAGTATGTAGGAATTTGTTGGAGGTATTATGAGAAGTGTATAGAAGGGACAGTCACTCACAAGTTATGTATGTAGAAAACATATTTACAGTACAATAATTTGAAATTTCATTTCTCTCTCTTTCTCTTCTTTACTCTCGTCTCTCTCTTCCTCTTTAGCTCATCAACTAAAATCCTCTTATTCTTCTATGAAATTACATGATAAATCGCAAATTGACTGATTTAATTTCTTTGCTTCTACAAATTCAATTTCTTCAAAAGTACTATTCATCTACTAAAATAATTCAGAAATCCTCTCAGTTAAGCTTCTATTAAATCAATTAGTGATTAATTCTCATTGATGTAAACTTTGTCTTCATCATTTCTACTCAATTAAAACTCTCTACAATCTCATGATTCAACTAACGATTTAAGCAATGATGACTGTTGCACAATTACAGATTCTCTAGTCTCGGATTGCAAACCTTGTCTCCATCATTTCTGTGTCTATGAACGTGAAATTAGATGATTCTAATTACTTAAATCAGAATTTCCAAATATAGCTACTACTGGCAAGCAATGGTATATTTGGATTTGTGAATGGCTATCAACCATGCCCATTGCCTATAGCTGAATACGATACAAATGCTCCTATCTATTCTCCATCTGATGTTGAGTGTAATGATATGTTGATATGGAAAATACATGAAAGAACAGTCATGCAGCTAATTACTGCAACTTTATCTCCCATAACCATGCATTGTGCCATTAGTAGTACTAGTTCGAAGGATTAATGGCTGCGAATGAAAGAACAGTTTTCTAGTGTTTTTAAGATTAGTATTTTTAAATTAAAGTCTAATTTGTAGAATATTAGGAAAGGGACTAATACAATAAGTAAATATCTATTGAAAATTAAAGAAGTCCAAGATTATTTGACAGCAACAGGGGTATATTTTATTGATGAAGACATTGTTATTTTGGTTTTGAATGGTCTTCCTGCTGAAATAATACTTTTTGATATGTTGTTAAAGGTAGAAAGAGTGTAATCACATTGAAAGAATTTTGTTTGTAGCTATTGGCTGAGGAACGTATTATGGATAATAGCATTGTTTATAATGCTACATATCTTGCTGCAATGCATACTACCTCAAAACCCTCTGTATCTCAATTTATCCAATCCTCTCATGAACAACATTGTTATAACACATATGATAATGGTGGTTATAGATCCTTTAATAGGAATAGGGGTAGAGGTATTTATAGTCAAGGACATAGAGGTTTTTCTTAAAGAGCAACTTTGCTTGTAAAAGAAAATATAGTGCCAATCACATCTCTAAGTGTTCTTGGCACATTTCTTGTTTTCTTATATAACTTAGTAGCTGGTTCTAATGTCTCTCTCTTTCAATTATGCAATAATGAAGGACATATGGCTCTAGTATGTGGTTTTCAGGGGTTATGAAAAGCTTAAGTGTAATGTGTGTGGTAAAATGAATCACACTACATGGTATTATTTCTACAATGAAAATAGTCCTAATTTCATTAGTAATAATAATGGTTTTGCAATTACTACATCTTCTCAAAATCAACATCATGCTATTTATACTTTATAAAATGCATACTTATACTCACAGCAACCATCACCTCATGGAGCATCTCTAGTCTAGATTATTGATTCTGGTGCTACAAATCACATGATACTTGATTTGTCTAATTTGACATTATGCACTCCTTAACCTATAACTGAAACTATCCAAACAACCAATGGTGAAGGTTTGTCAACATCTCATATTAGAACTATTATTATTTCTACAACTACTAAATCAATAAAATTGAATTCTATGTTATGTGTGCCAAAATTGTCTTATAATCTATTGTCAGTTCATCAAATTTATTTGGATAACAACTGCAGGGTGATTTTTAATGCCTTTTTTTTTTATTCAGGACAAAGTTATAGGGAGAATACTTTATAATGGGCTATGCAGCAATGTACTCTATCCTCTTCCATCTGTCCCTACTCATTCTACTCTCTTTTAGCTCGGTTTTCAACGTCAAGCTTACAGTAGTCAGTTTATCTTGTCTTCTACCTGACATCATAGATTAGGGCATCCTACAAAGATTGTCAATTTAATTCTAAACAAAGCATGTATTCAATGTTCCTTAGATAATACCTTGGATGTATATGTTAGTTTCCTACAAGGCAAGTTTTGTAAATTGTCCTTCCATTCCAATACTTATACATCTGTATCACCCTTTCATATCATACATAGTGATCTTTGGGGTCCTTCACCAAGCATCTCTATTGATGGATATAGATACCATGTAATTTTTGTTGATGACTTCTCTCGGTTTTGTTGGTTATTCCCCTTTATCAATAAAAGTGATGCATGTTCTGTTTTTGTTTCATTTTATCACTTTGTTCAAACATAATTTTCCTTTTCTATGAAGATTCTAAAAAGTGATGGAGAGGGAGAGTATGTGAATAAATCACTTCAAAAATTTCTTTCTACTAAGGGTATTATGCATCACAAGTCTTGTTTATATACACCTGAATAAAATGATATACCAAAACATAAGCAGAAACATCTTATTGAAATTACAATTACATTACTTTAGCATGCTAAATTGCCTTCATTTTATTGGACTTATGTAGTGCATATTACCTCCTTCTTAATTAATAGAATGCCTTCTACTATTCTATTTCATAAGTCCCCTTTTGAACTATTATTTAATAAAATCCCATTTATTTCTCATTTACGAGTTTCTGGGTGTGCTTGCTTCCCATTGTTACGTCCTTATCTACAAAATAAACTACAGCTAAAGACCATAATGTGTGTATTTCTAGGATATGCCTCTAATTATAAAGGGTACATATGTTATGATATCTCTAAGAAACATTCTTATATTTATAGACATGTTGTCTTTAATGAGAATGGCTTCTCATATCCTGAGTTAGTCACCACACTTCAACTCTCCAATACATCATCTACATCTTCTTCTTTGTCTTGTCTTCCTATTGTTACACCTATTAATGTTGTTACCATGCCTCCCTCTTCTGCTGTTTCTCCTCCTAATAATGTTGATGTATCTTCTTCCTCATCATCTTTTGTGTCCATTGCTTCCATTGCTTTATCTTTCTCATCTATTCCTGTGCCCCTATATCCATTAAAGGTATGCATTTTGAACCTTTAACTTTAGAAAAGACTTTTAGACTTGAAGCTATTTCTGTTGTTCTTCATATTCCTTCAATGAATGTGCATGCTATGCAAACTTGCAATAAGAGTGGTTTGGCTAAGAAGAAGTACTGTTTCACTACAATTACAAATTCTACTGATGTTGATTTATCCTTGATTGAACCTTCTAACTACAAAGCCGCTTTACAAGCTCCTGTTTAGCTCAATGCTATGCAAGAAAAGCTTGATGCTCTTCATTCTCAAGGTACCTAGTGTTTAGTTTCTTTGCCTTCTTATAAATATCTGGTAGGATGCAAATGAATATTCAAAATTAAAAAGCATGTTGATGGTTCAATTGCACGCCATAAAGCTCAACTGGTGGCTCAGGATTTCATCCAAGAACCAGGCCAAGATTATAGGGAGACTTTCAGTCTACTAGTGAAGCCTACGAATGTCAAATTGGTTTTAGCACTTACTACTCATTTTGACTGGACATTAAGGCAGCTAGATGTTAAGAATGCTTTTCTACATGACATTCTTCATAAGGAGGTATATATGGCTCAACCTTTAGGTTTATGATTTTCACAATTCTCAATTAGTTTGCATAAATCTATGGCCTCAAACAAGCTCCATGGGCTTGGAATGACAAGTTCACTAAATACTTGTCTTATTTAGGCTTTTAATATAGATATTATGATTCATCTTTTTTTGTCAAATATCTTGCTGCTGGTATTATTATTCTATTGGTGTATGTGGATGATATCATTATTACTAAAAGTCATTATGGTGAGATGACACAGATTATTCAATCTCTTACTGCTGAGTTTTAAATCAAGGATTTGGGACATCTTCACTTCTTCTTAGGAATTCAAATTACTCATGTCAGCTTTGGTTTATTTCTGTTACCATCATAGTATGTCCATGATTTGTTGGTTAAAACTGATATGCATGATGCAAAGGCCTGTGATACCCCTTATCTCCCTTATCAGAGGTTGTTTATGGATGATGGTGTTCCCTTTGAAAATCCTACATTATATAGAAGTATTATAAGGGCTTCACTGTATTTGACATTCACATGGCCATACATTGCTTTTTCAGTTCATCAAGTTTGTCAATTCATGCAAAATCCAATGGTGATTTATTTTACTACTGTCAAAAGGATCCTACACTACTTAAAGGGCACTACATCTTATAGGATTCATTATCTTCATAGCTCATTGGACCTCAAAGCTTAATGACGCTGATTGGGCAGGTGATCCAAATGATCAAAGATCCACGATAAGGTTGGTTGTATTTCTTGGCTTTAATCATATTTCATGGTCTCTGAAGAAACAAAATACAGTATCTAGATCTTCAATTGAGACAGAGTATAGAACTTTGTCTTTCACAACTATTGAAATTGATTAGATCAAGCAGCTGTTGGTGTTCCTGCATGTTCAACTACCTTAGCCTCCAATTATCTTTTGTCACAACCTCTTAGCCATTGCCTTATCTGTTAATCAGTGCTACATCAAAAAACCAAATATATTGAGATTGATGTCCATTTGTTTCATGAGAGAGTGGCTGATTAACAAATCTATGTGTAGTTTGTATCCTCCAAAGAGCAATTTGCTAACATTTTCACTAAGGGGTTGAGTGCTCCTCTGTTTTGAATCCATTGCAGCATCCTCATGCTTGCCCTGCCAACACTAGCTTAAGGGGGGATGATAGATTATAAATACAATACAAAATACATGTATATATTCTAGAATATATGTGTATGTTCTAGAGTATGTATGAGTTTGTTAAAGGTAATATGAGAAGTGTATAAAAGGGACAGTGGCTTTCAAGTTATGTATGTAGAAAATATATTGACAGTACAATAATTTGAAATTTCATTTTTCCCTCTCTTTCTCTTATTTACTCTCGTCTCTCTTTTCATCTTCAACTCATCATTTCAAATCCTCTTATTCTTCCTTGAAATTACATGATAAATCACATAATCTTACAGTCTCAACAACTTGTATATTTTAGAAATGGGGCATGAAATGTCCCATTCATTAAAAGTTACAAGTGAACCTTAACACTATAGGATAAATTAATTGGAGCAATTAATTATCTATAGACCATCATTGCATAAAATAATTTTTTTAAAAAAAACACTCCACTTTCTAGGACTTGAGCGAGTTTCGATAAACTCAACATAGGCCCGCTAATTATTCACTAATAGGAATTCATAAACCATTGATAGTCATAGGTCATGATCTAGATTAAATGTGTATAAAGATGTCAATTAACCAAATAAATTAGAAATGATTATATTACACAGGACTTAAGAATGCATAAGCATAAAACCTACCCCAAATTTAACTCAACATAGTAGATCCATGTAGGTAAACCATCTTAATCCTTTACCTTAGATTTTTGAATAACAATTAAGATTTCTAGTGACCATAATACAAGATAATTACTTCTCTTTTCATTTTTAGCCCATTTCCAAAATGTCAAATTTATTTTTATGGTTTCTTTTGGATGCTAGGTGTGATAAGCCTTAAGGATCGAGAATTAGCAAAATTCTACATTTTTTATACTTTATTTAATTGGCATAGTTTAAATAATGAGTTTATATTTTATGTATTGGTTGATATATTTAATGCTAATATTAGGTTGAGATAAACTTATGAGTGGTTTTACAAGTCATATTGTGGTTTATGATTCTATTAATAACGCGTGACATCCTCACATCTAGATATGCCATAGCTTATGATGAGGTAACTCTAATATTCTTATAAGAAGGTACATATGAAATTGACCCATCAATAAAAAGCAAGTATAGATAAGTTGGTTATGTATAGTATTATACATTGTTTTGTTATTTTTTTTAATGTTGAAGTTGTACTTTATTTTACATATATTTGATTCTATATTTATAATTAAATTAGAGATGCTAGTTTAGGATATCATTGTTGTTTATCAACTTTTATTTTTACGATGGTGAAAACAATAGATTTAAGTGAACCAATAAGAATATTATTTATTTCTTAAGGATTTCCAAGATTTATGCTTTGTAATTTTGAGAAATTATTATTCTAAAGCATATTTTGAATCTCATAACCAGATTTTTCAAGTGAATGAAGACAATATGATTGTGTGAATTAATGAGATTAAATGAGAGAATTAACACAATGATTTTTCTTAATATTTTAAAAGTTAGGTTGTGTTATTATGATAACCAAATGAATATTATAATAATGGTGTTAAACTTATATAATGAAATATTTAAATTTTTTTATAATAGATTAATGAAAAGAGAGAAAAGATGAGAATAACTTATTAGAGGAAAAATGTTGTAAGGGATTGTTTAGTTGGTTTAATACAACTAAAAGAAATATAAAATGGTTGTGTTTTAAAATAAATTTGGTTTAGAATTATGATTTGGGGTTTAGAGTCACATGTTTGGGTCCCTAAGGGATATGATGTGATGGTAAATGGTTTGAGATCTGCACAACAAGTTTCGAGTTCAAGTCAAAACGTGTATCTCTTGTAACAATTTAAGATAGCCAAGGTTTTACTCACTCACCTAGGCCAACAAAGTGTATTATTTGAGAGTGGAGTTTTCTTGAATAAAAAAAAAAAAAAGTTCATGTTTGGATTTAGGAGTTAATTTTAAGGTTTGGAGATTGAGTTTTATGGTTTGAGGTTTACTTACAACGTTTTAAGTTTAGTGCATGGAGTTTTGGAGTTTGAATTTAGGGTTTATGGATCAAGATTTAAGTTTAAGGATGGAATGTTTAGGGTTTTGATTTTGAGCATTTAGCGTTTGTTATTAGGATTTGAGTTTTGGTTTGGTGTTTTTAGTGTTTGGATTTGAGATTTCAACTTGGTGTTTAAGTTTTGAGCTCGTGGTTAGGGTTTAAGCTAAAGTTTTAAATTTAAAGTTTAGTCTGGGGTTTAAAGTTTTGATTAATATTTTGAAATTTAGATTTTGTTTCTATTGATACAATAAATTTAAGGGTATTGGTTAATATTTGTTTTTTGATTTACACTATATGTATTAAAAGTTAATTGCATTGTTGTTTTAAGAGTATAACCCATAAGATATATTATTTTCCTAACAAAATTTTGGCCACACTAAACTCTTTTTAATTCGTGTTTAATGGTGTTATTACGTGTGATAATTTATATATGTATATATATATATTTAATTCACAAAAACACTATCATAAAAGAACAAATTTCACAATGTTTTTTATTTGAGTTTTCTGAAACTCAACCAGATGACATTCTCAGAGCACACCAAATAATTGATGGAAAGTCTCTGTCAACCCAGCATATATGAATTATTGCAGGGCAGAACCTAGGCTCTGTTCGTCCAAATTCATGATTTATTGCGGGGACCCACTTTCTTATGAATAAAGAAACACTCTCCTCTATCAGTGTGGTAACCAACAAAGTTTTTTTACTGCCAATATTCATCTAAGATACAACGTCGTTGTCAGAACGACTGAATATGGTTTATCATATTTCGTTATGAGTTTGTCACGGGATTTTGCTGGAAAGTTTAGTCCCTTTTTGTTGTTCTCCCTTTGAAAAAATTGTGTGGACGTGAGAGAATTCTTCAGCCCATGTTCCCATGCAAGCAGCTGCTAAACATGCCTGCTCTTTACTTCACCTCGAGCTCCTTTTCTCTTATGAAAAAACATTCAGTGCCTTTTTCTGTGTCCAAGATATTTTTTTATACGAGAAAATATATCTTAAAAATATATTTTATAGATTTAGATGAGTACATATAATTTTAATTACTTAAAATTCTTATAAAAAATAAATGTATTGATCCGAAATTGAAATCTACTACACTAATCACAAACTATATCTATAATCAAGTCTCAATTTGCTGTTTGCCGTAAACATTTTTGAATAAAGCTGTTCTCTTCTCCTCTTTTCGATTTCTACATGGGAAAAAAGAAAATAATCCTTGGTATCATTTTATATGAACGATGAAATAACGTTATATTTGTGTCTAATAGTGTAAAGAAATTTCTCCATCTTTCGCAACCTTTAAAGTTCTGAATTGAGATATATATATTCACATCATTCAATATTTATTATTTTTAGCTGTTAATAATTTTTTAATAATTATGATTGTTCGGTTTTATCTTAATTAATATATTACGATATTCTAAAATTAATAATTAGATAAACCTCCAATGACCCGAGGAGAAACTATTAATTGTCTAATATATAGCGCACATTTACAGCTAAACACCACAACCATAATAAATAATGCGCACTAGGATTTCCCTCGTAATTAAATGGTGAAGCTGAGGATAAAAACGACAAGTAAACATGGGATTTGATTGTTTTGACAGTCCCAGTAATCTATTAATGATATTTATTAGAGCTTTAACGTCGCGATTTCACCATGTAACTGATCATACGTTCAAGAACGAATCTTGATTACAACAAGTACAAAGCACGGTGGAAACAATATTCTGAAAAATTATAATATAAAATCTCATAAGAGAATTACTATATTAAATCTTATTTTTATATGAGTGAAAATAGTTATTTAGTGTATTTGTGTTAGAGAATAATATAAATTATATTATGGGGTCTTACCTAATAACTTAAATTTTTAGGTCAGATGTTTTTTTAATATGATATTAGAGTTTTGTTGACTCAGCGATCATGAATTCGAATCTCATTACACTCATTTTATTTGATAAAAATTAAACACAAGATAATATAAATCTGTGCAAGTTTCAAACTCAAAGGGTTTTCACTTGAAAATATGTATTAGAGAATAATATAAATCATATTTTAAGGCCTAATCTACTAGGTTAAATTTTTAAATGAGATGGTTCCTTAACAATTTGCATTGTGATTCTTCAATGAATATATAAAAAAATTCAAGGAATTTGGTTTTAAAAAACAGTTCAATTTCATACAAACAAGACAAGCTTATCCGATTCAAATCCGAACATGAATTATTTAATTATCACGTATATTTTGAGTCTCGCATGAAGCATTACGATTCCTGCACACCATGGAAACCTAGCATGAAGAAACACATGAGATTAATCGGTAGAAAGTAGCATCGAGTTAGACGGCTAGGATCTAACCCAGAAATTAAGATTCAAACTTTTGTTTTTCTATAAAATTCCAAAGAAGGATTGTGCAACTTGCCGACCAGTATACAAATCCCCTATATTTTAAGGCATGAATACGAACAAATAAATCTATATAATAAGCATCCTATCTAGAAACTGAACTAAAAAGTGAATTGACTTCAAAAAAATATAACTGGGTGATAATATTACAGTGAGTGTATATGTATATATATTAATTGATAAATTAATTAAAACGTTTCATCAAATCAGTACCAGTAATGATTCATTTATAAATAAGGTTTTATGCATACATTACGTGCCACTTGATCCCTACTTACCGACAAAAACACCCGATTAATACGTAATATGTTACTTGTGTCTATGCTTCAACATGGACAAGTCTTAATCGAAATACGTTGGATGTAAATTTATGTTTTGGTATCAGCCCTTGTCATGTCAAAGAAGACACACACACACAAACATATATAACTGAAATCTCATAATTAATTAATATATATGTAGATTACGCATAAAATAGGCTTTGCTAGTGCAAGTCCCTTTTATGATACACCTTAATTACTTACAATACCTAACTCTTATGGCATATCTTAAAACTGATACGTGCTAAGCATTGTTTGATCGATCTATAAGCGATCAAATCTACTAACAAATTATTAAATACTAGACTGAAAATAGATATAAATCGATTTAAGGGCCAGTGCCTGATCATCTAATTAAAAATTACATAATTAAACTTCGTATTATCGCTGCTTCAGGACTATCAGCATCAATTGTTGCCAAAAGCTGAGACAACCGCTCACTTAAGTCATCAACCTCCCTGTGCAAGTTCCTGATATAATTGCAAGTCTCTTGTAGGACCTTGGAAGCTGATACCTGTGTGTGTGTGTGTGTATACACGTTCAAGAAAGTCAAAATTCAAATTCAAATTGGTCACATTTAATTATTACTTCTTGTGAAACAAGCATAACATTTTCTACTTAATTTACGTTACAAGTATTAGATAAATTATATATAATCCTTCCTTGCAAATTACCAAATTGTCATTATGTTAGTGTAATCTAACCATATGGTACTACCAGATGTAGTCATAACGTTAGCATATCTTTATTGTGGCTAAAGGGTATACACTAAATGGTCTAGAACAGTAATAAAATGTGTTTCCTTTGGCTCTTCCTTCGGTTGGTCCAGCTACAAATACTGTTAAGGTCAAAGAGAACATGGAGAGCTATGAAAATATTTTCCTTGATGGCCGGGTCCTAGTTCAAAAATGTCTCGGGAGTGCAATTATTATAAATGTTATACACTATTCTTGTCCCGCACATCATGTGCAACGTTGCTAATGTATTTCTCTACTCTGTCTACTTTCCCCTAGCTACAAGATTTCATGCCCCTCCCTTCCCTACAATCCAAGAGTGAAAGAAAGAAAGGGAGTTGACGTACCTTATCGGAGCGCCGTTGACTAATCTCAGGGAGAAGCTGGCGTAGCTTGGAGACGAGGTCGATGATCTGATCATCAGTGATCCTTGGTTCACTAGATTGCCTCGACCTTCTGTTCGACATGCCTGCACACAGATTTGTACTACGTGTCTATTTGAAAGTTTGAGTCCCCCCAGCTGGTTTTGGTAGCAGCTAGGAAGGGTTCTGACGAACCAAAAGAGGAAATGGGAAATGGTAACGAGATAGATATATCGGCCGGAAGAGAAGAAAGGATTGTGCTGCTGAATGTAATGAGCTAGGGAGGGAGGTGAAGAATTGGAGAAAGTGTTGAGAGAGTTATAAAGAGGACCACAAGAAAGGGTGTGAGAGAAGGGAGAAAGAGAGAGAAGAGTACACTAACAAAGACAGTGATGTTGGATGTGATGAAGACAAGTGCATGGAAGAAAGAAGTGGACTAGGCTTGATGTTTTTCCAGGAGATAGAGAGAGAAAGTAGAGAGACCATACACTTCTTCGACGTGTTCCCAACTTGGGGTTTGATCTCAAGTGGGCTTGGAGAAATATGTTTGTTTTTTCGCAAACAAAGTGGGCCTCTATGCGGGTGTGTAAATGCACAACGCCATGTGATCGATCACAGGACATTACGATGTCTACAATCAGGGACTTCAAAGCTCTGAATTTCATAAACGAATCACAGTTTGCCACGTTATAGTGCTCGAAACTGTTATCCTTATGATGTACCCCTCCTATATTTCTGGGGCTTGACTCGAAATTTACCATTCCACTGTATCTTGACATGGCGTGATCTCGGTGGCCACTGACCTCACCAAAGAGTACAATCAGCTCATAAGGTTCCGTAGCGGATGATAACCTTGTACCCTCCTCATCACTATTAGCACTTGCCCTATATTATTTTTGTAGCACTTTGTGGTCGAGAAACTACGATCGGAAGTTTGATCATGTGCAAAAATTAATGTTTGATGTCTTTTTATATATGAAGAAAAAATATAAAACAAAGCAAAATCAATCTCCAGTGACCCTCTCTTTCGCATATGTAATCGCTTTTCTTCCTTGTTTGGGACATAACTACGTGAGTGCTGCAAGCTTGATTACCAAAACCTCAATTCACATGCTCTTTCCCTAGCATACACGACATGACACGTGTCGTGTCATGGCCTAGTACTTTATTGTATGTAAAATTTCAAATGCTTTTGGCTAGCAGTATCACGTGCTACTAGGAACTCGGACGACCCCTCCCTCACCTCCCCCATACCTCAAATTGTTTGCTGTTGTGACCAAGTTCAAAAGCCATCTTGAGTTTTTGCCAACAACCAACAAATTCTTGACCTAGGATTATCATGAGCTTCTTAATTTGATGCTTCTTGATTGACGATGACTAGTTTATAATTCTCTGATTGAACCTTATATACTTATATATATAGATAAGGGTAATAGCTAGAATATATTTTTCCAATTAATCTCTCGACATGTTCATGTAGCCTTCTCTTTTTTCCTTATAACTAGGGTTATTTTTTTCGTGATGAGGTTGGGGAAGAGAGTCGTGAAGTAGTTTATAAGATAACGAAAGACAAACAAGTCGGTTGATATACTGGTTCTGTTCGATAAATGGTATTTCTTGTAAGGTGTATTCACGAATGGAAAGGTTCATTTGTACACACATCACACATGGCTTGTTAATACATAGTAAAAAAATAATAGAATTAAGTAAAATCTTTCAGCTTTTTTGTCAAATGGAATTGGGCATAAATTAGGCAAGCTAAATTAATGGCGAAGACACATAAATATGGTACTGATTTTGTGCCGAAAGTCCATATCAAGATGACATTCATGGCTCACCACCTCACTTCTTTTTAGGAAGAAAATATATATTTAGATATATATCTCCATTAACGGGAAATTCGAATTGGTGGCATTACATGTTAGTCCATGTGAGTTTTCAGTGTAAATAAGGTACTAGAACCACATCATCTAACCATTATAGAACAAACACATGAGGGTAGATGTGTGAGGAGAATGAAGACTTGTGATCACCGAAAACGCAAAATGCTCTTGTCTGTCGTCTTTCCTTGAAGTGACAGATTCAAGCCAAACGGGCGTGCCTGCTCCAAATATTTTATGGATATGAAGAGTCGATGAAGCACATCTAGGGCTGCGTTTCGAACCCTACTAGCTACATTTCTTGTTTGGTCACGATGCAGGCCATGAATTGTGGGGAAACGAGGACTTAATGCAGTATCATAATCATCGGGTGATTTTCCTTCCGTAATAAACGAATCGATGTAAGTAAAATTTTGCGGCAGTTAATTTCTGGACTATGCACGTTCCTTTCGGCGTCGGCAAGAGAAATTTGGTAGATCTCATAGTTTGGCATATAGTATAAGTGATGTTCTCACACCTTTCCTAGGTAAATAATCACACCCCTAAATGCGTTATTTGATTGAGAAAAAGTACAGATATTGGAATGATTATGATTCATTTCTCTCAGACAAGCACAATCCTCTCTATTTGCTTTGCTAATTTCTGTTTAATTCATTAATTAAAACCTTAAAAATTAAGGGATAGAGGGTGATTATACCTTTGAGGACACATCGATATGCAGTGTGTGTCTAGAAGTTGCAGAGTTGACAACATGCGTGAGTAGGAGCAGTATTTTGATTGTCACGGGAATCTGCTCCATAGTTGTGATTTCTATGGGTACAAAAGTTGCCGAAGACGCGGCCTCTCTGCCGCTTTTTTTGCTGCCTTTGCCACGATTTCTTCCAAAGTTGCTTCTGGCCCTTTCGGTCTGAAACCGTTGTTATCGTTGCCTCAAGATGGTTGCAAAAGTCTCCCACTTTGGAGTGGGCAGGAGTGTCGCCTCAGCAGAGTCCTTACGAAAGAATTCATGGCTCAATAATATTCAAGTCCAGCGCTCAGAATAATAACCAAATCTTTGAAGTCACATCTTAACCGTTTGAAAACATAAAGATTTTAGTCCCAAGGGACAACCACCAACAACTAATTCATCATTGTAAGAGACTAGCACCATTAGGTACGTAGGGTGAGACAAACTCTGAGTTCATGATGAAGATCTTGGAGGGCCATTTGAAGAGTTGTGATCCTTGGGCTGGAGGGCGAGGCAAGACGTTTTTCCAAGATCATCCGCTGGACAATCAATGATAAGAGGCATCACAACATTAGATGCAGAATCAATCAGCGCGCCCATGATGAGCTGATCCAGATATGATATGCAGGATTTTCTCAGGGCTTCCCAACACTAGAATCGACTTAGACCCAATACTATAGCCGAAATCTCCTTCCAAGAATTAAGAAACAGTTTCATTTAACAAAGAAAACAAAATTTCATCGGTAAGCTTGAGAGGGAGAAAGTGATTGGAATTACTTAAAGGGATGTTGTTGATTACTTAAATATATATTTTTTTTAATAATATGCTACTAGTTATCATTCCTACAAGCTAATCATTTCTGACTTCTATATATATATATATAAACTATACAATAGAAGTTTAATTAAAGAGAAGCACATGGCAACCTTGAAAAATTATGCTGTGAGAACCTAAGTTTCATAATCCTAAGAAAAAGTGAAGGCTTTTAGTAACACCACTAAGAAAAAAAGTTTATGGAGAAAGAAAAAATAAATATTTTAACTGTAATGAAATTAAGAAAAGTTATAAAGTAAATAAAAATCCTATAGGAGAAAAGATAAATATGATTTTATATAAATTTCATAGGTGAGGCATGGCATCATTCATAATAGATGGCATGACCTTTTTATATTGTCAAAATGATATATTTTCATATATATACTTAAATTTAATTCTATATGAGCTTGTTCACATCAAGGATTTTACAAAATAAATCCTATATAAATTAAACTTTGTTTTATCTCCTTGTTGATACCCACATGAATCTTAAATAATCTACAACATCAATCAATTTCATTTGTTGATAACTTCAACTCTGAATAGTATTAAACTTCTATAAATAATCAATTTTCCTTGACCAATCATGACTCTAAATAGTCAGCACCCCTAGTCAATTTCATTGTTTATAATAGATTTTAACTTTTCATGAACCAAAGCTATTTTTATTTGAATGCCAAATGAATATTTATTTTGTGCATAAAAAAAGCGTCACATAATTAGGCTTAGATGAAGGAGTAGCGAGATTACAATTTTATTATGAAGAGGTAACAAAATAGGCAAGGATGGTAGTCCCTTAAGAAATCATAGTGTTGCTAAGCTAGAAAACACAGTTACTAGTGTAGATACTTTCCAAGATATGCTAAAACTTGGCTCAACAAGAACCTACCTTAAAGAACCAAATCTATGTACAAGAATTACTTTCACCTTACATTTATAAAGAGACACATATAAGTTCTATAAAATCACAATGAGTTTGACCAAACCTTAAAATAGTTTACAAGTTCAATCAAGAACTTGGTAAAAGAATCACTCAACTACACAAAAGATTGCAAGAATATTTATTTTTTTTTATTAAAAATAATATCTTTTTTTTACAAAATTCCCTATAAAATAGTATTTATACTAGCAAAGTTTCGATGTCTAACATGATATTTGTAAGAATATGGATAAACCTAATGAATAATAATAAAACCAATGAACCTTAATTGAAACAAAATCTCTATTATATCTAAAAGTCCTAATACTAACTAAATTATATAAAAATAGCCCAACTAATTTAAATAAGAATAAATTATATTTTTATAATATGCTACTATTATCAAAGCCTAAAATAATTAATCTCTCTTTTAAACTTCTTTTGAATATTATTTCTTCCTTTTTTTTCTCTATTTCCACAATCTCTTTTTTTTTTTTTTTAATATACGAGACTTCTATAACTTTAGGTATTCCTATTGGCTTTATTTGTGTATTATATTTTCTTTTAAAAATTGATTTCCAACCCTAAAAAAACCATATAATTGTCAGATCTTGCAATACCTTTTCTTTTTAATTGTTTTTTCCATTTTTATAGCCATATACAACATATCTTTAATTTCTAAAAAATACTATAATAAAACCATATTATCAATATCTTTCTTTCAACAATTTTAAAAAGCTAGTCATTATAGCTTCTCTATCTTTAGAAACAATAATCTAATCATAGTAATTTTCATCTCCTTAAAATATTCATTAATATTTTTTCAACCCCAAGATAAAGATCACAATCTATTATATATTTTCTTATAGTAATGATCAAGAACAAATCTCTTTCTCATCATCGATTTCATCAAATCTTATGTCAACAGGACTTTCTCCATTACACATCCGGCCTATAATAGGTTGATCCCACAAAATAATAACATAATCAATGATTTCAATTATAGTTAATGTTACCCTTTTTTTTCCTTTCAATATCAATGGCAGTCAAATACAAATTCCACCTTTTTCTAATCTAAATAAGTTTGTAGATCACTTTTACTCTTAAATGCTACATTTTAAGTTTTATGATACCTAAATCATCATGATTATCAAACTTCCTTCTTTGATTGAAATCCCTAAATGGCTAAAATCTACCATCTAACTCTCTTCTTAGTCTTGTCACATATAAAGAATTTTAGTGTGTATGAAACCTCATTTCATTATTAAATGCATCATTATTATTCTCATCATTGGAGTTTTCAGTTCCACTTTCATTTAGAGGAGAAAGCATAGCTGAAAACTCCAATGATGATGCAGTTGATCATGATATGAAGTCTTGTGCACATCAAAGTCTCTTATATAACCACAATAAACCTTGTCAAAACCAAAATTTGGGTTTCCCCCTTAAAGTTTCCTTACAAAATAATAATAATAACAATAAATAATAACTAAGAGGATGGTAATTTAGCAAAATGTTGGTTGAGTAAGACCTTAAATATGCAGGAAAAGAAAGAAAAACTTTTGGATGAAGATAGAAGACCAATCATATCCTTTTGAACCTAAAACAAAAGAGATAATATAGATTTTAGGTCAAAATAAATGATTAATTCTCAAAATTACATAAACATTAAGTCCGATGGCGTAAATAGAGGCTTAATAACCAATTTTATTTAATCATCTAGTAAAATTAAAGTTTAATCATGTTTAAAAAATAATTTGTGCCAAATTAAAGGATTTAACTAGGTGCAATGACCTAATTACTTTTAATATGTCAAATTAATTCTTTTAGGAAATTAATTGGTAAAAATGAAGTTTTAGGGTTTGGGTTTAATTGAGAATATTATAATTTTAGGAGAAAATATTTAATTTTTACAAGGGCATTTGAATGAAATCAAAGATAGAGTTGAAAGAAAATCAAAAGTTTAAGTTCAATTAAAGGTCAAATTGAAGAAATTATTGGCTAAAGACAAATTTGCAAAAGGCATTGAACTTTAGGGACTTAATTGATTAAGATTGATGATAAATTTAAGAGAATTGAAAGTTTAATAGTCAATTAAGAATCATTTTATATAAATAAAAGACTAATGACTAAAATGAAAAAGATGTTGAAATTTAAAGTTGATGTTGAAGTTCAGTGGCAATAAAATTGCATAAAATTAAAAGTTTAAAGACAAAAAGGGGTGAAAGTAAAAGAAATCAAAAGAAAACTAACCAAATTGAATTATGACCAAATTCAAAAATTCAAACCTAATCCAAAACAATGTTGTTTTGAAGAGAAAAGGATGAGACAATGTTGTCTAGTTTACGATTCATCATTTCCTTCTTTTTTTTGTACTAGAAAGGCTACTTAGGTGCCTACTTTTGCAAAACATTTAATGCTTCATCTCTTCACTTAGTTCAATGAATAAATGGCTAAGATTTATACCCAATAAAAACAAAATGTCTCTCTTTTATACCATAAGTATTGTAAGGAGATGAGCAACTATCACAACCTTATTTCAAGTCCCTTAAAATTCCTTTATGTTAAAATGAACTCTTTTAAAATCATATATTAAAAATAAAAAATTATTTTTAGGTAATATATATGTATTATCTTTTGGGTTGCAAATAGGTCAAAAGACCATACAAATAATCATATTGAAATGTTATTGATGAGATAGGCTACATATGGACTTGGGGTGTGTTTGATATTACTTTTATTTTTGTGGTTGAGGTTTTAAAAAAGCAGTTTCATGAAAAATACTTTTAGTTGTGGTTCAAAATAATTATTGAAGTGTTTGGTTAAAATTGTATTTGAGTTTGAGGTTAATGAAAAGCAATTTCATGTGTTTGGTTACCAAACTTAAAGTGTGTGTGTGTGTGTGTTTTTAAAATATTATAGATTTAATAATCATAATAATAAAATATAATTAATAATTCAAGTAACTTAGACACTTCTTTTTATTTTACCATCAAACTCCTTGTAATTTCATCATGAACTAAATTTATACATGAAGGCATCTAAGATCTCTAACTATTTGATCGAAGAACAATACCTAGTAAAATATCATTTGAAACAAAATTAGAATTGTAAGACAAAAATTATATTGTGATCTCCTTCTAATATATTTATTTATATTTTAATTAAGTTTTTAGATTATTTTAATATTAAAAATATATATTTTATATAAAACAGAAAATATAATACCCCCACGCCCCACACAAACCACTCCTCTCCCCACCCCCCACCCCCGATACTCCACTCTCTCGCCCCCCGATACTCCACTCCTCTCTCTTGCTTCCCCCGGTGGTAATACTCTACTCCTTGTCTACTAGATGGGTAGGTAGATGGGTTTGTATATTATTTTATAGGTTTGTAGTTTGAGCTATTTGATGGTGAGGGGAGGGGGGAACGCATGAAAAGGAGCTCTTTGCTACTTTTCATGAAACGAAGTTAAGTGATTTTATCAGGTGGGATCCACATCAATTTTTTAATTTTTTTTATCTTAATTAAACACCCAAAACAACAACTTTTTTTTCAGCCTCAGGTCATATCTCACTCCCAAATACCTTCTTAATTGAAGTAAAAATAAATTTAAAAGTCAATTTGACCAATAATGAAAGAATTAATGAAGTTCAAGTGCTTAATTAAACTTCTAATGACTTTAATTACTTAATTAAAGGCTTAAATGAAAGAAAATTGAGTTTGGAAGTCAATTTAACGAAAATTAGGTTTTTGGAATTAATAATACTCTTAAAAAAAATTAATTGACTTAAGAAAAGACTTAATTGAAAGAAAATAAAGTTTCGATGACTAATTTAGGTCAATTTGAAATACTTAACAAATTAGGGACCTAATTAAACTTTAGAGGGCCTAATTGGTGTGATTAAAAGCTTGATTGAAATGAATTAGAAATTTAAAGGTCTAATGGGGATGAAATTAAGAATATCTAAGATCATTGACCATATTAAACAGAAATTAGTCGAAGGATCTAATTTAATTATTCCAGGTATGAAACTTTTTTTTTTTTTTTTTTGAAATCTTGTTCAATTCAGGACTTAATTGATAAAACTTAAGAGATAGAGAGAAAGAATAAACAACATATTATTCGGTTTTCATTCGTCTTTTTTTTTTTCATTTTAACCCTAAAAGGTTGTCTGCATTGCTCTATTTCAATCCAATTCTAACCCCATTCTCTTTACCAAACTACCCAATTGTTTTTCTAAAATATAGTAATGATTCCCCTCTATAATATCTAACCATTATAATTACCATTTTATTTCAAAAAGATCCACAAAAAAAAACACCAAATGACTCGTCCCAATTACGGGCCTTGGAAAGCATGAGTTGCACTCTTCTAAAACTCTTAGTTTGCATCTTTATCTCTACATTAATTCAGATGATAAATGTCTATATCAATATCCATGATGCTACTATCCCATTCCAACTGTATAGATCTACTTCCTTTGCCCCCAAGACTCACAACAATATCGAAAGGGTGTGAGTAACCATTTTGCAAGCTGCATAATAGAACAATCTTCCACTTTGACGTGATAATTTACTTTTTATCTACCTGTGATAGTAGGCCATCTCCACCATTATTTATAGTTAAAATTGATCCCGAAACCACCTCAAACAAAACTCTCTCGCCCCTATTTATCTAACAGTTGCAGCAACTATTAACACCAAGAATACGTTGGAAAACCATTAGATTTTGAAGTATCCACTTACCAGTGATGATAGTTTGATCAAATTTGACGGTGTGATTAGAGACATGGCACTAGCAGCTGAGGTAACAGACCTATCATCCACTAATTTGTTTTTTGATATATTTACGCAGTGCTCTCGTAATGTATCACCAAGAAATCGTAGGGATTACCTGCAGCAATCCGTACCTTACTATAAACGTTGTTACAACTAGCAGCCAAAAGCCGAGCTGTGTCTTTCTGTGGAATTTGTATTCCTTCTTCAACTTATTTCCTGCATTTATTAGTAGAGTGTTGTTGGGTCAGTTCCTTCACCTTATTAGTGTCTTGCTGATTCATGGGCTTAATTTTTAATTTGTTTAGCTGGTGGACTGACCCTCCTTTACAATTAAAATGAATTTGTGTGCTGCCTTGTGATATGCTTGACCCTTAAACTTTGTTTCGATCCATGTTTTATTTTCCTATGTGTGAACGTTATGTTTGAATTTTAATTAAAATGATTAGGTTTGACTCCTAAAATCATGCTCTTCTCTACTTGATTGTCTGATTTTAACCAAGACACAGGCAAATAGTTGAAAAACACAACATGATATGGTATTAATAAGAAGAACGAGCAATGCAGCTTAGACAAGGTGTTCTTGGGGTGATATAGTTCTTCCAATGCATAATTAGTCATCTTCTCTAGAACATGAAGACCGGTTAAAGGATAAAAATTAATTATTCTCTTCATATAACTCTATCCTAATCCGAGAAAACAATTGTCGTGATGTTGTAAACTGGAGACAAAAGTGATTGTCTTGCAATTGATGATATTACTAATGGAAAATATCCAATACCAATTTATAATAACTTTTCCCATCAACATTTATGGTAAAATATAGGATACAAGTTTGTCATAAAATTCTCCAAAGTTTATTACATATTGATAAGCAATGAAAATAAGGATAGAAAGAACATGAGCCTAAAACCATAACATATTTGGATTAAAAAATAATATAAGAGCTAAGTGGACACTCAAAGCATCATAAATTTTATTGGAAAATTATACCGAGCTCGAAGTTGGCTAAAACTTTATTGAAAATGACTCATGACAAAATATTAATATACAAATATGGTTGAAAAACACTGCATATTAAAAAACACATAAAAGGTTGTTTGATAAATATTGAAAGTCAATAATTATGGAACCAATTAACCTAAAAAAATCAAGTTACATTGATATCATCTTAAGAAATTGAAAAAATAATGAAAAAATCACATGATTTAGTTATGGTGGCCTACTCCATAAACACAAAGCCATGAAGAACTATATATTGTACAAATGTTGGTTAGTTCTCATTAAAGATATAACACATAATCTATATTTATAATGGATGATACAATATAAAAATTCAAACATTTCATTATATAATAAATCAATCATTTTTAAATTTATTTTAAGTAATATCATAATTTATCTTAATAAAATTTAATTTTCATTGTTTTGGAAATTCAACATTTTGCTACGCATCTAAAGATTGTTAGATGATGATTGGAAGGTTATTATTAGGCACATTAAGACGGGGGAACCAATACATGGTAGCTTTGCCCCATTCAAGAAAAATTAACTAATAGTCTAAAAGGTAGGGTAAATTATTGTTCCCACACCGGTGCTCATCATGAAACAAATCTTATGGATTATTATTTTGGTTTTTTTATTTATTATACCCTTATAAGCCTAAAATGATCCCCAATGAAACACACGATAAAAATCAATTGCTTTTCTAAAATTATAGGTAAACATACGATTTAGTCCTCTAATTTTTCATATTATAAGTTCTCAATCCTTATCCATTTTGATCACAAACTTTATTTTCCTAATTTTTTTGTCCGTGGATTGCAAGAGGAGAGGGAAAGTGTCTAAATTCTAGTAATTAAGAGATAAAGTAATGGTTTTAGTGTCAATGGATTCCTTTTGATGTGTAAAGTCTATATAAGATGTTTTCCCCCTTAATGTTTCTTGAAATTGTGGATTTAAATCTAAAACAAAGTTTGGTTTCTAGATGACAGTGGATTTTAGAGATAATGTTTAGGTTGATAGAGGCCATTGACATGTTCTACAAGGTGTAAAACACGTTGTGATTGTTTTTTAGGTTGAAATATAGTCCAAAATGAAGTTTTCTTTGTCCAAAACATACAAGCCTAATTTTTCGACACCATCCACTCACTAGAATTTGGGTAGTAAAAGTGATGCATAGTTTTTTTTTTTTTTCAAATCATGAAGGGGTGGAACAAATCATGAAGGGGTAGATGACCTATCTTCCACCCCTTAGGTAATGTCTTAAGAAATAAGGCCATCACATATGGGCCACACTAAGCCCACATGCCTAACCCTTTTTCAAAATGCCTATAATATTTTAAGTACTCCTAACCCAGAACATTAGGCCTCATTTTTTTCTCATTACAATTGCTTTTTTTATCTTTTCTTGTTTAGTTTTTTTCAATCTTATCACTTAATGTTTGATCAATTATTAATTAGGCAAAGTAACTTTTTTTGATTTAATTTTTTTTCCAATCACTTTAATATTTTGTTGGTTCTTAATTTTATAAGTATCAATTTTAGATTAAAAAAATTACATATATAAAAAATTTTGCTGAACCTAATTAAGTTCTTAAATTAGGTCATGAGTTTGGCTAATTAACTTTGTTCGATAAGGATCAAGCTGGATAAAATATATTATTGCATAAATATTTCTTAGATTATTTATTTAGATGCATGCATGAATTTATTAAATTCATCTTGACATATTTTTTATATGCAAAAATACGTCATAAGAAATTGTGTGTGTGTGTGTGTGTGTGTAGCTAATTACTTTGAAATCTTGTGGGCTTTTAGCCATGTTTAATAGAAAAGAAAATCACATAAAGAAATCCTACAAGATAGTTCAGTTCTTATCCTTATTGTCATTGTCGAAATAGAGCTTATTATCCAAGCATGTTCTTGGACCAAAATATTCAATCACAAAATCAACTAATTTTTTATTTTATAAATAGAAGAGGTTAACACTTTGTTGATGGGCTTCCAACCTAACTTTGAAAGAAAATATTAATATGGATTTGAGTAGACTCTAACTTAAACACACTTATCTTTGCACCTTTCCTCACACTCAATCAAGGCTTTATGTCCAAATGAATCCTACATTTCTATAGCTCTAAAACCCATGGTAGTTTTATCTTTCTCCATTTTCAAATTGATCCCACAAAAAAAGACATGTTGGGTTTGCTTTAAATTATAGATCCAAGTAATAAAATAAATACTCATATTCTTGATTCGCATATAAAAGCCTAATTTTATTATATTTTACGGTTAAGACTTGTTTCTAAGTGACTTCATTCTTTGTACTTTGATGACTAAAGAGAAAAGAGGAAGGATGGATTTTAAGTTACTTTGGGATCTTGGGTGAGATAACAATTTTATGTAATCTCTTACTTCTTCATGGTGAATTTCTATAATCGTCTTATCGTCTAAGTTATTGAACCATATAAACCCCTTGTGTACTTTTGTATGACTGATTGTTATTTTATATTTCTCTACTTTTCATTTGTCTTAAGATTCTATTCTAGGTTTTTCCACAATACATTGGGATCATAATTTGCCTATTTATCAGTTGGCTTTCATGATGGAGAAAAAATAATGTCAGCTATGAAGTTTTATATAGAGAGATTTAATGGTAGGAATGACTTCAATATATGGTGTATTAAGATGCATGACTCGTAAGTTAAATAAGATTTAGCTAAAGTATTAAGAGATGTAGTTTGTTTTCATAAATGAATTCATGAGAGGGACAAAAATATCTCATGGAATAAACATATAATGTTATTTAGCTTTGTTTGTTTGATGAGGTTCTGAAAGTGGTTATTAAGAAGACTACAACTATTAGATTATGGACAAACTTGTAAGCTCTTTATATGACTATATCCATGATGAACTTATTGTATTTTAAACATCGATTGTATACTCTTTAGATGAAATAAGGTGTCCATTAAAGACTAAAAATTGTCTTGATAGATTCAATAAAGTAATTTTAGATTTAAAAAATATTGATGTTAAGGTTAAAGAAGAACTCTGATTTTATTGTGTTTATTACCTTTGTTTTAGGATCATAATATTGATGCTTTATTATAAGTAAACAATAGTATTAGTTTAGAAGATGTAAAAAAAAAAAATCTATAGAATTGAAGAAACTGATTCTGTGATGTCATAATGATAATCATGCAAATGACCTGATTTTGAAGGGTATAACAAATAATAAGGATTAAAATAGTGGAGGTAGGTATACATTGTCGCACCCAAAAAAAAAAATGGAAGCGCGGCGTCCCGGCGACCGTCCCTGCGTGCGGGGGATTCAATGAGAAGGGGTCTAATTTTTATTTTTCATAGAAAGGGAGTCGCCACCTAGTATTATGGTTACTAGGAAACCTAAACTGGTCTTTCAGAGATTCTAGGGTAAGGGACTGGTTTGCGTAAAGGGAAGGTTTTAGCACCCCTAGTACGCCCTACCTAAGGTAAGCTGCTTGGTGTTTTTGTTTGTTTATGATTTGTTATGATCTCGATATTTAAAAAAAAATGTTGGTTAAATGGTGATGGTGTATTATCCTCGTCGAATATTTTGGATATTAACCCCTTAGGATTTATTTATCCAAACACCAATGGTGAATAATAGTAAATTATCCATGTCGAATATTTTGAATATTGACCCCTTAGAATTTATTTATCCAAACACCAACGATGAATAAATGCGAATTATCCCCGCCGAATACTTTGGATATTAACCCTTTAGGATTTATTTATCCAAACACCAACGATGAATAAATGCGAATTATCCCCGCCGAATACTTTGGATATTAACCCTTTAGGATTTATTTATCCAAACACCGCCAGTGAATAATAGCATATCATTCCCATTGAATATTTTGGATATTAACCCCTTAGGATTTGTTTATCCAAACACCGCCAGTGAATAATAGCATATCATCCCCGCCGAATATTTTGGATATTAACCCCTTAAAATTTATTTATCCAAACACCGACAGTGAATAATAGCATCTCATTCCTGTTGAATATTTTGGATATTAATCCCTTAAGATTTATTTATCCAAACATCGACAGTGAATAATAGCATATCATTCCCGTTGAATATTTTGGATTTAACCATTTAGGATTTATTTATCCAGATACCAACAATGAACAATAAACCCGAAAAAAGATTTTAATATTTTTGGAATATTGGCCAATACCCTTTGGATTTTACAAACGTGTTGTAAAATCTCAAAATGCAAGAAATGATTTTTCCTTTGTGAAATCCATGCCAAAATACATTTTTTCCTTAAAAGTCCAAGGTAATATATTTTTGAAACAACAACATTTTTTTTAAAATATGCTAGTGTATTGGCCGTATGCATAAAACCACATTTTTTTAAATATTTTCTAAAATATATATATATATATTTTGTAATTATTATTTTTTTTATTATATTTATTTAATTTATTATTATTTTTTGTGTGGTGGGCTGCTGTCAGCCCACCCTTTTCTAGAGTCTGGGCTACCAGCCTAGAGGAATATGGCCTGGGCTGGCAGCCCAGAGGTATCTGGGCTGTCGGCCCAAGAGGTCTCGGGTCTGGGCCGTCGGCCTAGAATTCTCGGGTCGGGCGTAAAGCCCGACCCGACCGGTTACTGTTCACATATAGTGAACAGTAACTAGGACGAATTTACATAAAATGAGGAAGATGAACAGTAAAACGTAGATTTTCGAGTATGACGAATGGCTTACCTGTTAATACCTTGGTGTAGAGGACGTCAAGGTGGTTCTTCTGGTCGTGGTGGCTTCGGAAATGGTAGCCTATGGTGGCCGGAAAAGACGTCGGAACGGTGACAGTTCACGTCGCAGCCCTTGCTGTCGCCTCCGTTGCTGTCGCCTGGGGAGATGATCGAGCTTCTGGGGTTGACGGGAGGATGATGGTGGTGACAATGGTGGAGATGGGTGGCTGAAACGGTGGCTGTTGGAGGAGAGAGAAGGGCGTCGGTGTGCCTGTTTTTAGTGAGAGAAACGGAGACCGAGAGAGAAGAAGGTCTGCACCGAGAAGGAATTCTGTGTTGTTTTTTTTTTTACGTAAATCTTCCCTTGCTTTCTTTGTTTTTTCCTCCTTTCTTCGTTTCTGCCTCTGCGTTTTTATAGCAGAGGAAACGACCCCTTCGGCTGCCCATTGCATGCAGCCGAGGGGTCACCGCCTGTCTTGCCTAGTGGCAGCGATGGGCGTGCCTGACACTGTTCAGGCAGCTAAAGAGTGCAGGCACGCCTATAAGAAGATGATTTCGACAAAAGATGCAATTTGGTCCCTTGATTTAAAATTGTTCTAATCACAGACTCAATTGGTTTCAAAAATTCAATTTTATGCAATTGCGTCCCTGGTAAAATTTCGATAGTAACCTTAGCTTTGCGCGTTTTTTTTATTCGGGTTCTTGATTTCTGATTTGCGCGATTTAAACCTCAATCGACCATTAGACTCACAATTCGCTCAATTTGGCCCCTGATTTCGCGTAATTAGGCTTGCAAAAATCCAATCGATCTCCGAAAACTCCAATCTCATCAATTGAACCCGAATTAAATTCGAGAACTTGATTTCTCATCGATCAAGCCCTTAACAAAATTAATTTGGCCAATTTAAAGTATAATCAAGTCATCGCGCTGAATTAAATCCTTCAATTGGACTATAAATTAATTATCAAACATAATTACACTTTTAAATTAGCCAACGATTAAATCGAATTGACCCATAAAAATACAATTATATCTTTTGTCTTAATTTCTACGCAGATTTATCTGATAATAAATTATGTTGACCTTGAATCTGCATTTTCTTTCATTTCCGGGCACAAAAGAGGTATGATCGAGCTCTTGAAACGCCAATAATTTCTGCCTTGATTTTCTCATCGACACCGGCCCTCTTTTATTTTATTTTTTTATATTTTTAGATAGTTTTGGGGACTGGCCTAAAATTGGGTTATGACAGCTGCCCCCTTCTTTGCAATGCTTACGACTAAAGTCTTTGTAAAAGGCTTTAAATAGTAAGTGTTGTAAAGAAAAAAAGATGATGAAGTTGGTCTCGTTATGATGGGTGACCCACCCAAGTGAGAATAGTTGAGATGTTCTCATTATACTGGGTGACCTACCCAAATTAGATTGGTCTCATTGTTCTGGGTGACCTACCCAAGTTAGCGGTTAGAAGGGTCTCATTGTTCTGGGTGACCTACCCAAGTTAGATATGGGTCTCATTATTCTGGGTGACCTACCCGGGTTAATAGTTAGAGGGGTCTCATTATTCTGGGTGAGCTACCCGGGTTAGTGGTTAGCAGGGTCTCATTATTCTGGGTGACCTACCCAAGTTAGATATGGGGTCTCATTATTCTGGGTGACCTACCCGGGTTAGTGGTTAGAAGGGTCTCATTGTTCTGGATGACCTACCCAAGTTAGTGGTTAGAAGGGTCTCATTATTCTGGGTGACCTACCCAAGTTAGATATGGGGTCTCATTATTCTGGGTGACCTACCCGGGTTAGTGGTTAGAAGGGTCTTATTGTTCTGGGTGACCTACCCAAGTTAGATTGTTAATATGAGTCTCATTATTCTAGGTGACCTACCCAAGTTAGATATGGGTCTCATTATTCTAGGTGACCTACCCGGGTTAGCGGTTAGAAGGGTCTCATTATTCTGGGTGACCTACCCGGGTTAAATTGTTAATATGGGTCTCATTATTCTGGGTGACCTACCCAAGTTAGATATGGGTCTCGTTATTACGGGTGACCTACCCGGATGGAAGTTGGGGTCTCATTATTACGGGTGACCTACCCGGATGGAAGTTGGGGTCTCATTATTACGGGTGATCTACCCGGATTGGGTCTCGTTATTACGGGTGACCTACCCGGATGGAAGTTGGGGTCTCATTATTACGGGTGACCTACCCGGATGGAAGTTGGGTCTCATTATTACGGGTGACCTACCCGGGTCTTATTATGATGGGTGACCTACCCGGATTTAAAGCATAAAATAGTAATGGTTTTCAAATCATCTTTTGTGATCTCATTGACCTGAGACTCGTTTTCTCCTTTTTTTTTTTAATTTGGAATGACATTGGCTTTCGTCACCTTTCCTGTCAGGTTAGTATTATGACAATATGACATGCATGTCTTGTTACCTCATTTGGAAACATAGATCCCCCTGCATTTGCCTGACTGATAGGAGGTACTCCCCGCATTATATTTCCATGCTCGATGAAGAGTCTTTTGGTTTCCTATGGGGGCCCTTTCTTGCTCCATTGAAGTTTCCCTTTTAATATGTTGTTATTGATTTTCTAAAAAATATCCTTTCCATGAAATCTTAAGCAGATATTTTGTAAAACAATAACTCAAAATATTGAGGATAACTTCAAAAAGAATAACCAAAACATAAAAAATATTTTGTAAATTATCGATTTTTTTTTGCCCCCAGCATAGTGTACGAAGCATGTCAATTTCCAGTAAAATTGATAAGAATTAATAAAGAAATAAAAAATTATGATATCATGTGATTTATGAAAAAGAACATATTTGAGAAATCATGGCTAAATTTATCTTATTGATTGGGAGGCTAAGCATAATATTTCTTTACAGAGTCAGAATTCACAGGCCTAACTAGATCTTCTCCATCCATTCTAGCTAATAGCAGAGCTCCTCCTGAGAATGATTTCTTCACCACATAAGGGCCCTCATAGTTTGCGGCCCATTTACTCTGATCTTGTCCCGGTATGGGTAATATCTTTTTCAGCACTAGATCCCCTTCATGGAATTTTCGAGGTCGGACTTTCTTGTCATATGATTTGACAATCCTTTTTTGGTATAATTGATGATGACAAATTGCGGCTAACCTTTTTTCGCTGATTAAATTTAACTGCTCATATCTGACTCTGGCCCATTCTGCTTCTTCTAGTTCAGAGTCTATCAATACTCTTAATGATGGGATTTCCACCTCTAAAGGCATTACTGCCTCCATTCCATACACTAGAATGTAAGGGGTGGCTCCTGTCGAGGTTCGAACTGCGGTACGATAGGCATGAAGGGCAAATGGCAACATCTCATGCCAATCCTTATAGGTGACTACCATTTTCTAAACAATCTTCTTGACATTCTTATTAGCAGCTTCTACCGCCCCATTCATCTTTGGTCTATAAGGTGAGGAATTCGAGTGCTTGATCTTCCATTTAGCGTAAAGTTCTGTTATTAATTTCCCGTTGAAATTCTGCGCATTATTGGTTATAATCTTTTCTGGTGGTTCATACCGACATATCAAATCTCTCTCAATGAATTTCTTCACCACTTTTTGCATTACATGAGCAAATGACCCGGCTTCTACCCATTTTGTAAAGTAGTCGATAGCCACGAGAATGAACCTATGACCATTGCTGGCTTTTGGATTGATAGGTCCAATCACATCAATTCCCCACATCGCAAAAGGCCACGGAGAGATCAAGTTAAATAGAGGGGCCGGAGGAACATTGATTTTGTCACCGTGGATCTGACACTTATGACACTTGCGGACATAGTCCACGCAATCCTTCTCTAATGTCATCCAAAAATAACCAACTCTTTGTATTTTCCTAGCCATCATAGGCCCACTAGCATCGGTTGAGCGGCCACCCTTCATGGACTTCCCGCAACGCGTCCCTGGCTTCGGCTTCATCTAGGCACCTCAACAAAGTTCCGTCAGATGATTTTTTATACAAAATCTCCCCATCAAGATAAAAACCCATCGCCAACCTCCTTAAGGTCTTCTTTTCGGTTTTGGATGCCCCCATGGGATAGATCTGGTTCTGGATGAAATTCTTGATATCATAGTACCAAGGGTTCCCATCTAGTTCTTCTTCAACTGAGCAACAATGAGCTGGGTTATTTCTGATATCAATGTGTATCGGCTGTAAGCTTTGCCCGAAGTCTATCCTAGCCATAGAAGCTAATGTGGCCAAAGCATCTGCAAACTGATTCCCTTCCCTTCCTAGATGTGTGAACTCTATTTCCTCGAATTCTTCAGCCAATCTAGATAAGTATTCTTGGTAAGGTATTATCTTTTCTTCTTTGGTTTTCCATTCTCCTTTTACTTGACAAATAATTAACATCGAGTCTCCATACACGTCTATCTTTTTTATGTTCAACTCCAACACAGCCTCTAAACCAAGAATACAGGCCTCATACTCGGCAGTGTTGTTAGTGCAACCAAATTACAATTTAGTTGAAACTGGATATTGTTTCTTCTCAGGAGAGATTATCACTGCCCCCGCTCCATTTCCGCACACATTCACAGCACCATCAAAGTACATAGTCCACCATCCTAGTTTTCCTTCCTCGACTGAAAGCACGTCTTCATCAGGAAAATCAAAGTCTAATGGCTCATAATCTTCCATAGCATGGTCTGCCAAGTGATCGGCAATAACACTCCCTTTCACAGCTTTCTTCGTCATATATACTATGTCATATTCTGCTAATAAAACCTGCCACCTTGCAATTCGGCTGGATAGGTAGGGTTTTTCACATATGTACTTCAATGGGTCTAATTTGGAAATTAACCATGTGGTATGATACAACATGTATTGTCGTAATCTCTTTGCCGCCCATGCTAGTGCGCAACACAACTTTTCAATCATAGTATACCTAGACTCACACTCCATGAACTTCTTACTCAGGTAATAAATGGCTCTTTCCTTTCTTCCGGTTTCATCTTGTTGCCCAAGAACACATCCCATTGCCGTTTCAGTCACTGTTAGATACAAAATCAATGGCCTCTTTGATACAGGAGGAACGAGTAGGGGTGGATTTAGCAAATACTGTTTGATTTTCTCAAAAGCCTCTTCACACTCTTCATTCCAAATCCCAGGGTTATTCTTCCTTAACAAACGAAAGATTGGGTCACAAGTCGTGGTTAATTGAGCTATAAATCGAGCGATGTAATTTAACCTTCCTAAAAAACCTCTTACTTCTTTCTCAGTCTTAGGAGCTGGCATGGCTCGAATAGCTTTTACCTTCTCAGGATCCACTTCTATCCCTTTATCGCTCACCACAAATCCTAATAACTTCCCGGATTTCACCCCAAACGAATATTTTGCAGGGTTAAGTCTCAACTTATATTTTCTTAACCTTTCAAATAGCTTCCTCAGTATCTGGACATGATTCTCTTCTTCTTCAGATTTAGCAATCATGTCATCCACGTATACTTCAATCTCCTTGTGCATCATGTCGTGAAACAAAGTCACCATAGCCCTTTGGTAAGTTGCACCAGCATTCTTTAACCCAAATGACATGACTTTATAGCAGAAGGTTTCCCATGGTGTAACAAAAGTTGTCTTCTCCTTATCTTCTTGTGCCATTTTTATCTGATTATAACCTGAAAAACCGTCCATAAAAGAATATGTGGAACTACGAGCTGCGTTGTCAACTAGCATGTCTATATGCGGTACACTAATCCACTCGGCTTTCCTTTTTCCTGCCTCAAATTGGACCGGAAACTCACACCTTAATAGGCTTTGAGCGGCCACCCTGGTGGCCTCTAAGATCCTGGGTTTTCTTACTATAGTGTTTTCAGGCACCCACTCAGTATTTACAACCTCGAACGCATGAAGGTTTCCATCCATACAGTTTTCAGCCTCAATAAAAGGGACCGCCACATTCTTCATCATTGATATGGTCTCTTCGGCCTTAACAGTAACCAAGACACCATTGGCAATATACTTCAAACATTGATGCAGCGAAGAGGTGACCGCTCCGACAGAATGTATCCACGGCCTTCCTAACAACATGCTATAGGAGGGGTGGATGTCCATCACCTGAAGAGTTACTAGGAAAACTTGTGGACCCACGGCAAGCTCAACTTCGATTGACCCTAACACTTGCCTCGGTGAACCGTCATATGCTCTAGCCATCATCGCACTTGGTTGCATATGGGAGGGGTCCACTGGCATCTCATTCAGCATATGCCTTGGCAACACATTAAGAGCTGAGCCGTTATCGATAAGAACTTTTCCGATGAGAAAATCCTTGCATCGAACCGTGATGTACAAAGGTTTGTTATGGCCGGTTCCTTCAGTGTCCAATTCATCTTTGGTGAAGTACAAGTAGTTCGAAGCATGAATCCTTCCTACCAGGTGCTCCAGTCTTTTGTTCGATATCCTGAGGCACATAAGCCTCATTCAATACCTTCTGTAAAGCACTTCGATGAGGCTCCAAACTAAGTATTAATGACATGATGGAGATCTTGGCAGGGGTCTTCTTCAATTGATCCACCACACAGTACTCACTATGCTTCATCAATTTCATGAACTCATTTGTCTCTTCCTCTGTCACGGGTTTATTTACCTCCAGCTCTTTTTCAAAACCCAATGCTTCTTTGCCTTTGGCCTTTCTTTGTTTTTCCAACTCCTCGGGGGTGAAACAACGGCCGCTTCGGGTCAGCCCACTTATCTCAGTTTGAAAAAAAAAAGTTCGACATTTGCGAAAGAAATGTAATTTCCTGGCATTGCTCTGTAATCTGCCTCCTTTGCATAGGAGGGCTTAGTTAATACCAACCTTGACAGCCCATTAGCTGTTGATTGGATCCTGCACTTCTCGATCCCTGCTATCTCTATATTGTCCTCCATGTCCTTAATCCTCAGTTCCTCTAGCGTCAGCATCCTTGCGACCTTTTGATGAAACTCCATACATTCATCAATGTGATGCCCTTTCTTGTTATGGAATGGGCAAAAATCATTTCCCCCCATGATATACCTGGTCGGTTCCCCAAAATATCCAGACTGCACCAACATTTCATATAGCCTAGCCATGGTCACTTTCAAACCTTTTCTTTTATAATGGACTTCCAACGCATTCACCCCACTACCCCCGGCAGCATGATGGGGCAAGGGATTAGAGTTCACATTGGGTGAATCTTCAAAAGTGACCCACCCGATTTTGATCAACTGCAAAACCTTCCTTTTAAAAGCTGCACAAGTTTCGATGTTATGACCTGCATTACCAGCATGGTATTCACAAGTCAGGTTGTGGTTATGCCATGCAGGGAAAGGGGGTTGTATTGGTGGTACTGGTAAGGGAGCAATCTGCCCAAGGCTTAGTAATTTGGCATATAGCTCCTTTAGGGTTATTGGCAAGGGTGGTAATTGTTCTTCCGGTTGTTGGTAGTCTCTCATTCGGTAGTTATTTTGGTTGTTTACAGGGGACTTTGTGTGAAAGGGCTGGTTTGGGACAGAGGGTTTGGAAAAGTTGATGTTGGTGATTTGGAGGGTAGGTGTTTGGTAGCTCCGGTAATTTTTGTCCTTCCCTTTGTACCTATCTTCAAGATTATTAACCTCAACTTCCTTCCTTTTCCCGACAAAACCCTTCTTCTCTACGGGTTCCAAAATTCTTCTGCTCCGAATCCCTTGTTCGATCCTCTCAGCAATTCGCACTGCGTCATAAAAATGTTGGGCTGAACTACCCATCAGATGCTCATAGTACGGGGCCCTAAAGGTGTTAGCGAATAAAGTCACCATTTCCGTCTCTATTAACGGAGGTTGCACGTTGATAGCCTGATCCCTCCATCTCTGAGCATAAGCCCTTACAGACTCTTGAACTCCTTTCTCCATAGTTATTAAACTAGTCCTATCAGGGGCAATCTCTAGATTGAACTTGTATTGCTTTAAAAAAGCGTCTGCCAAGTCCATCCATTTTCTGATCCTTATATTATCCAGCCTCATATACCAACTGAGGGCCGATCCTGTTAGGCTGTCCTGGAAGAAGTATATTAATAGCTTATCATCATGGATAACCTCAGCCATCTTGTTGTAGTATGAACGAAGGTGAGTCTTCGGGCATTCTATTCCGGTATACTTTATAAATTCGGGCACCCTAAACTTCCTCGGAATTATAATATTGGATACCAAACATGCCTCGGCTGCTCGGATTGGGTCTGACAGATCATTTCCTTCAACCGCCCTTAACCTCTCCTCTAGTGCGGTCCATTTATCATACCCTGTATGATCAGAGAATCTATCGTCTTGTGGATCTTCCCCCGTTAAATCCATTGTAATAGGTATTTGGATAGGCCGAGTGGGATCAAGATGTCTATTTGGTGTTTCCATCCCTATATTTTGTGGTGCCACCGGGCTTTGTACTGCTGGTGGTGCTTCATCGGTTTGAGCGGACGTGCCTTCTCCATCCCTTGCCCTTAATGTTTTCTCCAGCAAACTAGTTAAACGTGCTACGTCGTTCCGCACAGCTTCCAGCTCTTTTTGGTATTGGGATTCTTGCTCTGTCTTTTCGTGGTTTTCCATCCTCTTTCTCAGGCAAGTGTTGTGGACTTTAGCAGGGGGACCTATGTTTCGCGGTTGAGCTGTTTGCATGAATGTATAAGAGAATGTATGATATAATGCACGTGTTATGATAAAAATGCATTATGCTATGCATGGATGCGCTTTTCTTGTGAACTAATAATAGCCAACACCTCACCAAAATATGGGTTTCTTGTCACAATGCTGTTAGGAGTACTGCTTTTTGAGTCGTATGCTTAAGTCATACACACCACAAGACTGATTTTGCAAAAGAGACAGGTCAATGCCCTTTTCATTTATGTTGAACAAGTTTACTACATTTTTTGAAACAAGGAGGAAAAACAAATTAATCTTCTTCCTCTACTATCTCCTTAGCCAAAGGTAGGAAAACGGATCCGAGGTGCTCGATTTTCTCCAAGAAAGCATCGGTCTCAGCTAGACTTCGACGGTAACGAATGATGTCCCTTCCCACATTTCTTGCATTGATTCTAATGACCCGAGCGTGTGCAGCAGCTCCATCCCTTAGCTCATCCATCTTGGATATTTTTTCAATGAGTAGCATGTTGGTTTTGTTCAATGAATCATTATTGGCATCAATTTGCTCCTTGTGCTTTTCCATTAAGGCTAGTTTCTCATCCAGATACTTCACCTTTTCTCTCTCTTTGCTAAGCTTTAGCCTTAACATTTTTATCTCATTTTCTTTAACTACTAACTCTGCTTCAATAGCTTCTTGTTCTACAGAACGACTTTCTGACATTACATATTTTTTACACAAATCTTCATACTTCCCAATTCTATCCATCAATTCACACTGAATCTTTGCAAATTTCTCTTGGTAGTATTCTATACTCCCCTGGCATTCATTATGCTCAGTTTTCAATGCACCCAGCTCAGAGTGACTTTGCGTCCAATTCAAACTCATCTCTGTTAATTCTTTCTCAATTCTCTGCCTTACGTTCTTTTCTTCAACCAATTTTGACTCGAGCTTTGTTATCTTCTCATCTTTATACTGTATCTGTTCATCTAAAAATGCTCTTCTCTTATCTCCTTCCACTACCATTTCTTCCATCATTGCCTTGTCTTTCCTATTTTTGCTTAACTCCATCATGAGTTCTTCTACCTGTCTCTTCAAATCCTCTTCATTATCAACTCTTTTCCTCTTAACAAGTTTTTCTTTAGTTTGAGGAGATTTGATTTCCTCATTGATCGTGGTTAAAGGTACCAAGTCTCTCCATTTTGCATACCCTTCACTTGTACTGGGATCTCTCAAACCTTTTATTTCCAACAGCACCAAATGCTTCCAATCTTGTTTAATGACCTCCAAAACTTCTTGTGAAACAAAATCCTTAAACAAACCATAGAACTGAGCAATTCCCTTGGTCCTTGGAATAAACTGCATGCCCCCATGTTGTCTTATCACAATAGCAGGAGCGTAACTCACATAACCGGTAATCCCCACCAATGGAACCCAACGATGCCGCCCACAACTCATTAGGACATTTACTGCCTTAACCCAAGGGGCTCTCCATTTGAAACCATGACTGGGTAAAGTCTCCAGCTTCTCTAACCAACCCTGGTTGTCTAGACCTCCCCACTCTTCTTCTTCCACAATCTTCAAAGGTTTTTGGTTAAACCACCAAAAATTATTAAAAACTGGTTTTTTTGTTTCGATATGGCTAACCATCCAAATATACAATAACTGCGTGTAACATCTCATTGCTCCCTTCCCTGATCTTCGACAATGGTTAAGGGTTATAATGGTTTCAGCCAAAATAACGGCCACTGGGTTGATCTGATTATTCTCATATTCTACATAAGCAGCGGCAGCTTCCAAGCTTATTATACTTATCTGACTTGGGAACAGCACAAGGCCAAATATGCCTAAGGCAATCAACCTCTCCTTTTCTGATCCGGACTTCCTTTCTAGCTTAAATTCTAACATCTTCCATTTTAGACCAACGGCGTTCTTCTCCAGAAATCTTTCCAAGTTTGAGATTCTAAGTAGCTTTGACAATGCAAGGATGATCTTGTCAGATCTAAAAGGAAAATAAATTCTATACAGATCTCTTGGAAATTCGGTTAACATCCCATATTCTTCCACGGTAGGGCATAAATCTAGGTTCCCAAAAGAAAAACGGCGGTAGTCTGGGTCCCAAAAATGAACTAGAGCTCGTACCGCTGGGTTTAAAACTTCTACCTTCGCAATTTCCATCAGACGTCCATACCTTCCAAAGAATGCATCCTTATCCACATTCTGAAAATGAGCCGTTAATTTGTTTACCTCATTCATGATGCAATTCAGATTCTTGATTGGCGGTAGCCTTTCAGCAATGCTCTTAGTACAGTCTCCTTCAGTCAATTGTGACAATTCAGAATTTTTCCCATATTCCATGATAGAAATTTTAGTAGTGGTGGCCATTTCGTTCACAAGATCTGCAAGTCAAAATGCTATTTAGGATTTTTTATGTGGAGGAAAAAAGGATATTATGGAGCATACACCCTAACGATGGGTTCTAGTTCCTTTATGTGAGACATAGGGTAGGTTTGCTACTTGGTCTCTAAAAAGGGTCTCTTACTGTCCCAGTGATCTCCTTCGTAAAGGTGATATGGGGGTTTAGCAGGTAGCGGGATGGTACGTGTACCAATCACTATCAGTCTAAACACTCAGCAAAGAGTCGGGGTTTACACAAACTTCAACCTTGACTCAAGTCATAGGTAAGCTGCTAGTCCCCCACCTAACTTAAAGTTTACTATGTGTGCCACATAATTATAATAAAGGTGATGCATGACAGGATATATTTTCCTATTTGATATGTCATGAATGATAGGATGTAAAGACGCATGCTAAAAATATAAATCATTCACAGCAATAAAATCAACATATCACAAAAAAATAAACATCATAAACAAATGAAATTATCAAGCCTAGTCCAAAGTATCCCCAGTGGAGTCGCCATCATATCGCACCCAAAAAAAAAATGGAAGCGCGGCGTCCCGGCGACCGTCCCCGCGTGCGGGGGATTCAATGAGAAGGGGTTTAATTTTTATTTTTCATAGAAAGGGAGTCGCCACCTAGTATTATGGTTACTAGGAAACCTAAACTGGTCTTTCAGAGATTCTAAGGTAAGGGATTGGTTTGCGTAAAGGGAAGGTTTTAGCACCCCTAGTACGCCCTACCTAAGGTAAGCTGCTTGGTGTTTTTGTTTGTTTATGATTTGTTATGATCTCGATATTTTAAAAAAAATGTTGGTTAAATGGTGATGGTGTATTATCCTCGTCGAATATTTTGGATATTAACCCCTTAGGATTTATTTATCCAAACACCAACGGTGAATAATAGTAAATTATCCATGTCGAATATTATGAATATTGACCCCTTAGAATTTATTTATCCAAACACCAACGATGAATAAATGCGAATTATCCCCGCCGAATACTTTGGATATTAACCCTTTAGGATTTATTTATCCAAACACCAACGATGAATAAATGCGAATTATCCCCGCCGAATACTTTGGATATTAACCCTTTAGGATTTATTTATCCAAACACCGCCAGTGAATAATAGTATATCATTCCCGTTGAATATTTTGGATATTAACCCCTTAGGATTTGTTTATCCAAACACCGCCAGTGAATAATAGCATATCATCCCCGCCGAATATTTTGGATATTAACTCCTTAAGATTTATTTATCCAAACACCGACAGTGAATAATAGCATCTCATTCCTGTTGAATATTTTGGATATTAATCCCTTAAGATTTATTTATCCAAACATCGACAGTGAATAATAGCATATCATTCCCGTTGAATATTTTGGATTTAACCCTTTAGGATTTATTTATCCAAATACCAACAATGAACAATAAACCCGAAAAAAGATTTTAATATTTTTGGAATATTGGTCAATACCCTTTGGATTTTACAAACGTGTTGTAAAATCTCAAAATGCAAGAAATGATTTTTCCTTTGCGAAATTCATGCCAAAATACATTTTTTCCTTAAAAGTCCAAGGTAATATATTTTTGAAACAACAACATTTTTGTTAAAATATGCTAGTGTATTGGCCGTATGCATAAAACCACATTTTTTTAAATATTTTCTAAAATATATATATATATATATTTTGTAATTATTATTTTTTTTATTATATTTATTTAATTTATTATTATTTTTTGTGTGGTGGGCTGCTGTCAGCCCACCCTTTTCTAGAGTCTGGGCTGCCAGCCCAGAGGTATCTGGGCCGTCGGCCCAGGCGATCTCGGGTCTGGGCCGTTGACCCTAAGTTTGATTCTTACTGGTCTTCGTAAAATTCGACGTAGATTTCTCTCCATGACAGAATCTCTACCTCATTGTGGGTTTGAAAGATTAACAAAAAAAAAAAGAATAATTTTTACACTACATTTTGAAAGTCACATTTTTAACTATCTATGAGTGTACTTTATAATGTAATTTTACACTGCAGTTAAAAACCTCTTTTTTTATCTACGGATGTACTTTACAATGTAATTTTACACTGCAGTTAAAAACCTCTTTTTTCTATCTATGGATGTACTTTACAATGTAATTTTACACCGTAGTTAAAAATTCTTTTTATCTGCGAGTGTACTTTACAATGTAAATTTATACCGCGAAAGTTTAAACAAAATAATTTTTAAATTATTTTTGATATTTTGTCCGAATACCAATGGATAATCGTCAACTAGTTACGATACTAAAAGTATTTTGGCTATATATGTTGGCACATCAAGTGATGGATGAATTCTAGAATTAGTTTACATATTTTATAATTTTCATAATAAAAGCTAGCTTAACACTTATAAATTTGTTAATGGTATTGTTTTATTAAGAGAGAACCTAAAAGTCTTTTTAATTTAAATTAGCATGTACAATGACATTGTTACATCACCACAGGTTTGATATATTCTAGAGTTTTCTTGTCCAATTTCAAGTTGAATTGGTAAAGAACTTTTAGGCTAAAGTAGTTAATATGGCTTTTTATATGGTGAAAATCTATTTATTATTAGTTTTAAAGTTAAGGACTTTTATTAAGACATGGTCTATTTCTTATGATAATCACTTTAAATTATGAGTATTTAGCTGTCCTACTTATCCTTATATTAAGAAAGATAAACTTTGGTTAAGAGTGAAAAAAATGTATATTTTTAGGCTATGCATATGGAGTGAAAGGATATCTATTTCAGTGTACTGATTTTGAGTCATTAAAGTTTATTACTAGAAGGGATGTGACATTTGACTGCTCTATTTCACAAGGAAAATGAGTCTACTAGTGTTTATGTTTAGATAGACCAAGGTACTTGTAAATAAATGGAGTTTGAGGTTAAAGCTTTACAAACAAGATAAGAAGATACTTCAATTTAGTCTTTTGAGAAAGTGATTCAATATATTATAACCTAAAGAATTATCTTATTGCATTGCTACCAAAAAGAAAAAGGAAGTGGATACAAGCACCAATTAAGTATGATTATGTTGATTTAGCTTATTTTTTCTTAAATATTGCAAAGAATCTTGATGATTATAAATGAGGTAATTTCTTGCATATAATATTCTTAGTGGATGTTTTCCATGAATGAAAATAGTTAGTCTCTTTATAATAACCAAATCATTATTGAATGCATATAAGGTTACAAAAGAAAAAGGATAGAATCCCAAGAGTTAAAGATGTAATGTTTAAAACATGTTTAATTGTTAAGGGCTTTACATAAAGAAAAGGTAATGACTTCAATAAAGTTTTCTTTATAATTATGAAGGATAGTTTTATCCAAGTATTGCTTATTATGGTTGCTTTGTTTAACTTAGAGCTTGAGCAACAGGATGTCAAGCTAAAGAAGAGGATTTATATATAAGGTTTTAGTGCTTAAGGTAAAGAAGATCATATATATTTATTAAAAGAATCATTATATGGCTTGAACCAATCACAAAGTTCATGATATAATAGCTTTGATACTTTTATTTTTTGACATGATTATACTAGTGACTAAGATAGTTGACTGTATATTAAGCCAATTTTCTTAAATTGCTCATTTATATACCTCTTTATATGTTGATGACATATTGATTTTCTATAAGAACATGTTTTTTTAGGTATCACTTCATTCTAGATATCATGTTATAAAGTCTTGTATGAGTGTAAAAACATAATTATAATTAAGAAACCAATAGATATATTGACAAAGACTATCTCTTCAGTCAACTAATAGATATATTGACAAAGACTATCTCTACAATCAAGTTCAAGCATTGTTTTTACTTGATTAATTGATGTAGTATATGAAAGATGCTTAGTGTGGAGGTGTTTAAAAAAGAGTTATAAGTTCCATAAGTTGACATAATTTTAGCCAAGGTGGAGATTTGTTGGTTTGTCTTTAGTTATGGATGTAAATGAAAAAATAAATATCAATGTGATTAGTCCATATAAAAAAAATATAAAGTTATCATATTTTAAGGTTAAGGCTTATTTATAATGTCTTTATTCTCTATTTTTGTGGCTAGAAAGAAGTGAGAAAAAGTAAGTTTTTGATTATTCAAGATCTTAGTGAGAGAATTTTATGTGACACTTTTTAATCTTCTTGTAATCTTTTACTTTCTCATAGTAAATTTCCCTTATCTTTTTCTCCATGACATGACAACATATAATGTATGTTCAATATAAAGACTAAAATAAATATATGATGTGTTATAACTTTTTCTATGAGCTAAATTAGTATTATGTTTAGAGGTGATAGGTTGTGAAAGTTCAATGATTCATATAATACTTACGTAGTAATGCTTCCATTAAATTATTATAAAAATGATTCTTATAGTTACTAATGATAGCTTTAGGAATTTAAATCCTATTAAATATATGAATCATAATAAAATATAAAAAAAAAACTTAGCTTCTTTAGAGAATATGTTTCTTACCTCAATTCACTTGAAAACATAATCAATAACAAGAATGATACATAAATAACCAAAAGAAGAAGGAAATGGATCCATAAAATCATTACCCCAAACATCAAGAATTTCATTTAAAAAAAAATATTAGTTAAGGATATTTGATTATTATTAGTGAAATTTTTTATTCTTTGATATTTTTTACATAATTTGAAAAAGTGATATATATCCTTAAAAATAGAAGGCCAATAGACATCACTTATACACATCACTTTTTAGTATTTTAAAGGTTGTTCATTTTGCTCGAAAATTCCCATCATAAGAATAAAACGGTAAAAATTAAGAATGGAATGAAATTCATCTTATGGTATACAACTTTTAACTACTTAATCTACATAAATGTGTCGCAAATAAAATGTGTTCCAAAAATAATATTCAGCATCAACTTGTAACCTTTTTTTAAGATTTAGACAAACATGAAGGGAATTCTTTGGTGACTAAATAATTCACCAAATCAACATACCATATTCTTATAAAGAAATGTAACACATACAACTGCTCTTTGAGGAATGTCTCTTTTACTATTTTGCCTTGTACTTCCTCAGTTCGTAATCAACTCAAGTGATTAGCTACACGGTTCTCAACACCTTTTTTGTTTTTTATTTCATGATCAAATATAAGAGAAAGATTTATTTAATCAATATTATTGTTTTGGTTTGTACTTCCTCAGTTCATAATCAACTCAAAGTGATTAGCTACATGGTTCTCAACATCTTTTTTGTTTTTTTTCTCAAGATCAAATTCTTCTAAAAGCAAGATTTATCTAATCAATATTAGTTTGGATTATGTTTTTCTTTAAAATATACATCAAAGTTTTATGGTAAGTAAAAAGAATAACTATGTACCAAGTAAATATGACCTGAATTTCTTTAGAGTAAAACCATTGTAAAAAGTTTATTTTCAATTGTATGTTAACTACATTGCACTTTTTCCAACATGGTAAACATATGTGATAACATATAAACTATTCCCTATCATATGCCCAAATACAACCCCTAATATGCAGTCACTCGTATCATATGTTATCTTTAAAAGCTCCATCACAATTTGATGGTTGCATGATAAGAGTATATGTGACATGCCTTTAAGCTCATTATAAACATCATTAAACTCTTGTTCACATATGAAATCTATTTTTACATAAGGGTGTTGTAATCTTTCAGAAATCTTTGATAAAGCACGATATAAACCTATTTTACCGAGAAAAGAACAAACCTCGCTCATAAACAACAAGCAAGACATTGATGAAATAATATCTACTTTAGCTTTATCAACCTCTAACCATATGAAAACATAGCATGTCCATGAATGATTCCTTGATCTACCATAAAATAATGATGTAACCATATTATTTGATAGTTTCACCCATATTTACTACTGTTTTGCATATCTTTTATGTATAAAATGCCTTGATATTCTTTATTTTATATTTTGAAGGTATTTTTGGATGAAAGATGCAAAAAAAAAAAGGTAATTGGAGTTGTATTTGAATTTCAATCGATGTTTTGTGCAGAGTAAAAACTCTAGAGATGAAAATAAGATGATTCTAGTGGCATTCAAAAGCTAACATCCATACCTTTCCATAAAAATAAGGCAAAAAAAATAAGGAAGAGCATGAAAATCACAACCTTTAAAATCAAATATTGCAAGCTGCTAATGTTAACCTTTGTCTATTCCAACTTAAATATCTGGAGCTACAGAAGTCTGCTTGATGCAGACCCAATTTTATTGGATTCCATACTAAAATACCTATCACCAATCCATATTTAAGCTCAAAAAAATATCTTATGAATGAGATATGATTTTTACAAGATAACAGGTAAAGTTTACCAACATAAGGAATGAATATTTTATAAAATAAAAATTAGTGTTTCTAAGCATATATAAAGAAGAAGGGGAGAAGCATTAGGCTAGCAGTAAAAGGAGAGAAAAAACACCATTTCTCCTTAATAAACCCGAAATCATGTCTTCCATCTTTTTAATTTGTTATTCAATAAACATGCAACGCTAAACTCTTTTTCGTGGTTATAATGATATAAAAATATATTTGGCACCTAAAATAGAAGTAATTTTATAACCTCCCCAAATGTTAACAGGAATCAAATCAAAATAAAATGCAGTAGTAATGCAACATAAAGGGAATGGGATCCTTGTTTATTTAACTAACAAACAAATTAAGCATTATTAACATTACAAGGTTTAATTTTGAAATGTGAAAGATAAAATAATTGAGACCTTGGTTGAGGGTTGCCTATGGCATTAATGCCAGAGGTTGGGGTTGGAAATTTAAGCATGGTTGCATGGTTGCATGTTTACTTCTTGGCTTGATTGAGATGGTAGGGACCCTCCCATTCAATTCTTGTCCCAATCATCTTCCCCTTAAGAATCAAATCAGGAGAAAAACAACTTCGCTCACTTGTGCTACTGATCCATTTTGTAATTCCACAATAAGGTTATTGATAGATCTTGAATACATGAACAAACTCTGATCTGAGATCATATGATTTCTGCATCCATTGCTCATAATCCATGTCCTTTCCAGCGGAAGAGGTTGCATTTAAGATGTGCATGCTGGGTTTTGGTGTTATGGGTTCTGTTACATCCAAACCATTTTAGCTCACCTTCAAACTCACGGCAAAAACAGCAGTATTTGGTTTGTATGGTTTTTCCCTGCTGTCACCTCCAATTGCTTCTCATGACAATGAACCAACAAGTATGCTTCGTTCACTGTGGGTAACGGATCTTTTAGCAAGGTGTTGTTGTGAACACTTGTATGTGACTTACTGATGCCCACAAGGAATTTCATGGTTTTTTATGTTTCTCACTTCTTTTATTGATCCACAAGTGTAGATTGGAAAGGTGCAAAGTGCCATCACGTTCATCCTGTCATCCTTTAAGTTTTGTGATCCTACTGACACGTTACCTTGCACACAATCATGAATCTCGTTCTCGACTTTGAATAATTAAGCACGTACGTTCATATGTGAAAGCTTCTCTTGTAAATCGACACCCATCTATCCGGCATCCTCGCTGTTGATGACACTGCTAGATATGAGTCTGATTTTGTTTTTGGCTGTCAAATGGATTGTCTCCATGTGCTATAATTATCTTCTACCGAAGTCTAAGACACAAATAACCCTAGGTTGATCTGAATGGTGAAAAGAAAGTGGGGATTATCCCATCTTACACCTGAAGCCATGCTTCTTTGTTTCTTGTGAAAGTCGGCTTAGGGTTTGTGCTGTGTTTTGTTTTGATACCCAGGTAAAATGCTGTGATGCCATAGAAAAAAAAGTATTACTTGAATGACTTGACAAAATTTTATATTGGTGGCAATACATCAAGATCCTATGATCAAGTCTAATCACTTGCAAATAACTAGAGATCAATTTCCAATATCTTCAAAGTTGACAGCTTATTCTGAGGTTGATTTCCTTCAGCATCTCGATAGCAGCTTACTTATCTTATTTTTAAAGTCCTAAACTGATATGCTCATTAGCTGACGCAAGTTGAGCAGTCTTTGATCATCACTTTATGCAGACGAACCTCTTGGAAATGCACCAATATTTCCCTGTTGTTGACCTAATGCAGCTGAAAGATATCTCGTCTGCACAAGCTCTGGATCTTTATCTGCCACTGCTTTTTTAAGCTGTTCCACCTCCTTCAAAATACCAATGCTGAACCTCTCAGTACGATTAATTAGTTAATATTTGATTAATGCATGTAAACTATCGTTCTTATTTAAAAATACAAGATAGGAGTCTCATGAACTTCAATTAAGTTTTCACTTCAGTTTACATAGAGGTAATTTGACTATTTTTCTGATATTAGTTGATTAATTTAGTACAACCAACTTGTTTAAATAACAGGATGTGTACTGAAAATTCTACAAACACAAGATAAAATTAATGGACTAACGAGATATAAAATATTAGTGCATTTATAAATCTAATAAAAGCCTCACAGAAAATGCAAATTAGCAAGAACATGAACGAGAAAGAAACAACACACCATGAATATGGCACAAGAAATTGCTTATAATGTAAGATCAAATGTTATTTTACTTTAAATAATTGCTTTAAGCTTGGATTGTTGCAAACCATAAATTGTTTAAGTGGTAGGCTTCAGTGTTACATATGAACTATTAACAAGAAATCTCTTAAATCCGTTCATGAAAGAGGGATTGTGACGTCTCAGTTCTAGCTCTATTTTTTTTAGATGTTCTATAATTTATGTAGTTTTTTTATTTGTTATATATATAGAAAAACCTAAAAACCCTATAAATAACAAAATATCAAATTTCCCCTTTAATAATATCACATAAATTTTTTAGGATAATTTTAGAAATTTATTTAATCAAGTCCCTACTTTATTTTTCTTGGTTTAGAATTGTTAAAAAAAAAAAAAAACTAAATGGGTCCATATGGATTAACATGTCAAATATGTGATATGGTTATGATATCGAGCTAACAATGTGAAAGTAAAATGAGTAAAACTGCAAATTTCAATTATCAAACAACACAATGTTAAAAGATAGAGCTAGAAAATATAATTAAAAAAATAAAGAAAAATAATCGATTCAACCCAAGTTATCCTACTATGCCTGTGATCATGGACATAAGATTCTAATAACCCAATAAAAAAAATCGAATAAAGAACATGAAAACAAATTATTAATAAATTATGTATTGAAGTACAAAATTCCAGAAAACAAAATTCATTTAAAGAAACCTAAAAAACCTAAAATTAGCCCATGTTAAACTTTTTAAACTTGTGATCCTAGACATAAACTTGAGATCAACCTTATAAAAAAGCAAAACCTAAAAATTAATGAAGCATAAACCTAAATCATAAGAATATTAAGGAATGAAATTGTTTTTTTTAAAAGGTAAAAAAAATATCCAAAACAAAAGTAAAAATTAATAAGACTATGTTTAACATAAAAATAATTTGAAATATAATATTAAGGGATGAAAATAAAAACAAAATTCAATAATAATTAATAAATCTTCATCTGAAATTTAATCCTTAATTGCGTATACTTTACAAATGAAAATGATTGGTAGGGGATACAGAATTACCGTTGCCCCCACAATCATAACAGAAACTCTTTGTTATGATTGAATTTGGCGCAAAGGGCACTGTGCCTTACAACAGGCTATCAAATCCCATAGACTCGGACTCTGTAGCGACAAACAGTCAACATTTGTAGACTGCAGAAAAAGACGACACGGCTAGGGGTATGATACATCCACCTCCGAATCTGCCACCATTTTCCCCATGTGACCTGTCTCCAAGACACCAAATATAACTTCCACCCTCCTGTGTCATACAAGTGGATGGACGAGATCTCACCGAGTAAATCTGTGATCTCAGGCTTGGATTAGAAGTAACTCATGACACGTGATAGGGTTTTAATGGTTGCAGAGGCGGCAGGGACCCCATGAACGGTGCTCCGATTGCAAATGTAATGTAAGGGACCACAACCTACAGCTTCATGCTTAGCATAAGATTTAGAAAAGTCTCAAGCACATATAATGCGACTGAAGACTGACATGAGCCATCATCTTTGCCATGTGCCCCCGTAAATCAGTACTCTTTTTGTAGGGTCCCTGATTTCTCACCACCTTGCCATTTCTCCAGGAATCTCATTCCTGCTTCTGTTCGCTGATTTTCACCTTCCTGGAAAACATACATAAAAGAGTGGGACCCTTGTGACAGATCAAGTACACCTATAGTAGAATCCTTTTAGGTGAACATAATAATCACCACTATGATAGGGATCAAAATCTAAGAACATGGGGTGGAGACTCTGGAAAATCCAATTATATATGGGGAAAAGGGGGCACCTCCACTTGCACTCAACAATCTGCACTTACTCGGGCCCTTGTAATGCGCACCAATTGCATCATGACACTCACTTTTGAAACACATGCGTATACTTTACTAGATTTCCACCCACATTTGCCTGAAATGAATTGTCCCCATATGTGATAGAAACCATTTTCTTTTGTTGCTGTCTATCTGCCCAATGATTCACGCGGGCCTTCAACTCACCAGGGGGGCGGGGGGGGATGGGGGGGAGGGTATCTTATCCCAAATCGAAAACAACATTAACGATCACATGCAACAGGGGGCATGCAGCGGCTAGAAAAGGTCTGCAATGGGAGCTTCAAATATGATTACGGGGGGCTGCTGTTTCACTATCACAGAGCAACACTTGAGAGAGGACAAGCTAATCAGTTGGCAATAACCAGATGATAGACAACATGGATACGCACCCTTAGATATTTATATTTTAACATATGCTACCCCATTTGGAAATGGGATAGTTTTCTTCAAGATGTAGCCTCCACATTCCCATATCTACAACTGTCATCATCGTGCAGACAAAAAAAAAAGGAAAAAGAAAAATTGAAACATAAGGTTAATGGAACCCCAAACATAATTAACAATCAACAAGTCCATGCTGCTTCAATCAAAATCCTCTCATATGTGATGGTGCTGTAGCTGCAAGAGTCTAAAATAAGCCCCATCAGGCCGGCTAACCAGTTCAGAATGACTGCCTTGCTCCACGATCCGCCCATCTTGCACAACTCCAATGCTATCCACCCCTCTAATGGTGGATAAACGATGAGCCACGAGCACTGTGGTTCGGCCCCTCATTAACCTCTCGAGTGCTTCTTGTAGCACACATTCTGATTCAGCATCAAGTGCACTAGTAGCCTCATCCAGTAGTAGTATTGCTGGGTCCTTAAGAACAGCTCTAGCTATTGCGATTCTTTGTTTTTGACCCCCAGACAGCTGAACTCCTCTCTCACCAACTGGCGTTTTATATCCATCAGGCAATGCACTAACAAACCCATGCACATTGGCAGCACGAGCTGCTTCAATTACTTCAGCTTCAGTTGCACCATCTTTTCCATAGGCAATGTTATCAAAAATGCTTGCTGCAAATAGCGCTGGCTCTTGTTGCACCAATCCAATTTTAAGCCTAAGAGACTTCAAATTCAATCGTCGAATATCCTTCCCATCAATCATAACTTTTCCCACTAGAGGATCATAGAATCGTTCAATCAACGAGATCACTGAACTTTTTCCACACCCACTAGCACCAACAAGAGCCTGGCTTTGGCCAGCTCGGATTCTAAGGTTCAAGTCCTTGAACACGGGAACATCAGGCCGAGAAGGGTATGCAAAATCAACATGTCTAAGTTCAATTTCACCACGAATCGATTCAACAGGCTCAGCCTCAGAATCATCAGGGTCAATCTTAGTCGAACGTTCCAAAATTGAAAATACGGAACCAACAGCTTCGCCACCCCTAATAATCTCAGGGGCAAGACTAACAGTTTCCGCAACTGAATTAGCTGTGATGACCAGTACCACGAAAACCTTAATGACCTTTGAGAACGTGGAAACCCCTTTGCTAACAAGGTGAGCACCGTACCACAGAATAAGAGCTTCAGAACCATAGAGAGCAAGCTGAGAGAGGCCAAAGAGGAGGCCAGAAGTTTGACTTCGGCGTAGGCTATGAAGCTGCGGAACACGAAGCTCATGGCAGAACAGAGAGAGGACCTTGTCTTGGGCATTGAAGGCTGCAACGGTTCGGATATTGCTCACCCCCTCACCAGCAATCATGCTAGTCTTTGCATGGGCCTTGGCTGTGTCTCCGGCAAATCCTTTGAGAGAGAGTTGCTGTGTGATCAAGACAGTAACAAGATTAAGTATCATCAAAATCACATTTATAAACTCAATTATGCGGTGGGGGAGTTCTTTCAAACAGGCAAGAAATTTAGAAAAGGCTCAAATTCTTGTCTATAATCTTAAACAAACATTCGAAGTATTAAAGATAGATTTCTTCCCAAAAAAATACAATTAAAGAAGAAATGAACTCAGTTCAGTTTGCTAAACTCAAAAAAAAAAGCCCAAGTCTCAAATCAACTTATATTTGGACCCTGTACATCCTTTCAAGAACGAGTTCCTATGAGCTTGCCCCAGATGATTTGAGCAAACTTACTTTATTATATGAATAAATAAACCAGTCATGAACAAAATGTGATGGTGTAAACATGTGTAGACATGTTATAGTTTTTTTTCTTCCCTTTCATTGGTCATTTAAAAATCTTCCCAAGTAACACCCAAAACCAATCGGTATTTTAATCTACAGAAGACATTTTTGGTTATTAACACGCAACTACAACAGTAGTTGTTTCCATGTTTAATTTACTCCTGGGTTAGCGGAGTCAATGTGTGTACACAAGTGAAATAGCAGGTGGATACTACAACAGGATTTTACACTCAATAGTGAATGGAACCCACTTTTAGTAGAGCCAAAGCAGGTAACAGTCTCCTCCTGTATCAACAGGACATATACAGGACTTTCTTTTGTCCTCTAAACTATACGTTTCAGGTATTTCCGCAAGCAATCAAACTTGTGTGACTGCATATAGCATGCGCAAGCTTAGAGCACCACTGTCACTATCTATTCTTAGCTGTTGTACCAAGTCCAGTCCAATCTAGTCTATTGTTTGAAAACTAACCCAGAATATGGAAACACACCAGAAATTCAAAACGACAAAGCCCACTCCTAAAAGACAATAATGCAGGTCAGGATAGGGTGGTGTCACTGCCATGCTACTATTGACTGTCACAGCCTGACACTCTCCAGGGAGAGAAAGGAAGAAGGAAAAAGACACAAATAACCCAACAGGAAAAACAATGGAAGAAAACATATCTGGCAGAAAAAGTGTCATGAATAATGCGATTCACGGGCCAAGAATCCCTTGAAACGCTCGCTTGGGGTGACTAGTCTATTGGTAAAATACAGTAGTAAACAAAAGATAATAGCATGACTTGAAAGAAAATGGCCCGTGTACCTAGACTGACTTCTACAGACTGCATGGTGTCGGTGCATGGTAAAACTCCAAGATGGGATAGCGAAAAAATAAATATGAACAAATAAAAAAAAATCATAAGAGGGTGATAGAAACAAGGCATGTTGAAATTTGACTGGGATAAGAATGATCAAAGGAAAGAGGTGAGATACGCATGGCCACGAGATTTTAGTTAGAGAATAACACTTTTCTGTGCCATGGAAGTCGATGGAATCTTGGCTATTTTTAATGTTCACTGTTATTTATGCATGACCCCAATATTCAAAATATTTTATGTGTTGGGATTCTTTGGAGTTATGAATGCACGGGGTTTGGAGATGAGAGCATGTGCTTGGCAGAGGGGTGTTGTAGCTTTTGTCGTCTAGTGGTGAGACCAGTTTAAATTAGATTCCAAGGTCAGCAAATGGGATGATACAGTGCAGAACTCAAAAAATTTGGGAGTTTGGGATTTCTTTTAGTTTACTCTTTTGCCCTTTTTGAGCCCCTCCGAGTGAAGTGTGGCTTCGTGGATTAGGTCAACGTGTTCGATAAAACAAGAACAGAAGTGATGCTCACATTAGTGCTTCGTAAAACTGAACGACGCAAACTTACCTGGGCAAAGTTGGCAAGGACAAGAAGAGGGAAGGTGGCGAGAATGAGAAGGGAGACCCTCCATTCTACTATGAAAGCAACTATGAATGAAGTGAGGAGAGAAGTCATGTTTTGTAGTATGACGGATATTCTCTCAGCTATTGCAGATTTTACATCCGCAGCATCGGTAGCTAATCGAGCAGCAACTAGGCTTGAATTATGCTCTTCTTCATCGAACCATCCAACTTCATTCTTCAGAATTGCTGATCAAGAGAACAAAATTAAAATTAAGATCAAAGAACAAGAAATTCTCTTCATGGAACCAAGCATTAAACTATATTGGTCGGCGTTTATAAATATGAATTGGTGCTAAATAAGAATCAGCACAATAGCAGTTTCTTACCTGCAAGCATCATCCTCCTCACTCTTGTAGTGAGGTTCTCTCCCATAATGCTGAAGAAGTAATGCTGAATCAAGTATGCAACAACAGCATAAATACCGGCACCAATATATATGAAAACATATTCTTTTGTCTTCCTTTCCATGGAGGCCGGGTTTCTATAGTAGAAAACTTCAATCATATTGCTCATTACAATAGCAAAGGTTGGACCAATAAACCCAGAAAGCACGGATCCTATAGCACCCATTATCGAATAAGGCCATTCAGGAGCATTCAGCTTTAGCAACCTGCAGAAATAGCCATCAGGTGCGGGATTTTTACGGTCAGTTTCAGCATTTGAGATCATCTCAATACGGCCATCAGCGCCAGTGCTGTATGAATAGCTCAAGTTTCGTAAGCTGCCAGACCGCAAGCTTAGAGACTTTGTTGAAAGTGAATGGCTTAGTCTTGATGAGCGTGACCGGCGAGTAGATGGGTTCGCAAAGTCTCTGTTTCTCACCATTTCTTGGAATCGGATTAGAGAAGCATATGCTCCTGCTTTGGCAATGAGTTCTTCATGGGTTCCTGTCTCAACAACTTGCCCTTGCTGAATAACTGCAATGGAATCAACATTTCTAATGGTGGAGAGTCGATGTGCAACAACTACAGTTGTTCTTCCAATCATGAGGCGGTCTAATGCTTCTTGAACAATGCTCTCAGAACTTGCATCAAGAGCACTGGTTGCTTCATCAAGAAGCAGGATCTTCGGGTTCTTCAACATAGCTCTAGCAATTGCAATCCTCTGTTTCTGGCCACCTGAAAGTTGGACTCCTCGCTCTCCCACCTGATTCAGGATCAAAGTGTAACGTCATACTGGAGCCTCATGTCCTATCAAGCCGGCTAGTGATAGTGAAATTATATTTGCTCTATATATGTTGCCTGATATATACCAACCTGAGTGTTGTATCCATTAGGAAGCAAAGTAATGAAACTATGAGCATTTGCAGCGGAAGTGGCAGCTTCCACTTCTTCCATTGTTGCATCAGGCTTTCCATATCGTATGTTCTCAAGTATAGTAGTTGCAAAGAGTGCAGGTTCTTGGTTCACCAACCCGATCTGATCCCGTAGCCATCTTAATTGCAAGGTTTTTATGTCCACGTTATCCAGCAAAACTTGCCCTGCTCACCCATTGAAAAAGAAATAAGGACAACCAATATAATTGCTCTAGGCCACTTAGAAAGAGAAAATATTAATTACCCTGATTAGGATCATAAAATCTCTCTATTAGAGAAACGACAGTGCTTTTTCCTGATCCACTGCCACCAACAACAGCAACCGTCTTTCCAGCAGGAAAGAAGATCGAGAAATCACGAAATATAATAACATCTGGCCTTGATGGGTAACTGAATGTTACACTCTTGAATTCTATATTTCCTTTAACCTCAGCCACGCACTTCCCATCTGTGGGATCTTGAATTATGGAAGGCCTTTGCTTGATAATCTCCATCAATTTGTATCCAGCTGCTTTGCCTTTGCTAAATGCACCAAGATTAGAAAACGACTGACCCAGACTCCTGAAACAATCATTAATTTTCTAGTTATTACCACCTTTCCATTCTTTAAATACCTAGAATAAGAAACATGATGTTTCAGTTAGAAATTTACATGCCACCAACAATGGCAGAGAAAATGGCCGTAAATGCTTTCCCTCCATCGGTCTGTCCATTCCTGATAAAAACACCAGCATACCAGAATACAAGGGCCCATGACATGCAAGCTATTCCATAGGTACATCCCAGCCCCAAACCCTTGGCCATTCCAGCCTTGTATCCAATCTTCAACGTGTTTTGTATTGCATCTGTATAAGAACTTAGGGCTTTGCTCTCACCAACAAAAGAGTAAACTGTCCGAACTTGCGCAATAGCCTAAACCACAAGGGAGATATATTCAGATTGGCAAAACAAATGCAACTAATGTGATAGTTATGCAATAAAATTTATGCAGTACATGAAGCTCAACATCATCCATAACTAGGGTCTTTGAGTGCAATTTGGCAAAATCTTGGGTCTAAATGACAGAATAGAATTCAAGATTTCATCAACATTCTAAACAAGTCAAAAATTGGAAAGTAGAGAAAAAGCCAATCTGCATTTAGGAAGTTGCACATGCTTAAACATCATTTGGGCCATCTAAGTAATCCAAAGCTTACAGCTTTCCAATGCCCAACAAATTACACAAACTAACTTGATATCAACACAACTGTACTTTCTTTGTCATTAATCCGAAGTCTGAATCAAGACAAATTATGCAGCATATGGTACTCAAAAGGAAAAACAAAGCACCAACTAGACAATTTATTCACGTTGAATTAGCTTTATTTACTTTACTAAACTTTAAGGCTATTAAACCTCACCTGCTCAGCAATTATACCGGCCTGCGCATAAGATTCACGGCTCTTGGACGTGAGTCCAGTGAGAGTATAAGCATACAAACCCCCAGCAAAAGCTATTCCTGGTATCACTGCTACACTTAGCAATGCCAGCCTCCACGCGGACACAAAACCAACCACTAGCCCGGCTAGAAATGTAGATAAATAATGTATAAAATTTCCCACCTAAAATTTTCAAATAATTAAAAAAAAATTAGATAAATATTTGAAATGTTTTAGCCATGAATAAGCATTAAATTAGTCCCTGGTAGTTTTGGTTCTGCTGAGAAACCCAATCACAAAAGTCCAACAGAGATGTAAGCGCACATTATGTCAGAGTTGCTAACATACACCGTCAAACTCCATAAAATGATAATGGGACCCTTGCTAATGGATAGCCAGCAAGTCTGACAATGATCATTTTGCAATTTAACTCCAACCCCAAAACTATACTTTGCCCCCATACCCATACTGTACAAAAAACATTAGAGAAACAAGCTGAGGAAAAACTTACTTTTAACATAAAAATAAAAAAAAATAAAAAAAGGCGGGGAGAAAGAGGTAAGGTTAGTAAATAAGGGAAAAGAGCATCTTTGAAGTTGAGGGAATTAAATTAACCTTCTCACTAATGGCATCTTGGACAAGAAGGGTGTCAGTTGAGACACTAAAGACAATATCCCCAGTTCTAGCATCTGTGTCAAAGAATCCAACATCTTGTTTCAATACTGCTTCTAAATACTTCTTTCTCAATGTGCTCACTTGCCTTTCTCCAGTGTACATCCAGCATGCAATCTCTGGTGGTAAAACAAAAACAAAACCCATTCTTATGTTACTTTGACAGTTCAATACTAAATAATGAAAATTAGACGGAAATGTTTTACAAAATGGAACGAAGAATTAATGTTTTTGGAAGAGTTAGAATTAATGTTAGTAGTAGAAGAGCACATGAGCATGAATAAGATAGATAGATGGTGCGTGCATATGGGTGTTGAAATAGACTAGCCCATGGTCCACGTGGGTTAAGCCACGCACCCACCGGTCTGAAGTGAACTGGGGCTACGTATGTAACCATTGGCCACCCCCCAAGTGGGATTCAGTATAAAAATAACAAGATGAAGAAAAACAAGAAAGTTCATGAATGTTAATTACCATACCTGCATAGGATGATAGACACACAACAATACCAAGATACACAAAATAGAGTGCGTACTGCATTCACAAGGAAAACAAAAACAATAGATCTCAGAGATCTGACAGTAACATAAAAAAAAAGATAGAATCTTAGAGGAGGTAGATAATCATCCATAAAATTGAGAAGAACATACCTTGGAGACTTCATGAGTCATTTTATACAAATCAGATTGGTTCTTGCCAAACCCATTAACCATTTCACCAAACAAGAGGAAAAAAACAGGCATTGAAGAGCCATGAATAATGGCTCCTGTGCTACCAGAGATCATAAGTAACCAATCATATTTGTCAGCAAATGAGAAAAGCTGATAGAATGGCAAGCTTTGCTCTTTCTTCTTCTCTGCTTCCGGCAATGATGGTTTATTCGCTTCTGTAGTTTCTGCCATTATGGCCCCAGAACCAAGCTCTACTCAGAAAAAAAACTAGAAAGATGGAAAAAGTTTTGCAAGCCAATGGGTTGACTCTCGAGAGTAGTGAAAAGAAAAGGATTCCTGTAAAGTTAATATTGAGTGAAAGTAGCTGGTGGGCTTATTGCCATTGAAGGTGATGAGAGATCTCTGAAGAAAAGGTGCATGTGGAGAAGGTAAAGGAAGGGAGAGTAAACATATAAAGGGGGAGACAGAGAGAGTAGTAGTGTGTGTTTTGAGTAAAGTGAGAGTATGTTGAGCTAGTGGTCAATGGGGGAGAAGAACAGGAGAGTGCGAGGTGTTCTTGATGAGAGAGACATACACATAATTAACGAGTGAGAGGGGAGTTTTATAGTGGGGGGCTTTACTTTCTACTTGTTCATAGTTTTATAGCCCGGATGTCTTTTTTAAAAAATTATTTTTATTTAATTATGAGATAATTAAAATTAATATTTACATGAGTTTTAATGATTCAATTATTTTTATGAAAGCATGTCTTTTTTATTAGAAGCATATATATTTTTTTAAATATTTTTTTATTCTCATTGAATATTTATATTTATATATAATTATTCATAATATAGTTATTAATATCACCATAAAAGTCTAAACCTTATTTAAAAAATATATCATTATCATATGACTTTTTTATGGTAAAATAATTATTTATTTAAAAACTTGAAGACCAGGGGGGGAAAACACTCGACATTGACATGAACATTCTAATGTAAAAGCATGAATAGTGTATAAACAGTAAAAGTTCCTTCGATTTTATATTTTTGAATTTTAATTTTAATTTCTCATATGGGGTAAGTAGTTGACTCATTTAAAAGTGTTTTTTTAATAAAAATATATTAAAATAATATTTTTTATTTTTTAAAAATTATTTTTTATATCAATAAAAAAATATTAAAAAATTAATTTAAAATAAAAAATAAAAATAAAAAAATTTCACCATCACTTTCCAAACCCATTAGTAAACATTGGATTAGAGGAATATGGTTCAATGTATGGTGCCCCACATGCGTTGTCTCAGTTCGTTTGCCCGCACACACACTCATATATATATATATATATATATATATAGACAAAATGGGTGTACGAGATCTAAAGATCAAACATTTGCAAATGAGGCATTGCATCTTTTTATATTCACAGTTTATGATATTATTACGATTGAATTCAATTTTATTTAATGGAATTATATATATATATTTAAAGAAAAAAAAAGATGAAAAATTGGATCTAAATCCTTAAGCCAAGTGAATTTTATTTTATATTATCATGGAAACCGACTCATGAAGGTGCCTGCAATATATTTCACTGGCATTATTATATTGGGCAAGGCATGTGACAAGCTTTGTATTTAATTCTAAAATTGAGAGAAAAGAAGACGTATCATGTTAATTATTTTATATTTAGATATCTAATTGTGGTTGTTTTTAAAAATATTTTTTATTTAAAAATATATCAAAATAATATTTTTAATTTTTAAAATTATTTTAATATCAATCTAAAAAAATTAATTTAAAAAAAAAATCTTTTGAAACAAATAGTGATATTTTATAAACTCTAGAAGCTAAGTTAGCCGGGCTAGGTGAGTAGGCAAAGATCAAAAGAGAGAAAAAGAAAAAGATGAAAGCTTGTAGGGTAGTAGTTTACTACTTTACTTGTAGGCTAGCAGTATAGGTTTGGTAATTTACATGCAGCTGAGATTAATTACTTGCTGGTGAGATATAATGATGTGCCATTGATTATGATTTTGATGGTGTTGCTTAACAGAGCTCCATGGATTTGTCTTTTAAAAGCCTTTTTGTTGAAGGTTGGTGGAAGCAGTGAAGACACTTTTGTGGGGGGGGGTTTCCTTCCTATTATTTAAAGAGGTTATCACTAAGCAAGGACTCGTTGGCTCTCTCATGGATTATGATGATCAAACAATGGGGGAAATGGGCAGAATCCCTCTTTCTTTTGTAACGCTTCGGTTATTTATGACACCAGAGAAGAGATTTTATTACTTTTGTGGGGTTTTTTCATATTATTTAAAGGGATCATCACTAAGTAAGGATCTCGTACAAAAGATATATCGTCATGGTAAATAGTTTGAAATTTACATAGTAGGATTCGAGTTTAAGTAATGTGTGTATTTTTTATAAAAATCTAGGACTACCAGAGTTTTACTCATTCACCTGAATCCATAAGACGTAACTTCATAGTAAAGGGTTTGAAATCTACACAGTAAATCTCAAGTTCAGATCAGTGCATATATTTTTTATAAAAATCTAGAACTATTATAATTTTACTGATTCATCTGAATCTATAAAATATATTTTCTAGTAGATAAAATTTTCTCGAATTCGAGAAAAAAACGATGGAGGAAAATGGGCTTCACAAGAATCCCTCCTTTTTTGCAATGCCTGGTTATTTATTTACGGGACAGCAGAGACCAACAGATGTAGCTTTTGGTGATTTCAGCGTTCTTATCTCTATAAATAAATAAATAAATAAATAAATAAAAGCTATTTGCAAAAGCATATCCACTGACATTGCATGTGTGATTGCAGCCTCTTTTTCCATGAAACTGTTTCGAGGCCCTCAATAATTCCCCCCTCGCTATGCCAATGATCCCTTTCTTCACGAGTAGCTTTCAAATTACAGGATTGTGTTGGCGATCTGGTACCTGAAATAATACTCTCCCTCCACACATGAGCCATGCCATAAAAGCTGAGGAAAATCAACGAGCCTCCCTTTTGTTCCCGTCACTGTGTGCACTTGATTTTGTATGTAGCATGCATCAGAATGTCAAGCGGTGAAAACCAGAATAACTCCCGTCTTATAAATTAGAAATGAATTCATGCCAGATTGCTGGAGCCCCTGGCCTGATCTTCATTTTGTACTGGATTTAGATAAATGATTTATAATTAATCTTACCCTTAAAATTCAAATCACCTGTTAGGGTTTTGATTGCAAAGATTGTACGAAATATTTATAAGAACTGAGAATCCCATAACGAATCATGATAATGCTACAGGCTCTTTCTTAATGGAAAACATGATTGATTCCATCATCTTTTTTTGAATGATTAAACCATCTAATTTTAGAATTTCTGTAAAAATATATAGAGAATAATCACTGTGTTTTCATCGATACTTTTTGACGGAATTGTTTATTTATTTTATTAAAAAAACATATATTTTTTAAATTTTATGAGTTCATGATTGTTTAGCAGTTTATTTTCTGTAATAAATATATTATTTTAAAGACTTTGCTATTTTTTTTTTCCTTGATATTCCACAGATCAATTCATTAAATATACTTGAAATTATTACAAATATAATGACTTAAGTCAAGTAGCAAGCGCCATAATAATATAGATGATAAAATATGTTGCAAGGAACATTGGGAATGAGGATCCAATCCCTTTCATTGACATTAACCACAGTATATAATTGTTTTTTTTATTTTTTCTGTTAAAATTCATGGTGGATATTAATACTGCTGGAAAATAAATAAACCATTTTTTTAATGTCATTCAAATGTACAGAAAACTGACTTCCTATAATTGAATGCTAAAAGTTGTGGGAAATCAGTGACATCTGAAAAGAAAAGATGAAGACAGTGAGGTGCATTCTCTTCCCCTTGTTCTTAAGTGGATTATTGTGATGTCAAAAAATTTATGATATTTTGAATTTAAATTAAAATATATATTTTTTATAAATATTTGAGATAATAAAAATTTTACGGACTCCTCTGAATTTATAAAATATATTTTTATAAAATAAAAATTTTTTATATATAAAAAAATCTCATACTCCATCTTCATCCCCGTCATAATAAAAACAAAATTATTTTTTGTTACTGTAAATCTACATTTATGCTTTGTCTCACTTCCTCTAGGAATTAACCAAGACAGCCAAAGGTTAATGAAAATAGACACACCCTTCTCTTTTTTCTCTTGATCCTTATGAGATTAAACACTAAATTAATTAAGATATGTTAATGGGAATAATATGTCAATGAATCATCTCACTTAAATATTTAAATCATTAGATAATGTCCTATAATATAATTTATATTATTCTCTAACATACCTCTCAAGTGAAAGTTATTTACACTTAAAACTTGTATATACTCACATCACCATGTTCTTAATTTTTATTATATAAAATAAAGATGATGAAATTCAAATTCATGACTATTGGGTTAACAACATTATGATATCATGTCAAGAAATTATCTTATTTAAAAATTTAGATTGTTAGATAATATGATGGATTTGTGCTATTCTCTGCCACGTCACACTTCATTAACTTGATGGGAATTTCCTTTTAATTCCCCAATAAAAAAATATATACAATAAGGATTAAGTTAGAAATAAAGAAAGTATATACATATATAAACAACTGGATGCGTTCTACTTAACACATTTGATCTCACATGCACGAGTTAAATACGGCTCCGGCACACACGTATATATATTGGGTGGTGCAAAGCCTTGTCCAGCAACCTAACGGTTCACAATCATCTTAACATTTAAAACCCACAAGTAATTCAGTTGATTTTGGAAATTGATGGAGCACAGTCGGTCCCAGTCTGCTTTCATTGCCACCAGAATTCAGAACTGCAGAACCCTTTTCCTCCCTCTGGTTTTGGCCATTTGCCTTTCCTGGTCCATGAAAGTATCCCGCGAAGCTGTTGTGCCTGGTTGCTATTCCAAAATTATTACACTGTTGCCACTTACAGTTTTCCTTGTTAAAAAAAAATATAAGACTCGTTGCCGTTTTACCGTGGCTCCGAAATTATTATGGATTTTAATAGTAAAATTATTATTTTATTTTATAATTTAAAAAATTAAGCACTCAGTATCAAAGGTATTTTGAATATTTTCAGGAGACTTGTGTATTATCTTCAAATTGTTTTGGGTCTTTTGATATTTTCCGTTTTAATTTGTATAATGAAACTACTTATTTATCCTTGCGAGCTGATAAAAAAAAAGAGATTAATGAGGGTATTTTTTATTTTTCCTCTGATATTAAACTATAAAATATCAGTTTTACCCTTGGGCGGGACGCATGATAGGAGCTGGAGGCTAGGATATTGTGTTAAATATCGATTTTTCATATATTCGTACACAAGGCACAACATAAAAACCCTCTGAAAAAAGACAAAACATAGGCCTGATGCGAGGGCATTGTGGTATTTTCATGTCTAGTTTTTTGTGGCTATCCCTCTATCATAATTCTGTATTTTTTTATTATTTCTTTTCAAAACTATTGTAAACGCGTCGTACGACAGCACCGTCAGTTTCCACGCGTACATGTCTCTCAGATGTTGCTTGCAATGTCTATATGTGGTGGAAAATATCAAGATGTTGCTTGCAATGTCTATATGTGGTGGAAAATATCAAGTCGCTGTGTTACCAAGTGCGCCACCATATCCTCTTCCTCTTGGTACGATGCCTTGATTTCTTTAATAGAAATTTTGATTTTTTTTAATTGTTTCCTTTTTTATTTCAGTCTTTATTCTTTTGATTTTAGTTTGTTTTCATTCCTTTAATATTTTCTATCTACAGGCTTTAATTTGCTTTAATTTGTTTTGATTTGGTCTTCCAATTGAAAATGATCATATATGATATATTTTTATTTTGATCCTTATTCTTTTAATTTTGTAACCACATTACACTGTATTGTTTATTTTTAAATCCTTTTATTTGTTTCTCTCTCAAGGTTTTTATTTGTTACAATTTTATCCCACAATTGAATTAATTGTATATCTTTTTTTTTTTTTTAGTATTCTTTAAATTTTTTATTTGATTTTAATTCTTTTGGTTTTTTTCTCCTTCTTGGACAATATTTATTTTTGTTATGTATTTATGCATCTATGCTTTTAGTTTTTGTTATTAATTTTTTTTGTTTTATTTTTTGTTGGGGTTTTATTTTTATTTTGGTCAGTCTTGAAATTTTAATTTATGTTAGTCATCATTTTAAAATTAATATTTTTTTCTTTATTCTTTTTTTGGTTGTTTTCTATTATTTTAGATGTTATTCAAATCATTTAATTTTATGATTTTGTTGTTTGTTCAATAATAATGATAATTTACTAATTATTATTTTTGTAAAAATGTTTTACTTTTTTTTATTCTTTAGGGCAATTAAATGATTTTAATTGTTTGAGCAGTAATGTTAATAATAATTTTAACAGTCATAGTCATAATAATGGTAGTAACGTGGGGATGAATATTCAATAATTTTTTTTTAGATAAAAATTGAACTATTTATTTATTTTATTTGGTTATTGCAATTGTTTTCACAATTTATATTTAGTTTTTGTGTTTAATTTAAATTAGATTATAAAATAAACTAATCCTAATATAGTGAACTAGATAATTCAGATATCAGAACCTTTTTGTTTATATAATGATGATGATAATTTTATGTTAATGATTTATTGAATAAATAAATTTATATCGATTTAAAATTCATAATTTTTATGAAAAACTTGCACTCTACATGAATTTTATATTGATTTATTATTTTATCTAAATTTATATTATAATAAAAATATAATGTAATTAATATTTATATGTTAAAAATAATATAGTTTCTTCCGCAGCTAGAGAGAGTGGTAAACTGATATGCCCCACAACACCACTTTTTTTTTCCTCTTAAATTAAAAGTGTGTTGTCAAAATTGGTGTTGATAAACCGGCGTCGAGACTCAAGCCCATCTCTAATTATAAGAGGCAAGTTAGTTCATCATAGAAAAATAATACCTGAAAAGGATCAATGGATGCTGGACCTCTAATTAATTTAATCACATAATTTATTCAGGACATCTTTCGAAGCTACAAGTCTCGAAATTGACCGAGCAGTGTGCGTGTGCTATGGCTGGCCTAGACTCTAAAGGTCTTCATTAATATGTCCTGTGGGCACATCAATATCAAACCCTAGATAGCATGATAAGATCATTTGAGGTTCCATCTCGAAAAAGATCGTGGGAGGTTCATGGATGTGAGATTTTATGGCACGTACGATACCAATCTTGGCCATGTTAGGAGTTGGTGAGGGAGCTAAATCAAACCAAGCTTTCCATCCTATCAACTCAAATTGCATCTTTTTATATTCACGCTTCAGCTTCACCACCTTTCGAACTCGACGCTCTACTCATTCTTACACCTCAATTATTCCCCACATAAAATGTATTTTAACATTATTATACAAATGCTGTTGTCCATAAACAACCCTCCAAAATCTTACATCAAGTCCAAGTCCCATCGAGCCATCGTTTTTGCATCTGTTGTAATCATGCATGCTAGGCTTCCTTCACAATGGGCCGGTCCATGAAAAAGCCCACATGAGATCGCACCAGGCTGTCAGCCCAAATGGGTTGCTTGGGCCTCTAGAATAATAAACTTACTTTATCGTTTTTCGAGAACCATATGGCTACTGAATATCAGTTCTCAGAAAAAATAAGAATTCTTTTGTTTATGCAGAATCTGCATAACCCTCCTTCCAACTTCTCCCGGGCCCTCGATTTGTCCCAGACCAGCTCAGGTGATTTTGACTGATGGCAAGTTCACCAAAGGCCCTGAAATTTATCAATAAGTTGTAATCAACTCCACATGGCAACTCAATAGCAGGAAACATTTCATTTCTCGAAGGATATGACCTTGAGAGAACCCATAATTAGCATCTTCTGGGACATGGTGTTGCCACCGAGTCATCTCACTTTGACTCTGGCTGACATCGTACTGACCCAGCACAAAGCCACATATCAAGGAGCTTTTGATTATAATATGGACACATTAAGGACTAAATCATCCCATTTAATGATCTGTTATTCTCTAAACCCCAATCCAAGCCTTAAAGCGACAGCGATTAAGGGATTTAACTACGCTGCCAACAACCCCAAGCACTTTGATTCGTGCAAGTTATAAATTGTGAGTCATCAAAGGAGAGAGGTTATAATTTAATCAGCAAGATGCTTACTGTAAAAGGTCAGTTCAAGGTCACAGAGAGCAGGAAAATGGTCGGCAGATACTTCGGCACTCGAGTGTGCTTGCGTGTTTCCCTTGGCCCGCTGTGGCTACAAAAGTTAGGGCTAAGGGCATAGAATCAAGGATATGAAAAAAGAAAAAGCCTCGCTGTTTTTAGGCCGAGTAATTGTTTTATAATGTGTTTTAAAAGAGTTGTTTTGAAGAAAAAAATTATTTTTTTATTTTAAAATTAAATATTTTTGGTATTTTTATGTGATGATGTTAAAAATCATTTAAAAAAATAAAAAAAAAATATTATTTTAATATATTTATAACTAAAAAACACTTTAAAAAACAACATCAAAACACACTACGAAACAGGCCCCGGGTGTCTTCAGTTTTGCTGTAGCCGCTTTTGGGAACATTAGATACATTTTGGTTAAATTGTTTAGTCCTAGTTTATGTCTGAATAGCCCCATATTCCTACCACACAGGCATGTGATGTGTTCGAGCCTCAGATTCTTGCAAGAGCTAATCATCCTGTGCGCCAAAAGCATGCTTTCCAGTTTCTCCACCTCGCCACCTCTATGATATCATCATGATTGTCAACATAAAGAAATGATCTTGCATCAAGATTTACTCTACTTAATTAGAATTGAACCACTTGATCACTCGGTTTGAATCATGGTTTCTCATGGTCCAGCAAAAAATTGGAGTTGTCAAATTCCAAATGGCCTGGATGCATTAAAAAATGAAGCAAAAGTTTCTGCTGGGAAGCTCAAACTGAGGTGGCAATGCCGGTGAATGCCTGGAAAAAGCAGAGTCAAGGACCGTGTTGTTTTTGGTCCATGGAGTCAAGGGTATTGGCTCGAGGGTCTAAAGCTATGGACCACTTTTTGGAGTTCGGGTCCAAATAAATGCACTAAAATAAATAAAGTTAATCTTCTATATGTATTTCCACCTAATCCATACTCATTAGCAAGCTAGAGCTTCACACCTAGATCCTTTAAGCAAATATTGACCTGCGCATTTCATGAGTTAAAATGAAATGATTATTGTATGCTTTATTGATATGGTACAAAGTGAAGTGATCATGTCCTAAAATACCTAAGTAGTGTAGAAATAATATTTATGTATTGAATAATTATAGAGATTGAAATATTATTTTTCGCTATTAGAATTAACATAGGATAAATATCGTTTACATATACATTAATAAAAAATAAATATCTCTTATACAAATATTAATGCAATGAAAATATGTTTGGCTCTTGAGATATTTTTTATATATCTAAGGATGTAAGGAGAGTATGATATAAAATATAGTTGGGCTCATGGAAGATGAGCTCTTCTCCTAGGTTGAGCTTATAAAGGTTTGGCTCTTCTCCTACACTAAATCTATAAGGATTGAGATTTTTTTCTAGACTAAGCCAATAACATTGGGTTTTTTTTTTCTTGGATTGAGCCCATAAGAGTTTAGCTTTTTACCAAGGTTAAGTGTATGAAGATATTGAAATATCATGGGTTATAATATCAAGTTAATTAAAGATTAATAATCATGTAGTTAATGAGAAAAAGATATAAAGGCATAAGTGACTCAAATAACCATAAATAACTATAAATAAGTGTAAAAGCAACCTCTTAAAGGTTGCTTCTAGCCAATCATATTTTTAAAGGTGAAAAAAATTATGATTTTGTTTGTCATTCCACCTAAACTTTAAGATAAATTCATAAAAATTAGTGATATTATGGTGAAACTATGGATGAAACACCATTTATACAAGGTTTTGAGTGAAATCAAGAGATAACCCAAGAAAAAAAAGAGTTTTAAAACTTTCAAAAGGAGAAATTAAAAAGTTAGAGAAAGAGAAGGAAATTAATAAACTCTAGTTTTCCGTACATGTTTTTCCTTAATTTGAGTAGAAGAGTGGATTTCTTATAATCCTTTTTACATATAAAATGATAATGTAATTAGGGAGTTAGTAGACTACATAACAAAATGTTGACCATTTTACCATTTAAACAAAATGAATATTAAAGATGTAGACGACTTAACTCTTGCTTTCATGTGAATTATTGTTCTTGTTGTTTACTGAAAAGTTAATGATGTGCTTGGTGTATGAAATATAATGGATAATCTAATGGAGTCAAGGAGGTTTACTCTTAACTTGTGTTAATAATGAATAAACTATAAGATGATTAAACATGTGATAAATATTATTTGAGAACATGTAAAATATTTTTTTAACTCATCTAAGATGATGAATCCTCTCTTGATCACTCAAATATCTTTATGTAGTTCATATCCAATATCTGCCCATTTATTATCTTTACCAAGATAATATATAACAAGATCAAAACGTATCACTTTTTATATAAGATAACTTAGTGATCTCAAGTCTAAGTATCACTAACACAACCATATAATGGGCTTTTCTATAAACACAAGTAATATCTCTTTATTGAAATCTCATGCAAGTCAGATCAATGTATATGTCATATGACAGATACCTATATATTAGTTTTAGGTATCTCTTATACATTAGCTTATGAGAACAATTATTTTATTTATAAAGGAAAGAAAATAATATGTACTAGTCTATATAGCTTTAATAGATATCTAATAATTAAAAGAGTATTGACCATGGGTATTTTAGGAACAATGTTTGGTGCAATAGAAATCATATAAGTATAACAATTTTATAATTTTCTTTGCAAAACATTTTTGTCCATGGACTTTCTTTACTTTAAATTAATAAATAAAATATTAGATTCATTAATCTAATCATATATGAATTTTAAAGATACATTAGGCCTTTATTAATAATATAAATATGTATTAACATGAATATAATAATACCATGTGTAACCAATTGATTGACTATTAGATATATTAAACTAATAATCATTCATTTGCACTCAAGTCAATCTATCATGTATCAAATATTATATTGGTCAATGTAGCACCAATGCTTCTGTATGAATAGTGACTTAGTAAGAGGAATTTTCCAATTGAAAAATCTTTGATGGTAACTCGTGTTGTCTTTACATCTTTCATTTTTTTTATTAAATCAAATAGAATTATTTAAGTACTTGTGATGGATAGTTGATGAGACTTTAGTGCCGTTGCTTATGAATTGGTTTTATTGTTATCATGATAGGGCAGCTAGATCAATAATGCTTGGAACCAACCTAGCTGATGAACTCTTTGTTGTTATTGATGAATAATTTGATCAAACAAGGTCTTTGCCTTTTAAATATAGAGGTGTACTCATATTCAATTGTAGAATCAATTACGTTATGTTATTTGGAACTCTTCCAACTCAAATCACTACCATTGAAAGTAAAAACCTATATTGACTAGTATTTATAATTTTTCCAACATTTCATTGAAAAAATCCTTAATTCAAATAATTTTAAATTTCTAGTTCATTTTCTTCATTGATAGATCATATAACAACATATATGATACCTTTTCCATTATATCTCTCTTAATCCATGTCTTAGAACATTTTTTTTTTTGAAGGGAGGTGTTCCATTTGATATAGATAAGAATCCAAATATTTTTTTTAAGCTAAGCTATTTTAGTATCTATTTATATGCATAGATTGAGACAATCTAAAAGCCTTTTAGATTTATCTCTATATCAATTATATAGGTTGTTTCTCCCAATTAATTTATGGAGAAATCATTGGATAGCCAAAACTTTACTAATTAAAGTAAAGATATGTCATATCTTAACAATAATATATCATCTACAATAATATTAGTAAAACAATATCACTTTCACTAACCTTTTATAAACATAAGGTTTATCCATGTTTTTTTTATGAAATCAAATTTGATGATTATACCATCAAAAGTATATATTTTAATTTCTAGAAGCTTGCATTGTACATTGTCTTTCATATTAGTCTTTCTCTTAAAAGACTAACTTAAATCTCTTAGGTTTTATCCTTTCAAGTAGATCAACTAAGTTTCAAACTTGGTTAGTACATGAAGTCCATAACTTCAAGTTATTTCTTGAAATAAATATCATATATTTCTTCCTATTAATTAAGTAGGCTAATCAATTATGAGCAATATGCATTCATAATTTTCATTAGATCTTCTGATCTCATTGATACATGACATGTCCTACCCAAATTATAGTGATTTTATATTTCTTAAGGTTCTAACTAAACATCCAATGTTTTAGATTTAAAAATATATTTCATCTAGAAGCAATGTTCTAAGAGGTGTAGAGAATCTCATTCTCTTCTACATACTTCTTGTAATATTTGGTCAAATATTAATCATTTCAATCCAATCAAAGTTTTTTAATATTTATTCTAATTTGAATTTGAATTTTATTATTGTTTATATTAAACTTAACAATTTAAATTCAGATATATACAAACTATTCATATAATTACTTTATCGATAAAACATTATTATAAAATATCAATATTTATCTGTAATACTAAATTCAAATGTAGTTATTACTAAATAAAATGGAAACAATGTCTTGAAATACTAGAACAAATAAATAATTATAAAGTTCTAATATCAACTTATTAGGCAAAACAAAATAACTTATTCCTATAACTAATACCTAAATAGTTCTCAAAGATAATGCAATAACTTATGCTTCATTACTGAGTTATAGATCTATTTTGCCTTTAACTAATCTTTTACTTTTCTTTAGTTCCTGCATGCAATTATAAAGTTGAAAACCATATTCGATATCCAATGCCTAAGAACTACAATGCAAAGTAATGAGATGATTTTCAATTATAAACATACTTTAAGTAGAAGTTTCATTACGCTTTTATGCCTTTATAATTGTAAGGTATTCTTTGCAATTCCTCCTTCAATATCTTTCATTTCCACAATAACGTCAAATACCCTTGTTTTTGTTCATGCCCCCCATTAGACTTGTTTGTTTTAGAGACATCACTTTATTTTCCTTATCTTTTTTTCTTAGACATTTTGGAAAACTAAAATAGAAGGATTGGACATTTTTCCTTCTTTAGAGCCCCTTCAGTGGTCTTAATATTAAGCAATTATGACAATGTATTATCTTACTTGTTTTTGTAATAGTTTATAATCATTTGTATAATGCTTTGGGATAATAACTATAAAATCAAGCAAATACTTAACTCATGGTCCATGACAAAACCTAATTGGTATAACTTCTCAATATAACCAATTATTTTAAAAAAATATGAGTGTTCACTTAAATTCCCGTTATCATCTTGGAGCTAAAAAATTCGTTGGAGTTCTCATACCTATTAGTATTACCAGCCTCATCAAATAACTATTTGAGATGCATAATCATACTATAAGCATCCATATTTTCATATTGCCTTTGAAGTTTAGATGACATATTAGCTACCATAATACAAACTATTTGTTCATGATTATTACAATGACATTGATATTCCTTCCTAACTTCTTCTTTAACATTCTTCTTTGGCGTCCTCAGTAGGGGCATTTGAAATTGGATATTCAAGAACATAAAACTTTTTTTTTTTGCTTGAGAGTAGTTCCCACATTTCAGTGTCAGTCCATACATTTTGGTTCAATCAATTTTTTAGCATCGAGTATGCTTTCTAAGGATATGTTAGCTTTATTAAATATCTAATATTTAAGAGAGCATTGACTAGGAACATTTTAGGAACAATACTTTGATACAATATGAATTCCATAGTTATAACAACTTTATAATTTTTCTTACAAAATATTTTTGTCCAATGAATTTTTTCTATACTCTTGATTCATAAATAAAATATTAGATCCATTAGTATAATAATATATAAATATTAAATAAAATTTAAGCCTTTATTAATAATAAATTTATATTTACATGAATATAATAATATTATGTGTAACTGGCCGATTGACTAATTAAAGTAACACTAAAAAATAAGATGTATATATTGGATAAATAGTTAATCTATTAATTATAATGATTTAATTCATTTCCCTTATCCAAGATAGCTGGTAGCTAGTGCTTAGTAAGCTAAAGTGATTGTTAGTTGATACCTATAAAAGATCCTATCTTATAAATTTAAGAACTTTTATATGCTTAAGTATATTTATGTGTGTGTGTGTGTGTATTAAAGAATAAAGATTATAAACTAGAGCTTAAAGTATTCATAAGATATTTATAGCTTATAGGTTGTCCTGTTTTGGAGAGGATGGGTTGACAATTTATTTTTCTCAAACATAAATTAATAATGGATAAATATCTCTTACACAAACATTAATGCGATGGAAATAAGATAGAGCTTTAAGATATTTTTTTTACACCTAAAGGTGTAGGGAGAGTAGGATTTAAAATATATCTAAGCCAATAAGAATTAAGCTCTTTCCCTAAGCTAAGCCCAAGATAGGCTCTTCTTCGAAGTAAAACCCATGAAATTAGGCTCTTCTTCAAGGAACATATAAGAGTTGAGCTCTTTCTCTAAGCCAAACCAATGACATTAGGATTTTTTTTCCAAGGTGAAATTGATAGGTGGTTAGGCCTAGACATATTGATTGAGACTGAGTTTTTAGGTCTTCGAGGGGTTTAGTAGACCTTTTAAATATAAGTTTATCATAAAGTATGCATACATACCTATTGAGAAAATCATAGATTTTTTATTTATTTTAAATCTTTATCATATGCTTTATTGACATAGTAGAGAATATTTATATCTACCAATATAATCATATTGATGCTGCAAGAAGATTAGATTGCTAGCCAGTCAAATGTTATGTACATTTTTCATGTTCTTATATCACTTTTTACATATATCATTTGCAATTTTTTTTTCTAATGTTTTTTCAATTTTTAATTTTATTATGAAGGATCAACTCTTGATTTAGCTATAAAGATATGTTATTTCTTCAAAAACAAATCAATTTCCAACTTCTAACATATAAAGAGAAAAATCTTAGAACCTTGTCAACATTTGTTTCCTGAAAGAAGATTATTGGGAACATTGATGGAATAAAATAAAATTAGGATCAATGATCTTATAAGTTAAAGATAAAAATGATATTTAATCATGATTTTCCACTACACACACACACACACACACACACACACACACACACATGACTTTCTATTGAAATTATTTAAAAAGTAAAAACAATTGCTCTCTTATTAGCATGAGATTGCTGTTGACCCATCTCATATACAACTAAAACCTTATAACCTTGCTCCTTGCCTAGCCTAGGTTTATAATTAAATTGTGCAAGACCTGTTAGACATGACCTCATCGACTTGACGAGTTCAAAAATAACCTAAATGAAAGTTAAATTAAATTCAGATAAATTGAAATAAAATATCCTTGGATACAATGGTTGCATAGGATTTGATGAGGTATAAGTAATGTAATAGGTATTCGGGAGGTGCTCATAACATAATACTAAACGACTAAGGTATATCAGTCTTAGATGATGACATTTACTAAGCTATAGATTTCATAAAAGCTTATGATACATTAGATTATTATATATGATGTTAAAGGGATGAATCACAGTGTTTATGGTTAACACTATCAATTCGATGATCATTTTTTAATGTGTCATTTAGGATGACATCAAACTTCATTCCTGGAGTTATATTCCTTTCTAGTTTCAGGCTTTGCTTAATCCTTTTTGCTACAATCACCACATCTACAAAAAAAAGCCATGGAATCACCAATCAAGTATTTAAAGTACATAGAATTAAAGGTGTTTATGAAAATAAAATATTTAAAATATGGAGAATTAAAGGCTTCAATGAAAGTAAAGATAAGCTTTTTTTCTCTAATAAAAGAGGGTGAATTTATATTTCCATTCTTCGTCACCTTTAAGCATATTTTTTTCAATCACTCATTATTTCTTTTCTTCACGCTTTAAAGGTCAAACCCATTTGAAGCCACTTCCATTTTGAATTTATAATGGCATATAAATGATCAAGCTAGATATCTTATTTTCTTGATCTTATTTCCATCCAAGGTCATATAACTATCAAGGTAGCAACACTTTGACTTTCATTGAATAAATGAATTAGGAGCTTGTCATCTTTAATGATTTAGCCATTTTGTTTTAATAGATATTCAAGTGAGTCTTTAGCCATTCAACATTTATATTCTTATAAAATTTAGGCATCTTAGACTTTCTTGATTTTAAAAGATTTGGTAATAGGCACATTTAAAATGCCTAATAGAATCATAAAAGTTTATGCCCTTAATTTTTCTTAAGCGTTTTTCATTTTACGAAGCTTCTTTATCTCTAACAATTCTATAGGCTTTTTATCTAAGACTTTTTTCATGGCAGGCTTTCTTATTCAAGGAACTTTGTTTTGTGATATGAAGGCATCACCATGAAATGTAATGAAGCTTTTAGGGATGAGTATCAAATATCACTCCTAGAAATCTTAGATTAAATGGCCCGGTGGGGATGGTGGTTTGTTATTAAGTGACTCTTGTCCAATGCGATTGCAAAATGAGTGGAGCATTTAAAAGTCCTAGAGTTATGGAAAATTGTTAAGGATCACTTGGTATTAAATTGTTCTTTCTAATAAAAGGCCCTACACATGATGACCTTATATGGTAAAATTATTCAAACAAAGAAGTGAGCCTAAAATATCTCACTTTTCATTAATGTTTTCTTCCTCTAGTAGTTTTACTTAAAAAAAGCTCACTTTATTTTTCCTTTCTTAAAAATTTTTTTAGATTTTTATATATACATCTTTTAAAAGTTAAAACTCAAAAACTAACATGTATAAATATAAATATTCATAGAAAAATAATTGATTAGATATAAAGTATTGATAACACAAAGAGACACCCTCATAAAAGGTTATATCCATTACTTGCAAGGTGGGTTAGCTAATTAATTAGTCATGAAGGGTTTCTCATCGCTTAATGATTAGCTTCTAAAAGTTGATATAAGGCTTACAATAGCTTAGAATCATGTCATGTTAGTATACTAACGACATCCAATTTGAAAATCCATAAAAGTTAGGTGGTTTCACATGTTATTCAGGTAAAAAAAAAACCTTGAAATACCATTAATTCCCCATCTATCCTAAGTAAATATGTGTGAAAATAAAGTATTATGTTGTTTCTGCATAATATAACTTTGTATCCAATCCAAACAAAATAATGAAAGACATGATACACGAAATGCAAATACATAAGAGTTTATTGGATAAACAAAATCATAAACATCAAATTAAACAATAATGAACAATAATCACACATTAATTAATTAAAAAAAAATATAACAATGAGATTTTAAATATTTATTAAATCACATAAAATATATTTCATTAGTAATACAAACAAATAAAGTTTATCCCTATTAGAGTTTTTAGTAGATTTATCATATTGTCATAAGGGACATCAAGACAAAGTACATGTAAAAAGAGAAGAAAATATAAAAAGAGAAATTATCATTTAGTTTTATGGTAACTAAGAATCGTTATTAATCTTTTAAAGGCTCTAAGTACAAGATTTGTCATATCATAGAGAAGATAGTCATCACCTTATACATTCTATATAAGATAAGTTGTATTTTTGTTTAATGATAAATGCACCAAATATGCTTCCATGCTAAGGGTTCGCCTAATTTGATGTGTGTGATTGTTATGAAAAGTAAAAATTATTATAACAAGGTTTAATCCTCACGTTTTAAAATGTGGGCATTGAACCCGCATGAATTGTGAACTATTGATAGACATAAGCCAATTCAAGATTATATTGATTGAAATATGTTTAAAAACTATTTGTCATATTTAATTGATTTATATGGGGTTACACCTATCATGCCTAGATCCGCTCTCACCATAAAATAACAATGTTCTAAAAAAATAACACGAGAATAAATTAAACAATACCACTATGATAGTATAAAAACTCAAACTCAAATAAAAATTTAATATTTGCACATAATATTTAGAATTAAAAATAAACATTTAGGTTTCTACCTATATTTGTATTTATAAATATTTACATATAATATTGAGAAAAAAAATCATACTAAAAAATTATTAATAACATCTGAATATATTTTTATGTTAAAAAAATAACTCGGCCCATAATATAAGACAGTTGAAGGGGGTGTTTAGGAGTGTGGTTACGGTTGCTTTTCAAAGTGCTTTTCGTTTAGAAATACATCAAAATGATATTTTTTATTTTTTAAAAATTATTTTTAACATCAGCACATCAAAATGATCTAAAAATAAAAAAAAAATTATTTAAAATAAAAAAAACTTTTGAATTTCGGCCAAACACCGGTTTGGCCGCAGTGCCAAACAGGCACGAAGCATCTAGTACTATACTAAACCCTGATGACTTTTAGTTTTTTTATATAAAAATAAAATAAATGGTAGAAACATCTAGTATTATATTAAACCCTAATGACTTTTAGTTTTTGTTTTGTAAAAAATAAAAATAAAAATAAAAATAAATGGTCTATATGAGATGTTCGCAGCACCATTTTACCACTGGTCCTATCACAAGCTTAAATCTAACGAGCCCATTATACCAGTCCAAATACAGCCCAGCCCGTTAAACACTGATTCGCCCATTTTAGTCAACAGATAATGGGTGAATTAGAGCCTTCCAGAAATTCAAATTTCAAATATACTCTCAACGGTTACTGCCAGTTGGATCCCAGCAGCAGCAACCATTTCAAATTTCAAAAACACCAATCTTCTTCTTAAAAGACGTTTCAAACGGTCCTTTCTCTTCGTGTATAAATTCTTAATTTCCGAACCCTAAAACAAAGTTCCCTTTGCTCTCTACTCAACACTTAGCAGTCAGCTGAACTCTATTGGCATAAATTTCTCTATTTCCCACAACCAAAAATGAGAGAGTGCATCTCAATCCACATTGGTCAAGCTGGTATTCAAGTTGGTAATGCCTGCTGGGAACTCTATTGTCTCGAACATGGCATTCAGGTCTAATTATTTCCCATTTCACCATTATTTTTGCTGTGTATATTTCTTCTTCTTTCTTTTTTACTTATTTGTGTGCTAAATTTTGTTTTTTTTTTTGTATTTCTTGAAGCCTGATGGACAGATGCCAAGTGACAAGACTGTTGGGGGAGGAGACGATGCTTTCAACACATTCTTTAGCGAAACTGGGGCTGGGAAGCACGTTCCTCGTGCTGTCTTTTTGGACTTGGAACCAACAGTGATTGACGAGGTCCGGACTGGGGCTTATCGCCAATTGTTTCACCCTGAACAACTTATTAGTGGAAAAGAAGATGCTGCCAACAACTTTGCAAGAGGCCACTACACAAGTAGGCACAACATAATGAAGCCCCGTTTATCTTAATTTCAAAATCTCAGCTTCTGTTAACTAACTATTTTCTATTAAAAATTTTGGCGTGCAGTTGGGAAAGAGATTGTGGATTTGTGTCTTGACAGGATTAGGAAGCTAGCAGATAACTGTACCGGGCTTCAAGGGTTTTTAGTTTTTCATGCTGTTGGTGGAGGTACTGGTTCTGGGCTTGGATCTTTGCTTTTGGAGAGGCTTTCTGTTGATTATGGAAAGAAATCGAAGCTTGGTTTCACCGTTTACCCCTCACCACAAGTCTCCACCTCTGTGGTCGAGCCATATAACAGTGTGCTGTCAACTCATTCACTTCTAGAACACACTGATGTTTCTGTGTTGCTTGATAATGAGGCCATATACGATATTTGTCGTAGATCTCTTGATATTGAGAGACCCACTTACACTAATCTTAACAGGCTCGTGTCTCAGGTACTATTGAAATCGGATATTTTGAACAAAGAATGTTGTTTTTTGCTTGTTTGATTAGATAGTAAAAAGTTCGATTTTCTGCAGGTTATCTCCTCGTTGACAGCATCGCTTCGGTTTGATGGAGCATTGAATGTGGATGTGACAGAATTCCAAACCAATTTGGTCCCATACCCTCGAATCCATTTCATGCTTTCGTCATATGCCCCAGTTATCTCTGCAGAGAAGGCCTACCATGAGCAACTCTCAGTCGCTGAGGTAACAAACAGTGCTTTCGAGCCGTCTTCAATGATGGCGAAATGTGACCCTCGCCATGGTAAATACATGGCATGTTGCCTGATGTATAGAGGGGATGTGGTGCCAAAAGATGTGAATGCAGCAGTAGCAACAATTAAGACCAAGAGGACTATTCAATTTGTGGATTGGTGTCCAACTGGGTTTAAATGTGGTATTAACTACCAGCCTCCTACTGTGGTTCCTGGTGGTGACTTGGCTAAAGTCCAGAGGGCAGTTTGCATGATTTCAAACTCGACCAGCGTTGCCGAGGTGTTCTCTAGGATTGATCACAAGTTCGATCTCATGTATGCGAAGCGTGCTTTTGTGCATTGGTATGTTGGTGAAGGAATGGAGGAAGGAGAATTTTCGGAAGCCAGGGAGGATTTGGCTGCTCTGGAAAAGGATTATGAGGAAGTTGGAGCGGAGTCCGCTGAAGGGGAAGATGATGATGGAGAGGAATACATGTAATTCTAGGTTATTCTGCCAATGGACTCATTGGTTTGTGAAAGGGGCATGGATATGACTGGTTGTTAGGTTGTAGGTAACTGGATGGATTAAGAACGATGAATTCTAGTAAAAATGTTGTTTGTTTTTGATGGAATGGAACTATCCTCTGTTTTGCATTATATTCTAGTTTCCATTCCAGCTACTTGATTTGCAAAGCTAAAAATGTGATGCCCAGCTCTTTCTTATAGCCGAGCTGCTGCTTCTTTTTTCTCCTGTGGGTTCGTGAATGATGCGAATCTGGAATGGTTTTCGTGAGTGCAATCACCATGGCTTAACGCTCATGAGACTCCCATTGGATCTGGTCTACTCAGCTCACCTGGGACTCCATTCATTCACATTTGGGAAAGAATGGTAGAATATTAAGTTTATTTTTAAAAAAACTTGAAAATAATATATTTTTTTTTTTAAATGGATATTAAGTTTATTTTTAAAAAAACTTGAAAATAATATTTTTTTTTTTTTTAAATGGACTCCCAAGCACCTCAAATAATGAACAACCATTTTCTTGATGTCTCCGAGCAGGGATTTGTTTACCATAGTGATCAAAAAAGAGAACTTTGAACCAACCACCAGCCTAGAAGACAATAAAATTTGAAGGCTGCATATAGCCTTTATTTATGTGTGTTTTCCTGTCACTGATCTAATGTTTTTGATGTAGTTTTTACAATTTTTCATTTGATAGTTGCAATTTTGTCTATTTGTTTTTTATTTATTTTGTTTAATATTTTTCTTTATTAGGCACTCTCATCATCTCTATATTGAGTAATATCTCAAAATAAATATTCAACATTTCTTTTATAAAATAATATTTGAATCTCTATATTACTAGCAGTTTGATTTTTGTTAGAAATATATGATATCTCAACAATTATAAGATGATTTGTGTCATAACATGTGCAACAAAAAGTAAATTAACTAGCAGGATGAATTAGAATTCTAAAAATTAAATTCATCATTTGAAGTAACACTAAGAATTTCCCTTCGTTTATTTTGAAATTAGGACACTCGTCTGTTTCTTTTAAAATTTTCCCTATGAATTTCTTAGCTATGAGAGTTATATATATTTTTATTACTAAGATCATCATCAGAAGAGTAATTATATTTTTCCCTAATAGATTTAAGTGTAATTATCTTACATTTTCTTTAACGAGGCATAGATTCATATATTTATAAGGAACCTTCCAATACTTCAACGCGTATAATATCAATATCCTTACTTTCTTCAATGGTTGATACCTTTACCTACAACCTTTTAGGTAAGGTTATCAAGATCTTCCTTACAATTCGTGCATTCTTCATTGTATCTCATATATTAAGCCTAACATTCATAATGTCATAAAATTTGTTGTTACCCATGTTTAAGGCCTCACATAAAATAATATATATAAAAAAAGAGAAAATACACAAAATATTGAAGATAATACACACACTCACCCACCAAAACACCTAAACAATAATAGAAGATTTGTCAAAGAACAAAATATACAAGATTATAAAAACTTACAATATTTTTTTTGAAGGTTTTATTTGCAAGAACAATTCAATTCAATGAGAATTTTAAAATTAGATGTTTGAGAACTCAATTAGAATATACAAAAGTTTGTTTTAATTTTTGCAGGTTTAATTGCAATGAATACAATTTTTTTTAACTTTTAGGGGTTAATTTGCATTTTTTTAGAGTTAATTTGGTGAATTTAGAGGTTTAATTGCATAAAACAAATAACAATAAAAAAATTGAAAAACCAAAAATTCAATGAGTTTTACGTTTGATGGGCAATTAGAGATTTGATTGAACAAATTCAAAACCAAAGACCAAATTGAAAAAGAATACATGAATATAAGGGTGAGATTACCGGGGAAATCATGATTTTATTACCTTAGAAATTAAGATTTTCTTTTCTTTAAGAAAAAAAACATTTAAATAATCATTGAATCCTTGTAATCATAAATCTAATCATAGTAGCCAATGTTTAACACAGCAGACCTTCAAATAAAAGAATATAGGGTTAGAACAAGAGCACCTATCAAAGAAAAAAAATCAAATGACAAAGGAAAGGGAAGAAAAGGAAAAGAAGTCCAAGTGGAAAAGCTTTTTTTAATATTAAAAAGAAAAAAACTCTTAAAGCAAAGATATCCATCCAAAATCTAGAATAACATTCTACACTTTAAAAATAAAACAGTTAACAACACAACAAAGTTGACCAATTACAACTGAAAAGCTAAGAGCAAAGCTTGATGAATAACAAAGATTGATAGAATAAAATGTGAGAAACAAACAAATCTCAATTAATAATGAGAAGACTCCGCACTTTCTGCTTAAAACATAATAAACAAAAAATCAAGTGCTAAGATAATAAATGAGTTATAAAGATACATCAATGAAAAAGGAGATAACAATGATAAAAGTAAAAAAGATGAAACCGGTGCAAGCAACTTTATAAACAACCAATCAATGCAAAAATCAGATAGTAATGTTTAAACATTTTAAATTAAAAACTTCGAAACTACATATTAGACTATTATAAATAAAAACAATTTGATTTTGGTATTTATAAATTCATCACAGCTTTCATTTAGTGTTGTTTGTATTAAATTCAAAGCGCCATCTCTTTTCTCTTGCTTTTTTCTATTTATTTTCCTCCTTTTTATGATTTTTAGTTTTACATTTTTTTTTTGTTTAATCAAATTCAATTATAAAAAATAATCTTATACAAAATCAACAAAGAGGGATAATGTTAGGGCCATGACTTCAAAAAAAAAATGAATTATAGATTCTTATACTAACCAAACCACCTAAGTAAATCAAAGTTTCCTCTACCATACAAGTTCTTCAATAGCTAGATTTTACAGATCTTGGTGAAAGATCTTTAACACAAATCGTTATTCATTATCTGCTACTATTCCATATAGTCAATATATAAAATAACCATGAAAAACTTACATGTTAACATACTCGTATGGGTGAAAACAAGAATCACCTTAAATATGTGAGTGAGAGATCTTATCCTTGCATTATCAAAGATTAGAGATTGTAAAGTTGACACGTTTACAATCACAAGCACATACACTTCTAGACTCTTTCACCATACGTTGTGATCTCCGAATGTGAAGCCTGATGTTCACCAGTTTACCAGCCATCTGTTTGCATACGAGATGAAAATAAAACATGTCTCAAAATTCAACTAAAGACACTATCATTTTCAAACAAATTTGCAGGGATCATGAGTAAGTTGTGATAATGGACAGTAATTTTAAAAACTTGAGGCGACAACTACCTGAAACAGCAACAAAATTGCTTAATGACACAAAAATGGTGAATCTCTCTTGCATCTTTTCAAAATAAAACAATAATTATGCTCTTTTCTTTCTTTTGGTTATTTGAACAAATATAAAAAAGGTCATGATTGCAACAAAACGAGATCTCTGTGAGAGTAAATTTGTTATTTGAACACACATGGACTTCCACACACTGCATTTTGATAAATGGCTGCAGCTAAATAATTACTTTTGTAGGCATCATCACAAACTGCAATATTTTTCTGTTCCTTTTTTATTCCCACAAAACTGGTTCTAGCAAAATCGTGGATAGTTTGCCAAAAACTCTACTGAACAGAAGAGCACAAGTGTAATAAGCATATAAAACAAGTTACTGAAATAAATGATGCCATCAGATAAAAGAAAAATAGAATGATTTTTTTTTAATAAAACAATATTGAAAGCATGCCATAACTATTAGCAATCAGCATAAATATACATGCATGCATATAGATATAAAAGTAATAAGACTTTAGCAGCAGGAAAGAGTAACAAACCATTCTCCAAACAAAATCTTCAGGTCCTAAAGGTAGAGCTGGACTGGAATAAACAAAGTGCCTTGAATACTGAAAGAAATGGAAGCATAAGAAATACTTGCCTTAGACATATTAAAAAATATAAAATTAATAAAATAAAACTTGATACAGGGAGAATTGATAAATAAAGCGATGAATAACTAAACAAATTTAGAAAACAAAGAAAAGCATGAAGAAAAAAAAAAATGTTTCTGTGGAGGTATGAATGACTTGAATTGAGATAAGAAAGATAACTCAGGCACAAGGAAAGAATAAGCAACATTTAGCTGCCTCCACTTGTATCAGAGAAAATAAATGCTTAAATATAATCTTTTCCAACTCCAATTTAATCTTTGAAAAGTGAGATGGAATAATTAAAGCCAGCTTAAGATTTTACAATTAAAAGGAAATTTAGCTTGGTTTCTAGAAAAATATTTTTCTTTTATTTTAAAAAGAGCACACTCTCTAGAAGAGGCAAATAAAAATAAAGTCATAATAACTAAATTATTTTTAAAACCAAAATTTGTTAAACTAGTGTTCAAGCGCTTTTTGTTTAATCCACGAGCAAGGTGCGGATTACAAATGAGGGTAAATCTGGCTTGCTTCATTTTCACCTCATTAGTCTCCACTTGTTTTCTTAGTCAGGTTACAGCTTAGGAGCTTGGATCAAACATTCCTACCAAAAATATTGAATTCAAAACGTAGGGCTTGTTCAAAATAAGAATTGAGAAACATATGGCTACTTTGATTGGGATAACAAAAATCTTGGTAGTTCTAAAAGGAATTTGATTTAATTTATTTTATACATCAACTTGGATTTTTGTTCTTTTGGTTGTTATTTCTCTAATTATTTTTAATTGAAAGTTCTTTTAGTTAGAATCAGGCTTGTTAATACCGTTTCATTTCGCCCGAAATATTTCATACCACTCGTTAAAATGAGACATAACGATACCATTTTTATCTTGGTTTAAATTTCAGTCCGTTTAGAATTTTTTAGCCAAATACTGGCCGAAACATGCCAGTATTGCTTCGTCTATTCTGTTTCGGCAATAAAAAAAATTTTACTTTACTTTTCAACATTAAACCGGCACACATCCCAATGGTGATAGATATCATCGACCCAAGCCTTGCACTCCATTCAGGTGTTTATATTTATACACAAAATCCTTTGCCTTCTCAGCTGTTTATCCGATGTGGAACAAATTAAGTGAATCAAAGTAGATATCTACCTCAGTTGATTGGCAAAAGGTGAAAAATATTTAACGTGAGACAAATTTGTGGGGAAAGCAATTTGCCCGATGTGGGACAAATTGCAATGATTTGTCCAGTGAGACAAATCACTACAATTTGTCCACCGATTTGTCCGCTGTATAAATTGTAAGTTTTATACAAGGTTATCAATATTGTTTCGGTACACGTTTCGTTTTTTCTATTGGTACAAAACGTTTTGGTTTTAGAATATTTCGGCGTGCCGTTTCGGGGTTGTACTGTTCATATATAAGTAATTATTTATATATATGAAAAAAAATTAAAAAACAAAAATTAAATATATTTTTTATTACTTATAAAATAAACACAAAAAAATTATTTTTTAATATATATATTTTATAATTTTATTTTTTTAATATATATATCTTTCTGGACAAATCAATACAATTTGACCCACATCGGACAAATTGCTTTTCTCACAAATTTACCTCATTTTAAATAGTTTTCACCTTGTGTCAATAAGCTGAGATAGAGTTCAACTTTGGCTCACTCAATTTGTCCCACATCGGATAAATAGTTAAGGTAAAAGATTTTGTGTATAAATATAAACACCTGGATGAATTGTGTAAGGCTTAGGTCGGTGACATCCATTAGATTAGGGATGTGTGCTGGCTTAAGAGTTGAAAAGTAAATTTTTTTTATTTGTACCCGAAACGGTATAGATGAAGCAATACTAGTATGTTTCGATCGATATTTGACTAAAATGGACCAAAATTTAAACCGAGATAAAAAATGGTACAGATGAAGCAATACTAGTATGCCGTTTTGTCTCTTTTTTTTACTGGTACGAGATGTTTTAGCTGAAATGAAACGAAATTGACAACCTTGGTTACCTTGGTTTCATACAAGGTTGTCAATTTTGTTATATATTAAAAAACTAATTAAAAATATATATTATAAAAAAATAAAATTGTTGTGTTGATTTAATAAAAAATAAAAATTATATTTAATTTTTTTTCTTTTTAATTTTTATATATATATATAATTAATTAATTACATATGAACAGTACAACCCCAAAACAACGCGCTGAAACCGATAGAAAAAACAAAACACCCACCGAAACAGTATTTTGGTTAGAAATGGTCCTTATTTTTTTAGTTATTATTTCTTTTATTTGACATAATTTATGAAATTGATTTGTTTTTTGCAATTTCATGTTCCTTCAAATTTTTTATATGTTAGATTTTATACTCAATTTTTTTATTTTTATTTGTTTTATTAAAAGTAATTTATGAATTATATTTTTTTTTTATCCTCTTAGCTTTTTTATTTGTCAGATTTGGTACCTGTCCTTTTAATGAACTTGAAAAATATAAAAAAATTGTAAGTCATTTTCCAACTCATTTTCCATGGCACTACCAAACATTAAAAAATAATATATTTTCCAAGAATCCACTTTCCATGTAAATCATTTTTTAAAATAAAAAACCTCCTTTTTTGCAAACAAGCATAGCCTAAATCATTTTCTTGGGTCCAAGCGTTAAAGGCTAAAAATGTCCAAAAATACATGTTCACCCGAACATTTTAGCATATGCCACCAAAGTTATAATTGCAAAGTGGTACAGACTATGGACAATAAAGGGGTGGTTGGGAAGGTATTTCGTAGGTTTGATTATTTCAATTTGCATAAGAATTAAGCAAATCAAGATATCATTCAATAGCTCAATCAAACAACAAAAAAATAAAAGAAATCTGAAATAATGTAAACTTTAATAGAATCACAAACCTTGGCAAGGTTTCTTTGCAATCCTTGAATTTGAGTAAGGCTAACACCTTTCAAAAAATTTAACAGCCAACCTGGTTGTACAGCATCATTGGAAGAAACAAATAAAGCGATCTGCATAGCAAGGGAAAGAGTTGGAGGCCTCATCAATTACCTAGTTTTTGGGCAAGCTGTTTATTTTAAAGTTAGCAACATAAAACATACCAGCTACAACTTCTCATTTTCTAAATGTTAAAGTTAGCAACATAACACACATGAAATTACACCAAATGTAGGATAACTCTACAATACCATAGCATCATTCCTTTTTAAGAAAAAATCACAAATGTTACAACTAAGTCTAACATATCCACCATTTACTCATAAAATATCCGTGATTCATCACCAAAGCAAATAATAATAATAATAATAATAATAGGGGGTCCAAAAATGAAGCACACCTTTCTATAATCAAGTATTCCTTCAAAAGGCAACTCTAATTCATCACTGACTATAACTGGTATGCACCCACTGACAATGGCATCGAATAATCTAGCAGATGATGGTGTATCACCAGCTGGACTTAAGCAAAAAATGGACCTGTGACAGAGGAGAACTCGACAATTAATGAAAACTACACAGAAAAGTTAGATTGAAAAAACAAGCCAAGGAACCAATGTATTTACTTGCGCATGCCAATTTGAGATGCTGCTTTCCCTTCCTCTCCAGTTGTCCCCTCCTCTATTACCACCCCCCCAGCACCACTTAGTTCTGCTACAAGTTTTGCACGTATCCTCCCACCCTAGACAAACAATACAATTGACCAAGGAAATACACCTTAAACATGTAGACATGGGCAAAAAAAATGACAGAAGGGTTGCATATGAAAGATGACAATCAATAAAAAAAGAAAACCTCATTCCAGAAACCAAAGGATAACTCAAACAAATTCAGTACATTATGCATCATATTGTCAATCAAGCTGGCAAACCATATTTTATAGAATTCATTTATTTCCAAAGTTGAAAATCAAGATTATAGGGAGCGAAAAAAATTGTACCTAGAGTATTGTTTCTGAAGTTTTGTTTAAAAATTCATCAATGTTATTTTCCACTAGGAACTTTTTGAAACTATATTAAAAGAAATTAAAAAATATGAATAGAAGAGGAAAATGAGAAAAAATTCATTCAACAAACTTCCAGAAAATAAGATGAGATATCACATGACAATAAAAATAAATGGAACATTAAAAACACACACAAAAGTAAATGTGAATCTATGAAAATTTTGAGTAGAAAGATCTTCATTTATAGGAAAATCTTAATTTCTATGATATTATTTATTTATACAAGGAAAACCAGGACTGCATGAGTACATATAAGCTCTAAGTATTGTTAAGTCCACCTATTTGAAATTGAAGTGTAAAATTGGACATAAATTTGTGTACTTCAGAAAAAAGAAGCAATAAAGAAAATTATTGATAGCCAACAGAAAAACTGAACCATAAACTGAAAAAACTGCACCCCTGCTAGTTACTATTTCTACCAAAAACATGGAAATTACAGAAATAATAACAACTCACATTAGAAAAAGAACAAAAAAAACTTATCTAGCAGCTAATACATTCAACAAACATTGATTCAATAATTTGGACCAGCAAAGACTCAAAATTAACCTTAAGGAACTCATATGGCCTTAACCACCATTTGAATTTAGCAAGTTGAACAAAACACTTACAGCATTTCTTTTAAGCCTCCCACGAAAGTAAAGCAAGGTACTTCTCTTTGATTCACTTTCTGATATGCATTTGGTGTCACACAAATTCACATTGGGGACATAAGGAAGAATTAGGTCTTTCTCCAGAAAAACTTGTCCTGGTTTGTACCTGCAGATTACATGATCATTAGCAGTTATTATAACCAGTCAAATACTAAAATGCAGCAAGTTTACTTAGTTAATTCATATAGTCACCAGTTCCCTGTGGAGTCCATATCTGGTAACAACCAAATTGCATTTTTGACATATCTACGAACAGATTTGAAAGACCATGGATGATGAATAGGAAATATGTGATTCCTTCCTTCTGATCGTTTCCATGCAGGCTGATCCGTCACCCACTTTAGAGCTTCCTATATCCACATATAGTAGAGTTAAAATTTTGAGTGCAGAGGTAATGTTAATTAGCTTCATTCTCTACAAGAAGGGAACTCCAAACAAGAACAAGCACATTTCATGGAGCTTCAAGCCATAAATATGATTTCAAAAGCCCAATTTAGTGTCTTAGCCTTCTATAAATGAACTTAATATTCAACTCAAACATTATAACATATCAAATGACATTATAATGTCAAAAAATTAGCTTCATTACACATATCGGCGATAGGAAAAACACAGCTCATAATATGGAAAGGTTACATTATCAAATAGAGAATAATTATAATTGAACTTGTACATTATAGATTAAGTAATACTCTTAATTTACCTTTCAAGTCCTAAAGGAAGCCCTTATAATACAGGCACATAATCTTCAAGGTTAACTCAAAAAAAGGATTATTTTTTTCCCTCCAGTGATACATTTTAAAACCCTAGGCTCTCTAGCTCACCCCTTCCATGAAGAAAAGTAAGACGCAGTGAGTTCAAACTATGATGCTTCTCATTATCGTATCAATCATTCAATATTGCTCTACATGTATCAAGCATGCCAACATCTATTGGTAGAAACATGGTACAGCATAACTACTAAGCTCATAAACATATAAATATGGTCCGGTTTGTTTTAAAAGGCATTCAGAAATTACAAGAAAATCAAACATTTTTCTCGAAATGAAAACTAGAGACACGTGAATATCAAATGCACATGCATGATGAAAACAAGCAGTAGATATAATAAAACATTGCAACATCACTCACACCCTATAAAGCGCCTTGCATTGTTGTTTCTCCAATAAGAAAAAGCTTATAGTTGTGAAAAAAGGCACGTAGAACAGATCCGCATCCTCCTGCCTCTCAGCTCTCACCACACTTTTCAACAACCTTTCCGATTCAGGCGCAATCAGATCCGCCCAAAGCCAATAATCAACTGAATGCTGCACGCACGTTATAATCACAGATATAACAATTAATTCCACAAAAATATATAAATTACTCTGATGATAAAGATAATAATAGTGACAAAATGCAATGATACCTGTTCGATTAATCGATGGACGGGGCTGCCATTAGAGGTGAGATTAGCAGTGTCTCTATAAGTATTTCTAAACAGCCAAAGCAAATCGTAGGTGAATTTTGTCGGCATCTCGTAAACGTAAACCCTAATTGGCAAATCCAACGGGTAGTATGGTTCTCTGTAAAATCTATCGCGCTCCTTGGAAAACACTTGATCGTCGAGTCTTGACACATCCTCTTCGCTAGCTGTAGTAGACGGAGAGGAGGAGGAGGCTCTCGGGTATTTGTGATCGAGGAAGCGCTCGAGGGCAGCGACGAAGGAGGTCTCTGGTTTGAGAGAGAGAATGGGGTTACTGTTAGGGTATGGAGAGGCTGAGGGGTGACGGGTAGAGAGAGAGAAGAGTAAGAAAAGAAGAGAAAAAACGAGAAGACAGATTGTGAAGAGGAGGATTGGAGATCTGGATCTTGAAGATAGTGTATGAAGCTGTTTGTTCGCCATCTCTATCCTAGCTTTGTTGTTTTCCTTAGTTTTTCAGAAAACAAGAACACTAGGCTCTGCTCTTTGTAACTGATTCGTCGCCCGTCAAGTGCCAACGGCACTCTCTCGAATTTAACCTCGGATCCAGGAAGCCGAAGGACGGAAATAAAAGATAAGGAAAAATGGTTATATTTAAGTGATAATCTGTAATATCAATAATTAGTTTTTTTTATTATGTTTGGTTATGGTTATAAGATAGAAAATATATAAAAAAATGTATTTTTATTCTTATTATTGTTAAATTTATATATTAAAAAAATGATTAAATTTTTTATTTTATTTTGGTTTGGTTTATATTAAGTATTAAAATTAATAATATTATAATAATTCTACTTATAAAATTATGAATCATATGATATATTGACTAGAGACCTGCACTTATTCAAGGCAATTGTTATCATTCCATATCGGTTGGTATTTTGTGCTTGTAATTAGAACATAATATTTTGATTTCGAGGTTTTCATGATCTTACTATTTATGTGTATGTATTAATTCAAAAAAATTAGTTCAAATCCAAAAATAAAAATGATCTAGAAGTGTGCAATTTAATCTAAAATAACACAATAAAATAATTTTTCTAAATAAAATTATAAACATGTATAATATTATGAAAATGATATCATCAATCTCGCAAGATTTATATTTTTTGATTGCTCTGAAATTTTAACATAATATATATAAATATGTCAAGAGACTCATCATAAAATTTCATTTAAATCTAATGGTCAGATTAAGAAATATGATTGATATTGTAAAATTATTCATCATTAAAAAAAAACACTATTTGGTCAAAACAGCACGGGCAAATTGATACTATTACGTTTCAGCTGGTATTTGATCGAAAAATCCAGAATGTGCCGGAATTTTAACCGAGATAAAAACGATGTCATTTTGTCTGATTTTTCAACTGGTACGAAACGTATCAGTCTTTTCACCTGAAATGAAACAAAACTGACAATCCTGGTTCAAGGTTAAAAAACAAATAAAAGAACAATTGATTCAACATAATCTTGTCAAAAATTGAGGTCAACATATGATAAAATATTGTCAAAAAACTTATTGATTTTTTTGAAAAATAAATTGATCAAAACAAAGTTGCTTTGATTATTTTCTTAAGAAAAAACTTGGTAAGCTGTGATAACCATCTCGAACCATGACCTAAACTTTTCCTTATATCAACTCTTGAATAGAGTTTTAAAATTATAATAATTATTATTTTTATCGTAACATTGACTTGGATCAACTCTATATCTAGTTTTAAAACTATAATAATAATAATTTTTATATTAACCCTCTTGATTTGTGACTTATATTGTGTTGTCATCGTAACTAGAACATTTAATAGCTAACACTTCAGAATCTAGTTGCTAACACTTCTCACATAAACTCTCCTAGGAGTAGGTAGACTTTTCAACCCTTTAGGTAGCAATTCTCCTAAAAAAAATTCCTACACAATTCCTATGGTTGACACATTTGCTTCAATGTAATTGATGTTTTTACATTCAGAAACTCTCCTCTAAAGCCACACCTTTTCTTCACACCAATAAGGATAGTCTTCCAACTTTCTAGTTTATTACATGGATAAAAGATCACAAACATGTTTTACAAAATCATTGATAAAATAATCTCTTATATTAACAAAACTTAATAAGATTATTATAGAGAAGACATTGATAAACTGTCATCTCAAGCAAAATATTTTTTTACCAATCATAGATCTTCACTAATCTAAACCAATAAAATAGCATCTACAATCAAAGGTCTCAAACGTAGAAAATAAGCAACAGTCTTGAAATGAGATTGCTAAGGGTATTGATGAAGAAATAATGAGATGTTAAGATTGTAATACATATTTAGAAACTGAAGTGATTAAGGTTTCCAGCACCAACTTGCTTGCACTCTTTATTCATTAAGAAAAACAAGATTAAGTAGGTATAACCTTAACAAACCCTATCTCAAACTTTCCATGCCATAACTCCCATTGACATCCCAATCCTACAAAATTGAGTCAACGACTCTACAAGTATATAAGATTTATTTACGAGTCTTATTCCCTCTTCCTACAATACATAGTTTTACAAGTAAATGAAGTGCTTGTTTGGTAACACGATCCAACCGGAGATTCAAACAATAAGCAAGTTTACAGGTGTTTGGTAACCAGAAAAGCAGTTTAATTTGTTGTGGGACCCACCACAAAAATTGATCGAAACTGCTTATTTTCAGAAGCAGAAACCTCATACTTTTCATTCGATCAAAACTGTGATTTAAACTATTAAGCATTAAAACCATTCACAGTTCTGTCTCTCTCCAAGCATTATAAAATGAACTTAAAACAAGCGTTATAAAATGAACACATAACAGGAGAAAAACAACACTGAGAACATCACACAACAACTTGACGATGATAGTCTCTCTCTTGGGGAGAGAAAGAGAGAGAGAGTTGTCATTGTGGAGAGCGTTATAAAATCCTACAACGACAGCTCTCTTTCTCCACAATGACAACTCTCTTTCTCCACAATGACAACTTTCGACACTCCTCCCGGCTACCACAAGTCACCAACTTCGATGCCACCACCACAGGAAGAACCACCTCGGTCTCCTCTATCCATCGGCATTGGGCTTTGAAGCTCTCGTCGTGATCGGTCGGACACTACTGCTCACGTCTTCTTCAGTCGTAAACAATGCAGCACACCATTTCACTCTTGTATTTTTAAAGCGAGACTTGGGCTGGGCTTCCTCTTGGCCCAGCCCAAGTCCAATAGAGTTGGGCTTTGACTCAATTGGGCCCGAACCATTTAATTAGATCATGCTCGGTCCGATTTTTTTTTTACAAAAATATGTAGATAAAGATTTGTCTTGATGAAAGGGAAATACACATGACTTTGTTGCACTCTATAACCCTATTATTTTTTGATTGATTATGAATTAGAAACTTGAAACTTGATTTGACATTGGAATTATATCCCTACAACTAGATCACAGATGTTATTACTAATGATATTATTACCATATGTTATTTCTCGATTAAAAAGTAAGGGATCGCAAAGACATTCACATATCGATTTAGTTCGTGATGAAATTGCAAGTAGTTTGATGAGAGAATAAAAACAAATATATGTTTTCTTCTTATATTATTAATTATATTTTATTGTTATGATTATTAATTACAAATTTTAAAAAATAATTTATATATGGCGTGTATGTGTGTGTGTTTCTTTTAAAGTAATTTCACAAGTTGACAACAATATGAAAAACATGATAATCAAACACACAAAACTATTGTTTTTCAACCTCAACCACAATTTTAACCAAACACTTCATTATTTATTTTGAACTATAGCTAAAAGTATTTTTCATGAAACTGTTTTTGTAAAACTTCAATGATAAAAACAAAAACAATACCAAACACACTAAAAAATACCTATTTTTAATCAAATGCAGAAAGCCACATGAGACATAAAGGTAAAAAAGACTTCCTTAATACCAATGCCAAAACTCTAATTTCATTTTTCTTGCTTTACATATTGTGTCCGTGACAGACTATGAGGGAGAAGCACTGATGACTGTGATGATGGTGAAGTCACGTCTAGTCACAGTAGCAAAAACATCTCTCAGATACTTTTATATCTGCAGCTACACCACTGATTTATTGGTGAGACCTATAATAAAAAAAAATTAAAATCTCATTTGATAATATTTATATTTGGAACTGCAGTTCAACGCAAACTGCAGTTCAACGCAAACACATCCTCAGGTTGAACTGCAGCACCAGTCAGCATCTTAAAAACTGTTGTCGTTGTCATCACCCAATTTTGGGTCATTCCCCAAAACTACCCGAAAATAACAAAAAAATAAAATAAAAGGGTGTTGTATCGGTAGAAAATCAAGGTAAAATTTTGGATGTTTTTTTGAGAGCTCGATCATACCTTTTTTTTTTTGTGCCCAGAAATGGAGAAAAGTGCAGATTAAGGCTAACGTAATTTATTATCAGATAAATCTGCGTGGAAATTAAGTCGAAAGATATGATTATATTTTTATGGGTCAATTCGATTTAATCGTTGGCCATTTTAAACGTGTAATTATGTTTGGGAATTAATTTAGGGTCTAATCGAAGAATTTAATTACGCGCAACGACTTAATTTTACTATAAATTGGTCAAATTAATTTAAGGGCCCAGTCAATGAGAAATCAAGTTTTTAAATTTAATCCAGGCTCAATTGATGAGAATGAAATTTTCAGAGGCCAATTTGAAGTTTTTTCAAGCCAATTATATGAAATCGCGGGCCAAATTGAACAAATGAAGAGTTTAACTGTCAATAGAGGTTTAAATCGCGCAAACCAGAAATCGAGGACCCAAAATAAAAAGGGCACACAAAGTCAAGGCTGATTTTTTTGAAATTATGACAGGGTTTAATTGCACAAAATCGTAAACTTAAATCCAATTGGGGGTGCAATAAAAGCAAATACAAATCGAAGGACCAAACTGCACTTTCACCCCTAAAAGCACCCCTCCTTCCCCTGCACCCTTCGGTCACCATCTCAGGCCACCCCACACCACAATTTCACCACCATCACCTTCGCCTCCTCCCAGCAGCTCAGTCACCACAGGCCTCCATTCACGATGAGACCACGACCAAAAGAACCACATCAACGCCCTCTACACAAAGGTACCAACCATTTCTCCATTCATCATAGTCGAAAAATTCACAATTCATTCATCTTCCCCATTTGCATAAAACGTCCGTCTGTTTGTGCACAGTAACGGGTCATATTTTAAAAAAAAATATTCTTTTTTGTTTTAAAAAAATATTACATTGAAATTTTAAGGAAAAAATGTATTTTAGCATGAATTTCGCAAAAAAAAAAATCATTTCTTGCATTTTGAGATTTTACAACATGTTTGTAAAATCCAAAGGGTATTGGCCAATATTCCAAAAATCTTAAAAACCTTTTTCGGTGATTCATATTATTCACTGTTGGTATTTGGATAAATAAATCCTAAAAGGATTAATATCCAAAATATTCGGCGGGGATAATATGCTATCATTCATTGTCGATGTTTGGATAAATAAATCCTAAGGGGTTAATATCCAAAATATTCGGCAGGGATGATATGCTATTATCCACTGTCGGTGTTTGGATAAATAAATCCTAAGGGACTAATATCCGAAATATTCGGCAAGGTAATATCCCATCATCTTTTAACCAATAATTTTTTTTTTAAATAAATATCATAGTAATCATAAGACAAACAAAAACACCAAGCAGCTTACCTTAGGTAGGGCGTACTAGGGGTGCTAAAACCTTCCCTTTACGCAATCAGTCCCTTACCCTAAAATCTCTGAAAGACCAATTTAGGTTTCCTAGTGACCATAATACTAGGTGGCGACTCCCTTTTCATAAAAATAAAATTTAGACCCCTCGACATTTGAATTCCCTCACTCACGGGGACGGTCATCGAGACACGCACACTTATTTTTCGGGGTGCGACAGTCATCACAAGTGCACTTTATCGTCACATTTTCACGAAATACATTCTTAATTCAGTTGTGTTCTCTTTCTTACTCGATGGAGAATCCCTCATTCGCCTCCCCACCTCCCCCAATTTATTTTTTATTCTGTTATGCTCTTTCCATTAACAGAAGATAAAGAAGAGAACCAAAGTATCTACCATAAATAATTAGAAACATTAATAAAAATGCCAGCTACTTTTATATATAGAAGATAAAGCATGATCTAAAAATTGTTCTATAGCTAGATGAAAAATCTTTTAAAAATCCGATGTAAGAAACTCTGGAAAACTAAAAATATTCAAAACCGCAGGTAACTCCACATGATTTGCTATTCCACGTCCTTTATCTAGTTTGGTACTTTCTCCCTCATTGACAAGAAAATCACGAAACCAAGAGAAATTTCAATTATCTTCCTCGTCACCATCTTCATCATCATCTTCAGCATCGTCTTCTTCATCATCATCTTGCTCATCACCATTTTCCTATAGACAGATCGTTCATGTCAAGAGGACATGCACAGCATTGTCAAACCATAAAATGAGGTAGCAGCAACAAATTATTATTGGAATTTACGACTCTTTCATAGCTAAAAAGATACGAGTGCAAATGCAATTGGGAGACAAGGACTATCAAAGCACCTAAACGCCCATGTTAGATGTTGGGATGCAAACAAACACACGCACAGTTCAGTGAAACACTGGTGCAAATACCAACACTATTCAATCATAATTTAAATAACCATCAATTTAAAAGGAATTGAAGTACAGTGATTATGATTATAAGCTATTTGTCCAAACTTAGATTTGTGTGCTATGTTTAAGCCTCAAAAAGAACGTTTGTGTTTCTGTTAATAATTATTCCAAATCTAGACTGCAATCACTTCTAAGAATTAGTTCTGATCTCCATCAGAATAGATAAACAGAACTTAAAGTTATGGCAGCACACACAAACATGTTCCCCATTGCCCATAGCAAATAAAAAATATTATATGCTTGATGTTAGCAGTGTTTAGTAAAACACTAAATTTCATGGAACTTTTGCATAAATGCATATGCTATTTCTATGGAACTTGGCTACATATAGAATTCCTACAGGTCAGTTGCTCGGTAAAAAATGTGCCAAAAACTCAGTTTCCAAGTAAGCAAGAAAGACCAAGGAGTGACTAATGCAAGCATTAAACAGTGCTCAACTATGAGATATACTATCACACACGTATATTCATACATAGCATTGCATACGTATGGAAGTGCTCTCATGTGCATGCAAGGATGTATATTTTGAAATCTTAGCTTCATTACCTCTTCCTCTTCAACTCCATCAGAATCCTCTTCATCAGCTTCCTGAAACAATAAAATAGGGTGACTTGAAAAATTAACATATTTCCATGAAAGAAAGGGCAGAAAATGTGAACAGAATGAAAATGAACATGTATGATAAAAAAAAAAGAAAAAAAAAAAAGCATTACATTGTTAAAGTACTTCAGAGGATTAGGCCACAAGTCCTCCTTAATTATCTCTGCAACCTGCAATTTTGGAGGAAAATCAAAATTCAGAAGACACTAAGAACTAGATGGATGCAGTTTAACTTTAATCCAATTGTCCCAGATTAAGCTAAATATAGGTGAAAAATTGAACATATTTATACACCAAAACAGAGCCAAGCATAGCAGAACAAACAATCAAATCATCATTATACACTATCAACATAAGACATTAGTAAGGCAAAGGGCATCTCATACCTCATCATGAAGCTCAGTGATCTCCTTCTGTTCAGTTTCAGCAAACCAACTGAAGAAGCTGCAACATCAAATAATTGATGATAATTGATTAATACATCAATGGGAACATATTCATAGAAGTAAAAACAATAACCATTAGAAAAATGATTGTTCTCTCAATGTTTACTGCATCTGCAAATCAAGTCAAGGCAAAAGGATAATTTTAGAGTTCTCGAGCAGCTCCCAAATTAAATTGCTTTTATATTTTGTGGAAGGTTCATGAATCTGAAATTGTAGATGCCAAAGAGAAACAAATCAAAAGATAGCAGATAGGATCCCAGTATCAGATTAATAAAGAGAATGACCAATTGAAACAGGGAGGCTAAGGCATAATCCTAGAGTGATAAACAGGAAAATGAAGAAATAGCACAAGGGCTTTCCAATTCGTTGAAACATGGACTGAAAAACTCCTCAAAAATCCTGAGCCAGAGGTCCATATAGAGACCAAAATACACATCTAAAGCTCACAGAAACTGTTTAACTGATAAGGTTGATTCAGTTTCCAATTAGACACCTCCAAACAACATACATGCCCCTTACCACAAAATTCTACAGCCAATTCCAACCCATACAGGACCAATACAGGCACAGTGCAAAGTCAATCTGAAACTGAAGGAGAGACTACCTAACAAATTTATAGATTTTCAAGTTAGCCAATTTAAGTTTTACTTCTAGCTTCCAAAATAAAGGTTGAATTGTTCCCCTCCACCAAAAAATAAACAGTATCCTCCAGTTGAAGCATGCAAGAAAAATATTTTAGCTTAGAAGTTGGCATCTGAATTCTGATTAACCTACTTCAAAATTGAACACGAAAAAGGTAGGCTACTGTTTTCGTACATCAAGAAATTATTCCCTTAAACACTTATGTATAATTAATTAGATATCTCAATTAATATTGAGAAATTATAGAAAATTTTACAACTCGTGGTCACATGTTACTTTTATGCCCGTTGCTCAGCGAACATTTTTGGTAACAAGGCATAAAATATGAAATTAGCTGTACCTCTCTTTTTTTGAAACAACAAATGGTTTGATAAAGCAAAGAATGGTTAGAGAATAACCTCAACTCAGCCAAAGGTCGTTTGTTTCCTTTTTTCTCATGATTACCTCCATTTGCAGTGCCCTTCACATGATAGAATTCACAATCAATTTTCTACAAAAACACAAGCAAGAGAGGAAAGGGCAGAAGATGCCACAGAGATTATAGATAAGCATTACCATGCCCTCCTTCCACTTGATGTCTGTACCAGTTATCTTAGTTGTACCCTCATCAGAGAATGTAAAGGTTTTTATCAGCTTTGTATCTTCAAAATGAGGATTCTCTTTGAAGTTCTGGAAGTTAGAGTGACAAGAGAAAAAAAGGAAAGACAAGAATAATGATCAGCAATAATTCATCAACAATAGGTCATGAGAGCAAAATAAGAGATAAATAGCATCTGAAATGAAGAAATGAATAAAAACTAAATAACAGCTCATGGAAACAATAGAATCCATTCCAGAAACAAGAGCAACATTAATCAAGTGACCCAAAGAAAGGGTGGCAAAAAATACTTACAAATGTTATAGAATACCCTGATTTCACATCTTTGGAATCCTCCACATGTAGAGAATCCAGATACTTGAAGATCTGTATCAACAACAGAAGACAAATGAGTCCTTTGGGTGCAATCATTCATTGTCAACATGATTATAGAATTAATAACTTTTTATTTCAAGTTAAAGTTAATAACCAAGAAAGATTCCAAGTATTTTTTTGGGTTGCAATGGCAGGAAATGTAATTAAACCCTGCCTCTACCATCCCAACTTTGCATGAGCTTACCACTGGATTAAACACTCATTGATATTGATATCTTGAACATAAGAAATCAAAGGTAATAAAACAAAGTGCAGCTCCAAACAACCAGTTCGTGTTGAGTTACATAAAAAGCAATCAAATGAAATTCAGAATTTAGGCGACAAACCTTTTGGTCATCCTCAGTCAAAAGATCACAAAGGGCAGGATGACTCAGGAACTGCATCGCATACATGTCACATAAAGGTTAGAAACTTATAACCAATAGCCAACTCAAAACAGAAATTTATAAGTGTAAATAGGTCACTCACAGCAGTTAACCAGAAGTCAGGAATACATTTGATGATATCGTTCCTTTTAGTGTAGACAGGTCTGCGAACCTCATTATACTTCTGCTCAATTTCTAGCACTTCATCACTTGCTTGTTCATTAATCTGTTCAATGTCAAAGCATTCGCCAAGATTCATTGGTAAAATTTTCTATTAAAAAATCTCAAAGCATACCCTTTTGATCTACTCCAGTCTCGCATCAGAATTATATAGAAACTGCAATACATTCAACAACGTTAACATTGAAAGGCATATACAGCATGTATAACCCTTTTTATGTTCTCTTTCTTTCCTTCCTTTTTTTCTTTTTTGGGCCTATCAATTAAATGGAGTTCAATTTAATTGCAACAGAGCCTCCATTTCCAAGGTACATAAAATCTCACCCAAGAAATAACAGGATTGGAGCTAGTAATCCAGGACTCACAAGGTCATTTCTCCGAAACAGATGTTTAAAAACTTACAATTTCAGCACATCAACTTGGCCATTCACCTAAGTTGTCTTTAAATTGGTAACCTAAGCAGAAGATAATGTATCCAGGCATATATTTTGTTCGTGGTAATGTTACGATAAACCCAACAAAATTCGACAGCTTCAACATCCCCCGCCAAACAAAAAAAATCACACAAACACACACACACATATATGAAAAAAGTAAAAGCATACAAAGAAAGGAAGATAGGGAAGAAGAAAAAACCTTCTCCAGCTCATCTTGGAGCTCTTGCAACTTCTCAATGGAAAGAACAAGTTCTCCATCAATGTGATCAGTCTCTTCTTCTTCAGTGACCTTTAGTTTCTTTCCTTTGTCAGACACCATTCTCTTTCGTTATTCAAAGAAAACAAAAAAACCCTAACTTTTGTCGAGAGAATGAGAGAACCCCTAAATAGGGTTTTAGGGCGAATTCGGCTTTTCTTGTATAAGCAAAGGCGAATTCGTGGTGAAGAGTCAGCAGGGGCTATTTATACCCACCAACCAAAGAGCAGCTTCACTTCTGTGCTTGATATTTCATGCTTTCTCTGTCTCTCTTCTTGTTTTTTTTCTCTATTTGTTCGTGGGTCCCATGACTATTAGGGTTTAAGAGCAGGAAAAGCGATCAAAAGACGAAAGTAAGTAATTGGGCTAACATATACTGCTCTCAAGTGGGCTTTGAGAGGCTATTACCTTTTTATATTGCAGCCCATGCCCATTGTTTGAGTTGCTTGGAAAAATGTAACTCGGTAAATAAAAATAAAATAGTCACTAACTCACTTCTCGGTCAATATTATATTTTTTAATATATAAAATATTAATTATATGATATATTTTTTTATTATAATATAAATTTAAGATAAATAATAAATTTGCATAGAATTCTTGTGAAGTACAAGTTTTTTATTAAATATATGAATTTTAAATCGATAAAAACTTATCTATTTAATAAATTACAATGAAATCACCAGCATAAAATTATTATTATCTTTAAAAAAAACCGAGTACCTGATTTATTGAATTTACTGTATTAGAATTATTTCATTTTATAATTCAATTTAAATAAACAAAATGAACAAAATATAAAATATGAAAACACCTGCAATGATCAAATAAAAATAATTAGTTAATTTTCTATCTAAAAAAAATATTATTGAAAATTCATTCCTACATTACCATCATTATCATACCTATAACAATTAAAACTATTATCAATATTATTTCTCAAACAATTAAAATCATTAAATTGTAAAAAAAATATTTTAAAAAAACAATAACAAAAATGATCACTATAATTATTATTAGTATTATTTCACAAACAATGAAATCATAGAAAACACACACAAAAAAAAAGAACAAAGGGAAAAAATATAGCAAAAAAATAAACATTGTCTAAGAAGGACAAAAAAAAAAGAGGAATTAATAGCAAATAAAAAATTTAAAGAATAAGGACCAAATCAAAAATAAAATACATAATTGATTCCAATCAAAGGACAAAATTAAAACTAATAAAAATCATGGACCGAAACAAATAAAGGCATTCTTAACAAAACAAAATTACAGTGTAATTTAGTTAAAATTAAAAGAATAAGGACTGAAATGAAAAGTAGGATATATGACAATTTTCAATTGAAGGACAAAATTAAAATCTTCATACCAAAATAATTAAAGAAATAAAAAAAATAAAACATAAAAGAATAAGAATTGAACTGAAAACTAACATATATAATCAGTTTCAATTGAAGGGAACAATTAAAAAAAATCAAGATTTCCATTGAAAAAATCAGGAATAAAACTGAAATCAAAATTAGGGATTACAATAAAATAATCACAAAAGGACTTACATAAAAAAAAATCAAAATTTCCAGTGAAGAAATCAGGAATAAAAGATCAAAGATTATAATAAAACAATCATAAAATTTCTATTAAGAACTTACATGTAATTTTCGACGGCATGAGAGAGAAAAGGGAGAAAAAAAATAAAAAATCATTCATGGCAATTCACCAATCATCTTTCATTGATACATGCCACACCAAGAGGCATAAGACACCGTGGCAAACCAGGTGACGCGGCGAAATGACAGTTGCCACTGTCCACAGACGCCGCAAGTGCCGCCTACATAGTGTGTGCACGTGAAACATTATTAGCACGTCTGTATGACGCACCTTTTGTGTTTCAGAAAAAATAATAAAAAATAGTAAATTACCTATATACCTTAGGCCTAGTGGTAATCATGAAAAAACTATGGGTGGATGTACTGCACTACCCCCGACTTTAGGTTTTTTTTTTTTTGTCTTTTTCAAGGGGTTATTTGTGTATTTTCATTGTGTATGAATTTGTAAAAAACTGAAAACCCCCTATTGTTTCGTGTCCTTTTGTCAGCTCCAAAGGATAAAATAGTAGTTTTATTGTGCAAAGAAATTAAAAATATCATAAATATCCCCCGAAAATGTCAAAAATGACCCTGGTCCTAGGTGTTAATTTTGTTTATTATAGGGGTAAAATGATAATTTGACTATAGAAATCTACAATAATATGTTTATATACACAGTGAAAAAACTACAATAGATCATTCATGACAATTATATTTTAGTTAATACTGATATATCAATGAGTAACAACCATTAGATCACAAAGTAATCTATCATTGATAAGATGTGTAAAACTCACATGCGTCTTCAAAAAAAAAAAAACGAAACTATTTTTATTGTTTTGGAAGAAAAGTATTACAGGGATAGGAATGGTAAACTTTTTTCATAATGATGTCCTTTATAAAATTTCAAAAGAATTCTAATTCTTTCTTCATATTTATTAATTTTAAAAGTGAATTTGAAAATTTTTAGATATAAGTTTTTGTAAATATAAATATTTTTTTTTATAGAAATAACATTTATGATTAGAAGAATAAATACCAAACTTACAAATAATAAAAAACAAGATTACATATCTTAAATTCATGATTAATTATTTTTTTAATAGTTAAATCGAGTTTTTATCTAATATATTGAGTTGTATTTGAATGTACATGTTGAGTTGGTCATATATGATTAATTTCAATAAGATTTAATTTGATACCCAAATTACATAATAAACCATGCCATATTAATAAGAAGATAAGAGTTTCACATGCTTTGATTTTTCTTACATAAAAAAATTACATGTAGTTTGGTGTGTTTTTCACTTAACCATTACAAGTTGACTTCCCGCATATTGTGTTAGGCTTTTTTGATGTAACAAACTGATTGATTGCTATGTGTATTTTCATTGATTAAATAAGAATTTAATTAGTTAAATTATTATCATTAAAATCCATTTCAAATGGGTTATTTGTGTTATGTATTGAAGCTATTGAATGCTATGCAATGTCTAGAAGATCCTCGTCGGTTGTTTTGTTTTTTTGTCATATTGGAGGGCTCTATCATTATTTCATTGTATATATATCTTTAAAAAATCAAAATTACCCTCGGTTTAGTTACTGTTCAATGCGTGTGGAGAGGGGTAAACTAGTATTTTCACTATTCAAAAATACATGGCAAAGACTAAAATAGCCCTAAACAATCTGGCAATGCCAACCGATCCCGTAGAAAATTCAAAAATATCCTTGATCCCAAGGCAAAGACTGAGACACACTGAGGGTTAAAATAATAATTATACTGTTGAAATCCATATTGAATTGTCTCTACATCTACAGTAAATGCCCGAACTCCTTTAACTTTCTTTTAATAGTTTAAAAAATTATATTTTACCTCTTAAATTTCTTGAATATTCTAGCAATTGTATCTCACTAAAAAAAACAATAAAAAAAATGTAATTATTTACATAAACTAAGAAGTTTTACAACTTTAATGTTATATAAAAAAGAATCTAACCAACACCACACTCTTTTCTCCTCCATTTTCTCTTGAGTTGTCGTGGATAAACTCAACCCATTAAATATTGTGGGAAGGAGTACAATGGTGGACATTAGAAAGCACTTCAAAATTATTTGGTAAAAAACCGCTGATGAGGCTAAACATGTTATTGACCAATGTTTTTTATTTGGTATGTGTTGCTACAATGTTTTTTCCCAACCATCCTGGGTATAGGGTGAGTGCGTGGAAAAAAGTTTTTTCATAAGCATAAAATTATTATTATAATTTTCAAAAGTTGTCATCCATTATTAATGTTACTAGAAAATTTAATGGTGTATGAGAGTTCTGGTATAGGGACTTGTTGTGCAAAGAGAAGACGTGTCACCCCCAATGCATCTTATCTTAGGTAAAATGTATTGTTATTTTTTTTTCTAAGCTAGATTTCTATTCGTTGGTCTATTTTAAGGTTTAAAGTAGATCTCTCTTTGCGAGGGAATCTCTACCTCATTGGGTCAAAAAATCTAATTGTTCTAAATTTTGAATTTAGCATTGCATTTGTTATACTTTTAATATCTAAAGTGCATTTTACATTTATAGTTTTACACCCTAAATATTAAAATCTACAGCTAAATAAAATGAACAAAATGATTAGTGAGTTTGTTTTTGATATTTTGGTTGAACTCTAACTGATAATCATATATCGGTTATGATATATCATTTTACATTTTAAAACATGAGAAAAAATATATTTTTTTAATGAAAATATGCTCAAAATGTTTTAGTCAACCATACATATAATAGCATTATTTTTTTAAATGCATTTTTATATATATTTTCATTTCTTTTTAAATATATATTTGGACAAGGCCTGACCCAACTAAATGGGTCAACCCATACATGTTGGGAGGAAATGACCTAAAAAATCTTCTTTCATTGGGAAGGACACAACACCCAGCCTAACCTACTATCTACTGTTCACTTGCAAAGTGAATAGTAACTGTGGCTGGAGGTGAAGAAGGTTACCTGACATTGTTGTCTTGAAGAGAAAGTTTGGTTGGTGGTGCTGACAAAGAGAAAGGTGACCAGTGGTGGCTGTAGAAAGAGGAGGAAGCAATTGTTGCTGCTACATGGAGAAAAAAATGATTGGAGTTGCTAATGATAGAGAGATGGAGAGTTGTTACTGTCGATAACGAGTGAAAGACTTGTCGCTGGTAGTTGACGATGAGCTGAAAAAAATGCCTTATAATGAAGTTTTTATTGTTGCCAGAAGCAAATGGAGGAAAAGCAAAGGAAACATTGGTAATACCAAAAAAACAGGGAAATGGACTTCTTTTTTAACCTTTTCTTTTGATTTCTCCCCTCTTAAACCATATATTTTTCTTGTATTTATAGAAGGTGGATGAGGGTAACCCTTTCTTTATTGGAGCAAAATGTCAGACATTAATTCAATGCAGGAACATCCCAACCTTTAACTGAAACTAAGTGTCCTAAGCTATCAAATTTGACAGCTACAATAGGCTCTATGAGCTATCAACTTTAGAGCTGAACCATTGTATATGTGGTGTCATTTAGCCAGAAATGACCATACCTAATAATAATAAAGAATCAAGGGATTATTTTCATGAATGTTTTTTCAAATTTGATAAATTCTAAAGGCATTAAATGCACCTGTAAAGTTGTACCAAATCAGGATTTCGACCACATTTTAGGAAGAAAATGAATTGCCAAATTAGTCCTCTTTTTCTCCGTTAAAGTTCAATTTAGCCCTATATCTTATATCTGCTCTGATTTTATCCCTAATTGACTCAAAATTATTAGTTTTGTGCACTTAAACCCTTATTGAACTTTAATAAAACCCTTAAATTTATGCATCTTTTCCTTGGTCTCAGATTTCTTTAGATTCGCTACTAATTGACCTTATAACTTTGATTTTCTTGTAATCTTATCCCTAATTTCAACTAATTGACTTAGTAAAAAATGAAATTGGTATTAAAAAATTCAAGCTTAAATTTTCACCAATTAAGCCCGAATTAGGCTCCCAAGCTTAAATTTTCACCAATTAAAACCTTAATAAAATTCATTTTACCCAATTAAAGTATAATTAAGTCTTTCCACTGAATTACATCCATTAATTGTACTTCAAATTAATTCTTATATATAATTCAACTTTAATTTAGCCTATGATTAAATCAAATTGGCCTACTAAAAATATAAGTATTCCTTTGGACATACTTTTTATGCAAATTTATCTTATAATTATTTATTTTAGCATTGAATATGTATTTTCTCTAGTTTTAGGCATAATAAAGATACAATTGGGCTCTTGAATCAATCTAAATTTTCAATTTGATTTTTTCACCACATTGATCTCCTTTTATTTTATTTTTCTATTTTAAGTAAAGTTTAAGAATAACAAAATAATGAGTTATGATAGTATGTTTGCAATGAGAAAGAATATTTAAGTAAGAAGGCAATAAAATATAATGGGTTATGATCCTTTAGTTTGTGATGGACAAGATCCAGGTGATAATCAAGAAGGGGATATGATAGTTATGCAGGGAAGTCGTGGAAACTAGACAGACCTACATTACTAAGGCATCTAGTAGAGATGTGAATAAAGAAGAAATTGACACTTAATTCCTCAAAAACAACTATCTAGATGGGTTAGTCAAAGCAAAGCTTAAATTCCCAACGTTTCTCCTTCACTCGATGATGTTGATTAAAGTGCAAGAAACAAAATAACGAGAGAAAATATGTCATGCATTTTATTAATAATATTTGTTACAATTTTTATTTAAAATTTATTTAATGATAACCATTAGTAATAATTAATATGTCTGTTATAATTAATTACTCTAACCATTTTGTATTTAAATTGTATTAATTGGTTATTATTAATTCATCATATTTGGAATCCATTGTATTGTTGTTTCCTAAAGAATGAAAATCAATGTGTTATTGGTTCTAATTAAATGGAACTAATTGTATTGTTGTTTTATAAAGGATGAAAACCATTATGTTTTTGGTTCCGAGTGATTGGAACCCATTATGTTGTTATTTTCTAAAGAATGGAAACCGTTTTGTTGTATGTTCCAAGTGAATACAACTCATTGTGTTGCTGGTTCCAAGTGAATGAAACTCATTGTGCTGTTATTTTCTAAATGATAGAAACCATTGTGTTGTTGGTTCCAAGTGAATGAAACTTATCATGTCATTTTATAAAGAATGAAAACCACTGTGTTGTCAATTCCAAGTGAAATGAAACTCATTATGTTGTTAGTTCCAGGTGAATAAAACTTATTGTGTTGTTGTTTCTAAAAGGATTGAAACCATTATGTTGTTGGTTTCAAATGAATGAAATTTATTGTATTGTTTCCTAAAAGATGGAAACCATTGTGTTATTATTCTAAAAGGATGAAACCTATCGTATTATTATTCTAAAAGGATGGAACCTATCGTATTATTGTTTATGAATGGATGGAAACTACAGTGGAGATTGTTCCTAAAAAAATAGGAGTCATTCTAATTTTCTTTTTCTCAAATGAAAATTGTGGTGTGATATGGAATTAAAGGTTTTATAAGAGCTCAATTTGTGTTAAATTATGAGAAAATGTAAAATTTATAAAATCTTGATTTGCAAAATATAAGATATTTTATTAACTAGATTAGGAGTTATATATATATATATATATATATATATATATATATATATATATATATATATATATATATATATATATATATATATATATATATATATATATGTATGTATCATGCCAGAGGACCAACTTGAATAAAAACTTATTCTTATCTGATTATAGGAAAGCTTTTCGTTATGCATTTCATTTAGTATTAGGATGCTAGTAATTTAAACATATTGTCCTATTTTGTAACCAATGCATTTTCAAGCAATTTATTAGGATGAATATGTAGTAAATGTTAATTGAGCTTATTATATTATTACACTTAAATTTTAGGTTATATTATCCTGTATTATGTATTTATAAATTTAGTTATCTTAGTTTTTGTATTTACTTATTGTTGTTGATTGTGTTATATAATGTGATAGGAATAACAAAAAATAAAACATATAATCTTTGTTTATGATAAAAAGTAATTAAGTCCAGAATAATTAAACTGTGTTGATGTGTTAACCTAAAAAGTATGATAAATATATTATTGATAACTTTTTACTGACCTATTTAAGTGGAAACTCTACCAAAATTTCAATATAAAAAATTAAATGATGGAAGATAATTGTATCGGGATTTTAGTATTATATTTTTTTTCTATGATATTTGGAATAATATTTTTTTCTTAAATTCTCTTTTGAGATTTTAGTAGAGTTTCCCTTAATATTATAATGATCTTAAATGATAAAAATTGATGTGAACTACTCAAATAAATCTCATCCATTAATCTATTTCATTTAGAATTCCACCACATTAAGTTTAACATAATCAATGTATTATATTATTGAAGTAGTGTAAGATTGAATAACAAGTGAATGACATAAGATAAATATGATTACAACTTAAAAGCCAATCATTTTAACAATCCCTACTGGATACCAATTGATAATTACAACGTCCCTATTTGGAAGCCAATAATTCTAGTAATCTCAACTAGATACTAATCAATCTCAGAACATTATTTGGATGCTAATTATTCTTTCTTTTTTTCCAATACAATTTCTTACTTCAACATGTATAGTGTCAACTACTATGTTTTCCATAAAATCTTGAAATAAAAGAAAATAGCAGTTGCTAATGACTACTACTATGTAATTTTATTCTTGCTCACGTCTCCAATTGGTTGGAGAAGGAACTGGATTTTAGGACAAGCATATTGCAAATGTTTCCCGTGTTGTTGCGTAGTAATTCTTCAGGTTAACTATGTTGATGCAAGAACTTATCTGTTGCTTGGCTTCACAGCATGGATTCTCATGAATAGTATGCTCAGATCACATTATTCAGTTCTCAACAATGAATTCTTGAATTTCTATTCCCGTATGCCGTGCCCCTCCTTGTATTCGCAATAATACTTCATCTCCAACTTTCAGTGAGGTAACAGGAATCGCTGCTTTTAGCAGTCCTTTTCCTGCGAAAGATAGATAGGCGACCATTCAAATATGCAAGATGAAGAGAAACAATGGACACAAATAAATGACTCAAAACATTGCAAAAACTAAAACCAGAAGTCCTGACAGACCTTCACAAGGAGGGACTAAGGCAACTGTTTCTGCATTCTGGAGGAAAATGCTGTATACTGTTTGATCATCTGACTCTCTCTGCAACACCAAACATTCTATAAGATTTAAAATACAATCCTTCTTCAATCAGAACCAGCAAGTTCTTTAACATAATTTAAATACATGGCAAACTCAAGGAACAGATCCTCCGACATGGAACTAGCTACAAGGAATATTCTCTAAGGAAACATTCCAACTATAAAAGGAACCAGCAAGGCATGAAATCCTTATTTATGAAGAGAAAAAAATCTACACATTCTGGCTACTAAAATAAATGAAGAATCTCAACTATTGATGTATTTCCCTCCAAATCTGTTTGGATTTCACTTATTTAGATTCATGACATGGGAAACAAAAAGGAAAAATAACAAGGTTCCCTAATCAAAGTTGCTTTTATGATACTCTTTTAGCAACCAAACTGGTGCATAGTTCTACGAGTCAAAGCAGAAACATAACATGTAAAGAATTTCATCCTCACTTTCTCTATAAAATATTCTGTAAAATGATTGAACTACAATTTTGATTGTTTCTGATTTTCCACTTTTCCTTTGATATTAGAGGTCAACTCAATATTAAAAAGAAATGGTTTTTATGTGATCATCTTCACAGCAATTTCCATGCCCTGAACATATTCATCTCATTCTATTTTCTCATCCTAATATGTTATAGCAGTTCATGTGACTTCATGTCTTCAGAGATTCTGTTCTGCTCATGGAATTTTTAACAAGGTTTATCACTACCAGCTAAACATCTCAAATTCTGCAGGAATGAAGCACTTAGTAGCTCCACCATCTTGAACTGCACCTCTTACTAATTGTTTTAATCAATAGACTTCAAAGACCGCTCATCAGGCGTTTAATCAAATCATTTTGCAGATAGTTGTTAGCAATCACATTTTAACAAGCAAATGACAAATTGCAATAGTGCAGATTATCAAATTGTGGTCTCAAGTTTATTTGCTCAATTTTACAATCTGTGGTTTACAATATTTGTAATGGAACCATAGATCATGCTTGCTAATGGTATGTTCATACAAACCTTTGCCTCAACGAGAATAAGAGGTCTAGTTTCTATCTTCACACGGCCAACAATTGCAGTACGCAGCTGCCCGTTCTGATCAGCCACAGAAATTTCTTTACCGGCTTTTAGCTCTGAGAGATAGCAAGTCCTTCCACCTGGAATTAAGACATATGCATGCACTGGTCCCTGCACATTTCCATTAGATACTTGATAAAATATACTAGCATGTATCACAGACTAATGACCCAGAAAATACTGCAAAAGGAAAATCCAGCTGCTTGAACATCTGAGAAACCAACCTATTTTCTTGCTTAAATTGTGCAGTAGAATAACATGACACAACCAGAAATTTACTTACAATTTTACAGTTCAAGATATTATTATAGTATCATTTAAAATGATAAAAAGACTAGATCAACTAATTTTAACCGTTGTCTGGCCATGTTTCTTAAGTATTTGCAAATGCTGAATGTAACAGAAAGAAAGCAATGAAGTGAATATTTTATGAATCAGATCACTTTTAATTGCATGGTTTCCATGCTTAAAGCAACAATATAAGGATCCACAGTGCACAGTACAGTGACTACTAAAATTTGCAAAAAGACAACAGTCATCAAGATACTCTTCTCGGCATGACAAACAACTCACTGCATTAATGCGAAATGGCCTGCTTGCAATGTAATTTGACTCCAAGCACTCTGAGTGAACAAGGAATAGTCCTCTAGCAAAGGAACCAACCTGTGAAAAAATATCCATCTTATCATAAAAGATGACATATAACCAGCTCAAGGAAAAAAAACAGAGGACACGTAGGAATATAAATGATAAACTAGAGGGATACCAAAAGCCCTTCACCAGGTTTCATGAGGCTACAGAGATCCACACAAATACGGTCACCCATTCCAGCTACTTGAACTCGAGTTACAGTGGCTTTGGTCAAGCTTAACAGATTGGTTGCTTCATTCCTTCTATCAAAATATTCCTGATGATATTAACCAGGATAAGAAACAATCCTTACTAATGAATCAAGGTGCCAAATACTAAAATAAAATTACCTTTAACTTAATAACAGCTTCAACATCTTCAACTTTTAGAACAACTCCACCCAAACCATGCTCCAAGGCCTACAAACAGCAGAAGCATTAAAAGTCACACCACTACAACTAAGGAAGCATCCAGAAAACACTAATTTAAACAATAAATCAGGCATGCAAATTTCAGACCCCGATCAAAGAAAGAGTATTCAGCAGATACCTCAAGGAAGATTTGTGCTTCCGAATGATTTTTTGAGATGGCAAGCACTGTCTTTCGACTGCCTTGAAAAGTTGCAACAATATTCTCTGCAGGTATTATCTACAAGACATTATTACAATTAGGAGATAAATGTTTAAACTTACTTACAATCAAAGAAATCATTTTTGAAAACAATCTACTATGTCAATCCTTATTGAGAGCACTTGAATCTGTAAGCATGAGATGTTCATGGAATAGGGTAACCGACAGTAGATCTAATTGTTTGGAATATAAACAAGTTTAGGTGATTCTTAAAAAAAGTAATGGATCACTTGAAAATGCAAGGTATGTTCATGGAATAGCAAGAAACGTCCACCAGATTTAATTTTTTGACTTTCAAAGCTTCTTTTTGGTGTAAAACATATTTGTTAATAAAGTAACAGCTAGCGAAGGTAATAACCACATCATTAAATTGTGCTTCAGGTAGATGTACTCCTAAAAAAAGATGCTGTTCTTAATAACCTAAACCAGGTAAGCACAGTGTTTTCTAAAACAAGCAACTCCTAAACGATAAAAGATGACTGTTTGATTCACGAAATCCTAGTGACAACAGAATCTCCCAAGGAGAAGCATCTATACCTGCCAATCCATTAGATTAATAACTACATTCTCAGCCTGCCCATTTTCTGGTTGAAGCTGCTGTAATTCTTGGGGAGTTGAAACTTCAAAAATAGTGGCAACCCTTTTGTTCTCACCATCCAAAACTTCTCCTTCCTCAATAAATAAAGGGTATATAAAGGCCATTGCTGCACACAGCTTAATCAAACTTTAAAATGAGAAACTTTCATCATGCTGTTTGCTCCATTTATGGATTATATCTAATTGTATTAATAAAATAAAACCCTTGCCCTAATTAGTAATCAGAGAATGAAAAACAATGTAGAGGATGTTTAATATAGAGAGTATATACATGACCAGTCAATAGCAAGTTGTCTATGGTTGGACAAGAAGATGAATGTATTCCAGCCCCTTTCGACAGCAGCAGTCATGACTTGCTTGCTTTCTGTCCATATCCATACCCTCTTCGATTTCTCATAGGAACCGCCACTTGATGACATTGGGAACACAGGAGTGGAAGAAGTAGAGCACGTTGTAACACAACAACTGTAGCGCAAAAGGGGTTCCTTGTTCAATCTCAACGGGTTACATTTATCTGCAAGTATTTACCAGTACAGAAAGCAAATTAATAAAAAGAAATATTGGGGGTTGATGAAAAGGAGAGAAAATAACGAGAGGAATTTGAAAGAGACCTGTTGAGGGAATGAAGGAGGAGAAGTGCTTGAGGAATGGGAATCCGAGGAGACATGTGGAAGAGAGCAACGTAGCCATGTTTTCAATTCGTCGTTAATTTTCGAGGGGCGCTTCTTTTCTTCATTGTAACTAGTTAGATTAACCGAGTATAAATAATTAATAAAATTTATTAATTCCAAAATAAAATATAGCATCATATAAAATTTAATATAATAAAATCAACAAACTCTATTACGATAATAATAATATCAAAATCTTAATATCTAAAATTATCATTGTTGGTTATTGGGTTTGACCAAGTTCATCTATGAGGGATGAACCCGATCTATTTATTTACAAGTGTGGTTTAGCCTGGTTCGCCCATGAGAAATGAACATGATCTATTTATCTAAGGATATTATTAATTGATAACCATTATGTAACCACTCATCTCTCTATATAAATATGGATTTCCCTCTCATATGGTGATATGATTTTTCCATTTTTTGGAAGATAATTCTTTCTCTCAATACTCTATATTAAACTTGCTAAGATCTGTAAAGATATTTGTACTGTGAAACATTGCTTTGGTTCTAGTAATCAAAGTGATCCGGAAGTAATTGATCCAGGAACAAGTAAATGGAATCTCACAAGTAAATTTTCCTTATCGGTCCTACAATAATTACTATTACCTCTGAAACAATATAAATTATTAAATTATTCTAAGAAAAACCTCAAAAACATTAACAAAATAATAAGCAAGAAAAAAAATCAAAATTATTATTATTATTATTATTATTATTGCGTTACAAAATTAAATCAAGGACAAAAAAAACCTAAAAACTTTAACAAAAAAGCAAACAAAAAATAAAATAAATGATAAAACAAAAACAAAAATTATTAGCTATAAAAAAAATCATTTGACTTGAAAAAAAAAACAAAAGAAAGAATAAAGAGAAAAGAAACAAAAATATCAATTTTTAAATGATCATAAACACAAACTAAAATTTAAGAACTAAAAAAAACCCTGTTAATAAATAAGAAAATTAAAAACCAAAGCTAAGAGCACACACATATAAATATGGACAAAAATATGGACTATTTCAAAAATATAAAAAAAATAATGGAATTAAAATAAAAAATTAAAAGTACAGGGCTGAAATGAAAACCAAATAGATTATCATTTTCAATCAAAGGACGAAATTGAAAAAATCAAAACCTCTGTACCAAATATATTAAGGGATTAAAAATCAATCTGGAAATTAAAAGAATAAGAACCAAATTGACACCTAATTATAAAATCAATTTCAATCAAAGGATCCAATTGAAACAAATCAAAACTTATATAGTAGAAATCAGGACCATGCAAAATAATTAAAAGACCGGGGACTAAAATGAAAGCTCCATAAGGGCCTGCCATGTACTTTTGCATGGAGGAGAGAGAAAAGAGCCAAACAAAAATCAACCACCCACCGTCATGTATCTGGCCACTATGTGCAGCCACACGTCACATCACGAGAAAGAGGACATGACGACGCATCAGCTGAGACGCATTTGAATATTTTTCTCCACCTAATGACTTCGCATGCGCCGCCAAAAGTGAGTGTGATGCCAAATACTGTCGGTGCGTGCGTCAAGCTCGCGCACAGTATTCGACAGAAAATAAATCTAAAAAATGACAAATTAACAGAACACCCCTACAAACAACACTTCTATTTTGTCTTCTTTTGGAGAAGATTAGTATTTAAATATTTCAAAAAATATGAAATAACCGAAACACCCCCACCGGCAAGTCATGGTTTTTATCTTATATAAAGGTAAAAGAGTTATTTTACTGTGAAATGGAATACAAAATTACCCGGAAACCCTCTTGGCAACTACTATTTTTTTTTGTCTTTTTTGAGGGATAGAATGATTATTTTATTGTGTAAAGAAATATAAAAAAAATCAATAAACTCATGACCCGACTAAACCAAACTGAAAATCAAACCGATCCAAAAATATATTATTACAATCCATAGTATTTTCATTCACATGTTTTAGTTTATTTTATAATTTTTGGCAGAACGGTGCCCTAGCAAACACCTCAAGTAATTAGGCTACACTAATTTCTTCTCATAATTATATAAGATCATGACATTAGCTTAATATCATATGATTAGGTTTCATGCATCGAGATTGATTCTCTTCTTTACCAAGTTTTAAGTAACACTCAAGAATCGATACATTCACAACTTTTCAGCTTAACAATAAATGTAGAATTCTCTGAGAGGAATGATTTCCCCCCACTCTATTATTGTTATTGTTTGTGACTCAATGAAGTAACTATGCTATCTTTTTAACTATAAAAGATGTTTTGAAAGCATAAATTTTATGGGAATTGGTGTAGAAAAACTGCACATCCCATTCTAACTCTCTGTTGACTAAAAAACATGAGAGAGAGACACTTTAAAATCTTCACAGCCCATCTCCTCCCTGCCCTTCGTGTAGCACAACACCACTCTCCTCCCTTTCTCTAACGCTGCACAACTACGCCTCTCCCTCTCTCTCTCTCCCTCTCTCTATTTTAGATGGGAATTGAGTTTAGGGGTGATAATTATCCTTTGTATCATAATCAAGATTACTCCTTGATAGACACTAGTTTTAGATGTCTAGAGATGGTAGGCTTAGTAATTTCTACACCAAGTGGCATTGGCAACCCAAAGATTACAACTTGCCTAAGTATTCTTTTGTTTGATTTGGTATTTTTGGCTTCTTCCAATCAAAGAATTAATTGATTTTGTTTGCATGGCTAATATCATGTTGATTTCCCTAGAAATTAGTGTGTGAATTCCATTCTGTTTGTTAACTCAAGTGTTTCAATCTGAGGGGTAGTGCTAAAAACATACATGCATTGTATCTGCTTGACTAAAAAACATTATGTTCTTATTAGCCATGAAAATGGTAAAAATTAACCAAGATGAGATTATTGATCTTTTGAATGCCATAGATTGACTTCAGATTCTGCTAAAAAAAGCATCTTTCTATTGAGTTTGAATGCACCAACGTGTGGACAAAACTCTTTGGTGTTTGTTTAGTTGCATATGGAGGAAATTTAATTAGAAGGCATGTGCCATCATAGATGTAAATAGAGAACAATAAAAGCTAAGTGCATGAGTAAGGATTGACAAATTAGTTGAACAAAAAACTGAATGACCCCTCTCTTGAGTGTCTTGTCCATTAAATAGAAAGAAAAGAGATTTACATGTTCTAGCTACAACTTCAAGCTAAGTATGGAAAGATAAGTAACTTATTAAAACACTACTATTTACAACTGGATTTCTATAAAATACTTGTTGTATATGGAGACTATTTTATTTAGATCATGCTAACATCCCCCTTTAAATTAATATTGGGTGAGCCAAAAGCATCAATTTGCTAACCAGAAACTGATGACGTTGACGTGTCATGGACTTGGTAAACACATCAGTCTCCATATACTTGTTGTATATGGAGACTATTTTATTTAGATCATGCTAACATCCCCCTTTAAATTAATATTGGGTGAGCCAAAAGCATCAATTTGTTAACCAGAAACTGATGACGTTGACGTGTCATGGACTTGGTAAACACATCAGCAATTTGAAGATTAATGGAGATATGTGGAAGAGAAATAACATCAAAATCCACGGCATCCCGAATCGAATGACAATCCACTTCGATATGTTTAGTACACTCATGAAAAACAGGATTGGTGGCAATCTTGATAGCACTCGTGTTGTCGGCATAGAGAAGAGTAAGAGAGGACTGAGGAAATCTAATTTCTACAAGGATACCACGAAGCCAAACTATCTCCAAGCAAGCAGCGAACATGGCCCAATATTCATACTTAGTCGAGAATTTAGAAACACAATCTTGTTTCTTGCTCTTACAAGAGATCAAATAGTCACCAAGAAACATACACCAACCGGTGACGCAAAAACAAGTATCAAGACAACCAGTTCAATCAGCATCACTAAATGCAACAAGGCAAAGAGGAGACCTAACTGGGTAGAAGAGACCCTGGTCAAAAGAACCAAGGAGATATCGAATAATACAATGAACCGCTACTAAGTGTAGATGATGAGGAGATTGAATAAATTGGCTAACTTGCTGAACAACAAAGGATATATCAGGCCGAGTAATAGTAAGATAATTCAAGCTACCAACCAATTGTCGATATAACATCGGATTGGGCAGAAGATCACCTTCATCACGTCAAAACTTAACATTCACCTCCAAAAGAGTATCTACGGGAGAAGAATCCTAAAGACCAGCTAACGCAATCAAGTCCTTAGCATATTTTTGTTGGCTCACATAGATGTAAGAAGAAGAAGAAGAATGAACATACAAACCCAAAAAATAAATAAGAACTACGATCCTTCATATGAAAGCAATCCTGAAAATGTTGCTGAAGTTGACCAATCAACAAAGAATCAATGCTGATAATGATAATATTATCAACATAAATCTGGAAGAGAACATAACCAGTAGAGGTGGTACAAAGAAATAAAGAGGAATCATAATTGTTTTGCATAAAAAAGAAGCGAAGCAAGGTAGTGTGGAATTTATCAAATTAGGCCTGGGGGTTTTACTTTAAGCCATAGAAGGATCGCTTCATTTTACACACAACCAACGAAGAAGAGGAAACCAAACCCGGTAAAGATGTCATATAAATATCTTTTTTAAGGTCACCATGGAGAAAAGCATTTTTGACATGAAGTGGCCAACCTTGGGAAGCAACAATGGTCATGATAATATGAACTGCAGTCATCTTGGCGATAGGAGCAAAGGTCTCCTCATAATCCATATCATATTCCTTTTTATTGCTAAGAGCAACCAAGCGTGCTTTATAGCGATTGAGAGTGCCATCAGAGCGAAGCTTAATCGAGTACACCTATTTACACCTAATAGGCTTTACCATGAGAGGACAAGGAAGAAGATCCCATGTATGATTATCCTAGAGAGCTCGAAGTCCCTCCTGCATGGTTGTTTACTAACACTCATGCTGGATAACTTGTGAGTAACATGATGGAACAAGTGTATTAGATAATGCAGCAGAAAAACCATACCGACCAAGAGGATAAGAGACCCTTATAGAGCAGTGAAGAACCAGTGACTCAGGAGCAACATCAGGTGGTGGGTTAGTCATCGGAAGAGGCAAAGTTAGTTGACAACTTTCATACAAATTACAGGTTTGAACTGCTCAAAAGGTGACACGTCCTCAAAATGAGAAAAAGTAGGAGCAAGTAAGGAAGATTCAATAGGAGTGGGAAGAAATATTTATTTTCAAAGAAAACAACATTTCTAAAGATACAACATTTATCAATTTAGATCATAACAAATAAAACCTTTATGAGAAATGCTATACCCTAAAAACACACATTTAGATGATTGAGCAGAAAGTTTGTGCCCCTCAAGAGAAGGTAAATGAACACAACAAACGCAACCAAAAATATACAAATCATGATAGCTAGCAGTTTTATGATTTAAATGATAGAAAAGGGAATTGAAATTCAACACCTGGGATGGTAAGCGATTGATTAGATAAACTATAGTAGACAAAATTTCAATCCAAGATTTAGATGGAATAGATGACTCAAGCAGTAATGTTCGAGTGATATCCAAAAGATGATGGATCTTATGCTTAGCAATCCCATTTTGTTGTGGTGTATATGGACATGAATGATGTGCAAAAATGCCTTTTTACTGTAAAAAAGCATGAAAATCATGCGACATATACTCCCCCCCAAATCAGATCATAACACCTTAATACTAGTATAAAATTGAGTCTCAACATAGGCAACATATGATTTGAAAACCATAAAGACTTCATATTTGGAACAAAGAAAATATATCCAAGTGAACTGATTATAATCATCAATAAATGTTACAAAATACTTGTAATGAGCATGAGATAGAATCGGTTTAGGATCCCAAACATCACTATGGATAATATCAAAGCATTTTGTAGCACGATTGTCTTGCGAAGGAAAACGAAGAGTCTTACTCTTGCTTAATTTACACGTAGAACAATTAAACAAAGCATCATGAGAAGAGAAATTAATTTTATTTCCTAGTGAAACAAATTTCACTAATCGAGATAAAACAATAGAGTTTGGATGGCCTAAACGGTTATGCCATACATCACATCAATTTTGAACAGTAGTACAAGCAAAAGAGAGACAACTACGAATGGAAAAATACAACAAAAACAGTCATCCAACTTTAGCCCCTTCACGATTATCCTCCTTGACACCTGATTCTGCACAAGACAGCAATTAAGAGAAAAATGCACATTACAGTTATCATCCACCAGTTGATCGATTGAAATAAAGCTAGTAGATAATTCAAGTGAGACGAATACACTTTTAAAAGTTGGATCAATATCTCCAACCTTAGTAATAGGTATATATCCATCATTAGCAACCTAAATTTGTGATGAACCGAGATATTTACGCATATTTTTAAGCTCACTAGATGAATTGGTCTTATGGTTTGAGGCAGCAGAATCAACAAGCTGACTTTTGGATCGGAAGTAGTATCTTGAAACCCCAAGGTCGAAAAAGCTATGAGAATCATCTGCTGCACCATTTCTGGAGTAATAGGATTGGTTGTAGCTGATGTAGAGGTGTTGCTGGATAGTACTGCTGGGAAAGCATTTACCCGATGGTTTTGGGGACGAGTGGAACACTCCTTGATAATATGGCCTTATTATTTGCAATAATTGCAGAATTTATTCCTGTAATTGGTTGCAATGTGTCCATACTCTTTGTAGTTATAACACTGAATATTGCCCATACTTCGACCCCTTCCTTTTCCCTGAGTTGCAAAAGCAACAATCGCCGAGTTATCTTGCTTGAAGCTGCTTTGTGTAACTAGACATTGTTATTCTCATAGTAGTTCCCAAAAATAGACATCCAAGGAGGGTGAGGAATCTCAGTTCATTAGGTTGGAGCGGGTAATCTCAAACTCAAATCTTAATTTCATTAAGAATTGGTCCTATTTGCTTTGCTCATGAACCTGCTAAACAATAAAGAGAGATTTTGATGCTATTTGGGCATAAATAATATCATTATATTCTATCCATAAATTCTGAAAATCAGAGTAATAATCCTGAATAGAGAGATTTCTTTGAGCATAATTAGAGATATCGTTCTCTAATTGAAAACATCTAGCATTATTATCCTGATAGTAAATCTTTTTTAAGTATTCCCACATAGTATTTGTTGTTTTATATAGTCTTAGATTAAGCACAATAAGAGGATCAACTGACCTCAAAATCCAAGATATTACCCGAGCATCCTTGATATTTTATTGAGACTACTTTGACGCATCCATGGGAGCCGAATCACTCCCATCCACATGCTCTCATAATTCCTTCCTCATAACAAATATTTGGAATTGAAATTCCCAGGCTTAGTAGTACTTTCCAGTAAACCAAACACCAAATAGGTTAGAATTGCTTGATGTTATTATTTTAGGTAAATCCTAAAAGACAACTAAGAAACCCAAACTGAAAAGCCATGAAACTGAGAGCCCTATATATCTAGGACTGACCAAGAAACTGAGAAGAAACCGAGAGGGGAACATACAAGATTTTGTAATGTAATTTCAATGGTGAGGCTTTGATACCATGACCAATTAGTTGAATAGAAAACTGAATGAAACCTCTCTTGAGTGTCTTGTCCATTAAATAGGAAGAAAAGAGATTTACATGTCCTAGCTACAATTTTGGACTAAGTATGGAAAGATAAGTAACCTATTAAAACACTACTATTTACATTTGGATTTATAAAGAATACTTATTGTATATGGAGACTACTTTATCCGGATCATGATAACATTTTATCCGGATCATGCTAATATCTTATCCAGATCATTAACAAATTATAGTAATGAACCTGTACTATCTACCCATGAATTTTGATACATTTTGATTATTGATTTTTTCCATAGACTAGGGGAAAAAGGCAACCAAGCAGAAGAAATAGAGATTCTAACATCATGTCAGCAATATCAAAACAACACATTTGACTAACAGCAATTCATTAATGTATTGAGAGGCTTGCTTTTTGCTGATGCAGGTTCAATATGTAAGCCGCGAACTAGTCTTTTTATCCACCGGAACTCGGAAATATCTATATCTAAAGCAGTCTAAAAAAATTGTCTCCTTATCCAACAAGTGTTTTTTATTTATTAATTGATATACTGATCAATTGAATTTAATTAGCCAATCCTCTCCTTAATTTTGGTGCAAAGCTTGTTCATTGTTTTCAAGCCAACATACGTATCTTATAACCCATTTATATGATAATTCTAAAGCCAGTACGTTTTGTGTAAAAAGGATATATGCTTCCTTACATTAAATTAAATGGTAAAAAGGATATTGTGAACAAATAATATAACAAATCCCAAGCTCTTAAAAATATACTAAAACCATCTAATATTCCATAATCAAAATCATAAGAATAATATATGTATAACTAATAGTTGTTTGAAAACATTATTAAGAAAATTATTGAATATACCAAGTGACTAATATTTTGAATTTGATCCCAATGGAGCGTATCTTAAGCAGTAGTAAGATGAATCCTATATATATATATTTAAACATTATGATTAATTGTTTTAGTAGAATATGAAATAAATAACAAAGGTCAAGAAGATATTTACCTCAATGTTTATTAAAATTGTTTGTTACTGTTAAAAAGACATTAAAGAGAAAAGAAAACTAAGCGGTGTTGAGAAAATATTATTTGTTAAGACTCGTGGAATTGTGGATTCAAATAGTTGAAATTGTTATGCTCACTATTCATGTTAACTAATTGGAAAGTTGACACTTTTATGTTCACTGTTTATGTTAATTAATTGGCAGGTCTCTTTCAATTAATTGGCATGCCTTATTCAAAGCTTGAAAAGTAATTCATGTTAATTAATTTGCTCCAAAAACTTGAAGTAGGCCCTTGCAATGACGCTCAAACAAAAAGTCTATTGAGGGTGAATTGGGCAGCAAAGTTGAAAATTTCACAGCATCAATTTTTCCCTTTACACATGTCTATTGAAGGAAACCATGAGACGAATGAGGCAATCCTTTTGATGTCGTGCAGGGACGAAATCGATGGTGCACTATCTTAGACATGAAGGTTTGTTGTGCAGTTTCTTACTTCCAATCAACTCTAGATAGGGAAAAAGGTTGCAGAAAACCGAGGTAACCCGCTGCCATGACATTTGGCTAGCCAAGAAAAAAATGTTTCCTTCCATCTTTTTTATAATCCATTGCCTAACCAATAGAGTTCTCGGTGCATCAATTTTGTTCCAATGTGGGCTTTCAGGTGTTGAGTTTGCTTTTTGTGTGTTTTCATACGAGATTTCAGGTGTTGAACACGCTGTTGCAATAAAACCATCATCTCATAGAGGAAAAAAATGATATCACTTAATCCATTATTGATAAAATTAAAATTCATTGCTTATACAAAAAATATAGATTTAAGGTTGTTGATTTCTCAACAAAAAAAAAATCCACAGTTTAATTGTCGTACCAACAATGGTTACTAATTATATGAATTTGGTTTTTATTAAATAGTATTTTTATGAATTATTTGTTGATATTTTAAAAGTATTAGAATATATATAAACAATATATATTAATATTTAAACTACTTTATTATCAAAAATCAACCAAATAAAATTTATAATACCAATCAAAATTATTTTTGCATGTAGACTTTAAAAGTAGAATGTCTATTTTTGCATTTCAAAAATTCTTTTTTATATTTTTTTCTTTACTTCAAATTGTTATATTTTTTTTTATTTTTAGATTATTTTGATATGCTTCTATCAAAAATATTACTTTAATATATATTTAAGTAGAAAAAAATCACTTTAAAAAATAATTACTAAAATTCAATATTGGGTCTTTAAGCGGGTTTTTTTTTTTTTTTTTTTTTGGTGATTGTAACCAGGGTTATTCATACCGTTTTGTTTTGGCCAAAACAGCCGAAACATTTCATATCAAGCAAAAAAACAAAACAAAACAGAGTCATTTTTGTCTCATTTTAAATACCGGTCGATATCGAAAATACCGATCAAATACCAGCCGAAACACCCTAGAATCATACCGAGTGTTCCGTTTCAGCCACTATTCCCGCTTATTCAATTTGCTATATATAATATTTATTATATACAAATATATGTTCGTAGTGATGTGTCACATCATTGCAACTATATCTATATCTATCTATCTATCTATCTATCTATCTATATATATATATATATATATTGTTTGAGATGTATTGAAAAATACAAAACTTAAAAAAATAAAATTGTTATCAATTTTGATTTTATAAAAAATAAAATTATATATTTTTCTCTTTTTAAGTTTTTTCATACATATATTTAATTAATTATATATGAATAGTACAATCCTGAAATGACATTCCGAAATGCTCCGAAATTGAAACGTATCGTACCAATAAAAAAACAAAACGGCAACTGAAACGGTATTGATAACCTTGATTGTAACTGAGTTTGAAAAAAAGCTTTTGGTTATGCAAAACAACACTAATGCAATTGTGTGGGCCCCACAAATTTTATGCATACACCACCATTTCAAAAAAACCTACAATTACCTGATTTTTATTGCTTATCACCTAGAACCAATTCCAACTTTTTAATCAATTCCAAGAAGTGCAAAAGAAGTTAAGGATCAATGGTGACTATTTCACACGGAAGAGCTAAGAAACTTGGTTTAACTACAAGCTGTATTATTTTGTAAATGGAGAGAGATTGGGGAGAATAAAAATGCTCTTTACCCCTTGGAGATGGAAAACTAAAGAGAGATCCAAATGGAGTGAATGAATTTTTAATTATATAAAAAATATATTTTAAAATAATAATTTCTCATGTAAATTGCAAGAGTGAACAATCCACTGCCACACAAATTAAAAAGATCCATGTTTCAACAAATATAATGGTAGGATCTGCTCAACTTGCAAATCATATGAAATTATACATGGGCCCAGGAGGACAAAATATGTATCGAAGTGTTTGTAAATAATTTGGCTCAATTTTCTCAACTTGTTTTTGTCTATATGTGACTTCGTATATTTTTTATTTATATGATATTAAATTTGAAATATTATAGATAAAAAAACCGTGAAAATCAATTTTACTTGAATTATTAATTATATTATGTTATTATGATTATTAAATCTATAATATTTTAACAATAATATATATATATATATATATATATATATCTGTGTGTGTGTGTGAGAGAGAGAGAGGGGGGGGTTATAAAGTAAACACACGAAACTATTTTTCATTAATCTCAAATTCAATTACAGTTTTAACTAAATATTTCAATTTCAGTTATGAACCGTAACTAAAAATACTTTTCATAAAATTATTTTTTTAAATCTTAACCATAAAAGAATTACAATCCCGTACACATAAGTTCGTTTAAATTTTCGAGATACATTCTTTAGGTTAGGCAATGCAGAAAATACATAATTCAGCGAAAAATACAGCAAGAAGGTTAACTAAAAGCACAAATTAATTCAGAAAAGGGTGACCTATAAAGTTCAATAATTGTCCATTACAAACAATATCTACTCAGCGATTATTTATTTTCTGGAGCAATATTTTGCATCAGAACCGAAATAACAATCAACCTCCGACTTTGAAGCTACCGGAAAAGCAGTCTCAAAACACCAGCAGAATGCACTTGTCTTGAAAAATATCTAGAAAGTAGAAAACTTGAACAGCATGATATGGTTGTAGGGCTTCCCTGGATTCACAATTTGTGAAGGGAAGTTGGGATGGTTAACAGAGTCAGGAAATCCTTGAGTCTCTAGACACAGACCTCCATGAGGTTTATACATAAAACCACCTTTTCCCTTCACGTTCAAAGTGTTGCTCGTGAAGAACTGCACGCCAGGTTGATTTGTTAATATCTCCATTACTCTTCCAGATTTCTCATCATGCACTATCGCTGCTTTCTTCAACTTGTTGGTTCCACTTCCATCAAGGGCGTAGTTGATGTCATAGCCCTTTGGGAGTTCATTGATCCTGCTGCCAACGCTTCTAGCCGTGAGAAAATCATAGGGTGTTTCTTTCACTGCCACAATTTCTCCTGTTGGAATGAGGTTACTGTCAGTAGGAGTGTAATGCGAGGCAAAAATCTGAATCTTTTCCGACAAGATATCGCCACTATTGTGGCCACCAAGGTTCCAGAAGGCATGGTTGACGAGATTAACCGGCGTGGCCTTGTTCAGAGCTTCTGCTTTCATTGTTATACAGAATTGGTTGTCTCCAAGGAGCGTGTAGCTTGTTTTTACAAGGAGATCGCCAGGAAATCCTGTGAGTACGTAGGAAAATAATTTTTACATTAATATTGTAGATATAATTAAAAATAATAATATAAATTATACTATGGTGTCTCACTTAATAACTTAAACTTTTAGATAAGAAATTACTTGATATCATATTAGAATTTTGATGACCTAATAGTCACGAGTTCGAATCTTATCATCTCTATTTTATTGAATGAAATTCAAGCACAAGAAACCGTGGACTTGTGTAAATTTTAAACTCAAAAATCTTCCCTTGACAAACTATGTATTCTTACCTAACAAGCTATGTATTCTTACCTTGTTCACCATCAAAGCTGTGATAAACAAAGTCAATGCGAGGGATAGCAGCATCTGGGCTGTAGTTTTTCACTTTCCAAACCACCTTACTGAATCCTATCGGCCCACCTGATATCCACCACAGAAGCGAGCAATTCGTTCAGAAAGAAATAAGAAATGATCTCTTCAAGATATCTGAGGAAATTAAGCTGCTTCCACTCTGCGAGGCGTAATATGATTCATAGTTACCATGAATCGTGTTATTCCCTGAATTAGCAGGTAGTTTATAAACAATTCCATTCAGGGTGAATTGAGCTTTAGAGATTCTATTGGCAACCCGTCCCACAGTGGCTCCAAAGGGTGATGAAGCATTCTGCACAAAGTCTAACAATTTCATAGTATATTTCAAGGGAAACTATAAATGGTAAATATTAGGACTTGACATGAAACATAGGGTAAAATGCATATCAAATTAGATTTTAAAGCATTTTGTGAAAAAACATTTAAAAAAAACAAAAACAAACAATCAATTAGAGTTTTCTGTGATAATTTTTGCTTTTTAATTTAGTTTTTTTTCCTTAAAAATTAATATATCAAATTGATTTTCTTAGATATATTTCTTTTTTTATTTTGACATATTAAAAAATAAAAAAAAATATTGTTTTAATACATTTTAAATTAAAATGCACTCTACAAAGCAGAAATAAACAATCATTTAGTGTTCATTTGATAATCTAACAGCCTTTTCCTTTTAAATTATTTCTTGTCTAGAAAAATACCAAACTATGCTCTTTATATTTTTTTTTTTATATGTTACTATCCAAAATAAAAAAATATGATTTTTTAATATATTTTCGATTAAAATATTATACATGGGATTACCTAAAACACATTTAATTTTTTATAATTTATAAACTCGTCTCCGTTTACGAAAAGAAAAACATTTAAAAAGACAAAGTGAACTTTGAAATATCAAGGTCAACTCGCATGGCCATTAGATTAATTTACCTTGGAAAAATCAGAGGCCCAAATGTGTTTTTATATCAAAGGGAAAGGCATTTAAAAAAAAAATGCCTTCGCATTTTGGCAAGGACACCGTTCTTGAATAGAAAAAAATATATTGATATAAAAAATAATTTATAAAAATTAAAAAGACTATTGTTTTAATATATTTTTTAATATAAAATATTTTCAAAAACACTGACATATTCCAATGAGTGGAGATAACAAGCACCATGTGCTTTCACGTCCTTGAAAGTGACACGGACAAGGCCATCCCTATCAGTGGCGATCATTTCGCAGAAGCAAGAACATGAAAAGATCCTCTCTATCATCAACCAAAAGCTAAAACATGGAAAATAAATGGAGAAAATTCTCACCATGAATTCCTCAATAGTATCAAAGCCAAGAGCAACATCGCCTCGCTTTCCTGTTCATTAACAAACAGACGTTTTGAGCTCAAGAACACGAATTCTCGAGCTTGAAATGCAATTTATAATACCAAACAGCAAATTTCAAAGAACTTGAACTGATCCCAACTTGGATCAAAGAAGACAGAATACCATTTTTATCAGGGAGAACAAGGGAGACAATACGGGCGCCATAGTTGGTGAGCTTCATGCTGAGATTTCCTCTCTCGAGCTCGTATATCCCGATCTCTTCCCCCATTGCCGAGTCAATGGAGGCGCACTCAAAAACTACCAGCATGCTAAAGCAAAACAAGGCAGCAAACTTGGCCATCTTCTCCCCACAGAATATATGAAATAAGTGCGGTCTTTAATCGGAAGAGACAAGCCCTTGATCACAAAAGAGATATTTATGGGTGGGCATTGAAATTGAACGTCTGAAATAAAAGAGTGATTGTAGCGAGCAGTTTTCTTCCTTCGAATTTTCTCTTTTGACTATAGCTTGTGGTGTTGACCGGCGGGTAATGGATCAGCACAAGAAGATTATTAATTTCTCCGTTTGCGGTCCCCGCCATGCATGCCTGGCCCAGAGATTGGATATTTCTTTAAAAACTCACCTGACGTGCATGCGCTCCGGCCGCAGAGACAATACAATTATTTAAAATGTACAAAAATAATACCGAAAATTTTTTTGCTCAATTATTTAAAAAATATGAAGTAATAAAAAATTAAAGATAACTATACTAGTATATTTATGAGAAAATAATTCATTAAATTCATTAAAAATAAGTTATTTGATTTTTGCAACAAGTTGCTTGATTGTTGGGTCTACTTTAACTGTTTAACTAAATATTTAATTAGCAGATAATAAAACTATAGCCGATAAAATCCACTAAAGATAAGTTATTTGTTTTCTGAAGCAAACTAATCAATTATTATAAATTTCTAAATCTAAATTTCTTCATGTTATTATTATGATTGAAGACAAAACTAAATAAAATATTAACAACATAATAAAATATTATTTGATTTCAAGAATTAATAAAATTAATTAAAAATAAAAGCAAAATTAGTATTATTATCACTATAAATATAATTAGTTTAATAATTTGGATTATAATAAAAAATTAAATTACCCTAAAAAATAAATAAAAAATCTGCAACAAAAGAGTAAATAAGAAAATATTTATAAAAAAAACAAGTACTAAGATTATTATTATTTTTTAAACAATTAAAATCATAAAATTATACCGAAAAACAAAACAAAAAACAAAACAAAAATTAACAAAAAAACAAATAAAAACAACTACAATAAATATTATTAGCATTTAAAATATTTTAACTAAGGTGAACTCATGTTTTTATGCTCTTGGCGGGTTAATGAAGCATATTGTAGCATTTTATTAATGACAACATTTATTTCTTTCCTATGCCATTGACAAAATATTTAATTAATGGCACGTTATTTGTGTTATAAAAAGAATAAATAATTAACATAAAAGAGCATAGACATCAAAACATAATCAAAAGAGACAATAGAGAAATACCTTGCTTAATATGGATTCTTCTATTATTTCCAAGTGTAAATAATACAAGACAAGTGGTCTATTTATAGGTGAAGGAAATGAACTCAAGGGGTATGGAAATCTAAGAGACTAAACTCAAGAGTAATGGACATTATATATATAAATATAATTTATTATTAATTTATAACAATATGTTCCTTTGTTGTACCTTTGATATTATATCTGATTAATCATATTATATTTATTTATACTAATGGCCATTTAAAATATAGTTAGTGCCATGTCATATATTTTATATTTTCCTAACACTAAATAAATTACTCCCACGTATGGCGTCGTGTAATTGGCAAATTTTTCTTGTTATCATTGCACTCTATTTTCCTAACATTCTATTTTTCTAATAAAATTTAATATAATAAAATAGATTAATACACTCTATTATAATAATAGTAACATTAAAATCATAACATATAAAATTATCATTATTATTATTGTTTAAACAATAAAAATTATTAAGCTACCCCGAAAAAAAACTCAAAAATATTAATAAAATAGTAAGCAAGAAAAAAAAACTAAAATTATTATTATTATTATTATTATTATTGAAAAAAATTAAATCACCTAAAAACTATATACGAAAAGAAAACAAATCATAATAAAAGGAAAAAATATTAGCTATAAAAAATCATTTGATTTGAAAATAAAAATAAAAATAAAAAATCCAAACGAAAGAACAAAGAGAAGAAAAAAATAGAAATATCAATTTTCAAATGATCATAAATACAAACTAAAATTTAAGAACTAAATTTTTCAAAAAAATACCACATCAATAAATAAGAAAATAATAAAAATTAAAAACCAAAGCTAACAGTATACATATATAAACATGAACAAAAATAGAGAACTATTTCAAAAATAAAAATAAAAGAATTAAAATAAAAAATTAAAAGTATAGGGGCCGAAATGAAAATCAAATATGATATCATTTTCAATTAAAGGATAAAATTAAAAAAATCAAAACTTTTATACCGAATATATTAAGGGATTTCAAACCAATATAGAAATTAAAAGAATGAGGACCGAATTGACACCTAAATATAAAATCAATCTCAATAGAATGATCCAATTGAAACAAATCAAAAATTATATAACAAAAATTGGAATCGTGCAAAACAATTTAAAGATCAGGGACTTAAATAAAAAACCTTACAAACCAAGGGTCTTTCCTGTATTTTAGCATGAAGGAGAAAGAAAAGAGTCAAACAAGTTCAACTGTCTACTATCACGTATTTGGCCATCGTGTGCAGCCACACACCACACCATGAGAAAGATGACATGGTGATGCATCAATTAAGATGTCAGATGGGTATTTTCCCCCACCTAATGACTCTGCATGCGCCTCCAGAAGTGGGGCGCGAGGCCAAATATTATGGGCGAGTGTGTCATACGTGCACACAGTATTTGATAGAACATAATAATAAAAAATAATAAATTAATAGAACACCATTATAGACAACACTTCTATTTTGTATTATTTGGGGCAGGTGTTATTTAGATATTTTCAAAAAATATGAAATAACTGAAACATCCCCCGGCAAGTCATATTTCTGTCTTACACGAGGATAAAAGGATTGTTTTACTGTGCAATGGAATGCAAAATTATCTCAGAACCCCTCCTAGCACTTGTTGTTTTTTTTTTTTTTATCTTTTTCAAGGGATAAAATGATTATTTTATTATACAAAGAAATATAATAAAATTAATAAATTGGTAACTCAATCAAACAGAAATGACCCGAAAATCAAACTAACCCCAAAACACTATTTCACTCCATAATATTTTCACTTGCATATACTACATTAAAACACTTATCTCTTTTAGTTTTTTTATAATAATTTTTGGCAGAATGATGCCCTAGCATGTACCTCATGCAATTAGGCTACACTAGTTTCTTCTCATAATTATATAAGATCATGAGATTAGGTTAATATCATATGATTAGGTTTCATGCATCGAGATTGATTCTCTTCTTCACCAAGTTTTAAGTAAAACTCAAGAATTAATACATTCACAACTTTTCAGCTTAATAATAAATTTAGAATTCTCTAAGATGAATGATTTTTCCATACTATATTATTATTAATGTTTGTGACTCAATGAAGTCATCGTGCTCTCTTTTTAACTGTAAAAGATGTTTTGAAAGCAGAAATTTTATGGGAATTGGTGTAGAAAAACCGCATATCCCATTCCATCTCCCTACTGACTAAAAAAACATTAGAGAGAGACACTTTAAAAAATTCACTGCCCAGCTCCTCTCTGTCCCTCGCAAAGCACAAAACCACTGTCCTCCCCTTCTCTAATGCTGCATAACCACCTCCCTCTCTCTCTCTCTCTCTCTCTCTCTCTATTTTAGATGGGAATTGAGTTTGGGTGGATAATTATCCTTTGTATCATAATCAAGATTACTCCTTGATAGACACTAGTTTTAGTTGTTTAGAAATGGTAGGCCTAGTAGTTTCTACACTAAGTGGCGTTGGCAACCCAAAGATTATAACTTGCCCAGGTATTCTTTTGTTTGATTTGGTATTTTTGGCATCTTCCAATTAAAGCATTCATTGATTTTGTTTGCATGGCTGATATGTTGTTGATTTTCATAGAAATTAGCATGTGAATTCCATTCTATTTGTTAACTCAAGTATTTCAATATGAGGGGTAGTGTTGAAAACATACATGCATTGTATTTGCTTGACTAAAACACAATGTGTTCTTGTTAGCAATGAAAATAGTAAAAGTTAACGAAGATGAGATTGTAGATCTTTCGAATGCCATAGATTGACTTCATATTCTGCTGGAAAAAAAAACATCTTTCTATTAAGCTTTAATGCACCAACATGTGGAGAAAACTTTTTGGTGTTTGTTTACTTGCACATGGAGGAAATTGAATTAGAAGTCATGTGCCATCATAGATGTAAACAAAGAACTATAAAAGTTGAGCACATGACTAGGCATAATGTGAAGGAAAAATCCTGGACATGGACAAGAAATTAGTTTCCAGCCAATTGAATATTTGAAGATGGTTTTTTTCCGGACACTAGTTCGTATCATTAACAAATTGTAATAATGAAGTTGCACTATCTGCCCCTGAATTCTCATACATTTTGATAGTCGATTTTTTCCATAGACTAAGGGAAAGAGAGGCAACCAAAACCAAGGCTGTCTATTTTGATTGATTTTTTTTAATTGGAATGAAATGTTTCTGTTTTAAAGTATTTTATCGGGTCGTTTTAAGATTGTACTGTTTATGTATATATATAATTATATAACTAATTCAAAAAAAATAATTAGTTCAAATCCAAAAATAAAATTATTTAGAATTATGCAATTTAATATAAAAAAAGATACAATAAAATGATTTTTCTGAAAAAAATTATGAATATATATATAATATTATGGGAATGTTATCATCAATCTCGTATGTTCATTACATTCTATGATTGCTCTGAAATTTTAATATAATATATAGAAATTTATCAAGAGACTCCTTGTAAAATTTTCTTTTAATATAACGGTCAGATTAAGATATATGATTGATATTGTAAAATCATTTATTATTTAAAAAAATATATTATTTAGCTAAAATGGAATGGGAGGAACGAAATTAGAACGTTTTGGCCCGCATTTAGCCGAAAAATCTAGAATAGATTGTAATTAAAATCAAAGTAAAAAAAATATTGTTTTGTTTTGTTTTTTAGTTGTTACGAAACATTTCGGTTGTTTCGAAAAAAACTGACAAAAGGAAAGAAATAGAGATTCTAACATCATGCTAGCAATATCAATATAGCACATTTGATTAACAGCAATTCATCAATCTATCAGGAGACTTGCTTTTTGTTGATGTTGGTTCAGATATGTAAGCCGTGAACTAGTATTTTTTAACATCGGAAAAATTGTCTCCTTCTCCAATAAGTGTTGTTTTTATTAATTGATATACTGATCAATTCAATTTATTAAGCCAATCCTCTCTTTAATTTTGTTGCAAAGCTTGTTCATTGTTTTCAAGCTAACATATGTATTTTAAAATCCATTTATACGATAATTTTGAAGCAAGTAAGCTTTGTGTAAAAGGGATGTTTGTTTACTTACATTAAATTAAAAGATAAAAAGGATATTGTGAACAAATAATATAACAAATCCTAGGTTCTTAAGAAAATATTATCTGTTAAGACTCATGGGACTTTGGATTTAAAAAGTTGAAATTGTTATGTTTATTATTAATGTTAATTAATTGAAAAGTTAATACTGCTATGTTCAGTACTCATAATAATGAATTGGCAGGTGTCCTTCAAAGCTTGAAAAGTTGTTCACTATTCATGTTAATTAATTGGCAGAGCGGTGCTATGTTGTGTTGAGGAGGTGTTACATTTACTATTTATGTTAGTTAATTGGTAGTTCGATGATGTTTATTAATGCACTCTACAAGCATCAGTTAATTAATGCTCCCTTCACTTGCAATTACCTTTTCTTTCCATTTCTCAAATGTTGTTTCGTTGTCATCTTGCAATAACTAGTTAATCAATCTTGTGATCACCTTTTGTTATCATTTCTCAATAGTTTTTATGCATTCTTGGTCATTGATTGTGTTTTGGGATAACTATAGTTAGGCGATCAATTAATACTCTATTATTGTTGTGTGTCAGCAATTGTTTAATGCATTTATTGTAGTTAACTATGTCTTAGGATAACATTTAATGCACCAATTAAGCAGTTAATTAGTGCATCTTTTCATGCATCCAAAAAAATAAATTGAGCTCCAACAACTGAAGTATCCCCTTGCAATGATGCTTAGACAACAAATCTATTGAGGGTTAATTGGGTAATAGAGTAGAAAATTTCCTTAGCATCATTTTTTTTCCCTTTTACATGTGTCCGTTGAAGGAAACCATGAGACGAATGAGGCAACCCCTTTTGGTGTTATGCAGTGATAAAATCGACAATGCACTACCTTGGACATGAAGATTGATGTTATACAGTTTCTTGCTTCCAATCAGCTCTAGATAGGGAAGAAGGTTGGAGAAAACCGAGATAACTCGTTGTCATGATATTTTGGCCAACCCAGAAAATTTGTGATCTTCCATCTTTTTCTATAATCCATTGCCTAACCATTAGAGTTCTTGGTGCATCAATTTTGTTCGAGTATGGACTTTCAGTGTTAAGTTTGCTTTTTATGTGTTTTCATACGGGATTGAACATGCTGTTGGAATAAAACCATCATCTCATGAAGGAATAAAATGATATACTTAATCCATTGCTTATACAAAAAATATAGATTTGTGGTTGTTGATTTATCAACAACAAAAAAAAAAATCCATAGTTGATTGTGAGACCATCAATGAAATCTTTTGTTATTAATTATATGAATTTTGTGCATAGTAGGTCTTAAGTTCAGGTAAAGGCGTACACTTCTTATAAGATTCTGAGACAGTTGGAGTTTTACTCACTCATTTGGGCCCACAAAATATGTTTCTCGAAGGATGGAGTTTCCTCGAATTCAAAAGAAAAAATTATATAAATTTGTTTTTTATCAAATAATTTTTTTTTCTTAATTATTTCTTGATGTTTTAAAAGTAGTAGAATATATATAAACTTCTTTATTATCAATAATCAACCAATTAAAACTCATAATACCATTTGAAAATTCAAAATTACTAAAGGCTATCTAAACTTTAAGATTAAGAGTAGCATGTTTGTTTTTGCATTTCAAAAATTGAATTTTTTTTTCTTTACTTGAAATTATTATATTTTTATATTTTCAGATTATTTTGAGATGCTTATGTTAAAAATATATATTTTTTTAAAAATAATATTTTATTATTTTTGCAAGCAAAAAATTTACTTTTAAAAATAATTGGTATTACAAATACCAAATCAATACCGGGCTCTAAGTTTGTTTAAATTTTCGAGATACTATCTTTAGGTGGGGCAAAGCAGAAAATACATAATTCAGCGAAAAATACAGCAAGAAGGTTAACTAAAAGCACAAATTAATTCAGAAAAAGATGTCCATTATGAACAATAACTACTCAGCGATTATTCATTTTCTGGAGCAATATTTTGCACCAGACAACCGAAATAACAATCAACCACCGACGTTGAAGCTACCGGAAAAGCAGCCTCAAAACACCAGCAGAATGCACTTGTCCTGAAAAATATCTAGAAAGTAGAAAACTTGAACAACATGATATGGTTGTAGGGCTTCCCTGGATTCACAATCTGTGAAGGGAAGTTGGGATGGTTAACAGAGTCAGGAAATCCTTGAGTCTCTAGACACAGACCTCCATGAGGTTTATACATAAAACCACCTTTTCCCTTCACGTTCAAAGTGTTGCTCGTGAACAACTGCAAGCCAGGTTGATTGGTTAATATCTCCATCACTCTTCCAGATTTCTCATCATGCACGATTGCTGCTTTCTTTAACTTGCTGCGTCCACTTCCATCAAGTGCGTAGTTTACGTCATAGCCCTTTGGGAGTTCGTTGATCTTGCTGCCAACGGTTCTAGCCGTGAGAAAATCGTAGGGTGTTTCTTTCACTGTCACAATTTCTCCTGTAGGAATGAGCGTACTGTCAGTAGGAAGGTAATGCGAGGCAAAAATCTGAATCTTTTCCGACAAGATATCGCCACTATTGTGGCCACCAAGGTTCCAAAAGGCATGGTTGACGAGAGTAACCGGCGTGGCCTTGTTTAGAGCTTTTGCTTTCATTGTTATACATAATTGGTTGTCTCCAAGGAGCGTGTAGCTTGTTATTACAAGGAGATCACCAGGGAATCCTGCGAGTACGTAGGAAAATAAGTTTTACATTAAGATGTAGATATAATTAGAACTATGGCCTCAAGTAAAGACTATGTATTCTTACCTTGTTCACCGTCGAAGCTGTGATAAGCAAAGTCAATGCGAGGGATAACAGCATCTGGGCTGTAGTTTTTTACTTTCCAAACAACCTTACTGAATCCTATCGGCCCACCTGATATCCACCATAGAAACGAGCAATTCGTTCAGAAAGAAATAAGAAATGATCTCTTGAAGATATCTTAGGAAATTAAGCTGCTTCCTGTAATATGATTTATAGTTACCATGAATCGTGTTATTCCCTGAATTAGCAGGAAGTTTATAAACAGTTCCGTTCAAGGTAAATTGAGCATTAGAGATTCTATTGGCAACCCGTCCCACAGTGGCTCCAAAGGGTGATGAAGCGTTCTGCATAAAGTCTAAAAATTTCATGGTATTTCAAGGGAGATTACAAATGGAAAAATATTAGGACTTGACATGAAACATAGGTAAAGTGTCACACAAAAATAAAGCTGAAAAACATTTTAAAAAACAAAAACAAACAATCAATCAGTGTTCACTGTGATACTTTTTGCTTTTTAGTTTAGTTTTTTTATTTAAAAATTAATATATCAAATTGATATTTTTAGATACTTTTTTATAATTTTGATATCTTACACTCAATAAAAAAACTTAAAAATATTATTTTAATACATTTTAAATTAAAATACGCTCTACAAAATAGAAACAAACAATCATTTAGTGTTCATTTGATATGCTAATATCAAAATAAATAAAAAATTAATATATTTCCAATTAAAAATATTATACGTGGGATTACCTTGAAACGTATAATTTATAAACTCGTCTCCGTTTACGAAAAGAAAAACTTATAAAAAAACAAAGTGAACTTTGAAATGTCAAGGTCAACTCGCATGATTAATTAACTTGGAAAAATCAGAGGCCAAAATGTGTTTTTATATCAAAGGGAAAGGCATTTAAAAAAGAATGCCTTCGCATTTTGGCAAGGTCAATGCAAAATCTGCGGCAGAGAAGGCGTGTTTAATATTGTATTTTAAATAATATTATTTTTTAAAAATAGTATTTTTTTTAAAATATATCTATATCTATATATATATATATATATAAAAAAAATTTTAATATAACCAGCACCATGTGCTCTCATGCCCTCGAAAGAGACACAGACAGAGAGGCAAAGACCATCCCCAATCAGTGGCGATCATTTCGCAGAAGCAAGAACGTGAAAAGATCCTCTCTATCATCAACAGAAAGCTAAAACATGGAAAACAAATGCAGAAAGTTCTCACCATGAATTCCTCAATAGTATCAAAGCCAAGAGCAACATCGCCTCGCTTTCCTGCTCATTAACAAACAGACGTTATGAGCTCAAGAACACGAATTCTCGAGCTTGAAATGCAATTTATAATATCAAACAGCAACTTTCAAAGAACTTGAACTGATCCCAACTTGGATCAAGGAAAACAGAGTACCATTTTTATCAGGGAGAACAAGGGAGACAATACGGGCGCCATAGTTGGTGAGCTTCATGCTGAGATTTCCTTTCTTGAGCTCGTATATCCCGATCTCTTCCCCCATTGCCGAGTCAATGGAGGCACACTCAAAAACTACCAGCATGCTAAAGCAAAACAAGGCAGCAAACTTGGCCATCTTCTCCCCACAGAATATATGAAATAAGTGCGGTCTTTAATCGGAAGATACAAGCCCTTGATCACAAAAGGGATATTTATGGGTGGGCATTGAAATTGAACGTCTGAAATAAAAGAGTGATTGATGATAGCATGTGGTGTTGACCGGCGGTAATGGATCAACACCAGAAGATTGTTAATTTCTCCATTTGCGGACCCCGCCATGCATGCCTGGGCCCACAGGGTAATGGCGCTGCTTACTTCCGGCATATCCGAGTCACCGATTGGATATGTTTTTAGAAGCTTCAATTGATAAAATATATAGAAGATTAGTTATTTTTTTATAATAAACTAATTAATTATTGTATAGATTTTAACTGTTTCATTAAATATTTAATTGATAGATAATAATTTACAATTGAAAAAATCTACTAAAGATAACTTATTTGTTTTATACAATAAGCTGAATGGTTGTTATAAATTTTTAAATCAAAATTTCTTCTTGTTATTGTTGTGATCCAGGGAAGAAATAAATAAAATATTAGCAGCATAAAAAAATATTATTTGATTTGAAGAATAAATAAAATTAATTAAAGAAAAAAGGCTAATTAGTATTATTATCATTATAAATATAATTAATAGAATCATTTGGATTATAACAAAAAAAAATTAAAGTATCCCGAAGAATAAAAAAAATTATAAAAAAACAATTGCTAAGATTATTATTATTGTGTAAACAATTAAAACCATAAAATTATACTGAAGAACAAAAAAAAATTAACAAAAGAGCGAATAAAAACAGCTAAAATAAATGAAAAATAAAAAAATAAATATTATTAGCATTTGATTTTAAGAATAAATAAAAATAGGAACAAAAGAAGAAAGAAAGGGAACAAATGAAAAAAAAATCAATTTTAATAAAAGAGCAAATCAAAATAAAAAATTAAAACCAAAATAAATATTATTAGTAAAATAATTATCTGATTCCAAGAACAAATAAAAATAAAATAAAATAAAATAAAATACTAAAGAAAAAGAACAAAAGGGGAAAAGAAGAAACATTAATTTTTAAAATGATCACTAATATAAATTAAAATTTCAAGTTAAAACTGAATAAAAACAAAACCCTAAGAAAAAAATGATAAAAAAAATCAAAATTAAAAGTATGTATACATAAATAAGAACAAAAATAAAGACCATCTAAGAAGGATTAAAAAGATCAAAATATTGAAACTAAACAAAAGATTAAAAGAATAAAGATAGAAATAATATATATATATATATATATATATATATATATATATATAATAAATTTTCTTTTGTCCAAAAATTATTTTTATAAATTTATTTTCAATGTTTGCTTTTGTCAAAAAATATTTTCATTGTCTACCTTCAAAAATAATAATAATAATAATAATAATAACAATAACCATAAAGATCCTCAACCAGAACTCTTATATTTTATTATATCAAAGGGTATAACAATTATTTGTCTATTTATTGACAAACCCAAAAAACCAAAAATACTCTTGCACACTTAACATTATTTTATCCGATAGTTATTGTGCAAAACAATTAGGAAAAGACACAGATATCCCCATAGAATAAGAAAATTATAAAATAATCTTCTTATTCACAAATAATCAATAATGGATACATAAGACATCATGAGTATATAATTTGATAAGAAATAAATATTAATTATAGGGATTGTTTTGAAAATAAAAGAAAATTTGGATCAAGTTAGTACAAGAAGTATTAAGGCCGAAAACAGGAAAAATGAAAAGAAAAAAAGAAATAAATTCTTATGAAAATGCTTAAGGAGAAGAGAGAGTGAGGGTTAGAGAGGGTTTAGATACGAATTAAACAAAATAAAACACTAAGATTAGGTAAGAATTGCAGAGACAAAGAGAGTGATTAGAGGAAAAAGTGAAAAGAAGAAGAAGAAGAGAGAATGAGACTCGGAGAAAACCTAAATTTCTTAGTGTTTGAAACTCAAATGATTACTTGATAGGATGAATGTTTAGAATATATTTATTAAGAGTTTCTCAAGTTATTTTTTTAATTATTTAAATAAATTGTTGCATGTTAAAGACACTCATGATAGTTAGAATTTGTTTGAGAATATAATAAAATTTATTTTTAAAAGTATTTTTCACTTAAAAAAATATGAAAATAATTCTTTAAAATAATTCTTTTACACCATTATATTAAAACAATTAAAAAACACTAAAACAAAATATCCATTTAATTTTTTAAAAAAAAATTAAAAATATACTTTAACTGCAAATAGTGCCTTAGAGATTTATTATATAAGAGATTTTGCTTTTGATTTTTTTTATTTGATGAAAAAAATAGAGTGTGGAGTTTTTTTCCAGCTATTATCTACATTACTTTAGGAAAAAGATATTAAGAACATCAATTAAGCATTTAGTAGATATAAATTATATTATATATTCTTAAAGAAAATCTACATATGTAATATTTAATTCTTATTTATTTTATTTAAAAAATTGATTTTTCTGTTTTATCAATGAAAGGATTTCTCTGAGTAGTAATAATAAAAAAAAACTTCTCAATACGGAGTAATAAATCTCTGCAGCCATTATTAACTCTTCATGATGAATAATATCACATGATCTTAGACGACAGAATATATGCCTGTCGAAATTATTCATTCTGAAAGCAAAAATCACCGTGCTTTCGCAATGTGAAAGTTTAGTGTGAGAGATTTGAGAATTTAAACAGCATGTAATGCTTGTAGTGCTCCCCTGGATTCACAATCTGTGAAGGGAAGTTGGGATGGTTGACAGAATCAGGAAATCCCTGAGTCTCCAGACACAGAGCGGCACGAGGTTTATACGTAAATCCGCCTTTCCCCTTCTGGTACAGAGTGTTGCTCGTATAGAATTGCACGCCAGGTTGATTTGTTGATATCTCCATCACTCTCCCAGACTTCTTGTCATGCACAATCGCTGCTTTTTTTAGCTTCTGCCCGGCACTTCCATCAAGTGCATAGTTGATGTCGTAGCCACCACTGAGTTTGTTGATCATGCTCCCGATGGTGTTGGGTTTGAGAAAATCATAGGGTGTTCCTTTCACGGTCACTACTTTTCCGGTAGGAATGAGCTGAGCGTCGACCGGAGTGTAGTGCGAAGCGAAGATCTGAATTTCTTCTGACAAGATATCACCGCTGTCGTGGCCACCAAGGTTCCAGTAGGCGTGGTTGACTAGATTCACTGGAGTGGCCTTGTTGAGAGCTTTTGCTTTCATGATTATACTCATTTTGTTGTCTCCAAGGAGCTTGTACACCACAATTACACGGAGATCACCAGGGAATCCTGTACGTGAATATGAAGAAGGTATTCATAAATTCAATTAATTTCGCATGCTCATAGATATGTTCTGGGAAAAATTATGGTGTTGACAGACTATTCTGACCTTGTTCACCATCAAAGCTGTGATAGGCAAAGACAATGCGAGGAGTTTGACCTTCTGGGCTATACTTTTTGACTGTCCAGACAACCTTACTGAATCCTTTAGGGCCACCTGATATCCATATAAGCAATTCACAGACGCGAAAACAAGTTGTCTTTTCAGTTCAAGCTGATAGAAAATCAAATTGAGGAAAACTTCTACTTTGAAAGAGAACTGGTACATAAAGAAAGATCTGCATTTTACCATGAAGCGTGTTCTTCCCATCATTAGCAATTAGTTTATATACAGTTCCGTTCAAAGTAAATTGAGCACCAGAAATTCTATTGGCAACTCGTCCCACAGTGGCTCCAAAGCTAGATGAATCATTCTGCACAAGGTCGCCAATCCAATATGAAGTGATCGCAAAGAAATTTCTAGATGGCAAATCAACTTTCAGGGCTTGAACGGCATAAAGTGTAGGATCAAGTTCAGACAAAAGCACAAGAGGTTCCAAATTTCCTATCAATCATTGTCTTACAGAAAACTCAAACCCTTTCGTGTACTGTGGTTCTACCATAATTCCTCAACTAAGAAATCAAATTATTTTGAACCCAGAATCAATATTATTCCAATAATTTAGTGATATGCTTAAGATTGGTCTTACCATAATTCCTCATGTTCTATTATTTTTGTTCAAAGATAGAAGAAGAGGGGAGATTATACATGCTCCAAAAATATAAAACTGATATTTTTAGAAGTAATTTTGAATAGATTTAACATGAAAATTACAAATATAAAAAGATATTGTTTTAATATATTTTTAACTAAAAGGTCCGAGCAATAATTTAGGTTGTGTGTACTGTTGGAGGTGGATTATGGTCCACATACCCACCAAGCTTTTAGCTGTGTAAATGCGCATGTAGTATTTGAACTTTAGCTGAACAAATTATTACGTAGTTGAAAATTATGCTTATCCATCTAGAAAAAATATATATTTTAAGATAGCATCGTGGGATGCACACCGCTGTCGGACAAATAACCAAAAGTGTCTGTTTCTAGTGCATTTTAAAACGTGTTTTAAAAAAAAAAATGATTTTTTATTTTATTTTATTAAAAAAATATTTTTATATATATTTTAATATGTTTTACGTTAAAAGTTATTTAAAAATTATTTTAAAATAAAAAGTATTTTAATAAATAACTTGAAGATCACTTATTTCTAACTAATTAAAAATATTTTTTTTTAAATAATAAAAAAATCATTTTAATATATAAATAAAAATCACTTTACGTTGGAATCCACCACATAAATAAACAATAAAAAAAAGCCCCGGACAAATTTACAAAGCCGATGTGTTTGCTGAAGTCTTTACGAGACCCATCTGGTCAAACAAAACACAAGAGGTTGCAGTTTCAAGGATAAAGATTGACTTTTGAAGGTAACCAAGGGAAAAGATTAACTGTAACGGCACTAATCTCCAAGCTGTCATATGAACATGCATCCAGATTTTGATGAATGCAGCCGTGAGATACGACAGAGATGGGAAATCAGAACCTTTAATTATTTTTTAAGAAATAGATTTGCACTAAAATAATTGTGTAGAGACTGACTGTCGAGAAGCAAAACACTCGCGCACGACAAATTTGTACAGCTAGCTGTAATTAACATGTTTGTCTAGCTAGCTAGCTCTGTTCTGCAAGTCTGGTCCTGCAGAACCAGCAGAGAGGCACAGCCAGCGATTAACAATGTGGATCAATTTGCAAGAGAGTTTAGAATCATATCCTTTCGTTAAACCAGAAGCAGAAACAAGAGGAAGAACAGATGAACACAAATCTCACCTTGTATTCCTTGATAGTGTCATAGCCAAGAAGAACATCGCCTAGCTTTCCTGTTGATTACCGCAACGCAAGAAACAAATCTTAGCATGAGAACTCGTGCTCTTTAGCTTTGAATGAAATATTACACGTTCTCTGAAGAAATAAACTAAAATACTTCAAGAAATGAAAAACGGGTCATCAAGTTGTTGAAGATATATACCGTGTTTATCAGGGACAACGAGGGAGATGATATGGGCTCCATAGTTCGTAAGTTTCACGGACAAATTTCCTTTCTTGAGCTCGTATATCCCAATCTCTTCCTTTGTCGAAGAGCCAGTAGCTAGAAATCCAAAGATCAGCAACAGGCTAAAACACCACAGCACAGAAAACTTGGCCATCTTTTCCACTCAGAATATGAGATATGTTTGGCCCTTATCCGAAGATTTGTGCGCTAATGCTGCCTCACTTATTGGGTGCTGTATAAGAGATACCTGTGGGTGGGCGTTGAAACTGATGGTATGGTAGACTAGCTGGTTTATGAGGTAGAGAAGTAAGGTATTCGCGATTTTGTATTTCTTGCTACAATCAAACGATAACTTGTATCTTTCCCAAAAACAAATATATAAGCCATGGTTTGGGGTATTTTAGACTTTAGATGTGGTCTATTAGTACAATAATTTCATAGGCATACAATTCTTTTAAATAGTAAAATAATTTAATTATTTTTTAATTTTAAAAAAATAAATGGATAGTAAAGGGTATTTTAGCCTTTTTATTTAATAAAAATTAAAAAGTCAATTGCACCCTTTTAATTAAGGAGAAATTAACCAGGCCTTTTGGTCTTTTCAAATAATTTTTTTTTTGTTTTCAATTTCAATTCCCATCCTACTTGTTTTTAGTTTATTTTAATATTTTTTTTATAGAAATTTTATTTATTTTCAACTTAATCTCTTAATTTTAATTTGATTTATTTTATTTTTTCTCGTTTTGATTCAAATTTTTTGACTTCTAATTTATTTCCTTGGTCCTCATGTGAAAGTATTTTTTGAATTTAGTATTTAATTGTAATTTTTTATATATAATATTTTTTCAATGTGGTTCCTCTTCTTTTAATTTTTTTTTTCTTTTTCATTTTGTTGGTTTTGATTTCATCCTTCAATTAAAGTTTGTTGTGGTTTTTTTTTATTTCAAATTTGGTCCTCATGCTTCTCTTTTTTTTTAACCTTTTGTTATTTTTTTTCAATTTAGCATTCCGATCAAATAATTGGTCTTGGCCTTTATTTTTTTTTATTTTCACTCTTATTATTTTAATCACTATTTTTTATTTTAAACTTGTTTGTGTATTTCTTTAATTTCATCATTTCACATTTAATATGGTGAGCATTAGACTTCTTGATTTTCTCATTAATGGAGTTTTCATTATAATGACCCATGTCACAAGTTTTAAAAGTTATCTATTCCATAAATTTCAAAATTGGCCTAGGTATCATTCCTACAAATATGCATGATAACAACCTCATCATACATAAAATCATCAATTGTATTAATAATCTTAACCTTAAATACTCTAGGTACTTCATGACTAATCCCTTATAATATTACTTATAGTCTCACAATCAAATTCAATATGTTTGTTTTGCAAACAACTAACATATTTGCAAAGAACATCCTAATCAATTTTAAATATGTTTTATTCTTCAAATAACACAAACTAGTTTAATAAATATATTCAAAGATATTATTTATGCCTTTATTGATTCTCTTTCAATGGTTATAGAATGGTTAGCAAAAGTAATAATAAATTTTTGAACATTATCACCTTGATATGAGGTAAGACCATTCATGTGTTTGTTCTTTAATTCCACATCCTAAGAGCATTTCTTTGGTGTGATATCTCTTTAATGTTTGAGAAACTGACTTTAAATAAACTTATTACGATGTATTTTGAGAGAATAAAAAATGGGTTATAGGTTAGAGTTTATGTTTCTAATTTAGAAGGCTTTTGATATTGAGATGGGAATATATATTTATATATATATAACCGATCAACTAGTTACTTTGGGTTAAAGTTAATTAGTAAACTAGTTAACCTCAAACTTGAAATTTCCTAAGTTTCTCTTTTGATCTATATTTGCACTTATAATACATCATTCCCATATAAGAATTATAACAATAAAAATAAATCAAGGGGATAAAAAATCAAAATTTTAGCAATATTCTCACTACCACTACTTTAGTGCAATTGGTTGACTGATTAGTCTAGTTGTATAAACTAATCGATTAGTTCATATAGAGTTAAGGATATCCTGAATTTTCATCTTTATATATGTTTCATGAGTCTAAATATATATTTTGTCAAATTTTTTGATAAAAATCGAATCCAACTTAATTCCTAAAAAATCATTATTCATACAATAATCATGCTTTCCCCCCCTAATGTAATGAGTTAGTCAGTAGATTTAACAATTACAAACTAATCTACTAGTTGATCTCATATCTGAACAAATACTACAATAAATAGATTTTTCATATAATTCATACATAAATATACTTATTATAAATTCAATTTGTCCAACATATTTTATTTCATTTATACTTATAGGAAGATATCTGAAACATCTTTTACATGAATAAAGCCTAAATTTATCTTAATTTTGCAAAAACAATCCTAACCTAAAGGTTTTGTAAAAATATCAGCTAATTGGTGTTTTATGTGCTTACAAAATTAAATACAGATAACCTTTTATAATATGATCCCTTAGAAAAAGATATTTCATTTCTATATGGTTTATACAAGGGTGATAGATTTAAGTCTTATATAGACTTATAGCATTAGTGTTATCACACTTAATAGGTATATGATCAGATTAGGTCCAAGGTCTTCTAAGATTTGTTCCATTTATAAGTTTTGTCCACAACAACTACCAATTGTTATACATTTTGCTTTAGTTATAGATAAAACAGCCAAATTCTGTTTTTTACTATCTCAAGATATTAGTAAAAATATTAAAAAGTGATGTTTTTAACAATGACCTTTTTTTATTATTAATTTTACATGTAGTAAAATCAAAATTTAAATAACTAATTAAACTCAGAACTCTTCCTCTCAAATAAAACAACTATAAATAAATTTTACCATAATTTTTTTTTAAAATGTTTTTTTGATACTAACATGCAATTTTATAGGGCAAGCTTGAAAACATGCACACAGACATACAAAATATAATATTGAGTTTATAATCATATCTCAATATTTGATGATGTCTATATTCTTATTATTTTTTTCATATCATGATTAGTTGATATATTACATTATAAGTATATAAAAGCCCTTTGATGTACTTGCTTTGGTTGATATCATATATCCTTTGTTGAGAAGACATTATTCAAACATCATACTTTATACTTTATTGATTTCTATACAAAACAAATTAAAAGATTTTTAGTATTCATACCTTCTTAGGTCCTTTATGGTTGATGGTAGTTTTTTTCAAAACTCAAGTCATCTAATAAATGTAGTCCTCCTTTGTAAGACTTGTATAAATCAAATGACCAATCACTCTATATTGATTATATTTATAAAATACTTTTCAATTTTTTTTTAATAAGTAAACATGCACGATTCTTTTTGAAAAAAACTATATTTTGAACCTAGCTTTTAAAATTCATTATATAATGTTTCAAAAATATTATGCAATTTAGTATAAGTAAGGTTAGATTCATCATTTGAAGAATGAACCTCATTCTTGCTTTATGTGGCCATGAGACAAATGTTTGTTATATATTTTTCATTATTCAAACTAGATTTCGAATCATCATTCCATGTACCTTTCATTGTTTTCTTATGATAATGAGTTTTTTTTTTATTGTTTTCAAATAAGTTGCATTTAAAGCAACTTGATTGTTTCTTGTAAGATTCTTTATTATTTTCATTATTTTTAAGTTTATGATTTTTTTTATGTTGCGACTATTGCTGCATGTGGTGATGGAATGAAGTTGTTTCCTTATGTGATGAGACTTTGTTACTCCAAAAAAAAGGTTAGAAACTATTGGAAATAGTTTTCTTGTAACCTAAGCTTTAATATCAATTTTAAAACTAAACACCCAAGTATATAAATTTGTCATTGTGAAGAGTTTTTCCTGTGACTTAAAACTCTAATACTAATTGTTGAAAACTAAGTACACAAGTATTTAAACATTCTAATATCTTATTGATTTTTTCTTATATTATAGCGAGAATGCAACATTTAGATATCATAATCTAATAAGTATTTTAACTAATTAGTTAAACAATTATTCTAATTAACTAGTATAAAAAACCCTTTTTGTCCAGAATTCTTATTTACATTAGGATTTTAATTAATATCTAACAAAAAATAAATTGAATCCTTTAAGTTGATATTGGTGAGATGGTATAACTTTTCAAGTTATTTAAAGAGATTTAATGATAGCATTATACTATACACTAAAAAAAAAATCTTTTATTATTTTTAAAAAATGTTGTCTTACACTCAAATGCATTCACACATGGTTCATCACCTTTATATTTTGACTTTGAATAATTATTTATTATGTGTATTGCATTTTTTTTTATTTTTCAATTTTATTCTTCAACCTTATGCTCATATGATTTAAAACCTTAAAATTCATTTTAGTTTTTGTTATATATCATACTTGTAGTGTCATAAAATATCCCAACTTGAAATTGATGTTCACTTTTTTTGAGTTAAAATACATTTTATCAATTTAAAATATTAAAACAACATAAATTAAATTTAAGACAACATATAAGCATCTTTTTTTTTCTCTTTTCACTTTTAACAAGGCATATGAAAGTAGATTTCAGTCATAAGATGTTTTCTATCTTTTTTAGTTTTGGTTCATTTTTAAGATTCCATGTTTTAGTTTTAAACTTCATTTAATTTATGTTTTTCATTTTGAAATTTGAGATAAGAATGAAAATCATTGCAAACTGAGAAAGGAGAGAGAAATTAGTTAGTCGGTCACATCTCAATCACTAAAAAGATCAATTTTGGTGTCATGTTAAGGTGTTTCTTAGCTTCCATCATCTTTCATAAAAACTAAAACATAAATTAGGATGGTTGATCTTAATTAGATGATAAAATAAACCATAAATGTTTGTATAAGAATTTAATTTGTATGAAGAATTTGTTTGTATATGGTTACATCATATACACAATTTACTTATTTAAATAAAAGAATTATTAAAAAAAAAACACAAACATTGTTAGACATGTAGCATATTAAGATTGAACTCCTACATGCCCTAATGTGCTGAGAATTTGTACATCATCACATGTTTGTACTTCTTTCCAGGCTCCACAACAGACTGAGGGAAATTGGGTTGATTAACATAGTCAGGATACCATTGAGTCTCCAAGCATAGAGCTGCATGAGCCTTGTACACAAATCCATCTTTTCCCTTCACATCCTTGATCATGTTACCCGTGTAAAATTGCAACCCGGGTGCATTTGTTGAGAGTTCCATTTCAATTCCGGATTTCTCGTCTTGCAACACTGCTGCTTTCCAGATTTTGCTACCACGAACCCCATCGAGAGCATAGTTTATATCATAACCTTTAGGAAGTTGCTTGATCCTGCTTCCAATGGCCTTAGGTTTGAGGAAATCAAATGGAGTTCCTTTCACAGCTTCGATCTTTCCAGTTGGAATAAGTTCGCTATCGACTGGTGTGTACTTCGACGCAAAAATCTGAATCTTTTCAGACAAGATGTCGCCACTGTTATGACCTCCCAAGTTCCAGTAAGCATGGTTGGCAATATTTACAGGGGTTGCCTTTTTACCAATATTTCTGGCTTTCATTACAACAGTCAACCGGTTATCAGCAAGGAGAGTATACCTGACAGTGACCACAATCTCTCCAGGAAATCCTGCAGAAAAAGAGCAACCGTCACCATTTTTTCTCGGAAAGAAAACTAAGATGATGGAATGAAGTAAAGTTACATATGCAGGTGTTTCAAACAAATGCAGCGAGATAGAAAATTCAGTAACCTTCTTCCCCGTCAAAACTGTGGTAGCTAAAAACAATGTGAGGCTCATCGCCTTCGTTAAGATGCTTGGTGACTTCCCAAACAATATCAGCATATCCTTTTGGACCACCATGAAGCATGTTTTTGCCTTCATTAGGAATTAGTTTATATGTTTCTCCATGCAGCTTAAACTGAGCACCCTTAATTCTGTTAGCAACCCGTCCAACAGTGGCTCCAAAATATGTTGTATCATTCTGCACAGATTTATTTATCAAACTTTCTGTCAGGACCAGATTAAGTATCAGTGGATATAAAACCCATTAGGGCACAGCATAAACTGTTTGTCATGATGCAAATCATGTCCAATCCCAATACTCTGTCTGCGTATCTCTCCCAGCTCTCCTTTCTTTCAGAAACAAAGCTAGCTACAAATTAATGAAGAAGTGAAATTAACCCTACCTTGTATTGCTTAATTGTATCGTATCCAAGGACAACATCAATCAGCTTACCTGTGACAAACCAAAGAAGGGAATCAAAAACAGGACGAACATTTAGAAGAGACAAAATGGGACCTCTGTTTTTTTTTTTCCACAGACCATAAATTATAGAAGAACATGATTGAAATGAACAGAAGAGTAACAATGCCTACCATTTTTGTCAGGGAGAACAAAGGAAACAAGAGTTGCCCCCCAGTTGGTAAATTTCAAGGACATATCTCCTCTCTTAAGCTCATAGATACCGATCTTTTCCTTTTCTGTATGGGCATTAACAGAAACAAGGACTGCTAGAACACAAAAACAAAGCAACACGGTTACCTTTGCCATAATTGTTTTTGAAGCTGGATTGTTTTCGATACGAAGGAGATTTTGTCTAGATTTCTAACCAGCAACAGCTTTATAGCTAGATAATTGTTGGATGCTAAAAGTCCTTGCTTGAATGCCATCCATTCACTGCGATAATTGAATCTTGGATTTCGGGGTCAAAATTACCTCTGGCTTGAGCTGTTTATTATCCATTCCACATGCAACACTATCTAGATTGAGATAATGTGTGTTTTTTTTTTCTATTTTTATTCATGCTCTTATATATATATATGGTTGTGATCTTGAATTGGCAAGGTTATACAAATTTAAGGTGTCCAACATATACGGTCACCCTTGTCTGATGGGTATAATAAAGCTAAAATTAGACAAAACTTGGACTGAAGAATAATTAGGTCAAAGCCATTCTTATTAAGTGACGTGGCGTTTGTTTAAAGGAAGTTTTTTATTGGATAATTACGAAAATCTAAAAATAAGCTTTTTATAATCCAAAATAATTTTTACTAAGAAATCCTTAATTAAGATGGAATGAGAATTGAAAAGAGTTTTAAATTTTATTGAAACAATCAATGAATATTATGTAAAGAACAAACATGATTTAACATGTCAGACATACTAAATGTTTTAATATTAAATGAAAATATTGTTTATAAAAAAATATTAATTGCAATGAGAAACCGATCACTACAAAGTTAAGTTAAACTATTAATAACTTTAAAAATATTTGAGGGATCATGATAAGTTATTAGACAATACATCTAATCTTCAAATATAAATTAATCAGTTATTGAATTCATAATAAATTAATTTTTTTAATTCTATTTAATTAGAATTATAATTAATATTTGGGCCAACATATTAGAAACCTAATAGGTCACATATATTAAAAATCATTAGTAAAGAATTAAATTGTGATGGTTTAATTAAGTATGACTCAATTAAAATATATTTTAGAAATTAAGAATTATAATATAATTAATATAGGGATTATGTTTGTACATCTAAAAAATAAAGGACTTGATTGAGTTAATTTTTAAAATTATCTTGAATTAACATATGGATATTATTCAGGAGGCAAATTGATACTTTGCTAATTTATAGGATTTTTCATATTTATTTATAAATAGTAAGTTATGTCTCTTATTTTGAGGAATGGTGTTTGTTGTTAGACAAAAAACAATGTGAGTCACATAATAGAGATATAGTTCTCTAGGCATAACAATTTCTTTTTTCTAAATAGAGATTTAGGAGATTTATCACTAGTGATTCATGTGGATTATCATTAAAAACTATATAATTGGACGACTTGTGGGTTGTGTCAACTTAGCTTTTAAATAATTATTCAAAGTTAATTAGGGATTAATTTTATGTTCAAAATAATTATTTTTCCCAAAAGTAATTTTCTCTCTTGATTTTTCAAGAAAAGAAAAATATTTAGCTATTTTGTGGCCGGATTATTTGTGCTTGGTCGGACCTTTGAATTAAAAACAAATGGTTTTACTGTTAAGTATTAAAAAATATGTTCATAATCATCAAATTAGAATGACATGCTAATAATATTATTTTCTTTATGAAAGGAAGCGGTTCTTCTTAAAAGCTAATGTATAGGAAATACCTAAAATTAATATGTAGATTTTTAATATAAAACATGCATAATAAATTGACCTACATAAGAATTCCATATGGAGATATCATCTATATCTATGAAAAGGCTTACGTCAAGATCGTCTAAGTGATTCTTAGACTTGAGATCACTAAGTTATCTTATATAAAAAATATCATGTTTTAATTCTATTACATGTTATCTTAATTAAGATAATAAAAGAGAAAATATTAAGCATAAGTGTGAAAACACTTCAGCAAGAGAGAATTCATCATTCTAAATAAATTTAAAAAAAATATTATATTTATTCTCTAATAGATTTTAGCAAAAGCGCGTGATAGACACACGCCATCATTTTCCAACCGTGTTAAAGCACTCATGTGTGAGTTTCACATGTCGCCTTTTAGCCGAGTCTAGATCCAACAACTCCTATCCACTTCTAGCAGTATTGAAAGGTCAATTTCAAACCCCCTATATGTTGATTTATTTGTATTGGTTTAACGTGTTTATTTTATTTTTATTAAAATATTAAAAGTAATTAATTTTAAAATGTACCTTCTATATGCTCTTAAGGAAAGAATATATATATATATAACAAAGATATATAAAATATAAATCATTAATTATTACCAATATTTTATTGTTTTCTTAATGAGTTAATATATTATAAAATATATTATTTAATAGAGTGTATAAAGTATAAAATTCGAATTAAATATTGAAGATAAAACACAATCATTAAAATATATCAGTAGTCTTTTTAATTTATTTTTAGTTTTTTTTTTCTTACTACTATTTTGAAAGGGTCAATATTAAAAGGATTTTGTAATTACTATTAGTTTCAACTACTAGCCAGTGCTCTCTGGGCATGTTTGATCTAGCGAAGCTATTCCTCGTGTGTGTTTTGTGTTAAGTGTAGTGCATGAAAAATATCTCATAAATAATTTTTATAGGTGCAAACATAAATTTTTAGATGGGATCCACAATAAAAAATTAGGGTCTCATTTAGTGCCGCGGTTCAACTTTTAGTTGTGTTGAGCCACGACTCCAAAGACACATAGTATTTTATTTATAAAAAAACATAATATACCTATTATACCTTTTATAATTTAGGTCTTTTCTCACATTTTCTTAGAATATATCAAGCATAGTATTCTATTTATAAAAAAAAAAAAAACTTGAAAGCCAATACATAATAAAATATTAATTTATTTATTGCAGGAAGCTGGGCCTGGTGGAGTTGGAGGAGGGAAACATGGGGGTAAGCTACAGATTGAAAGATGGTAGTTTATACCAACATTTACAGCGTTGATGGCAAGAAATTCACTCGAAAGCCATCTAATGTGACCACCACTGGTGGTGGCTGGGTAGCAGTAGACACTAGTAATGGCCAAGTTCTATCTATGGTAGACCCAATTTAGTAGCAGTAGACCACGACATGAAAAGTTCTGTGGTCATACCATGGTGGCGCCGCTGTGCACGGTGGTGTTTCAGCCAGCAATATTGGGTGCATTTCCTTGGTAATGGGTGCATTTCATTGCATTCTGTGTCTGGTGATGGCTTTGGATACAATCAACTACTTAACATAAACGTGTTACGGTTTCCCATTTTCGTTCATCACTACTAATTATTGCTGAAATAATTACATACAAAATAAAAGAAGCCCCCTGAAATATCTGCCATTTAAATTTAAATATTACTTGTCCGAAAATAATCAGTTTTTATTTTACTTAAGAAGGATTATTATATAGTCTTTAACTCCAATAATTAAATTAAATCTTTTTTTTTTTTTTTTTTGTCAATGATGGGCTTGAGGCAATGGATTCTAACAACAGAGATTAGCAAAACCCCTACAAATATACAATAAACTGTAACTCAATTCTTTCTGGTGTTGTCCCTCATCCATCCTATGATGCCTATGATGTTTTGAGTTCAAATCATAAACATGAAACCTCTTAATAGGTTGACATGGAAAACATCCAACTCAGAACTTGATCATTACTCGATTGGGAATCATGTTGAACCAATTTTGATATTGAGTTGATCAACTCAATTAACCCCATCAAGTGCCTGTTTGGTACTGCGTTCTAACCGGTTTTTTGCTGAAATTTAAATTATTATTATTATTTTTGTATTTTAAATGAAAAAATTTTAGTGTTTTTAAATCATTTTGATGTGCTGATGTCAAAAATTATTTAAAAAAAATATCATTTTGATGTATTTCTAAACGAAAAACACTTTGAAAAACAACCGCAACTACACTCCCAAACACCTCCCAAATTGAATAATAAATTAAAATGATCTAGATACATCTAATTTAGATTCATCTAGATCAACACATGAAAAATCTTTTAAAATAAATAATTTAAATTTTTAAGTTAAGATATTCTTTAAAATAATATTTTAACTTTTAAAACAAGCAGTCATGGATTCGAAATTTAACTTAAGAAGGGATATATTAAATAATAATAATAATAATAATATAAAATTATTATTGAAATATCAACAAATTGAGATGATTCTTTTGATAATCGAACTTCGAAACTCAAATCAAATTTAGCAACTGTGATTCAAACCTCTCTAGGATGATAAAGAAATTGTACAGAGATGCGTGTTGGATCAGAAATGGAAATGGGAGTTTAATTGAGAAGGGACTTGTTCTTTTTGTTATAATAGAATTAGTCTCTGTTTATCACTACATTTTAAAATTTTATTTTAAAAAAATTGAAAATTTTTATTTTATATTTTAAATTAAAAATATTTCATATTTTTAAATCATTTCCACGTGATTTTTCAAAAATATATATTTTTTATATTATTTTAATTTATTTTTAAATAAAAAATATTTTCAAAAATAAATTGAGACAGTCAACTTCAGCCAAGCTAGGTCAACTCTGTTGATGATAGAGGTGTAGTTAGTTGACTATTCATATTCTAATCACCCGAAGATCTCATGAACATCGAGCTAGTCTAACGATAAGAAAAGGAAGAAGAAAAAACATCAAATCTTACGTCTGGTTCATTGTTTCTTTTTTCTGTTGTCGGGTTTGAGTGTATTTAAATTCTTTTTTTATTTAAAAATATATTAAAATAATATTTTTTATTTTTTAAAAAATATTTTTTACATCAAAACATATAAAAATAAACTATGAATATAAAAATTTATATTTTTCAAAATGCTCTTCAAATGTAATATATTTTATCAAGAAACCTACGTTTTCCTAGTCTTGTGCATCATTACAATTTGAATCCACACAATATAGCTCTACGAGTGAGAGAAAAAACCGAGAAATCAATTAAACCGACAAAAAACTAAGCCATTGAAAAAACTGATTATAATTTTTAAAAAAATTTCCGGTCCGATTTGGTATTTTAAAGCTAAAACTAGTAAACCGAAATTAAAAAAATCCAATAGCTGCAGTAGCGCCTCCCAGTCCTGTAGATTGAGGAGGAGCTCCTCCATGTTCCCCGGAGATTGGGGAGGTTACCGATGATTTAGAAGAGTCTTGACCGATGAAGAAGTCAATTTCACAGGGAGTCCATTCAAAATGCATACCTTGAAAGAAATCAATTACTTATTATCAAGAATGTGTACCTAGCCTTTTAGGCCTAAAAGCCCTTGGACTTCTTATCAAGAGCTAGGCGAACCTATCTCTTTTTGTTAGATATCCCTTTTTTCTTGTTTTTTTTTTTAATTAAAACTATTTAAATCAATTTAGTAGAATAATATTTAAGAGATTACTCAATTATGTCAATATTTTTAAGAAATTAAACCTTTTGTATGATGATGATGATAGCAAAACCACATGTAAATGCAAGTTTCGATTTGAAGTCTCGTAATTCAATTCAAAGTAAATATGCATCTTGTCTGTGCAACATGCCTTGAAAACAAAGAAAAGAGCCATGTTTTCATCAATTAAAAACACGAATTATAAATACCAAATGAAGTTGAAAATGAATAAAGAATTTCGGTTGTAAGTCATTATGATATGTTAATGCAAATCCAACAAATGCTCGTAGGAGCTAGGATTCTTTGTTTAATATTGTTGTATTGCAATGTAACCATTAGTTTTTTATTTTGATATCTTGTTCATAACAAGATTTTGATTCAAGATTTGATTTCAGATTATTCAATTCTAATGATATACTCAAATGATTATTCAAAAACCATCTCTTTCATTCATGGCCAAGATTTGATACATCCCACTTTCATTACTCATTTCATCAAAATAAGAACACAATCAAACAGAACGTGATGAACACTAATCCCAAGTAAATCAAAGAATCAAAAACTCATTGTGAGTTTTACCTACATCATTCGTATCGGACATTTGAGATTTCTATCATGCACGAATTTGGCTGAAAATACATCATTTATTTTACAAATCAGTTTGTTCCGCTAGAGTTGAAAGGGCTGCCTGCATGAAAACCGTTGTTCTCTAGAAAGACTAGCAAGATATAGATCTGTTATTAAAAGAATCCCCAAACACCAAACTGTCAACCAAACAATCACAAACCATTTGATCTTACCAGTGATTTGTGCTATGGCCCGTATTTGACATTTTGCTTACGACACTTTCAACAGTTCATGGAAAGCCTCCTGAGGTATATCTACAGAACCAATGCGCTTCATTCGCTTTTTTCCTTCCTTTTGTTTTTCCAATAGCTTTTTCTTTCGAGTAACATCCCCACCATAACACTTTGCAAGGACATTCTTTCGCATGGCCGAAATCCTAAGAAGCAATACGGAGAGGTTTAGTTGAGCGGTGAATATTAAATCATGCTGACATTAAAATAATCACTGCAATGTCTACTGATTTGCAAACAGGGAGAAAAACTCAAGATAAGCAACCGCTTCAGAACAAGGTACCACAGAAATGTTATTTCAAATACTAGTTTTATCATGAACAGAGATTACCAAGAACTGGAAGAAAAAATAACCCGTAACACCAGGCAGCAATGGCACAAGATGACTTACGTTTCCCTTGCAATAACTTTTGTTCCAATTGCAGCTTGGATTGTAATCTCAAACATTTGCCTGTTTAAAATGGGATAATCTGAAAATAGTCAATAAAGAAGAAACTATAGCACCATAGCCACAAAGTAAAATTAGATTAAATACCTGTCTATGAATTTCTTCAGCTTGTCCACCAGTTCCCGCCCGACACGTTGTGCCTTCAATTTGTGAACGATAGTTGACATAGCGTCGACTGGTTGTCCATTTAAGAGAATGTCGAGTTTCACCAAATCAGATTCTTGATAACTGTTGATGACAGTAATCAAAAGTTAAGAAAAGGGTGATAGTCCCAGAGTTGCACAATGAAGTTGGAAATCAATGCCTTTTATCACTGCAATTTCAATCACCTAAATTGTTGTTATAAGATCCAAATATTAGGTGGTCAGTATTAAAACCATAAAATAGAACACATAGAAGACATTTTACGTTCACTGATTACATGGTAATGGTTGAACCACAAAGGAAATATACTTTAGTTGCCATAATCAGTTATTTTGACAACAAGAGATACAAAAAGTCACAGAACTTCTTTTGGAACACCGAGTCACCAACCATCAAATCACATCTATTTGGTGGGCATCAGTCTTTAGTATGAGAAGTTCTTTGTCTGGGTAGCCATGAGCACTTATGCATGCATGTGCACAAGTATGTGTTACAGAGAGAGAGAAAACATACTCTGAATCCTCATAGTCAAATGATGCATATCCTGATGTGATACTCTTTAGCTCATTGTAGAAATCAACAACAATTTCCCTCAAGGGTAGTCGATACTTCATAAAGGCTCGTTGGCTGCACATAAAGGATCAATATTGTTAATGGTAGATCAGCTTGCAAAATGAAAACAAGCAATAGAAAACAGTAATCAACTTCACATTCTCTACATGGTAAACATACAGTAGAGCACAGTAATCACTCCATACTCTATAAATTAACATGACTGCCTATGATAATCCACTACTATATTTTGTCAAGCCTGGAAAATTACCTGTCCATAAATGTGTACTCCAACTGCTGCCCTCTCCGTTCAGAGCAAAGTGTAATAACAGGCCCCACATACCTTACTCAATCCAGTGACAGCATAATGAATAAGTACTTTAGATGATATGGAATAATAAGTAAATGTGCAAAGGGATTATAAGAGCTTACTCGCTAGGGATAATAATTGTAGCTAAGACTGTAGGCTCCCAGCTAGCTGCAACTCGTTTATTGGGGTCAGAGGGTAACATAGCTGGATTCTGAACTTGTACTTTGCTAGCAAACTCACCAAGTATATTGTACGATAAGCATGTGTGAAGACAAAATTACAGAGATAGATCACAAAACATACCTTCCATCAGAATACTCAAAAATATATGGAACAGTTGGGACTGTAGAAATGACATGAGCTCCATGTTCCTGTCACCATTGATAATTGGATACTGTTATTATGAAAATAAGTTTCCAAACATTTTTCTCTGAAGCAATGCATATGTTCAATGAGAATAGTTTTATGCCAACTTGGATTGTCTGATGTAGAGACATAACAGATGGAATCCTTACTTGTTCAAGACGCTGATGGAAAACATCCATGTGAAGTAAACCTAAGAAACCACATCTGCAGATAAGAATCTATAATCATAAGGATGAAACTAAGGAAACATCATGTTTTAACTTTTTAAAAAGCTATCAGTCGGATAGTCGAAGCTCACCTAAAACCCAGACCAAGGGCAGAACTGCTCTCTTTTGTAACAGAGACACTGGCATCATTGCATGTTAGTCTCTCTATAGCATGGTTTAGTGCATCAAAGTCAGATCCATCAGCTGGATAGAGACCAGAAAACACCATATGTTTTGCAGGCTTAAAACCTGCATTTTTTTGAAAGGAATGCACAAAGAAAGGATATTAGGATTTACAATAGACATAACAGAATTTGAATTTCCGCAGTGGGTCCATAAATTACAAAAATTCTTATACATGTCTACTACAAGTATGAAACCAATATGTGGTGTCTCAAACTCAAACATAAATGTCAACCACCATGGTTTTCTTGTGGTTTAAAGTAACTTGTAATACTGCAAACTTCTATCTTACAAATTATTTGGTGACAGGACAAATTCTCACCGTAGTTACATACAAATGCATGCTAATGCTACTTTGTCTGCCTTACCTAACATAAAGTGATCTACAAACTTGATTTTCTAATAAAATAGAACTGTCTAAAATCATGCAGGCACCATCATACTAGCAGATGGTGAATTCTCCAAGTCTGTCTATGAAACAAATAGTTTTGTGAAGGTTATCATCATGGATTTGTTAAGATGCTAAGAGTTTTGTAACGGTTCAGTTGAAATCTACCAACAAAAACAAGTGAAACAGGAGCTTGCTTAAAGTTTCTAGCTGTGGTTCAAAATGATCAGTAAGCATCAGTTCAAGGAAAAAAAGAGTTGGACTGAAAATACCTGGTAGAGGTTCTACACTGAATCGACTATGATGTAGGGTGTCTCCAACACGTGCTTCTTTGGTTGATCTCATGCCACTAACAATATAACCCACTTGTCCAGTAAGAAGAACTCCAGTTGGAGTTAGTTCAGGATGCATGATCCCTACATCTGTAACTTCATATGTATAACCAGTCGCTGCAGATGAAATCTTATCGCCTTTGCACAGCACACCATCCACAATGGCAACATGGCAAATCACTCCCTTGTATTCATCATAGTAAGAATCCAACAAAAGCATACGCAAAGGTGAACTAGTATTCCCAGGAGGAGGAGGTATCCGATCTATCACACTGGGAAGAACTTGCTCGAGGCCAAGCCCTGTTTTGGCAGATGTCAAAAGACACTCACTGGGTTCAAGATCAAACATTGATTTAAGTTGAGCTTTGACGCGATCAGGATCAGCAGTTGGTTGGTCAATTTTGTTGATGACAGGTATTATAGCAAGGTTAGATTCAAAAGCAAGATAGAAATTAGCCACAGTTTGAGCCTGAACACCTTGTACAGCATCGACAACCAAAAGTGCACCCTGGCAAGCAGCCAAGGATCTGGATACTTCATAACTAAAATCGACGTGACCAGGAGTGTCAATTAAGTTAAGTAGAAATGTCGGTGCTTTGTCCACATCCTTAGTGTTTGAGCCATTATGGTTGCACTTGTAGAACATAGTAGCTGTCTGTGCTTTAACTGTTATTCCTCTTTCTCTCTCTACCTAAGACAATCAGAATTCCATCACATACACGTCCACATTTTCCTTCCTCTTTTTTTCTAACTACCATTTAACAACTATTATCAATGCGTCTATAACAACCCATCAAATCAACATTACTACTAAATAGGGTCCTGAACAATAATGATTGAAAGTAATAGAAAAATCCATAAGTCATTTTTCTCTCAAAACAAGGAATGCGCAGCATGAAAACCCATTAAAATAAAAATAAAAATTAATTTAGTAAATTGGGTCCTAAAAACTACTTACAAAAACAACAAAAATCATAAATGGGGTCTAAGAAAAGACTATAACTTTAGATACAAAAACAAAATCTAAGAAAAACCCAATTCATACTTTACTTAAAACAGCACTAGACCAATATAAAGAAACCTGCAATTTATCGAGGTACTGAGGCTGGCCATGCCCTCTTTTAATAGTCCCAGTGAGCTCCAAAAGCCGGTCAGCAAGAGTTGACTTTCCATGGTCAACGTGAGCGATAATAGAGAAGTTTCTGATTCTCTCAGGTGAGTACTGGGCCAAATCAATGCTGTTTTGGCGCGAGTTGGAGCAGAAATCATGGGCTACTCCAAAACGGCTGTCGTTTAATGTGAATGTTGAAGCGAATAGAGGGAAATTGGAAAATGTGTGTAGTAGAGAGAGGTATTTTTGTGATTTTAGGGTTTTTGATGCCCTGAAGAGAGAACCCATCTGTGTGGGTTTTAGGGAATGACGACGGAGTAGAGACTTGCAGTTTTGAAGGTTTAACAACAATTTATGAATCATTTAAACGGCACCGTAACTACTATAATAGTTTTTAGTGTAAAGTTGTGATATAGCCTATAAAGTATAAACTTTTAATGTAGTTATTCTTTTGCTATTTATTTTAAAGCATATAAAATAACTTTAATTTATACAAAATAAAAATTATGAACATAAAATTTTATTTTTTATTTAATATTTAAAGTGTTTAGTATTGTGGTGAAAGTTATTTTTTAAAATGTTTTTCACTAAGAAACACATTAAAATATTTTTATTTTATTTTTTAAATTAGCACATAAAAGAAATTCAAATACATAAAGAAAAACAATCTAACCACACACACAAAAAAATCATTACTTTAATAGCCAATGATATACAAACCTACATAAGAACTCCTAAAATAATAATAATAATAATAATAATAATAATAATAATAATAATAATTGAACTTATGTTTATTAGCACAAGTAACAATTAAAACAATATTACACAAATCATGGTGTTACAATTTAAAATATACAAAGTTCCAAATAGATTTTACATGCAGGGGGGGACATATTTTTATGTTTTACTGTAATGTACATGAATAACTGTCTTAATTAAGAATTAAAATTCTTTAACGAGTTCATTAAAAAAATAAATTAATTTAACTAAATGAAATTAAACATAATTGATACATAGATAAAAATATGATAACAAAAAATACCTAAAAAGGTTTTTGGTTTTGATTAATGACATTTAGTAAACATTTATAAATGAAGACTCTTGGAAATGTTTAAGGGATAAATGACTCAAATTGTTTTTATATAATTGAAATTTGAGAGTCTCCAATGTATTTCTATATTTTTTTTATAATAATATCTATCATATCATTGTAAAACATTCAATTCTAACACACTTCATTATTAGAAATACTATAAAAAATATATAACTTTAAATTTTAGAAATAAAGTTCGATTATATATAACATAAAAAAGTATAGATGAATTAGAATAACCTCTTCCAAAAATAAATACATAAAAATATTTTGTTTTAAATCTATATTTAAAAAAGCTAAATATAAAAAATAAAAAGAATAGAAAGAAAGAAGGGATATTAATTGAAATATAGTATACAAAGTTATTGAAAAAACCTCATGTATAAAAAAAGCATTATTGTTTTCAAAAATAGTTATAGATGATGCCTTGTTTAGGAAAAAACCTCATATATAAAAAAAGCATTATTGTTTTAAAAAAATAATTCTAGATGATGCCTTGTTTAGGACTCTCCAGGGGTGCTTGAGAGTGTGCTTTTTATTTAGAAACACATCTAAATGATATATTTTTTATTTTTTAAAAATTATTTTTGATATCAGTGCATCAAAATGATCTAAAAACATCTCTTTTAAAAGCAAAAAAAAAATAATAATCAAAATTTAGCCAAACGGCGGTACAACCGCTTGGCCAAACAGGCACTTCATATTCTAGCCACTATAACGGTAAAAAAACAAGATATATGTTTTCTCATCTAAAAATTTATTTTCAACCCACTTTTAATCCAAAAAACTTAGAAAAATATAGTCTAGATACCTTTACAAACCCATAAATAGTCTTAGAAAACAAAAAACAAAACAACCAAAAAACCAAAATCCAAAAAAAAATTGAGCTTAGATATGATTTTTATATAATTTCAATGTTAAAAAAACTTGCAAGTGAAACTCTCCAACCAAATAGAACCATTTGACATCAAGATTAACTATTTTGATGGTCGATATCAATGATAATAATGATTTTCTCTTTTGATACGGGATTTTGATGACCTCTTTCTCTTGTATTTCTCAAGCTAGAGGCTAAGAAAATAATAAAAATAAAACTTGTACTAAAGTTGAATTAAGAAAATATTAAGGGACTAAATATATGTAGGTTGTAAAGTTAGAAGACTAGAATTAACATTTTGTACGAACTTTGAAGCCATTACCCATTTATGTTCTTGTTTCGCTTCCAATATTTTTGAGCCCAAGAAAAGATGCAACTACCCAAAGAAAAAACCCTTAATTATAAAATTAAAAAAAAAATCCAAATAATATATCAACAATAAAGTATTAATGGGTAAAGAATATTGCAAGTGCACGTTATTTAACCTTTTTTTTTTATTAGTATAAATTTTTTAATTAATTTATATATATCTCAATTAATTATAAAATTTTTAAAGTTAATGATTATTTAAGAGTATAATAATTATAATATTAATAATAATAAGGCTCGAATACAAAAAGAACCTTCCTAGTTCCAAACTCGTCCAACTAGCCTCTACTATATGTTTACTTTATTGTAAAAGGAGTTTACAGTTAGGTTACTGTTTTCAATCATTTTGCTTCATTTTCTTACAGGACTTTTCTTCTTACAGTATGCAAGAGACTTTCGTTGGACGCATACACTCTGGATTCATTTGTAAAGCCCTGACAAGGTGTCGGTGGCTTTGTCAGGTCGTATCCAGCCAGACCGCTGATTTTCATGGAAAAGTTCTCTTCAGAGAGTTATATACATGATATATTCCTTGCTAGCAAGCAAGCCAAATATTTAATGATTAGACCCAGCTTGGGGTCCATGTACAATCTCATTAATTCGTTGAAAAAACGAGTCCCACATCTTGTCTGGTGCAACTACCACCTTGGAGAAAATATAAGCCATTTGATTTTCAAGTTGTCTGGGATTCTGTATGGGAAGTGTTTTTTTTTTTTTTTAATATTTTTTTTATTTTAAATTAAATTTTTTCATGTATTTAGATCATTTTGATATGCTGATATTAAAAATAATTTTTAAAAAATAAAATATTATTTTTATGTATTTATAAAAAAAATACTTTTAAAAATAATCTCAACTACACTTCCAAACTATTTTTTAACAATATTTTTAGATGATTTTAATTCAGGAAATGAAGATATAGATAGTTTCTTTGTACTAATTCACTGCAAGTTCGTTATGTTCATATATATAACTTGCAACTCATCACATACTATATTTTAATTAATTATTTCATCATCTTTTTGGTGAAATAATGATTCATAATTCAGAAAAAAAGAGAGTAGAAATATATAGTTTCTGCATTACATAAATTGAAAAATCAAAACTGGTTTATAACTAAATTAAAAAAACCATATTGGTATTCATGAAAAAGCAATCCAAAGCTCCTTGGAATATCAGCTACGTACAAATCTTTATCTTTTACGTTTCCACTTGATGCTTTTTGTCAAAGCAAAGAAGGAACACAAACAGATATAATGTAGCTTTATATATATATATATATATATATATATATATATATATATAATCAATGATTTTTATTATTCTTCAGAAGCAACCAATGCATTCCTTTTCATAGTTCAGTACCAGAAATTTATATGATTATAGAATAAAAAATGGGAAAAAAGAATTATAAGATGTAATGCTCATCTGTCATCCTCTCCAGTGTCTGAACTTCACTAAAAATTGATGTTTAGTAGACTAAGATTATGTAAAAAGAATGAGAGGGAGATAAGAGGGGTCCATCTTTAAATTAGTAGCCAGGTTTGGTTATAACTTCACTCTCAGTCTGTAAGCTTTATATATCACCTGAAATTTAATATTCACTCACTCTTTTTTATACTCAACTGCTACAGCATCAGAAACATTCTCCATTTTTTCAGGTATCTATCAGATCTCAACTGCATTGCTGCTAATTCCCACTCTCAGTCTTCTTTTTCCTGTTCTCTTTTGATCCTTTCTTTACTTCAATTCTCTTTTCCTTTGTCTTTTGGTCAGTTCTTTGTGTTGTATTTCTGCATTGTGTTTATATTTGACTTGGTTCATAAGCTTAGCCATGTACTGCAGTTTTCTTGGCCCATTTATTGGGTCAATTCTCTTTAAGTTCTAGTAAATTGAGATCAAGTCTTATTATCAGTGTCTAAATTTGCTTTGATATATAATGAAAATTGTTTTCGTGTTTTTTTTTTCGTTCTATAATGAAAATTTTGTTCGTGATTTCTACAGAAAGGGTATTGTATGTTTTAAGATACTGTGGTGGTTACTTTTTCTTGAATGTTTTTTAATTACTGAAGTGGGTTTTAATGATTTTGATATTTTCTTACATGATGCTGATGACGAGTTGTGCTGTAATTTATTTATTTTAGCATGTAGGCTTTTAATGGTGCTTGTATTAGATTGTGCTTTTGTGTGCTGATAATGTAGCTGATGGATGCTATGTGGATTGTTGTCGCAAAGTATTAGACAGTTTGAAGTTGCATGATGTCAGATTTTTGCAGCAAAGTTTTCTCCTTGGCACAGTTTTTGATCTGTTTTATCTTTGAAGTTGTTGACATGTATGCGGAGAGCTCTGTTTTTTTATGCAGGGCTTCATACACAAGTTTCACTTTACTTGATCTAGGTTTCCTGCAATGGGAAAATCTGCAGGAAATTGGATCAAGACTGTGATCTTCAGGAAGAAATCATATAAATCTAGCTTTTCAAAAGTAAGTCTCTCTCTTCTCCCTCTAGCTTTGTGTGCATGTGTGTGAGCACAGGCTGGAGTTCAGGCTTGTGTTTTTTGTTTCAGTATGAATGTGCAAGGTTATATTGATTAACATTTATGAGGCTTGTAATGGATTTGAACCAAATTGGTTTACAATTATCCTGTCGACCCTGTACTGTAATGTTTTCCTCCAGTTCAGATGCTCTGGTAATAATAGCAAACTACCAACAGATTCAGTGAAACATATTCGCCGCTTAATTTTTGTTCAAACAAATGTAACACTTTTATTTTCCGTCAAGACTCTTTTTTTTGTTTTTGTTTTATTTTTTAACAATTTGACAACAAAAGCAAGTTCTAATTTTCCGATCTACCTTTTTCATGAAGAGAGCTGCAGTGAAGGAGGCATTTGCTATCTCTAAAGGATCAACTGATGACTTGACATTGAGTCCTCCTGTAATCTCAGATCCACTACTTCATGTGTCAGATAAAAATGGTAAATATTAGAATCTAATGAAATCGGAACAAGCTTTCCACATGAATAAGCTGTCTTATTGCTTAGAGCACATAGTGCAGATACAGAAGAAACTATGGGGTTGGATTTACCACACACTTCAGAGGTCATCGGGCAAGAACAAGCTGCCACGAAGGTTCAGGCTGCTTTCAGGGGCTATTTGGTAGTTTTCTTTTGTGGATATATTATGTGTAGTTGTCATTTCCATGTTAAGAAGATTATGGAGACAAATATTGTTCATTGGCACACAAATGTGAGTTGATAGCGTCTTTGAATTCTCAGATGGGATTTGAGGAAGGACGTGAGGAGATTGAGTATAAACGCGAGAATTTACTTTTGAATCTCTCAAAATGTAATCTGAAAAATCACAGCAAAAAACTGAGTTCCTACAGCCACTATATTAGAACAAGTATCATGACAAGGCAATCTATGTTCTGCTACAACTGATGTCTACATTATTTCATTGCCTGTTGGAAATGTGATAGTTAAATTTTGCACCAAAAGTTTCTGTTCTTATTGTTTGTTTTTTTGTGTTGATCACAAATTTGCAACAGCTTTTCTAGCTTGTCCTTATTCAAGTTGTGCAATTTCTCCTTATTAAGGCTAATACAACACAATTATATATTTGCGAAGGCTCGCAGGTCATTTAATGTCCTCAAGGGTATCATAAGACTTCAAGCACTCATCCGTGGACACTTGGTCAGGAGACAAGCTGTTGCTACTTTGCACTGCTTGCAAGGGATTGTCAAGTTGCAGGCTCTAATTCGGGGACGAGGGGTTAGAGTTCTGGCTAATGGGCAGGAAGGTCCAGGAATGTTTCTGGTAATTTCCTGCAAGACAACTAACTCAATTGTTTTCAATCCATAGTTGACTCTTGAAGTACCAACTATTTTGAACAAAAAATTCAGCAATCTATGCCATTCCTCATTATTGGGCCATTCCTCGTTGCTGAAATGCTTACAACTGATCAGTGAAAATGTCTACAATTTTATTAATGCTTTACCAAGCTCTCTCATCTTCTAACAGTTTCAGGCTATTTTTCTGAGATCCATTTACTTCCCTTCGTGGCCATTTTCTTTTTGGGATATATTGTCGAAATGTTTTAATCCTTTCCCCTTCTCTCCATTTAAAACAATTCAAGATTTTTGCGTAGCATAAAATGTTAACCTTTGTGGTTTTAAGTGCCCGTGTTGTCTTGATAATACGCTTTACTTCAACAGGATGATGCTAAGCAAGTTGATCCATTTGATTTAGATACAGCAGCCAGGCCTAAGAAGCTATACACAAATCCTTTTATCTGTAAGGTATACACATTTTTTGCGGTTATATTTTCTGATTTCTTATATGACATGATAAAGGAACTCATCGCATTATGATTTTACTTGTTCAGCTTCTAGCTTCATCATCCACTGCAATGCCCCTGAACCTCCATTATGATTTGGTCGAGCAAAACTCAGCTTGGAACTGGCTAGAACGGTGGTCAAAATTCCTTTTCATGGAATCCTTTCCACAGAAAAAACGGGTTCTTGACTCAAGGTCTAGTACGAAGCATAAAGATGGCAGGCAGAAACGCGGTGTGTGGAGGATCCCTGTTGTCAATGCTGACAATAATCCATTGCGTTCTGTTGCTGAGTTTGGAAAGCCTAAGAACAACATGAGAAAGCCTCTGAGTCATCAAACAGAATCAGCACAGGAAAACCCTCCAAGTGAACTTGAGAGGGTAAGGAAGAATCTGAGGAAAATCTCTGCATCCAGCCCAGGGGCTCCTGAAGGCACAGAAACTGTGACTGAAAAGCCAAAGCTAAGCCCAAGAAAGCTGATAGGATCTCCTTCTCGTGATGATATCATGAATATCACAGATAATTCTTCGAAGAAGATGAGTAATACCATGGTTTCAATGACAAAAGATTTAGAGAAAGTTGAGGCAGAAACTTCTCCTAAACAATTGACAGCGAAGGAGATGGTCATCTCGCAGAATGAGAAGCTGCCTAATGCTCAGTTGTATCATCTGGAAAGTAATGCTAATAGCATTCACGTGGTGGTTGAGGATATAAATTCCAAGGAGGAATGTAGCAAGGATAATAAGACTACCAGGAAGAGAAGATCCTCGACAAAACAGGAATACCAAGAGAATGTCTCACAGAACACAACAGCAGTTCCAAGCTACATGGCCGCAACTGAATCTGCAAAAGCAAAACTTAGAGGGCAAGTATCTCCAAAGATTGTTCAAGATGAAGCTGAAAATTTATTGATCCGGAGGAATTCTCTTCCAGCCAGCAACGATGGCGAATTGAAATTCGTGCCACCCCAGACACAGAGGATAGTTCATACAAACAGCAGGAGCAGAAGCAGAGTTGACAGATTATTGCTGTCCACTAAAGATGGTAATGGTAAGAATTCCCGAGGATTCTTAGTTATGTTATGCTATTATCACTTATGGGATAAGTTTGGGGCATGTACCAGACTTCCAGTTCCAGAATCGTGGAATATTGAAATTTTAGCATATGCTGCTTGTCCTTCGCTGGCGAGGGCTGAGGAAGAATCTGTTTTTCATTCCTGAACTGCGTGTGATTTCTATTGACTTATGTTACCACTACAACTCCGTTCTTTCTTTCTGCATATCCACCGAACACAACTGTGTGTGCTCAACAGTTGCCTTCATCTGATATATCTTTTGTGCTATCAAATTGAATTTGAAAATTTTAGCATTTTGTGATGATTCTTCGTTTCATTTTCAGAGAAGGTGAGCCATCCAGCATGGAGGAGGTAAATCTTTCAGCAACTGCTTTGACGAAAGGCAAGTTATCTTATATTTGATTGGTGTAAAATGTACTGGTGATCTTCAAAATTTGTTTGCTTCTGGTGTGTCTTCGAGTGACTGTATAGCAAAAGACCTTAGGCTTTATTATTAATGGTGCTGGTTCTCTTCACCATCTTGTGTACTATATTTGATTACTTGTTTCCTCTGTTGTTGCAAGATGGAAGAAACACTTCAATGCCTTTAAACCATGTTGTTTTCGAAATAAACATATATTATTTATGATTTTATTCTGAATCGTCATCTTCTCTAGGTTTATCACTTGCATAATATCATAAGATCTCAAGATTTTGTTAGTGCATGAGACTTCAAATTCTTAAAGCTAAACTCATTACCTCTACTGTGTTGTTGAGATTGTTTTTTAAAGTGTTTTTTTATTTATAAATATATCAAAATAATATATATTTTTATTATTTTTTAAAAATTATTTTTGGTATTAGCACATCAAAATATCTAAAAAAACTATTTTTTTAAATTTAAAATAAAAAATAAATTTTTTTTCTTTCTAAAATACTTTTCAATCACACTCTTGGCATCATCCTAGTCACCCTAGTCTTTGTCAGCATCAGCCAGACACCTTGGACCCATGAACTTTTGATCCTACAAATGAGGAGTCTTCCCATGAATGAGGCTACCTTTCACTAGATCCTATATCCAAGCCTAGCATTCAAGCCCCCAAGCACTCAAGCTCGAGATCAATCATGTCACCCAATATCTCTTTAAAGTTTCAGTGATTTTGTCAGTAGCGTTGTTTGTTGAAAAAATGAAACAGAAGCTAGTTTTTATTTTAAAAAATCTTATACGCATTTTAAGATGTTTTGTATGGCTATCAGCATAGAAGCTCTGAAAAGAAGAATGAATGATACCTCCACCACTGTATCATCTCCTGTAGATTCAGCTACTTTGGAGCAATTCACAGTCACTCCCTTGCCACCCTATAACACAATTAATCACCCCGTTATCAATCCTGTTTTGATTGGTTTTTTTTTTTTAATTAGAACATAATATTTTAGTTTTGAGTGTTTCGGTGTGTTGTTTCAGGGTTAAATTATTTATTTGTGTGTGTGTCTATATATATATATAATTAAATATATTAATTTATTTTTTTTAGTTCAAATCCAAAAATAAAATTATTTAGAATTGTGCAATTTAATCTAAAAAAACACAATAAAATGATTTTTCTGAATAAAATTATGAGCATATATAATATTATGAGAATATCATCATCAATCTTGCAAGATCATTACATTCTTTGATTGCTCTGAAATTTTAACATAATATATATAAATATGTTAAGAGACTCCTCATAAAATTTCATTTCAATCTAACTATTAGATTAAGAGATATGATTGATATTGTAAAAGTATTCTATATTTAAAAAAAAAAACTATTGGCCAAAACGGAATGGGCAAAATAAAATCGGAACATTCCAGCAGAAATTTAGGTAAAATTTTTAGAACGAAATGAAAATTTAACCGAGATAAAAACTACATCATTTTATCTCATTTTTTTAATTGAAACAAAATATTTTAGCAGAAATAAAATGAAATTAACAGCACCATCATAAACTACTCTACAAGTTCATAAACAACTTCACTTTCTACATAAGATTGGAAAAATTGATATTTATGACAGTAGATGGGAGTTTTGCTATATATCTCCACTATGTTGTAAATATGACAAGCACTCTTAAATCAAATCCTTAAAATGGGATCTTTATAAATCAAACGGAAAAAGAAACAATAAGTCGTGATCATTGTCATCATTCCCTTTAGGATCTCATCAAATAGCATGGATAGAAAAAAGTCACACAATATTAGAGGAAAACAAAGGCCTTCCTTATTAGACAACAGATTTCACTATGCTATAGTATATAAACAATCATGTCTCAAAGGAGTTTGTCACCATGAAGATGATGAATCTAGATGGGGTGTTTAGGAGTGTTTATGAATTTATCTTTTTTTTATTTCTTATTTTAAATTATTATTTTTTATGTTTGTAAATAATTTTAATATGCTGATGTCAAAAATAATTTAAAAAAAATCACTTTAATGTATTTCTAAACAAAAAACACTTTAAAAAACAATCATAATCACACTTCAAACATACACATATTATCCTGTGAATGCTCCAAATTCGATGCAACCTACGACTTTATCATATTAGTCAAAGCTTCAAGGCTTTTTTTTTTAAAAAAAAACAAATACCATTACTTGTATTAAAACTAAGCCTCGTAGTAAAAATTGTCTTTAGTTTCATTACATGAATAATAAATAGATTTACTAATGTCCACGTGTTACCAACCAAAAATGATAAGATCATTGTTAATTAAATACTCTATAGCTAACCTAACTGATTGATTACATATGATAGAAATATTTTACCTGCTGATTTCATTGATATTGTAACTAATTTATATAAGGCTAGAGGGAGAGTACTTCGGCTATAATCTTGCTAATCAAAACAGGAAATATACATATGCTATAAATAAAAGATTATTTACATATTCTAATACACCCCCATAGTGGAAACGGGAGGTTGTTGTACATTGAGACTATCCCGAAAATCATCAAAGAGTTGCAGCGGAAGTCTTTTAGTAAAAATATCAGCAATCTGATAATGCAAAGGGACATGTAGAATATGAACTTTACCACGAGCGATTTTCTCTCGCACAAAATGTATATCCATCTTAATATGCTTAGTGCGTTCATGTTGAACTAGGTTGCCGAAAAGATACACTGCACTAACATTGTCATAATATACTAATGTGGATTTCAAAATAAGACATAACTCTTGTAACCTCTATGGTTAGATGGATACCCTAAAAACACACATGGTGTTGACCGAGCTTGCAATTTATTTTTAGAAGTAGACGGAAGAAGAGGATAGCATAAGCACCCAAAGACTAGAAGGTGAGAGTAAGACGAGCCTTTTTGGTAGAGAATTTTTATGAGTGTTTGGAGGGCAAGCTTTTTTTTGGGTAGTATGTTAAAGAGATAAGTGGCAATTTGAGGTGCATGATGCCAAAATGAAGTTGGTAAAGAGGCATGAACGAGGAGGGTTCAGATGATATTATTGATGGTATGAATTTTTCTTTCACCTTTTCCATTTTGAGAAGAAGTATGAGGGCAAGAAAATCAAAAAATCATTCCATTTCATTGACAAAATTTGTGAAAGGATCATTGTCATACTCCCTTCCATTGTCACATCGAAAACATTTAATTTCCCTTTCAAATTGCGCTTTAATATGAGTGCCAAATGACAGAAAAATAGAATGCACTTGAGATTTATTGGCAATTGGAGAAGTCCATAGAAAATTCATGAAATCATTAAAGAATTAAGCATGATAACAATGACCACCCGAACTAAGAGTAGGTGATGACCAAATATCGCTATGCACAATATCAAATGGTAATATGAGAGAGAGTCATTAAATGGTAATTTAACTTGTTTCCCAAGAGGACATGAACGATAAAAAGAATTATCATGAAATTTATTGCAAATAATAAAATTGTTTATATGAAGAGAACTTAAAACAGGAGCTTCCGGGTGTCCTAAACGGCTATGCCATAAATCAGGAGATAAAATAGTAAAGGTAGATGGTGTTGAAAATCCAATGGTTGGTCTCGTGGTAACTAAATAAAGGTTACCCGAGCTATTACATCTCATTAAAGGCATCCCCATCGGAAAATCCTTCACAGAAAAACTGAACAAATCAAATTCCATAGAAGCATTAATCAATGGTAAATTTCCTTATAGAGACAAGATTTTTAATCAATTTTGGGGCATGCATGATATTATTCAAAGTGAAAGGACAGTTGGGTTTAGGTAATAATGCATGTCTGCAACCAATAATTGGAATAGTATAGCCACTACCGACAATAATATTATGATTATTGCTCATATTTAAATAAGATATAAAATTACCTCTGTTTGTAGTCATGTGAGATGAGGCTCTGATGCCAATATACCATTGATCATCAGGAAGAGCAATTGAGAGTGTTTGCATAGCCGTTTGGATGTCGGTTGAAGCATAAGAGGATTGGGCCTATGGTGTGGTTGCTGCCATGTGGGCCTGCTTAGGCCTAGGCCTAAGTAAATTGGGCTAGTGCTGTAAAAGTGTGGCAGTTGGGTATGGGCATGGAGGTGTAGCCAAAGGTTTCCACGGCCCAGCCCAAGGTGGATATATCCACTGTTATTGCTGTGCAGACCCTGACTACCATGTCGTGGTGTGTTGCTGCTAGTGCCATTGGCCTCCATGGCCATCAACTCTCCCTCTTCCCTTGCTACTGCGAGCGCCACCGCCACCTCCTATGCCAGTGCGATTGGTGGAGCTTCGGTTGTTGAAATTGTGGTTGTGACGGTGGTGGAGTGGATTTCCAGCTGTATGGACACTGGAATTCTCAATTGGAGAGACAAAGAATGTACAGCTAGTGGGAGATTATGCAACCCTTTTTATCTTTGCCATTTCCTCCAGAACCAACATGGAGTATTCTTTGTAAAACAGGGGGAGAGAATCGCCATGATAGATTTGCGATCCAACATTAGCATAAGCATCAATTAAGCTTGAAAGGAGTTGAAACACCAATCTTTCATTCATTATAGGGGCGCTAACATTGGATAATTGATCCAAGAGGGACTTAAGGTGTTGACATTAGGATGAAGTGTTAATAAAATTTTCCATTTAAACCTTGGAAAATTCTTGTTTCAAGTAAAGGGCTATGGAATTTTTATTGTTGGAGAATATATCTTTCAGTCAATTCCATGCAATTTCAGCGGTGGAGTCACATTCAAGGATGTTGTTGAGAAGATCTTTAGAGACGGTGCCGTAAATCCATTGTAGAGCAATGGCGTCAACATGGGACCAAAGGTCAAGGTCCATGTCTTGAATAAAAGAACTCTATTTCATCTTTTTTGTTGAGGCAGGAATGATATGATCAAGAACTTGATAAGCTCTAACATGTATTTTGAAGAGCTCCAACCATATAATTTATTGACCTTTTTCAAAGTCTAAGGTGGCTTTGATAAAGGTGGTGATGTTGGACATCGTAAAAGCAGGATGAGAGGGATGAGGTCTAGTGGGAGGAGAAGTGAGGGAGGGGGATGGGTTTGCTGCGTTGTCTATCATGGTTCGTTTGTTGAAGCAAAGAGTGACAAAAGCAATTTGGGTTTGATGAAGCAGAGAGTGAGGGAGATTGTGATAGAAGCAGTTTGGAAAAGATGGTGTGGTAGCTAGTGTTAGAAGAAGAAGAAGAAGATAACTTAGATGTGCTTTGATACCATGATAGAAATATTTTGCCTACTAATTTCAATGATATTGTAACTAATTTATACAAGGCTAGAGGGAGAGTCCTTTGGCTATAATCTTGCTAATCAAAACAAGAAATATACATATGCTATAAATAAAAGATTATTTACATATTCTAATAACATATTATTCTTAATAAAAACTAATTTATCATTAATATTAATGTAATATTAGATTTATAAATCTAGTATTTGACTTATGAATCTAGAGTAAAGATAAAATCCATAAGACAAAAATATTTTACAAAGAAAATTATAAATTTTTATAATTATGAAATTCTTATCGTAAGAAAACATTGTTTCTAATTGATACTCTCTTAACTTCTATATATTTATTAGAACCTTAAAGACTGATACATATTATTTTGTTTATATATATATATATAAACATTTATTTTTATAAGCTGAGATATAAGAAATATTTAAAACTAATATAATGGTGTATGTTAAAAGACATGTACACTAAAATGACTCTCATGAGAATTTTACATGAAAATATCATCCGTGTTTATGGAAAAGCTTACACGATAGTTATGCAAGTAATTTTTAGACCTGAAATCACTCATTTATCATATACGAAGAGTATTATGTTTTGATCATATTACATGATTTCTTAGTAAAGGTAACAAATAGATAGACATTTAATATAGATAGACATTTGATATAACATAAGCTATATGAAAATATTTGAGTGATCAAGAGAACATTCATCACCCTAAGTGAATTAGGAAAAATGCTCTAAATGTTCTCAAACAATATTGATTGTTAAATACTTGGCCAAAGATGAAATGAAATTTGAAAAGAGTCTCAATTCTTATTCAAATAATTAATGACTATAGTGTTGTGAATAAATATGATTTTACATAGAAAACACAATCCATGGTAGAATGTCTAAATCATAATATTATTGATGAAGGAATAATAATTCCACTAGAAAACTGATCACAAAAAGATTAAGTCAAATCACTTATTATTTTTTATTATTTGAGAGATTATGAGACGTTACTAGACGATGCACTTAATTTTTAATTATAAACTAACCAATTATTGAATTGATAACAAATTCAGTTGTTTGATTTATTTAATTCTAGTTATTTAGAATTATAATTTATATTTAGGTCAACATATTAAAAACTTAATGGGTCACACACATTAAAAACCATTAGTCAAAAAATAAATTCAAATAATTAATCAAGAAATTAAGGGATTATAACTCTAGTCCTATAATAATCAAGTAGGGACTTAATTGATTAAATTTCTAAAAGTATCCTTACATAGTGTATTATTTAAGAGGCAAATGGATATTTCTAAGACTATATAAGGTTTTTCATTTTTTTTTTAAATATAAAGCTATGCCTCTCACTTTTTGAAGAGATTATATGTTAAAAACAATATAAATTACAAAATAGAAAGCTAACACTCTAGGTATAATCATTCTTTACTGTTGGAGGGCGAACACTTGGATGACTTGTAGTTTGCTACAACTCATCAAATCTTTAGATAATAAATCCATAAACAACTCTATATCTATCAAAGGCATTTTAATAATAACAAAATAATTTTGTTTTATTGCTTCACTATGTGTATGGTATTCATAAACCTAACAATTATGTATATTTATTTAAAGTGCACTCAATCAGCATGTTTTCATTATATTGATTAAGGAATTATGAAATAGAATTTCAAACTCAAATCCTCAATCTTTGTATCTGGAATATGATGGACGTCTTTTTATGGGAACTGGGACGTTAGCGAAAATTGTAGAGCTGTTACCATGGAATATTGGAATTAATGACTGTTTTAGTGTCTCAAAAGTCAATATTAATTGTATTTTCTAGTTTCTACGTTGCTCTTAATTTGTTGTACAAAAAGCACAACTCAACCCCATAAGAAGGGAAAACAACTAATTGATCTATACATTTCAATATTTTTATTTTTATTGGCATACTAAATATAATATGATCACAAGAATAGTGTCCCAAATATTATACAGCACTTCAACTACTGCTGTCTTAACGAAGTTACATTTTCTTGTTGCTGTCTTAACTCTTGTGTTCCTCAATATTGTCATTGTTAGGCATGGAGGCACTGTTAAATACAGAAAATGGCAACGCCGGTTGAAGCGGACTTCCCTTCTGAGAAGTCGACGTCGAAGATGACAATCCATTGAAACAGCTTGATGCACATCCTTTCCCGTTCTGGGTCAATGAATTGATGGAGAATGCCGAAGCAGTGCTGGTCTCACCAAAGTTCAAGTTCTGCCCAAAACAATTCTGATCCCCGACCCTTTGGTTTCTGTTGTTTGCACCTAAACTACCCCCACCTCCCATCATCGATGAAATTGCCGTGGCAATTACTGTTCGAAAACTTGGATCCGACGTTATTGCCTTCGTCAAGGTTTCCGTTAAAACCTGCTGAGAAGCTACGGCCTGGTGGTTCTTCTCCATGAATGATTGATATAATTGCTGATTATTGTAGGATCGTGAACCATAATTATGGAACCCGTTTCCCCATATTGGAGGTAGAGAGTTGGTTTCGGTGGAGGAAAAGTTAAGACTTGTTGAAGGAAATCTTGAGGTTGAACTGAAGCTTGAAGAGAACCTACCGAAAGGAGTAGATGAAGTGGAGGGAGATGTGGTAAGGTCTAAAGTAATTGTTGGGAACATTGGCGAGGAAGAATTTGGAAAGTAGAGTTGCTTATTTGCTCTCAAATATTGATCGTGAAGACTGAAGCTTAATCCATTGAGTTCAGTACGAGCAGAGGTTGCATTCATATGGGAAACGAGACCTTGCTGAGAGGTTGAAGAGCCGGATAATAACATGGAAGCAGCTGCCGAGGTGGTAGAAGCCATGGCTGTGGCCGAAACTGGAAGCGGGTGGTTGTGTGTTCCTTCATAGGTAGTGATCAAGATCGTCGTGTCCTCAGCACATCTTTGCACCTGAAATCATGTTTGCAAAATTGTTCAGATAATCTCTTCATTTATAAAAAATAAACTCCTATAATCTTACGTAACGTAATACAAATAACGACTCATAAACTTGAGGGTTTAATTTTACCTGTTTTCTTACTGGACATGATGGGGCAACAGTGCATCGATAATATGCTCGTGGGCATGGATTTCCTTTGGAAATTTTCTGCCCGTATTTCCTCCACTGGCATCCATCATTCATCTGCACGTAGGGTTCACATCACGGAATTTAGAAATTAAACGCCATAGATATTGAAAATCAATTCAAATCAATGAAAGTTAAGGAAAGTTTAGATCAATCGATCAATATTACTATGCTACTTACTGTGGGTGTATCACATCTTGTTCTCACACAAACCCTAGCTCTCTTTGGTGGGCTTTGTTGTGCAGCCTCATCATGATCTCCATTTCTTTTTGGAATAATCTTGCTTGGTGGCCATGTTTCTCCAGCTTCTTCTTCCTTCGGTTCTTCTACACTTTCTGCGGGGCTGGGGTTTGACACGGCTTCTGTGGATGTCATAATCTTGGAATCCAATCCAAGAGTTAAGTTAGCCTTCAGCTCTTCATTTTCCATACTTTTGGCAGAGTTGGTAGACTTGTCTTCCTTTCTAGGCTCGGTTGGACTTCTTCCAAGGCAAAGTGACACCAGCTCATTAGATTCTTCAATTTCATCATGGGATGGGGCTGAATCTGTAGATTGCTTAGAAGTAGTTTCGTGCTGAATAATGTCGAAAAAGCGCAACTGGAGAGACTTATAATCTTTCTCAATTCGCTCCAGCATCATCTTTAACCTTTGATTTTCTTCTCTCACATCACCAATTTCGCTTTTGGCAGATTGATCAATTACTTCCTCCTGATCAACAAAAAGAAAGCAAGAGGTTCATCAGAGAAGAAGGATTTTTGTCGACCATAAAATTATTAGATCAAGAAATATTCAACAAGAAATTAAGAAAATATACTTCTATCAAAACAATTACGAAAATATATGGATTAATTAGTATATAAATTTATAATATGCTTTCAAGAAAGAAAGAAAAACTCCTGAACTAATCAGGAATTATCAACTTGGTCGGTCCATCGAAGGAGTTTTATGCTTTCTACACACACATCTGTGGGAATGAGATCTGATAATCAGAAAAGAAACAGACCAGATAACAAGTAAAACAAAACATAAACCACACTTTTTCATGATCTGCTCATCAACAGGGTCGTTTGTCAATCTAAAGCCTCTAAACTTCTTCTTCCTTTTTCTTTCTAATTCACCACTTTGCTGATGCTTGACTCCTCATTGTTGGATGAGGATGGCTTCATTTTGTAGATCTTCCAACTCTATATACTCTAGTTTTAACCTAACCATGTGACAGTCATTAACATGTATGAAAGGATTATCCTCGCCCGCTGACTTTTAAAATCATATCCAGAAACATGAAAATTCTAAAGATGGAAAATTATTCTGGAGAATGATCGGTCACATGCGTAGTACCTTTCAATATACATAACATGAAAACATCAAGTTCAGTTGATTTGGTAAGCGTTTGATCGCTCATTAATATTCACGAAAAGTGATCGTAGCTAGAAACTTTGTAAATTAAGTACCTTTTTAGCCTCTTGACTGCAACCTGAATCTTCACGGCTAGTCAATCCAAATTGCACCGCCCTTTCTTCTGTAGCTGCACCACCGGAACTTGGCATTTCGAAAACACCCTTTTCAGCAAGCCTCTTGCCTTTGATTTTCTAAACTATGTATTTGCGCAGATCGTTTCTTCTTTATGAGCTTCTCCTGATCAAATATAAATACGAATATCCTTGCGTCTGCTGACTTTAGTGTATACATATTCTTAGTAATATATCTATAATTTTATCCGGTTCTTACGCAGATACAAAAAAAAATGTCAACACCCCAATCTCATGAATTTCTTTGATTATTCTACTGACAAAAGAGTAAACAATATAGGCAGAATTCAACTTCAACGCTTTCACAGTTAAGACCTAGCTGAGAGGGCAATAGATTATTCACGCGAGAGAGCTACATAATCGGCAGCTGCCAGTACTCTCTTTGAAGCTTCGTACAAAGGGAAGACTTCCACATTGCTAACGGTCAACTTCTATGCTACTACTGACGTCTTAGATCCGGTGGCCGGTGGGGGGTCAGCCTCTAATGATGCAGCAGCCTGCCGTATACTATCGTTGTCAAGTTCCTGGTCAATGCGCTTGTTTAACGCGGTATCGGCGAGACAGATTGCTGCTCAATGCCTTTGACCTTGTTGGTGTTTGTTCGTATTATTCATTACACACACACACAAACAACTTGCAATATATTTCATCTTGTATTTCAAAACCACAAGGTATCGTATAAATTAATTTATTTTATTTTAAATGTTATTACTTTTATACATTCATTATTTGATCGGAAAGTGTGCGACGTACTAATGTAAGATTGTTTAGGGAGCTTCAAGAAGGAACATCTTTTTTTAACTTAAAAAAAAATAAAAAATTCAACTTTCTAACATTCTAATACAATTTATTTAGTTAGTTTTAACAGTCAGAACCCTTAATTTAATTTAATTTTTTATATTTAAATATAAATATCTTGCTCTATGGCGGCATCTAATAAATTATTATATAATTATTTCACATCTAAATTGATGTGCTTGGAAGAGACTTTTATCTTGCGGTGCATGTGTTTTTGGTTTCAAATTTATTCATTAGTTGAGCTAACATTATCTTCACAATTTTGAATAAGATTTGGTGGTGGTTTCATATAAACTCTTCATGTAAAATATACTTGAACTTGAGATTTCGTTACTGAATTGTTTTTATAATTAGAAATATGAGGTGTTAGGGTTTGAACTCCATGCTATTTGACCACCAAGACTTTGATTTATATTAAAGAATTATTCCAATCTAAAAACCTATACTATAAACTGAATGGTTATACAATAGCTCTTTGATAAATCAAGCACATCTAAGCTAAAAATCTTAATACAAATCCCACTTTATAGTACTCCCAGTGGAAAAGTTTTTTCGAATAAATAAGTATATAGACTTCTTGTTGAAATATGATAGTTTGAGCTTATAATATTCCAAAATTTTGTATCTCTCTTGAATATCAATGAATAAGATAATGGAGGTTCAAACACTTAGTTTTCAACAATTGATATTGGAGTTCAACAATTATTGTTGTTAGTGTTGTATGTTGAAATGGCCATGGCTGGAAAAATTTGCAGAATAAAACAAGTTCAAGCAATAAAGGATAAGGCAATTCCTTTTCGAAAGATAATTGTTCAAGAGCTGGTGATAAAAGACATACAAAGATAGGTTATAGAATTGATAATATGCACTAGGAATTGGTGATAGAAGCCATGAAAGGACACATTGCAAAATTAAAATATCAATTGATAGAGGTGAGGAGCTCGAAATATCGTGTGAATAGTGATAATAGATTCATAACTAATTTTAAAAAATCATTTCAGAGGTATGAGCAGAGGTAGTAACTTCTTGGTTAGAATAAATATGGTGAAATGTTTTTATGGTTCTTGGTTTTTTATGGATTGGAATCAACCATCAAAATTCAATGAGAATTATAAGGATGATGTTATAAAAACATTTAGATGTAAAATTCTTGGTATGATATGATGATAAGGTGATTTTTTTCTATGAATTTTTGGATATTGTGAAGGATATGCCTCATTATGCTTTAGGTTAATTTTGGAATTAATTGGATCAAAGTTGATGTTATTTGCACTTAGAAAATAGTTATGAATAAGATTTTTTTAATCTTCTCCTAATGCTAAGATTGGTTTCATTGTTAGGGAGGCTAAGTATGTTATTGATGGATATGAAATTTTTAATGGAAATACTCTGTATTTTTTTGTATTGGATAGACACAAGATCATGGTAAAAGCAATTTAAACTTTAAAAAGAGTTTTTTTTTTTATCTAGAGAGAGGGAGATTTTATCATATTAAGCAATCTTATATTGATAGTTATAACTTCTGATTTGATTATTGGATTAAGTTGAATGACTGCTAAGAGATTTTGAAAGCCCAGTTTCTTATAAGGTTAAGATTTCACCATAATCAGAGGTTGAAAAGGTCTTCCAATATGGCTTAGAAGCTATTGTTCAGGATTGATCATAATTTTGTAGTTAAATTAGGATTATCTTTCTATTTAGTATAGAAATCTTTTATTATTTATTTTAATTATGGATTTTATTTTATTTTTATTTTGGTGATTATAAATTGCTTACCTAGTACGTGTCAACTAATGACCTATTTAAAGAGTTGTATGCCTCTTAGACAAGCAAAGTAAATCAGGTTTTATATATCCAAAGTAAACCTATGACTAGGGGTTTTGTTTATTACAACTATATTTTAGTTTGATTTTGTATATTTTTATGTTAGTTGTTATCATTATTGTGCTTTCACCAATATTAGTTGGAAGCATAGCATGGAAGAACTATCTGTATGTAATTGGGTGATTGATTTGGCATCAATTTAAAAAAATAAAACTTTGTAAATACCAGGTTTCATTCTTCGTATATATATTAATCAAGTAGTTTTCTCTTCCAGAATTGACCTTAGCAAATGTACGTCACACATATCTTAGATGACACATTGTGCAAGTTTTCTAGGGGAAATAAAAGTTGACCAACTCAAGATTGACAAGGTAAAAGGAATGCCAAAATTAGTTTATTATTTGCTTACACACACAAAAAAGAATTTGATCTCCCTAAATAAACCTTATTTGAAGAAATAAAGTTGAGTGTAGTGAGCCAACAAGAAGATGTATATATATATATATATATATTAAAAATTGGGTGAGCTTATTAATATTAAAAATTATTCTAGTGACTTTTAATTTTGCCATAGCTCTTCACAAGGTTGTATGTGTCGCTCCATATATACAATATAGACCTCGTGATAACCAGCTTTTTCAAAAATTTGAATAACTCTTGGTGCTAACAAAAATTGACAAAATCTTCAGGCATGGACCGACTGAGAAGGGAGCAATTCATTTCTTATTCCATTGCCTTAAAGCACACCCCATGAATTCATTAGTTGTTGATGATGATTTTATAACCAAGTTTCAACTCTCTCAGTCCATTTACTTTGCGTGCCAACAAGCTCCACGACTTTTAATAATTGCATCCGATATATATATATATAGTTAAATTAATTTAAAATGACCAGCTACAGGTGTGTGAATAAGACTCTAGATTTAACTAATATCATCATGCATGTTGCTTGGTTTAATTCATTAATTAATTATCTGGATCATTTCAGTGGCATAAACAACTCAAGTTCTATGGTCGGGTCACTGTCATGACTCCTAAGGGCCTGTAATAAATAGAGGCCATCTCCATTGCTCGAGAATTTGCACCCTCGTAATATATAAATATCAGGACTCTCCTCCCATTATCCTATGTTTTTCAACTCCCATACACGTAAACAATAACGTGAACCCTACTTATTTTATTGCAAGGATTCCATCGGTAAAAAGATGATGATTTGCCAACAGAAAATAAAAATAAAAATAAAAATAAAATAATATTACCATTTGAAATATGAACCCACGGCAACTTGTATTTAAATATGGCGTATACTCCATGAAGTCGCAGGTTTTAAATCGGAACATGGAAGTGGAACGGGCTTTTGAAGTCCGAAGAATAGCTTTTTTCATTTGCATGCTTCTAAAAGCCTCGTTGAAATTCTTTTTTTTAATAAATAAATAAATAAAAGTCTTAAATATAAAATATAGCATTAGGTTTCATGATCAAGACTTCGGTCCTGTGTAGAAAGGTATTAGCTATGTATTTGATTCATGGTAGTCAATGGAAATACATAGAACTTGGAAACAAGAACGGGACGATAGGTTCAACATGTCATCGCACTTCTCTCATTAAAATCCAATATATTGACGTAAGAAGTTTTTTTAAGAAAAATCTTAAAAAATACACGAGACAATTTCAATCTTTCCATCAAATAAAAGATATTTATATGAACATAACTAGAAATAACTTGGATTGAGTGGTATGTGAAAGACAAATCACAAATTTCAAGGTCCAAAAATACCTTGAAATTTACCTTTAAGACTTTTAATTTATTTATATATATATAATTTACCTTTAAATATTTAGAAATTCTCAATTTAGAATTTCCATCTATCCAAATATATTTATATATATATTAAATAAATCTCATGCGTATATCGATCCAAATTATAATTTTATTTTATCCAGAAAGATATTATTTTCTACAAAAAATAATTAACCATTTTTTTTATATAATTTGAACACAAGTTACAATTAAAAAATAAAAAAATTGAAGAATAAAATTAATATAAAAAATAATTTTAATGTAAAATTAAAAGTATCCCAATAACAAAAGTCTTAACCCCATGTTCCAAGCCTTTCTAAGAAAACGTTAAATAGTATTTATTCTGGCAATAAATAATGCAGCGGGGGCGAGGTGGTACCGGTTCACTGGGTTGTGAAGACATCACCTTTTTTTTTTTTTGTCTTCCAAGTTGCTGATAGAAGACTTTTTGGCCAAGTTGTGATTTTTCTATTTCAAACTGGTCAACGATTTGAATATCTGAGTTGGGTTTTATATATCCAGGCTTTCAGTCATCAATGGCGAGTCGAATCTATGGATTTTTTATTTTTATTTTTTTTTCTTATTCATTTTGAAAGGAAATATTTTGAGATTTATGTGTAAACCTTTTGAAACCTCCCGGCTACTACTCTCTTATAAATATGAAAAATTAGAGACACGTCAACATGACATCAGAAATTGGACTGTTAATAAATAAATTAAAAGACATAAGTAGACAAATCAAATAAATAAATAAAAAGTCATATGTAGACAAATCAAGAGAGATATAAATACTTTAAATATTTCATCTCGTAAAATATATTATAAAATTTAGTTGTATTTAATGTTTTTTTTTGTTAGAATCAAGTTTTTACTTAATTAAATGATAATATAAATAGACAATAAAATCAAAGGGAATAAAATATTATGCAAAATTGCACATGTAAGGAAAGAAGATACCATTTTATGTAAAAACTAAAGACTAAATTAAAAAGTTGAGAAATAAATGTGGGTGTAGATATCTTATCTCAAAAAAAAAAAGGTTATAGTATCAACTAAATTTAGTAAACAAATTTTGGAATCAATATTGTCGCACACCGAAAAAATGAGGGCGCGGCGTCCCGGCGACCGTCCCCGTGAGTGGGGGTCTTATCTTTATTTTTAGAAAAGGAAGTCGCCACCTAGTATTATGGTTACTAGAAAACCTAAAACTGGTCTTTTAGAGATTCTAAGGTAAGAGACTGGTTGCGTAAATGGAAGGTTTTAGCACCCCTAATACGCCCTACCTAAGGTAAACTGCTTGACGTTTTGGTTTGTTTATGATTTGTTATAGTTTTGATCATTCAAAAAAAAATGTTGGTTAAATGGTGATGGTGTATTATCCCCGTCGAATATTTTGGATATTAACTCCTTATGATTTATTTATCTAAACACCGACAGTGAATAACAGCATATCATCCCCGCTGGATATTTTGGATATTAACCCCTTAAGATTTATTTATCAAAACACCGACAGTGAATGATAGCATATAATCCCCGCCGAATATTTTGAATATTAACCCTTTTATGATTTATTTACCCAAATATCAATAATGAATAATATGAATAACCAAAAATAAGATTTTGATATTTTTGGAATATTGGCCAATACCCTTTGGATTTTTACAAATATGTTGTAAAATCCAAGAATACAATAAATGATTTTTCTTTGCAAGATCCATGTTAAAAAACATTTTTTCAAACTCCAAGATAATATTTTTTTGAAACAAAAAGAATATATATTTTTTTAAAATATGCTAGTGTATTGGCCGTATTTTAAAAACCACATTTTTGTTCTAAATATTTTTCTCAAAAAAAAGAAATGTATTTTTTTATTTTTTTGCAATTTATATTTTTCCTATTTTATTATTATTATTTATTTATTTATTTTTAATTTCCGGGTGGGCTGGCTGTCAGCCCGGAAGGAGCAGGGTGGCTGGTCGGCAGCTGGGGCAGGAAACTTGTCGGTAGCAAGCGCAGGGGCTTTTCAGTCGGTGCAGGTGGAAAATGGGGATCCTTTAGGGGTGAAAGTGCAGTTTGGTCCTTCGATTTATATTTGCTCTTATTGCATTCCCAATTGGATTTAAGTTTATGATTTTGTGCAATTAAACCCTATCATAATTTCAAAAATCAACCTTGGCTTTGTGCACCCTTTTTATTTTGGTCCTTGATTTCTAACTTGCGCGATTTAACCCTCACTTGACCATTAAACTCTTAATTTGTTCAATTTGATTCTCGATTGCGCATAATTGGCTCGAAATAATTTTAAATCGATGTCCAAAAATTCTAAACTCATCCATTGAACCTAAATTAAATTCAAGAACTTGATTTCTTCTTGACTAAACCCTTGATAAAATTAATTTGGCCAATTTAAAGTATAATTAAGTCAACGCGCTTAATTAAATCTTTCAATTGGACTGAAAATTAATTCTCAAACATAATTACACTTATAAAATGGCCAACGATTAAATCGAATTGACTCAGAAAAATATAATTATATCTTTCAACTTAATTTTCTACGCAAATTTATCTTATAATAAATTACGTTAGCCGCGAATCTGCGTTTTCCTTCGTTTCTGGGCACAAAAAAGGTACGATCGAATTCTCGAAAAACATCCAAAATTTTACCTTGATTTTCTACCGACCCCACCCCCTTTTATTTTATTTTTTTTATTATTTCAGGTAGTTTTGGGGAATGGCTCAAAATTGGGTTATGAAAAATATTTTAAAACCATAATAAAAAAAAATGAAAAATAAAGCAATTGATTTTTTATTTTAAAAAAACAAAGTTGAGCTACACAAAAAGAATACCTTCCAATGTCAAAAAACCAAAGTTGAAAAGACTTAAAGAGATATTAAATGGAATAATCCATTGTACATGGAGTAAGATACACTTAGTGGGACAAAGGACACCTAAAAAGTTTAAAGAGTTGCCTCTTATTCATTTAATCTAAGTCCGAGAAGGGTCTCAAACAAGTTCTTAAAATGGTTGATGTATTAGGTCCTATGACAATCATGATTTGGCCTTATTTATCCTAATGTGACATGGAGTCCAAGTCAAGAGTATTTAATAAGAAAGAAGGATTCTTAGAATTCAAAAGAATAAGTTTCCTAGTCCATGAAAAAAACCTACAAGCTAGTAACATTTAACACCAAATAAATTTTCTTTATCTTATTTTTATATGGCTTCAACTTAAGTTTTTTTTATTTTAAAATTTGTTTATTTTGTATTTTGGGGTTAATAAATATCAATTAGGCTTAGATACATAGGAATTTGGATCTGATTGTAAGTGAGTCTTATACAAGTCTATATCTTAGGGTATTCTAGGATTTAGTTTAGGTTAAAAACACATACATAACCTATATTTCAGATCATGTGTTTATGCTTAATGACATTAAGATTACAGTAGCAACTTTGTGAGTTTGTGAGGTGAGAATTCTCTCTTTTTTGGTTCTCCAAAGGATTGAAAATGACTTATCGAGATTCAATTAACTTCGTGTTATCAATCCATACTTCTTGTTCGTTAATTGTTATTCATTAGGTGGGGGTTTGAATTCAACAGTACTGGAGCCTAAGTAAAAAATATCCTCAATTGACTTCATATTATCAATCCATACTTCTCGTTCATAAATTCTTATTCATTAGTTGGGGGTTCAAATTCAATAATACTATAGACCAAGTAAAAATTATCTTTGTGTCACACTCCTATCAAAATTGATTTACTTTCTGGGAATTGGTGTCTTTGTATGTGGGTTGGTTGACCACGTTTTCAAGATGTTCACATCATTTGGTTTTAGAACTTGGCTCCATTAATCAGGTTATAACCTTTTGAATTTTTTGTTTATTGTTGATTCTGCAAAAAGAAAATTACATAGTGTCCAATTTCTTCTTGTCCTTGAATTTATGGCATATAAAAAAACAAAAAAAGAGTTATTTTGTTTTAATATTGTCTAAAATATAACAGTAGCATCAAAAAATGAGACAAAAGAATAAAAAAATAGAAAAACCTTGTTCAAAGACATTTATTGTTTTTTGCCACAAAACACCCAAAAAGGGAAATTTAGGTCAAATAAATTCAAAATTAGCTCAAACTAGAAAGTATGATTACTAGTTTCCTAATCACTCCACATTAATTTTAGAGTTAATTGGGTAGCGTTTCATTAGGTTTCAAATTTCAGGTCTAATCAGGTCTCATTCATAACGTTTTTGTGTTAGTATATCAAACTTTATCATAAATTGTTCAAATTTAAAATTCTATCTATTTGGGTTGAAATTGCAGTTTATAACAATTTATAGATCAATTGGGCATCATTTACCTTAGGTGTTCCAGATTTGGCTTGACTTGTCGTAAATGAGTCTGTTTGTTTTTAGTTTTTTTCTTCAACTTTGAAATTCATTTTGTTTATGTTTTTTTTTGTAGAATATTTAAACAAATCTAACATATTTGGGGTCAGTTCATCATTTTGCATATTTTGTTTATGTTTTTTATTCTTTAGTTTCATTCATATTTTGTATAGATTCGCTTACTACTTGCGGGACTATCATCGTAGTTTCATTTTGTTAGTTTTTAGTATTTTTATTGCTTCCTGAGTCATTACACCTATTTGGATTATGCTACTAAGATGGTTGTATTTGATGTTAATTTTTGGTATGCAAAAACCACAAGATGGTTAGACGACAGGTATGAGTGTGTAAGGGCATTAATAATGGAACCACAAGATGTAATGATGTTTTCTTTTAGTGCTAACCAATTTTTGCAAGTATTATCATGTCAGATGTGGATAATACACCACCCCCTCTTGAGGGTGAGCTTAAGTTCTAGATGCAAGTCATGACGAAGATGATGGAGAGGATGACTTTTATGATGGGAAATGTTTGTGATAAACTTGACAAGGTCGGCAAATATGGTAACAATGCTGGTAAAAGTACATATAATGTAAAGAAGGTTTTGTTTGATCCAAAATCAAACAATGGCAAAAAGGACGAAAGACCAAGATGGGTTGGTTATGAGGCTTTTGAGGAGGACGTTAATGATATTAGTGATGGTGGTTTTGAGGATAAGACCATAGGTCATAGGGAAGGCTTTCTGCAGCCTAGAAATTTAAGGGATTTAAGGAATAAAACTAAAGGTCAATTCAACCAAATAGGAAACTCTCATAATTTTAGAGAACATGATGATATAGATGCTGATTTGGATGCTATCAAACTGAAAATACCTACTTTTCTATGTAAAAATGATCCTGAAGCATATTTGGAGTGGAAGAAAAGGCTGGATTGAATTTTTTATTGCTATAACTATTTGGAAGTGAAAAAGGTGGAATTGGTAGTCATTGAAGTAGCGGAGTACACACTGATTTAGTGGGGTTAGAATGTAATTACTAAGAGGAGGAGTGTAGAATTGCCGTAAACTTGTGAGAGATGAAAATATTGATAAAAGGGTGATTTATATCTAACCACTATTATAGAGATTTGTATATGAAATTATACGGTTTAAATCAGGGTTCTAAGTCTATGAATGAGTTCTTCAAGGAGATAGAGATCACAATGATTCGAGCCAATATGAATTGGGATAGGAAAGCTACAATGATTACATTTCTTAATGGGCTAAATAAAGACATTGTAAATGTTGTAGAATTACAACATCATGTGGAATTGGAGGACATGATGCATATGGCAATAAAGATGGAGCATAAAATAAAGATAAGGGACAACATATGTTTTCAGACCAATTTAGCTTCATCTTCCCTAGCATGGAGGCCGAATCTAAAAAGGATATCATCCAATAAAAGCCTTATTTGCATGCAAAAGCCAAACCACTTAAGGCTAAAAAGGATGCTTATACCAACGCGAAAGGTATATCCGAATCTCAACCTACTTGTCATAGAGATATTAAATGTTTTAAGTGCTTAGCAAAGTAGCATATGTATCTCAATGTTCAAATCAAAGAATTATGCTTACAAGAGACAGTGAGAAGATTGACTTTGAAAGTAAAAAATTTGAAAGTGAAGAGATACCACCTTTAAAGGATAGTAGTGATAAGAGGATTGCATATCCTGTTGAGGAGAAGCCTTGGTTATAAGGCGTGCACTAAGCATGCAAATCAAAGAAGATGGTTTAGAACAATAACGAGAAAACATATTTCACACTAGATGTCACATACAAAATAAATATGGTGTTAATATGATCATTGATGGTGGTCGTTGTTCTAATGTAGCTAGTGATACTCCCGTGAAGAAATTGAATCTTGTTTGCATTAAGCATCTTAGGCCTTATAAATTATAATGGTTGAATGAATATGGTTAAAGTGAAGGTTACTAAGTAAGAGTTTATTGTGTTTTCTATTTGGAAGTATTCTAATGAGGTTATATGTGATGAAGTCCAAATGCATGCTAATCACTTACTATTAAGGCGTCCATAATATTTTGATCGAAAAACGATTCACAATAGATTTAGAAATAGTTTTACTATTATGAAGGATGACAAAATCATCAGTCTTGTATCTCTGTCTCCAAAACAAGTGTATTATGATTAAATGAAATTAAAAAAGGAATGTGAGGACACAAAAAGTGAAAATTCATGTGAGGATAATAGTGAGAGAAGACCATCAAATTTGACTAAATCTAAATCATTAATTAAACTAGTTGAGATGGAGATAAAACCCAAGGAGTGAAGAAAGTAGGCTAGTGTGATGCTAATAGTGTGGAAAAACTAAAGAAACAACCAATTTTTTTTAATGCAAAACAAACTCAAATCAGATCTCTGTTTTTCACCAACAAGTCAGTGATCTTACTTGTGTATAAGGAGACTTATTTAAACACTAATAATCTTAATTCTTTTATTCTCAGTATGGTTGTTTCTTTATTGGAAGAGTATAATGATGTATTCTTTGGAGACATCCCTAGTGAATTACAACCAATAAAGGAAATTGAGCATTAGATTGAGCATTAGATTGACCTTGTACTTGTAGCGTTAATTCCTAATCATCCAGCCAATAGAAACAATCCCAAGAAGACCAAAGCGCTTCAAAGGTAGCTAGATAAGTTAATGATGAATGAGTGCATCCATTAGAGTATAAGCCCTTGTGTTATTCCAGTGTTACTTGTGCCTAAAAAGATTAGAACATGAAGGATGTGTGTTGACTGTCGCACCGTCAACAACATAATGTTAAACTATATATATTCTATCCCTAGACTTGATGATATGTTGGATGAAATGTATGGAGAATTTATTTTCTCTATATTGATTTAAAAAGTGGATATAATCATATTAAGATGAAATAAGGTGATGAATGGAAAATAATATTTAACACAAAACATGATTTCTATGAGTGGTTAGTCATGCTTTGTGGTTTACAAATGCACCTAGAACATTTGTAAGATTGATTAATCATGTTTTGCGTGTTGTTATTCAGAAAAAGTTGAAGAATTGGGAAGCTTATTTGTCATTCATAGAATTTATATATAATCGCAGCGTGCTTTTACAACTAATTTTTTACCATTTAAGATTGTTTATGGATTTAATCCTTTAACTTCCATGGATAAGATTCCTATACTTGTTGATGAAAGAGTTAGTAAGGATGGAAATCATAAAAGCATAGGTGGTGAAGACACTCCATGAGAGTATACGATAACATATTGAAAAGAGGAACCATGTGTGTGTAACTAAAGTTAATAAATGGCACAAATAAGTTTTATTTTAGTCTGTTGATTGGGTTTGGATGCTTATGCGCAAGGAGAGATTTCTGGCTCAAATGAATTCCAAGTTATATCTGCAAGGATATGGGCCTTTTCAAATCTTAGAAATAATAAATGACAATGCATATAAAATTGATTTTCTAGGTGAGTATGGTGTTAGTGCCACCTTAAATGTTTCTAATCTTTCTCTATTTAATTTAGTTGATGATGATTCGAGGTCGAATCCTTTTAAAGAGAGAAGGAATGATGAAGATTAACCCAACACTAAACGTAATCACGCAAATAACCTAATGGTGGTTCCAAGTGGACCTATTACAAGAGCTAGGGCAAATAGACTTAAAACAGTATTGAATAGGCTAGTTCAAAACATATAGAATAAGATATCCATAAAGGACACTTATGGAACTTAAAGGGTTGCCTCTAATTCATCTAATCCAAGTCTAAGAATGGTCTCAATCAAGTTCTAGAAAGAGGTGATGTGTTAGGCCCTATGATAAACTTCATTTGGCCTTATTTTTCCTTATATGACATGGAGTCCAAGTCAAGATTATTTTCTAAAGAATGAAGGATTCTTAGCATTTAAAAGAAAAGGTTTTCTAGTCTAGAAAGGGAACCTATAAGTCAGCAACATTCAAGACAAAATAAATCATCTTTATCTTATTTTTATATGGTGCAACTTAAGTTTTTTTTTTAATTCATTTTTTGTTTTGTTTTTAAAGGTTAATAAACACAAGTTGGGCTTAGATACTTAGGATTTGGTTCTGATTGTAAGTGTGTTTTATATCCATCCACCTATTTGGATATTCTAGGGTGTAGTTTAGGTTAAAAACACATGTGTGTGTTTATACTTAATGATTTTAAGATTATAGTATTTTGAATTATGATGGTTCAACTGACTTTGTGACGTTAATTCATACTTTGCATTCACCAATTGCCATTCATTTGGTGAGGGTTCGAATTTAATAGTGTTGGTGTCTAAGTACAAGTTACTATTGTGTTCTATTCTTATTAAACTTGATTTACTTGGCTTTTGGAGAATTATTGTTTTTGTGTGTGGGTTGCTTGATTACATATTCAAGAGATTTGCATCAGGTATAGTCATCAATAATAGTGGTGTTTAGAGTAATTTTTATCTAACTCTTTTTAAAATATCGATGACATGTTTTGTCAGTATAACCATCAATAATAGAAGCATTTTGACTAAATTTTGTCCAACTCTCAAAAAAATTCGAACAGAATGTTCTATCAGAACAACCATCGGTAATAATGGCATTTTTAATAATTTCTGCCTAACTCTCAAGAAAATACCAATGGAATGATCCATCTATAATTTCATCACTAATTTTTTTTCTTCAAAAAACTAAATAGAAAAGTAATTGCAATAATATAAAAATCAAAATATATTTCAAATTAGATTAAATTAATTTAAAATTCAAATATTTATTACAAATTATTAATTTTTTATATGTAAATTCAAATACAATAAATCTAAAATAAAGAAACACTGGAAGAAAAGGACAATGGTTGGAACCGTAGGATATAAAATGAGGAGCACATGGATCACCACAAATATGATTACATCTACATAACCATTTGGTGTAATATGCTCATCTCAGCATGAAGTCTCATCATGTAATCATTGTCAATCAGCATATCTCAAGTTATCAAGATACCATACTCAGCTGACGATTCTTATTGTATATATATTAGTTTCCTATTCTGTCTAAATAGCATTGATGTAATTACAATAATTCAACCATGTAATTAGCTAATGAATATTATAGAATGACAGAACCTCACACAAAGAGGGACACGATTTTGATTAGATTTTTCACTTCTAACAATCATGATGTTTCGTAGTCTCGTCATGAAGCCTAGTTATCTCATCATGCATTTTCTAGGCTAAAGCCATTTCAAACTCTGGAGTTTGATTTGAATGATTTTTTTATGGTTGAACATAAGAGTCTGTATACTAGATTTCTATCGAGCCCATTGAAAAACCCTGCGTCCAACCACATATACGGATCAAAATTTGGATAGGTCAAAGGATCGCCCTTGTATTTCTCCATCAACTAGCTATTACAAGGTAAATTACTCGCATTCTGCGATGGACTTTTTTCTAAGTAGAAAATTGATTGATTCGTGTTTTAATTGGTTATTTTAATATTTAATTAATAAATTGTAATAGATAAAATTGTTTGAAATGGTTTTTTTTTTTGCCTAAAAGGAACATTGTAATCGAAACGCAGAGGAACTAATTCATATATTTTTTAGTTATAGATAACTTGGGCAAATTTGTCCACTCATTTTGTTTGTGTTATCTTTTTTTTTTATGTAATATTATATTTTTAATATTATACATAAAGATGTTGTCAAAGTAATTTTTAACTAAAACAACCTAAATTCTGAATATTAATTTTTTTGAGAAATAAAACCTAAAAAAAAGAGGAAATAATTAGAATTAAAGACCAAAATTAAGAACGTATATGTATAAACATGAAAAAAAAAATAGGACTATTTAGAAATATACAAAAAAAATGAATTAAAATAAAAAATTAAAAGAATATAGGCCAAAATGAGAAAAAAAATGGAAATAATTTTAACGGAATGATTAAATTAAAAAATTAAAGCACTGCAAGGAAGAAATAATTAATTATTTTAAAGCTTTAATATTGAACAAATATCAGAATATATAATTATTTTTAAGAGAAAAACCTTTAAAATAATCTTTCTAATTATTTTCAATGCATTATCTATAGTAAAATGAATATATTAAGAAACTAAATAATTGAAAGTCTTGTAGATTGATTATTTCATTCTAATGTATAATGTTATTCAAAAAATCAAGAACCATTAATATTTGTTGACATATAATAAATTTGGTTTGTCTGTGGTGAAGCGTAGGACAACTGACTCTTATATTTTTTATTTGTAGATAATTTGACCAAATTTTTTCTTGTTTTGTCTATGTGTAGTTTCGTATAGTTTTTATTCATGCAATATTTGATATAGAATATCATATATAAAAAAGTTGTGGAAGTTTATTTTTCACAAAAATAACATAGATTAATGAATTATTTTGATTATTATTCTTATTGTTATTATCATGCTTCCTAAATTGTCACAATTATTATAGTTGTTATCAGAACAATTATTGTAAATAATTAATATTCTAATCATTACTAAAAATATTATTGTTGCTACTATTTGACTATGTGACGAATAGTTTATTGGACAAATAGTAAAAATATAACTGCCAAAATTTATCAAAGATTTTAAGACGTTAATATCAAAAAAATATTATAAAATATAATTAGTCTCTCCTAGGAAGCAATCCATTCTTGGACTTCAATTGCAATTGTATGTGTAGCCTTTGCCTTACCCCCTATTGATTAAAAGACTTCATTTTCTTTTCCTTTTCATTAGAGAGAAAAAAAGAAAAAATAATATAGATAAAAATTTAGGACCATTAATAATTTTGTTATATGTTATAAAATTTGGTGTCAGTTGTGGCGAAGTACAAGATATTTTTTTTATTTTATTATTGTCGATAATTTGACATAATTTTTCTACTTGTCCGGTCTACATGTTGTTTCGTATATTTTTTTCATGATATCAGATATGATATATCATATATAAAAAAACACAAAAGTATTATTGTAGTTGTCATTATAAATATTATTATACATAATTCATATTATAATTATTATCAGTCATATTATCGATGACACCGTAATTTTTTCTTAAAAAAATTAATTATTTTCTCAAGATTTATTCATGATATTATTATATTAGATAAAGAAATCTAACTAATTTTTATCTATAATAATTAGCATTTTCAATATCTAACAATCTTAATAAAAACACAATTAAAAAACTAAATAAATGAAAAAACAAAAATAAATATTATTAGATTTAAAAAAAATTATTTGACTTGAAGAATAGATAAACATAATTTTAAAAAATAATAAATATTAATTTTTCAATAATCACCAACACAAATTAAAATATGAATATTTTAAAGAACTAATCTTAATAGTAGTAAAAATAATAAAAATTGATGAGACCATAATTATTATTAGAAAAAAAAATTATTTTTTAATTTTATAAGATTTATTCCTCATATTATTATATTAAAAGTATTGTAAGCGCTAGTCTTTTTTCTATGTAGAAAATTGATTGATTTTTTTACGTGCTATAATTGGTTATGTTAATATTTAATTAGTAAAATTGTAATTAATAGAATATATTAGAAACGGTTTTTTTTTTCGCTTAAAAATAACTGAATGTTGCTACTGTCAAAATTGTTTTGATAATTATTTCATTTATAGATTGTACAATCATAATCGAAAAAATTCTGTTAAAATGAGTCATGTGCTCCGTGTAACATACTGATTGATTGTTGTGTATTTTTTATTTGTTTCATGAATTTTTTCATTAGCAAATAGTAAAATTAGAATTGTGGAATTTTAGCACAAATGTGTGATTTGTTTTGTATAACAAAAAATTTGATTGATGGTTTATTTTAACTAGCAAAAATACAATTGATCAAATTGTCTAAATATATATTATTTGTTGTCTGCAACATGCTAATTTTTTGTTGGATATGTTTTAGCTATTTCACAAATAAGAAAAATAAAATTGCTAAAATTTATAAAGGATTATTTTTTCATATTTTTTCTTCATATTATTATATTAAAAAAATTTAGAACACTGAGATTAAATTAATGTGAGATTTATAAAGAAAAGTCAATTCAATTTTTCATATATATTTTAAGACGTTAATATCAAAATAATATCACAATATATAATTAGTGTCGTCCAAGATAGGAGAATATTGATAAGTTTTCAATTTAAGGAACTTCTTTACAATCATTGTGCCTTGGAATGTGGTTAATTCCTGTTGTCAATTGAGGCTTGAAATAGAACAAGATAAATATTATGATCACTTTAACATTATAGGCCTCATATATCAAAGCTATAACATACGTCTTTTTTTGTAACTTCTTTCTTAATGTTATACAAGTACCTGCATGAACTTAATTAAATATTGAAATTTATGCATAAAAAGATAATATAATTTTAATTATTATACATGTATAATCTTTAACCTCTTGAATGGATACATCCATCTATATTGGACCAGCCCTCCAACTTTTGCCTCATATGGTTACTGAAAGCTCCATGAAGTCAAAAAATAATGGAGGAAATATCATCTCAAGTTTGTAAATTCTTATATGATATTCTTTTCAACCTTCTCCATGCATTATGTTTATAACTTATTGAAATGGATATCTCTTAAGAAGTGACTGATGTCCGTGAGTGCATATCACATCCTCTTTAGCAATACATCTTAGTAAGCTAATGGAATGAATATTTGTATAAGCATATAATAATTATGACTCTTCATTCCATACAATTTCCAATCCTCCAAATTCATTAACTTTACATGTTGGAGGCATGTCCATTAAGAAAGCAGGAACCTTTAAGCCATCTGCACAATAGTTTTACAGTCATAAAACAATATTTTATCCATTTTAGCCTTGATGTTATTCTTGGTCTTCCCTTTCATGTCCAAAATCATATTGAAAATGTTCACAAACACATTTTTTTTTATATGCATGATATCATGGTTATGACTAAGAAGATTGGTCTTCCAATAAGGAAGCTTCTAAAATTACCTTATTGTACCCAATTGTGGGTCAAACTAAAACCATGAAACTTTTGTTTACTATATTAACAACCATACAAAATATCACTGTACTCCGACACCATGTGATGCATCTCTTCACCTGATAAAAGAAACAATGTAATATCCCTTTCAACTCTTCCAATAATATTTTTTTTAGTTTTTTCTATACTTGTGATTCATTGGCAAGAGCCACTAATGACTAAAAAAAGATGTTTTCTCACCGCTCGTTAACGTGAATGCTTTATTGTTTTATCATATAATATGGACATGCTAGTTTTCCACATGTGCTCTACCTAAAAAATATTTTGTAAACAAAAAAATCATTGATAGTCCCCATCAAAGTTGTTTTCATTTGAAAATTTTGTCTACTCAATATATCATAAGTCAAAACACTAAGTGACAACAACTTTTTCAACTCATCAATGAACGGTTAAATATAAATATCATTATTGCAGCTCGGACAATAAGACCACGTATGATCATTGATAAAAACATGAAATCTAATCTCATACATATCCCTTGTGGCAAGTTAGATGTTGTGAGAATCACCAGCCAATAAGAATAAAGCGCGACAAATAACTTGAATGGATTGAATCCATCTATATATAAAACCATGATGCACATTTCATTCTTCCACTCCAAATTGAGGATGCACATGGTTAAAATGTTTTCAATTTTCACATCAGAAAGGTGCATCATCACTCCATCAATTACATCATATAAATAGTGTCAAGTCATGTGTTCAGCAATATTTGTTGATATAAATAACCTCTGTAGTTTAGGTGTGACTGGGAAGTATCTAAGTTTTTTGTTTGTGACAATCTTTTTCCCCTTGTCAATCTCATGTTTATAACTAGGATGCCCGCATGTTTTGTACTTGATTAAATGTACTTGATTAACTATGTATTTTCAAGGTAATACAACATGTAGAAGTCTGGACACATGTTGATTTTCTAGTATTCTATCCTGAGAGATTTCATCAAAGATTTAGTAGCATAAAAGTTCTCTTTCAACTTGTTCCCTTTGGCTAAAAAGATTCTTACTCATTCGACAATTATATTATCATCAGCCTCACTCAACACATAATATGACTTGATAATAAACACTTGTGCCATAATTGATAATTTACTGTGATTTGTGCAACTATCACATAATGATTCATCATAATTGTTTAAAAGATAAAAAAAAAATCTCAATCACGTCCCCATTAAGTTCTTTATTTAGGATTAGGAATTCACTTATAACACTTTGATTTATCTTATCGCATCCATAAAAATATTCTTATAAGAATTATTGTTTGCATCTATAATTTCATGCACGTTGTTGGAAATAAAATTGAATCAACCATCATTTCTACCATGATCTCGTGAGGAACAAATTCTTGTATGTGTGCATACTAACACACATATTTCTTCATGAACTTTTTTTGTAGAAGATGCATCATTACAACATTTGGATCAATAATTTTTTTTATTTTTTACCTTCTATATAGCCATATAATACCACCTCCATTAATAGTTCTTGGATTTTATAGTGTAGTTAATAAAATCCTGAACCCTAAAATCCTGAACCCTATTTCAATAATCCATTATACACAACCTTTGAGGTGATTCACAATATATCTATGAACAATCCTCCATTACTTATATCAAACATATATACAATAATTTTGTATTAATTAATTACTTTATCTAAACAAATTTAATTTTATATAATTTAAAACAAATCCTAACATGTACAAATCATAAATCCACACAATAAATTTTTATGATAAAAAACTATAAAAAAAATAACGAACATAAAAAAAAAAACAATATACTTCAAAATATTCAAAAACGAATTAACATATTAAAATCAAATTCAAAAAATACGATAGATTTGTTTACTTAAAGTGAAAAATCTTCAAAACTATCAAATCAAAACACAAATGCTTAAAAACTTAGTGTTGTAGTTGCTAAATTTATTATAAGAGGTTAAACTATGATGAAATTTGAGGGAAAGGGTGGTTAAAGCTTGCAATGGAAAAAAAATATAAAAGAGAAAAAGAGAAAGAGGAGAAGAGTGGAAAGTCAAGTCATAAATTAAAAAATTACCAATGAAATATATATGTTGGTAAATCCATAGGTATTTTATCAATAACAATGTCACGTCATTGTACTTTATAATTTTTTTATCCCACTATAATTCTGTCGACCAATCCATCAATATTTAGTAGAAGAATTACTTACAAATATATCCATTGGAAACTCCATCAGTATTTCTATCAAAAATAATGTCACATCATTGTTCATCACAGGTTCTTGAATCCTATTGTAATTCACTTGATGTTTGCTACCAACGGGATCATTCTATCAGTAAAGGTTACAATAAAATACTGATAGCAATACTTGTTGGTAAATACTGACAAATTATGATGTTAACTTTCTGACGATATTATTATTGGTCAAATATCGAACAAAATATTTTTTATGAATTAGCTAAATTTCTAGTAGCGTTAACAAATCATGAGAATTGTTAACAAATATAAAAATTTTAAAAACATAGCCAGTAAAAAAAGTCCAACAAAAAGTCAACATATAATGATGAAATTGGAAAAGAACAAATAAATGTTGATGTTTGCTACCGACAGTTACTCATGAGATCATTATGTCAATAAAGATTTTAATAAAATACCGATAGCAATACCCGTCAGTAAATACCGATAAAAATTACGACGGTAACTTTCCAATGGTAATATCATAAGTCAAATATCGATATAATATTTCCTTATGAATTAGTTGATTTTCTAGTAACGTTAAGAAATCATGAAATTTTTTTAACAAATATTAAAATTAAAAAAAAAAACATAGCCAATAAAAAATTTAACTAAAAGTCAACATTCAATGATGAAATTGGAAAAGAACAAATACATGAACTAAATAAACAAGGACAAAAATGTCTGAATGCTTAGCTCGAGTTTTATTTTTATTTTTTTTCAAGAGACAAATATCTTGTTGTTTGCTCCGTATTTTCTTAAAAACAAAACAGGCGACTACTAGCCCAATCTCAAGTGACTACCAACTTTATCTAAAGAGTCACTCGAGATTTGGACCATGGATATTGTTTACCAAAAAAAATAATTTTCAACCTATTTTTGAAACAAAACACCTAAGCAAATATTCTACACACCTTGAAAAATGTATCATTAACCTTAAATAACGCAAAAAAATTCTAAAATCCAAAACTTTTCCGATCTTAGATTTTATATGCTAAGAAGGACAAATTAAAGAGCACCTAGTTACAAATCCTTTTATTGAATAGTTGCTTGTGTTTATGTAAATAGTTGCATGGTGTAAAGGTTTGTAGAAAAATTATGTCAATATTTACCATTTCATATGTTGAAAGGACAAACCTATTGAACACTTAGATTTACCTATATTGTAGCAATCATAATAATTTGTGTTTATGCAAATAGTTTCATGGTGTAGAATTTTATAGCAAAGTTATGTAAATATTTACCATTTCATATGTTGCAAAGGACAAACTTATTGAACACTTAGATTTACCTATATTGTAGCAATCACAATGACTTGTATTTATGTAAATAGTTGCATGGTGTTAGAGTTTTGTAGTAGAGTTCATGTAAAACTTTTTTTTTAAAAAAAAAAGATAGAAATAAAGAGTTTTACCCTAATATTATAAAATATTCAAAAACTTGGAGCACTTCAACTATTTCCATACACCAAAAGGAATGCATTAAACAAGATTGATTAGACACAACACACACACACACACACACATACACACACCAAGTTACATTAAATATTTTAACAAAAAAACAACATTTAAAAGTTACCAACATGTTTTCTAGTAGAAAAATATTGAACTTGTAGGTGTTAACCCAATATAACCCGATCAATTTGATGGGTACAAGGACAACTTAAAAAACATTAAAATATTATTTGATGAGAAAATTTGAAGACAAGATTTTTTTAAAAAAAATATTGTGACGAAAACATATTGGATCAAGTCTGGTCAACTCAGGTATACTTACTAGATTCGTAACTCAGATCATAAGACTAGAATAATCTGAGAGAAAGAAAATCAAAACTAAATATGAAACACAATGTCCAATGAAATCAATTTTAAATGATAAAATTATAAAAATTAAATTATAAAAATATACAAAAAAAAAACAAATAACTCAAGTCAATTTAAGTTAACATGTTAAACTTGTAACTCAGGTCGTGAGATTAGAATAACTTTATAGAAAATAAACAAAACAAAAGGAACTCAAGTTAAAATGGATTAACTTTTTAAACCAACGACCAAGGTCATGACAGTGTGATAACTCTATAGAAAGAAAATCAAAATAAATTATAAAACACAATTTTTTTTAAATATTACAAGCCTCGTCCATCAAGCAATAAAAGATGTAAAAGTAAAAGACAAGTTAATATTTCAAAATAGGTAAAACACATGAATAAACATCTTAAGGAAATTTTCTAAGAACATTTAAGAAAATATCCTCGAAAGCAGCCAAAAAAAAAAAACAAATATGAACCATTAGAAATCTCATCTAGTGATTACTAAAAACTCATGGAAAATCAAAAGAAGATAAAAGGTTATATCATCTAAATAAAAAGGGTAAAACATATCTTGGAAAGAAAAAAATCAAAACATCATCATTAAATTTTTTGAAAAATCTTACATAATTTTCACATCACTGAAAAATCACTCGATCATGGATGGGTCACTCAATCACAAATCATATATAAGTCACTCAATCGCAAACCATAAGCATATCACCCAATCATAAACCATCTGATGTCAACCAAACATAAATCATGGTGTTTGGCGAGGCAACCCTACTGCCTCTGTAGCCAACTCTCTGTTGGCCTATTTGTAGGTTAAACGTCACAATTGGTGGAGGTGCAACAACCAAAATCTCTTTTTCTTTTTAGTCATTAAAATTTAAGCATAAAATTGAGTATTTTAACCGTATCTAAAATTATAGAATAGTAACCAATACATTATTCTAAATTGATTTCAAAACTCATGAAAGAGAAACTATCTTTTAGGGAAAAAATTATTTTCACACAAAATTAATTCATAATTAACACCAATAACAATAACACATGCAATTAAACAACCTTAATTATTCTAACAAAGGGTCTAATACCATTATTGAGTTCTTGAGTATCATACACACAGTAGAAATAATAAAACAAATTATTTAGAAGTCTTTATTATCTCATTAGACAAATCTATGATTGTTTAGGAATTTATTGCTTGAATATATAATCTTTTATGAATTTAAATATTTTTTAAAAGTTAAGTTATTACAAATCACAAATCATCCATTTGTTAGGCCTATAGTGTTAATCCACATAAACCAGCAATAAAAAAGATTCTAAATCCCTATTTAGAATAAATAGATTGTTAAGCCTAGAGTGTTTTATCTCTATTTTATAACTTATACTTTTTTTCTATATAATAGACTATAATTTTTAAAAAAGAATTGTCATCGCTATATATTTATAGAAAATCTTAAAAACCCTATAAATAAAAATTATATATTTTCCCTATAAATAATATCAATACATTATTTAAGAATAATTTTATAAATTTAACCAATCAAGTCCCTGATTGATTATTTTGCTACAATTATAATCCTGAATTTAATATATTATAGCCCTTAATTTCTAAAATTATTTTCGATCAAGTCACACTTGACTAATTATCTAGTTTAGTTTCTGACTAATGGTTCTTAATGTGTATGACTCATTAGGTTTCTATATGTTGACCCAAATATAAATTATAATTATAAATAAATAAAATAAAAATAAATAATTCAAATAATTTAATCTATTAATAATTCAATAATTGCTTAATTTATATTTGAAGATAAAGTGCATTTGCTTGGAACTTGTCATGATTCTCTAAATATTAGAAAAATTGTAGGTGATTTAAATTAATCTTTTAGTGATTAGTTTCTTAGTGTAATTATTGTTTCATCATTAATAAAATTTTGATTTATATATTTTAGCATGAAATATATCTATCATGTTATATTATATTTATGCATAACATTATTGTCATGACTTTTTGAATAAATTTTGAAACTCTTCTCAAATCTCACTTCATCTTGCATAAGTACTTAACAATACTATTCAAAAACATATGAAACATTTTATTTTATTCATCTAGGGTGATAAATCCTCTCTTGTTCACTTATATACTTTTAAATAGTTTATGTTAATTCCGATTTATGTCAATTTGTTATTTTTATCAAGAGAATATGTAACAAGATAAAAGTAATAAATATCAAAATAGAACACTTTTCTATAAGATAACAAGTCAAAGAATTACTTGCACAATTGTCATGTGAGTCAAAGACACAAGTGATATCTTCATATAAAAATCTCATGTGGGTCAATTCAGTATACATGTTTTATGACAAATACGTATATATCAATTCTAAATATTCTTTTTATCTTAGTTTATGAAAACAATTATTTCTTTTCATAAAAAAAACATAATATGTATTAGTTTCTACGGTTTTAATAAATATTCATTGTTTAAAAGAGCAACAACAAGAAATATTTTAATACAATATAAATCTCATAAATGTAAATATTTTTGCAAAATATTTTTATTTCATGGGTTTTATCTTTATTGGTTTTTGACAAGAAGTCCATTTTTAACCGGTTAGAATGGATCACGTTACTCTAAAGCGCCATAACCAAGTGAAGAACAATCAAGGTAAAGTGTGAAGATATACGTAATACAGCATTGAGTTTGAATATTAATATAAAAAGATAAGACAAAAAGTTCGTGCCAGTAGATAGTACATTAAACCTCCATTGAGCCATATGGTCAAGGACGTGAAAGTGGATTCATCTGATTCTTCTTCAACAAAGTACGTAACAGAATAGAACTCGGCCATGTTTGGCTGCCCTGGTAGTCTCGTTAACAGCTGAGCACAAGATTTTGAGCACCAGAGAAAGAAGAGCAAGGAAATGAACCGAATAGCCATTAGAAGACAGCAATGGCTCGTTTGTCTAAACTGCAGTTGGCCACAAAAGCATAGAAAATGAAGCTTTTTGCGGCCAAGTGCAGTTTGAAACGTTATTGGCGCGTATGACAAAAACAGACAAACACAATCCACCCTTATAAATTGATCAAGTAGATAAAGGGGAATATCAATGATGGTTTAGAATGCAATCCTTCATTGCTGTCAACGGACCAGAAATTGTCCTCTCTTTTTTTCATTTACCGGCTTCTTGTCTGTGTCATTCTGGCGCATATCCTTGATCTCAAGTTCTTTGCATGAATAGGTCAAAAAAGATTATTTTGTTGAGCGTGAGGATGACTAGCTCGTTAGAGGCTTCACCAACTAATTGTTAGCTACATCTCAAATGCAGACGGCAGATGGAAAAGGTCAACACAGAAAAAACTGAACTGCGTAATGTAAGGTAAGCGTACAAGGTCTAAACGTTTGCCTATGTAGAACTCGTAAACCTTCTTTTAAAATCCGAAATATTCACCATTACCCATGCATGTGCCGGGCTTCAAGCCGAAGTGGGTTCACCTTGACTTTTGAGGGGAACATTCCAAAGAATTACGACTTCACTTGGCCGCACACCAACTTGTCTCAGGTGTTGTGTTTCATGCTAGCTAGAGCAAAGTTGTCAATACCGTTTCGGTTAGTGTTTCGTTTTTTCTATTGGTATGATATAAATTAATTTTTTTTATAAAATCTGCATCATTTTATTATATATATATATATATATATATATATATATATTAAATTTTTTTTATAAAATCTGCATTATTTTATTTTATATATATATATATATATATATTTGTCAGGAGGAATTATGATTGCTGGAGGCTGGAGTTTGACTTTGGAGACGAAGGAATTAAAATAAGATGAGAAGTTATCCCACATCGGGAAAAATAGCTGGGCTTTAGCTGGTGTTTAGTATAATTAGCATGTCCAGCATCCCACATCGAATAGAAAGACAAGAAGATAAAAGGTTGCGTGTATAAATATACCACAAGAAGCTACCTTGAAGTTCACTTGCCTGGACTTAGTCCAAGGTCTGCTTGGGCACGTGTAATGTGTCTTGGCTTAAGGGCCAAAAAGTGAGATGATAATTTTTTTTGTGGCCGGAACGGTACAAATGAGGTGTTTCTGATATGTTTCGGCCGGTATTTGACCGAAAAATCCGGAATTGACCGAAATTTAAACCGAGATGAAAATTATCTCGTTTTATCTCGGATTTTTAACTGAAATGAGATGTTTCGGTTATTTTGGCCGAAACGGAATGAGATTAATAACTTTGAGCTAGAGAGAACTTGCATATTAAGGCAGATTTCCTTCGATTTGTCTAAATTCGTGCCATCACTTGAACCCATGCACAACGCGGGGGGGTCATTTTCAATCTATTAACTAATCATGATCTAGCTTATAACCACGTCATGGAAGGATGTATCGTCATGAGATGGGAAAAAGAATGGTGAGATCTTGCACATAGAACCGAACGCCCCTTGTTTCTTTTACTAGGGATAACGGCATGTGATTATATGCCACCGAAAAGCGAAAAAGATTCCTAATAGCAACAGTTGCATCAGTACATCTCAGGATCCACGAAACACTAGCATGCACTACACTTTCCCGTCTCAGAAGTACCTGTAAAGAAATCTCCTACAAAACCTAGTTTGTCTTTTCTAAACACGGGCAGCATGCTACACCTTCAAATCTCCCTCGCTAGGTAGGTGCCACAGGTAAACCGTTCGATGCACACGGTTTGATTTCAAATTTGGAAGAACGGCAGGAAACGTCTACTTGTGGGATTTCAGTTATATCTAGAAAATGACGGGAGATAGAGATGATGGGACTCAAAAAGTGCACTTTTTAATATTTCCTCGTTCAGCCATTGAGCGAACAACCTATTTCCAGTGCACTTACAAGACTGTCCCCTTTCTTCTTTTTATGTACAGAAATTATAGCGAAAAGCCACCAGGCGCCTTGCGTGGTGTTCAACAAGAAAAGGAAAAAGGAAAAAAGCCATACGCATAAAAGTAAAAGACAAATAAAAGATCTGCTAATCTGCTACTGAAAATAGGTGGCAGCCAACGACAACATGGATGGAAGGATGGTGTAGACAGCAGGTTCAGTTCTCCACAATTACTGGACCTCTGTACAGTTCTCCTACAAATGTTAAGTCCTCAGGTTTCTCCCTCTCACTAAGCCACGCCAAGCCTTCCTTCTCTCCTTCTGGCAATTTAAGTCCATCGACGGCATTGTCAGCCAGAAAAATATTATCAAATACTCCTATTAACTTGAAAGATTTCACCGACTCAGAACATTATTTCATTAATGAAACATTCTGAATCAGCTTTGTGAAGATGCACCATGATACCTGAGAAACCGGCAATTGGGAAATCCAAGTAGTACTGGCAATGTCGGCCATCAGGTTCGGAGTAGGGAGGGCCAAGCACATCTAGGACAGCACATGCTGTTACTGCTGTGAAGCAATGCATGTTGCCTCCATCATTGGGGTAAAGGATTGAGGTGTTGCAAGGAGCAATGAAGTTGGAGTTGACCTTCACCTTGGCCAAACGAGCTTCAGGTTGCTGGACATCAGGCTGCATTGCTTCATTAACCAAAACCATTAAGAGATCAGACTAGTTTCTTTTGCAAATATAGATGAGGGGAGGGTGAAATTGCCGAAGTCTAGTATTATGCAAGGTTTCTCCATGTTGAAAACAACTGACTCATGGTATAGAGGGAACGGGTCAAGATATTGCCAGCTTCCAGATAGTATCTTGACCCGTTCAAAATATTAAGAGGGAATTTTATTTTATTTTATTTTCAATGTCCACCAGCTTCAGTTTACAAAGCTAGACTTACATATTTCTTCTCTAGTTTTCTCATGGAATTTTCTATTTTGATCAAGGACGAAGTGCCCAACCAGTAAAAGGTCTTATTATGATTGATCGAGCTGGACTATAGCAAATGAAATGGATTACTTTGACCCACAGCATTTTCAAACGCTTGAATTTTTTGTTAAATAGCGCATCACCTGTAAGATGAATACTGGGTTTGGCTAGCATGGTCAGATCATTTTCTAGCTCAACACTAACCCTCATAGAGCATTTCTATTTCTTCTTCAAGTACAAAATCCGGCTGCATAAAATTCAGTATCAAACACAAAAAAAGAGAGTAAAACTTACATTTTGAAGTACTGACCACAGCAGAAGCGCTGGGAGGGACATCATCCACCCAGTCATATGATTTTATGTGCATGGTCCCAAAGAGAAGTTTGCTAAACACAGTCATTCCAGGATGATTATGAAGTGGAATGACACCTGAAGGCGGCAAGCAGAAAATCCCTATCTGTGATAATTGAAAATTAGAGCACTCAAGTCAAATACAATCCCTCAAATATACAAGAAAGCACCTCAGAAGGCTGCATACAGAGAATTTTTCACATTCATGGATATGTATGTATCTGATCACAGGAGTTTTCTCAGCTACGGAAGCTCGGAAATGTGGCATATCTGGACTGAGACCAACATCAGCAGGCTTGAATTCATCTACATAAAAAGAATCAAGGAGAAATATCACACCCAAAACCAAAATATAGCTAATGGTACTTTTTCATCAGCAGTAACGACGATGTGGTACTTCCTCAGTCTTACACCTGTGTGTTTCATTCCTATCACTCTCCTGATTTTAATGAAATGCATCAAGAAAAAAAGAAGAAAAACTTGAAGCAGACCATATACATCAATGGCAAATATTACTTGTGTGCCCGCATGTTTATCCGTGTATGTGTGTGTGAGCAATCATGCGAAGTGCATTAACCAAATGCCATTAAAATAAGAAAGACTGAACCACAGAAGAAATGAAAGCATGGCCATGAAAGGAATAGCAGCAAGAGAGGTTGAAATAGCGAAATTTAGAAGAGGTTGCATATATAGTCGTGCTATTCATGCCGGCTCACGTCTTCATTCAACTTTGCAAGGCCTCTCACTCCCCAAGGATTATAAATCTTGCAACTAAAAGGCCTTAAGGGTCAAGACCATAAAAATATTAAAAAGACAAAAGAAATCGCATCTACATTCTTGCTGAGAAACATCGGACATGTCATCAGCATTTTTTTATTTCAATTCAGCAGAAAATAAAAACAACATAGAAAAACTACTGTAGGGACAGAAACAAACAAAACAAAAAAACAATTATAAAAAGTAGATACCAATGGGCCACTCTCAGACAGTAAGAAATTATTAATTAAAGGAAGAGGGTAAAGAAGTAGGCGACACAGCATAAAATGTACTGGAGAAAGTAAAATCATGCCTCGTTCAACAACATCACAACAATAAGAACCGGGACAAAACTGGCATTAGTGTTTAGCACAGCTGATGGCCTCAAGATTTAACCCTTTTTAATATGGTAAAAATGTTAATATTTATAAATCTCTACCTGATCAATAGCCAACAACTAACTAAAAATCCCATCACGATTGTATAGCATTAAAAGACAGAATTATCAAAACCAAACTCTAAAACCCCTCTATGCTTATGCTACCCAATTTTCCAACTCTAAGGAATCGAATTCAAGGCGGTGAATAAACGGAATTAATATCACAAAGAAACATACCCAAAACTGCCTTTAGCTTTTGGATATTATCGGGAGAAGGAATTATTCCAGCGCTACAAGAGTCAAAGACTTCATTGCAGGTGTTATAAAGCTTCTGAACCGGCGATACATCCACCATCTTCTTATGGTGGCGCCGCCGGCTCTTCTTTCCTTTGCTATTCGTATTGGTTTTCGGATTCAAATTCGGATTCGGAGTCGAACCTTAATCCTTATGCCAATTCACAAACTTCGTTTACTTTCTTATTCGCCACACTCATCTCAATTCCCATTCAACTCCCGCAACACCTCTCAAAACGACATAAATTCCTATCTGGGTATCTTCTTAAATGCAAGAATTTCAGTTCGAAATTTCCTTTTTCAACACAAAACACAGATACGGGTATACGGGCATGCAAGACTTTATAGGAAACAACAAAAAAAAAAAAAGGAAACAGAGAGAAAAAACACGGTATGGACGTATTATGAATGAATGAATGAATACGCAGTTTTTACTAAGTATGGCACTGTTTACTTAGTTTGACGCTATCTGTATCTGCGTGTTTAGAATACAAGAATAGAGAAGCAAAAAGGGAGAATGGAGGCGGTGCGGAAGTGAAATTTCGCATCTCAGGTGATGCGATGAGTGAGGGTGGGTGAGTGAAAAAGGAAGGAGGGTGGGTATATAAGGGCAGAAGGTAGACCACGTGGGTTTTGTAGGGTTATTTAGTTTAAAGGAAAATACAGTTGGTTTCTTTGAGAGAGAATCAAAACCAGGGGCCGTTACTTCCATTCTATGGGCTGTTTTTCTATATTCCTTTTAATTAATCCAAAGTTTTTTTTTTCTTTGTTGTATGTATAGTGTTCTTTCTTTCTTTCTTTCCCATTTTGCCCTTTCTTTTAGAATAAACTAGTTATTTCACTCCACTTCGATTAAATATTTTTTTTATAAAAATATTATATTTATGTATTTTTATACATGGAAAAATTACATAAACTAAAAAACTCTTACAAAAACTATTTGTATTACAAATCATGAAAAAATCATTAATAATAACTAAAAATAAATTTACAAAATTTAAGATCAAGATGTTTCATTTTGTAAGACTAGATTATTATCCGATTATTTTGTTGAATTTATTTATTATAGTTATTTTTAATTCAATCAAATAATAATAAAAATAGACATACATGTTAAACTGATTGAATAAAAAAACAGTTATGCAAGGTTTTATATACTATAAATATTACTTGAAAATAGTTTTTTTATTCTCACAAATAAGTTTAATTTATATAAAAGATAAAAATAATTATAGATGAATCAGAATAAGTTTTTAAAAATTAAATACACACAATATTATCTATATTAAAAAAAATATTAAATAAAAAATCACAAAAAAGAACTGGCTGAATTTTTAAACAAAGTAAAAATTGTATTATTTCATCTAGTTTTTTTAGCTGGTATAAAATATTTTGACATTTTTAGCCAAAACAGAATGAGATTATAACACCTTTTTGAACAACCATTATCAACTTATATATGTGTTTTTAGTTATTATTGAGATTAAACAACCAACATCAAGTCTCGCTCATCTTATAAAACTCGTGGACACAACAAACTCCTATTTTGGTGGTCAAGAATGGCCAAAACAACAATCTTTTCCTTTATTGTCAAAATCCAGTGATATCTCTCTTTTCTCTATTTAACTAGGGATTGAAAAATAATATAAATAAACTTTTAAGTTTTGCTTGAAATATAAAGGACTCTAGATTTGTATAAATTATGTTATTTTTAAAATTTGAGGATCAAAATTATGTTTGGCCTTGTTTATAAAACCATAGCCAATTGATCTTCAATTAGTATTAGACAACCTCGAAAAAAAACTCAAATGAATTGTTGAAAAATAAGCGGTGTCATCCACAATGTTTTGTGTGTATATGAACAATCAACCTCAACAATACTCATACCACGCCTTTTAGTTATTTTTATCTAATAATTGGATAAAATAAAATAAAATAAAATGAAAAAATAATATCTCGGTTACAAAGAGTTTTTGGTATTGCTTTAATACATAGTTAAATGGGTCAAGTATAAAAACAATTACCTAAATTGTTGCATTGCCTAAAATTTTAATTAAAATAGTGTAAGAGTTTCTTCAACATAACACAATTGACTTGGTTGGTCCAAGAAAAACCAAATGATATAGAAAAGCAATAAGAATGTGGTTTGGTTTTTAAAATAATAATTCAATGTGGGATATTTTTTAAAAACATTTAAATAAGTACCCGGGTTTAATAACCTTTTTTATATATATTTAATTACATAAATAAATAAATAAATAAAAACATTCAAAATCAATCGAATAAAAAAATAAAAATGAGCGAAAAAACTAAAAAGACAATCAATGTAATAAAAGAAAAAAAAAAGTTGGACCAAACATGAGGTTGTTGGCCTTATATGTTTATTTATTTAAAGAAAGCCGTGAGTTTGGCCTAAGTAGGCCTACTTATGTACTTCATTTATATTTATATTTATATTTTTCAAGAGGGGTCTTATTAAAACAAAAAAAATACATGATAAAGAGAGAGAGAGAGGTGACACGTTGCATACCTCTTGTAGATGATGTGTTGCTTGATTATGTGCTCAAAACCTAACCATTAATATGGTAATTGAAAATTCTATTTTCACCTGAAAACATCTACAAAACCCATATACACAATATCAACCATCTAGCATCCCGAAACAACTCATAATCACTCAAAAACAATGACAATTAATTGAATTCTAAATATTAAAAATACATCTAATTTGTCTATCCTACCATATATAGGAAATAATAATTGTTATCATTATCTATTTTTTATGTAGTTTTTTGGTGAACATCTCAGTCCACTCGCTGATTAAAAAATTAAAAGAATAAAATGAGATTTTATACAAAAATAAATTTTATTTCGAGTTTTAAGTTAACAATATGTTTTCTTTACATTTTACTTTATAGCTTTTCACTTTTTAATTTGATACTTTTATTATAATTCTAAATATAATTCATCTAATTATACTATAAATTGATGTAACTCAAAAATAGTTTAGGATAATTTATTAAATCTTAGAGGGATATAGGGAATATGCTTATGAATGCATTGATGTAGAAGTGCGTCCTTAAAATCAGCTGATAATGAGATTTAGTATTGGTTTACATGCTTGTTCTCGATTGACGTACAAGTGTCCTTAGAATCATTTGAGAATGAGAGAGTTGATATATATATATATATATATATATATATATATATATATATATATATATATATATATATATATATATATATATATATATATATATTGTTTTGAGAATGAGAAGAAAAAATATATATTGTTAGTTCTCATTTTAAGTAAATAATTTTATAGCAAAGGAAAATGAATTTTGAAAAAATAGCCATCTCATGTCAAGATAATTTGTTTAGTAAAACATAAAAAGGAATTTGAAAAAAATAGATAGATAAATAAAATTCACTTAATATCCTAATTAGTCTCAAATTAATATGATGTTGAACTAGAATACTTTTTCACTCATTTTTTTTATTTTCCTTTATTTCCACTATGATTTATATTTTTTAAAGAAAATGATCCTTTAACATAAGAGAATGATTTCGCCTTCATAAATAAATTAAAAATAATTTTAAATATTTACTCTTTTTCAAAACCTTTTATAATTTTCAAAACCTTTTATAATAATGAAATAGAAAGAGAATTAATTTTTAAAAATAAATTAGGAAGAGAAATTATTTGTTGTAAAACAATCAAATAGGTTTTGGAAATGTTTTGGAAATGTTTGAGTTTATGGATACTTAATCTTGTTGTTTCTTCGTGCTTTGTAGCAAAATATTTGACTGAAGAGGAATTTTTGGGTCATCTCCTTGTAATAATTTTCATTATATTTTGGTTACATAATAGGACCTGAAAAATAGCTTTCCCTTACCTAAAACCACATGTAGCAATCTCATTGATGGAGTGTTTGACACTATTTATTAAAAGTAATTTTGAAAAAAAAAAATTATTTTACATTTTAAATTAAATAAATTGGTGTTTTTAGATCATTTTCATATGTTGATGTCAAAAATAATTTTTTAAATTAAAAAAATATCATAACCAAGTGACAACATCTTTTGTATTTTACACTATCTTGTTGTTTGACACTATCCTTCGTATTTATAAATGAAAAATATTTTCAAAAATAATCACAGTTAAAATCTTAAATAGAAATTAAGTCATTTTACTTCAAACGTGTGTACATATTTAAAAAAAAATATGACCTCATTGACTTGTTATTTTCTTAATTTTATTTTTTAATATTAAATTAATCAAAAATTAAATTTTATATTTTATTGGGTTATATTGATTTCATGAACTACTAGTGACAACATAAATTAAATGTTCTTGCTTTTATCACTAAATTGAACTATATCATAACCAAGTTTGTTTGCCACCTTTCTAAGAGTGCATAGCAATGGTGGAATTTTGGGTGTTAATGAGAGAATTGATGTCAAAGCCAAATATTACTCCACATTTAATTTATTTTAGTTGTGGACTTATTGATCATGAAAATATGACCTTAAACCTTGTGAATGATAATATTTGTGTTGTAATTCTAAATTGATCAACTCTAAAAATTTAATAATAATTTAATATGCGATATATGAAGTTACTTATAAGCTTGAAAAAGCCTTCCACTATTTAAAAAAAAGTTCCCATAAAACTAAAATGTTAATCATATATATATATATATATATATATATAACCAATGACTCGAGGAAACCTATATCAGTGATCGGTACAATGGATATAGGCTAGGCCAAATACATCTACATGTATATATATATATATATATATATATATATATATATATATATATATATATAATTTTACAATGGATATAGGCTAGGCCAAATACATCTACATGTAAGAAAAACAAAGTTAAGGCGATTGGATTTCTAACTAAAGTAAAGGAAATTTGAGACTTAGGTCATTGAATCAATTGAATTTAATAACATAACAAAGAGACTCTAATTTAATAATAACTAAAAGGAAACAAATTTGAGCGAATCTTCTAAAATTCTGGGTTAATTTTTCAAAATCATAACTAATAAAATCTTATATTCGAGCTTAATCAAAAAGCTTGATTTCTAACTAATTTAATGTTAAATGATAAAATTAGAAGAAAAAAAGCTTGTCAAAACATAAAAATAACAATAAAAAATAGGATCATACTTCATAGAAAGAAATAGAGGATTAAATCATAAGAGAAAACTTTATAAATAATAAAAAAAAATATGAACCAAATCTGAGATATTATAAACTATCGAGCAAGAAATGAAAATATTTTTGAATTTGAAATAATTCTTTCAAATAAAAAATTAAAATTAAAAGAATATAAATTAAATTTAAAGTTAAAAAATATAGGTTGTTGCGAGTCGTGTTAGGAGCAATGCACAAATCAAGGTGGATATAATCACCATGTGTGCTCCATTGTTTCAACCACTAGAGTTAGTTACATGCGTCACTTAAAAGTAGTATAGTAACTTGAACAACTTTGTTATTTTATATATTAAATTATCATATTAACTAAAAGTTAAAACATATGAAGAAACTATTGTAGTAGCAGACACATATTACTGTGGATTGTATTGGTATAATTTCCATTTTGTCTTTAGTGCACTGAAATTTAACTTTTGGCCCCGATTGATATTTTTCTGGTTGTGTTTAGGGTATTTGCTTCTTTTACCAATTTTTTGTATAGTAAAACTAATCAAACAAAATAGTGTTGAGTGGATAAGAGTATTTTTGGTTTGTTCATCTGTCAATGAATAGTTAAATAACCATTATACCCTTTAATAAGACAAATTTTTAGTTTACTAGGTGAGAGTATTTTATGTTTTTTATCGTTTGATGCATAATGCAACTACAAATATACCATAACAATGACAAAAATGGAAGAATTAGCTATAGGGGTATATGTGTATATTTACATTCATTTTATTCTTTTTTAAATGAAAAGATGCAAGCGCGTCTTGCAGACACGCTGATAGTTCTCTTTCGTCCGCATCTTGAAGGCCACGCATAGGGTCTTCTGATGGCCAAACATGTTTTTCCACCATCTCACCGAATGTGCTACCGTGTCCCATTCCATTTGGTGATGCGCATTTCATCTCATGATAGTCTGAGACGTGCCAGTAGTGGGTTTATCTTCTTCTTTTTTTTCACTTTTCTCTTTCCTCCTGCAGGCTAACTTACATGATAGTCTTGTTGGTTCAAGGGTTTATCCTTTAAGCCTTTGAGCTTTTAATTGTATTTTTTTATTCTAATTTCTGTTATATAGGTTTTATTTTGTTTAATTTAGTTTTTCAATTGAAATTGATTAGATATTTATTTTTATTTCGGTCCTTATTCTTTTAATTGTGGTTGGTTTTCATTTCAACTTTTATTATTTTAATTTTTTATTAAATTTTACTTCCTTTAATTTTTGCATTCTTTCTAAAATAATTCCTATTTTTTGTCCATGTTTTTATATATACTTTTAGTTTTGGATTATTTTTACTTAATGCCCTTTTAATATAGCATTTTCAAAGTTTTTTTAAAATACATGTTTTAATTAACACCCCTTCATGTGTTGCTTTTTTACACCTAAAGTACTTTTTAAAATGAGACAAAATATTTAATTAAATTGGTTTTCTAAAAAAAGAATTTTGAGGAGATTTGCATGATTTATTTTTTCATTTTCAAATACTTGACATATTTTTTTTTTCTTTAGAGTAATTTTTATCAATTTAAATGACTTTTTAAAGACTAAGAGAATATAAATTTTTAAAAATTATTATTTCAATTGAAATTGACCATATATTGTGTTATTCATTTATGCCCTTATTCATTTATATTTTAAAAAATTCTTTCAATTATTGATTTCTTTATATATATTAATTTTATTATCAATAAAATATTGAAAATAATGACAATGATCAGTGTTACAATATTTTTTCCTGAAAAATATGTTAGACTAATTATATATTTTAATATTTGTTTAATATTAGCATATTAAAATAATATTAAAATATCTTTATAACTCTATTTAAAAAACACCACAACTAATTAAAAGTTGTTATATTTTATTTTGGCCCTTATTTTTTTGACTTTTTAATTCATGTTATCTTTTGGTGTTGAAATTTTAAATGTTTCAATTTGTCTTTCTATTTAAATTCTCATATATTGTGTTATTCAATTCGGCTCTTATTCTTTTTTTTTTTTAAATTCTTCCAATTATTTAGTTTTTCTTATATAATAATTTTATTATGGATAAGGTGTTCAAAATAATAATAATAATTGTTTTTAATGTATTTTCTTCTTAAAAATATGTTAAACTAACTATATATTTTGATATTTATTTCATATTAACACATTAAAATCATATTAATACCGATATTTTTTGAAAATATTTTAAATATTTTCTTATGCTGCTATTTTTTTTTTTTTTAGTTTTGCCCTAAATCATAGTAATAACAACAAGAAATTTGGATTTAGAGATTTACAACAATCAATCAGTTTACTACAAAAAATTAATAATACATCTTTAATGGATTTTAAAAATTACAATTTTATTATCTAACAATTAAATATTTAACCAAACAATTAAAATAAACCCAACAATCAATCAGTTTGTTGTATAAAATAAATAGTTTATTTTTAATGGATTCTATCAATTATCTATTCATAAAGTTTTGATGCAATTGTCTTTCATTTTTTTTTATTTTTTTTATATAAAATTATTTTAATTCACATTATAATTTAAAACAAAAACAATTGTCTAATAAATAATATTTTTGATATTACTTCACAAAAGTTTTGTCCAAACTAATTATTTTGGTCAAATGTATAGCATTTTAAAAAAACTCTTGTTATTTGTCTTTTTATATTTTAAAAAACGTGATTATTTATATAATGGAGTGCAATGCAAATAACTCGTTACCTCTAAAATAATATAAATATTATAAAAAAAAACTTTTATAAAATTATAAAAAAATATCCTAAAGCCTTGCTATGAGAATTTTGTTTCCAATGAAATTGGGGTCTTTATAAATTTTTTTTTAAAGTGAAAAACAAAATATTCATAGGCCATAAGCCATAGTCCAAGTTGTTTTTTTGGTTGGTGTTGTTAAGGATTTGCGATGCAAAATAACTAATTAAAAAATTTTTTTTTTTTTTACTCTTTTGGATTTCTTGTTTTTTTTATTGCTTTTTTTACTTTATTTTTTCTTTTTTACTTCCGGGTTATCTTTTTTTTTTTTTTCATGTTATTTGTTTCTTGCTTTTTTATTATTTTTTTTAATTATTTCTTTTGTTTCTTTCCTTTTTTTTTAATATTAATATGTTTTTTTTCTTTTTTTTCATATTTTCCCATGAAATATTTTTTTTGTTATATTTTTTTTTCTTTTTTGACTTTTATATATATATATATATAATCAGAGTGTTTAACTAGCTGAAATGCACCATGATTAATTCTCGGATCCAATTTTTATATAACTTTTTTTTTCCTGATTTTTTTTCTTGATTATATTTTTTTTCATTTTTTTCCATGAATTTTTTTTTCCTGGTTATATTTTTATAATTTTTTTCTTTTTTCAGTTACACACACACACACACACACACACACACACACACACACACAAACATAATCGAGGTGTCCTGTCTAGCTTAAATACGCCACGATTAATCCTCGGATGCAATTTTTTTATAATTTTTTTTGTTTTTTCTACATTATGTTTTATTTCTAATTTTTTTGCATGAAATTTTTTTTTGATGGTTATATTTTTTTAATTTTTTTCTTTTTCTACTTATATATATTTTTTGTTTTTTATGATTTGTGTATTCTGGCTAGCTTAAGCAAGTCACAATTTATCCCTGGATCCATTTTTTTTTTTTTTATAACCAAGGTGTCCGGACCAATTTATGTATACCTACACTAATCCTCGGACCCCCCTTTTTTTTTTTTTTTTGCTAAAGTGTTTTTCTTATATTTTTATTTTGTTCACTTATATATTTTTTTTATAACTGAGGTTTACGGGCCAGCTTATATATACCATAACTAATTCCCAAACCGAATTTGTTTTATAAATAATACGGATTGCTAAAGTGCTTTCATGCTTATATATTTTTATTTAACTTATATATTTTTATATAATCATGGTCTCTGAGTCAGCTTATGCTTTTATTTTTTTATTTTTTTTACTTATATATTTTTTTTATAACCAAGATCTTCGTGCCACCTTAGACGCACAATAACTAATCCCCGGACCAAATTTTTTTTGATAACCAGGGTGTCCAGGCCACCTTACGACTAATCTCCCAACTAGTTTATTATTTTTCTAATTTTTTTCCTTATATTTTTTTTGTTCACTTATATATATTTTTTTTCTTATCACCAAACCAATTATTTTTGATAACTGGTGTCTCCGGGTCAACCTAAGCACATCATCATGACTAATTCCTAGACCGAATTTATTTTTTAAGCAATATGAATTGTAAAATAGTGTGGAGAAAGCACCATAGCTCCCCACACATAGTATTGTTGATTGCAATAGTGCTTCCCGCTATAATGTTTTTTTCCCTAATTTTTACTTCTTCTTTTTACCTTTTTTTCCTTATTATGTTTATTTTTTCATTTTTTTTATCTTATTATGTTTTTTTTTCCAAAATATTTTGTTCCATTATACTTTTTTATATATTTTTTTTTCTTTTTCCACGTGTGTGTGTGTGTGTGTGTGTGTGTGTGTGTATTTTAACCAGGGTGTCTTAAGCATATTACGATTAATTCACATATCTAATTTTTTTTTATAACCAGGGTGTTTAGACCAACTTATATGTACCATGACAATCCCTAGACCCATATATTTTTTTCTATAGTTTTTTTCGCTGATATTTTTTTTCTTATACTTTTATTTTGTTCACTTATACATTTTTGTATAACCGGAATCTCTTGATCAGCTTAAGCACACCACGACTGATTTCTAAACCAAAGTTTTTTAAAATAATATGAATTGCTACAATGTTTTCACGCTTATAATTTTTTTTTTTCTTTCACTTATACATTTTTTTTTATAGCCATGGTCTCTCAACCAACTTAAGCTTATATATCCCTATAAGGCAAAATTCAAAAGTTGGCTATAAGGGTGTATTGATAATTTATTAATTTTTAATTATATTTTTTTTGTAGCAGTACTGTTGGCGCGTCTTCAGACACGACGTCAATTTCAGAGCTCATGCACATTTCGGATAGCGCGTGCGACATCATTGAATTTCCAAAATATATAATAGTTTTTTTATATATTCATTTTATTATGTAAAATGTGTTTAAAATAATATCATGGTATCAGAGGTATTCTCAATTTTTTTTTATTTCTGTGCACAGTACAATAATTATAATACCCTTAAATAACACAAAAACCAATAATTATTAGTGGGGCTATCCTGATAATTTTACTTTTTTAGTCCAGAGTAAAATAACTCTTATAACCTCAAATAAGACAAAACAAAATAGTCACCTATGGTAATGTTTCAAACATTTCACCTTTAACTATACATGCATAGAAAAGAATTTCACTCTTATTTTACACCATCAAAGTTAAATTTACTATGTTTTTTAGTGCGAGTTGTATTTAATACAAATAAAAATAGTAATAAAAATTAAAAATTTAAACAAAGAGTAAAGGTGTATAGATACAAATAAAAAAAATTTAAACTATCTTAGAAGGATCGAAAAATCAAGGGATCGAAATTAAATTAAAAAAATAAAAGAATAAAAACTAAAAACTAAAATATGAAATTATATATTAAATCTAGATAAAAAAAAATTAATCCCTGTGACGGCGCATAGGTTTACGGCTCGTACACTGTAAAACAATATTTTAAAACTTTAAAGGATAAAAGATTATTTTATTTTTCAAGGCCAGTAAGTAATATTTTTTGCAAGGATAAATGTGTAATTTTATTATTCTAAATGAATCATGTCTTTTCTGCTGTTCTTTTGCCACCCGTTTAGTTTTTTGTTTTTTTAAAAATAAAATAAAATAAAATTGTCTTGAATAAAACAAAAGACAAATTGGTGGTCAATACGACGCGGTAGGACACCTTTGGAAGCGTGAACTGTCTTCCATCACTTGCGTTTTGTACACTGTATTCGTAAGAAAGCTCGGAATACAATGAGGAATTCGTTTTGGTTGGGTCCTTGACAGGGATGGCTCGCGCTCGGGTTTTATGTTTGGAATTTTGTTTTTTTCATTGATTTGTTCTCTTTAATTTTATGATGCTTCTAGCACCATATATATTGTCATTAAATAAAAAATCATTGCAATTTTATAAATAAATAAATAAATAAGATATTGCATACTAAAATTTAGGATATAAACAATAATTTCTCGAAATATAGTGGATAAAATAAAAGAATTTATCGTGTTTTATTTAATTTTTATTTTTCTAATCAGTATTTTTAGATTTTTAAAGTCTTACTATTTAAAAGGAATAATAATCTATTTTTATTTTCATACTAAGCATTAATGGAGTTTTTTAGTTTTTTTAATATATAAGAGGTTAAAATAATTTATTCTTTTTTAAAATGAATGAATAAAATCAAATATTTTTAATATATTCATTGTTTGTCTTTTCTCTTGTCTTGTAATCAAAAGCTCGTTAGTTTTTTGCTCCAGGCTATGTATGGGAATGTTTATGAAAAGTTTTTATAAAAAAAATTGAAAATTTTTTATTTTAAAATATTGTTTTTAATATTTTTAAATTATTTTAATGTACTAATATCAAAATTAATTTTTTAAAAAATAAAAAAATATTATTTTAATATATTTTTAAATAAAAAATATTTTCAAAAATAACCACAACCACATTTTCTAATATAAACTTGCAAATGGTTTTGGGCTGCTGGTATGAACGGGGGGATGCAAGCAGAATGGATGTGCACTCCATTTCCTGTGATATCCCTTCACCTACTTCTCTTGCCTTTGTGATTTTAATTATTTTGTTAAAAATAAAAATTATTATTTTAATATATTTTTAAAAACAAAATCAGCAGTCAACATACCTTTTAATCCAGGAATAAAGCAAGACAACGTAAGTACCGATTACTTATTTGTTTTGACAACGTAAGTACCGATTAATTATTTGTTTTCTTTTTGAGGGCTAGTGCCCTCCTCCGTGTCAAAATCAAGAAAGTATTTAGACACCGGCCTTTCTTTGCCTTCTTTTATTGCCAAGACATTATTATTCTTCTCTCTCAAAGGATAAAGATTGCTTATAAATTATTCTAATGATTAAAAGTGTAGTTGTTCCAACATGTTTTTATAATTGAAACGCTAATTATACTTGAGTTTGGGAGGCTTTTTTAAATATGTTGTAACATGCATAATTAGGGTTCACTCGGCACTAAAATATTGTGTATATACTTATAAATTACTATGAGCTTCAATAATGTTTTTATTAAAAAAATATTAATAATATAAACATGCTCTATAATTTGAGCCTTTAGTGGCTAAATATGTGGTTAATCAAATGTAATTCATTGAGAATGGACAAGATTGAAAAATAAAAATAAAAAAATCAAAGGGAAAAAGTTAGGGACATTAGGTGCCACTTTCAATTTGTAATGATAAGTTAATTTTGTTTTTTCTATTAATAGATAATATTATTTTTGAAATATTATTTAATTAGGTATCAATCAATTTTAATGATTCAAGTTTTAGCTAACATCAAAAACTTGTTTAGTATTTTTTTTAACATATCATTTTTTGCTCATAATTATAATTTCTAAAAAGCATTTTCAATGCCTATATATGTTTTTTAGTTGACAAGAATTTTTCTAGTTTTAAAAGGATATAAATTGGAGTGCTTAATTTTCATTTGGTGTAGAGTTCAACAATTACTTTTCTATTAATATTCTAAGCAGTGTCAATTATCAACTTTGTCGGCAAATCATAATTATAAATCAAGTTTCTCTCAATAAACTTCTTGACCACCTTCTATGTAATGTATGTATAAGAACCGACTTTTATCTATTTATTGAAATAGTCGATAGCCACTAAGATGAATCTATACTCTATTCTCGTCTTCGGATTAATCGTTTCAAAAGGTCATAAGAGGGTATATTGAATAAAAAACATCATTGGTAAATTTATATAGTGTCTATATATTTGACATTTATTATATTTCTTAACATCAGTAATACAATTCCATTCAATAATCAACTAAAAGTAAATGAATCGTTACATCTCTCTTGCCATTATATACCTATTAGCATGAGTTTCACATACTCCCTTGTGAATTTAGTATAATGTTGGTTTAATCTCTTTTGCATTCAAACATCTTAGAAAAATCTCATTGAATGATCTCTTAAACAAGATTTCACCATCCAAACAGTAATCCATCCTCCTCCTTCTCAAAGTTATTGCATCTGTTTTAGGGATTCCTAAAGGATATCTTAGGGTAATGCATCTTACATAAAATAAGTTGCATTGTTGGTTATTTATGTTTCTAGATTAAATTTCTATTTATCGGTATTTTCTAATATTCAAGGTAAATCTTTTTTATGAGAGAGTCCTTATCTTATTGTATAAAAAATGTAACCATTCTAAATTCTAAATTTTATTATTGTATTTTTTTTTTATATCTTTAATACTAGAGTACTCTACAATGTAGTTTTATACCTTCATATATTAAATTTTATAGCTCAATCCTAATATATGAAATAAAAATGAACAAAATGAGTGGTAAATGATTTTTAACATTTTATCCAAATCATAACAGATGATCGTAAAATAGTTATAATATCTATTTTTTTATTTTAAAACATGAGAAAAGATGCATTTTCTTTTATATAGACATATTGAGAAAAAAATTAGGATTTAGCTTTATGCATGAAAATAAAATATATTCTTTGTTTCTTTTTTTGAAATAGGGATTTGTTTTTCCTTTTTTGGAGATTTCGGCAAAAATCAAATATTTTGTATCGTTTCTATAGCTTTTAGTGTAAGTATACAACTTGATATCAAACAAAATTATGAGAAAAAACATGCAAATAATTCACAAATACTTTGGAATGATAGTCAAAAAGTTTTTGAACTTTTGAAAAAAAATCAAGTTTTTTTAATATTAGGTTTGTAGTTTATAGTGTACATTTATAGTCTTATATTTTGCAAAAATATTGGGAAAATGCATGAGAAAATCACAAATATTTTGGGATATCCGTTTGAATATTTTTAATATTATTTTATGATTATATTATATTAGGATGAACAAGAATTGACCCAACTAATTAGGGTGGGCTATAGCAGGCCACCCTATTAGAACAATTTATTTTAGTTATGTAAGGTAAATCTTTAGCCTTTTAAGTTTTAACCTTAGTTCTTGGACAATTTTCCTCACCTAGTTTCATCATCTCATATTTTTTTCTTGTTTTTTTTTTTTAAATCATGGACTTAGCTCAAAGAAATCCTATAGATGATAGGATTATTGATTATGATAAGGGTAGGTTCATGAATGGTGGTTATAGTGTATTTAAACATCATAAATGGTGGTTATAGTTACATAAGAGGTAAACTTATTGTATGGTATCGAGAAAGATCTACGATCTACCTGCTTAACGACTACTTCTCATGAAGAATATATAGAGGTTTACAAGAAATAATAGGAGTATATTTTGATAAAAAAATCATCAAATAAACACTCATGAATCCAAATCATGACTGAAAGTTATGAGGTAAATTGATTATCCCCTACTCTACTTAAAATTGAGTTTATACTCTTATAATTTAAATGCATTGAGGCATGAACTCATATTTAATTTACTTATTTAAGAAAAATATATACAAAAAATAGATGATAAAAATAAATCACTCATACTAACAAAAAAACCTAATAAATTAAGGCACAACAAACAAAAATACGAACAAACAATCAATGTAGCTTTGTCCAACCAAAGATTTCCCTAGTGGAGTCACCGTTTTATCATTGTGTAGCTATTTTTCCATGGCGTGTGATAAGTCAAATGGCGAGTATGACTCCTTAATTAAGAGGGGTTTGAATCTGTTAAGAACTAATCATAAAAAAGATGTGATTAGTAGGGTTTAAAAGTAATCCCCTAGTATTATAGTCATCAAGAAAATTAATAGTCTACAAGAGTCTATATTCAGTAAAATCCATTGTTAATTAATTGTTTTTTTCTTCTAAAATCATGTTTCTATTTAATAGCTTTTTAAGATTAAAAAAAAATTATTATCTTATTAGGCTAAAACCTAATCGACCAAAAAATAATATAAAAACATATCATAAGAAATAAAAAATAGATTTTTTTATTAAAATAACCATTATTTAATAATAAAAATTTTTTAACTAATAAACAAATGGAATGAATAAAAATTATAATTTTGGCTAAATAATATATTTTTAATCTAGAATTTTAATTATTTGATATTTTTATAAGTTTTTCATTTCATAACTGTATCTTTTTTTTTTAAAAAAAAAAAAACAATTTTTAACCTGAGGCATAACACAATTAATTAAGATGACATGAGATAACACAATACTAAAAAAGACTTTATTAAATTTTTATTCCTACAATAATTGTTGTAGTTTATTAGGTTTTATATGTAAAACAATTTTTATACTATTTTCATACTTATTATTTTAGATGTATATAATGCAACTAGCTTATGTTACATTACAAGTTAGCTATAAATATTTTGAAATTAAAAAAAAAAAGAATATTCATCTTGTTAGGAACTTTTAGTAGTGCTATTAAACTTTGTCTAATAGGTAAACCTTGAAATCTTATGACTCAACTTCTTGTCTAACCCAAATTTCAAATTAATCTATGTGAGAATTTTTCTAATACAAACTACTGTAACTGGAGAGTCCAAAAACAACTTGAATGACATATTAAAACATGATTTTACTATTTAAAAAAAATATCAAGATAATATCATTTTTTTTAAAAGAAAACAATATTGAGTTGACTACAAATTGGATTGACTCAGATTTCACTATTTCTCAAACCCACTATTTTTTTCATCTACTACAATGAGTTTAATATTTTTTTTAATTATTTTTAATTTAATTATATATAACAAAAATAAATGTTAGTAAATCAAGCATTGACCCCATACCAAAATATTTGTTTGTGATCAATATAACATCATAGAAAGCAAATCAAAATAAATTATAAAATTCAATTTTTAATTAACCCAAGTTAACTTGTCAAACCACAATTAAGGTCATGTAATCCACTAAGTTTAATAACCTATTTTTAACTATTTTTATGTAATTATATATAATAAAAATAGATATCTATAAAATTAAGCACAACTAAATATCATAATATTTGTTTGAGACAGATAAACCAACAAAAATACAAACTAAATAAAATCATAAATTATAATTCACAAAAGTAAAAAAAAAATGAATAAAAACATAATATTGAAAAGAAATTCAATAAGAGAAATAAAAGGGAAAAAACTGGTTAGATGTATGAGTTGGGTGGACTAGCAAGCGTGAGTCTTTTTTTATTTTGTTTTAAAAGAAGCAAACCAAACGTAATCATCCTATTAAACACCCGTTTTCACCTACTAAACACCCTTAGAACATGAAAAAAAAAGAAAAAGAGAAGAAATTGTGGGCCCAAAATTAAAATGAACCAACAAGTATTTCTTAAAAGATTTAATAAAATAAATTGTTGGGCCGAAATTAAAATTAATAAAACTAAAGAGACGGTAGAGGAAACAAAATGAAAGCAGGTCATGCGATTTCTCTTAGTGCCTGTTTGGCTAAGCCGTGGAAATGCCTAGTTAAAATTCATTTTTTTTTATATTTTAAATAAAAAAATTTTAGTATTTTTAGATCATTTTAATGTGTTGATATCAAAAATAATTTTAGAAAATAAAAAAAATTATTTTGATGTATTTCTAAACAAAAAACAGTTTGAAAAACAATCGCAATCACACTCCCAGACACCCCTTTAGTTTTACTCCTTTTTTTTTTTTTTATAATCAGGATATTCGGGCACCATAACTAATCACCAGATTCATTGAACATCCTGCAAAACCAGTGAGCATATAAGACATCGCAGGGGTGACAGACATGCATGGTGAGACTTGAATCCTAGTGCAGAGAAAAGAAACAAGTCCCTTCAATCACTAGACCAAGACCCCACTTGCTGGTTCTCTTTTATTGATACTAGCTATTGTTGTATATTTTTTATTTAATTTATATTTTTTATTAATTATAAGATAAAGTGATGAATTACAAAACCACATCCCTTCGTCCAGGAAAAGTTTGATTGGCAGCACGTTGTTTCCTCGAATGGATTAAGCTTCCAGAATGAAAGAATTCATATATCTCTTGGGATTAAATGGAATATGTGTGCTTGCCATGTTTTCATTTATCTTACACAAAGGAATCTCGAAAAGTTATGCTCACTTATTTTCTTCCTTTACTCCATCAGTAAAGAGAAGCGCATAAAGGTCGCCAACCATTTGAAAATTAAAAACATGTTTTAAATAATTATTTTTATTTTTTATTTTAAATTAAAAAGAATAGTGTTTCTAGATTTGATGATATTAAAAATAATTTAAAAAAATAAAAAAAAAATCATTTTAATTATACATACAGCTAAATGAGCTTACGGAATTACTGTGCATTTATTGTAGCAAATTACTGTAACTCTATTCACTGTGGATTTGAATAGTGAAACTATTGTTTTACCCCTCAATGCACAGTAAAATAACTATAATACTCATGAACAAGACAAAGCAACACTGTAACGTATAAGGGCATAACCGTTATTACACATTGTTTTTTAATGGTTAAATACAAAATTGTCCTCGAATAAGACAAAATTATACAGTGACACTTGAGGACAATAAGCTAGTTGTATAAACTTTTTAAATGGACAAATATTTCTATACCCTCATATAAGAAAAAAATTTTATGAATTGTTTATAGGGATATCCCGGTAACTTACCATTTTTCATTATATTTTCGGCTGAAATACTGTTGGCGCATCATCGGACGTGTCGTCCATTTTCTCGCTCACGCATCTTTCAGACAACGCTTAAGATATAGTCTAGTGTCCAAAAATACATGAAGATATATATATATATATATATATATATATATATATATATATATATATAAACAATCTTAAGAACAACATCAAATAAAATAAATAACAATAAGAAAATGAAAACCAAATGTGACAAATGAAAAAAAAAATCCATGGGGGATAATATTAAGAAAAAAATCTAAATTAATAAATTGCTAAAAACTGTAATCAAGAGAATATGAATTAATTTTAAGGATAATAAACTTATATGGTTGATTGAAATTTTAGAAGGCCAACACAAGAATCGAGGGGAAAAAAAAGGAAAAACCAGAAACCGGAAACAGTTGTGATACACGTGTAACCTCGATATTAGAAACAGGGTTTTGACCATCGTTTCTTGCGGGCATTGTTCACAAGCCTCCATTTTTGTCTTATTTACCAAATTACCTTATTCCACTAATAACATCCCGTAACTATAAATTAATAAAAGATGCGAAAGCACACCTGAATAAAAGACGGAGGTTTTTAAATTCTAATGGTAATAAAGTAACTCCATTGTGCTAAAACTAAGTGAAATACCAAAACGCCCCTTAAAGCTTTCTATTATGTGATGAAGTAATTACACTGTGCTGAAGCATAATTCCAAGGATATTATTGCCTCTTTCCAAACATTTAATGACCTTTTGAACAATTGAAAAAAATATCATGTTCAGGAAATTTCACATGCTAGGGTGATGAAGTAATTACACCGTCCTAAAAATATACAAGGACATTATTGCCCCTATTTAAACCTTTAATGACCTTTTGAACCATTGGAAAAATACTATTCTAACTCCAGCCAAAGGGCAAACTAGTCCTTTCATAATTAAAATATGGCATAAACCTAAGCCCTTGTAGTTTTTTTTTTTTTTTTTATCTAATTGTAGAGACGAGTATAGATAATTGTTAGTCAATTTCTCGTCTCTCAAAAAACGAGGGATAATGGAAATAGAAACAATATTAAATTATTTTTTTCATCAAATTAATATTAAAAAATAATTACTCAAAATAAAAAATAAGTTATTTCATATAATCTAATAATTTGTAGCAGATAAAATTCAATTATATAAAATAATTGTTTATGAGCTGAATAAAAATAATTAACTAAAGAATTATTATTTTATGGAATGAGTGGATTTTTAGTATTATAAAATAAGATAAACAAATATCATTATTATAAAATTAATATAATAGTTAAAACATGCATGATATAGAAAAATGAAGCTTCGTTATTTTCTCAAAGAAATTGGACTTGATGATGAAAAGGTGAAGAGTAAATCATAAGGCAGAAAAAAAAAAGATAATTTGTAATAAAGGACATGTTTAATACTGCGTTTCAAAAATATTTTTTTAAAAAAATAATTTTTTTACTTAAAATTTATTGGTATTTCTAAAACCTTTTTGATTGATGTTAAAAATAATATTTAAAAAAAAATATTTTGATATATTTTTAAATAAAAAAAAAACTTTAAAAAACAACCTCTACCAGAGTAGGTTAGGCAAAAAAAGCATCTGTGATAAAATCATATCTTGCATTAACGAAAACCTAAATGACGTGATAAAAATATTTAATCATGATTCATTATGAGTTGGAAAAACTTTAATATCTGAAAAGATGGTGTAACTGTCTTTCAATGGGTATATAAATAATTGTTTAGAAATGTGGTTGAGATTGTTTTTGAAAGTGTTTTTTCATTAAAAATATATTAAAATGATGTTTTTATTTTTTTATAAAATATTTTTGATATCAGCATATGAAAATGATCTAAAAACATCAAAATTTTTTAATTTAAAATAAAATTGTTTTCAAAATTATTTTTGAAATGAAATGTTAAATAAAATCTTAATCTCCTCATTTTTTTTTTATTAGGTCTAGGCACCCTTTTTATTTTTTAGTTTTGAAAGAAAAATCTAATGACCCAATTATATATATAAGCATATTTCTAGGGAAAATAAAACTAAGAGAATCAATAATGTGTGTTACACGTTATGACCTCTAGTCTATCTTGTGTGTTCCACCACATGATTTGATTTGTCCTAACAGGCATGCAAAGTGATTCCCTTTGATCTGGAGCTAATTGTGATTTTAATTCTTTGTTTGTTTTCCTATTAAGTTTGACCCTCGTTTATTTATTTCTATTTTAATTTTTTCTTTCTTGGCTGGGAATTAGTGTTCTTGATTGAGTTTGGGTTTGAAATTTCATGAGTTATGATTTTGAAAGATTAACTCAACTTTAAAATATTTGCTTGTGTTTCTTGGTTCTTAATGCTATTAAATTAGAGTTTTATTTTAAAAAATTATTGCGTTAACTAGATTTATCGAGTTTCGTTGACTAAGTGGCTCGAGTCTCGAATTTCTTTTACTTCTTTACAAATCTTAGCATTGTATTAAGCAAATCATTGTAGAATTTGTTATGCTTATCCCTTAAATAACACTCCAAGTCGTATAACAATATTAAATAATACAATTTCATCTTTATTTCATCTAAAGTCTCGAAGCACATATCATGTGTAGGTTCAAAACGACTACACATCCCGCGTTTTCCTTCCTCCACGTGAAACGCTCAATTTGCTGAACTTACGCAGACAATTATGGGTTGAAATGATGATTTCATGGATCGAGCCATTACCCTGAAATCTGACCTAGACAAAGGCACAGTTCAAAACGACATCCATGCTCAAGCGAGGACCGGTGCGGCTGCTCATCATCCTCTGCGGTCCTAATCTGTAATCTATCCATGGCTGTAAAATTCACGAGCTCCCTCTTCTTGTCGCGGCATCTGACATCAGATGGGTTGCAATTGTTGAATCATGAGTAGATATGATGATACTAGCTATCTTGGCTTGGTCCTCAACCTTGAAAATAATCCTTGAACGCGATAAAGTCTTAAAGCAGAGAGGTCAAACGTGGATTGCGAAAATCCTATCCTTAGGGTTTAAGCATAAAATCAACGTTCAAATGATAGTGTCTTCCTATCTTTTTGTGTTCCCATCACACTCTGTGATTCTACTAGACATGGCTGGCTGGACCTTGCATTTACAAAATAATACTCTCTCTTTGTGCCATAAATAGTAGAGAAGAAAAACATTTACAATATATGTTTGTCTTCAAATAATTTAAGTATAAAAGAGAATCAATAGGAGAACTCCATCTCTTTGTTTTTTTTATTAACATAGGTGTCTGGATCAGCTTGCATGTACCTTAACTAATCTTATGGGTCCTGAAATTAATAATTATGTAAATTTTCGGTGACTATCATATTAGCAATTAGAAAACTCAAACCAGAAACTATAAAAAAAGTAAATTCTTTAATATTAAATTTTTACTACTAGATTAGCTAGTAGACCACTTATCAGATAGTTGATATTGCTCTATTCTTCTTTGGTCAAGATACGTATGTAACAATTCATGGTTCTTCGTGAAGTTTGTAATCCAAGATTTATTTTGACTGCTATGAGCCTTTTTTTAGTTAATAATTCTATAACCTTTAATGACTCTTTGCCTCTTGCTAATGTCAGCATTGAACTTCAATGCATCATTCTCTCTTGGTAGGATAGATTTTGTTACACTTTATGAAAATAAAATTATATCAATTTGGTCATTGTTCTGAATTTTTTCAATCAAATCTTTAATTACTCTTCAGGTTTCAAAATTGATGCAATTAAAATTTTGATTTGACCAAATTAATTCTTAAAAATGCAACTCTTCAATAAAAGCCTAAATTGACATGAAAAAATAAATTTTTTAAACCTTAATAAATACAAATAAATGTTGAAATATTCTAATTGATTCCTCAAACATCTAATTTTGATTTTTACTCCTTGAATTTATTTTTTCTTGTAAATAAAGCTTTGCCCAAAACACCCTAGAGATCTTGGGAAACCAATCCAGCGCCTCTAAAACACACAAAAAAACCTTTTGAAAACCCAAAATCAAACCAAAATAAAAAAATAATCTAAAACTTATACATGTTATTTTAGGTGTTTTCAAAGTAATAAAAATAGCATTTAATCTTACACTCTTTCATCATAGAATCATTTAACACAACAATATACTATTTTGGTGGTTGAAATCTTCTAAAATAAAAACTTTCTCTTTCTAAGCTGAAATTTGACAACCTCTCACAAGAAAAACTAAAAAGAAAAAAAAAATAAAGTTTGATATACAATTGGACTATAATTTAGCTTGGAATGGCTTCATAATATACAAAAAAAAAAAAAAATTAAGGATGAAATTTAAAATTTTCAAAAAATATTGTTATTTAAAGGTAAAAAAGTGGTTTCATTTTGCAATATGCACGCTTTAGCTTTATATATAATGTTCTCTTTCTAGTTCTTAAATAACTAGTTTTATTTAAAAGCTTAAATTATAGAATCAGACTTTATATATATTATTATTTAATACTCATAAGCTCTTTTCTAACCAAAAGCCAAAAACCTGCTCCTACTGTCCATACATAAGTTAAAGATATTCTCCATATCAAATTTAGTGTTTGTCTAAGGGTGTGGTTGAATTTGTTTTTAAAAGTGTTTTTGTTAAAAAAAATATATCAAAAAAATATTTAAAAAAAAATTATTTTTGACATCATCACATCAAAATGATCTAAAACACTAATTTTTTTAATTTAAAATAAAAAATAAAAATAATTTTTATTTTATTTTTTTCAAAATCACTTTTGAAATGCAGTGACAAATACTCCCTTTAATTTATCGTCACAGAAACAAGGGAGCATTTTTTCCCTCAAACATCGTTTTTCACATATATGTATAAGAAAATGATTTTACTAACTTTTAAAATTATTACGGAATTTGGATATCAAGGAGAGTTATTAATTTTTGTCTCTTACATGCCAATTGGATGGATAGAGGAAATAGGGAATACATGTCTTACAAAAATAATAATAAAAAGAGCTAAAGAGGAAAGGGACTTTAACTATAAATTTGTTTTACTCTTCATTTAAGTAACTATATACACATTTTATTATTCATTGAAATGATATGGCTTTGCCTAAAAAATTGCTTATCTTTGAACAAGGGTGGTTTTATTTTTTTCTCAAAGTGTATTAGTCATTACTTGTTTTAAGATATTTTTATTTTCTTATATTTTAATGAATAGTAAGATAATTTTCAAATCATAAAAGCTAACATTGTTACATTAAGGTATATGGGTTTTTTCCTTTTTTTTTTTCCATATATAGTTAAATTACAAATATATCATTTGAGTGTTGGAAAATATGTTTTTTCTATCTCATTGATTTTATTTCCTTAATTGGAGATGCATGTGAGCCTACAATAGCCAATTCATCCCTAATGAGATTTATTTATTTATTTCATTTCTCTATTCTACCCCAAAAAATATTGAGACCTTTATTGTTTTAGATTCAATTTCTTTTTGTTTTGATTTTTTCTCTTTTTCCTTTTTATCAAAGTTTTGTTTGTTTTCAATTTCTATTTGTCATATAGTGCCTTTTAGTTTGGTCCTTTCTATTTTATTTTTTTTCTTGATTTTTTTGTCAAATGTTTTATGATTTTCAATTTCATCCTTGAGATAAAGTTTATAACTTTTTTTCAATAGTAGTAACATTAATAATATTAATAGTGATAATAATAATATTAGTGACAATAATCATAATAATAGTAATAATAGGTTCTCATAATAATAACAATAGTAGTAATTATAACAATTACAACAACAACAATAAAATGTGATAATAATAATAATTATTATAGTGATAACATTATATAATAGTGGTGGCGGCGCTAATAATAATGATAATTCATCATCTAACATTACAATTGTCAGGGATCGAGTTTCATCATTTTTTCATGTATTGTACTTGTAGTTTAATTATTCTAATTATTGGTTTGAAAAGTTGATGTGACTTGACATCCTTGTATTTTTCTTATTGTTTTTTTTTATTTCATCATCAATATTAGTTTAATTTAAAAAAAATTCTTAAATTTATTGTCTATCAAGTTAACTTGGTCTCATAACGTAAATCACATGTTTTACAAGTTAATTCGAGTTGACTCATCATTTATTACTTAGATCACATCTCTATCATGATACCTTAGATTGACTTAGTCCTAGTTTTTTATTTGATTTCTTTTCAAATAATTTACATCTTTCATTAATGGGAATTATTTTATGTTTAATTTTATCAAATAACATACTTTTAAAGGGTTTTTGTTTTTAGGTTATCATGTGTTTTTTTTTTTAATCTTGTTCATTTACTATTATTTCCAAAAAAAATATCATTTAATTTAAATAAAACAAAATAATTAAACCAATTTTAATCCTATAACTTGAATCGTTTTTTTTTTTTTTATTTCTTTGAAAGTTGTTTGAGTACTAGACATCTTATTTTGCAATGAAAAATGTCAAACTACAATGTAGTGTGGGCTTATATCTAGTTTCTCATTATGTATTTAAAGGCCATGCATAGAGTTCATATATCATGATTCAAAAATACCATTCTATATTTTACTTAATTATTCATCTTTTTTTTTTTATTATTATTAAGAAGCATTTTCCATAACACAATCCTGGGCTTACAAAGACCTCCATGATTTGAAAATTGATTTTCACCAATAGAATAGTTCATTACTTATTAAGTTGTTTTTCCATTGGTATTTATATCACCAATGGATTCTTTAATGAAAATATGTTGTAGGAAATTTTTTTTTATCCTGGATATTAGGTTTCTTAGTAATTTAATCAATGAAGTTAATTACCTATGAAAAACATGAAAAAATATTCATGTTAGGAAAATATTTGGTAATCATTATTTTCCTATCAATCCATCATTAAATATTAATGACATATCAACTATGAAATACCCATCAATAATGGATCATATATCATTGATGGTTTCATCGATAATAAAATCAGTGAATATGTTAATATGTATCAAAACTTTCCATAACTCTATAATTATTTGAGAAAATTGAATCTACTTTATCGATGACATCACCTACAAAATTATGTTTGTTAGTCATTCAATTGGTATTTCAATAAAAAAAAAATTCCAATACATGATCATTTGGATCAAACAATTTGACATTAAACACTTAAATTAAATTAAAGGATACATTTATATTATTATTGTAATTGCAAAATTAATTACAATTTTTTTAACACATTATAAACAAGATGGAGTTATATGTGGAGTATGAGTTGGAGGGGAAGGGGGAGAAAAATATCATGAGGATCTATAAGGGGGAGGATAATGAATTGATATGTATACCCTTATTACTCTCATTGCTTTCTAATTCATTATTTATAGTGCATCTTTAGTTTGGCCATCAAATCATTCATCGAAACAACAATTTATCTTGAATTAACTCCTGAATAATTATTGATGGTTGACTTAGGTTAGATTGTAAGGTGCCTACGGTTGAGACATTATAATCCGCCTTTATATCTTAAGTAGTAGTCATGAAGATACTATAAATATGATTTCTATTCAGTCCACAAATTGGTCTGGCCTCCAACCAAAAATCTATATTGTGTTTTAAATGGGTTGAAGGGTCCTCTCTGTGTTTCAAATGCATGTTGCTGTTATATAATTCCTACTTAAAGGAAAAAAAAACAAGTAAAAAATATTGTTAAAAGCATTTATTCAAAAGTCTTTAAAGTTAACTTACAACAAAATAAAAAAATAGTTAAACTTTGTCACAAATAATCACTGACGCTTAAAGCAAAATATTTAAGAGTGAATTAGGCTCTTTCCAAGCACTTAGTATTAATAAAATGAAATGTAGAGATGTGATCCAAATGAACATAAGAGTAAATTATGCTCTTTTCAATCACTGATCCAATGGTATACTTGCTAATAAAACCAAGATTCTTTTTATTTTTATCTAAGGATTCACTTTATTAGAGTTTCCTAAAATAACCCGATGTCAAAAACTCTAAATATATTTCCTAATTACTCTTAGTGATATGGAGAGGTTTAAAATTCTTCTTGTAAAGACCTTGAAAATAGATAAATAAAAAACTATTAAAGGTATTTCATAATGTATTTAGGCTGGAATACAATTAACCCTTAAATTAATTCAAGATAGAATAATAAATGGGATGAAAAACACTATAAATAAAACTAAAAAGGTATTGAAGTAATTTTAATAATTACTACACCATATAAATGGCCAGTTGGATTCATTTGGAAGCCAAAAGTCCATTCATGGTTTAAAAAGGGAAGAAGAGAAAATCAAATATTTATAGACATTGTCATAAAGTCCATATAAAAAATCATGTTCAAAGGGAGCGACGGGGTGTGTTGGTAGATTTAAGTGAATTTGGTACATAAAATTGAGTGGACTAAGGTATGAGAAGGAAGAAAAAAATTGGGAAAACTTATCATCTAATTATTCTCTTTTTTCTTCTTCAAACCTTCATATTGTAAGGTAATGACCCTTGTCTTGAAGAAATTTATACATAATGTACACATTTAGTCCATGAGTGTATTGATTTCGGGCAGGGAAATTAGGGTTTTGAACAAATTCTTGTTTAAATGCTAAATTTATATTAGAATAATGGTGGTAAGGAATGTTGAATAAGATTAAATCTGAAGAAATTATGAAAAATATTTGCCAAGTTTGAAGAACATGGTGCCGACCTAGAGTTCCTCAGATTAAGAGGGGAAACTAATTTCTCAAATTGGTTTGTTATAAGGTTATAAAAAAAAAATGTTGATAGGAAAACAACAAGGTGATTTATTGTTTTTCATAGGCTAAGCGTCAGCCAAAGGCCATTGAAAAATTAAATGAGTTAATTTTATTTGTTTAGTTATTATCGTGCTAATTTATATATGTCAAAATTAAGAAAATTATTTTGGAATTCTGTGGAAAGGTTGGGTTAAATTCGGTTCGTACCATAAAAATGAATTCTATTACGTGGAAGAAATTAAAAAATGTGCTCTATGTTTGATTTTGACCAATTAACATCATGGAAATATCCATTAAAATACTTTCTATTTTTTATTTTTTTATTGTATAGTTTATTTATTTATTTTGAAATTAGTAGAGACTTATTACTAATAGTATTGTTTTTAAAAATATTTTTTATAGAAAAATTTTGTGAAGTTTTTTTATATTGACAGCAATATAAAAAATATGATTATCAAACAAACGAAATTGCTTTTCATTAAACCTTAAATTCAATCACAGTTTTAACCAAACACTTCAATTTCAATTATGAATCGCAACTAAAAATACTTTTCACGAAACTGTTTTTTTGAAACCTCAATCATAACAGTAACCGCAATACTAAACACACCCAAAATAAGTAAATATTTTATTTTAAATTAAAAAAATAGTTTTTTATATTAGATGATTTTTTACTCACCATGATTGAAAAAAAAAGAATTTTTTTATATATAAATATAACAAAAGGACGCGGATGTTATTTTAAAACTCCATAATTTAAGAGAAAGAGAAAACAAAAATGGATTTGAAAATACTTTTATCAGTAAATCCAAAACATTGTGCACATCATGTTAGATAACCACAATATTTTACATGTTCTTCAACGGAGATTCGTTCATTTTTTAATTGCAGAGATGACATCCATCAGCCTGTTCTTATCCTGTAATTTAAAATTTGATCAGTATTTATAAATGACATCTCCAGCTGCCGAGATGACAAAAATCGATCTCCACTTGCTTTAAAATATTCTAATAATTCGAAAGATTCCATCAGGAGATGCTTCAACCAGGGACTAGTCTCTTGCTTGCAATTGTTTTTCATTTTAATAGACTGATTTTCTCAAAATTACAATCAAATACTTCCATTTGACCGGGAAAAAAAATACAATATCGGTTGATCAACTTTCACTTTCCCAAGTCAAATACACGAGGTTAATTAGAGAAATAAAAATTGCTCGGCTATCCAAAGTGGAAAATATAAAGAATCTAAACGATTCTCCAATTGATTCTTAAGGTGTGGATATTTTTTGAGCCACTCATCCAAAAACTCATTCTAAAAAGTTCAAATTGGTCTCTCCTCTTATAAATAATCTCTATAAAAGAAAAGAAAAGAGGCAATTTCCTTAAAATATGAGTATAAGAAGAGATTAAGATTTCACCATATGAATTAAATCCAAGTCCATATCTTATTCTATGACTTAAAAAAAAAAATGAAGATTACTCATCCTCAACAGACTATTACTCTCAAGTGCTAGCCATGGTCATTGAGTCATCGTATTTTGAGGATTATATCTATTAGATGTCGCTAAAAATAGAGGAGCTGAAGAGATCAATCAAGGAAAAGGATGTTCAAATTGCCATGTTGATGGATTAACTAGGAAAACAAATCCATATGCTGAAAGCACCTAAAGGATAGAAGAACCGTCTAGGAATAATGTTTATCAAGATCCTTTAAAAAACCAAGATGCTCATGAAGAGTAAGAAAAAAAGAGTAACATGATCAAACAATAGTGCAAAATGCTTTTATGAACACTATTGAACTATTAATAAACTTATTTACTCTCCAACAGCTATAACATGGGATTGTTGATAATATTCATGTTTAAAATCGAAGTGTTCCCTAGTATTCTTATATGTATGTTAAGTCATACACCAAACATATCAATGAAATAAGGACGCTACTAAACTATTGACCCTCAAAGTTCCAATAATCTAAAGGTAAAGTTGATTTAAAGAATAAATTGCTCATTTTATTGAGAGAAGTAATAATATAGGAACCCATGAAGACTTGATGGTGAAGAAGTTATTCTAGTCCTCAAATGGAATTGTCTTTTACTAGTATATTGAGAGCTATGTTAGAATGATAAATAATCGGAACCAGTTAGAGTAAGAGTTCTTGAATCACTTGCATAACACTTAGTAAACTATAAGTTTACCATAACTTTCTTATACTAAGCAAAGATCAGAAGAGTCAATTTTGAATTATATCGAGAGATGAAGGAACTTAGTACTTAGTTGTAAGGATAATATAAGTGAAGGCTTCTTCATGGTCATGTATGTCTAGGGAATGTAGTAGAAGTTGTTATATAGTATTTAAAGGAACATGTCATTCACTCTTGAATAGCTTGCTACAAGAGACTGTGAGTTAGAGATCTAAATAACGAGGCATGTGAGTAATTTCTTAAGTGATCATCATATACAAAAAAAAAAAACAAAGATAAAATTTTAAAACAATGTAGAACCTACAAAATCAAAAGAAGTCATGATTGTCTCCATAACACCTATAAAGGTTTTTAGCCAACAATCCAATCCAAAGCCAATGATTGAAGAAAAAAATCCAAAACAAACCAAATCCCTGCAAAAAAAAAAAAAAAGAATTCCACTTTTAAACAATTACAAGAAAAAATACCTTTTTTTCTTACTTTAAAGTTTCATAAATTTCTAAATCAATTTCTAGAATGAAGTTTGATTGTACTTCCTAACCTAAAAGGCTTAATAAAGTTAATATAATTAATCATCTAAAGTAATGTAAGTACCACCAGACAATTTATTCTTAATGATTTATATCTTATCGAGATATAAATGATAAAAGCAAAAACCTAACTTGAAAGAGGGGAAGAAATCACAAGTATAAATATAAAAATGGTTGTCTTGTCTTTAGATCTTTTGATCTTCTTCCCCTTCTAAGTTTACTTTGCAAAAAAGAAGTTATCCTTGATACTAATGGTTCATTTAATAATCTATCATAATAGACATGTTTTGTTCAATTCGAAGTGGACAAGATAAAAAGGATAGTCTAAGAATATCTAAGAACATCATTGTACAATTTGATGACAAAAGATCTTGAGGATCTATATTCATCCTAATAACCTAAAGATAAAATCAGACATGGATGATTTATATTTATTTTAGAAAGGAAAAAAATATATAAAAGATATACTTTTTCAAATGTTATTTAAAGAAAGTCTCCTTAACAATGGAACCAATTGGAGAAGGATCATCCAATAACATAGTTGTGCCTAAGGCAAAGAAAACATGGTTTTAGCCATCCAGCTTTACCATTTCATAAGGTAGCTTCGCCCAAAAACATGATTGAGAAAAAGGTTAAGCAATCAAAACTAAAGCATCTATGAACTTTAAAAAGAGAAGGCTCATCAATATCCTATTTAAAGGAGAAAAAATTGGGTACTACAACTAGAAAGTTTGACACCCTTAGGGAGTGTTTTCCAATAACACTATTACGAGATGAAATTGTTATAATCAATGTTATAACTGTTAGGCAAGAAGAAAATGTAGCTACTATGGAACAGTTTTCTCCAAAGAAAACTTAATACTAAAAAAAGATGCAAATTATAAATGAAGTTGTCTTTAAGTGAGAGAATATTCCATTAAACTTAAGTTTGTCTAAAGTAATAAAGCTTTATTTAAAGGCTTGATTGGCTCTTGGTTTATTTTTTCATAGCTTCTAAAAGAGTTGAAGAAAAGTTATTCTCAAGGGTTCATGATGTAACTAATATTGATTATTTAACAATAATTTCATTCTAAAATGAAGATTTGCATATTGGAGCAAAGCCAATAATGGAGCATTTTATATAAGTGTGTATGTTCAAAACCAAGGAATAAGAAACAACATAATTGATGATGGATCAATAACTATCATCATACCAATTTGTATAAGAAAGATTAACATATCTTGATGTAAAATATTCAAGAGTAAAATTGTGATCTAAGGCTTTAATCAAAAGGGATAACATATCGTTGGAAATATTCATGTGAAGATTTAGATTAGAGAGATGAGATCTTTAGCACTTTTTCATATTATTGAAACAAAAAAATCTTATGACTTCCTCTTAAAAGGAACCTAGTTACATAAGAATAACGTGGTTCCATCAACATGGCATCAATTTTTTAAGTATAACTATGATAGTGAAATCAAGTGTGTTATGACAATACAAGAACTATTCTCTATTGAAGAATTATGAGCCTGTTTGGCAAAATTTTTGTTGTGGTTGAAATTGAAAAAAAAACAGTTTTATGAAAAATATTTTTAGCTGCGGTTTGTAATTGAAATTTAAGCGTTAGGTTAAAACTATGATTGGGGTTGAGTTTAATGAAAAATAGTTTTGTGTGCTTTGTTACCATGCTTTTCATATTGCTATTAACTTATAAAATTACTTTAAAACACACACACACACAAATACATACGTGTACACACACACACACATACATATTGTAGGAATAATTTCATAGATTTATTAATAATTATAATAACAAAATATTTGAAATAATTCAAGCAAATTATCATAGCAATAAAATGTAATTAATAACTCAAGTAAATTACACACTTGTTTTTATTCTCAATTAATCAAAAAGCAACGGAGCTGTAGAGTAAAACAAAGTGATGCACCTTTACCTTTCATCAAGGCTGATCTATGTACATAATTTTTAATTTTTTAAAAATATAATTTTTATACTTTAAAAAAAATTGGACTGGGCTTGTCCTAAACTAAATGGGTCGGCTCAGTCAAGTTAGGCCAAAAGGGCCCATCTCTGCTGGATTTGGGCTAGGTCGAGAGTAGCCCATCCCAAGAATTAAAAAAAGCACAAAACGGTGTGTTTTGCCTTTCGTTCTTAGATAATAATTCACGTTGTTACTATTCACATAGCATGTGAACAGTAACATGACTGACTGTGACGAGAGGGTCAACGATCGGTACCGACTGGTAGAGAAGACCGAGGTGGTTTTTCTTGTGTTGGTAGCGTCGAAAATGGTGCTGTGTGGTTGCCAGTTAGAGCTTTGGAAGGTTGCAGCACCAGATGTTGCCGCTGGTGTTGCTGACGTCGGGGCTTGCTGCCTCTGGTACTGCTGGAGAGAGGATCAAAGAATGAGTTGTCGTGGCTGTGGAGGAGAGAGGGGGAGTTGTCGTTACTGCATGTGGAGAAAGAGAGGGGAAGTGGTTATGGAGGAGAGAGGGGGAGCTGCCGTGACTGCATGTAGAGAGAGTGAGGGGAAGTGGTTGTGGAGGAGAGAGAGGGAGCTGTGACGATAGTAATGAGAGGAAGCCAATGACGATGATAATGAATTGAGATGTTACTTGTTATCTAATTGTGTTTAAATTGAGATGCTATTGTGTAAAATCAAATAATTCAATTTGTTTATCATGACTGCATGAACGCATGTTCATTGCTTGCGTTCATTTTGAAAAACATCAAAAAGATACTTTTCAAAATGTGATGCAACTGCAGGTATTTAGGTGGGACCCACAGTAAAAAACTAAGATCTTGTTTGGTAATACCTGTGTTTGGGGTTGCGGTTCAACGTAGACTCAGGTTGAATCGCCACCCCAAACAACATCTATATTATCCAATGTCAGGTTTTACTGCCACCCCAAATAGTATCTATATTATCCAATGTCAGGTTTGTTTTCAAGAGGATAAAATGTTAAAGCTAAAAATCATAGCTAATTCAAATTCAAAAGATATGATATGAGTAAACAGGACTAAAATATTGTGAAAATCAACAAAGAATCTCATGTAAAATCTGTAAGTCTAACTTTCCAACAAAAATTCTCACTGTTCAGAATCTATGATGGATAAAACATTTAGAGAGGCAACAAAGCAATCAAAAGGATGGTTTTATCCTTATATAAAAAATATTTTTAAGAATATAGGATATGAGACAAGTAAACCTTGTAAACTTGAAAGTTTGGATGACATTTTTATAACACCAATGAAACTATTTATGAGCCCAAAATGGTAAAATAATTACAAAAAGTTCTTAAATGAACTTGATAGTCATAAATGGTGTAATACTTTCAAAGATTGAAAAATGATATAATCAAGTTATAAATGACATCATGACTATTGAAATGAACCAACAAAACTATTTGGTAAAAAATGACATAATAGGTGTTGAATATAAATGAATATGATTAGAGAAAAAAGTACATCTGAAAATATTTAAATCAATCATTTATGAAGACATGAATGTTTGTGTGTGTTAAAAAGGTTTACAAAGTTTTGACATTGATATTGGATACCCATTGGAATTTAAAATAGATTTCAGAAGAGAATCTTGGAGTAAAAGGAACATGTTTCAACAATAGTACCAGTTAAATGCTTTGTAATTTATTTCTTCGATAAAAAACATTTAGGCTTGTAAGACTATAAATTCTTTAAATCTATATGAAACTATATGCAAGAACTAAAAAGGATCCTAACTCACTATGAGATCTAAGTGAGATTTCTCAAAATAATAGTGAACGTTATTAATTTGCAAGAAAATAGTGGAATACCAAATTCTGATAAAGATCTTACTTAAATTTGGTTATGAATATTTATACATAAATTGATATTTGTTATCTTTTCAAGAGTTAGTTGATATATTACAATGAGTAAAAATAAATATATCTCTACATAGCATATATGATGCTAATGAATTGACAAAACCAAAATTCTTAGACGGTTACTAAAATACAAGAATTATTCTTGAACTGGATAAAAATGTTATATGTTCTTGAAAATCCAATTCCTCATATCCTTGACGAGGATGTTAATAACAAAGTTAGGATTGAATATCAACATCATATTAATGATGATGAGTAAGGTATATAATTGGTGTTGACCTCTGCATAATTGTTTTGTTGTAATATGACATGAGTTCCTTTGAGAAAATTTATAAGCTAATGATGATTGGTTATTTTAAAGGAATTAGATTAATTGCGTTTTATCATTGAAAATAAGTTAAGTGTTAATTTGTTTTTGTAGTCTAAGTATAAGAAGTCTATTCAATGCATCAAGAATGATAAGGGTATTTGCATCATTATTGTTATAACCCAATTTCTGGGTTACTCTCCAAAATCTATCCAAAAATAAAAATAATAAAATAAAAGGGATCGGTATTAGTAGAAAAATCAATGTGGAAATTTTGGTTGTTTTCGAGAGTCCAATCCAACGGTGTCAAAATCTTGATTTTGACACGACACAGAAAACACTTCTGAAACTCGGATCATAAAATAATAAAATTATACCTGAAATTTTTTATATTAAAATCATAAAATCACAGCTAAAATCTATAGGTAGAAAAATCATAAAATCATAAGTAAAATATTTTTGAATACAATACAACACAATTCTAGCCAATTAGCCATAAAATTTCATTAGTTAAGGTTCATACATGATTTATAATAACTTAAAAACACATTACAAAATAATTATGTACAAAGAATTTTATCAGTCATGTGTGCAATGTAAACTAAAATCAATCTCGTTTTCATATCTCTCACATTTCTAAGACTTGCATCAATAACATCACTATTGAAACTTTTATTAGTACTACCACTGATACAAACATCGATATTGCTAATATTAGCTCCAACTCCAACAAATTATTTCGGCATCTGCACATGAAAATGATTTAAAAACGTCAAAAAAATATAATTTAACGTAAAAACTAAAAAAAATATTTTTTCAAAAATTCTAAATTTAATATTTAAATCAATAAATTTTTATTGTTTAAGAAATAGTCTATGCGTGCATTTAAAAAATTTGATTTTCAAACCATAACAATGATTTTTCAAACAATTTAAACCATTTTCAAACCACAACAATGATTTTTCAAACTATTGAGAGAGAGAGAGGGGGGGGGGCATGGGCTAGGCTAGGTTTAAGGGCGGTTTGGCTAGAGGTCTAGCAGGGCATGGGTTTAGGGGCGTTGTTGGCGCACACTGCAAAGGCTAAAATATGAAGGCAGTGGCAGACGCAAGTCACACAACATCAATTACTAGAAATCGTAAAATTGGACCTATCTAGGTTGGTTTTACGATCTGGACCGATTTTGATATTTTTTTCTGAGTTCAAAGAGAATCGATTTTTCAACTCGATTTGTCAAGTTTTGTTGAGTTGACTCGCAAAATCGTACGATTTTACATGTCAACTCGCGAGTTTAACAACCATGGTCTGATCATATATCTTTTGTCACCAAAAATAGGGGAAAGTACACATTTAAGGCAAAAATAATTTATCATTGCAGAAATCTGTGTAAACATTAAGTTGAACAACATAATTATATTTTTATGGGTTGATTTGATGTAATCGTCAACCAATTTAAAAGTTTAATTATATTTGAGAATTAATTTAGGATTAAATTGAAGGATTTAATTAAGTACAAGGACTTAATTATATTTTAAATTGGTGACGCCAAATTAATTAAGAGCTTAATTGATGAAAAATCAAGTTTGAGAGCTTAATTCGGGTTCAATCGAGAAGATTGGAACTTCAAAGACCCGACTGAATTTTTTCAATCCAATTGTGCAAAGTTAAGGGTTAAATGAAAGACAAATGAATTTTAATGGTCAATTAGGGATCAAATTACATGAATGTAAAACCAAAACGAAAGTGAAAAGAGTGTGTAAATTCCAACTATATAAGTAAACTTGATTTGCTTTGTAAAAGGGGGACGATAAAATACAAAAATGAAAAACAAACCCTAATCTTTTTCTCCTCTTTAGGGCTGCAGTCGCCAACTCCCTTTCGGGGCAGCTGCAGCCCCTTTCCACTCTCTTTTCTCTTTTTTTTTTTCCGGCCAGGCCTCCCTCTTCCTTGCCGGGTAGCCATTCTCTCCACCTCCCTCCAACAGCCTCAACTGCTCCCTTCGGTGACTGACTCGACCCCCCCGTCAGCTGTCCTATCCTTCTGTCGGTGGCCAACCTCTCCGCTGATGGCCTCCCCTCTCTTCACCCATATAGCCTTCATTAACGGTCATCACCTGCTGTACAATAACCACCACTCTCATTTGCTCTCCACTTCCAACCTACCTCCATCAGCCACCACAGTTTCAACCGCTTGGGAGTGCCGTCTGCCTCCAGCACCCCCCATGAATTGACTCATTTTCTCTCTGTCAGGGGCCAAATCCTCTGCGCCAACAGCCTCCCTTCCCGTGAGCTCCTTTCCTTGGAAGTTGTTTCCTTCCCATCAGCTCTCCTCTCCAGCCATCGGTGGCCAGCTCCTCTACATCAACAGCCTCCATTCTTTTCCTTCTAGCCACCAACAACTTCCTTTCTCCTCACCGACCAATCAAATCTAGAACCCAGCTTCACCCCACCAGTCTCCACAGCAGTCCAATTGCCATTTAAAGGAGAAAAACACTAAAAATACGAGATTGAAGATGCCAAAACATTGATTGTGTGCTGCTGTGTTTGTGTGTTTTTGTTTATGTTTGCAAGTCATCGTGAAACATCACCACCGACGAGAGAAGGAAAGGAAGAGGCTGATATACACCACCTGTCTTGCATCTTCATCGGCTGTGGCGCGTGAGCTACCGCGCCACCAGTGCCCTGTGCTGCCTTTACTACCAACAGTATTCCCGAGGAGGTTTATTTTGTAATTTTTTGATGTTTATATGTTTGTTTTAAATTGTTATTATTTTTCTTTCTTGTACATGTTATGTAATGTGTATAATGTAACAAAAATAAAATAAAAAAGAGAATTGGTGTGTGTGTTACATTAAATATATATATATAAATTGCATTTCAAAAAGAAAAAGAAAAATAAAAAAAATGTGTTGTTTTGTGCATATAGCCATATTTCAAGATTTTTCCCATCATATTTTTCATGAAAAAAATTTCCTGCACCTTTCTCGTATTTTGAAATAAAAATTGGATATTGGAACTAGTTTACGATTATTCATAGGAATTCAACCAACATATTAAAAATAATTTAATAATTATTTTGTTTATCTATCACTGTGTAAAATTACACTGTAAAGTAAACTCGTAGATAGTTAAAAATGGGATTTTCAAAATGCAATGTTGAATTTATTTATTTTTGGTTAGTCTTTCAATACGCAATGAGGTAGAGATTCTCTCACAAAGAGGAATCTATGTCAAACCTCAGAAAAAAACTAATACAAAAAATGACTTAGAAAAAAACAATCAAACAAAAATGCAGCTTACCATAGATAGGGTGTGCTGGGGTGGTGCGTCGTCCCCTTGCACAATAAGTCTCCTTCCCAAACTCTCACAGACCATTAGGTTCATAGTGACTTTAATACTAGGCGGTGACTCCTGATATTTATAGTCGTAACTTTACGGCTATAAAACACCGCTCATTTCACCGCGCGCTGTTGTCTTCCCAATCTAGGGATGGCAGGGTGCAAAGTGCGAAAAAAAAATCATCGCGACAATTATGGTAAGGAAAATCACTATAAAAAGAAATATAAAGATTATCTTGCAACTATAAAGGCTGGAAAGCTTATTAAAACTTAATGTTTCATGTGTTTATGATTGAATAATATAAAGTGAATCTTTGAGTTGGTAATGATGCAAGGATTGCTTATTTAACTTTGACAAATAGGTTGATACTAAACTTATAATTGTTATTTATTCAAGCACTTTTTAAAATCACTATTTTATTTCTTAAAGTATTTAAATTTATTTTTAGAAGAAAATATTGTTTCATCCATTATAGATTTGGTACTTATATAAATAGTTTGTATATACCTAATCTTGAAATACTTAGATTCAATCTAAATAGCAAGAAAAACATATTAAATAATGAATATCTATATTATTTATGACATTGTAAATCAAGGCATATCAATGAAATAAAAACCACTAATTTAGATAAAGAAAGGTATTTAATCATTTTATTTATGAGTCATATGAAACTTGTAAAGTTTGTTATTAATTAAGATGACCAAAACACATTTTGCTAAATGAGTCAAAGATCTAATGAGTTGTTGGTTTAGTACATATAGATATATGTGAGCAAATAACTATTAATATCATAGATGGATATACATGTTTCATCAATGATGACCATATGAAAAATGATCATATATATTTGAAAAAGTCTAAATCATTTGAAAGGTTTAAAGAATTCAAAAATGAAGTTGAGATATTTATTGGAAAGAGTATTAAGATACTTTGATCAAATCAAGGTGGTGAATGCTTCAACCAAGTTTTCAAGATTATATAAAAGAGAATGAAATGATGAGCTATAAAAACTTTCATCTTCTTTTTAAGGTTATACCCTATAAATTACTACCTACTTTTTAAAAAGAGTTTATGTGAGATATGGAATGGTAGAACCCCAATCTTATCATACTTAAATATTTAGATGTGATGATTATGTACACATAATGTATTTGAAAATATAGAAGTTATGTCAAATAAATGTAAGTTTATAGGATATAAAAAAAACTATTTGATATTATTTATATCATCTCATTAAGCAAAAGTATTTGTCTGAAAACATATTACCTTTTGAGAAAAAAAAATGTTCTTTGAAAGAGTAAAACTAAAATAGAATTTAAAGAAGTTTAATAATCATAAACTATCTAAATAGAATTTGAGCTTGGGATATAACATTAGATGTTCAACCTAAAACACAAGAAATATAAAAAACTTTATAGATTGAGTAGGACATGTCATGCACTGTCACGACCCGATTCCTAGATCCATAACCGGCTTATAGGCATAGTTCCTCTCTAAGGTTCTACAACAATGCGAATCCAAACTTGCAAACTTATCATTTATATTCAGAGTTCAACACAACATAAATAAAAAATAAACTTTATAATATAATCTGATTGTCTTAATATAAAAGATTAATAATATTGTTATGAATATTGAGCATTATGTAGACATAGGAATAAAAATGTCGATTACAACCAAAATGTCAAGTTCTGAGATTTCAAAATAAACGACTTGCTAACAAGCTACGAGCCTAAAAAGAGTAAATAGTGAGGGGGTGAGTTCAACAACTTAGTGAGTAGATAGCATCCAATATACACATGCGAGATAATACAACAATAAGAAATATATTATCGAATCGGCTCGGAATTCTTACAAGAAGTTTCTCAAAGAGGTCATAACAAGAATGTAATAGGTAAAGCTTATTAGAAAATCATAATGCAATGAGAATAAGGCTCTGTACTATGGGATGATCAGTTCGCATAGGTTGGTGACTCCCCCGACCAACTAGGGTTTCAGATACGATGTGCACAAAGACTAACATTTCTCTATTAGCAAGGGTATTCTAACTGGCATACCATAGATATATATCATAAGTAAACAAACATATTCATATATCAAGGCTCAACTCATGACATCATTCAAATGAGGAGTTATCAAATCAAAATCAAATATTGGCTCATATCAAGAATGTATATTCAACAATTAATTATGCTTTTATTGTAACAAGAATAGTAATTAACGTATATATTATCAAGAAGCACAATCCAAATACAAGCAAATCAAATATTTATAATATTTTTCATGAATATTAAATATTATGCACTCACCTGACTCAAAAGCGAATAGAATTCAAAAGCAGAATACTGACATACTGCAGGTAAAATATCAAGATTATCTGAATATATTAAAAAAATACTCAAAAATGACTCAAAAGAATTAAAATCTCTTTAATAAATGTATCTGAGAGTTTAATTCATAATATTTGTGTTTTGAATCAAACTATCTATTTTTCACAAAACCTAACAATAATGGTTTCTTCTGAAATCTAGTTCAAGATACAAAATTCATAAAATTAATAATAATTCATCAATAAGCCTCAATTGTCCATCAAACCAATATTAAATACTTATATTTCATCTAAGTACCATTATATAATTTTCTTATATTTTTAGGGTCAAATTGTAATTTTTATCCAATTGAATAACTAAATTGAACTCCTCATAAATTCATAGCCATACTAAAATTTTACCCATAATTCATCCTTAATTCTGTCTAGAATCTCAAATTTTACTCCAAGGATTGAACTGTAATTTTCCAAAGTTCAGGGACTAAAATGTAATTTTTCAAAGTTTGAGGGACTAAACTCTAATTTTCACAAAAGGGACCAAAATGAAATTGTCATCTTCAACCTTTAGCCCATAATTCCAACAAGGATTTTTCTTAATGTCTCAATATTTTCTTATTGTAAACACATCAAATAACTTTAAAATCATCTACAATCAAACCTATTAAACCATCACCCAACACATTAAACCCTAACATCTTAATACATCTATCAATCAAACCCATTAAACCATTACCCAACACATTAAACCCTAACATCTTAATACATCTATCAATCAAACCCAAATAAAATCTTAAAACCCTAATCACCAATATATATATAAAAAAAGCTTAACTAATAAACAATATTTTTACATAATAACACATACACATTACCTTAATAATTTATTTCTCCTCCTTCCTCTCTCCTTTTCTCTTTTCTCTTCTTCTCCTTTCTTGTCTCTTCCATTTATCTTCTCTCTCAAATTTTCAGATTACTTCTCTTACTTTCTTTTTCTATTTATATTTTACAAGTTACTATTGTACCCTTAATTCATTTATACATAATCTTAAGTCATCAAGGGTATTAATGCCTTTTACTAATCAAAGTTTTCAAAACCCTACAATCTTTCCTATTCAAAGTTTCAAAACCCTACATGCACCATTAATGTATTAAATTCTCATGAAAGTTACTAATGATTATATCTTTACACTAGATGAACCTACTAATTATATGGAAGTAATACTTAATATTAATTCTAAGAAATGGTACAAGGCAATAAAATTTAAAATGAGTTTTTGTACACCAATCAAGCATGGATTGTGGTTGATCCATCTTAAAATATAAAACCTATTAGATATAAGTGGATCTTTGAGAGAAAAATTGATATGGAAGAAAATGTATAAAGCTAGAATAATTGTTAAAAGTTACAAAAAAAAACACAAGAGGTTGACTTTAATATAACATTCTTGCTAGTAATTATATTAAATTCATAAGGATTTTGGTACTATAGTTTTATATTGTGATTTGGTAAATGAATGTCAAGACATAATTTTTAAATGAGAATCTTTATGGGGATATGTATATGACACAACTCGAAGGTTTTGAATATAATAAATTTAACCAAAAAAATATAAAAGCTATAAAAACTCATTTATAGACTTAAGCAAGCTTCAAAGAGTTAGAATATCCCTTTTGATTTTGTAAAAAATATGAATGAATCATGTGTTTATAAAAAGGTTAGTGAAGGTAAAGTTGTTTCTCTAATACTATTTGTAGATGACATATTATTGATAGAAAATGACATTCATTTACTCCTGTCATGAAAATATGGTTATACAAGAATTATTTCGTGAAGGATATAGAGAAATAACCTATATATTAAGGATAAGAATATAAAAAGATAGATTTAAAAGATTTATTGGATTGTTTTAATCCATATATATAGATAAGATGCTGAAATAGTTTAGCATGAAAGAATCGAAAATAAGATGTTGACCTATTTTGCAACAAATATACATCTCCAAAGATATGTATTCTAAGACACAAATTGAGAAAGATACGATGAAATTGATTCCTTATACTTTAATTTTAAGATTCATTATATCTGTGGCATTATGTATAAGATTAAATATATCTTATACTTTAAGCATAACAATCAGATATCAATCTAATCCATGTGATAGTCGCTAGAAGATTGTTAAAAACATTTTTAAATACCTTTTGGTCTATAGAAACCATGAACTAGAAGCTCATGGTTATTTAGATGCTAGCTTTCTATCAGATAATAATGAAATATCAGTCATGATATGTTTTTAATCTAAATGGTGTATTATGAGTTGGAAGAGTTCCAAATAAAATATAAAAAAACTTAATAGATTTTATGACTAAAATTAAATACATTTATATGTTTATGGTAGCAAATGTGGTTATCTACATCAAAATGTTCATCATTAAATTATGTGTGGTTCCTATCATTGTTGATCTAGGAACCCATATTATGATAACAATAGAGACATTACCTAAGCTAAAGAACTAAATTCTTATCAAAGATCCAAACATATACTTAGACAATGCTATTTGAAATCATATAGAGAAAAATATAAAAATAGAATGAGTATTAACCAAAAAAAATCTTACACACTCTTTTATTAATGCATTGGCCCAACAATAATATGATTGTTATACAAAGGGGTATAATATTACATACATGAGTGATTGGTTTTAATGCAAGTATGAGATTGTTAGTGAATTTAACATATAACCAATTAGTTGATTGCATGTATTATTAATTTTATTCATGTAAAATAAATTTATTATTAATATATACTTTCTTTAATATTCAATTATATTTGATTAATAAATATAGTAGGAAATTATGATACATATGATATTATTCACGGGGGAAATGGTGTTTTTTTTTTTCATTTATAAGATTATTAAGTTTTTTTAATAAATAAAATGTTATACTTCATATTTTTACTAAGAGATATATGTTATTGAATATGCAATATGAGGTATATAGATTTTACAGAACACACGATATAAAAAATACCTAAAAACACAAAACTATAAATTAGCACTTAAGGACATAACGATCACTCTCTCTCTTAAAAGGGTATTATAAAATTTATCACTGATGGTTAATGTGGTTTACTATTAAAGGCTAGATATTTAGAAAAGTTATGGTTTGGAATGACCAAACCTTAACAAAATTGATCACATCTAATAAATAAGATATGCTTTTTAGATAATCTTTACTTAAATTTTAAATAACTGTAACTTGTCTAATTGGATAATTGAACTTCTAAAAAGTACGATTTTTGCAACATCTAAGAGTTTTGTGAATCAAACATGATTAGTCTTTTAGGTTTTGGAATTGATAAAGACGTAACGTATTTTTTAATACTAAAATAAGCTTAAAATATGTTGATGAGTTTTCATCAAGTTTTTATTGAGTTGTTTTCAAACTTTTTGAATACTTAGATCATTGATTCTCCTAGTTTTAAAGTCTAATATAGACCTAGGATGGTGTTTTGTATTAAATGGGTTTGAGAATGTTGTTGACATAGTTTTATCAAGTTTTCATTAGAGTGACAATGTTTTGGTTTAAGTTTGGTATCTAATGGCTAGGTTAACAAGTCTCTTGGTATTTGGAATTGATATGCTTAACATGATCTTTTATTGAAATCATTGAGTTATGAGACTTTTTATATAAGACTTAATGTTAACTAAAATGATCATCCACCAATAATAGACAAATTGCAAATAAACTTAGAGATACTTTAGACAATTCATAGCATTCGTAAACTAAAATTAGGACAAAACACATACTTAAGTAATGTTTCCATGTAAAAAGGTTGGTAAGGGTGATTTCTATCTTTCCTTAAATATAACCAACCTCTTATTCAAATCCTTAGATTGAGTTCATATTTTAAATCCTTAGTTTTCTTTAAAAATTGGTTGACTTTGTTTTCTATATTTCTTTTAATTTTGAAGGTCTAATATTTCTTTTAGCTGTGATAAACTTAAAGATTGTCTTCCTCACATTATCGATCTTAATCAAATTTTCTTTGTTCAAGGTAGAAAGATTGGTGACAATAATATTTTGGCTAAAAACATTTTAAAGTATTATTGTATATATTTAATCTTTTAAAATACACACCTAAATTTAATCTTATAAAGGTGTTTGAATCAATGCAAAGTAAATTTTTGTCCTTAAAGTAATGGATTTTCCTAATTAATTCATTACCTGGAACATAGATTTGTTTTTTTTTTACTATTTCTAGCTACTTTATTTCTATTACACCAACTTTTATAGTTATTCAAAAGGTCAAGAAAGGACCATTTCAAATGAACTAATTTCTTATTATTATTTATATTTTTTAAAGAGATTTTCTCTTACTTTTTAAATTCAATAGCTAATTAAAGTAGAATTTCATATTATTCAAAGAGGAGAAAAATTACACTAATCTATTTTTTTTTACTTTTTTGATGATTCCATAATATATTTTAAAGGGTCAATGAAAGTTATTATAACTATTAAGATTGTATTAGTGGAGTTTCACCCTTTATAAGATTTGAAATGTAATTCCTTGAAAATGAGTTTATACATGATGTTGCTACTAATAAATTATTGATTTTTTTTCCAACATGTTTTTTGGGGTGTTTGGGAAGCCACCCAAAAGCGCTTTTGAGTGCTTTTGGTCCAATTTTTTTTTTGAATTTTAAAAGCAGACGGTTAGTGTTTTTAGATCATTTTGATGTGCTGATATCAAAAATGATTTTTAAAAAATAAAAAAACATCATTTTAATGTGTTTCGGCACGAAACACACTTTGAAAAGCTACAGCAACAGCTCTCCCAAACACCCTCTTTATATTGGAAGCACACCCATATAAATATATAGGAATACTACTTGTTACTTTTGAGGAATTGGGTAATAGTGATAATAAGATTCTTATTAATAAAATCACTAGTAGATTGTTTCAATGAACAACTAAAAACCTCTTTTTTAAAAAGACTTTGACTTATTACTTTTATAATATTTAGTATTTAGAGTTATAATGCAATGATTTTCATTCTTCCTGCTACAATCACTAAAATTGTAAAACTATAATGCAATGCATTTTTTATTATAATGAAAAGGGTAATTCTACTCCTGTTACAAAAATGATTTGGAATATAGTATTTCTTCTGGAAAAAAAAATGAAAAAAAAGGCTTAGAGATTAGAAATATAGGGGATTGAAATTTAGTTTATGTTATCATAAGTATTTGATGTTTAATCCTTCAAATAAGTTTTTTTTTTGGCTTGATATTCTATGTATCTTTTTTGAGGTATAACTATTTAGAGCATTTTATAATTAGGGTTGTGAATAAGTTGATATTTTATTTTATTTTTATGTTGTCAAAAGAGTTTAATAATAAAAATTTATTCTAAATTATTGCTAATATAATTGGAAATAGATTTAAGGTTTATAAGTCTTTTTTTTTTCTTATCAAATTATTATTATTAGCAAAAACTAAAAGAGAAAGTGAATTAATTGTCCACATTCTCATAAAGAATTATTTATTAGAAAATATTAATTATTTTTTATTTTTATTTTTTTAAGTTTATCTTTCAATATTAAGTTTACTAGGGCATGAGTATAATAGCATGTTTCACTTTGCTTTCTATGATATTATCCTAATCTTATGACTCATGTCTCGGGTTGAAAAGTTAACTCAAGTTGAATTAAGTTTTTTTTTTTTTTTTTAATTTTACTCTTTCAATATTAGGTTGTTTGAGCTTGAATTTAATGATTTATTTTTCATTTAGTTATCATAGTTTTATAATTCAGCTCACAAATTTAGTAGGTTAACTTATTCTGAGTTATGATGACCTAGATAAATCAAATATGTTTTTGTTTCAATGTTAAAATAAATGAAAAAGATATCGATTTGAATTTTTGTAATTAAATTACAAGATATGTTAGTTGTTTTTAACCTATTAAATTGAATACATCTAAGTGAATACCCACAAAATTAAAAAAAAATAATAAAAAACATGTTACTAATATTTAATTTTTATTTTATTTTACAATAAATATTTTTTCCAACCAATGACATGTTACAAGATAATGAAAGAATAGTGAAAACATCGTGTTATGATGGGATGCATGACATCCTTGAAACAAATCATCATTATATACGGGCTTTGAGCCCAATGTTTAATGAAGGGCCCGTGCTCAGTCAATAAACCCAAAAGGTAGCCCAATAATAATAATTGTTTTCTTAAAAAAAAATATCGAGAGAGTGAGAGAGAGACAGAGAGAGAGAGAGAGATCCATAAATAAAAAATAAACACAAAACCAGGCACCGCACTGTCCATCTTGTCATTACCGAAAAAGAGGAAGGGAAAAGGAAACTACTTCTCTATATCTGTTTGATCTTTACAAGGGGACCCTCGCCTCTGGTTCTTCTTCTCCTTGTTCGTCGTGGTCTTGAAGAAATCACAAATTTTTGAAATAATATTGAAAAATCTTTCTGGGTCTGAAAATGTACGGATTCGAGGCCATGACATTCAACATTCATGGAGGGTACTTGGAAGCCATCGTGAGAGGACACAGATCAGGGCTTTTAACAGCCTCTGATTACAACAATCTCTGCCAGTGTGAAACCCTTGATGATATCAAGATGCATCTCTCTGCTACCGAGTACGGTCCCTATCTTCAAAACGGTCAGTGCAGCGCCTCCACCATCTTCTTGATTTTGTTATGATCTATCTGATTCAATTTTGCAATTAATTGAAGAGATCTGATGATTTTCTTTTATCTTATGATTGTAATAATTCTAATTGTGGGATGCAGAACCTTCTCCATTGCATACCATCACTATCGTGGAGAAATGCACTCTGAAATTAGTTGATGAGTACAGGCATATGCTAACCCAAGCCACAGAGCCCTTGTCCACCTTCTTGGAGTATTGCACGTATGTCAACACCCTTGTTCTTCCATGTACTTAATTCGCTTCCCCATCACTTAAGATCATTGGGTGTGTGTTTTCCTCTATAGATTGATCCACCATGTGCTTTGAAATATGATATGAGGTTACTGATGCATATTGCGTTTCAATATAGAGTTTCGTGAATATAGATATGTTCTTAAGGTTAGTCTTGGATTGATCAGCTTAATGTCTTCTTTTTGCTTCTTTCGTCAGCAGTACCCAAATTGCCTTCTAGGAAACAGGTGGGCACTGCATTAGGGCAATTTGTTGTGCATATTGTTAATTTAGGAGGTTGTTTTCATATTTTTTTTTAATTGTTCTAGAAATAGGCAGAGAAGGCTAACCCTTGTCCTTCTGCTTTGACCAGATATGGTCACATGATAGACAATGTTGTCTTGATTGTAACTGGAACCTTGCATGAGAGAGATGTTCAGGAGCTATTGGAGAAATGCCATCCTTTGGGCATGTTTGACAGGTTTTGTTACACTACGTTGTACTGCTTTTAAGTCTTGATAGTTTATGGAACCTTTCTTGATTTCTATTTGTGTTGGCCCCCAGTATTGCCACCCTGGCTGTTGCTCAGAATATGCGAGAGCTTTACAGATTGGTGCTTGTTGACACACCCCTTGCACCATACTTCTCAGAGTGTATCACATCAGATGTATGTTACAACATCACTTGTTTTTCTCACCTCTAATTTTCTTTTGATTCTTGCACTTGTGATATTCACTTCTGCATCAAATCGTTCATACATTTTTGTGTAGCATAAAATAGGCTTTTATGACAACTTGAAATGATTGACAACTTGTTCATTCCTGTTTTTCAGTCACATATTATGCTATGATGCAGTTTTTTTGATGGGTGTGAAGATGTAGTGTGGGGAGAGAAATCAACTCAAAACAACAAAGAACAGAAAATTGTTGGGTTAAACTAGAAGAAAATTGAAGTTGGAACTAAATAGGTTTTTGATCTGTAGAAAACCTCTCAAACATATAATGAATGATTATAATATAAAACATTTCTGAATAATAACCATCAACCTTATATATTCTAGTTCTAGGCCTAAATCCTAATCCTCATAGGAAAATAAAAATCGTTATTGAAAGTTATATAGCTAATTAGAATCCAACTAGCATTAGGAACTAACAAAGGAAAATATTTAATAATCCAGAAGTCTGTATGCCAATCCCTTTGGGTTGGAAACTTGACTTTGATGCAAAATCTTTCAGGTTCAGCCTTCTTCAACCCATCCTCAGCCATCCAAGGGCTCTCACTAGCTGGTTTACAGAACTACTTAACCAAAAATTTGCTTTCACCATCTTACCTCTTTGACATCCAAAATCTTTTTCATAACCTGTTGCACCTTTGGTAGTTAAAAAATTTATGCCGCAACCTCAGCTGCTTCTCCATGAAATCACTCAAATTGAAATAGATTGCATACATTAAATATTGGACTGATATGTAAATCTGGAGGCAGCTCTATAACCTAGGCATTGGAACTAATTTTCATTAATACTTTACTGAGAGCAAAATCTTTTTGCACCTTCTGTAGTTGAACCATTCGATCTGAAACTGCAGCTGCTTCTCCATCAAATCCCTCAAATGGAAATAGATAACAAACGGTAAAGATCAGCCTTTTTTGTAATTCAGACCACAGCTCTATAAAATAGGCACTGGAATAAATGTTATTTAATATTTTACATGGCCAAAAATCTTTTCTATGACACCTTGTTGCACCTTTGGTAGTTGAACCGTTCTGCAACTTCTGCTGCTTCTCCATCAAATCCCTCAAATGGAAATAGATCACAAACAATGTGGATTGGAATGATCTGTATTTCAGATGACAGCTCTATAAAATAGGCTTGGAACTAAGTTTCATTAATATTTTACATGCCCAAAATCTTTTTGATAACTTCTTGGTTGCACCTTTAGTTGTTGAACCATTTTCTCTGCACTTCAGCTGCTTCTCCATCAAATCCCTCAATTGGAAATAGATCACAAACATTAAATTTTTGACTGATCTGTTATTCAGATGGCAACTCTATAAAATAGGCATTGGAACTAGTTTTCTTTAATATTTTACATGTCCCAAACTTACCTGACTTGAGTTTATGATATTTCCCTTAGGAAGCCTTCCTATCTTTAAATGTACAAGCACCAAATCTCCCTCTTCAAATTCTTGGACCTTGTGATGTTCACTTGCAGAAGTAGCATAGGATTGATTGCTAGCCTTTAAAGTTTTCACTTCTTCACGAGCCCTTCTAGTTTGATCAGAAAAGCCTCACTGTCATCACTAAATCTAGCTTCTGGAGGTAATGACACCAAATCAAGAATGTGTTGTTGGTTGAGTACATAAGCTGCTTTGAATGGTGTCTTCTTTATTGATCTATTAATTGAATTGATGCAAGTAAATTCAGCTTGAAGAATAACCATATCCTAACTTTTCACATGATTTCCAAGTAAACATATCAGCAAATTCCCCAGCTTCGATTAATAGAGTCAGTCTGAACATTTGTTTGAGGATGATAAGTGTTGGAATTCAGTCCCCATTTTCCTCCATAAAGTCCTAAAAAAGTGTGCCGTAAACGTAAAACCCCATTCTGAAACAGTTGAAGAAGGTACACCATGTAATCTCATGACCTCTCTAAATAAATCAGCAATATATGTAGCACTGGAGGTTTTGAAGCATAGAATAAAATATGCCAGCTTTGAAGATCATTCACCATAACAAAAGTAGAATCATATCCCTTTGCTGTATTTGAAAGTCCTGAGAGAAAACCAATGCTCAAATGAATCCATGGAGCTTCTGGTATTGGCAAAGGAGTATACAAACCTGTATTTCAGGTAGTACCTTTGCCAATTGACACACAACAACTTCTTACCAACCTATCAACATCTCTATACACTAGTGGTCAATAATAACGACCTGTCACCTTTGCCAAAGTCTTGTCTCTACCAAAAGAACCATGTATTCCATTCCCATGAAGTTCTAGCATAATCTGTTTGCGCTATGATCCCTTTGGAATACATAATTGATTGCCTTCGAATATATAACCTTCATGCAATCTGCATGGCAACTGATCAAGCTTGTTGGCCCTTTTATTTTCTTAAAAAACAGTATTTAAATAGGGGTCTGTTTCATACTTATATTTTAGTTCATTGAACCCCACAACTTGTGTACGCATTACAGCCAAGAGAGAAGTCTGCCTACTTAACCCATCATCTACTTCTTTAGATTCACCAGTTCTGATTTTAGCCTTACCTTGTTGTGCACGCTGCTCTTCAACCCCCTTCCACCGTTGAAGTGCAGTGCCCTTCAATTTAAGCATAACGAACAACACTTTCCTAGCTTCAGCCATAGTCTTCCATTCAAAATAATTTTTCAAGCTTGCTTCCCAATCTAAATAATCCTCTATATGCATCTTTTCATAAAAATCAGCAACTTCTATCTTAATGCCTCCTCCATTCAGATCAGCGGCATGGGCTAAACTATCTTCAAATCCACCTCTTACTCAGCATCTTGAAAGGGGTCTTTGTCGCCCACCCCATCATCAAGTTCATCCTCAAGATCAGCTTCTGATATGTCCTAGGGGTCATGGTTCCCTTCTGGAATCTCCATTTGGGCTCCCATGACAATTCTTCAATTTCTTGTCGCAGTGCAGCCATATCTGCTTCGTGATCTTGATTTCCTCATCCACTAGCATGTCCAGCCATGGTGTAGGACCAAAAGCTAAAGTAATCTAGGATCTTTTATGCTCTGATACAAATTCAACTTAGCTTGGGAAGAGAAATCAACTCAAAAAAGCAAAGAACCGAGTTTTTGGCTAAAATTAGAAGAAAATTGAAGTTGGAACTAGAAAAATAGGTTTAGGGCCTGCAGAGAACCTCTAAAACATATAATGATTGATAATAACATGAGATATATCTGAAAATAAACTAGACAACCCAATTTATACTAATTCTAGGCTTTAATCCTAATCCATATAGGAAAAGGAATCCTTATTTAAAGTTGTGTGGCTAGTATAGAATCTAACTATCATTAGGATTCCAACTAAATAAGAAAAGTTAAATAACTAAGGAAAATATTTAATAATCCAAAAGCTCCAATGTCATGTGATGCTGTTGAATTAAAATCATTGGCCAATAAACATTGACAAACAAGATGATTTTGGCCTATTAAAAACCATATGTTTTTACCTGAATAACATATCAACGAATTCATTCACACTGAGTAGTTAACTTCTATATATGCTCACATGTGCCTCCTTATACATCCTTGACAACAAATGTGATTTGAATATTTGATTGTTTATATTATCATCTTTATGTTTTTATATCTTCTGGATTTTCTGCCTGTATTAATGTTTTGGCATTTCTAGGACTTGGATGACATGAATATTGAAATTATGAGGAATACCCTTTACAAGGCATATCTTGAGGATTTTTACAGGTTTTGCCAGGTAAGCTTATCCACAAGAAGGATACTGAAATCTCTTTCTGGGATATGAAGTTCCGCCTTTGCTCTTTTCTTATGAAATTTATGTGATCTTTGACCAGAAACTTGGAGGTGCCACAAGTGAGATCATGTCTGACCTCCTCTCCTTTGAGGCTGACAGAAGGGCTGTCAATATCACCATAAATAGGTTTGTCAGCGGTTGGGGGGTTTGATAACAGTTAAATTTAAATTTACCTTACCATCCATTCTGATATCATTGATTTGTTTACTCTGTTCAGCATTGGCACTGAGCTGACCCGGGAGGATCGTAGGAAACTGTACTCAAATTTTGGCTTACTGTAAGCTATTTGCTAATTTTTGACATGACTTAAGTAATTTCTGCTGTTCAGTAATTTGCCACTCTGATGAGCTTGTGCTTTCATCGAACAGTTACCCATATGGACATGAGGAGCTTGCTGTCTGTGAGGATTTGGATCAGGTTTGTTATGGATTTATGAATGATTAAAATCTTTTTCTTTTTCCGGTCAAAGATCTTCTGGTTCGTGTTTCTGCCGCCTTGTGCTTTTCTCTTTCCTTCTGTTTTTCAATAAGCTGTTGCTAAATGGGGGTCTTATATAGAACTGAACGATTATGTGGATTGAAATTGCTTGGTTGTTTCTGGAATGGTTGGCTTTGGGTAATGATTATTCATTTTAGAAGATACATGCAAACAAACTTGTTAATAGGAAATCCTTCCATTCATTTTTTGTTTCAATTTAATTTTCATCAAGGCCACGTTGAGATGTATTTGATGTCAGTGTTACTGGGCCAAATAGATGTGCTCTTATTGGTCCTCAAATCTTTCAAGAAGACAACTTTGCTACATTAATTTGCTATCAAGAGTTTGTATTGTCATGTAGTGATTTTTTTCAACTGTCTTTTTAATCATTTGATGTGATTAGTGGGTAAAATGAACCTATGAAGTATTTCTCTTTAAATAGTTGCTTGACATGTTTATATCAGACTTGATTTTGTTTTATATTTTAGAATGATGTATACAACATATCTCGTGATTCTGGGTCATCTGGCTGTTTGCCATTGCAGGTTCGTGGTGTCATGGAAAAATATCCTCCTTATCAGTCAATCTTTGCCAAGTTGTCGTACGGCGAGAGTCAGCTGCTTGACAAAGCATTTTATGAAGAAGAGGTGAAGAGGCTGTGCTTAGCTTTTGAGCAACAGGTTTGTACTGGTGGCTGAGTAGGGCATTTATACTAATTCCATATTCTAATATGACCCCCTCTTTTGGCCCTAACTCTCTTGTCTGCTCAAAGTAGATTCATATATATTGCAAGGAAGAGCATGGATAATTTCTGATGGCTCCCCTTTTTCTTGTAGTTTTCATTTTGAGCGTTTTTACATTCTGGAAACAGTATTTTGCTCATGAATAACTCTCAATTTGGCAACAATTCTGAACTGTTGTTTTTTTTCCTTTTTAAAAAGAACGTAACTGAAGTAGCCCTAGCATGCAGTGGCATTCATATGGTCCCTTTTTCTTTAGTATCCTCTTATGCCTTATGAATTGCTTTACGTCTTCTTTGGCCTGCAGTTCCATTATGCTGTCTTCTTTGCATACATAAGATTGAGGGAGCAGGAGATCAGGAATCTGATGTGGATATCTGAATGTGTGGCTCAGAACCAGAAGTCTAGAGTTCATGACAGTGTTGTCTTCATATTTTAGCTGCTTTACAAGCCACTAGGAATGAAACATGTGGCCTCTTGCAAAATCCACTGTATATTGTCTTTCCATGACACGGCTGATTTTAAGCTTTAGAGCATGCATAGTTATATTGTTTGGAGATGTGGGTTAAAATAAGTGATGGAATATGTTTTATTTGTATCCCCAAAATGAAAAAAAAAAAAAAAAACTTTTATTTGTTATTTGGAGGCACAAATAACGTATCAGTATTCAAAAATATTATGGTTGAGTGCAAGACGACTGGTGATAATATTATAATTGAATCTGCTGTGATGTTTGGAGTTTATAGTAACTTTTTAGTTGGAGGAGTTATACATGTAATTCAAACTTGCATCTTTTCTGACTTGATGATGTAGATGAGTATTTGTGGAGCCATTGTATTTCAATAAATAATTTGTTTTTGTATTTTAAAATATTTTCGAAAAAATCCGAAAGCTTTTTATTTTTGCTTCAAATTATTGTATTTTATCACATGCTTCCACATATTGGGATAGCTTGATTATTGTTGTTGGTGTTGTGCTCAGCTCAAATTGTCTTGTATGGCAATATAATTTAGCCTGTGGACAGTGATGAAGCAGCCTGTCCAGGAACGTATAATTAAAGAGAGAAGACTAATCATGAGCAGCGTTTTATGATGAGCTATCGTTACATTTGATTCACCTGTCTCGTAGCCTAACCTTTTAATTTTACAATGAGATTTTACTAGCTGTAGCGTCTGCTAGGTCACAAGAGGAAACGGTGATGAAGCCTGGGAAATTATTACTCTTCCAGACGAACTGATCGGTTCATTCACTATATTTGTATGAACACTTTCGTACAAAAGAAAAACATAAAAATTATTACTTAATTCTTTTTCTTTTGATTGAATCATTTTTTTATTTAATTTTATCATTTAATTTTTTATTAATTTTTAATTATTCTTTATATTTTGTTTAGATTTATTTTTATATGATATTATCGTTGTTTCAAAGAAATACTTTTCATATTTTGTTGGTACTCATTTTTTGGAACACCTGTATTTTCTTAATATTTTATTGATTTTAAATTTGTTTTTAATAATTTATATCAATTTATTTTATATGTGGTTATTGTAATATTAAACAAACATTACTATGTTAGGCAAGGAATTTGGTCAAAAGATTTCAAGGTTGATCTACTTAGGGGGTGTTTGGGATTGCTGTTGCGGATGCTTTTCAAAACTTTTCAAAAAAAATTTCGTACCGAAATATATCAAAATAATATTTTTTTATTTTTTAAAAATTATTTTTGACATCAGCACATCAAAATGATCTAAAACACAAAAAAAAATTAATTTTTATTGAAAAAGAAAAAAGTTACACCGCAGCAAACCTGCGGTGCAAAAGCTGCCCCAAACATGTTAGTCAAGCCTCTTTTTTCTTTTTCTTTTTAAATTCTCTCTTTTGATTTTTTTCTCTTTTGATTAAATCCTTTTTTTTTCTTTTTTTCTTTTTTAATTTCAATTACATCCTTCAATATTTTTTCAGTTATTTTATTAAACACAACTGAATTTATAGATTTATCGCTGGATAATATTTCTTCATAATTTAGACTTAGTTAGTATAAATAATCTTATATATATATATATAAATTTAATTTATTTAACTAAAAATATACATTGTTTCATAGTTTTTAATATTTTTTATATATAAAGAAACGTTGAAAATACTTGCAATTTCATATTTCTTTTATTTCTGCGTTAAATTAAAATTATAATGGAAGGCCGGGACAATTACATTGTTTATAAATGAATTTAATTTTATTAAAAAAAAAAAGAATTTAGACATGTAATTTTTGTTTAGAAATATATTAAAATAATAATTTTTTATTTTTTATAAAAATATTTTTAATATTAATACATGAAAATATCTAAACATACCTTAAAATTTAATTTAAATTTAAATTAAAAATAAAATAAAAATAATTTTTTTTTTCCAAAAATAATTTAAACAAGAAACAAAGGGCGAGAGAGAGAAAAAAACAAAAAACAAAGAGTACCGAGGGAAATCAACCACAAGTTTTCTGGGTGTACACTTTAACAAAAGGTCAACCGGGTTTGCTAATACCAATCTTGATTTTGTTAATCTTTCTTTATGCTGTAAGAAAACAGGAGAAAATGGAGGTAGAGCCATCAACCGCAACAACAACCAGGATTACTGATTTGAACGAGGACTCACTGGCTCACTGTGCCAAATACTTGTCCCTTCAGGACCTCTCCAATTTAGCCACGACCTGTAAATCCCTCAAACGCGTTGCTTATTCTGATTCTATCTGGCAACGCTGCTTCAGGTTTCAAAAACCCATTTCCCTTTTCTTCTCTTTACTTACAGTTTTTGTGTATTTGAATGAATTTGTATATTCAGGGAGCATTGGCCACACGATTTGTTACAAACTTCAGGGTTGAGAGCCGCATATTTAAAACGACGTCTTGCGGTTCAGCAATTCAAGTTTGTCGATCCTTTGGTTGCTGCCTTGTATGTTACAAATGCTAAACCTTTTGATCATATCATTTTGGACAAGAATGATTTTACCTTTTCCCAGGTATATTAACTCATCACTTTTATTTTGCTGATCTTTTTTTTTTTTTTTTTCATGACATTCATTGAACTGTAAGCTTTTCTTGGTTGTCCAGGGCTCCTTCATACAAATGACAAATATTGATAGCTTTTTGAATGGAAGAGACGGTGTTACAGTGCTGAGTGATCATAATGCAAGAATCACTTGTATGAGGTTAGACTTTATGAAGGGTTTTCTTTTGCCTTTTCTAAACTTGTTTAGGAGCTGTTTTAAGTATGTAGGGAAAGTAAAAAAAAAAAAAAAACTAGAAGAGAAATTAAAATGAGGAAATTAAATATCTTTTCTTTGATTTTAAGAGAAGCTAGAGAAATCTAGTTTCTTTGTTTGGATATTATTGATGGAAAAGAAAAGAACTATTTTATGAAGGATGTAATAAGCAAGATTCTGTCAAAGATTTATTTCTCCTCGTTTCCCTTCCTTTCCTTTCCTTTTCGTAATTTCAGCATCCAAACAAAGGAAGGTGACTTAATTTCCCTTACATCATTCCTCTCCTTTCCACTCCTTTCCCTCAAGACAAACAAAGTTAGAATCTGGATTCTTGAGTGGGCTGAAATGTCTCTGGATCTGACTAATACAAGGAATATTAGTGTGTTACTAGGAATTTATTTTGTGGATGTAAATAGAGAGGAATGAGTTTGGATAGCTGGGATGCTTACTTGGAAATTTTATTGTTTTGCTATCGTTCATATTAACAGAAATGGAATTTGGTGTGATTGTTTTTTGAGATATGAAAAATGATATGCGCAGATTGTTTCCCCTTAGCGAAACCTCTCTCTTTCGATGTGACACACAGAGGAAGGAAAATGTTTTGGTAACCTCAAGTTGTGACCATTCAATTCGTCTTTGGTGGAAGGTATACATGAATTATTGATGTTGCTACTTTTTCATCAAAGTGAGACTGTTAGATTTGTAGCTCCCTTGTTACCAAATTCTTACGAGGTCATACATGCATTCAACTTAGAAACATTAGGACAACATAAATTATCAGCGGTTCCTGATCTATGTTGTTTTCGTAAATTTCTATTGACAAACAGAGGGGATGTTTTGTTAAGTTTATATGATATTGATTTATTGGTCCTGTGCTTTTCTATAGGGTTCTTGCCAACGATGTTTTAGAGGTCATAACGGTCCTGTTTTGACCTTGTCTGATAAATTGTTAGGCGATGGTAGTGCCAAAGTACTGGCAAGTGGTGGGGAGGATGGTACAGTTCGACTTTGGTCCCTCAATTCAAGTGGAAAGCGTGGCCAACATGCTTTAAAGGCCACACTTTACGGGCATGAGAAGCCTATTAAATTGATGTCAGTTGCCGGGTATGAGCTGGTTTCTTAATATAGCATCTAATGCTTTCTTACCATGATAACTAGAAGAAAGTAAAGTTTTAGCCTTTTATTGTTTTCTCTAATATCTTCAAAGTTATTGAGTCTTGTTAACTTGATGTTATGAAGATTGGATGGAAGAACAAATTTGCAAATCTTCTTCTTTCAGTTTATTTTTTAGTTCTTCTGATTTTACTGTCTCGTGCTGAGGTTATCATGCCCTTAGAAGAAAAGGCAACTTCTAGCCAGTTAACATATATGTGTGTGTGTGTGTGTGTGTGTAATTAACACTGAAGAGAAGGGATGCATTCTCCTATTTGAATTTGATTTTGATCACTGTTGTATTCATGGTTGATTTTCTCTAGTAAAAAGTGATAGCTTCTGTGAAAATTGATTAGAATGGTTTGAGGTTCTAGTTTTGACTAAATATAACCCATGGTAGTTTTTTTCTCTGTGACAGATTAGTGATCTTGATCTTATGGCCCGCCCAAGTTTTACATGCAATTAATTATCAGTCTCATAACTGGAAAGATAAATTGATGGATTGCATGGTTCAATGGTGTGGTGCTTTACTTTGGTGACTGAAAAGGATAACATATGGTTTAGTAATGAGTAATCATCCAAAGTTGAAAGTTTTTGGCAAACATCATCTCTATTTATCTGGGTCTGACATGGGCAAGTGCTTCATATGGTGCCTAGCATCTTGTTGTGATTTTTAGTGGTAGTTCCTTGAGTTTCATCTTTTCCCATAATGATACTAATCCATATTTCCTTCAGGCACAGAACATCTCTTTTGGCAACCATCTCAAAAGATTCCAAGGTACTCTTCATCTTTTGAGGGCAACCTTGCTGTAAGCATACTGATTTTCTGAATTATTGTTTGACCTGTGTCTAGATTGCAAGGTACTCTTTCAAGTTCTGTTTTTTTATTTAGTTGTCCTTTCAAAAAATATGATAGTTCATGTTTAAACGCTACTTAATTCAGAACTATGAGAGTCACAAGTAAGCTTGAATTTGCATATATGGACAAGGGGACCTGGTTGAGGAATTTTGAACACTAGGGAGATAATTGAAAGATCTTTATTTTGGGATGTAACTGAGAATTGGGTAATAGGTTATGGACAAAATATAGGTTCTCTTAGAAATTGTTTTCACCCTAAAGCTCCTTAGAACAACATTTTCATTTTTTTGTGTAATGGCCCTCTCAAAACTGAAAAATACATTTTCCAGTCCCAAAATACTTGAGATTATTCATAAAAGTGGTACAAATTACTAGAAGCATCCGTGTAATGGATGACAACTGTGTGTGCTAATACTGCCTGTTGAAGTTTATTATTGTCTATGCCTTATGATTTTCAACTTATTCACAAGTGAACAAATATAATCTTTCTCACTGAATTCTGTAGTTAGTACCTGTTTCGTCTAATGCTTTATGGCCAAACTGGTGGATGCCTTAGGTGAAATGAAGATATTTTACAAGGGATTATGTTCTTTTAGGACAAGCAGCTATTTTAATATATTGTAGGATTGTGGAGCTTTAGCAGTTCATTGTTCCTGATTTTTATTTTTGGTGAATCCTGTGGCATAAAAAATAATTAGGCTTTCCCTGTTTGTTGCTGCTCTCGATGCATACTCTGATTATTACATGGATTGGTATCAGACATGGATTGCAATGTCACCTAAAATATTATGATGGTTATCCTGGGAAATATATCATGTTTCAACTTGGTAGAAAATGGTCCAACCCAGAATTTACATAGTATATTTGATTGTTCTGCTGTTTTGTTTTCTGGATTTTGACTGATCATTGATGTCTCTGGTGATCCTATTAGGTTAGGGTTTGGGATACCACAACATCATCTGGTCTTCGTTTGTCATGCTGTGTTGGAATGACTTCTGTGCCTGGCGCACCTGTTGATGTGAAGTGCCATGAATCATTGTTATATGTTGCTGCTGGTTCCTCTGTCGTAGCAATTGATTTGAGGACAATGCAAAAGGTTATCACTGCTGCTATCTACCAACCAAAACTATGTTCATTTGCCATTGTGCCTTCAAAGCCCTTGATCTGCACTGGTGGAATTGACAAGTAAGGCATTTTATGGAAAACATTCATTTACCTCTTACAAGTTTGTTTAGAGGCTGTTGTCATTATTCAATTAGGTGTCAATGCTCGTGACAAACTACAAATTTCTGTGCCACTGACACCACACTATTAATTCATTTTACTTTGGATGGCCAAGTTTTCGACTTCCTAATGATCTGTAACTTATGCTGCTTCTTTTGAACCCAATATGAGATTCTTAAATAGCTTGTTGGCTCTATTTTTTTAGTGGGTCATCCCATGCAGTGGACTAAAATAGTTAAATGCTATCTGGACCAGACCAGATTCAGTTTTCATGGATGGATAGTGTCAACTTCTCCAAATCTTCTCACTTTGCCATATTCATTGCTCCTAATAATATGTATGCTGTGCTGTGAATATTTAGCTGAGGAAAACTTTTTAAAACTGCAGAGCCAAGCTTTGGGATATAAGAATAAACCAGGAGACTCTGAAACCAGAACCGGTAGCTGAGTTAGATGGACACACTGGTCCAGTAACACTGTTGCACATGGATCCATACAAAATAGTTACAGGGGGCCCTGAGGATTTTTACATAAATGTTTGGGAGACTGACACTGGCACACAAACAAATTCCTTTATTTGCTGTCCTTCTGATGCTGCAAGTAGCAGCTCTGGCGTGGGATGTTCAACCATGGCTGTAAATGGGACACGGATTGTCACTGCTAGCTATGGTGAAGAACATGGACTGGTATGCTTCAGGGACTTCTTCAATGCTACTTGTGCTGTTTCGAAACGTGAAGATGTGCATGCTTCCAAGTTTTGGGTTCCACAATCTTATAGTGATGGTGATCCATAAAGCTGGATACATGAGTGGATTTTCATTCTTAACTCAGCATGAGGTTTTGTTATCAAAATGATTCTCTGATTTGTGCTTAGGTCATCGTGAGTTATCTTGGCTGCTAAAATTCCTTTTGCATCTCTTTTCCATTTTTGTTAATGTGTGAAAATAAGAAACGCATTTGGGTTTGCTTAATGAAGTGATGCAAGACAGCCTAAGGGGCTGTTCTGGGATTTCAGCCATGCCTCTATGAAACGAAACACAGTTGAATTTTAAGTGCGAGCAATCCATTTAATGTAATGGATTGGCATAGATGCCTCCACATGTGATGTCCCAGTGAGAAATTTTCTTCTGCATTTGTTTTTGCTTCTGCCCTGGCTATCTCTTCCTCTGTTGTACTTTCAAGCAGAGCTGTACCAGGCAGATTTCCTTAAATTTCAACTTAAAACACACTAACAATTATGAAAATAAAAAATAAATTAAGGTCCAATAGAATAACGAAACAAAACTTCATACCTTGTAGCTTGAGGATGGATGTGCCTAATCTCTCAACTCAAAAAAAAAAAAAAAAACTATTTTTCATCGTAGATGATCCTACACTTGCAAAAACCAAGTCTTGTGTCATAATATTCACGTTACGGTGGCATAGAGAGCTCACGAGGCAAAGCATGGAGCAATTGTAGTGGATAACTTAAACATAACGAGTCAAATAACTGATGGAATATGTGGAGGAACACTTCACTGCATATCGTTTCCTGGTCAATCTTTTGAAGCTTCACCCTCTCTTCTCTACGTTTGTGTGAAGGTGATAGATAACTCATTGTACAGTGTGGCTGGCATTCACTGCTAGGCCACTGTCTTGATCAATGATATTATTTCACAATCTAAGTCAAAATCATACCTGTTTTTTTTTTTTCCTCAGCTTTCCTAGATATTTTCAATTCTACCATTACATCCACCTCAGATATTATAGGAACCATATTCTATATGTGATATCCATCCTCCGATATCTTCATGTCTTTATTATACAAGCAACATGAATTTATCATCCAGAAAATCAAATCCACTGATAAACACTGGATAAAGGACAAGCACAGTGCAAACTGAATAACAACTTGCCTTACAAAACTCTCTTGACAGACAGCTCAAACAATCTCAGCCTAGTTGGTAAGTAGAGGTAGCAATGGAAGGTGACAAATCCTTCCATGAATGGGAACAAATCCAATTCCCAACAAATCAATCAAGAGAATGGGAAATGGTTTCTTTTGAAGACAACAGGAACCATCGTCAGGCTGACCTCAGTATCTTCCCTCCGAACAACCATGAAGGCCTTCAAATCCCACAACCACCACCAGAGTCACAAACTATTCCTGGCAAACCATGTTCAAGTGCTGTATGTAATGTGAAAGCTGAGAAAATCGCTGGGTCTGCCTCCATGCCACAAGGGGAGAGAAATGGAATTGGGAAGCTTTTGAGGTCCGGGGGGTTTTGGATAGCAAGCAGAGTTCATTATTATGTGATTCGCAGAGGTGGGTTTCGTTCAATTGCCTCGCTTACTGTATTGGTAGCAGCAGTGTTAATATTCTCCAGGTTCCGAAGGTGGAGTAAATGGATCCAGGAAGAGAGAAAGAATCATCTCATCCTTCGTCTCAAAGAGAAAGACCAGGTTCCACTTTCTCCTTTTGGATGCCTTTTTGCATTAGTTTGGAAGCAGCATAACTAACCTAAATCGTGAGGCCTGTTGCTCGGATTCACCATTAAGAATAAACAATAATGCAGGGAACTTGCCACTTTTTTTTTTGTTGCTGCATGCCACTGGTGGGGAGTGGTGACAGTAAAGAAACCTAGGAATTGGATGCTAGAGCTCGTTAGTTAAAAGCTAATTCATAGGTTAATGTATGGTAGTAGTGGCTATTGAAGAAACACACACATTATGGCTGTCCTCTGGAAAATATTTTTGGCTTTGCAAGCAAAATTCATTGCTAGAGAAGCACTAACAAAGAACACATGGTGCTGTGCATTTGTGCTTTCTGTACGAATACTTTCTTGCATGATTGATTTCGGATGTATATTTGCAATTGCCTATAGTTTGTATATATAATTCAGTCTATTTTTGACAAAGTTATTATTCTGCAGATTATCAGCCAGCTCTCGCTCCAAATCGCACAAATGAAAGAAATGCTATTATCGCGTCGCAAGGTTGCAGTCATCCGAGTTGGTTGATTGACCCATCTTACATGAAAGCTGATGGAAGTTCAGGAATTCTCCACTGCTACTTAAAAAGTTATATGAAGATGAGACACGACTACTGTTTTGCTGAGTTGAATCCTCTACTGCTACTTAAAAAGGATCATGAGTACTGATTTGCTGAGTTGACTAGTTTCAACCAGTTCCTTCAGTTGGATATACGCAACTATGTACTGTCCAAGCTTGTTTCCTCGGTCGGTATTAGTTACCTAGGCTGCTGGCCAATCATCATCGAACATTTTCGAATTTCAAGAACGGAAGAGTTCTTACAGGTTCTAATATGTTTTATGATCACTTGTTCTGTCCAGTCCGTATGTATCATATGCAACCCAGACACAGAAATAAGCAGGAAGCTCACATTTAAACAGCAGAAAATATATAGAACCTCTCCATGGCTGTGCATTCAAGTTCCATCTCCATAGCATTAGGTTCATGTTTAATGCTGTTATGTGTTCAGAAAGAAGACCGCTGCTGCAAATAATGAACTTGGTGTGGTTATAAAAATGAGACATTTGCAGGCTCAACTAAACGCAAATTCTGTGTTGGTTTGAGTTTCTTCACATCCCATAACTCTAAATACAAACGCAAATTCAGCATCGGAGTTCCTTTTCCTTATGATTATTGCAGTGTCAGTTTCCTAAAAATCTCTTTGATGAGCAGACTTTTAGAAGGGCCGGAGTTTTGGAGCTTCTCTCCTCGTTATTTCCCCCCTCTTCATATATGTTTATATAATATATAGAAATATAATTATATAATATGAAAGTACCTTCTATATAAATATAAAATAATTTATTTTATATACACACACACAGTTTAATACTTTTAATGATGGTGGTATTTTTCTATGAATATGTCACGGAAAGGAGATCATGTTTTTTTTCTTTTTTCAATTTGTTTGATTTTTATTTTGTTAAAGTGATTTTAAGGTGTTTTGAAGTTGAAAATATGTTCATCGAGGTTTTTTTTATGGTGTTTTGAGGATTTTTTTATAAAAAAATAATTTTACCTATAAATTTAAGTTGTTAGATAAAACTACAAGATATGATTTAAATTATTTTTTAACACACATTTTCAAATAAAAGTCATTTGGGCTTAAAACTTGCATATAGATCTATATTATCTTATGCTTGATTTTTATCAAATCGAATGAGGGTGGTAAAATTCAAAATCATGATCACCGAGTCAATAAAATTTTGATATCATATCAACAAATCATCTCATCTAAAAGTTTAAATTATTAGATGAGCCCATGATATAATTTAAATTATCCTTTAATATTTTTACGTGAAATGGAGTTAAGAAATGAATTTTAGGGTTCAAAAATTTCAACCCTAAATTTTCAATTACCTTTGTGACGGTTAAAAACTAAAATTCAAGATAATGCATCACTTGCCTCTATAAAAAAACACATAATTTTTTAATCAAATCAGATTTTGCTTGGTCGGACCGAGTCATGATAAAACTTCACTTGAGATTGTTTTGGTTTAAGATTTTGATAATGAATTATACGAGTTGACTTGAAATAACCCGAATTAACTTAAACTTTAACTTCAAAAAAACACGATTAAATAATATCATTTTAGTTTAAAAAAACGAGGTTTTTTTATAAGCTTTCAATTGATGAATAAATGGGTTAATTTGTTGGGCTGATCGAATAATAGTTTAAAATTGGGGTAGATATTGTTTTTGAAAATATTTTTTATTTAGAAATACATCAATATAATTATTTTTAAAGTATTATTTTTGACATCACTATATCAAAATAATATAAAAACACTAAAGAAAATTAAATTAAAATAAATAAATAAATAAAAAACTTTTGAAACGCAATATATAAAAATAAAATCTCAAACTGGGATTCAAAATGCCAAACACATATATTATATTAATATATAAATACATTTTTTTCCTATAATATTCCATCTTTTACTACACGAAAGATCAAAATCTAAAAACAAATAAATAATAGAACTTAAAAAGTAATAGCAGAAGCTAAGGCTATAAAAAAAATATTATTATAAGACATAAACAGTACATTAGAGGATTTTATGAACCCAAATTACTCGTAGAGAAGGAAAAGAAAATAGTCGGGATCGTGCATTAATTTGAAGCTATCATGGCCGTGTGATCCTGAAGTTTATATTGCGTTTCCGTACCAAAATTGAAAAGAAAAGCCAAGTCGTCATTTCATTTCTTGATCTCAGATACATAGAGAGAGAGAGATTGTTGGTGGGGGTGCATGTGTATGTACAGATCTCACTCTCTCGATCCACACGGAACAGGTAACGAACCCTTTTCTCTTTGACCCGTCACTTTTGTCTCTCCATCCTTTGAATCTCTCCTTCTTGTTCGTTTAATCACTTCCATTTCCACGGTAAGTTTTTTTTAGTAATCTTTTCGATTTAGATTTTTTCTTTTGAAGCTGGATCTCCTACTCCCGTAGGCAATTCAAAGTTGAGTTGAGAGTAGAAGCTATCTGTTGCTTGCATTTGGCATAATACTTTAGTGTCGAATTGCGTTTTTTTTTCTGTCCCTTAAAATTAGGGGTTTTAATTGATTTATTTCTATAGGCTTCAGTCAAGCACTTGCAGCATTTGGTTAAATTGCACGGAAAAATGGGGAGATTAAAGCTGAACTCTGGGATTAAGTCGATTGAGGAAGAACCTGAGGAGCATGATGCTGCTGTTGAATCTAATAGGGTTGATTTATTAGCATATGTGATTAATTCTGAAGTCAGTGCCGTGTTGGCGGTCATGAGGAGAAACGTGAGATGGGGGGGTCGGTATATTTCAGGTGATGACCAGCTAGAAGACTCTCTAATTCAATCTTTGAAGACGTTGAGGAAGCAAATTTTCACATGGCAGAATCCGTGGCATACCATCGACCCCGCTCGTTATCTTCAGCCCTTTTTGGAGGTCATCCAGTCTGATGAAACGGGTGCGCCAATCACTGGGGTTGCTTTGTTGTCTGTGAACAAGATATTATCTCTTGATGTCATTGATCAAAATACTGTAAATGTTGAAGATGCTATGCAACTGGTAGTTGATGCTGTGACTAGTTGCCGGTTTGAGGTGACAGATCCTGCATCTGAGGAAATGGTGTTGATGAAAATACTCCAGGTTCTTCTGGCTTGCATGAAGAGTAAGGCATCTGTCATGTTAAGTAATCAGCATGTTTGTACCATAGTGAACACTTGTTTTCGTATAGTACATCAAGCAGGCAGTAAAAGCGAGTTGCTACAGAGAATTTCTCGCCACACTATGCATGAACTTGTCAAGTGCATTTTTTCACACCTTCCAGATGTTGAAAGCGCTGAACGGACATTGGTTAATGGAGTTACTTCTCTCAAACAAGAGGTTTAATTGCTTCTCACATTCATCTTGATTGTTGCAATATCCTTTCTTTCAATTATGCTTATGTTATTTGCTGAGACAACTTGAAATGAAAAGAATAATCATGATGAAGGGTTTTTTTTCTGGAAAGCTAGATGTTGATAGCTTATTGAGGCTTTTGACTTGTGGTAATTTAGAATTAAAACTTCCTCTGAAATGATCATGATGAAGGGTTGATGCTATGCTATGGATTCTCAACTGCATGTTCCTGGTAGTTGAAGCAACAGAAAACAACTCTTTGTCCAATGTTGCATGAATGGAAAATTAATAGAGCTTTAGGGGAAAACCTTTTCTGATTAAACTCAAAAGTCTTAGTTGGTAGAGGTGGTTTAGCTCTTTTCCCTTGCTTTTGTGTGAAATTGTGAGGCTACTTTTGTGATTTTAGTTTATGCATTATACTGTTTTCTTGTGACAATTTCTTTTAGTTTTGGAAGAATGGCTCATAGCATTTAAGAGCCTGGAAAATTTTCTGTGGAAATTTATGTCCTAATATTATGTATTCTAACAAATTAGGTGGTTTATGTACTGTGACCTGAAGATGTGCTATAAGCACCGGTTTTTTTTATTGGAAAACTATGTAATCTGGATGAAGGAGTGGAAAAAATAAACATTTCTGGCACTTGTGCCTTTGAACAGGCTCGTCTACTTTTTCACTTTTTTTCCCCTACTTTCAAAAATATGTAAAGCTTCTTGTTTCTTATGCAGATTGGTGGGATGGATAATGATTATGCTTTTGGGAGTAAACAGATGGAGAATGGAAATGGTAATTCAGAATTGGATGGCCAAGCATCCACTGGGAACTTTGGTTCCAATGCTTCCACAGCTCTGGTGGCAAGGGAAGAAAATGCCATTGGGACTGGTGGTGGAAAGGATGCCCTTCCATATGATGTGCACCTTATGACAGAACCATATGGAGTGCCTTGCATGGTAGAGATATTTCATTTCTTATGCTCTTTATTAAATGTTGTTGAGCATAGTGGAATGGGTACCAGATCAAATACTATAGCATTTGACGAAGACGTCCCACTTTTTGCTTTGGGCTTAATTAATTCTGCAGTTGAATTGGGTGGCCCTTCTATTCGTTGTCACCCTAGGTTACTGAGTTTGATTCAGGATGAATTATTTCGTAATCTGATGCAATTTGGTTTATCAATGAGTCCGCTTATTCTCTCAATGGTCTGTAGTATAGTTCTCAATCTGTATCACCATCTCCGGACTGAACTAAAACTCCAGCTCGAGGCGTTCTTCTCTTGTGTTATTTTGAGACTTGCTCAGAGCAGATATGGTGCCTCATACCAGCAGCAAGAGGTTGCCATGGAGGCTCTTGTAGACTTCTGCAGGCAGAAAACCTTTATGGTGGAGATGTATGGGAATTTGGATTGTGACATAACATGCAGTAATGTGTTTGAAGAGCTTGCTAATTTATTGTCAAAGAGTGCTTTTCCAGTGAACTGCCCTTTGTCTGCAATGCACATTCTTGCTCTTGATGGCCTCATTGCTGTTATTCAGGGGATGGCTGAAAGGATAGGCAATGGATCAGTGAGTTCAGAGCAGGGACCAGTGAATCTTGAGGAGTACACCCCATTCTGGATGGTGAAATGTGATGACTATAGTGATCCTAATCACTGGGTTCCATTTGTCCGAAGGAGGAAGTACATTAAGAGAAGGTTGATGATCGGAGCTGATCACTTCAATCGTGACCCAAAGAAAGGATTAGAATTTCTCCAAGGAACACATCTCTTACCTGACAAACTGGACCCTCAAAGTGTGGCTTGCTTTTTCAGGTACACTGCTGGGTTAGATAAGAATCTTGTTGGTGATTTCTTGGGAAATCATGATGAGTTTTGCGTTCAGGTTCTCCATGAATTTGCTTGGACTTTTGATTTCCAAGACATGAATCTTGATACTGCTTTGCGGTTGTTCTTGGAAACTTTTAGATTGCCTGGAGAATCACAAAAAATACAAAGGGTGCTTGAGGCATTTTCTGAGAGATATTATGAGCAATCACCACAGATTCTTGCTAACAAGGATGCAGCTCTTTTGCTGTCTTATTCCCTTATAATGCTCAACACAGATCAGCACAATGTACAGGTGAAGAAAAAAATGACAGAAGAGGACTTCATCCGGAATAATAGGCACATCAATGGAGGCAATGACTTACCTCGAGAATTTCTCACGGAGCTTTACCATTCAATTTGCAAGAATGAGATCCGCACAACTCCTGAACAAGGATTTGGTTACCCTGAAATGACACCAAGTCGTTGGATTGATCTAATGCATAAGTCCAGAAAGACTGCTCCATTCATTTTATCTGATTCTAGAGCCTACCTTGACCATGACATGTTTGCCATAATGTCTGGTCCAACAATAGCTGCTATCTCTGTGGTGTTTGATAATGCAGAACATGATGATGTTTACCAGACATGTATTGATGGATTCCTGGCTGTTGCTAAAATCTCAGCATGCCATCATCTTGAAGATGTGTTGGATGATCTAGTTGTGTCTCTTTGCAAGTTCACAACCCTCTTGAATTCATCTTTAGTTGAGGAACCTGTGCTAGCCTTTGGTGATGATGCAAAAGCAAGGATGGCAACTGTGACAGTTTTTACCATTGCAAATAGGTATGGTGATTACATTCGCACAGGTTGGAGGAATATCCTGGACTGCATCTTGCGATTGCACAAACTTGGTCTCCTCCCTGCTCGTGTAGCCAGTGATGCTGCTGATGAATCAGAGCTTACTGCTGACCCTGGGCATGGTAAACCTATTACCAATTCTCTGTCATCTGTTCACATGCAATCCATGGGAACTCCAAGGAGATCTTCTGGATTAATGGGCCGATTCAGTCAGCTCTTGAATCTCGACACTGAGGAGCCAAGATCGCAACCCACTGAACAACAACTTGCTGCTCATCAACGCACCCTTCAGACAATCCAAAAGTGCCATGTTGACAGCATATTTACTGAGAGCAAGTTCTTGCAAGCTGAATCTTTGTTGCAGCTAGCACGAGCACTCATCTGGGCTGCGGGTCGCCCTCAGAAAGGGAACAGTTCACCAGAGGATGAAGATACTGCTGTTTTCTGCCTTGAATTGCTCATTGCAATTACACTGAACAACAGGGACAGGATTGTGCTATTGTGGCAGGGTGTTTATGAGCACATAGCTAATATTGTTCAATCAACTGTAATGCCTTGTGCCTTAGTAGAAAAGGCTGTTTTTGGACTCCTTCGGATTTGCCAGCGGCTACTGCCTTACAAGGAGAACCTGGCTGATGAACTTTTGAGGTCACTGCAACTTGTCTTGAAGCTTGATGCTCGTGTTGCTGATGCATACTGTGAACAAATCACACAGGAAGTGACTCGGCTTGTGAAAGCAAATGCTACGCACATCAGATCCCTAATGGGTTGGCGTACGATTACATCCTTGCTTTCCATCACTGCTCGTCACCCGGAAGCTTCTGAAGCAGGATTTGATGCACTGCTGTTCATTATGACTGATGCAGCTCATTTGTTGCCTGCCAATTATGTTCTCTGTGTTGATGCAGCAAGGCAGTTTTCAGAGTCTCGTGTGGGACAGGCAGAGAGGTCTGTGCGAGCACTTGAACTTATGGCAGGTTCTGTTAACTGTTTGGCTAGGTGGTCGCGTGATGCAAAGGAAACAATGGGAGAGGAGGAGTCTGCAAAATTATTGCAGGATATAGGGGAAATGTGGCTGAGGCTTGTGCAAGGTTTACGGAAAGTTTGTTTGGATCAGAGAGAAGAGGTCAGAACCCATGCTCTTTTATCGTTGCAGAAGTGCTTGACAGGAGTGGATGAAATTAACCTTCCACATGGTCTGTGGTTACAATGTTTTGATCTGGTGATCTTTACCATGCTAGATGACTTGCTTGAAATTGCGCAGGGACACCAAAAAGAGTACCGGAATATGGAAGGGACACTTATCATTGCTGTAAAACTCCTGTCAAAGGTGTTTTTACAGTTACTTAATGAACTTGCACAGTTGACAACTTTCTGCAAACTATGGCTGGGAGTGCTTAGTCGAATGGAAAAATATCTGAAGGTAAAAGTGAAAGGGAAGAAGAATGAAAATCTTCAGGAAACAGTGCCTGAGCTTCTTAAGAACACTTTGCTTGTAATGAAGAGTAGGGGAGTGCTTGTGCAGAGGAGTGCTCTAGGTGGGGATAGCTTGTGGGAACTTACATGGCTGCATGTGAATAACATTGCTCCATCTTTGCAAGCTGAGGTGTTCCCTGATCAAGATCGAGAGCAGTCACATCATAAGCTGGGTGAAACCGGTGGAAGTTTGGTGTCTGATGAAACAGATTCTGTTTCTTCCAAGGAATCAGTGCATGCTGAAGTTGTTGGCACAGGAGGTTAACATTTGCACAATGTTTAGTAGACTATGATCGGTTTGTTGATATTTGTAGCTGAGGGCACATAGTTGGAAGCATTGGTATTTTTTACAGGTTCCAATACTGGAATTATCTGGGGTACTGATAAAGATTCAGCTTTATCTTAGTTTTAGTTTGGGTTGATGTAAACTGTAGTCAAGAAGGGAATCGTACAAGATGAAAATCCTTATTCGCGACTTCAGGCATCGGAGCTGGTCAGTCAGTGAGAACTCCCCGTAGTTTTTCTGGTATTGTCCTTGTGTTTTGCAATTTATGAGAACTTGCCATGCGTGCTATCATCAAAAGTGGGTTTCTTTGAAGATGTTATATGGTTAATAGATGAAGGATTTAACCCGATAGTCTTTTTTTTAATTGAAATCTGCCAGGGAAGAATTTTCTCATCATCGGTTCTGGAATTTTGAGCTTGAAATTTATGTTGACTTTCTGGTTGATATACATGACTCAGAATTTGAATCTGAAACTTGTATGTTTCAAGTGGGTTATACTCGGAATTAAAATGTAGTGTACTGTTTTCTGGAGACATGTGATGGTTTTGCAGGATTTATACAATTCTTCAGATTCTGGATGCTCCGTGGACTGGTGATTATTAATGATCGGAGCATTCAATTAGATCTCCAATTATCGAAACAGAGATGTTACGATTGTTTATGAAATTAAAAGAAAACTAGCGAGTAGCCTGCTCTCATGTGGTGACCCGCAAGCTAAAATACCTCCTCGCCATCTGCTACTCTACAACCCTCTCTATTTCTATGCGAAACGATTTTTGAGTAGAACAAACTAGCGCGCTCAAATTATTTTTTTTTAATAGAAAAAAAACTTGTCCATCCTAAAATTATTTGCTATTGTTATTAAAACTATTTTAAAAGGTTGAGCAAGATTTTTTATTTAATTCAAGTTTACAATTAAATCATAATAAAAATTAATTAAATTAAATTCAGAGGTTTTAAGCAATTTCAACTGCATGTAAAAAGAATGGTTTGATTTTTTTAACTTAATTTTTTTAATATTTAGATGATATTAGTTTGACTCAAGTTTCGTGATTTAACTTGCTAAATTTAATTATACAGTAGAAAAAAATAGATATTTGCTTTACGAAATACAAACCATGTCAAAAAGTTTGTCTAATATCATGATAGTCTCGTACAAAGTAAACCAAAATAATTTATGAAGATATTCAAAATTAAGCGAATATTGATAAACTAAAAAAGTCAAATAAAAAAAGAAAGGGAAAAGTAGTTTGATTTTTTTTTATCTATACTTTGTTGGTCCAACAATACCATATTGAGACTTAGAAGTTTATTTATTAATTCTTGTATGTAAGATATTGGAGCAACTAAGAACAAATGATAATAAAATTTGTTAACAGTCAAAATCTTTAAAAACCAAGAACACTATATCACATAGGGGGTATTTATTGCAATCCTCTATATAAAAAAAAAACTAATAGACATTAATAATACTAAGGAAAATAAAACATTATTAAATAGGAAAACTATACCCTAAAAAGGAAGAAAAATGTAATAATATGGAATAGGAAAACATAAGACTAACTAAGGAATTTTTTTCCTTCAAAATTTTGTAATTTAATACTAAAACATTAATTTAATAAATTTTTAATATTTTTAAATTAAACTGAATTTAAGTTGACTTGAAGTATTCCTATCGATGTAATGGTTCTAAACAAAACTCGATCAACTTGGTCAAAATTCAATTTGACTTAAAAATGTTCAAGGGGATTTCATTTTAACTTTTTTGTTTTAATATGGAGACAGTTATAACCTTTTAAACTTGTAACTCGGATCATTGACCTAATTAGGTTTAAAAACTTTATTTTTAATAATCTATATGACAATAAAATAGACATGCACATGAAAGTGACCAAATAAATTAAAAGAAAAGAAAAAACGTAAAGGGTTGTGTAAAAATAACATTTGATAATATTATAAAACATGATACACGCCTACTTGAAAACAATGTAAAGCTTAAATAGTATTTAATAAAATAATATTCCAAATATATTTAAATTAATTTATTTTATCAAACACAATTAAAAATAAAGACCCTTGCGCCAAGCCTCTAACTTGATTTTAAATTAAAGTAGGTTAGGGTTAACTTGACATGAGTTATATCAAGCTATCAAACATAAAAACAATGTTACAAGTTTAATTTATTAATTTGTTTTAATAAGTATATTTTTTAAATTATCATTTTTCCATGAGTATTACAAAATAAATATCACTCCCTCTAAATAAAGTATATAACATGGGAAAGAACAATCAATTGTTACATGGAATTAATTGTTCATTAAGAAAAGATGATTATATTCCAATCCAATGGACTATACAATGTAAGATGCATGACTATACCATATAACATGTATGGTACACATAGTCATATCTTAGCATACCTAAACCCTACCAAAGACAATGAAGAAAAACATGTTAAAAACTTGAGTACATGATTGGGATTAAGGGGTTTATTTACTCTATGATTTCAAGTTCGAGTCTTGTGATTACTAGCTTAGTATTGGGTTTGTGAAATTAGTTAGGGTATGCTCAAACTGGTCCAGACACTCACGTTAATAAAAAAAATTATATTAAAAAAGTTATTATCATTTAAAAAAAAATAAAGAATCTGCACTTTATGTCAAAATTAATTATAGTGATAAGTGGCAAGCACATCTATGGAGATTTTTTCATTTAATTGTTTCTTAATAAAGACAACATGTATATAATTACAAGATGTCCAATATTTGACATAGTGTTTCAAAAATATTTTTAAATTTTTTTATTTTAAATTAATTTTTTAATATTTTTAAATCATTTTCATATGATGATATCAAAAATAATTTTTTTAAAATTAAAAAAAATATTTTAATATATTTCTAATTAAAAAGTATTTTCATAAACAACCATAGCTTTAACTATTCCTTGGCTTTGGTCAAAGAAGGCAAGTTTAAAATTGTAGTGCTGTCTTGTTTTTATTGTTCTAATCTTTAAAAAAAAAATTGTTTTGCATATTCTATAATCATTTTAAAAATAATCAAGTATAAGACTGAATATAATGATTATTGTTTGGAGTTCAAGACTGTAAAAAAATAATTATAAATCATTTTACTTGAAATGGTTACTTTATAAAATTATTTTTAATATTAGCACATCAAAATAATATAAAAATATTAAAAGTATTTAATTTAAAATAAAAAATAAAAAATATATATTTTTAAAAAATACTTTCTAAACATACTCTCAATCACCCTCTTAGACTCACCACGCCGGGCTTGGTAGCAAAAACCTGAGCACCAAGACCTAATTTATTTTTAATTCTAGCCATGGCAGTAGCGTCTCATCGTGTTTGAAATCATATTTTTTAACATAAAAAAATATTAATTATGTATCACTTTTTTATTATAATATAAATTTGGACAAAATAATAAATTTGTACAAAAATCTTATAAAGTGTAAATTTTCTATAAAATATATGAATTTTAAATGGATATAATTTTTTTTTGTTTAATAAGTTTCAATGAAATAACTAGTATAAAATTATCATTATCATTAAAAAAAGCAAAAAGATTCAGATATCTGAATTATTGAATACATTGTATTAAGATTAATTTATTTTATAATTCAATTTAAATTAAACACAAAAAAAAAATTGTGAAATAACCTGTATTAATGAAATAACAAAAATAAGTAATTAATTTTCTATCTCCAAAAAGAAAAAACATGTAAATTAAAAATTCATCCCCACATTACTGTTATTATCATCACTATAATAGTTAAAATTATTAAATTGACCCGAATAATAAAAAAAAGTAAAATATTTTTTCAAAAAAATAAAATAAAAAATCACTAAAATAATCACTAATTATTGTGCAAACAATAAAATCATAAAATCATTTAATATGAAAATTAGATAATATATATATATATATATATATATATATATATATATATTAAATTTAAAATGATCACGAACATATATTAAAATTTCTGAATTGAACCGAATAAAAATAAAATCCTAATAAAAAATAACATGACAAAAATTCAAAATAAAAATAAAAAATTTAAATGAATGAATACGAATAAAAAATAAATATTTTCCAAAAAAGATAAAAAAAATAGAAAAGAAAAGAAAAGAAAAGAATCAATACTAAATAAAAAATTAAAAGAATATGTGCTAAAAAAAAACAGTATATATAATTAGTTTCAATTGAATGACAAAACCGCAACAAATCAAAATCTTGGAACATAAAAATGATAAAGGAATTTTAAAAAATAAAATACAGTGTAACGAATATAAATTAAAATTTCAGAACGGAACATAATAAAAACAAAATCCTAACAAAAAATAAAATGATAAAAAATAAAACAAAATCTAAAAATCTAAATATATAAATATGGATAAAAAAATAAATATTGTAAAAAAAACCAAAAGAATTAATACAAAAACACCAAAATTGATATATACATATATCATTTCCTTCCGTTATGGCTCTATATATATACATGTTTTTATTCTATAATAGCGTGGGTAAAACATTGCGGATTGCTACAGTGTTTTCCCAACGCATTTTATATTATAGGTAATTTACCTAAAACATTAATTTCAACTTATTTTCATCTAATAACAATGCATATAATCTCACAGAACAAATTAATAATAATCAATAAAATTTTAATTTTATTTTAAATAAAAAAATCAATGTGAAAAAAAAAATCTCTCTCAATCCTATCTTACTTTCAATCAAAATAAATGTTTAAATTTTTTTAATTAGACTCTTTTCGTATATTCTTTGACATTTTTAATTGATATCAAAATGCGGTCAACTGATAAATCCCCCCCCCCCCCCGCCTTCTCTCAAACCTAAGGATTAAAATGTAAATAAAATAAAATTTTGGTCTAAACCGTGTATTTTTTTAATTGAAGGGACCGAGAATGATTTGACAAAATTCTAAATCTAAAGGGCCTTGAGATTTCATTAAGAGATAATTTTTTATCTCCAAATATATTTTTTTTTATAAACAATATAATTATTTATTTTATATAAAATCAAGAACCAATCGTTATATTTTTTTGAAAATATGATAATTAAAAAGAAAGCAACACAAACTAAATCATTAAGTTAAATTATCTATCAAAATTAATTGTAAGAATGAAATTAAGAATGTAATAAAATTTGATGGAATTTTGAATAAAAGATAAAAAAAGAAAAATATTTTTCTTAATGAAGAACATATTTAGTATTATGATAATGCTTGTTTTTTAAAATAATTTTTATTTAATAATACATTAAAATATTATTATTATTTAATTATTTCATGATAACAATATATAAAAATAATCTGAAAATAAAAAATATTAATCAGAAGTAAATAAAAAGATTATTTTTTTAAAAAAAAAAAACACCGTGGATTCGGCGAATCCTTTGTATTTTGACTATTTTCAGTCAGAGAGACGAATATATATATATATATATATATAAAATAAAAAAGAACAGAGAGAGTGTTTTAACAAAGGAAAGGAAATTAAAAAAAACAAAGAAAAAGAAAAAGGGAGAAAAAAGAATTGTGTTCATAAATCTGTATGGAAGGAGCAGAATTGAGACGCAAATCCATTTCTCGGATCCACACTCACACACCTTCATAAGGTAACCACCGCATCTCTCTTTACTTGTCTATCTCGCTTAATGCCTTCCCTTCCCTTCCTTCAAACTGGATCCTCTTGTGTAGTCAGTTTCTTTGTTGGAGTAGAAGCTACCTGTTGATTGCATTTCAGATATGATCCCTTCAATTTGCGTCAATTTTCATGTTATTTTAGGGTGGCTTATTTATTTTATATATGGTTTAGTTTTTTTTTTTTTTAAAAAAAAAAATTCTTATCCTTTTCATATAAATTTGATCAGCAACTATCTAGGCCTTGCTAGTTACTACTGAAGAGTGTAAATTTCTTACAATCAACTCATAATTTTGATGTTTCCAAGGAATCTAAACCAGCCATTGCCACCCCTCGAAATCTTGTTTGTCTAGCTGCTACACCCACTAGATTTACAACCCAAGTATAAAACATCAAGGTTAATAGAAGATTTTAGGTAGTTGAATGAGTGTTGATATCAAGCTCTAGATGGATCTTAATGCTAGATTTTCAACCATGCCAAGTTCATGATATTTGCCAAATGTTCGAGATGTTTTTGACTCTTCGAATGAGTTTCGTTACAGTACTGATGCTAATTGGCTGTAATTGCTTTCACAAAAATTTAAAAGAGCACATGACCCAATAGTATCACCATCTTCATTTTGTTTGCTAATTTCCTTGCTTATCTGTATAAATCATGTGTCAGTAGCTGTTTTACATTAGCCGTTTAGGCTGCCTTTTGTTGTACTCTCTGTTTCTTATACTTTTGAGTTATGGCTGATCAGTAATTTTATTATTTTTGTGTTGAATATGAAGGGATGATGCTGTATTTTTGATTGAGCTGAACAACGCAAGAGGATCAATATAGCCAACCCCAACAAGTTTGGGACAAAAGGCATTTTGTAGCTGTTGCTGTTGTTTCTTGCCTATGAAGGGCATTCTGTAATCAAGTTCTTTTCCTTCTCTGCATAGCAACCAGGAACTGCAGCCTGGAGTTCTGGTTGTTTTGAGAGGATACTGTCTTGATATGGGGAGAATAAAGCTACAGTCTGGAATTAAGGTGATTGAGGAAGAACCTGAGTGTGGTACTTCTGAATCTTACAGAGCTACTATAGTATGCATGATTAATGCAGAAGCAGGTACTGTGTTGGCAGTGATGAGGAGAAATGTGAGATGGGGGGTTCATTACATGTCAAGTGATGACCAACTAGAAGACTCTCTAATTCAATCTTTGAAGATGTTGAGGAAGCAAATCTTCTCCTGGCAGAATCCATGGCATACCATCAACCCTGCACTTTATCTTCAGCCCTTTTTGGATGTGATTCGATCTGATGAAACAGGTGCACCAATCACCGGGGTTGCTTTGTTGTCTGTTTACAAGATATTAACTCTTGATGTGATTGATCAAAATACTGTAAATGTTGAAGATGCCATGCAGTCAGTGGTTGATGCTGTCACTGGTTGCCGGTTTGAGGTGACAGATCCTGCATCAGAAGAAGTGGTATTAATGAGGATACTTCAAGTTCTTCTGGCTTGCATGAAGAGTAAAGCATCAGTCATGTTGAGTAATCAGCATGTTTGTACCATAGTGAACACTTGTTTTCGTATTGTACATCAAGCAGGCAGTAAAAGTGAGTTGCTGCAGAGGATTTCTCGCTACACTATGCATGAACTTATCAGGTTCATTTTTTCACACCTTCCAGATGTTAAAAACACAAAGCAGGCAATGGTAGATGAAGTTACTACTGTCAAACAGGAGGTATGATTGCATCTCACATTCATCTTCATTATTGCAATATCTCTGCTCTCAATGTCCTTCTGTTAGTTGCTGGGGCATAGGATCAAAGAGAATCTGGAAAACTTGAGATAAAAAGAATAGTCTTAATAAAGGGTTTTTTCTCATAAAACCCAGAAAAAACCCACATTGATAGTTTACTTAGGGTCTTGTCTTATGGTAATTTGTAATTAAATCTTATTTATATTTCTTCAGTTTATCTCTTCTGCATATTCCTGATTGTCTCACAACAGAAAATATATTTGTTTTTACAGTGTTTCATGGTTGAAAAATTATTAGATTTTTTGGTGAAAATCTATTCCAATTTACACTCAAAATCATCTGTGAAAATCTACTCCTGGTTTGTATCTTTGCCCTTGCTGTTGTTGGAAATTGTGAGGTTAGTCGTATGTTTATAGTTAATGATTTATACTACTTTATATTCCATTTTTTTAGAGTCTAAAAGAATGGTACATGGCATTAGAGCACTGTGGAAAATTTGTAAGAAAGTTTTGATGTGGTTTATGGAATGGAGTGGCAATGAACTACTTAGCAACCTTTTAGTTTTATTGAAATTGTATATAGTGTTTTGTTAAACCAATGAAAATGATAAATGTCTTGCAAGTATAGCTTCATAACAGAATTATCTTTCTTTTCCTACTTTAGAAGGTATTTAAAACTTGTAAAACTTTTTATTCCTTTTGCAGAGTGGGGGGCTGGATAATGATTATGCTTTTGGTAGTGCTCAAATTGAGAATGGCAATGGTAATTCTGAATTGGGTGGTCAGGCATCCTCTGTGAGGTTTCATTCCGATGCTTCCACAGGTCTTGCAGCAATTGAAGAAAATGCAATTGGGGCTGGTAGTGGAAAGGATGCCCTTCCATTTGATTCGCACCTCATGGCAGTACCATACGGAGTGCCTTGCATGGTGGAGATATTTCATTTCTTGTGTTCTTTATTAAATGCTGTTGAGCATATTGGAAAAGGTTCCAGATCAAATACTATTGCATTTGATGAAGATGTCCCACTTTTTGCATTGGGCTTAATTAATTCAGCATTAGAAGTGGGTGGCCCTTCAATTCGCTGTCAACCTAGGCTACTGAGCTTGATTCAGGATGAATTATTTAGTAATCTGATGCAATTTGGTTTATCATTGAGTCCTCTTATTCTCTCAATGGTCTGTAGTATAGTTCTCAACCTATATCATGGTCTTCGAACTGAACTAAAACTCCAGCTCGAGGCTTTCTTCTCATTTGTGATTTTGAGACTTGCACACAGCAGATATGGTGCTTCTTACCATCTGCAAGAGGTTGCCATGGAGGCTCTTGTAGACTTCTGCAGGCAGAAAACCTTTATGATGGAGATGTATGCCAACTTTGATTGTGACATTACATGCAGCAATGTGTTTGAAGACCTTACTAACTTGCTATCAAAGAGTGCCATTCCCATGAACTGTCCTTTGTCTTCCATCCACATTCTTGCCCTGGATGGCCTTATTGCTGTTATTCAGGGTATAGTTGGAAGGATAGGCATTGGGTCTGTTGGTTCAGAACCGGCCCCAGTGAATATTGATGAGTATACTTCATTCTGGACAGTGAAGTGTGACAACTACAGTGATCCTTACCAATGGGTTCCGTTTATCCGTCGGAGGAAGTACATTAAGAGAAAGTTAATAGTCGGAGCTGATCACTTCAATCGTGATCCAAAGAAAGGACTAGAGTTTCTTCAAGGAACACAACTACTACCGGAAAAACTTAATCCTCAAAGTGTGGCTTGCTTTCTCAGGTACACTTCTGGATTAGATAAAAATCTTATTGGGGATTTCCTGGGAAGTCATGATGAGTTTTCCATTCAGGTTCTTCATGAGTTTGCTGGGACTTTTGATTTTGAAGATATGAGTCTGGATAATGCTTTGCGATTATTGTTGGAAACTTTTAGGCTGCCTGGAGAATCACAAAAAATACAAAGGGTGCTTGAGGCATTTTCTGAGAGATATTATGACCAATCACCTCAGGTTCTAGCTAACAAGGATGCAGCTCTGTTGTTGTCTTATTCTCTTATATTGCTCAACACAGATCGGCATAATGCACAGGTGAAGAAAAAAATGACAGAAGAGGATTTTATCCGGAATAATAGACGCATCAATGGTGGCAATGACTTACCTCGGGAATTCTTGTCAGAACTGTACCATTCAATTTGCAAGAATGAGATCCGCACCACTCCTGAACAAGGATTTGGTTACCCTGAAATGACCCCAAGCCGTTGGATTGATCTAATGCACAAGTCGAAAAGGACTGCTCCATATATTTTATCTGATTCTAGAGCCCACCTTGACCATGATATGTTTGCTATAATGTCAGGTCCCACTATTGATGCTATCTCTGTGGTGTTCGATCATGCTGAACTTGAAGATATTTACCAGACATGTATTGATGGATTTCTGGCTATTGCTAAAATCTCTGCATGCCATCATCTTGTAGATGTATTGGATTCTGTAGTTGTGTCTCTGTGCAAGTTCACGACCCTCTTGAATCCATCATCGGTGGAGGAATCTGTGCTAGCCTTTGCTGATGATGCAAAAGCAATGATGGCAACTGTCACAGTTTTTACCATTGCACATAGATATGGTGACTATATCCGCACAGGTTGGAGAAATATTCTGGATTGTGTCCTTAGTTTGTACAAACTTGGTCTCCTTCCAGCTCGAGTGGCCAGTGATTCTGCTGAGGAATCAGAGCTTTCTGCTGACCCTGTGCATGGTAAAACCATTTCAAATTCTCTGCCTTTGGTTCACATGCAATCCATGGAAATTCCAAGAAGATACACTGGCTTAATGGGTCGGTTCAGTCAGTTTTTAGCTCTTGACATTGAGGAGCCAAGATCAGAACCCACTGAACAACTTGCTGCTCATCAACACACCCTTCAGACAATCCAAGAGTGCCATGTTGGCAGTATATTTACTGAAAGCAAGTTCTTGCAAGCTGAATCGTTATTGGAGCTTGCACAAGCACTTATCTTAGCTGCTTCTCACCCTCAGAAAGGGAACAGTTTACCAGAGGATGAAGATACTGCAGTTATTTGCCTGGAGTTGCTCATTACAATTACACTGAATAACCGTGACAGGATTTTGCTATTGTGGCAGGGTGTTTATGATCACATAGCTAATATTGTTCAGTCAACTATAATGCCTTGCTCCCTAGTAGAGAAGGCTGTTTTTGGACTCCTTCGGATTTGCCAGCGGTTGCTGCCCTACAAAGAGAACCTGGCTGATGAACTCTTGAGGTCACTGCAACTTGTCTTGAAGCTTGATGCACGTGTTGCTGATGCATACTGTGAACAAATTACACAGGAAGTGGGTCGCCTTGTGAAAGCAAATGCTGCACACATTAGATCTCTAACAGGGTGGCGTACGATTACATCCTTGCTTTCCATCACTGCTCGGCATCCAGATGCTGCTGAAGCAGGATTTGATGCACTGTTCTTTATCATGTCTGATGGATCTCATTTGTTACCTGCAAATTATGCTCTCTGTCTTGATGCTGCAAGGCAGTTTGCAGAGTCTCGTGTGGGACAGGCAGAGAGGTCAATGTGTGCAGTTGATCTTATGGGAGATTCTGTTGGTTGTTTGGCTAGGTGGTCACAAAATGCAAAGGAGGCAATGGGGAAGGATGAGTCTGCAAAGTTATCAGAGGATATTGGGGAAATGTGGCTGAGGCTTGTGCAGGGTTTACAAAAAGTTTGTTTGGATCAGAGAGAACAGGTCAGAAACCATTCTCTTTTATCATTGCAGAAGTGCTTGACAGGAGTGGATGGGATCAACCTTCCACATGATCTTTGGTTACAGTGTTTTGATCTGGTGATCTTCACTATGTTAGATGACTTGCATGAAATTGCTCAGGGGCGTCAAAATAACTATAGAAACATGGAAGAAACACTTGTCATTGCTGTAAAACTCCTTTCAAAAGTGTTTCTGCTGTTACTCCCTGAAATTGCACAGTTGACAACTTTCTGCAAACTCTGGGTGGGAGTGCTTAGCCGAATGGAAAAATATCGGAAGGTAAAAGTTAAGGGGAAGAAAAATGAAATTCTTCAGGAAACAGTGCATGAGCTTCTGAAGAACACTTTACTGGTAATGAAGAGCTGGGGAGTGCTTGTGCAGAGGGGTGCTTCAGGTGAGGATAGCTTGTGGGAGCTTACATGGTTGCATGTGAATACAATCGCTCCATCTTTGCAAGCTGAGGTGTTCCCTGATCAAGATCAGGAGCGGTCACCTCATAAACTGGACGAAACAGGATACATTCCTTCAAAGGAATCAGTGCATGCTGAATGTGCTGGCATAGGAGGCTAAACATTTACAGTGTGTTCAATAGAACCCAGTCAGTTTGTCAGTACATGTAGCTGAGGACACAAGTTGGGGCATTCGGGTAATTTTTACATTTTCTGATAATGGAATTTTTGGGAATTGATAAAGATAAAGGTTTATGAAGAAGGGAATGGACGTGATGCTCACGACTCCAGGCATCAGAGCCAGCTAGTCAATTATAATCCCCACGTAATTATATTGTTGATGCCCCCATATCATTAATGTGGCATTGCCATAGCGTCGAAGTGGATTTCTTTGAAGATGTTATGTAGTTGGCTGAAGAAAGATAAAGATTTGTTTATTTGTAATATGGTTTTGAAGAACTCGCTCGTTGGTCCTAAAATTTTGACCATAAAAGTTGTATTTACTTTCTCGTTGATGTAGATGGCAGAATTTGATAGTTACAAGTAGGTTTTAGCCTTACTCAGCATCATAAGGTGGCGAATTGTGATGCTTTTGCATGATAGGAATACAGTTCAGATTTATATTCTAAATTGCTGTTAAAATAAGCTCTGGTCATTCCTTTGTTTTTTCTTCCTATTCGTATAATTAGTACTGACAATTCCATCCAGCTTCACAGAAAATAGCATATCCTGAAGAGTCTGCTAGAATAATTTTTGTCATTTGTTTTCTAATAAAGCTTGCTTGATCCAGGGAATTGAATTAAAGCTCCCAAGCTCAAAGCCATATATATTTCAGGCTCATCCATGGTTATGTGAACCTTACTTCTAATTCCTGGTGGAGCTGAGTTGCTGGACCTTAATGCCTCCATAACAACTCCATCCTTGATTTATATTTATCAATATCATTTCCCATTCCCTTCTATAAAGTAATGTCAATCAATTGTAACTCCACCCCATTTCCCAACAATTTTGGTTATGAGCATTTTTATTATTATTACTACTACTAATACTACTTTACTTAAAAAGGTATTTTATTAAAGAAACTATAAAGAGGTCTTTTTATTATTACTATTTACCTCCTCACATATCACTATAGATTGAAATATTTTTTTATATAATTTTTAATTTGATAATTAAAATTTTATTTCATATGATTTAATAGTTTTGAGTTAAAATTAACATCCAATCATATTTTTAGGAGAGAGAGTTGAATTCAAAAACTAAGGGAATGAAGTGAAAAGGGCTGGATGAATTGGTGACATATTTGATTTAAAAAAAACATTTATTTTAGTGCCTCATTTTTTTGAGCTATTAGTTAACCATTCTATGTAATTTTTAAAAATTTAAATTTGATATCAAAATTTATTACTTTTATTTTTTTTTTAAGAAATAAAGGTTCATGCATGGGTCATTGCTTGATAGCCAAGGCACTTGGCCTAATTATTTTATTTAAAAAAAAAAATTTTAATTAACTCCTTATTTTAATGTATTTTTGAAAATAGGGTTTTTGGTGTATAATTTAATTGATACCTCTTCTCTATGATTTTATTTTCCTTTTTATTTACATCTATTAGTTTGAAATTATTTTTTAGGGATACTGAGTGTATTTAATTTTAAAAAAGATTGATGTGATCCATCTGTGATTTTTTAAAAATTTATATAAATTAATTTTTTTTTAAGATTTTTTAATATATACAGTCTTATATAATACTTTTTATTTTATTTACTAAATTTTATGTGTTAGTTTGTATTTCAAGTTTTGTGATATTAAATAATTTGATATAATTTTATCATATGGTTTTTTTTATGAATTTATTTATTCATTTCTCTACATAATAGTTATTGATTTGTTTAGTAAGTTTTTCTAATTTACATATAAGACTTTTTTTTTTATGTAAAAATAGATGAAGAATTATGCATATTCATTTTTAATAATGTTTTCATTTAATCCATATTCTTATGATTTCATATTTGTTATCCTTGGCTCTTTATACAAGTTTTATTATTTTTAATTTCACCCTTAAATCCAAGTTTATAGATTTGTTTTTTAATTTTGGCCTTCGTTCTTTTTTTTGTTAATATTTTTTTTTCAATTTAACTCTCAAATTGAAATTTTGTGTTACCCTTTGATTTTTTTTTTTTTTTTGTGTTTCTAACCCTCATTCTTTTTTATTATTTTATTTTTATTTTTTGTGTAGTTTATTTTGTGTGATTTTAACTCTCAAAATGTTTTCATTTATAATATTTTTGGTATATTAACCTGAGTTATGATTTAAAAAGTTAATAAGATTGAAATATGCTTGTCTTTTTTCTAATATCATCATTTAATGTTGTTTTTTAATTATTTGTTTTGTTGCTTTCTCATTTTTTTTTTTATAATATTATCAAAAGAGTTTAGATTTAACTTGGTTATCAAATTTTCTTATTTATTTAAGAGCATAATTTAATCCTCTACTTTCTTCTCCAATTAAAAAGATATAGCATGCACAGGGTACCAATCGAGTACTTAACTATTATTTTTAATTTATATTGAAACTTTCACGTAAATTGCACACGTGATTGTTGCTTTTAACAGACGTGATTAATGGAGAGGTATACTTAGAGCTAAAGGAATAAACTAAAGGAATAAAAGGTATAGATTATAAATAATGTAGTATCTAGCAGTCCATAGGCTTCCCCATTATCTTTCCAACGCCATAATTCTGATTATAAAATCTTAATAATACGGTATAAGAAAAAAGAAAAAACAAATTCACTCTAAATAGAGAAAAAGAAACTAGACAAGTATATAAAGAATAGGCTAATAAAGATAGAAAAAATATAAAATTAACTAAAAAGATATTTATTTTTCTACAACATTTCAAGAAACTTATCCCTTAAGGCTTCACTAAAAATTCATTAACCCCCACAAAGGATTTTTTATATTTGGTCCACCTTTCTTAATACTTTTAAGTCATCTCATCATAAATCTCTAACATAATATCTTTATATGAGTTAACTCATCATATATCCTGCCATTAAAGTTTTCAATAACAACAACACTGATGTAAATGGAAACAATGAACTAATTTTGAGACATTTTTTCTTGAGAAGGAACTTTCTTATCCCTTCTAATAAAAGCACATCAAATTATACGATCTTTCACAATCATGATTATTTAACAACACACAACAACTAACTTAAGAATCATTGTGTTTTTATACATGTATTCTATAACCTCCAACAAAAACCAACAACAATTGTTGGATTCTAATATCAACTAACACGGCTAAGAGCATATAATAAAAAAGTTTGTTATAAGTTATAACATTCAAATACCAAAAATTTCATAACTATAAATAGATAGATAAAATATTTAATTTTATTCATTAGCATCTCCACTTGTTAAAAAAGCTTTTACAAGTTCACAATTTTTTATAGCCTACATTCACATGGATTATTTTTTAATTTTTAATTATGATATAAATATATTACATTTCATGCCTAACATATATATTTTTTATAGCCTATATCCACATACATTGTTATTTTTCAATATAGAATAACTATATATAGACTATTCACATGATTTGTTTAATGGAATAACTATACAACACTTCACATTTCTTTTCTTTTTGTAGCTTACATTCAAATGTAATATATCTAAAACTATGCAAAAGACTTTCATCTCTTTTTATAAATAAAATGCATTTTTTTGTAAGGATCAATCCATATGGATCAAGAAAAAATCATTCATGTTTTTTTTTTTTATATATAAATTATTCATATTTGTAAATCCATGTTTGATAAAAAAATTTCCTTATAAAACTATCAAATTGGACATAAGGGTGTGTTTTTCAAACACCTCTTTAGGCTAGAAATTCGTTAACAAAAAAGTTATCCAATTAAACAAAACCAAATGGGTCGACTTGAAGACACTTGTTCAACCATGAATCAAACAAAAAAAATCAAGGTTTGGCCCAAAACCTAAACCAAAACAAAGGTTTAAATTGAAACAAAATCAAAGCTGAAAATTAACACAAGACATAAAAGTTTCGCAGAAAAATAGATAAAACACTCAAATCATGAAGATCATTCGAACAAATTTCAACAAAATGAACAATAATCCATACGAGATTTCATGAAATAAAACGCATATAAAGATTGGATCATTAAAGGATCAAGATTTACAACGCCATTAATTTTGATTACCATTAAATCTTAACAATTTTGTTATAAATAGATTTTTGTATGACATAAAAATCCTAAAATTAAAATGTTGAAATACACATCATAAATGCAAACTAACCTTATATTATTGTCTTTAAATTTTATGCAAACATGAAGATGCAAATAAATAAAACAAAGCAAATCAAAACCACATAGTTAAGACATTGTTCTTAGGAAGAACACAAAGAACATTCAAACTTGAACACAACATCGTGAAACCCAACCCAAACTAAATATGATTAAACCAAGGCCACAAACATGTTGAAAATTATGCAAGGATAAATAATTTGGCATCCATTCATTTAAATTAAAACTCATAAATCATAATTTTGTGAAAATGGATTTCAATTTGAAACCAAAACCTTAGGATTAAAACCCCTAAAAACTTGTTATCAATGCAAATACATCTTATATTATTAACTAATTAAGTAAAAAAAGTGTTTAATATTAGGGAATGAACTAAAACTAGTCCAAATCATGAGGCTAAGACAATATTCTTTCAAAGAATATGAAAATTATTGCTTAGAAAACCCACAATTGAAGAACAAGTTTCCAAAACCAGAATATAACCTCCTAGGCCTCTAAACCTATTGCTTTCAGGTCACAAATTACATTGTCATAGTTACACATGCTTAAATCAATAGAAACAAAAATAAATAAATAAAAAACATGCATAAGGTTTCAATCTTCAGAACCACCAAAGCTAAATAACAAATAGATCCATGCTATTTAGATTCAAAACTTTACAATTTCAACATTTATATGCCAAAACATACTTGTATGAACCATAAAATGGCCCTAAAAGACATCAAATTGATCAACATGCTTTCAAAAATATTTAACCCACAAATAAAAGCAATATATTATTTTATTACAAAATATAAATAGAAACAAAAAAATAAAAAATAAAAAACATGCATAAGGTTTCAATCTTCAAAACCACCAAAGCAAAATAACAAACAGATCCATGCTATTTAGATTCAAAACTTTACATTTTTAACATTTATATGCCAAAACATACTTGTATGAACCATAAAATGGCCCTAAAAGACATCAAATTGATCAACATGCTTTCAAAAATATTTAACCCACAAATAAAAGCAATATATTATTTTGACACATTATTGACGAAAAAATAATAAAACAAATTATCATAACAAAATTTTAATCAATCTAAAACATGAACAAAAATAAAACAAACTCTTCTAAAAATCATCATATTATTTCAACACCAAAATCAAACAAAAAAAATGCAAGATAAGCTCAAATAACATCAAAAGAGATTTAAACATTAAGAAAACATGAACAGGCAAAGCCATATGGATTCTACCTTTGAACTTTTACATGGTTAAATCTTATATAAGCTTACCATCTATAACCTTATATAATCAATATGAAACATGAACAAAAATAAAACAAACTCTTCTAAAAAACATCATATTATTTCAGCACCAAAATCAAACAAAAAATGCAAGATAAGCTCAAATAACATCAAAAGAGATTTAAACATTAAGAAAACATGAATAGGCAAAGCCATATGGATTCTTTCTTTGATCTTTTACATGGTTAAACCTTATGTAAGCTTACCAGCTATGAACTATTGTTTTCCTTTTCTTTTCTTTCCTTCTCCCTCTTTTACTAAATATTCCTTCCAAAACTTGTTAGACTCTTTATGTTAAGCTCTAAAACCTTCACAACAAGATATTGTCATGGCGTGTGTTTTTATATTTCCCACCTTTTCTTTCCTTTATCTCTATTTTTTCTTCCTTTTTCTTCTTCATTTTTTTGTAAGGTATTTATAGGGTTTTGTTAAGCTTCTTAATGTATTTAAATATACATAGATCAAAGCTTAGTCTTTTGATAAAAATAAAAGTGTTATGAACAAATGTTAACAGTTGGAACCTATGTCCTTTAATGGTTTTGTAACAATTTTGCTTAGGAGGTTTTCTTTTTCTTGGATACAAATACATGAATCCCCCACCTTGGTTTTTGATATTAGATTTATGAGTTTTAGTAAGAACCTTCTGAAGTGTGAAAACAATAAAAAGGTAAGTGGTTTTGCATAAGGTATCTTAGTCAAGGTTGATTGAGTTGACCAATTTTGAGGTTTTGTGAAGCAATTCTTAAATAAATAATAGAGAAGAGACATATCTTTCAATTAGGCCCATTTTTGCCTAATTTAAAGGCCGCTAACTCCATTTTTATTCATTTAAAGGTGTCAACTTGATGAGTCAAGAATTTAAAAATACATTAATGGATAGTTAGAAACAAGAAGTTGTCAAGTTCATTGAAAAAAATGGGGTGTAAATATTTGATTAGATTAATTGATCTTTATATAGGGGGTATTTCTCAGTTGGATGATGATGGTTATAACCCTTAAGGTTGTTAGAGATGCCTTATTTATTCACCTAAAGATTCTTATTTGACGAGCCAAAATTGCCAAAGAGAAAATTATACAATGACTTAATGATATATCACTAAATCCTTTTATTAAACCTCATTTACATGTCTTTTAGGTTAAACCTTAAAAATTAGGGTTTTTAGATTTGACAAAATATAGTCCATACCTTTTCAAATTCTTTTACTTGCACACGTAATTCTCTCATACCTTTTAATTGTGTACAATTTTACCTCTATCAAACTCATTTATCAGCTATTAAACTCAACACCATTTTCATCTTAGTTTATGGTTCCAATTTTGCACTTTGGTTGATCATGAAACATTTAATTTTCTTTAATTTAGTTCTTGATTTAACTAATTAAATCTCCAAAAAAATAATCAAGTCCCTCGACTTTAATTCATTCAAATTAACACCTAAATTGACTAAAACAATTTGATTTTCCTTGTAGCCAAGTCCTCAATAAGATTGATTAAGCCTTCCAAAATTTTCATTATGTCCTTACCAATCCAAATTTATATTTTTTTACCCTAAATAAAAATATTTCCATCAATAAGCCTTTTTATTGATCATAATTAAGTTGCTAATTTTGTCAATCTTATATATTTTGGTCCTCTAAGTTTTTCACATGTCATTTGGTCTTTCACCACTAACTTGAGCAATTTTATAGGCTTTCTTCATGTACATCCTCTAGTATTTTGGATTATTTTTTTTATTTTTTTCTTTTCTTGATATTTTTAGGTTAAAAGTAGGCAACAACCCTACACTTCACATTGTTTTTTATAATCCATATTTATATTGATTTTTTTTTTAACCTTTTGATGTTATATAGCTATGCTAAACTTCATGTCTTATATTTGTTTTCAAACTTGCATTTACATGTATTGTTTCAAAATATTTTTCATGTAAAATATCAAAACCTTAAATATAATTTTTTATATCCCCGACTTGTCTTGAGACCTGATCTTTTGATCGCGTCAACCCTAAACCAAGTTTAATAGCTGTTGTTTTATCAACTCAACCACAACTCTCTCACTAATACCATTTATTTCTAAAACTTTATAATAAACTTCTCTAACTTACCACCAAGTTCCTTGTATGCAAGTCTATCATCTTTGTTTGTATTTTTTTTTATTAATGTGAGTGTCCAAATCATCTAGCATGGACCTCAACTAATCTCACAGGTCTTGAAGTTAACGACCATGTAAGCCTTTAGTGACCATTATATTAGCAACCATATGACTTGAATCTAAGACCACAAAGAGAGCAAACCCCATAATCCCCAGCTCTGATCACTAGGTCACCTAATATATATTTTCTTTATTTGTATTCTTACAACATGTCTAATGTGCCTTATGAAACTATTATTCCTTTCCTTTTCATATTAAAAAACAACTAAAAGGTGTGACTATTTCGTTATGTCTTTGGACACAGATTATTGTGGATTCCAACAATAAAATTACCATTTTACTCCCCGAGCAAAAAAATTTCACCCTCAGAATTGGGGGCGTTTTAGACATTTCTAGGGGACTTGTGTAGTATTTTCAGATTGTTTGAGGTTTTCTGGTATTTTTTATTTTAAATTGCATGATGAAACTACCATTCTACTCCTAGGAGTTGACATAAACATGAGGAATAATTGGGGGTGTTTTTGTTTTTTCACATATTCATGCATAGTAAAATTACGCAAATACCCTAAGAAAAGCAAAAACCTATGCTTGGAGCTGGGGGCATTGTGGTACTTTTTATCCCTGCTATTTTTGTGGTTATCGCCGGGTCAAGGAGTGTGTAGATAATTTGACATACTTTTATTATTTCTTTTCAGAAATACTACATGTAAGTCATATTGACGCGGCAATAGTGTTTCACACGCACACGCCTTTTAAAAGGCTCATATGACTTCGTTTTGCCATGAAAGTGTCCAGTCACCGTGTCACCGAGTGCGTCACCATGTTCTCTGCTTCTTGGTGTGGTGTGTGGCATGTGACGATGGTTAGTGGATCGTTGGTGGATGATTTTTTTGTTTTCTCTCTTTTCTCTCTTCTACAGCTAGAAAATATATGTCAGTCTTTCATGTTTGTGATTATTTTATTTTAGCCCCTATTCTTTTGATTTCGATTTTATTCTTGATTTTTTTCAATGAAAATTCTGATTGTTTTCAACTGTTCCCTTCAATTGAAACTTATTCCATATGTTAGTTTTCATTTTAGTCTTTATTCTTTTGATTTTTGGTTTGTTTTTTGTTCCTTTAATTTTTTTGGTATGCAAGTTTTAATTTGTTTTATTTTTTTCTGAAATTGAAATTGATCATATATGCTACTTTTCATTCTAGTCCTTATTCTTTTAATTTTTTAACAAAATTACATTGCAATATATTTTTTTTAAATCTCTTTATTTTTTCTGTAAGGTTTTTATTTGTTTTAATTTTATCTTTCAATTAGAATTAATTATATATTTTTTTATTTTGACTCTTATTCATTGAATTTTTTATTTAATATTACTTTTTTTAGTTTTTTCAATTCTTATTGAATAATATTTATTTTTTACCAACAATGAACACATCGTCACATTTAAAGGCCCCGTTTGTTTGCTGGAAAATGGTTTCATTTTGAAAAGTGAATTCCGGGGAAAATGAATTCCTGGAAAGTGAATTCCGATGTTTGGCAGTGTTATGGAAAATGAACTGGAAAACACTTTCCAGTGTTTGTTTATGTTATGGAAAATGATCTGGAAAATAATTTATTAATAAATTAATTTTTTTTTTCAAGTTTATTAAAATAATGAGGAACAAATCTTACAAATTAAAAAGTTGAATGAGAATGAAATTGAAAAAAAATATAATTTCATAAATTATCTCAAATAAAATAAATAATAATCAAAATAATAATAATCAAAATAATAGAGATCAAATCTAATTTTTTTTTTAAAAAAATAAAAGGTGAATAAATTAAAATAATAATAATTAACATTTCATAAATTATTTCAAATAAAATAAGCAACAATAAAAAAAATGAGGACCAAATTTGATAGATAAAAAAATTCAATAAAAAAATGATAAGAAAAAAGCAAATAGCAATTATAAAAATAAGAACCAAAATTAATATAAAAATTAAATTTTAAGAGATGGAATTGAAAAATAAATATTCAAAACAAATTATATATAACAATCAAAAGTTTGAGGATCAAATTTGATATAATCAGCAAATAATGACATTTCTAAATTTTTCACAACTTCCGGAAAGTGTTTTCTGCCCAAAATTTCCGGAAAATACTTTCCTGAAAACCAAGCCAAATTCTTCTTTGACTGGAAAGTATTTTCCGTTGACCGGAAAATGTTTTCTGTTGATAATTTTCCAGAAGACAAATAAATATAAAAAAATTTGAAAAATAATTTTTCAAAAAATAAATTCCGAGAAACAAACCACGCATTAGAGAATTTGCAATAGAAAAGAACATAATACCATTTGGACCCCTCCGTCAGCACTCACCCAAAGCTCGCCATTGACTCGAAACCTCAAAATCTGAAATGACCTCCTGCAGCTGCTGCTGCTGCTAAGATCCCTCAAACCCTTCTCATCGCTCTCTCATCAAACAGTACCACTTCTCACTTCCTCTGCTCCGCCAAAATGGCCACCACCGCCACCATCCCCCTACTCCTCTTCCTCCTCCTGATCCGCCTCACCACCACAACTCCAGCCCCAATCCCAGGCCTGGACACTTTCCTCTCTCACCAGTCCACCCTAGACTATCTTTCCACCAACGATTCCTTCCCCTACCTCCCTTCTCCCCTCAAAAAATCACTCTCCCTCTCCTCCCCTCACCCTCACATCCCTTCCTTAATCTCCTCCCTTCTCTCCCTTACCCTCCCCCTTTCCCTGCACATCCGTCTCGTCGGATCCTCCTTCCCCTCCGAGTCCTCCTCCCTCCTCCACTCCTTCCTCTCCACCGCCCACATCTCTGACTACTTCCACGTCATAACCACCGACTCCCACCGTCTTTCCATCAAGCATTCCCCCCACTTTGAAATTTCCCACGCGGGCTCCACCCTTTCATCTCGCCTTTCCGAAGCCCTTAAATCTTCCATTTCCGAAACTACATCTTCCCTCCGATCACCTCTCCTTTCCATCCCTTACAACACAGTTGATCGGATCATCAAGCAAGATTTTGAAAGAGAAAAACCTGTGCAAGGGGTTTATGTTTATTTGATTAATTTGGGCTCGCAATCGAAGAACTATGCGTATAGTTATTCAGATGGAGATTCTTCTCCTGGGTTTACTAAATGTTTAGGAACCATTTGGACTGGTAAAGAGAGGTATCTTTGGATTGATCTATCTGCTGGTCCTGTCGATTACGGGCCGGCTTTATCTGGAGATGGGGTTTTACCCAGAGGTGAATTTCACCCTCTTGCAGCAATGCACGGGCGACCCAAGTCGCAAAAGGCATTGTTAGCGGACTTGTCGTCGTTGATTTGGAATGCTTATCAGGTATTACTTGTGCCCTCTTTGAGAATTCCTGTACATTTTGAGAAATCTTTGATTGTCGAGTTTATACATATTTATGGGTCTGGAAGTGGTAAGGATTTGAGTGGGTTGGATTGGAAGGAGATTGAGAGAACGTTTATGGATGAGGCTAATGAAGGTGGGTTGTTGTTGAGGAATCAGAATTTGGCGTTTAGGAATTATGAAGTGAATTATGATCAGTGTTCAATTTGTTCATTTGCGGTCTCTAGGTCGATTAATTCCTATACTTCCAGGTTCTTGTTTGACAATTATACTTTGATTGTGAGTGAATATTTGGACTCAAAGAGATTGCATCAGATATTGTCTGATTCTGCTGAGGAGTTTAGGAAGATGGCAAGGATCCCGGAGGAGGATTTTAGTAGAGTGCTGCCTGTTTATGTGTTTGATTTGGATTACAATACACTGCTGATGCTTGATCGGTATCATCAATCTATTGCGTTTAGGGATATGGTTATTGCAGTGAGGACAAAGACTACACAGACTGTGAGTGATTATAGCTGCAATGGTCGTCATGTGTTTACACACACTAGGGTACTTGAGAGACCACTTGTTGGTTCAATTCTACAGAGTATGTGGGGAGTGTCACCAACCCATTTGTCTTGGAGTCCCAGGCACAATAATACTTTGGTGGATTATACTTGGAGTGTTGGTCAAACTCCATTTGGGCCTTTCTCAGAGATTTCATCTCTGTCATTTGTGCAGAAAGATGCAGCTCGTAGAAATGTGCTGTTGATTTCGTTGAATTACAGTATAACTAGTGTTATTGATGTTCTTGAATCCATCATGGCTCATGGCGGGGACAGGAATCTCCTTAAACAGAATCAGCATGTTCAGTTCATTCAGAGATGGAACCTGTTCAAGTACAAGCTGGACAAAGCAATTTCTGCAATGTCACATATGGACTTTGACATGGCTTTGTATTACTTGAGGTCCTCTGACCATGACATGTATGCCATTCACTCTCTGGTTTACCATGCATCCCAGGAATTGGAGGCATCTCTTGTTTGTTTCAAGGACCCACCATTTCCATGGGGTACAGTGTCTATGTCTGCAGTAGGCTTCTTTGCTCTAGTTTATGTTTATTCCAAACGAGAGAGACTTTTTAGAAATAAGAGAAAGCAGTTTTAAGGCTCTCTAGAGGAATAGAATTTTGTATCATGTGAACACAATACAGCAAATCTACTTCTTTGAGGAATGCTTCTGAAGGTTTGAAATTAATTTTCACTCTTCCATAAATGCTTTCTTCAATTGAGGTTGATATAGCCGTGTTGCTCAGTTTCCATTATTTACTGTGATCTGTAATTCCACGACTTCTCTAGGTATATGACTGTTTTTAACATTTTGCTGCTTTTTTTAGTACATTGACATACCAACATTTCTGAAAGCTATATTTTGATTCATGCCTTATTATTGAACCTGTTCTGAATTGACATGAAACACTTCTGATGTTTATAATAGTTAGGCATTAAGGCACAACTTCCAGATCCAGTCATACATACTGAAAGCTTATAAAAGTTAGGGAACTGTTCTGGGCTACTTTATTGAAAAATTAAACCCATGGTTTCAAAACCTATCATGTGCTGTTTCTCGGGGAGTATGTCATGCGTTGTGAATCTGTCACCACATCTGCTTTACTTTTGTAGGCCCTCCAAATCATGTGTCAACTACTGAGTTCTCATTATCATTCAACTCTTGTATGCGTTCTACTTGGATGTTACTTCTCCTGTTAAATTTCTTAGTTACTCTATTATAGTGCGCTACATGTACTGAGGACATAGAGTCAGGGAGTAGGCTTTAATACATATCTTTGCATCTTTGATGGCCCCACATGCTCTTGCACACATTTGAGATAATCAAGTTGGTGGGCAATTACCCACTTTTGTGAAATGAAATTCGGATATAATTTGGTGTTGAAATAGAGAACGTGATTAGTAGAAGAGAAGATTGGTGGTGTTTATCAGAGAGGAGAAGATTGGTGGTGTAGGACGAGTTAAATAGAATAGTAACCAAAAATCATCAATAAAAAACAATTAATTTTGAAGGATCAAATCAAGAGAAACACTCAGATCTTGAAAACAAAACAAGAAACATTGTTTATATAAAAATAAATAAATAAATAGTGTTTTAGAACAGTTTTATGGCTTGAAAACAAGATATTTTTTTTCCAGATTTTTTGTTTTTTTATTAATTTCATTATATAAAAATTATTTGAAAAAACCCCAAAAAATATCAATTTAATATCTTCTTCAAGTTAAAAACACTTTTAAAAAGTATAAAAAAAAGTAGAATCAAAAGTTGCATCAAAGAAGATAGTGGAGATCGACCAAGCAGATGAACATTGACTATAAAATTCTACTAAGAATTGGAGTCGATTAATGTTTACAAATATAATTAGGGTTTTAGCACATACAAATGCCAAGAATAAGCAACTGAAAGAAAAGTACAGGATTCATATTAATAAATCCATATTTTCTAGGCATACTGTGTAGGATTTATATTTTATGTGAAATTTGATATTAATAATATTATAAATAGGTCATTTAATAGCTAAGCCCTATACATACAAAATTTCTTGACTTTTTTTTTCTTTTACTTGCTGCAACTTGCAAATTTCTTCTGTTTCTTTTTTGTCTCATTTTCTAAGCTTGTAAATTCTTTAATTTTACACACCTTCATCTTTCACTTTCCACACAATGTAATTCTTATTAAAGCAAGTTGAGAATTCCTCACTCCATGTGATTAAAAGGCTATTGCCTACTTTGACTTGGAGTTAAGTTTCTAAGTATTGTTTGCATATTAATGAAAGAAGCAATGGATTAATAAACAGATTATCATGTCATGTAGGACTGATTTGTTAGATTTGTTATGAGGTGAATGAATTAGAAATAATATATCAAACAAATGGACTCCTTTTATTGATTAATTTGTTAAAATAAAAAAGATTAGTAATCATGTAAATTTTTTTAGTAAAAACTATTTATAATTACTAACAACAAAACTATTAATGCAATTGATATATACCATTCACTTGACTAGAAAGAGTTCATAAACAACTCATAAACATATAGGCTAATGGAGTTGCTCTCAACAAATGTTCTATATGATAACGTTACATCAACTAATTCCTCACAACAAAAAATAATTGCACCTAGAACAAACTATATTGTTTTAATGCATTCAATAACATTGTCATTTTTTTTCTCCAAAGTATTGCCTGAACTAATTACTAGTAGTTTGCGTTTTCATAAAGTTTTGCCTTAACTAATTACTGGTAGGTATGTTTGTGTTTTCATGCCTTTAACATAACCTCTTGGTTATCCTTTTTTTTAGGGGGGGTAAATGGCATGATCAAAATGATTATAACAGCCTTTAATTAACTAGTGATAACTCTTTCTAAAGTTATATTTTTTTTTTCAAAACTTAAATGTATCTAGTGTTGATTTCAAGGCTATCTAAATGGAAATGAAATATAAAATTAACATAATTCACCATAACAATATTATGATAGTTCAAGTTATAGAAGATCACCTTAATGAAATCTAAAATGAGCTCAAGTAGAGTTGTTTGGTATTTGTTACTAACTCAACATTACTTGGAATGTTTAGTTCCTTACAAAGTATTTTTCAATAATGCAATCATAATCTTTCTATGTTTTAGAGACTTTTTTATGACTAATAAGAAAAACAAACTTATGAGGTTGAATTAGTCAAACATTTGATGAAAGTTGAGTTTGATAATGAATGTACAAGGAGACTTGCATATAATCGTTTATATCCTAAATGGATTGATAAATTGCATTGAAATAGCAAAGAAATCAAGCTAGCTAATTTCAGTTCATATACCAAGAAGGGCAACCAATCAAAAGGGTAACATTGTCATCTAACTCTTTAAATAGTTAGGAAAAAGTATAAGCTCATTTTTATAAGTGTTTTTATAGAAATTAAACCAGTGGTGACATATTATCAATTTTATTTATTACTGTGATGATGATATTGCCAATCCCTTTATAAAACCAAGGTAATTTGATACATAATGGACTAAGATTACGTAACATTGATTTTTTTTACATTGCCATTTAACTCTATAAATAGGTGGGAAGAAATAAAGGCGTTTTTTTTTATATAACTTCTATAAAATTGAGGTACATTTAAATCTTATTGACTTGGTTAGGATAATTTAAACTTTAAAAAATCAATAAAAAGTTCTACCTTTCATTTTAGGACTTTGAAAACCAAACACATTATAACCATGATAAAGTTCTACTGTATAAAAATATTTTTAGAACGGGTGTAGTTGAATATAAAAAAATATACAAGATTGCAAACCAATGGACACTCCTGTTGATAAGAGTTTGAGTCTGAGTTGTGGTATGTGTTTTAAGACTCCAGAAAAAAAGAGGAAAATGTTCATAATACCTTATGTCAGTGATGTCGGTAGTTTAATGTATGTAATGATGTGCACACATTCTAATATATGTTATGTTGTTAGATTAGTTAGCTGATATCAATCAAACCTTAGTCAGAAACAATAAATGGTGGTCAAAAGGATTTATGATAGGTCAAATGAACTTCAAACTATATGTTATGTTATTAAGAAAAAAAAGACCTAGGATTTATTAGTTACTCTGATGCTGATGGGGAAGGGATTTCAACCAGTCCAAATCAACTTCAGGATATGTCTTTTTGCTTAATGATAGTGCAATACTATGGAGCAACAAAAAATAATCTTGTATAATCTTATCTATAATAGAGATTGAGTGCACTATTTGGTTAAACAATTTTTTATATTACTTGAAAATGGTCAAATTTGTGTCATACTCAGTGACAATTTAATATGATAACACTATCGCATTAAATACGGCCAAAGATCCAAAATATTATTGAAAAGCCAAACACATTAAGATAAGATATCACTACATTAAATATGCAATTATTGAAGATGATGTGATCTTAAATCACATTTTTATAAATTCTATGGTTACAGATTCACTCACAAAACCAATAGGGAAGGATGTATTTTTTAGGCATATAATATCCCTTGGACTATGTATAATGTAATTGTATAAATAGTTTTAAAGATCATATGAAGGCTAATAGTGATTGAATAATTAATAAATATAATTACTATATAATGTGATTCATTTTTTACTTTAATTTATATAATATATTGAGAGTATCATTTAATAAAATTTATTAAAGTATACTATTAGGCTTATATTGACTCACTCACATGAGTTATCATCTTTGGCATTTATAAGGTGAGTAGAGATGAGATTATTTGAGTTTTAATAGTTAATAAGCGACATGAGCGTAATGAGAGTGATTTATTTTAACTAAAAGTAATTATTAACAATTCACCTTGGTTGAGATCAAAATGAAATTTATAAATAGAAGAATTGACATGAATGATTTCCCACTATTCAAGTTTCTATTATGATTGAAGTCAAATATAAAATTATTAATCTACCACTAATGAAATTGAGCAAACAAGTATTTCTAATTAAAAATCTATATTATTTTTGCTAACAAAACTAAAACTCATATAATGTATTTTCTAACATAAAGAGAGCAACGATATACACACTTTATCTTTAAATATGAAAAGAGGATGTTCTATTATAACATGCCTTTCATATTATATGTACTAATGACCATTACAGAAATAAAAGATGAATCCTTGTTTTTTTTATTATGTGAGTTTTGAAGATCATGTAAAAGATCTCAATATCCTACTTTTTATGACTTTTGACTGTATGATGAGATGATGAGTATATGATCGCTACTTTAGAAATATATCCTATAGTCATAAAATGATTTGACTTTAAAAAATACTATTAGAAAAATAAGTTAATTTAGATCTAATTGATATGAGAACAAAACAAATAGTTATATGCATGTTAATTATATTCAATGGTAAAAAAAAATGTGGAGAAAAAAAATAGAAAAACATGAATAGTTATGTTACTACAAAAAATAGAAAAACAAGTTAATTATTTATTATTTCTCCACTATGTTAAGTAGTTGTGGCAATGAAAGAATTTTTATGGATGAGGAAATTCCATCAATTGAGAAGAATGACATATACAAATTGGTTTCAAGAACAATAATAAAGAAGTTAATGGATGTCAAATGGATTTACAAATAAAAAAAAAATATTCCAAAAAAGAAGTGAAAAGGTATATAGAAAGATTAATGGTAAAAAATTATAGTCAAAAGCAAGGAATTGGTGGTTATTATGAAGTATTTTTTTCTAATGGCTAGATTAGAGACCATTTAATTAATCATTACCACAACTACTCGACAATAATGGAAAATTAGTCAAATTGATTTCAAGACAACCTTTCTAAATGGTTTTCTTGAAGAAGAGATCTAAATTGAACAACCTATAGGAAATAAAGTGAAATGACATGAAGATAAGATTTTCAAGCTGAACAAAACCTTGTATGAATTGAATTAAGCCTTAAGGCTTGATAAAGTTGTTTTGATGTTTGTTTCTTAAATAATTGATTTGAAAATTTCCCTTATATATATATATATATATATATATATATAAAGATAAATGAGAATAGTGATACTTTTATTGTTTATTTACATATGGATGACTTGATTTTTACAAGAAATAATCCAAAGATACTCAAAGATTTCAAGCAAACAATAATAAAAACGTTTGAGATTATGAATATTAGTTTTATGACTACTACCTTGGGACTGGTATCAAACAAGGAGAGAATGAAATCTTTGTGATTAAAGAGAATTTTATAAAAGAGATTATCAAGAAATATAGGATTAAGACTGCGCAAAAGTAAATAATCCGTAAATAATCCAATTGAGTGTGGAGTAAAGTTGTAAATAATAATGAAAGAGAATATATAAACTATATAATATTCAATAGTTTAGTTCGGAGTATGAGATATTTGGCATCACTCTTCTAAATATTCTTTTTGGAGTGGGACTCGTAAGTAGATTGTTAAAGATACCAACTATAACACAATTTAAAGAATCGAAGTGATTTTTTGGTATATCAAAGGTATTGTTGAGTTTAGCTTATTATAGGGATATTCTAATAGTTTTAAACTTATTGGTTATAGTGATAGTGATTGGATTGGAGAGATAGATGATAGAAATAGCATTACAGGTTTGAGTTCTTCATACAAGATAACATTCACATGGATTTCAAAAAAGTGATTTATAATTATATTATCTTCTTGTAAAGTTGAATATATAGCTACTATAACAAGTGTTTCTCATTTTATATGGCTGAGAAGATTATTGAAAAGTTGTGAATACCACCCCAATTTTTTTTTTTTATAAAAATTCATATGAATAACTCATCAACTATTGTCTTTGGGAAATCCAATTTTCCATTATAGAACTAAGCATATTAACATGATATTTCATTACCTAAAAGATAATATTACAAACATGAAATTAAAGTTAAGTATATTAAGACACAATATTAAGTCATACATGTTCTTACAAAGCCACTCAAATATGATATTTTTGTTAAGATGAGAAACTTGCAGGGAATTATAAAGAAATTAAAAGGGGTTGTTGATGATTAAATTAGATTTCTCATTTTTCTAAAACAAAAAAAGAATTGGTCCAGTAGTTGACCTATCGATTTAAATGAATTGGTCAATCGGTTTAGAAATGCTTAATTGGCTAAATTGGCATAATATAATATTTGTTCAGATTATAATTATCTGGTCAGAAGAAGGTGCAGTTGATTACAAGCAGAATGTGCAGATAAATGGAACTACCTTAAGAATAATACAGCAAGGAGTGAATAAATCCCTCCTCATGATCTTCTCTATTATGAAGGCAAGAGAAGCATATTGAGAAATGAGTTTTAGGGCTCTCAAATGTCAGAATTATGCATGAGATGCTGCCTTGAAGATCAAGTTTAGTCAATTTGAAATGTTATGTTAGTTTTTTTGAATTTTGATTTCAAATAGTAGAGTTAATTTTGGCAATTGCTGATTATCTGCTATTATTTGCCAATAATCTCTCATGGTTGTTGAGAGTTTGTTTTTTTATTACAATTTATGTTTCTGTAAGCCTATATAATAGGCATTTTTGAATTCAATAAGATATAATCTTTATCTTCAAAATCTCTCCTGTTGCAAATTCCAGATATTAATCCAAATAGTACCTGTCACAAACAGTTACTGTTTAGATCATTAAATTTCAACATCAAAAAGCCATTTCCATTCGGTTGCAGCGTTTATGGAGAGAATTTAAAAGTCTTACAATGAAGGATACCGAGGTAGCTAAAAATTCATCTTCTAGAACTACTGAAATTATCACTCAAATCAAAAGTTATGAAGATAGTATTTTTGATAAAAGAGTTGCTAAGAAGATTCTTAATAGAGCAGAAACAGAAGCAGAGAAAGAGGAAGAATGAATTTTCAACCAAGAGTAGACAACAATCCTATTACTCTATTTGAAAGACAATTGGTCATGAAACTCGAGATTGTTTATTCAAGTGTACCTTATATAAACATTCAACTCATTATGTCATAAATTGCTGGCACAAAAACAAGGAATATGGTCGTGAAGAGAGCAATACATCATTTTTCAAAAGAAAAAGATCAATTGTTCTATTCTGGCATGAATGTGAGCATAAAAAAAAGAAGAAATCTGGTATCTTGATAGTGGTTGTAGTCATTATATTACTAGTGATCGCTCAAACTTTGAAACTCTTGATGAAGAGTTTTCTTCTCCTGTTGAACTTGGAGACAACAAATGGATGGAAATCAAAGAAAGAGTTGATGCTGTAATCCACTCAAATAAAGGTAATAAAAAAATGCATTCATTATGTGTTCTACTCTCCTAGCATTGATTCATGACGTGTTCTTCTCTCTCAGCATTGGTCAGACTCTATTGAGTGTAGGAAAAATGATAAGAAAAGGTTTTAGATTGGTTTTTTATGATGCTCAATGTGAGATTTATAATAAGAACACAAATAAAAATGTATCAGTAGTCAAAATGAGTTCTAATAATAAATTTCCTTTTAACATGAAATCACTTCATAATATGTTATGAGAAGTGAGCATCCTGATGGTTCTCAACTTTGACATTCAAGATACGGACACTTAAATTAAATGACATGCAGCAACTAAAGAAAAAGAATCTAGTTTCTGGTTTGCCTTTAATCCTGAACCAAGTTGGTATTTGTGAAGGATATGTGAATGGCAAAATGCATCATTTTCCCTTTCCAAGGATTGTCTAGAGAGCCAAAACACCACTTGAATTTGTCCATGCAGATATTTATGGCCCTACGCGACCATCATCTTTGAATAATAAGAGATACTTCCTACTCTTTGTTGATGACTTTTCCAGAAGATCTACTTTCTTAACAACAAATCAGTTGTTTTCTATCTTTTTACAATTCAAAGCTCTTGTAGATAAGCAAAATAGGTGTCAAATGAAGACTCTAAGAGGGACCATGAAGGAGAGTTTATTTACAAGTTTTTTTCATAATTAATACAAAGAGAATGGCATTTAAAGACACTTTTAATCAGACATATACCTCAACAGAAAGGAAGATTAGAACTATTGAAGAAATGGCAAGAAAAATGTTAAAAGGAAAAGGACCTCCTAACAAATTTTAGGCAGAAGTTATTAATACTGCATCATATATTCTCAATTGCTCTTAAATAAAAACAATCATAAATCAAACTCCATTTGAAGCATGACACAAGAGAAAGCCTTTTATCATCTATCTAAAAGATTTTAGGATCATTGTTTATGCTCTTATTCCTTCTCAAAGTATAGATAAGCTTGCTAAGAAAGGGAAAAGGCTTATCTTTACTGGCTACAGTGTTGAATCAAAAGGTTTTTGACTTTTCAATCCTAAAATGGATAAATTACTATTGTCTAGAGATGTTATTGTTAAAGGAAAGCATATATGCCTTGTCTTGATTGTAGGAACTGCAATAGACCAACGGTCTAAATAGCAATGTTATAGGAAACAAATTGTAATCTCTAGGAATCAGGGATTAGTTACCTAGAATAGGCTAAGACTTGTGTATAAAACCCACCCCTGTATATGCATGAAAATACAATAGAACGAATCAATTCAGTGAATACTACAAAATTCACATGGTATCAGAGCACCGATCCTGGTGACCCAAAACAACCACTTCACTTCTGCTACAGGACAACCCAAAACCTTTTCATTCAATCAACATGGGGGATGAAAGTGCATCAGATAAAACACCACAGAATTCAACAAACAAAGGGCCACACATGCCCGATCCCCTCACACTGTATCACTCAGATTCACCAAGTCTGGTCCTGGTCTCACAAGTCCTCGACGGACACAACTACGGCCAATGGAGTCGTTCTATGCGCATCGCCCTTAGTGCCAAGAACAAACTTGGATTCATTGATGGATCAATCCAGTGCCCTGCAATCACAGACACGACCTTCTCAATTTGGCAGAGATGCAATGACATGGTCTTGTCATGGATCTGGCAATCTGTGTAAAGCAATATTGCACGAAGCATCCTCTATTGCAAAACTGCATCTGCAGCATGGAAGGATCTCGAAGACCGATTTTCACAAGGCAACGATTCAAGGATTTACCAAATTCAACAAGAAATTGTTGAACACCGACAAGGACAACTATCAATTTCAGATTACTACACCCAATTGAAGGTTCTTTGGGACGAATTGGCCTCATATCATGAACCAATTACTTGTAACTGTGAGGGATCTAAGACCCGTGTTGCAAGGGAAGAGAAAGAGAAAGTCATGCAATTTTTAATGGGTTTAAACGAGACTTACTCAACCATTCGGGGCTCCATACTGATGATGAACCCGCTTCCTGATACACGGCGCGTTCATGGGTTGATGCTGCAACATGAGCGCCAGATGAACGTGACAAGCCACCATTAACCCGTCGCCCATGCGATGCAAACCCATCGACCCACCATGCCAAAGGGAGGACCTATATCTGGGAATTCCAACCCACGTAGAGGACCCAAGTGCAGCCACTGTGATGGCTCACACTCCATCGATCGTTGCTACTTCTTGATTGGGTTCCCAGAAGGCCATAAATGGCATGGGAAACGGGTGTTCCACAGAAACAAGCGCCCACCGACAGCCCACAATGTTGAGGCATTCCAATCTCAAGGCGTTCTTCAAGACGAGACCAAGGGCACAGTGACTAACAGCCCAACATTCACAACCGAAGAGTATCACCAACTTCTTGCATTGCTTCGGTCTGGTAACGGTAAAGCTATACCACTTGCAAATGCCACAGGTATAATCACACCCACATGCAATATGGCAAAACATAACTCACATTCAATCCTTTATTGGATTATAGACAGCGGGGCCTCTGATCACATATCACACTCACCGTTAACACATAACTTGGTTAAAACTGATTGTGATTTTGTGGGGTTACCAAATGGGGAAACGGCAGACATTGAGAACATTGGATCCGTAAAAATATCACATGAATTATTACTTGATGGGGTTCTTCATGTTCCAAAATTTCGTGTCAATTTATTATCTGTCAGTAAACTCACACGGGCCCTACGTTGTATGATAATATTTTTTTTTTGGATTTTTGTGTTATACAGGACATGGATACGAGGAGGACGATTGGCCTGGGCAAGCAATTTAATGGGCTATACTATCTTACACCAAGCCAAAATCCCCATATTACCAATAATGTTAGTCACACCACCAGTCTCTGGCATCAACGACTGGGCCACCCCTCTACACACCCTTTGCATTTTTTTGTCTAAAACAATTCCAGAAATAATGTTTGATCCCGACCATGTTTGTGAAATATGCCCCTTGGCAAAACAAACTCGGATGTCTTTTACTTCTAGTTCAATTCAATCAAATGCACCTTTCGATTTAATTCATTGTGATATTTGGGGGCCTCACAAAATTACCACTCACTCCGGGACACGTTATTTTCTCACAATCGTGGATGATTTTACTCGTTTTACATGGGTGCACCTTATGAGTTTTAAATCAGAAACACAAACACTTTTAAAATCATTTTTTTCTTGGGTCCAAACTCAATTTCACAAAAACATCAAAATCCTACGCGCTGACAATGGTGGAGAATTCCTCTCCATGTGTAATTTTTTAGACTCTTATGGCACCATATTTCAACATTCATGCGTTCACACCCCTCAACAAAACAGGGTTGATGAACGAAAACATCGACATCTTTTGAACATTGGGCGTGCACTTTGTTTCCAAGCCAATTTACCATTAAAATTTTGGGGGGATAGTGTTCAAACAGCTTGTTACCTTATTAATCGTATTCCCACACCCCTATTATCCCATAAATCACCCTATGAACTTTTGCACGGCCACTTACCCACTTATTCTCACCTACGCACATTCGGATGTCTTTGTTATGCCACAAATCTCACACCCAAACACAAGTTTGATTTTCGTGCCCGACGTTGTCTCTTCCTTGGCTATCCCCGTGGACAAAAAGGCTACCGTGTCTATGACCTCGCCACACATCAAATCTCCACTTCCCGTGATGTTCAATTTCATGAAACTATCTTTCCATTTGCCACCACACCACCAGACCATGACGATGACTCTCCTGTTCTCCCAATTATACCTCCTGACCCGTTACCCAACATGACAGGCCCAAGTCCTACCAGCCCAAGCCCTGTTAGCCCAATCACCAACCCACAAATGGCAAGCCCAACATCAGCCGTGCCCACCCAACACTCATCCCCATCCCAGACATCACAGAAATCTCTCATTCCTATCCCTCCGGCATTACCTGATCATCCACCACCGGCTCCAACCCTTCCCACTCGTCAATCTTCCCGTCTGACCCGACCTCCTGCTCGCCTCAAAGATTACGTAGCCCATCACTCTGCTCTGCTTGGTCCTAACGTCACTTCTTCATCTGTGTCTGGCACTCATCACCCTCTCCACAGGTATGTCTCTTATGCATCTTTATCTACTGCTCATCAAACATTTATCACTAATGTTTCTTCACAGCTTGAACCCACCTCTTATGAACATGCTCGTCATGACCCCAATTGGGTCGCTGCCATGGACACTGAACTCCGAGCACTCGAGGCCAATCAAACATGGAAATTGGTTCCCTTACCAGCCGGCCACCGAGCAATTGGTTGCAAATGGGTATTCAAAATCAAACATCATTCCGATGGCACGATTGAGCGGTACAAAGCCCGGCTTGTTGCCAAGGGTTTTACTCAACGTGAAGGAATTGATTACAAGGAAACATTTGCCCCCGTTGCAAAATTGATCACTGTCCGGTGCTTATTGACTATCGCTGCTGTCCAAGATTGGCCTTTACACCAGATGGATGTACAAAACGCCTTCCTTCATGGTGACCTTCTCGAAGAGGTGTATATGCTGCCACCTCCAGGTTACTGTCGACAGGGGGAGCATGTTGTGTGTCGACTCCAAAAATCCTTGTATGGACTTAAACAGGCGTCCCGGAGCTGGTTCCAAAAGTTTTCCTCTGCCATCCATGACGTTGGGTTCACACAGTCTCGGGCTGATTACTCCCTGTTCACTAAGGTATCTAGCAATTCCATTACCATCATTTTATTATATGTGGATGACATGGTTATTACAGGAAATGATGATGCAGCAATCAATGATCTCAAGCAATTCCTTAGCCGTTGCTTCCGAATCAAAGACCTTGGACCCTTAAAATATTTTCTCGGAGTTGAAGTTGCACGGTCCAAAGCTGGGATTGCCATCAGCCAACGCAAGTACACACTCGACATACTGGAGGAGGCAGGATTACTTGGTACAAAACCATCAAAGGTCCCAATGGAACCTGACTTGGCACTATCACCTACTGGCAGCGATCCACTCAAAGACCCAACACAATACAGACGAATGATTGGGAAATTGATATATTTGACAATCACAAGACCGGAGATCACATATGCCGTCAACACCCTTAGCCAGTTCATGCAAGAACCGAGGCGACACCATCTTGATGCAGCACACAGACTGCTTCGATACCTCAAGAATGCCCCCGGACAAGGTTTGCTATTTTCCTCTCAAAGCAAGCTGAATCTGATTGGGTATTGTGATGCAGATTGGGGACGTTGTCCAATTACTCGACGATCAGTTACAGGCTACTGTATTTTCTTGGGAAATTCACTCATATCTTGGAAGAGCAAGAAACAAGTCACAGTAGCACGATCATCGGCAGAAGCAGAATATCGTTCCATGGCAGCAGCAACTTGTGAGCTCACATGGCTGAGATACTTGTTGAAGGATTTACAAATAAATCACCCTGGTCCGGCAAAGCTGTTTTGTGATAACCAAGCTGCACTACACATTGCAGTAAATCCTGTCTTCCACGAACGCACCAAACACATTGAGCTTGATTGTCACACCATACGTGAGAGGATTCAAAGAAAGGAAATCGAGATAGCTTATGTGCACACTGGGGAGCAAGTAGCAGACATGTTCACCAAGCCACTGCGAACACCGACCTTTAATTTCCATCTTCGCAAGTTAGGCATCATTGACATCCATGCTCCAACTTGAGGGGGAGTGTTAAAGGAAAGCATATTTTCCTTGTTTTGATTGTAGGAACTGCAATAGACCAACGGTCTAAATAACAATGTTATAGGAAACAAATTGTAATCTCTAGGAATCAGGGATTAGTTACCTAGAATAGGCTAAGACTTGTGTATAAAACCCACCCCTGTATATGCATGAAAATACAATAGAACGAATCAATTCAGTGAATACTACAAAATTCACAATTATCTTTGATGAGTTTCTAGCTTAGAAATGAGAAGATTTGTCAATCCTAGAACGATAATTTTATAGTTATTTCAAGCTTCAAAGTAGCCTGATGTTTCCAATTCTCAAATTAGAACTGGTTGGATTTCGTAAAAAGGAGAGAGCTCATCAAATTCTATTGATGAATCAGTCTAAAAAACTCTTCCTATGAGAGTTTGTTCATTATCGAATTTATACAACTCTTGTCATGTTGCTTTCATTTTAGGTGAACCTCAACATTTTGAAGAAGCAGTAAGCAAAGAAGAATGAAGGAAAACTATGAATGAATAGATGACAAGTATCGAAAAGAATCAGATGTGGAAATTGGTTGGTCTGTCAAATGAGAAGAAGGTAGTAAGACTAAAATGGATGTTCAAGATTAAATACAAAGAAGATGGTAACATTCAGAAGCATAAGGCTATAATTGTTGCTAAAGGCTATTCTCAACAGCTTGGAGTTGATTTTATAAAAGCCTTTGAACCTGTTGCAAGAATGGAAACTATCAGAATTGTTCTTGCCTTATCTGCACAAGTTCAGTTGCATGTGTTTCAGCTTGATGTCAAATTAGTATTTCGTAATGGTGAACTGTAAGAAGAAGTCTATGTTTAGCATCCCCTTATATATGAATTAAAATGAGAAGAAGATAAAGTCTACAGACTTTATGAAGCTCTTTATAGATTAAAACAGGCTCCAAGAGCATGGAATCATAAAATTGACATTTACGTTGATCAGAATGGTTTCGATAGAAGTCAATCTGAACCATCATGTTATTTGGAAAATAAAGGAGAAGATTTTGTAATGTTTCATCTCTATGTTTATGATTTGATTTATGCAGGAGAAAGTAAGGATATGGTTGCAGAATTCAAGATTGTTATGATGAAATAATTCAAAATGCCAGATCTTGGCTTAATGAGATATTTTCTTGGCATTTAAATGAAGCAATCTCTATGAAAAATCTTTATTTCACAAGAAAAGTGTGTTACAAATCTTTTAAAGAAATTTAACATGTCAAAGTGTAAACCAGTTACATCTCCAATGGCAACAAATGAGGAATCATTGTAGGATAATGGCGCAGTGAAGATAGACTCAAAGTATTTCAGAAGCCTCATTGGATCTTTAATCTACCTAACAAACCCAAGACTTGATATACTTTACTCTGTCAGCATTATCTCCAGATTTATGGAGAATCTCAACAAACCTCATCTTGTAGCAGCTAAGAGGATCTTGTGATATCTTCAAGGAACCAAGAATCATGGAATCCTTTATAAACAACAAGATGAAAACAAGTTGATTGACTATTCTGACAGTGTATGGGCAGGAAGCTATGATGATAGGAAAAGTATGTTTGGTTATGTGTTCTGTCTTAGAACAAATATAATCTCATGATGTTAAAAGAAACAAAATTATATAGTTTTATGTCTTACAGAGGCAAAATACATTGCTGCAAATGAAGTTGTTTGTTAGTTAGTATAGTTGAGAAGAATTCTTTGTGATTTGCAGCAAAATATTCTTTATCCTACCTCTATATTATGTGATAGTATCTCAACAATTGCAATGACCAAGAATCTAGTTTTTCATGCAAGATCAAAACACATAGAGTTGAGCCATCATTTTATTAGATAGATGGTCATCAAGAAGGAGATACAAGTGGAGTTTGTCAACATTAATGATTACATCCTCACCAAAGTTGTTCTAACTAAAAGTTTAAGCAATTGAAGAAGTTTTTGAAGATTACAAATTAAGAGGGAGTTTTAAATGTAATTTGTAATAATTAATGTTTTTTATTATTAGCTTTTATTTTCTTGGTCTTCTCTATATTGTCGAAGGCTTTTAAGTGTACCTCGACTTCATTAATTCAACCCTTGCTATATGGACCTTTTCTCTTCTCTGTATCTCAAAAACAAAAATTACAACAAAAGTATAATAAGATGGCCTCTGATATCGAGCGGGCAGCTACCAATTTTCCTTTCATCTTTTTTCTTTCTTGTTTCCGCTATTATTCCCAACAAAATAAAGTTCCCATGATTAACACTTGATAGGTGAACTTCATATTTGGATTCTGGATGCGGTTTTATTAGGATGCAAGAAAACAAATTATTTTCTTGCATATTTGGATAGGGGGATCAGGCTTAGTGTCATTTTTTTCTGTCAGGATGCAAGAAAACAAATTATTTCTGAACGGGCTAAGACCCAGGTTATAATAATTCTAAGTAAACCCAAAGATGATGAAAATAGAGAATTTACAAAGACATGGATGTTATTTAAGCACCTGTGGTTCAGCTAATTGACTGAAAGGTACAGAAACGAGCACATTGCTATTGCCATTCCAACGGTTCAGTTTTGTCCAGTCATATGACGAACTGAAGTTCTCTTTCTTCCAACCCTAGGCTATCTTTGTTAGAAGAGTAAAAAAATGGAATATCTCCAATTCCATCATAGAATATCCCTCCATATTCATCATCACACATTGGTTGGTTCTTTATCTCATTCCCATCAGTTCCCTCTTCATAAACATTTGAATTCTTCTCAACCAATTCTCTAAATACCGAAGACCGGAGGAGGAGGCCGAGAGCAGTGGGCGATGAAGTCTTGTGGGAAGAATCTTCAAAGATATTGTTCTGAAAGGCGTCCAGCTTTGGTGGGGATTTCAGGTAATCTGCAGTGAATTGATTACGTTGAAAAAGTGAGCAGGGTTTGGTTTCCTCTCTTGGAGTGTAGGTATCAGTCAATGACGCTGCTGTCTGAGGATCTGTGACTCTTTGTAGCTCATTTGCAGCAACTTGAGCAGCTACTCCTGGTTTTAGCCATCTGATATAAGTGCTCAAGTCAAAGTTCGTCACCGCATTGATCCCTCTGTACTCAATTGCTGCAATGTCATAGGCACGTGCAGCCTCCTCTTGCGTGCCTGCTTTTTGAAAAGTGAAGTTAATTCTTTTCTAGTTGGCATTGGTACGTAAATGCAGGGAAAATGTTCATCAAGAGCTAGAGAGTGTAAGGTCTAGGCCTGACTCACCGTATGTGCCAAGGTAAAGGTATTTGTTTCCGAAAACTCTACCTATTCTCGCTTCCCATCTCCCATTGTGATGGTGCCTGCGTACATCTCCAAAAATGAATCTTTAGAAAGTGCTCGCCGTTTATAATACCTGATGAAGTTGAATTATAGAAAGGAATTATCAAGAACATCACCTTGCAACTCCCCTATACTTGGATACACCTCTTGAAAAGCCGCTGCTCTTTCTGTGTAAAACAATCCAGAGAACATTGTTTAGAGAGGAAAAATGAGCATTACTTAACATATATATGAAGCTTAATTTATATACATACCTTCTTAGAGATGCTAAATACTCCTCTTTCGTTACAGTTTGCATTATCTCAATCTCTTTCTCATAATCTGATATCTGTGGAATGCATCAAAGTGTGTTAGATGTCGTCACATAATTCATTTAAACTTTTGACAAGGGAAAATATTTCAGAGTTTCGTACTCATGCCAACCGATTTACATTCATACCGGAAAATTGGTAAAAGTTGATGTTCCCCAATACTTCAAAGCAGCCAAATCATATGCTCTCGCTGCGGATTCTTCCGCGTCATAAGCTCCTGAGAAATTGAAAAGCAAACTTTTCATAATCTCTATAAATAAAGAAGAGTAAAAGAACATATAGCTTCATTTTAGAACATGTGAAGATTACTCACCGAGGTATACTGTTCAGATTCCATTAAGCAATACCAAAGCACAATCCGACGTAAGCATATACAGATTACATAACAAGATGTGAGTACCTGGAAATAAAAGTTAAATTAAGGGGAGCAAATTTAAAAAAAAAGACAGCAGAATTGTAGACCTTGTTTCCCTTTCTTTTTCTGCGTTACATTCCATGAGAGCTTATCCCACAGGTGGGCTTCAAATCGACCTGTCCATCTATGTCTGTTTGATTTAAAATTTAACCCAAGTTAGCGAATAATTTATAGGGAAACTTGAGTGGATTAGACACTGTAGAACAGTTTCATCATTTAATGAACCAACCTGCTGACGCCACGAAATCTTGAGCTTCTCTTCACAGTGGTAGCAACAGAAGTTTGATGATTTTGTTGCTGGGGCAGCTGCTGCTGACTTTGACCATCGTCACTTCCGAGTGCAACTGTAGCAGGATCCCTTCGACGCCTTTTCACACACCGAGCTACCTGAGCTTCCCTGTCTGCAGTTAAAAAGCGGCGCCTTCCTGGGTTTCCTTCATTCTTTATCATCATCATTTCCATTTCTGGTTCCTTCCTTTCTATGGTTGATTGATTCTTCAGGGAGTCCAACGATGCATGCATTCATATATACTGTGTGTATTTCTTTTGGTTTTGTTTTTGTTGTGGCAGCCGAGTTACAAGTCAAAACCAGGGAAACGATGATTTCGAAAACAATGCAAGACAAAATCAAGTGTTCATATTCTGTTTGCCAGCTCTCCGATAAAAAAAGGCTCTTGGTATTTAGTTTTTGGATTGGTTCACAGCCAGGTGGATGCTTGTGGTCAGTGGTACGAAAGATAATTCTACTCTTCATTATCACAACTCTACAGACAGTAGTTACTAAGAACTTTACTCTTACAAAGTTGATAAAATTAGCAACAATATTGGTGATTAATTTTCTCTTCTAGTTCTATTTGGATATGTTTTAATTGAATGGATTCAAATTTAGTCACATATTCGATGGTTTAAGCACGTGATTGAAGAGAATGCGCTCCTGGCAAACCTTATGGCAGCAAGCTCTGTAGGGCAAGAGTAACTATGGTACTTGTTTTATCAGTAATTATTTGAGAACTTGCTGAGCAGTGAGAAACAATTCTATAAATGTAAAAGCAGGTTTCGTTGGTGTATCCTGCTGCAGAATGTTCCTGATTACAGAATATTCCCTACAAACTTCTGTTTTCTGCGAAAAAAAGATACAGAAGATATGCTACCAGCCAAGCAGCATATACGAGACAAAATGCAGAAAACAGTTTGACATTTTTGAGCTTCTGCTTGTTCTTGAATTCATCGCTTAATTATCATCATCTTCTTGTATTCGTCGAATGTTTTTTTTTCCCGTTCAGGTCTTCTGCGGATGGAATAGAGTAGATTATTGTGTCCCAGTGCTCGGGTGCTTGTCCCCTCTCCATAGCTTCCAAAACTATCGACGGTGATAGCTATGGAATCTAAGAATAATGTTTGTGGGTCGCATGTACTATAATTAAATAGTGCTAAACATTACCTAGGAGGAATCGCCTTGTCTAAAAACCACTTCTTTATTTAATTTTTATAAATGTCCCAAGAACCATATACAATATAGTTTAAAAGGGTAAATTGATTTCTTCTTCACTTTCATTTCCAGGCAGCTAAAGAGTAGGATAGATGAATCGCCATGACAAACACATCTATTTATTAGATGCTGTCTGATGGCTTTATTTGTCATGGAATATGCTGTCCCACAAAGATGAAGTAAAAAATTGAAGGAGTATCATCGGAACAACGACTGTAGAAGGAAGGCATCATGCACATTAGTGTTAAAAACGACTGTAGAAGGAAGGCATCATGCACATTAGTGTTTTTAACAGTAACGTGACGATAGAATGTTTATAATTTATATAGAAAATTTAATTTGAGTTAGAAAATATATTTTTATAAAATTTTAAGATAATCAAAATTTTATTCGCTCATGAAAATTCATAAAATATATTTTTTAAAGGGTAAAGCTTACTTTAATCCAAAAAAAATCATAATCATAATCCAAGATTTTATTTTAAAAAAACCATTTAGGTCAATTAACTAATGGGTACTTATCTGATGAAAAATATTAGCCCGGCCCATTCAAACAAGATTGAAGGCATAAAAAAACCTTATGTTTTTTGTTTTTTTAATGTATATAATAACATGTTTCCTTAACTCTATATGAAATATATTTTAAAAATAAAGATGGAAATTAGAAAAATTTCTTCATTTATTACATTTCCTAGAAGATTTAGTCATATTTTAAATTTATCGATAAAAATCCATTTTCATATACTCAAATTTCATTTAATAAAATAGAAAATAAAAGATGCGGCCTGAACTACATTTAATGGATTTTGATAGAGGATAGTATTTCATGTCCACTTAAATGAATTGAAGGTTAAGAATGATGGGAATGGATTTTCAGTTTTTGAATTTGTATTTCTTGATAGGATCTAAAATTTTGATTAATAATTTAGTAAATTGTTTGCTTTCTATATATAATAATTTTCTTTAGAAATATATCAATAAATGATCTTTATTTAAACTTTTATGTCAATACAATTTATTTACATAAGATTTTTTTACAAACACTTACTAGGTAATACTATAACTATACAATATAGAAATACTAAGTGACTGGATGAGGTTTTATGATAATTCATGATATCCTAAAGAAAATACCTTTTGTTTTGCATACACCTTTATGAAATAAGTTTAAGCATTTTGACATCATGAAACACTTTTTATCGAACAGAATATTTTGACATTAGGCATGACCATTTTGGTTGTTAGAATTATAACAACCAAATATTTTCCTTAACTACTATCATTTTCCAACAAGACACACACTCTCTCTCTCTCATTCAAAGATTGAAAAATAAAATAGATGGGCCTTAGGACTAGACTAGAAATTGCAAAAACAAAAAAAGGATTAGACATATATTATCTTTGTATCTTACATTCCCCCTTGTCTTTTAATTTTGTAGGTCTATCATAATTCCAATGATAGTTTGATCTATTAGTCTAGAGAGGGATTAAATGAAATAGGAAAAAAAAAAAAACTTCATTGTTCATATGACCATTAAAGTCTTATACCAAACCCTATATGTTTTAGATCTTTAGATAATAAGTTAATAGGCTAATGTTATGATGTTTATTTCTTACTTGAACCTTACATTATTATGCTCCCAAATAAACGTATGTATTAAGATCTTTATTTGGTATACAAATATGTTTGTCTTGTTTTTATGAGCATTGATTTAATCCTCTTTGCATATCAACTAGGTCGGAGTCGATGTCAATGTATGGGCTTGGATAAAAATAATTCAATGTAAAAGAAATATTCAAGATATAAGGAATTATTTGGGATTATTATTAAATCTAACCCATCAGATCAACCTTTAAATCTTATGACATAACTCCTTGCCTAGCTGATGTTTAAAATTAAATCTTGGGGAAGTTGTTCAAAATAATTTAGTCGACTTGAATGATTTAAAGGAAACATAAACAACCAATACAAAAACATAATTTGACTTTTAAAAAAAATCAAGATGAATTAAAAAAAAAAATGAAATAGTGATATATTGGATTGACTTAGGCTTAATGGTTTGACTTGTTAAATTAGCGGTTTGGTTAATGAACTTCGCTGAGATTATATACTTTATTTCCCCCCTATTTTTTATATAATTGTATGATAACAAAAATAAATGCTGATAAAATCGAACAAAAATAAAATATCACGATATTTATTCGAGATTGTGATAATATCATTGAAATTAAACTAAAATAATTTATTAAGATAAATTCAAAATAAAAAGACACAACTTTTTAGAGTTAAATCTAACTAAAAAAAACACGAGTTTTGCTTAAATAAAAGTAAAAGACAAGTTTAGAGAAGTCTCAATGTTTTGTATTCTTATTAGAATGTCTATTTTTTATTTGAAGAAAAGCTAAAGGTATCATCATAATTCATTGTCCGCTAGCTAGAAAAAAAAATTATTTACTTAATGTGTAATCATATTTTGTAAAGAAGATTCATTTTAATTTATTATTTTCCTTATTGTTTTCAATTAATAAAATAAAAAACCTGAATCCCAATCTAATTTGTAATGTTAGCTATTTATGGAATGGATTGATAATTTGTAAATGTTACTAGCAAAATACTTTCATTTGGATATGATTAAATCATGACATATATTGTTATAGTTGATCCAAAATAATTTTATAATGAAATGGTTAAGTTTCTATGCTTGTGATTGGGTATTTGAATGGAAATAACAATTTGCAACAAAAATAGTATGAGAACTTCTATCATGGCATGCTTATTTGAAGGAAAAATAGAAAAGAAATTTATTGATGGAATTATGGTGAAAAAAAAGAAAGAAGCTAAGGGATATTTTTATTATTTTAAGATTCTAGGGTTATTTTTAGTTATTATTTAAAATATAATAATAAGTTTGTAAGTAAATAAATATTTTTTATTGATTTTTTTCATCTAATTTTATGATGTAAAGTGTTAATCATCTTTAAAGTTTATATATAAAGTTTAATATTTAGAAACTTGAATGATTATAAAAAAAAAACTAACTATTAGAGTAATTTTCTATAATCTTAGTAATTCTTAATAATGATCAAATACTTTTTTTTATTAGAACTCGTTTGATATTAGAGTAATGATTATTTTTTAAAGTATTTTTTATTTAAAAATATAATAATATTTTTAATATATTTTTATAATCAGTACTATTATTAATAATATTTATAAAAATATCTAACTTTTTAAATTAAAAAAAAAGTACTATTATTTTTAATAATATTTATATTAAAATAATATTTTTTTTTATTTTAAAATTTATTTTATATCCGTATATAAAAAATAAAATAAAAAACTATTTTTTTTCCTAAAAAAATTGAAACATTATTGTACGACTAAGACAAACATTTCCATCAGAAAAACCAATATCAGGCTGCACAGCACACTAAACACTGATCATCAATTTGGCGCCCAAATCCAATAGCGCGTGAGACGCACCGCTCAATCCTTCCCTGTATACACATATACATACATAAATAAAAGAAAAGGTGGTTTTTTTTGCAGAATCAAAGTTCGGGCAGAGGTATGACGGACGCTCATCTCTTTAATAATATCTCTCTCGGAGGCCGTGGAGGCACCGTAAGTTCTCTTACCATCTCTCTCTTAACTAATAATCGTAACCATTTTGAAACCCTAGCTTGTTCGAATCCTATCTCTTTTCTTTTCTTTCGATTCTGGTTTTTGAAACCCTAATTTTTATTCTAATTCCTACTTTGTCTGTGTTTTGGGTTGGAAAATCGGGTGTTTAGATTGTGGTTCTTGAAACCCTAATTAGTTGCCTATTTATTATTTGATTCAGTATATGAACTAAGTATGAACAACTGTAACAATTCAGTGTCAAAAATAAAATAAAAGAAAAAGGTTTGGGGTTTAGGTTCGATTGGTTGCTTAGAAAAGATAGGAGGGAGGCATCGAATAGTAGCTTTATAGTAGCCATTTATTAAATTTATACCATAATTTAGTGAAGATGATACTTTGGCTACCTTGATTTGCTGTTAAGTTTCTAATCAGGTTTTCTGATTGTTGAGATCGGATGCATGATTTTTTAGATATTTGCGGTTTCTTTTTGAGTTCATTGCATCGATGCCCTAATTTTTTGAAATGTCTTGTAAATTTTGGAGTCTTTTATTTTGGGACTGGAGATGCAAGATAAAGAGCTGATATTTTTTGTAAAATATATGAGATTCTCATTGTCAAGTGCAGAACCCTGGACAGCTTAAGATATCTTCAGGGGGGATTCTATGGAAGAAACAAGGGGGTGGTAAGGCTGTTGAAGTTGATAGAACTGATATTGTTGGAGTGACATGGATGAAGGTCCCAAGGACAAATCAACTCAGTGTTCTAATCAAAGGTGGGCCCTGGTACAAGTTTACTGGATTTCGTGATCAGGTTTGTCTCCAATCTCCTTATTATCTCCGTTTAAAGTTGGAACTTGTTTGTGCATTTTTCTTCATGTTAGAGTTTGTGTATTCTATTTTAATGAAATCAATACAAATGATGCGTATACTTTCTAACTTTGAACACATCGATCCCCTTTATAACTTATAATACCCCTTGCTGCATGGATTCTTGAACTTCTGTGTATATAATTGGTGGGTCTCTTTAATGATCACAATAGTGCAGTGCCTGTTAGTGATGATTCATTAGTCACCATTGTAGTGAAGTTTTCAATGATGTTTTACTTCTTATAAGTTTGATGTTTACAGTTTGCAATGTGTTTTCTCACATTGTTCCATCCATTGCTGGCCATGTAGGACCTATCTACCTTGACCAATTTTTTCCAAAGCCATGGAATAACACCAGAAGAGAAGCAGCTTTCAGTCAGTGGCCGTAACTGGGGAGAAGTGGACTTAAATGGTGGGTGACTTTTTTGGACTTTCCTAGTTGCTGGATCAATTAGTGTTTTATTATTATCATTACCTTTGTTGTTATGAAGTAGGTGAGTTTATTTAGTCGTACAACTCGTTCTTCTATTCTCTTGCTGTGTTGTCGACTCACACCTTCGTAATGTTTGTAGGAAATATGCTTACATTTTTGGTTGGTTCAAAACAAGCATTTGAGGTATCTTTAGCAGATGTTTCGCAAACACAAATGCAAGGGAAAAATGATGTCATCTTGGAGTTCCATGTGGATGATACTACTGGAGCAAATGAGGTGAGTCTATTGATGCTATTTGTCCTTTCTTCAGTACAAGCCATCTGGCTACATTTCATGCATATCGGTCCACAAAAGCGTTAGCTATCTTGCTCCCCCTGCTGGAATTACAATCTGGATCATGCTGTCCCAATCATGGTGTGTTCGTGATCCAGATCATGAAAATTGGCGATATACAACCAAATTTCAACATAGTAGAATATAATGTGAATACTGAATATTTTTTAGTTATACTTGACTATATATTTACCTGTATTTACATTTAAATATAGCAATAAACATGTAAAACCCTTACAAGAAAGGAAATATTCAGATTTGGTGATATCTGTTACCAAAAAACCTCCATGTTCTTGTTTTGCTCATTTCTGAATTGCATTTAGTAGCTAGTAGGAAATAATGGTTCTGCTTTCATATTTTCTTGTTTAAGAGATGCTATCAATTTGTAATCATATTATGTTATGTTTACAGAAAGACTCCTTGATGGAGCTAAGTTTTCACATACCTAATAACAACACGCAATATATTGGTGATGAAAATCGTCCTCCTGCCCAGGTGAGTCTCTTCATTTTTACCACTGTGTACTTGCGTCTGTCCTTTGTCTGCTGATTTCATGTCAATTGATTTTGTGTTAGGTTTTCCGTGACCTAATAGTGCAAAGGGCAGATGTTGGTGCTGGAGGTGAAGAAGCTGTTGTTACATTTGAGGGCATTGCAATCCTCACACCAAGGTAGAAATTGACACACATACATACTCACTATGTACTTCCATGCACAAACATAACTCATCGATGTCATGTGCTGATTCTTTAATGTGACTCTTTTTGATGAGTTTATGACATGTAAAACCATTTTTCAATTTAGGGGTCGGTACAGTGTTGAACTTCATTTGTCTTTCTTGCGGCTCCAAGGACAGGCTAATGATTTCAAAATTCAGTACAGCAGCGTTGTTCGCCTCTTCTTGCTCCCCAAGGTTCGCTTTTATTACCTCTCCACTTATATATGCATGTGTATCAGTAATTTGATTATCTTCTTTCTCTGTATGCTATTCACAAAATGATTGCCATAGTGCATTAGTGTGATTTTAATCCTTTTCATGGCAAACAAATGACTAATGGAATCTTATGCAAACTTGATTTTTCTTTGTTTTTTTGTGCAGTATAACCAGCCACACACCTTTGTTGTCGTTACTCTTGATCCACCTATCCGCAAAGGGCAAACTCTATATCCGCATATCGTGTTGCAGGTATTGTTGATTGTATTACATTGGAACATCAGTGTATTTGTTTTTTGTTGTTCATAAGGTTTGGCTACCATTCATTATTCTATTTTGTACAGTTCGACACTGACTTTGTAGTTCAAAGCAACTTGTCATTGAGTGATGATCTTTTGTACACAAAGTACAAGGATAAATTGGAGCCATCTTATAAGGTACCTGGTTACATTCTGATGTGATTATGCTTCATGTGTTATTCATTTTTTTTTTCTTTCTCAGAAGGTAATAGCATCTGTTGGGACATGTTGATATATTAATCATAGGATAGATTGGCTTGCAAGTTATATAAAATTTGTTTGTGTTGTGGACAAATAGGGGCTTATTCATGAAGTGTTCACCACTATATTGCGTGGATTGTCTGCTGCCAAAGTTACTAGACCAGGAAAATTCCGTAGTTGTCAAGATGGTTATGCTGTGAAATCATCACTGAAAGCTGAAGATGGAGTCCTGTACCCCCTTGAAAAGAGCTTCTTCTTCTTACCCAAACCTCCGACACTCATTCTTCACGAGGAGGTATAGATCAGCAAACTATTTTGTGTTCTTGACTAGTGCAATAACAAGCATATGATATAACATGTTTGTTTTAATTCTTTCTCCTGTTTCTTCATACAAGATTGACTATGTGGAATTTGAGAGACATGCTGCCGGTGGCTCAAATATGCATTACTTTGATCTTCTTATAAGACTTAAAACAGAACAAGAGCATCTTTTTCGGAACATCCAGAGGAATGAATATCATAATCTTTTTGACTTCATAAGGTAGGGTTGTTTCTAACCTAAGAGCTTGAGTCTACTTTCCATTTTCAATGGCTTTACCTTTCATTTAACCATACAGTGGGAAGGGCTTGAAAATTATGAACCTAGGAGATATGCAAGCTGCAAAGGGAGTGGCTGCTGTTCTTCAGAATGATGATGATGATGCTGTTGATCCACATCTTGCACGCATTAGGAATGAAGCTGGTGATGATGAGAGTGATGATGAGGTTAGTTCTTTTCTTTCTTATAATTTTGTGCTACATGTCCTACAAGCTAATGACTGCTGAATTTTAAATGGTAGGGTTAATTTCATGTGTATAGATAGCATTATCTGCACCTGCATCCTTGTTTCCATTATCTATATATATATATATATATATATTTTGTTTTGTTTTTTATCTCCATTTTGTTTGAGATCTAAAAGTCCCTTTTCATTTATGCAATGAGATCTAAGCATGGTGATGTTGCAGGATGAAGATTTTGTTGCTGGGAAGGATGATGGAGGCTCTCCTACTGATGACTCTGGAGATGAATCTGATGCCAGTGAAAGTGATGATGAGAAAGAGGCAAGCCATTCAATTCACTCTACATGCTCTATTGAAAAGAATTTGTTATATGGTCATCTGTCTGAATGTATATAATATCCAATGAATGGTCTGATTGCAGAACTCAACAAAAAAGGATTTTAAAAGGGAGGCTTCATCTTCAAAGGCAACTATGAAGAGGAAATCCAGAGATGGAGAGGAAAGCCAAAAGAAGAGAAAACCAAAAAAGAAGAAGGATCCTAATGCACCAAAGAGGTCGAAATCTGCTTACGTGTTCTTCTCACAAATGGAAAGGGAGGTGGGTTAATTGCTATTTCCATTGTAATTTATGATTAGTATTTGTTCATTGCGTGTTTTTGGTGTACTAATTATATTATTGTGATTGACAAAAGAATGTGAGGAAAAGTAACCCAGGAATTGTGTTCGGGGAGATTACAAAAGCACTTGCAGACAAATGGAATGCTATGTCAGGTCTGCATTCTTTTTCAATTCTCTAATTTGTGGTCATTCCGTTATCTTTTACTGCCCAGATGCTAAAACAATATTTCACCAATTGGTTATACCTGTTTGAATGCAGCGGAGGAGAAGGAACCGTATGAAGAAATGGCTCGAGATGATAAAAAGCGGTATAAATTACAAGTGAATGACTACAAGAACCCACAACCAATGATGATAGACTCCGGAAACGAGTCTGACAGTTGAATGGATAGAAGCCCTATGTTCCAAGACTTCTCAAATATTTTAGGGTTTAGTCGGTGGTTTACCCGTCTTAATACAATTTTAGTGAAATCTAACACTCAATTCTATGTTTCCATGGTGCCTTGTTTGTTGCAGCTCCTTGCATTAAAGCTTATAGTGGTCTGTTCCGAAGCTACTAATTAGAGACGACATGACAGGTGCTGGATTTTGCTCCATAAATATCTAAATCCATTACTCGTTTTTTTATTTCAACCCAGTTGGTTAGTGTTGGTAGTTTCTCCACCATCCATTGGGTACCTGATGTGTTTTATTTTTAATACCAATGAATATAAAATCTAAACTTAGACAATAAAACGTATTTTCATTTATGATTTTTTTTTTTTTAAATTTGATGCAATGTGTTGAAGCTTGTTTTTTACCCATGAATTTTCCAACATTTCTCGGAAATAAAAAATCCAAAAATTCATTAAAATTAATCAGTTTTTTTAGAATTCAGTCAACTCATCAACTCTTATTGCTTTTGTGAGATGCATATTTTGTTTAGTTTCAAGCAAGCCAACAAACAGATGAAGAGTGAAAAATAATGGAAAGAAAATGAGAACATATATTGTGTTAATGACATGCCAAAATATTCAAGTCAAAAAAACCATCTGAAAAAAAAGAGTCATCCAAGCTCAATAATGAGGATGCTGATAATCTTCCCAGCTAGTTCCAACATCTCCTAGATTTGTAAAGGAGATGTAAATAAAAGAGCTGTCCAAAGCTTAGTTTAGGAAAATGCAGCTTCTAAATATCAGAGCTTTAGGAAAATACAGCTTCTAAATCTCTTAGTAAAGAAAAAGGATATTTGACCACTTTGTTTGAAAAATAATCTGGAAAGAAACAACCTTGAGCACCGGTTAGGTTGCTTAAAAAAGGCATACCTAAAGCATTACTGTTTGCTGATATGATTGGATATTCAACATAGTAACAAAATTGGAGGTATGTATAAAGTTTAAAAATCTAAACCTTGCACTCTAAAATATAAACATCTTATACGAATGCCTCATTTGATAATTAATGTAGCATTTTGCAATGAAATACTCATTTTTATAGATGACCACTTTGGCTACAAATAAATCTTGCTTGTAGAATAAGACATTTCCAAGATTATATTCAACTGTTAGGAATGTATGAATGAGAGGTAATTCCTTTTAATTTAAAAACAAATACCAGTGCAACATATCAACGAGTTATCAATTTGATATTTCTTGATATGATCAATCATAATATAAAGGATTATCTTGATGATATTTTTTTAAATTAAAATCCGCACATATACAGGAATTGCCTATTACCTCTAAATGAATAAAGATGCATAGTTTAGAAACGATTCCTTTGAACTTTGTAAGGTTATTATTGTATCAACAAGGCTTATATGAGGATAAGAATAAAGCATACACAAGCATACAAGCAAAAATCTCCGCAAAACATACAGGAAATACAATGCTTCATTCAAGATTGAGTTTACAAGGAGGTTTATTTTAAATATTGCAAGAAAGATAAGACCTTTTACTAGGTTGTTGAAAGAGAAGAGATTTGATTAGTTTTAATGGATGGGAAAAAAAAAATCTCTTAGAAGACAACTTATCTAGTCAAACCCTTAGTATTGGCACTACCAAAGCTTAAAAAGCTTTTGAGGTTATATATTTTAGAAGCAAAATGATCAATTGGCAACATGCTAGCACAAAACAAATAACTCAAGATATAAATAGGTCATGTATTATCTCATTTATATGCTTAAAGAAATTACAGAAAAATATACATCAATAAATAAGATATATTTATCTATGTGTATTGCTTGAGTTAAATTATATAAGAATATGATAGTAGTTTATGTTTATATAATTTGTAAGAAAATTAATCAATTACTTGTTTTTGAAACCTTTATTAAGAGGTTGTATTGGAAATGGATATTATCATTATCTTAAAAAACTTTAGCTTCGATTTTGGTTTAAGAGAAACATTATCATAGAGGTGCTCATAATATCCCGATGACCTTATCTTTTTTGTTTTATCTTCCTTGCACAAACAATCAATATGAATATAAATAAGGCCATCATCATAAGCCTAAAAATACTCATAGAAGTAGGAGCACAATTAATCATAATGACTAAAGATTCATTTCTTATTAACAACTAATTATCATAAGGGACACCCATCTCTAAATTCATATCATATTATGACCACAAATCTTATTAAAAGATTCTATTTTTTATAAAAGCAAAAAAAAGTCAATGACATAGATAAATATGGGTTATTATACAAGATGATCTTTAATAGTAATGACATTATCCCCTCTAAAATTATGGATTGATTAATCATAGTTGATATCCAAAAGGAATTCAAAATAAAAAGAGGGATACAATTTTAATGGTTAAAAGTGAACAAGATAATTACAGTGAAACTGTGATTGAATTGTTTTTATCAAAAGAGGGATACAATTTTAACGGTTAAAAGTGAACAAGATAATTATAGTGAAACTGTGATTGAACTGTTTTTATCAAGTACAAGAAAAAATATTTAATAATAATACTAACATCTTTGGTCCGTAAAAGGATGAAGGGATGGAATTAAGACTATTTTTTAGGATCCTTCATAAAGGTTCTTAAAGACTTTTTTTTTTTGGGGGTTAAAATCTTCCTAAACTAGGACACGCACACACACACGCACACATGCGCGCGCGCGCGGGCACACACACACACATATTTGTTATTAGAAAAAGACTATCAAAATCTAAGAAAATGACTTGGAACTTGCTTGGACCTAGCCATGAGGCTCAATCCCTAATTTTATAAAATAAAAATAAGACTATAAAAGATGCTAACTTGAAAAATTCTAAACAAATATTTGAACCCATAAAAAGTATTTTCAAACATAGGCCAAAATAAAAATTCTTATGTGACACACAACTTTTTAAAACATATCATTTTTTTTTAAATTTCTAAAGAACAAGACTTGTTTAGTGATTATTTTATCCTTGTGTTGAACATATATAACACAAGATATATTATTTTTTTAAAATTTTATTATAAGAAAATAACAATCTTTTGTCAAACAATTTGCAAGACTCATTTACTGATTTTACTACCAATAAATCGATCCTTCACATAAAGTTTTACATATATAGTTATGCATATATGAAAAATACTCATCACTTTTTATAAAATATTAAGAAAAATAAAGTGTTTCGAGAAATAAAAATCTTCCATATCTAAATGCATCCATACATGATAATCCAATTTTCATGTCATAACCCAAAAATAGGTTATTCCCTAAATCTACCCAAATAAAAACAAAAATAAAATAAAAGGCGCTGATATCGGTAGAAAAAAATAAGGTGGAAATATAGACATGTTTTAGAGTTCGATCATGCCTCTTTTATGCTTAAAAATGAAGGAAAATACAAATGCAAATTCAAGGCTAAAATAATTTATTGTTGGACAAATTTGAGTAAAAGTTAAGTCGAAAAGCATAATTATATTTTTTATAGATCAATTTGATTTAATCATGGGCTAGTTTAGAGTATTATTATGTTTAGAAGGGTCCAATTGAAGGATTTAATTAAGTGCAAGGACTTAATTATATTTTAAATTGGTCAAATTAATTTTATTAGGGGCATAATCAATGAAAAATCAAGTTCTTGAACTTAATTCGGGTTCAATTAAGAAGATTGGAATTTTTGAAGCCAAATTAAAATTTACCAAGCCAATTGTGCGAAGACAAGGGTCAAATTAAAGACAATTGAGAGTTTATTGATCAATTGAGGATTAAATCGCATAAATCTGAAACCAAGGACCAAGCTAAAAAGGTGTGCAAATCTAAGGTTGCTATTAAAAAATAAAGATGGGGATACAATTGCACAAAATTAAAAATTTAAAGCCAATTAAGGGTACAATTAGAACAATTATAAATTGAGGGATCAAATCAGATTTTCACCTACTCCCAAACTCTCAAAAACCTGAGACATGACTACACTATTTAGTCACTTGAACAGTGCAGACACACTATTACAAGTCAGGAGGCAGGCAACCCATCTTGCATGCAATGGGCAACCGAAGGGTTGCCTCATTCACATATAAATACCATGCATAAATGATCAAAGGAGGGGGAGCAATTTTACAGAACACTGGAAAGATTATTACCGTGTAAAAATTGCACCATAACCACCAGCGACCTCCATTTTTTCTTTGCCTTAACACCGACAGAACCACACTAGTAGCCTTCTCTCTCCCATAGTCTAGCAGTTCTCTCTCTATCTCTCTCAGTCGACTACTCTATCTCTATCTCTCTCTCTTCTCCAATAGCAATAGCTCCTAGCAAGAATAAGCGGTTGTTCCCTCGGCATCGGTGACAAAAACAAACAAAAAAAAGGTGTTGGCAATCCAACCTCAAATGATGAGAAAAAAAATACAAAATATAAAATCTACATAAAAAAAGCCTTTTTCTTTAAAAAATTATAAACAAAAAACGATTGTTGTCGTGTACACGATCGTATTCCAAGGTTTTTCCAAAGCATAATTTTCATAGAAAATGAAAAAATAACATATTTCTCATGTTTTGAAACAAAAATGGGATATTGTAACTGGTTTACAATTATCTATTGGAATTTGATCAAAATATCAAAATAATTTAATTATTATTTTGTTTTAACTATTTTGGTGTAAAATTACATTGTAAAGTACACTTGCAAATAGTTAAAAATGAGACTTTCAAAATGCATTGTAAAATAGTTTTGGTTAGGTTTTTAATTCCTAATGAGGCAGAGACTCTCCCATGAAGAGAGATCTACCTCGAGCTTTAGAAAAGAAGAATGTAAAAAAAAAATCAAACTTAGAAAAACAATCAAACAACAATGCTACTTGCCTTAGATAGGGTGCACTAGGGGTGATGCGTCAAAAAAATCAAACTTAGAAAAAGAATCAAACAACAATGCTGCTTGCTTTAGATAGGGTGCACTAGGGGTGATGCGTCTTTACCTTGCACAACAAGTTCTCTTACCCAGATTCTCGCAGACCAATAGGTTTCCTAGTAACCTTAATACTAGGTGGCAATTTCTAAGAACTAAAGTCATAATTTTATGCCTATCAAACCCTGTTCTTCCACCGCGCGTCTTCCTCCCTCTTTAGGGATGGCGGGGGTGCAAAGTGCAAAAAAAAGTGTCGTCGTGAAAGATGGTGACTCCAATGGGGACATTGTCGAACTGATCTTTATTTGTTTGATTCTTTATTCTTTAGTTTATTTTTAACATGCATTTTTACTGCTTTAGCATGCAATTTTATTTCATTTTAAGCATAACATTGGGTATGAATTAATGTCACCATGCATTTTAATTTTGTGAATAAACCTAATTTTTAGGATAGGTGGGGAGTAGCGATCTGTCTCAAAATTTTGAATCGGGGTTCAGATTTGTGAAATGTCCAACTATGAATTGTTTGTTTACCTAATAATGATGGTCATACTATGCCCCAACCATTTCTTGTAGACCCCTACATCACCTTCACATGAGGGAGTTACTAGCCAATTCATAGACCTTTGAGACCAAGTAGAAAGCTTACCCCTCATGTAATGGCTTAAAACTTGTCTTCGGGTACAAACTCTCTGATAATTCACCAGATGTGTATACACATACATTTGCATCCACATGCATCCATAATTGTGCAAAACATATCATCGATAGATTGAAATATAGGTCCTCAAAGAGTTTCTAACACTCAACTCTACCAAAGAAGTGTGGGGGACGAAGAACATGCACATCGTGATGCTCATTTCCAAGAAGAAATAGATTCTCTGAAAGCTATTGTGGCTCATCTTACCACCTTACTAGAGCAAGCATTAAGAAATGCCTCTGGCGAGGGTCCTTTAACTAGACCCGTAATGGTTGCTTAAACACAAGTAGTAAAACACCATGAAAAAGGTGATAGGAGAGTGAGTTTAGGATCCGCAATAAAATCCAACTTTCATACAATCAGCAGTGCTGACACCTACGACAACCCCAATAGTTATAGAAGCATCAGAGGGTATCAACAAAGATTAGATGGTGATGCTGGAAGCCAGGATAAGGGCCATTGAATGGGTAAACTTATATGACCCAGTACAAGCTACAAAAAAGTGTCTAGTCCCAAATGTTGTAATACCAAAGAAGTTTTGTGTTCCTAAATTTATTAAATACACTAAAACACAATGCTTTGTCACTCACCTAAAATCATAATGTAACAAAATGGCAGAAGCAGTGCATGATGAAAAATTGCTTATGCATCTTTTCCAAGATAGTTTGAGTGAGACAACTTTGAATTGGTACATGAGACTAGACAACACCAGGATCCGTAGCTAGAAAAATCTAGTAGATGCATTCATCAAGCAATATAAGTACAACATTGATAATGCTCCTGACAGAGCAAGTTTGTCCAACATGGAGAAGATGGACAAAGAAAACATAAGGGAATATGCTCAGAGATGGAGAGATCTTGTTGTACTAGTACATCCCCTACTAGATATAGAGATGGTGACATTACTCACCAACACGTTGAGAGTGCCCCATTACGAACATGTGATGGGCAGTTCAACATAATAATTTTACAGATGTTGTAGATGTGGCAGAGCGAATAGAGCAATGAATCAAAAGTGGTAGATTTTTTTTTACCTGTGGAGAAAAAGGGCTTCAAAGGCAAGAGAAAAGATGTCGAGCATTTTGAAGATGACTATAAGGGCAAGTAAAACCAATTCTTAAACTACTATAACCCTTCATCTCAAATTACCAATATCATTCTCCAAGCCAAAGATCCACCTAAAAATTTCTTTAAAAGAAATTACCAGAAAACCCAAGAACAACTACCTTCACAACCATTTTCCTTAAATGAGATGTATCAAAAGTTGATAAGCATTGGGCAAGTAGCTCCTAAACCTCATGCACCTTCACAACCACCTTACCCCGATTGGTACAAACCTGACCTCACTTGCAAATACCATACTGGTGCTACAGGGCATAGTATTCAAACTTGTGGTGCCTTAAGAAAGAAACTCATGCAATTGATAAAAGTGGGGTGGATAACATTCAAAGAAAATCCTCCTACACCAAATTAAGCTTCACGAAAATGGGGTACCAATTGTTCGCACCATTAAAGTGACCTCGGTAAAAGATTTTGAAAAAGGGAGTGCATCAGTATTGGGAGAGAAAATCCAAGTTCTATGATTGTCTTTTGTTTTGATCATGTCCGCACATTGTGTTCCCATTTTAAATTGTCGTTAATTTTGCTCGTAATGCAACAAGATCCTTTTTTGTTAAGCAAACATTTCTCTTTAGTGATCATGTATTTTCTTGTGTTTATGATATGTTCTTGCTTATTGTTTAAATAACACAAGTACATCTTATATCCTTTCATCTAAATTATGCATGATCCCATGATTTCATTTTTTTTTTTGGCAAATCAAAGTCTAATATAAAAGGAAATGCCAAATTGATGTTTGTTTAACAAATATGTTCTGAGAATTCAAAGGATTTCATTGAAAGAAGATCTCATACATATAAAAATCCACATAATAAAGATAAGCTCTTAGCTAAACAAATAATTCAAAAAAGTCAAAAACTCATTTTGCATGGAAAAGCAAAGCTTATTGATCCAGGATGCATGTTTTTGAAATGAGGAGAGGCCATCTTTGATATGCCTTCACAAGTTTCAAATATCCTTTGCAATCCCTATTTGAGCCTAATAAATTTTCCTTGATAATCAACCATGAAAAGAATCACACCTTATACTGGGGGGCAAGTACGAGGATCAAAGAGCACTTTTAATCTACAAAATAATCCTTAATTTCAAGAGATGCCCAAACAAAGCTATGACGCATAAACATAAAAAGGGTTTTCGTATATGATGGAAATCAAGTCAAGATGATGGTAGTGCTAAAAACCCATGATAAAAACCCTAAACAAATACTGGGGAGTATGCTAAGTCAACATGATAGTAGTTGTCATGGTGGAGATTTTTCGCGCTTTGCGCCTTGCCATCCCCCGGGTTTGGGGAGACAACAACGTGCAGTAAAAATGAAGGGTTTGTTTTATAGTTGTAAAATTACAATTATAATTATCAGGAGTTGCCGCCTAGCATTACGGTCACTAAAAACTTATTGATCTGCGAGGGTCTTGGGTAAGGGGATTTGTTGTGCAAGGGGATTACGCATCACTCCCAATGCACCATCCCCAAGGCAAGTTGCATTGTTGTTTGATTCCTTTTCTAAGTTTAATTTTTTTACACTACATTTTCAAAAAAAAAATGGTCTCCAGGTGTACTTTACAGTGTTATTTTACACCGTAGTTAAGACCCTCTTTTTTCCGGATGTACTTTACAATTTAGTTTTACATCCTTAGATAAAATAAAAATAATTTTGTTTTGATATTTTGGCTAAATTCCAACAGATAATCATAAACCGGTTATGATATTCAATTTTTGTTTCAAAATATAAGAAAGATGCAACATATTTTTTTGATGAAAAATATACATGGAAAAACCTTGGAATTCGGTCATATGCAAAAAAAAAAACATATTTTTTTTGGTTTTTTAAAATGTATTTTTTGTATTTATTTTTTTAAAATTAAAAAAAATAATTTCGGGCTGGGCTTGGCCTAGCTAAATGGGTGGCCCAGCCTAAGTGGGCCAAAGGCCTAACTCTGTTGGGCTTGGGATGGAACTGGCCCAACCAATTAGGCTGGGCCAAGAGCAGCCCAAAAGTGGAAAGAAAAATAAAAAAGAAGGGAAAAACATGTGACAATGTAGTGAATTAATTCACTTACAGTGTTCACGTGCTACGTGAATCGTGACAAAGGTGGTCGGCCGACCACGACGAGAGGCTCACTTGCCACTACTGTCGGGTAGAGGAGGCTGAGGTGGTTTTCCTTATGATGACGTTGTTGAAAATGGTGGCCTGTGGTGGCTAGGGGAGGCGTTAGAAGTTGGCCGGTCTAAGTTGTTGCTGTTGCTTCATTGTTGTGGCGTCGCCAAAGCTGGAAAAGAAGGCTGAGCTTGTTGTTAGGGAGTTGCTGGCATGGTGTTCACGGTGAGCTTGCTAACACCATGGAAGAGATTACTAATCACTGCCGAGGGAGAGGCTAAACTGTAGCATGGATAGAGAGAGAGAGAGAGAGAACTATAGCAGAGAGAGACAGAGGGACACCGACGGTGGTGACTTGCTATTGCTATCAGTGCTAGTGTCCTGCCAGCCCTAGAAAAGATGATGGTGGCTGCAACTGTGATTGTCTTCCTCTCCTTTGTTTTTCTGCTAATTCCCGTGTTTGTGTGTGTTATTTTTGTATTTCTGTTTTTTTTCCTCCAGTTTAAATGGTTTCTCCTCTGTTCAATCCTCCCTAGTGCAATATTAATGATGTCCCCCCAGTCAATTTTTCCTTTGATCATTCCCCTCATGTTCAATCCCCCTGTGTTATGTAAATTTGTCCCCTTTTATAGATTGAATGGTGCAATTTGCAAGTATAGGGGTGCTATCCAAGGGATGGTGTTGCAGAGGGAATGGGTCGTAGGGCATGGCTGCTAACATGGCCACAACATGGCTCTGGTAATGCCTTGGCAGGTTCAATTTTTTAATATAAAATAGACTGGAAAAATGGGTTGTTAAAAAAAAATTTTTGACGAGAAGATCGATGTTTTTATCTTCAATTTTGGCTTTCGATTTCACCCAAAAAGTTTCATCACCAAAAATTCTGATCTTCTCAATTTAACCCAAATTAGGCTTCCAAACTTAATTTCTCACCAATTAAACCCTTAATAAAATTAATTTGATGCATTTAAAGTATAATTAAGCCCTTGTGCTTATTTAAATCCTTGAATTAGGCTCTCAATTTAATCCCTAAACATAATTACACTTTAAATTGGCCGATGATTAACTCAAATTGGCCCATAAAAATATAATTATGCCTTTCGACTTAATTTTTACGTATATTTATCCCATAATAAATTACTTTATCATTGAATCTGCATTTTATTTTATTTCTAGGCAAAAAAGAGGTATGATTGGGTTATAAAAAAATCCAAAATTTCCACCTTTATTTTCTTCGACACTAGTCCATTTTATTTTTATTTTTTAATTTTTGGGTAGATTTGGGGAATAGCCTAGAAATTGGGTTATGATAGTTGTCCCCCTCTTTACAATGCTTAAATTTTTGTAAAAGACTTTAGATAGTAAGCATTGTAAAGAAAAAAATAAAATGGGTTTACCAAGTCAAGAAATGGTTGAACCATACAGAAGTGATAACGAGGGCTATAAAGCATATTATGAAGGAGACAATAAGATAGGGCTAGAAAGCCATCTACCCTAGAATTGAGGCCTAAATAGGACACTCAAAGGATGAAAGATGATGATGTTTGTGAATGATACAGGAAAATGACCTCATTGTAATGGGTGACCTACCTAATTGGGAATGATGAAGATGATCTCATTTTAATGGGTGACCTACTTGGGTAAGAATGACAAAGATGGTCTCACTGTAATAGGTGACCTACCAAAGTGAAAATGATGAAGATGTTAGAAGGCACAAGAATGGCCTTATTGTAATGGGCGACTTTCCCAAGTGAGAATGGTGAAGGTGGTCTTATTATAATGGGTGACCTACCCAGGAAAGATGGTGCAGATGGTCTCATTGTAATGGGTGACCTACCTAGGTGAGAGATGGTGAAGATGGTCTCATTATAATGGGTGACCTACCTAGGTGGAAAAGATGAAGATTTCATGGGATGGAAGATAGGGCTAGAAAGTGCACTATCTTAATCCATGATTAAGGGTTGGAGAACGCAGTCGAAGATGATGGAAAAATGATTGAGGGTTGGAAAATGCATTCGAAGATGAAGGGAAATAGGGATGGCAAGCACACTATTTAGTGTAGGGTGTGATCTAATCAAGGTTAATTATCAAGGAATAATTATTCATCTCAAATAGGGACTACAAGGGATATTTAAGAATTTGTGAAGGCATATCAAAGATGGCCTCTCTTCAATTCAAAATACATTCATTATGAATCGCTAACCTTTCTTTTTCATGCAAAATATTTTTTGGATTTTTTTGAGGTTATTTGTTTAGCTAAGAGCTTAGCTTTATTATGTAGATTTTGAGGTATGAGATCATCTTTCAATAAAATCCTTCGAATTCCTAGAACACATTTGTTAAATAAACATTAATTTGACATTTCTTTTTGTACTAGACTTTAATTTGCCAAAAATCTTTATGAAATCATGGGGTTATGTATACTTTGGATGAAAGGGTATATGGAGTGCTTGTGTTATTTAGACAAAAAATAAGAACACATCATAAACACAAGAAAATACATAATCATTGAAAAGAAAGGTTTGCTTAGCAACAAAAAGGTCTCTATGGTGTTTGCAAGCAAAATTGCCGACAAGTCATAACAGGTTTAAATTGAGACATGGCATGTGGACATGACCAAACAAAGAACAACTATGAAAGTAGGCTTCCTTGTGCATTTCTTTCTCAAACACTCTTACAAAGATCATTTCAGTGCTCGCTTGAGTATGTTGGCAAGATGAGTAATGCTAGCTTTCAATCAAACTAGTTTTCTCAGAAGTGGACATAACGGTGAGCACATTCTTCTTTATCCATATTTCTTTGACAGAGTTGAGTGTTCTGGACAAATGCTCTTTGGGGACCTATGTTTCTGCTTGCCGATGATATACTATTGAGTGATAGATGCATGTGAATGCAAATGTATGTACACAACAGGTGAATTATCCAGGAGTTTGTATCCAAAGACAAGTTCTAGACCATTACATGAGGGGTAAGCTTTCTACCTGGTCTCAAAGGTCTATGAATTGTCCAATGACCACCTTAAGTGAAGGTAGTATAAGGGTTTACAGGAAATGGTTGGGGCATAATGTGATCGCCATTATCGAGTAATCACTCATTTCATAGTTGGACGTTTCACAAATCTAAATCTCGACTGAAAGTTGGGGTAGATCAGCCTCTCCCTTTCCTTCTCTCGCCGATGGTGACGTTCACAACCCTAGAAACACACGCAAAAAAAAAAACACAAACAACACAAGCAATGTTCCGTCTAGATCTGTTCTCAGATTTGTGTTTTTTATTAAATGGCAACTGGACTGACGTGGAGGCTGGTGTGGTGGAGCTAGGCTACTGCCGTGGTTGGCCAAGAAAAGCAGCTGGGGGCGAAGGCGATCAGTGTTGTTGTTGCCGAAGAAGAAGAAGAAATGAGAGTTGAGGGGCTACAACTATGGCTGGGAGGCATATTTGTCAAGTGGGCTGCTTTGAGTCGATGGGAAGGAGAGGAAAAGAGAGTTGGCTGATGGGAAGGAGATGGAAGTGAGGGAGTGAGATCGTGGGGAGGCCGAGCTAGTCACTGGATAAGGAGAGAAAACTATGGTTGGCCGGAGAAGGGCTGGTTGTGAGAGGAGAAAGAGGGAAGATGGAAGGAGGCTCACCGGCGAGGAGGAGGGAAGCCTGGCCAGAGAAAGGAAAAAGAGAAGTGGAAAAGGGCTGCAGCTGCCTCCCATGGGGGCTGGCGGTTGCAGCCCCAAAAGAGAGAGTATTAGGGTTTTCTTATTTTTTTTTTATTTTTTTCGAGTCCCCCTCCATTTGCAAGGCAATTCATCTCTATTTATAGAGATATAATTTGCGCGCTCTGTTCACTTTGGTCCTTTATTTTGGATTTTTGTAATTTGATCCCTAATTCGGCCATTAAAATTCGATTGTCTTCAATTTGACCCCTGACTTTGCACAATTGGATTGGAAAAATTCAATTCGGTCTCCAAAACCTCCAAATTAAGCTTAAGAATTTGATTTTTCATCAACCAAGCCTTTAATTAATTTAATGTCACCAATTTAAAGTATAATTAAGTCCTTGTATTTAATTAAATCCTTCAATTGGACCCTAAATTAATTCTCAAATATAATTATACTTTTAAATTGTTGACGATTAAATCAAATCAACCTATAAAAATATAATTATATTGCACAACTTAATTTCTACACAGATTTATCTAATGATAAATTATTTTGGCCTTAAATTTATAGTTTCCTCTATTTTTGGGGACAAAAGTGATATGATCGGACTCTAAAAAATAACTACAATTTACACATTGATTTTTCTACCCATGCCGACCCCTTTTTATTTTATTTTTGTTATTTTTAGGTGGATTTTGGGGAGTAACCCAGAAATTGGGTGATGACAATCAAGGTGCATTGAATTCCAAATTCTGCCTTGCCAAAGGCAGTGTGGCCATGCCCAAATTCTGCCTTGCCAAAGGCAGTGTGGCCCCCATTACTAACCAATTTACTCAGTGCCAAGCACATGTATAGGATTTACATATGTTGTTTCTCCCCCCATCCTTCTCTATGGAAATAGCACTGAGCTGTGCTCGTTTTAGGCAGTCCCTTGCAAAGTGCTTACCCTCGCAAATAAAACAGGTTGAATTTTATTTCGGAACCTTTTCCTTTCCCTTGGCTTCTGACTTCCCATTGTCATTCGCCTGTTTAGGTTCTCCCTCGCCAAGTCCTTTTTTCTTCTTTTTCATCTCATACCTATCCATCAACTTTGACAAAACAAAAGATGCTCCAACAATCTCATCGCTAGCATTTGCTCTAAAATTTGCCAATCCATCAAAAGCAGCAATGGCCGAAGATAGATCTAAAACTTTCTACCAACGTAACTCCAACTGTGCCCATGGTTGAAGTCTTGATAGAAAATTGAACGTTCTATCCTCCTCGGACATATTATCAATATCCAGAATTAAAGAACTAAATTTCTTCACATAATCCCTTACTGACCCATCTTGTCATAACCTTTTCAAGTCTTCCCTTGCAACCTAGGATGTGTTGTTGGGTAGAGATTATTCTTTCAATTCACGTTTCAGAGTTTCCCATGTCTCCACTCTTGGCCTCCCAGCATTCAAGTCCTCTTTGGACCTTGTCCGCCACTATAATTTCGCATCTCCCATGAGGTACATCACAACGATGTTCACATGCTTGTCCAACCCAACTTTGGCAACACTAAAATAGTGTTCCATGTACCACAAAAGTTTCCCAACTCTTTGGAACTTCTTGCGCCACTAAAGGGCTTAGGATTTGATAGTTTAGGCTTTGACGTGCCACCACCTGTGGGGACTGTTGCTACTGCCTTCTTCAACATCGTGATCTCTTCCTCCAATCCTGTCGTAAGATCAATGCATGGCCTAGCAACCCTCTCTGTCATCTCAATAGCATACACAAGTCTATCTTGAACAGTCTGGTTTTCATCTTCTGTAAAGGGACCCATAACACTTTCAAGATGAGTGAGTCTCTCGTAAATCGTCTACATGCCTTTTGGCATCCAATGTTAATAGAAGTTCCCCCCAAATAGAACAAAACTAGGCTCTAATACCACTTGACATGGGGTCAATTTTTCATTCCCTAAATCAACCCGTGTTGCAGCCCAGCCCCTTGCCAGACTCAGCCTTTCCTCACCAATTCCTCTCTTGTTTGTCTCGTAACCAAGTGTTTCCCCACCAAGAGGCTTTCCCCACTTTCCCAAGTTAATAGACAAGTGGAATACACAAGAAGAACAAGTTAATTAAGTGCATAACAAGAGCCTTACATGAACCCTTTCCCAACCATTATTGATCACGTAAATAAAGGAAACAACACACAAATATGAGTGCTATGTGCAAATAAAGTCTCTACACTTCCCTCTCTTTGCATGCTACTCCGGTTTAGGCACTATATATACAAAATTACAATGGAAGTTACATAAGAAACTGCCTCTAGGTAGATCCACTAAAGCGGGACACAACAGTCCACTCCCTCGTAACTACTCCGTAACTGCCTTCTAACTTCCCTTGGTCTGCCACCTCACAAACCAACTGCCCAAACTGCTTTCCCCTATTGCCAGTCTTCACGTGCAACCCAAAAAACTTTAGACAAACCATTGGTTAAGCCCAGTGCGCTGCGAAGGCTGAACTCGTTGGTCGCACGCACCTATCATGTTCGTTGCCGAAAACTATCTCGCCCACGCATGTTGGCGTTGCACCTGCTTGCTGCCAATGTTTGCGCTACCAAATCTCTACCACAACGCAAATTCTCATCAGCCTACTCCCTGAAGAATTTCGTTGTTTGGCTTGGACAGTTCATCATCCAGCCTAGTTCATCAATAATTTGTGTTGCCGATTTTCCTTGATGAGCCTACAGCTGCACAAATCTGCACTGTCAATTTTTCCCACTACTGGCATGGCTGTTAGTACCCTTCGGCACTATTTTGGATAGCCTGCTGAAGTGTGCTCCTCAAGCACATTTGACACTGTTACAATAGCCATCCTCACCATAAAAAATAAGAGTGGATACTAAAGACATATAAACTTGGGATGCATTTAAGAGATCCTGTGAAGAGATATGATGCATTTTGGGATCATCATATTTCCTTGAGTCACCATTTCTCTTCCCAATCAAACAAATTTTGAAACCAGGGAAATAATTCTCGTGACCGATTTGTTGGAAGAATCTAGCATTACAATAAATTCCCTAACAATATCTCATCCAAAGATGATTGACAACCATTATGATTAAATGGGCAAAGTTAATTATTAATTTCATTTTCTGTGTCAAAGATGTAAAGTTGTGCAAACCTCGTTGATTCACCATCAACCATAAGTTGCTTTTGTTGAATGCACCAAACGCTCTGTATACCAAAAAAAGAGAATTACAATGCCTATATTTCCATGTTTTATCACCAAAATCTAGAGACTCAACCAAAGTTCCTAAGATAAAACAAACTCTAAAAAAATGAAGAATTAAATCTTAGGACTTGACAAACAAAAAGAAGATGAGAGAAATGTTTAAGGATGGTGAAATAGCTCACGTTTTTTTTGGACAAAAAAGATTGACCAATGCTATTATATTGGTCATGAAATGCCCAGAAAATATTAATTAGATGACATCTAGCTTGATAGCTTAACATCAAAGAAGAGAAATTATTTGAGGATGAAGAACCACTCATGTTTGCATTATTAGTGTCATAACCCAATTTTGGGTTATTCCCCACATCTACCAAAAAATAAAAAGGGTGGTTTTTGTAGAAAAAAAATTAATGTGGAAATTTTGGACATTTTTGAAAGTCTAGTAGTACCTCTTTTTTACCCAGAAATGAAGGAAAATGTAGATTCAAGGCTAAAATAATTTATTATTGGATAAATATTCATAAAAGTTAAGTCGAAAGACATAATTATATTTTTATGGGTCAATTCGATTTAATCGTCGGCCAATTTTAAATTGTAATTATGCGCAAGGGTTTAATTATACTTTAAATGGGTCAATTCAGAATTAAATGAGAGCCTAATCGAAGAATTTAATAAAGCGCAAGGGCTTAATTATACTTTAAATGGGTCAAATTAATTTTATTATGGGTTTAATTGGTGAGAAATTAATTTTGAAAGTCTAATTTGGGTTAAATTGAGATGATCAAAATTTTCGGTGATGAAATTTTTTGGGTGAAATTGGAAGCTAAAATTAAAAGTAAAAACATCATTCTTCCCGAAAAAAAACTTTTTTTATGACAACCCATTTTTTAGTGTATTTTATATTAATTTTTAAAAAAAAACAAATCAGTGTTGAGCTGATTGGACAATGGCATTGCTGGCAGCCATAACTGTGGCATGTCGGCAACCATGCCCTCCAAGCCACCCCCTGAAAATGCCATGTTGTGGACATCGATCCCATACCTGCAAGTTGCAAGATGAGCCTATAAATAGGGGAACATTGTAGAAGAAAGAAGAAGAAAAACTGTGGGGGGAAAACACTGAACAAACGGGAAATTACAGTGCAACAAAATTACAATCCAACCAGTGTAACAACCTCGAACCTCCACCTTCTCCCTTTCTGGTCGTCGGTGAGGTTGCTTCATCAGTCACCTCTCTTCCCTATCACAACTCCTCCCTCTTCTCCACCGTGACTCCCCTCTTTCTCTCTTTCAGTAACGTTCCTCTCTCTAGAAAACAGCAACTTGCAGTAGCTCTTCCTCACCTTCATGGCAACCGGTCACCACCTAACACCACCATCTTCTCCACCACCACTCCACCACGTAAGCCACCCATACGTGACCTCTCCGGCAAGGCAGCAGTAACGACAGCGGGTGCAACGATAGTAGACCATTCAGCTTCTAGCCCTCATTCTGGCCACCACAGGCCTTCTTTTTCAACGCCACCATGACAGGAAGAACCACCTCGGCCTCATCTACACGGTGGCAGTGATAGGTACACTTAATGTCGAACTCGACCAAGTCACCAATTACTGTTCATCGTCTTCATCTTCAACTTTTTTTTCTCCATTGGGGGAGTGAATTATTCACTCCCCCATTGGGCCTATCGAGCCGGGTTTAGTTCCCAGCCCCACTGCTAAAGTGATGGGCCTCTCGGCCTCAGGCTGGAAAGCCCAGCCAACCAAAGTGATGGGCCGAGACTGGACAATCCAGCCCATTAGTTTTTTTATTTATATATTTATTTTCCCTTTTCTTAGAAAAAAGAAAATAAAACATATAAAAAAACATAAAAACTGCATTTAAAAAAAAATAAAATGTGTTGTTTTCGTGCATACGGTCGAATTCCAAAGTTTTTCCCATCATATTTTTAGTAAAAATATATGATGCATCTTTCTCATATTTTGAAATGAAAGTTTAGATATCGTAACTAGTTTATGATTATTCATTGGAATTTGGCCAAAATATGAAAAATAATTTAACAATTATTTTGTTTTAGCTTTCACGGCGTAAATTTACATTTTAAAGTACACCTGTAGATGAAAAATGAAATTTTAACTACGGTGTAAAATTACATTGTAAAGTACATCCATAGATAAAAAAGAGGTCTTTAACTGCGGTGTAAAATTACATTGTAAAGTACACCTGCAGATAAAAAAATATTTTTTTTGAAAATGTAGTGTATAAATTTTCAACTTAGAAAAAACAATCAAATAACAATGCAGCTTACCGTAGGTAGGGTGCATTGGGGGTGATGCATCTTCCCCTTGCACAACAAGTCCCCTTGCCCAAGACTCTTGCAGACCAATAGGTTTCTAGTGACAATAATACTAGGTGGTGACTCCTGATAATTATAGTTGTAATTTTACGACTATAAAACGCAACCCTCATTTCACTGCGCGCTGTTATTTCCCTAATTAGGGGATGGCGGGGCGCAAAGCGCGAAAAAAAATCATTGCCGCGACAGATGGCGACTCCGCTGGGGATGATATTGGACTGAGCTTTATCTGTTTGATTGATTTTTCTTTTAGTTAGTTTTTTTTACCGCTTTAGCATACATTTTCAATTTTAGTATACATCAACATCAATTAATGTCATCTTGCATTTTATTTTTGTAAATAATCTTGAATTTTAGTATAGGTGGGTAGTAGTGGTCTGTCTTATGACTTTCAATTAGGGTTCTGATTCTTGAAACATCCAACTATGAACTGTGTGTTTACCTGATAATGGCGGTCACGTTGTGTGCCAACCATTTCTTGTAAATCCCCATACCACCTTCATGTAAGGTGGTCACTGGGCAGTTCATAGACCTTTTGAGACCAGATAGAAAACTCACCCTGCATGTAATAATTTAGAACCTAGGATGCAATCTCTTTAATAATTCATTCCCCTTTAAAAAAAATTTGACAGAAATTATCAGACCAAGACCATGACTTCTATGACCTTTTTGGAATACTGGAAAAGATCTGAGATGATGCAGTCAACTGAGGGAGATTTCCCCAGGGCTAAAATCAATGAATTGCCACACGTGACCAAAATCCATTGCTCCATAGAAAATGTGAAAAGGCTTATACCTATCACGGGGTATGTAGATGAGGCATTGTTTGAAGTAAGATATGGAAGAATAGCTTACCTGATGAAAATCCCGGTTCATATATCAGCAGTCAAAGCCCTTATTCATTTTTGGGATCCCATTTATAGGTGCTTTACCTTTGGGGATATTGATATGACCCCAACCCTGGAGGAGTATGCTCAAATCCTGAGTTTCCCCCACAATCCTCACAAGGTTTATTTTAGATAGAAAATTGAGAATACAGTCTAAGAGGTTGCTAAGCTACTATGCCTGGATCAAGTAGGCCAATACATGACATCATCTGGAGATTTCAAGTGGAAGGCGATTGAGAATAAGCTAAAAACAAGTAAAGATAAAGGGAGGCTCGGAGAAGAAGTGCTTCGATTAGTGGCCTTTGCTATCTTTGGTTTAGTATTGTTCCCTTCGGAAGCCGCTGAGATTATTAGCATGGAAACGACAAACGCTTTTGTTAAGTATGAGCAGGGAAAGAATAACCCCGCTTCAGATATATTGGCTGAAACATTCTTGTCCTTAAACCGTTGCCGGTTACATAGGAAAGGATCAATGCGGTGTTGCATCCCTTTATTGTTCATGTGGATTGTTAGTCACTTGGAAATCCCAAAAGAAGTCTTCAATAATTTTTGGTGGTTTAACATGAGGCCTCTCGATTTGGTTCTTAGTGAAGAATGGAAAGACTTAGATGAAAAGGCTTGGGTGGAGAAATACCGGGCACTTCCCAAAAGCAATTTCAGATGGAAAGCTCCTTGGGTGAATAATTCAACTTATCTAATGAGTTGTGGCAATAAGGCGTGGGTCCACTAATTGGCTTAACCGGTTATGTCAACTATTCTCCCTCTCTAGTAACTAGACAATTTAGGGGAACACAATATATACCAAGAACTAGAGGGTTGACCAAGTACACTAGTTCTTTCAAAGAAGTTAATTCATTTGCTGAACTTGAAGTTATTAAGAGTGATTGGGGGCAACTTGTTTTAGTTGACAGAGAACCCCAACCAAAAAGCCTTCTATTAGCCCCGGTTACCTCAAAACGTTTTTGTTGGAACTAAAAGAAAGAGGGTTGACAAAGGGGACCTGCAAAAGGAGTTGGATAAGCTAAGGATTGAGCTCAGCAACAACAAAAACAATAAAAAATTCCTCGGGATGCAACTACTATAAGAAAAACAGATGAGGGTTTCTTTGGATCATCAATTGCAAGAAAAAGAAGAACAAATTAACAGGTTGATACAAGGAAAGAGTCAGCTAGAAGAAATGAGTTCCCAGTATGATGACCTGATGAGTAAGTATGAAATGATGGAAAAGGAATCAGTCGCTTTGAAGAAAGCATCTGAAAGTAGAGAGCACGCAGACCAAGAATTGGTAGCCTTGATAAAAAAGGAAAGAGACCACTACAAGATGAAATGGGAGGGTCATAAAGAGAAAGGAAAGGTGGCTAGTCTTCTACTACAAGAAGAAAAAGATTTGAAAGCCCGGTACAGAGTTCAAGTGGAAAATGAATTGGAGGCAAGAAGGGTAGCAGAGCCAATATAAAAAGATACTTGGCCCAAATCAATGACCTAAGAGATTGTATTTCCACTCTACAAGCTGAATTAGAAACTCAAGGAGAGGAACTAAAGATAGTGCAAGAGCAACGCAATGAATGGAAAGAATGCATCGCCGAAATTGAAGCTTAGTTGAACTCTGAGATAACAGGGCTTAATACAGAGCTACAAAAGGCTAAGGATCGAACCCAATAGCATGAGAAGATGGTTCACGTATTAGAGAAAAATAATGAATCATTGGTTGATAGTAGTGAAGCAATACGACAGGATAATTTTGTATTCCATCATAAGATAGAGCAAACTAATAAACTGATCAATATAGTAGCTAGGAAGGCAGATGGACTATGTGTAAAAGCTACTAGAATCGATGGTAGTGCTCACAAATATGAAATGTACTTGGATGAACTCTCCTCTTTTGTTAAGCTTGTAACTAATAGAGGAGTAGCATTTGAGTAAATATTTTCTATGTCTCTATTTTGATGAATGAAATGGACAAGGTCTACCTTTTGCTTTTTGTCAAGTGTGTATGATTCAATTGATTTGAATACTTGGGAAAAATTTCCACAAAATATCTACAGATCTTACCCAGCACAGAAGTTATGGATTGGTTTTTCAAAAATAAAAATCATCATGCATACATTCATGCATTCATCATAAATAACACACATATCATTAACAGGTTAAAATATGGGTCCCCGAAGAACTTATACCCCTAGAATTTACAACACTCATCTCCGGCAAAGAAATATGGAGGACAAAGAACGTGCAAATCAAAATGCTCACTTTCAAGAAGAGTTGAATGCTTTAAAAGATAGTGTAGCTCGCATCGCTAGCTTACTTGAGTAGACACTGAGAAATTTCTCCAGTGAGGGTCCTTCAACTAGACCCACGACAACTACTTAAACACAAGCAATAAACCTCCCTGATGAGATAATTGGAGAGGGGGTTCAAGATCCTCAGCAAAATCCCGCTTTTGTACAGTCAACCGCACCGGCAACCTTACCAACACCTATTGTTGGAGCATCAATGAATGAATCTCATAAAATACGATCATCTGATGGTGTTGATCGAGACAAAATGGCAGCATTGGAAGCTAGGATAAGGGTCATTGAAGGGGCAGAGTTGTATGATCCGGTGAAGGCTGCAGAATTGTGTTTAGTACTAAATGTCATAGTACCCAAAAAGTTTCGTGTTCCTAAGTTCATCAAATATACTAGAACACAATGCCTGTCACACATCTGAAATCATATTGTAACAAAATGGTGGAAGTAGTGCTTGATGAGAAATTACTAATGTATTTCTTGCAAGACAATTTGAGTGGGGCAACTTTAAGTTAATACATGAGGCTTGCTAACACTAGAGTTCATAATTGGAAAGACTTGGTAGATGCTCTTGTTAAGCAATACAAGTATAATATGGATATTGCCCCTGATAGAACTAGTCTATCCAACCTAGAAAAAAGGGAGAGAGAGAGCATAAGAGAATATGCTCAAAGATGGAGAGACCTGGCTGCGCAAGTTCACCCTCCCCTTTTAGATAGAGAGATGGTTACTCTATTTGCCAACACACTTGGGACACCATATTATGAGCATGTAATGGGAAATTTCGCATAACAATTTTGGGACATTGTGGCCATAGCAGAACGCATAGAGCAAGGAATAAAAAGTGAGAGAATCTTTGTACCTCTAGAAAAGAAGGGTTTCAGCGGAAAGAGAAACTGATCATATTGAAGGTAGGTATAAGGGCAGGAATACCCAATTTCCAAAATATAATCCCTTATCATCTCAAGTTGCTAATTAACTTTAACTCTCCATTCTCTACCAAAAGACTTGAAAACCAAATTGGAAATTTACCAAAAAACCAAAATAGAAGTTTCCCGAAAAAGAGTTACCAAAAACCTCAGGAAGAGTTACCCCTATTGCCATTACCTTTGAATGAAATATACTAGAAGTTGTTAAGTATTGGACAAGTAGTCCCTATACCTTTTACACCCTTACAACCACCTTATCCTGCTTGGTATAAGCCAGATCTTACTTATGAATACCATGCAGGAATCGCAGGTCACAGTATCCATATATGCAATGCTTTCAAAAGGAAGCTCTTGCAATTAATAAAAGCTGAATGGCTAAATTTTGAAGAACCCCCAAACATATATACCAATCCTCTACCTAATCATGCTTCGGGTAAAAGATTAGTGAATATGTTGGAGGTGGAGTGTCCAAAAAACTTAAAGGTGCTGATGGGAAAAATCTATCAGATGCTGGTAAAAGCAAATTATGATGACATGAGATGTTACCAGCACTACAATAAAAAAGGTCATTATATCAGTCACTGTTAAGGCTTCTATAAAATTATGATGTAAATGATAAATAGAGGTCTGCTTCAGGTAGAGACAATAGCAGATGATAAAGTGTCTGTGACAGAGGTGTAAGATAAAGAGATGTATAGAGTTCAGTTTACTCTAGGATGGCCACCCAAGTTAGTTTTGACCAAGCCCATCGCTACACATAAAAAGGACTATAATGCCATGTCATACAACTATGGGCATTCATTTTCTCAGAGTGAAAAACAACCACAAGTCTTTCTACTTGAAATTAGAGGTTTGACTCGAAGTGGTAGATGTTTTACTCTAGAGGAGTTTAAGAAGATTAAAGGGAAAGAGGTGGTTGATGTGCTTGAAGAGATAAATAAACCTGTGATGGAAAAGGAAGCTAATGAATTCTTAAAGTTGATGAAGCATAGCGATTATAGTATTATGGAACAACTTAGAAGAACCCTGCTAAGATATCATTGCTTTTCTTGATTTTAAGTTCTGAATCTCATCAGAAGACTTTACAAAAAGTGTTGAATGAGGTCTATGTACCTCAAGACATCAACCCAGAACCCATGGAGCATTTAGTGGGGAGAATATAGGATTTAAATTATGTGTACTTTTCTGATGATGAAGTGGGTCCTGACAATACAAGGCACAATAAGTCGCTATACATCATGATATGATGTAAGGATGTTTTGATTGGAAAAGTATTAATTGACAATGGCTTCGCTCTGAATGTGTTACCAATGCATATGCTAAAAGAAATGCCCATCGACGAGTTGCACAAAAAGCCTAGTACCATGATGCCAAGAGCATATGACGGGTCACCAAGACAGATAGTGGGTAGTATTGAGGTGGAGTTGTGTATAGGACCACTGGTATTCCTGGTAACGCTGCAAGTGATGGATATCCATCCATCTTATAGTATATTACTAGGAAGGCCATGGATTCATGTAGCTGGAGCGGTGACTTCTTCATTACACCAATGCTTAAAGTATATTGCAAACGAGATGTTGATCACTATAAAAGCTGAAGAAACCATATCAATGATAAAAAATGTGGTCATACCATTCATAGAAATAGAGGCTTGTAAAGATGGGAACATCCATGCATTCGAAGTAGTAAATGCAGAATGGATCTTTGAAGGTGCTACATTGAGAAGCCAAGGATCCCAGAAGCTGCAAAGATGGCCATCAAATGTTTCTTGTGGAATGGAATCCCTTTCAGCTTGACCTTTAGGATGCCAAAGCGAGTCAACATAATAAAATTAAAATGCGCGGATCAAAGGTTCGGGCTTGAATATAAGCCAAAAAAAAAGCATTTCAAATGGGTTGCTCGAGTTAGAAAGGAGGCTAGAATGGCAAAAATCAAAGGAAGAGAATCAAACGATGAAGACCTTGCCATCCCACTGCTTCAAGAATCCTTCCGCAGCTCAATAGAGATAGTCAAAGCAGGCATAATCAGCACTCTGTAATACTAGGAGGTAGAGACAAATCTTCCACAGCTCTCCATATATAACATTGACGCCCCCTCTGCAAGGTCCTTCATGTGGAAATTAACTGAGGGAGAAGTGTTCCAGAACTGGAAAATGGAGCTAGTTCATGTTGTGTTAAAAAAGTAATTGCTTCTGTTTAGTCATGAACATGTGTTTTATTTTGATCACGGTGGTAATCTAGCTCATGATGCTGCAATATTTTGCTTTGTTAAATGAGCACTCTTTTCAGTAAGATCATGTATTTTGTCATCATATCTATTTTCATTTGCAAATAGCACCTTATACAAACACACCTTACACTTTCAAGGATTTTGAAATTTCCAAACAAAACTACCACGCTAAGAATAATTGGGCAAATTTCAATAATATCACTACACTTGATGATGAAGAATGGGCAGAGGAAGATATAAAAGAGTTCACTAGGTTGGTGAAAAATTCTAAAAAAGCTTGGAAACCTTTGAGTGATGAGCTTGAAATCATCAATTTAGGAACTGAACAAGAGAGAAAAGAATTAAAAATCAGTACCCTCATTACAATTGAAGAAAGAGTAAAGTTGATTTCTTTTTTGCATGAGTGTATGGATATCTTTGCCTAGACTTATTCAGAAATGCCTAGTTTAGATATTGATGTAGTCACACATAAAATCCCTTTGATAGAAGGAAGTATATCAATAAAAAAAAACCAGGAGAATGCGGCCGAATATGCCCCTAAAGGTAAGAACTCAAATTCAAAAGCAATTGGATGCTGGATTTCTAGAGGTCATTCATTACCCTCAGTGGGTAGTCAATATGGTTGTGGTCCCCAAGAAAGATGGAAAGATCCGAGTTTGTGTGGATTATAGAGATTTGAATAAGGCAAGTCCTAAAGATGACTTTCCATTGCCTCACATAAATATCTTGGTGGATAACGCCGCTAAAAACACCACATATTCATTCATGGATGGGTTTTTTGGTTATAACTAAATTAGGATAGCAGAAGAAGACAAAGAGAAAACCACCTTTGTCACAACTTGGGGGACTTTTTGTTATAAAGTGATGCCATTTGGTTTGAAGAATACTGGGGCTACGTATCAACGAGTAATGGTCGCTTTGTTCCATGATATGATGCACCAAGAAGTTGAGGTCTATGTGGATGATATTTTGGCTAAATCCAAGATCGAGGAAGACCACATACAGATACTAAGGAAACTATTTGAGAGATTATGGAAGTACTAGTTAAAGTTAAACCTTGTCAAATGCTCTTTTGGAGTAAAGACGGGAAAATTACTAGGTTTTATTGTGAGCAGTCATGGAATTGAAGTTGATCCGGATAAAGCCAAGGTCATACAAGAAATACCGATGCCTAAAACTGAAAAGGAATAAGAAGTTTTCTTGGACGCTTAAATTACATAGCCCGTTTCATATCCCAGCTAATAGTAACATGTGGACCGATTTTTCACTTACTCAGAAAGAAAAATCCTAGAGAGTGGGATGATGATTGTTAGGAGGCCTTCAACAAGATAAAAAGATACTTATAAAATCCTCCATTGTTGGTACCTCCAGTACCAGGGAAACCATTGATCTTGTACTTAACGGTCATAGAAACAGCCATGGGTTATGTGCTCAGACAACATGATGAATCTGGAAGAAAAGAGCAAGCTATATACTACCCGAGTAAAAATTTTAATGATTGTGAGTCTCGATACACCATGATTGAGAAGTTATGTTGTGCTTTGGTATAGAGTGCAAGAAGACTTAAACAATATATGTTGCACTACACAACGTGGCTAATTTCCAAACTAGATATGCTTAAGTACATCTGTGAAAAGCCCTATCTATCAAGTAGAATAACAAGATGGCAAGTGTTGTTAGCAGAGTACAACATTGTTTTTATGTTAATGAAAGCCATAAAAGGTAGTATAATCGACGACCATCTTATAGATCATGCCGTGGAAGATTATGAGCCTCTAGATTTGATCTTCCAAATGAAGATGTGTTGGTGATCGAGGATGATACGAGAGCAAATGAGTGGTGGACATTTTATTTTGATGGAGTAGTAAATGTATCAGGAAATGGGGTTGCTGTAGTAATAATTTCCCTAGACGGGAAGCAATATCCTTTTTTAGTAAGGTTACAGTTTAAGTGCACTAATAACATGGCTGAATATGAAGTATGTATCCTTGGTTTAGAGGTTGCATTAGAACTCAGAGTTAAGAAGCTTGAAGTCTTTGGAGATTCCATGTTGATCATTTTCCAAGTAAAAAGAGAATGGCAAACAAAAGATGAAAAGTTGAAACTCTACCAAAACTACCTTGTAAAATTAGCTAGTGAATTCGAGGAGGTCAAATTCACTCATATGAGTAGGGACAAAAATCAATTTGTCGATGCTTTGGTAACTCTAGCTTTAATGGTACAAATTATCGCTAGAGAAAAGATCCACCCAATTGATATCAAGATTCGAAATCATCAAGCCCATTGTTGCACACTTTAAGAGTCACCAGATGGAGAACCATGGTATAATGATATTAAAAGATTCATCAAACACCAAGGATACCCCCAAGAAGCTTCTGAGACAGACAAAGAGACCTTACGAAGGTTGGCCACAAATTTTTTCTTGGATGGCAAAATCCTATACAGGAGGTCATTTGATGGAACTTTACTCAAATGTTTGGATGAGAAAGAAATTGGGCAGGCTTTGAAAGAAGTTCATGAAGAAATTTATGCCACCTATGCCAATGGTTATATGATGGCAAGATAAATGCAAAGATTTGGATATTTTTTGTTGACGATGGAGAGGGATTGCGTGACATATGTTAGGAAATATCATAAATGCCAGATTTATGGTGATAAAATAAATGCACCTCCAAAATCTTTATTCAACATGACCTCACCGTGACCATTTGACATGTGGGAATTGGATGTCATGGGGCCAATAAACCCAAAGGCAAGCAACAAGCATGGATTCATTATGGTGGCAATTGATTACTTTACCAAATGGGTTGAATTTAATTCCTATGCCTATGTAACACAAAAGGTTATCAAGAAGTTCATTGAAAGGGACTTGGTCTATCGCTATGGCCTACCCGCAAGACTAGTAACTGATAATGCTTAGTATTTTAATGGAAAGTTTATTGCCGAACTTTGCAATAAATGGAAGATTAAGCATCTCAATGAATGGGTCCATTGAAGTAGCTAATAAGAATCTTAAGAAAAACATCCAAAAGATGGTTGTTACTTACAAGGATTGACATGAAATGCTCCATATGCTTTGCACGCATATTGCACTACTGTTCAAACTTCCATGGGGGCAACCCCATATGCCTTAGTTTATGGAATGGAGGCAGTTGCACCTTTTGGAAATTGAGATTCCATCACTAAGTGATGCAGCAGAAAATCACAAGGAATACGACCAACATTGATATTCCGTAAAATCACATGAATATGAGTGAAACTCTCTAAAACTCCAACTTTATTCAATAATTTCAAAAGATAATTCAGCTAGAGGCTTTATAATGGTATTTAAAGTGGAAACCCCAGCCTAACCCATGTCGGATAAGGAAACGATGATAATTAATAAAATTACCAAAAATGGAAAATTTGAGATGAATGCAGAAATTGAAAAGGCTATAAATCCTAAGCCATCTGGAATTGATGGAAGGCAATTCGGACTTGGAAATCAAAAGTTATAATTGAAACGAAAATTTCCTAAAATGGAAAAAATGATGATTTCGGGGCGTAAACGATGGAATTTAGGCAAATACCAACATGCCTTAGTCGCAAAGCCTTGAATTATTATGCAAACATCGAGACATATCAACTAGGTGAGTTTCGCGTCATTATGACATCGTCGCCCGGGCTGCTGTAATTTAGTTGCCTTTGAATTTCAGTTGCTCCCTCTTGATCATGTACGCCTCTGCTATTTGTTCTACATCAATCTCCTCCACTTGAAAAGAACTCGACCTCTAGTTAGGTTCTGGATCAGGGTCAGGATATAGCAGTTCTTTTGCATGGTACTGGAACAAATCTGCAACATTGAAAGTCTTGGAAATTCCCATGGTCTCAAGTAGATCAATGACATAGACATTATTGTTTATCTTCTTCAAAACCTGATATGGGCCATATTTCTTGGGTTTCAACTTGTTGTAAGTCGCCATGGGAAATCTCTATTTACACAAAAAAATCATCACTGAATCTCCCTCCTTAAATACCTTGCGACGCTGGTACTTATCTGCCGCTGCCTTATATTTTGCATTTATCTGCTCCAGTTTTCGTCTCACTTCTTCATGCACAACTTGAGCCTATGCAGCCATACTAAATCCTTGACCCCCCTTGGGTAGATGAACTAAGTACACTGTATGCCTCGATGATGTCATATATATTACAGCAAAAGGAGTCTTTCCTGTTGCACTATAAACAACACTGTTGTAAGAAAACTCAGCCTGTGGCAATGCATTATCCCATTGTTTGGTTTATCTCCACAAATGCTATGAACCAGATTCCCCAAAGTCCTGTTTGTCACCTCTGTCTGCCCATTAGTTTGCGGCTGCGCGGTTGTGCTTCGGTTCAGCAAAGTCTAAAACATCTTCCATAAAGTCACCCAAAAGTGACTAAGGAATTTCGAGTCGTGATCAGAGGTAATTGGCTGCGGTACTCCATGAAGTCAGACCACCTCCCTGGAAAATAGTTGGGCTATATGCAAAGCATCTGATGTCTTTTGGCAAGGGATGAAGTGAGCCATCTTTGAGAACCTGTCAACCACCACAAAAACAGAATCTACCCCTCGCTGGGTGCGAGGTAACCCTAGCACAAAATCCATAGACAAATCCTCCCAAATATTGTTGAGAATAGGTAAAGGTGTATAAAGACCAGTATTTTATGACTGATCTTTAGATACCTGACATATATAGCACCTCTATACAAAGTTGCCGACATCTCTTTTCAGTTACGGCTAGAAATATCGCTCTTCTAAGCTAGCCACTATTTTGTCCTGACCCAAGTGCCCACTCAACCCACCCCCATAAAGGTCACGGATTAATTTCTCTCGCAGAGATATCCGTGATATACACAAACAATTTTCGCGAAACATAAACCTTTCACTCTCATGAAAATCACTGACGAGATGTTTCTTAATGCACTTCGCCCAGATTTCTTTAAAATCCTCATCCTCTTGATACAACTTCTTTAGGCATTCAAAACCCACAATTTCATGGGCCAGTGTTACCAGCAGATTGGCACGTCGACTTAGCGCATCAGCAACTCGGTTCAAAACACCAGATTTATGTCGGATAGCAAAAGGGAACTTTTGAAGGAAAGTAGCCCACCTAACGTGCATGTTATCCAAGTGTTTCTGACTATTGATAAATTTTAGAGCTTGATGGTCAGTGTACAAAACAAATTCTCTCTACACTAGATAGTGTTCCCAATGCTTCAAGGCTCGGACCACTGCATAGAATTCTTGGTTATACGTACTCCACTTTTGATGAGCCTCACTCAACTTTTCGCTGAAGAAGGCTACTGGTCACTTCAACTGGGATAACATAGCCCCAATTCCCACGCCACTTGCATCCCATTCAACTTCAAAAACATTCTCAAAATTGGGAAGGGCCAATACTGGTGCGGTGCATAACTTCTCCTCGATTAAGGCAAAGCTTGTTTCTGCGTCATCTCCCCACTAAAATTTTCCCTTCTTTAGGCATGCTGTTATAGGGGCCATGATACTGCTAAAGTTCCATATAAATCATCGGTAGAAGGTGGCTAATCCATGGAAGCTTCGAACTTCGCTCATGGTCTTTGGTGCTTGCCATTCTCGAGCTGCTTGGACCTTCTCTTCATCTATATGAATCCCATCTAAACTGACCACATAGCCCAAGAACAACAAGCTATTGGTCAAAAAGCTGTATTTTTTCAAATTAAGAAATAGTTGGTTCTTTTATAGAACTGCCAACATTTCCCTCAGCTACTTCACATGCTCATCTTTGGTCTTACTATAGATAAGAGTATCATCAAAATAAACAACAGCAAACCTCCCCACAAAAGGCCTCAATACCTGATTCATTACGCACATAAAAGTGTTGGGCGCATTTGACAGTCCAAATGGCATAACCAACCACTCATATAACCCGTCTTTGCTTTTGAATGCTATCTTCCACTTGTCCCCTGGTCTGACCCGAATCTGGTGATACCCACTGCGAAGGTCAATTTTCAAAAATAACTTCGAACCCTCAAGCTGATCCAACATGTCATCTAGGCGGGGAATTGGGAAGCGATACTTGATGGTTATCTTATTGATAGCTTGGCTGTCTATACACATATGCCAACTCACATCTTTCTTCGGCGTTAACAACATAGGGAATGCACACAGACTCATACTCTCGCGGATAAATCCCTTCTGCAACAGCTCTTCAATTTTCTTTCTCAGGACCCCGTTGTCTTTCAGACTCATCCGATAATGTGGCATATTTGGCAAGCTGGCTCCTGGTATGAGGTCTACATAGTGTTGGACATGCCTCAAGGGTGGTAGATTGTTTGGCAAATCTTTCGAAGTGATATCCCTGAACTGATCTATCAATGATTTCAGCTTGTCAGGGACTACCACCAAAGCCTTAACTTCCCCTTCCACCATGAGGGCCTTCACTACTAACGCATAGAACTCTGGCGCACCCCTAATGTCTGCCATAAACTCTGTGTCTGAACTAGTCACTGTAAAAAAGGACTGCCTCTCCACTTTAGAGGGCTTATCGGACAGTGTCTTCCTTGTGTAAGGAGCCATAACAATTTTATGTGATCCCCGTGTAAATAGGTTAGTATTATCCCGCCCCTTATATGTAATATTGACATTGTATTGTCACGGCCGACCCGACAACACATGGCTAGCATCCATATCAATTACATCGCAAGCTACTTTATCTTTGTATATCTTCCCAATGGAAATAGGAACATGACAAATTTTAGTTACCTTCATAATAGGTCCTTTCTTGATCCAGTCGATAGTGTATGAATTTGGGTGCTTCTTAGTTGGCAGCTTTAGGTGTTCAACTAGGCCTCTTGTAACAAAGTTTTCACAACTCCCACTGTCCACGATTAAGTCGCACACTTTTTGACTTATTGTACAGTATGAATGGAAGATGTTATTCCGCTGACCAGCATCTTCTTGCCTTGGAGAGTATAATATACACTTCACTACATAGTTTACTCGTTCTCCATCTTCCTCAGCAAACTCTACCCCATCATAAAAGTCACCTTCACCTTCTAGATCTTCAGTAGTTTTTGGATCCCTTTCTTCCCCCTCTATCCAATTGACAGGCCTGCGGCTATCTAGGCAGGCATTAGAGAGATGCCCAGGTTTTCGACAGCGATAACAAACTCTAGGTGCAAGTCTGGCATAAGGGCTGAATTCAAATTCGTGTTCTGGTTTGGATTTCTAGGCATATTCCTATTGACTTGGGCTGCTTGGTTGCTGCTGCTGCCTCCTTCTATGTTCTAATTAAACATGTATGCTGATTGAACACCCTTATCTCTGATATTAAACAAAGAATCTGGATTGCTTCTACGAAACCTGAGATCCCTCCTCTTCGTTCCATTAGTTCAGCCTTTAATGCTAGATTATGAGCTTCCTCCATAGTCCAAACCACCTGTAACCCAATCTTATCTCGCAATGATGATTTCAATCCATTCATATATTTGGCTACGCGTTGCCCCTCTGTCTCATTCAGATTATTTCGCTCCAAGAGTCTAGAGAACTCCGCAGTATAATCAAACACAAATTTGGATCCTCATGAGCAATCTTGAAGTAACTGAAACAAATATTGTTCATAATCTGGTGGTAGAAACCTCCCTATCATCAGCTGCTTCATCCTACGCCAAGTACTCACAAGCATCTTTCCTTGTCGCTGCCATACTACAACCCCTCCCTTTAATCTGAATGCTACAAACCTCACCATCTTTTCATCTAGTATCTCTGTCATCTCAAAGAATCATTCCACCTTGATAACCTAATCAAGAAAATCTTCAATTCACAGATTCCCATTGAAACTTGTCAAATCTACCTTCAAACGATAATCATCTAGTTCTCTTAGACGTCTTGCAAGTGGGGGTAAACCGTATCCCATGTCATCTCCCTCATCTGAATCCTCCTCGCTATCATGTTGAATGCAAGGTGCTAGGTTGTGTCTTCTATCAACAGGTTGGCCTCTAGCAATTCCTTCGACGTGAGCCTTGTTAACTAGTGGCCTGTTGTTGGCATTGAGGTTAACCCTAATAGCAAGCATCTCATGAATCTATGCTACCTGTTGCCGCGTCTCCTCCACTGCCGCCCACAAGGCCTCTACTCCATGGTCACCGCCAATAGAGTTTTCATCTCCTACTTTGCCATCAAGATCAGCAAATTCATGCCCTAATACCAATTGACGCAGCAGAAAATCACAAGGAATACGACCAACGTCGATATTCCGTAAAATCACACAAATATGAGAGAAACTTTCTAAAGCTCCAACTTTATTCAATAATATCAAAAGGTAATTCGGTCAGAGGATTTACAATGGTATTTAAAGCGGAAACCCTAGCTTAACCCATGCTGGATAAGGAAACAATGATAATTAATAAAATTACTAAAAATGAAAAATTTGAGATAAATGCAGAAATTGAAAAAGGCTATAAATCTTGAGCCATCTAGAATTGATGGAAGTCAATTCGGACTTGGAAATCAAAAGTTATAGCTAAAATGAAACTTTCCTAAAATGGCGAAAATGACAATTTTGGGGCCTAAACAATGGAATTCGGCCAAAAACTGATTTGCCTCAGCGGCTAAGACCCTTATTTATTCCACAAATGTCGAGATGTATCAACTGGGTGAGTTTTGCGTCATTCCGACATTGTCGCCTGGGCTGCTGAAATTCAGTTGCCTTTGAATTTCGAGTGCTCCCTCTTGATCATGTACGCCTTCGCTATTTGTTCTACATCACTAAGGGTCTTGAAAAATGCAGAGTTAGATGAATCGGACTAGGCAAGAGTGAGGTTCAAACAATTCAACTTAGTCAATGAAGAAAGACTAGTAGCTATTTGTTGTCACCAATTATACCAGGGCAGGATAGCAAGAGCTTACAATAAGAAGGTTAGGCCGAGGGTATTCAAAGAGGGAGATTTCGTATTGAAGAAGATGTCAGTAGGAGAAGAACAAAGTAAATGGGTGCCAAACTATGAGGGACCATATGTGGTGAAGAAGGCTTTTTCGAGAGGAGCCTTAATTCTAACTAGCATGGATAGTGAAAATCTGCCTAGGCCTGTAAACTCCGATGTTGTAAGGAAATATTATGCTTAATGTATCACTCATGACATCTAATGAAATTGAAATATAGCCATGAATTTTTGATGTATCCTCTCCTTTCTATTTCTGCATGATCTTATATTTTCATTAAGATTTTTGGCAAATCAAAGTTTAGTACAAAAAAAATGCCAATTTAATTTTTGTTTAACCAATGTTTTCTGGGAATGCAAAGGATTTCATTGAAAGATGATCTCAATCCCAAAAACCCACATAAAAGCTAAGATCTTAGCTAAACAAATAATCAAAAATCATTTCGCATGGAAAAGCAAAGCTTATTGATTTAGAATGAATGATTTTGAAATGACGAGAGGCCATCTTTGATATACCTTTACAAAGTCTCAAATATCCCTTGCAGTCTTTGTTTGAGCCTAATAATTATTTCTTGATAATTAACCTTGACAAAGATTACACCCTACACTGGGGCGCAAGTGCAAGGATCAAAGAACTTTCAATCACAAAATAGTCCTTAATGACAAAAGATGCCCAAACAAAGCTGTAAGTTAAAAAAGAAGAAGAAGTTTTAGCATACAATAGCAAATCAAGTCAACGTGCTAGATAATGCTAAAAAACCATGATAGAAAGCCCAAGCAAAATAATGGGGGGCATATCAAGAGATACCCAAATGAAATTGGGGGACATGAACATAAAAGGGTTTTAATACATTACGACAAATAGAGTCAACATGATGATAGTACTAAAAACTCATGATAAAAAGCACAACAAAATACCGAGGGGCATGTCAAGACAAAATACCAAACAAATGCTAGGGGCATGTCAGATCACTATGCAAATCAATTATGAGGACTAAAAGAGTTCTAAGGGTGAGCACTAAGTGATCCTTAGTCTAGAAAACCCTTAAATACTTTTTGAGCCTTCAAATATCTTTTCTTCATAGCTAGCAACGTAAGCCTACGTTACAAGCTTGATGAAGCCCTCTCTGATCAAATAAAGGCAATTTGAATCGGTAGGCAATGCTTTTCCATTCAAAACAATCCCTATAATTGCTTCACATGACTTGATCAAAGCCTTTTTGAAATTCATGACTTGGGAACAAGCATCATTTCATGTTCTTATCAAAAGCAACATAAACCTGAAAATGAGATCTCTTTAAAATTCCTTCAAGAATAAGTTTGTTTAAACAAACATCAAAATGGTTTTTGTACTTAGAATGACTTTGAAATACCAAAAATCTTACATGAATTTTTTTTTTGCAAATAACCAACCCTTTCCTGTAAACACTTGAAGCCTAAATCACTTTTGGGGTATGACTAGAATGGAGGCAATCTAAAATGCAATTGAAACTGGCTCCATCATTCCTTTTCAAAGAATGTTAAAAATGAGACGGTCATGTGGACATGGAAGATCTGTCATCTCTAGAGGTCAAAACTATAAGTTAGGACTCGAGTAAGCAAAAGAAAGAAGCCTTTAAAGCTAATGATCCAAACCTTGAAAAGAGAAGACCATGAAGAAGAAAAGGGACCTATATTTCTCAAGTAAGTATATATGCATCATCATGCATTGCATCCATAATAGGAATCTATGAAATATTTTGGAGGGATTTTAATTTACAAACCTCCACTCATTATTTTTTGTGCGCGTCTTTGAATCCTTACCACTTTCACTCACCTGAGTGCACTTGTGAGCCTTTCATCAACATAGATAGGATATTTTTCAACCCTATCTTTTTCCTTATTCGGGTGTGCTTTCTAGCCATCAACCAATTCAGATATCTCTTTCCCGAATTTGGACAAGTTCTCTGGTCATCAATTAAATAGTGCGCTTTCTAGCTCTATTTTCCATCCTCTTTGAGTGCGTTTTCTAACCTAAACCATCAATTTAAATAGTGAGCTTTTCAACCCTACCTTCCACTCTTTGAGTGCATTTTCTAACCCTCAACCATATATCATAGATAGCGAGCTTTCTAGTCTTATTGACCATTCTATGACATCCTCACCATATGCATGCCTCGTCTAGGAAAGTCGCCCATTACAATAAGACCATTTTTCTGTGTCATTCATAACATCATAATCTTTCGTCCTTTAAGTGTCCTCCTTAGGCCTCAATTCTTAGGCAGTGCACTTTCGAGCCTTTCCCTTCTAAGTGCGCTTTATAGACCTCATTCTCATTTTTTGAATGGATCGACCATTTCTTGTTTCGGTACATCCACTTTCTTTTTCTTTACAACACTTACTATCTAAAATCTTTTACAAGACTTTAGTTGTAAGCATTGTAAAGAAGGGGGCAACTGTCATAACCTAATTTTGGGTTATTCCCCAAATATGCCCAATGATAACAAAAACAAAAAGGGATGGTTTCTGTAGAAAAAAATTCATGTGGAAATTTCAGACGTTTTCGAAAGCTTGGTCGTATCTTTTTTGCCCATAAATTAAGGAAAATACAGATTCAAAGCTAAAATAATTTATTATTGGATAAATCTTCATAAAAGTTAAGTCAAAAGACATAATTATATTTTTATGAGTCAATTCGATTTAATCGTCAATCAATTTTAAATTGTAATTATGCTTCAAAATTAATTGAGAGCCCAATCGAAGGATTTAATTAAGAACAAAGGCTTAATTATACCTTAAATGGGTCAAATTATTTTTATTAAAGGCTTAATTGGTGAGAAATTAATTTTGGAAGTCTAATTTGGGTTAATTGAGACGATCAAAATTTTCGACGAAGAAACTTTTTGGGTGAAATCGGAAGCTAAAATTGAAAGTAAGAACATCATTCTTCCCGTAGAAAAACTCTTTTTGTGATAATCCATTTTTTTAGTGTATTTTATATTAATTTTTTTAAAAAAAATCAAATCAGTGTTGAGTTAACTGGACAGTGGCATTGCCAGCAACCATACTGTGGCATGCCGGCAGCCACGGCAATTTTTCGCGCTTCGCGCCCCGCCGTCCCCCGCGGTTTGGGGAGACAACGACGCGCGGTGAAAAATGAGGGGTTTTTTATAGCAGTAAAATTTACGACTATAATTATAAGGAGTCGCCACCTAGTATTAAGGTTACTAGGAACCTAGTGGTCTGCGAGAGTCTTGGGTAAGGGGACTTGTTGTGCAAGGGGAAGACACGTCACCCCCGGTGCACCCTACCTAAGGTAAGCTGCATTGTTGTTTGATTGTTTTTCTTAAGTTTATCTTTTTTACATTGCATTAAAAAAAGAAAAATATTTTATTTTCCGCGGGTGTACTTTACGATGTAATTTTACACCGCAATTAAAAACCTTTTTTTTTACCTACGAATGTACCTTACATTGTAATTTTACATCGTAGTTAAAAATTCTTTTTATCTGCAAGTGTACTTTACAATGTAAATTTAAACCGCGAAAAATAAAACAAAATAATTATTAAATTATTTTTGACATTTTGGCCGAACGCCAATGGATAATCGTAAACTGGTTACGATATCCAATTTTTGATTTTAAAATATGAGAAAGATGCAACATTTTTTTTACGAAAAATATGATGGAAAAACTTTGGAATCCGGCCGTATGCACGAAAGCAAACACATTTTTTGTATTTTTTTTGTAATAATAACAAAAAAAAAAAAAAATATTTTTTCTATTTTTTATTTTTTTATTTTTTTGGGTTGGGCTGTCAGCCACAATGGGCTGACAGCCAGCCTTAGTGGGCTGGGTTTAGGGCTGGAAACCCAGAAGGCTGTGACTGGGCTTCAATCCAGCCCACCTGGACTGAGAACATGGGCCGGGCACAAAGCCCAGCCTGCTTATTCTGCCTCGGCCCGCACGCACGAAACGAAACAGGGGATGAAAATTACGTCCCGTTTCTACATGCAGAGCCGAGGAAGACGATGAATAGTCTTTTTTTCGAATGTGGCGAAAGGCTTACCTGTTAGTACTGTTGGGTAGAGGAGGTAGACGTGATGATTTCTGTCGTGGTGGCGTCGTCAACGGTGGCCTGTGGTGGCCGGAGGGAGCTTCCAAAGTCGCCGGTGTTGGCGTTGCTGCTACTGTCACCTGGGTTGTTGCTCGCCAGAGAGTGGGGCTGAATTGCTGGCGTCGAGGGGAAGCTTACGGTGATGATGAGAGAGGTGTTGGGTGGTTGGAACGGTGGTTGTTGGAGGTCCGAGAGGGATGAAGGAGAGAGCTGCTTCTGGTTCTAGAGAGAGAAGCCGAGACCGAGAGAGAAAAAGCTGGACCGAGAGGGATGAAGACCAGTTATCTTTCTCACGTAAATCTTCCCTTGTTTGGTTTTTTTTTGCCTTTTCTCTGCTCTTTATTCTACTTTTTTCTCCTCCTTTTTTCTTCCTCTTCTGCGCAGTTTTCTTTCCCTCTTGACAGTGCTCACTGTCAAGAGAATTCCCTCTCCCTAAGGTGTTCGTTCTTCCCCTCCTATTTATAGCTTAAAGAAGTAAGGTGCAGGCATGGGGTAAGTGTCCAAAGTATGGTGTTTTCAGTGGGTAAGTTGCTGGAATGGCCAGCCATGGCTGTCGGCAGAGATCTTTTTTTTTTTTGAACTAAATAAGTTGTGACAAAAAATATTTTTTCGATGAGAAAAATCAGGAAGAAAGATGTTTTTATCTTCAATTTTGGCTTCCGATTTCACTCGAAAAGTTTCGTCGCCGAAAATTCTGATCTTTTCAATTTAACCTAGATTAAGCCTCCAAATTTAATTTCTCGGCAATCAAACCCTCAATTAGATTAATTAGACCCATTTTAAGTATAATTAAGCCCTTGCGCTTAATTAAATCCTTCAATTGGGCTCTCAATTAATTCCGAAGAGTTTCGTCACCGAAAATCCTGATTTTCTCAATTGAACTCAGATTCGGCTTCGAAACTTAATTAGGCCCTTAATAAAATTAATTTGACCCATTTAAAGTATAATTACGATCTTGCGCTAAATTAAATCCTTCAATTGGGCTCTCAATTGATTCCGAAGCATAATTACACTTTACATCGGCCAACGATTAAATCAAATTGACCCATAAAAATATAATTATGTCTTCCGACTTAATTTCTATGCAGATTTATCCAAGAATAAATTATTTTGGCCTTGAATTTGCATTTTCTTCATTTTTGGGCAAAAAAGAAGTATGATTGAGCTTCCAAAAACGTCCAAAATTTTCACATTAATTTTTCAGCCGACACCAGCCCCTTTTATTTTATTTTATTTATTTATTGGTATATTTTGGGGAATCACCCAGAAATTGGGTGATGACAGTTGCCCCCCTCTTTACAATGCTTACGACTAAAGTCTTGTAAAAGACTTTAAATAGTAAGCGTTGTAAAGAAAAAAGAAAATGGATTTATCAAACCAAGAAATGGTCAATCCATACAAAATGAGAATGAGGGCTATAAAGCGCACTAAAAAAGGAATGGTAAGATAGTGCTAGAAAGCACCCTACCTAAGAATTGGGGCCTAAGGAGGACACTAAAAAAGGGTGGAAAATGGTGATGTTTATGAATGACACAGGAAAATGGTCTTATTGTAATGGGTGACCTACCCAAGAAATGTAATGAAGACGGTCTCGTTGTAATGGGTGACCTACCTAGGTGAGAATGGTGAAGGTGGTCTCATTGTAACGGGTGACCTGCCTGGGTGAGAATAGAGTTGTTGGTCTCATTGTAATGGGTGACCTACCCATGAAAGATGGTGACGATGGTCTCATTGTAATGGGTGACCTACCCGGGTGAAAAATGGTGAAGACAGTCTCATTGTAATGGGTGACCTACCCAAGTAAGAAAGGTGAAGATGGTCTCGTTGGAATGGGTGACCTCCCAGGTAAAAAATGGTGAAGATGGTCTCATTGTAACGGGTGACCTACCCGGGTGAAAGTGATGAAGATGGTCTCATTGTAACGGGTGACCTTCCCGGGTGAAAGTGATGAAGATGGTCTCATTGTAACGGGTGACCTACCCGGGTGAAAGTGATGAAGATTTCATGGGATGGAAGATAGGGCTAGAAAGCGCACTATCTTAGTTGATAATGGAGGGTTAGAAAACACACTTCAAGATGAAGGAAAAAAATAGGGCTGGAAAGCACACTATTCACATTGATGGTCGAAGGTTGGAAAACGCACTCGAAAATGAAGAGGAAAATAGGGCTGGAAAGCGCACTATTTTAATTGATGGTCGAGGGTCTAAAAACACACTCGAAGATGAGGGGAAAATAGGGTTGGAAAGTGCACTATTTTAATTGATGGTCGAGGGTCTGAAAACGCACTCCAAGATGAGGGGAAAATAGGGCTGGAAAGCGCACTATTCACATTGATGGTAGAGGGTCTGAAAATGCACTCCAAGATGAGGGGAAAATAAGGCTGGAAAGCGCACTATTTTAATTAGTGACGAGGGTTGAAAAATGCATTCAAAGATGAGAGGGGAATTAGGCTGGAAAGTGCACTATTTACATTGATGGTCGAGGGTCTGAAAATGCACTCAACGATGAGGGGAAATAGGGCTGGAAAGCGCACTATTTACATTGATGGTTGAGGGTTGGAAAACGCACTCGAAGATGAGGGGAAAATAGGGCTGGAAAGCGCACTATTTTAATTGATGGTCGAGGGTCTGAAAACGCACTCGAAGATGAAAGGAAAATAGGGCTATAAACCGCACTATTCACATTAATGGTCGAGGGTTAGAAAACGCGCTCAACGATGAAGATTGATGATGGCTAGCAAGCTCACCAAGTTCTGGAAAGAGATAGGACTTTAAAGTGCACTATCTAAGTTGGTTGATGGCTAGAAAGCGCACTCAAATAAAGAAGAAGATAGGGTTGAATAACGCTCTATCTGTATTTGTTGAAAGGCTCGCAAGTGCACTTAAGGATGTGAAAGTGGTAAGGCTCAAAGGCGCATACAAAATAATGAGTGGAGGTTTGTAAATTACATTCCTCCAAAACATTTCTTAGATTATTAGTGGGGAGATGCCATGTGTGATGGCAACCAAATTCAGGAAAGAAGATGAGGCTAAAAAGCATGTTAAAGAGGTAAGAGCCTGGAGACGTACACAAAAATGATGAATGAAGGTTCGTAAATTACGATCCCTCCAAAACATTTCCTAGATTCTCAAAGGGGATGCAATGCATGATGAAATCCAAAATCAGGAAAGAAATAAAGGTGAAAAGCATGCTCATGGAAATGGAAAAGGGTGAGAGCTTGAAAGCGTGCACAAAATGATGAATGCAGGTTCGTAAATTACGATCCCTCCAAAACATTTCCTATATTCTCAATGGGGATGTAATGCATGATGATGCATGTATTCTTACCTGAGAGATATAGGTCCCCTTTTCTTCTTCTTGGCTTTCTTTTCCTGTGGTTGGATTTCAGGCTTTGATGGCTTTTGCTTCTACTTACTCGAGCCGCAACTTAAGATTCTAACCACTGGAGATGATAGATTTTCCATATCAACATGCCCCCTGAATTTGATCCAGATTCTTTGAAAAGGAATGATGGAGCTGGCTTCAATTGTATTTGTAGATTGCCCCCCAGTCTGGTCATGCCCCACAAGTATTTTGGGCTTGAAGAGTAGTGTTTGCATGTAAAGGGTTGGTTATTTGCAAAAATTGTGTTTTCATGTGGGATATTTTTGGAATTTTAAAGTCATTCCAAATACAAAAACTATTTTAATTGCCCCATTCAGGTCATGCCACAGCAATGCTTTGGGCTTCAAGTGTTTGTAGGAAAGAGATGGTTATTTGGAAAAATTGTTTTCATGTAAGATTTTTGGAAATTCAAAGTTATTCCAAGCATAAAAACCATTTTGATGTTTGTTTAAACAAAAATATTCTCGAAAGAATTCAAGTGATCTCATTGTCAGGTTTTATGTTGACTTTGACAAGAATGTGAAATGATATTTGCAAGTCTTGTATGTCAGGAAGGCTTTGATCAGGTTTGGTGAAGCATTTGTAAGGATTATCTCGAATGGAAAAGCATTGCCTATCGATCCAGATTACTTGTATTTGATCAGAAAGGGCTTTATCAGGCTTGTAGTGTAGGCTCAGGCTGATGGCTACGAAGAAAAGATATTTGCAGGCTCAAAAAGTGTTTAAGAGTTTTCTAGACTAAGGATCACTTAGTGCTCACTCTTAGAACTCTTTTAGTCCTCATGATTGATTTTCATGACCTGCCATGCCCCCCAGCATTTTGTTTGGGCTTTTACGTAGACATGCCCCCTAGTATTTTGTTTGGGCCTTTTATCATGGGTTTTGAGTACTATCATGTTGACTCGATTTGTCGTAATGTACTAAAACTCATTTTATGTTTATGGCCCATAATTTTATTTGGGTATCTCTTGACATGCCCCTCAGTATTTGTTTAGGCTATTGAGAATGGGTTTTTTGCAATGCCATCATGTTGACTTTACATGCTCCCAAGAATTTTGGGTTTTTTATTGTGACATGCCCCTCAGAATTTTTGGGTTTTTTTATGTTGGGTCTTTAGTACTACTAAATTGTTGAATTGATTTGCTAGTGTACTAAAAACCTTTGTATGTTTATGCCCCCCAGCTTTTTTTTTGGGGATTTTTTTTTATCATTGAGGACTACTTTGTAATTGAGAGTTCTCTCTTCGCACTTGCCCCCCAGTGTAGGGTGTGATCATAGTCGGGGTTAATTATCATGAAAAATAATTATACGGCTCAAATGGGGACTGCAATGGATATTTAAGATTTTGTGAAGGCATATCAAAGATGCCCTCTCTTCATTTCAAAAACATGTATTCGAGATCGGTAGACTTTGCTTTTCCATGCGAAATGTTATTTTTGATTTGTTATAGGGTTATTTGTTTAGCTAAGAAATTAGCTTATTATGTGGTTTTTTTTTTTTTGATATGAGATCATCCTTCAATGAAATCCTTTGAATTCCAAAAACACATTTGTTAAACAAATAACAAGATTGACATTTATTTTTGTACTAGACTTTGATTTGCCAAAAATCTTGATGAAATCATGAGATCATGTATAATTTGAATTAAAGGGGATAAGGTATGCTTATGTTATAAAAAGGCAAGAGCATGCTATAAAACACAAGAAAATACATGATCTTATTGGAGAGAAAAGTTTGTTTAACAAAAGGTCTTGTAGCATTACAAGCAAAATTGAGAATGTGACATGTGGACATGACCAAAACAAAAGGCAACCATGGAAGCAGACTTCATCTTCCAATACATGTGCACTCTTTTTCATAAGCTTTTGCAGAGGTTACTTTGATGGAGCAAACATTTGGTGCCTTATCTTCGCGAAGTTCAATTGGGTGTAGGAGTTGGATTTTCTGCGAATGTAATCCATCCTGCTTTAATAAGTTGCATGAGCCTCTTCTTGTAGGCCCCACAAGTGTGAATGCTATGCCCCACAGCACCAGCATGGTATTCGCAAGTGAGGTCGGGTTTGTACCAAGCAGGGTAAGGCGGCTGCAAAGGTGTCTGAGGTTCCGGAGCTACTTGCTCAATGCTTACCAACTTTTGATACATCTCATTTAAAGGCAATGGTAGCGGAGGTAGCTGTTCTTGGGTTTCCAGGTAATTTCTTTTTGGGAAATTTTTAGGTGAATCTTTGGCTTGAAGATTAATGTTGGCAATTTCAGATGAAGGGTTATGATAATTTTCAAATTGGTTTTTCCTACCCTTGTAGTCATCTTCAAAATGCTCAACTACTTTTCTTTTACCTTCAAAGCCATTTTTCTCCACAGGTACAAAAATTCTCCCACTTTGGATTCCCTGCTCTATTCGCTCTGCCACGGCTACTGCATCCGTGAATTGTTGTGCCGAGCTACCCATTACATGTTTGTAATAGGGTGCTCTTAGCGTATTGGCGAATAATATCACCATCTCTTTATCTAGAAGTGGAGGTTGTACTTGTGCAGCGAGATCTCTCCGTCTCTGAGCATATTCCCTTATGCTTTCTCTGTTCATCTTTTCTAAGTTGGACAAACTCGTTCTATCAGGAGCAATCTCCATGTTATATTTATATTGCTTAATGAAAGCATCTACCAGATCTTTCCAACTACGAATCCTGGTATTGTCTAGTCTCATGTACCAATTCAAAGCTGCCCCACTCAAACTGTCTTGGAAAAAATGCATAAGCAATTTTTCATCATGCACTACTTCTGCCATTTTGTTACAGTATGATTTTAGGTGAGTGACGGGGCACTATGTCCCAGTGTACTTGATAAAATCAGGAACACAAATTTTTTTTGCTATCATAACATTCGGGACTAGACACATTTCAGCAGCTTGTATTGGATCATATATGTTCAATCCTTCAATGACCCTTATTCTGGCCTCCAACATCGCCATTTTATCTTGGTTGATACCCTCTAATGTTGGTATAACAGTTGGGGTTGTGGCAGGTGTTGGCACCGCTGTTTGTACGAAAGTTGGATTTTGTTCCAGACCTTGAATTCTTTCTCCTGTCACCTCTTCATGGTGATTCATCGTTTCTGTTTGAGTAACTGCTGGTCTAGTTGAAGGACCCTCGCCAGAGGCATTCCTTAGTGCTTGCTCGAGTAAGCTGGTAAGATTAGCCATGCTAGCTTTAAGAGAATCCAGTTCTTCTTGAAAATGAGCATCACGGCGTGCACGCTCTTCATCCTCCATATTTCTCTGACAGAGTCGAGTGTTAGGAGCTCTTCGGGGACCTATATTTTGACCTGACGATAACATGTTATGTACAGTGATGGATGCGTGTGCATGTGGATGTAAATGTATGTATATACATGACATGTGAATTATCGGAGGATTTGTATCCAAAGACAGGTTCTAGGTCATTACATGAGGGGTAAGCTTTCTACCTGGTCTCAAAGGGTCTATGAACTGCCCAGTGACCGCCTCACGTGAAGGCGGTGTGGGGGTTTACAAGAAATGGTTGGGGCACTATGTGACCGCCATCATTGAGCAAACACTCAGTTTAAAGTTGGACGTTTCACGAATCTGAACCCCGACTGAAAGTCATGAGGCAGACCGCTAATCCCCACCTAACCTAAAATTGGGTTTATCTGAAAATTAAAATGTATGATGACATTAATTCAAACCCAAAGATGTGCATGTATTGAAATTAAAATGCATGCTAAAGCAGTAACAATGCGAGTAAAAAAAATGAACTCAAAAATAACAATCAAACAAACAATGCTCAGTCCAGCAATGTCCCCAGTGGAGTCGCCATCTGTCGCGACGGTGATTTTTCGCACTTCGCGCCCCGCCGTCCCCCCGCGGTTTGGGGAGACAACAATGCGCGGTGAAAATTGAGGGGTTTTTTATAGCAGTAAAATTTACGACTATAATTATAAGGAGTCGCCACCTAGTATTAAGGTTACTAGGAACCTAGTGGTCTGCGAGAGTCTTGGGTAAGGGGACTTGTTGTGCAAGGGGAAGACGCGTCACCCCCAGTGCACCCTACCTAAGGTAAGCTGCATTGTTGTTTGATTGTTTTTCTTAAGTTTATTTTTTTACGCTGCATTCAAAAAGGAAAAATATTTTTTTTGTCCGCGGGTGTACTTTACGATGTAATTTTACACCGCAATTAAAAACCTTTTTTTTTTACCTACGAATGTACCTTACATTGTAATTTTACATCGTAGTTAAAAATTCTTTTTATCTACAAGTGTACTTTACAATGTTAATTTACACCGCGAAAAATAAAACAAAATAATTATTAAATTATTTTTGACATTTTGGCCGAACGCCAATGGATAATCGTAAACTGGTTACGATATCCAATTTTTGATTTTAAAATATGAGAAAGATGCAACATTTTTTTTACGAAAAATATGATGGAAAAACTTTGGAATCCGGCCGTATGCACGAAAGCAAACACATGTTTTGTATTTTTTTTTTGTAATAATAACAAAAAAAAAATGAAAATATTTTTTTTATTTTTTAAATTTTTATTTTTTATTTTTTTATTTTTTTGGGTTGGGCTGTCAGCCACAATGGGCTGACAGCCAGCCTTAGTGGGCTGGAAACCTAGAAGGTTGTGACTGGGCTTCAATCCAGCCCACCTGGACTGAGAACATGGGTCGGGCACAAAGCCCGGCCTGCTTATTCTGCCTCGGCCCGCACGCACGAAACGAAACAGGGGACGAAAATTGCGTCCCGTTTCTGCATGCAGAGCCGAGGAAGACGATGAATAGTCTTTTTTCCGAATGTGGCAAAAGGCTTACCTGTTAGTACTGTTGGGTAGAGGAGGTAGACGTGATGATTTCTGTCGTGGTGGCGTCGTCAACGGTGGCCTGTGGGGGCCGGAGGGAGCTTCCAAAGTCGCCGGTGTTGGCGTTGCTGCTACTGTCACCTGGGTTGTTGCTCGCCAGAGAGTGGGGCTGAATTGCTGGCGTCGAGGGGAAGCTTACGGTGATGATGAGAGAGGTGTTGGGTGGTTGTTACGGTGGTTGTTGGAGGTCCGAGTGGGTTGAAGGAGAGAGCTGCTTCTGGTTCTAGAGAGAGAAGCCGAGACCGAGAGAGAAAAAGCTGGACCGAGAGGGATGAAGACCAGTTATCTTTCTCACGTAAATCTTCCCTTGTTTTGTTTTTTTTTGCCTTTTCTCTGCTCTTTACTCTACTTTTTTCTCCTCCTTTTTTCTTCCTCTTCTGCGCAGTTTTCTTTCCCTCTTGACAGTGCTCACTTTTTTTCTTCCCCCCTTGACAGTGCTCACTGTCAAGAGAATTCCCTCTCCCTCGGGTGTTCGTTCTTCCCCTGCTATTTATAGCTTAAAGAAGTAAGGTGCAGGCATGGGGTAAGTGTCCAAAGTATGGTGTTTTTTAGTGGGTAAGTTGCAGGGAATGGTTGCAGCATGGCTGCTGGAATGGCCAGCCATGGCTGGCACCATTGCTGCTGGTATGGCCAGCCATGGCTGTCGGCAGAGTTTTTTTTTTTTTTTTGAACTAAATAAGTTGTGAAAAAAAATATTTTTTCGATGAGAAAAATCAGGAAGAAATATGTTTTTATCTTCAATTATGGCTTCCGATTTCACTCGAAAAGTTTCGTCGCCGAAAATTCTGATCTTTTCAATTTAACCTAGATTAAGCCTCCAAATTTAATTTCTCGGCAATCAAACCCTCAATTAGATTAATTAGACCCATTTTAAGTATAATTAAGCCCTTGCGCTTAATTAAATCCTTCAATTGGGCTCTCAATTAATTCCGAAGAGTTACGTCATCGAAAATCCTGATTTTCTCAATTGAACTCAGATTCGGCTTCGAAACTTAATTTCTCACTAATTAGGCCCTTAATAAAATTAATTTGACCCATTTAAAGTATAATTAAGCTCTTGCGCTAAATTAAATCCTTCAATTGGGCTCTCAATTAATTCTGAAGCATAATTACACTTTACATCGGCCGACGATTAAATCAAATTGACCCATAAAAATATAATTATGTCTTCCGACTTAGTTTCTATGTAGATTTATCCAAGACTAAATTATTTTGCCTTTGAATTTGTATTTCCTTCATTTTTGGGCAAAAAAGAAGTACGACCGGGCTTCCGAAAACGTCCAAAATTTTCACATTAATTTTTAGCCGACACCAGCCCCTTTTATTTTATTTTATTTTATTTATTGGTATATTTTGGGGAATCACCCAGAAATTGGGTGATGACAGCAACCATGCCCTCCAAACTACCCCCTGAAAATGTCATGCTATGGATATCAATCCCATATCTGCAAGTTGCAAGATAAGCCTATAAATAAGGGAAGATTGTAAAAGAAAGAAGAAGAAAAACTGTGGGGGGGAAATGCTGAACAAACAGCAAATTACAGTGCAACAAAATCATAGTCCAACCAGTGCAACAACACTGAACCTCCACCTTCTCCCTTTCTAGTCGTCAGTGAGGTTGCTTCATCAGCTCACCTTTCTTCCCTGTCACAGCTCCTCCCTCTTCTCCACCGTGACTCCCCTCTCTCTCTTCCAATAACGTTCCTCTCTCTAGAAAACAACAACTCGCAACAGCTCTTCCTTACCTTCATGGCAACCGATCACTTACCTAACACCACCATCTTCTCCACCACCAGCTCCACCACTTAAGCCACCTAGACATGACCTTCGACAAGGCAGCAGCAACAATAACGGGTGCAACGACACCAGACCAGTCAGCTTCCGGCCACCATAGGCCTCCTTCTCTAACGCCACCACAACAGGAAGAACCACTTGGCCTCTTATACACGGTGGCAGTGATAGGTGCGCTTAATGTCGAACTCAACCAAGTCACCAATTATTGTTCATCGTCTTCCTCTTCGGCATTTTTTTCCGCTGGGGGAGTGAAATATGCACTCCCTTGTTGGGCCTGTTGAGCCGGGTTTAGTCCTCAGCCCAACTATTAAAGTGATGGGCCTCTCGGCCCGTCAGGATGGAAAGCCCAGCCAACCAAAGTGATGGGGCTGTCGGCCCTTCAAGGCTGGATAGTCCAGCCCACAGTTTATTTATTTATTTTCCCTTTTCTTTACAAAAAAAGAAAAAAACATATAAAAAAACATAAAAACTTCATTTAGAAAAAAATAAAATGTGTTGTTTTCGTGCATATGGCCAAATTCCAAAGTTTTTCCCATCATATTTTTCGTAAAAATATATGTTGCATCTTTCTCATATTTTAAAATGAAAATTTGGATATTGTAACCAAATTATGATTATCCATTGGAATTTGGCCAAAATATCAAAAATAATTTAACAATTATTTTGTTTTAGCTTTTACGGTGTAAATTTACATTGTAAAAAACATCCGTAGATAAAAAAAGAGGTCTTTAACTGCAGTGTAAAATTACATTGTAAAGTACACCCGTAGAAAAAAAATGATTTTTTTTTAAAATGTAGTGTATAAATTTAACTTAGAAAAAACAATCAAACAACAATGCAACTTACCTTAGATAGGGTGCATTGGGAGTGACGCGTCTTCCCCTTGCACAACAAGCCACCTTACCCAAGACTCTCGCAGACCAATAGGATCCTAGTGACTTTAATACTAGGTGGCGACTCCTGATAATTATAGTCGTAATTTTACGACTATAAAATACACCCCTCATTTCACGGCGCGTCGTTATCTCCCTAATTAGGCGATGGCGGGGTGCGAAGCTCAGAAAAAAAATCATCGTCGTCACTACCAATTTGATTCATTTCGACTCCCAAACTTGAACCAGAAAGATAAACAAACAATGGTAGGGTGATCTTTACAATGAGAGTTGATTTAATTGGTAGATAGCAAAACTAGAATTGATCAAATTGACTAAAAATATATTATTTGTTGACTGCAACATCCTAACTTTTTGTTGAGCATGTTTTAACTATTTGACGAATAATTTATTTGATAGATAGCTAAAATGCAATTGCTAAAATTTATCAAAGTTTTTTTTCAAATATTTTCTTCATATTAAAATATTTGTTACATGTTAAAAAATTTGATTCCGGCTGGGGCGAAATGCAGGGCAACTTTTTTATTATTATTATAGATAATTTGACATAATTTTTCTACTTGCCTTATCTATGTGTTGTTTCATATTTTTTTTCGTGATATAGGATCTAAAATATCATACATGAAAAAAGACAGAAGTTAATTAAAAAAAAATTGACTAATTCATTTTTGTCACAATTATTATAGTTGTCATTATAAATATATATTATACATATTTAATATATTAATCACTGTCAATATTTGGGTAAAGAAATTCTAAAAGGGTTATATCCAAAATATTAGCGGCGTGGATAATTCGCTCTTATTCACTATTGATATTTGGGTAAGAAATCCTAAAGGGATTAATATTCAATATATTAGCAGGGATAATTCATTGTTATTCACTATAAATATTTAGATAAAGAAACCTTAAAGTGATAAATATACAAAATATTTTTACATGAATAATACATTGTCATCATTTAACCAACATATTTTTGAAAGATTAATACCATAACAATCATAAGGCAAACAAAAACACCAAGCAGCTTACCTTAGGTAGGGCGTACTAGGGTTGCTAAAACCTTCCCTTTACGCAACTAGTTCCTTGCCTTAAAATCTTTGAAAGACTAGTTTAGGTTTTCTAGTAACCATAATACTATATGGTGACTCCCTTTTTCATAAAATAAAGATAAAATCTTGACATGAATTCCCCTCTCTTAGGGAGAGTCGCCACGACGCCATGCTCTCGCGGATGGTGCAACAATTATCATGCATCCATTTTACAAAACATATTGTTGATGAACAAAGCAATTTAAATAAATCATTGTGGTCGTTGAAGTTTATCATGGGTCCCTAATCTTAAACTAAGACCATATGATGTTGGTTAAATTCTCGATGAAAATTTAAGACCATGTTAGAGTATAACCTGATTGAACATTGTCACATTATGTAAAAGTTGTTGTAAACTATTACAAGCTAGTAAAAAAAATATTGCGACCGAACGAAGCATTTTCAAATTAATTATTCTAGCAACCAAAGTTTTATTCATGGTTTAATCTCAAACCAAAATCAATCTGTGTAGGTTATTAATCACCAAAACCTTAAACGATGACAGAATATAAAGCGATCGAGAAACTGACATATTATGCCTAAATTATGGCCAAACCTAGTGTGACAACCAGTTAAAAATAAAAAAACAAAGGCAAGCATAAAACAATAGGGATAAAGCTTTAACAATAAAGGAACTGGGCTTCAATTGTTTAAGCCTCATCACGAGCAAACAAAAATTGATGTCACAAATACACTAAACACCTTCCAACGATTAACTTGGATAACAAAAACTTTTTTTACAGAGATTTCATGACCATGCAAACAAAGCAATTTGATCTTGATGCATGAAGATCCAAAAAAAGGCCAAACATAACAAAGAATTCATTCAATTAAAACGACAAAAAAGGGCAAAAAAAGAACCCCTCCTCTAGTTGTTGGCTCCCCATTCAAGCTCGGAATTTAAAAAATGAATATAAAAACCAAAAGAGAATTCAAGACCAACATCACATCTTAAGTCACAGGAAATCAACAATTTGGAATTTGGATTTTACGAACAACACAAACAATAAATTCCAAACACCTCAACATCCTTTAAATTTAATTTGCGAATTGTATAAGCCGACGAAACAAAACAGTTTGACACACACCTGTTTACCGACCTCTACATTTCTTATAGACATTGTTTTTTATTACATGCTATCAACATTCACAAAGTTCCATCTTCTATCAACTCCCACAACTTGCATGCAAAAGAAATATTATCATTGTCCAAACATTTTTTTCTCAAACAAACAAAAAGACAAAGAAAAGCATGCGAAAGGTTTTTACCAAAAGAAAAAACATACAACTACTGCAAAACACATCTTCAACATCTAACCCACCAACAAATCAAAATGATAAAAATAACTAAGCATGAAAAATTAATCAAGGACAAAAAAACAATCCAAACGAGGAAGGATACAAAAGCAACAAACCTGGATCAATAGTGAAGAAAAGCGAGCGGAAAAGATGATGAAAACAAAAGAAAAAAGCATGTCCAAATCTGTCCCAATCAATGGACGAATCTTTGAAAATAGCCTTGCAACAATAATTTTTCCTAAAAAATAATTATTGTACCCTAATTTTAAAAAATGAACGACTCTAACGACAAAAAAAACTCAAGAACATCTAGCCCAAACAACCAACCATTTACAAACAAAACACAACACCAAGACAATAAAAGAGCAAGAAAAACAACAAAGAACAAACACAATGTTTCAAACAAAAATGCAAAATAAAAAAGACCAAATATAGAAAAAAAAGACTAAAGATTGTGTCATATTTTAAAATAACTACCAAAAAAATCAACAACTTAAATGTCTAAAAAAACACGTCTAGCGTAGACAACCAGCTATTAATAGAGAAAATGCAAAGCCAATACAATAAAATAGCATGAAAAACAATAAAGAACCAATGCAATGCTATAAATAAAATGCAACCCAAAAAAGACCAAATATTGTACCATAATTTAAAAAAATTGCTGAAAAAATCAACAGTTCAACGACAAAAATAACACAAGCACATCCAGCCCAAACAACCAGCCCAATATAGGGGAAACGCAACACCAAGATAATAAAACAGTAAAGACCAAATATTATGCCATATTTTTAAAAAAATGGCAAAAAAAATCAACTTAAATATCTAAAAAAAATATCCAGCATAGACAACCAATTATTAACAGAGTAAATGCAAAACTAATACAATAAAATAGCATGAAAATTAATAAAGAACCAACACAATGCTATAAAAAAAAATGCAACCCAAAAGAGGCTAAATATTGTACCATAATTTTAAAAAATGCCAAAAAATTCAACGTCTCTACCGACAAAAAAAAACTCAAGCACACCCAGCCAAAACAATTAGGCAATGACAGAGAAAACACAACACCAAGACAATAAAACAGCAAGAAAAACAACAAAGAATAAACACAATTAAACAATAATGCAAAACAAAAAAAACACCAAATATTGTGCCATTTGTTTAAAACTGCCGAAAAAATCAAAGGCTTAATTGACTAATAAAACTCAAGCATATCCAGCCCAGACAAGCAGTTATTAACAGAGAAAATGCAAAACCAATACATTAAAATAACATGAAAAACAACAAAGAATCAACGCAATGCTATAAAAAAATACAACCCAAAAAAAACCAAATATTATGCCATATTTAAAAAACAATTGCTGAAAAAATCAACGGCTCAAACAACTAAAAAATATCAAGCACATCTAGCTCAACAGCTAGCTATTAATGGAGAAAACACAAAAACATTAAAATAAAACAGCACAGAAACAACGCAATATTATAAACAAAAACCCAAAACAAAAAAGACCAAATATTATGCCATATTTAAAAAAAAAAAAACTATTGAAAAAATCAACAATTCCAACCACAAAAAAACTCAAGCACATCAAGCCCAAACAACCACCTAAAAGAAATACAAAATCAAGTCAATAAAATGAAAGCTAAGCATATCCAATAGTTAGTTTTTGTCTCCAAATTTCTGTTTTTTTTTTAACTATTAATAACAATGCCAAGCTAAGCATATCCAATAGTTGGTTTCAAACAAATATAAATAGATTGCTCATCTGTGATAAAAATAATTTTGATATTGATATCCCGTAACTTGTAGAAGAAATACTGCGCATGACTGCCTTGGAGGCTGCTGCAGCAGCTGCAAAGGCAGTTGTAGAGGCAGAAATTACAATTGCGGAGGCTGAAGGAGCGGAAAGGGAAGCAATTAAGGAATTTAAGCATGCATGCAATAGAGAAAGTGAGAACAAACACAAGCAACTGGAACCTTGGCAGCAAAAACTATAAAAAATCAGCGAACAACAACCAACCATCAAAAACAGCCGTAACATAAACTTAACAGCAGCAAACACCCAAACAAACACTAGAAAACAACAATCAATTATGAAAAACAGCCGTAACATATCCTTAACAACAACAGCAGCAACGTAAACAAACACTATAAAACAGCAAGCAACCATAAAAAACAGACATAAAATAACCTTAAAATCAGTAGCCGCAACCTTAATAACAGCAGCAGCAACACAAACAAACACTATAAAACAGCAAGCAACTATAAAAATTTATTTACCCATTTTTGGAATGACCAAATGAGTCCCCTTGAGACTTTGTAAAAACTGTAATGACTTCCTTGACTCCTTGCCCACCATAGAAGCAGTATCTGCCACCAAAGTCCATCTTCTCTTTCCATCCCCAACTAAGTTACTCTGCACATGAACTCCAATTATTAACCTAATTTATAGGAGCCAGATGTTAAACTTGAAATAAAAGGAAAGAGCTTAAAACAGAAGAGTCTGGTCACCTTCCGCATAATTTGAGAACAATTGACAGAAATACCATTTCTTGTAGTATCATTAGGGACAGAAAAGCTATTTCCTGAGAAATTCACAAGTAAAGATTGCAATGGAACTCTTTCTGCCTTACTCTCCTCTAGTACCATATCTTGCTTGAATTTCACTTTATTCTTTGAAGCTGGTATAACTAATTTTGTTTGTTGGAGAAATTTTAGTGGTCTCTGGTTCTCTTTGTCTGGAGAGGCGATCATCTCTTCTTCTAGTTGCGTATAGGGACTAAAAGTAACTTTTGAAGAGGTTGGCCTGCATGAGTTGGGAAGCTGCGTTCTTCTCGTTTACCCTTCTTTTTCAAGGAATTCAGCAGAAGTGTATTTGGTGAGGAATTCTCCTTGCCTGGGGTAAAGATTTCTTCTGTTGCTTCTGAACTAGGGAAAATAGTATTTGAGATTCATCTATTCTCAATACAATCCTGATTCTCCCATTCAACATCAGCTCCTCTATTCGTTTCTCCACTCCTAATTGTTTGGAGCTGAAGAACAGCTTTGGGTTGACCTCTTCTTGACTAGATGTTATGGGAGCTCAGTTTTTTCTCTGGTCCAACATGAGAGCTCTGCAAGTTCTCCTAGTTTTCAATTGAAGCAAGTACAGATTCTTGGGTCTGGCAATGTTTGCTATCTATGATCTCAGAGAGGAATCCAATAGGAAAAGATAAGCTCACAGATTCCTGTGCATGGAGCGCCTAGCAGATGCTGGTGTATTCACTCTGTCCACAGTCATCCCTTGAAAGATCATGGTTTTCCACTTCAAGTACATCATTAGCAGCATGGTCATCAGAACACGAGGAGATCAGGTTCTTGATGAAAAGAACTCAGCATTGGATTCTCTGATCATTGAACTCCCTTCGGTTTCTGTCTCTGGCAGTTCTTGTTGAAAAGAAAAATATTCAGGGCTCTGGTTATGTTCATCATATTGCTGCACTTGGTTCCCGAAAAAACTCACTGGACATTTATCAGCAGTAAAACAGCTGATGAGATCTCTTTCTTTGCAATTGACTCACAAATCTCATCACAATACAAGGAGCCAACATCATGTAAAATTAAATCCAAAGGCTGTGTTTCTCAAATTTCAACTGATACAGAATCCATGGTCTGCACAAAAGAGACAACCAAGAAAAACGCTTGAATTTTTAAACACTTGCATTTTCTGCTGTACCACTTTTCCACAATTTGGTATGCTTCAACAATAATTTCGCACCTTATATTTTTCATCATCTTTTCCTGCCACTTCGAGTGACCCTTTCTTTTCAACAGATTCTCTTTCAGTTGCCATTGAGTTCATAAGAAACATCCATTAAAATTAGGAAACTCTTAAGCAAAAAATCATCAAGCAATCAGTTCTGGTTCTCACCAGTACAAGGGAATGAAAATTAAAAACAGTTAACATACTCCATATTTGTATTCTAATTATACCAATACCAGGGCATATATTCTATTACCTGATACATTTTCACTTCGGCAGGTTTACTTTCAGTTGCCAATAAATTCTCCTCCTATAAAGGCACAACACAGAAGGCAAAAGAGGAAGAAGAAGAAGAAGAAATATATAAGAAGCATTTCAAGAAACATCGTCATTCAACGACTAAAATGCCTCAACAATCAACTCTGGATTCTCAGCAAACAAATTGTAAGAGCATAATTTAAGAATAGCTTACAAACATCAGGTGGACATGTAGATATATACAAACGAAGGCATTTCACCTCAATTTCTTCTTCAAACACTAAATTTTCCTCCCGCTTCTCTTCAATCATTGTCATCTCTGATGGTGATATAAATGGGGTTTCCATATCATATGCATGGCTCAAAGGAACCCAAAGCAGCCTGTAGCCTTGCTGAGCCACCAACCTTCACTGTATCATCTTCATTGACCTCTACACGAAGCCCTGGTATGTCCCATGGACCATACAAGAAACAGGAACCCCATCAAAAACAAATTAAACCCAATTTGAAGCTACGCAAAATTAATTAATAAGAATATATATATATATATATATATATATATATATATAAACATCAAATAAAACAAATAACAACTCAATTGTCACATACTAAACATTAATTCAAGAAAGAAAAAGGAAACTATAAAAACCAAATCCAGTGACAACACAAATAGAGCTAAATATAAACCAAGAGATGATATCCTATTAAGGCATAGTAATACAAGAAAACATCAACCAAGAATCGATCAAAAACCAAATTCAATGATAATAGAAAAGTAATAACGCAACCCGTCAAGAAGAAGAAATCCGTTAAAAGCAAATTCAGTGACATCCACCCAAAAAGGATATAATAACGCTAGAAAACATAAAAAATAAATGTCAAAGATCAGAAACAAATTTTTATTTCAAAAGTTAAAGAAAATCGAGAAAGGAACGAATAACATCAACAAACCATCAAAAACAAGGAAAGCCCACTAAAATCTACAATGAAACAAACATAAAGGAAGCAAGCTGGAATTACCAGAAGAGAAATCTGTGGCATAGAGCTTCTGTGAAATGGTTTTGAGTTGATTTGAAGGTGGAATCGGCTAATGCTAGGGTGATTTCAAACAATATTGCAATCTGGGTGTCTTCCGCAAGTCAGGATTTCTTCAGTTTCTTGAATGTTCTCTTCTTTCTCAATGGACGGCTCCGAAGATGTTGGTGAAGCTTTTTCAATGGTGACAGAAATGTTCTTGAGAAATGCACCGTTCCTTAGCACTGTAAGAACTGGGATCTTTCTATCTTCTTCTCCAGGCTTTTTTCTCTCTGTGTTTGCCATTTTTGTTGGGTTTTATGACATATCCCTCTTCCCTGGGTTTCTTGAGAGAGAAAGCAGAATCTTGGTTGTAGAGAAAGGGACAGAGAGGGGTTTTTTATGGTTATCTTTTGGTGAAGGAGAGAGCGACTATGAATTTTTATTTTGAAAAAGGTGACCGTTAGGGCTTTTGGTGCAACTCACTGCAACGGCTATTTATCTCCTTACCGCTAACTACTATGCGCTCTTGCTCCTGATTGTGGCAAATATAAATGTAAATCTGTTGCTTTTAGTCTGAAAAGAAGCGAATATCTATATAGAATCTGAAGATAAAAGTTCAAAAGAGAATTCAATGTGAAACTGTGAGGAACTTTCCTAGAACAGGTTGGTACTTGTAATCCCCTGTTCTTCGTTTTTAGCTTCACTGTCATCTTCTTGGAATGAATAGCGCAAGAAATGAAAATATCTTTCAGGAAGGAGTTATTTAACTTGTGTCTGCGTCGTTCTCTAGATTATGTATGAAACCAGGGGAGTTATTACAGAACATGTCGAATGAATCAAATACTATCTCTGTCAAAGGTGAACCTGTCAATTCATCTTGGGAAATGGAAAAAATTACCAGCAATACCAAAACCAGCTATTTGGAAATACATCAACAAAAAAAATACATTCAAAATTCCAATTTTTCTCACTTTAATGCTCGAACATACAATTGGAGCTTGTATCACGGGCCCTTCGGGGATTTCTGCTTAACCTTTCTGATTTGCATGATAAAGCATGTGAAAGCAACATCCCAAGAATTTATGGTCATTTCTAAATGAGCTTTCTATATCTTCATTTGCATCATAAAACAAAGAATTCATGCTTTCATAGTTAAACCGACCATGGGCATACATACGGCAAATTGAGGGTAGCCATGTCTTTTCATAGTTAAAAGAGAGGCTGTACTCTATACGTGTCATGGTCTGAGAGGCTAAATGTTATGGTATAGGGGTACACAAGGTGATATACCGGCGCACTCTGCTTGGTTTTTTTATGTAAAAAACTAATTGATTTTTTATGTGTTGTTATTAGTTATTTTTAAAAAAAAAATTGTTATTTCGAAGTTTAAAGAAAAATGGTTTTACAATGGATTTGGTAAACACAAAAAAAATCATTTTCTTGTATTTTTGGATTTTACATGTCTGTAAAATCCAAGTATTGGCCAATATTCCAAAAATATCAAAATCTTATTTTTGAGGATTCCCATTCAAGCTCGAAGTTAAAAAAAATGAATATAAAAACCAAAAGAGAATTAAATACCAACATCACATCTTAAGTCAAAGGAAACCAACAATTTGGAATTAGGATTTTAAGAACAACACAAACAATAAATTCCAAGCACCTCAACATCCTTTAAATTTAATTTGCAAATTGTATCATCCGACGAAACAAAACAGTTTGACACACACCTGTTTACCGACCTCTATGTTTATTACAGACATTGTTTTTTATTATATTCTATCAACATTCACAAAGTTCCATCTTCTATCAACTCCCACAACTTGCATGCAAAAGGAATATTATCATTATCCAAACTTTTTTTCTCAAACAAACAAAAACACATAGAAAAGCATGCGAAAGGTTTTTACCAAAAGAAAAAACATACAACTATTGCAAAACACATCTTCAACATCTAACCCGCCAACCAACCAAAATGACAAAAACATCTAAGCATGAAAAAAAATCAAGGACAAAAACTAATCCAAACCAGGAAGGATACAAAAGCAACAAACCTGGATCAACAGTGAAGAAAAGCAAGGAGCGAAAAAGATGATGAAAACAAAAGAAAAAAACACATACAAATCTATCCCAATCAACAAACGAATCCTTGAAAGTAGCATTGCAACAACAATTTTGCCTAAAATATAAATATTGTACCATAATTTTAAAAACAATGCCGAAAAAATGAATGACTCTAGTGACAAAAAAAAACTCCAGCACAAGCAGCCCAAACAACCAACCATTGATAGACAAAACATGACACTAAGACAATTGAATAGCAAAAAAAAAAAAACAAGGAACAAACACAATGTTTCATACAAAAATGCAAAACAAAAAAGACGAAATATAGAAAAAAGACCAAATATTGTGCCATATTTTATAATAACTATAAAAAAAATCAACGACTTAAATGTCTAAGAAAATACATCTAGCGCAGACAACTAGCTATTAACAAAGAAAATGCAAAAACAATACAATAAAATAGCATGAAAAACAGTAAAGAACCAATGCAATGCTATAAATAAAATGCAACCCAAAAAAGACCAAATATTGTACCATAATTTAAAAAAAATATGCCGAAAAAATAAATAGCTCTAACGACAAAAACAACACAAGCACATCCAACCCAAACAATCAGCTATTGACAGAGGAAATGCAACATCAAGACAATACAAAAGCAAAAAAATAGCAAATAACAAACACAAAGTTTTAAACATAAATGCAAAACAAGAAAGACCAAATATTGTGCTATATTTTTAAAAAAAAAACTAGCAAATAATCGACTTGAATATCTAAAACAAAAATCTAGCATAGACAACCAACTATTAACAGAGAAAATGCAAAACTAATACAATAAAATAGCATGAAAATTAATAAAGAACCAACACAATGCTATAAAAAAAAGCAACCCAAAAAAGGCTAAATATTGTACCATAATTTAAAAATGCCAAAAAAAAATCAACGCCTATAATGACAAAAAAAACTCAAGCATGCCCAGTCAAAACAACCAGGCAATGATAGAGAAAACACAACACCAAGGCAATAAAACAACAAAGAATAAACAAAATTAAACAATAATGCAAAACAACAAAGACCAAATATTGTGCCATATGTTTAAAACTGCTGAAAAAATCAACGGCTTAATTGACTAATAAAACTCAAGCACATCCAGCCCAGACAAGCAGTTATTAACATAGAAAATGCAAAACCAATACAATAAAATATCATGAAAAGCAACAAAGAAGCAACGCAATGCTATAAAAAAAATACAACCCAAAAAAAACCAAATATTGAAAAAATCAACGGCTAAAACGACTAAAAAAAATCAAGCACATCTTGCCCAACAGCCAACTATTAACAGAGAAAACACAAAACCATTAAAATAAAATAGCATAGAAACAACACAATGTTATAAACAAAAATCCAAAACAAAAAAGCTATAAAAACTGCCATAACATAACCGTTAACAACAACCACAACAACCTTAGAACAACATCAGCAACCTTAGCAACTACAACCATAAAAAATAGACAAAAAATAATCTTAAAAAAGCAGCAGCAACCTTAATATAACAGCAGCAGCGATGCAAGCAAACACTAGAAAATAGCAATCAACCATAAAAAACAGACAAAAAATAATCTTAAAAAAATAGCAGCAACCTTAATATAACAGCAGCAGCAACGCAAACAACAAACCAAAATCCATAGTGCACAATGAGCATACCACAACTCTGAAAAGCCAACAACAAAAAAATGAGAACAAAATATAAAATAGAGGAACTAAAATGATGATTAATGGAGAACAGTAAAAAACACCAAAAAAAAATTCAAAGAGCAAAAGACAACCCCGAGACTGTGAAAGGCAAAGCCGTTAGCGCTCCTCAGAAGCTATAGTGTAGAATTTGAATTTGAAATTGAAAATTGTTCAAAATTTATTTACCCATTTTTGTAATGACCAAATGAGTCCCCTTGAGACCTTGTAAAAGATGTAATGACTTCCTTGACTCCTTGCCCACAAGAGAAGCTGTATCTGCCACCACAGTCCATCTCTTTCCATCTTCAGCTAAGTTACTCTGCACATGAACTCCAATTATTAACCTACTTTATAGGATTCAGACATTAACCTTGAAATAGAAGGGAAGAGCTTAAACAGAACAGGTGGTCACCTTTCGCATAATCTGAGAACAATTAGAAATACCATTTCTTGTAGTATCATTAGGGACTGAAATGCTATTTCCTGAGAAACTCACAAGTAAAGATTGCAATGGAACTCCTTCTGCCTTACAATCCTCTAGTACCATATCTTGCTTGAATTTCACTTGATTCTTTGAAGCTGGCATACCTAATTTTGTTTTTTGGAGAAATTTTAGTGGTCTCTGGTTCTCTTTGTCTGGAGAGGCGATCATCTCTTCTTGCGGTTGCTTACAGGGAATAAAAGTAATTTTTGAAGGCTCGTGAGCAAATGCTGGTGTCACAAGATGAGCTCACAGATTCCTGTGCAAGGAGCTCCGAGCAGATGCTGGTGTATTCACTCTGTCCACAGTCATCCCTTGAAAGATCATGGTTTTCCACTTCAAGTACATCATTAGCAGCATGGTCATCAGAACATGAGGAGATCAGGCTCTTGTTGAAAAGAACTCCCCATTGGATTCTCTGATCATTGAATTCCCTTTGGTTTCTGTGTCTGGCAGTTCTTGTTGAAAAGAAAAATATTCAGGGCTCTGGTTATGTTCATCATATTGCTGCACTTGGTTCCCAAAATAACTCCCTGGACAGTTGTGTGCCTTAATATATCATCCTTTGCGTCATAAAACAAAGAATCCATGCTTTCATCAAGCACTAAAAATTAAAAAATAGAGCCTTTCTTCTCAACAGATTCTCTTTCATTTGCCATTAAGTTCCCATCCTATACAATCCGAACATAAGAGACATCCATTAAAATTAGTAAACTCTTAAGCAAAAAATCATCAAGCAATCAGTTCTCGTTCTCACCAGTACAAGGGATTGAAAATTAAAAACAGTTAACATATTCTAATTATACCAGAGCATATATTCTATTACCTGATACATTTTCACTTCGGCAGGTTTACTTTCAGTTGCCAATAAATTCTCATCCTATAAAGTCACAACACAGAAGGCAAAAGAGGAAGAAGAAGAAGAAGAAATATATAAGAAGCATAATTTAAGAATAGCTTACAAACATCAGGTGGACATGCTAGATATATACAAACGAAGGCATTTCACCTCAATTTCTTCTTCAAACACTATATTTTCCTCTCGCTTCTCTTCAATCATTGTCATCTCTGATGGAGATACAAATGGGGTTTCCATATCATATGCGCGGCTCAAAGGAACCCAAAGCAGCCTGTAGCCTTGCTGAACCACCAACCTTTACTGTATCAACTTCATTGACCTCTACACGAAGCCCTGGTATGTCCCATGGACTATACAAGAAACAGGAAACCCATCAAAAACAAATTAAACCCAATTTGAAGCTGCACAAAATTAATTAATAAGAAAAAGAAGAAGAAATATATATAAACATCAAATAAAACAAATAACAACTCAATTGTCACATGCTAAACATTAATTCAAGAAAGAAAAAGGAAACTATAAAAACCAAATCCAGTGACAACACAAGTAGAGCTAAATATAAACCAAGAGATGATATCCTATAAGGCATAGTAATACATGAAAACATCAACCAAGAATCCATCAAAAACCAAATTCAATGATAATAGAAAAGTAATAACGCAACCCGTCAAGACGAAATCGTAAAAATCAAATTCGGAAACAAATTTGTCAAGTCCTAAAAGGATATAATAACCCAAGAAAACATCAAAAATATATGTCAAAGAACAGAAACAAATTTACCTAACAACATATAGCAACACTATTTTCAAGAATTAACGAAAATCTTCAATGAGCTTTTACAGGCAAACACAAGCTCACCATTTCTATCCCAAGAGGTAAGATATTAATTGGTTCATGGCCTTTCCTCTACGAGCTTCCATTTTTATGTTGCTCCTAGCATCTCAGAGGCTGAGTGAGCTTCCAACCTTGCAGTGGACAAGGGAGTTCTTGTTGAAAAGAACTTAACATTGGATTCTCTGATCATTGAACTCCCTTTGCTTTCTGTCTCTGGCAGTTCTTGTTGAAAAGAAAAATATCCAGGGCTCTGGTTATGTTCTGCATATTCCTGACACTTGGTTCCCGAATAACTCCCTGGACAGTTGTGGGGCTTAATATATCCCTCACTTTAAGGTCATTTCTAAATGAGTTTTCTATATCTTCATTTGCATCATAAAACAAAGAATCCATGCTTTCATCAAGCACTAAAGCAGCTGATGAGATCTCTTTCTTTGCAATTGAATCGCAGATCACATCAAAATACAAGGAGCCTACATCCTGTAAAATTAAATCCAAAGGCTGCGTTTCTCAAATTTAAACCGATAGAATCCATGGTCTGCACAAAAGAGACAAGTAAGAAAAACGCATGAATTTGAATTTATGCAATATGGTCATGAAAAACGCATTCAGTAAAATTAAATCCAAAGGCTGTGTTTCTCAAATTTCAACTAATATTTTTCGTCATCTTTTCCTGCCACTTCCAGTGAGCCTTTCTTTCCATCAGATTCTCTTTCAGTTGCCATTCAGTTCTCATCCTATACCATCCTAACATAAGAAACATCCATTAAAATTAGTAAACTCTTAAGCGAAAGAAGAAGAAGAAATATATACGTAGAAATTCAAGAAAAATCATCATTCAACGACAAAACTGCCTCAACAATCATCATCATTGAGCTCTCTACACCAAGCCCTGGTATCTTCTCCCCTGAAATCCATGTCCCATGGACTATACAAGAAATAGGAAGCCCATCAAAAACAAATCAAACCCAATTTGAGGCTGCATAAAATTAATAAGATAAAAAAGAAGAAATATATATAAACATCAAATAAAACAAATAACAACTCAATGGTCACATACTAGATAGTAATTCAAGAAAGAAAAAGGAAACTATAAAACCAAATCCAGTGACAGAACAAATAGAGCTAAATATAAACCAAGAGCTGATATCCTATTAAGGCATAGTAATCTTGACTTCCAACTTTACATGATGGTTCTAAAGCATCGAGCTCTAGAGTCTGGTTTTCTTTTCTGACCTTTTTACTGTCGTTCTCTGAAAGATCTTTTACAGCCAAACACAAGCTCACCATTTCTATCCCAAGAGGTAAGATATTAATTGGTTCGTGGCCATTCCTCAATGAGCTTCCATTTTATGTTGCTCCTAGCATCTCAGAGGCGGAGTGAGCTTCCAACCTTGCAGTGGAAAAGGGATTTCTTTTTGAAAAGAACTCAGCGTTGGATTCTCTGATCATTGAACTCCCTTTGCTATCTGTCTCTGGCAGTTCTTGTTGAAAAGAAAAATATTCGGAACTCTGGATATGTTCATTATATTGCTGCACCTGGTTCACTGAGCTTCCATTTTCTGTTGCTGCTAGCATCTCAGAGGCTGACTGAGCTTCCAACCTTGCAGTGGACAAGGGAGTTCCTTTTGAAAAGAACTCAGCGTTGGATTCTCTGATCATTGAACTCCCTTTGCTATCTGTCTCTGACAGTTCTTGTTGAAAAGAAAAATATTCAGGGCTCTGGCTATGTTCATCATATTGCTGCACTTCGTTCCCGAAATAACTCCCTGGACAGTTGTGTGCCTTAATATATCATCCTCTGCGTCATAAAACAAAGAATCCATGCTTTCATCAAGCACTAAAGCAGCTGATGAGATCTCTTTCTTTGCAATTGACTCGCAAATATCGTCGCAATACAAGGAGCCTACATCCTGTAAAATTAAATCAAAAGGCTGTGTTTCTCAAATTTCAACTAATATAGAACCCATGGTCGGCACAAAACAGACAACCAAGAAAAATGCATGAATTTTTTTACACTTGCATTTTCTGCTGTATTCTGCTGTACCACTTATCCACAATTTGGTCTGCATCAACCATAATTTCTCACCTGATATTTTTCATCACCTTTTCCTGCCACTTCCAGTGAGCGTTTCTTTTCAACAGATTCTCTTTCAGTGGCCATTGAGTTCTAATCCTATACGATCCCAGCATAAGAAACATCCATTAAAATTAGTAAACTCTTAAGCAAAAGAAGAAGAAGAAATATATACGTAGAAATTCAAGAAAAATCATCATTCAACGAAGAAACTGCCTCAACAATCATCTTCATTGAGCTCTCTACGCGAAGCCCTGGTATCTTCTTCCGTGGAATCCATGTCCCATGGACAAGACAAGAAATAGGAAGCCCATCAAAAACAATTCAAACCCAATTTGAAGCTGCATAAAATTAATAAGATAAAAAGGAAATATATATAAACATCAAATAAAACAAATAACAACTCAGTGGTCACATACAGAGCTAAATATAGAAACTATAAAAAACAAGGAAAGCCCACTAAAATCTACAATGAAACAAACATAAAGGAAGCAAGCTAAACAGTAATTCAAGAAAGAAAAAGGAGACTATAAAAAGCAAATTCAGTGATAATAGAGCTAAATATAAACCAAGAGATGATATCCTATTAAGGCATAGTAATACAGGAAAACATCAACCAAGAATCGATCAAAAACCAAATTCAATGATAATAGAAAAGTAATAACGCAACTCATCAAGAAGAGGAAATCCTAAAAAGCAAATTCAGTGACATCCACCCAAAACGGATATAATAACGCAAGAAAACATCAAAAATATATGTCGAAGAAGAGAAACAAATTTACCTAACAACATATAGCAACACGATTTTCAAAAATTAAAGAACATCGAGAAAGGAACGAATAACATCAACAAACCATCAAAAACACGGAAAGCCCACTAAAATCTACAATGAAACAAACATAAAGGAAGCAAGCTGGAATTACCAGAAGATAAATCTGTGGCAAAGAGCTTCTGCGAAATGGTTTTGAGTTGATTTGAAGGTGGAATCGGATAATGCTAGGGTGATTTCAAACAATATTGCAATCTGGGTGTCTTCCACAACTCAGGATTTCTTCAGTTTCTTGAATGTTCTCTTCTTTCTCAATGGACGGCTCCGAAGATGTTGGTGAAGCTTTTTCAATGGTGACAAAAATGTTCTTGAGAATTGCACCGTTCCTTAGCACTGTAAGAACTTGGATCTTTCTCTCTTCTTCTCCAGGCTTTTTTCTCTCTGTGTTTGCCAATTTTGTTGGGTTTTATGACAAATCCCTCTTCCCCGGGTTTCTTGAGAGAGAAAGCAGAATCTTGGTTGTAGAGAAAGGGACAGAGAGGGGTTTTATATGGTTATCTTTTGGTGAAGGAGAGAGCGACTATGAATTTTTATTTTGAAAAAGGTGACCGTTAGGGCTTTTGGTGCAACTCACTGCAACGGCTATTTATCTCCTTGCCGCTAACTACTATGCGCTCTTGCTCCTGATTGTGGCAAATATAAATGTAAATCTGTTGCTTTTAGTCTGAAAATAAGCGAATATCTATATAGAATCTGAAGATAAAAGTTCAAAAGAGAATTCAATGTGAAACTGTGAGGAACTTTCCCAGAACAGGTTGGTACTTGTAATCCCCTGTTCTTCGTTTTTAGCTTCATTGTCATCTTCTTGGAATGAATAGCGCAAGAAATGAAAATATCTTTCAGGAAGGAGTTATTTAACTTGTGTCTGCGTCGTTCTCTAGATTATGTATGAAACCAGGGGAGTTATTACAGAACATGTCGAATGAATCAAATACTATCTCTGTCAAAGATGAACCTGTCAATTCATCTTGGGAAATGGAAAAAATTACCAGCAATACCAAAACCAGCTATTTGGAAATACATCAACAAAAAAAATACATTCAAAATTCCAATTTTTCTCACTTTAATGCTCGAACATACAATTGGAGCTTGTATCACGGGCCCTTCGGGGATTTCTGCTTAACCTTTCTGATTTGTATGATAAAGCATGTGAAAGTAACATCCCAAGAATTTGCATCATAAAACAAAGAATTTATCCTTTCATAAAACAAAGAATTCATGCTTTCATGTTTAAACCGACCATGGGCATACATGCTGCAAATTGAGGGTAGCCATGTCTTTTCATAGTTGGAAGAGAGGCAGTACTCAGTACGTTTCATGGTCTGAGAGGCTAAATGTTATGGTATAGGGGTACACAAGGTGATATACCCGCACGCTGTGCTTGGTTTTTTTTTATGGAAAAAATTAATTGATTTTTTATGTGCTGTAATTAGTTATTTTAATATTTAATTAATAAAATTATAATAGATCAAATCTGTTACAAATGATTTTTTTTCGTCTAAAAGGAGCAGTGTAATTAAAACGCAGGGGAAGTGGTTCATATTTTTTTTAATTGTTGATATCTTGGGTAAATTTGTCTACCCATTTTGTTTGTATGTTGCATTTTTTTCCCAATTAATATCAGATCTAAAATATTATACATAATATTATTATTTTTTACAAAAACAATTTAAAATCCTATAATCAAAATTTCCTAGGAGATAAGCTTAAACAAAGGAGGATAAAATTAGAATTAAAAAGCTATTTTTTATATTATTTTATAAGATTTATTATTTATATTATTATATTGAAAGTATTTAAGAACACTAATATTAATTTTTTATTCTTTAAAAAATCTTAGGTCATTTTTTTCAAAGCAATGATAGTAAATTTTGTCCCAAAAAACCTTGTGTGTGTGTGTGTGTGTGTGTGTGTGTGTGTGTGTGTGTGTGTTAAGGAGATAATATTAAATAAATATTAAAAAATATAATTAGTCTAACTTATTGAAAACAAAAGAAAACTAATAAATAATCTTTATTATTATTTTGAATGTGTTATCTATAATAATTAGAAAATTAAAGACCTAACAATATTAACAAAAACAGCAATTAAAAAACATAACAAATGAAAAAATAAAAATAAATATTAATCGATTTTAAGAAATTATTTACCCTGAAGGGAAAAAAAAGAGAAATTATAATAATTATTAATTTTCAAATAATCACCAGCACATATTAGAATTTGAACATTAAAAGAAAAAACTTAATAACAATGGAAATAGAGAAAAATTGGAAACAAAAACTAAGAGAATATTACATATAAACATGGATAGAAATAGGAAATATGTAAGAAATATGTATAAAAAATATAGGAACTAAAATAAAATCCAAGATTAAAAGTATAAGGGATAAAATGAAAAAAAAAACATATATAATAAATTTAATTTGAAGGAAAAAATTGAAATAAATCCAAACATTGATACCGATAAAATTAAATAATTTAAAACAAAACAGGAAATTAAAAGAATTAGGACCGCAATGAAATTGAAATCGATAATTAATTTGCATGGAAGGATAAAATTGAAAAAAATCAAACTTTGATACTAAAAATATTAAGGATCTATAATAAATTTGCACAGAAGGATAAAATTGAAATATATCAAAACTTTAATACCAAAAATAATAAGGATTCCAGACCAATCAGAAAATTCAAAGAATTAAGACCTAAATGAAACTACAATATATAATCTCATTCCATTGAAGGACAAAATTGAAACAAATCAAAACCTATATAATAGCTATAAGGACCATAAAAAAATAATCTAAAGATAAGGGACTGAAATGAAATATAAAAAAATAGTTACGCTGATGTCATCTTACGCAAGCAGGATAGAGAAAAGGGGGGAATTCAAATGATCATTGACACATCTCTCGCCACCATATACTCACACGTGTTGCTCTTGGGGAAGAGAACATGTCTGAAAGTCATTCTAGATGCTAGTTGAGTATTTTTAGACGTCGGAACAAGCCGTACCTGCTGGCGGAAACACGTGTGAGCACGGGAACGGATGTCATGTCTAGTGACGTGCCAACAGTAAATTGGCAAAAAAATAAATAAAAGAATGGTAAATTACCGGCTCACCCGTCTCGCCTAGACTTGAATATTGTCCTTTCCGAGGGACAAAAAGGTTATTTTATTGTGCAAAGAAGTATTAAAAAAAGCAATAAATTGGTTAGATGAACTAAACCGAACCGACATCAATTAATATAAGTAATTATTTCATGTGGGAAATTTAGGGCAAACCACATTGGATTTACACAAAATCATTATAATCATCTCATTAAGATAAGATTCATAGATGAACTGAACCGAACCGACTCAAGTGTTTAGCAAGTTGTTAAGTTTCATCTAAGTTCACCCACCAAAATGCTAGGGAACACGGTGTGCTTGGTCATCACACTTGAGTTCTATTATTTATTTTAGCTCAAGCCAAAACGGGCTTATATGATCTTTAACGGGGAAAAAGAGAAGGAGAACCATCATACTATATAAATAGCAAATTAAGTTCTACAATGTTATTCACTCTTCGTAGCATCTTTTATGGGGTAACTATAGCAACTATGATACGCATTGCCATGCAGAGGCAGTAATTAAACACCTATCTTGCCAACCTAAAGAAATAGCTTTCCCATCATCTATTTCAAAAACCTTAGACCCGCCACCACTCTCTCCATCAAATTGTAGAGGACAGTAGTGCATTCTACTTTTCGCGAGAAGCTTCGCTTATATCAAAGACATGGAGCTAAGTCTCATGCCTGCAAATCCATGACCCTCCATCCTTTCCATGTTTCCATCTTGTCATATCTTGGACAGTTTGTGTCATATTTGTCATGGTTGAGAATGCTTTTGATCTCTTTTCCAAGATAATTCTTTTCGATGCTAGATCTCTCCGAGCTTTCTAGAGGAAAAAATCATCTAAGGAATCAAACACAGCTGCAAAATAGCGTAAAGACTCCATGAATCTTGATAGAAAGCTAAATGAGCTTCTGCTACCTTCTTGATCCACCAAGACAACAATGGAGGGGTTAAGTGAATGTATTGATTTCAATGTGTTAGATATCTTCAATGAATCTTTCAAAGTATTCAAATAAAATATTGAATTCACAGCAACTATTTCTTTTCTTTTTCCCCTTAGGATGGTCAGCTTACACCCTCTTAAAAGCCCCTGAAACTCAAACACAAGATTGCGAACCCCTTTCGCAAGGCTGACTAATCTACCCTCGGTTTCCTGCAATTCTCTCGGCCTTTTCAGAGAGAGATTATACTAGAGAAGGCCATTGAAATGTAGAGCTCAGGTTCACCAACACATTTGCTGTGAAATTCCCTTGACTTCCTACTTTACATGATGGTTCTAAAGCATCAAGCTCTAGAGTCTGGTTTTCTTTTCTGCCCTTTTTATGGTCATTCTCTGAAAGATCTTTTACAGGCAAAGACAAGCTCACCATTTCTATCCCAAGACAGAAGATATTAATTGGTTCATGGCCTTTCCTCAATAAGCTTCCATTCTATGTTGCTCCTAGCATCTCAGAGGCTGACTGACCTTCCAACCTTGCAGTGGACAAGGGAGTTCTTGTTGAATAGAACTCAACATTGGATTCTCTGATCATTGAACTCCCTTTGCTATCAGTCTCTGGCAGTTCTTGTTGAAAAGAAAAGTATTCAGGGCTCTGGCTATGTTCATCATATTGCTGCACTTGGTTCCCGAAATAACTCCCTGGACAGTTGTGGGGCGTAACATAACCCTCACTTTATGGTCATTTCTAAATGAGCTTTCTATATCTTCATTTGCATCATAAAACAAAGAATACATGCTTTCATCAAGCACTAAAGTAGCTGATGAGATCTCTTTCTTTGCGATTGACTCGTAAATCTCATCACAATACAACAGCCTGTAAAATTAAATCCAATGGCTGTGTTTCTCAAATTTCAACTGATATAGCATGCATGGTCTGCACAAAAGAGACACCAAGAAAAACACATGAATTTTTAAACACTTGCATTTTCTGCTGTACCACTTATCCACAATTTGGTCTTCATAAACCATAATTTCTCACCTGATATTTTTCATCATCTTTTCCTGCCACTTCCAATGAGCCTTTCTTCTCAACAGCTTCTCTTTCATTTGCCATTAAGTTCCCATCCTATACAATCCCAACATAAGAGACATCCATTAAAATTAGTAAACTCTTGAGCAAAAAATCATCAATCAATCAGTTCTCGTTCTCACAAGTACAAGGGATTGAAAATTAAAAACAGTTAACATTCTCCATATTTATATTCTAATTATACCACTACCAGGGCATATATTCTATTACCTGATACATTTTCACTTCGGCAGGTTTACTCTCAGTTGCCAATAAATTCTCACCCTATACAGTCACAGCACAAAGAAGGTAAACGAAGGCAAAAGAAGAAGAAGAAGAAATATACACGTAGCATTTCAGCAATAATCAACTTCACTGAGTTCTCTGCACGAAGCCCTGGTATCTTCTTCCCTGAAATCCCTGTCCCATGGACTACACAAGAAATAGGAACCCCATCAAAAACAAATTACCCCCACTTTGAAGCTGGACAAAATTAATAAGAAAAAAAGAAGAAATATACATAAACATCAAATAAAACATATAAGAAGTCAATTGTCACATGCTAAACAGTAATTCAAGAAAGAAAAAGGAAACTAAAAAGGAAACACGATTTTCATAAATTAAAGAGCATCGAGAAAGGAACGAATAACATCAACAAACCATCAAAAACAAGGAAAGCCCACTAAAATCTACAATGAAACAAACATAAAGGAAGCAAGCTGGAATTACCAGAACACAAATCTGTGACAAAGAGCTTCTGTGAAAATGGTTTTGAGTTGATTTGAAGGTGGAATCGGCTAATGCTAGGGTGATTTCAAACAATATTGCAATCTGAGTGTCTATCACAGGTCAAGATTTTTTCAGTTTCTCGAATGTTCTCTTCATTTTCAATGGACAGCTCCGAAGATGTTGGTGAAGCTAGTGGTGACAAAAATGTTCTTGAGAATCGCACTGTTCCTTAGCACTGTAAGAACTTGGATCTTTCTCTTCTTCTCCAGGCTTTCTTCTCTTTGTGTTTGCCATCTTTCTAGGGTTTTATGAAAATCCCTCTTTCCTGGGTTTCTTGAGAGAGAAAGCAGAATCTTGGTTGTAGATAGAGAGAGGGGTTTTATATTGTTATCTTTTGGTGATAGAGAGAGCGATTTTGAATTGTTATTTTGAAAAAACTAACATGTTATCTGTACAGGTAAAACAAATCACGCCTCGTTCAACAAGACACAATACTGTGAACGGCAATAACAATACTCAAATTTCGAGTCCGTTCAATTCGGTTCGGTTCTTTCAGTTTACTGATGATATTTTTTTGCACACTAAATTACAAATTTAACCCTAAAAAAACAGAATAAGGCTACTAGAACGAGGGGTTTGATGGTAATTGTATAATTTCGATGCGGTCCGATCTAGTCCTGTTCGGCTAACCGGTTTATTTACTTTGTAATATTTTTTTGTATAGTGAAGTAACCATTTTATCTGTCGATAAGACAAAACCAACGTCTTGCTGGTAGGCATGTCCCAGTAATTTACTATTTTTTAATTCTTTTTTCTATTGATTTATTATTGGCGAGTTGCTGGACGTGCCATCCGTTGCAGTGCTCCCGCGTGTTTTAGAAACATACGGTGTATTCCAGCGTCCAAATATATCCAAACGGCGTTTAAAATGATTTTCCGCCATGTGTTATTCCCGCCGGTGTGGCACGTGTGAATATAGGGTGGTCGTATAAATGTCAATAGTCATTTGAATTTTTCTCCCTTTTCTCTCTCCTGCTTTAGTAAGAACACGTTAACGCAATTGTTTATTGCGATATTTCATTTGAGTCCCTGAACTTTTGATTGTTTGTTTTGGTCCTTATTAATATTATATAGGTTTTGATTTTTTTCAGTTTCATCCTTCAATTGAAATTGATTATATATTGTAGTTTCATTTAGGTCCTCAAACTTTGAATTTTCAATTGGTTTGGAATCCTTAATATATTTGGTATGAAAATTTTGATTTATTTCAATTTTATCCGTCCATGCAAATTTATTATATATCCTTAATATTTTTGGTATCAAAGTTTGATTTTTTTCAATTCTATCCTTCCATGCAATTGAATTCTAGATTTAAGTTTCATTTGGGTCCTAATTCTTTTAATTTCCGGTTTTGATATAAATTATTTAATTTTACCGGTATCAATGTTTAGGTTCATTTCAATTTTGTCCTTCAAATTAAATTTATTATATATGTTTTTTTTATCCCTTATACTTTTAATCTTGGATTTTATTTTAATTTCTTATATATATATATATATATATATATATATATATATATTTCTTACATAGTTCATATTTCTATCCATGTTTATATGTATATGTTCCTAGTTTTTGTTTCCAATTTTTCTTTATGTCCAATGTTATTAAGTTTCTTTATTTAATGTTCAAATTTTAATATGTGACGATGATCATTTGAAAATTAATAATTATTATGATTTCTCTTGTTTTTTCCTTCAAGTCAAATAATATCTTAAAATCTAATAATATATATTTTTATTTTATCATTTATTTTGTTTTTATTTCCTTTTTTTGTTAATATTGTTAGGTCTTGAATTTTATAATTATTATAGATAAGACATTCAAAATATTGATAATGATTATTTGTTAGTTTTGTTTTCTTTTAAATATGTCAGACTAATTATATTTTTTAATATTTATTTAATATAGTGCCTTAATATATATATATATATATATATATATATATATATATATATATATATATATATATATATTTTGGGAAAAACAATTACTATCATTACTCTTAATTACTTTAAATATAATAATATGAGTAATAAATCTTATAAGAAAATTGGAATATTTTTTCTAACAATAATTATGATCTCACTAATTTTTATTATTTTCACTATTCTTAAGGGTTTTTTTGATGTTTACATTTTAATTTGTGTTGATGATCATTTTAAAATTGATGTTTATTATTTTTTCTCTTTGTTGTTTCTTAAATTCTTTTTATTATCTTTCAAGTCAAATAATTTTTTTGAAATCTACTTATATTTATTTTTCTTGTCATTTATTTAGTTTTTTTCATATAAATATGTGAGACTAATTATATATTTTAATATTTATATAATATTAGTGTCTAAAAATATATATAAAGACAGAAAAAATGACCTAGGATTTTTTAAAGAAAAAAAATTAATATTAGTGTTCTTAAATACTTTTAATATAATAATATGAGTTACAAATCTTAGAAAATAAAAAAATGATTTTGGCTTGTAATTCTAATTTTGTCCTGTTTTGTTTAAGCTTATTTCTTAGAAAAAAATGATTCTTGAATTTTAGGTTGTATATCATTGAAGTGAAAGCAAACATCGAATTATAGGCATATATATCATTTCAAAATTGATGGACGTTGAACCATTGTTAGGATTTAGAAGCTCATCAAGAAATTGAGGTCTGCTAGGAGCAACAGGCAATTTGATTTTGCCAATAGCACAACATAATGGAAAGATGGGTTTGATTTTGTGGAACGCACAAAACACTCTGGATACCAAAATAAAGCATTGCATTGCCTACATTTCCACGTTTCATCACCAAAATCTAGAGACTCGACCAAAGTTCTTGAGATAAAATGAAATCCAAAAAAATGAAAGAATTAAAATCTTAGGACTTGAAGAACAAAATCAAAATGAAAGAAATGTTTAAGGATGGTGAAATAGCTCATGCTTTTGTTTTGGACAAAAAGATTGAACAATGTTATTATATTGGTCATGAACCACCGAGAAAACATTAATTAGATGACTTATAGCTTGATAGAACCACTTATGTTTGCATTATCAATTTAATTCAATTATGATCACAAACTTGAACAAGAAGATAAAGAAACAATAGTAGGGTGATCTTTACAATGAGAGTTAATACATGTATCGTATTCCAAAATAATTTGATGAGCATCCTTAATGTTCAAAGAGCTAGCACTGCTAGTAAAAACTTCATCCCCATCAGGAAAAAGGTCATCGACAAAAACACTCGTCGGATAAGCATATGTTTCAATGTGATGATATAGTTGTAGATGTTGGCGATGACTTGTTATGATGAAGCCTTTGAATAAAAATTGATTTTGAATGCAAACATTAACAACAACAATGACAACAAGGGGGGACCTATGTTTCCAAAAGAGATAACAAAATCATGCATGTTATATTGTCATAACACGAACCTCACAGGAAAGGTTTGATGAAAGCCTATATAGCTTCAAGTTTTGGAAAATGCGGAGAAAAAAAATCTCAAGTCAATGAAACCAGGAAAAAGAATTGAGGACCAACGTTGCTTCACTCCTCACTCAGGTAGGTCACCCATTACAATGAGACCACCTCCATCTTTCCTGCAGGTATGTCACCTAGTATAATGAGACCATTATCTTTACCGTCATTCACTAGGGTAGGTCACCCAATATAATGAGACCATCTTCACCAATTTCCTTTGGGTAGGTCACCCGTTATAATGAGACCATCTTCACCAATTTCACCCCGGTAGGTCACCCATTATAATGAGACCCTCTTCACCAATTTCACCCAAGTAGGCCACCCGTTATAATGAGACCCTCTTCACCAATTTCACCCAAGTAGGTCACCCGTATAATGAGACCATCATCTCCATCTTTCAACCGGGTAGGTCACCTGCTATAATGAGACCATCTTCACCAATTTCACTCGAGTAGGTCCCCTGGTATAATGAGAACATCTTCACCAATTTCACCCGGGTAGGTCACCCCTTATAATGAGACCATCATCTCCATCATTCACCAGGGTAGGTCATCCATATAATGAGACCATCTTCACCATTCCTATTAGGGTAGGTCACCGGTTAAAATAAGACCATCTCAACTATTCTCACCTAGGTAGGTCACCCATTACAATGAGACTAGCTTCAACATTCTCCTGTTTTTTTACAATGCTTACTAGTTAATGTCTTTTACAAGATTTTAGTCGTAAGCATTGTAAAGAAGCGGGCAACTATCATAACCCGATTTTAAGTTATTCCCTAAATCTACCCAAAAATAACAAAAATGAAATAAAAGGGGCCAGAGTCAAGGTAAAATTTTTGGATATTTTCAAGAGCTCGATCGTACTTCTTTTGTGCCAAAAAAATAAGGAAAATGTAGATTCAAGGCAAAAGTACATTATTATCAGGTAAATCTGTGTAAAAATTAAATCGAAAGATATCATAATATTTTTATGGGCCAATTTGATTTAATCGTTGGCCAATTTAATAGTGTAATTATGTTTGATAATTAATTTAAGGTCCAATTGAAGAATTTAATTACCTGCAAGGACTTACTATACTTTAGATTGGTCAAATTAAATTTATTAAGGGCTTAATCGATGAAAAATCAAGCTCTCAAGCTTAATTCAGGCTCAATTGAGAAGATTGGAATTTTTGGAGACCGAATTTAATTTTTCCAAGCCAATTATGCAAACTCACGGGTCAAATTGAAGACAATGAAAAGTTGAATGGTTAATTGAGGGTCAAATCACTGTGATTCGCTGCCAAAACTGGATCAGCCTGCGACGAATCTATGAGTCGCCGCTGAAAATGAACTTTCTGCAGCAAACTAACCTTCGCTGCCGAGTTGTGTGTCGCGTAGCGAAACTATGATTCGCTGCCGAAATTAGATCAGCTTGCAGCAAAACTGCGATTCGCTGCTGAAACTGATATATCTGCAATGATTTGACCTTCGCGGTAGAGTTGTGTATCGCACAACGAAACTGTGATTCGCTGCCGAAACTGGATTAGCCTGCAGCGAATTTGCGATTCGCTGCTGAAACTGAAATATCTACAACGATTTGACCTACGCTGCGGAGTGGTGTCACGCAACGAAACTGTGATTCGCTGCCAAAACTAGATCACTACTGAAATTGAAATTTCTGCAGTGATTTGACCTTCGCTACCGAGTTGTGTGTCCTGAGCGAAGCTGTAATTCACTGCCGAAACTGGATTAGCCTGCAGCGAATCGTAGATTCGCTGCTGAAACTGAACTTTCTGCAGTGATTTGACCTTCGCTGCTGAGTGCTGTGTCGCGTAGCGAAACTGTGATTCGCTGCCAAAACTGGATCAACCTGTAGCAAAACTGCGATTCGCTGCTGAAACTGATATATCTACAGTGATTTGACCTTCGCTGCCGAATTGTGTGTCGCACAGTGAAACTGTGATTCGCTGCAAAAACTGGATCAGCCTGCAGCGAATCTGCGACTCACTAGGGAAACTGAAATTTTTGCAGTGATTTGACCTTCGCTGTCGAGTGCTATGTCGCGCAGAGAAAATGTGATTCGCTGTCGAAACTGGATCAGCCTGCAGCGATACTGCGATTTGCTACTGAAATTGAAATTTCTACAGCGATTTGACCTTCGCTGCAGAGTGCTGTGTCGTGCAGTGAAACTGGATCAGCTTGCAGCAAAACTGCGATTCGCTCCTGAAATTGAAATTTCTGCAGTGATTTGACCTTCACTGCCAAGTTGTGTGTCGCGCAGCGAAACTGTGATTCACTGTCGAAACTATATCAGTCTGTAGCGAATCACAGATTCGCCATTGAAACTTAAATTTCTGCTGTGATTTGACCTTCGCTGCCGAGTTGGGTGTCACACAGTGAAACTGTGATTCGCTGCCGAAACTGGATCAGCCTGTAACGAAACTGTGATTCGCTGCTAAAATTGAAATTTCTGCAGCGATTTGACCTTTGCTGCCGGGTTGTGTGTCGCGCAGCGAAACTGTGATTCGCTGCCAAAACGGAATCAGCATGTAGCGAATCTGCGATTCGCTGCTGAAACTGAAATTTCTGCACCGAATTGACCTTCACTGCCGAGTTGTGTGTCGCATAGAGAAACTGTGATTCGCTGCCGAAACTGGGGCAGCTTGCAGCGAACCCGTTGTCGCTGCCGAAGTGGGTGGCCTGCAGCAAACCAGTTCTCGCTGCCGATTTTACAATAAGCTCCTAGGCAAAAATGACTTAAATGCTGGCAACAATTTCATGGTACGATGGTGTGAAATCTCAGACACTTGAATGTGAACACATGATCCCTTGAAATAAGTGTGGTGACGAATGTGATTCAAAAATACAAACGTACTGATTTATGACCATTGATGTCGTTGGTGGTGCGGTCGGGATTGGACCATCGTCAATACAAGAACAACCCACAGGCGGACCGAGTTTCTTCTCTTAAATGTTTGTACTGCAGTAGGGATGACACATCCACGAGATGTCTAGGGAACCCGATACATGGGAACCTATTTTTGCAAGGAATCATGTAGATGCATTCTAAATCACAATGTATTTTGTATGAATCATTGTACTGAATGTATGACTTTTATTAGATCCTTTTGTTTAAATTCGTAATGGCTATTAGTAGGCTAGGAATGTAAACTCATGTCCATGTATGTATATTTTTTAATAGGAACTTCTAATCATGCGACCATAATACTTCGTATTTATAAAAGATATACTTTTAAATGAAATGCTAATTGTATGGATTGTATTATGATGATGTGAGGGACCAGGTTCACTGATTACCAGCACAATATGTGTTAAATAAATATATATATATATAAGAAAAATTCGGGTTGTCACAAACTCACTCCCCCCGTCCTAGTGTTCTGCGTGCATAACAGTGGGCTGGGCTAGGGACAACGCCCATTCTAGCCATTGAATTGGGTGGGCCAAATGGCTAGCAATCCAGCCCCAAATGATGGGTAGCTAGCCCACCACCAAAAAAATATAATACAAAATTACAAAATTTGCATAAAAAATATTTAAAACAAAAAAATTATGATTTTTGAACAGTAGACTACTGAAGGTATGATATTACTCCTACTTCAAAAAATTAAGCTCGATGGCTAGAGGTTAACCTGGCTGGCAGAGAACTCCCCTTGGCTTGACTTATCTAGTTTACTTTTTCATGTTGAACTAGCTTAGTAGGCCCTTACCTTTCACAGGTAGTACTGCTAGCCCTTCACTCCCAAACCTAAGAGCTCACCCGCTTCCTTACTCACTGGCACTGAAATCTTATCCCTTTCTTACCTTGCTGTTCTAGAAATTGAAGAGGCAGCTACTGGTTTGATAAGGAAGCTTATACTATAACATATCTATATTTATTCTGTTTTGATTCCCCTTAACAAAAAAAAATGTGTTGTTTTTGTGCATGTGGCCAATACGCTAACATATTTTGAATATTTTTTTTTAAATTGTTATTTCGAAGTTTAAAGGAAAATGGTTTTACAATGGATTTGGTAAACACAAAAAAAATCATTTTCTCTTATTTTTGGATTTTACATGTCTGTAAAATCCAAGTATTGGCCAATATTCCAAAAATATCAAAATCTTATTTTTGGGGATTCATATTATTTACTGTTAATATTTGGGTAAAGAAATCTTCAAATAGTTAATATCCAAAATATTAGCATCGAAGATAATTCGCTATTATGCACTATTGATATTTGGATAAGAAATCCTAAAGGGGTTAATATCCAACATATTGGCAGAGATAATTCATTGTTATTCACTGTAAATATTTGAATAAAGAAACCTTAAAATGATAAATATCCAAAATATTTTTATATGAATAATACGTCGTAATCATTTAACCAACATATTTTTGAAATATCAATATCATAACAATCATAAGGCAAACAAAAACACCAAGCAGCTTACCTTAGGGAGGGCGTACTAGGGTTGCTAAAACCTTCCCTTTACGCAACCGATCCCTTGCCTTAGAATCTATGGAAAACTAATTTAGGTTTTCTAGTAATCATAATACTAGATAGCGACTCCCTTTTTCACAAAATAAAGATAAAATCTTGACATGAATTCCCCTCTCTCGGGGACAGTCACCACGACACCATGCTCTCGCGGATGGTGCAACAATATTATCATGCATCCATTTTACAAAACATATTGTTGATGAACAAAGCAATTTAAATAAATCATGGTTTACCAAAATCAATCTATGTAGGTTATTAATCACCAAAACCTCAAACGATGACAGAATATAAAGCGATCGAGAAACTGACATATTATGCCTAAATTGCGGCCAAACATAGTGTGAGAACCAGTCAAAAATCAAAAACAAAGACAAGCATAAACCAATGGGGATAAAGCTTAAACAATAAAGGATTTGGGCTTCAATTGCTTAAGCCTCATCACGAGCAAACCAAAACAGATGTCACAAATACACTAAACACCTTCCAACAATTAACTAGGATAAGAAAAACTTTTTTTTTCTGGAGATTTCATGACCATGCAACCAAGCAATTTGATCTTGCTGCATGAAGATCCAAGAAAAGGATAAACAAAACAAAGAATTTATTCAATTAAAACAACAAAAAAAGGGCAAAAAAAGAACCCCCTCCTCTGAAAGGCCAAACAAAACAAAGAATTCATGCAATTAAAACAAAAAAAAGGGGAAAAAAAAGAACCCCACCTCTAGTTTTCGGCTCTGCATTCAAGCTCAAAGTTAAAAAAATGAATATAAAAACCAAAAGAGAATTAAATACCAACATCACATCTTAAGTCAAAGGAAACCAACAATTTGGAATTAGGATATTAAGAACAACACAAACAATAAATTCCAAGCACCTCAACATCCTTTAAATTTAATTTGCAAATTGTATCATCCGACGAAACAAAACAGTTTGACACACACCTGTTTACCGACCTCTACGTTTATTACACACATTGTTTTTTATTATATTCTATCAACATTCACAAAGTTCCATCTTCTATCAACTCCCACAACTTGCATGCAAAAGAAATATTATTATTATCCAAACTTTTTTTCTCAAACAAACAAAAACACATAGAAAAGCATGCGAAAGGTTTTTACCAAAAGAAAAAACATACAGCTATTGCAAAACACATCTTCAACATCTAACCCGCCAACCAACCAAAATGACAAAAACATCTAAGCATGAAAAAAAATCATGGACAAAAAACAATCCAAACCAGGAAGGATACAAAAGCAACAAACTTGGATCAACAGTGAAGAAAAGCAAGGAACGAAAAAGATGATGAAAACAAAAGAAAAAAACACATACAAATATATCCCAATCAACAGACGAATCCTTGAAAGTAGCCTTGCAACAACAATTTTGCCTAAAAAATAAATATTGTACCATAATTTTAAAAACAATGCCGAAAAAATGAATGACTCTAGTGACAAAAAAAAACTCCAGCACAAGCAACCCAAACAACCAACCATTAGTAGACAAAACATGACACTAAGACAATAAAATAGCAAAAAAAAAAAAACAACAAGGAACAAACACAATGTTTCATACAAAAATGCAAAACAAAAAAGACCAAATATAGAAAAAAGATCAAATATTGTGCCATATTTTATAATAACTACAGAAAAAATCAACGACTTAAATGTCTAAGAAAATACATCTAGCTCAGACAACTAGCTATTAACAAAGAAAATGCAAAAACAATACAATAAAATAGAATGAAAAACAGTAAAGAACCAATGCAATGCTATAAATAAAATGCAACCCAAAAAAGACCAAATATTGTACCATAATTTAAAAAAATATGCCGAAAAAATAAATAGCTCTAACGACAAAAATAACACAAGCATATCCAACCCAAACAATCAACAATTGACAGAGGAAACGCAACACCAAGACAATACAACAGCAAAAAAACAGCAAATAACAAACACAAAGTTTTAAACATAAATGCAAAACAAGAAAGACCAAATATTGTGCTATATTTTAAAATAAACTAGCAAATAATCGACTTGAATATCTAAAACAAAAATCCAGGGTAGACAACCAACTATTAATAGAGAAAATGCAAAACTAATACAATAAAATAGCATGAAAATTAATAAAAAACCAATATAATGCTATAAAAAAAATGCAACGCTTAAAAGGCCAAATATTGTACCATAATTTAAAAAATGCCAAAAAAAATCAACGCCTCTAGCGACAAAAAAAAACTCAAGCACGCCCAATCAAAACAGCCAGGCAATGATAGAGAAAACACAGCACCGAGGCTATAAAACAACAAAGAATAAAAAAAATTAAACAATAATGCAGAATAAAAAAGACCAAATATTGTGCCATATGTTTAAAACTGCTGAAAAAATCAACGACTTAATTGACTAATAAAACTCAAGCACATCTAGCCCAGACAAGCGGTTATTAAATTAGCATGAAAAACCAATAAACTTTACAATAAAATAGCATGAAAAACAACAAAGAAGCAACACAATGCTATAAAAAAATACAACCTAAAAAAAACCAAATATTGTGCCATATTTAAAAAAATATTGAAAAAATCAACAGCTGAAACAACTAAAAAAAATCAAGCACATCTTGCCCAACAACCAACTATTAACAGAGAAAACACAAAACCATTAAAATAAAACAGCACACAAACATCCCAATGTTATAAACAAAAATCCAAAACAAAAAAGCTATGAAAATTGCCATAACATAACCTTAACAACAACAACCACAATAACCTTAGAACAACATCAGCAACCTTCGCAACTACAACAACAACGCGAACAAAAACTCTAAAACAACAAACAACCATAAAAAACAACCGTTACATAAACTTTACAGCAGCAACTATGCAAGTAAACACTAGAAAATAGCAATTAACCATAAAAAAACAAACAAAAAATAATCTTTAAAAAGCAGCAGCAACCTTAATATAACAATAGCAGCGATGCAAGCAAACACTAGAAAATAGCAATCAACCATAAAAAACAGACAAAAAATAATCTTAGAAAAGCAGCAGCAACCTTAATATAACAGCAGCAGCAACGCAAACAACCAACCAAAATCCACAGTGCACAATGAGCATACTGTGCCTGAAAAGCCAACATCAAAAAAATGAGAACAAAATATAAAATAGAGGAACTACAACGATGATTAATGGAGAACAGTAAAAAAACGCCCTGAGACTATGAAGGGCAAAACCGTTAGTGCTCCTCAGAAGCTATAGTGTAGAATTTGAATTTGAAATTGAAAATTGTTCAAAATTTATTTACCCATTTTTGTAATGACCAAATGAGTCCCCTTGAGACCTTGTAAAAGTTGTAATGACTTCCTTGACTCCTTGCCCACAAGAGAAGCTGTATCTGCCACCACAGTCCATCTCTTTCCATCTTCAGCTAAGTTACTTTGCACATGAACTCCAATTATTAACCTACTTTATAGGAGTCAGACGTTAAACTTGAAATAGAAGGGAAGAGCTTAAACAGAAGAGGTTGGTCACCTTCCGCATAATCTGAGAACAATTAACAAATATACCATTTCTTGTAGTATCATTAGGGACTGAAAAGCTATTTCCTGAGAAATTCACAAGTAAAGATTGCAATGGAACTCCTTCTGCCTTACAATCCTCTAGTACCATATCTTGCTTGAATTTCACTTGATTCTTTGAAGCTGGCATAGCTAATTTTGTTTGTTGGAGAAATTTTAGAGGTCTCTGGTTCTCTTTGTCTGGAGAGGCGATCATCTCTTCTTCCGGTTGCTTATAGGGAATAAAAGTAATTTTTGAAGGCTGGTGAGCAAATGCTGGTGTCACAAGATGAGCTCACAGATTCCTGTGCAAGGATCTCCGAGCAGCCGCTGGTGTATTCACTCTTTCCACAGTCATCCCTTGAAAGATCATGGTTTTCCACTTCAAGTACATCATTAGCAGCATGGTCATCAGAACATGAGGAGATCAGGTTCTTGTTGAAAAGAACTCAGCATTGGATTCTCTGATCATTGAACTCCCTTTGGTCTCTGTCTCTGGTAGTTCTTGTTGAAAAGAAAAATATTCAGGGCTCTGGTTATGTTCATCATATTGCTGCCCTTGGTTCCTGAAATAACTTCCTGAACAGTTGTGGGCCTTAATATATGTTCATTTGCGTCATAAAACAAAGAATCCATGCTTTCATCAAGCACTAAAGCAGCTGATGAGATCTCTTTCCTTGCAACTGACTCGCAAATCTCATCACAGTACAAGGAGCCCACATCCTGTAAAATTAAATCACAGTTACTCAAATTTCAACTAATATAGAAGCCCTGGTCTGCCAAGAAAAATCCATGAAATTTATCAACAATAATTTCGCACCTTATATTTTTCATCATCTTTTCCTGCCACTTCGAGTGAGCCTTTCTTTCAACATATTCTCTTTCAGTTGCCATTAAGTTCTCATCCTATACGATCCCAACATAAGAAACATCCATTAAAATTAGTAAACTCTTAAGCAAAAATTCATCAAGCAATCAGTTCTCGTTCTCACCAGTACAAGGGATTGAAAATTAAAAACAGTCAACATATTCCATATTTATATTCTAATTATACCAATACCAGAGCATATATTCTATTACCTGATACATTTTCACTTCGGCAGGTTTACTTTCAGTTGCCAATAAATTCTCATCCTATAAAGTCACACCACAGAAGGCAAAAGAGGAGGAAGAAGAAGAAGAAATATATAAGAAGCATAATTTAAGAATAGCTTACAAACATCAGGTGGACATGCTAGATATATACAAACGAAGGCATTTCACCTCAATTTCTTCTTCAAACACTATATTTTCCTCTCGCTTCTCTTCAATCATTGTCATCTCTGATGGAGATACCCAAAGCAGCCTGCAGCCTTGCTGAACCACCAACCTTTACTGCATCAACTTCATTGACCTCTACACGAAGCCCTGGTATGTCCCATGGACTATACAAGAAACAGGAAACCCATCAAAAACAAATTAAACCCAATTTGAAGCTGCACAAAATTAATTAATAAGAAAAAGAAGAAGAAATATATATAAACATCAAATAAAACAAATAACAACTCAATTGTCACATGCTAAACATTAATTCAAGAAAGAAAAAGGAAACTATAAAAACCAAATCCAGTGACAACACAAGTAGAGCTAAATATAAACCAAGAGATGATATCCTATTAGGCATAGTAATACATGAAAACATCAACCAGGAATCGATCAAAAACCAAATTCAATGATAATAGAAAAGTAATAACGCAACCCGTCAAGAAGAAATCGTAAAAATCAAATTCGGAAACAAATTTGTCAAGTCCTAAAAGGATATAATAACCCAAGAAAACATCAAAAATATATGTCAAAGAACATAAACAAATTTACCTAACAACATATAGCAACACTATTTTCAAGAATTAACGAAAATCTTCAATGAGCTTTTACAGGCAAACACAAGCTCACCATTTCTATCCCAAGAGGTAAGATATTAATTGGTTCATGGCCTTTCCTCAACGAGCTTCCATTTTATGTTGCTCCTAGCATCTTAGAGGCTGAGTGAGCTTCCAACCTTGCAGTGGACAAGGGAGTTCTTGTTGAAAAGAACTTAACATTGGATTCTCTGATCATTGAACTCCCTTTGCTTTCTGTCTCTGGCAGTTCTTGTTGAAAAGAAAAATATCCAGGGCTCTGGTTATGTTCTGCATATTCCTGACACTTGGTTCCCGAATAACTCCCTGGACATTTGTGGGGCTTAATATATCCCTCACTTTATGGTCATTTCTAAATGAGCTATCTATATCTTCATTTGCATCATAAAACAAAGAATCCAAGCTTTCATCAACCACTAAAGCAGCTGATGAGATCTCTTTCTTTGCAATTGAATCGCAGATCACATCAAAATACAAGGAGCCTACATCCTGTAAAATTAAATCCAAAGGCTGCGTTTCTCAAATTTAAACCGATAGAATCCATGGTCTGCACAAAAGAGACAAGTAAGAAAAACGCATGAATTTGAATTTATGCAATATGGTCATGAAAAACGCATTCAGTAAAATTAAATCCAAAGGCTGTGTTTCTCAAATTTCAACTAATATTTTTCGTCATCTTTTCCTGCCACTTCCAGTGAGCCTTTCTTTCCATCAGATTCTCTTTCAGTTGCCATTCAGTTCTCATCCTATACCATCCTAACATAAGAAACATCCATTAAAATTAGTAAACTCTTAAGCGAAAGAAGAAGAAGAAATATATACGTAGAAATTCAAGAAAAATCATCATTCAACGACAAAACTGCCTCAACAATTATCTTCATTGAACTCTCTACACCAAGCCCTGGTATCTTCTCCCCTGAAATCCATGTCCCATGGACTATACAAGAAATAGGAAGCCCATCAAAAACAAATCAAACCCAATTTGAGGCTGCATAAAATTAATAAGATAAAAAAGAAGAAATATATATAAACATCAAATAAAACAAATAACAACTCAATGGTCCAATACTAGATAGTAATTCAAGAAAGAAAAAGGAAACTATAAAACCAAATCCAGTGACAGAACAAATAGAGCTAAATATAAACCATGAGCTGATATCCTATTAAGGCATAGTAATCTTGACTTCGTACTTTACATGATGGTTCTAAAGCATCAACTCTAGAGTCTGGATTTCTTTTCTGACCTTTTTACTGTCGTTCTCTGAAAGATCTTTTACAGCCAAACACAAGCTCACCATTTCTATCCCAAGAGGTAAGATATTAATTGGTTCGTGGCCATTCCTCAATGAGCTTCCATTTTATGTTGCTCCTAGCATCTCAGAGGCTGACTGAACTTCCAACCTTGCAGTGGACAAGGGAGTTCTTTTTGAAAAGAACTCAGCGTTGGATTCTCTGATCATTGAACTCCCTTTGCTATCTGACTCTGGCAGTTCTTGTTGAAAAGAAAAATATTCAGGGCTCTGGCTATGTTCATCATATTGCGGCACTTGGTTCCCGAAATAACTCCCTGGACAGTTGTGTGCCTTAATAAATCATCATTTGCGTCATAAAACAAAGAATCCATGCTTTCATCAGGCACTAAAGCAGCTGATGAGATCTCTTTCTTTGCAATTGACTCGCAAATCTCGTCGCAATACAAGGAGCCTACATCCTGTAAAATTAAATCAAAAGGCTGTGTTTCTCAAATTTCAACTAATATAGAACCCATGGTCGGCACAAAACAGACAACCAAGAAAAATGCATGAATTTTTTTACACTTGCATTTTCTGCTGTATTCTGCTGTACCACTTATCCACAATTTGGTCTGCATCAACCATAATTTCTCAGCTGATATTTTTCATCACCTTTTCCTGCCACTTCCAGTGAGCCTTTCTTTTCAACAGATTCTCTTTCAGTGGCCATTGAGTTCTAATCCTACACGATCCCAGCATAAGAAACATCCATTAAAATTAGTAAACTCTTAAGCAAAAGAAGAAGAAGAAATATATACATAGAAATTCAAGAAAAATCATCATTCAACGACGAAACTGCCTCAACAATCATCTTCATTGAGCTCTCTACACGAAGCCCTGGTATCTTCTTCCGTGGAATCCATGTCCCATGAACTACACAAGAAATAGGAAGCCCGTCAAAAACAATTCAAACCCAATTTGAAGCTGCATAAAATTAATAAGATAAAAAAGAAATATATATAAACATCAAATAAAACAAATAAAAACTCAGTGGTCACATACAGAGCTAAATATAGAAACTATAAAAAACAAGGAAAGCCCACTAAAATCCAGAATGAAACAAACATAAAGGAAGCAAGCTAAACAGTAATTCAAGAACGAAAAAGGAGACTATAAAAACCAAATCCAGTGACAGCACAAATAGAGCTAAATATAAACCAAGAGATGATATCCTATTAAGGCATAGTAATACAGGGAAACATCAACCAAGAAGCGATCAAAAACAAAATTCAATGATAATAGAAAAGTGATAACGCAACCCATCAAGAAGAGGAAATCGTAAAAAGCAAATTCAGTGACATCCACCCAAAACGGATATAATAACGCAAGAAAACATCAAAAATATATGTCGAAGAAGAGAAACAAATTTACCGAACAACATATAGCAACACGATTTTCAAAAATTAAAGACCATCGAGAAAGGAACGAATAACATCAACAAACCATCAAAAACACGGAAAGCCCACTAAAAACAATGAAACAAACATAAAGGAAGCAAGCTGGAATTACCAGAAGATAAATCTGTGGCAAAGAGCTTCTGCGAAATGGTTTTGAGTTGATTTGAAGGTGGAATCGGATAATGCTAGGGTGATTTCAAACAATATTGCAATCTGGGTGTCTTCCACAAGTCAGGATTTCTTCAGTTTCTTGAATGTTCTCTTCTTTCTCAATGGACGGCTCCGAAGATGTTGGTGAAGCTTTTTCAATGGTGACAAAAATGTTCTTGAGAATTGCACCGTTCCTTAGCACTGTAAGAACTTGGATCTTTCTCTCTTCTTCTCCTGGCTTTTTTCTCTCTGTGTTTGCCATTTTTGTTGGGTTTTATGACAAATCCCTCTTCCCTGGGTTTCTTGAGAGAGAAAGCAGAATCTTGGTTGTAGAGAAAGGGACAGAGAGGGGTTTTATATGGTTATCTTTTGGTGAAGGAGAGAGCGACTATGAATTTTTATTTTGAAAAAGGTGACCGTTAGGGCTTTTGGTGCAACTCACTGCAACGGCTATTTATCTCCTTGCCGCTAACTACTATGCGCTCTTGCTCCTGATTGTGGCAAATATAAATGTAAATCTGTTGCTTTTAGTCTGAAAATAAGCGAATATCTATATAGAATCTGAAGATAAAAGTTCAAAAGAGAATTCAATGTGAACTTTCCCAGAACAGGTTGGTACTTGTAATCCCCTGTTCTTCGTTTTTAGCTTCACTGTCATCTTCTTGGAATGAATAGCGCAAGAAATGAAAATATCTTTCAGGAAGGAGTTATTTAACTTGTGTCTGCGTCGTTCTCTAGATTATGTATGAAACCAGGGGAGTTATTACAGAACATGTCGAATGAATCAAATACTATCTCTGTCAAAGATGAACCTGCCAATTCATCTTGGGAAATGGAAAAAATTACCAGCAATACCAAAACCAGCTATTTGGAAATACATCAACAAAAAAAATACATTCAAAATTCCAATTTTTCTCACTTTAATGCTCGAACATACAATTGGAGCTTGTATCACGGGCCCTTCGGGGATTTCTGCTTAACCTTTCTGATTTGCATGATAAAGCATGTGAAAGCAACATCCCAAGAATTTATGGTCATTTCTAAATGAGCTTTCTATATCTTCATTTGCATCATAAAACAAAGAATACAGGCTTTCATCAAGCACTAAAGCAGCTGATGAGATCTCTTTCTGAGCAATTCACTCGTAAATCTCATCACAATAAAACATCCTGTAAAATTAAATCCAATGGCTGTGGTTCTCAAAATTCAAACTGATATAGAATCCATGGTCTGCACAAAAGAGACACCAAGAAAAACGCATGAATTTTTAAACACTTGCATTTTCTGCTGTACCACTTATCCACAATTTGGTCTGCATCAACCATAATTTCTCACCTGATATTGTTCATCATCTTTTCCTGCCACTTCCAGTGAGCCTTTCTTTTCAACAAATTCTCTTTCATTTGCCATTAAGTTCTCATCCTATACGATCCCAGCATAAGAAACATCCATTAAAATTAGAAAACTCTTGAGCAAAAAATCATCAAGCAATCAGTTCTCGTTCTCACAAGTACAAGGGATTGAAAATTAAAACCAGTTAACATTCTCCATATTTATATTCTAATTATACCACTACCAGGGCATATATTCTATTACCTGATACATTTTCACTTCGGCAGGTTTACTTTCAGTTGCCAATAAATTCTCACCCTATACAGTCACAGCACAAAGAAGGCGAACGAGTTCTCTGCACGAAGCCCTGGTATCTTCTTTCCCTGAAATCCCTGTCCCATGGACTGCACAAGAAACAGGCATCCCATCAAAAACAAATCACCCCCAATTTGAAGCTGGACAAAATTAATAAGAATAAAAGAAGAAATATACATAAACATCAAATAAAATATATAACAAGTCAATGGTCACATACTAAACATTAATTCAAGAAAGGAACATTACAAAACAGAAAGGAACAAAGATAGGGTTCAAAAAAACAATTTTATTCTCTACTTTTATCCATCATCCAATAACTATATGCTAAACTCTTGCATTTGGCTTCAAAGGGGTGTATGCCCTTTCCAGTCCATGGGGGTCTAAAACATGAGTAACAAAACTCAGTTTGTAATTTTAATTTTTATTGTTATTTTTATTTGCATTAAATCCAACTTGCGTTATAAAACATAATAAGTTTTAGCTTTGGGTGTGTAAAATGAGAGGAAAACTCTCTCATATACATGTATAGTTAATCTTTTATTGTTAGTTATTTGTTATTTTTGAGTTTTTTTGCATTTGTATTGTATATGTGTGGCTTGGTATATTTTTATTTTTGTGTTTTTTTTGCATTTGCTCATATATGTATTCAGGCGTAAAACTTAAACTTAAGATACAAATATGAAAAAATAAGGACTATTTAAGAAATATAAAAAATAAAGGAATTAAAATAAAAAATCAAAAGTATAAAGACCAAAATCTAAACCAAATATTTTTTTTTGTTAATGCTGATCTCAGGAACTCGAGGCTGCGAGTGGCAGAAAAGGAGATTGAAGGAGTGCGCACCAAATGCATACCAAGGAAGTCAAAAGCAATGTTAACCAGAAAAGAAAGCAATGGTTTCCCCACAAACAGGAAACCAACATTTCTTAAAACAAAAATCTCAAAAATATAAACAAAAAACCCTCTCTTCTTCACAGATAGCTCCTTTCTGCTCGCCGTCATGAAAAGAGTGTCGACCCTCGTCTCCTCCATCCTCTCTCAGGCCCTCACCTCCACCCTCCACAATGGCAGTGCACTCTCCACCATCAAAAACTGTTCCCTCCTTGCTTCACTCTTCAGCAACACCAACAATACTAGCAGTTCCCACAGTCGCCGGATCTTAAACCCATTCTTCTCATCTCTTGGTGTTGCTGGAGCCTTAGTCTTCGCCGCTGCCACTACATCTCTCTCTCAAGACATCCTCCAACCTACACTGGAGCCTTATTTTTATACTATGTTTTTTCAATTAAATGATTGGCTAGGAAGAAATTTTTTATTATCTGTGTTTTTTTTAATTGATTCAACTGTGGTTCTCGTTTATGTTAATGTGTGTTTAATCTATGTTTTCAACGGTATAATTCCAATGGCTATATAATTTTTGGCTTTGCAATGTAAAATATGTATGAATGGCTACTCAATTGAAGAAAAGATATTTTGCCTATCAAGATGTCTCTCCCCGTTGGAGACATGAAATAGAGCAAAAGAAGCTAAAAAATTGAAAATATAGCTTTGCCTCTTGGGATACCTCTCCCATTGGCCTTGTCCTTATACCAAATCCAAGCATGAAAGTGCATTTTAGTCCACATATTATTCACTGACTCCATTTTTGGTACCTTTCATTTTAGGATTTTAAGTTTTAATCTAAAACTTTATTTTATTCTTGTTTTAATCACTAAGTTTTTTAAAGATGAGATAAAAAAAAATAGTTGAAATAATGAGAGGAAAAAAGGTCGATTGATCACATTCTAGCAATAAAAACAGTTAATTTTGATGTCAATATATTTTATTTTTTGATACGAGTGCCAATAAAATATTTTTTATTCTTCATCTTATTATAAAAAACAAATCAATGCCCAAGATTTTTTTTCTTCATTCAGGTTATTTTTGTATTTTTTTTTAATAGATTATAGGGTGATATGAGATTAAAAATTAATTTATCAAGTTTTTAGAAAAATCTTCTTGGGTCTTTTCAAACGAAAATGAGTGTTTTTGAGATCATATAAGTAGAAATCTGATTTTTCAACCATCTCATGCATGGTTGTCAATACCATTCCGGTTGCCGTTCTAGTTTTTCTATTGGTACGGAACGTTTCGGTTTCGAAGCATTTTGGTGTGCCGTTTCGGGGTTGTACTATTCATATAAAATTAATTATATATATATATATATATATATATATATGAAAAAAAATTAAAATATTAATATAACAAGCATAATTAAAATTCATGATAAATTAACTTTAAATTATACAATACAAACACATAATCAAACAAATATAAGATCAAAATTAGAAAAAAAATCACAAATTAATCAAAATAAAAAAGATTTTAAGGCCGGAATGGCACACCCGGAACGGAACCGAGACGTTCCAGCCGGAATTTCCGAAACGAACTGGAATTAAAACCAAAATAAAAACGATACTGTTTTGTCTTGTTAACGGAACAAAATATTCCAGCCATTCCGAACAAAACGAAATAGAATTAACAATTCTGATCTCACGTAATTAGAATTTGTGAATGAAAATGACGCGTCATTTAGGATTAACAATCCTGATCTCACGTGATTAGAATTTGTGAATGAAAATGACGCGTCATTTAGGATGATATATTGTCTGCTTTACTTTGAAAAAATTAGGATGAACGATTTATTATCCTCGTTATGCTACCTATTAAATAAATAAATAAAAAATGGCTAGTCATGCGAGCTTGACTTGCAGGCCCGCGCATGACCAAACTTTATTTATCGGACCACTCCATCAACCCAACCATATCAGGCTCATTTTAAACCCTCTTTTATTATTTATTATTTTCTTAAATCTAGTTAGAATTAATGATAATAAAATATTTGATAATATAATTAGGATGTTATTTCACTAAATCACTTCAATTTTAATTTTGATTTCAAATAAAATTATAGCATTTTTTATATAATATTATTTTTTCGCTCGCGGTCTCTTATGATAATTCTCTCTTAAAGTTTAATTAAAACTCATTATAATTAAATAATTAAATTCTCGGTCATTCATCATTGTTTTTTATCCAAGTCAAAATTCATTAAATTCACTGTCATTTAAATTTTTTTATAAGAGCCTATAAATTTATTAAATATTTGAATGTATTACTATTGCAACTTACTTTTCATATGATACTATATCTTTTACTTGAAAAACAAAGCTATTAGAGATAAATCCGGATCCTCTAACAGTGACCAAGAGATCAGCGATACTCCTTAATTATAGCTATTCATTTACTGTGTATATTTACATTTAATGTGTATATTTGCTTTCCATTTCTATGATTGTACAGATTCTATAAATAAAGATTTCCTCACACAATAACGTTGAGGCATTACCTTTTCATGGTATCAGAGCAGTAGGATCATTCTCCACTCTCTCTGCAAGTTTTATTTTTAAAACGCAAGTCTGAAACTCTTGCAAATCTGGTAACTTGCTATGGCTGAAACCTCTACCAACCAGCTTCCACTTAATACGATGGTTCATATGGTGACCATTAAACTCACCCCCACAAATTACCTCTTGTGGCGTCGTCAATTTGTACCCTTACTTGAAAGTCAAGATTTATTGGGTTTTCTGGATGGGTCTCTTCCAACACCTGCAGCTCAGATTCTTCGGGGTACTGAGCAGGTACCAAATCCTTCCTATAAAAAATGGCACACACAAGATCGGCTTATACTCAGCCTTCTTTATGCCTCTCTCACTGAGGAATGTATGGCTGAAGTAGTGGATTGCTCTTCCTCTCGTGCTGCATGGCTAGCTCTTGAAGCTTCTTTTTCTCACAGTTCTAAGACTCGAGAAATTCAATTGAAAGACGAACTTCAGCTGATGCAACGAGGCTCTCGTACTATCACTGAATATGCTCGTTCCTTTCGCTCTCTGTGTGATCAACTTAGTGCTATTGGCAAACCTGTTGATGACACTGATAAGGTACATTGGTTTCTTCGTGGTCTTGGATCTGACTACAAAATTTTTTCAACTTCAATATTATCACAGTTGCCGATGCCTTCCTTTGCCAACTTGATACCACAAGCTCTCAGTCATGAGCTTTTCTCTCGGTCTCTTCATGGTGATTTATCATCCCCATCAGCCTTTGTTGCACATCGAGGATCTTCTTTCAATGCTGCTTCTGGTCATCCTAAATCTGCCATCTCTTCATCCGGATCTGGAAATTTTTCTAGATCTTCTGTTGTTATCTGTCAGTGGTGTAATAAAGAGAGACATACTGCTAAGAAATGTCACAAACTTAACAGGTTATTAAAAAAGGCTAAAGGTGACGGCTTAATTGAAGCATTTGCTGCTACCTCCATTGATCCATCCACTACCTCTGACTGGTATACTGATACTGGTGCCACTTCGCATATGACAAATGATGCTACTGCACTTGACAATTCTATTCCTTACACTGGTAATCAAAGGGTATATGTTGGTAATGGTAATTCTATGTCTATTTCTCGCATTGGCAAAATCAATTCGATTGTTGCTTCTCACCCTTTACCTTTATCTGATGTTCTCCTTGTGCCTAGCATTACTAAAAATCTCTTATCCATCAGTAAATTTACCAGAGAGAACAATTGCTTAGTTATTTTTTCTTCTTCTGGTTTTTTCATACAGGACTTGGCAACAAGAAAGGTGATGGGAATAGGTCGATGTGAGAACGGGCTTTATGTTCTTGATCGTGGCCATGCAACCTTTTTATCTAGTCTTTCTACATGTAATCTTCATGCTTCATCCATTATTTGGCATGCACGACTAGGACATCCCTCCTTTCGTGTTGTTTCCTCTTTGAATAAAAATGGCGTTATTTCAGTTTCTGATAATCGGTCGATTGATTCTAAACCCTGTTTTGGTTGTCAACTAGGCAAAAGTCATCGTTTACCATTCTCTAACTTAGATCAACGATGTAATTCCTTATTTGAAAGGATACATTGTGATTTATGGGGTCCTTCCCCAATCACTTCTCCCTCAGGCTATAAGTACTACTGTGTCTTAATTGATGAATTTTCACGTTTTAGTTGGTTTTATCCATTAAAACTTAAGTCTGATTTCTTTGACATATTTGTTCATTTTCATAAATATGTTCAAACTCAATTTGCTACTCAAATCAAATCCTTTCAATGTGATGGTGGTACTGAGTTTACAAATCATCGTTTTACCTCTTTTCTTCGTACGAATGGTATCATACAACGCATTGCTTGTCCTTATACACCAAATCAGAATGGTATTGCTGAAAGAAAACATCGACATATTACTGAAACTGGTCTTACCCTTATGTTTCATTCTAATATGCCCTTACATTTATGGGTTGACTCTTTTTCCACGGCTTGTTATCTCATCAATCGCCTCCCATCACCAGTTCTTGATGGTAAGTCTCCTTATGAAACTTTATATGCTCACCCTCCTTCATATTCCATGCTTCGTACCTTTGGTTGCCTCTGCTTTCCTTTTCTTCGTGATTATATGCCTCATAAATTGTCTCCTAGGTCACTACCATGTGTTTTCATTGGTTATAGTCACCTTCACAAAGGTTTTCGTTGCTTGGATAAGAAAACTAATAGGGTATACATTTCTCGTCATGTTCAATTTTTTGAAGACTATTTTCCCTATGCTTCCGCTTCCTCCCCTCTTCCCTTTTTAGGTGGCACTGACTATATTACTTTTGATGATTCTTCTGACCCTTCTTTGTCTAGTGATACTTCGACTTCAGGTGTAATTCCAGATCCTCATATAGTGTCCACCTCCTGTGTGCCTTGTGCTGATTCACACATTCCTTCATCACCTCCAGAAGCTTCTTTGCCCTCTTTGGTGACAGCCTCGGACATCATACCTTCTGTTTCTTCTTCATCTCGTCCATCACCACCCACAAATCATCCTATGGTTACTCGTGCTAAGAATGGTATTGTCAAGTCTCGCACTATTCATTCATTATATGCTTTGTCTTCTCCACCTTGGTTTCAGGCACATCTTGCAGTTAAAGAACCTCGTGGCTTTAAGTCAGCTATCAAGCATCCTGAATGGCTTTCTGCTATGGATGATGAAATTGCTGCTCTTAGACAGAACAACACCTGGCGTTTAGTTCCTCGGCCACATAATCATAATGTTGTTGGTTGTCGATGGATCTTTAAAACGAAGCTCAAGGCAGATGGTTCTGTAGAACGTCACAAAGCTCGTCTTGTGGCCCAAGGGTTCTCTCAAAAACATGGCATTGATTTTGATGAAACATTCAGCCCTGTTGTTCGTCCTGCCACTGTTAGAATTATCTTAACACTTGCTGCTATGCATAATTGGGCACTTCATCAACTTGATGTTAAAAATGCCTTCCTGCATGGGTATCTTCAAGAGACAGTCTTCATGGAACAACCTCCGGGATATATTGATCCTGAGTTTCCCTCTCATGTTTGTTGTTTACAACGGGCAATTTATGGTCTGAAACAGGCTCCCCGAGCATGGTTCCAACGTTTCAGTCATTTTTTACTTGGCCTTGGTTTTTCTGCAAGTCGTGCTGATTCTTCACTATTTGTTTATCATGGTCCTCAAGGTGTTATTTATCTTCTCTTATATGTAGACGATATGATCATCACCGGCAGTAATCCACTTATGCTTCGTACACTCATCAATCGTCTAGCTCAAGAATTTTCCATGAAGGACCTTGGCGACTTACACTACTTTTTGGGTATCGAGGTCATTCGAAATGACAAAGGAATTTTTTTGAGTCAGGCCAAATATGCTCTTGATCTCTTGACCCGTGCTGACATGGTGGATTGCAAACCGATTTCCACTCCTTGTGTAGTTGGGTCTCATCTAACCGAATCTGGCACTCCTCACTCTGATGCTACTCAATTTCGGTCACTTGCAGGAGCTTTGCAATACTTAACTCTTACCCGGCCTGATTTGTCATATAGTGTCAATTCTATATGTCAATATATGCATGCTCCTACAACTGAACACTTCTGTGCTTTAAAGCGTATTTTACGCTATGTCAAAGGCACCTATCATTATGGTTTACAACTTTCAACACATTCTTCTTTCACTTTGATTGGCTATTCTGATGCAGACTGGGCTGGTTGTCCTGTTACCAGACGATCTACCACAGGCTATGCTGTTTATTTTGGCCAAAATCTCGTCTCATGGTGTTCTAAGAAGCAAACCACTGTTGCTCGCTCAAGTGCCGAAGCTGAATACCGTGCGTTAGCCACTGTCGCTGCTGAAATTTCTTGGATACTTCAATTATTTCATGAGCTACATATCACACTCCCTTCTTCACCCAGATTGCTATGTGACAACACCAGTGCTAATTTCATGGCGTCCAACCCTGTCACCAAATCTCGCTCCAAACATATTAATATTGACTATCATTTTGTTCGGGAACTTGTTGCAGCAAAGACTCTTAGTCTCTCTTTTGTCCCCTCACGCCTCCAGTTAGCTGATGTTTTCACTAAGGGGGTGGCCAAATTACAGTTTTTATTGGATCGTGGCAAGTTGTGTGTTTTTCCTTCTTTCACCACGCCAACATTGAAGGGGGGTATTAGAGATAAATCCGGATCCTCTAACAGTGACCAAGAGATCAGCGATACTCCTTAATTATAGCTATTCATTTACTGTGTATATTTACATTTAATGTGTATATTTGCTTTCCATTTCTATGATTGTACAGATTCTATAAATAAAGATTTCCTCACACAATAACGTTGAGTCATTACCTTTTCAAAAGCTTTATAAGAAAATATTTTTTTAAAAAAATACATATAATTCTCAATTTATTTTATTAAATATACCAATCAACTCTTCAATTCACAGTTAATTTTTTCTTTCATGGTATTAAAAAACAACATTAACAACACCTACCTCACTTTTGTTTTTCGTTGAAAATTAACATTTAATCCTGCGGCAGCATACAACTCCTTTTCACAAATGAAAGCCAGCTTCTTATCCCTAATCAAGCAGACCACCGCAAAGTGTCCATAACCCTTACACTTATAGCATTGGGGACCTTCATTGGTAGGTCTTGTTGTTACCTTTGAACTCCCACTGCCAAAACTCCCCACGGGATCCCTCAGGGTCAGGGTTTGCTGGAAAGTATCGACAGTAAATTGTTCCTGTTTTGAATCTACCATCGTCACTCTCCTCCCAACAGCGAGCTTTGTTTTTTTTTTCAATATGGAGAGCCAATTGATATGCCTCTTTGACATTGATCAAACGGGCAGTCCACATCTCCTTCCGTAGTTCATCTCGTAATCCAGTATGATTGCGGGCTAAGGTCTATTGCTCAGTCTCCATGATCTTGCTGCGAACAGTCAGCTCGTGGAAACGATCCTTAAACTGATTGACATTCATTGATCCCTGCCTGAGCAGTAGCATCTCCTCAAACATCATCTGCTCATAATCAACGGGCAAATATTTTTCCTTGAGTCGTTCTTTCATCTCTTCCCAATTCGTAACTGCAGGCCGATGAGTGCTTTGTAATTGTTCTTCAACGCTACCCCACCAAGCTCTTGCATTCCCTCTCAATTTCATCCGAACATAATGCACTTTTCTATCTTCTGAAACAGCGAACCAATCAAAGTAATCCTCGATAGTTGTTAACCAGTCTTCAAATGCATGAGGTTTTAATTTACCAAAAAAATCTAGTACATCAACCTTCATTCTTTTAGTTAATTCATTGAGAGGTTGATAACCCCCATTATGACCTGCATGCCTTCTGTCCAGATTTTGCTTAGGACGATGAACTCGCGGTTCATGTTCCTCATACTCCTGATTTACTTCTTCGTGCTCATTAATATCTTCTACAGCATTATAGGCCACGCCTGTTCCATGAGCTACTCCATGCCCTCGCTGATTAGAGGGACCATACTCCTCTCGAGCATATCGTTCCTCCATGACATCCAGGCGATGAATAACTTGCGCCATAACTGTGGCAATTTGATTGAGTTGATAATGAAGTTGGGGTTGATCGGACTCTCGGTTGATTGGGTTCTGAGGGTGTGTTGGGATTTGAGGGCTTGAGTTGGAATTGTTTGGTTCTTGGTTGGATGGATTGGGGTTGTTTAGGTTGTGACTGTTGGAAGGGCTGGGATTGGTTAGATTTTGGCTGTTTGGGTTGGGGTTGTTTCGGTTTTGGGTGGTCATTGCGTAAGAAGTTCCACTTCTTGTTATTGGCATGGATTGATTGCTCTGATACCAAATTGGTGCCAAGTCCTTTTGATTTCAATATCGCATAAAAAATCAAGGTCTGGCTGGTTGCAAACTCACTTTGCAATTGTTGGAATCTCACCAATGAACAAAATTTCATACAAGAAAATTTTATTGAATTCAAACATCTGCCCTCTTCCTCTTACAATGTTTCTTTAAGGCCCCGTTTGTTTGCTGGAAAGTGGTTTCCTTTTGGAAAGTGAATTTCGGGAAAAGTGAATTCCTGGAAAATGAATTCTTGAAAAGTGAATTCCGATGTTTGGCAGTGTTATGGAAAATGAACTGGAAAATAATTTATTAATAAATTTTTTTTTCAAGTTTATCCTATGTATATTAAATATTTAATATAAAATATTTAATCACTTTAAATAAAAAAATGAAATCAAATAAGTATAATGATGAATTTTTTTTATTATATCCTATATTCATACATAGCTTATTTTATAAAATATTACAATATATGTCATATCATATTATAGAGAAATAAGTTTGTTAAATATTTTGTAAGTAAAAATTATTCAATTTTAAAAGCTTTAAATAATTTGTTTTTTCATATTAAGAAAGCCAAATTAGTTTATGTTGAGAGTTATATGTTTGGGTTTTTGTTTTTGGTATGAAGTATTTTTGAAAAGATAAATAGATACAACAATATTTTGATGGGTATTTTAGATAAAAAAAAAAATTGGGTAAAGGCAATTATCCCTTTAATATCTATAAAATAAACATCAAGAAATAAATATTCATACCTAACATCAAGAAATAAATAGTCATGCATAAATATTAAGTTTCGATGTCATTGACATACATATTAGTTCAAATTACAAGCATAAATATAGAATTCTCCGAATTAAACAAGTAAACATACTTGTCAAATAAAAAACATAGTCTAAAACCAAACTTTGAACATTTTCAAACTATCTTAGCAAGCAGGCCTGTTGTAGTGTTGGGTGACAAAGTTTTAAACCCAAATTTTCCTCAAATTAGCATTTTTTACCATAAATGCTTTTGCCAACATTTCATTTTGGACCAAATAATCAAATGCATCCACAAGAGTTATCTCATCAAAGCCTTCAACTTTCATCACTGCCGCATACAATGCACTAACATCAAGTTGATTTTTGTTGAGACTTTGAATTGCAAATGCTACATCTCCAATCTGTTTAGACAACTTCTCAACACCATCATTTTCATACATGCGGCTTCTCTTTCTATGTTGCCTCTTTTGTGTACTAGAGGAAGATGTCCCTTTTTCCTTTGAAGTTTCTTCATATTCACCTTCATTTTCAATGGAAATTGATTGAACTTCAGTGTTCTCTTCCAAGTTGACATCAGCATATGATTTGGGATAATTTCCGGTTGCCATGTCTTTTCCAACAACAATTGTCATTACCTCATGCAAATCAAGTTTTTTGTTCAGATACTTGTCATGATTAGGATGTGCCTGTTCATAGCGTATAGAATATGCAATTTTTTTAGTTCATTGTATAACATTGTAGAAACAAAAGTAAATATAAAAATTACAAAGAGTATAATATTTATCATACCTTCACTTCTTAATCATATACATCTTTCGAAACTGTAATCATCTTCAAACAATCATCCCAGCCAAAACCACTTTTATTTTTAAGATTGGTTATTATTCCCCATTCTTTTTTCACAGTCTTGAGATGATTTTCCACATGTTTAGGCTCGCATTGCACATTGAACGTTTCACTGATTTCTGTAGCCACCTTAACAAAAGATTCTGCTTTAAAGGTGGAAGAAGGTTTGTTTCCTTTAAGTGCCTCCTCAGCTAATAACTCAAGCAGCATGTTAGACATGGGCTTAGTCCATTTGAAATGCTTGCCCTTGCCTTTGCATTTTTCATCCTGTGTTAAACTCATTTCTACAAAAAAGAAATTACAAATTTATACAAAATCATACAATATTTTGATTTAATACATTTCATATAAACACTGAAGCAAGACATAAGAAAAACAAACACATATAATTAACACTCAATTACAAGTTTCTTTGAGTGATATAATCATTCCACATGGTTGAGGCAATCATTTCTCTTTTTGATATCCACTCCCTATTCTCTTCCCTTTCCTCCCGTTGACTGAAGTAGATTGTTCATCTAATTGGTTCACTATCCGGACATATTTCTTCCATAAGAAAGTCATAAGGATCAACCCCCATTATGTGATTATGAATAATACAACATGCAAGCACAACATCTACTTGTGTTTCATAAGACCAAAAAGATTTTCCATCAATTGATCTAAAACGAATCTTCAAAATACCAAACCCTCGCTCAATCACGGTTCTCAATGAAGAGTGTTGAAGATTAAATAACTCCTTTTCATTTTCTGGTGCACGGTCTGTAAACTCATTCAAGTGATATCGAACTCCACGAAAAGGAGAAATGATTCCTTTTCGAATACCGTAACCAGCATCACCAAGATAATATTTCCCTACAAATTAAAAAAAAACTATTACTATCTTTATGTAGTAAGACATTTTATATGTTTATGCATATAATACATACTTTATTATATACCTTCTGGAATTTTAAAACCATTAGATCTTGATAATGCATCAGCTAAAACCCGTGAATCATGGGCACTTCCTTCCCAGCCAGCTAAAACATATATAAACTTCAAATCAAAAGTTATAGCTGCTAAAACATTTTGTTTTGTTCCTTCTTTTCGTCCTCGAAACTTTCCTTGAATCTCAACAGGAACATTTGCAGGAACATGGGTACCATCAATTGCTCCCACACAATCCTATATAAACATGACAACATAAATTATAACCTTTTCTTCTTAATGTAATTAATTAATTCATTAAAATGTGGGGAAGAGGGTGTTGGGTTACTGAGAGGGTGTCGAGAGCAGAGATGAGGGACCGAGAGGGAGGCGAGAGGACGCGAGAGACGAGAGGGTGCTTAGGGTTTTTTTAAGCAGAGATGAGGGACTGAGAGGGAGGTGTGAGGAGAAGAGAGGAGGCGAGAGGGTCTGGTTTTGCTATAGAAAAGAGTGCAGAGAGATGAGGGAAAGAGATGAGGGACTGGAGAGGGAAGCGAGAGGCGGTGCAGAGATGAGTGAAAGATGAGGGAAAGAGACGTGCAGAGAGATGAGGCAAAGAGATGGGTCACACGGAAAGTGTTTTCCTTTTGTGCAGGAACGGAAAACACTTTCCGCGTGTGAAAGTGTAATTTGAAGTTGACCGGGAAAGTGATGGAAATCACTTTCCTTTGACTACTTTTCCAAAGTGTTGCCAAACACTGGAAAGTTAGGAAATTGAATTCCTGGAATTCAGTTTCCTTGAAACAAACAAGGTCTAAATACTCAAACAACTTCTAGGAAAGCAAATAAAAAAAGGAAATTTAAATAAATTCAGACAAGTAAAAACAATCCAGCAATTAATGAAATTGACTAAATTTAGACTTCTTGTAACGGTAGAATTTCAAGACTCTAGCAGCTATGTTGATATTGCAATCGTATCCATATCTGACTTCTTGTAATGGTAGAATATCCAAAACTCCAGCAGCTATGTTAATGTAGCAATCGTATCCATATCTGGCACTTTTGTCTCATGTTTTGCCCCAATTGCCTCCTGATCCTTCTCTATCTCCTGATCCTCCCGATCTTGCTCTGCATTTGCTTCCTGATTTGCATCACCAGTCCAGCTTCTGTCTCTACTTCCTGCCCCTCCTCAGATGACAGCTCTACTTTTGCAGCTGCTTCTTCATCATGTGCTCCAGCTTGCTTGTAGCTAATGGTTGATCTATCGACTTATCAGTTGCCATAGGTCCCCTCACTATCACTATCTTTTCCAGCGTCTCCACCAGCAAGCAGTAGACATCCTATGATTCTCAGACCGCGGCAGTCGAAGACAGTAAATCTAGCTACTTCCACTGCCACCACCTCTGACTCCACCCAGGTACTAGATTCTCCCACTTTTAAGACTTTTATTTTCTATGTTGCTGACAGGTATGCAGGTTGGCATAATGCTATGTGTGATGAGATTGCTGCTCCGCGCTCTAATCGCACATGGTCTCTGGTTCCATTTCATCCCTCGATGAATGTTGTTGGTAGTAGATGGGTATATCAGATCAAACGCCATGCTGATGGTAGTATTGAGCGCTATAAAGCGTGTCTTATTGCTAGAGGTTTTACCCAGCAGGAAGGCATTGATTATTCTGAAACTTTTAGCCCAGTTATTAAGCAGGCTACTGTGCGAATGATTTTCTCTATTGCAGTTTCATGAAATTGGAAGATTCATCAGCTTGATATTCATAATGCATTCCTCAATGGAGTTCTTACTAAGGAGGTCTATATGAAACAACCTCCAGGATTTGTTGACTCTTCTCTTCTATCTCATGTGTGCAGATTACACAAATCATTGTATGGTTTAAAACAATCAATGAGAGCTTGGTACACTCGTCTAAGTGATTTTCTACTCTCCATTGGCTTCCGAGCTTTGAAGGTTGACACCTCTCTGTTCATCTTGTCTATTGGCACTCACATCTTCTATCTCCTAGTGTATGTTGATGATATTTTGCTTACGAGTAGTGACTCTGCTATGGTTCATCATCTAATACAGCTACTAAGCTCTGAATTCAAGCTTCGTGATCTAGGTGATGTTCACTTCTTTCTGGGTATGGAGGTTCAGTCTACCGCTTTGGGTTTAATGCTACGTCAACATAAATATATCCTTGACATCCTCACTCGAGCTGGTATGAATTCCTGTAAACCTGTTGATACTCTAGTCTCCTGAAAGTCACCTTATTACTGGATCGATCATTCTTTGATCCTATACGATTTCGTCAAATCGTAGGTGCACTTAAATATCTTACCTTCACTCGTCCAGATATATGCTTTGGTGTTAATAGGGTTTGTCAGTTTATGCATGCCCCTACAGATTCTCATTAGGCTGCTGTTAAGCGTATTCTACGTTGTTGAAAGGTACACCATCTTATGGATTTCATATCACTCGAAGCTCCTCCTTTGCTCTTCATGGCTTCATTGATGTTGATTGGGCTGGTAGTATTGATGATCGCAAGTCTACGGGGGGCTACCTTGTCTTTTTTGGTCAGACACCTATTTCTTGGAAATCTGGCAAGCAACACACAGTTGCTCGTTCCTCTACTGAAGCTGAGTATAAAGCCTTTGTCGATGGTATCGCTGAAGTCATTTGGCTTCAATACTTGTTAACTGATCTACAGGTACCCTCAGTTTCTGCTCCCACCATTTGGTGTGATAATCTTGATGCGACCTATCTCTCAGCGAATCCTATTTTTCATGCTCGTCCTAAACATGTTGAAGTGGATTATCATTTTGCACGTGACCGAGTTGCCAAGAAAGAGATTCAGATTCGGTTTGTTCCTTCACGGGATCAACTTGTCAATGTCTTCACTAAACCGCTTCCTACTGCGTCCTTTAATGCTTTAAATTCAAGCTTCGGGTTGATCTCCCACCCTTAGCTTGAGGGGGCATATTATAGAATGTATAGCATGTATAGGATTATTTCCCTATTGTAATCTTTTGTGTGCGCGCGCTGCTGTACCACAGTAACTATTATGTGTGTGCTGTTGTACCACAGTAACTATTGTGTGTGGTGCTGTGATGTATATAAATGGAAAGGTTGGCTACGGCACAACCAAGCAACTTTATTTTTTCCAACATAAAAATAACTACCAAAAAAATCAACGACTTAAATGTCTAAAAAAACACATCTAGCCCAGACAACCAGCTAGTAACAGAGAAAATGCAAAACCAATACAATAAAATAGCATGAAAAACAGTAAAGAACCAATGCAATGCTATAAATCAAATGCAACCCAAAAAAGACCAAATATTGTACCATAATTTTAAAAAATACCTAAAAAATCAACAACTCTAATGACAAGAATAAAACAAGCACATCCAGCCCAAACAGTCAGCCATTGAGAGAGGAAACACAACACCAAGACAATACAATAGCAAGAAAAACAGCAAAGAACAATCACAAAGTTTTAAACAAAAATGCAAAACAGGAAAGACCAAATATTGTGCCATATTTAAAAAAAAAACTAGCAAAAAATCGACTTACATATCTAAAAAAGCAAATCCAGCGTAGACAACCAACTATTAACAGAGAAAATGCAAAACTAATACAATAAAATAGCATGAAAATTAATAAAGAACCAACACAATGCTATAAATGCAACCCAAAAAAGGCCAGTTATTGTACCATAATTTAAAAAATGCCAAAAAAAATCAACGCCTTTAACGACAAAAAAAACTCAAGCACGCCCAGTCAAAACAGCCAGGCAATCACAGAGAAAACACAACACCAAGGCAATAAAACAAGAAAGAATAAACACAATTAAACAATAATGCAAAACAAAAAGACCAAATATTGTGCCATATGTTTAAAACTGCCAAAAAAATCAACGGCTTAATTAACTAATAAAACACAAGCAGTTACTAACAGAGAAAATGCAAAACCATTACAATAAAATAGCATGAAAAACAACAAAGAAGCAACGCAATGTTATAAAAAAAATACAACCCAAAAAAAACCAAATAGTGTGCCATATTTAAAAAAATGTTGAAAAAATCAATGGCTTAAACAACTAAAAAAAATCAAGCACATCTTGCCCAACAGCCAACTATTAACAGAGAAAACACAAAACCATTAAAATAAAACAGCACAGAAACAACGCAATGTTATAAACAAAAATCCAAAACAAAAAAACTATAAAAATTGCCATAACATAACCTTAATAACAACAACAACCACAACAACCTTAGAACAACATCAGCAACCTTAGGAACTACAATAATAACTCGAACAAAAACTCTAAAACAAACCCCTTCGTTTAGTGTTCATTATCATCAGTTATGGGGATTGAATTAATTCTGTAAACACCAAAGAGTATATATATATATATATATATATGAATTGATGATTCAGTCTACGCTGCCGATTTCATGATCGGCAGCGATGCAGTTCTGTTTATAGAAAAAAATTGGGGGTAAAACCGGTTTTAGATAGAGAAAAACAAGGATAAGAACACATCCAAACCAAACCCCAAACAACCCACCTCATTGCATGGGGAGTATAAATATAAGGAGAAGAGAGAGGACAATTCATCCTCTTCTCAAAAAAGCAGCTGCACGTCGTTCTTCCCTTTCTCTTGCACAACAAAAAACCTAAATCAAACCAGTAGAGAGTGCTTTGTGGGCGTGTGGGAAAGATGAGACCTTAAGAGGAGATAGGACTGCTTCCGAGATTGTGGGCGTGTGGGAAAGATGAGACCTTAAGAGGAGATAGGACTGCTTCCGAGAGGAAAGGAAAAAGAGAGAGGAAGAAGAAAGAGGAGAAACCCCAGGAGAAGAGAAAGAGTAGTGTCAAACCTTCCCCAAACTTGTTAGATTCGAAAGGTATGGGTCATAAAACTCCCTTTCTCTTCTCGTAAGACTAGAAACGGAAATGAAGAAGAAAAAAAACCCTAGGGAAATTGACCTAAGATCTAAGCTAGCTATAAAGGAAAATGAAATTAACTAGGAGAACAAGGAAATAGAAACGAAATGAAGCCAATTTTAGAACATCTAACAAAGGAAAAAAAATGAATAAAACGCAAATAACAAATCATGGTAGGGGGCTGGTTTTAACTATGTAGTTGGTGGGCATTCATGTTTGTATTCTGTTGGGATTTGTTTAAGGATTATGTGCTGAAATTTATGGTTTCCATATGTGTGTTTTGTTGGGATTTGTGAAGGATTATGTGCTCAAATTTATGGTTTCCATATGTGTGTTCTGTTGGGATTTGTTGAAGGATTATGTGCTGAAATTTATGGTTTTCATGTGTGTGTTTTGTTGGAACTTCTTGACACAGTATATATGCTAGGGTTGTTACAGCATGTGTGGTGTGTTCATGCCAAAATGTGTGTTGTGCAGCAAAATGGTGATTCGCTGTCGAAACTGGATCAGTCTGCAGCGAATCGTAGATTCGCTACTGAAACTGAAATTTCTGCAGTGAACTAACCTTCGTTGCGAGTTGTGTGTCACTCATCGAAACTGGATCAGCCTGCGGTGAATCTACGATTCGCTGCTTAAACTGAAATTTCTGCAGCGAACTAACCTTCGCTGCCGAGTTGCTTGCCGCTCAGCAAAATTGTGATTCGCTGCCGCAACTAGATCAGCCTGCAGCGAATCTATGATTCGCTGCTGAAACTGAAGTTTCTACAGCGAATTGACCTTCACTGCCTAGTTGTGTGTCGCACAGCAAAACTGTGATTTGCTGCCAAAACTATATCAAAATGCATTGAATCTGTGATTCGCTGCTGAAACTGAAATTTTTGCAGCGATTTGACCTTCGCTGCCGAGTGGTGTGTCGCGCAGCGAAACTCTGATTCGCTGCCGAAACTGGATCAGCCTTCAGCAAATCTGCGATTCGCTGCTGAAACTGAAATATCTGCAGCGATTTGACCTACGCTGCGGAGTGGTGTGTGACGCAACGAAATTGTGATTCGCTTCCGAAACTGGATCAGCCTGCAGCAAAACTGCGATTCGCTGCTGAAACTGAAATATCTGTAGTGATTTGACCTTCGCTGCCGAGTTGTGTGTCGCACAGCGAAACTGTGATTTGACCTTCACTGCCGAGTGCTGTTCGCGCAGCGAAACTGTAATTCGCTGTTGAGACTGGATCAGCCTGCAGCGAAACTACGATTCGCTGCTGAAATTGAAATTTCTGCAGCGATTTGACCTTTGCTGCCGAGTGCTGTGTCGCGCAGCGAAACTAGATGAGCTTGCAGCAAAATTGCGATTCGCTACTGAAATTGAAATTTCTGCAGTGATTTAACCTTCGCTGCCGAGTTGTGTGTTGCGCAGCGAAACTGTGATTCACGGCCGAAACTAGATCAGCCTGCAGCGAATCACAGATTCGCTGCTGAAACTGAATTTTCTGCAGCGATTTGACCTTCGTTGCCGTGTGGTGTGTCGCGCAGCGAAACTGTGATTCGCTGCCGAAACTGGATCAGGCTGCAGCGAATCTGCGATTCGCTGCTGAAACTGAAATTTCTGCAACGATTTGACCTTCGTTGCCGAGTTGTGTGTCGCGAAGCGAAATGGTGATTCGCTGCCGAAAATGAATCAGCCTGCAACGAATCTGCGATTTGCTGCTGAAACTGAAATTTCTGCAACGAATTGACATTTGCTGCCAAATTGTGTGTCGCGTAGTGAAATTGTGATTCCCTGCCGAAACTGGGGCAGCTTGCAGCGAACTAGTTGTCGCTGCCGAAGTGGGCAGCCTGCATTAAACCAGTTCTCGCTGTCGATTTTACAATAAGCTCCTAGGCAAAAATGACTTAAATGCTGGTAACAATTTCATTGTATGATGGTGTGAAATGTCGGACACTTGAATGTGAGCATATGATCCTTTGAAATAAGTGTGGTGACGAATGTGATTCAAAAATACAAACGTTCTGATTTATGACCATTGATGTCGTAGGTGGTGCGGTCGGGATGGGACCATCATCAGTACAAGAACAACCCACAGGCGGAGCGGGTAGGTGACTTGCAACTTCCTTTTTCATATATTGAATAATGAAATACCTTAACATGCATATTACCATATTGTGTTAGAACCGATATTATATGATTGAACATTTAAATGTTGACAAATGGTTGATTAGCTTCGGCTAATGGCATTCGAATGGATGGCCGGGACAAAGAATGATTAGCTTCGGCTAATGGAGACAAATGAATGATTAGCTTCGGCTAAGGGCATCCGAATGGATGGCAGGGATAAATGGTTAATTAGCTTCGGCTAATGGCATTCGAATGGATGACCGCGATGAGCGATTGATTAGCTTTGGCTGATGGCATCCGAAAAGGATGACCAGGGTGAGTGAATGGTTAACCTCAGTAAGTGATGCCTTAAGAGGATAGCCAGGTTTGAGATTAGGCATTTATATGCATTATAAGCTGTTTATACCAAGTACATGAATAAATTATAAATGTTAATGCTTCATTTAACTTCCAGACCGTTTAGTTACCATTATTATTATTATTATTATCATTAAGTAATTACATTCTCTTAAATGTTTATATTGTAGCAGGGACGACACATCCACGAGATGTCTAGGGATCCCGATACACAGGAACCTATTTTTGCAATGAATCATGTAGATGCATTGTAACACCCTCAAATTATAATATCATGAATTCTCCCAACATTTCTTTATCAATGTCAAGTGTTGGGTAATATGTCTAAATTATGGGATTTTTTTTTTGAAATTTCGGCAGAGTTTCCTCTATTTTTGTTGATACCAAGTTATCGACAACACTTCTATTATATGTCATTATGACTTCCATCTTGATCCGATCATCCTGGATCACAGTCCATTCATCAAACAATAACTCAATATTCATATTTATCAATATATGCAAGTCTCATAATATCAATTAGTAAATTAACATAAATGTACTACCAAAACAACTCAAAAGATAAACAAATTCATCATTAAACGTAATAAATGCTAGCTAACTACATATAAGCCTTTAAACTACATAAATACAACATTAAGATTAAGAGTCTTAATATATTTATAATAAATATTATCTTATCATTTTGAAAATGATTTGGTCATACTAACAACTATCATATATATATATATATATATAATACATCCACTACATATTGCACCTTCTACTTAATTTTTACAACACAAAAGGATTTACACTCAAAGTAATGACATGAATATTACATTCAAATAGTAATTCATAAACAGAAGTATTCCTACATCTAATGATCTGCATCACCTCGCAATGTACCTGTTTCAACAATAATAATATAAAGTAACTTATTCACTATATTATTCCAATTTTAATTAATTACTCTTAACCTTTGAAATTTTAATACTTTTACTTCAATCTAACTTAATTCCTTAATTTACATAATCTTTTCAAAATTTACAAATCCAGCTAACACATCTTAATTACCAAATAAATCTAGAACTTCCATATAATTACTCACCAATCAATCCGGTAATTCCAATTAAATTACCCAACATCCGGCTAACCTCTTTTATTAGCCAATCAATATGGTAATTCCATTTGAATTACCCAGCGTCCAACTAATCTCTTTTATTAGCCAATCGATCCGGTAATTCCATTTGAATTACCCCATATCCGGTTAACCTCTTTGTTAACCAACAAAACTGGTAATTTCACGTAATTTACCGATAATTCACATAATCACAACTCAATTTATTCATTTGTTCCATTCGTTTAATATCAATTAAATGCGCAACACAGATTATTTAAGGAAACCAAAAATTATAAAATAAGGTGACGAATCACCTACCTTTTGCTCGGGATGACCTAGCTCCTCCTGTCTGATAACCCGCTCTAGACACAACTCCTGAATCAATCAAGTGTCATTATATCATTAGTCCATCAATATTTTTCTTACGTGCCGAAACACAAAGCATGTAATATTTTTTATTTGTAATTTGTTCTAATAAAAATTCATTCTCAAATATAACATCATTATTTTACATACAACCTCATATTTAACTCAAGTTACTTCTTTGCTTACTCTATGTTCATAATTCCTCCATCAAATAATTCTTCTATTCTTTATACCCTCACATCATATTATTCATTTTATCTAAATACTATATTCAAACACAATCTAGACATCTTGTCTTCATATTTTCTTTTAACTAGTTTATTTCTCTTTTAATTTGAATTTACTTATTATTATTATTATTTTCTCAATTTAAAGGCTATCTCTTCATTTAGTCTTTCTTACATTTTCAATTATCATGATTAAACATGGTTTATTTATAAACATTAACATCAAAACTCATTCTCCCACTTTTTCCTTCATTTGGCCAATGTGGTGTTTCTTTTTCCTCCCTCAAATTTCTCTTCATTTACTTGTTATTTCAACTTATTTTCATTCTATTCCACTTCAATTTCATCATTTTTCCCTCCCTTCCTAATTCCCCCAAATTCACATAAGAACCCTAAGTTCAAAAATCTAGGATTTAAGGGAAACTAAGGTAAAATTCCATGAAATTTCTTTCCAACTTAATCAAATAAGCTTAAGAACACATCTAAATCAAACATGAAATCTAAACTTCTCATGCTTACCTATTTCTTTTCTTTCAATTTCTCTTCTCTTCCAAATTAATCTGAATTCCCCTTCTTAAATCCTCCTTCCTTCACTTGATTTGGTGTTTTATGGGTTGAACTTGCAAGCTTATAACGGTATTTTCTCAATTTCTTATTTTTTTCTTTATTTTTCTCTCTTTCTCTCATGTTGATCTGTTTCTCTTCACTTTTCTTTGTTTTCTGCCCATTCAGCTATTCACAGGAGAGAAGGAGAGCTTATATTCTTTGTGTTTCCATGGCAAATTTCTATTATACCCTTAATGAATTTTTTTTTTTTTGCTAGCAGTCATCTTAAAAATTTTAACCAGATTTTATTCAATATATTTTAAGGTTTCTCAGAAAATTTGAGTTCAATCCGATGGTCGGATTGAAAATTACATCCAATAACGTAAAACTAGTCGACTTGTAATTTTTCGTCAAATTTCTGAATTTCTCTAAAAATTCTGAAATTTTAACCCAAGCTAAGGTATCATATTAGAAGGCTTCACGCAAAATTTCAGAATGTTTTGATAACCCAATCAAGAGTTATGAATTTGTTTGTTTTACATAAAACTAGTCAATTCATGATTTTTTTTTTTTTTGCCCGGAGGTTTTACATGGATTCTAAATCACAATGTATTTTGTATGAATCATTGTACTGAATGTATCACTTTTATTAGATCCTTTTGTTTAAATTCATAATGGCTATTAGTAGGCTAGGAATGTAAACTCATGTCTATGTATGTATATTTTTTAATAGGAACTTCTAATCATGCGACCATAATACTTCGTATTTATGAAAGATGTACTTTTAAATGAAATGCTAATTGTATGGATTGTATTATGATGATGTGAGGGATCAAGTTATATATATATATATAAATTTGGGATGTCACAAATTCACTCCCCCCGTCCCATTGTTCTGCGTGCATAACAATGGGTTGGGCCAGGGACAACGCCTATCCTAGCCATTGAATTGGATGGGCCATTTGGCCCATCTAGGGCTAGCAATCCAACCCCAAATGATGGGCCTCTTGGCCCATCAATGCTGGGTAGCCAACCCACCACCAAAAAAATATAATAAAAAAATTACAAAAATTTCATAAAAAAAATTTTAAAAAAAAAATTTAAAATAGAAAATGTGTTGTTTTTATGCATACGACCAATACACTAACATATTTTCAATATTATTTAAAAAAACTGTTATTTTGAAGTTTAAAGAAAAATAGTTTTACAATGGATTTGGTACACAAAAAAAAATTCATTTTCTCATATTTTTGGATTTTACATGTTTGTAAAATCCAAGTATTGGCCAATATTCCAAAAATATCAAAATCTTTTTTTTAGGGATTCATATTATTTACTGTTAATATTTGGGTAAAGAAATCCTAAAAGGTCTAATATCCAAAATATTAGCGTCGGAGATAATTCGCTTTGATGCACTATTGATATCTGGGTAAGAAATCCTAAAGGGGTTAATATCAAACATATTAGCGGGGATAATTCATTGTTATTCCCTTTAAATATTTGAATAAAAAAACCTTAGAATGATAAATATCCAAAATATTTTGATATGAATAATATGTCGCCTTCATTTAACCAACATATTTTTGAAAAATTAATATCATAACAATCATAAGGCAAACAAAAACACCAAGCAGCTTACCTTAGGGAGGGCGTACTAGGGTTGCTAAAACCTTCCCTTTACGCAACCAATCCTTTGCCTTAGAATATCTGAAAGACTAGTTTAGGTTTTCTAGTAATCATAATACTAGGTGGCGACTCTTTTTCACAAAATAAAAATAAAATCTTGACATGAATTCCCCTCTTGGGGAGAGTCGCCACGACACCTCACTCTTGCGGATGGTGCAAATATATAATCATGCATCCATTTTACAAAACATATTGTTGATGAAAAAAGCAATTTAAATAAATCATTTTGGTCGTTGAAGTTTATCATGGGTCCCTAATCTTAAATGAATACCACATGATGTTGGTTAAATTGTCGATGAAAATTTAAGACCATGCTAGAGTATAACCTCATTGAACATTGTCGCATTATGTAAAAGTTGTCGTAAACTATTGCAAGCTAGTAACAAAATATTGCGACCGAACAAAGTATTTTCAAATTAATTATCCTAGCAACCAAAGTTTTATTCATGGTTTAATCTCAAACCCGAATCAATCTATGTAGGTTATTAATCACCAAAACCTCAAATGATGATAGAATATAAAGCGATCGAGAAACTTATATATTATGCCTAAATTGCGGCCAAACATAGTGTGAGAACCAGTCAAAAATCAAAAACAAAGACAAGCATAAAACGCATAAAACAATGGGGATAAAGCTTAAACAATAAAGGATCTGGGCTTCGATTGTTTAAGCCTCATTACGAGCAAACCAAAACAGATGTCACAAATACACTAAACACCTTCCAACAATTAACTTGGATAAGAAAAACGTTTTTTTTTTTAGATTTCATGACCATGCAACCAAGCAATTTGATCTTGCTACATGAAGATCCAAGAAAAGGATAAACAAAACAAAGAATTCATTCAATTAAAACAACAAAAAAAGGGCAAAAAAAGAACCCCCTCCTCTGAAAGGCCAAACAAAACAAAGAATTCATGCAATTAAAACAAAAAAAAGGGCAAAAAAAGAACCCCACCTCTAGTTGTTGGCTCCTCATTCAAGCTCAAAGTTAAAAAAATGAATATAAAAACCAAAAGAGAATTAAATACCAACATCACATCTTAAGTCAAAGGAAACCAACAATTTGGAATTAGGATTTTAAGAACAACACAAACAATAAATTCCAAGCACCTCAACATCCTTTAAATTTAATTTGCAAATTGTATCAGCCGACGAAACAAAAGAGTTTGACACACACCTGTTTATCGACCTCTACGTTTATTACAGACATTGTTTTTTATTATATTCTATCAACATTCACAAAGTTCCATCTTCTATCAACTCCCACAACTTGCATGCAAAAGAAATATTATCATTATCCAAAATTTTTTTCTCAAACAAACAAAAACACATAGAAAAGCATGCGAAAGGTTTTTACCAAAAGAAAAAACATACAGCTATTGCAAAACACATCTTCAACATCTAACCCCCCAACCAACCAAAATGACAAAAAATCTAAGCATGAAAAAAAAATCAAGGAAAAAAAACAATCCAAACCAGGAAGGATACAAAAGCAACAAACCTGGATCAACAGTGAAGAAAACCAAGGAGCGAAAAAGATGATGAAAACAAAAGAAAAAAACACGTCCAAATCTACTCCAATCAACAGATGAATCCTTGAAAGTAGCTTTGCAACAACAATTTTGCCTAAAAAATAAATATTGTACCATAATTTTAAAAACAATGCCGAAAAAATGAATGACTCTACCGACAAAAAAAAAACTCAAGCACATGCAGCCCAAACAACTAACCATTGACAGACAAAACATATCACTAAGACAATAAAATAGCAAAAAAAAAATCAACAAGGAACAAACACAATGTTTTATACAAAAATGCAAAACAAAAAAGACCAAATATAGAAAAAAAAACCAAATATTGTGCCATATTTTATAATAACTACCGAAAAAATCAACGACTTAAATGTCTAAAAAAACACATCTAGTGCAGACAACTAGCTATTAACAAAAAACATGCAAAACCAATACAATAAAATAGCATGAAAAACAGTAAAGAACCAATGCAATGCTATAAATAAAATGCAACCCAAAAAAGACCAAATATTAATATTGTACCATAATTTAAAAAAATAAGCTGAAAAAATCAACAATTCTAAAGACAAAAATAACACAAGCACATCCAGCCCAAACAGTCAGCCATTGATAGAGGAAATGCAACACTAAGACAATACAACAGCAAAAAAAACAGCAAAGAACAACAATAGTTTTAAACAAAAATGCAAAACAAGAAAGACCAAATATTGTGCCATATTTAAAAAACTAGCAAAAAATCGATTTAAATATCTAAAAAAATCCAGCGTAGACAACCAACTATTAATAGAGAAAATGCAAAACTAATACAATTAAATAGCATGAAAATTAATAAAGAACCAACACAATGCTATAAAAAAATGCAACACATAAAAGGCCAAATATTGTACCATAATTTAAAAAATACCAAAAAAAATCAATGCCTCTAACGACAAAAAAAATTCAAGCACGCCCAGTCAAAACAGCCAGGCAATGATAGAGAAAACACAACACCAAGGCTATAAAAGAACAAAGAATAAACAAAATTAAACAATAATACAGAACAAAAAAGACCAAATATTGTGTCATATGTTTAAAACTGCCAAAAAAATTAATGACTTAATTGATTAATAAAACTCAAGCACATCCAGCACAGACAAGCGGTTATTAAATTAGCATGAAAAACCAATAAACTTTACAATAAAATAGCTTGAAAAACAACAAAGAAGCAACGCAATGCTATAAAAAAAATACAACCCAAAAAAAATCAAATATTATGCCATATTTAAAAAAATATTGAAAAAATCAATGGCTGAAACAACTAAAAAAAATCAAGCACATCTTGCCCAACAACCAGCTATTAACAGAGAAAACACAAAACCATTAAAATAAAACAACACACAAACAACACAATGTTATAAACAAAAAAGCTATAAAAATTGTCATAACATAACCTTAACAACAACAACCACAACAACCTTAGAACAACATCAGCAACCTTAGCAACTACAACAACAACGCGAACAAAAACTCTAAAATAACAAACAACCATCAAAAACAACCGTTACATAAACTTTACAGCAGCAACTATGCAAGCAAACACTAGAAAATAGCAATTAACCATAAAAAAACAGATAAAATAATCTTTAAAAAGCAGCAGCAACCTTAATATAATAGTAGAAGCCATGCAAGCAAACACTAGAAAAGAGCAATCAACCATAAAAAACAGATAAAAAATAATCTTAAAAAAACAGCAACAGCAATGCAAACAACCAACCAAAATCCACAGTGCACAATGAGCATACCACAACCTTGAAAAGCCAACACCAAAAAAATGAGAACAAAATATAAAATAGAGGAACTAAAATGATGATTAATGGAGAACACTAAAAAACACCAAAAAAAAACATCAAAGTACAAAAGACAGCCCCGAGACTGTGAAGGGCAAAACCGTTAGTGCTCCTCAGAAGCTATAGTGTAGAATTTGAATTTGAAATTGAAAATTGTTCAAAATTTATTTACCCATTTTTCTAATGACTAAATGAGTCCCCTTGAGACCTTGTAAAAGTTGTAATGACTTCCTTGACTCCTTGCCCACAAGAGAAGCTGTATCTGCCACCACAGTCCATCTCTTTCCATCTTTAGCTAAGTTACTCTGCACATGAGCTCCAATTATTGACCTACTTTATAGGAGTCAGACGTTAAACTTGAAATAGAAGGGAAGAGCTTAAACAGAAGAGGTTGGTCACCTTAAGCAGCTGATGAGATCTCTTTCTTTGCAATTGACTCCCAAATCTCGTCACAATACAAGGAGCCAAATGGCCGTGTTTCTCAAATTTCAACTAATATAGAATCCATGGTCTGCACAAAAGAGACAACCAAGAAAAATCCATGAAATTTATCAACAATAATTTCACACCTCATATTTTTCATCATCTTTTCAACAGATTCTCTTTCAGTTGCCATTAAGTTCTCATCCTATACGATCCCAACATAAGAAACATCCATTAAAATTAGTAAACTCCAAGCAAAAATTCATCAAGCAATCAGTTCTCGTTCTCACCAGTACAAGGGATTGAAAATTAAAAACAGTTAACATATTCCATATTTATATTCTAATTATACCAATACCAGAGCATATATTCTATTACCTGATACATTTTCACTTCGGCAGGTTTACTTTCAGTTGCCAATAAATTCTCATCCTATAAAGTCACAACACAGAAGGCAAAGGAGGAGGAAGAAGAAGAAGAAATATATAAGAAGCATAATTTAAGAATAGCTTACAAACATCAGGTGGACATGCTAGATATATACAAACGAAGGCATTTCACCTCAATTTCTTCTTCAAACACTATATTTTCCTCTCGCTTCTCTTCAAGCATTGTCATCTCTGATGGAGATACAAATGGGGTTTCCATATCATATGCGCGGCTCAAAGGAACCCAAAGCAGCCTGTAGCCTTGCTGAACCACCAACCTTTACTGTATCAACTTCATTGACCTCTACACGAAGCCCTGGTATGTCCCATGGACTATACAAGAAACAGGAAACCCATCAAAAACAAATTAAACCCAATTTGAAGCTGCACAAAATTAATTAATAAGAAAAAAAAGAAGAAATATATATAAACATCAAATAAAACAAATAACAACTCAATTGTCACATGCTAAACATTAATTCAAGAAAGAAAAAGGAAACTATAAAAACCAAATCCAGTGACAACACAAGTAGAGCTAAATATAAACCAAGAGATGATATCCTATTAGGCATAGTAATACATGAAAACATCAACCAAGAATCGATCAAAAACCAAATTCAATGATAATAGAAAAGTAATAACGCAACCCGTCAAGAAGAGGAAATTGTAAAAATTAAATTCGGAAACAAATTTGTCAAGTCCTAAAAGGATATAATAACGCAAGAAAATATAAAAAATATATGTCAAAGAACAGAAACAAATTTACCTAACAACATATAGCAACACTATTTTCAAGAATTAAAGAAAATCTTCAATGAGCTTTTACAGGCAAACACAAGCTCACCATTTCTATCCCAAGAGGTAAGATATTAATTGGTTCATGGCCTTTCCTCAATGAGCTTCTATTTTATGTTGCTCCTAGCATCTCATAGGCTGAGTGAGCTTCCAACCTTGCAGTGGACAAGGGAGTTCATTTTGAAAAGAACTCAGCGTTGGATTCTCTGATCATTGAACTCCCTTTGCTATCTGTCTCTGGCAGTTCTTGTTGAAAAGAAAAATATTCGGGACTCTGGTTATGTTCATCATATTGCTGCACTTGGTTGACTGCGCTTCCATTTTCTGTTGCTCCTAGCATCTCAGAGGCTGAGTGAGCTTCCAACCTTGCAGGGGACAAGGGAGTTCTTTTTGAAACGAACTCAGTGTTGGATTCTCTGATCATTTGCTATCTGTCTCTGGCAGTTCTTGTTGAAAAGAAAAATATTCAGGGCTCTGACTACGTTCATCATATTGCTGCAATTCATTCCCGAAACAACTCCCTGGACAGTTGTGTGCCTTAATATATCATCCTTTGCGTCATAAAACAAAGAATCCATACTTCCATCAGGCACTAAAGCAGCTGATGAGATCTCTTTCTTTGCAATTGACTCGCAAATCTCGTCACAATACAAGGAGCCTACATCCTGTAAAATTAAATCAAAAGGCTGTGTTTCTCAAATTCCAACTAATATAGAATCCATCGTTTGCACAAAAGAAACAACGAAGAAAATGCATGAATTTTTTTACACTTGCATTTTCTACTGTACCACTTATCCACAATTTGGTCTGCATCAACCATAATTTCTCACCTAAATATTTTTCATCATCTTTTCCTGCCACTTCCAGTGAGCCTTTCTTTTCAACAGATTCTCTTTCAGTTGCCATTGAGTTCTAATCCTATACGATCCCAGCATAAGAAACATCCATTAAAATTAGTAAACTCGTAAGCAAAAGAAGAAGAAGAAATAAATACGTAGAAATTGAAGAAAAATCATCATTCAACGAGGAAACTGCCTCAACAATCATCTTCATTGAGCTCTCTACATGAAGCCCTGGTATCTTCTTCCCTGGAATCCATGTCCCATGGACTACACAAGAAATAGGAAGCCCATCAAAAACAATTCAAACCCAATTTGAAGCTGCATAAAATTAATAAGATAAAAAGAAGTATATATCAACATCAAATAAAACAAATAACAACTCAGTGGTCACATACAGAGCTAAATATAGAAACTATAAAAAACAAGGAAAGCCCCCTAAAATCTACTATGAAACAAGCATAAAGGAAGCAAGCTAAACAGTAATTCGAGAAAGAAAAAGGAGACTATAAAAACCAAATCCAGTGACAGCACAAATAGAGTTAAATATAAACCAAGACATGATATCCTATTAAGGCATAGTAATACAGGAAAACATCAACCAAGAATCTATCAAAAACCAAATTCAATGATAATAGAAAAGTAATAACGCAACCCATGAAAAAGAATAAATCGTAAAAAGCAAATTCAGTGACATCCACCCAAAAAGGATATAATAACGCAAGAAAACATAAAAAATAAATGTCAAAGAACAGAAACAAATATAGCCTCAGAACATATAACAACGCGAATTATAAAAGTTAAAGAGAATCTAGAAAGGAACGAATAACATCAACAAACCATCAAAAACACGGAATGCCCACTAAAATCTACAATGAAACAAACATAAAGGAAGCAAGCTGGAATTACCAGAAGATAAATCTGTGGCAAAGAGCTTCTGCGAAATGGTTTTGAGTTGATTTGAAGGTGGAATCGGATAATGCTAGGGTGATTTCAAACAATATTGCAATCTGGGTGTCTTCCACAAGTCAGGATTTCTTCAGTTTCTTGAATGTTCTCTTCTTTCTCAATGGACGGCTCCGAAGATGTTGGTGAAGCTTTTTCAATGGTGACAAAAATGTTGAGAATTGCACCGTTCCTCAGCACTGTAAGAACTGGGATCTTTCTCTCTTCTTCTCCAGGCTTTTTTCTCTCTGTGTTTGCCAATTTTGTTGGGTTTTATGACAAATCCCTCTTCCCTGGGTTTCTTGAGAGAGAGAGCAGAATCTTGGTTGTAGAGAAAGGGACAGAGAGGGGTTTTATATGGTTATCTTTTGGTGAAGGAGAGAGCGACTATGAATTTTTATTTTGAAAAAGGTGACCGTTAGGGCTTTTGGTGCAACTCACTGCAACGGCTATTTATCTCCTTGCCGCTAACTACTATGCGCTCTTGCTCCTGATTGTGGCAAATATAAATGTAAATCTGTTGCTTTTAGTCTGAAAATAAGCGAATATCTATATAGAATCTGAAGATAAAAGTTCAAAAGAGAATTCAATGTGAACTTTCCCAGAACAGGTTGGTACTTGTAATCCCCTGTTCTTCGTTTTTAGCTTCACTGTCATCTTCTTGGAATGAATAGCGCAAGAAATGAAAATATCTTTCAGGAAGGAGTTATTTAACTTGTGTCTGCGTCGTTCTCTAGATTATGTATGAAACCAGGGGAGTTATTACAGAACATGTCGAATGAATCAAATACTATCTCTGTCAAAGATGAACCTGTCAATTCATCTTGGGAAATGGAAAAAATTACCAGCAATACCAAAACCAGCTATTTGGAAATACATCAACAAAAAAAATACATTCAAAATTCCAATTTTTCTAACTTTAATACTCGAACATACAATTGGAGCTTGTATCACGGGCCCTTGGGGGATTTCTGCTTAACCTTTCTGATTTGCCTGATAAAGCATGTGAAAGCAACATCCCAAGAATTTATGCTCATTTCTAAATGAGCTTTCTATATCTTCATTTGCATCATAAAACAAAGAATTCATGCTTTCATGTTTAAACCGACCATGGGCATACACACGGCAAATTGAGGGTAGCTATGTCTTTTCATAGTTGAAAGAGAGGCAGTACTCTATACGTGTCATGGTCTGAGAGGCTAAATGTTATGGTATAGGGGTACACAAGGTGATATACCGGCGCACTCTGCTTGGTTTTTTTATGTAGAAAACTAACTGATTTTTTATGTGTTGTTATTAGTTATTTTAATATTTAATTAATGAATAGATCAAATCTGTTACAAATGAGTTTTTTTCCGCCTAAAAGGAGCAACGTAATTGAAACGCAGGGGAAGTGATTGATATCTTGGTTAAATTTGTCTACCCATTTTGTTTCTATGTTGCATTTTTTCCCAATTAATATCAGATCTAAAATATTATACATAATATTTTTTTTTACAAAAACAATATAAAATCCTATAATCAAATTTTTCTAAGTAATAAGCTTAAGCAAAGAGGACAAAATTAGAATAAAAGTCAATTTTTTATATTATTTTATAAGATTTATTACTCATATTATTATATTAAAAGTATTTAAGAATAGTGATATTAATTTTTTGCTCTTTAAAAAATTTTAGTTCATTTTTTTTCTCTATATATATATTTTCAGAAGCTAATATTAAATAAATATTAAAATATATAATTAGTCTCACATATTTATAAGAAAAAAACCCCAAAAATGACAAAAAAAAATAAATATAAGTAGATTTAAAAAAAATGACTTGAAAGATGAATAAAAAGAATTTATAAAACAACAAAGAGAAAAATAATAAATATCAATTTTAAAATGATCATCAACACAAATTAAAATATAAATATTTAAAAAAAAACCATAATAACAGTAGAAATAATAAAATTTGGTGAGACCATAATTATTGTTAAAAAAAAATATTCCATATTTTTTTATCTTATAAGATTTATTATTCATATTATTATATTAAAATTATTTCAGAGCAATGATAGTATTTTTTTTTCCCAAAAAACCATTTGTGTGTGTGTGTGTGTGTATTAAAGAGATAATATTAAATAAATATAAAAAAATATACCTAGTCTCACATATTGAAAAGAAAAGAAAACTAATAAATAATCATTAGCATTATTTTGAATGTGTTATCTATAATAATTAGAAAATTAAAGAGCTAACAATATTAACAAAAAAACAATTAAAAAAAAAAACAAATGAAAAAATAAAAATAGATGTTAATAGATTTTAAAAAATTATTTACCCTGAAGGGAAAAAAAAGAGAAATTATAATAATTATTAATTTTCAAATGATCTCCAGCATATATTATAATTTCAACATTAAATTAAAAAAAAACTTAATAATATTAGAAATAAAGAAAAATTAGAAACAAAAACTAAAAGAATGTTATATATAAACATGGATAGAAATAAGAACTATGTAAGAATTATGTATAAAAAATATAGGAAATAAATTAAAATCCAAGATTAAAAGTATAAGGGATATAATGAAAAAAAAATATAATAACTTTAATTTGAAGGACAAAATTGAAATAAATCCAAACATTGATTCCGATAAAATTAAATAATTTAAAACAAAACCGGAAATTAAAAGAATTAGGACTGCAATGAAATTGAAATCTATAATTAATGTAAGGATAAATTTGAAAAAAAATCAAACTTTGATACTGAAAAAATTAAGGATTTATAATTAAATTTGTATAGAAGAATAAAATTGAAATAAATCAAAACTTTGATACCAAAAATATTAAGGATTCCAAACCAATCCGAGTATTCAAAGAATTAGGACCTAAATGAAACTATTATATATAATCCCATTCACTTGAAGGACAAAATTGAAACAAATCAAAACCTATATAATAGCAATAAAGACCATAAAAAAACAATCTAAAGATGAGGGACTGAAATGAAGTATAAAAAAATAGTTGCGCTGATGTCATCTTGTGCAAGCAGGAGAGAGAAAAGGGGGGAATTCAAACCGTAAACTCTCACGCCACTGTAAACTCACACGCATCGCGCCAAGGGGAAGAGAAAATGTCTGAAAATCATTCTAGATGTTGGTTAGGTATTTTTGGACACCAGAATAAGCCGCATCCGCTAGCCAAAACACGCGTAAGCACGGAAACGGACGTCATGTCCAGCGATGTGCCAACAATAAATTGGCAGAAAAATGAATAAAAGAATGGTAAATTACCGTCTCGCCCCTCCCACTTAGACTTAAATTTTGTCCTTTTTGAGAGATAAAAAGGTTATTTCATTGTGCAAATAAGTATTAAAAAAACAATAAACCAGTTAGATGAAATGGATCGGATAGGACCAAAAATGTGCAATTACCGTGGAACCCCTCAACCTAGGTGCCTCTTTATGTCTTATTCGAGGGACAAATTCATTATTACACTGTGCAAAAACAAAAAAACATAGGAGGCTGACCAAATCGAATGAACCGACAGAACCAAAACGACCTGAAAGTTGAGCACTACTATTCCTGTCCATAGTGTTCTGTCTCTTGGTGTATAGTGAACACAGTATGCTAGGTCATCACACTTGAGTTCTATTAGTTATTTTAGCTCAAGCCAAAACTAGCTTATATGATCTTTAATGGGGAAAAAGAGGAGAACCATCATACTATATAAATAGCAAATTAAGTTCTATAATATTATTCACTCTTCGTAGCATCTTTTATGGGGTAAAAAGAGTGAGGGGCTTGATGACATTCATGCAGAGGCATATCCATTTTCACCCTTGGATTTTTAAATCCCGTGAGAGATCCTCAAAGAATACATGCTTTCATCAAGCACTAAAGCAGCTGATGAGATCTCTTTCTTTGCAATTGACTTGTAAATCTCATCACAATACAACATCCTGTAAAATTAATTCCAATGGCTGTGTTTCTCAAATTTCAACCGATGTAGAATCCATGGTCTGCACAAAAGATACACCAAGAAAAACGCATGAATTTTTAAACACTTGCATTTTCTGCTGTACCACTTATCCACAATTTGGTCTGCATCAACCATAATTTCTCACCTGATATTGTTCATCATCTTTTCCTGCCACTTCCAGTGAGCCTTTCTTTTCAACAGATTCTCTTTCATTTGCCATTAAGTTCTCATCCTATACGATCCCAGCATAAGAAACATGCATTAAAATTAGAAAACTCTTGAGCAAAAAATCATCAAGCAATCAGTTCTCGTTCTCACAAGTACAAGGGATTGAAAATTAAAACCAGTTAACATTCTCCATATTTATATTCTAATTATACCACTACCAGGGCATATATTCTATTACCTGATACATTTTCACTTCGGCAGGTTTACTTTCAGTTGCCAATAAATTCTCACCCTATACAGTCACAGCACAAAGAAGGCAAACGAGTTCTCTGCACGAAGCCCTGGTATCTTCTTTCCCTGAAATCCCTGTCCCATGGACTACACAAGAAACAGGCACCCCATCAAAAACAAATCACCCCCAATTTGAAGCTGGACAAAATTAATAAGAAAAAAAGAAGAAATATACATAAACATCAAATAAAATATATAACAAGTCAATGGTCACATACTAAACATTAATTCAAAAAAGGAACATTACAAAACAGAAAGGAACAAAGATAGGGTTCAGAAAAACATTTTTATTCTCTACTTTTATCCATCATCCAATAACTATATGCTAAACTCTTGCATTTGGTTTCAAAGGGGTGCATGCCCTTTCCAGTACATGGGGGTCTAAAACATGAGTAACAAAACTCAGTTTGTAATTTTTATTTTTATTTGCATTAAATCCAGCTTGCGTTAAAAAACATAGTAAGTTTTAGCTTTAGGTGTGTAAAATGAGAGGAAAACTTTTAATCTTGGATTTTATTTTAATTCCTTATATATATATATATATATATATTTCTTACATAGTTCCTATTTCTACCCATGTTTATATGTTATTTTTTCTTTAAATAAATTTGTGTTATTGATCATTTTAAAATTGATGTTTATTATTTTTTCTCTTTGGTGTTTTCTAAATTCTTTTTCTTTATCTTTCAAGTCAAATATTTTTTTTTAAATCTACTTATATTTTTTTGTCATTTATTTAGTTCTTTGTTCTTATAAATATATGATACTAATTATATGTTTTAATATTTATTTAATATTAACGTGTGAAAATATATATAAAGACAAAAAAAACTGACCTAGGATTTTTTAAAGAAAAATATTAATATCTGTGTTCTTAAATACTTTTCATATAATAATATGTTGAATAAATCTTAGAAAATAAAAAAAATGATTTTGGCTTTTAATTCTAATTTTGTCCTCTTTTGTTTAAGCTTATTTCTTAGAAAAATTTGATTCTTGAATTTTAGGTTGTTTTTGTAATGAAAAAAACAATTTTATGTATAATATTTCAGATATGATATTACTGGGAAAATGAGTAACTTACAAATAAAATGGATAGACAAATTTATCTAATTTGTCTACAATTAAAAAATATACGAATCACTTCCCCTATGTTTGGATTACACTATTACTTTTAGACGGAAAAAAACTCATCTCTAACAGATTTGATCCATATAATTTCATTAATTAAATATTAAAATAACTAATTACAACAGGCAAAAAATCAATTAGTTTTATACATAGAAAAAAGCCGAGCGCAATGCGTAGGCAAATCACCTCGTTATGCATAAATTGCGTCCAAACATCATGTGAGAACCAGTCAAGAATCAAAAACAAAGGAAAGCATAAGACAATGGGGATAAAGCTAGAACAATAAAGGAACTAAGCTTCAATTGTTTAAGCCTCATCAAGAGCAAATCAAAATTGATGTCACAATTACACTAAACACCTTCCAACAATTAACTTGGATAACAAAATCTTTCTTTTTCTAGAGATTTCATCACCATACATCAAAAGCAATTTGATCTTGCTGCTTGAAGATCCAAGAAAATGCCAAACAAAATGAAGAATTTGTTCATTGAAAACAACAAAAAATGGCAAAAAAAGAATCCTTCCTCGCTGTCGGCTCCCAAATCAAGCTCAGAATTAAAAAAAAAAAAAAAAACATCAAAACCAAAAGAGCAATAAAGACCAACATCACATCATAAGTCAAGGCAAACCATCACTTTGGAATTAGGATTTTAAGAACAACACAAACAATAACTTCCAAGCACCCCAACATCCCTTAAATTTAATTTGCAAATTGTATTAGCCTCCGAAACTACTGCTACCCAATTTTTGACTCACTTATTTTTATATTTCAGAAAAAAAACAAAAAATATCAACAAAGACAAAAATATCTTGATACAAGGGCAAAATTGAACAAATTGAGAATTTAATGGTTAATTGAGGGTTAAATCGTGCAAATAAGAAATCAAGGAGAAAAATAAAAAAGGCATGCAAGCTTGCGGATGCTTTTGAAATTTTGACTAGGAAAAACTCTATAAATAGAGTGAATCAGCCATAAATAAAGGGACAAAAAAAATATACATCCAAAAAAACCTAACCTCTTTTTTTTTTCTCTCTAAGAGGCTGCAACCCCCTTCTCGTCATTCCCTCTCCTTCACTCTCATCTCCTCCCCACTCTCTTTCCCTTTCTCCCATTATTAGCTAGCTACAACAATCTCCCCCTAGCTCTCATCCACAACCTTGACCGTCAAATTCCTCTCCCCCACAATTGCCTCCCTACTCTAGTCATCCCCTTAACAAAATGCCTCTTCCTCTCTAGATGCGCCACCATCCCCTTTCAACCCCTGAGCCCTCATTTTTTTCTTAACACTGCAACCCCGACCGCCAACAGCCTTTCCCTTTTTCTGCCTTTTTCCCTTTTGACAGCACCATTTCCACCATCAACCACCCTTCCTCTCCTCTTTCCTGTACCGGTCAGCACCACCATACAGCCTACACTGATAGCCACCTCCTTGGCTCTACCTGTTGGATCTCACCCCAGCAGACATGCGCACCCATTTCACCTTGACCAGCCATCAAGCTCCCTTCCACGGTAGCTCTCTCCCGGCCAGTCTCAACCTCCTCCACAACAGCTCCCCTATGGACAAAGCGGCCACCAGCCATCTAAAGAGAAGGAAGAACAGTCTAGCCTCCCATTGAAGAAGAAAAAGAAACTGAGGATAGACCCGAGATTTAAAGAAGCGAATGAAATGGATTGTATGTGTTGTGTGTTTATGTTGGGTGTTTTCTATTTTGCAGGTTACCGGGAACGCCACCACCAGCGAAAGAAGGAAGGGAAGAGCCATATCCACTGATTGTGCATCAAAAGTATCATTAAGTCTCTTATTTTACATATGTATTTATTGTTTTTATTTGGGTTTTTATAATAATTGATGTGTTTTTTAGTAATGAAGTTTCTTTTAACATTTCGACAGGTTTGTGGAGCTTGAATGAATTATTTCAGGAAATTTAATGTCGAAATTTGGAACAAAGAATTGAAAAGGAAATTTAGTTGAAGATTTGGGCAAATTTTGGAGCACTTATTTTCCCCAAATCAGCCTAAGAGCAATCCATGATCTTACATGTCCACACAACAAATAATATTTGATTTATTTTGGGTAATCCATTGACCTAAGAGGGAAAGCACATGGATGGAAAGCTAGAGGGGAGATTGTTACATCAATTTGGGTCAAAAAGAAGCAAAGTGTCAGCTCAAAAGGAGGAAGAAAATCGGGCACCAAAGTCTTCTCCAAGCTGCCGAAATTGACTTTCCAGAACACCTTTCAGTGTTTCAGACATAACTTTTTACTCCGAGCTTCAAATTAGATTTTATTTAATGTTCTGGAAAGCTAACATAATTTCATATAAATATGTATCTAATATCTTTCTCCAAGGGAGGCTTATAAGAGGGTCAAATTTCTGTCCAAAGTTAGCATCAGATTTGTGTTAGAATATCTACCGAAATTGTGTTGTGTTCTTCTTTGTAGATTTCAGTTTTTTTAGTTGTAAAACTTACTATTTCAGCTTGATTCAAGTGATTTCATGTTTATTAGAGTTTTCTTATATATAATTATGGTTGGCTAATCTCTTTCTTGGAACCAAATCAAGGATGATGGTGATTGAGGTGAGTTCTTTAATATATGAATGAATCTTAATGTCTATCTTCTCATTTTCTTCATGAATGTTTTATTATTGCTAAGAAATTTTAGAAATCAATTAGGTAATGTTATAATCTTGAATTTTTATGAACAAAACTTAGTTTTGGTATAGAGATTGTTTGATTCAATGTCTTACTTAGTATGAAAGTACTTGTTATTTTTAAGCAATAATCAATCTTCATCTTTTTAAACTTCATTGTAATATCTTCCGATCTAATATCACCATCGTTGATATTAGGTTGAGTTATCTTGTATATGTTAAAGGAATCACCAATACATTACCATTAAAATTGATTTGGAACCAAGACTTACCTTTTCTTGTCATTTAAAATCTATTTACACTCTTTCATCTTTGAAAACAAATCCATTAATTATTCTCTTGAGATTTTTGTTGTTACCTAGCTTAATTTCTAGATCTAGCTCTCTGTGGATATGACCTCGATCTTACCGAGTTAATTGCTACATCGCACACTCGTGCACTTGCGAGTTAAAACAAGCCGATCATAAATAGCGGTCAAGCAATTTTGACACCTTTCAGTGTTTCAGACATAACTTTTGACTCCGAGCTTCAAATTAGATTTTATTTAATGTTCTGGAAAGTCAATTTCAGTAGCTTGGAGAAGACTTTGGTGCTCGATTTTCTTCCTCCTTTTGAGCTGACACTTTGCTTCTTTTTGACCCAAATTGATGTAACAATCTCCCCTCCAGCTTTCCATCCATGTGCTTTCCCTCTTAGGTCAATGGATTACCCAAAATAAATCAAATATTATTTGTTGTGTGGACATGTAAGATCATGGATTGCTCTTGGGCTGATTTGGGGAAAATAAGTGCTCCAAAATTTGCCCAAATCTTCAACTAAATTTCCTCTTCAATTCTTTGTTCCAAATTTCGACATTAAATTTCCTGAAATAATTCATTCAAGCTCCACAAACCTGTCGAAACGTTAAAAGAAACTTCATTACTAAAAAAACACATCAATTATTATAAAAACCCAAATAAAAACAATAAATACATATGTAAAATAAGAGACTTAATGATACTTTTGATGCACAATCACACCCCCCAACTTATATTTTGCTAGTCCTCAAGCAAAACAAAACATAAAACCTTTGAAATAAAAATAATAATAACCATAATTAGGTTCAACTCATCACACTTGAATGACCTATCATGCAAACATTGATATCTTCAACTTAGTGTATACACAATAGCGAATAAAGAAAAATAAACATACTCTCATTCTCTAAATCAAATATCCATACAAAATTCCAAATTCAGTCGAATTTATCATGCAACCAACATAATTAATTCATGCGAAAACTCAACTTGTAATCTTCCCTTCTTACTACTACAAACAAGGTAGCAAACTAGAGAAATATCTATCTATTTATATATATATATATATATATATATTTTTTTTTTTCTTTTTTTCTTTTTTTTTTGAACATTATTTGTTCTTTGTCTTTAAGTGGTCACTTCCCTTTTGACGCGAATACAAACATTTGTGATGAATGCACCCGGTTACTCACAAAGTCACAAACTTAAAGTGCTTTTGCATACTCATATTTCAAGCTGTCGTTTGACGTAAAGATAAACATTTGTGATGAATACCCCTAGTTACTGAGCAACTCAAAACATTGGAGTAGATAGAACTTTGTACACATCTATTTATTTAATTATTACTCTATTTACTTAAACCTTGTTTAGGACTAGATCAAAAGGGATGATCACAAGTAAAGCATCACACTCATCTTTTATGCATAATCACACAACTCACACAACTTTACAAGGAAAGATGTACTTCAATAATCTTAAAGAAAAAAATATGTTATATCTTGCTTTATAAGATATTATCTATCCCAAATTAAAGCATGCAATGTTCAACACAATAATGGATCCAAAAATGTAATGTTGATCCTAATTAAGTCTCACTCACATAAAAATGCATTTTTTTTTTCCAAACAAGCATGGCCATCTCAAGCATTTAACATAATCAAATATCTAAAATTAAGTTTTACATTATCCTCAATGTAAAAAAAAGAAAGAGAAGATAAGAATAGAGATTATAAAACTATTACTCCCTTTTTTTCAAGGATGAATGTCTGATTGAATTGGACATGAGCTGACTTCTTGCTTGAGGTTTTTTTTTTTTTTAACCTGCATATCACAACTAAAAGAAAACATCAAACCATTCTTTTTTTTTGAATTTTTTTTTTTACAAAATAAACAAAACTTCATCCACTCCCTCCTGTCATGTTGATCCGCCAGCGGCGGCACTTGAGCTGACGCGCCACCAATGCCCCTGCTGTTGTCGCCACTATTCCAGCACTGTTCCGGCCATGTTTTTGGTTGTAATGTTTTGTTTTGTTTTTATCTTTAATCATTTCATGTATTTAAATTTTATGTATTATTTATTTACGTTGTTTTGGCCAGAAATAAATATAGAACTTGATAAAAAAAATGTATTATTTACTATGGCCAAAGCATTTTCTGAAAAATTATCTTAGATTTAATAACAAGTTTATTAAATCTGGAGAATTTAGCCTAATATTGAAATAAATCATGAAATTAGTTCATCAGAGTTAATGGTTAAATACAAATAGTAAATGTCATACCTACAAGTAGGCTAACATTTAAATATCTACAAACGATCAAAAAATTCACAAACTTATTATGAGTGGTGACCAATTTTTTTGAATCGGCTTACATGAAAATAAATCACAAAATTAGTTCATGAGAATTAATGATTAAATTCAGACAGTAAATTTCAGACCTACAAGTAGGCGAATATTTAAATATCTAGAAATGACCATAGACATTCTTAGAGTTATTCTAAACGGTGATTGATTCTTTTGAATCACAACATTTTTACGATGCGTAAATTATGGAACACTCAACCACTCATCCACAATAGATGATCCTTTTAAGGCATCTACATGGATCTTTTTCGTGATATTTTATTTGAGTTCACAAGCTCATAATAAAATTTCAAAAGCTAGAATGAATAAATATGGCCCATCAAAACATTGAAAATCACATCAAAATAAATGCTTACCTCAGGTAAGGTGTACTAGGGGTGCTAATACCTTCCCTTTACGCAACCAGTCCCTACTTTTGACTCTTTGACGATCACTACAACCGGGTTTTGCTAGTGACCCTTAACAGCAAGGTTGCGACTCCTTAACTCCCTAACGAGACGAAAACCCTCTAGGGGATGTCGTGCGGCAACGTGTGACAGAAACAATATAGTTTGACACACACCTATTTATCGACCTTTACATTTCTTACCGGCATTGTTTTTTATTCCAATCTATCAACACTTGCAGACTTCCATCTTCTATCAACTCCCACAACTTGCATGCAAAAGAGATATTATCATTATCTAAACTTTTTTTCTCAAACAAAAAAAAATCAAATAGAAAAGCATGCAAAAGGTTTTTACCCAAAGAAAAAACATACACCCATTGCAAAACACATCTTCAACATCTAACCCACCAGCCACCCAAAATAACAAAAACAACTAAGCATGAAAAAACAATCAAACACAAAAAGAATCCAAACCACAAAGGATGCAAAAGTAACAAACCTGGATCAACAGTAAAGCAGAGCAAGGAGCAAAAAAGATGATGAAAGCAAAAAACACATGCCTCAATCAATAGACGAATCCTTGAAAATAGGCTTGTAACATCAATTCCGCCTAAAAAGTTATCATACCATAATTTTTTAAAAATGCCAAAAAATCAACGACTTTAACGATAAAAAAACCCAAGCATATCCAACCCAACCAACCAACCATTGACAGACAAAACACAACATCAAGACAATAAAACAACAAGAAAAGCAAAAAAGAACAAACATAATGTTTTATACAAAAATACAAAATAAATAAAAAAACACCAAATATATAAAAAAAACACACCAAATTTTGTGCCATATTTAAAAAAAAATTCCAAAAAATCAACAACTCAAACAACTAAAAAAACACATCCAACCCAGAGAACTATCTATTAATAGAGAAAACATCAAACCAATACAATAAAATAGCATGAAAAACAACAAAGAACCAATGCAATGCTATAAAAAAAATGCACCCCAAACAACACTAAATATTGTACCATAATTTAAAAACATATCGAAAAAACGACGACTCTAACGACAAAAAAACTCAAGCACATCCAACCCAAACAATCAGTCATTGATAGAGAAAACAAAACATTAAGACAATAAAACAACAAACAATAAAAAAAGACCAAATAAACAAAAACGACCAAATATCGTGTCATATTTGAAAAAAAAATTGCTAAAAAAATCGACGGCTCAAACAATTAAAAAAACACATACAGTCCATACAACTAGCTATTAATAGATAAAATGAAAACCAATACAATAAAATGACATGAAAAGCAACAAAGAACCAACGAAATGATATAAAAAAATGCAACCCCAAAAAAAACCAAATATTGTACCATAATTTAAAGCACATGCTGACAAAATCAACGACTCTAATGACAAAAAACCTCAAGCACATCCAACCCAAACACCCAACCATTGATAGAGAAAACACAACACTAAGACAATAAAGGAACAAGAAAAACAACAAAGAATAAAAAAGACAAATAAAAAAAAAGATCAAATATTGTGCCATATTTTTAAAAAAACTATAAAAAATTCAAGGGCTTAAATGAATAAAACAAACTCAAGCACATCTAGCCCAAATAACTAGATAGTAATAGAGAAATCGCAAAAATAATACAATAAAAAAGCATGAAAAATAGCAAAGATCCAACACAATGCATATATATATATATATATATATATATATATATATATATATATATATATATAAAATTCAACCCAAAAGAGATCAAATTATGCCATATTTTAAAAGAACAATTGCTGAAAAAATCAACGGTTCAAATGACTCAAAAACATAAGCACATCCAACCTAGACAACCAGTTATTAAAAGAGAAAATGCAAAATCAATACAATAAAATAACATGAAAAACAATAAAGAACCAATGCAATGCTATTAAAAAAATGCAACCCAAAAGAGACCAAATGTTGTGCCACATTTAAAAAAAACTGCTGAAAAAATCAATGGCTCAAACTGACTAAAAAAATCAAGCACATCTAGCCCGAACAAACATCTATTAATAGAGAAAACGCAACACCAAGACAATCAAACAACAAAAAAAGTAGCAAAGAACAAAAAAGACAAAAACAACAAAAAAAAGATCAAATATTGTGCCATATATTTAAAAAACTACCGAAAAAAATCAATGATTTAAATGACTAAAAAAATTCAAGCAGCATTACTAGCCCAGACAACCACCTATTAACAGAGAAAACACCTAACCAATACAATAAACACAACATGGAAAACAACAAAGAAAACACCTAACCAATACAATAAAACAACATGGAAAACAACAAAGAAATAACACAATGTTATAAACAAAAATCCAAAACAAAAAAGACTAAATATTATGCCATATTTTAAAAAAAAACTATCGAAAAAATGAATGGCTCCAACAACAAAAAAAAAAAACTCAAGCACATTAAGCCCAAACAACCAGCTAATAACAAAAGAAACATAGAATCAAGTCAATATAATGAAAGCTAAGCATATCCAATAGTTAGTGTCTGTCTCCAAATTTTTGTTTTTATAACTATGCCAAGCTAAGTATATCCAATTGTTGGGTGTCCAACACATGCAAACAAAAATAAATAGATTGCTCATCTATGATCAAAATAATTTTGATGTTGATATCCCGTAACTTGTAGGAGAAATACTGGGCATGGCTGCCTTGGAGGCTACTACAACAGTTGCAAAGGCATTTGCAGATGCAGAAAGTGCAATTGCAGAGGCTGAAGGAGCGGAAAGGGAAGCCCAGAATGCAGAGGCTGAAAGCAGCACAACTTTTTGCTGGAACAACAATTAAGGAATTTAAGCATGCATGCAATAGAGAAAGTGAGAAAAACACAAGAAACTGGAACCTTGGCAGCAAAAACTATAAAAAATCAGCAAACAACAAGCAACCATCAAAACAGCCGAAATATAAACTTAACAGCAGCGACAACCCAAATAAACACTAGAAAACAGCAATCAACCATAAAAAACAGCCGTAACATATCCTTAACAATAGCAACAGCAACGTAAACAAACACTATAAAACAGCAAGCAACCATAAAAATTTATTTACCCATTTTTGGAATGACCATATGAGTCCCCTTGAGACCTTGTAAAAGCTGTAATGACTTCCTTGACTCCTTGCCCACTAGAGAAGCGGTATCTCCCACCATGGTCCATCTTCTCTTTCCATCCCCAGCTAAGTTACTCTGCACATGAACTCCAATTATTAACCTAGTTTATAGGAGCCAGACGTTAAACTTGAAATAGAAGGAAAGAGCTTAAAACAGAACAGGTTGGTCACCTTCCGCATAATTTGAGAACAATTGACAGAAATACCATTTCTTGTAGTATCATTAGGGACTGAAAAGCTATTTCCTGAGAAATTCACTAGTAAAGATTGCAATGGAACTCTTTCTACCTTACAGTCCTCTAGTACCATATCTTGCTTGAATTTAACTTGATTCTTTGAAGCTGGTATAGCTAATTTTGTTTGTTGGAGAAATTTTAGTGGTCTCTGGTTCTCTTTGTCTGGAGAGGCGATCATCTCTTCTTCTGGTTGCTTATAGGGACTAATAGTAACTTTTGAAGAGATTGGTCTGCGTGAGTTGGGAAGTTGCGTTTCATCTCGTTTACCCTTCTTTTTCAAGGAATTCAGCAGAAGTGTATTTGGTGAGGAATTCTCCTTGCCTGGGGTAAGGATTTCTCCTGCTGTTTCTGAACCAGGGAAAATAGTGTTTGAGATATATCTATTCTCAATACAGTCCTGATTCACCCATTCAACATCAGCTCCTCTATTCTTTTCTCTACTCCTAATTGTTTGAGGCTGAAGAACAGCTTTGGGTTTACCTCTTCTTGACTAGATGTTATGGGAGCTCAGTTTTTTCTCTGGTCCAACATGAGAAGTTCTCCTGGTTTTCAGTTGAAGCAAGTACAGATTCTGAGGTCTGTCAATGTTTGCTATCTATGATATCATAGAGGAATCAAATAGGAAAAGATGAACTCGCAGATTCCTGAGCAAGGAGCACCGAGTAAATGCTGATGTATTCACTCTGTCCACATTCATCCCTTGAAAGATCATGGTTTTCCACTTCAAGTACATCTGTAACGGCACGAGGAGATCAGGTTCGCCAGCAGATTTTCAGAGAAATTCTCTCAACAAACTTCTTCATATGTTGGGTCTAAAGGAACAACATGCAGTGCTCAGGTTCGCGATCAGATATGCAGTGAAATTCTCTCGGGTACCTTCTTCATATGTTGGGTCTAAAGCAACAGCTTGGGCATCAGAACATGTGGAATTCAGGTTCACCAACAGATTTGGTGTGAAATTCTCTTGACTTCCTACTTTACATGATGGTTCTAAAGCATCAACTCTAGAGTCTGGATTTCTTTTCTGACCTTTTACTGTCGTTCTCTGAAACATCTTTTACAGGCAAACACAAGCTCACCATTTCTATCCCAAGAGGTAAGATATTAATTGGTTCATGGCCTTTCCTCAATGAGCTTCCATTTTCTATGGCTCCTAGCATCTCAGAAGCTGACTGAGCTTCCAACCATGCAGTGGGCAAGGGAGTTCTGTTTGACAAGAACTCAGCGTTGGATTCTCTGATCATTGAACTGCCTTTGCTATCTATCTCTGGCAGTTCTTGTTGAAAAGAAAAATATTCAGGGCTCTGGCTATGTTCATCATATTGCTGCACTTGTTTGACTGAGCTTCCATTTTCTATTGCTCCTAGTTTCTCAGAGGCTGACTGAGCTTCCAACCTTGCAGTGGACAAGGGAGTTCTGTTTGACAAGAACTCAGCGTTGGATTCTCTGATCATTGAACTCCCTTTGCTTTCTGTCTCTGGCAGTTCTTGTCTGAAAAGAAAAATATTCAGGGCTCTGGCTATGTTCATCAAATTGCTGCACTTGGTTCCCGGAGTAACTCCCTCGACAGTTGTGGGGCTTAATTTATCCCTCACTTTATGGTCATTTCTAAATGAGCTTTCTATATCTTCATTTGCATCATAAAACAAAGAATCCATGCTTTCATCACGCACTAAAGCAGCTGATGAGATCTCTTTCTTTGCAATTGAATCGCAGATCACATGAAAATACAAGGAGCCTACATCCAGTAAAATTAAATCCAAAGGCTGCGTTTCTCAAATTTAAACCGATAGAATCCATGGTCTGCACAAAAGAGACAAGTAAGAAAAACGCATGAATTTGAATTTATGCAATATGGTCATGAAAAACGCATTCAGTAAAATTAAATCCAAAGGCCGTGTTTCTCAAATTTCAACTAATATTTTTCGTCATCTTTTCCTGCCACTTCCAGTGAGCCTTTCTTTCCATCAGATTCTCTTTCAGTTGCCATTCAGTTCTCATCCTATACCATCCCAACATAAGAAACATCCATTAAAATTAGTAAACTCTTAAGCGAAAGAAGAAGAAATATATACATAGAAATTCAAGAAAAATCATCATTCAACGACAAAACTGCCTCAACAATCATCTTCATTGAGCTCTCTACACCAAGCCCTGGTATCTTCTTTCCTGAAATCCATGTCCCATGGACTATACAAGAAATAGGAAGCCCATCAAAAACAAATCAAACCCAATTTGAAGCTGCATAAAATTAATTAGATAAAAAAGAAGAAATATATATAAACATCAAATAAAACAAATAACAACTCAATGGTCACATACTAGATAGTAATTCAAGAAAGAAAAAGGAAACTATAAAACCAAATCCAGTGACAGCTAAATATAAACCAAGAGCTGATATCCTCTTCAGGCATAGTAATCTTGACTTCGTACTTTACATCATGGTTCTAAAGCATCGAGCTCTAGAGTCTGGTTTTCCTTTCTGACCTTTTTACTGTCGTCCTCTGAAAGATCTTTCACAGGCAAACACAAGCTCACCATTTATATCCCAAGAGGTAAGATATTAATTGGTTCGTGGCCTTTCCTCAATGAGCTTCCATTTTATGTTGCTCCTATCATCTCAGAGGCAGAGTGAGCTTCCAACCTTGCAGTGGACAAGGGAGTTCTTCTTGGAAAGAACTCAGCGTTGGATTCTCTGATCATTGAACTCCCTTTGCTATCTGTCTCTGGCAGTTCTTGTTGAAAAGAAAAATATTCGGGACTCTGGTTATGTTCATCATATTGCTGCACCTGGTTCACTGATCTTCCATTTTCTGTTGCTCCTAGCATCTCAGAGGCTGACTGAGCTTCCAACCTTGCAGTGGACAGGGAGTTCTTTTTGAAAAGAACTCAGCGTTGGATTCTCTGATCATTGAACTCCCTTTGCTATCTGTCTCTGGCAGTTCTTGTTGAAAAGAAAAATATTCAGGGCTCTGGCTATGTTCATCATATTGCTGCACTTCGTTCCCGAAATAACTCCCTGGACAGTTGTGTGCCTTAATATATCATCCTCTGCGTCATAAAACAAAGAATCCATGCTTTCATCAAGCACTAAAGCAGCTGATGAGATCTCTTTCTTTGCAATTGACTCGCAAATCTCGTCACAATACAAGGAGCCTACATCCTGTAAAATTAAATCAAAAGGCCGTGTTTCTCAAATTTCAACTAATATAGAATCCATGGTCTGCACAAAAGAGACAGCCAAGAAAAATGCATGAATTTTTTTACACTTGCAATTTCTGCTGTACCACTTATCCACAATTTGGTCTGCATCAACCATAATTTCTCACCTGATATTTTTCATCATCTTTCTTTTCAACAGATTCTCTTTCAGTTCTAATCCTATATGATCCCAGCATAAGAAAAATCCATTAAAATTAGTAAACTCTTAAGCGGAAGAAGAAGAAGAAATATATACGTAGAAATTCAAGAAAAATCATCATTCAACGAGGAAACTGCCTCAACAATCATCTTCATTGAGCTCTCTACACGAAGCCCTGGTATCTTCTTCCGTGGAATCCTTGTCCCATGAACTACACAAGAAATAGGAAGCCCGTCAAAAACAATTCAAACCCAATTTGAAGCTGCATAAAATTAATAAGATAAAAAAGAAATATATATAAACATCAAATAAAACAAATAACAACTCAGTGGTCACATACAGAGCTAAATATAGAAACTATAAAAAACAAGGAAAGCCCACTAAAATCCACAATGAAACAAACATAAAGGAAGCAAGCTAAACAGTAATTCAAGAACGAAAAAGGAGACTATAAAAACCAAATCCAGTGACAGCAAAAATAGAGCTAAATGTAAACCAAGAGATGATATCCTATTAAGGCATAGTAATACAGGGAAACATCAACCAAGAAGCGATCAAAAACAAAATTCAATGATAATAGAAAAGTGATAACGCAACCCATCAAGAAGAGGAAATCGTAAAAAGCAAATTCAGTGACATCCACCCAAAACGGATATAATAACGCAAGAAAACATCAAAAATATATGTCGAAGAAGAGAAACAAATTTACCGAACAACATATAGCAACACGATTTTCAAAAATTAAAGACCATAGAGAAAGGAACGAATAACATCAACAAACCATCAAAAACACGGAAAGCCCACTAAAATCTACAATGAAACAAACATAAAGGAAGAAAGCTGGAATTACCAGAAGATAAATCTGTGGCAAAGAGCTTCTGCGAAATGGTTTTGAGTTGATTTGAAGGTGGAATCGGATAATGCTAGGGTGATTTCAAACAATATTGCAATCTGGGTGTCTTCCACAAGTCAGGATTTCTTCAGTTTCTTGAATGTTCTCTTCTTTCTCAATGGACGGCTCCGAAGATGTTGGTGAAGCTTTTTCAATGGTGACAAAAATGTTCTTGAGAATTGCACCGTTCCTTAGCACTGTAAGAACTTGGATCTTTCTCTCTTCTTCTCCAGGCTTTTTTCTCTCTGTGTTTGCCAATTTTGTTGGGTTTTATGACAAATCCCTCTTCCCTGGGTTTCTTGAGAGAGAGAGCAGAATCTTGGTTGTAGAGAAAGGGACAGAGAGGGGTTTTATATGGTTATCTTTTGGTGAAGGAGAGAGCGACTATGAATTTTTATTTTGAAAAAGGTGACCGTTAGGGCTTTTGGTGCAACTCACTGCAACGGCTATTTATCTCCTTGCCGCTAACTACTATGCGCTCTTGCTCCTGATTGTGGCAAATATAAATGTAAATCTGTTGCTTTTAGTCTGAAAATAAGCGAATATCTATATAGAATCTGAAGATAAAAGTTCAAAAGAGAATTCAATGTGAAACTGTGAGGAACTTTCCCAGAACAGGTTGGTACTTGTAATCCCCTGTTCTTCGTTTTTAGCTTCACTGTCATCTTCTTGGAATGAATAGCGCAAGAAATGAAAATATCTTTCAGGAAGGAGTTATTTAACTTGTGTCTGCGTCGTTCTCTAGATTATGTATGAAACCAGGGGAGTTATTACAGAACATGTCGAATGAATCAAATACTATCTCTGTCAAAGATGAACCTGGCAATTCATCTTGGGAAATGGAAAAAATTACCAGCAATACCAAAACCAGCTATTTGGAAATACATCAACAAAAAAAATACATTCAAAATTCCTATTTTTCTCACTTTAATGCTCGAACATACAATTGGAGCTTGTATCACGGGCCCTTCGGGGATTTCTGCTTAACCTTTCTGATTTGCATGATAAAGCATGTGAAAGCAACATCCCAAGAATTTATGCTCATTTCTAAATGAGCTTTCTATATCTTCATTTGCATCATAAAACAAAGAATTCATGCTTTCATGTTTAAACCGACCATGGACAAATTGAGGGTAGCTATGTCTTTTCATAGTTGAAAGAGAGGCAGTACTCTATACGTGTCATGGTCTGAGAGGCTATATGGTATAGGGGTACACAAGGTGATATACCGGCGCACTCTGCTTGGTTTTTTTATGTAGAAAACTAATTGATTTTTTATGTGTTGTTATTAGTTATTTTAATATTTAATTAATGAATAGATCAAATCTGTTACAAATGAGTTTTTTTCCGCCTAAAAGGAGCAGCGTAATTGAAACGCAGGGAAAGTGATTCATATATTTTTTTAATTGTTGATATCTTGGGTAAATTTGTCTACCCATTTTGTTTGTATGTTGCATTTTTTCCCAATTAATATCAGATCTAAAATATTATACATAATATTTTTTTTTTACAAAAACAATATAAAATCCTATAATCAAATTTTTGTAAGTAATAAGCTTAAGCAAAGAGGACAAAATTAGAATAAAAGTCAATTTTTTATATTATTTTATAAGATTTATTCCTCATATTATTATATTAAAAGTATTTAAGAATACTGATATTAATTTTTTGCTCTTTAAAAAATTTTAGTTCATTTTTTTCTCTCTATATATATATTTTCAGACGCTAATATTAAATAAATATTAAAATATATAATTAGTCTCACATATTTATAAGAGAAAAAAACCTACCTAAATGACAAAACAAAAATAAATACGAGTACATTTAAAAAAATGACTTGAAAGATAAATAAAAAGAATTTATAAAACAACAAATAGAAAATATAATAAATATCAATTAGAAAATGATCATGAAGACATTAAAATCTTGTGCAAGCAGGAGAGAGAAAAGGGGGGAATTCAAACCGTAAACTCTCACGCCACTGTAAACTCACACGCATCGCGCCAAGGGGAAGAGAAAATGTCTGAAAATCATTCTAGATGTTGGTTAGGTATTTTTGGACACCAGAATAAGCCGCATCCGCTAGCCAAAACACGCGTAAGCACGGAAACGGACGTCATGTCCAGCGATGTGCCAACAATAAATTGGCAGAAAAATGAATAAAAGAATGGTAAATTACCGTCTCGCCCCTCCCACTTAGACTTCAATTTTGTCCTTTTTGAGAGATAAAAAGGTTATTTCATTGTGCAAATAAGTATTAAAAAAACAATAAACCAGTTAGATGAAATGGATCGGATAGGACCAAAAATATGCAATTATCGTGGAACCCCTCAACCTAGGTGCCTCTTTATGTCTTATTCGAGGGACAAATTCATTATTACACTATGCAAAAACAAAAAAACATAGGAGGCTGACCAAATCGAATGAACTGACAGAACCAAAACGACCTGAAAGTTGAGCACTACTATTCCTGTCCACAGTGTTCTGTCTCTTGGTGTATAGTGAACACAGTATGCTAGGTCATCACACTAGAGTTCTATTAGTTATTTTAGCTCAAGCCAAAACTAGCTTATATGATCTTTAATGGGAAAAGGAGGAGAACCATCATACTATATAAATAGCAAATTAAGTTCTATACTATTATTCACTCTTCGTAGCATATTTTATGGGGTAAAAAGAGTGAGGGGCTTGATGACATTCATGCAGAGGCATATCCATTTTCACCCTTGGATTTTTAAATCCCGTGAGAGATCCTCAAAGTATACGGCTTTCCTTTTGTACATATGAAGTTGAAGACAATATGTTCCCAAGGTGCCAATTAGAGCTTTTTGACAGAAGACAAACCACCCCCCCCCAGGCTAGGAAGTAAGATTAAATGAAGTTTTAATGTAATAAGCACAAATAAACATGATCATTGTAAAAACCCTATTATTTGATTGAAGATACAAAAATCATGAATATGTCAGCTGCAAATCACTATATCATAGCAACTATGATACACATTGCCATGCAGAGGTAGTAATTAAACACCTATCTTGCCAACCTTAAGAAATAGCTTTCCCGTCATCTCTTTCAAAAACCTTAGACCCTCCACCACTCTCTCCATCAAATTGTAGAGGACAACAGTGGGTTCTACTTTTCAAGAGAAGCTTCGCTTGTATCAAAGACATGGAGCTAAGTCTCATGCCTACAAATCCATGACCCTCCATCCTTCCTTTCTGTAAAAATACAAGAAAGCAGAAATTAGAGAGAAAGATGTTTCAGCTTTTTATTCCTCTGTTCTGTGATATACATACATACTGCAGTCTTTATATATATGGGTTACAATTGATTCATTCAAAAGCTCAACAAATCTATTGTTTTAATGTACAGGATCGAATCTTCCTCAATTGATATCATGCAGAATTAATTCACGATTTGTTCATGATCTTGCTGTTGAATTTTCCTTTCTTGCTGTTTCTTTATTTCCTTATCTGCTCGCTGACCTTCATCATTTGATTGCAGATCATCTTCATTAATTTCCGTTTGTGTGAGCTGATTCTCTATACGCCCCCTCAATCTGAAGGGGAGGTCGTGGACATTCAGATTGAGCTGAACTTGCCGAAACTTGCTTGGTGGTTAGGGTTTTGTGAGAGCATCAGCAAGTTGATCTTTGCTGGAAATGAAGTGCACCACCAATTCTTTGTTGGAAACTTGGTCCCGAACAAAGTGAAAGTCAAGTTCAGTATGCTTGGTTCTGGCATGGAACATAGGATTGGATGTAAGATAAGTAGCCCCAATATTATCACACCATAAAATAGGACTCTTTTGCAAAGGAAAACCAAGTTCTTTAAGAACTGATTTGAACCAAATCAATTCTGCAGCAGCATTAGCAATGGCCTTGTATTCGGCTTCAGTGCTGCTCCTAGCTACAGTAGGTTGTTGTTTGCAACTCCAAGAGATTAAATTGGATCCCATGTAGATGCAATACGCACCAACTGATCGTCGATCATCTCTATCTGCTTCCCAGTTAGAATCAGAAAAGGCTTGCAACTGAAAATCTGCACTTCTGGTGATGAATAAGCCGGTAGAGATAGAATGTTTGAGGTAGCGGACTATTCGTTTGACAGCAAGCCAATGAGAGTCAAGTGGATTATGCATTAATTTGCTAACTTTGTGCATAGAAAATGCTAAGTTAGGTCTTGTAAAGGCTAGATATTGTAGGCTGCCAACGATACTGCAATAAAGGTGGATGGTACCATCTGTAGAAGTGAGATGGCAAGTGGAAGACATTGGACTACTGCATGGTTTGGCATGTTCCATCCCACTTTTATGAAGTAATTCGATGATGTATTTGCGCTGAGTCAAATACAGTCCGTCAGGACAATGAAGAGCTTCAATACCAAGAAAATATGTAAGGTGGCCAAGGTCCTTGATTGCAAATTGAGTCTGCAGGGAGTGAATAATGTCTGCAATTGCTGAAGTGTTGGATCCCGTGATGAGGATATCATCCACATATATGAGTATATAGATGATATATGTTGATGTCTGCTGGACAAATAGAGAGGGATCTGCCTTACTTTCAATAAACCCCAACGATGTGAGTGTTGTGGACAGTTTAGAAACCATGACCTGGGTGCTTGCCGTAGACCATAGAGGGATTTGTGTAGTGTGCACACGTGATTTGGAAATTGTGGATGAACAAATCCTTGTGGTTGAGTCATGAACACCGTCTCTTGCAGATCACCATGCAAAAAAGCATTTTGCACATCCAACTGTTTGATGTTCCAGTTAGACGTGACTGCTATTGTAATGACAAGGCGGACGGTAGCATGCTTAATGACAGGGCTGAATGTCTCTAAAAAATCAACTCCTTCTTGCTGGTGGAAGCCTTTAGCAACCAAACGAGCTTTATAACGCTCAATGGTCCCATCGGCTTTCTTTTTTATTTTATAGATCCAGCGACACCCCACAATGTTGGTTGTTGTTGGAGGGATCTCCAATGTCCATGTGTCGTTCTGCAGTAAAGCTGAGAACTACTTGTTCATGGCTGATGCAACCATAGTATTTGATAGTTTCATACATATTTACCTAATGTTTTGCATATGTTTTGTGTATTAAATGCCTTAATATTCTTTGTTTTATGTTTTGAAGGCATTTTTGGATGAAAGATGCAAAAAGGAGGTAATTGGAGCTGATTGACAGATTTGACCTTCAGTCGATGTTTTGTGCAGAGCGGAAGCTCTAGAGATCGAAATGAAGTGATTCCAGTGGCATTAAAAAGATAACATCCATATCTTTCTGTAATGCTAAGTAAAAATAAATAAAATAAGGAAGAGCATGGGAATCACATCCTTCAAAGTCAAATCTTGCAATCTGCCAATGTCGACCTTTGTCCATTCAAACCTTCATATCTCGAGCTACAGAAGTCCGATTGATGCAAACTCAATTTTTGTCGATTCAGCACTCAAAGAACTATAAACGCTCCAAATATAAGCTCAAAACGATGTCATATGAAGGAGATATGAATTTTACAAGGGACAACAAAATTCTGCCAACTTAAGGAAGGACTATTTTGTAAAATAGATACTAGGGTTTCGAAGCATATATAAAGGAAGAGAGGAGCAAGGAAATTTCGGCCAGCACCAAAGAAAACACAAATCTTCCTCCTACAAACCCTAAATCATGTGTTCTCCCATCTTTTTATTTAGTTGTTCAATAAACATGCAAGGCTAGACTCTTTTGCTTGGTTGCAAGGACACAAAAACCTTCGGATTTCAAGAACCGTGAGATTTATTCTTCCTTCTATTTTCAGTTTATGTTATGAATGAGTATGATTGTTTTCCTATGCATATTTCCTATAATTGTTGTTGATGATTGATAGAGCGGACTCTAAGTTATTGTTGTGAACAATCTAGTGCTAAGTTTAATATCAAAACCGGAGTTGTGATATATGAACTTGTGAAGCAACTAAGCTTGATAATTGTGGCGGAACTACATTATTGAACTTAGGGAGAACATTTGAATAAATTGACACAAGTTGCGGACAACTTGTATGTTAATCTTGATGAAATTATCTAGTTCTTAAAGCTACCATTAAATTGAATCATTAGTGCGGACACTTTGATTGTTTGTTGGTTAGGATTAGTTATACGGCGGATCCGTTAATTAATCACGTTAAGAAAAGATAAAATTTCAAAACATAAATTGCATTTTCTATTTCAAGGATCGGTTCTAATTTCCATAGGTGGATGTATGCTTGTGACCAAGGTTTGTTTTCTTGATAAGTTTCGGTTTTAATTGATTTTGTTTGCTAGTTTAATTGCTGCCATAGTTTAGATAATCACAAACCAAATCCCCCCAATCACATAACGTATAACATAAAAATCTAACTTGAAACTTCCTCGTGGGATCGACCCCTTGCTTGCTCTATACTATCTTGTGTGTTTTAAGCTAGGGTAATTAATTTGTGCGACCGCGACATCGCAACAAATTTTGGCGCCGTTGCCGGGGAAGTAATTTTAGTTGATTATTGTGCTTGTACTGTTATTTTTATTTTCTGTGATTCAAAAAAAAAAAAAAAAACATAATTTCTGAAGTAAAAGGACGTTTGTACTGTTCACTTGCGGCAACGGTACTGTTCAAAATAGAGTTTTTGGTGGAATTAGGTATTGGGCTTTTAATTTCTGAAGTAAAAGGACGTTCTAAACATGACTAGTGATACATCACTAGCCCCACCCTATTGAGCCCAAATTCCTCTGTTTTCTAGTGTTTTTAGGCAGTTTTAGTTTTTTTTTTACCGTAAAATTTTCGTACAATTTGCATTGTTTTCAATCTCTTGTGTGGTTGGTTTCTTTTGAGTTTTCTTTGTGATTTATGCCTACAACCCGTTCTGCTAACCAAAGTCATCAAGTGCAGGTTGATCTCGAAATAGAAAACACTTTACGCAGGTTACGAAAAGAAGCTCGCGTCAACATCATGGCTGTTGCACGACGACAAACACTCAAGGAGCTTGCTGCTCCTAACGTGGAAAACCAACCATTGTGCTTTAACATAGACAGTAATGTGAACTTTGAACTCAAATCTGGTTTTATACATTTGCTGCCAACTTTCAATGGTCTTGCAGGAGAAGATCCTCATACTCATCTCAAGGAGTTCCATATGGTTTGTGTTGGCATGAAACCGAATGGAGTTGATGAAGAACAAGTTAAGTTGAAAGCTTTCCCTTTCTCTTTGAAGGGGGCAGCAAAGGCATGGCTTTTCTCTATTCTCCCAGGATCTATTGGAACTTGGAATGCTATGAAGAAGATTTTCCTTGAAAAATATTTTCCAGCATCTCGAGTTGCCAATATAAGGAAAGAAATATGTGGGATTCGACAATCTCATGGAGAGACACTTTCCGAGTATTGGGAAAGATTTGAGCAACTATGTATTCAATGCCCTCATCATCAAATACCCGATCAACTGCTCATTCAATATTTCTATGAAGGATTGATGCCCACTGACCGTAGTATCATTGATGCTGCAAGTGGAGGAGCATTGGTGGATAAGACACCCGAGGCTGCACGCCAATTGATCTCAAACATGGCAGCCAACTCAAAACAATTTGGCACTCGTGGAGACCTCTCCAATAAACGAGTAAATGAGGTAAGTATTTCTAACCTTGAAAATAAAGTTAATGATCTTACTTCTCTTGTGCGTTCTTTGGCTTGTGGAAATGTGCAGCAGGTGAAAGTTTGTAGCATATGCTCCTTACAAGGACATGCTTCGGATATGTGCCCAACAATGCAAGAAGATTACATTGAACAAGCAAATGCAGTTGATGGAACATTCAATGGACAACCCCAGCGTAAGTATGATCCCTTTTCTAACACGTACAATCCTGGATGGAGAGATCATCCCAACTTCCGTTACGGGAACCCACCTCATCAAGGAAATCAAGGGAGACAGTTCCATTCCCATGGATTCCAACCACAGCCCCAGCAAAATTATCAAACAAGACAACCCCCTCCATTCACAAACTCCAATGTTATGGGGTCGTCATCCAATGATGATCTTCGTGAGATGATGAAAACTTTGGCTTCTAACACTGTGACCATGCAACAAAATATCATGTCTTTTCAACAGGAAACAAGGTCAAGTATTCACAACTTGGAGAAGCAAATGGGGCAAGTAGCTTCAAGTGTAGGGAAATTGGAAGCACAAATAAATGGAAAGTTGCCCTCCCAAGCATTGAATCCAAAAGAGAATGTTAGTGCTATCATGCTGCGAAGTGGGAAAGAACTTGAAGAGAAAAAGTTGAAACAAATTGAGATGGAGGAAGAAGAGATAGAAACTGAATTGAGTACAAAGAAAGAACACCATCCTCCTCCACAAACTGAAACAAAGACCAACACTCCAAAGGTAACTTCTCACTCAATTAATTCCACTTTTAAAACAATTCCACCCTTTCCTATGAGTTCTTCTAGGTCAAGGAAAGAAGACAAAGAAAAAGAGATCTTAGAGGTTTTCAAGAAAGTGGAACTGAACATTCCTTTGCTTGATGCTATCAAGCAAATTCCCAAGTATGCAAAATTCTTGAAGGAGTTGTGTACTACCAAGAGAGCTTTCAAACTGAAAGGTCATGAAACGGTAAGTATGGGTGAAGTTGTATCTGCCGTTGTTCAAAGGAATCTGCCTTTGAAACAAAAAGACCCAGTGCGTTTACTATCCCATGTGTTATTGGTAATGCTAGTTTTAAAAGAGCTTTATGCGATTTAGGTGCATCCATTAGTGTTATGCCTAAACATGTTTATGATTCTCTTAGTCTTGAGCCTTTGAATAAAACTAGCATTGTAATACAACTTGCTGATCGTAGTTTTGTTTACCCACTTGGTGTGATAGAAGATGTCCTAGTCAAGATTGATAGCTTGCTAATTCCATGTGATTTTTATATTCTTGATATGGAACATGATTCTTGTGATTCATCAACCAGCACTCCTATATTGTTTGGGAGACCATTCTTGAAAACCGCCAACACAAAGATTGATTGTGGTAAGGATACCTTGTCTATGGAGGTAGGAGATGAAAAGATTGAATTCAATTTTCATGATGCAATGAAATATCCTTATAGCAATGTTTATTCTATCACATGCTATGATCAAATTGATAAGTGTGTGCAGCAAGTTTGTGATTTTGATTGCGAAGACGGATTAAGCATAGCTTTGAGCTATGGCTATGATTTCATCAAGATAGAAGAGATGGAGAGGCACGTGTGTGTTCCCCAAAATGTGCACGAATCAGTATTGGCCTTACAAGCTTTGCAAACCATTCCCCGTGGTAATGTCTTTGTTGATTTAGTACTCTCACATAAAAAGCTTTTGCCATCTATTTTACAGGCCCCCGAGTTAGAATTAAAACCTTTGCCCGATAATTTGAAGTATGTATTCATTGGCGACAACAATACACTTCCCGTTATCATAGCAAAAGGTTTGACAAGTATGCAAGAGGAAAAACTTGTGAAGTTGTTGTGTGATCACAAGACGGCCATTGGATGGACTTTAGCTGACATCAAGGGCATTAGTCCCTCAATGTGTATGCATCACATACTATTGGAGGAAAACACAAAACCAACAAGGAAATGCAAAGGAGGTTGATCCCGCCTATGATGGAGGTAGTGATAGCTGAAATTTTGAAACTATTAGATGCAGTAGTCATTTACCCCATCACTGACAGTAAATGGGTTGCGCCAATCCATGTGGTACCCAAAAAGACTGGAATCACGTTGGTGAAAAACAAAAATGATGAGCTCATTCCTACTCGCATCTCGAGTGGATGGAGAATGTGTGTTGATTACAGAAAGCTCAATCTTTCTACACGCAAAGATCATTTCCCATTACCATTCATGGATCAAATGCTTGAACGCCTTGCAGGTAAGTCTTTTTATTGCTTTCTTGATGGATATAGTGGATACAATCAGATTGTTATTAATCCTGAGGATCAAGAAAAGACTACGTTTACATGTCCATTTGGTACATATGCATATAGAAGAATGCCCTTTGGTCTCTGTAATGCTCCTGCAACTTTTCAAAGATGCATGATGAGTATTTTTTCTGACTATGTTGAAAGAATAATTGAGGTTTTCATGGATGATTTCACGGTGTATGGTGATTCTTTTGATAGATGTTTAGAAAACTTATCTTTGATCTTGAAAAAGTGCATTGAAACTAACCTTGTCTTGAACTATGAAAAGTGTTATTTTATGGTAGATAAAGGAATAGTTCTTGGGCATGTTGTGTCTTCACGTGGATTGGAGGTTGATAAAGCTAAGATAGATGTTATTTCATCATTGCCTTACCCCTCATGCGTGAGGGAAGTTCGTTCTTTTCTAGGCCATGCAGGTTTCTATCGACGCTTTATCAAAGATTTCTCGAAGATTACGGCACCCTTGTGCAAACTATTAGCCAAAAAAGTGGATTTTATGTTTGATCAAGCATGTAAAGATGCCCATGATGAGCTTAAGAGACGTGTCACATCTGCCCCTATCATCCAACCACCAAATTGGGATGAACCTTTCGAGATAATGTGTGATGCGAGTGACTATGCGGTAGGAGCTGTGCTTGGGCAAAGAATTGGGAAGAATTTGCATGTTATCGCCTATGCTTCTCGTATGTTGGATGGAGCACAATGCAATTACCATACAACTGAAAAGGAACTTTTTGCAGTGGTGTTTGCTCTTGAAAAATTCAGGTCATATCTACTTGGTACAAAAGTCATTGTTTTTACTGACCATGCAGCTCTCAGGTATCTTTTGAAGAAGAAGGAGTCCAAACCAAGACTGATTAGGTGGATCTTGCTTTTACAAGAATTCGATCTTGAGATCAAAGACAAAAAAGGTGCTGAAAACCATGTGGCTGATCACTTGAGCCGATTGAGGACCGAGGATATACAGATCGAAACAATAAGAGATACATTCCCTGATGAGCAATTGTATATGTTGCATTCCTCTACAAGACCATGGTATGCTGATTTGGTAAACTATTTAGTCACCAAAGAATTCCCTCCAGGTTTGTCTAAACCCCAAAAAGATAAGTTACGAGCTTATGCTAAATATTATTTTTGGGACGACCCTTACCTTTGGAAATTTTGTGCGGATCAAGTAGTTAGGAGGTGTGTACCACAAGATGAATTTCATTCCATTCTCATTTTTTGTCATTCTCATTCTTGTGGTGGGCATTTTGGAGCAAAAAGAACAGCCCACAAGGTACTTGAAAGTGGTTTCTATTGGCCTTTTATTTTTAAAGATGCATATCACTTCTGCAAATCATGTGAAAAATGCCAAAGAACAGGTAATATCACTCATAAGAATCAAATGCCTTTAACAAATATTCTTGTAAGTGAAATTTTTGATGTTTGGGGTATTGACTTTATGGGTCCATTTCCTTCTTCTTTTGGCAATCTTTATATTCTTCTTGCTGTTGATTATGTGTCTAAATGGATTGAGGCGAAAGCCACACGAACTAACGATGCTAAGGTTGTTTTAGATTTTGTCAGGAATCACATATTTGACAGGTTTGGAATCCCTAAAGCTATCATTAGCGATCGTGGCACTCATTTCTGTAACCGTTCCATGGAAGCATTGCTACGCAAATATCATGTGACTCATCGAACTTCCACAACATATCATCCTCAAACGAATGGCCAAGCTGAGATTTCAAATCGAGAAATCAAATCCATTTTGGAGAAAACAGTGCAACCTAATCGGCGAGATTGGAGTCTACGTCTTGGAGATGCACTTTGGGCTTATCGGACTGCTTATAAATCACCTATAGGAATGTCACCTTATAGAATGATTTATGGGAAAACATGTCATCTACCGGTGGAGCTTGAACACAAAGCTTTTTGGGCCATTAAACAATGTAATATGGATTATGATTCTGCTGGAATTGCAAGAAAACTGCAACTACAAGAGTTGGAAGAGATTCGAAATGATGCTTATGAGAATGGAAGGATTTACAAAGAAAAGACTAAGAATCTTCATGACCGAATGCTTACAAGAAAGGAGTTTCATGTTGGAGACAAAGTCCTTCTTTATCATTCGCGTTTGAAACTTTTTCCTGGAAAATTGCGCTCTCGTTGGATTGGACCCTTTGTTGTTTCTAATGTTTTTCCTTATGGTGCAGTTGAAATTACAAGTTTAGAAACCAACAAAGTACTCAAGGTCAATGGGCGTCGTTTGAAACCTTTCTATGAAAGTTGGACGACAGAAACCACCACTTCTATGGAGTTAGCTAAACCGATTTATGAAGAATGAGCATACCATATGTCGAGCCAATGACACAAAACAAAAGCGCTTCCTGGGAGGCAACCCAGCAAAAAAAAAAAAAATCAGATTTGCTTTCTTTATCCCTTGTCCTTTATTTTTTTTTGCATTTTATTTCATTTTTTTTATTCTCCTATATTCCTTTTCTTTTATTTTTCAACATTGAGGACAATGTTGTGTTTTAAGTGTGGGGGTATTGGGAAAATGTCAATTTTCTTATTTTGTTTTTCTTTATTCTTCCAAAAAAAAAAAACAGAGAAAAATCTATGATTGATCTTTTTGAACTCCTATTGGTTTAGGAGAATATGGGTATTATGTATGAGAATTAAGTGAGATAGATGAATATATAAATTGAATGAGTGAGTGAGCATGCAAGTTTTAATGTTTAATTGGTTGAGGGATTGACTTTGAGAATATGCCATGTTGACTTGATAGTGCTATACCAATGCAAGCTTTTGAGCCTTCAACATTATATTCTTTGAGTGCGCATTCTTTCAATGATATGTATCTCTAGAACTTGCTTCATATCTTGTTGAGATTACATTCGCATTACATATATGCATGAAGATGATAAAGGCATTAGGAATTTTAACCGCTTGAGCCAAAAAGCCAACCTAAAACATATTATCCTTAGTGAGCCCCTTTTGAGCTTGTTTATCTTTTCGTTGCTTTACCCATGTATAAGCCTTAAACTTTTTATATGTCTTCCTCTTTTCCCCTGGCCAAGGATTAGTAGAGCATACACTTATGATATCTCATGGAATTATGGTTGGAAATTATGTGAAAAGAAAGAAGTAGTGATGTTTGATGAAAAGATGGGCAAAATTGCCAAAGGTGAAGAACAAAACAAAAAAGAAAGAAAGAAAGAACAAAAGAACAAAAGAACAAAACAAAAAAAAAAAGAAAAAGAAAGAAGAAAAGAAGAAAAGAAAAGAATAGAAATGAGTTTGAAATCGAAAGTAGCTAAGCATTGGTGTTTAAAGATTGAAAATTGATGTGTTTTGATGGAATATCTTGGTTGAAATATAATTTTTTTTTTCTTTTAGAATGCTCTACTTTCTTTGGTTTGAACCTTTTCTTCTACTCTCTTTTACCTCACCTTAACCTTAGCCCCATTACAACCAGAACATAAGACCTTTTGATTTATGCATTGTTTGTAATATTTTAGTAATGGAGATGAGATTGAAGAGCAAGCTTATGGTAGAACATTTTCATTGATTGAATTTGAGAGATTTAAACACATAAGCCATAAACACATGAGTGTTGGAGTGTCTATCAATGAGAGGACCTATCACTTTGGCATGGCATAGATTTCTTTTAAATCCCGAAGATTAATTGAGTTTTGAAGTTTGCATGTAAACAAATTCATGAAGATTTATGTTCTTTATCCTTCTCGATTGTATTCTTATTTATAATGCTTAAATTCTTGGATATTGACGGGAGATTAAAAAAATTTTATCATGGTTACTTTTATTTTTAATTTAATTTTTTTACCTATCCTTTCTCGAGGACGAGCAAGAGTTAAGTGTGGGGGTATTTGATGCAACCATAGTATTTGATAGTTTCATACATATTTACCTAATGTTTTGCATATGTTTTGTGTATTAAATGCCTTAATATTCTTTGTTTTATGTTTTGAAGGCATTTTTGGATGAAAGATGCAAAAAGGAGGTAATTGGAGCTGATTGACAGATTTGACCTTCAGTCGATGTTTTGTGCAGAGCGGAAGCTCTAGAGATCGAAATGAAGTGATTCCAGTGGCATTAAAAAGATAACATCCATATCTTTCTGTAATGCTAAGTAAAAATAAATAAAATAAGGAAGAGCATGGGAATCGCATCCTTCAAAGTCAAATCTTGCAATCTGCCAATGTCGACCTTTGTCCATTCAAACCTTCATATCTCGAGCTACAGAAGTCCGATTGATGCAAACTCAATTTTTGTGGATTCAGCACTCAAAGAACTATAAACGCTCCAAATATAAGCTCAAAACGATGTCATATGAAGGAGATATGAATTTTACAAGGGACAACAAAATTCTGCCAACTTAAGGAAGGACTATTTTGTAAAATAGATACTAGGGTTTCGAAGCATATATAAAGGAAGAGAGGAGCAAGGAAATTTCGGCCAGCACCAAAGAAAACACAAATCTTCCTCCTACAAACCCTAAATCATGTGTTCTCCCATCTTTTTATTTAGTTGTTCAATAAACATGCAAGGCTAGACTCTTTTGCTTGGTTGCAAGGACACAAAAACCTTCGGATTTCAAGAACCGTGAGATTTATTCTTCCTTCTATTTTCAGTTTATGTTATGAATGAGTATGATTGTTTTCCTATGCATATTTCCTATAATTGTTGTTGATGATTGATAGAGCGGACTCTAAGTTATTGTTGTGAACAATCTAGTGCTAAGTTTAATATCAAAACCGGAGTTGTGATATATGAACTTGTGAAGCAACTAAGCTTGATAATTGTATGGAACTACATTATTGAACTTAGGGAGAACATTTGAATAAATTGACACAAGTTGCGGACAACTTGTATGTTAATCTTGATGAAATTATCTAGTTCTTAAAGCTACCATTAAATTGAATCATTAGTGCGGACACTTTGATTGTTTGTTGGTTAGGATTAGTTATACGGCGGATCCGTTAATTAATCACGTTAAGAAAAGATAAAATTTCAAAACATAAATTGCATTTTCTATTTCAAGGATCGGTTCTAATTTCTATAGGTGGATGTATGCTTGTGACCAAGGTTTGTTTTCTTGATAAGTTTCGGTTTTAATTGATTTTGTTTGCTAGTTTAATTGCTGCCATAGTTTAGATAATCACAAACCAAATCCCCCCAATCACATAACGTATAACATAAAAATCTAACTTGAAACTTCCTCGTGGGATCGACCCCTTGCTTGCTCTATACTATCTTGTGTGTTTTAAGCTAGGGTAATTAATTTGTGCGACCGCGACATCGCAACAATGGCCTCTCGCCAATGTAGAGATTTGGAAGCTTGACTGTAAGAGGTTGGTTCGGTCTGACTGGGACTGAGTTCTGCTAGAAGTGCTCTCGGTAATGGATGACGAATAAAGTCATCGCTGATTTGCCGTGGTCTGTGAATATTGTTCTTGGATCTTGTAACCATGGAATGAGTATTTGACGAAACCAACTGTGCTACTGGTTGTGGTTCAGCAATTGATGATGAGTCATGTGGAGTAGATTCGTGACCTGCAGAGAGTGCTAGAGAAGTCTGGTGATTTGTATCTGCAGAAAATAAAACAGATGGTGCAGGTGATGTGCATGTGATAACGAGGTTAGTTTGCAAATTTCGGATACTTGAGGAAGTAGAGACATTTAAGGTCTGAGGTAAAGACACTGACGAAGAGCTGCTGGAATTTGCAGTTGTGAGACATTGTGCTGAGTAGGGGAAAAGAGTTTCATCGAAGACAACATGTCGCGAAATATAGATTTTTCTTGTAGATAAATCTAAACACTTGTACCCTTGATGACAAAGACTATAGCCAATAAAAATGAGAAGTTCTCCTGGTTTTCAGTTGAAGCAAGTACAGATTCTGAGGTCTGTCAATGTTTGCTATCTATGATATCATAGAGGAATCAAATAGGAAAAGATGAACTCGCAGATTCCTGAGCAAGGAGCGCCGAGTAAATGCTGATGTATTCACTCTGTCCACATTCATCCCTTGAAAGATCATGGTTTTCCACTTGAAGTACATCTGTAACGGCATGAGGAGATCAGGTTTGCCAGCAGATTTTCAGAGAAATTCTCTCAAGAAACTTCTTCATATGTTGGGTCTAAAGGAACAACATGCAGTGCTCAGGTTCGCGATCATATATGCAGTGAAATTCTCTCGGGTACATTCTTCATATGTTGGGTCTAAAGCAACAGCTTGGGCATCAGAACATGTGGAGTTCAGGTTCACCAACAGATTTGGTGTGAAATTCTCTTGACTTCCTACTTTACATGATGGTTCTAAAGCATCAACTCTAGAGTCTGGATTTCTTTTCTGACCTTTTTACTGTCGTTCTCTGAAACATCTTTTACAGGCAAACACAAGCTCACCATTTCTATCCCAAGAGGTAAGATATTAATTGGTTCATGGCCTTTCCTCAATGAGCTTCCATTTTCTATTGCTCCTAGCATCTCAGAAGCTGACTGAGCTTCCAACCATGCAGTGGGCAAGGGAGTTCTGTTTGACAAGAACTCAGCGTTGGATTCTCTGATCATTGAACTGCCTTTGCTATCTATCTCTGGCAGTTCTTGTTGAAAAGAAAAATATTCAGGGCTCTGGCTATGTTCATCATATTGCTGCACTTGGTTGACTGAGCTTCCATTTTCTATTGCTCCTAGTTTCTCAGAGGCTGACTGAGCTTCCAACCTTGCAGTGGACAAGGGAGTTCCTTTTGAAAAGAACTTAACGTTGGATTCTCTAATCATTGAACTCCCTTTGCTTTCTGTCTCTGGCAGTTCCTGTCTGAAAAGAAAAATATTCAGGGCTCTGGCTATGTTCATCAAATTGCTGCACTTGGTTCCCGAAATAACTCCCTGGACAGTTGTGGGGCTTAATTTATCCCTCACTTTATGGTCATTTCTAAATGAGCTTTCTATATCTTCATTTGCATCATAAAACAAAGAATCCATGCTTTCATCAAGCACTAAAGCAGCTGATGAGATCTCTTTCTTTGCAATTGACTCGCATATCACGTCAAAATACAAGGAGCCTACATCCTGTAAAATTAAATCCAAAGGCTGCGTTTCTCAAATTTAAACCGATAGAATCCATGGTCTGCACAAAAGAGACAAGTAAGAAAAACGCATGAATTTGAATTTATGCAATATGGTCATGAAAAACGCATTCAGTAAAATTAAATCCAAAGGCCGTGTTTCTCAAATTTCACCTAATATTTTTGTCATCTTTTCCTGCCACTTCCAGTGAGCCTTTCTTTCCATCAGATTCTCTTTCAGTTGTCATTCAGTTCTCATCCTATACCATCCCAACATAAGAAACATCCATTAAAATTAGTAAACTCTTAAGCGAAAGAAGAAGAAGAAATATATACGTAGAAATTCAAGAAAAATCATCATTCAACGACAAAACGGCCTCAACAATCATCTTCATTGAGCTCTCTACACCAAGCCCTGGTATCTTCTCCCCTGAAATCCATGTCCCATGGACTATACAAGAAATAGGAAGCCCATCAAAAACAAATCAAACCCAATTTGAAGCTGAATAAAATTAATTAGATAAAAAAGAAGAAATATATATAAACATCAAATAAAACAAATAACAAGCTCACCATTTCTATCCCAAGAGGTAAGATATTAATTGGTTCGTGGCCTTTCCTCAATGAGCTTCCATTTTATGTTGCTCCTATCATCTCAGAGGCGGAGTGAGCTTCCAACCTTGCAGTGGACAAGGGAGTTCTTCTTGAAAAGAACTCAGCGTTGGATTCTCTGATCATTGAACTCCCTTTGCTATCTGTCTCTGGCAGTTCTTGTTGAAAAGAAAAATATTCGGGACTCTGGTTATGTTCATCATATTGCTGCACCTGGTTCACTGAGCTTCCATTTTCTGTTGCTCCTAGCATCTCAGAGGCTGACTGAGCTTCCAACCTTGTAGTGGACAAGGGAGTTCTTTTTGAAAAGAACTCAGCGTTGGATTCTCTGATCATTGAACTCCCTTTGCTATCTGTCTCTGGCAGTTCTTGTTCAAAAGAAAAATATTCAGGGCTCTGGCTATGTTCATCATATTGCTGCACTTGGTTCCCGAAATAACTCCCTGGACAGTTGTGTGCCTTAATATATCATCCTCTGCGTCATAAAACAAAGAATCCATGCTTTCATCAAGCACTAAAGCAGCTGATGAGATCTCTTTCTTTGCAATTGACTCGCAAATCTCGTCACAATACAAGGAGCCTACATCCTGTAAAATTAAATCAAAAGGCCGTGTTTCTCAAATTTCAACTAATATAGAATCCATGGTCTGCACAAAAGAGACAGCCAAGAAAAATGCATGAATTTTTTTACACTTGCAATTTCTGCTGTACCACTTATCCACAATTTGGTCCGCATCTACCATAATTTCTCACCTGATTTTTTTCATCATCTTTCTTTTCAACAGATTCTCTTTCAGTTCTAATCCTATATGATCCCAGCATAAGAAAAATCCATTAAAATTAGTAAACTCTTAAGCGGAAGAAGAAGAAGAAATATATACGTAGAAATTCAAGAAAAATCATCATTCAACGAGGAAACTGCCTCAACAATCATCTTCATTGAGCTCTCTACACGAAGCCCTGGTATCTTCTTCCGTGGAATCCTTGTCCCATGAACTACACAAGAAATAGGAAGCCCGTCAAAAACAATTCAAACCCAATTTGAAGCTGCATAAAATTAATAAGATAAAAAAGAAATATATATAAACATCAAATAAAACAAATAACAACTCAGTGGTCACATACAGAGCTAAATATAGAAACTATAAAAAACAAGGAAAGCCCACTAAAATCCACAATGAAACAAACATAAAGGAAGCAAGCTAAACAGTAATTCAAGAACGAAAAAGGAGACTATAAAAACCAAATCCAGTGACAGCAAAAATAGAGCTAAATATAAACCAAGAGATGATATCCTATTAAGGCATAGTAATACAGGGAAACATCAACCAAGAAGCGATCAAAAACAAAATTCAATGATAATAGAAAAGTGATAACGCAACCCATCAAGAAGAGGAAATCGTAAAAAGCAAATTCACTGACATCCACCCAAAACGGATATAATAACGCAAGAAAACATCAAAAATATATGTCGAAGAAGAGAAACAAATTTACCGAACAACATATAGCAACACGATTTTCAAAAATTAAAGACCATCGAGAAAGGAACGAATAACATCAACAAACCATCAAAAACACGGAAAGCCCACTAAAATCTACAATGAAACAAACATAAAGGAAGCAAGCTGGAATTACCAGAAGATAAATCTGTGGCAAAGAGCTTCTGCGAAATGGTTTTGAGTTGATTTGAAGGTGGAATCGGATAATGCTAGGGTGATTTCAAACAATATTGCAATCTGGGTGTCTTCCACAAGTCAGGATTTCTTCAGTTTCTTGAATGTTCTCTTCTTTCTCAATGGACGGCTCCGAAGATGTTGGTGAAGCTTTTTCAATGGTGACAAAAATGTTCTTGAGAATTGCACCGTTCCTTAGCACTGTAAGAACTTGGATCTTTCTCTCTTCTTCTCCTGGCTTTTTTCTCTCTGTGTTTGCCATTTTTGTTGGGTTTTATGACAAATCCCTCTTCCCTGGGTTTCTTGAGAGAGAAAGCAGAATCTTGGTTGTAGAGAAAGGGACAGAGAGGGGTTTTATATGGTTATCTTTTGGTGAAGGAGAGAGCGACTATGAATTTTTATTTTGAAAAAGGTGACCGTTAGGGCTTTTGGTGCAACTCACTGCAACGGCTATTTATCTCCTTGCCGCTAACTACTATGCGCTCTTGCTCCTGATTGTGGCAAATATAAATGTAAATCTGTTGCTTTTAGTCTGAAAATAAGCGAATATCTATATAGAATCTGAAGATAAAAGTTCAAAAGAGAATTCAATGTGAAACTGTGAGGAACTTTCCCAGAACAGGTTGGTACTTGTAATCCCCTGTTCTTCGTTTTTAGCTTCACTGTCATCTTCTTGGAATGAATAGCGCAAGAAATGAAAATATCTTTCAGGAAGGAGTTATTTAACTTGTGTCTGCGTCGTTCTCTAGATTATGTATGAAACCAGGGGAGTTATTACAGAACATGTCGAATGAATCAAATACTATCTCTGTCAAAGATGAACCTGTCAATTCATCTTGGGAAATGGAAAAAATTACTAGCAATACCAAAACCAGCTATTTGGAAATACATCAACAAAAAAAATACATTCAAAATTCCAATATTTCTCACTTTAATGCTCGAACATACAATTGGAGCTTGTATCACGGGCCCTTCGGGGATTTCTGCTTAACCTTTCTGATTTGCATGATAAAGCATGTGAAAGCAACATCCCAAGAATTTATGCTCATTTCTAAATGAGCTTTCTATATCTTCATTTGCATCATAAAACAAAGAATTCATGCTTTCATGTTTAAACCGACCATGGGCATACACACGGCAAATTGAGGGTAGCTATGTCTTTTCATAGTTGAAAGAGAGGCAGTACTCTATACGTGTCATGGTCTGAGAGGCTAAATGTTATGGTATAGGGGTACACAAGGTGATATACCGGCGCACTCTGCTTGGTTTTTTTTATGTAGAAAACTAATTGATTTTTTATGTGTTGTTATTAGTTATTTCAATATTTAATTAATGAATAGATCAAATCTGTTACAAATGAGTTTTTTCCTAAAAGGAGCAGCGTAATTGAAACGCAGGGGAAGTGATTCATATATTTTTTTTAATTATTGATATCTTGGGTAAATTTATCTACCCATTTTGTTTGTATGTTGCATGTTTTCCCAATTAATATCAGATCTAAAATATTATACATAATTTTATTTTTACAAAAACAATCTAAAATCGTATAATCAAATTTTCCTTAGAGATAAGCTTAAACAAAGGAGGACAAAATTAGAATTAAAAGGAAATTTTTTATATTATTTTATAAGATTTATTACTCATATTATTATATTAAAAGCATTTAAGAATACTGATATTAATTTTTTGCTCTTTAAAAAATTTTAGTTCATTTTTTTTCTCTCTATATATATATTTTCAGACGCTAATATTAAATAAATATTAAAATATATAATTAGTCTCACATATTTATAAGAAAAAAACCCCAAAAATGACAAAAAAAAATAAATATAAGTAGATTTAAAAAAAATGACTTGAAAGATGAATAAAAAGAATTTATAAAACAACAAAGAGAAAAATAATAAATATCAATTTTAAAATGATCATTAGCACAAATTAAAATATAAATATTTTTTTAAAAAAAAAACCATAATAACAGTGGAAATAATAAAATTTGGTGAGACCATAATTATTGTTAGAAAAAAATATTCCAGAGCAATGATAGTATTAATATTTATTATTTTTTTATCTTATAATATTTATTATTCATATTATTATATTAATATTATTTCAGAGCAATGATAGTATTTTTTTTTCCCAAAAAACCATTTGTGTGTATTAACGAGATAATATTAAATAAATATCAAAAAATATAATTAGTCTCACATATTGAAAAGAAAAGAAAACTAATAAATAATCATTATCATTATTTTGAATGTGTTATCTATAATAATTAGAAAATTAAACACCTAACAATATTAACAACAAAGCAATTAAAAAACAAAACAAATGAAAAAATAAAAATAGATATTAATAGATTTTAAGAAATTATTTACCCTGAAGGGAAAAAAAAGAGAAATTATAATAATTATTAATTTTCAAATGATCACCAGCATATATTAGAATTTGAACATTAAATTAAAAAAAACTTAATAATATTGGAAATAAAAAAAAATAGAAACAAAAACTAAAAGAATGTTACATATAAACATGGATAGAAATAAGAACTATGTAAGAATTATGTATAAAAAAATATAGGAAATAGATTAAAATCCAAGATTAAAAGTACAAGGGATATAATGAAAAAAAAATATAATAACTTTAATTTGAAGGACAAAATTGAAATAAATCCAAACATTGATTCCGATAAAATTAAATAATTTAAAACAAAACCGAAAATTAAAAGAATTAAGACTGCAATGAAATTGAAATCTATAATTAATGTAAGGATAAATTTGAAAAAAAATCAAACTTTGATACTGAAAAAATTAAGGATTTATAATTAAATTTGTATAGAAGGATAAAATTGAAATAAATCAAAACTTTGATACCAAAAATATTAAGGATTCCAAACCAATCCGAGTATTCAAAGAATTAGGACCTAAATGAAACTATTATATATAATCCCATTCACTTGAAGGACAAAATTGAAACAAATCAAAACCTATATATTAGCAATAAAGACCATAAAAAACCAATCTAAAGATGAGGGACTGAAATGAAGTATAAAAAAATAGTTGCGCTGATGTCATCTTGTGCAAGCAGCAGAGAGAAAAGGGGGGAATTCAATCCGTAAGCTCTCACGCCACTGTAAACTCACACGCATCGCACCAAGGGGAAGAGAAAATGTCTGAAAATCATTCTACATGTTGGTTAGGTATTTTTGGACACCAGAATAAGCCGCATCCGCTAGCCAAAACACGCGTAAGCACGGAAACGGATGTCATGTCCAGCGATGTGCCAACAATAAATTGGCAGAAAAATGAATAAAAGAATGGTAAATTACCGTCTCGCCCCTCCCACTTAGACTTCAATTTTGTCCTTTTTGAGAGATAAAAAGGTTATTTCATTGTGCAAATAAGTATTAAAAAAACAATAAACCAGTTAGATGAAATGGATCGGATAGGACCAAAAATGTGCAATTACCGTGGAACCCCTCAACCTAGGTGCCTCTTTATGTCTTATTCGAGGGACAAATTCATTATTACACTGTGCAAAAATAAAAAAACATAGGAGGCTGACCAAATCGAATGAACTGACAGAACCAAAACGACCTGAAAGTTGAGCACTACTATTCCTGTCCACAATGTTCTGTCTCTTGGTGTATAGTGAACACAGTATGCTAGGTCATCACACTTGAGTTCTATTAGTTATTTTAGCTCAAGCCAAAACTAGCTTATATGATCTTTAATGGGGAAAAAGAGGAGAACCATCATACTCTATAAATAGCAAATTAAGTTCTATAATATTATTCACTCTTCGTAGCATCTTTTATGGGGTAAAAAGAGTGAGGGGCTTGATGACATTCATGCAGAGGCTTATCCATTTTCACCCTTGGATTTTTAAATCCCGTGAGAGATCCTCAAAGTATACGGCTTTCCTTTTGTACATATGAAGTTGAAGACAATATGTTCCCAAGGTGCCAATTAGAGCTTTTTGACAGAAGACAAATCCCCCCCCCAGGCTAGGAAGTAAGATTAAATGAAGTTTTAATGTAATAAGCACAAAAATAAACATGATCATTGTAAAAACCCTATTATTTGATTGAAGATACAAAAATCATGAATATGTCAGCTGAAAATCACTATATCATAGCAACTATGATACACATTGCCATGCAGAGGCAGTAATTAAACACCTATCTTGCCAACCTTAAGAAATAGCTTTCCCATCATCTCTTTCAAAAACCTTAGACCCTCCACCACTCTCTCCATCAAATTGTAGAGGACAACAGTGGGTTCTACTTTTCAAGAGAAGCTTCGCTTGTATCAAAGATATGGAGCTAAGTCTCATGCCTGCAAATCCATGACCCTCCATCCTTCCTTTCCATGTTTCCATCTTGTCATATCTTGGACAGTTTGTGTCATATTTGTCGTCTTTGAGAATGCTTTCGATCTCTTTTCCAAGATAAAGAATTCTTTTCGATGCTTAATCTCTCTGAGCTTTCTAGAGGAAGAAAATGATCCAACGAATCAAACATGGCTGCAAAAAAGTGTAAGGACTCCATGAATCTTGATGGAAAGCTGAATGAGCTTCTGCTACCTTCTTGATCCACCCAGACAACAATGGAGGGGTTAAGTGAATGTATTGATTTCAACGTGTTAGATATCTTCAATGAATCTTTCAAAGTATTCAAATGAAATATTGAATTCACAGCAACTATTTCTTTTCTTAAAAGCCCTTGAAACTCAAACACAAGATTGCGAACCCCTTTCGCAAGGCTGACTAATCTACCCTCGGTTTCCTGCAATTCTCTCGGCCTTTTCAGAGAGAGATTATATTAGATAAGACCATTGAAATGCGGAGTTCAGGTTCACCAACACATTTGCTATGAAATCCTCTTGACTTCCTACTTTACATGATGGTTCTGAAGCCTCAAGCTCTAGAGTCTGGTTTTCTTTTATGACCTTTTTACTGTCGTACTCTGAAAGATCTTTTACAGGCAAAGACAAGGTCACCATTTCTATCCCAAGAGAGAAGATATTAATCGGTTCATGGCCTTTCCTTAATATGCTTCCATTTTCTGTTGCTCCTAGCATCTCAGAGGCTGAGTGAGCTTCCAACCTTGCAGTGGACAAGGGAGTTCTTGTTGAGAAGAACTCAACGTTGGATTCTCTGATCATTGAACTCCCTCTGCTTTCTGTCTCTGGCAGTTCTTGTTGAAAACAAAAATATTCAGGGCTCTGGTTATGTTCAGCATATTGCTGACACTTGGTTCCCGAAATATATCCCTCACTTTATGGTCATTTCTAAATAAGCTTTCTATATCTTCATTTGCATCATAAAACAAAGAATACATGCTTTCATCAAGCACTAAAGCAGCTGATGAGATCTCTTTCTTTGCAATTGACTTGTAAATCTCATCACAATACAACATCCTGTAAAATTAATTCCAATGGCTGTGTTTCTCAAATTTCAACCGATGTAGAATCCATGGTCTGCACAAAAGATACACCAAGAAAAACGCATGAATTTTTAAACACTTGCATTTTCTGCTGTACCACTAATCCACAATTTGCTCTGCATCAACCATAATTTCTCACCTGATATTTTTCATCATCTTTTCCTGCCATTTCCAGTGAGCCTTTCTTCTCAACAGATTCTCTTTCATTTGCCATTAAGTTCTCATCCTGTACGATCCCAACATAAGAAACATCCATTAAAATTAGAAAACTCTTAAGCAAAAAATCATCAAGCAATCAGTTCTCGTTCTCACAAGTACAAGGGATTGAAAATTAAGAACAGTTAACATTCCCCATATTTATAGAAATTATACCAGTACCAGGGCATATGTTCTATTACCTGATACATTTTCACTTCGGCAGGTTTACTTTCAGTTGCCAATAAATTCTCACCCTATACAGTCACAGCACAAAGAAGGTAAACGAAGGCAAAAGAAGAAGAAGAAGAAGAAATATACACGTAGCATTTCAGCAAAAATCAACTTCACTGAGTTCTCTGCACAAAGCCCTGGTATCTTCTTCCCTGAAATCCCTGTCCCATGGACCACACAAGAAACAGGAACCCCATCAAAAACAAATTACCCCCAATTTGAAGCTGGACAAAACTAATAAGAAAAAAAGAAGAAATATACATAAACATCAAATAAAACATATAAGAAGTCAATTGTCACATGCTAAACAGTAATTCAAGAAAGAAAAAGGAAACTATAAAAACCAAATCCAGTGACAGCACAAATAGAGCTAAAGATAAACCAAGAGCTGATATCCTATTAAGGAATAGCAATACAAGAAAATATCAACCAAGAGTCGATCAAAAACCAATTTCAATTATAATAGAAAAGTGATAACGCAACCCCATCAAGAAGAAGAAATCCGTTAAAAGCAAATTCAGTGACATCCACCCAAAAAGGATATAATAACGCAGGAAAACATAAAAAATAAATGTCAAAGAACAGAAACAAATTAGCCTCAGAACATATAACAACGCGATTTTCAAAAGTTAAAGAAAATCGAGAAAGGAACGAATAACATCAACAAAACATCAAAAACAAGGAAAGCCCACTAAAATCTACAATGCAACAAACATAAAGGAAGCAAGCTGGAATTACCAGAAGATAAATCTGTGACAAAGAGCTTCTGTGAAAATGGTTTTGAGTTGATTTGAAGGTAGAATCGGCTAATGCTAGGGTGATTTCAAACAATATTGCAATCTGAGTGTCTATCACAAGTCAATATTTCTTCAGTTTCTTGAATGTTCTCTTCATTTTCAATGGACGGCTCCGAAGATGTTGGTGGAGCTAATGGTGACAAAAATGTTCTTGAGAATTGCACCGTTCCTTAGCACTATAAGAACTTGGATCTTTCTCTCTTCTTTTCCAGCCTTTTTTCTCTTTGTGTTTGCCATTTTTCTAGGTTTTATGAAAAATCCCTCTTTCCTGGGTTTCTTGAGAGAGAAAGCAGAATCTTGGTTGTAGAGACAGAGACAGAGAGGGGTTTTATATGGTTATCTTTTGGTGATAAAGAGAGCGATTTTGAATTTTTATTTTGAAAAAGTGACCGTTAGGGCTTCGGGTGCTCTGTAGGTTATTGATCACCAAAACCTCTTATGGTAATAGAATATAAAACGACGTCTAAACTGATTATGTTGTATTTTCCGCCATGTTCCTCAGACAGTGTAGGGCGGTCGAAAACGTGATAATAGTCATTTGAATTTTCTCTCTCTCTCTCCTACTTGTGCAATCACATATCAATCTAGCTGTTTTTAATGATATTTAATTTTAATCCCTGAATTTTTAATTATTTATATTGGTTCTTATTGCTAATATATAGATTTTGATTTATTTCAATTTTATCCTTTAATTAAAATTGATTATATATTATAGTTTCATTTAGGTCATCAAACTTTGAATTTTCAATTGGGTTGGAATCCTTAATATATTCGGTATCAAAATTTTGAATTATTTCAATTTTATCCTTCCATGCAAATTTATTATAAATCCTTAATTTTCGGTATCAAAGTTTGATTTTTTTTCAATTTTTTCATTCTATGCAATTGAATTATAGATTTAAGTTTTATTTCGGTCCTAATTCTTTTAATTACCGGTTTTGATTTAAATTATTTAATTTTATCGATATCAATGTTTAGGTATATTTCAATTTAAATTATTAAATTTATTATATATATTTTTTGTTTCATTTTATCCCTTATACTTTTAATCTTGGATTTTATTTTAATTCTTTATATATATATATATATATAGATAGATAGATAGATAGATAGATAGATAGATATTCTTACAGAGCTCCTATATGTACATGCTCTTTATTTTTGCTTACATTATTTTTTACTTCCAATGTTATTAAGTTTCTTTATTTAATGTTCAAATTTTAATATGTGTCGGTGATCATTTGAAAATTAATAATTATTATGATTTCTCTTGTTTTTTCCTACAAGTCAAATAATTTCTTAAAATCTAATAATATATATTTTTATTTTATCATTTATTTTGTTTTGATTCCTTTTTTGTCAATATTGTTAGGTCTTGAATTTTATAATTATTATAGATAAGACATTCAAAATATTGATAATGATTATTTCTTAGTTTTGTTTTCTTTTAAACATATCAGACTAATTATATTTTTTTAATATTTATTTAATATAGCGCCTTAATATATATATATATATATATATATATATATATATATAACCTAGGTTTTTTGTGAAAAAGAATTACTATCATTGTTTTTAAATACTTTTAATATGATAATATGAGTAATAAATCTATAAAAAAAATTGAAATATTTTTTCTAACAATAACTATGATCTCACCAATTTTTATTATTTTCAATGCTATTAAGGTTTTTTTAACGTTTACATTTTAATTTGTGGTGTTAATCATTTTAAAATTGATATTTTAAATGACCTAGGATTTTTTAAGAAAAAAAATAATATTAGTTTTCTTAAATAGTTTTAATATAATAATATGAGTAATAAATCTTAGAAAATAAAAATAATGATTTTGGCTTTTAATTCTAATTTTTCCTCTTTTGTTTAAGCTTATTTCTTTGAAAAAATTAATTCTTGAATTTTAAGTAGTTTTTGTAAGAAAAAAATAGTTTTATATATAATAATTCAGATCTGTTATTACTGGGAAAAAAGACAACTTACAAACAAAATGGATAGACAAATTTACCCAATTTATGTACAATTAAAAAAAATATACGAACCACTTCCCTTGTGTTTTGATTATACTATTACTTTTAGGCGATCAAAACTCATTTTTAACATATTTGATATATTATAATTTCATTAAATAAATATTAAAATAACTAATTACAACACGCAAAAAATCAATTAGTTTTTTACTGAGAAAGAAGCCTAGCGCAATATGCAGGCAAATCACCACAGTATGCCTACATTGCGTCTAAACATCGTGTGAGAACCAATCAAGAATCAAAAACAAAGGAAAGCATAAAACAACGGGGATAAAGTTGGAACAATAAAGGAACTAAGCTTCAATTGTTTAAGCCTTATCATGAGCAAATCAAAACTGATGTCATAATTACACTAAACACCTTCCAACAATTAACTTGGATAACAAAATCTTTTCTTTTTCCAAAGATTTCATCACCATGCATCCAAAGCAATTTGATCTTGCTGCTTGAAGATCCAAGAAAATGCCAAACAAAACTAAGAATTCGTTCATTCAAACAACAACAAAATGGCAAAAAAGGATTCCTCCCTCGCTGTAGGATCCCAAATCAAGCCCAGAATTAAAAAAATAAACATCCAAACCAAAAGAGCAGTAAAGACCAACATCGTATCATAAGTCAAGGCAAACCAGCAATTTGGAATTAGGATTTTAAGAACACGGACAAAAAATTCCACGCACCTCAACATCCCTTAAATTTAATTTGCAAATTGTATCAGCCTCTAAAACTACTGCTATCCAATTTTTGACTCACTTATTTTTATATTTCAGAAAAAAACAAAAAATATCAAAAAAGATAAAAATAAAAAAATATCTAGGTACAAGGATAAAATTAAACAAATTGAGAATTTAACGGTTAATTGAGGGTTAAATCGCGCAAATAAGAAATTAAGGACAAAAATAAAAAAGGCACGCAAGCTTAAGGATGCGTTTGAAATTTTGACTACAAAAAACCCTATAAATAGAGCTCACAAGCCACAAATAAAGGGACCAAAAAAAATATACATTCGAAAAAACCTACCTCTTTTTTTCTCTCTAAGGGGCTGCAGCCCCCTCCTCACCATTCCCTCTCCTCCACTCTCATCTTCTCCCCACTCTTTTTCCCTTTCTCCCATGATTGACCAACTGCAATAATCTCCTCTTAGCTATCATCCACAACCTTGACCGTTAAATTCCTCTCCCCCACAATTGCCTCCCTCTCTGGTCATTCCTTTAATCAAATTCCTCTTCCTCTCTAGCTGCGCCGCCATCCCTCTTCAACCCTGAGCCCTTAGTTTTTTTTCTTAATGCTGGAGCCCTAACCGCCAACAGCCTTTACCCTTTTCTTCCTATTTCCCTTTTGACACCACCATTTCCACCGTCAACCACCCTTCCTCTCCTCTTTCCCATACTATTCTACACCACCACACGGCCTACACTGATTGCCACCTCCTTGGCCCTCCCTGTCGGATCTCACCTTAGCAGACCTGCACACCCATTTCGCCCTAACCAGACATCAAGTTGCCTTCCACAGTAGCTCTCTCCCGGTCAGTCTCCACCTCCTCCACAATAGCTCCCTCCCCCCATGGACAAAGCAACCACCAGCCATCTAAAGAGAAGGAAGTACAATCCAACCTCCCATTGAAGAAGAAGAAGAAACTACAGACAGACCCGAGATTTGAAAAAGAGAATGAAATTAATTGTGTGTTAAATGTGAGGCTTCTAGAGAATCTGCTGTTGTAATCACGAACCACATCAACCTTGTCGAGTATCTCATGGATGTGAATAGTGGTCTACATTGTTTTCTGACATTGTCTCAAGAGTTTTGACTTTAGAAGTGTTATCCATAGGAGTTGCAAGGAACTACAATGGAGCCTTACAAGTGATCACAGCTGAATTTCAACTTTCAACTCCACTTGTTCCTACTTGTGAAAGCTATTATGTCAGGTACTATAAACAACATGCTGATGGGACCTGGGTTGTGGTTGATGTTTCGTTGGATAATATTCGTCCTAGCCCAACACCAAGATGTCGAAGAAGGCCATCAGAATGCTTAATTCAAGAAATGCCCAATGGATACTCGAAGGTTCATGGGTTGAAAATGTAGAAGTGGATGACAGGGGTGTTCATAATCTATACAAGCAACTAGTTAGCTCAGGACATGCATTCAGGTAAAATGGTGGGTCGCAACCCTGGACCGGCAATACGAGCGCCTTACCAGTGCCATGACAACCAACATTCCTGCTGGAGATGCTGGTGTTATTACTAATCAAAAAGGAAGAAAGAGTATGACGAAATTGGCGAAGAGAATGACGATAAGCTTCTATGCTGGCGTCAGCGCCTCTTCCGTCCACACTATCTGGGACCGAAGCCGATGATGTTGGGGTCATGACAAGTAAGAGTGTGGATGATCCAGGGAGGCCTTCAGGGATTGTGCTTAGTGCAGCCACCTCCTCCTGGCTTCCGGTTCTACCGAAGAGGATTTTTAATTTCCTGCCTGATGAGAACACCTGTAATGAGTGAGATATTCTATCAAATGGTGGAGTTGTCCAAGAAATGGCACACATTGCTAATGGTCGGGATACAGGAAATTGCATATCTCTAATCCGAGTTAATATCACGAACTCAAGCCAGAGCAACATGCTAATTTTACAAGAGAGTTGCATAGATCAAACGACATCTTTCGTAATCTATGCTCTGGTTGACATTGTTACAATGAACATTGTACTTAACGGCTAGGATCCAGATTATATGGCTCTTCTTCCATCAGGGTTTGTTATTTTTCCGACGGAACCGCAATATATGGAGTAGGCATGGATGAATATGGGACTATTGGAGGATCTCTTCTAACAGTTGCATTTCAGATTTTAGTTGATTCAGTTCCTACAAAAAAAAAAAAACGAGGGAAATTTTGAGAAAGAAACTTGAAGTTGGTTTCAAATTTGGCTGATAAAAGGATTAGAGAAGTCAAGAGCACACCTCACATAATTTTTTCTTTCCTTTGCCTTGCTATCTTCATTTTGGGCATTAAAAACCAAACAAAGCATATGATCATGAGAGTGAGAAAACATATTTGAGGTTTGGGAATTGACTCGCCATGAAAAGCAGTCTTGAAATGGGAAAGACCGACTTCGGTCACCAAAATACGTAGCTTCCTAGGGCTTGCAAGATACTACTAGAGGTTTATCAAAAGTTTTTCTCTAATTGTAACTCCTTTAACCCAGCTAACTAAGAAGAATAAGAAATGGGTGTGGTCAGAAAAAGGTGAAAAAAAAAAAAACCTTTCAAGAATTGAAAAGGAGGCTCACCACGGCTCTAGTGTTAACCCTTTCCTCGGGGACTGAAGGTTTGTGGTATATAGTGATGCTTTGGGGAAGGGATTGGGGTGTGTCCTGATGCAACATGAGGAGGTGATCGCCTATGCATCAAGACAGTTAAAGACTCATGAGGTGAACTACCCGGTACACGACCTGGAGTTGGCTACTGTAGTATTTACTTTGAGCATAAGGAGACACTACTTGTATGGGTCCCGAACCCAAACTTTTACTGGTCATAAGAGCCTGAGGTACCTAATGTCGCAAAAGGAGTTGAACATGCGACAAAGAAGGTGGATAAAGCTCATTAAGGATTATGATTGCGCCATAGAATACCACCCAGGGAAAGCAAACGTGGTGGCAGATGCCCTCAGTCGAAAAACCAAAGCACCCAGGAAGGGTTAATAGTGGGAAAGGAGCGGCAATTGACAGAATTGAAAGAGATAAGTACAGATTTGGACATTAATACTAGAGGTGGGTTAGTAGCCCAACTATTGGTGCGACCAACATATCGAGAACAGATACTATGAGCCCAATTCCATAACCAGATTGGGTCCAAGATTTGGAAGAATGTGGAGGCTGGGGAAGAAATGAAGTTCTAAGTAGCGAATGATGGATCCTTGATGATGGGACAAAGGTTGTACATGCCTAATGACTAAACAGTCAAGCGAATGGTTCTACAAGAAGCACATGAGTCCAAGTTCTCCATACATCCTGGCAGCACTAAGATGTATTGGGACCTGAAACACCTCTATTGGTGGCCTAATATGAAAAGGGAAATAGCTGAGTATGTGTCAAAGTGTGGGATATGTCAACAAGTCAAGGTTGAACACCAAAGGCCGCGAGACCATTACAACTATTACAAATTCTGGTGTGGAAGTGAGAGATGATCACCATGGACTTCGTGTCGGGACTTCCTAAAGGAAGGAAAGGAAATGGTGTGATAGGGGTCATCGTAGATCGGTTGACGAAATCGACACTATTCTTGCCTATAAAGATGACCGACTCGGTGGACAAGCTTGCTAAGATTTACAAAAATAAGGTGGTACGGCTTCATGGGATTCTAGTGTCCATCATATCGGATCGAGATCCCAGGTTCACCTCTCGACTTTGGCTGAGCATACAACATGCCTTAGGGACCAGATTGGATATGAGCCCTGCATTTCACCTCAAACAGATGGCCAATCAGAAAGAGTCATCAAAGTCAAGGAGGACTTAACACTGGAAATGAGACCCATAAGGATAGTAGATCAGGGTGAGAAGGAGTTACAGAACAAAAAGATCCCTATCGTCTGAATCTTATGGAGAAATGCTCAAAAAGAAGAGGAAACTTGGGGGAGAGAGGCTAAGATAAGGAAAAAAAATATATACCCCGATTTATTCAAACTATCAGGTATGGAGTGTGAAACTCTTCAATTTCAAGGGCGAAATTCATATTAAAGGGGGGGAGAATGTAAACACCCAAGAGAATATATATATATATTAAAGGCTGACTTAGATTTTCGCTGCCGATTTCGTGATGCGATAGAAAATCATAAAGAAATACGACCAAGGTCAATATTCCGTAAGTAATCTGCAACAAGATGAACTTGCAAAAACCCAAGGATAGAATTAAAAGATGAGTAAAATAAGTTGAGAGGGGTGAAATTGAAATAAATAAAAAGATTATGATTTAAATTATAAGGAGAGAAGAGGTGGGGTAAAAAGAGATTTTTAAAGGAAATGGGGGGCTCATTTGTGCACTTTTAGAGAGAAGTTAGAGAGGTTGGAGAGAAAAAGATAAGAAGGGGTGGTGCTCCGGGAACAATATCTCCTTCGGCCACCGTTGGATCGGGCTGGAATTTGAGTATGTTATGCACCTAACCATTGCCTATAATATGACCGGAGGGATTGTTATTATCTGAAGCCGTTTGAGAAATCCGGTCATCTGAAGATTTCTAGAAACCCCCTCAAACTCGTTAGAGTCGCTAGATGGTTCCTCCTCCGTCCACCGTTGGATTTCTCTGAACTTTTGGTATGTTGTGCGTATTTATATTGCCTACAAGATGACCGTAGGGATTTGAGGTATATTTAACCAACTGAGATATATTTTGGTTTGAATGAATTCTGGATCTTGTTGTTGCAACTCTCAACCAGTTTGAGTCTCCTTTTGATTTTAGAATCTATTCACCGTTGGATCAAGCTTAAATTATAGTATTGTGTGCGCCTTACTTGTTACTACATGTTCACCGGAGGGATCAGCCTGGTATTGCTCTGGTGGAGACGTGTAATCTTTTGAACAATATAGCTAAATCTGTTTCTTTGGCCAGTCAGAGTCGCCAGCTAGTTTACCTTGATTGCACCGTTGGATCAATCTGAAATTTGGGTAAGTGGTGCGTATGGGTGTTATTCATGTTATGAACGGTGGACATGAGAATGTACACTTCAGCAAGGAGATATTGATGCTTAATAGTAGCTCTCCAGTTTAAGGTCAGTCTCCGGTTTAACTCTGATCTTGTTAGATCCAACCGTTGGAATACCCTGAAATTTGAATATGTTTTATATAATGGGTTTTTCTAGATATTAACCATTGGGATTTGATATTTATTGCGTTATTTGTGATTTATTGCTATTACAATTACTGCTGAGTGCTGTCTTGACAGCAGATTTGTTTGTGTCCTTACATGGCTTCTAATCCAAAAACCTTAACCTCCAAAGCCAAAACAATAGCTACAAACCCTACAAACCAACACTACAATACTAAAACCATGAACTCCTCTACCCCGCCAAACCTCCCCCTTTCACAGGATCTTGGGCCGACAAGATAAGAGTTACCGACACTAACACTCGGTGCACTCTCAACCCTATCCCTCGTAAGCCGATTTGTTCTCGTCTTCAATTGAATGGTAGTTTATGGGAGAAGTCTGCTGTGGATTGGCGCCGGTGCCTGGTAGGTTTCTTTCCCGGGCATAAGTTTTCCTTTCATGTTATGAATTCAATTGCTAACAGGATATGGAAGAGGTTTGGCCTTGAGGATGTGACATCCTTGACCAATGGTTTTACAATGTTTCTTTTCAAAACAGGAGATGAGTTACAAAAGGTTCTTGAAATGGACCTTGGATGTTTGGGGGGAAAGCCATTATTCTTCAGCAATGGCACTCCGGGTTTGTCTTTGACATGAACAAGATCACCAAACTTCCAATATGGATTCGGATTGTAAAATGTGGAACACTTGAAGGTGGAACATATGAACTCTTGAAATGAGTGTGGTGACGAATGTGATTCAAAAATACAAATGTACTAATTTATGACCATTGATGTCGTAGGTGGTGCGGTCGGGATTGGACCGTCGTTAAGACAGGAACGACCCACACGTGGAGCAGGTAAGTGACTTGCACCTTCCTTTTTCATATGTTGAATAAGGAAATACTTTAACATGAATATTATCTTATTGTATTAGAATCTATATTAGTTTGTTGAATGTTTAAAGGTTGACAAATGATTTATTAGCTTCGGCTAATGGCATCCGAAGGGATGGCCGGGACAAAAAAATGATTAGCTTCGGCTAATGGCATCCGAATGGATGGCCGGAATAATTGAATGATTAGCTTCGGCTAATGGCATCCGAATGGATGGCCGGGATAAACGATTGATTATCTTCGGCGAATGGCATCCGAATGGATGGCCGGGACAAAAGAATGATTAGCTTCGGCTAATGGCATCCGAATGGATGGCCGGAATAATTGAATGATTAGCTTCGGCTAATGGCATCTGAATGGATGGCCGGAAAAATTGAATGATTAGCTTCGGCTAATGGCATCCGAGTGGATGGCCGGGACGAACGATTGATTAGCTTTGGCTAATGGTATCCGGAAAGGATGACCGGAGTGAATGAACGGTTAACCTTAGCAAATGATGCCTTATGAGGATAACCGGGTTTAAGATTATGGTTGATTACAAGAGTTGGTGCATATATGTATTGCATTACAAGCTATTTGTACCAAATATATGAAGAAATTATAAATGTTGATGCCTCATTTAACTGCCAGACCGTTTAGTCATCGTCATTATTATCATCATTAAGTAATTACATTCTCTTAAATATTTAATACTGCTGCAGGGACGTCATATCCACCAGATGTCTAGGGAACCCGACACATGGGAACCTACTTTTGCAAGGAATCACGTAAATGCATACTAAATCGCAATATGCTTCGTATGAACGCATAACTTTTATTAAACCCTTCTGTGTAAATTTGTAATGGCTATTAGTACGATAGGAATGCAAACTCATGTCTATGTAGGCATATTTTTAATATGAATTTCCAATTATGCAACCATAATACTACATGTTTATGTAAGATCCACTTTTAATGAAATGTTGATAGTATGGATGGTATTTTGATGATGTGAGGTAATCAGGCTCTCTGATTTCTGGCACCATGCATGTTAGGTATATATATATATATATAAATACCGGGTTGTTACACCCTCCCTCTCTCTCTAGAACCAGTTGCAGTTAGCTCTCTCTCTCCTCGGTGGCTTCACAACTCCGACCACCTAGCACCATCCCGTCATCACCTGCAGGTCCACCTCAGCAACACGGCCACATCCTCCAGTGAAGTAGCAGGAGCAACAGTAGCGACAACAATTATGGCAGCAGTGTGAGCCTGTCAACTTCCAACGCCCCCTCCGGCCACCACAGGCCACCATTTCCGACACTATCACGATAGGAAGAACCCCTAGACCTCCTCTACCCAATGATATTAACAATTACGCCATCTGTCACACAACAAAAATCCTTCGTTTACTGTTCATTGTCATCAGTTATGGGGATTGAATTAATTCACTCCCCCCGTCCCATTGTTCTGCATGCATAAAAGTGGGTTGGGCCACGGACAACACCCATCCTAGCCATTGAATTGGGTGGGCCAAATGGCTAGCAATCCAACCCCAAATGATGGGTAGCTTACCCACCACCAAAAAATTATAATAAAAAATTATAAAGTTTGTATAAAAAGTATTTTTTTAAAATTATTAAAACAAAAAATGTGTTGTTTTTGTGTATACGGCCAATACGCTAATATATTTTGAATATTTTTTTTAAAAAAACTATTATTTGGGAGTTTAAAGAAAAATGGTTTTACAATGGATTTGGTAAACACAAAAAAATCATTTTCTCATATTTTTGAATTTTACATGTCTGTAAAATCCAAGTATTGGCCAATATTCCAAAAATATCAAAATCTTATTTTTGAGGATTCATATAATTCACTGTTAATATTTGGTAAAGAAATCCTAAAAGGATTAATATTCAAAATATTAGCGTCGGAGATAATTCGCTGTTATCCACTATTGATATTTGGGTAAGAAATCCTAAAGGGGTTAATATCCAACATATTAGCGGGGATAATTCATTGTTATTCATTGCAAATATTTTAATAAAAAAACCTTAAAGAGATAAATATCCAAAATATTTTTATATAAATAATACGTCGTCATCATTTAACCAACATATTTTTTGAAAGATCAATATCATAACAATCATAAGGTAAACAAAAACACCAAGCAGCTTACCTTAGGGAGGGCGTACTAGGGTTGCTAAAACCTTTCCTTTACGCAATCGATCCCTTGCCTTAGAATATCTGAAAGACTAGTTTAGATTTTCTAGTAATCATAATAGTAGGTGGCGACTCCCTTTTTCACAAAATAAAGATAAAATCTTGACATGAATTCCCCTCTCTCGGGGAGAGTCGCCACGACACCGCGCTCTCGCGGATGGTGCAACAATATTATCATGCATCCATTTTACAAAACATATTGTTGATGATAAAGCAATTTAAATAAATCATTTTGGTCGTTGAAGTTTATCATGGGTCCCTAATCTTAAACGAAGACCACATGATGTTGGTTAAATAGTCGATGAAAATTTAAGACCATGCTAGAGTATAACGTGATTGAACATTGTCGCATTATGTAAAAGCTGTCGTAAACTATTGCAAGCTAGTAAAAAAATATTGCGACCGAACGAAGTATTTTCAAATTAATTATTTTAGCAACCAAAGTTTAATTCATGGTTTAATCTCAAACCAGAATCAATCTATGTAGTTTATTAATCACCAAAACCTCAAACGATGACAAAATATAAAGGAATCGAGAAACTGACAAATTATGACTAAATTGTGGCCAAACAAAGTGTGAGAACCAATCAAAAATACAAAAACAAAGACAAGTATAAAACAATGGGAATAAAGCTTAAACAATAAAGGATCCGGGCTTCAAATGTTTAAGCCTCATCATGAGCAAACTAAACAAAGAATTCATTCAATTAAAACACACAAAAAAAAGGGCAAAAAAGAACCCCCCCTCTGAAAGGCCAAACAAAGCAAAGAATTCATTCAATTAGAACAAAAAAAAGGCAAAAAAAGAACCCTGCCTCTAGTTGTCAACTCCCCTTTCAAGCTCGAAGTTAAAAAAAAAAGAATATAAATCCAAAAAAGAATTAAATACCAACATCACATCTTAAGTCAAAGGAAACCAACAATTTGGAATTAGGATTTTAAGAACAACACAAACAATAAATTCCAAGCACCTCAACATCCTTTAAATTTAATTTGCAAATTGTATCAACCGGCGAAACAAAATAGTTTGACACACACCTGTTTACCGACCTCTACGTTTATTACAGACATTGTTTTTTATTATATTCTATCAACATTCACAAAGTTCCATCTTCTATCAACTCCCAGAACTTGCACGCAAAAGAAATATTATCATTATCAAAACTTTTTTTCTCGAACAAACAAAAACACATAGAAAAACATGCGAAAGGTTTTTACCAAAAGAAAAAACATACAACTATTGCAAAACACATCTTCAACGTCTAACCCGCCAACCAACCAAAATGACAAAAAATCTAAGCATGAAAAAAAACTCAAGGACAAAAAACAATCCAAACCAGGAAGGATACAAAAGCAACAAACCTGGATCAACAATGATGAAAAGCAAGGAGCGAAAAAGATGATGAAAACAAAAGAAAAAAACATATTCAAATCTATCCCAATCAACAGACGAATCCTTGAAAGTAGCCTTGCAACAACAATTTTGCCTAAAAAAAAAATATTGTACCATAATTTTAAAAATAATGCCGAAAAAATGAATGACTCTAACAACAAAAAAAAAACTCAAGCACATCCAGCCAAAACAACCAACCATTGACAGACAAAACATAACACTAAGACAATAAAATATATAAAAAAAAAAACAAGGAACAAACACAAAGTTTTGAAAAAAAATGCAAAACAAGAAAGACCAAATATTGTGCCATATTTTAAAAAAACTAGCAAAAAATCGACTTAAATATCTAAAAAAAATCCAGCGTAGACAACCAACTATTAACAGAGAAAATGCAAAACTAATACAATAAAATAGCATGAAAATTAATAAAGAACCAACACATTGCTATAAAAAAATTGCAACCCAAAAAAGGCCAAATATTGTACCATAATTTAAAAAATGCGAAAAAAATTCAACACCTCTAACGACAAAAAAAACTCAAGCACGCCCAGTTAAAACAGTAAGGCAATGATAGAGAAAACACAACACCAAGGCAATAAAACAACAAAGAATAAACACAATTAAACAATAATACAAAACAAAACAGACCAAATATTGTGCCATATGTTTAAAACTGCCGAAAAAATCAACGACTTAATTGACTAATATAACTTAAGCACATCCAGCACAAACAAGCAGTTATTAACAGAGAAAATGCAAAACCAATACAATAAAATAGCATGAAAAACAACAAAGAAGTAATGCAATGCTATAAAAAAAAAATACAACCCAAAAAAACCCAAATATTGTGCCATATTTAAAAAAAATGCTGAAAAAATCAATGGCTCAAACAACTAAAAAAATCAAGCACATCTTGCCCAACAGCCAGCTATTAACAGAGAAAACACAAAACCATTAAAATAAAACAGCATAGAAACAACGCAATGTTATAAACAAAAATCCAAAACAAAAAACTATAAAAACTGCCATAACATAACCTTAACAACAACAACCTTAGAACAACATCAACAACCTTAGCAACTACAACAACAATGCAAACAAAAACACTAAAACAACAAACAAATATGAAAAACAGTCGTAACATAAACTTTACAGCAGCAGCTATGCAAGGAAACACTTGAAAGTAGCAATCAACCATAAAAAACAAACAAAAAATAATCTTAAAAAAGCAGCAGGAACCTTAATATAACAGCAGCAGCGATGCAAGCAAACACTAGAAAATAGCAATCAACCATAAAAAACAGACAAAAAATAATCTTAAAAAAGTAGCAGCAACCTTAATATAACCGCAGCAGCAACGCAAACAACAAACCAAAATCCATAGTGCACAATGAGCATACCACAACCCTGAAAAGCCAACACCAAAAAAATCAGAAAAAATATAAAATAGAGGAACTAAAATGATGATTAATGGAGAACAGTAAAAAACGCCAAAAAAAAATCAAAGAACAAATGACAGCCCCAAGACTGTGAAGGGTAAAACTATTAGCGCTCCTCAAAAGCTATAATGTAGAATTTGAATTTGAAATTGAAAATTGTTCACAATTTATTTACCCATTTTTGTAATGACCAAATGAGTCCCCTTGAGACCTTGTAAAAGTTGTAATGACTTCCTTGACTCCTTGCCCACAAGAGAAGCTGTATCTGCCACCACAAATTGAGTCTGCAGGGAGTGAATAATGTCTGCAATTGCTGAAGTGTTGGATCCCGTGATGAGGATATCATCCACATATATGAGTATATAGATGATATATGTTGATGTCTGCTGGACAAATAGAGAGGGATCTGCCTTACTTTCAATAAACCCCAACGATGTGAGTGCTGTGGACAGTTTAGAAACCATGACCTGGGTGCTTGCCGCAGACCATAGAGGGATTTGTGTAGTTTGCACACCTGATTTGGAAATTGTGGATGAACAAATCCTTGTGGTTGAGTCATGAACACCGTCTCTTGCAGATCACCATGCAAAAAAGCATTTTGCACATCCAACTGTTTGATGTTCCAGTTAGACGTGACTGCTAGTGCAATGACAAGGCGGACGGTAGCATGCTTAATGACAGGGCTGAATGTCTCTGAAAAATCAACTCCTTCTTGCTGGTGGAAGCCTTTAGCAACCAAACGAGCTTTATAACGCTCAATGGTCCCATCAGCTTTCTTTTTGATTTTATAGATCCAGCGACACCCCACAATGTTGGCTGTTGTTGGAGGGATCTCCAATGTCCATGTGTCGTTCTGCAGTAAAGCTGAGAACTCCTTGTTCATGGCCTCTCGCCAATGTAGAGATTTGGAAGCTTGACTGTAAGAGGTTGGTTCGGTCTGACTGGGACTGAGTTCTGCTAGAAGTGCTCTCGGTAATGGATGACGAATAAAGTCATCGCTGATTTGCCGTGGTCTGTGAATATTGTTCTTGGATCTTGTAACCATGGAATGAGTATTTGACGAAACCAACTGTGCTACTGGTTGTGGTTCAGCAATTGATGATGAGTCATGTGGAGTAGATTCGTGACCTGCAGAGAGTGCTAGAGAAGTCTGGTGATTTGTATCTGCAGAAAATAAAACAGATGGTGCAGGTGATGTGCATGTGATAACGAGGTTAGTTTGCAAATTTCGGATACTTGAGGAAGTAGAGACATTTAAGGTCTGAGGTAAAGACACTAACGAAGAGCTGCTGGAATTTACAGTTATGAGACATTGTGCTGAGTAGGGGAAAAGAGTTTCATCGAAGACAACATGTCGTGAAATATAGATTTTTCTTATAGATAAATCTAAACACTTGTACCCTTGATGACAAAGACTATAGCCAATAAAAATGCACGTTTTAGATCTGAAATTCAGTTTATTTTTGTTATAAGGTTGTAAATTTGGCCAACAAGCACAACCAAATACCCGTAGAAAATGATAATCAGGAAGTCGATTGTAAAGAATTTTGTAAGGGGATTTGTGTTTTAAAACAGGAGTTGGAAGGCGATTGATGATGTAAGTAGCAGTATGAAAAGCATCTTCCCAATAAATCATAGGCATATTTGAATGTGCTAATAGGCTTAAACCCACTTCTACAATGTGTCGATGTTTCCGTTCAATTGAACCATTTTGTTGATGGGTATGTGGACAAGTTAGGCGGTGAGTAATACCATGACGCTGAAAATAAGTATTGAGACGGCGATACTCACCACCCTAGTCGGATTGGATGGATTTTATTTTGCGATCAAATTGTTTTTCCATATACGCCTGAAAATTTAAAAATACTTGTTCAACATCAGATTTCAAGTGAATGGGAAACAACCACAAAAATTTTGAATAATCATCAAGAAAACTGACATAGTATTTTGCACCGGATGTGGACGCTACTGCGGCAAGTCCCCACACATCGGTGAAAATTAAGTCCAAAGGATTTGATGAAATAAATTTTGAAGTTTTAAAAGGCAAATTATGGCTTTTTTCCATTTGACATTCAGGGCACACAGTATGTGTTTTAGATTTTACCGCAGGAACTGAGAGAACTGATAGAACTTGATCAACAACCGGACTAGAAGCATGACAGAGTCGACGATGCCAGTCATGCAACCGAACACTGGAAAATGCACGAGGGATAGTGGATAGGTGGGTGAAGCAGTAGAGTCCATCATGGAGATAGCCTCGATGAAGGACCTTCCCCGAGTAATCCTTCAAAAGAAAATAGAAAACATGAAACTCAAAATACACATTGTTGTCAATACAAAATTGATGCACAAAAAGTAAGTTTTGCTGTATTTCTGGAACAAGAAGGACTTGATTCATCAAGAAAGTAGAAGAAGGAGTTGTAATTTTGGAAGACCCAATTTTGGAAATTTGCAAACCTTGCCCATTACCAACTTGAACACGGTCAGAACCATTATAGTCAATTTTCTGCAGATTCAAATCAGCAATGTTATTTGCAAGGTGATGTGTGGCTCCTGTGTCAGCCGTCCATGGTGTTTCTCCTGAATCTACTCCATGACGTATTGCTGCCAATGCTTGTTTTGATGGCAATGATGTTGATTCCTGGTAAGACAAATCAAAACGAAAGTAACACTTCTTAGCATTGTGTCCGGTTTTACCACAAATCTGGCAGGTGATGGGGAATTGATTATTCCTATGTGTGGAATTGTATCCACTATGATTGGGATTTCACCCTTTATTACGAAAGCCACCACGCCTTGGATAATTGGGCTGTCGTTGTGCCATATTTGTAGATGGTTGCTGTCCATTGGGAGAGAGCTGATGGCGTGAAATTCTGGCTTTAGTTGTCAGCAGAAGAGAGTAAATCTCTTCAAGGGTGATGCTGTCAATACGTGCTGTTATTGAGGCAACAAAGCTATCATACTCGTGATTAAGACCTGCAAGGATATAGGTGATGATATCATCATGATTGAGAGGCTGCCCAACAACAGCAAGATCATCAGTAAGTCTTTTGATAAATTGGAAATATTCACTGGCTGTTTTACTCCCTTTCATGGCAGTGGCCAGTTGGGTGCGTATCTGAATGATACGAGCACGGGATCGTGAAGAAAAGGTTTCTTCTAGAGCATTCCAGACAGCCATGGATATGGTGTAATTGACCACTTGAGCAAGCACCGACTCTGATAAGGAAGTCATCAGGGTGCTGAGGATGATATTGTCTTGTCGTAGCCAATGTGTGTAGGCTGGATTTAATCTTTCAGAGATAACAGCGATTGTAGGGTCTGAGACAGAGATAAACTTTGGTGGTTTAGGAATAGTTCCATCAATGTATCCAAATAGATCTTGACCTTTGAGATAAGGCACCAGTTGTGCTTTCCAGAGAAGAAAGTTGTCATGGTTTAATTTTACCGTGACAATGGTGGGCATAGAGATGACAGAGGGGTGGGTTGTGGGAGTGTTTGAGGTGTTTGAGGAAGACATTTGTTAGACATAGGTCTTTTATGGCTCTGATACCATGTAAAAATACAAGAAAGCAGAAATTAGAGAGAAAGATGTTTCAGCTTTTTATTCCTCTGTTCTGTGATATACATACATACTGCAGTCTTTATATATATGGGTTACAATTGATACATTCAAAAGCTCAACAAATCTATTGTTTTAATGTACAGGATTGAATCTTCCTCAATTGATATCATGCAGAATTAATTCACGATTTGTTCATGATCTTGCTGTTGAATTTTCCTTTCCTGCTGTTTCTTTATTTCCTTATCTGCTCGCTGACCTTCATCATTTGATTGCAGATCATCTTCATTAATTTCCGTTAGTGTGAGCTGATTCTCTATACTTTCCATGTTTCCATCTTGTCATATCTTGGACAGTTTGTGTCATATTTGTCATCTTTGAGAATGCTTTCGATCTCTTTTCCAAGATAAAGAATTCTTTTCGATGCTTAATCTCTCTGAGCTTTCTAGAGGAAGAAAATGATCCAACGAATCAAACATGGCTGCAAAATAGTGTAAGGACTCCATGAATCTTGATGGAAAGCTGAATGAGCTTCTGCTACCTTCGTGATCGACCAAGACAACAATGGAGGGGTTAAGTGAATGTATTGATTTCAACGTGTTAGATATCTTCAATGAATCTTTCAAAGTATTCAAATGAAATATTGAATTCACAGCAACTATTTCTTTTCTTAAAAGCCCTTGAAACTCAAACACAAGATTGTGAACCCCTTTCGCAAGGCTGACTAATCTACCCTCGGTTTCCGGCAATTCTCTCAGCCTTTTCAGAGAGAGATTATATTAGAGAAGGCCATTGAAATCCGGTTCAGGTTCACCAACACATTTGCTGTGAAATTCTCTTGACTTCCTACTTTACATGATGGTTCTAAAGCATCAAGCTCTAGAGTCTGGTTTTCTTTTCTGACCTTTTTACTGTCGTTCTCTGAAAGATCTTTTACAGGCAAACACAAGCTCACTATTTCTATCCCAAGAGAGAAGATATTAATTGGTTCATGGCCTTTCCTCAATAAGCCTCCATTTTCTGATGCTCCTAGCATCTCAGAGGCTGACTGAGCTTCCAACCTTGCAGTGGACAAGGGAGTTCTTGTTGAGAAGAACTCAACGTTGGATTCTCTGATCATTGAACTCCCTCTGCTTTCTGTCTCTGGCAGTTCTTGTTGAAAACAAAAATATTCAGGGCTCTGGTTATGTTCAGCATATTGCTGACACTTGGTTCTCGAAATATATCCCTCACTTTATGGTCATTTCTAAATGAGCTTTCTATATCTTCATTTGCATCACAAAACAAAGAATACACGCTTTCATCAAGCACTAAAGCAGCTGATGAGATCTCTTTCTTTGCAATTGACTTGTAAATCTCATCACAATACAACATCCTGTAAAATTAATTCCAATGGCTGTGTTTCTCAAATTTCAACCGATGTAGAATCCATGGTCTGCACAAAAGATACACCAAGAAAAACGCATGAATTTTTAAACACTTGCATTTTCTGCTGTACCACTAATCCACAATTTGCTCTGCATCAACCATAATTTCTCACCTGATATTTTTCATCATCTTTTCCTGCCATTTCCAGTGAGCCTTTCTTCTCAACAGATTCTCTTTCATTTGCCATTAAGTTCGCATCCTGTACGATCCAAACATAAGAAACATCCATTAAAATTAGAAAACTCTTAAGCAAAAAATCATCAAGCAATCAGTTCTCGTTCTCACAAGTACAAGGGATTGAAAATTAAGAACAGTTAACATTCCCCATATTTATAGAAATTATACCAGTAACAGGGCATATGTTCTATTACCTGATACATTTTCACTTTGGCAGGTTTACTTTCAGTTGCCAATAAATTCTCACCCTATACAGTCACAGCACAAAGAAGGTAAACGAAGGCAAAAGAAGAAGAAGAAGAAGAAATATACACGTAGCATTTCAGCAAAACTCAACTTCACTGAGTTCTCTGCACAAAGCCCTGGTATCTTCTTCCCTGAAATCCCTGTCCCATGGACAACACAAGAAACAGGAACCCCATCAAAAACAAATTACCCCCAATTTGAAGCTGGACAAAATTAATAAGAAAAAAAGAAGAAATATACATAAACATCAAATAAAACATATAGAAGTCAATTGTCACATGCTAAACAGTAATTCAAGAAAGAAAAAAGAAACTATAAAAACCAAATCCAGTGACAGCACAAATAGAGCTAAAGATAAACCAAGAGCTGATATCGTATTAAGGAATAGTAATACAAGAAAATATCAACCAAGAATCGATCAAAAACCAATTTCATTTATAATAGAAAAGTGATAACGCAACCCCATCAAGAAGAAGAAATCCGTTAAAAGCAAATTCAGTGACATCCACCCAAAAAGGATATAATAACACAGGAAAACATAAAAAATAAATGTCAAAGAACAGCAACAAATTAGCCTCAGAACATATAACAACGCGATTTTCAAAAGTTAAAGAAAATCGAGAGAGGAACGAATAACATCACCAAAACTTCAAAAACAAGGAAAGCCCACTAAAATCTACAATGAAACAAACATAAAGGAAGCAAGCTGGAATTACCAGAAGATAAATCTGTGACAAAGAGCTTCTGTGAAAATGGTTTTGAGTTGATTTGAAGGTAGAATCGGCTAATGCTAGGGTGATTTCAAACAATATTGCAATCTGAGTGTCTATCACAAGTCAAGATTTCTTCAGTTTCTTGAATGTTCTCTTCATTTTCAATGGACGGCTCCGAAGATGTTGGTGGAGCTAATGGTGACAAAAATGTTCTTGAGAATTGCACCGTTCCTTAGCACTATAAGAACTTGGATCTTTCTCTCTTCTTTTCCAGCCTTTTTTCTCTCTGTGTTTGCCATTTTTGTTGGGTTTTATGACAGATCCCTCTTCCCTGGGTTTCTTGAGAGAGAGAGCAGAATCTTGGTTGTAGAGAAAGGGACAGAGAGGGGTTTTATATGGTTATCTTTTGGTGATAAAGAGAGCGATTTTGAATTTTTATTTTGAAAAAAGTGACCGTTAGGGCTTCGGGTGCTCTGTAGGTTATTGATCACCAAAACCTCTTATGGTAATAGAATATAAAACGACGTCTAAACTGATTATGTTGTATTTTCCGCCATGTTCCTCAGACAGTGTAGGGCGGTCGAAAACGTGATAATAGTCATTTGAATTTTCTCTCTCTCTCTCCTACTTGTGCAATCACATATCAATCTAGCTGTTTTTAATGATATTTAATTTTAATCCCTGAATTTTTAATTATTTATATTGGTTCTTATTGCTAATATATAGATTTTGATTTATTTTTGAATTTTATCCTTTAATTAAAATTGATTATATATTGTAGTTTCATTTAGGTCATCAAACTTTGAATTTTCATTTGGGTTGGAATCCTTAATATATTCGGTATTAAGGAAGGGAAGAGACAAATCCACTCCCTCTTGTCATGTTGATCCACAAGCGGTGGCACCTAGGCTGACACGCCACTAGTGCCCTTGTTGCTGTCGCCACTATTCCGACCATGTTTTGGGTTGTAATGTTTTTTTTTTTTTTATCTTTAATCATTCATGTATTTAAATTTTATGCATTTTGTAAATGTTGTATAAACATTAAATGAAAAATAATAAAAATAGTATGTGTGTGTGTGTTGGATTTCATTTATTTACATTGTTTTGGCAAGAAAAAGATTATAAAACTTGATAAAAAAAAAATTTATTTACTACGGGCAAAACATTTTCTAAAAATTTATCTTAGATTTATTAACTAGTTTATTAAAACTTGAGAATTTGGCCTAATATTGAAATAAATCGTGAAATTAATTCATGAAAGTTAATGGATAAATATAAACAATAAATGTCAGACCTACAAGTAGGCTTACATTCAAATATCTAGAAATGATCAAAAAATTCATAGACTTATTCTTAGCGGTGATTGATTTTTTTGAATCGGCTTACATTGAATTAAATCACGAAATTGGTTCACGAGAATTAATGGTTAAATTCAGATAGTAAATATCGGACCTATAAGTAGGCTAATATTTAAATATATAGAAATGACCAAAGAAATTCTCAGAGATATTCTAAGCGATGACCAATTCTTTTGAATAGGAACATTTTTACGATGCGTAAATTACAAAAAACACAACCACTCATCCACGATAGATATCCTTTTAAGGTATTTACATGGATCTTTTCCCTGATATTTCTTTGGGTTACTGAGCTCATAATAAAATTTCAAAAGCTAGATTTATTCACATGAATAAATACAACCATTGAAAATCACATCAAAATACACAATGCAGCTTACTGAGTAAGGAGTACTAGGGTGCTAATACCTTCCCTTTACACAACCAGTCCCCTACTATTGAATCTCTGACCAGACTAGTTAGTGCAACCGGGTTTTCCTAGCAACCTTTAACAGCAAGGTCGCGACTCCTTAACTCCCTCACAAGACAAAAACCGTCCCAGGGATGCCGCGCAACGACGTGCGATAGAAACAATATAGTTTGACACACCTATTTATCGACCTTTACATTTCTTACTAGCATTTTTTTTTTATTCCAATCTATCAACACTCGCCGACTTCCATCTTCAATCAACTCCCACAACTTGCATGCAAAAGAGATATTATCATTATCCAAACTTTTCTTCTCAAACAAACAAAATCATATAAAAAACAATCCAAACCACGAAGGATACAAAAGCAACAAACCTGACAGTAAACAGTTAATACAAAAAAAGAAAAGCATGCTAGGGCTGACAATAAACACAGAAAAGGAAAGCATATATATACAACATTAAAGTATGATTACAATCGGCAGATTTACTTACTATAACTTGCACCCTTGATATAGTTTGACAACTGTAATTGTATGTAATCTAGATTATAAATAAGAGCAGAACAGCAAGAGGAGAGGTATTCAGACCAAACCTGTTACAAATGACATAAGCTAGTCTGTCAAACTCATGACAGAGGTCATGATATTGAGATAACATCAAAAAAAGTAAATGAAAAAATAATTTGAGTCCACTTAGATTAATTTATCAAATCTACAACTAAAGTCAAGAGACTGTGATATTATCATCAAAACAAATCAAAATAAATTATAAAGCCTAATTTTCAATAGACTCATTGTTAAAGGTTGAAAATGGAAAAAATATAATCTAAAAACACGATAATTAAACAACCTAGGTCTACCTGAGTTAACCCACAAATCATGAGAACTGAGTCATAAGACTAAGATATAAACTCTTAAAAAATAAATTAAAATAAATCATGAAACTTAATTCATAATAAACTCAATGTTGAAGCAACAAAAAATATCAATTAAAAAAAGACAAACAAAAACTCAAGCTAACTAAGTTAACCCACCAGACAAATCATAAAACCGAGATAACTTCATAGAAAAAAACCAAAATAAACCATAAAAGTCTAATTCTCAATCAACTCAATTTTATAGAATAAAAAATTCAGAACCAGTAAAAAATATAAAAATAAAAGCAACCTTCCATGTTAGGCATGATTAAATACACAGTGGTGATGAGGATAGGATCATATATGCCAATAGAGGAGAAATTTATATAACAAACTACACTTAAAATACCAACGAGGATCACCATTCATCTTCCCCGCCCACTATTCATCTTCCACTATTCATCTCGTAGAGTCGTCCCTTTCTCTCTTACAATCAGTCAGCAACTCCCTCCCTCTCTCTCTAGAACCAGTTGTAGTTAGCTCTCTCTCTCATCGGCGGCTTCACAACTCCGACCACCTAGCACCATCCCGTCATCACCTGCAGGTCCACCTCAGCAACACAGCCATATCCTCCAGCGAGGTAGCAGGAGCAACAGTAGCGACAACAATTATGGCAGCAGTGTGAGCCTGTCAACTTCCAACGCCCCCTCCGGCCACCATAGGCCACCATTTCCGACACTATCACGATAGGAAGAACCCCCTCGACCTCCTCTACCCAACGATATTAACAATTACGCCATCTGTCATACAACAAAAATCCTTCATTTACTGTTCATTGTCATCAGTTATGGGGATTGAATTAATTCACTCCCCCCGTCCCATTGTTCTGCGTGCATAAAAGTGGGTTGGGCCACGGACAACACCCATCCTAGCCATTGAATTGGGTGGGCCAAATGGCTAGCAATCCAACCCCAAATGATGGGTAGCCTACCCACCACCCAAAAAATATAATAAAAAATTATAAAATTTGTATAAAAAATATTTTTTTAAAATTATTAAAACAAAAAATGTGTTGTTTTTGTGTATACGGCCAATACGCTAATATATTTTGAATATTTTTTTTTAAAAAAAACTATTATTTGGGAGTTTAAAGAAAAATGGTTTTACAATGGATTTGGTAAACACAAAAAAATCATTTTCTCATATTTTTTAATTTTACATGTCTGTAAAATCCAAGTATTGGCCAATATTCCAAAAATATCAAAATCTTATTTTTGAGGATTCATATTATTCACTGTTAATATTTGGTAAAGAAATCCTAAAAGGATTAATATTCAAAATATTAGCGTCGGAGATAATTCACTCTTATCCACTATTGATATTTGGGTAAGAAATCCTAAAGGGGTTAATATCCAACATATTAGCGGGGATAATTCAATGTTATTCACTGTAAATATTTGAATAAAGAAACCTTAAAGTGATAAATATCCAAAATATTTTTATATAAATAATACGTCATCATTTAACCAACATATTTTTTGAAAGATCAATATCATAACAATCATAAGGTAAATAAAAACACCAAGCAGCTTACCTTAGGGAGGGTGTACTAGGGTTGCTAAAACCTTTCCTTTACGCAATCAATCCCTTGCCTTAGAATATCTGAAAGACTAGTTTAGGTTTTGTAGTAATCATAATACTAGGTGGCGACTCCCTTTTTCACAAAATAAAGATAAAATCTTGACATGAATTCCCCTCTCTCGGGGAGAGTCGCCATGACACTGCGCTCTCGCGGATGGTGCAACAATATTATCATGCATCCATTTTACAAAACATATTGTTGATGATAAAGCAATTTAAATAAATCATTTTGGTCATTGAAGTTTAACATGGGTCCCTAATCTTAAACGAAGACCACATGATGTTGGTTAAATAGTTGATGAAAATTTAAGACCATGCTAGAGTATAACGTGATTGAACATTGTCGCATTATGTAAAAGCTGTCGTAAACTATTGCAAGCTAGTAAAAAAATATTGCGACCGAACGAAGTATTTTCAAATTAATTATTCTAGCGACCAAAGTTTTATTCATGGTTTAATCTCAAACCAGAATCAATCTATGTAGGTTATTAATCACCAAAACCTCAAACGATGACAAAATATAAAGCAATCGAGAAACTGACATATTATGACTAAATTGTGGCCAAACAAAGTGTGAGAACCAATCAAAAATAAAAAAACAAAGACAAGTATAAAACAATGGGAATAAAGCTTAAACAATAAAGGATCCAGGCTTCAATTGTTTAAGCCTCATCATGAGCAAACCAAAACAGATGTCACAAATACACTAAACACCTTCCAACAATTAACTTGGATAAGAAAAACTTTTTTTCTGGAGATTTCATGACCATGCAACCAAGCAATTTGATCTTGTTGCGTGAAGATCCAAGAAAAGGATAAACTAAACAAAGAATTCATTCAATTAAAACACACAAAAAAAGGGCAAAAAAAGAAACCCCCCCCCTCTGAAAGGCCAAACAAAACAAAGAATTGATTCAATTAGAACAAAAAAAAAGGCAAAAAAAGAACCCCACCTCTAGTTGTCAACTCCCCTTTCAAGCTCGAAGTTAAAAAAAGAAGAATATAAATCCAAAAAAGAATTAAATACCAACATCACATCTTAAGTCAAAGGAAACCAACAATTTGGAATTAGGATTTTAAGAACAACACAAACAATAAATTCCAAGCACCTCAACATCCTTTAAATTTAATTTGCAAATTGTATCAACCGGCGAAACAAAATAGTTTGACAGACACCTGTTTACCGACCTCTACGTTTATTACAGACATTGTTTTTTATTATATTCTATCAAGATTCACAAAGTTCCATCTTCTATCAACTCCCAGAACTTGCACGCAAAAGAAATATTATCATTATCCAAACTTTTTTTCTCGAACAAACAAAAACACATAGAAAAACATGCGAAAGGTTTTTACCAAAAGAAAAAACATACAATTATTGCAAAACACATCTTCAACGTCTAACCCGCCAACCAACCAAAATGACAAAAAATCTAAGCATGAAAAAAAACTCAAGGACAAAAAACAATCCAAACCAGGAAGGATACAAAAGCAACAAACCTGGATCAACAATGATGAAAAGCAAGGAGCGAAAAAGATGATGAAAACAAAAGAAAAAAACATATTCAAATCTATCCCAATCAACAGACGAATCCTTGAAAGTAGCCTTGCAACAACAATTTTGCCTAAAAAAAAAATATTGTACCATAATTTTAAAAATAATGCCGAAAAAATGAATGACTCTAACAACAAAAAAAAAACTCAAGCACATCCAGCCAAAACAACCAACCATTGACAGACAAAACATAACACTAAGACAATAAAATATATAAAAAAAAAACAAGGAACAAACACACAATGTTTCATACACAAATGCAAAACAAAAAACACCAAATATAGAAAAAAGACCAAATATTGTGCCATATTTTATAATAACTACCAAAAAAATAAATGACTTAAATGTTTAAGAAAACACATCTAGCGCAGACAACCAACTATTAACAGAGAAAATGCAAAACCAATACAATAAAATAGCATGAAAAACAGTTAAGAACTAATTCAATGCTATAAATAAAATGCAACCCAAAAAAGACCAAATATTGTACCATAATTTAAAAAAAATAAGCTGAAAAAATCAACAGCTCTAACGACAAAAATAACACAAGCACATCCAGCCCAAACAGTCAGTCATTGACAGACAAAACATAACACTAAGACAATAAAATAGCAAAGAACAAACACAAAGTTTTGAAAAAAAATGCAAAACAAGAAAGACCAAATATTGTGCCATATTTTAAAAAAACTAGCAAAAAATCGACTTAAATATCTAAAAAAGATCCAGCGTAGATAACCAACTATTAACAGAGAAAATGCAAAACTAATACAATAAAATAGCATGAAAATTAATAAAGAACCAACACATTTCTATAAAAAAAAATGCAACCCAAAAAAGGCCAAATATTGTACCATAATATAAAAAATGCGAAAAAAATTCAACGCCTCTAACGACAAAAAAAACTCAAGCACGCCCAGTCAAAACAGTCAGGCAATGATAGAGAAAACACAACACCAAGGCAATAAAACAACAAAGAATAAACACAATTAAACAATAATGCAAAAGAAAACAGATCAAATATTGTGCCATATGTTTAAAACTGCCGAAAAAATCAACGGCTTAATTGACTAATAAAACTTAAGCACATCCAGCACAGACAAGCAGTTATTAACAGAGAAAATGCAAAACCAATACAATAAAATAGCATGAAAAACAACAAAGAAGTAATGCAATGCTATAAAAAAAAATACAACCCAAAAAAACCCAAATATTGTGCCATATTTAAAAAAAATGCCGAAAAAATCAATGGCTCAAACAACTAAAAAAAATCAAGCACATCTTGCCCAACAACCAGCTATTAACAAAGAAAACACAAAACCATTAAAATAAAACAGCATAGAAACAACGCAATGTTATAAACAAAAATCCAAAACAAAAAACTATAAAAACTGCCATAACATAACCTTAACAACAACAACCACAACAACCTTAGAACAACATTAGCAACCTTAGCAACTACAACAACAATGCAAACAAAAACACTAAAACAACAAACAAATATAAAAAACATCCGTAACATAAACTTTACAGCAGCAGCTATGCAAGCAAACACTTGAAAGTAGCAAGCAAACACTTGAAAGTAGCAATCAACCATAAAAAACAGACAAAAAATAATCTTAAAAAAGCAGCAGGAACCTTAATATAACAGCAGCAGCAATGCAAGCAAACACTAGAAAATAGCAATCAACCATAAAAAACAGACAAAAAATAATCTTAAAAAAGTAGCAGCAACCTTAAGACCTTGTAATGACCAAATGAGTCCCCTTGAGACCTTGTAAAAGTTGTAATGACTTCCTTGACTCCTTGCCCACAAGAGAAGCTGTATCTGCCACCACAGTCCATCTCTTTCCATCTTCAGCTAAGTTACTCTGCACATGAACTCCAATTATTAACCTACTTTATAGGATTCAGACGTTAAACTTGAAATAGAAGGGAAGAGCTTAAACAGAACAGGTGGTCACCTTTCGCATAATCTGAGAACAATTAACAGAAATACCATTTCTTGTAGTATCATTAGGGACTGAAATGCTATTTCCTGAGAAACTCACAAGTAAAGATTGCAATGGAACTCTTTCTGCCTTACAATGCTCTAGTACCATATCTTGCTTGAATTTCACTTGATTCTTTGTAGCTGGCATAGCTAATTTTGTTTGTTGGAGAAATTTTAGTGGTCTCTGGTTCTCTTTGTCTGGAGAGGCGATCATCTCTTCTTCCGGTTGCTTATAGGGAATAAAAGTAATTTTTGAAGGCTCGTGAGCAAATGCTGGTGTCACAAGATGAGCGCACAGATTCCTGTGCAAGGAGCTCCGAGCAGATGCTGGTGTATTCACTCTGTCCACAGTCATCCCTTGAAAGATCATGGTTTTCCACTTCTAGTACATCATTAGCAGCATGGTCATCAGAACATGAGGAGATCAGGCTCTTGTTGAAAAGAACTCAGCATTGGATTCTCTGATCATTGAATTCCCTTTGGTTTCTATGTCTGGCAGTTCTTGTTGAAAAGAAAAATATTCAGGGCTCTGGTTATGTTCATCATATTGCTGCATTTGGTTCCCAAAATAACTCCCTGGACAGTTGTGTGCCTTAATATGTCATCCTTTGCGTCATAAAACAAAGAATCAATGCTTTCATCAAGCACTAAAGCAGCTGATGAGATCTCTTTCCTTGCAACTGACTCGCAAATCTCTTCACAATACAAGTAGCCTACATCCTGTAAAATTAAATTAAAAGGCTGTGTTACTCAAATTTCAACTAATATAGAAGCCATGATCTGCACAAAAGAGACAACCAAGAAAAATCCATGAAATTTATCAACAATAATTTCGCACCTTATATTTTTCATCATCTTTTCCTGCCACTTCGAGTGAGCCTTTCTTTTCAACAGATTCTCTTTCAGTTGCCATTAAGTTCTCATCCTATACGATCCCAACATAAGAAACATCCATTAAAATTAGTAAACTCTTAAGCAAAAATTCATCAAGCAATCAGTTCTCGTTCTCACCAGTACAAGGGATTGAAAATTAAAAACAGTTAACATATTCCATATTTATATTCTAATTATACCAGAGCATATATTCTTTTACCTGATACATTTTCACTTCGGCAGGTTTATTTTCAGTTGCCAATAAATTCTCATCCTATAAAGTCACAACACAGAAGGCAAAAGAGGAAGAAGAAGAAGAAGAAATATATAAGAAGCATAATTTAAGAATAGCTTACAAACATCAGGTGGACATGCTAGATATATACAAACGAAGGCATTTCACCTCAATTTCTTCTTCAAACACTATATTTTCCTCTCGCTTCTCTTCAATCATTGTCATCTCTGATGGAGATACAAATGGGGTTTCCATATCATATGCGCGGCTCAAAGGAACCCAAAGCAGCCTGTAGCCTTGCTGAACCACCAACCTTTACTGTATCAACTTCATTGACCTCTACACGAAGCCCTGGTATGTCCCATGGACTATACAAGAAACAGGAAACCCATCAAAAACAAATTAAACCCAATTTGAAGCTGCACAAAATTAATTAATAAGAAAAAGAAGAAGAAATATATATAAACATCAAATAAAACAAATAACAACTCAATTGTCACATGCTAAACATTAATTCAAGAAAGAAAAAGGAAACTATAAAAACCAAATCCAGTGACAACACAAGTAGAGCTAAATATAAACCAAGCGATGATATCCTATTAGGCATAGTAATACATGAAAACATCAACCAGGAATCGATCAAAAACCAAATTCAATGATAATAGAAAAGTAATAACGCAACCCGTCAAGAAGAAATCGTAAAAATCAAATTCGGAAACAAATTTGTCAAGTCCTAAAAGGATATAATAACCCAAGAAAACATCAAAAATATATGTCAAAGAACAGAAACAAATTTACCTAACAACATATAGCAACACTATTTTCAAGAATTAACGAAAATCTTCAATGAGCTTTTACAGGCAAACACAAGCTCACCGTTTCTATCCCAAGAGGTAAGATATTAATTGGTTCATGGCCTTTCCTCAACAAGCTTCCATTTTTATGTTGCTCCTAGCATGTCAGAGGCTGAGTGAGCTTCCAACCTTGCAGTGGACAAGGGAGTTCTTGTTGAAAAGAACTTAACATTGGATTCTCTGATCATTGAACTCCCTTTGCTTTCTATCTCTGGCAGTTCTTGTTGAAAAGAAAAATATCCAGGGCTCTGGTTATGTTCTGCATATTCCTGACACTTGGTTCCCGAATAACTCCCTGGACATTTGTGGGGCTTAATATATCCCTCACTTTATGGTCATTTCTAAATGAGCTTTCTATATCTTCATTTGCATCATAAAACAAAGAATCCAAGCTTTCATCAAGCACTAAAGCAGCTGATGAGATCTCTTTCTTTGCAATCGAATCGCAGATCACATCAAAATACAAGGAGCCTACATCCTGTAAAATTAAATCCAAAAGCTGCGTTTCTCAAATTTAAACCGATAGAATCCATGGTCTGCACAAAAGAGACAAGTAAGAAAAACGCATGAATTTGAATTTATGCAATATGGTCATGAAAAACGCATTTAGTAAAATGAAATCCAAAGGCTGTGTTTCTCAAATTTCAACTAATATTTTTCGTCATCTTTTCCTGCCACTTCCAGTGAGCCTTTCTTTCCATCAGATTCTCTTTCAGTTGCCATTCAGTTCTCATCCTATACCATACTACATAAGAAACATCCATTAAAATTAGTAAACTCTTAAGCGAAAGAAGAAGAAGAAATATATACGTAGAAATTCAAGAAAAATCATCATTCAACGACAAAACTGCCTCAACAATTATCTTCATTGAACTCTCTACACCAAGCCCTGGTATCTTCTCCCCTGAAATCCATGTCCCATGGACTATACAAGAAATAGGAAGCCCATCAAAAACAAATCAAACCCAATTTGAGGCTGCATAAAATTAATAAGATAAAAAAGAAGAAATATATATAAACATCAAATAAAACAAATAACAACTCAATGGTCCAATACTAGATAGTAATTCAAGAAAGAAAAAGGAAACTATAAAACCAAATCCAGTGACAGAACAAATAGAGCTAAATATAAACCATGAGCTGATATCCTATTAAGGCATAGTAATCTTGACTTCCTACTTTACATGATGGTTCTAAAGCATCGAGCTCTAGAGTCTGGTTTTCTTTTCTGACCTTTTTACTGTCGTTCTCTGAAAGATCTTTTACAGCCAAACACAAGCTCACCATTTCTATCCCAAGAGGTAAGATATTAATTGGTTCGTGGCCATTCCTCAATGAGCTTCCATTTTATGTTGCTCCTAGCATCTCAGAGGCTGAGTGAGCTTCCAACCTTGCAGTGGACAAGGGAGTTCTTTTTTAAAAGAACTCAGCGTTGGATTCTCTGATCATTGAATTCCCATTGCTGTCTGTCTCTGGCAGTTCTTGTTGAAAAGAAAAATATTCAGGGCTCTGGCTATGTTCATCATATTGCGGCACTTGGTTCCCGAAATAACTCCCTGGACAGTTGTGTGCCTTAATAAATCATCATTTGCGTCATAAAACAAAGAATCCATGCTTTCATCAGGCACTAAAGCAGCTAATGAGATCTCTTTCTTTGCAATTGACTCGCAAATCTCGTAATACAAGGAGCCTACATCCTGTAAAATTAAATCAAAAGGCTGTGTTTCTCAAATTTCAACTAATATAGAACCCATGGTCGGCACAAAACAGACAACCAAGAAAAATGCATGAATTTTTTTACACTTGCATTTTCTGCTGTATTCTGCTGTACCACTTATCCACAATTTGGTCTGCATCAACCATAATTTCTCACCTGATATTTTTCATCACCTTTTCCTGCCACTTCCAGTGAGCCTTTCTTTTCAACAGATTCTCTTTCAGTGGCCATTGAGTTCTAATCCTATACGATCCCAGCATAAGAAACATCCATTAAAATTAGTAAACTCTTAAGCAAAAGAAGAAGAAGAAATATATACGTAGAAATTCAAGAAAAATCATCATTCAACGACGAAACTGCCTCAACAATCATCTTCATTGAGCTCTCTACACGAAGCCCTGGTATCTTCTTCCGTGGAATCCATGTCCCATGAACTACACAAGAAATAGGAAGCCCGTCAAAAACAATTCAAACCCAATTTGAAGCTGCATAAAATTAATAAGATAAAAAAGAAATATATATAAACATCAAATAAAACAAATAACAACTCAGTGGTCACATACAGAGCTAAATATAGAAACTATAAAAAACAAGGAAAGCCCACTAAAATCCACAATGAAACAAACATAAAGGAAGCAAGCTGGAATTACCAGAAGATATATATGGCAAAGAGCTTCTGTGAAATGGTTTTGAGTTGATTTGAAGGTGGAATCGGATAATGCTAGGGTGATTTCAAACAATATTGCAATCTGGGTGTCTTCCACAAGTCAGGATTTCTTCAGTTTCTTGAATGTGCTCTTCTTTCTCAATGGACGGCTCCGAAGATGTTGGTGAAGCTTTTTCAATGGTGACAAAAATGTTCTTGAGAATTGCACCGTTCCTTAGCACTGTAAGAACTTGGATCTTTCTCTCTTCTTCTCCAGGCTTTTTTCTCTCTGTGTTTGCCATTTTTGTTGGGTTTTATGACACATCCCTCTTCCCTGGGTTTCTTGAGAGAGAGAGCAGAATCTTGGTTGTAGAGAAAGGGACAGAGAGGGGTTTTATATGGTTATCTTTTGGTGAAGGAGAGAGCGACTATGAATTTTTATTTTGAAAAAGGTGACCGTTAGGGCTTTTGGTGCAACTCACTGCAACGGCTATTTATCTCCTTGCCGCTAACTACTATGCGCTCTTGCTCCTGATTGTGGCAAATATAAATGTAAATCTGTTGCTTTTAGTCTGAAAATAAGCGAATATCTATATAGAATCTGAAGATAAAAGTTCAAAAGAGAATTCAATGTGAACTTTCCCAGAACAGGTTGGTACTTGTAATCCCCTGTTCTTCGTTTTTAGCTTCACTGTCATCTTCTTGGAATGAATAGCGCAAGAAATGAAAATATCTTTCAGGAAGGAGTTATTTAACTTGTGTCTGCGTCGTTCTCTAGATTATGTATGAAACCAGGGGAGTTATTACAGAACATGTCGAATGAATCAAATACTATCTCTGTCAAAGATGAACCTGTCAATTCATCTTGGGAAATGGAAAAAATTACCAGCAATACCAAAACCAGCTATTTGGAAATACATCAACAAAAAAAATACATTCAAGATTCCAATTTTTCTCACTTTAATGCTCGAACATACAATTGGAGCTTTCTATATCTTCATTTGCATCATAAAACAAAGAATTCATGCTTTCATGTTTAAACCGACCATGGGCATACATGCGGCAAATTGAGGGTAGCCATGTCTTTTCATAGTTAAAAGAGAGGCAGTACTCTATACGTGTCATGGTCTGAGAGGCTAAATGTTATGGAATCGGGGTACACAAGGTGATATACCGGCTCCTCTGCTTGGTTTTTTTATATAGAAAACTAATTGATTTTTTATGTGTTGTTATTAGTTATTTTAATATTTAATTAATGAATAGATCAAATTTGTTACAAATGAGTTTTTTTCCGCCTAAAAGTAGCAGCGTAATTGAAACGCAGGGGAAGTGATTCATATATTTTTTTAATTGTTGATATCTTGGGTAAATTTCTCTACCCATTTTGTTTGTATGTTGCATTTTTTCCCAATTAATATCAGATCTAAAATATTATACATAATATTTTTTTTTTTACAAAAACAATCTAAAATCCTATAATCAAATTTTCCTAAGAGATAAGCTTAAACAAAGGAGGACAAAATTAGAATTAAAAGGCAATTTTTTATATTATTTTATAAGATTTATTATTTATATTATTATATTAAAAGTATTTAAGAACACTGATATTAATTTTTTATTCTTTAAAAAATCTTAGATCATTTTTTTCTATCTATCTATCTATCTATCTATATATATATTTTAAGGCGCCAATATTAAATAAATTTTAAAATATATAATTAGTCTCACATATTTATAAGAGAAAAAAACCTACCTAAATGACAAAACAAAAATAAATACGAGTACATTTAAAAAAAATGACTTGAAAGATAAATAAAAAGAATTTATAAAACAACAAATAGAAAATATAATAAATATCAATTAGAAAATGATCATGAAGACATATTAAAATGTAAATATTTAAAAAAAAAATCTTAATAATAGTGGAAATAATAAAATTTGGTGAGACCATAATTATTGTTAGAAAAAAAAAAATTCCATCATTTTTTTATTCTATAAGATTTATTATTCATATTATTATAATAAAATTATTTCAGAGCAATGATAGTATATTAAGGCACTAATATTTAATAAATATCAAAATATATAATTAGTATGACATATTTAAAATAAAACAAACTAACAAATAATCATTATCATTATTTTGAATGTATTATCTATAATAATTAGAAAATTTAACAACTAACAATTTTAACAAAAAAGCAATTTAAAAAAATAAATGACAAAATAAAATTAAATATTATGAGATTTTAAGAAATTATTTGACCTTAAGGGGAAAAAAAAAGAGAAATCATAATAATTATTAATTTTAAATGATCTTTAGCATAAATTAAAATTTGAACATTAAATAAAAAAAATCTTAATAACATTGGAAATAAAAAAAAACTGAAAATAGAAATTGGAGCTTGTATCACAGGACCCTTCGGGGATTTCTGCTTAACCTTTTTGATTTGCATGATAAAGCATCTGAAAGCAACATCCCAAGAATTTATGGTCATTTCTAAATGAGCTTTCTATATCTTCATTTGCATCATAACACAAAGAATTCATGCTTTCATGTTTAAACCGACCATGGGCATACATACGGCAAATTGAGGGTAGCTATGTCTTTTCATAGTTGAAAGAGAGGCAGTACTCTATACGTGTCATGGTCTGAGAGGCTAAATGTTATGGTATAGGGGTACACAAGGTGATATACCGGCGCACTCTGCTTGGTTTTTTTATGTAGAAAACTAATTGATTTTTTATGTATTGTTATTAGTTATTTTAATATTTAATTAATGAATAGATCAAATCTGTTACAAATGAGTTTTTTTCCGCCTAAAAGGAGCAGCGTAATTGAAACGCAGGGGAAGTGATTCATATATTTTTTTTAATTGTTGATATCTTGGGTAAATTTCTCTACCCATTTTGTTTGTATGTTGCATTTTTTCCCAATTAATATCAGATCTAAAATATTATACATAATTTTATTTTTACAAAAACAATCTAAAATCGTATAATCAAATTTTCCTAAGAGATAAGCTTAAACAAAGGAGGACACAATTAGAATTAAAAGGCAATTTTTTATATTATTTTATAAGATTTATTACTCATATTATTATATTAAAAGTATTTAAGAATACTGATATTAATTTTTTGCTCTTTAAAAAATTTTAGTCATTTTTTTTCTCTATATATATATATTTTCAGACGCTAATATTAAATAAATATTAAAATATGTAATTAGTCTCACATATTTATAAGAAAAAAAACCCCAAAAATGACAAAAATAAATAAATATAAGTAGATTTAAAAAAAATGACTTGAAAGATGAATAAAAAGAATTTATAAAACAACAAAGAGAAAAATAATAAATACCAATTTTAAAATGATCATCAACACAAATTAAAATATAAGTATTTTTTAAAAAAAAAACCATAATAACAGTAGAAATAATAAAATTTGGTGAGACCATAATTATTGTTAAAAAAAAATATTCCATATTTTTTTATCTTATAAGATTTATTATTCATATTATTATATTAAAATTATTTCAGAGCAATGATAGTATTTTTTTTTCCCAAAAAACCATTTGTGTGTATTAACCAGATAATATTAAATAAATATCAAAAAATATAATTAGTCTCACATATTGAAAAGAAAAGAAAACTAATAAATAATCATTATTATTATTTTGAATGTGTTATCTATAATAATTAGAAAATTAAAGACCTAACAATATTAAAAAAAAAGCAATTAAAAAACAAAACAAATGAAAAAATAAAAATAGATATTAATAGATTTTAAGAAATTATTTACCCTGAAGGGAAAAAAAGAGAAATTATAATAATTATTAATTTTCAAATGATCACCAGCATATATTAGAATTTGTGGATTAAATTAAAAAAAAAAACTTAATAATATTGGAAATAAAGAAAAATTAGAAACAAAAACTAAAAGAATGTTACATATAAACATGGATAGAAATAAGAACTATGTAAGAATTATGTATAAAAAATATAGGAAATAAATTAAAATCCAATATTAAAAGTATAAGGGATATAATGAAAAAAAAATATAATAACTTTAATTTGAAGGAAAAAATTGAAATAAATCCAAACATTAATTCCGATAAAATTAAATAATTTAAAACAAAACCGGAAATTAAAAGAATTAGGACTGCAATGAAATTGAAATCTATAATTAATGTAAGGATAAATTTGAAAAAAAATCAAACTTTGATACTGAAAAAATTAAGGATTTATAATTAAATTTGTATAGAAGGATAAAATTGAAATAAATCAAAACTTTGATACCAAAAATATTAAGGATTCCAAACCAATCCGAGTATTCAAAGAATTAGGACCTAAATGAAACTATTATATATAATCCCATTCACTTGAAGGACAAAATTGAAACAAATCAAAACCTATATATTAGCAATAAGGACCATAAAAAAACAATCTAAAGATGAGGGACTGAAATGAAGTATAAAAAAATAGTTGCGCTGATGTCATCTTGTGCAGGCATGAGAGAGAAAAGGGGGAATTCAATCCGTAAGCTCTCACGCCACTGTAAACTCACACGCATCGCACCAAGGGGAAGAGAAAATGTCTGAAAATCATTCTATATGTTGGTTAGGTATTTTTGGATACCAGAATAAGCCGCATCCGCTAGCCAAAACACGCGTAAGCACGGAAACGGACGTCATGTCCAGCGATGTGCCAACAATAAGTTGGCAGAAAAATGAATAAAAGAATGGTAAATTACTGTCTCGCCCCTCCCACTTAGACTTCAATTTTTTCCTTTTTGAGAGATAAAAAGGTTATTTCATTGTGCAAATAAGTATTAAAAAAACAATAAACCAGTTAGATGAAATGGATCGGATAGGACCAAAAATGTGTAATTGCCGTGGAACCACTCAACCTAGGTGCCTCTTTATGTCTTATTCGAGGGACAAATTAATTATTACACTGTGCAAAAACAAAAAAACATAGGAGGCTGACCAAATCGAATGAACCGACAGAACCAAAACGACCTGAAAGTTGAGCACTACTATTCCTGTCCACAGTGTTCTGTCTCTTGGTGTATAGTGAACACAGTATGCTAGGTCATCACACTTGAGTTCTATTAGTTATTTTAGCTCAAGACAAAACTAGCTTATATGATCTTTAATGGGGAAAAAGAGGAGAACCATCATACTATATAAATAGCAAATTAAGTTCTACAATATTATTCACTCTTCGTAGCATCTTTTATGGGGTAAAAAGAGTGAGGGGCTTGATGACATTCATGCAGAGGCATATCCATTTTCACCCTTGGATTTTTAAATCCCGTGAGAGATCCTCAAAGTATATGGCTTTCCTTTTGTACATATGAAGTTGAAGACAATATGTTCCCAAGGTGCCCGAAATATATCCCTCACTTTATGGTCATTTCTAAATGAGCTTTCTATATCTTCATTTGCATCATAAAACAAAGAATACATGCTTTCATCAAGCACTAAAGCAGCTGATGAGATCTCTTTCTTTGCAATTGACTTGTAAATCTCATCACAATACAACATCCTGTAAAATTAATTCCAATGGCTGTGTTTCTCAAATTTCAACCGATGTAGAATCCATGGTCTGCACAAAAGATACACCAAGAAAAACGCATGAATTTTTAAACACTTGCATTTTCTGCTGTACCACTAATCCACAATTTGGTCTGCATCAACCATAATTTCTCACCTGATATTTTTCATCATCTTTTCCTGCCATTTCCAGTGAGCCTTTCTTCTCAACAGATTCTCTTTCATGTGCCATTAAGTTCTCATCCTGTACGATCCCAGCATAAGAAACATCCGTTGGGATTTGATAATTGTCGAGTTAATTGTGATTTATTGCTATTACAATTACTGCTGAGTGCTGTCTTAACAGAAGATTTGTTTGTGTCCTTACATGGCCTCTAATCCAAAAACCTATCCATTATAAGCCGATTGGTTCTCGTCTTCAATTGAATGGTAATTTATGGGAGAAGTCCGCTGTGGATTGGCGCCAGTGCCTGGTAGGTTTCTTTCCGAGTATAAGTTTTCTTTTCATGCTATGAATTCAATTGCTAACAGGATATGGAAGAGGTTTGGACTTGAGGATGTGACATCCTTGACCAATGGTTTTACAATGTTTCGTTTCAAAACAGGAGATGAGTTCCAAAAGGTTTTTTTTGAAAATGGACCTTGGATGTTTTGGGGGAAAAGCTATTATTCTTCAGCAATGGCACTCCAGGTTTGTCTTTGACATGAACAAGATCACCAAACTTCCAGTATGGATTCGGATTGTAAAATGTGGAACACTTAAATGTGAACATATGAACTCTTGAAATGAGTGTGGTGACGAATGTGATTCCAAAAAAAATACAAATGTACTTATTTATGACCATTGATGTTGTAGGTGGGGCGATCGGGATTGGACCGTCGTCAAGACAGGAACGACCCACAGGTGGAGCAGTGTAAGTGACTTGCACCTTCCTTTTTCATATGTTGAATAAGGAAATACTTTAACATGAATATTACCTTATTGTGTTAGAATCTATATTAGTTGTCGAATGTTTAAAGGTTGATGAATGATTGATTAGCTTCGGCTAATGGCATCCGAATGGATGGCCGGGATAAAAGATTGATTAGCTTCGGCTAATGGCATCCGAATGGATAGCCGGGACAAATGATTGATTAGCTTCGGCTAATGGCATCCGAATGGATGGCCGGGACAAAAGATTGATTAGCTTCGGCTAATGGCATCCGAATGGATGGCCGGGACAAATGATTGATTAGCTTCGGCTAATGGCATCCGAATGGATGGCCGGGACAAATGATTGATTAGCTTCGGCTAATGGCATCCGAATGGATGGCCAGGACAAAAGAATGATTAGCTTCGGCTAATGGCATCCGAATGGATGGCCGGAACATGTGAATGATTAGCTTCGGCTAATGGCATCCGAATGGATGGCCGGGATAAAAGAATGATTAGCTTCGGCTAATGGCATCCTAAGGGATGGCCGGAACATTTGAATGATTCGCTTCGGCTAATGGCATCCTAAAAGATGGCCGAGATGAACGATTGATTTGCTTTGACTAATGGTATCCGGAAAGGATGACCGTAGTGAATGAACGATTAACCTTAGCCAATGATGCCTTATGAGGATAGCCGGGTCTAAGATTTTGGTTGATTACAATAGTTGGTGCATATATATTGCATTACAAGCTATTTGTACCAAATATATGAAGAAATTATAAAAGTTGATGCCTCATTTAACTGCCAGACCGTTTAGTCATCGTCATTATTATTATCATTAAGTAATTATATTCTCTTAAAATGTTTAATACTGCTGCAGGGACGTCATATCCACCAGATGTCTAGGGAACCCGACACTCGGGAATCTACTTTTGCAAAGAATCACGTAGATGCATACTAAATCGCAATATACTTAGTATGAATCAATGTACTGAACACATAACTTTCATTAAACCTTTCTGTATAAATTTGTAATGGCTGTTAGTACGATAGGAATGCAAACTCATGTCTTTGTAGGCATATTTTTAATATGAATTTCTAATTATGCAACCATAATACTACATGTTTATGTATGATCCACTTTTAATGAAATGTTGATCGTATGGATGGTATTTTGATGATGTGAGGTAATCAGGCTCCTTGATTTCTGGCACCATGCGTGTTGGATATATATATATATATATAAAAAAAAAATTAAAAAAAAAATTAAAAAAAAAAAAACCGGGTTGTTACACTAATTGTATTTTTTTAATATTTATTTAATATAGCGCCTTAATATATATATATATATATATATATATATATATATATATATATATATATAACCTAGGTTTTTTCTGAAAAAGAATTACTATCATTGTTTTTAAATACTTTTAATATGATAATATGAGTAATAAATCTATAAAAAAAAATTGAAATATTTTTTCTAACAATAACTATGATCTCACCAATTTTTATTATTTTCAATGCTATTAAGGTTTTTTTAACGTTTACATTTTAATTTGTGGTGTTAATCATTTTAAAATTGATATTTTAAATGACCTAGGATTTTTTAAGAAAAAAAATAATATTAGTTTTAATATAATAATATGAGTAATAAATCTTAGAAAATAAAAATAATGATTTTGGCTTTTAATTCTAATTTTTCCTCTTTTGTTTAAGCTTATTTCTTAGAAAAAATTAATTCTTGAATTTTAAGTAGTTTTTGTAAGAAAAAAATAGTTTTATATATAATATTTCAGATCTGTTATTACTGGGAAAAAAGACAACTTACAAACAAAATGGATAGACAAATTTACCCAATTTATCTACAATTAAAAAAATATACGAACCACTTCCCTTGTGTTTTGATTATACTATTACTTTTAGGCGAACAAAACTCATTTTTAACATATTTGATATATTATAATTTCATTAAATAAATATTAAAATAACTAATTACAACACGCAAAAAATCAATTAGTTTTTTACTGAGAAAAAAGCCTAGCGCAATATCCAGGCAAATCACCATAGTATGCCTACATTGCATCTAAACATCGTGAGAGAACCAATCAAGAATCAAAAACAAAGGAAAGCATAAAACAATGGGGATAAAGGAACTAAGCTTCAATTGTTTAAGCCTTATCATGAGCAAATCAAAACTGATGTCACAATTACACTAAACACCTTCCAACAATTAACTTGGATAACAAAATCTTTTTTTTTCCAAAGATTTCATCACCATGCATCCAAAGCAATTTGATCTTGCTGCTTGAATATCCAAGAAAATGCCAAACAAAACAAAGAATTCGTTCATTCAAAACAACAACAAAATGGCAAAAAAGGATTCCTCCCTCGCTGTAGGCTCCCCAATAAAGTCCGGAATTAAAAAAATAAACATCCAAACCAAAAGAGCAGTAAAGACCAACATCGTATCATAAGTCAAGGCAAACCAGCAATTTGGAATTAGGATTTTAAGAACACGGACAAAAAATTCCACGCACCTCAACATCCCTTAAATTTAATTTGCAAATTGTATCAGCCTCTAAAACTACTGCTATCCAATTTTTGACTCACTTATTTTTATATTTCAGAAAAAAACAAAAAATATGAAAAAAGATAAAAATAAAAAAATATCTAGGTACAAGGATAAAACTAAACAAATTGAGAATTTAACGGTTAATTGAGGGTTAAATCGCGCAAATAAGAAATCAAGGACAAAAATAAAAAAGGCACGCAAGCTTAAGGATGCTTTTGAAATTTTAACTAGAAAAACCCTATAAATAGAGCTCACAAGCCACAAATAAAGGGACCAAAAAAACTATACATTCGAAAAAACCTAACCCTCTTTTTTTCTCTCTAAGGGGCTGCAGCCCCCTCCTTACCATTCCCTCTCCTCCACTCTCATCTTCTCCCCACTCTTTTTCCCTTTCTCCCATGATCGACCAACTGCAATAATCTCCTCTTAGCTTTCATCCACAACCTTGACCGTTAAATTCCTCTCCCCCACAATTGCCTCCCTCTCTAGTCATCCCTTTAATCAAATTCCTCTTCCTCTCTAGCTGCACCGCCATCCCTCTTCAACCCTGAGCCCTTAGTTTTTTTTCTTAATGCTGGAACCCTAACCGCCAACAGCCTTTACCTTTTTCTTCCTCGTTCCCTTTTGACACCACCATTTCAACCGTCAACCACCCTTCCTCTCCTCTTTCCCATACCGTTCTGTACCACCACACGGCCTACACTGATTGCCACCTCCTTGGCTCTCCCTGTCGGATCTCACCCCAGCAGACCTGCACACCCATTTCGCCCTAACCAGAGATCAAGTTGCCTTCCACAGTAGCTGTCTCCCGGTCAGTCTCCACCTCCTCCACAATAGCTCCCTCCCCCCATGGACAAAGCAACCACCATCCATCTAAAGAGAAGGAAGTACAATCCAACCTCCCATTGAAGAAGAAGAAGAAACTACAGACAGACCCGAGATTTGAAAAAGAGAATGAAATTAATTGTGTGTTATGTGTTTTCTCTTTTGCAGGTCATCGAGAACGCCACCACTGGCGAGAGAAGGAAGGGAAGAGACAAATCCACTCCCTCTTGTCATGTTGATCCACTAGCGGTGGCACCTAGGCTGACGCGCCACTAGTGCCCTTGTTGCTGTCGCCACTATTCCGACCATGTTTTAGGTTGTAATGTTTTTTTTTTTTATCTTTAATCATTCATGTATTTAAATTTTATGCATTTTGTAAATGTTGTATAAACATTAAATGAAAAATAATAAAAATAGTATGTGTGTGTGTGTTGGATTTCATTTATTTACATTGTTTTGGCAAGAAAAAGATTATAAAACTTGATAAAAAAATATTTTATTTACTACGGGCAAAACATTTTCTAAAAATTTATCTTAGATTTATTAACTAGTTTATTAAAACTTGAGAATTTGGCCTAATATTGAAATAAATCATGAAATTAATTCATGAAAGTTAATGGATAAATATAAACAATAAATGTCAGACCTACAAGTAGGCTAACATTCAAATATCTAGAAATGATCAAAAAATTCATAGACTTATTCTTAGCAGTGATTGATTTTTTTGAATCGGCTTACATTGAATTAAATCGTGAAATTAGTTCACGACAATTAATGGTTAAATTCAGATAGTAAATATGGGACCTATAAGTAGGCTAATATTTAAATATATAGAAACGAACAAAGAAATTCTCAGAGATATTCTGAGCGATGACCAATTCTTTTTAATAGGAACATTTTTACGATGCATAAATTACAAAAAACACAACCACTCATCCACGATAGATATCCTTTTAAGGTATTTACATGGATCTTTTCCCTGATATTTCTTTGGGTTACTGAGCTCATAATAAAATTTCAAAAGCTAGATTTATTCACATGAATAAATACAACCATTGAAAATCACATCAAAATACACAATGCAGCTTACTCAGTAAGGAGTACTAGGGTGCTAATACCTTCCCTTTACACAACCAGTTCCCTACTATTGAATCTCTGACCAGACCAGTGCAACCGGGTTTTCCTAGCAACCTTTAACAGCAAGGTCGCGACTCCTTAACTCCCTCATAAGACAAAAACCCTCCCAGGGATGCCACGCAGCGACGTGCCATAGAAACAGTATAGTTTGACACACACCTATTTATCGACCTTTACATTTCTTACTAGCATTTTTTTTTATTCCAATCTATCAACACTCGCAGACTTCCATCTTCAATCAACTCCCACAACTTGCATGCAAAAGAGATATTATCATTATCCAAACTTTTTTTCTCAAACAAACAAAATCACATAAAAAACAATCCAAACCACGAAGGATACAAAAGCAACAAACCTGACAGTAGACAGTTAATACAAAAAAAGAAAAGCATGCTAGGGCTGACAATAAACACAGAAAAGGAAAGCATATATATACAACATTAAAGTATGATTACAATCGGCAGATTTACTTACTATAACTTGCACCCTTGATATAGTTTGACAACTGTAATTGTATGTAATCTAGATTATAAATAAGAGCAGAACAGCAAGAGGAGAGGTATTCAGACCAAACCTGTTACAAATGACATAAGCTAGTCTGTCAAACTCATGACAGAGGTCATGATATTGAGATAACATCAAAAAAAGTAAATGAAAAAATAATTTGAGTCAACTTGGATTAATTTATCAAATCTACAACTAAAGTCAAGAGACTGTCAAATTATCATGAAAACAAATCAAAATAAATTATAAAGCCTAATTTTCAATAGACTCATTGTTAAAGGTTAAAAATGGAAAAAATATAATCTAAAAACACGATAATTAAACAACCTAGGTCTACCTGAGTTAACCCACAAATCATGAGAACTGAGTCATAAGACTAAGATATAAACTCTTAAAAAATAAATTAAAATAATTCATGAAACTTAATTCATAATAAACTCAATGTTGAAGCAAAAAAAAATATCAATTAAAAAAAGACAAACAAAAACTCAAGCTAACTAAGTTAACCCACCAAGCAAATCATAAAACCGAGATAAATTCATATAAAAAAACCAAAAATAAACCATAAAAGTCTAATTCTCAATCAACTCAATTTTATAGAATAAAAAATTCAGAAACAGTAAAAAAAATAAAAATAAAAGCAACCTTCGATGTTAGGCATGATTAAATACATAGTGGTGATGAGGATAGGATCATATATGCCAATAGAGGAGAAATTTATATAACAAACTACACTTAAAATACCAACGAGGATCACTATTCATCTTCCCCGCCCACTATACATCTTCCACTATTCATCTCGTAGAGTCGTCCCTTTCTCTCTTACAATCAGTCAGCAACTCCCTCCCTCTCTCTCTAGAACCAGTTGCAGTTAGCTCTCTCTCTCCTCGGTGGCTTCACAACTCCGACCACCTATCACCATCCCGTCATCACTTGCAGGTCCACCTCAGCAACACAGCCACATCCTCCAGCGAGGTAGCAGGAGCAACAGTAGCAACAACAATTATGGCAATAGTGTGAGCCTATCAACTTCCAACGCCCCCTCCGGCCACCATAGGCCACCATTTCCGACACTATCACGATAGGAAGAACCCCCTCGACCTCCTCTACCCAACGATATTAACAATTATGTCATCTGTCACACAACAAAAATCCTTCGTTTACTGTTCATTGTCATCAGTTATGGGGATTGAATTAATTCACTCCCCCTGTCCCATTGTTCTGCGTGCATAAAAGTGGGTTGGGCCACGGACAACACCCATCCTAGCCATTGAATTGGGTGGGCCAAATGGCTAGCAATCCAACCCCAAATAATGGGTAGCCTACCCACCACCAAAAAAATATAATAAAAAATTATAAAATTTGTATAAAAAGTATTTTTTAAAAATTATTAAAACAAAAAAATGTGTTGTTTTTGTGTATACGGCCAATACGCTAATATATTTTGAATATTTTTTTTTAAAAAAACAATTATTTGGGAGTTTAAAGAAAAATGGTTTTACAATGGATTTGGTAAACACAAAAAAATCATTTTCTCATATTTTTTTAATTTTACATGTCTGTAAAATCCAAGTATTGGCCAATATTCCAAAAATATCAAAATCTTATTTTTGAGGATTCATATTATTCACTGTTAATATTTGGTAAACAAATCCTCAAAGGATTAATATTCAAAATATTAGCATCGAAGATAATTCACTCTTATCCACTATTGATATTTGGGTAAGAAATCCTAAAGGGGTTAATATCCAACATATTAGCGGGGATAATTCATTGTTATTCATTGTAAATATTTGAATAAAGAAACCTTAAAGTGATAAATATCCAAAATATTTTTATATAAATAATACGTCGTCATCATTTAACCAACATATTTTTTGAAAGATCAATATCATAACAATCATAAGGTAAACAAAAACACCAAGCAGCTTACCTTAGGGAGGGCGTACTAGGGTTGCTAAAACCTTCCCTTTACGCAACCGATCCCTTGCCTTAGAATATCTGAAAGACTAGTTTAGGTTTTCTAGTAATCATAATACTAGGTGGCGACTCCCTTTTTCACAAAATAAAGATAAAATCTTGACATGAATTCCCCTCTCTCGGGGAGAGTCGCAACGACACCGCGCTCTCGCGGATGGTGCAACAATATTATCATGCATCCATTTTACAAAACATATTGTTGATGATAAAGCAATTTAAATAAATCATTTTGGTCGTTGAAGTTTATCATGGGTCCCTAATCTTAAATGAAGACTACATGATGTTGGTTAAATAGTCGATGAAAATTTAAGACCATGCTAGAGTATAACGTGATTGAACATTGTCGCTTTATGTAAAAGTTGTCGGAAACTATTGCAAGCTAGTAAAAAAATATTGCGACCGAACAAAGTATTTTCAAATTAATTATTCTAGCAACCAAAGTTTTATTCATGGTTTAATCTCAAACCAGAATCAATCTATGTAGGTTATTAATCACCAAAACCTCAAATGATGACAAAATATAAAGCAATCGAGAAACTGACATATTATGACTAAATTGTGGCCAAACAAAGTGTGAGAACCAATCAAAAATAAAAAAACAAGGACAAGTATAAAACAATGGGAATAAAGCTTAAACAATAAAGGATCCGGGCTTCAATTGTTTAAGCCTCATCATGAGCAAACCAAAACAGATGTTACAAATACACTAAACACCTTCCAACAATTAACTTGGATAAGAAAAACTTTTTTTCTAGAGATTTCATGACCATGCAACCAAGCAATTTGATCTTGTTGCATGAAGATCCAAGAAAAGGATAAACTAAACAAAGAATTCATTCAATTAAAACACACAAAAAAAGGGCAAAAAAAGAAACCCCCCCTCTTAAAGCCCAAACAAAACAAAGAATTCATTCAATTAGAACAAAAAAAAGGCAAAAAAAGAACCCCACCTCTAGTTGTCAACTCCCCTTTCAAGCTCGAAGTTAAAAAAAAAAGAATATAAATCCAAAAAAGAATTAAATACCAACATCACATCTTAAGTCAAAGGAAACCAACAATTTGGAATTAGGATTTTAAGAACAACACAAACAATAAATTCCAAGCACCTCAACATCCTTTAAATTTAATTTGCAAATTGTATCAACCGACGAAACAAAACAGTTTGACACACACCTGTTTACCGACCTCTACGTTTATTACAGACATTGTTTTTTATTATATTCTATCAACATTCACAAAGTTCCATCTTTTATCAACTCCCAGAACTTGCATGCAAAAGAAATATTATCATTATCCAAACTTTTTTTCTCAAACAAACAAAAACACATAGAAAAACATGCGAAAGGTTTTTACCAAAAAAAAAAAACATACAACTATTGCAAAACACATCTTCAACGTCTAACCCGCCAACCAACCAAAATGACAAAAAATCTAAGCATGAAAAAAAACTCAACGACAAAAAACATTCCAAACCAGGAAGGATACAAAAGCAACAAACCTGGATCAACAGTGATGAAAAGCAAGGAGCGAAAAAGATGATGAAAACAAAAGAAAAAAACACATTCAAATCTATCCCAGTCAACATACGAATCCTTGAAAGTAGCCTTGCAACAACAATTTTGCCTAAAAAAAAAATATTGTACCATAATTTTAAAAACAATGCCAAAAAAATGAATGACTCTAACGACAAAAAAAAACTCAAGCACATCCAGCCAAAACAACCAACCATTGACAGACAAAACATAACACTAAGACAATAAAATATCAAAAAAAAAAAAACAAGGAACAAACACAATGTTTCATACACAAATGCAAAACAAAAAACACCAAATATTGTGCCATATTTTATAATAACTACCGAAAAAATAAACGACTTAAATGTTTAAGAAAACACATCTAGCGCAGACAACCAACTATTAATAGAGAAAATGCAAAACCAATACAATAAAATAGCTTGAAAAACAGTTAAGAACCATTGCAATGCTATAACACTAAGCACATCCAGCCCAAACAGTCAGTCATTGACAGACAAAATATAACACTAAGACAATAAAATAGCAAAGAACAAACACAAAGTTTTGAAAAAAAATGCAAAACAAGAAAGACCAAATATTGTGCCATATTTAAAAAAAACTAGCAAAAAATCGACTTAAAATCTAAAAAAAATCCAGTGTAGAAAACCAACTATTACCAGAGAAAATGCAAAACTAATATAATAAAATAGCATGAAAATTAATAAAGAACCAACACATTGCTATAAAAAAAAATGCAACCCAAAAAAGGCCAAATATTGTACCATAATTTAAAAAATGCGAAAAAAATTCAACGCCTCTAACGACAAAAAAAACTCAAGCACGCCCAGTCAAAACAGTCAGGCAATGATAGAGAAAACACAACACCAAGGCAATAAAACAACAAAGAATAAACACAATTAAACAATAATGCAAAACAAAACAGATCAAATATTGTGCCATATGTTTAAAACTGCCGAAAAAATCAACGGCTTAATTGACTAATAAAACTTAAGCACATCCAGCACAGACAAGCAGTTATTAACAGAGAAAATGCAAAACCAATACAATAAAATAGCATGAAAAACAACAAAGAAGTAATGCAATGCTATAAAAAAAATACAACCCAAAAAAACCCAAATATTGTGCCATATTTAAAAAAAAATGCCGAAAAAATCAATGGCTCAAACAACTAAAAAAAATCAAGCACATCTTGCCCAACAGCCAGCTATTAACAGAGAAAACACAAAACCATTAAAATAAAACAGCATAGAAACAAAGCAATGTTATAAACAAAAATCCAAAACAAAAAACTATAAAAACTGCCATAACATAACCTTAACAACAACAACCTTAGAACAACATCAGCAACCTTAGCAACTACAACAACAATGCAAACAAAAACACTAAAACAACAAACAAATATCAAAAACAGCCGTAACATAAACTTTACAGTAGCAGCTATGCAAGCAAACACTTGAAAGTAGCAATCAACCATAAAAAACAGACAAAAAATAATCTTAAAAAAGCAGCAGGAACCTTAATATAACAGCAGCAGCGATGCAAGCAAACACTAGAAAATAGCAATCAACCATAAAAAACAGACAAAAAATAATCTTAAAAAAGTAGCAGCAACCTTAATATAACAGCAGCAGCAACGCAAACAACCAACCAAAATCCACAGTGCACAATGAGCATACCACAGCCCTGAAAAGCCAACACCAAAAAAATGAGAAAAAAATATAAAATAGAGGAACTAAAATGATGATTAATGGAGAACAGTAAAAAACGCCAAAAAAAAAATCAAAGAAAAAAAGACAGCCCCAAGACTGTGAAGGGTAAAACTGTTAGCGCTCCTCAGAAGCTATAGTGTAGAATTTGAATTTGAAATTGAAAATTGTTAAAATTTATTTACCCATTTTTGTAATGACCAAATGAGTCCCCTTGAGACCTTGTAAAAGCTGTAATGACTTCCTTGACTCCTTTCCATCTTCAGCTAAGTTACTCTGCACATGAACTCCAATTATTAACCTATTTTATAGGATTCAGACGTTAAACTTGAAATAGAAGGGAAGAGCTTAAACAGAACAGGTGGTCACCTTTCGCATAATCTGAGAACAATTAACAGAAATACCATTTCTTGTAGTATCATTAGGGACTGAAATGCTATTTCCTGAGAAACTCACAAGAAAAGATTGCAATGGAACTCTTTCTGCCTTACAAAGCTCTAGTACCATATCTTGCTTGAATTTCACTTGATTCTTTGTAGCTGGCATAGCTAATTTTGTTTGTTGGAGAAATTTTAGTGCTCTCTGGTTGTCTTTGTCTGGAGAGGCGATCATCTCTTCTTCCGGTTGCTTATAGGGAATAAAAGTAATTTTTGAAGGCTCGTGAGCAAATGCTGGTGTCACAAGATGAGCGCACAGATTCCTGTGCAAGGAGCTCCGAGCAGATGCTGGTGTATTCACTCTGTCCACAGTCATCCCTTGAAAGATCATGGTTTTCCACTTCTAGTACATCATTAGCAGCATGGTCATCAGAACATGAGGAGATCAGGCTCTTGTTGAAAAGAACTCAGCATTGGATTCTCTGATCATTGAATTCCCTTTGGTTTCTGTGTCTGGCAGTTCTTGTTGAAAAGAAAAATATTCAGGGCTCTGGTTATGTTCATCATATTGCTGCACTTGGTTCCCAAAATAACTCCCTGGACAGTTGTGTGCCTTAATATATCATCCTTTGCGTCATAAAACAAAGAATCCATGCTTTCATCAAGCACTAAAGCAGCTGATGAGATCTCTTTCCTTGCAACTGACTCGCAAATCTCTTCACAATACAAGGAGCCTACATCCTGTAAAATTAAATTAAAAGGCTGTGTTACTCAAATTTCAACTAATATAGAAGCCATGATCTGCACAAAAGAGACAACCAAGAAAAATCCATGAAATTTATCAACAATAATTTCGCACCTTATATTTTTCATCATCTTTTCCTGCCACTTCCAGTGAGCCTTTCTTTTCAACAGATCCTCTTTCAGTTGCCATTAAGTTCTCATCCTATACGATCCCGACATAAGAAACATCCATTAAAATTAGTAAACTCTTAAGCAAAAAATCATCAAGCAATCAGTTCTCGTTCTCACCAGTACAAGGGATTGAAAATTAAAAACAGTTAACATATTCCATATTTATATTCTAATTATACCAGAGCATATATTCTATTACCTGATACATTTTCACTTCGGCAGGTTTACTTTCAGTTGCCAATAAATTCTCATCCTATAAAGTCACAACACAGAAGGCAAAGGAGGAGGATGAAGAAGAAGAAATATATAAGAAGCATAATTTAAGAATAGCTTACAAACATCAGGTGGACATGCTAGATATATACAAACGAAGGCATTTCACCTCAATTTCTTCTTCAAACACTATATTTTCCTCTCGCTTCTCTTCAAGCATTGTCATCTCTGATGGAGATACAAATGGGGTTTCCATATCATATGCGCGGCTCAAAGGAACCCAAAGCAGCCTGTAGCCTTGCTGAACCACCAACCTTTACTGTATCAACTTCATTGACCTCTACACGAAGCCCTGGTATGTCCCATGGACTATACAAGAAACAGGAACCCCATCAAAAACAAATTAAACCCAATTTGAAGCTACGCAAAATTAATTAATAAGAAAAAAAGAAGAAATATATATAAACATCAAATAAAACAAATAACAACTCAATTGTCACATGCTAAACATTAATTCAAGAAAGAAAAAGGAAACTATAAAAACCAAATCCAGTGACAACACAAGTAGAGCTAAATATAAACCAAGAGATGATATCCTATTAGGCATAGTAATACATGAAAACATCAACCAAGAATCGATCAAAAACCAAATTCAATGATAATAGAAAAGTAATAACGCAACCCGTCAAGAAGAAATCGTAAAAATCAAATTCGGAAACAAATTTGTCAAGTCCTAAAAGGATATAATAACCCAAGAAAACATCAAAAATATATGTCAAAGAACAGAAACAAATTTACCTAACAACATATAGCAACACTATTTTCAAGAATTAACGAAAATCTTCAATGAGCTTTTACAGGCAAACACAAGCTCACCATTTCTATCCCAAGAGGTAAGATATTAATTGGTTCATGGCCTTTCCTCAACGAGCTTCCATTTTTATGTTGCTCCTAGGATCTCAGAGGCTGAGTGAGCTTCCAACCTTGCAGTGGACAAGGGAGTTCTTGTTGAAAAGAACTTAACATTGGATTCTCTGATCATTGAACTCCCTTTGCTTTCTGTCTCTGGCAGTTCTTGTTGAAAAGAAAAATATCCAGGGCTCTGGTTATGTTCTGCATATTCCTGACACTTGGTTCCCGAATAACTCCCTGGACATTTGTGGGGCTTAATATATCCCTCACTTTATGGTCATTTCTAAATGAGCTATCTATATCTTCATTTGCATCATAAAACAAAGAATCCAAGCTTTCATCAACCACTAAAGCAGCTGATGAGATCTCTTTCTTTGCAATTGAATCGCAGATCACATCAAAATACAAGGAGCCTACATCCTGTAAAATTAAATCCAAAGGCTGCGTTCCTCAAATCTAACCCGATAGAATCCATGGTCTGCACAAAAGAGACAAGTAAGAAAAACGCATGAATTTGAATTTATGCAATATGGTCATGAAAAACGCATTCAGTAAAATGAAATCCAAAGGCTGTGTTTCTCAAATTTCAACTAATATTTTTCGTCATCTTTTCCTGCCACTTCCAGTGAGCCTTTCTTTCCATCAGATTCTCTTTCAGTTGCCATTCAGTTCTCATCCTATACCATACTACATAAGAAACATCCATTAAAATTAGTAAACTCTTAAGCGAAAGAAGAAGAAGAAATATATACGTAGAAATTCAAGAAAAATCATCATTCAACGACAAAACTGCCTCAACAATTATCTTCATTGAGCTCTCTACACCAAGCCCTGGAATCTTCTCCCCTGAAATCCATGTCCCATGGACTATACAAGAAATAGGAAGCCCATCAAAAACAAATCAAACCCAATTTGAGGCTGCATAAAATTAATAAGATAAAAAAGAAGAAATATATATAAACATCAAATAAAACAAATAACAACTCAATGGTCCAATACTAGATAGTAATTCAAGAAAGAAAAAGGAAACTATAAAACCAAATCCAGTGACAGAACAAATAGAGCTAAATATAAACCATGAGCTGATATCCTATTAAGGCATAGTAATCTTGACTTCCTACTTTACATGATGGTTCTAAAGCATCGAGCTCTAGAGTCTGGTTTTCTTTTCTGACCTTTTTACTGTCGTTCTCTGAAAGATCTTTTACAGCCAAACACAAGCTCACCATTTCTATCCCAAGAGGTAAGATATTAAATGGTTCGTGGCCATTCCTCAATGAGCTTCCATTTTATGTTGCTCCTAGCATCTCAGAGGCTGACTGAGCTTCCAACCTTGCAGTGGACAAGGGAGTTCTTTTTGAAAAGAACTCAGCGTTGGATTCTCTGATCATTGAACTCCCTTTGCTATCTGTCTCTGGCAGTTCTTGTTGAAAAGAAAAATATTCAGGGCTCTGGCTATGTTCATCATATTGCGGCACTTGGTTCCCGAAATAACTCCCTGGACAGTTGTGTGCCTTAATAAATCATCATTTGCGTCATAAAACAAAGAATCCATGCTTTCATCAGGCACTAAAGCAGCTGATGAGATCTCTTTCTTTGCAATTGACTCGCAAATCTCGTCGCAATACAAGGAGCCTACATCCTGTAAAATTAAATCAAAAGGCTGTGTTTCTCAAATTTCAACTAATATAGAACCCATGGTCGGCACAAAACAGACAACCAAGAAAAATGCATGAATTTTTTTACACTTGCATTTTCTGTGTATTCTGCTGTACCACTTATCCACAATTTGGTCGCATCAACCATAATTTCTCACCTGATATTTTTCATCACCTTTTCCTGCCACTTCCAGTGAGCCTTTCTTTTCAACAGATTCTCTTTCAGTGGCCATTGAGTTCTAATCCTATACGATCCCAGCATAAGAAACATCCATTAAAATTAGTAAACTCTTAAGCAAAAGAAGAAGAAGAAATATATACGTAGAAATTCAAGAAAAATCATCATTCAACGACGAAACTGCCTCAACAATCATCTTCATTGAGCTCTCTACACGAAGCCCTGGTATCTTCTTCCGTGGAATCCATGTCCCATGAACTACACAAGAAATAGGAAGCCCGTCAAAAACAATTCAAACCCAATTTGAAGCTGCATAAAATTAATAAGATAAAAAAGAAATATATATAAACATCAAATAAAACAAATAACAACTCAGTGGTCACATACAGAGCTAAATATAGAAACTGTAAAAAACAAGGAAAGCCCACTAAAATCCAGAATGAAACAAACATAAAGGAAGCAAGCTAAACAGTAATTCAAGAACGAAAAAGGAGACTATAAAAACCAAATCCAGTGACAGCACAAATAGAGCTAAATATAAACCAAGAGATGATATCCTATTAAGGCATAGTAATACAGGGAAACATCAACCAAGAAGCGATCAAAAACAAAATTCAATGATAATAGAAAAGTGATAACGCAACCCATCAAGAAGAGGAAATCGTAAAAAGCAAATTCAGTGACATCCACCCAAAACGGATATAATAACGCAAGAAAACATCAAAAATATATGTCGAAGAAGACAAACAAATTTACCGAACAACATATAGCAACACGATTTTCAAAAATTAAAGAACATCGAGAAAGGAACGAATAACATCAACAAACCATCAAAAACACGGAAAGCCCACTAAAATCTACAATGAAACAAACATAAAGGAAGCAAGCTGGAATTACCAGAAGATAAATCTGTGGCAAAGAGCTTCTGCGAAATGGTTTTGAGTTGATTTGAAGGTGCAATCGGATAATGCTAGGGTGATTTCAAACAATATTGCAATCTGGGTGTCTTCCACAAGTCAGGATTTCTTCAGTTTCTTGAATGTTCTCTTCTTTCTCAATGGACGGCTCCGAAGATGTTGGTGAAGCTTTTTCAATGGTGACAAAAATGTTCTTGAGAATTGCACCGTTCCTTAGCACTGTAAGAACTTGGATCTTTCTCTCTTCTTCTCCAGGCTTTTTTCTCTCTGTGTTTGCCATTTTTGTTGGGTTTTATGACAGATCCCTCTTCCCTGGGTTTCTTGAGAGAGAAAGCAGAATCTTGGTTGTAGAGAAAGGGACAGAGAGGGGTTTTATATGGTTATCTTTTGGTGAAGGAGAGAGCGACTATGAATTTTTATTTTGAAAAAGGTGACCGTTAGGGCTTTTGGTGCAACTCACTGCAACGGCTATTTATCTCCTTGCCGCTAACTACTATGCGCTCTTGCTCCTGATTGTGGCAAATATAAATGTAAATCTGTTGCTTTTAGTCTGAAAATAAGCGAATATCTATATAGAATCTGAAGATAAAAGTTCAAAAGAGAATTCAATGTGAAACTGTGAGGAACTTTCCCAGAACAGGTTGGTACTTGTAATCCCCTGTTCTTCGTTTTTAGCTTCACTGTCATCTTCTTGGAATGAATAGCGCAAGAAATGAAAATATCTTTCAGGAAAGAGTTATTTAACTTGTGTCTGCGTCGTTCTCTAGATTATGTATGAAACCAGGGGAGTTATTACAGAACATGTCGAATGAATCAAATACTATCTCTGTCAAAGGTGAACCTGTCAATTCATCTTGGGAAATGGAAAAAATTACCAGCAATACCAAAACCAGCTATTTGGAAATACATCAACAAAAAAAATACATTCAAAATTCCAATTTTTCTCACTTTAATGCTCGAACATACAATTGGAGCTTGTATCACGGGCCCTTCGGGGATTTCTGCTTAACCTTTCTGATTTGCATGATAAAGCATGTGAAAGCAACATCCCAAGAATTTATGGTCATTTCTAAATGAGCTTTCTATATCTTCATTTGCATCATTAAACAAAGAATACATACTTTCATCAAACACTAAAGCAGCTGATGAGATCTCTTTCTAAGCAATTCACTCGTAAATCTCATCACAATAAAACATCTTGTAAAATTAAATCCAATGGCTGTGGTTCTCAAAATTCAAACTGATATAGAATCCATGGTCTGCACAAAAGAGACACCAAGAAAAACGCATGAATTTATAAACACTTGCATTTTCTGCTGTACCACTTATCCACAATTTGGTCCGCATCAACCATAATTTCTCACCTGATATTGTTCGTCATCTTTTCCTGCCACTTCCAGTGAGCCTTTCTTTTCAACAGATTCTCTTTCATTTGCCATTAAGTTCTCATCCTATACGATCCCAGCATAAGAAACATCCATTAAAATTAGAAAACTCTTGAGCAAAAAATCATCAAGCAATCAGTTCTCGTTCTCACAAGTACAAGGGATTGAAAATTAAAACCAGTTAACATTCTCCATATTTATATTCTAATTATACCACTACCAGGGCATATATTCTATTACCTGATACATTTTCACTTCGGCAGGTTTACTTTCAGTTGCCAATAAATTCTCACCCTATATAGTCACAGCACAAAGAAGGCAAACGAGTTCTCTGCACGAAGCCCTGGTATCTTCTTTCCCTGAAATCCCTGTCCCATGGACTACACAAGAAACAGGCACCCCATCAAAAACAAATCACACCCAATTTGAAGCTGGACAAAATTATTAAGAAAAAAAGAAGAAACATACATAAACATCAAATAAAATATATAACAAGTCAATGGTCACATACTAAACATTAATTCAAGAAAGGAACATTACAAAACAGAAAGGAACAAAGATAGGGTTCAAAAAAACATTTTTATTCTCTACTTTTATCCATCATCCAATAACTATATGCTAAACTCTTGCATTTGGTTTCAAAGGGGTGCATGCCCTTTCCAGTACATGGGGGTCTAAAACATGAGTAACAAAACTCAGTTTGTAATTTTAATTTTTATTTGCATTAAATCCAGCTTGCGTTAAAAAACATAGTAAATTTTAGCTTTAGGTGTGTAAAATGAGAGGAAAACTCTTTCATATACATGTATAGTTAATCTTTTATTGTTAGTTATTTGTTATTTTTGAGTTTTTTTGCATTTGTATTGTATATGTTTGACTTGGTATATTTTTATTTTTGTGTTTTTTTTGCATTTGCTCTTTTATATATTTCAGGCGTAAAACTTAAACTTAAGTATACAAATATGAAAAAATAAGGACTATTTAAAAAATATAAAAAATAAAAGAATTAAAATAAAAAATCAAAAGTATAAAGGCCAAAATCTAATTTTTTTATTTTATATTAAAAGTATTTTAGAACACCAAGATTAAATTAATTTGAGGTTTTTTCAAAAAAACTTCATATTTTATATATATTTCAAGATGCTAATACTAGACAAATATAAAAAAAAATAGATATAATAGAAAAGTGATAACTCAACCCATCAAGAAGAAGAAATCCGTTAAAAGCAAATTCAGTGACATCCACCCAAAAAGGATGTAATAACGCAAGAAAACATAAAAAATAAATCTCAAAGAACAGAAACAAATTTAGCCTCAGAACATATAACAACGCGATTTTCAAAAGTTAAAGAAAATCGAGAAAGGAACGAATAACATCAACAAAACATCAAAAACAAGGAAAGCCCACTAAAATCTACAATGAAACAAACATAAAGGAAGCAAGCTGGAATTACCAGAAGATAAATCTGTGACAAAGAGCTTCTGTGAAAATGGTTTTGCGTTGATTTGAAGGTAGAATCGGCTAATGCTAGGGTGATTTCAAACAATATTGCAATCTGAGTGTCTATCACAAGTCAAGATTTCTTCAGTTTCTTGAATGTTCTCTTCATTTTCAATGGACGGCTCCGAAGATGTTGGTGAAGCTTTTTCAATGGTGACAAAAATGTTCTTGAGAATTGCACCGTTCCTTAGTACTGTAAGAACTTGGATCTTTCTGTCTTCTTCTCCAGCCTTTTTTCTCTTTGTGTTTGCCATTTTTCTAGGGTGTTATGAAAAATCCCTCTTTCCTGGGTTTCTTGAGAGAGAAAGCAGAATCTTGGTTGTCGAGAAAGAGACAGAGAGGGGTTTTATATGGTTATCTTTTGGTGATAAAGAGAGCGATTTTGATTTTTTATTTTGAAAAAAGTGACCGTTAGGGCTTCGGGTGCTGCGGAGGTTATTTTGTCCCTCAAAAAGACAAAACCAAGGTCTGGTTGGGAGGGATGTCCTGATAATTTATCAATTTTTTATTCTTTTTTCTACCGATTTACTAATGGCTTGTTCTTAGAAGCACCATAAGTTTCAGCGCTCATGCTTGTTTTGGACGGCGCGTACGGTATATTCTAACGTTTAAAAATACCCAATCGGCATCTAAAATGATTTTTTGCCATGTTTTATTCCCCTGGTGTGGCACATGTGAATATAGGGTGGTCAGATACATGTCAATAGTCGTTTGATTTTTTCTCCCTTTTCTCTCTCCTGCTTGCGCATGCACACGTCAACGCAACTATTTATAGTGATATTTCATTTTAGTCCCTGAACTTTTGATTATTTGTTTTGGTCCTAATATATTTGGTATCAAAGTTTTGATTTATTTCAATTGTATCCTTCCATGCAATTGAATTATAGATTTAGGTTTCATTTCGGTTCTAATTCTTTTAGTTTCCGGTTTTGATTTAAATTATTTAATTTTATCGGTATCAAGGTTTAGGTTTGTTTCGATTTTGTCCTTCAAATTAAATTTATTATATATGTTTTTTTTTTCATTTTATCCCTTATACTTTTAATCTTGGATTTTATTTTAATTCCTTATATATATATATATATATATATATATATATATATTTCTTACATAGTTCCTATTTCTATCCATGTTTATATGTTATTTTTTCTTTAAATAAATTTGTGTTATTGATCATTTTAAAATTGATGTTTATTATTTTTTCTCTTTGCTGTTTTCTAAATTCTTTTTCTTTATCTTTCAAGTCAAATATTTTTTTTTAAATCTACTTATATTTTTTTGTCATTTATTTAGTTCTTTGTTCTTATAAATATATGAGACTAATTATATGTTTTAATATTTATTTAATATTAACGTGTGAAAATATATATAAAGAGAAAAAAAACTAACCTAGGATTTTTTAAAGAAAAAAATTAATATCAGTGTTCTTAAATACTTTTCATATAATAATATGTTGAATAAATCTTAGAAAATAAAAAAAAAATGATTTTGGCTTTTAATTCTAATTTTGTCCTCTTTTGTTTAAGCTTATTTCTTAGAAAAATTTGATTCTTGAATTTTAGGTTGTTTTTGTAAGGAAAAAAACAATTTTATGTATAATATTTCAGATATGATATTACTGGGAAAAGAGTAACTTACAAATAAAATGGATAGACAAATTTACCTAATTTGTCTACAATTAAAAAATATACGAACCACTTCCCCTATGTTTGGATTACACTATTACTTTTAGACAAAAAAAACTCATTTCTAACAGATTTGATCCATATAATTTTATTAATTAAATATTAAAATAACTAATTACAACAGGCAAAAAATCAATTAGTTTTATACATAGAAAAAAGTCAAGCGCAATGCGTAGGCAAATCACCTCGTTATGCATAAATTGCGTCCAAACATCATGTGAGAACCAGTCAAGAATCAAAAACAAAGGAAAGCATAAAACAATGGGGATAAAGCTGGAACAATAAAGGAACTAAGCTTCAATTGTTTAAGCCTCATCAAGAGCAAATCAAAATTGATGTCACAATTACACTAAACACCTTCCAACAATTAACTTGGATAATAAAATCTTTCTTTTTCTAGAGATTTCATCACCATACATCAAAAGCAATTTGATTGTAGTGTTTTGAAATCTTTAAAAAGGAAAATACATGAATGCCCTTAGTGGCTTAGAATTAGATTAAGGGTGTTGTAGTAATTGTACAAGCTAGTAAATATAAATAGAAAAGAAAAGAAAAGAAAAAAAAAAACAAGAAGCAATCTGAAAATTTGAGAGAGAGAACCGGGAAGAGAGAAAGAAAGAAGAAGAAGAAGAGAGAAGAGGAAAAAAGGGAAGAGAAGGAGAAAAGAAGAAGGAGAAATAGTTGTTAAGGTAATGTGTATGTTTTAATATGTGTAAATGTGGTTATTAGTTATGATTTTTGCTTGGATTGATTGTTAGGGTTTGAGGATTTTATTTGGGTTTGATTGATGAATTAAGAGAGATGTTAAGGGTTGAATATGTTGGGTAATGGTTTAATTAGTTTGATTGTAGATGATTTTGAAGTTATTGATGTGTTTTGTTTAAGAAAATATTGAGAAAAATGGTGAAATAATGTTGAGAAATTTCGAAAATCCCTTGCTGGAATCTGGTCTGGAGGTTGAAGATGACGAAATGTCATTTTGGTCCTTTTGGTGAAAATTTCAGTTTAGTTCCCGAACTTTGGAAAATTACAATTTAGTCCCTGAACTTTGGAAAATTCCAGTTTGGTCCCTGGAGTAAAATTGGAGATTCTGGACAGAATTGAGGTTGAATTATGGACAAGATTTTAGTATAATTATGAACTTATGAAGTGTTCAATTTAGTCCTTCAATTTGGGAAAAATTACAATTTGACCCTAAAAATATAAAAAAAAAAATTCATAATGGTCCTTAGATGGAATATAAGTACTTCATATTGGTTTGATGGATAATTGAATCTTATTGGATGAATTATTATCAATTTTATGAATTGTGTATTTGGAATTAGATTTCGGAAGAAATCTTTGTTTTAGGTTTTTTGCGAAAAATGGATAGTTTGATTCAAAAACACATAGGATTATGAGATGAACTCTTAGATATGTTATAAAAGCTATTTTACATCTTTGAGTCATTTTTGAGCATATCTTCTTTTATATGTTCAGATAATCCCGATATTTTACCTGCGGGACATCAGTAAGGTTCAGTCAACCTTCTGCTTAAGAACCTTGATTTCTTTTGAGTCAGGTGAGTGGATAATATTTAATATGCATGAGAAATATTATAAATATTTGATTTGCTAGTATTTGGATTATGCTTCTTGATAATATATACATTGATTACGATCTTGATACGATAAAGCATAATCAATTGTTGAATATACATTCTTGATATAAACCAATATATGATTGTGGATTGATAGCTCCTCATTTGATTGATGCCATGAGTTGAGCCTTGAGATATGAATATTTGTTTGATTATGATATATGTATACCTACGGTATGTCAGTCAGAATACCTATGCTAACAGGGTAGTGTTAGCCTTTGTGCACATCGTATCTGAAACCCTAGTTGGTCGGGGGAGTCACCAACCTGTGTGGACTGATCATCCCACAGTACGGAGCCTCATGCTCATTGCATTTTGATTTTCTGACGAGCTTTACCTTATATATATTCTTGTTATGACCTATTTGAGCAACTTCTTGTAAGAACTCCGAACTGATTCGATAATATATTTCTCATTGCTATATTATCTCGTATGTGTATATTGGATATTATCTACTCACTGAGTTGTTAAACTCACCCCCTCATTATTTATTATTTTCAGGCTTGTAGCTTGCTAGCAGGTCATTTTTATCCTACTCTTGGAACCTGCTATTTTGGTTGTAATTGATACTTTTGTTCATATGTCTAGTTAGTGCTCCACAATTATAACAGTATGTAATCAACTATTGTATAAAGACAGTTGAATTATGTTATAAAGTTTACTTTGATATTTCCGCTGCATTGAACTCTGAATAAGAATATTAAGTTTGTGTGTAAGTTTGGGTTCGCATAGGTGTGGAACCTTAGAGGGGAACCATATCTATGTGCCGGTCACGGATCCGGGAATCGGGTCGTGACATTGATCTTGTTGCTTGAAGATCCAAGAAAATGCCAAACAAAATGAAGAATTTGTTCATTCAAAACAACAAAAAATGGCAAAAAAAGAATCCTTCCTCACTGTCGGCTCCCAAATCAAGCTCAGAATTAAAAAAAAAAAATCAAAACCAAAAGAGCAATAAAGACCAACATCACATCATAAGTCAAGGCAAACCATCACTTTGGAATTAGGATTTTAAGAACAACACAAACAATAACTTCCAAGCACCCCAACATCCCTTAAATTTAATTTGCAAATTGTATTAGCCTCCGAAACTACTGCTACCCAATTTTTGACTCACTTATTTTTATATTTCGGAAAAATAAACAAAAAATATCAACAAAGACAAAAATATCTTGATACAAGGGCAAAATTGAACAAATTGAGAATTTAATGGTTAATTGAGGGTTAAATCGTGCAAATAAGAAATCAAGGAGAAAAATAAAAAAGGCATGCAAGCTTGCGGATGCTTTTGAAATTTTGACTAGGAAAAACTCTATAAATAGAGTGAATCAGCCATAAATAAAGGGACAAAAAAATATACATCCAAAAAAACCTAACCCTCTTTTTTTTTTCTCTCTAAAAGGCTGCAACCCCCTTCTCGTCATTCCCTCTCCTTCACTCTCATCTCCTCCCCACTCTCTTTCCCTTTCTCCCATTATCAACTAGCTACAACAATCTCCCCCTAGCTCTCATCCACAACCTTGACCGTCAAATTCCTCTCCCCCACAATTGCCTCCCTACTCTAGTCATCCCCTTAACAAAATGCCTCTTCCTCTCCAGATGCGCCGCCATCCCCTTTCAACCCCTGAGCCCTCATTTTTTTCTTAACACTGCAACCCCGACCGCCAACAACCTTTCCCTTTTTCTGCCTTTTTCCCTTTTGACAACACCATTTCCACCATCAACCACCCTTCCTCTCCTCTTTCCTGTACCGGTCAACACCACCACACAGCCTACACTAATAGCCACCTCCTTGGCTCTACCTGTTGGATCTCACCCCAGCAGACATGCGCACCCATTTCACCTTGACCACCCATCAAGCTCCCTTCCATGGTAGCTCTCTCCTGGTCAGTCTCAACCTCCTCCACAATAGCTCCCCTATGGACAAAGTGGCCACCAGCCATCTAAAGAGAAGGAAGAACAGTCTAGCCTCCCATTGAAGAAGAAGAAGAAACTGTGGATAGACCCGAGATTTAAAGAAGAGAATGAAATGGATTGTATGTGTTGTGTGTTTATGTTGGGTGTTTTCTATTTTACAGGTTACCAGGAACGCCACCACCAGCGAGAGAAGGAAGGGAAGAGCCATATCCACTCCCTGCTATCATGTTGATCCACCAGCGGTGGCACCTGAGCTGTCGCGCCACCAGTGCCCCTGCTGTTGTCGCCACTATTCCAGCACTGTTCCGGCCATGTTTTTGGTTGTAATGTTTTGTTTTGTTTTTATCTTTAATCATTTCATGTATTTAAATTTTATGTATTATTTATTTACGTTGTTTTGGCCAGAAATAAAATATAGAATTTGATATAAAAAAATGTATTATTTACTATGGCCAAAGCATTTTCTGAAAAATTATCTTCGATTTAATAACAAGTTTATTAAATCTAGAGAATTTAGCCTAATATTGAAATAAATCATGAAATTAGTTCATCAGAGTTAATGGTTAAATACAGATAGTAAATGTCATACCTACAAGTAGGCTAACATTTAAATATCTACAAACGATCAAAAAATTCACAAACTTATTATGAGTGGTGACCAATTTTTTTGAATCGACTTACATGAAAATAAATCACAAAATTATTTCATGAGAATTAATGATTAAATTCAGACAGTAAATTTCGGACCTACAAGTAGGCGAATATTTAAATATCTAGAAATGACCATAGACATTCTCAGAGTTATTCTAAACGATGATTGATTCTTTTGAATCAGAACATTTTTACGATGCGTAAATTATGGAAAACTCAACCACTCATCCACGATAGATGATCCTTTTAAGGCATCTACATGGATCTTTTTCGTGATATTTTATTTGAGTTCACAAGCTCATAAGCTAGAATGAAAATATGGCCCATCAAAACATTGAAAATCACATCAAAATAAATGCTTACCTCAGGTAAGGTGTACAGGGGTGCTAATACCTTCCCTTTACGCAACCAGTCCCTACTTTTGACTCTTTGACGATCACTGCAACCGGGTTTTGCTAGTGACCCTTAACAGCAAGGTTGCGACTCCTTAACTCCCTAACGAGACGAAAACCCTCTAGGGGATGCCATGCGGCAATGTGTGACAGAAACAATATAGTTCGACACACACCTATTTATCGACCTTTAGATTTCTTACCGGCATTGTTTTTTATTCCAATCTATCAACACTCGCAGACTTCCATCTTCTATCAACTCCCACAACTTGCATGCAAAAGAGATATTATCATTATCTAAACTTTTTTTCTCAAACAAAAAAAAATCAAATAGAAAAGCATGCAAAAGGTTTTTACCCAAAGAAAAAACATACACCCATTGCAAAACACATCTTCAACATCTAACCCACCAGCCACCCAAAATAACAAAAACAACTAAGCATGAAAAAACAATCAAACACAAAAAGAATCCAAACCACAAAGGATACAAAAGTAACAAACCTGGATCAATAGTAAAGCAGAGCAAGGAGCCAAAAAGATGATGAAAGCAAAAAACACATGTCTCAATCAATAGACGAATCCTTGAAAATAGGCTTGTAACATCAATTCCGCCTAAAAAATTATCATACCATATTTTTTAAAAAATTCCAAAAAATCAATGACTTTAATGATAAAAAAATCCAAGCATATCCAACCCAACCAACCAACCATTGACAGACAAAACACAACATCAAGACAATGAAACAACAAGAAAAACAAAAAAGAACAAACACAATGTTTTATACAAAAATACAAAATAAAAAAAAACACCAAATATATATATAAAAAAAAACACCAAATATTGTGCCATATTTAAAAAAAAAATCAACGACTCAAAAGACTAAAAAAACACATCCAACCCAGAGAACAATCTATTAATGGAGAAAACATGAAACCAATACAATAAAATAGCATGAAAAACAACAAAGAACCAATGCAATGCTATAAAAAAATGCACCCCAAAAAACACTAAATATTGTACCATAATTTAAAAACATGTCGAAAAAACGACGACTCTAACGACAAAAAAACTCAAGCACATCCAACCCAAACAATCAACCATTCATAGAGAAAACAAAACATTAAGATAATAAAACAAAAAACAATAAAAAAGACCAAATAAACAAAAACGACCAAATATCGTGTCATATTTGAAAAAAAAATTGCTAAAAAAGTCGACGGCTCAAACAATTAAAAATACACATACAGTCCATACAACTAGCTATTAATAGATAAAATGAAAACCAATACAATAAAATTACATGAAAAGCAACAAAGAACCAACGAAATGCTATAAAAAAATGCAACCCCCAAAAAAATCCAATATTGTACCATAATTTAAAGCACTTGCTGACAAAATCAACGACTCTAATGACAAAAAACCTCAAGCACATCCAACCCAAACACCCAGCCATTGATAGAGAAAACACAACACTAAGACAATAAAGCAACAAGAAAAACAACAAAGAATAAAAAAGACAAATAAACAAAAAAGACCAAATATTGTGCCATATTTTAAAAAAAACTATAAAAAAATCAAGGGCTTAAATGAATAAAACAAACTCAAGCACATCCAGCCCAAATAACTAGATAGTAATAGAGAAATCGCAAAAATAATACAATAAAAAAGCATGAAAAATAGCAAAGATCCAACACAATGCATATATATATATAAAATTCAACCCAAAAGAGATCAAATTATGCCATATTTTAAAAGAACAATTGCTGAAAAAATCAACGGTTCAAATGACTCAAAAACATAAGCACATCCAACCTAGACAACCAGTTATTAAAAGAGAAAATGCAAAATCAATACAATAAAATAACATGAAAAACAATAAAGAACCAATGCAATGCTATTAAAAAAATGCAACCCAAAAGAGACCAAATGTTGTGCCACATTTAAAAAAAAAACTGCTGAAAAAATCAATGGCTCAAACTGACTAAAAAAATCAAGCACATCTAGCCCAAACAAACATCTATTAACAGAGAAAACACAACACCAAGACAATCAAACAACAAAAAAAGTAGCAAAGAACAAAAAAGACGAAAACAACAAAAAAAAGATCAAATATTGTGCCATATATTTAAAAAACTACCGAAAAAATCAATGATTTAAATGACTAAAAAATTCAAGCAGCATTACTAGCCCAGACAACCATCTATTAGCAGAGAAAACACCTAACCAATACAATAACACAACATGGAAAACAACAAAGAAAACACCTAACCAATACAATAAAACAACATGGAAAACAACAAAGAAATAACACAATGTTATAAACAAAAATCCAAAACAAAAAAAACTAAATATTATGCCATATTTTAAAAAAAAACTATCGAAAAAATGAATGGCTCCAACGACAAAAAAAAAAGCCTCAAGCACATCAAGCCCAAACAACCAGCTAATAACAAAAGAAACATAGAATCAAGTCAATATAATGAAAGCTAAGCATATCCAATAGTTAGTGTCTGTCTCCAAAACACTAGAAACAACAATCAACCATAAAAAACAGTCGTAACATATCCTTAACAATAGCAACAGCAACGTAAACAAACACTATAAAACAGCAAGCAACCATAAAAATTTATTTACCCATTTTTGGAATGACCTTATGAGTCCCCTTGGGACCTTGTAAAAGCTGTAATGACTTCCTTGAATCCTTGCCCACTCGAGAAGCGGTATCTCCCACCATGGTCCATCTTCTCTTTCCATCCCCAGCTAAGTTACTCTGCACATGAACTCCAATTATTAACCTAGTTTATAGGAGCCAGACGTTAAACTTGAAATAGAAGGAAAGAGCTTAAAACAGAACAGGTTGGTCACCTTCCGCATAATTTGAGAACAATTGACAGAAATACCATTTCTTGTAGTATCATTAGGGACTGAAAACCTATTTCCTGAGAAATTCACTAGTAAAGATTGCAATGGAACTCTTTCTACCTTACAGTCCTCTAGTACCATATCTTGCTTGAATTTCACTTGATTCTTTGAAGCTGGTATAGCTAATTTTGTTTGTTGGAGAAATTTTAGTGGTCTCTGGTTCTCTTTGTCTGGAGAGGCGATCATCTCTTCTTCTGGTTGCTTATAGGGACTAATAGTAACTTTTGAAGAGATTGGTCTGCGTGAGTTGGGAAGTTGCGTTTCATCTCGTTTACCCTTCTTTTTCAAGGAATTCAGCAGAAGTGTATTTGGTGAGGAATTCTCCTTGCCTGGGGTAAGGATTTCTCCTGCTGTTTCTGAACCAGGGAAAATAGTGTTTGAGATATATCTATTCTCAATACAGTCCTGATTCACCCATTCAACATCAGCTCCTCTATTCTTTTCTCTACTCCTAATTGTTTGAGGCTGAAGAACAGCTTTGGGTTTACCTCTTCTTGACTAGATGTTATGGGAGCTCAGTTTTTTCTCTGGTCCAACATGAGAAGTTCTCCTGGTTTTCAGTTGAAGCAAGTACAGATTCTGAGGTCTGTCAATGTTTGCTATCTATGATATCATAGAGGAATCAAATAGGAAAAGATGAACTCGCAGATTCCTGAGCAAGGAGTGCCGAGTAAATGCTGATGTATTCACTCTGTCCACATTCATCCCTTGAAAGATCATGGTTTTCCACTTCAAGTACATCTGTAACGGCATGAGGAGATCAGGTTCGCCAGCAGATTTTCAGAGAAATTCTCTCAAGAAACTTCTTCATATGTTGGGTCTAAATCAACAACATGCAGTGCTCAGGTTCGCGATCAGATATGCAGTGAAATTCTCTCGGGTACCTTCTTCATATGTTGGGTCTAAAGCAACAGCTTGGGCATCAGAACATGTGGAGTTCAGGTTCACCAACAGATTTGGTGTGAAATTCTCTTGACTTCCTACTTTACATGATGGTTCTAAAGCATCAACTCTAGAGTCTGGATTTCTTTTCTGACCTTTTTACTGTCGTTCTCTGAAACATCTTTTACAGGCAAACACAAGCTCACCATTTCTATCCCAACAGGTAAGATATTAATTGTTTCATGGCCTTTCCTCAATGAGCTTCCATTTTCTATTGCTCCTAGCATCTCAGAAGCTGACTGAGCTTCCAACCATGCAGTGGGCAAGGGAGTTCTGTTTGACAAGAACTCAGCGTTGGATTCTCTGATCATTGAACTCCCTTTGCTATCTGTCTCTGGCAGTTCTTGTTGAAAAGAAAAATATTCAGGGCTCTGGCTATGTTCATCATATTGCTGCACTTCGTTCCCGAAATAACTCCCTGGACAGTTGTGTGCCTTAATATATCATCCTCTGCGTCATAAAACAAAGAATCCATGCTTTCATCACGCACTAAAGCAGCTGATGAGATCTCTTTCTTTGCAATTGAATCGCAGATCACATCAAAATACAAGGAGCCTACATCCTGTAAAATTAAATCCAAAGGCTGCGTTTCTCAAATTTAAACCAATAGAATCCATGGTCTGCACAAAAGAGACAAGTAAGAAAAACGCATGAATTTGAATTTATGCAATATGGTCATGAAAAATGCATTCAGTAAAATTAAATCCAAAGGCCGTGTTTCTCAAATTTCAACTAATATTTTTCGTCATCTTTTCCTGCCACTTCCAGTGAGCCTTTCTTTCCATCAGATTCTCTTTCAGTTGCCATTCAGTTCTCATCCTATACCATCCCAACATAAGAAACATCCATTAAAATTAGTAAACTCTTAAGAGAAAGAAGAAGAAGAAATATATACCAAGAAATTCAAGAAAAATCATCATTCAACGACATCCATTAACAATCATCTTCATTGAGCTCTCTACACCAAGCCCTGGTATCTTCTCCCCTGAAATCCATGTCCCATGGACTATACAAGAAATAGGAAGCCCATCAAAAACAAATCAAACACAATTTGAAGCTGGACAAAATTAATAAGAAAAAAAGAAGAAATATACATAAACATCAAATAAAACATATAAGAAGTCAATTGTCACATGCTAAACAGTAATTCAAGAAAGAAAAAGGAAACTATAAAACCAAATCCAGTGACAGCACAAATAGAGCTAAATATAAACCAAGAGCTGATATCCTCTTCAGGCATAGTAATCTTGACTTCGTACTTTACATCATGGTTCTAAAGCATCGAGCTCTAGAGTCTGGTTTTCCTTTCTGACCTTTTTACTGTCGTCCTCTGAAAGATCTTTCACGGGCGAACACAACCTCACCATTTCTATCCCAAGAGGTAAGATATTAATTGGTTCGTGGCCTTTCCTCAATGAGCTTCCATTTTATGTTGCTCCTATCATCTCAGAGGCGGAGTGAGCTTCCAACCTTGCAGTGGAAAAGGTTGAAAAGAACTCAGCGTTGGATTCTCTGATCATTGAACTCCCTTTGCTATCTGTCTCTGGCAGTTCTTGTTGAAAAGAAAAATGTTCGGGACTCTGGTTATGTTCATCATATTGCTGCACCTGGTTCACTGAGCTTCCATTTTCTGTTGCTCCTAGCATCTCAGAGGCTGACTGACCTTCCAACCTTGCAGTGGACAAGGGAGTTCCTTTTGAAAAGAACTCAACGTTGGATTCTCTAATCATTGAACTCCCTTTGCTTTCTGTCTCTGGCAGTTCTTGTTGAAAAGAAAAATATTCAGGGCTCTGGCTATGTTCATCATATTGCTGCACTTCGTTCCCGAAATAACTCCCTGGACAGTTGTGTGCCTTAATATATCATCCTCTGCGTCATAAAACAAAGAATCCATGCTTTCATCAAGCACTAAAGCAGCTGATGAGATCTCTTTCTTTGCAATTGACTCGCAAATCTCGTCACAATACAAGGAGCCTACATCCTGTAAAATTAAATCAAAATGCCGTGTTTCTCAAATTTCAACTAATATAGAATCCATGGTCTGCACAAAAGAGACAGCCAAGAAAAATGCAAGAATTTTTTTACACTTGCAATTTCTGCTATACCACTTATCCACAATTTGGTCTGCATCAACCATAATTTCTCACCTGATATTTTTCATCATCTTTCTTTTCAACAGATTCTCTTTCAGTTCTAATCCTATACGATCCCAGCATAAGAAACATCCATTAAAATTAGTAAACTCTTAAGCGGAAGAAGAAGAAGAAATAAATACGTAGAAATTCAAGAAAAATCATCATTCAACGAGGAAACTGCCTCAACAATCATCTTCATTGAGCTCTCTACACGAAGCCTTGGTATCTTCTTCCGTGGAATCCATGTCCCATGAACTACACAAGAAATAGGAAGCCCGTCAAAAACAATTCAAACCCAATTTGAAGCTGCATAAAATTAATAAGATAAAAAAGAAATATATATAAACATCAAATAAAACAAATAACAACTCAGTGGTCACATACAGAGCTAAATATAGAAACTATAAAAAACAAGGAAAGCCCACTAAAATCCACAATGAAACAAACATAAAGGAAGCAAGCTAAACAGTAATTCAAGAACGAAAAAGGAGACTATAAAAACCAAATCCAGTGACAGCACAAATAGAGCTAAATATAAACCAAGAGATGATATCCTATTAAGGCATAGTAATACAGGGAAACATCAACCAAGAAGCGATCAAAAACAAAATTCAATGATAATAGAAAAGTGATAACGCAACCCATCAAGAAGAGGAAATCGTAAAAAGCAAATTCAGTGACATCCACCCAAAACGGATATAATAACGCAAGAAAACATCAAAAATATATGTCGAAGAAGAGAAACAAATTTACCTAACAACATATAGCAACACGATTTTCAAAAATTAAAGAACATCAAGAAAGGAACGAATAACATCAACAAACCATCAAAAACACGGAAAGCCCACTAAAATCTACAATGAAACAAACATAAAGGAAGCAAGCTGGAATTATATACTATCTCTGTCAAAGATGAACCTGTCAATTCATCTTGGGAAATGGAAAAAATTACCAGCAATACCAAAACCAGCTATTTGGAAATACATCAACAAAAAAAATACATTCAAAATTCCTATTTTTCTCACTTTAATGCTCGAACATACAATTGGAGCTTGTATCACGGGCCCTTCGGGGATTTCTGCTTAACCTTTCTGATTTGCATGATAAAGCATGTGAAAGCAACATCCCAAGAATTTATGGTCATTTCTAAATGAGCTTTCTATATCTTCATTTGCATCATAAAACAAAGAATTCATGCTTTCATGTTTAAACCGACCATGGGCATACATGCGGCAAATTGAGGGTAGCCATGTCTTTTCATAGTTAAAAGAGAGGCAGTACTCTATACGTGTCATGGTCTGAGAGGCTAAATGTTATGGTATAGGGGTACACAAGGTGATATACCGGCGCACTCTGCTTGGTTTTTTTATGTAGAAAACTAATTGATTTTTTATATATTGTTATTAGTTATTTTAATATTTAATTAATGAATAGATCAAATCTGTTACATATGAGTTTTTTTCCGCCTAAAAGGAGCAGCTTAATTGAAACGCAGGGGAAATGATTCATATATTTTTTTAATTGTTGATATCTTGGGTAAATTTGTCTACCCATTTTGTTTGTATGTTGCATTTTTTCCCAATTAATATCAGATCTAAAATATTATACATAATATTTTTTTTTTTTACAAAAACAATCTAAAATCCTATAATCAAATTTTTCTAAGAGATAAGCTTAAACAAAGGAGGACAAAATTAGAATTAAAAGGCAATTTTTTATATTATTTTATAAGATTTATTATTTATATTATTATATTAAAAGTATTTAAGAACACTGATATTAATTTTTTATTCTTTAAAAAATCTTAGGTCATTTTTTTCTATCTATCTATCTATCTATCTATCTATCTATCTATATATATATATTTTAAGGCGCTAATATTAAATAAATTTTAAAATATATAATTAGTCTCACATATTTATAAGAGAAAAAAACCTGCCTAAATGACAAAACAAAAATAAATACGAGTACATTTAAAAAAAATGACTTGAAAGATAAATAAAAAGAATTTATAAAACAACAAATAGAAAATATAATAAATATCAATTAGAAAATGATCATGAAGACATATTAAAATGTAAATATTTAAAAAAAATCTTAATAATAGTGGAAATAATAAAATTTGCTGAGACCATAATTATTGTTAGAAAACAAATATTCCATCATTTTTTTTATTCTATAAGATTTATTATTCATATTATTACAATAAAATTATTTTAGAGCAATGATAGTATATTAAGGCACTAATATTTAATAAATATCAAAATATATAATTAGTATGACATATTTAAAATAAAACAAACTAACAAATAATCATTATCATTATTTTGAATCTATTATCTATAATAATTAGAAAATTTAACAACTAACAATATTAACAAAAAAGCAATTTAAAAAAATAAATGACAAAATAAAATTAAATATTATGAGATTTTAAGAAATTATTTGACCTTAAGGGAAGAAAAAAGAGAAATCATAATAATTATTAATTTTAAAATGATCATTAGCATAAATTAAAATTTGAACATTAAATAAAAAAAACCTTAATAACATTGGAAATAAAAGAAAAACTGAAAATAGAAATTGGAGCTTGTATCACAGGACCCTTCGGGATTTCTGCTTAACCTTTCTGATTTGCATAATAAAGCATGTGAAAGCAACATCCCAAGAATTTATGGTCATTTCTAAATGAGCTTTCTATATCTTCATTTGCATCATAAAACAAAGAATTCATGCTTTCATGTTTAAACCGACCATAGGCATACATACGGCAAATTGAGGGTAGCTATGTCTTTTCATAGTTGAAAGAGAGGCTGTACTCTATACGTGTCATGGTCTGAGAGGCTAAATGTTATGGTATAGGGGTACACAAGGTGATATACCGGCGCACTCTGCTTGGTTTTTTTATGTAGAAAACTAATTGATTTTTTATGTGTTGTTATTAGTTATTTTAATATTTAATTAATGAATAGATCAAATCTGTTACAAATGAGTTTTTTTCCGCCTAAAAGGAGCAGCGTAATTGAAACGCAGGGGAAGTGATTCATATATTTTTTTTTTAATTGTTGATATCTTGGGTAAATTTCTCTACCCATTTTGTTTGTATGTTGCATTTTTTCCCAATTAATATCAGATCTAAAATATTATACATAATATTTTTTTTTTTACAAAAACAATCTAAAATCCTATAATCAAATTTTTCTAAGAGATAAGCTTAAACAAAGGAGGACAAAATTATAATTAAAAGGCAATTTTTTATATTATTTCATAAGATTTATTACTCATATTATTATATTAAAAGTATTTAAGAATACTGATATTAATTTTTTTCTCCTTAAAAAATTTTAGTTCATTTTTTTCTCTATATATATATATTTTCAGACGCTAATATTAAATAAATATTAAAATATATAATTAGTCTCACATATTTATAAGAAAAAAAATCCCAAAAATGATAAAAAAAAATAAATATAAGTAGATTTAAAAAAAATGACTTGAAAGATGAATAAAAAGAATTTATAAAACAACAAAGAGAAAAATAATAAATATCAATTTTAAAATGATCATCAATACAAATTAAAATATAAATATTTAAAAAAAAAAAACCATAATAACAGTGGAAATAATAAAATTTGGTGAGACCATAATTATTGTTAGAAAAAAATATTCCATATTTTTTTATCTTATAATATTTATTATTCATATTATTATATTAATATTATTTCAGAGCAATGATAGTATTTTTTTTTCCAAAAAAACCATTTGTGTGTGTGTGTGTGTGTGTGTGTGTGTGTGTATTAACGAGATAATATTAAATAAATATCAAAAAATATAATTAGTCTCACATATTGAAAATAAAAGAAAACTAATAAATAATCATTATCATTATTTTGAATGTGTTTTCTATAATAATTAGAAAATTAAAGACCTAACAATATTAACAAAAAAGCAATTAAAAAACAAAACAAATGAAAAAATAAAAATAGATATTAATAGATTTTAAGAAATTATTTACCCTGAAGGGAAAAAAAAGAGAAATTATAATAATTATTAATTTTCAAATGATCACCAGCATATATTAGAATTTGAACATTAAATTAAAAAAAACTTAATAATATTGGAAATAAAAAAAAAATACAAACAAAAACTAAAAGAATGTTACATATAAACATGGATAGAAATAAGAACTATGTAAGAATTATGTATAAAAAATATAGGAAATAGATTAAAATCCAAGATTAAAAGTACAAGGGATATAATGAAAAAAAAATATAATAACTTTAATTTGAAGGACAAAATTGAAATAAATCCAAACATTGATTCCGATAAAATTAAATAATTTAAAACAAAACCGAAAATTAAAAGAATTAAGACTGCAATGAAATTGAAATCTATAATTAATGTAAGGATAAATTTGAAAAAAAAATCAAACTTTGATACTGAAAAAATTAAGGATTTATAATTATATTAGTATAGAAGGATAAAATTTAAATAAATCAAAACTTTGATACCAAAAATATTAAGGATTCCAAACCAATCCGAGTATTCAAAGAATTAGGACCTAAATGAAACTATTATATATAATCCCATTCACTTGAAGGACAAAATTGAAACAAGTCAAAACCTATATAATAGCAATAAGGACCATAAAAAAACAATCTAAAGATGAGGGACTGAAATGAAGTATAAAAAAATAGTTGCACTAATGTCATCTTGTGCAGGCAGGAGAGAGAAAAGGGGGGAATTCAATTCGTAAGCTCTCACGCCACTGTAAACTCACACGCATCGCACCAAGGGGAAGAGAAAATGTCTGAAAATCATTCTAGATGTTGGTTAGGTATTTTTGGACACTAGAATAAGCCGCATCCGCTAGCCAAAACACGCGTAAGCACGGAAACGGACGTCATGTCCAGCGATGTGCCAACAATAAATTGGCAGAAAAATGAATAAAAGAATGGTAAATTACCATCTCGCCCCTCCCACTTAGACTTCAATTTTGTCCTTTTTGAGAGATAAAAAGGTTATTTCATTGTGCAAATAAGTATTAAAAAAACAATAAACCAGTTAGATGAAATGGATCGGATAGGACCAAAAATGTGCAATTACCGTGGAACCCCTCAACCTAGGTGCCTCTTTATGTCTTATTCGAGGGACAAATTCATTATTACACTGTGCAAAAACAAAAAAACATAGGAGGTTGACCAAATCGAATGAACCGACAGAACCAAAACGACCTGAAAGTTGAGCACTACTATTCCTGTCCACAGTGTTCTGCCTCTTGGTGTATAGTGAACACAGTATGCTAGGTCATCACACTTGAGTTCTATTAGTTATTTTAGCTCAAGCCAAAACTAGCTTATATGATCTTTAATGGGGAAAAAGAGGAGAACCATCATACTATATAAATAGCAAATTAAGTTCTATAATATTATTCACTCTTCGTAGCATCTTTTATGGGGTAAAAAGAGTGAGGGGCTTGATGACATTCATGCAGAGGCATATCCATTTTCACCCTTGGATTTTTAAATCCCGTGAGAGATCCTCAAAGTATACGGCTTTCCTTTTGTACATATGAAGTTGAAGACAATATGTTCCCAAGGTGCCAATTAGAGCTTTTTGACAGAAGACAAATCCCCCCCCCCCCCCCGCCCCAGGCTAGGAAGTAAGATTAAATGAAGTTTTAATGTAATAAGCACAAATAAACATGATCATTGTAAAAACCCTATTATTTGATTGAAGATACAAAAATCATGAATATGTCAGCTGAAAATCACTATATCATAGCAACTATGATACACATTGCCATGCAGAGGCAGTAATTAAACACCTATCTTGCCAACCTTAAGAAATAGCTTTCCCATCATCTCTTTCAAAAACCTTAGACCCTCCACCACTCTCTCCATCAAATTGTAGAGGACAACAGTGGGTTCTACTTTTCAAGAGAAGCTTCGCTTGTATCAAAGACATGGAGCTAAGTCTCATGCCTGCAAATCCATGACCCTCCATCCTTCCTTTCCATGTTTCCATCTTGTCATATCTTGGACAGTTTGTGTCATATTTGTCATCTTTGAGAATGCTTTCGATCTCTTTTCCAAGATAAAGAATTCTTTTCGATGCTTAATCTCTCTGAGCTTTCTAGAGGAAGAAAATGATCCAACGAATCAAACATGGCTGCAAAATAGTGGAAGGACTCCATGAATCTTGATGGAAAGCTGAATGAGCTTCTGCTACCTTCTTGATCCACCCAGACAACAATGGAGGGGTTAAGTGAATGTATTGATTTCAACGTGTTAGATATCTTCAATGAATCTTTCAAAGTATTCAAATGAAATATTGAATTCACAGCAACTATTTCTTTTCATAAAAGCCCTTGAAACTCAAACAAAAGATTGCGAACCCCTTTCGCAAGGCTGACTAATCTACCCTCGGTTTCCTGCAATTCTCTCAGCCTTTTCAGAGAGAGATTATATTAGAGAAGGCCATTGAAATCCGGTTCAGGTTCACCAACACATTTGCTGTGAAATTCTCTTGACTTCCTACTTTACATGATGGTTCTAAAGCATCAAGCACTAGAGTCTGGTTTTCTTTTCTGACCTTTTTACTGTCGTTCTCTGAAAGATCTTTTACAGGCAAACACAAGCTCACTATTTCTATCCCAAGAGAGAAGATATTAATTGGTTCATGGCCATTCCTCAATAAGCTTCCATTTTCTGTTGCTCCTAGCATCTCAGAGGCTGACTGAGCTTCCAACCTTGCAGTGGACAAGGGAGTTCTTGTTAAGAAGAACTCAACGTTGGATTCTCTGATCATTGAACTCCCTCTGCTTTCTGTCTCTGGCAGTTCTTGTTGAAAACAAAAATATTCAGGGCTCTGGTTATGTTCAGCATATTGCTGACACTTGGTTCCCGAAATATATCCCTCACTTTATGGTCATTTCTAAATGAGCTTTCTATATCTTCATTTGCATCATAAAACAAAGAATACATGCTTTCATCAAGCACTAAAGCAGCTGATGAGATCTCTTTCTTTGCAATTGACTTGTAAATCTCATCACAATACAACATCCTGTGAAATTAATTCCAATGGTTGTGTTTCTCAAATTTCAACCGATGTAGAATCCATGGTCTGCACAAAAGATACACCAAGAAAAACGCATGAATTTTTAAACACTTGCATTTTCTGCTGTACCACTAATCCACAATTTGGTCTGCATCAACCATAATTTCTCACCTGATATTTTTCATCATCTTTTCCTGACATTTCCAGTGAGCCTTTCTTCTCAACAGATTCTCTTTCATTTGCCATTAAGTTCTCATCCTGTACGATCCCAACATAAGAAACATCCATTAAAATTAGAAAACTCTTAAGCAAAAAATCATCAAGCAATCAGTTCTCGTTCTCACAAGTACAAGGGATTGAAAATTAAGAACAGTTAACATTCCCCATATTTATAGAAATTATACCAGTTCCAGGGCATATATTCTATTACCTGATACATTTTCACTTCGGCAGGTTTACTTTCAGTTGCCAATAAATTCTCACCCTATACAGTCACAGCACAAAGAAGGTAAACGAAGGCAAAAGAAGAAGAAGAAGAAGAAGAAATATACACGTAGCATTTCAGCAAAAATCAACTTCACTGAGTTCTCTGCACAAAGCCCTGGTATCTTCTTCCCTGAAATCCCTGTCCCATGGACAACACAAGAAACAGGAACCCCATCAAAAACAAATTACCCCCAGTTTGAAGCTGGACAAAATTAATAAGAAAAAAAGAAGAAATATACATAAACATCAAATAAAACATATAAGAAGTCAATTGTCACATGCTAAACAGTAATTCAAGAAAGAAAAAGGAAACTATAAAAACCAAATCCAGTGACAGCACCAATAGAGCTAAAGATAAACCAAGAGCTGATATCCTATTAAGGAATAGCAATACAAGAAAATATCAACCAAGAATCGATCAAAAACCAATTTCAATTATAATAGAAAAGTGATAACGCAACCCCATCAAGAAGAAGAAATCCGTTAAAAGCAAATTCAGTGACATCCACCCAAAAAGGATATAATAACACAGGAAAACATAAAAAATAAATGTCAAAGAACAGCAACAAATTAGCCTCAGAACATATAACAACGCGATTTTCAAAAGTTAAAGAAAATCGAGAGAGGAACGAATAACATCACCAAAACTTCAAAAACAAGGAAAGCCCACTAAAATCTACAATGAAACAAACATAAAGGAAGCAAGCTGGAATTACCAGAAGATAAATCTGTGACAAAGAGCTTCTGTGAAAATGGTTTTGAGTTGATTTGAAGGTAGAATCAGCTAATGCTAGGGTGATTTCAAACAATATTGCAATTTGAGTGTCTATCACAAGTCAAGATTTCTTCAGTTTCTTGAATGTTCTCTTCATTTTCAATGGACGGCTCCGAAGATGTTGGTGGAGCTAATGGTGACAAAAATGTTCTTGAGAATTGCACCGTTCCTTAGCACTATAAGAACTTGGATCTTTCTCTCTTCTTCTCCAGGCTTTTTTCTCTCTGTGTTTGCCATTTTTGTTGGGTTTTATGACAAATCCCTCTTCCCTGGGTTTCTTGAGAGAGAAAGCAGAATCTTGGTTGTAGAGAAAGGGACAGAGAGGGGTTTTATATGGTTATCTTTTGGTGAAGGACAGAGCGACTATGAATTTTTATTTTGAAAAAGGTGACCGTTAGGGCTTCGGGTGCTCTGTAGGTTATTGATCACCAAAACCTCTTATGGTAATAGAATATAAAACGACGTCTAAACTGATTATGTTGTATTTTCCGCCATGTTCCTCAGACAGTGTAGGGCGGTCGAAAACGTGATAATAGTGATTTGAATTTTCTCTCTCTCTCCCCTACTTGTGCAATCACATATCAATCTAGCTGTTTTTAATGATATTTAATTTTAATCCCTGAATTTTTAATTATTTATATTGGTTCTTATTGCTAATATATAGATTTTGATTTATTTCAATTTTATCCTTTAATTAAAATTGATTATATATTGTAGTTTCATTTAGGTCATCAAACTTTGAATTTTCAATTGGGTTGGAATCCTTAATATATTCGGTATCAAAATTTTGAATTATTTCAATTTTATCCTTCCATGCAAATTTATTATAAATCCTTAATTTTCGGTATCAAAGTTTGATTTTTTTTTTCAATTTTATAGTTCTATGCAATTGAATTATAGATTTAAGTTTCATTTCGGTCCTAATTTTTTTAATTATCGGTTTTGATTAAAATTATTTAATTTTATCGATATCAATGTTTAGGTATATTTCAATTTTGTCCTTCAAATTAAATTTATTATATATATTTTTTTGTTTCATTTTATCCCTTATACTTTTAATCTTGGATTTTATTTTAATTCTTGATATATATATAGATAGATAGATAGATAGATAGATATTCTTACAGAGCTCCTATATGTACATGCTCTTTATTTTTGCATACATTATTTTTTATTTCCAATGTTATTAAGTTTCTTTATTTAATGTTCAAATTTTAATATGTGTCGGTGATCATTTGAAAATTAATAATTATTATGATTTCTCTTGTTTTTTCCTACAAGTCAAATAATTTCTTAAAATCTAATAATATATATTTTTATTTTAGCATTTATTTTGTTTTGATTCCTTTTTTGTCAATATTGTTAGGTCTTGAATTTTATAATTATTATAGATAAGACATTCAAAATATTGATAATGATTATTTCTTAGTTTTGTTTTCTTTTAAATATATCAGACTAATTATATTTTTTTAATATTTATTTAATATAGCGCCTTAATATATATATATATATATATATATATATATATATATATATATATATAACCTAGGTTTTTTGTGAAAAAGAATTACTATCATTGTTTTTAAATACTTTTAATATGATAATATCAGTAATAAATCTATAAAAAAAATTGAAATATTTTTTCTAACAATAACTATGATCACACCCAATTTTATTATTTTCAATGCTATTAAGGTTTTTTTAATGTTTACATTTTAATTTGTGGTGTTAATCATTTTAAAATTGATATTTTAAATGACCTAGGATTTTTTAAGAAAAAAAATAATATTAGTTTTCTTAAATAGTTTTAATATAATAATATGAGTAATAAATCTTAGAAAATAAAAATAATGATTTTGGCTTTTAATTCTAATTTTTCCTCTTTTGTTTAAGCTTATTTCTTAGAAAAAATTAATTCTTGAATTTTAAGTAGTTTTTGTAAGAAAAAAATATTTTTATATATAATATTTCAGATCTGTTATTACTGGGAAAAAAGACAACTTACAAACAAAATGGATAGACAAATTTACCCAATTTATCTACAATTAAAAAAATATATGAACCACTTCCCTTGTGTTTTGATTATACTATTACTTTTAGGCGAACAAAACTCATTTTTAACATATTTGATATATTATAATTTCATTAAATAAATATTAAAATAACTAATTACAACATGCAAAAAATCAATTAGTTTTTTACTGAGAAAAAAGCCTAGCGCAATATGCAGGCAAATCACCACAGTATGCCTGCATTGCGTCTAAACATCATTTGAGAACCAATCAAGAATCAAAAACAAAGGAAAGCATAAAACAATGGGGATAAAGCTGGAACAATAAAGGAACTAAGCTTCAATTGTTTAAGCCTTATCATGAGCAAATCAAAACTGATGTCACAATTACACTAAACACCTTCCAACAATTAACTTGGATAACAAAAAAAAAAAATTTCCAAAGATTTCATCACCATGCATCCAAAGCAATTTGATCTTGCTGCTTGAAGATCCAAGAAAATGCCAAACAAAATGAAGAATTTGTTCATTCAAAACAACAACAAAATGGCAAAAAAGGATTCCTCCCTCGCTGTAGGCTCCCAAATCAAGCCCGGAATTAAAAAAATAAACATCCAAACCAAAAGAGCAGTAAAGACCAACATCGTATCATAAGTCAAGGCAAACCAGCAATTTGGAATTAGGATTTTAAGAACACAAACAAAAAATTCCACGCACCTCAACATCCCTTAAATTTAATTTGCAAATTGTATCAGCCTCTAAAACTACTGCTATCTAATTTTTGACTCACTTATTTTTATATTTCGGAAAAAAAACAAAAAATATCAAAAAAGATAAAAATAAAAAAATATCTAGGTACAAGGATAAAATTAAACAAATTGAGAATTTAACGGTTAATTGAGGGTTAAATCGTGCAAATAAGAAATCAAGGAAAAAAAATAAAAAAAGGCACGCAAGCTTAAGGATGCTTTTGAAATTTTGACTAGGAAAAACCCTATAAATAGAGCTCACAAGCCACAAATAGAGGGACCAAAAAAAATATACATTCGAAAAAACCTAACCCTCTTTTTTTTCTCTCTAAGGGGCTGTAGCCCCCATCTCACCATTCCCTCTCCTCCACTCTCATCTTCGACCCACTCTTTTTCCCTTTCTCCCATGATCGACCAACTGCAATAATCTCCTCTTAGCTTTCATCCACAACCTTGACCGTTAAATTCCTCTCCCCCACAATTGCCTCCCTCTCTAGTCATTCCTTTAATCAAATTCCTCTTCCTCTCTAGCTGCGCCGCCATCCCTCTTCAACCCTGAGCCCTTAGTTTTTTTTCTTAATGCTGGAACCCTAACCGCCAACAGCCTTTACCCTTTTCTTCCTCTTTCCCTTTTGACACCACCATTTCCACCGTCAACCACCCTTCCTCTCCTCTTTCCCATACCGTTCTGCACCACCACACGGCCTACACTGATTGCCACCTCCTTGGCTCTCCCTGTCGGATCTCACCCCAACAGACCTGCACACCCATTTCGCCCTAACCAGACATCAAGTTGCCTTCCACAGTAGCTCTCTCCCGGTCAGTCTCCACCTCCTCCACAATAGCTCCCTCCCCCCATGGACAAAGCAACCACCAGCCATCTAAAGAGAAGGAAGTACAATCCAACCTCCCATTGAAGAAGAAGAAGAAACTACAGACAGACCCAAGATTTGAAAAAGAGAATGAAATTAATTGTGTGTTATGTGTTTTCTCTTTTGCAGGTCATCGAGAACGCCACCACTGGCGAGAGAAGGAAGGGAAGAGACAAATCCACTCCCTCTTGTCATGTTGATCCACAAGCGGTGGCACCTAGGCTGACGCGCCACTAGTGCCCTTGTTGCTGTCGCCACTATTCCGACCATGTTTTGGGTTGTAATGTTTTTTTTTTTTATCTTTAATCATTCATGTATTTAAATTTTATGCATTTTGTAAATGTTGTATAAACATTAAATGAAAAATAATAAAAATAGTATGTGTGTGTGTGTTGGATTTCATTTATTTACATTGTTTTGGCAAGAAAAAGATTATAAAACTTGATAAAAAAAAAAATTTATTTACTACGGGCAAAACATTTTCTAAAAATTTATCTTAGATTTATTAACTAGTTTATTAAAACTTGAGAATTTGGCCTAATATTGAAATAAATCGTGAAATTAATTCATGAAAGTTAATGGATAAATATAAACAATAAATGTCAGACCTACAAGTAGGCTAACATTCAAATATCTAGAAATGATCAAAAAATTCATAGACTTATTCTTAGCGGTGATTGATTTTTTTGAATCGGCTTACATTGAATTAAATCGCGAAATTGGTTCACGAGAATTAATGGTTAAATTCAGATAGTAAATATCGGACCTATAAGTAGGCTAATATTTAAATATATAGAAATGACCAAAGAAATTCTCAGAGATATTCTAAGCGATGACCAATTCTTTTGAATAGGAACATTTTTACGATGCATAAATTACAAAAAACACAACCACTCATCCACGATAGATATCCTTTTAAGGTATTTACATGGATCTTTTCCCTGATATTTCTTTGGGTTACTGAGCTCATAATAAAATTTCAAAAGCTAGATTTATTCACATGAATAAATACAACCATTGAAAATCACATCAAAATACACAATGCAGCTTACTAAGTATAGAGTACTAGTGTGCTAATACCTTCCCTTTACACAACCAGTCCCCTACTATTAAATCTCTGACCAGACTAGTTAATGCAACCGGGTTTTCCTAGCAACCTTTAACAGCAAGGTCGCGACTCCTTAACTCCCTCACAAGACAAAAACCCTCCCAGGGATGCCGCGCAGCGACGTGCGATAGAAACAATATAGTTTGACACACACCTATTTATCGACCTTTACATTTCTTACTAGCATTTTTTTAATTCCAATCTATCAACACTCGCAGACTTCCATCTTCAATCAACTCCCACAACTTGCATGCAAAAGAGATATTATCATTATCCAAACTTTTTTTCTCAAACAAACAAAATCACATAAAAAACAATCCAAACCACGAAGGATACAAAAGCAACAAACCTGACAGTAGACAGTTAATACAAAAAAAGAAAAGCATGCTAGGGCTGACAATAAACACAGAAAAGGAAAGCATATATATACAACATTAAAGTATGATTACAATCGGCAGATTTACTTACTATAACTTGCACCCTTGATATAGTTTGACAACTGTAATTGTATGTAATCTAGATTATAAATAAGAGCAGAACAGCAAGAGGAGAGGTATTCAGACCAAACCTGTTACAAATGACATAAGCTAGTCTGTCAAACTCATGACAGAGGTCATGATATTGAGATAACATCAAAAAAAGTAAATGAAAAAATAATTTGAGTCAACTTGGATTAATTTATCAAATCTACAACTAAAGTCAAGAGACTGTGATATTATCATGAAAACAAATCAAAATAAATTATAAAGCCTAATTTTCAATAGACTCATTGTTAAAGGTTGAAAATGGAAAAAATATAATCTAAAAACACGATAATTAAACAACCTAGGTCTACCTGAGTTAACCCACAAATCATGAGAACTGAGTCATAAGACTAAGATATAAACTCTTAAAAAATAAATTAAAATAAATCATGAAACTTAATTCATAATAAACTCAATGTTGAAGCAACAAAAAATATCAATTAAAAAAGACAAACAAAAACTCAAGCTAACTAAGTTAACCCACCAGGCAAATCATAAAACCGAGATAACTTCATAGAAAAAAACCAAAATAAACCATAAAAGTCTAATTCTCAATCAACTCAATTTTATAGAATAAAAAATTCAGAACCAGTAAAAAATATAAAAATAAAAGCAACCTTCCATGTTAGGCATGATTAAATACACAGTGGTGATGAGGATAGGATCATATATGCCAATAGAGGAGAAATTTATATAACAAACTACACTTAAAATACCAACGAGGATCACCATTCATCTTCCCCGCCCACTATTCATCTTCCACTATTCATCTCGTAGAGTCATCCCTTTCTCTCTTACAATCAGTCAGCAACTCCCTCCCTCTCTCTCTAGAACCAGTTGCAGTTAGCTCTCTCTCTCATCGGCGGCTTCACAACTCCGACCACCTAGCACCATCCCGTCATCACCTGCAGGTCCACCTCAGCAACACAGCCACATCCTCCAGCGAGGTAGCAGGAGCAACAGTAGCGACAACAATTATGGCAGCAGTGTGAGCCTGTCAACTTCCAACGCCCCCTCCGGCCACCATTTCCGACACTATCACGATAGGAAGAACCCCCTCGACCTCCTCTACCCAACGATATTAACAATTACGCCATCTGTCATACAACAAAAATCCTTCATTTACTGTTCATTGTCATCAGTTATGGGGATTGAATTAATTCACTCCCCCCGTCCCATTGTTCTGCGTGCATAAAAGTGGGTTGGGCCACGGACAACACCCATCCTAGCCATTGAATTGGGTGGGCCAAATGGCTAGCAATCCAACCCCAAATGATGGGTAGCCTACCCACCACCCAAAAAATATAATAAAAAATTATAAAATTTGTATAAAAAATATTTTTTTAAAATTATTAAAACAAAAAATGTGTTGTTTTTGTGTATACGGCCAATACGCTAATATATTTTGAACATTTTTTTTTTAAAAAACTATTATTTGGGAGTTTAAAGAAAAATGGTTTTACAATGGATTTGGTAAACACAAAAAAATCATTTTCTCATATTTTTTAATTTTACATGTCTGTAAAATCCAAGTATTGGCCAATATTCCAAAAATATCAAAATCTTATTTTTGAGGATTCATATTATTCACTGTTAATATTTGGTAAAGAAATCCTAAAAGGATTAATATTCAAAATATTAGCGTCGGAGATAATTCGCTCTTATCCACTATTGATATTTGGGTAAGAAATCCTAAAGGGGTTAATATCCAACATATTAGCGGGGATAATTCATTGTTATTCACTGTAAATATTTGAATAAAGAAACCTTAAAGTGATAAATATCCAAAATATTTTTATATAAATAATACGTCATCATTTAACCAACATATTTTTTGAAAGATCAATATCATAACAATCATAAGGTAAACAAAAACACCAAGCAGCTTACCTTAGGGAGGGCGTACTAGGGTTGCTAAAACCTTTCCTTTACGCAACCGATCCCTTGCCTTAGAATATCTGAAAGACTAGTTTAGGTTCTGTAGTAATCATAATACTAGGTGGCGACTCCCTTTTTCACAAAATAAAGATAAAATCTTGACATGAATTCCCCTCTCTCGGGCAGAGTCGCCATGACACCGCGCTCTCGCGGATGGTGCAACAATATTATCATGCATCCATTTTACAAAACATATTGTTGATGATAAAGCAATTTAAATAAATCATTTTGGTCATTGAAGTTTATCATGGGTCCCTAATCTTAAACGAAGACCACATGATGTTGGTTAAATAGTTGATGAAAATTTAAGACCATGCTAGAGTATAACGTGATTGAACATTGTCGCATTATGTAAAAGCTGTCGTAAACTATTGCAAGCTAGTAAAAAAATATTGCGACCGAACGAAGTATTTTCAAATTAATTATTCTAGCGACCAAAGTTTTATTCATGGTTTAATCTCAAACCAGAATCAATCTATGTAGGTTATTAATCACCAAAACCTCAAACGATGACAAAATATAAAGCAATCGAGAAACTGACATATTATGACTAAATTGTGGCCAAACAAAGTGTGAGAACCAATCAAAAATAAAAAAACAAAGACAAGTATAAAACAATGGGAATAAAGCTTAAACAATAAAGGATCCGGGCTTCAATTGTTTAAGCCTCATCATGAGCAAACCAAAACAGATGTCACAAATACACTAAACACCTTCCAACAATTAACTTGGATAAGAAAAACTTTTTTTCTGGAGATTTCATGACCATGCAACCAAGCAATTTGATCTTGTTGCGTGAAGATCCAAGAAAAGGATAAACTAAACAAAGAATTCATTCAATTAAAACACACAAAAAAAGGGCAAAAAAAGAAACCCCCCCCTCTGAAAGGCCAAACAAAACAAAGAATTGATTCAATTAGAACAAAAAAAAAGGCAAAAAAAGAACCCCACCTCTAGTTGTCAACTCCCCTTTCAAGCTCGAAGTTAAAAAAAGAAGAATATAAATCCAAAAAAGAATTAAATACCAACATCACATCTTAAGTCAAAGGAAACCAACAATTTGGAATTAGGATTTTAAGAACAACACAAACAATAAATTCCAAGCACCTCAACATCCTTTAAATTTAATTTGCAAATTGTATCAACCGACGAAACAAAACAGTTTGACACACACCTGTTTACCGACCTCTACGTTTATTACAGACATTGTTTTTATTATATTCTATCAACATTCACAAAGTTCCATCTTCTATCAACTCCAAGAACTTGCATGCAAAAGAAATATTATCATTATCCAAACTTTTTTTTCTCAAACAAACAAAAACACATAGAAAAACATGCGAAAGGTTTTTACCAAAAGAAAAAACATACAACTATTGCAAAACACATTTTCAACGTCTAACCCGCCAACCAACCAAAATGACAAAAAATCTAAGCATGAAAAAAAACTCAAGGACAAAAAACAATCCAAACCAGGAAGGATACAAAAGCAACAAACCTGGATCAACAGTGATGAAAAGCAAGGAGCGAAAGAGATGATGAAAACAAAAGAAAAAAACACATTCAAATCTATCCCAATCAACAGACGAATCCTTGAGAGTAGCCTTGCAACAACAATTTTGCCTAAAAAAAAACTATTGTACCATAATTTTAAAAACAATGCCCAAAAAATGAATGACTCCAACGACAAAAAAAAACTCAAGCATATCCAGCCAAAACAACCAACCATTGACAGACAAAACATAACACTAAGACAATAAAATATCAAAAAAAAAAAACAACAAGGAACAAACACAATGTTTCATACACAAATGCAAAACAAAAAACACCAAATATAGAAAAAAGACCAAATATTGTGCCATATTTTATAATAACTACCGAAAAAATAAACGACTTAAATGTTTAAGAAAACACATCTAGCGCAGACAACCAACTATTAATAGAGAAAATGCAAAACCAATACAATAAAATAGCATGAAAAACAGTTAAGAACCAATTCAATGCTATAAATAAAATGCAACCCAAAAAAGACCAAATATTGTACCATAATTTAAAAAAAATAAGCTGAAAAAATCAACAGCTCTAACGACAAAAATAACACAAGCACATCCAGCCCAAACAGTTAGTCATTGACAGACAAAACATAACACTAAGACAATAAAATAGCAAAGAACAAACACAAAGTTTTGAAAAAAAATGCAAAACAAGAAAGACCAAATATTGTGCCATATTTTAAAAAAACTAGCAAAAAATCGACTTAAATATCTAAAAAAAATCCAGCGTAGACAACCAACTATTAACAGAGAAAATGCAAAACTAATACAATAAAATAGCATGAAAATTAATAAAGAACCAACACATTGCTATAAAAAAAATGCAACCCAAAAAAGGCCAAATATTGTACCATAATTTAAAAAATGCGAAAAAAATTCAGCGCCTCTAACGACAAAAAAAACTCAAGCACGCCCAGTCAAAATAGTCAGGCAATGATAGAGAAAACACAACACCAAGACAATAAAACAACAAAGAATAAACACAATTAAACAATAATACAAAACAAAACAGACCAAATATTGTGCCATATGTTTAAAACTGCCGAAAAAATCAACGGCTTAATTGACTAATAAAACTTAAGCACATCCAGCACAGACAAGCAGTTATTAACAGAGAAAATGCAAAACCAATACAATAAAATAGCATGAAAAAAAACAAAGAAGTAATGCAATGCTATAAAAAAAATACAACCCAAAAAAACCCAAATATTGTGCCATATTTAAAAAAAATGCCGAAAAAATCAATGGCTCAAACAACTAAAAAAAATCAAGCACATCTTGCCCAACAACCAGTTATTAACAGAGAAAACACAAAACCATTAAAATAAAATAGCATAGAAACAACGCAATTTTATAAACAAAAATCCAAAACAAAAAACTATAAAAATTGCCATAACATAACCTTAACAACAACAACCTTAGAACAACATCAGCAACCTTAGCAACTACAACAACAATGCAAACAAAAACACTAAAACAACAAACAAATATCAAAAACAGTCGTAACATAAACTTTACAGCAGCAGCTATGCAAGCAAACACTTGAAAGTAGCAATCAACCATAAAAAACAGACAAAAAATAATCTTAAAAAAGCAGCAGGAACCTTAATATAACAGCAGCAGCGATGCAAGCAAACACTAGAAAATAGCAATCAACCATAAAAAACAGACAAAAAATAATCTTAAAAAAGTAGCAGCAACCTTAATATAACAGCAGCAGCAACGCAAACAACCAACCAAAATCCACAGTGCACAATGAGCATACCACAACCCTGAAAAGCCAACACCAAAAAAATGAGAAAAAATATAAAATAGAGGAACTAAAATGATGATTAATGGAGAACAGTAAAAAACGCCAAAAAAAAAATCAAAGAACAAAAGACAGCCCCAAGACTGTGAAGGGTAAAACTGTTAGCGCTCCTCAGAAGCTATAGTGTAGAATTTGAATTTGAAATTGAAAATTGTTCAAAATTTATTTACCCATTTTTGTAATGACCAAATGAGTCCCCTTGAGACCTTGTAAAAGTTGTAATGACTTCCTTGACTCCTTGCACACAAGAGAAGCTGTATCTGCCACCACAGTCCATCTCTTTCCATCTTCAGCTAAGTTACTCTACACATGAACTCCAATTATTAACCTACTTTATAGGATTCAGACATTAACCTTGAAATAGAAGGGAAGAGCTTAAACAGAACAATTAGAAATACCATTTCTTGTAGTATCATTAGGGACTGAAATGCTATTTCCTGAGAAACTCACAAGTAAAGATTGCAATGGAACTCCTTCTGCCTTACAATCCTCTAGTACCATATCTTGCTTGAATTTCACTTGATTCTTTGAAGCTGGCATACCTAATTTTGTTTTTTGGAGAAATTTTAGTGGTCTCTGGTTCTCTTTGTCTGGAGAGGCGATCATCTCTTCTTCCGGTTGCTTATAGGGAATAAAAGTAATTTTTGAAGGCTCGTGAGCAAATGCTGGTGTCACAAGATGAGCTCACAGATTCCTGTGCAACGAGCTCCGAGCAGATGCTGGTGTATTCACTATGTCCACAGTCATCCCTTGAAAAATCATGGTTTTCCACTTCAAGTACATCATTAGCAGCATGGTCATCAGAACATGAGGAGATCAGGCTCTTGTTGAAAAGAACTCAGCGTTGGATTCTCTGATCATTGAACTCCCTTTGCTATCTGTCTCTGGCAGTTCTTGTTGGAAAGAAAAATATTCAGAGCTCTGGCTATGTTCATCATATTGCTGCACTTCGTTCCCGAAATAACTCCCTAGACAGTTGTGTGCCTTAATATATCATCCTCTGCGTCATAAAACAAAGAATCCATGCTTTCATCAAGCACTAAAGCAGCTGATGAGATCTCTTTCTTTGCAATTGACTCGCAAATCTCGTCACAATACAAGGAGCCTACATCCTGTAAAATTAAATCAAAATGCCGTGTTTCTCAAATTTCAACTAATATAGAATCCATGGTCTGCACAAAAGAGACAGCCAAGAAAAATGCATGAATTTTTTTACACTTGCAATTTCTGCTGTACCACTTATCCACAATTTGGTCTGCATCAACCATAATTTCTCACCTGATATTTTTCATCATCTTTCTTTTCAACAGATTCTCTTTCAGTTCTAATCCTATATGATCCCAGCATAAGAAACATCCATTAAAATTAGTAAACTCTTAAGCGGAAGAAGAAGAAGAAATAAATACGTAGAAATTCAAGAAAAATCATCATTCAACGAGGAAACTGCCTCAACAATCATCTTCATTGAGCTTTCTAAACGAAGCCCTGGTATCTTTTTCCCTGGAATCCATGTCCCATGGACTACACAAGAAATAGGAAGCCCGTCAAAAACAATTCAAACCCAATTTGAAGCTGCATAAAATTAATAAGATAAAAAAGAAATATATATAAACATCAAATAAAACAAATAACAACTCAGTGGTCACATACAGAGCTAAATATAGAAACTATAAAAAACAAGGAAAGCCCACTAAAATCCACAATGAAACAAACATAAAGGAAGCAAGCTAAACAGTAATTCAAGAACGAAAAAGGAGACTATAAAAACCAAATCCAGTGACAGCACAAATAGAGCTAAATATAAACCAAGAGATGATATCCTATTAAGGCATAGTAATACAGGGAAACATCAACCAAGAAGCGATCAAAAACAAAATTCAATGATAATAGAAAAGTGATAACGCAACCCATCAAGAAGAGGAAATCGTAAAAAGCAAATTCAGTGACATCCACCCAAAACGGATATAATAACGCAAGAAAACATCAAAAATATATGTCGAAGAAGAGAAACAAATTTACCTAACAACATATAGCAACACGATTTTCAAAAATTAAAGAACATCAAGAAAGGAACGAATAACATCAACAAACCATCAAAAACACGGAAAGCCCACTAAAATCTACAATGAAACAAACATAAAGGAAGCAAGCTGGAATTACCAGAAGATAAATCTGTGGCAAAGAGCTTCTGCGAAATGGTTTTGAGTTGATTTGAAGGTGGAATCGGATAATGCTAGGGTGATTTCAAACAATATTGCAATCTGGGTGTCTTCCACAAGTCAGGATTTCTTCAGTTTCTTGAATGTTCTCTTCTTTCTCAATGGACGGCTCCGAAGATGTTGGTGAAGCTTTTTCAATGGTGACAAAAATGTTCTTGAGAATTGCACCGTTCCTTAGCACTGTAAGAACTTGGATCTTTCTCTCTTCTTCTCCAGGCTTTTTTCTCTCTGTGTTTGCCAATTTTGTTGGGTTTTATGACAAATCCCTCTTCCCTGGGTTTCTTGAGAGAGAGAGCAGAATCTTGGTTGTAGAGAAAGGGACAGAGAGGGGTTTTATATGGTTATCTTTTGGTGAAGGAGAGAGCGACTATGAATTTTTTTTTGAAAAAGGTGACCGTTAGGGCTTTTGGTGCAACTCCCTGCAACGGCTATTTATCTCCTTGCCGCTAACTACTATGCGCTCTTGCTCCTGATTGTGGCAAATATAAATGTAAATCTGTTGCTTTTAGTCTGAAAATAAGCGAATATCTATATAGAATCTGAAGATAAAAGTTCAAAAGAGAATTCAATGTGAAACTGTGAGGAACTTTCCCAGAACAGGTTGGTACTTGTAATCCCCTGTTCTTCGTTTTTAGCTTCATTGTCATCTTCTTGGAATGAATAGCGCAAGAAATGAAAATATCTTTCAGGAAGGAGTTATTTAACTTGTGTCTTCGTCGTTCTCTAGATTATGTATGAAACCAGGGGAGTTATTACAGAACATGTCGAATGAATCAAATACTATCTCTGTCAAAGATGAACCTGTCAATTCATCTTGGGAAATGGAAAAAATTACCAGCAATACCAAAACCAGCTATTTGGAAATACATCAACAAAAAAAATACATTCAAAATTCCAATTTTTCTCACTTTAATGCTCGAACATACAATTGGAGCTTGTATCACGGGCCCTTCGGGGATTTCTGCTTAACCTTTCTGATTTGCATGATAAAGCATGTGAAAGCAACATCCCAAGAATTTATGGTCATTTCTAAATGAGCTTTCTATATCTTCATTTGCATCATAAAACAAAGAATTCATGCTTTCATGTTTAAACCGACCATGGGCATACATACGACAAATTGAGGGTAGCTATGTCTTTTCATAGTTGAAAGAGAGGCAGTACTCTATACGAGTCATGGTCTGAGAGGCTAAATGTTATGGTATAGAGGTACACAAGGTGATATACCGGCGCACTCTGCTTGGTTTTTTTTATGTAGAAAACTAATTGATTTTTTATGTGTTGTTATTAGTTATTTCAATATTTAATTAATGAATAGATCAAATCTGTTACAAATGAGTTTTTTCCTAAAAGGAGCAGCGTAATTGAAACGCAGGGGAAGTGATTCATATATTTTTTTTAATTATTGATATCTTGGGTAAATTTATCTACCCATTTTGTTTGTATGTTGCATGTTTTCCCAATTAATATCAGATCTAAAATATTATACATAATATTTGTTTTTTACAAAAACAATATAAAATCCTATAATCAAATTTTTCTAAGTAATAAGCTTAAGCAAAGATGACAAAATTAGAATATAAGTCAATTTTTTATATTATTTTATAAGATTTATTACTCATATTATTATATTAAAAGCATTTAAGAATACTGATATTAATTTTTTGCTCTTTAAAAAATTTTAGTTCATTTTTTTTCTCTCTATATATATATTTTCAGACGCTAATATTAAATAAATATTAAAATATATAATTAGTCTCACATATTTATAAGAATAAAAAACCCCAAAAATGACAAAAAAAAAAAGTAAATATAAGTAGATTTAAAAAAATGACTTGAAAGATGAATAAAAAGAATTTATAAAACAACAAAGAGAAAAATAATAAATATCAATTTTAAAATGATCATCAACACAAATTAAAATATAAATATTTTAAAAAAGAACCATAATAACAGTGGAAATGAAATATTGAATTCACAGCCACTATTTCTTCTGTTTTTTCCCCTTAGGTTGGTCAGCTTACACCCTCTTAAAAGCCCTTGAAACTCAAACACAAGATTGCAAACCCCTTTCGCAAGGCTGACTAATCTACCCTCGGTTTCCTGCAATTCTCTCGGCCTTTTCAGAGAGAGATTATATTAGATAAGACCATTGAAATGCGGAGTTCAGGTTCACCAACACATTTGCTATGAAATCCTCTTAACTTCCTACTTTACATGATGGTTCTGAAGCCTCAAGCTCTAGAGTCTGGTTTTCTTTTATGACCTTTTTGTTAGTTATTAAACTTATTTATCAAGATTAGTATTGAAGAGTCGCAATTATTAGTATTGAAGAGTCGCATCTATTAGTATTGAAGAGTCGCAACTATTAATGTCTATATATATTGTATGAATCTCATAATGAAAAAGTGTGAGAGTACCATTTTCATATGTATTGTATTCTACCAAATTAGAGAGTGTGCAGCCTAAACTTTTTTTCTTTTCTATTCTCTATTTCTGTCAAATTTCCAACAAAACTGGTATCAAAGCCCGAGAGACAACATGACTTCCAACAACAACAATTCCCAATTTCATATTCCCTGCCTTACCAAACAAAACTATGATTTGTGGTGCATCCAATACAAAACACTACTTAGATCACAAGAGTTATGGGAGCTGGTTGAAGATGGTTATACTGAACCAAAAGAAGATACTGTGATGAGCAATGCAGAGAGACAAGCACTGAGAGAATCAAGAAAGAAAGACAACAAGGCGTTATTCACAATTTATCAAGGGCTTGATGAAGCAACCCTTGAGATGGTGGCACCAGTAAAGACATCAAAGGAAGCATGGGAAATGCTTAGCAAAACTTATAGTGGAGTTAAAAAAACAAAAAGAGTTCGGCTACAATCTCAGAGAGGAGATTTTGAGAAGCTGAACAAAGAAGGCAATGAGACAATCTCAGATTACTTTACAAAAGTAATCACTTTGGTTCACCAGATGAGAAGGAATGGTGAAAATATTGATGATGTTCGTGTGATGGAGAAAATTTTGAGATCACGGGATTCAAAGTTTGACCATGTGGTTGTAGCAATTGAAGAATCAAAAGATTTAGAAGAATTGACAGTAGAAGAGTTAATGGGATCACTGTAAGCTCATGAGTAGAAAATTGACAGAAGAGGAGAAGGAAGAACACTTGAACATGCTTTGCAGACACAGCTAAATTTGAAGAATTCCAATGAATCCAACAGAGGAGCATTCCAGAGAGGCAGATTTTTGCATAGAAGAGGAAGAGGAGGAAGATCATATAGAAATCAAGAATTTCATGGTGCACGAAATCAGAATTTCAATGGCAGAGGCAGAGGCAGATTCAGAGGAAGAAGTCGTGGAGGATACTCAAACTGGAGAAATAACAATGCAGGCGTGCAATGTTATAATTGCAAGGAATATGGTCATTTCGCTTCTGACTGTTCACAATACAGATTTGAAGACAAAGTTGTTAATTTTGCTGAGAAGGTAAGTGATTCAGAAGAACCTGCACTACTGCTGGCATGTGGAAAATTTAATGATAGCAAATCTAGTACCTGGTATCTAGACACAAGAGCATCAAATCATATGTGTGGCATGAAGGAAGCATTTGCAGATATTGATGAGAGTTACAAAGGAAAAATCACTTTTGGAGATCTTTCTCAAATACCTGTTGAAGGAAGAGGCCGAATTCTTATACAACTCAAGAATGGTGAGCAGAAATTCATAACATAAATATTTTACGTTCCAGACATGAAGAGTAACATCTTAAGTTTGGGACAGTTTCTGGAGCAAGATTTTGAAGTGCAGATGAAGAATAAGAACTTGAAGATTTTTGATGAATCTGGAGCTTTAATTGCCTTAGTCAAGATGACCAAAAACAGGATGTTTCCTCTTAACTTAAATGTGTGTATGTCAAACTGTTTAAAGGCAGAAAGTTCAAATCTGACGAACTTGTGGCATTTGCGATATGGACATCTGAATTGTGGATCATTAATGATGATGGAGAAACACAGGATGGTTCTAGGAATACCACAGCTAGAACACACAAACGATTTGTGTGAAGTGTGTGTGATGGGAAAGCAGCACCGAAAATCCTTCCCAAAGAAGAGTTCTAGAGCATCTCAGCCTCTAGAATTGGTGTATTCAGATGTGTGTGGGCCAATTACACCTACAACAATAGGGGGAAACAGGTATTTCCTTACATTCACTGATGATTTTAGTGGAAAAACATGGGTATATGTGTTGAAAGAAAAAAAAGAAGTGTTGAGCAAGTTTAAGGAATTTAAAAATCTAGTAGAAAAGCAAAGTGAATGCAAGCTGAAAAATCTGAGAACTGATAGGGGAGGAGAGTATGTGTCTCATGCTTTTGATTATTATTGTAAAGAGAATGGTATAGCAAATCAGCTCACAATGCCACAGATTCCACAACAGAATGGAGTATCGGAGAGGAAAAATAGGACTATTATGAACATGGTTAGATGTACGTTAAAAAAAAGAATTGTCCTAAAGAGTTTTGGGGAGATGCAGTTGTGTGTGCTGTGTATTTATTGAACAGATTTACAACAAAGAGGTTGCATATGCTTACACCAGAAGAAGCCTGGAGCATGAAGAAACCAAGAGTTGATCACTTGAGGATTTTTGGCAGCATAGCTTATGCCAAAATTCAAGATGTAAAACGAACCAAGCTTGAAGATAAAAGTCAGAAATGCATACTGCTAGGATATGGAGAAAATTCATATGGTTACAAATTGTTCAATCCAGTAACAAAAAAGGTGATCATGCCAAGAGATGTGAGATTTGATGAAGAGCAAGAATGGAACTGGAGTACTGAGGAACAACTGCAGAAATTGGTTGTAGAAGAAGAACAAATGCAGAATGATGAAGAAGAAATCATAATCAATCCAGCCCCATCAACTAGCATCCCTGCTAGTCCTTCAAGTTCAGCAAGAAAAACAAAGAGCATACAAGAAATCTATGACGCGACAGAGAGAATGAACCTTGATGATGTTAACATGTTGTGTTTGTTTTCAGGAAATGATCCCATAACATTTGAAGAAGCATATCAGGAAGACAAGTGGAAGAAAGCAATGAAGGAGGAGATCAATTCCATTCAGAAGAACAATACATGGGAACTGACAACACTTCCTGAAGGTCACAATGCAATCGGTGTAAAATGGATTTTCAAGACAAAGAAGAATGCTGAATGAGAAATTGAAAAACATAAAGCCAGATTAGTTGCAAAAGGGTACAAGCAACGATATGGAGTAGATTATGAAGATGTTTTTGCTCCAGTAGCAAGAATGGAAACCGTGAGATTGGTGATTTCATTGGCTGCTCAGAAACAATGGAAGATATTTCAGATGGACGTAAAATCAGCATTCTTGAATGGCAATCTTGAAGAGGAAGTATATGTTGAGCAACCAGCTGGTTTTGTAGTAAAAGGAGAAGAAGAAAAGGTGTGCAGATTAAAGAAAGCTCTTTACGGGCTTAAACAAGCACCAAGAGCATGGAACTCAAGAATTTATGGCTATCTTTCTCAGAAGGGGTTTACAAAATGCCCGTATGAACATGCATTATATGTGAAGAAAAACTTGCATGGTAGAATAATGTTTGTTTGTTTATACGTGGATGATATTCTATTCACAGGGGATGATCCTACAATGATTCAAGATTTCAAGCAATCCATGGTAAAGGAATTTGAGATGACAGACTTAGGTCTTCTAGCATATTTTCTGGGATTAGAAGTGAAGCAATGCAGTAATGGAATTTTTGTTTCTCAAGCCAAGTATGCAACAGAAGTGTTAAAGAAATTTGCTATGGAAGATTGTGATCCAGCAGACAATCCAGTTAAGTATGGAACGAGGTTAACTAAAGAAGGAGAAGGAGATTTAGTTAATCCTACATATTACAAAAGTATTGTGGGGTGTTTGCGTTATCTAACTTGTACCAGACCAGACATTCTGTTTGGAGTTGGTTTGGTTAGCAGATACATGGAGAGACCAAGGAGTTCACATTTGAAGGCAGCAAAGAGGATCCTTCGGTTTATTAAAGGAACATTAAACTATGGATTATGTTATTCATCATCACAGAATTTCAAAATCACAGGTTATAGTGATAGTGATTGGGCAGGAAGCTTGGAAGACAGGAAAAGCACAACTGGATTCATATTTTTCATGGGAGAAACAGCATTCAGATGGACATCCAAGAAACAATCTATTGTTGCATTATCCACATGTGAAGCAGAATACATTGCTGCTGCATCATGTGTGTGTCATGTAATATGGCTAAGGAAATTGATGGAAGATCTGCAACAGAAACAAAGTGAAGCCACAAGAATTTTCGTTGATAACAAGTCTGCTATAGCTCTTGCAAAGAATCCAGTGCATCATGAATGTTCAAAGCATATTGATACTCAATTTCATTTTATTAGAGAGCACATAAAAGAAGGCGATGTGGAGTTAGTTCATGTCAACACTCATGAACATATTGCTGATATTTTTACAAAGCCATTGAAGACTGAAGTTTTTTGTTATTTGCAGAAGAAGCTTGGAATCGTGACAATTGATGAAACAAGTTTAAGAGGGATGAATGTTAGTTATTAAACTTATTTATCAAGATTAGTATTGAAGAGTTGCAACTATTAGTACTGAAGAGTCACATCTATTAGTATTGAAGAGTCGCAACTATTAGTATTGAAGAGTCGCAACTATTAGTATTGAAGAGTCGCATCTATTAGTATTGAAGAGTCGCAACTATTAATGTCTATATATATTGTATGAATCTCATAATGAAAAAGTGTGAGAGTACCATTTTCATATGTATTGTATTCTACCAAATTAGAGAGTGTGTAGCCTAAACCTTTTTTCATTTCTATTCTATTCTCTATTTCTGCCAAATTTCCAACACTTTTTACTGTCGTACTCTGAAAGATCTTTTATAGGCAAAGACAAGCTCACCATTTCTATCCCAAGAGAGAAGATATTAATCGGTTCATGGCCTTTCCTTAATATGCTTCCATTTTCTGTTGCTCCTAGCATCTCAGAGGCTGAGTGAGCTTCCAACCTTGCAGTGGACAAGGGAGTTCTTGTTGAAAAGAACTCAACATTGGATTCTCTGATCATTGAACTCCCTTCGCTTTCTGTCTCTGGCAGTTCTTGTGGAAAAGAAAAATATCCAGGGCTCTGGGTATGTTCTGCATATTCCTGACACTTGGTTCCCGAAATAACTCCCTGGCCAGTTGTGGGGCTTAATTTATCCCTCACTTTATGGTCATTTCTAAATGAGCTTTCTATATCTTCATTTGCATCATAAAACAAAGAATACATACTTTCATCAAGCACTAAAGCAGCTGATGAGATCTCTTTCTGAGCAATTCACTCGTAAATCTCATCACAATAAAACATCCTGTAAAATTAAATCCAATGGCTGTGGTTCTCAAAATTCAAACTGATATAGAATCCATGGTCTGCACAAAAGAAACACCAAGAAAATCGCATGAATTTTTAAACACTTGCATTTTCTGCTGTACCACTTATCCACAATTTGGTTTGCATCAACCATAATTTCTCTCCTGATATTGCTCATCATCTTTTCCTGCCACTTCCAGTGAGCCTTTCTTTTCAACAGATTCTCTTTCATTTGCCATTAAGTTCTCATCCTATACGATCCCAGCATAAGAAACATCCATTAAAATTAGAAAACTCTTGAGCAAAAAATCATCAAGCAATCAGTTCTCGTTCTCACAAGTACAAGGGATTGAAAATTAAAAACAGTTAACATTCTCCATATTTATATTCTAATTATACCACTACCAGGGCATATATTCTATTACCTGATACATTTTCACTTCGGCAAGTTTACTTTCAGTTGCTAGTAAATTCTCACCCTGTACAGTCACAGCACAAAGAAGGCAAACGAGTTCTCTGCACGAAGCCTTGGTATCTTCTTTCCCTGAAATCCCTGTCCCATGGACTACACAAGAAACAGGCAGCCCAACAAAAACAAATCACCCCCAATTTGAAGCTGGACAAAATTAAGAAGAAAAAAAGAAGAAATATACATAAACATCAAATAAAATATATAACAAGTCAATGGTCGCATACTAAACATTAATTCAAGAAAGGAACATTACAAAACAGAAAGGAACAAAGATAGGGTTAAAAAAAAAACATTTTTATTCTCTACTTTAATCCATCATCCAATAACTATATGCTAAACTCTTGCATTTGGTTTCAAAGGGGTGGATGCCCTTTCCAGTACATGGGGGTCTAAAACATGAGTAACAAAACTCAGTTTGTAATTTTAATTTTTATTTGCATTAAATCCAGCTTGCGTTAAAAAACATAGTAAGTTTTAGCTTTAGGTGTGTAAAATGAGAGGAAAACTCTCTCATATACATGTATAGTTAATCTTTTATTGTTAGTTATTTGTTATTTTTGAGTTTTTTTGCATTTGTATTGTATATGTGTGGCTTGGTATATTTTTATTTTTGTGTTTTTTTTTGCATTTGCTCTTTTTCTTTATATATATATTCAGGCGTAAAACTTAAACTTAAGTATACAAATATGAAAAAATAAGGACTATTTAAGAAATATAAAAAATAAAGGAATTAAAATAAAAAATCAAAAGTATGAAGGCCAAAATCTAAACCAAATATATATATTTTTATTTTATATTAAAAGTATTTTAGAACACCAAGATTAAATTAATTTGAGGTTTTTTCAAAAAAACTTCATATTTTATATATATTTCAAGACGTTAATACTAGACAAATATAAAAAAAATAGATATAATAGAAAAGTGATAACTCAACCCATCAAGAAGAAGAAATCCGTTAAACGCAAATTCAGTGACATCCACCCAAAAAGTATATAATAACGCAAGAAAACATAAAAAATAAATCTCAAAGAACAGAAACAAATTTAGCCTCAGAACATATAACAACGCGATTTTCAAAAGTTAAAGAAAATCGAGAAAGGAACGAATAACATCAACAAAACATCAAAAACAAGGAAAGCCCACTAAAATCTACAATGAAACAAACATAAAGGAAGCAAGCTGGAATTACCAGAAGATAAATCTGTGACAAAGAGCTTCTGTGAAAATGGTTTTGCGTTGATTTGAAGGTAGAATCGGCTAATGCTAGGGTGATTTCAAACAATATTGCAATCTGAGTGTCTATCACAAGTCAAGATTTCTTCAGTTTCTTGAATGTTCTCTTCATTTTCAATGGACGGCTCCGAAGATGTTGGTGAAGCTTTTTCAATGGTGACAAAAATATTATTGAGAATTGCACCGTTCCTTAGCACTGTAAGAACTTGGATCTTTCTGTCTTCTTCTCCAGCCTTTTTTCTCTTTGTGTTTGCCATTTTTCTAGGGTGTTATGAGAAATCCCTCTTTCCTGGGTTTCCTGAGAGAGAAAGCAGAATCTTGGTTGTGGAGAAAGAGACAGAGAGGGGTTTTATATGGTTATCTTTTGGTGATAAAGAGAGCGATTTTGATTTTTTATTTTGAAAAAAGTGACCGTTAGGGCTTCGGGTGCTGCGTAGGTTATTTTGTCCCTCAAAAATAGAAAACCAAGGTCTAGCTGGGAGTGATCTCCTGATAATTTATCATTTTTTTATTCTTTTTTTTACTGATTTACTAATGGCTTGTTCCTGGAAGCACCATAAGTTGCAGCGCTCATGCGTGTTTTGGACAGCGTGTACGGTATATTCTAGCATCCAAAAATACCCAATCGGCATCTAAAATAATTTTTTGCCATGTTCTATTCCCCCCGGTGTGGCACCTGTGAATATAGGGTGGTCAGATAATGCCAGTAGTCATTTGATTTTTTCTCCCTTTTCTCTCTCTTGCTTGCGCATGCACACGTCAACACAACTGTTTATAGTGATATTTCATTTTAGTCCCTGAACTTTTGATTATTTGTTTTGGTCCTAATATATTTGGTATCAAAGTTTTGATTTATTTCAATTGTATCCTTCCATGCAATTGAATTATAGATTTAGGTTTCATTTCGGTTCTAATTGTTTTAGTTTCCGGTTTTGATTTAAATTATTTAATTTTATCGGTACCAAGTTTTAGGTTTGTTTCGATTTTGTCCTTCAAATTAAATTTATTATATATGTTTTTTTTTCATTTTATCCCTTATACTTTTAATCTTGGATTTTATTTTAATTCCTTATATATATATATATATATATATAAACATGGATAGAAATAGGAACTATGTAAGAAATATATATATAAACATGGATAGAAATAGGAACTATGTAAGAAATATATATATATATATATATATATATATATATTTCTTACATAGTTCCTATTTCTATCCATGTTTATATGTTATTTTTTCTTTAAAGAAATTTGTGTTATTGATCATTTTAAAATTGATGTTTATTCTTTTTTCTCTTTGGTGTTTTCTAAATTCTTTTTCTTTATCTTTCAAGTCAAATATTTTTTTTTAAATCTACTTATATTTTTTTGTCATTTATTTAGTTCTTTGTTCTTATAAATATATGAGACTAATTATATGTTTTAATATTTATTTAATATTAACGTGTGAAAATATATATAAAAACAAAAAAAACTGACCTAGGATTTTTTTTAAAAAAAAATTAATATCTGTGTTCTTAAATAGTTTTGATATAATAATATGTTGAATAAATCTTAGAAAAAAAATGATTTTGGCTTTTAATTCTAATTTTGTCCTCTTTTGTTTAAGCTTATTTCTTAGAAAAATTTGATTCTTGAATTTTAGGTTGTTTTTGTAAGGAAAAAAACAATTTTATGTATAATATTTCAGATATGATATTACTAGGAAAAAGAGTAACTTACAAATAAAATGGATAGACAAATTCACCTAATTTGTCTACAATTAAAAAATATACGAACCACTTCCCCTATGTTTGGATTACACTATTACTTTTAGACGAAAAAAAACTCATTTCTAACAAATTTGATCCATATAATTTCATTAATTAAATATTAAAATAACTAATTACAACAGGCAAAAAATCAATTAGTTTTATACATAGAAAAAAACCGAGCGCAATGCGTAGGCAAATCACCTCGTTATGCATAAATTGCGTCCAAACATTATGTGAGAACTAGTCAAGAATCAAAAACAAAGGAAAGCATAAAACAATGGGGATAAAACTGGAACAATAAAGGAACTAAGCTTCAATTGTTTAAGCCTCATCAAGAGCAAATCAAAATTGATGTCACAATTACACTAAACACCTTCCAACAATTAACTTGGATAACAAAATCTTTCTTTTTCTAGAGATTTCATCACCATACATCAAAAGCAATTTGATCTTGCTGCTTGAAGATCCAAGAAAATGCCAAACAAAATGAAGAATTTGTTCATTCAAAACAACAAAAAATGGCAAAAAAAAGAATCCTTCCTCGCTGTCGGCTCCCAAATCAAGCTTAGAATTAAAAAAAAAAAAAAAACATCAAAACCATAAGAGCAATAAAGACCAACATCACATCATAAGTCAAGGCAAACCATCACTTTGGAATTAGGATTTTAAGAACAACACAAACAATAACTTCCAAGCACCCCAACATCCCTTAAATTTAATTTGCAAATTGTATTAGCCTCCGAAACTACTGCTACCCAATTTTTGACTCACTTATTTTTATATTTCGGAAAAAAAAACAAAAAATATCAACAAAGACAAAAATATATTGATACAAGGGCAAAATTGAACAAATTGAGAATTTAATGGTTAATTGAGGGTTAAATCGTGCAAATAAGAAATCAAGGAGAAAAATAAAAAAGGCATGCAAGCTTGCGGATGCTTTCGAAATTTTGACTAGGAAAAACTCTATAAATAGAGTGAATCAACCATAAATAAAGGGAAAAAAATTTATACATCCAAAAAAACCTAACCCTCTTTTTTTTTCTCTCTAAGAGGCTGCAACCCCCTTCTCGTCATTCCCTCTCCTTCACTCTCATCTCCTCCCCACTCTCTTTCCCTTTCTCCCATTATCAGCTAGCTACAACAATCTCCCCCTAGCTCTCATCCACAACCTTGACTGTCAAATTCCTCTCCCCCACAATTGCCTCCCTACTCTAGTCATCCCTTTAACAAAATGCCTCTTCCTCTCCAGATACGCCGCCATCCCCTTTCAACCCCTGAGCCCTCATTTTTTTCTTAACACTGCAACCCCGACCGCCAACAGCCTTTCCCTTTTTCTGCCTTTTTCCCTTTTGACAGCACCATTTCCACCATCAACCACCCTTCCTCTCCTCTTTCCTGTACCGGTCAGCATCACCACACAGCCTACACTGATAGCCACCTCCTTGGCTCTACCTGTTGGACCTCACCCCAGCAGACATGCGCACCCATTTCACCTTGACCAGCCATCAAGCTCCCTTCCACGGTAGCTCTCTCCCGGCCAGTCTCAACCTCCTCCACAACAGCTCCCCTATGGACAAAGCGGCCACCAGCCATCTAAAGAGAAGGAAGAACAGTTTAGCCTCCCATTGAAGAAGAAGAAGAAACTGAGGATAGACCCGAGAATTAAAGAAGAGAATGAAATGGATTGTATGTGTTGTGTGTTTATGTTGGGTGTTTTCTATTTTGCAGGTTACCGGGAACGCCACCACCAACGAGAGAACGAAGGGAAGAGCCATATCCACTCCCTCCTGTCATGTTGATCTGCCAGCGGCAGCACCTGAGCTGACGCGCCACCAGTGCCCTTGCTGTTGTCGCCACTATTCCAGCACTGTTCCGGCCATGTTTTTGGTTGTAATGTTTTGTTTTGTTTTTATCTTTAATCATTTCTACGATGCGTAAATTATGGAAAACTCAACCACTCATCCACGATAGATGATTCTTTTAAGGCATCTACATGGATCTTTTTTGTGATATTTTATTTGAGTTCACAAGCTCATAATAAAATTTCAAAAGCTAGAATGAATAAATATGGCCCATCAAAACATTGAAAATCACATCAAAATAAATGCTTATCTCAGGTAAGGTGTACTAGGGGTGCTAATACCTTCCCTTTACGCAACCAGTCCCCTACTTTTGACTCATTGACGATCACTGCAACCAGGTTTTGCTAGTGACCCTTAACAACAAGGTTGCGACTCCTTAACTCCCTAACAAGATGAAAACCCTCTAGGGGATGCCGTGCGGCAACGTGCGACAGAAACAATATAGTTTGACACACACCTATTTATCGACCTTTACATTTCTTACCGGCATTGTTTTTTATTCCAATCTATCAACACTCGTAGACTTCCATCTTTTATCAACTCCCATAACTTGCATGCAAAAGAGATATTATCATTATCCAAACTTTTTTTCTCAAACAAAAAAAATCAAATAGAAAAGCATGCAAAAGGTTTTTACCCAAAGAAAAAACATACACCCATTGCAAAACACATCTTCAACATCTAACCCACCAGCCACCCAAAATAACAAAAACAACTAAGCATGAAAAAACAATCAAACACAAAAAGAATCCAAACCACAAAGGATACAAAAGTAACAAACCTGGATCAATAGTAAAGCAGAGCAAGGAGCAAAAAAGATGATGAAAGCAAAAAACACATGTCTCAATCAATAGACGAATCTTTGAAAATAGGCTTGTAACATCAATTCCGCCTAAAAAATTATCATACCATAATTTTTTAAAAATGCCAAAAAATCAACGACTTTAACGATAAAAAAACCCAAGCATATCCAACCCAACCAACCAACCATTGACAGACAAAACACAACATCAAGACAATAAAACAACAAGAAAAACAAAAAAGAACAAACACAATGTTTTATACAAAAATACAAAATAAATATACAAACACGAAATATATAAAAAAAACACCAAATATTGTGCCATATTTAAAAAAAAAATTCCAAAAATCAACGACTCAAAAGACTAAAAAAACACATCCAACCCAGAGAACTATCTTTTAATAGAGAAAACATGAAACCAATACAATAAAATAGCATGAAAAACAACAAAGAACCAATGCAATGCTATAAAAAAATGCACCCCAAAAAACACTAAATATTGTACCATAATTTAAAAACATGTCGAAAAAACGACGACTCTAACGACAAAAAAACTCAAGCACATCCAACCCAAACAATCAGCCATTGATAGAGAAAACAAAACATTAAGACAATAAAACAACAAACAATAAAAAAAAGACCAAATAAACAAAAACGACCAAATATCGTGTCATATTTGAAAAAAAAAATTGCTAAAAAAATCGACGGCTCAAACAATTAAAAAAACACATACAGTCCATACAACTAGCTATTAATAGATAAAATGAAAACCAATACAATAAAATTACATGAAAAGCAACAAAGAACCAACGAAATGCTATAAAAAAATGCAACCCCCAAAAAAATCCAATATTGTACCATAATTTAAAGCACTTGCTGACAAAATCAACGACTCTAATGACAAAAAACCTCAAGCACATCCAACCCAAACACCCAGCCATTGATAGAGAAAACACAACACTAAGACAATAAAGCAACAAGAAAAACAACAAAGAATAAAAAAGACAAATAAAAAAAAATACCAAATATTGTGCCATATTTAAAAAAAAAACTATAAAAAAATCAAGGGCTTAAATGAATAAAACAAACTCAAGCACATCTAGCCCAAATAACTAGCTAGTAATAGAGAAATCGCAAAAATAATACAATAAAAAAACATGAAAAATAGCAAAGATCCAACACAATGCATATATATATATATAAAATTCAACCCAAAAGAGATCAAATTATGCCATATTTTAAAAGAACAATTGCTGAAAAAATCAACGGTTCAAATGACTCAAAAACATAAGCACATCCAACCTAGACAACCAGTTATTAAAAGAGAAAATGCAAAATCAATACAATAAAATAACATGAAAAACAATAAAGAACCAATGCAATGCTATTAAAAAAATGCAACCCAAAAGAGACCAAATGTTGTGCCACATTTAAAAAAAACTGCTGAAAAAATCAATGGCTCAAACTGACTAAAAAAATCAAGCACATCTAGCCCAAACAAACATCTATTAACAGAGAAAACGCAACACCAAGACAATCAAACAACAAAAAAAGTAGCAAAGAACAAAAAAGACGAAAACAACAAAAAAAAGATCAATTATTGTGCCATATATTTAAAAAACTACCGAAAAAATCAATGATTTAAATGACTAAAAAATTCAAGCAGCATTACTAGCCCAGACAACCACCTATTAGCAGAGAAAACACCTAACCAATACAATAAAACAACATGGAAAACAACAAAGAAATAACACAATGTTATAAACAAAAATCCAAAACAAAAAAGACTAAATATTATGCCATATTTAAAAAAAAACTATCAAAAAAATGAATGGCTCCAACGACAAAAAAAAAAACTCAAGCACATCAAGCCCAAACAACCAGCTAATAACAAAAGAAACATAGAATCAAGTCAATATAATGAAAGCTAAGCATATCCAATAGTTAGTGTCTGTCTCCAAATTATTGTTTTTATTACTATGCCAAGCTAAGTATATCCAATAGTTGGGTGTCCAACACATGCAAACAAAAATAAATAGATTGCTCATCTATGATCAAAATAATTTTGAAGTTGATATCCCGTAACTTGTAGGAGAAATACTGGGCATGGCTGCCTTGGAGGCTACTACAATAGTTGCAAAGGCATTTGCAGATGCAGAAAGTGCAATTGCAGAGGCTGAAGGAGCGGAAAGGGAAGCCCAGAATGCAGAGGCTGAAAGCAGCACAACTTTTTGCTGGAACAACAATTAAGGAATTTAAGCATGCATGCAATAGAGAAAGTGAGAAAAACACAAGAAACTGGAACCTTGGCAGCAAAAACTATAAAAAATCAGCAAACAACAAGCAACCATCAAAAACAGCCGAAATATAAACTTAACAGCAGCGGCAACCCAAATAAACACTAGAAAACAGCAATCAACCATAAAAAACAGTCGTAACATATCCTTAACAATAGCAACAGCAACGTAAACAAACACTATAAAACAGCAAGCAACCATAAAAATTTATTTACCCATTTTTGGAATGACCATATGAGTCCCCTTGAGACCTTGTAAAAGCTGTAATGACTTCCTTGACTCCTTGCCCACTAGAGAAGCGGTACCTCCCACCATGGCCCATCTTCTCTTTCCATCCCCAGCTAAGTTACTCTGCACATGAACTCCAATTATTAACCTAGTTTATAGGAGCCAGACATTAAACTTGAAATAGAAGGAAAGAGCTTAAAACAGAACAGGTTGGTCACCTTCCGCATAATTTGAGAACAATTGACAGAAATACCATTTCTTGTAGTATCATTAGGGACTAAAAAGCTATTTCCTGAGAAATTCACTAGTAAAGATTGCGATGGAACTCTCTCTACCTTACAGTCCTCTAGTACCATATCTTGCTTGAATTTCACTTGATTCTTTGAAGCTGGTATAGCTAATTTTGTTTGTTGGAGAAATTTTAGTGGTCTCTGGTTCTCTTTGTCTGGAGAGGCGATCATCTCTTCTTCTGGTTGCTTATAGGGACTAATAGTAACTTTTGAAGAGATTGGTCTGCGTGAGTTGGGAAGTTGCGTTTCATCTCGTTTACCCTTCTTTTTCAAGGAATTCAACAGAAGTGTATTTGGTGAGGAATTCTCCTTGCCTGGGGTAAGGATTTCTCCTGCTGTTTCTGAACCAGGGAAAATAGTGTTTGAGATATATCTATTCTCAATACAGTCCTGATTCACCCATTCAACATCAGCTCCTCTATTCTTTTCTCTACTCCTAATTGTTTGAGGCTGAAGAACAGCTTTGGGTTTACCTCTTCTTGACTAGATGTTATGGGAGCTCAGTTTTTTCTCTGGCCCAACAAGAGAAGTTCTCCTGGTTTTCAGTTGAAGCAAGTACAGATTCTGAGGTCTGTCAATGTTTGCTATCTATGATATCATAGAGGAATCAAATAGGAAAAGATGAACTCGCAGATTCCTGAGCAAGGAGCGCCGAGTAAATGCTGATGTATTCACTCTGTCCACATTCATCCCTTGAAAGATCATGGTTTTCCACTTCAAGTACATCTGTAACGGCATGAGGAGATCAGGTTCGCCAGCAGATTTTCAGAGAAATTCTCTCAAGAAACTTCTTCATATGTTGGGTCTAAAGGAACAACATGCAGTGCTCAGGTTCGCGATCAGATATGCAGTGAAATTCTCTCGGGTACCTTCTTCATATGTTGGGTCTAAAGCAACAGCTTGGGCATCAGAACATGTGGAGTTCAGGTTCACCAACAGATTTGGTGTGAAATTCTCTTGACTTCCTACTTTACATGATGGTTCTAAAGCATCAACTCTAGAGTCTGGATTTCTTTTCTGACCTTTTTACTGTCGTTCTCTGAAACATCTTTTACAGGCAAACACAAGCTCACCATTTCTATCCCAAGAGGTAAGATATTAATTGGTTCATGGCCTTTCCTCAATGAGCTTCCATTTTCTATTGCTCCTAGCATCTCAGAAGCTGACTGAGCTTCCAACCATGCAGTGGGCAAGGGAGTTCTGTTTGACAAGAACTCAGCGTTGGATTCTCTGATCATTGAACTGCCTTTGCTATCTATCTCTGGCAGTTCTTGTTGAAAAGAAAAATATTCAGGACTCTGGCTATGTTCATCATATTGCTGCACTTGGTTGACTGAGCTTCCATTTTCTATTGCTCCTAGTTTCTTAGAGGCTGACTTAGCTTCCAACCTTGCAGTGGACAAGGGAGTTCCTTTTGAAAAGACCTCAACGTTGGATTCTCTAATCATTGAACTCCCTTTGCTTTCTGTCTCTAGCAGTTCTTGTCTGAAAGGAAAAATATTCAGGGCTCTGCCTATGTTCATCAAATTGCTGCACTTGGTTCCCGAAATAACTCCCTGGACATTTGTGGGGCTTAATTTATCCCTCACTTTATGGTCATTTCTAAATGAGCTTTCTATATCTTCATTTGCATCATAAAACAAAGAATTCATGCTTTCATCAAGCACTAAAGCAGCTGATGAGATCTCTTTCTTTGCAATTGACTTGTAAATCTCATCACAATACAACATCCTGTAAAATTAATTCCAATGGCTGTGTTTCTCAAATTTCAACCGATGTAGAATCCATGGTCTGCACAAAAGATACACCAAGAAAAACGCATGAATTTTTAAACACTTGCATTTTCTGCTGTACCACTTATCCACAATTTGGTCTGCATCAACCATAATTTCTCACCTGATATTTTTCATCATTTTTCTTTTCAACAGATTCTCTTTCAGTTCTAATCCTATATGATCCCAGCATAAGAAACATCCATTAAAATTAGAAAACTCTTGAGCAAAAAATCATCAAGCAATCAGTTCTCGTTCTCACAAGTACAAGGGATTGAAAATTAAAACCAGTTAACATTCTCCATATTTATATTCTAATTATACCACTACCAGGGCATATATTCTATTACCTGATACATTTTCACTTCGGCAGGTTTACTTTCAGTTGCCAATAAATTCTCACCCTATACAGTCACAGCACAAAGAAGGTAAACGAAGGCAAAAGAAGAAGAAGAAGAAGAAATATACACGTAGCATTTCAGCAAAAATCAACTTCACTGAGTTCTCTGCACAAAGCCCTGGTATCTTCTTCCCTGAAATCCCTGTCCCATGGACAACACAAGAAACAGGAACCCCATCAAAAACAAATTACCCCCAATTTGAAGCTGGACAAAATTAATAAGAAAAAAAGAAGAAATATACATAAACATCAAATAAAACATATAAGAAGTCAATTGTCACATGCTAAACAGTAATTCAAGAAAGAAAAAGGAAACTATAAAACCAAATCCAGTGACAGCACAAATAGAGCTAAATATAAACCAAGAGCTGATATCCTATTAAGGAATAGCAATACAAGAAAATATCAACCAAGAATCGATCAAAAACCAATTTCAATTATAATAGAAAAGTGATAACGCAACCCCATCAAGAAGAAGAAATCCGTTAAAAGCAAATTCAGTGACATCCACCCAAAAAGGATATAACAACACAGGAAAACATAAAAAATAAATGTCAAAGAACAGCAACAAATTAGCCTCAGAACATATAACAACGCGATTTTCAAAAGTTAAAGAAAATCGAGAGAGGAACGAATAACATCACCAAAACTTCAAAAACAAGGAAAGCCCACTAAAATCTACAATGAAACAAACATAAAGTAAGCAAGCTGGAATTACCAGAAGATAAATCTGTGACAAAGAGCTTCTGTGAAAATGGTTTTGAGTTGATTTGAAGGTAGAATCGGCTAATGCTAGGGTGATTTCAAACAATATTGCAATCTGGGTGTCTATCACAAGTCAAGATTTCTTCAGTTTCTTGAATGTTCTCTTCATTTTCAATGGAGGGCTCCGAAGATGTTGGTGGAGCTAATGGTGACAAAAATGTTCTTGAGAATTGCACCGTTCCTTAGCACTATAAGAACTTGGATCTTTCTCTCTTCTTTTCCAGCCTTTTTTCTCTTTGTGTTTGCCATTTTTCTAGGTTTTATGAAAAATCCCTCTTTCCTGGGTTTCTTGAGAGAGAAAGCAGAATCTTGGTTGTAGAGACAGAGACAGAGAGGGGTTTTATATGGTTATCTTTTGGTGATAAAGAGAGCGATTTTGAATTTTTATTTTGAAAAAAGTGACCGTTAGGGCTTCGGGTGCTCTGTAGGTTATTGATCACCAAAACCTCTTATGGTAATAGAATATAAAACGACGTCTAAACTGATTATGTTGTATTTTCCGCCATGTTCCTCAGACAGTGTAGGGCGGTTGAAAACGTGATAATAGTCATTTGAATTTTCTCTCTCTCTCTCCTACTTGTGCAATCACATATCAATCTAGCTGTTTTTAATGATATTTAATTTTAATCCCTGAATTTTTAATTATTTATATTGGTTCTTATTGCTAATATATAGATTTTGATTTATTTCAATTTTATCCTTTAATTAAAATTGATTATATATTGTAGTTTCATTTAGGTTATCAAACTTTGAATTTTCAATTGGGTTGGAATCCTTAATATATTCGGTATCAAAATTTTGAATTATTTCAATTTTATCGTTCCATGCAAATTTATTATAAATCCTTAATTTTCGGTATCAAAGTTTGATTTTTTTTCAATTTTTTCGTTCTATGCAATTGAATTATAGATTTAAGTTTTATTTCGGTCCTAATTCTTTTAATTACCGGTTTTGATTTAATTTTATCGATATCAATGTTTAGGTATATTTGAATTTTGTCCTTCAAATTAAATTTATTATATATATTTTTTGTTTCATTTTATCCCTTATACTTTTAATCTTGGATTTTATTTTAATTCTTTATATATATATATATATATATAGATAGATAGATAGATATTGTTACAGAGCTCCTATATGTAGATAGATAGATATTCTTTAAAAAATCTTAGATCATTTTTTTCTATCTATCTATCTATCTATCTATCTATATATATATATATTTTAAGGCGCTAATATTAAATAAATTTTAAAATATATAATTAGTCTCACATATTTATAAGAGAAAAAAACCTACCTAAATGACAAAACAAAAATAAATACGAGTACATTTAAAAAAAATGACTTGAAAGATAAATAAAAAGAATTTATAAAACAAAAAATAGAAAATATAATAAATATCAATTAGAAAATGATCATGAAGACATATTAAAATGTAAATATTTTAAAAAAAAAATCTTAATAATAGTGGAAATAATAAAATTTGGTGAGACCATAATTATTGTTAGAAAAAAAAATATTCCATCATTTTTTTATTCTATAAGATTTATTATTCATATTATTATAATAAAATTATTTCAGAGCAATGATAGTATATTAAAGCACTAATATTTAATAAATATCAAAATATATAATTAGTATGACATATTTAAAATAAAACAAACTAACAAATAATCATTATCATTATTTTGAATGTATTATCTATAATAATTAGAAAATTTAACAACTAACAATTTTAACAAAAAAGCAATTTAAAAAAATAAATGACAAAATAAAATTAAATATTATGAGATTTTAAGAAATTATTTGACCTTAAGGGGAAAAAAAAAAGAGAAATCATAATAATTATTAATTTTAAATGATCTTTAGCATAAATTAAAATTTGAACATTAAATAAAAAAAATCTTAATAACATTGGAAATAAAAAAAAACTGAAAATAGAAATTGGAGCTTGTATCACAGGACCCTTCGGGGATTTCTGCTTAACCTTTCTGATTTGCATGATAAAGCATGTGAAAGCAACATCCCAAGAATTTATGGTCATTTCTAAATGAGCTTTCTATATCTTCATTTGCATCATAAAACAAAGAATTTATGCTTTCATAAAACAAAGAATTCATGCTTTCATGTTTAAACCGACCAGGGGCATACATACGACAAATTGAGGGTAGCTATGTCTTTTCATAGTTGAAAGAGAGGCATACATGTTATGGTATAGGGGTACACAAGGTGATAAACCGGCGCACTCTGCTTGGTTTTTTTATGTAGAAAACTAATTGATTTTTTATGTGTTGTTATTAGTTATTTTAATATTTAATTAATGAATAGATCAAATCTGTTACAAACGAGTTTTTTTCCGCCTAAAAGGAGCAGCGTAATTGAAACGCAGGCGAAGTGATTCATATATTTTTTTTAACTGTTGATATCTTGGGTAAATTTCTCTACCCATTTTGTTTGTATGTTGCATTTTTTCCCAATTAATATCAGATCTAAAATATTATACATAATTTTATTTTTACAAAAACAATCTAAAATCCTATAATCAAATTTTCCTAAGAGATAAGCTTAAACAAAGGAGGACAAAATTAGAATTAAAAGGCAATTTTTTATATTATTTTATAAGATTTATTACTCATATTATTATATTAAAAGTATTTAAGAATACTGATATTAATTTTTTGCTCTTTAAAAAATTTTAGTCATTTTTTTTCTCTATATATTTATATTTTCAGACGCTAATATTAAATAAATATTAAAATATGTAATTAGTCTCACATATTTATAAGAAAAAAAACCCCAAAAATGACAAAAATAAATAAATATAAGTAGATTTAAAAAAAATGACTTGAAAGATGAATAAAAAGAATTTATAAAACAACAAAGAGAAAAATAATAAATACCAATTTTAAAATGATCATCAACACAAATTAAAATATAAGTATTTTTTTTAAAAAAAACCATAATAACAGTGGAAATAATAAAATTTGGTGAGACCATAATTAATATTTTTTTATCTTATAATATTTATTATTCATATTATTATATTAATATTATTTCAGAGCAATGATAGTATTTTTTTTTCCCAAAAAACCATTTGTGTGTGTGTGTGTGTATTAACGAGATAATATTAAATAAATATCAAAAAATATAATTAGTCTCACATATTGAATAGAAAAGAAAACTAATAAATAATCATTATCATTATTTTGAATGTGTTATCTATAATAATTAGAAAATTAAAGACCTAACAATATTAACAAAAAAGCAATTAAAAAGCAAAACAAATGAAAAAATAAAAATAGATATTAATAGATTTTAAGAAATTATTTACCCTGAAGGGAAAAAAAAGACAAATTATAATAATTATTAATTTTCAAATGATCACCAGCATATATTAGAATTTGAACATTAAATTAAAAAAAACTTAATAATATTGGAAATAAAAAAAAATAGAAACAAAAACTAAAAGAATGTTACATATAAACATGGATAGAAATAAGAACTATGTAAGAATTATGTATAAAAATATAGGAAATAGATTAAAATCCAAGATTAAAAGTATAAGGGATATAATGAAAAAAAAATATAATAACTTTAATTTGAAGGACAAAATTGAAATAAATCCAAATATTGATTCCGATAAAATTAAATAATTTAAACTAAAACCAGAAATTAAAAGAATTAGGACTGCAATGAAATTGAAATCTATAATTAATGTAAGGATAAATTTGAAAAAAAAACAAACTTTGATATTGAAAAAATTAAGGATTTATAATTAAATTTGTATAGAAGGATAAAATTTAAATAAATCAAAACTTTGATACCAAAAATATTAAGGATTCCAAACCAATCCGAGTATTCAAAGAATTAGGACCTAAATGAAACTATTATATATAATCCCATTCACTTGAAGGACAAAATTGAAACAAATCAAAACCTATATATTAGCAATAAGGACCATAAAAAAACAATCTAAAGATGAGGGACTGAAATGAAGTATAAAAAAATAGTTGCGCTGATGTCATCTTATGCAGGCATGAGAGAGAAAAGGGGGAATTCAATCCATAAGCTCTCACGCCACTGTAAACTCACACGCATCGCACCAAGGGGAAGAGAAAATGTCTGAAAATCATTCTATATGTTGGTTGAGTATTTTTGGACACCAGAATAAGCCACATCTGCTAGCCAAAACACGCGTAAGCACGGAAACGGACGTCATGTCCAGCGATGTGCCAACAATAAATTGGCAGAAAAATGAATAAAAGAATGGTAAATTACTGTCTCGCCCCTCCCACTTAGACTTCAATTTTGTCCTTTTTGAGAGATAAAAAGGTTATTTCATTGTGCAAATAAGTATTAAAAAAACAATAAACCAGTTAGATGAAATGGATCGGATAGGACCAAAAATGTGCAATTACCGTGGAAGCACTCAACCTAGGTGCCTCTTTATGTCTTATTCGAGGGACAAATTAATTATTACACTGTGCAAAAACAAAAAAACATAGGAGGCTGACCAAATCGAATGAACCGACAGAACCAAAACGACCTGAAAGTTGAGCACTACTATTCCTGTCCACAATGTTCTGTCTCTTGGTGTATAGTGAACACAGTATGCTAGGTCATCACACTTGAGTTCTATTAGTTATTTTAGCTCAAGCCAAAACTAGCTTAAATGATCTTTAATGGGGAAAAAGAGGAGAACCATCATACTATATAAATAGCAAATTAAGTTCTACAATATTATTCACTCTTCGTAGCATCTTTTATGGGGTAAAAAGAGTGAGGGGCTTGATTACATTCATGCAGAGGCATATCCATTTTCACCCTTGGATTTTTAAATCCCGTGAGAGATCCTCAAAGTATACGGCTTTCCTTTTGTACATATGAAGTTGAAGACAATATGTTCCCAAGGTGCCAATTAGAGCTTTTTGACAGAAGACAAATCCCTCCCCCCCCCCCCCCCCCGCCCCCCCCATATGTTCTATTAGTTGAAGCTTTTTGAGCTTCTGCTACCTTCTTGATCCACCAAGACAACAATGGAGGGGTTAAGTGAATGTATTGATTTCAACGTGTTAGATATCTTCAATAAATCTTTCAAAGTATTCAAATGAAAATTTGAATTCACAGCAACTATTTCTTTTCTTAAAAGCCCTTGAAACTCAAACACAAGATTGCGAACCCCTTTCGCAAGGCTGACTAATCTACCCTCGGTTTCCTGCAATTCTCTCAGCCTTTTCAGAGAGAGATTATATTAGAGAAGGCCATTGAAATCCGGTTCAGGTTCACCAACACATTTGCTGTGAAATTCTCTTGACTTCCTACTTTCTATTGCTCCTAGCATCTCAGAAGCTGACTGAGCTTCCAACCTTGCAGTGGACAAGGGAGTTCTTGTTGAGAAGAACTCATCGTTGGATTCTCTGATCATTGAACTCCCTCTGCTTTATGTCTCTGGCAGTTCTTGTTGAAAACAAAAATATTCAGGGCTCTGGTTATGTTCAGCATATTGCTGACACTTGGTTCCCGAAATATATCCCTCACTTTATGGTCATTTCTAAATGAGCTTTCTATATCTTCATTTGCATCATAAAACAAAGAATACATGCTTTCATCAAGCACTAAAGCAGCTGATGAGATCTCTTTCTTTGCAATTGACTTGTAAATCTCATCACAATACAACATCCTGTAAAATTAATTCCAATGGCTGTGTTTCTCAAATTTCAACCGATGTAGAATCCATGGTCTGCACAAAAGATACACCAAGAAAAACGCATGAATTTTTAAACACTTGCATTTTCTGCTGTACCACTAATCCACAATTTGGTCTGCATCAACCATAATTTCTCACCTGATATTTTTCATCATCTTTTCCTGCCATTTCCAGTGAGCCTTTCTTCTCAACAGATTCTCTTTCATTTGCCATTAAGTTCTCATCCTGTACGATCCCAACATAAGAAACATCCATTAAAATTAGAAAACTCTTGAGCAAAAAATCATCAAGCAATCAGTTCTCGTTCTCACAAGTACAAGGGATTGAAAATTAAAACCAGTTAACATTCTCCATATTTATATTCTAATTATACCACTACCAGGGCATATATTCTATTACCTGATACATTTTCACTTCGGCAGGTTTACTTTCAGTTGCCAATAAATTCTCACCCTATACAGTCACAGCACAAAGAAGGTAAACGAAGGCAAAAGAAGAAGAAGAAGAAGAAATATACACGTAGCATTTCAGCAAAAATCAACTTCACTGAGTTCTCTGCACAAAGCCCTGGTATCTTCTTCCCTGAAATCCCTGTCCCATGGACAACACAAGAAACAGGAACCCCATCAAAAACAAATTACCCCCAATTTGAAGCTGGACAAAATTAATAAGAAAAAAAGAAGAAATATACATAAACATCAAATAAAACATATAAGAAGTCAATTGTCACATGCTAAACAGTAATTCAAGAAAGAAAAAGGAAACTATAAAAACCAAATCCAGTGACAGCACCAATAGAGCTAAAGATAAACCAAGAGCTGATATCCTATTAAGGAATAGCAATACAAGAAAATATCAACCAAGAATCGATCAAAAACCAATTTCAATTATAATAGAAAAGTGATAACGCAACCCCATCAAGAAGAAGAAATCCGTTAAAAGCAAATTCAGTGACATCCACCCAAAAAGGATATAATAACACAGGAAAACATAAAAAATAAATGTCAAAGAACAGCAACAAATTAGCCTCAGAACATATAACAACGCGATTTTCAAAAGTTAAAGAAAATCGAGAGAGGAACGAATAACATCACCAAAACTTCAAAAACAAGGAAAGCCCACTAAAATCTACAATGAAACAAACATAAAGGAAGCAAGCTGGAATTACCAGAAGATAAATCTGTGACAAAGAGCTTCTGTGAAAATGGTTTTGAGTTGATTTGAAGGTAGAATCGGCTAATGCTAGGGTGATTTCAAACAATATTGCAATCTGAGTGTCTATCACAAGTCAAGATTTCTTCAATTTCTTGAATGTTCTCTTCATTTTCAATGGACGGCTCCGAAGATGTTGGTGGAGCTAATGGTGACAAAAATGTTCTTGAGAATTGCACCGTTCCTTAGCACTATAAGAACTTGGATCTTTCTCTCTTCTTTTCCAGCCTTTTTTCTCTTTGTGTTTGCCATTTTTCTAGGTTTTATGAAAAATCCCTCTTTCCTGGGTTTCTTGAGAGAGAAAGCAGAATCTTGGTTGTAGAGACAGAGACAGAGAGGGGTTTTATATGGTTATCTTTTGGTGATAAAGAGAGCGATTTTGAATTTTTATTTTGAAAAAAGTGACCGTTAGGGCTTCGGGTGCTCTGTAGGTTATTGATCACCAAAACCTCTTATGGTAATAGAATATAAAACGACGTCTAAACTGATTATGTTGTATTTTCCGCCATGTTCCTCAGACAGTGTAGGGCGGTCGAAAACGTGATAATAGTCATTTGAATTTTCTCTCTCTCTCTCCTACTTGTGCAATCACATATCAATCTAGCTGTTTTTAATGATATTTAATTTTAATCCCTGAATTTTTAATTATTTATATTGGTTCTTATTGCTAATATATAGATTTTGATTTATTTCAATTTTATCCTTTAATTAAAATTGATTATATATTGTAGTTTCATTTAGGTTATCAAACTTTGAATTTTCAATTGGGTTGGAATCCTTAATATATTCGGTATCAAAATTTTGAATTATTTCAATTTTATCCTTCCATGCAAATTTATTATAAATCCTTAATTTTCGGTATCAAAGTTTGATTTTTTTTTCAATTTTATCGTTCTATGCAATTGAATTATAGATTTAAGTTTCATTTCGGTCCTAATTCTTTTAATTTCCGGTTTTGATTTAAATTATTTAATTTTATTGATATCAATGTTTAGGTATATTTCAATTTTGTCCTTCAAATTAAATTTATTATATATATTTTTTGTTTCTATCCCTTATACTTTTAATCTTGGATTTTATTTTAATTCTTTATCTATATATATATAGATAGATAGATAGATATTCTTACAGAGCTCCTATATGTACATGCTCTTTATTTCTGCTTACATTATTTTTTATTTCCAATGTTATTAAGTTTCTTTATTTAATGTTCAAATTTTAATATGTGTCGGTGATCATTTGAAAATTAATAATTATTATGATTTCTCTTGTTTTTTCCTACAAGTCAAATAATTTCTTAAAATCTAATAATATATATATATATTTATTTTATTTTGATTCCTTTTTTGTAAATATTGTTAGGTCTTGAATTTTATAATTATTATAGATAAGACATTCAAAATATTGATAATGATTATTTCTTAGTTTTGTTTTCTTTTAAATATATCAGACTAATTGTATTTTTTTAATATTTATTTAATATAGCGCCTTAATATATATATATATATATATATATATATATATATATATAACCTAGGTTTTTTGTGAAATAGAATTACTATCATTGTTTTTAAATACTTTTAATATGATAATATGAGTAATAAATCTATAAAAAAATTGAAATATTTTTTCTAACAATAACTATGATCTCACCAATTTTTATTATTTTCAATGCTATTAAGGTTTTTTTAACGTTTACATTTTAATTTGTGGTGTTAATCATTTTAAAATTGATATTTTAAATGACCTAGGATTTTTTAAGAAAAAAAAATAATATTAGTTTTAATATAATAATATGAGTAATAAATCTTAGAAAATAAAAATAATGATTTTGGCTTTTAATTCTAATTTTTCCTCTTTTGTTTAAGCTTATTTCTTAGAAAAAATTAATTCTTGAATTTTAAGTAGTTTTTGTAAGAAAAAAATAGTTTTATATATAATATTTCAGATCTGTTATTACTGGGAAAAAAGACAACTTACAAACAAAATGGATAGACAAATTTACCCAATTTATCTACAATTAAAAAAATATACGAACCACTTCCCTTGTGTTTTGATTATACTATTACTTTTAGGCGAACAAAACTCATTTTTAACATATTTGATATATTATAATTTCATTAAATAAATATTAAAATAACTAATTACAACACGCAAAAAATCAATTAGTTTTTTACTGAGAAAAAAGCCTAGCGCAATATCCAGGCAAATCACCATAGTATGCCTACATTGCGTCTAAACATCATGTGAGAACCAATCAAGAATCAAAAACAAAGGAAAGCATAAAACAATGGGGATAAAGGAACTAAGCTTCAATTGTTTAAGCCTTATCATGAGCAAATCAAAACTGATGTCACAATTACACTAAACACCTTCCAACAATTAACTTGGATAACAAAATCTTTTTTTTTCCAAAGATTTCATCACCATGCATCCAAAGCAATTTGATCTTGCTGCTTGAATATCCAAGAAAATGCCAAACAAAACAAAGAATTCGTTCATTCAAAACAACAACAAAATGGCAAAAAAGGATTCCTCCCTCGCTGTAGGCTCCCCAATAAAGTCCGGAATTAAAAAAATAAACATCCAAACCAAAAGAGCAGTAAAGACCAACATCGTATCATAAGTCAAGGCAAACCAGCAATTTGGAATTAGGATTTTAAGAACACGGACAAAAAATTCCACGCACCTCAACATCCCTTAAATTTAATTTGCAAATTGTATCAGCCTCTAAAACTACTGCTATCCAATTTTTGACTCACTTATTTTTATATTTCAGAAAAAAAACAAAAAATATGAAAAAAGATAAAAATAAAAAAATATCTAGGTACAAGGATAAAACTAAACAAATTGAGAATTTAACGGTTAATTGAGGGTTAAATCGTGCAAATAAGAAATCAAGGACAAAAATAAAAAAGGCACGCAAGCTTAAGGATGCTTTTGAAATTTTAACTAGGAAAAACCCTATAAATAGAGCTCACAAGCCACAAATAAAGGGACCAAAAAAACTATACATTCGAAAAAACCTAACCCTCTTTTTTTCTCTCTAAGGGGCTGCAGCCCCCTCCTCACCATTCCCTCTCCTCCACTCTCATCTTCTCCCCACTCTTTTTCCCTTTCTCCCATGATCGACCAACTGCAATAATCTCCTCTTAGCTTTCATCCACAACCTTGACCGTTAAATTCCTCTCCCCCACAATTGCCTCCCTCTCTAGTCATCCCTTTAATCAAATTCCTCTTCCTCTCTAGCTGCACCGCCATCCCTCTTCAACCCTGAGCCCTTAGTTTTTTTTCTTAATGCTGGAACCCTAACCGCCAACAGCCTTTACCCTTTTCTTCCTCTTTCCCTTTTGACACCACCATTTCCACCGTCAACCACCCTTCCTCTGCTCTTTCCCATACTGTTCTGCACCACCACACGGCCTACACTGATTGCCACCTCCTTGGATCTCCCTGTCGGATCTCACCCCAGCAGACCTGCACACCCATTTCGCCCTAACCAGACATCAAGTTGCCTTCCACAGTAGCTCTCTCCCGGTCAGTCTCCACCTCCTCCACAATAGCTCCCTCCCCCCATGGACAAACCAACCACCAGCCATCTAAAGAGAAGGAAGTACAATCCAACCTCCCATTGAAGAAGAAGAAGAAACTACAGATAGACCCAAGATTTGAAAAAGAGAATGAAATTAATTGTGTGTTATGTGTTTTCTCTTTTGCAAGTCATCGAGAACGCCACCACTGGCGAGAGAAGGAAGGGATGAGACAAATCCACTCCCTCTTGTCATGTTGATCCACAAGCGGTGGCACCTAGGCTGACGCGCTACTAGTGCCCTTGTTGTTGTCGCCACTATTCCGACCATGTTTTGGGTTGTAATGTTTTTTTTTTATCTTTAATCATTCATGTATTTAAATTTTATGCATTTTGTAAATGTTGTATAAACATTAAATGAAAAATAATAAAAATAGTATGTGTGTGTGTGTTGGATTTCATTTATTTACATTGTTTTGGCAAGAAAAAGATTATAAAATTGATAAAAAAAAAATTATTTGCTGCGGGCAAAACATTTTCTAAAAATTTATCTTAGATTTATTAACTAGTTTATTAAAACTTGAGAATTTGGCCTAATATTGAAATAAATCGTGAAATTAATTCATGAAAGTTAATGGATAAATATAAACAATAAATGTCAGACCTACAAGTAGGCTAACATTCAAATATCTAGAAATGATCAAAAAATTCATAGACTTATTCTTAGCGGTGATTGATTTTTTTGAATCGGCTTACATTGAATTAAATCGCGAAATTGGTTCACGAGAATTAATGGTTAAATTCAGATAGTAAATATCGAACCTATAAGTAGGCTAATATTTAAATATATAGAAATGACCAAAGAAATTCTCAGAGATATTCTAAGCGATGACCAATTCTTTTGAATAGGAACATTTTTACGATGCATAAATTACAAAAAACACAACCACTCATCCACGATAGATATCCTTTTAAGGTATTTACATGGATCTTTTCCCTGATATTTCTTTGGGTTACTGAGCTCATAATAAAATTTCAAAAGCTAGATTTATTCACATGAATAAATACAACCATTGAAAATCACATCAAAATACACAATGCAGCTTACTGAGTAAGGAGTACTAGGGTGCTAATACCTTCCCTTTACACAACCAGTCCCCTACTATTGAATCTCTGACCAGACTAGTTAGTGCAACCGGGTTTTCCTAGCAACCTTTAACAGCAAGGTCGCGACTCCTTAACTCCCTCACAAGACAAAAACCCTCCCAGGGATGCTGCGCAGCGACGTGCGATAGAAACAATATAGTTTGACACACACCTATTTATCGACCTTTACATTTCTTACCAGCATTGTTTTTTATTCCAATCTATCAACACTCGTAGACTTCCATCTTCAATCAACTCCCACAACTTGCATGCAAAAGAGATATTATCATTATCCAAACTTTTTTTCTCAAACAAACAAAATCACATAAAAAACAATCCAAACCACGAAGGATACAAAAGCAACAAACCTGACAGTAGACAGTTAATACAAAAAAAGAAAAGCATGCTAGGGCTGACAATAAACACAGAAAAGGAAAGCATATATATACAACATTAAAGTATGATTACAATCGGCAGATTTACTTATTATAACTTGCACCCTTGATATAGTTTGACAGCTGTAATTGTATGTAATCTAGATTATAAATAAGAGTAGAACAGCAAGAGGAGAGGTATTCAGACCAAACCTGTTACAAATGAAATAAGCTAGTCTGTCAAACTCATGACAAAGGTCATGATATTGAGATAACATCAAAAAAAGTAAATGAAAAAATAATTTGAGTCAACTTGGATTAATTTATCAAATCTACAACTAAAGTCAAGAGACTGTGATATTATCATGAAAACAAATCAAAATAAATTATAAAGCCTAATTTTCAATAGACTCATTGTTAAAGGTTGAAAATGGAAAAAATATAATCTAAAAACACGATAATTAAACAACCTAGGTCTACCTGAGTTAACCCACAAATCATGAGAACTGAGTCATAAGACTAAGATATAAACTCTTAAAAAATAAATTAAAATAAATCATGAAACTTAATTCATAATAAACTCAATGTTGAAGCAACAAAAAATATCAATTAAAAAAAGACAAACAAAAACTCAAGCTAACTAAGTTAACCCACCAGGCAAATCATAAAACCGAGATAACTTCATAGAAAAAAACCAAAATAAACCATAAAAGTCTAATTCTCAATCAACTCAATTTTATAGAATAAAAAATTCAGAACCAGTAAAAAATATAAAAATAAAAGCAACCTTCCATGTTAGGCATGATTAAATACACAGTGGTGATGAGGATAGGATCATATATGCCAATAGAGGAGAAATTTATATAACAAACTACACTTAAAATACCAACGAGGATCACCATTCATCTTCCCCGCCCACTATTCATCTTCCACTATTCATCTCGTAGAGTCGTCCCTTTCTCTCTTACAATCAGTCAGCAACTCCCTCCCTCTCTCTCTAGAACCAGTTGCAGTTAGCTCTGTCTCTCATCGGCGGCTTCACAACTCCGACCACCTAGCACCATCCCGTCATCACCTGCAGGTCCACCTCAGCAACACAGCCACATCCTCCAGCGAGGTAGTAGGAGCAACAGTAGCGACAACAATTATGGCAGCAGTGTGAGCCTGCCAACTTCCAACGCCCCCTCCGGCCACCATAGGCCACCATTTCCGACACAATCACGATAGGAAGAACCCCCTCGACCTCCTCTACCTAACGATATTAACAATTACGCCATCTGTCATACAACAAAAATCCTTCATTTACTGTTCATTGTCATCAGTTATGGGGATTGAATTAATTCACTCCCCCCGTCCCATTATTTAGCGTGCATAAAAGTGGGTTGGGCCACGGACAACACCCATCCTAGCCATTGAATTGGGTGGGCCAAATGGCTAGCAATCCAACCCCAAATGATGGGTAGCCTACCCACCACCCAAAAAATATAATAAAAAATTATAAAATTTGTATAAAAAATATTTTTTTAAAATTATTAAAACAAAAAATGTGTTGTTTTTGTGTATACGGCCAATACGCTAATATATTTTGAATATTTTTTTTTAAAAAAAACTATTATTTGGGAGTTTAAAGAAAAATGGTTTTACAATGGATTTGGTAAACACAAAAAAATCATTTTCTCATATTTTTTAATTTTACATGTCTGTAAAATCCAAGTATTGGCCAATATTCCAAAAATATCAAAATCTTATTTTTAAGGATTCATATTATTCACTGTTAATATTTGGTAAAGAAATCCTAAAAGGATTAATATTCAAAATATTAGCGTCGGAGATAATTCGCTCTTATCCACTATTGATATTTGGGTAAGAAATCCTAAAGGGGTTAATATCCAATATATTAGCGGGGATAATTCATTGTTATCCACTGTAAATATTTGAATAAAGAAACCTTAAAGTGATAAATATCCAAAATATTTTTATATAAATAATACGTCATCATTTAACCAACATATTTTTTGAAAGATCAATATCATAACAATCATAAGGTAAACAAAAACACCAAGCAGCTTACCTTAGGGAGGGCATACTAGGGTTGCTAAAACCTTTTCTTTACGCAAATGATCCCTTGCCTTAGAATATCTGAAAGACTAGTTTAGGTTTTATAGTAATCATAATACTAGGTGGCGACTCCCTTTTTCACAAAATAAAGATAAAATCTTGACATGAATTCCCCTCTCTCGGGGAGAGTCGCCAGGACACCGTGCTCTCGCGGATGGTGCAACAATATTATCATGCATCCATTTTACAAAACATATTGTTGATGATAAAGCAATTTAAATAAATCATTTTGGTCATTGAAGTTTATCATGGGTCCCTAATCTTAAACGAAGACCACATGATGTTGGTTAAATAGTCGTTGAAAATTTAAGACCATGCTAGAGTATAACGTGATTGAACATTGTCGCATTATCTAAAAGCTGTCGTAAACTATTGCAAGCTAGTAAAAAAATATTGCGACCGAACGAAGTATTTTCAAATTAATTATTCTAGTGACCAAAGTTTTATTCATGGTTTAATCTCAAACCAGAATCAATCTATGTAGGTTATTAATCACCAAAACCTCAAACAATGACAAAATATAAAGCAATCGAGAAACTGACATATTATGACTAAATTGTGGCCAAACAAAGTGTGAGAACCAATCAAAAATAAAAAAACAAAGACAAGTATAAAACAATGGGAATAAAGCTTAAACAATAAAGGATCCGGGCTTCAATTGTTTAAGCCTCATCATGAGCAAACCAAAACAGATGTCACAAATATGCTGAACACCTTCCAACAATTAACTTGGATAAGAAAAACTTTTTTTCTGGAGATTTCATGACCATGCAACCAAGCAATTTGATCTTGTTGCATGAAGATCCAAGAAAAGGATAAACTAAACAAAGAATTCATTCAATTAAAACACAAAAAAAGGGCAAAAAAAGAAACCCCCCCCCCTCTGAAAGGCCAAACAAAACAAAGAATTGATTCAATTAGAACAAAAAAAAAGGCAAAAAAAGAACCCCACCTCTAGTTGTCAACTCCCCTTTCAAGCTCGAAGTTAAAAAAAGAAGAATATAAATCCAAAAAAGAATTAAATACCAACATCACATCTTAAGTCAAAGGAAACCAACAATTTGGAATTAGGATTTTAAGAACAACACAAACAATAAATTCCAAGCACCTTAACATCCTTTAAATTTAATTTGCAAATTGTATCAACCGACGAAACAAAACAGTTTGACACACACCTGTTTACCGACCTCTACGTTTATTACAGACATTGTTTTTTATTATATTCTATCAACATTCACAAAGTTCCATCTTCTATCAACTCCGAGAACTTGCATGCAAAAGAAATATTATCATTATCTAAACTTTTTTTCTCAAACAAACAAAAACACATAGAAAAACATGCGAAAGGTTTTTACCAAAAGAAAAAACATACAACTATTGCAAAACACATCTTCAACGTCTAACCCGCCAACCAACCAAAATGACAAAAAATCTAAGCATGAAAAAAAACTCAAGGACAAAAAACAATCCAAACCAGGAAGGATACAAAAGCAACAAACCTGGATCAACAGTGATGAAAAGCAAGGAGCGAAAGAGATGATGAAAACAAAAGAAAAAAACACATTCAAATCTATCCCAATCAACAGACGAATCCTTGAAAGTAGCCTTGCAACAACAATTTTGCCTAAAAAAAAATATTGTCCCATAATTTTAAAAACAATGCCGAAAAAATGAATGACTCTAATGATAAAAAAAAACTCAAGCACATCCAGCCAAAACATAACACTAAGACAATAAAATATCAAAAAAAAAACAACAAGGAACAAACACAATGTTTCAGACACAAATGCAAAACAAAAAACACCAAATATAGAAAAAAGACCAAATATTGTGCAATATTTTATAATAACTACAGAAAAAATAAACGACTTAAATGTTTAAGAAAACACATCTAGCGTAGACAACCACCTATTAATAGAGAAAATGCAAAACCAATACAATAAAATAGCATGAAAAACAGTTAAGAACCAATGCAATGCTATAAATAAAATGCAACCCAAAAAAGATCAAATATTGTACCATAACTTAAAAAAAATAAGCTGTAAAAATCAATAGCTCTAACAACAAAAATAACACAAGCACATCCAGCCCAAACAGTCAGTCATTGACAAACAAAACATAACACTAAGACAATAAAATAGCAAAGAACAAACACAAAGTTTTGAAAAAAAATGCAAAACAAGAAAGACCAAATATTGTGCCATATTTTAAAAAAACTAGCAAAAAATCGACTTAAATATCTAAAAAAGATCCAGCGTAGATAACCAACTATTAACAGAGAAAATGCAAAACTAATACAATAAAATAGCATGAAAATTAATAAAGAACCAACACATTGCTATAAAAAAAATGCAACCCAAAAAAGGCCAAATATTGTACCATAATTTAAAAAATGCGAAAAAAATTCAACGCCTCTAACGACAAAAAAAACTCAAGCACGCCCAGTCAAAACAGTCAGGCAATGATAGAGAAAACACAACACCAAGGCAATAAAACAACAAAGAATAAACACAATTAAACAATAATGCAAAACAAAACAGATCAAATATTGTGCCATATGTTTAAAACTGCCGAAAAAATCAACGGCTTAATTGACTAATAAAACTTAAGCACATCCAGCACAGACAAGCAGTTATTAACAGAGAAAATGCAAAACCAATACAATAAAATAGCATGAAAAACAACAAAGAAGTAATGCAATGCTATAAAAAAAATACAACCCAAAAAAACCCAAATATTGTGCCATATTTAAAAAAAATGCCGAAAAAATCAATGGCTCAAACAACTAAAAAAAATCAAGCACATCTTGCCCAAAAGCCAGCTATTAACAGAGAAAACACAAAACCATTAAAATAAAACAGCATAGAAACAACGCAATGTTATAAACAAAAATCCAAAACAAAAAACTATCAAAACTGCCATAACATAACCTTAACAACAACAACCACAACAACCTTAGAACAACATTAGCAACCTTAGCAACTACAACAACAATGCAAACAAAAACACTAAAACAACAAACAAATATCAAAAACAGCCGTAACATAAACTTTACAGCAGCAGCTATGCAAGCAAACACTTGAAAGTAGCAAGCAAACACTTGAAAGTAGCAATCAACCATAAAAAACAGACAAAAAATAATCTTAAAAAAGCAGCAGGAACCTTAATATAACAGCAGCAGCGATGCAAGCAAACACTAGAAAATAGCAATCAACCATAAAAAACAGACAAAAAATAATCTTAAAAAAGTAGCAGCAACCTTAATATAACAGCAGCAGCAACGCAAACAACCAACCAAAATCCACAGTGCACAATGAGCATACCACAACCCTGAAAAGCCAACACCAAAAAAATGAGAAAAAATATAAAATAGAGGAACTAAAATGATGGTTAATGGAGAACAGTAAAAAACGCCAAAAAAAAAATCAAAGAACAAAAGACAACCCCAAGACTGTGAAGGGTAAAACTGTTAGCGCTCCTTAGAAGCTATAGTGTAGAATTTGAATTTGAAATTGAAAATTGTTCAAAATTTATTTACCCATTTTTGTAATGACCAAATGAGTCCCCTTGAGACCTTGTAAAAGTTGTAATGACTTCCTTGACTCCTTGCCCACAAGAGAAGCTGTATCTGCCACCACAGTCCATCTCTTTCCATCTTCAGCTAAGTTACTCTGCACATGAACTCCAATTATTAACCTACTTTATAGGATTCAGACGTTAAACTTGAAATAGAAGGGAAGAGCTTAAACAGAACAGGTGGTCACCTTTCACATAATCTGAGAACAATTAATAGAAATACCATTTCTTGTAGTATCATTAGGGACTGAAATGCTATTTCCTGAGAAACTCACAAGTAAAGATTGCAATGGAACTCTTTCTGCCTTACAATGCTCTAGTACCATATCTTGCTTGAATTTCACTTGATTCTTTGTAGCTGGCATAGCTAATTTTGTTTGTTGGAGAAATTTTAGTGCTCTCTGGTTCTCTTTGTCTGGAGAGGCGATCATCTCTTCTTCCGGTTGCTTATAGGGAATAAAAGTAATTTTTGAAGGCTCGTGAGCAAATGCTGGTGTCACAAGATGAGCTCACAGATTCCTGTGCAAGGAGCTCCGAGCAGATGCTGGTGTATTCACTCTGTCCACAGTCATCCCTTGAAAGATCATGGTTTTCCACTTCACGTACATCATTAGCAGCATGGTCATCAGAACATGAGGAGATCAGGCTCTTGTTGAAAAGAACTCAGCATTGGATTCTCTGATCATTGAATTCCCTTTGGTTTCTGTGTCTGGCAGTTGTTGTTGAAAAGAAAAATATTCAGGGCTCTGGTTATGTTCATCATATTGCTGCACTTGGTTCCCAAAATAACTCCCTGGACAGTTGTGTGCCTTAATATATCATCCTTTGCGTCATAAAACAAAGAATCCATGCTTTCGTCAAGCACTAAAGCAGCTGATGAGATCTCTTTCCTTGCAACTGACTCGCAAATCTCTTCACAATACAACGAGCCTACATCCTGTAAAATTAAATTAAAAGGCCGTGTTACTCAAATTTCAACTAATATAGAAGCCATGATCTACACAAAAGAGACAACCAAGAAAAATCCATGAAATTTATCAACAATAATTTCGCACCTTATATTTTTCATCATCTTTTCAACAGATTCTCTTTCAGTTGCCATTAAGTTCTCATCCTATACGATCCCAACATAAGAAACATCCATTAAAATTAGTAAACTCTTAAGCAAAAAATCATCAAGCAATCAGTTCTCGTTCTCACCAGTACAAGGGATTGAAAATTAAAAACAGTTAACATATTCCATATTTATATTCTAATTATACCAGAGCATATATTCTATTACCTGATACATTTTCACTTCGGCAGGTTTATTTTCAGTTGCCAATAAATTCTCATCCTATAAAGTCACAACACAGAAGGCAAAAGAGGAAGAAGAAGAAGAAGAAATATATAAGAAGCATAATTTAAGAATAGCTTACAAACATCAGGTGGACATGCTAGATATATACAAACGAAGGCATTTCACCTCAATTTCTTCTTCAAACACTATATTTTCCTCTCGCTTCTCTTCAATCATTGTCATCTCTGATGGAGATACAAATGGGGTTTCCATATCATATGCGCGGCTCAAAGGAACCCAAAGCAGCCTGTAGCCTTGCTGAACCACCAACCTTTACTGTATCAACTTCATTGACCACTACACGAAGCCCTGGTATGTCCCATGGACTATACAAGAAACAGGAAACCCATCAAAAACAAATTAAACCCAATTTGAAGCTGCACAAAATTAATTAATAAGAAAAAAAAGAAGAAATATATATAAACATCAAATAAAACAAATAACAACTCAATTGTCACATGCTAAACATTAATTCAAGAAAGAAAAAGGAAACTATAAAAACCAAATCCAGTGACAACACAAGTAGAGCTAAATCTAAACCAAGAGATGATATCCTATTAGGCATAGTAATACATGAAAACATCAACCAAGAATCGATCAAAAACCAAATTCAATGATAATAGAAAAGTAATAACGCAACCCGTCAAGAAGAAATCGTAAAAATCAAATTCGGAAACAAATTTGTCAAGTCCTAAAAGGATATAATAACCCAAGAAAACATCAAAAATATATGTCAAAGAACAGAAACAAATTTACCTAACAACATATAGCAACACTATTTTCAAGAATTAACGAAAATCTTCAATGAGCTTTTACAGGCAAACACAAACTCACCATTTCTATCCCAAGAGGTAAGATATTAATTGGTTCATGGCCTTTCCTCAACGAGCTTCCATTTTTATGTTGCTCCTAGCATCTCAGAGGCTGAGTGAGCTTCCAACCTTGCAGTAGACAAGGGAGTTCTTGATGAAAAGAACTTAACATTGGATTCTCTGATCATTGAACTCCCTTCGCTTTCTGTCTCTGGCAGTTCTTGTTGAAAAGAAAAATATCCAGGGCTCTGGTTATGTTCTGCATATTCCTGACACTTGGTTCCCGAATAACTCTCTGGACATTTGTGGGGCTTAATATATCCCTCACTTTATGGTCATTTCTAAATGAGCTTTCTATATCTTCATTTTCATCATAAAACAAAGAATCCAAGCTTTCATCAAGCACTAAAGCAGCTGATGAGATCTCTTTCTTTGCAATTGAATCGCAGATCACATCAAAATACAAGGAGCCTACATCCTGTAAAATTAAATCTAAAGGCTGCGTTTCTCAAATTTATACCGATAGAATCCATGGTCTGCACAAAAGAGCCAAGTAAGACAAACGCATGAATTTGAATTTATGCAATATGGTCATGAAAAACGCATTCAGTAAAATTAAATCCAAAGGCTGTGTTTCTCAAATTTCAACTAATATTTTTCGTCATCTTTTCCTGCCACTTCCAGTGAGCCTTTCTTTCCATCAGATTCTCTTTTAGTTGCCATTCAGTTCTCATCCTATACCATCCCAACATAAGAAACATCCATTAAAATTAGTAAACTCTTAAGCGAAAGAAGAAGAAGAAATATATACGTAGAAATTCAAGAAAAATCATCATTCAACGACAAAACTGCCTCAACAATCATCTTCATTGAGCTCTCTACACCAAGCCCTGGTATCTTCTCCCCTGGAATCCATGTCCCATGGACTATACAAGAAATAGGAAGCCCATCAAAAACAAATCAAACCCAATTTGAGGCTGCATAAAATTAATAAGATAAAAAAGAAGAAATATATATAAACATCAAATAAAACAAATAACAACTCAATGGTCACATACTAGATAGTAATTCAAGAAAGAAAAAGGAAACTATAAAACCAAATCCAGTGACAGAACAAATAGAGCTAAATATAAACCAAGAGCTGATATCCTATTAAGGCATAGTAATCTTGACTTCCTACTTTACATGATGGTTCTAAAGCATCGAGCTCTAGAGTCTGGTTTTCTTTTCTGACCTTTTTACTGTCGTTCTCTGAAAGATCTTTGACAGCCAAACACAAGCTCACCATTTCTATCCCAAGAGGTAAGATATTAATTGGTTCGTGGCCATTCCTCAATGAGCTTCCATTTTATGTTGCTCCTAGCATCTCAGAGGCGGAGTGAGCTTCCAACCTTGCAGTGGAAAAGGTTGAAAAGAACTCAGCGTTGGATTCTCTGATCATTGAACTCCCTTTGCTATCTGTCTCTGGCAGTTCTTGTTGAAAAGAAAAATATTCGGGACTCTGGTTATGTTCATCATATTGCTGCACCTGGTTCACTGAGCTTCCATTTTCTGTTGCTCCTAGCATCTCAGAGGCTGACTGAGCTTCCAACCTTGTAGTGGACAAGGGAGTTCTTTTTGAAAAGAACTCAGCGGTGGATTCTCTGATCATTGAACTCCCTTTGCTATCTGTCTCTGGCAGTTCTTGTTGAAAAGAAAAATATTCAGGGCTCTGGCTATGTTCATCATATTGGTGCACTTCGTTCCCGAAATAACTCCCTGGACAGTTGTGTGCCTTAATATATCATCCTCTGCGTCATAAAACAAAGAATCCATGCTTTCATTAGGCACTAAAGCAGCTGATGAGATCTCTTTCTTTGCAATTGATTCGCAAATCTCGTCACAATGCAAGGAGCCTACATCCTGTAAAATTAAATCAAAAGGCTTTGTTTCTCAAATTTCAACTAATATAGAACCCATGGTCTGCACAAAAGAGACAACCAAGAAAAATGCATGAATTTTTTTACAGTTGCATTTTCTGCTGTACCACTTATCCACAATTTGGTCTGCATCAACCATAATTTCTCACCTGATATTTTTCATCACCTTTTCCTGCCACTTCCAATGAGCCTTTCTTTTCAACAGATTCTCTTTCAGTGGCCATTGAGTTCTAATCCTATACGATCTCAGCATAAGAAACATCCATTAAATTAGTAAACTCTTAAGCAAAAGAAGAAGAAGAAATATATACGGAGAAATTCAAGAAAAATCATCATTCAACGAGGAAACTGCCTCAACAATCATCTTCACTGAGCTCTCTAAACGAAGCCCTGGTATCTTTTTCCCTGGAAGCCATGTCCCATGGACTACACAAGAAATAGGAAGCCCGTCAAAAACAATTCAAACCCAATTTGAAGCTGCATAAAATTAATAAGATAAAAAAGAAATATATATAAACATCAAATAAAACAAATAACAACTCAGTGGTCACATACAGAGCTAAATATAGAAACTATAAAAAACAAGGAAAGCCCACTAAAATCCACAATGAAACAAACATAAAGGAAGCAAGCTAAACAGTAATTCAAGAACGAAAAAGGAGACTATAAAAACCAAATCCAGTGACAGCACAAATAGAGCTAAATATAAACCAAGAGATGATATCCTATGAAGGCATTGTAATACAGGGAAACATCAACCAAGAAGCGATCAAAAACAAAATTCAATGATAATAGAAAAGTGATAACGCAACCCATCAAGAAGAGGAAATCCTAAAAAGCAAATTCAGTGAAGTACTTCCACCCAAAACGGATATAATAACGCAAGAAAACATCAAAAATATTTGTCGAAGAAGAGAAATAAATTTACCTAACAACATATAGCAACACGATTTTCAAAAATTAAAGAACATCGAGAAAGGAACGAATAACATCAACAAACCATCAAAAACACGGAAAGCCCACTAAAATCTACAATGAAACAAACATAAAGGAAGCAAGCTGGAATTACCAGAAGATAAATCTGTGGCAAAGAGCTTCTGCGAAATGGTTTTGAGTTGATTTGAAGGTGGAATCGGATAATGCTAGGGTGATTTCAAACAATATTGCAATCTGGGTGTCTTCCACAAGTCAGGATTTCTTCAGTTTCTTGAATGTTCTCTTCTTTCTCAATGGACGGCTCCGAAGATGTTGGTGAAGCTTTTTCAATGGTGACAAAAATGTTCTTGAGAATTGCACCGTTCCTTAGCACTGTAAGAACTTGGATCTTTCTCTCTTCTTCTCCAGGCTTTTTTCTCTCTGTGTTTGCCATTTTTGTTGGGTTTTATGACAAATCCCTCTTCCCTGGGTTTCTTGAGAGAGAAAGCAGAATCTTGGTTGTAGAGAAAGGGACAGAGAGGGGTTTTATATGGTTATCTTTTGGTGAAGGAGAGAGCGACTATTAATTTTTATTTTGAAAAAGGTGACCGTTAGGGCTTTTGGTGCAACTCACTGCAACGGCTATTTATCTCCTTGCCGCTAACTACTATGCGCTCTTGCTCCTGATTGTGGCAAATATAAATGTAAATCTGTTGCTTTTAGTCTGAAAAGAAGCGAATATCTATATAGAATCTGAAGATAAAAGTTCAAAAGAGAATTCAATGTGAAACTGTGAGGAACTTTCCCAGAACAGGTTGGTACTTGTAATCCCCTGTTCTTCGTTTTTAGCTTCACTGTCATCTTCTTGGAATGAATAGCGCAAGAAATGAAAATATCTTTCAGGAAGGAGTTATTTAACTTGTGTCTGCGTCGTTCTCTAGATTATGTATGAAACCAGGGGAGTTATTACAGAACATGTCGAATGAATCAAATACTATCTCTGTCAAAGATGAACCTGTCAATTCATCTTGGGAAATGGAAAAAATTACCAGCAATACCAAAACCAGCTATTTGGAAATACATCAACAAAAAAAATACATTCAAAATTCCAATTTTTCTCACTTTAATGCTCGAACATACAATTGGAGCTTGTATCACGGGCCCTTCGGGGATTTCTGCTTAACCTTTCTGATTTGCATGATAAAGCATGTGAAAGCAACATCCCAAGAATTTATGGTCATTTCTAAATGAGCTTTCTATATCTTCATTTGCATCATAAAACAAAGAATTCATGCTTCATGTTTAAACCGACCATGGGCATACATACGGCAAATTGAGGGTAGCTATGTCTTTTCATAGTTCAAAGAGAGGCAGTACTCTATACGTGTCATGGTCTGAGAGGCTAAATGTTATGGTATAGGGGTACACAAGGTGATATACCGGCGCACTCTGCTTGGTTTTTTTATGTAGAAAACTAATTGATTTTTTATGTGTTGTTATTAGTTATTTTAATATTTAATTAATGAATAGATCAAATCTGTTACAAATAAGTTTTTTTCCGCCTAAAAGGAGCAGCGTAATTGAAACGCAGGGGAAGTGATTCATATATTTTTTTAATTAATGATATCTTGGGTAAATTTGTCTACCCATTTTGTTTGTGTGTTGCATTTTTTCCCAATTAATATCAGATCTAAAATATTATACATAATATTATTATTTTTTTACAAAAACATTCTAAAATCTTATAATCAAATTTTCCTAGGAGATAAGCTTAAACAAAGGAGGACAAAATTATAATTAAAAAGCAATTTTTTTTATTATTTTATAAGATTTATTATTTATATTATTATATTGAAAGTATTTAAGAACACTGATATTAATTTTTTGTTCTTTAAAAAATCTTAGGTCATTTTTTTCAAAGCAACGATAGTAAATTTTGTCCCAAAAAACCTTGTGTGTGTGTGTGTGTGTGTGTGTGTGTGTGTGTGTGTGTGTGTGTTAAGGAGATAATATAAAATAAATATTAAAAAATATAATTAGTCTAACATATTGAAAACAAAAGAAAACTAATAAATAATCTTTATTATCATTTTGAATGTGTTATCTATAATAATTAGAAAATTAAAGACCTAACAATATTAACAAAAAAGAAATTAAAAAACATAACAAATGAAAAAATAAAAATAAATATTAATAGATTTTAAGAAATTATTTACCCTGAAGGGAAAAAAAATCAGAAATTATAATAATTATTAATTTTTAAATAATCACCAGCACATATTAGAATTTGAACATTAAAAGAAAAAACTTAATAAAATTGGAAATAGAGAAAAACTGGAAACAAAAACTAAGAGAATATTACATATAAACATGGATAGAAATAGGAACTATGTAAGAAATATGTATAAAAAATATAGGAACTAAAATAAAATCCAAGATTAAAAGTATAAGGGATAAAATGAAAAAAAAAACATATATAATAAATTTAATTTGAAGGAAAAAATTGAAATAAATCCAAACGTTGATACCGATAAAATTAAATAATTTAAAACAAAACAGGAAATTAAAAGAATTAGGACCGCAATGAAATTGAAATCGATAATTAATTTGCATGGAAGGATAAAATTGAAAAAAATCAAACTTTGATACTGAAAATATTAAGGATCTATAATAAATTTGCATAGAAGGATAAAATTGAAATATATCAAAACTTTAATACCAAAAATAATAAGGATTCCAGACCAATCAGAAAATTCAAAGAATTAAGACCTAAATGAAACTACAATATATAATCTCATTCCATTGAAGGACAAAATTGAAACAAATCAAAACCTATATAATAGCAATAAGGACCATAAAAAAATAATCTAAAGATAAGGGACTGAAATGAAATATAAAAAAATAGTTACGCTGATGTCATCTTACGCAAGCAGGAGAGAGAAAAGGGGGGAATTCAAATGATCATTGACACATCTCTCGCCACCGTATACTCACACGTGTTGCTCTTAGGGAAGAGAACATGTCTGAAAATCATTCTAGATGCTAGTAGAGTATTTTCAGACGTCGGAACAAGTCGTACCTGCTGGCGAAAACACGTGTGAGCACGGGAATGGATGTCATGTCGAGTGACGTGCCAACAGTAAATTGGCAAAAAAATAAATAAAAGAATGGTAAATTACCGGCTCACCCGTCTCGCCTAGACCTGAATATTGTCCTTTCCGAGGGACAAAAAGGTTATTTTATTGTGCAAAGAAGTATTAAAAAAGCAATAAACTGGTTAGATGAACTAAACCGAACCGACATCAATTAATATAAGTAATTATTTCATGTGGGAAATTTAGGGCAAACCACATTGGATTTACACAAAATCATTATAACCATCTCATTAAGATAAGATTCATAAGATTCATAGATGAACTGAACCGAACCGACTCACGTGTTTAGCAAGTTGTTAAGTTTCATGTAAGTTCACCCACCAAAATGCTAGGGAACACGGTGTGCTTGGTCATCACACTTGAGTTCTATTAGTTATTTTAGCTCAAGCCAAAACGGGCTTATATGATCTTTAACGGGGAAAAAGAGAAGGAGAACCATCATACTATATAAATAGCAAATTAAGTTCTATAATATTATTCACTCTTCGTAGTATCTTTTATGGGGTAACTATAGCAACTATGATACACATTGCCATGCAGAGGCAGTAATTAAACACCTATCTTGCCAACCTAAAGAAATAGCTTTCCCATCATCTATTTCAAAAACCTTAAGACCCTCCACCACTCTCTCCATCAAATTGTAGAGGACAGTATTGCATTCTACTTTTCGAGAGAAGCTTCGCTTGTATCAAAGACATGGAGCTAAGTCTCATGCCTGCAAATCCATGACCCTCCATCCTCTCCATGTTTCCATCTTGTCATATCTTGGACAGTTTGTGTCATATTTGTCATGGTTGAGAATGCTTTTGATCTCTTTTCCAAGATAATTCTTTTCGATGCTAGATCTCTCCGAGCTTTCTAGAGGAAAAAATCATCTAAGGAATCAAACACAGCTGCAAAATAGCGTAAAGACTCCATGAATCTTGATAGAAAGCCAAATGAGCTTCTGCTACCTTCTTGATCCACCAAGACAACAATGGAGGGGTTAAGTGAATGTATTGATTTCAATGTGTTAGATATCTTCAATGAATCTTTCAAAGTATTCAAATGAAATATTGAATTCACAGCAACTATTTCTTTTCTTTTTCCCCTTAGGATGGTCAGCTTACACCCTCTTAAAAGCCCCTGAAACTCAAACACAAGATTGCGAACTCCTTTCGCAAGGCTGACTAATCTACCCTCGGTTTCCTGCAATTCTCTCGGCCTTTTCAGAGAGAGATTATACTAGAGAAGGCCATGGAAATGTAGAGCTCAGGTTCACCAACACATTTGCTGTGAAATTCTCTTGACTTCCTACTTTACATGATGGTTCTAAAGCATCAAGCTCTAGAGTCTGGTTTTCTTTTCTGCCCTTTTTATGGTCATTCTCTGAAAGATCTTTTACAGGCAAAGACAAGCTCACCATTTCTATCCCAAGACAGAAGATATTAATTGGTTCATGGCCTTTCCTCAATAAGCTTCCATTCTCTGTTGCTCCTAGCATCTCAGAGGCTGATTGACCTTCCAACCTTGCAGTGGACAAGGGAGTTCTTGTTGAATAGAACTCAACATTGGATTCTCTGATCATTGAACTCCCTTTGCTATCAGTCTCTGGCAGTTCTTGTTGAGAAGAAAAGTATTCAGGGCTCTGGCTATGTTCATCATATTGCTGCACTTGGTTCCCGAAATAACTCTCTGGACAGTTGTGGGGCGTAACATAACCCTCACTTTATGGTCATTTCTAAATGAGCTTTCTATATCTTCATTTGCATCATAAAACAAAGAATACATACTTTCATCAAGCACTAAAGCAGCTGATGAGATCTCTTTCTGAGCAATTCACTCGTAAATCTCATCACAATAAAACATCCTGTAAAATTAAATCCAATGGCTGTGGTTCTCAAAATTCAAACTGATATAGAATCCATGGTCTGCACAAAAGAAACACCAAGAAAATCGCATGAATTTTTAAACACTTGCATTTTCTGCTGTACCACTTATCCACAATTTGGTCTGCATCAAGCATAATTTCTCACCTGATATTGTTCATCATCTTTTCCTGCCACTTCCAGTGAGCCTTTCTTCTCAACAGATTCTCTTTCATTTGCCATTAAGTTCCCATCCTATACAATCCCAACATAAGAGACATCCATTAAAATTAGAAAACTCTTGAGCAAAAAATCATCAAGCAATCAGTTCTCGTTCTCACAAGTACAAGGGATTGAAAATTAAAAACAGTTAACATTCTCCATATTTATATTCTAATTATACCACTACCAGGGCATATATTCTATTACCTGATACATTTTCACTTCGGCAGGTTTACTCTCAGTTGCCAATAAATTCTCACCCTATACAATCACAGCACAAAGAAGGTAAACGAAGGCAAAAGAAGAAGAAGAAGAAGAAGAAGAAATATAAACGTAGCATTTCAGCAATAATCAACTTCATTGAGTTCTCTGCACGAAGCCCTGGTATCTTCTTCCCTGAAATCCCTGTCCCATGGACTACACAAGAAACAAGAACCCCATCAAAAACAAATTACCCCCAATTTGAAGCTGGACAAAATTAAAAAGAAAAAAAGAAGAAATATACATAAACATCAAATAAAACATATAAGAAGTCAATTGTCACATGCTAAACAGTAATTCAAGAAGGAAAAAGGAAACTATAAAAACCAAATCCAGTGACAGCACAAATAGAGCTAAGGATAAACCAAGAGCTGATATCCTATTAAGGAATAGTAATACAAGAAAATATCAACCAAGAATCGATCAAAAGCCAATTTCAATGATAATAGAAAAGTAATAACACAAGAAGAAGAAATCCAAAGCAAATTCAGTGACATCCACCCAAAAAGGATATAATAACGCAAGAAAACATAAAAAATAAATGTCAAAGAACAGAAACAAATATAGCCTCAGAACATATAGCAACGCGAATTTCAAAAGTTAAAGAGAATCGAGAAAGGAACGAATAACATCAACAAAACATCAAAAACATGGAAAGCCCACTAAAATCTACAATGAAACAAACATAAAGGAAGCAAGCTGGAATTACCAGAACACAAATCTGTGACAAAGAGCTTCTGTGAAAATGGTTTTGAGTTGATTTGAAGGTGGAATCGGCTAATGCAAGGGTGATTTCAAACAATATTGCAATCTGAGTGTCTATCACAGGTCAAGATTTCTTCAGTTTCTCGAATGTTCTCTTCATTTTCAATGGACAGCTCCGAAGATGTTGGTGCAGCTAGTGGTGACAAAAATGTTCTTGAGAATCGCACTGTTCCTTAGCACTGTAAGAACTTGGATCTTTCTCTTCTTCTCCAGGCTTTCTTCTCTTTGTGTTTGCCATCTTTCTAGGGTTTTATGAAAATCCCTCTTTCCTGGGTTTCTTGAGAGAGAAAGCAGAATCTTGGTTGTAGATAGAGAGAGGGGTTTTATATTGTTATCTTTTGGTGATAGAGAGAGCGATTTTGAATTGTTATTTTGAAAAAACTAACATGTTATCTGTACAGGTAAAACAAATCACGCCTCGTTCAACAAGACACAATACTGTGAACGGCAATAACAATACTCAAATTTCGATTCCGTTCAATTCGGTTCGGTTCTTTCAGTTTACTGATGATATTTTTTTGCACACTAAATTACAAATTTATCCCTAAAAAAACAGAATAAGGCTACTAGAATGAGGGGTTTGACGGTAATTGTATAATTTCGATGCGGTCTGATCTAGTCTTATTCGGCTAACCGGTTTATTTACTTTTTAATATTTCTTTGCATAGTGAAGTAACCATTTTATCTGTCGATAAGACAAAACCAACGTCTTGCTGGTAGGCATGTCCCAGTAATTTACTATTTTTTAATTCTTTTTTCTACTGATTTATTATTGGCGAGTTGCTGGATGTGCCATCCGTTGCAGTGCTCCCGCGTGTTTTAGAAACGTGCGGTGTATTCCAGCGTCCAAATATATCCAAACGGCGTCTAAAATGATTTTCCGCCATGTGCTATTCCCCCCGGAGTGGCACGTGTGAATATAGGGTGGTCGTATAAATGTCAATAGTCGTTTGAATTTTTCTCCCTTTTCTCTCTCCTGCTTGAGTAAGCACACGTTAACGCAATTGTTTATTGTGATATTTCATTTGAGTCCCTGAACTTTTGATTGTTTGTTTTGGTCCTTATTAATATTATATAGGTTTTGATTTTTTTCAGTTTCATCCTTCAATTGAAATTGATTATATATTGTAGTTTCATTTAGGTCCTCAAACTTTGAATTTTCAATTGGTTTGGAATCCTTAATATATTTGGTATGAAAGTTTTGATTTATTTCAATTTTATCCGTCCATGCAAATTTATTATAAATCCTTAATATTTTTGGTATCAAAGTTTGTTTTTTTTCAATTCTATCCTTCCATGCAATTGAATTCTAGATTTAAGTTTCATTTGGGTCCTAATTCTTTTAATTTCCGGTTTTGATATAAATTATTTAATTTTACCGGTATCAATGTTTAGGTTCATTTCAATTTTGTCCTTCAAATTAAATTTATTATATATGTTTTTTTTTTCATTTTATCCCTTATACTTTTAATCTTGGATTTTATTTTAATTTTTTTATATATATATATTTCTTACGTAGTTCCTATTTCTATCCATGTTTATATGTACATGCTCTTAGTTTTTGTTTCCAATTTTTCTTTATGTCCAATGTTATTAAGTTTCTTTATTTAATGTTCAAATTTTAATATATGACGGTGATCATTTGAAAAATAATAATTATTATGATTTCTCTTGTTTTTTCCTTCAAGTCAAATAATATCTTAAAATCTAATAATATATATATTTTTATTTTATCATTTATTTTGTTTTTATTTCCTTTTTTTGTTAATATTGTTAGGTCTTGAATTTTATAATTATTATAGATAAGACATTCAAAATATTGATAATGATTATTTGTTAGTTTTTTTTCTTTTAAATATGTCAGACTAATTATATTTTTTTATATTTATTTAATATAGTGCCTTTATATATATATATATATATAACCTAGGTTTTTGGGGGAAAACAATTACTATCATTGATCTTAATTACTTTTAATATAATAATATGAGTAATAAATCTTATAAAAAAATTGGAATATTTTTATTATTTTTGGCTTGTAATTCTAATTTTGTCCTGTTTTGTTTAAGCTTATTTCTTAGAAAAAATTGATTCTTGAATTTTAGGTTGGATATCATTGAAGTGAAAGCAAACATCGAATTATAGGCATGAATATCATTTCAAAACTTGATGGACGATGAACCATTGTTAGGATTTAGAAGCTCATCAAGAAATTGAGGTCTGCTAGGAGCAACAGGCAATTTGATTTTGCCAATAGCACAACATAATGGAAAGATGGGTTTGATTTTGTGGAACACACAAAACACTGTGGATACGAAAATAGAGCATTGCATTGCCTACATTTCCATGTTTCATCACCGAAATCTAGAGACTCGACCAAAGTTCTTGAGATAAAATGAAATCCAAAAAAATGAAAGAATTAAAATCTTAGGACTTGAAGAACAAAATCAAAATGAAAGAAATGTTTAAGGATGGTGAAATAGCTCATGCTTTTGTTTTGGACAAAAAGATTGAACAATGTTATTATATTGGTCATGAACCACCGAGAAAACATTAATTAGATGACTTATAGCTTGATAGAACCACTTTATGTTTGCATTATCAATTTAATTCAATTATGCTCACAAACTTGAACCAGAAGATAAAGAAACAATAGTAGGGTGATCTTTACAATGAGAGTTAATACATGTATCGTATTCCAAAATAATTTGATGAGCATCCTTAATGTTCAAAGAGCTAGCACTGCTAGTAAAAACTTCTTCCCCATCAGGAAAAAGGTCATCGACAAAAACACCTGTAGGATAAGCATATGTTTCAATGTGATGATATAGTTGTAGATGTTGGCGATGACTTGTTATGATGAAGCCTTTGAATAAAAATTGATTTTGAATGCAAACATTAACAACAACAATGACATCAAGGGGGGACCTATGTTTCCAAAAGAGATAACAAAATCATGCATGTTATATTTTCATAACATGAACCTCACAGAAAAGGTTTGATGAAAGCCAATATAGCTCCAAGTTTTAGAAAATGTGGAGAAAAAAAATCTCAAGTCAATGAAACCATGAAAAAGAATTGAGGACCAATGTTGCTTCACTCCTCACCCAAGTGGGTCACCCATTACAATGAGACCACATCCATCTTTCCTACGGGTAGGTCACCTAGTATAATGAGACCATTATCTTTACCGTCATTCACTAGGGTAGGTCACCCAATATAGTGAGACCATCTTCACCAATTTCCTCTAGGTAGGTTACCCGTTATAATAAGACCATCTTCACCAATTTCACCCCAGTAGGTTTCCCGTTATAATGAGACCCTCTTCACCAATTTCACCCTGGTAGGTCACCCGTTATAATGAGACCCTCTGCACCAATTTCACTCGGGTAGGTCACCTGCTATAATGAGACCATCTTCACCAATTTCACCCCGGTAGGTCACCCCTTATAATGAGACCATCATCTCCATCATCTCCATCATTCACCAGGGTAGGTCATCCATATAATGAGACCATCTTCACCATTCCTATTAGGGTAGGTCACCGGTTAAAATAAGACCATCTCAACTATTCTCACCTAGGTAGGTCACCCATTACAATGAGACTAGCTTCAACATTCTCCTTTTTTTATTTTTTTACAATGCTTACTAGTTAAAGTCTTTTACAAGATTTTAGTCGTAAGCATTGTAAAGAAGCGGGCAACTATCATAACCCGATTTTAAGTTATTCCCTAAATCTATCCCAAAAATAACAAAAATGAAATAAAAGGGGCTAGAGTCAAGGTGAAAATTTTGGATATTTTCAAGAGCTCGATCGTACTTCTTTTATGCCAAAAAATAAAGGAAAATGCAATTTCAAGGCAAAAGTACATATTATCGGGTAAATCTGTGTAAATCTGTGTAAAATCTGTGTAGATTTTAGTCGTAAGCATTGTAAAGAAGCGGGCAACTATCATAACCTGATTTTAAGTTATTCCCTAAATCTACCCAAAAATTAAAAAAAAAATGAAATAAAAGGGGCCAGAGTCAAGGTGAAAATTTTGGATATTTTCAAGAGCTTGATCATACTTCTTTTGTGCCAAAAAATAAAGGAAAATGCAATTTCAAGGCAAAAGTACATATTATCGGGTAAATCTGTGTAAGAATTAAGTCGAGAGAGATCATTATATTTTTATGGGTCAATTTGATTTAATTGTTGGCCAATTTAATAGTGTAATTATGTTTGAGACTTAATTTAGGGTCCAATTGAAGTATTTAATTACGTGCAAGGACTTACTATATTTTAGATTGGTCAAATTAAATTTATTAAGGGCTTAATCGATGAAAAAAGAAGTTCTCGAGCTTAATTCGGGTTCAATTGAGAAGATTGGAATTTTCGGAGATCGAATTGAATTTTTCCAAGCCAATTATGCAAACTCACAGGTCAATTTGAAGACAATGAAAAGTTTAGTGGTCAATTGAGGGTCAAATCACGTAAATCAGAAACCAAGGATGGAAATAAAAAAGACGCGCAAAGTTAAGGCTAGTATTGAAATTCTAACGGAGTACAATTGCATAAAATCATAAATTTAAATCCAATTGGGGGCGCAATTATAACAATTACAAATTGAAGGACCAAATTGCACTTACACCTCCCAAAACAACAAAAAATGCACGCCATCGCTTAACAAGCCGCCTGCACCACCGCTGACAAGCCATTTGCACGCTGCCGCTGACAACCATGGTTTCAGGTATGCTGACGCAGGAGGTAACCCAACGGTTACCTCGTGTGCCTATAAAAGGAATAGCAATGCACGAGAGGAAGAAAGAACAAAAAGGAGAAAATTTATGAAAAAGAGCAAAAAAAATCACGAAGTAAAGTAAAAATATTCACGTAAAGGGAGCGAATACAGGAGAAATTTATATAACAAACTACACTTAAAATACCAATGAGGATCACTATTCATCTTTCCCGTCTCTCGTAGAGTCATCCCTTTCGCTCTTACAATCAGTTAGTATCTCCCTCCCTCTCTCTCTAGAACCAGTTGCAGTTAGCTCTCTCTCTCCTCGGCCGCTTCACAACTCCGACCACCTAGCACCATCCCGTCATCACCTCATCACCTGCAGCTCCACCTCACCAACAGATCCACGTCCTCCAGCGAGGTAGCAAGAGCAACAGTAGCGACAGCAATAATGGCAACATCGTGACCTGTCAACTTCCAACACACCCTCCGGCCACCATAGGCCACCATTTTCGACGCCATCATGATAGGAAGAACCCCCTTGACCTCCTCTACCCAATGATATTAATATTTCCATCGTTTGTCACACAACAAAAATCCTTCGTTTACTGTTCATTGTCATCAGTTATGGGGATTGAATTAATTCTGTAAACACCAAAGAGAATATATATATATATATGAATTGATGATTCAGTCTACGCTGCCGATTTCATGATCGGCAGCGATGCAATTCTGTTTTAAAAAAAAATTGCGGTAAAACCGGTTTTAGATAGAGCAAAACAAGGATAAGAACACATCCAAACCAAACCCCAAACAACCCATCTCATTGCATGGGGAGTATAAATATAAGGAGGAGAGAGAGGACGATTCATCCTCTTCTCAAAAAAGCAGCTGCACATCGTTCTTCCCTTTCTCTTGCATAACAAAAAACCTAAATCAAACCAGTAGAGAGTGCTTTGTGGGCGTGTGGGAAAGATGAGACCTTGAGAGGAGATAGGACTGCTGCCGAGAGGAAAGGCAAAAGAGAGAGGAAGAAGAAAGAGGAGAAACCGCAGGAGAAGAGAAAGGGTAGTGTCAATCCTTCCCCAAACTTGTTAGATTCGAAAGGTATGGGTCATGAAACTCCCTTTCTCTTCTCCTTAAGACCAGAAGCGGAAATGAAGAAGAAGAAAAAACCCTAGGGAAATTGACTTAAGATCTAAGCTAGCTATAAAGGAAAATCAAATTAACTAGGAGAACAAGGAAATAGAAACGAAATGAAGCCAATTTCAGAACATCTAACAAAGGAAAAAAAATTAATAAATCGCAAATAACAAATCATGGTAGGGGGTTGGTTTTAACTATGTAGTTGGTCGGCATTCATGGTTGTGTTCTGTTGGGATTTGTTTAAGGATTATGTGCTGAAATTTATGGTTTCCATATGTGTGTTCTTTTGGGATTTATGAAGGATTATGTGCTAAAATTTATGGTTTCCATATGTGTGTTCTGTTGGGATTTTTTGAAGGATTATGTGTTGAAATTTATGGTTTTCATGTGTGTGTTTTGCTGGAACTTATTGACAGAGTATATATGCTGGGGTTGTTACAGCATGTGTGGTGTGTTCGTGCCAAAATGTGTGTTGTGCAGCGAAATGGTGATTCGCTGCCGAAACTAGATTAGTCTGCAGCGAATCGTAGATTCGCTGCTGAAACTGAAATTTTTGCAGCGAACTAACCTTCATTGTGTGTTGTGTGTCGCTTAGCGAAACTGTGATTCGCTGCCAAAACTAGATCAGCATGCGGTGAATCTACGATTCACTGCTGAAATTGAAATTTCTGCAGTGAACTAACCTTCGCTGCCGAGTTGTGTGTCGCTCAGCCAAACTGTGATTCGCTACCGAAACTAGATCAGCCTGCAGCGAATCGTAGATTCGCTGCTGAAACTGAAGTTTTTGGAGTGATTTGACCTTCACTGTCGAGTGGTGTGTCACGAAGTGAAACTATGAGTCGCTGGTGAAACTGGATCAGTCTGCAGCGAATCTGCGATTCGCTGCTGAAATTGAAATTTCTGCAGCGATTTGACCTTCGTTGTCGAGTGCTGTGTCGCGCAGCGAAACTGTGATTTGCTTCCGAAATTGGATAAGCCTGCAGCGAAACTACGATTCGCTGCTGAAATTGAAATATCTGCAGCGATTTGACCGTCGCTGCTGAGTAATGTGTCGCGCAGCGAAACTATGATTCGCTTTTGAAATTGGATCATCTTGCAGCGAAACTGCGATTTGCTGCTGAAATTGAAATTTCTACAGTGATTTGACCTTCGCTGCCGAGTAATGCATCGCGCAGCGAAACTGGATCAGCTTGCAACAAAACTACGATTCGCTGCTGAAACTGAAATTTCTGCAGTGATTTGACCTTCGCTGCTGAGTTGTGTGTCGCACATAGTGAAACTGTGATTCGCTGTCAAAACTGGATTAGCCTGCAGTGAAACTGTGATTCGCTGCTGAAACTGAAATTTGTGCAGCGATTTGACCTTTGCTGCCGAGTTATGTGTCGCGCAGCGTAACTGCGATTCGCTGCCAAAACTGAATCAGCATGCATCGAATCTGCGATTCGCTGCTGAAACTGAAATTTCTGCATCGAATTGACCTTCGCTGACGAGTTGTGTGTCGCACAGCGAAACGATGATTCGCTGCCGAAACTGGGGCAGCTTGCAGCGAACCAGTTGTCGCTGCCGAAGTGGGCAGCCTGCAGCAAACCAGTTCTCGCTGCCAATTTTACAATAAGCTCCTAGGCAAAAATGACTTAAATGTGGGTAACAATTTCATGGTATGATGGTGTGAAATGTCGGACACTTGAATGTGAACATATGATCCCTTGAAATAAGTGTGCTGACGAATGTGATTCAAAAATACAAATGTACTGATTTATGACCATTGATGTCGTAGGTGGTGCGGTCGGGATTGGACCATCTTCAGTACAAGAACAACCCACAGGCGGACCGAGTTTCTTCTCTTAAATGTTTGTACTGCAGCAAGGATGACACATCCATGAGATGTCTAGGGAACCCGATACATGGGAACCTATTTTTGCAAGGAATCATGTAGATGCATTCTAAATCACAATGTATTTTGTATGAAACATTGTACTGAATGTATGACTTTTATTAGATCCTTTTGTTTAAATTCGTAATGGCTATTAGTAGGCTAGGAATGTAAACTCATGTTTATGTATGTATATTTTTTAATAGGAACTTCTAATCATGCGACCATAATAGTTCGTATTTATGAAAGATGTACTTTTAAATGAAATGCTAATTGTATGGATTGTATTATGATGATGTGAGGGACCAGGTTCGCTGATTACCAGCACAATGTGTTATATATATATAAATTCGGGTTGTCACAAACTCACTCTCCCCGTCCCATTGTTCTGCGTGCATAACAGTGGGCTGGGCCCAGGACAAAGCCCATTCTAGGCCCATCCAGGGCTAGCAATCCAGCCCCACATGATGGGTAGCCAACCCACCACCAAAAAAATATAATAAAAAAATTCAAAATTTGCATAAAAAATATTTAAAACAAAAAATGTGTTGTTTTTGTGCATATGGCCAATACGCTAACATATTTTGAATATTATTTTTTTAAAAAAATTGTTATTTCGAAGTTTAAAGAAAAATGGTTTTACAATGGATTTGGTAAACACAAAAAATATCATTTTCTCGTATTTTTGGATTTTACATGTCTGTAAAATCCAAGTATTGGCCAATATTCCAAAAATATCAAAATCTTATTTTTGGGGATTCCCATTCAAGCTCGAAGTTAAAAAAATGAATATAAAAACCAAAAGAGAATTAAATACCAACATCACATCTTAAGTCAAAGGAAACCAACAATTTGGAATTAGGATTTTAAGAACAACACAAACAATAAATTCCAAGCACCTCAACATCCTTTAAATTTAATTTGCAAATTGTATCATCCGATGAAACAAAACAGTTTGACACACACCTGTTTACCGACCTCTACGTTTATTACAGACATTGTTTTTTATTATATTCTATCAACATTCACAAAGTTCCATCTTCTATCAACTCCCAGAACTTGCATGCAAAAGGAATATTATCATTATCCAAACTTTTTTTCTCAAACAAACAAAAATACATAGAAAAGTATGCGAAAGGTTTTTACCAAAAGAAAAAACATACAACTATTGCAAAACACATCTTCAACATCTAACCCGCCAACCAACCAAAATGACAAAAACATCTAAGCATGAAAAAAAATCAAGGACAAAAAATAATCCAAACCGGGAAGGATACAAAAGCAACAAACCTAGATCAATAGTGAAGAAAAGCAGGGAGCGAAAAAGATGATGAAAACAAAAGAAAAAAACGCATTCAAGTCTATCCCAATCAACAGACGAATCCGTGAAAGTAGCCTTGCAACAACAATTTTGCCTAAAAAATAAATATTGTATCATAATATTAAAAACAATGCCGAAACATGAATGACTCTAGTGACAAAAAAAAACTCCAGCACAAGCAGCCCAAACAACCAACCATTGACAGACAAAACATGACACTAAGAGAATAAAATAGCAAAAAAAAAAAAAACAAACAACAAGGAAAAAACACAATGTTCCATACAAAAATGCAAAACAAAAAAGACCAAATATAGAAAAAAGACCAAATATTGTGCCATATTTTATGATAACTATCGAAAAAATCAACGACTTAAATGTCTAAGAAAATACATCTAGCGCAGAAAACTAGCTATTAACAAAGAAAATGCAAAAACAATACAATAAAATAGCATGAAAAACAGTAAAGAACCAACGCAATGCTATAAATAAAATGCAACCCAAAAAAGACCAAATATTGTACCATAATTTAAAAAAATATGCCGAAAAAAAAAATAGCTCTAACGACAAAAATAACACAAGCACATCCAACCCAAACAAACAGCTATTGACAGAGGAAACGCAACACCAAGACAATACAACAGCAAAAAAATAGCAAATAACAAACACAAAGTTTTAAACATAAATGCAAAACAAGAAAGACCAAATATTGTGCTATATTTAAAAAAAAAACTAGCAAATAATTGACTTGAATATCTAAAACAAAAATCCAGCATAGACAACCAACTATTAACAGAGAAAATGGAAAACTAATACAATAAAATAGCATGAAAATTAATAAAGAACCAACACAATGCTATAAAAAAAATGCAACCCAAAAAAGGCCAAATATTGTACCATAATTTAAAAAATGCCCAAAAAAAATCAACGCCTATAATGACAAAAAAAACTCAAGCACGCCCAGTCAAAACAACCAGGCAATGATAGAGAAAACACAACACCAAGGCAATAAAAAAACAAAGAATAAACAAAATTAAACAATAATGCAAAAAAAAAAAAAAACCAAATATTGTGCCATATGTTTAAAACTGCCGAAAAAATCAACGGCTTAATTGACTAATAAAACTCAAGCACATCCAGCCCAGACAAGCAGTTATTAACATAGAAAATGCAAAACCAATACAATAAAATAACATGAAAAGCAACAAAGAAGCAACGCAATGCTATAAAAAAATACAACCCAAAAAAACCAAATATTGAAAAAATCAACGGCTGAAACAACTAAAAAAAATCAAGCACATCTTACCCAACATCCAGCTATTAACAGAGAAAACACAAAACCATTAAAATAAAACAGAAAACAAACAACGCAATGTTATAAACAAAAATCCAAAACAAAAAAACTATAAAAATTGCCATAACATAACCTTAACAACAGCAACCACAACAACCTTAGAACAACATCAGCAACCTTAGCAACTACAACCACAACGTGAACAAAAACTCTAAAACAACAAACAACCATAAAAAACAGCCGTAACATAAACTTTATAGTAGCAGCTATGCAAGCAAACACTAGAAAATAGCAATCAACCATAAAAAACAGACAAAAAATAATCTTAAAAAAGCAGCAGCAACCTTAATATAACAGCAGCAGCGATGCAAGCAAACACTAGAAAATAGCAATCAACCATAAAAAACAGACAAAAAATAATCTTAAAAAAATAGCAGCAGCAATGCAAACAACCAACCAAAATCCACAGTGCACAATGAGCATACCACAACTCTGAAAAGCCAACAACAAAAAAATGAGAACAAAATATAAAATAGAGGAACTAAAATGATGATTAATGGAGAACAGTAAAAAACACCTAAAAAAAAATTCAAAGAACAAAAGACAACCCCGAGACTGTGAAGGGCAAAACCGTTAGCACTCCTTAGAAGCTATAGTGTAGAATTTGAATTTGAAATTGAAAATTGTTCAAAATTTATTTACCCATTTTTGTAATGACCAAATGAGTCCCCTTGAGACCTTGTAAAAGTTGTAATGACTTCCTTGACTCCTTGCCCACAAGAGAAGCTGTATCTGCCACCACAGTCCATCTCTTTCCATCTTCAGCTAAGTTACTCTGCACATGAACTCCAATTATTGACCTACTTTATAGGAGTCAGACGTTAAACTTGAAATAGAAGGGAAGAGCTTAAACAGAAGAGGTTGGTCACCTTCCGCATAATCTGAGAACAGTTAACAAATATACCATTTCTTGTAGTATTATTAGGGACTGAAAAGCTATTTACTGAGAAATTCACAAGTAAAGATTGCAATGGAACTCCTTCTGCCTTACAATCCTCTAGTACCATATCTTGCTTGAATTTCACTTGATTCTTTGAAGCTGGCATAGCTAATTTTGTTTGTTGGAGAAATTTTAGTGGTCTCTGGTTCTCTTTGTCTGGAGAGGCGATCACCTCTTCTTCCGGTTGCTTACAGGGAATAAAAGTAATTTTTGAAGGCTCGTGAGCAAATGCTGGTGTCACAAGATGAGCTCACAGATTCCTGTGCAAAGAGCTCTGATTACAGATCAATCACGAACATATATTGTGCTGGCCAGCCTTTTCTTTTTTCAATACATGAACTGTAAGTTCATTGTATTCACTCTGTCCACAGTCATCCCTTGAAAGATCATGAACATCTAATTCGTCGAATTCAAGACATGGCAACATCATTGTGTAATCTGTAAGTTCATTGTATTCACTCTGTCCACAGTCATCCCTTGAAAGATCATGGTTTTCCACTTCAAGTACATCATTAGCAGTATGGTCATCAGAACATGAGGAGATCAGGTTCTTGTTGAAAAGAACTCAGCATTGGATTCTCTGATCATTGAACTCCCTTTGGTCTCTGTCTCTGGCAGTTCTTGTTGAAAAGAAAAATATTCAGGTCTCTGGTTATGTTCATCATATTGCTGCCCTTGGTTCCTGAAATAACTTCCTGAATAGTTGTGGGCCTTAATATATGTTCATTTGCGTCATAAAACAAAGAATCCATGCTTTCATCAAGCACTAAAGCAGCTGATGAGATCTCTTTCCTTGCAACTGACTCGCAAATCTCATCACAATACAAGGAGCCTACATCCTGTAAAATTAAATCAAAAGGCCGTGTTACTCTAATTTCAACTAATATAGAAACCCTGGTCTGCACAAAAGAGACAGCCAAGAAAAATCCATGAATTTATCAACAATAATTTCGCACCTTATATTTTTCATCATCTTTTCCTGCCACTTCGAGTAAGCCTTTCTTTTCAACAGATTCTCTTTCAGTTGCCATTAAGTTCTCATCCTATACGATCCCAACATAAGAAACATCCATTAAAATTAGTAAACTCTTAAGCAAAAAATCATCAAGCAATCAGTTCTCGTTCTCACCAGTACAAGGGATTGAAAATTAAAAACAGTTAACATATTCCATATTTATATTCTAATTATACCAGAGCATATATTCTATTACCTGATACATTTTCACTTCGGCAGGTTTACTTTCAGTTGCCAATAAATTCTCATCCTATAAAGTCACAACACAGAAGGCAAAGGAGGAGGATGAAGAAGAAGAAATATATAAGAAGCATAATTTAAGAATAGCTTACAAACATCAGGTGGACATGCTAGATATATACAAACGAAGGCATTTCACCTCAATTTCTTCTTCAAACACTATATTTTCCTCTCGCTTCTCTTCAAGCATTGTCATCTCTGATGGAGATACAAATGGGGTTTCCATATCATATGCGCGGCTCAAAGGAACCCAAAGCAGCCTGTAGCCTTGCTGAACCACCAACCTTTACTGTATCAACTTCATTGACCTCTACACGAAGCCCTGGTATGTCCCATGGACTATACAAGAAACAGGAAACCCATCAAAAACAAATTAAACCCAATTTGAAGCTGCACAAAATTAATTAATAAGAAAAAAAAGAAGAAATATATATAAACATCAAATAAAACAAATAACAACTCAATTGTCACATGCTAAACATTAATTCAAGAAAGAAAAAGGAAACTATAAAAACCAAATCCAGTGACAACACAAGTAGAGCTAAATATAAACCAAGAGATGATATCCTATTAGGCATAGTAATACATGAAAACATCAACCAAGAATCGATCAAAAACCAAATTCAATGATAATAGAAAAGTAATAACGCAACCCGTCAAGAAGAAATCGTAAAAATCAAATTCGGAAACAAATTTGTCAAGTCCTAAAAGGATATAATAACCCAAGAAAACATCAAAAATATATGTCAAAGAACAGAAACAAATTTACCTAACAACATATAGCAACACTATTTTCAAGAATTAACGAAAATCTTCAATGAGCTTTTACAGGCAAACACAAGCTCACCATTTCTATCCCAAGAGGTAAGATATTAATTGGTTCGTGGCCATTCCTCAATGAGCTTCCATTTTATGTTGCTCCTAGCATCTCAGAGGCTGACTGAGCTTCCAACCTTGCAGTGGACAAGGGAGTTCTTTTTGAAAAGAACTCAGCATTGGATTCTCTGATCAATGAACTCCCTTTGCTATCTGTCTCTGGCAGTTCTTGTTGAAAAGAAAAATATTCAGGGCTCTGGCTATGTTCATCATATTGCGGCACTTGGTTCCCGAAATAACTCCCTGGACAGTTGTGTGCCTTAATAAATCATCATTTGCGTCATAAAACAAAGAATCCATGCTTTCATCAGGCACTAAAGCAGCTGATGAGATCTCTTTCTTTGCAATTGACTCGCAAATCTCGTCGCAATACAAGGAGCCTACATCCTGTAAAATTAAATCAAAAGGCTGTGTTTCTCAAATTTCAACTAATATAGAACCCATGGTCGGCACAAAACAGACAACCAAGAAAAATGCATGAATTTTTTTACACTTGCATTTTCTGCTGTATTCTGCTGTACCACTTATCCACAATTTGGTCTGCATCAACCATAATTTCTCACCTGATATTTTTCATCACCTTTTCCTGCCACTTCCAGTGAGCCTTTCTTTTCAACAGATTCTCTTTTAGTGGCCATTGAGTTCTCATCCTATACCATCCCAACATAAGAAACATCCATTAAAATTAGTAAACTCTTAAGCGAAAGAAGAAGAAGAAATATATACGTAGAAATTCAAGAAAAATCATCATTCAACGACGAAACTGCCTCAACAATCATCTTCATTGAGCTCTCTACACGAAGCCCTGGTATCTTCTTCCGTGGAATCCATGTCCCATAAACTACACAAGAAATAGGAAGCCCGTCAAAAACAATTCAAACCCAATTTGAAGCTGCATAAAATTAATAAGATAAAAAAGAAATATATATAAACATCAAATAAAACAAATAACAACTCAGTGGTCACATACAGAGCTAAATATAGAAACTATAAAAAACAAGGAAAGCCCACTAAAATCCAGAATGAAACAAACATAAAGGAAGCAAGCTAAACAGTAATTCAAGAACGAAAAAGGAGACTATAAAAACCAAATCCAGTGACAGCACAAATAGAGCTAAATATAAACCAAGAGATGATATCCTATTAAGGCATAGTAATACAGGGAAACATCAACCAAGAAGCGATCAAAAACAAAATTCAATGATAATAGAAAAGTGATAACGCAACCCATCAAGAAGAGGAAATCGTAAAAAGCAAATTCAGTGAAGTACTTCCACCCAAAACGGATATAATAACGCAAGAAAACATCAAAAATATTTGTCGAAGAAGAGAAACAAATTTACGTAACAACATATAGCAACACGATTTTCAAAAATTAAAGAACATCGAGAAAGGAACGAATAACATCAACAAACCATCAAAAACACGGAAAGCCCACTAAAATCTACAATGAAACAAGCATAAAGGAAGCAAGCTGGAATTACCAGAAGATAAATCTGTGGCAAAGAGCTTCTGCGAAATGGTTTTGAGTTGATTTGAAGGTGGAATCGGATAATGCTAGGGTGATTTCAAACAATATTGCAATCTGGGTGTCTTCCACAAGTCAGGATTTCTTCAGTTTCTTGAATGTTCTCTTCTTTCTCAATGGACGGCTCCGAAGATGTTGGTGAAGCTGTAAGTTTTTGATTGTGTATTTCTATATTCTTGTAAAAGAATACAGTTGATAGTTTTCTTCTTCTTGCAGATACTCTGTTTCTGGTTTTGGAATGAATGAAGAATTTTGCACGAGAGAGTTTTGTTTGAGTTTAACAGAGTAAGAATTCTTTTACAGAAAAAGATCAATCTCTTTATTTCTCATATTGTATTTCTTTTTACAAGTTCTTCTGTATTTATATTACATCAGAATACATCTCCTTTGTAACTGCTAATAGAGATAACTACCTTAGCTACTAAACTGGAAATAACAGAATTAGTCACTATCAGTGTTACAGCCTCTTCATCTTCTTCTTCGTTAGCTTCTTCATTAACAGCCTTGAATTTCTTGTTCAATCTTCTTCAATACCTGTGGGCAGCTTATCAATCAACATCCCCTCCTAAGCTGCTAACAGGTTTGACACCAAGCATTGCTCTTAGTTTACTGAACCTGTCCTTAGACAATGCCTTAGTGAATATATCTACTACTTGCTCTTCACTGTTGCAAAATTTGATGTTGATCAAACCTTCTTGCACTGCCTCTCGTATGAAGTGAATTTTCCTGTTTATGTGTCTTGTCTTTTGATGAAACACTGGGTTCTTTGCCATAGCAATGGCTGACATGTTGTCACAGTAGAGAGTTGTTGCTTTTGTCTGCATTTCACCTAAATCATCAAGCACAGCTCTTAGCCATAGAGCTTGTGCAGTTGCCTCAGAAGCTGAGACATACTCAGCTTCTGCAGTAGATAGTGCCACAGTAGCTTGCTTTGATGATGCCCATGAAAATACCCCACTTCCAAAACCAAATGCATAACCAGAGGTGCTCCTGCTGTCATCATCACTGCCCCCCCAGTCTGCATCACAACATCCCACAAGTGTTGCTGATTTTTGTTTGACATACTCTATCCCATAGTCAATTGTTCCTTGAACATATCGAAGCACTCTTCTTGCAACTCCCATGTGCTTCTTTGTGGGTTTGTTCATGAACCGAGATAGTAGGCTTGCTGCATACATGAGATCAGGCCTTGTAGCTGTCAAATACAGCAGACTTCCCACAATTTTTCTATAGAGATTCTCGTCTGCAAGCTCACTTCCATCTTCTTTTCTTAATTTTTCTCCCACAACCAGTGGAGTAGATACTGGTTTGCAGTCAGCAAGGCCAAATTTTTCTAACAAGGTCCTTGCATATTTTCCTTGGTGAATGAAGATGCTTTCCTCAGATTGCAGCACTCCCATCCCCAGAAAATGGTGAAGAAGTCCAAGGTCAGTCATCTCATATTTCTGCATCATCTCCTTCTTGAATTCATTCATCATAAATTCACTACTGCCTGTAAATACTATGTCATCCACATAGATTGACACAATAATCTGGTTTCCATCATTATCAGACTTAGTGTATAGTGTGGCTTCACTTGCACTCCTTTTGAACTTGCATGTAGTGAGGTAGGTATCAATCTCACTATACCAAGCCCTAGGGGCTTGTTTAAGGCCATATAATGCCTTTTTTAGCTTGTACACTTTGTATCCTTCCTCCTGAACAACAAAGCCCTCGGGTTGTTCAACAAATACCTCTTCATCTAGCATTCCATTTAGGAATGCTGACTTGACATCTAACTGGAATACTTTCCAGTTCTTCTGGCTTGCAAGTGCTACTAATGTTCTGATTGTGTCTAGCCTAGCCACAGGAGCAAAGGTCTCATTAAAATCTATCCCAGATTTTTGTGCATACCCCTTTGCCACTAGTCTAGCTTTGTGCTTGTTTATTGTTCCATCTAGGTTCAGTTTGGTCTTGAAGACCCATTTCACCCCAATGACTGGCTTTTCATAGGGCCTTTCCACCAGCTCCCATGTATTATTTTTATGAATCATTTCCAATTCATCCTTCATTGCATTCTGCCACACTTCTTTCCCAGCTGCTTCAGCATAGGTTTCAGGCTCATACATGCTTAGGTTACATCTAGCATATATGTCTTCTAGTGTTCTTGTCTTCACTGGGGTTGATGTGTTGAACCTTACCCTTGAGCAGCTTTTCTCAGCACTGTCTCTGTTTTCTTCCTGAGGGGGTTCATCCTGTCTTGGCTGATTTGTTCCAGTTTGTACTTCAGCTTCACTGTCCTGAAGCAACTGATTTAAGGGAATGAAATTCTCATCATTTTCCAGCCCCTTCTTCCATAGGTATTTGCTCTTCTCATCAAATACCACACTTCTAGATAGCACAATTTTTTTTGATTGCAGGATGTATACCCTGTAACCTTTTTCACAGCTTCCATAACCCATGAAGATCCCTTTCTCAGCCTTTTTATCCAGCTTCTGTCGTAGGTGTCCTGGAACATGTGTGTAACACACACATCAAAACACCTTGAGATGCTTTATGCTTGGCTTTCTTCCTGTGTATGCTTCAAATGGTGTCATGTTTGCTAATGATGTTGTGAAACATCTATTTTGCATATACACAGTTGTGTTAACAGCTTCAGCCCAAAACTCAACTGGAATGTCCATCTCTTTCATCATGGTTCTGGCCATCTCAACTATGGTCCTGTTTTTTCTCTCAGCAACTCCATTTTGCTGAGGGGAGTAGGCCACAGTTAGTTGTCTTTCCATTCCTTGTTGTTCACAAAACTTCTCAAAATCAGTGGATGTATATTCACCTCCTCTGTCACTTCTTAGTTTCTTTATTTTGAAACCACTTTGTAGTTCAACAAACACCTGGAATTTTTTGAATACATTTAAAGCTCCTGATTTGTATTTCAGAAAATACACCCAGCACATCCTTGTATAATCATCAACAAAGATTATGTAGTATTTGTTGCCTCCACTAGATTCCACCTGCATTGGTCCACACAAATCTGTGTGGATCAATTCAAGGGGCTTGCTTGCTCTCCAGCTTTCCTTTTTAGGGAATTTTTCCCTTTTTTGTTTTCCCAGTACACATGCCTCACACACTTCTTCCACTGTGGTTAATGTAGGTAATCCAGTGACTAATCTCTTTTGCTCCATTTTCCTCATACTTTCTATATTCAAGTGGCCTAGCCTCTTGTGCCAAGTCCATGACTCTTCCACTACAGATGCTTTCTTTGCTGCAGGTATCAAGGTTTCGAGGGAAAGAGGGAAACATCTGTTCCCTTTCATTACTACTCTGACCAGCACATTTTTAAGGCTTTCATCCTCAAAAATTATTGCTTTGTTGCCCCCAGATAGTATGTAGTAGCCATCTTCCATCATCTGCCCAACACTGAGCAGATTCTCATCCAATCCTGGAACTAGTAGTTCTTCCTCAATGTACCTCCTTCCTTGACTTGTATCAACCACAAGTGTCCCTTTTCCAGTAGCCTGGACTAAGTCACCTGAGCCCATCTTTACTTTGCAGGTAATTTCCTTATCCAGATCAATCAATTTTGACTCCTGACTTGTCATATGGTTGCTGCAGGCACTGTCTACATACCATACATTTTCACCCTCTATGCTTGCTGCATGACAGGCATAGTACATTGTGCCTGTAGAAACATCTTCCTCATCTTCTTGAGCATAATTTGCTAATGGCCTGTGGTTTTTGCAGTCTTTGGCATTATGCCCAAAGAAGTTGCAATTGCTGCATCTCATTTTCCCTTTAAACCTGCAGGTACCAAAATGATGTTTTTGGCAGACATTGCACTTAGGTTTTGTTGAGTCATGACTTCTATTCCCATGACTATTTTGTGAGTTGAATAAGCCATTTGAGTTTGCTCCACTCCTGTAATTTTGATTCAAACCAGAATTGTTGCCATTTGCAATCCAGTTAATAGGTCTTCTTTCCTGCCCTTGCCAACCTGGTCGTATTTTGTATTGTGAGCCCTTGTTCTTGTCACTTAATTTCAGACTACTGAATGCCTTCTCAGTACCCTTTTGTTTTTCCCTTTCATCATTCAGACCTTCCCTTCTGTCAAAGACTTTAACTGATGCCACAACTTCTTCAGCCCTTAGTATTTCAATGTCTCTTGTTTCTTCAATAATAGAGACAATTGAATTGTATCTCCTACTCAGGCTCATTAATAATTTCTGAACAATCCTTGTTTCTGCCACTTCTTCCCCAAGTGACTTAAGGTTGTTTATCATGTCAAAGAACTTAGAGAGATAATCATCTAAGTCTTCTCTTTCTGACATCTTCATATATTCAAACTCAGCCCTCATGGCTTGAAGTTTGACTGCTCTGACCTTTTTGTCTCCCCTGAACTCTCTCTTTAGGATGTCCCAGGCTTCTTTTGCTGTTTTCTCATTCCTAATTCTTGGAAACAACTCATCAGTTATTGCTCCTTGAATTAGACTCAGTGTTCTTGCATTCTTGATTTTCATCTCTTTGGTAATCTCGGGTGCAGCAGTAGTTTTTCCACTTCCTGATGTACCCCCTTCTTCAGACACCAGTTTTGTGTTTGGTTGAGGCATTGTGCCAAATTCAACCACATCCCAAAGATCATAAGCTATAAGGACAGTTTCCATCTTGACTGACCAGAAATCATAATTGCTCCCATTGAACTTTGGGGTTCTCAGTTCACCTCCTGAGTTTGATGATCCAGCCATTGTAAAAACTGGGTTTTCTTGATTTTCTTGATTTCCACAACTTCACGTCCCTTTTCTTTGAATCAGTTTACAGCTCTGATACCATGTAAGTTTTTGATTGTGTATTTCTATATTCTTGTAAAAGAATACAGTTGATAGTTTTCTTCTTCTTGCAGATACTCTGTTTCTGGTTTTGGAATGAATGAAGAATTTTGCACGAGAGAGTTTTGTTTGAGTTTAACAGAGTAAGAATTCTTTTACAGAAAAAGATCAATCTCTTTATTTCTCAAATTGTATTTCTTTTTACAAGTTCTTCTGTATTTATATTACATCAGAATACATCTCCTTTGTAACTGCTAATAGAGATAACTACCTTAGCTACTAAACTGGAAATAACAGAATTAGTCACTATCAGTGTTACAGCCTCTTCATCTTCTTCTTCGTTAGCTCCTTCATTAACAGCCTTGAATTTCTTGTTCAATCTTCTTCAATACCTGTGGGCAGCTTATCAATCAACAGAAGCTTTTTCAATGGTGACAAAAATGTTCTTGAGAATTGCACCGTTCCTTAGCACTGTAAGAACTTGGATCTTTCTCTCTTCTTCTCCTGGCTTTTTTCTCTCTGTGTTTGCCATTTTTGTTGGGTTTTATGACAAATCCCTCTTCCCTGGGTTTCTTGAGAGAGAAAGCAGAATCTTGGTTGTAGAGAAAGGGACAGAGAGGGGTTTTATATGGTTATCTTTTGGTGAAGGAGAGAGCGACTATGAATTTTTATTTTGAAAAAGGTGACCGTTAGGGCTTTTGGTGCAACTCACTGCAACGGCTATTTATCTCCTTGCCGCTAACTACTATGCGCTCTTGCTCCTGATTGTGGCAAATATAAATGTAAATCTGTTGCTTTTAGTCTGAAAATAAGCGAATATCCATATAGAATCTGAAGATAAAAGTTCAAAAGAGAATTCAATGTGAAACTGTGAGGAACTTTCCCAGAACAGGTTGGTACTTGTAATCCCCTGTTCTTCGTTTTTAGCTTCATTGTCATCTTCTTGGAATGAATAGCGCAAGAAATGAAAATATCTTTCAGGAAGGAGTTATTTAACTTGTGTCTTCGTCGTTCTCTAGATTATGTATGAAACCAGGGGAGTTATTACAGAACATGTCGAATGAATCAAATACTATCTCTGTCAAAGATGAACCTGTCAATTCATCTTGGGAAATGGAAAAAATTACCAGCAATACCAAAACCAGCTATTTGGAAATACATCAACAAAAAAAATACATTCAAAATTCCAATTTTTCTCACTTTAATGCTCGAACATACAATTGGAGCTTGTATCACGGGCCCTTCGGGGATTTCTGCTTAACCTTTCTGATTTGCATGATAAAGCATGTGAAAGCAACATCCCAAGAATTTATGGTCATTTCTAAATGAGCTTTCTATATCTTCATTTGCATCATAAAACAAAGAATTCATGCTTCATGTTTAAACCGACCATGGGCATACATACGGCAAATTGAGGGTAGCTATGTCTTTTCATAGTTCAAAGAGAGGCAGTACTCTATACGTGTCATGGTCTGAGAGGCTAAATGTTATGGTATAGGGGTACACAAGGTGATATACCGGCGCACTCTGCTTGGTTTTTTTATGTAGAAAACTAATTGATTTTTTATGTGTTGTTATTAGTTATTTTAATATTTAATTAATGAATAGATCAAATCTGTTACAAATAAGTTTTTTTCCGCCTAAAAGGAGCAGCGTAATTGAAACGCAGGGGAAGTGATTCATATATTTTTTTAATTAATGATATCTTGGGTAAATTTGTCTACCCATTTTGTTTGTGTGTTGCATTTTTTCCCAATTAATATCAGATCTAAAATATTATACATAATATTATTATTTTTTTACAAAAACATTCTAAAATCTTATAATCAAATTTTCCTAGGAGATAAGCTTAAACAAAGGAGGACAAAATTATAATTAAAAAGCAATTTTTTATATTATTTTATAAGATTTATTATTTATATTATTATATTGAAAGTATTTAAGAACACTAATATTAATTTTTTGTTCTTTAAAAAATCTTAGGTCATTTTTTTCAAAACAATGATAGTAAATTTTGTCCCAAAAAACCTTGTGTGTGTGTGTGTGTGTGTGTGTGTGTGTGTGTGTGTGTGTGTGTGTTAAGGAGATAAAATATAATTAGTCTAACATATTGAAAACAAAAGAAAACTAATAAATAATCTTTATTATTATTTTGAATGTGTTATCTATAATAATTAGAAAATTAAAGACCTAACAATATTAACAAAAAAAGTAATTAAAAAACATAACAAATGAAAAAATAAAAATAAATATTAATAGATTTTAAGAAATTATTTACCCTGAAGGGAAAAAAAGAGAAATTATAATAGTTATTAATTTTCAAATAATCATCAGCACATATTAGAATTTGAACATTAAAAGAAAAAACTTAATAACATTGGAAATAGAGAAAAATTGGAAACAAAAACTAAGAGAATATTACATATAAACATGGATAGAAATAGGAACTATGTAAGAAATATGTATAAAAAATATAGGAACTAAAATAAAATCCAAGATTAAAAGTATAAGGGATAAAATGAAAAAAAAACATATATAATAAATTTAATTTGAAGGAAAAAATTGAAATAAATCCAAACATTAATACCGATAAAATTAAATAATTTAAAAAAAAACAGGAAATTAAAAGAATTAGGACCGCAATGAAATTGAAATCGATAATTCATTTGCATGGAAGGATAAAATTGAAAAAAATCAAACTTTGATACTGAAAATATTAAGGATCTATAATAAATTTGCATAGAAGGATAAAATTGAAATATATCAAAACTTTAATACCAAAAATAATAAGGATTCCAGACCAATCAGAAAATTCAAAGAATTAAAACCTAAATGAAACTACAATATATAATCTCATTCCATTGAAGGACAAAATTGAAACAAATCAAAACCTATATAATAGCTATAAGGACCATAAAAAAATAATCTAAAGATAAGGGACTGAAATGAAATATAAAAAAATAGTTACGCTGATGTCATCTTACGCAAGCAGGAGAGAGAAAAGGGGGGAATTCAAATGATCATTGACACATCTCTCGCCACCGTATACTCACACGTGTTGCTCTTAGGGAAGAGAACATGTCTGAAAATCATTCTAGATGCTAGTAGAGTATTTTCAGACGTCGGAACAAGCCGTACCTGCTGGCGAAAACACGTGTGAGCACGGGAACGGATGTCATGTCCAGTGACGTGCCAACAGTAAATTGGCAAAAAAATAAATAAAAGAATGGTAAATTACCGGCTCACCCGTCTCGCCTAGACCTAAATATTGTCCTTTCCGAGGGACAAAAAGGTTATTTTATTGTGCAAAGAAGTATTAAAAAAGCAATAAACTGGTTAGATGAACTAAACCGAACCGACATCAATTAATATAAGTAATTATTTCATGTGGGAAATTTAGGGCAAACCACATTGGATTTACACAAAATCATTATAATCATCTCATTAAGATAAGATTCATAAGATTCATAGATGAACTGAACCGAACCGACTCACGTGTTTAGCAAGTTGTTAAGTTTCATGTAAGTTCACCCACCAAAATGCTAGGGAACACGGTGTGCTTGGTCATCACACTTGAGTTCTATTATTTATTTTAGCTCAAGCCAAAACGGGCTTATATGATCTTTAACGGGGAAAAAGAGAAGGAGAACCATCATACTATATAAATAGCAAATTAAGTTCTATAATGTTATTCACTCTTCGTAGCATCTTTTATGGGGTAACTATAGCAACTATGATACACATTGCCATGCAGAGGCAGTAATTAAACACCTATCTTGCCAACCTAAAGAAATAGCTTTCCCAACATCTATTTCAAAAACCTTAAGACCCGCCACCACTCTCTCCATCAAATTGTAGAGGACAGTAGTGCATTCTACTTTTCGAGAGAAGCTTCGCTTATATCAAAGACATGGAGCTAAGTCTCATGCCTGCAAATCCATGACCCTCCATCCTTTCCATGTTTCCATCTTGTCATATCTTGGACAGTTTGTGTCATATTTGTCATGGTTGAGAATGCTTTTGATCTCTTTTCCAAGATAATTCTTTTCGATGCTAGATCTCTCCGAGCTTTCTAGAGGAAAAAATCATCTAAGGAATCAAACACAGCTGCAAAATAGCGTAAAGACTCCATGAATCTTGATAGAAAGCCAAATGAGCTTCTGCTACCTTCTTGATCCACCAAGACAACAATGGAGGGGTTAAGTGAATGTATTGATTTCAATGTGTTAGATATCTTCAATGAATCTTTCAAAGTATTCAAATGAAATATTGAATTCACAGCAACTATTTCTTTTCTTTTTCCCCTTAGGATGGTCAGCTTACACCCTCTTAAAAGCCCCTGAAACTCAAACACAAGATTGCGAACCCCTTTCGCAAGGCTGACTAATCTACCCTCGGTTTCCGGCAATTCTCTCGGCCTTTTCAGAGAGAGATTATACTAGAGAAGGCCATGGAAATGTAGAGCTCAGGTTCACCAACACATTTGCTGTGAAATTCTCTTGACTTCCTACTTTACATGATGGTTCTAAAGCATCAAGCTCTAGAGTCTGGTTTTCTTTTCTGCCCTTTTTATGGTCATTCTCTGAAAGATCTTTTACAGGCAAAGACAAGCTCACCATTTCTATCCCAAGACAGAAGATATTAATTGGTTCATGGCCTTTCCTCAATAAGCTTCCATTCTCTGTTGCTCCTAGCATCTCAGAGGCTGATTGACCTTCCAACCTTGCAGTGGACAAGGGAGTTCTTGTTGAATAGAACTCAACATTGGATTCTCTGATCATTGAACTCCCTTTGCTATCAGTCTCTGGCAGTTCTTGTTGAGAAGAAAAGTATTCAGGGCTCTGGCTATGTTCATCATATTGCTGCACTTGGTTCCCGAAATAACTCCCTGGACAGTTGTGGGGCGTAACATAACCCTCACTTTATGGTCATTTCTAAATGAGCTTTCTATATCTTCATTTGCATCATAAAACAAAGAATACATGCTTTCATCAACCACTAAAGCAGCTGATGAGATCTCTTTCTTTGCGATTGACTCGTAAATCTCATCACAATACAACAGCCTGTAAAATTAAATCCAATGGCTGTGTTTCTCAAATTTCAACTGATATAGCATGCATTGTCTGCACAAAAGAGACACCAAGAAAAACACATGAATTTTTAAACACTTGCATTTTCTGCTGTACCACTTATCCACAATTTGGTCTGCATCAACCATAATTTCTCACCTGATATTTTTCATCATCTTTTCCTGCCACTTCCAGTGAGCCTTTCTTCTCAACAGATTCTCTTTCATTTGCCATTAAGTTCCCATCCTATACAATCCCAACATAAGAGACATCCATTAAAATTAGTAAACTCTTGAGCAAAAACTCATCAATCAATCAGTTCTCGTTCTCACAAGTACAAGGGATTGAAAATTAAAAATAGTTAACATTCTCCATATTTATATTCTAATTATACCACTACCAGGGCATATATTCTATTACCTGATACATTTTCACTTCGGCAGGTTTACTCTCAGTTGCCAATAAATTCTCACCCTATACAGTCACAGCACAAAGAAGGTAAACGAAGGCAAAAGAAGAAGAAGAAGAAGAAGAAGAAGAAATATACACGTAGCATTTCAGCAATAATCAACTTCACTGAGTTCTCTGCACGAAGCCCTGGTATCTTCTTCCCTGAAATCCCTGTCCCATGGACTACACAAGAAATAGGAACCCCATCAAAAACAAATTACCCCCACTTTGAAGCTGGACAAAATTAATAAGAAAAAAAGAAGAAATATACATAAACATCAAATAAAACATATAAGAAGTCAATTGTCACATGCTAAACAGTAATTCAAGAAAGAAAAAGGAAACTATAAAAACCAAATCCAGTGACAGCACAAATAGAGCTAAGGATAAACCAAGAGCTGATATCCTATTAAGGAATAGTAATACAAGAAAATATCAACCAAGAATCGATCAAATGCCAATTTCAATGATAATAGAAAAGTAATAACACAAGAAGAAGAAATCCGTTGAAAGCAAATTCAGTGACATCCACCCAAAAAGGATATAATAACACAAGAAAACATAAAAAATAAATGTCAAAGAACAGAAACAAATATAGCCTCAGAACATATAGCAACGCGAATTTCAAAAGTTAAAGAAAATCGAGAAAGGAACGAATAACATCAACAAAACATCAAAAACAAGGAAAGCCCACTAAAATCTACAATGAAACAAACATAAAGGAAGCAAGCTGGAATTACCAGAACACAAATCTGTGACAAAGAGCTTCTGTGAAAATGGTTTTGAGTTGATTTGAAGGTGGAATCGGCTAATGCAAGGGTGATTTCAAACAATATTGCAATCTGAGTGTCTATCACAGGTCAAGATTTCTTCAGTTTCTCGAATGGTCTCTTCATTTTCAATGGACAGCTCCGAAGATGTTGGTGCAGCTAGTGGTGACAAAAATGTTCTTGAGAATCGCACCGTTCCTTAGCACTGTAAGAACTTGGATCTTTCTCTCTTCTTCTCCAGGCTTTCTTCTCTTTGTGTTTGCCATCTTTCTAGGGTTTTATGAAAACTCCCTCTTTCCTGGGTTTCTTGAGAGACAAAGCAGAATCTTGGTTGTAGATAAAGAGAGAGAGGGGTTTTATATTGTTATCTTTCGGTGATAGAGAGAGCGATTTTGAATTGTTATTTTGAAAAAACTAACATGTTATCTGTACAGGTAAAACAGATCACGCCTCGTTCATTGTTCAACAAGACACAATACTGTGAACGGCAATAACAATACTCAAATTTCGAGTCTGTTCAATTCGGTTCGGTTCTTTCAGTTTACTGATTTTTTTTTTTGGCATACTAAATTAAAAATTTATCCCTAAAAAAACAGAATAAGGCTACTAAAACGAGGGGTTTGACGGTAATTGTATAATTTCAATGTGGTCCGATCTAGTCTTATTCGGCTAACTGGTTTATTTACATTTTAATATTTCTTTGCATAGTGAAGTAACCATTTTGTCTGTCGATAAGACAAAACCAACGTCTGGCTGGGAGGTATGTCCCAGTAATTTACCATTTTTTAATTCTTTTTTCTACCTATTTATTATTGGCGAGTTGCTGGACGTGCCATCTGTTGCAGCGCTCCCGCGTGTTTTAGATACGTGCGGTGTATTCCAGCATCCAAATATATCCAAACAGCATCTAAAATGATTTGCCGCCATGTGCTATTCCTCTCGGTGTGGCACGTGTGAATATAGGGTGGTCGTATACATGTCAATAGTCGTTTGAATTTTTCTCCCTTTTCTCTCTCCTGCTTGAGTAAGCACACGTTAACGTAATTGTTTATTGTGATATTTCATTTGAGTCCCTGAACTTTTGATTGTTTGTTTTGGTCCTTATTAATATTATATAGGTTTTGATTTGTTTCAATTTCATCCTTCAATTGAAATTGATTATATATTGTAGTTTCATTTAGGTCCTCAAACTTTGAATTTTCAATTGGTTTGGAATCCTTAATATATTCGGTATGAAAGTTTTGATTTATTTCAATTTTATCATTCCATGCAAATTTATTATAAATCCTTAATATTTTTGGTATCAAAGTTTGATTTTTTTCAATTCTATCCTTCCATGCAATTGTATTATAGATTTAAGTTTCATTTGGGTCCTAATTCTTTTAATTTCCGGTTTTGATTTAAATAATTTAATTTTACCGGTATCAATGTTTAGGTTCATTTCAATTTTGTCCTTCAAATTAAATTTATTATATATGTTTTTTTTATCCCTTATACTTTTAATCTTGGATTTTATTTTAATTTCTTATATATTTATATTTCTTACATAGTTCTTATTTCTATCCATGTTTATATGTACATGCTCTTAGTTTTTGTTTCCAATTTTTCTTTATGTCCAATGTTATTAAGTTTCTTTATTTAATGTTCAAATTTTAATATGTGACGGTGATCATTTGAAAATTAATAATTATTATGATTTCTCTTGTTATTTCCTTCAAGTCAAATAATATCTTAAAATCTAATAATATATATTTTTATTTTATCATTTATTTTGTTTTTATTTCCTTTTTTTGTTAATATTCTTAGGTCATGAATTTTATAATTATTATAGATAAAACATTCAAAATATTGATAATGATTATTTGTTAGTTTTTTTTTTGTTTTAAATATGTCAGACTAATATATATATAACCTAGGTTTTTTGGGGAAAACAATTACTATCATTGCTCTTAATTACTTTCAATATAATAATATGAGTAATAAATCTTATAAAAAAATTGGAATATTTTTATTATTTTTGGCTTGTAATTCTAATTTTGTCCTGTTTTGTTTAAGCTTATTTCTTAGAAAAAATTGATTCTTGAATTTTAGGTTGGATATCATTGAAGTGAAAGCAAACATCGAATTATAGGCATGAATATCATTTCAAAACTTGATGGACGATGAACCATTGTTAGGATTTAGAAGCTCATCAAGAAATTGAGGTCTGCTAGGAGCAACAGGCAATTTGATTTTGCCAATAGCACAACATAATGGAAAGATGGGTTTGATTTTGTGGAACACACAAAACACTGTGGATACGAAAATAGAGCATTGCATTGCCTACATTTCCATGTTTCATCACCGAAATCTAGAGACTCGACCAAAGTTCTTGAGATAAAATGAAATCCAAAAAAATGAAAGAATTAAAATCTTAGGACTTGAAGAACAAAATCAAAATGAAAGAAATGTTTAAGGATGGTGAAATAGCTCATGCTTTTGTTTTGGATAAAAAGATTGAACAATGTTATTATATTGGTCATGAACCACCGAGAAAACATTAATTAGATGACTTATAGCTTGATAGAACCACTTATGTTTGCATTATCAATTTAATTCAATTATGCTCACAAACTTGAACCAGAAGATAAAGAAACAATAGTAGGGTGATCTTTACAATGAGAGTTAATACATGTATCGTATTCCAAAATAATTTGATGAGCATCCTAATTGTTCAAAGAGCTAGCACTGCTAGCAAAAACTTCTTCCCCATCAGTATGAAGGTCATCGACAAAAACACCCATAGGATAAGCATATGTTTCAATGTGATGATATAGTTATAGATGTTGACGATGACTTGTTATGATGAAGCCTTTGAATAAAAATTGATTTTGAATGCAAACATTAACAACAACAATGACAACAAGAGGGGACCTATGTTTCCAAAAGAGATAACAAAATCATGCATGTTATATTTTCATAACAGGAACCTCACAGGAAAGGTTTGATGAAAGCCAATATAGCTCCAAGTTTTCGAAAATGTGGAGAAAAAAAATCTCAAGTCAATGAAACCATGAAAAAGAATTGAGGACCAATGTTGCTTCACTCCTCACCCAAGTAGGTCACCCATTACAATGAGACCACATCCATCTTTCCTGCGGGTAGGTCACCTAGTATAATGAGACCATTATCTTTACTGTTATTCACTAGGGTAGGTCACCCAATATAATGAGACCATCTTCACCAATTTCCTCTAGGTAGGTCACCCCTTATAATAAGACCATCTTCACCAATTTCACCCCAGTAGGTTACCCGTTATAATGAGACCATCTTCACCAATTTCACCCTGGTAGGTCACCCGTTATAATGAGACCCTCTGCACCAATTTCACTCGGGTAGGTCCCCTAGTATAATGAGAACGTCTTCACCAATTTCACCCGAGCAGGTCACCCCTTATAATAAGACCATCATCTCCATCATTCACCCGGGTAGGTCATCCATAAAATGAGACCATCTTCACCATTCCTATCAGGGTAGGTCACCGGTTAAAATAAGACCATCTCAACTATTCTCACCTAGGTATGTCACCCATTACAATGAGACTAGCTTCGACATTCTCTTTTTTTTTTTTTTACAATGCTTACTAGTTAAAGTCTTTTACAAGATTTTAGTCGTAAGCATTGTAAAGAAGCGGGCAACTATCATAACCTGATTTTAAGTTATTCCCTAAATCTACCCAAAAAAAAAAAAATGAAATAAAAGGGGCCAGAGTCAAGGTGAAAATTTTGGATATTTTCAAGAGCTTGATCATACTTCTTTTGTGCCAAAAAATAAAGGAAAATGCAATTTCAAGGCAAAAGTACATATTATCGGGTAAATCTGTGTAAATCTGTGTAAAATCTGTGTAGATTTTAGTCGTAAGCATTGTAAAGAAGCGGGCAACTATCATAACCTGATTTTAAGTTATTCCCTAAATCTACCCAAAAATTAAAAAAAAAATGAAATAAAAGGGGCCAGAGTCAAGGTGAAAATTTTGGATATTTTCAAGAGCTTGATCATACTTCTTTTGTGCCAAAAAATAAAGGAAAATGCAATTTCAAGGCAAAAGTACATATTATCGGGTAAATCTGTGTAAGAATTAAGTCGAGAGAGATCATTATATTTTTATGGGTCAATTTGATTTAATTGTTGGCCAATTTAATAATGTAATTGGACAGTTGTGTGCCTTAATATATCATCCTCTGCGTCATAAAACAAAGAATCCATGCTTTCATTAGGCACTAAAGCAGCTGATGAGATCTCTTTCTTTGCAATTGACTCGCAAATCTCGTCACAATGCAAGGAGCCTACATCCTGTAAAATTAAATCAAAAGGCTGTGTTTCTCAAATTTCAACTAATATAGAACCCATGGTCTGCACAAAAGAGACAACCAAGAAAAATGCATGAATTTTTTTACAGTTGCATTTTCTGCTGTACCACTTATCCACAATTTGGTCTGCATCAACCATAATTTCTCACCTGATATTTTTCATCACCTTTTCCTGCCACTTCCAATGAGCCTTTCTTTTCAACAGATTCTCTTTCAGTGGCCATTAAGTTCCCATCCTATACAATCCCAACATAAGAGACATCCATTAAAATTAGTAAACTCTTAAGCAAAAGAAGAAGAAGAAATATATACGGAGAAATTCAAGAAAAATCATCATTCAACGAGGAAACTGCCTCAACAATCATCTTCACTGAGCTCTCTAAACGAAGCCCTGGTATCTTTTTCCCTGGAAGCCATGTCCCATGGACTACACAAGAAATAGGAAGCCCGTCAAAAACAATTCAAACCCAATTTGAAGCTGCATAAAATTAATAAGATAAAAAAGAAATATATATAAACATCAAATAAAACAAATAACAACTCAATGGTCACATACAGAGCTAAATATAGAAACTATAAAAAACAAGGAAAGCCCACTAAAATCCACAATGAAACAAACATAAAGGAAGCAAGCTAAACAGTAATTCAAGAACGAAAAAGGAGACTATAAAAACCAAATCCAGTGACAGCACAAATAGAGCTAAATATAAACCAAGAGATGATATCCTATGAAGGCATTGTAATACAGGGAAACATCAACCAAGAAGCGATCAAAAACAAAATTCAATGATAATAGAAAAGTGATAACGCAACCCATCAAGAAGAGGAAATCGTAAAAAGCAAATTCAGTGAAGTACTTCCACCCAAAACGGATATAATAACGCAAGAAAACATCAAAAATATTTGTCGAAGAAGAGAAACAAATTTACCTAACAACATATAGCAACACGATTTTCAAAAATTAAAGAACATCGAGAAAGGAACGAATAACATCAACAAACCATCAAAAACACGGAAAGCCCACTAAAATCTACAATGAAACAAACATAAAGAAAGCAAGCTGGAATTACCAGAAGATAAATCTATGGCAAAGAGCTTCTGCGAAATGGTTTTGAGTTGATTTGAAGGTGGAATCGGATAATGCTAGGGTGATTTCAAACAATATTGCAATCTGGGTGTCTTCCACAAGTCAGGATTTCTTCAGTTTCTTGAATGTTCTCTTCTTTCTCAATGGACGGCTCCGAAGATGTTGGTGAAGCTTTTTCAATGGTGACAAAAATGTTCTTGAGAATTGCACCGTTCCTTAGCACTGTAAGAACTTGGATCTTTCTCTCTTCTTCTCCAGGCTTTTTTCTCTCTGTGTTTGCCATTTTTGTTGGGTTTTATGACAAATCCCTCTTCCCTGGGTTTCTTGAGAGAGAAAGCAGAATCTTGGTTGTAGAGAAAGGGACAGAGAGGGGTTTTATATGGTTATCTTTTGGTGAAGGAGAGAGCGACTATGAATTTTTATTTTGAAAAAGGTGACCGTTAGGGCTTTTGGTGCAACTCACTGCAACGGCTATTTATCTCCTTGCCGCTAACTACTATGCGCTCTTGCTCTTGATTGTGGCAAATATAAATGTAAATCTGTTGCTTTTAGTCTGAAAAGAAGCGAATATCTATATAGAATCTGAAGATAAAAGTTCAAAAGAGAATTCAATGTGAAACTGTGAGGAACTTTCCCAGAACAGGTTGGTACTTGTAATCCCCTGTTCTTCGTTTTTAGCTTCACTGTCATCTTCTTGGAATGAATAGCGCAAGAAATGAAAATATCTTTCAGGAAGGAGTTATTTAACTTGTGTCTGCGTCGTTCTCTAGATTATGTATGAAACCAGGGGAGTTATTACAGAACATGTCGAATGAATCAAATACTATCTCTGTCAAAGATGAACCTGTCAATTCATCTTGGGAAATGGAAAAAATTACCAGCAATACCAAAACCAGCTATTTGGAAATACATCAACAAAAAAAATACATTCAAAATTCCTATTTTTCTCACTTTAATGCTCGAACATACAATTGGAGCTTGTATCACGGGCCCTTCGGGGATTTCTGCTTAACCTTTCTGATTTGCATGATAAAGCATGTGAAAGCAACATCCCAAGAATTTATGGTCATTTCTAAATGAGCTTTCTATATCTTCATTTGCATCATAAAACAAAGAATACATACTGTAAACATTCATCAAGCACTAAAGCAGCTGATGAGATCTCTTTCTGAGCAATTCACTCGTAAATCTCATCACAATAAAACATCCTGTAAAATTAAATCCAATGGCTGTTGTTCTCAAAATTCAAACTGATATAGAATCCATGGTCTGCACAAAAGAGACACCAAGAAAAACGCATGGATTTTTAAACACTTGCATTTTCTACTGTACCACTTATCCACAATTTGGTCTGCATCAACCATAATTTCTCACCTGATATTGTTCATCATCTTTTCCTGCCACTTCCAGTGAGCCTTTCTTTTCAACAGATTCTCTTTCATTTGCCATTAAGTTCTCATCCTATACGATCCCAGCATAAGAAACATCCATTAAAATTAGAAAACTCTTGAGCAAAAAATCATCAAGCAATCAGTTCTCGTTCTCACAAGTACAAGGGATTGAAAATTAAAACCAGTTAACATTCTCCATATTTATATTCTAATTATACCACTACCAGGGCATATATTCTATTACCTGATACATTTTCACTTCGGCAGGTTTACTTTCAGTTGCCAATAAATTCTCACCCTATACAGTCACAGCACAAAGAAGGCAAACGAGTTCTCTGCACGAAGCCCTGGTATCTTCTTTCCCTGAAATCCCTGTCCCATGGACTACACAAGAAACAGGCACCCCATCAAAAACAAATCACCCCCAATTTGAAGCTGGACAAAATTAATAAGAAAAAAAGAAGAAATATACATAAACATCAAATAAAATATATAACAAGTCAGTGGTCACATACTAAACATTAATTCAAGAAAGGAACATTACAAAACAGAAAGGAACAAAGATAGGGTTCAAAAAAACAATTTTATTCTCTACTTTTATCCATCATCCAATAACTATATGCTAAACTCTTCCATTTGGCTTCAAAGGGGTGTATGCCCTTTCCAGTCCATGGGGGTCTAAAACATGAGTAACAAAACTCAGTTTGTAATTTTAATTTTTATTGTTATTTTTATTTGCATTAAATCCAGCTTGCGTTATAAAACATAATAAGTTTTAGCTTTGGGTGTGTAAAATGAGAGGAAAACTCTCTCATATACATGTATAGTTAATCTTTTATTGTTAGTTATTTGTTATTTTTGAGTTTTTTTGCATTTGTATTGTATATGTGTGGCTTGGTATATTTTTATTTTTGTGTTTTTTTTGCATTTGCTCATATATATATATATATATATATATATATATATATATATTCAGGCATAAAACTTAAACTTAAGTATACAAATATGAAAAAATAAGGACTATTTAAGAAATATAAAAAATAAAGGAATTAAAATAAAAAATCAAAAGTATAAAGACCAAAATCTAAACCGAATATATTTTTTTGTTAATGCTGATCTCAGGAACTCGAGGCTGCGAGTGGCAGAAAAGGAGATTGAAGGAGTGCGCACCAAATGCATACCATGGAAGTCAAAAGCAATATTAACCAGAAAAGAAAGCAATGGTTTCCCCACAAACGGGAAACCAACATTTCTTAAAACAAAAATCTCAAAAATATAAACAAAAAACCCTTCACAGATATCTCCTTTCTGCTCGCCGTCATGAAAAGAGTGTCGACCCTCGTCTCCTCCATCCTCTCTCGGGCCCTCACCTCCACCCTCCACAATGGCAGTGCACTCTCCACCATCAAAAACTGTTCCCTCCTTGCTTCACTCTTCAGCAACACCAACAATACTAGCAGTTCCCACAGTCGCCGGATCTTAAACCCATTCTTCTCATCTCTTGGTGTTGCTGGAGCCTTAGTCTTCGCCGCTGCCACTACATCTCTCTCTCAAGACATCCTCCAACCTACACTGGAGCCTTATTTTTATACTATGTTTTTTCAATTAAATGATTGGCTAGGATGAAATTTTTTATTATCTGTGTTTTTTTTAATTGATTCAACTGTGGTTCTCGTTTATGTTAATGTGTGTTTAATCTATGTTTTCAATGGTATAATTCCAATGGCTATATAATTTTTGGCTTTGCAATGTAAAATATGTATGAATGGCTACTCAATTGAAGAAAAAATATTTTGCCTATCAAGATGTCTCTCCCCGTTGGAGACATGAAATAGAGCAAAAGAAGCTAAAAAATTGAAAATATAGCTTTGCCTCTTGGGATACCTCTCCCATTGGCCTTGTCCTTATACCAAATCCAAATAGTTGAAATAATGAGAGGAAAAAAGGTCTATTGATCACATTCTAGCAATAAAAACAATTAATTTTGATGTCAATATATTTTATTTTTTGATACGAGTGCCAATAAAATATTTTTTATACTTCATCTTATTATAAAAAACAAATCAATGCCCAAGATTTTTTTTCTTCATTCAGGTTATTTTTGTACTTTTTTTTATAGATTATAAGGTGATTTGAGATTAAAAATTAATTTATCAAGTTTTTAGAAAAATCTTCTTGGGTCTTTTCAAACGAAAATGAGTGTTTTTGAGATCATATAAGTAGAAATCTGATTTTTCAACCATCTCATGCATGGTTGTCAATACCATTCCGGTTGCCGTTCTAGTTTTTCTATTGGTACGGAACGTTTCGGTTTCGAAGCATTTTGGTGTGCCGTTTCGGGGTTGTACTATTCATATAAAATTAATTATATATATATATATATGAAAAAAAATTAAAATATTAATATAACAAGCATAATTAAAATTCATGATAAATTATCTTTAAATTATACAATACAAACACATAATCAAACAAATATAATATCAAAATTAGAAAAAAAATCACAAATTAATAAAAATAAAAAAGATTTTAAGGCCGGAATGGCACACTCGGAACGGAACCGAGACATTCCAGCCGGAATTTCCGAAACGAACTGGAATTAAAACCAAAATAAAAACGATACTGTTTTGTCTTGTTAACAGAACAGAATATTCCAGCCATTCCGAACAAAACGAAACAGAATTAACAATTCTGATCTCACGTAATTAGAATTTGTGAATGAAAATGACGCGTCATTTAGGATTAACAATCCTGATCTCACGTGATTAGAATTTGTGAATGAAAATGACGCGTCATTTAGGATGATATATTGTCTGCTTTACTTTGAAAAACTTAGGATGAACGATTTATTATCCTCGTTATGCTACCTATTAAATAAATAAATAAAAAATGGCTAGTCATGCGAGCTTGACTTGCAGGCCCGCGCATGACCAAACTTTATTTATCGGACCACTCCATCAACCCAACCATATCAGGCTCATTTTAAACCCTCTTTTATTATTTATTATTTTCTTAAATCTAGTTAGAATTAATGATAATAAAATATTTGATAATATAATTAGGATGTTATTTCACTAAATGCACTTCAATTTTAATTTTGATTTCAAATAAAATTATAGCATTTTTTATATAATATTATTTTTTCGCTCGCGGTCTCTTATGATAATTCTCTCTTAAAGTTTAATTAAAACTCATTATAATTAAATAATTAAATTCTCGGTCATTCATCATTGTTTTTTATCCAAGTCAAAATTCATTAAATTCACTGTCATTTAAATTTTTTTATAAGAGCCTATAAATTTATTAAATATTTGAATGTATTACTATTGCAACTTACTTTTCATATGATACTATATCTTTTACTTGAAAAACAAAGCTTTATAAGAAAATATTTTTTTTGAAAAATACATATAATTCTCAATTTATTTTATTAAATATACCAATCAACTCTTCAATTCACAGTTAATTTTTTCTTTCATGGTATTAAAAAACAACATTAACAACACCTACCTCACTTTTGTTTTTCGTTGAAAATTAACATTTAATCCTGCGGCAGCATACAACTCCTTTTCACAAATGAAAGCCAGCTTCTTATCCCTAATCGGGCAGACCACCGCAAAGTGTCCATAACCCTTACACTTATAGCATTGGGGACCTTCATTGGTAGGTCTTGTTGTTACCTTTGAACTCCCACTGCCAAAACTCCCCACGGGATCCCTCAGGGTCAGGGTTTGCTGGAAAGTATCGACAGTAAATTGTTCCTGTTTTGAATCTACCATCGTCACTCTCCTCCCAACAGCGAGCTTTGTTTTTTTTTTCAATATGGAGAGCCAATTGATATGCCTCTTTGACATTGATCAAACGGGCAGTCCACATCTCCTTCCGTAGTTCATCTCGTAATCCAGTATGATAGCGGGCTAAGGTCTATTGCTCAATCTCCACGATCTTGCTGCGAACAGTCAGCTCGTGGAAACGATCCTTAAACTGATTGACATTCATTGATCGCTGCCTGAGCAGTAGCATCTCCTCAAACATCATCTGCTCATAATCAATGGGCAAATATTTTTCCTTGAGTCGTTCTTTCATCTCTTCCCAATTCGTAACTGCAGGCCGATGAGTGCTTTGTAATTGTTCTTCAACGCTACCCCACCAAGCTCTTGCATTCCCTCTCAATTTCATCCGAACATAATGCACTTTTCTGTCTTCTGAAACAGCGAACCAATCAAAGTAATCCTCGATAGCTGTTAACCAGTCTTCAAATGCATGAGGTTTTAATTTACCAAAAAAATCTAGTACATCAACCTTCATTCTTTTAGTTAATTCATTGAGAGGTTGATAACCCCCATTATGACCTGCATGCCTTCTGTCCAGATTTTGCTTAGGACGATGAACTCGCGGTTCATGTTCCTCATACTCCCGATTTACTTCTTCGTGCTCATTAATATCTTCTACAGCATTATAGGCCACGCCTGTTCCATGAGCTACTCCATGCCCTCGTTGATTAGAGGGACCATACTCCTCTCGAGCATATCGTTCCTCCATGACATACAGGCGATGAATAACTTGCGCCATAACTGTGGCAATTTGATTGAGTTGATAATGAAGTTGGGGTTGATCGGACTCTCGGTTGATTGGGTTCTGAGGGTGTGTTGGGATTTGAGGGCTTGAGTTGGAATTGTTTGGTTCTTGGTTGGATGGATTGGGTTTGTTTAGGTTGTGACTGCTGGAAGGGCTGGGATTGGTTAGATTTTGGCTGTTTGGGTTGGGGTTGTTTCGGTTTTGGGTGGTCATTGCGTAAGAAGTTCCACTTCTTGTTATTGGCATGGATTGATTGCTTTGATACCAAATTGGTGCCAAGTCCTTTTGATTTCAATATCGCATAAAAAATCAAGGTCTGGCTAGTTGCAAACTCACTTTGCAATTGTTGGAATCTCACCAATGAACAAAATTTCATACAAGAAAATTTTATTGAATTCAAACATCTGCCCTCTTCCTCTTACAATGTTTCTTTAAGGCCCCGTTTGTTTGCTGGAAAGTGGTTTCCTTTTGGAAAGTGAATTCCTGGAAAATGAATTCTTGGAAAGTGAATTCCGATGTTTGGTAGTGTTATGGAAAATGAACTGGAAAACACTTTCCAGTGTTTGTTTGTGTTATGGAAAATGAACTGGAAAATAATTTATTAATAAATTTTTTTTTTCAAGTTTATCCTATGTATATTAAATATTTAATATAAAATATTTAATCACTTTAAATAAAAAAATGAAATCAAATAAGTATAATGATGATTTTTTTTTATTATATCCTATATTCATACATAGCTTATTTTATAAAATATTACAATATATGTCATATCATATTATAGAGAAATAAGTTTGTTAAATATTTTGTAAGTAAAAATTATTCATTTTTAAAAGCTTTAAATAATTTGTTTTTTCATATTAAGAAAGCCAAATTAGTTTATGTTTGGGTTTTTGTTTTTGGTATGAAGTATTTTTGAAAAGATAAATAGATACAACAATATTTTGATGGGTATTTTAGATAAAAAAAAATTGGGTAAAGGCAATTATCCCTTTAATATCTATAAAATAAACATCAAGAAATAAATATTCATACCTAACATCAAGAAATAAATAGTCATGCATAAATATTAAGTTTCGATGTCATTGACATACATATTAGTTCAAATTACAAACATAAATATAGAATTCTCCGAATTAAACAAGTAAACATACTTGTCAAATAAAAAACATAGTCTAAAACCAAACTTTGAACATTTTCAAACTATCTTAGCAAGCAGGCCTGTTGTAGTGTTGGGTGACAAAGTTTTAAATCCAAATTTTCCTCAAATTAGCATTTTTTACCATAAATGCTTTTGCCAACATTTCATTTTGGACCAAATAATCAAATGCATCCACAAGAGTTATCTCATCAAAGCCTTCAACTTTCATCACTGCCGCATACAATGCACTAACATCAAGTTGATTTTTGTTGAGACTTTGAATTGCAAATGCTACATCTCCAATCTGTTTAGACAACTTCTCAACACCGTCATTTTCATACATGCGGCTTCTCTTTCTATGTTGCCTCTTTTGTGTACTAGAGGAAGATGTCCCTTTTTCCTTTGAAGTTTCTTCATATTCACCTTCATTTTCAATGGAAATTGATTGAACTTCAATGTTCTCTTCCAAGTTGACATCAGCATATGATTTGGGATAATTTCCGGTTGCCATGTCTTTTCCAACAACAATTGTCATTACCTCATACAAATCAAGTTTTTTGTTCAGATACTTGTCATGATTAGGATGTGCCTGTTCATAACGTATAGGATATGTAATTTTTTTAGTTCATTGTATAACATTGTAGAAACAAAAGTAAATATAAAAATTACAAAGAATATAATATTTATCATACCTTCACTTCTTCATCATATACATCTTTCGAAACTGTAATCATCTTCAAACAATCATCCCAGCCAAAACCACTTTTATTTTTAAGATTGGTTATTATTCCCCATTCTTTTTTCACAGTCTTGAGATGATTTTCCACATGTTTAGGCTCGCATTGCACATTAAACGTTTCACTGATTTCTGTAGCCACCTTAACAAAAGATTCTGCTTTAAAGGTGGAAGAAGATTTGTTTCCTTTAAGTGCCTCCTCAGCTAATAACTCAAGCAGCATGTTAGACATGGGCTTAGTCCATTTGAAATGCTTGCCCATGCCTTTGCATTTTTCATCCTGTGTTAAACTCATTTCTACAAAAAAGAAATTACAAATTTATACAAAATCATACAATATTTCGATTTAATACATTTCATATAAACACTGAAGCAAGACATAAGAAAAACAAACACATATAATTAACACTCAATTACAAGTTTCTTTGAGTGATATAATCATTCCACATGGTTGAGGCAATCATTTCTCTTTTTGATATCCACTCCCTATTCTCTTCCCTTTCCTCCCGTTGACTGAAGTAGATTGTTCATCTAATTGGTTCACTATCCGGACATATTTCTTCCATAAGAAAGTCATAAGGATCTACCCCTATTATGTGATTATGAATAATACAACATGCAAGCACAACATCTACTTGTGTTTCATAAGACCAAAAAGATTTTCCATCAATTGATCTAAAACGACTCTTCAAAATACCAAACCCTCGCTCAATCATGGTTCTCAATGAAGAGTGTCGAAGATTAAATAACTCCTTTTCATTTTCTGGTGCACGGTCTGTAAACTCATTCAAGTGATATCAAACTCCACGAAAAGGAGAAATGATTCCTTTTCGAATACCGTAACCAGCATCACCAAGATAATATTTCCCTACAAATTAAAAAAAACTATTACTATCTTTATGTAGTAAGACATTTTATATGTTTATGCATATAATACATACTTTATTATATACCTTCTGGAATTTTAAAACCATTAGATCTTGATAATGCATCAGCTAAAACCCGTGAATCATGGGCACTTCCTTCCCAGCCAGCTAAAACATATATAAACTTCAAATCAAAAGTTATAGCTGCTAAAATATTTTGTGTTGTTCCTTCTTTTCGTCCTCGAAACTTTCCTTGAATCTCAACAGGAACATTTGCAGGAACATGGGTACCATCAATTGCTCCCACACAATCCTATATAAACATGACAACATAAATTATAACCTTTTCTTCTTAATGTAATTAATTAATTCATTAAAATGTGGGCAAGAGGGTGTTGGGTTACTGAGAGGGTGTCGAGAGGGTGTCGAGAGCAGAGATGAGGGACCGAGAGGGAGGCGAGAGGACGCCAGAGACGAGAGGGTGCTTAGGGTTTTTTTAAGCAGAGATGAGGGACTGAGAGGGAGGCGTGAGGAGAAGAGAGGAGGTGGGAGGGTCTGGTTTTGCTATAGAAAAGAGTGCAGAGAGATGAGGGAAAGAGATGAGGGACTGGAGAGGGAGGCGAGAGGAGGCGAGAGGCGGTGCAGAGATGAGTGAAAGATGAGGGAAAGAGACGTGCAGAGAGATGAGGCAAAGAGATGGGTCACGCGGAAAGTGTTTTCCTTTTGTGCAGGAGCGGAAAACACTTTCCGCGTGTGAAAGTGTAATTTGAAGTTGACCGGGAAAGTGATGGAAATCACTTTCCTTTGACTACTTTTCCAAAGTGTTGCCAAACACTAGAAAGTTAGGAAACTGAATTCCTGGAATTCAGTTTCCTTGAAACAAACAAGGTCTAAATACTCAAACAACTTCTAGGAAAGCAAATAAAAAAAGGAAATTTAAATAAATTCGGACAAGTAAAAACAATCCAGCAATTAATGAAATTGACTAAATTTAGACTTCTTGTAACGGTAGAATTTCAAGACTCTAGCAGCTATGTTGATATTGCAATCGTATCCATATCTGACTTCTTGTAATGGTAGAATATCCAAAACTCCAGCAGCTATGTTAATGTAGCAATCGTAACCATATCTGGCACTTCTGTCTCGTGTTTTGCCCCAATTGCCTCCTGATCCTACTCTATCTCCTAATCCTCCCGATCTTGCTCTGCATTTGCTTCCTGATTTGCATCACCAGTCCAGCTTCTGTCTTTACTTCCAGCCCCTCCTCAGATGACAGCTCTACTTTTGCAGCTGCTTCTTCATCATGTGCTCCAGCTGGCTTGTAGCTAATGGTTGATCTATCAATTTATCAGTTTCCATAGGTCCCCTCACTACCACTATCTTTTCCAGCATCTCCACCAGCAAGCAGTAGACATCCTATGATTCTCAGACCGCGGCAGTTGAAGACAGTAAATCTAGCTACTTCCACTGCCACCACCTCTGACTCCACCCAGGTACTAGATTCTCCCACTTTCAAGACTTTTGTTTTCTATGTTGCTGACAGGTATGCAGGTTGGCATAATGCTATGTGTGATGAGATTGCTGCTCTGCGCTCTAATCGCACATGGTCTCTGGTTCCATTTCATCCCTCGATGAATGTTGTTGGTAGTAGATGGGTATATCAGATCAAACGCCATGCTGATGGTAGTATTGAGCGCTATAAAGCGTGTCTTATTGCTAGAGGTTTTACCCAGCAGGAAGGCATTGATTATTCTGAAACTTTTAGCCCAGTTATTAAGCAGGCTACTGTGCGAATGATTTTCTCTATTGCAGTTTCATGAAATTGGAAGATTCATCAGCTTCATATTCATAATGCATTCCTCAATGGAGTTCTTACTAAGGAGGTCTATATGAAACAACCTCCAGGATTTGTTGACTCTTCTCTTCCATCTCATGTGTGCAGATCACACAAATCATTGTATGGTTTAAAACAAGCACTGAGAGCTTGGTACACTCGTCTAAGTGATTTTCTACTCTCCATTGGCTTCCGAGCTTCGAAGGTTGACACCTCTCTGTTCATCTTGTCTATTGGCACTCACATCTTCTATCTCCTAGTGTATGTTGATGATATTTTGCTTACGAGTAGTGACTCTGCTATGGTTCATCATCTAATACAGCTACTAAGCTCTGAATTCAAGCTTCGTGATCTAGGTGATGTTCACTTCTTTCCGGGTATGGAGGTTCAGTCTACCGCTCTGGGTTTAATGCTACGTCAACATAAATATATCCTTGACATCCTCACTCGAGCTGGTATGAATTCCTGTAAACCTGTTGATACTCTAGTCTCCTGAAAGTCACCTTATTACCGGATCGATCATTCTTTGATCCTATATGATTTCGTCAAATCATAGGTGCACTTAAATATCTTACCTTCACTCGTCCAGATATATGCTTTGCTGTTAACAGGGTTTGTCAGTTTATGCATGCCCCTACAGATTCTCATTAGGCTGCTGTTAAGCGTATTCTACGTTGTTGAAAGGTACACCATCTTATGGATTTCATATCACTCGGAGCTCCTCCTTTGCTCTTCATGGCTTCATTGATGTTGATTGGGCTGGTAGTATTGATGATCGCAAGTCTACGGGGGGCTACCTTGTCTTTTTTGGTCAGACACCTATTTCTTGGAAATCTGGCAAGCAACACACAGTTGCTCGTTCCTCTACTGAAGCTGAGTATAAAGCCTTTGTCGATGGTACCGCTGAAGTCATTTGGCTTCAATACTTGTTAACTGATCTACAGGTACCCTCATTTTCTGCTCCCACCATTTGGTGTGATAATCTTGATGCGACCTATCTCTCAGCGAATCCTATTTTTCATGCTCGTCCTAAACATGTTGAAGTGGATTATCATTTTGTACGTGACCGAGTTGCCAAGAAAGAGATTCAGATTCGATTTGTTCCTTCACGGGATCAACTTGTCAATGTCTTCACTAAACCGCTTCCTACTGCGTCCTTTAATGCTTTAAATTCAAGCTTCGGGTTGATCTCCCACCCTTAGCTTGAGGGGGCATATTATAGAATGTATAGCATGTATAGGATTATTTCCCTATTGTAATCTTTTGTGTGTGGGCGCTGCTGTACCACAGTAACTATTATGTGTGTGCTGTTGTACCACAGTAACTATTGTGTGTGGTGTTGTGATGTATATAAATGGAAAGGTTGGCTACGGCACAACCAAGCAACTTTATTTTTTCCAACATAAAAATAACTACCAAAAAAATCAACGACTTAAATGTCTAAAAAAACACATCTAGCCCAGACAACCAGCTATTAACAGAGAAAATGCAAAACCAATACAATAAAATAGCATGAAAAACAGTAAAGAACCAATGCAATGCTATAAATAAAATGCAACCCAAAAAAGACCAAATATTGTACCATAATTTTAAAAAATGCCAAAAAAATCAACAACTCTAATGACAAGAATAAAATAAGCACATCCAGCCTAAACAGTCAGCCATTGAGAGAGGAAACACAACACCAAGACAATACAATAGCAAGAAAAATAGCAAAGAACAATCACAAAGTTTTAAACAAAAATGCAAAACAAGAAAGACCAAATATTGTGGTTGCTGCTGAAATATCTCTAAAATTGTAATTCTAATTTTGTCCTGTTTTGTTTAAGCTTATTTCTTAGAAAAAATTGATTCTTGAATTTTAGGTTGGATATCATTGAAGTGAAAGCAAACATCGAATTATAGGCATGAATATCATTTCAAAACTTGATGGACGATGAACCATTGTTAGGATTTAGAAGCTCATCAAGAAATTGAGGTCTGCTAGGAGCAACAAGCAATTTGATTTTGCCAATAGCACAACATAATAGAAAGATGGGTTTGATTTTGTGGAACACACAAAACACTCTGGATACCAAAATAGAGCATTGCATTGCCTACATTTCCATGTTTCATCACCAAAATCTAGAGACTCGACCAAAGTTCTTGAGATAAAATGAAATCCAAAAAAATGAAAGAATTAAAATCTTAGGACTTGAAGAACAAAATCAAAATGAAAGAAATGTTTAAGGATGGTGAAATAGCTCATGCTTTTGTTTTGGATAAAAAGATTGAACAATGTTATTATATTGGTCATGAACCACCGAGAAAACATTAATTAGATGACTTATAGCTTGATAGAACCACTTATGTTTGCATTATCAATTTAATTCAATTATGCTCACAAACTTGAACCAGAAGATAAAGAAACAATAGTAGGGTGATCTTTACAATGAGAGTTAATACATGTATCGTATTCCAAAATAATTTGATGAGCATCCTTAATGTTCAAAGAGCTAGCACTGCTAGTAAAAACTTCTTCCCCATCAGGAAAAAGGTCATCGACAAAAACACCCCTAGGATAAGCATATGTTTCAATGTGATGATATAGTTGTAGATGTTGGCGATGACTTGTTATGATGAAGCCTTTGAATAAAAATTGATTTTGAATGCAAACATTAACAGCAACAATGACAACAAGGGGGGACCTATGCTTCCAAAAGAGATAACAAAATCATGCATGTTATATTTTCATAACATGAACCTCACAGCAAAAGTTTGATGAAAGCCAATATAGCTCCAAGTTTTAGAAAATATGGAGAAAAAAATCTCAAGTCAGTGAAACCATGAAAAAGAATTAAGGACCAATGTTGCTTCACTCCTCACCCAAGTAGGTCACCCATTACAATGAGACCACATCCATCTTTTCTGCGGATAGGTTACCTAGTATAATGAGACCATTATCTTTACCGTCATTCACTAGGGTAGGTCACCCAATATAGTGAGACCATATTCACCAATTTCCTTTAGGTAGGTCACCCGTTATAATAAGACCATCTTCACCAATTTCACCCCAGTAGGTTACCCGTTATAATGAGACCCTCTTCACTAATTTCACCCCGGTAGGTCACCCGTTATAATGAGACCATCTTCACCAATTTAACATGGGTAGGTCACCTACTATAATGAGACCATTTTCACCAATTTCACTCGGGTAGGTCCCCTCGTATAATGAGAACATCTTCACCAATTTCACCCGAGTAGGTCACCCCTTATAATAAGACCATCATCTCCATCATTCACCCGGGTAGGTCATCCATAAAATGAGACCATCTTCACCATTCCTATCAGGGTAGGTCACCGGTTAAAATAAGACCATCTCAACTATTCTCACCTGGTATGTCACCCATTACAATGAGACTAGCTTCAGCATTCTCTTTTTTTTTTTTACAATGCTTACTAGTTAAAGTCTTTTACAAGATTTTAGTCGTAAGCATTGTAAAGAAACGGTCAACTATCATAACCCGATTTTAAGTTATTCCCTAAATCTACCCAAAAATAAAAAAAAATGAAATAAAAGGGGCCAGAGTCAAGGTGAAAATTTTGGATATTTTCAAGAGCTTGATCGTACTTCTTTTGTGCCAAAAAATAAAGGAAAATGCAGATTCAAGGTAAAAGTACATATTATCGGGTAAATCTGTGTAAGAATTAAGTCGAGAGAGATCATTATATTTTTATGGGTCAATTTGATTTAATTGTTGGCCAATTTAATAGTGTAATTATGTTTGAGACTTAATTTAGGGTCCAATTGAAGTATTTAATTACGTGCAAGGACTTACTATACTTTAGATTGGTCAAATTAAATTTATTAAGGGCTCAATCGATGAAAAAAGAAGTTCTCGAGCTTAATACGGGTTCAATTGAGAAGATTGGAATTTTCAAAGATCGAATTGAATTTTTCCAAGCCAATTATGCAAACTCACGGGTCAATTTGAAGACATTGAAAAGTTCAATGGTCAATTGAGGGTCAAATCACGTAAATCGGAAACCAAGGATGAAAATAAAAAAGGCGCACAAAGTTAAGTCTAGTATTGAAATTCTAACGAAGTACAATTGCATAAAATCATAAATTTAAATCCAATTAGGGGTGCAATTATAACAATTACAAATTGAAGGACCAAAATGCACTTACACCTCCCAAAACAACAAACAATGCACGCCATCGCTTGACAAGCCGCCTGCACCACCGCTAACAAGCCACTTGCACATTGCTGCTAACAACCATGGTTTCAGGTATGCTGACGCAGGAGGTAACCCAACGATTACCTCCTGTGGCTATAAAAGAAATAGCAATGCACGAGAGGAAGAAAGAACAACAAGGAGAAAATTTTTGATTAGAGAGCAGAAAAAATCACGAAGCAGAGTAAAAATATTCACGTAAAGGGAGCGAATACAGGAGAAATTTATATAACAAACTACACTTAAAATACCAAGGAGGATCACTATTCATCTTCCCCGTCTCTCGTAGAGTCGTCCCTTTCTCTCTTACAATTAGTCAGTATCTCCCTCCCTCTCTCTCTAAAACCAGTTGCAGTTAGCTCTCTCTCTCCTCGACGGCTTCACAACTCCGACCACCTAGCACCATCCCGTCATCACCTCATCACCTGCAGCTCCACCTCAGCAACACAGCCACGTCCTCCAGCGAGGTAGCAGGAGTATCAGTAGCGACAGCAATTATGGCAGCAGCGTGACCTGTCAACTTCCAACACACCCTCCGGCCACCATTTCCGACGCCATCACGATAGGAAGAACCCCCTTGACCTCCTCTACCCAATGATATTAATAGTTCCGTCATTTGTCACACAGCAAAAATCCTTCGTTTAGTGTTCATTGTCATCAGTTATGGGGATTGAATTAATTCTGTAAACACCAAAGAGAATATATATATATATATGAATTGATGATTCAGTCTACGCTGCCGATTTCATGATCGGCAGCGATGCAGTTCTATTTTAAAAAAAAAATGGGGGTAAAACCGGTTTTAGATAGAGCAAAATAAGGATAAGAACACATCCAAACCAAACCCCAAACAACCCACCTCATTGCATGGGGAGTATAGATATAAGGAGGAGAGAGAGGACGATTCATCCTCTTCTCAAAAAAGCAGCTGCACGTCGTTCTTCCCTTTCTCTTGCATAACAAAAAACCTAAATCAAACCAGTAGAGAGTGCTTTGTGGGCGCGTGGGAAAGATGAGTCCTTGAGAGGAGATAGGACCGCTGCCGAGAGGAAAGGAAAAAGAGAGAGGAAGAAGAAAGAGAAGAAACCGCAGGAGAAGAGAAAGAGTAGTGTCAAACCTTCCCCAAACTTGTTAGATTCGAAAGGTATGGGTCATGAAACTCCCTTTCTCTTCTCCATAAGACCAAAAACGGAAATGAAGAAGAAAAAAAAACCCTAGGGAAATTGACCTAAGATCTAAGCTAGTTATAAAGGAAAATGAAATTAACTAGGAGAACAAGGAAATAGAAATGAAATGAAGCCAATTTCATAACATCTAACAAAGGAAAAAAAATAATAAAACGCAAATAACAAATCATGGTAGGGGGCTGGTTTTAACTATGTAGTTGGTCGTTATTCATGTTTGTGTTCTGTTGGGATTTGTTTAAGGATTATGTGCTGAAATTTATGGTTTCCATATGTGTGTTCTTTTGGGATTTGTGAAGGATTATGTGCTAAAATTTATGGTTTCCATATGTGTGTTCTGTTGGGATTTGTTGAAGGATTATGTGCTGAAATTTATGGTTTTCATGTGTGTGTTTTGCTGGAACTTATTGACAGAGTATATATGCTAGGGTTGTTACAGCATGTGTGGTGTGTTCATTCCAAAATCTATGTTGTGCAGCGAAATGGTGATTCGCTGCCGAAACTGGATCAGTCTGCAGCGAATCTACGATTCGCTCCTGAAACTGAAATGTCTGCAGCGAACTAACCTTCGTTGTGAGTTGTGTGTCGCTCAGCGAAACTATGATTCGCTGCCGAAACTAGATCAGCCTGCGGCGAATCTACGATTCGCTACTAAAACTAAAATTTCTGCAGTGAACGAACCTTCACTGCCGAGTTGTGTGTCGCTCAGCGAAACTGTGATTCGCTATCGAAACTAGATCAGCCTGCAGTGAATCGTAGACTCGCTGCTGAAATTGAAGTTTTTGCAGTGATTTGACCTTCGCTGTCGAGTGGTGTGTCATGCAGTGAAATTATGATTCGTTGCCGAAACTGGATCAGTCTGCAGCGAATCTGCGATTCGGTGCTGAAATTGAAATTTCTGCAACGATTTGACCTTCGTTGTCGAGTGCTGTGTCGCGCAGCGAAACTGTGATTCGCTTCCGAAATTGGATCAGCCTGCAGCGAAACTGCGATTCGCTACTGAAATTGAAATTTCTGCAGCGATTTGACCTTCGCTACCAAGTAATGTGTCGCGCAGCGACACTATGATTCGCTTCCGAAATTGGATCAGCCTGCAGCAAAACTGCGATTCGCTGCTGAAATTAAAATTTCTGCAGCGATTTGACCTTCGCTGCCAAGTAATGTGTCGCGCAGCGAAATTGGATCAGCTTGCAGCGAAACTGCGATTCGCTGCTGAAATTGAAATTTCTGCAGTGATTTGACCTTCGCTGCCGAGTTGTGTGTCGCACACAGTGAAACTGTGATTCACTGTTGAAACTGGATTAGCCTGCAGCGAAACTGTGATTCGCTGCTGAAGCTGAAATTTCTGCAGCGATTTAACCTTTGCTGTCGAGTTGTGCGTCGCGCAACGAAACTGGGATTCGCTGCAAAACTGAATCACCATGCATCGAATCTGCGATTCGCTGCTGAAACTGAAATTTCTGCACCGAATGGACCTTCGCTGCCGAGTTGTGTGTCGCACAGTGAAACTGTGATTCGTTGCCGAAACTGGGGCAGCTTGCAGCGAACCAGTTGTCGCTGCCGAAGTGGGCAGCCTGCAGCAAACCAGTTCTCGCTGCCAATTTTACAATAAGCTCCTAGGCAAAAATGACTTAAATGTTGGTAACAATTTCATGGTATGAAGGTGTGAAATGTCAGACACTTGAATGTGAACATATGATCCCTTGAAATAAGTGTGGTGACGAATGTGATTCAAAAATACAAATGTACTGATTTATGACCATTGATGTTGTAGGTGGTGCGGACTGGATTGGACCATCTTCAGTACAAGAACAACCCAAAGGCGGACCGAGTTTCTTCTCTTAAATGTTTGTACTATAGTAGGGACGACACATCCACGAGATCTCTAGGGAACCCGATACATGGGAACCTATTTTTGCAAGGAATCATGTAGATGCATTCTAAATCACAATGTATTTTGTATGAATCATTGTACTGAATGTATGACTTTTATTAGATCCTTTTGTTTAAATTCGCAATGGCTATTAGTAGGCTAGGAATGTAAACTCATGTCTATGTATGTATATTTTTTAATAGGAACTTCTAATCATGCGACCATAATAGTTCGTATTTATGAAAGATGTACTTTTAAATGAAATGCTAATTGTATGGATTGTATTATGATGATGTGAGGGACCAGGTTCGCTGATTACCAGCACAATGTGTGTTAAATATATATATATATATATATATATATAAATTCGGGTTGTCACAAACTCACTCTCCCCGTCCCATTGTTCTGCGTGCATAATAGTGGGCTGGGCCAGGGACAACGCCCATTCTAGCTATTGAATTGGGTGGGCTAAATGGCTAGCAATCCAGTCCCAAATGATGGGTAGCCAACCCACCACCAAAAAATTATAATAAAAAATTACAAAATTTACATAAAAAATATTTAAAACAAAAAATGTGTTGTTTTTGTGCATATGGCCAATACGCTAACATATTTTGAACATTATTTTTAAAAAAAAATTGTTATTTCGAAGTTTAAAGAAAAATGGTTTTACAATGGATTTGGTAAACACAAAAAAAATCATTTTCTTGTATTTTTGGATTTTACATGTATATAAAATCCAAGTATTGGCCAATATTCCAAAAATATCAAAATCTTATTTTTGAGGATTCCCATTCAAGCTCAAAGTTAAAAAAATGAATATAAAAACCAAAAGAGAATTAAATACCAACATCACATCTTAAGTCAAAGGAAACCAACAATTTGGAATTAGGATTTTAAGAACAACACAAACAATAAATTCCAAGCACCTCAACATCCTTTAAATTTAATTTGCAAATTGTATCATCCGACGAAACAAAACAGTTTGACACACACCTGTTTACCGACCTCTACGTTTATTGCAGACATTGTTTTTTATTATATTCTATCAACATTCACAAAGTTCCATCTTCCATCAACTCCCACAACTTGCATGCAAAAGGAATATTATCATTATCCAAACTTTTTTTCTCAAACAAACAAAAACACATAGAAAAGCATGCGAAAGGTTTTTACCAAAAGAAAAAACATACAACTATTGCAAAACACATCTTCAACATCTAACCCGCCAACCAACCAAAATGACAAAAACATCTAAGCATGAAAAAAAATCAAGGACAAAAACTAATCCAAACCAGGAAGGATACAAAAGCAACAAACCTGGATCAACAGTGAAGAAAAGCAGGGAGCGAAAAAGATGATGAAAACAAAAGAAAAAAAACATACAAATCTATCCCAATCAAGAGACGAATCCTTGAAAGTAGCCTTGCAACAACAATTTTGCCTAAAAAATAAATATTGTACCATAATTTTAAAAACAATGCCGAAACATGAATGACTCTAGTGACAAAAAAAAACTCCAGCACAAGCAGCCCAAACAACCAACCATTGACAGACAAAACATGACACTAAGAGAATAAAATAGCAAAAAAAAAAAACAAGGAACAAACACAATGTTTCATACAAAAATGCAAAACAAAAAAGACCAAATATAGAAAAAAGACCAAATATTGTGCCATATTTTATAATAACTATCGAAAAAATCAATGACTTAAATGTCATACAAAAATGCAAAACAAAAAAGACCAAATATAGAAAAAAGACCAAATATTGTGCCATATTTTATAATAACTATAAAAAAAATCAACGACTTAAATGTCTAAGAAAATACATCTAGCGCAGACAACTAGGTATTAACAAAGAAAATGCAAAACCAATACAATAAAATAGCATGAAAAACAGTAAAGAACCAATGCAATGCTATAAATAAAATGCAACCCAAAAAAGACCAAATATTGTACCATAATTTAAAAAAAATATGCCGAAAAAATAAATAGCTCTAACGACAAAAATAACACAAGCACATCCAACCCATACAATCAGCTATTGACAGAGGAAATGCAATACCAAGACAATACAAAAGCAAAAAAATAGCAAATAACAAACACAAAGTTTTAAACATAAATGCAAAACAAGAAAGACCAAATATTGTGCTATTTTTTTAAAAAAAACTAGCAAATAATCGACTTGAATATCTAAAACAAAAATCCAGCATAGACAACTAACTATTAACAGAGAAAATGCAAAACTAATACAATAAAATAGCATGAAAATTAATAAAGAACCAACACAATGCTATAAAAAAAAAAGCAACCCAAAAAAGGCTAAATATTGTACCATAATTTAAAAATGCCAAAAAAAAATCAACGCCTATAATGACAAAAAAAACTCAAGCATGCCCAGTCAAAACAACCAGGCAATGATAGAGAAAACACAACACCAAGGCAATAAAACAACAAAGAATAAACAAAATTAAACAATAATGCAAAACAACAAAGACCAAATATTGTGCCATATGTTTAAAACTGCTAAAAAAATCAACGGCTTAATTGACTAATAAAACTCAAGCACATCCAGCCCAGACAAGCAGTTATTAACATAGAAAATGCAAAACCAATACAATAAAATATCATGAAAAGCAACAAAGAAGCAACGCAATGCTATAAAAAAAATACAACCCAAAAAAAACCAAATATTGAAAAAATCAACGGCTGAAACGACTAAAAAAAATCAAGCACATCTTGCCCAACAGCCAGCTATTAACAGAGAAAACACAAAACCATTAAAATAAAATAGCATAGAAACAACGCAATGTTATAAACAAAAATCCAAAACAAAAAAGCTATAAAAACTGCCATAACATAACCGTTAACAACAACCACAACAACCTTAGAACAACATCAGCAACCTTAGCAACTACAACCACAACGTGAACAAAAACTCTAAAACAACAAACAACCATAAAAAACAGACAAAAAATAATCTTAAAAAAGCAGCAGCAACCTTAATATAACAGCAGCAGCGATGCAAGCAAACACTAGAAAATAGCAATCAACCATAAAAAACAGACAAAAAATAATCTTAAAAAAATAGCAGCAACCTTAATATAACAGCAGCAGCAATGCAAACAACCAACCAAAATCCACAGTGCACAATGAGCATACCACAACTCTGAAAAGCCAACAACAAAAAAATGAGAACAAAATATAAAATAGAGGAACTAAAATGATGATTAATGGAGAACAGTAAAAAACACCTAAAAAAAAATTCAAAGAACAAAAGACAACCCCGAGACTATGAAAGGTAAAACTGTTAGCGCTCCTCAGAAGCTATAGTGTAGAATTTGAATTTGAAATTGAAAATTGTTAAAATTTATTTACCCATTTTTGTAATGACCAAATGAGTCCCCTTGAGACCTTGTAAAAGTTGTAATGACTTCCTTGACTCCTTGCCCACAAGAGAAGCTGTATCTGCCACCACACTCCATCTCTTTCCATCTTCAACTAAGTTACTCTGCACATGAACTCCAATTATTAACCTACTTTATAGGATTCAGACGTTAAACTTGAAATAGAAGGGAAGAGCTTAAACAGAACAGGTGGTCACCTTTCGCATAATCTGAGAACAATTAACAGAAATACCATTTCTTGTAGTATCATTAGGGACTGAAATGCTATTTCCTGAGATATTCACAAGTAAAGATTGCAATGGAACTCCTTCTGCCTTACAATCCTCTAGTACCATATCTTGCTTGAATTTCACTTGATTCTTTGAAGCTGGCATACCTAATTTTGTTTTTTGGAGAAATTTTAGTGGTCTCTGGTTCTCTTTGTCTGGAGAGGCGATCATCTCTTCTTCCGGTTGCTTATAGGGAATAAAAGTAATTTTTGAAGGCTGGTGAGCAAATGCTGGTGTCACAAGATTAGCTCACAGATTCCTGTGCAAGGATCTCCGAGCAGCCGCTGGTGTATTCACTCTTTCCACAGTCATCCCTTGAAAGATCATGGTTTTCCACTTCAAGTACATCATTAGCAGCATGGTCATCAGAACATGAGGAGATCAGGTTCTTGTTGAAAAGAACTCAGCATTGGATTCTCTGATCATTGAACTCCCTTTGGTCTCTGTCTCTGGGAGTTCTTGTTGAAAAGAAAAATATTCAGGGCTCTGGTTATGTTCATCATATTGTTGCCCTTGGTCTCTTTCCTTGCAACTGACTCGCAAATCTCATCACAGTACAAGGAGCCCACATCCTGTAAAATTAAATCAAAAGGTTGTGTTACTCAAATTTCAACTAATATAGAAGCCCTGGTCTGCCAAGAAAAATCCATGAAATTTATCAACAATAATTTCGCACCTTATATTTTTCATCATCTTTTCAACAGATTCTCTTTCAGTTGCCATTAAGTTCTCATCCTATACGATCCCAACATAAGAAACATCCATTAAAATTAGTAAACTCTTAAGCAAAAATTCATCAAGCAATCAGTTCTCGTTCTCACCAGTACAAGGGATTGAAAATTAAAAACAGTCAACATATTCCATATTTATATTCTAATTATACCAATACCAGAGCATATATTCTATTACCTGATACATTTTCACTTCGGCAGGTTTACTTTCAGTTGCCAATAAATTCTCATCCTATAAAGTCACACCACAGAGGGCAAAAGAGGAAGAAGAAATATGTAAGAAGCATTTCAAGAAACATCATCATTCAACGACTAAACTGCCTCAACAATCAACTCTGGATTCTCATCAAACAAATTGTAAGAGCATAATTTAAGAATAGCTTACATACATCAGGTGGACATGCTAGATATATACAAACGAAGGCATTTCACCTCAATTTCTTCTTCAAACACTATATTTTCTTCTCAACAGATTCTCTTTCATTTGCCATTAAGTTCCCATCCTATACAATCCCAACATAAGAGACATCCATTAAAATTAGTAAACTCTGAAGCAAAAAATCATCAAGCAATCAGTTCTCGTTCTCACCAGTACAAGGGATTGAAAATTAAAAACAGTTAACATATTCTAATTATACCAGAGCATATATTCTATTACCTGATACATTTTCACTTCGGCAGGTTTACTTTCAGTTGCCAATAAATTCTCATCCTATAAAGTCACAACACAGAAGGCAAAAGAGGAAGAAGAAGAAGAAGAAATATATAAGAAGCATAATTTAGGAATAGCTTACAAACATCAGGTGGACATGCTAGATATATACAAACGAAGGCATTTCACCTCAATTTCTTCTTCAAACACTATATTTTCCTCTCGCTTCTCTTCAATCATTGTCATCTCTGATGGAGATACAAATGGGGTTTCCATATCATATGCGCGACTCAAAGGAACCCAAAGCAGCCTGTAGCCTTGCTGAACCACCAACCTTTACTTATCAACTTCATTGACCTCTACACGAAGCCTGGTATGTCCCATGGACTATACAAGAAACAGGAAACCCATCAAAAACAAATTAAACCCAATTTGAAGCTGCACAAAATTAATTAATAAGAAAAAGAAGAAGAAATATATATAAACATCAAATAAAACAAATAACAACTCAATTGTCACATGCTAAACATTAATTCAAGAAAGAAAAAGGAAACTATAAAAACCAAATCCAGTGACAACACAAGTAGAGCTAAATATAAACCAAGAGATGATATCCTATTAGGCATAGTAATACATGAAAACATCAACCAACAATCGATCAAAAACCAAATTCAATGATAATAGAAAAGTAATAACGCAACCCATCAAGATGAAATCGTAAAAATCAAATTCGGAAACAAATTTGTCAAGTCCTAAAAGGATATAATAACCCAAGACAACATCAAAAATATATGTCAAAGAACAGAAACAAATTTACCTAACAACATATAGCAACACTATTTTCAAGAATTAACGAAAATCTTCAATGAGCTTTTACAGGCAAACACAAGCTCACCATTTCTATCCCAAGAGGTAAGATATTAATTGGTTCATGGCCTTTCCTCAACGAGCTTCCATTTTTATGTTGCTCCTAGCATCTCAGAGGCTGAGTGAGCTTCCAACCTTGCAGTGGACAAGGGAGTTCTTGTTGAAAAGAACTTAACATTGGATTCTCTGATCATTGAACTCCCTTTGCTTTCTGTCTCTGGCAGTTCTTGTTGAAAAGAAAAATATCCAGGGCTCTGGTTATGTTCTGCATATTCCTGACACTTGGTTCCCGAATAACTCCCTGGACAGTTGTGGGGCTTAATATATCCCTCACTTTAAGGTCATTTCTAAATGAGCTTTCTATATCTTCATTTGCATCATAAAACAAAGAATCCATGCTTTCATCAAGCACTAAAGCAGCTGATGAGATCTCTTTCTTTGCAATTGAATCGCAGATCACATCAAAATACAAGGAGCCTACATCCTGTAAAATTAAATCCAAAGGCTGCGTTTCTCAAATTTAAACCGATAGAATCTATGGTCTGCACAAAAGAGACCAGTAAGAAAAACGCATGAATTTGAATTTATGCAATATGGTCATGAAAAACGCATTCAGTAAAATTAAATCCAAAGGCTGTGTTTCTCAAATTTCAACTAATATTTTTCGTCATCTTTTCCTGCCACTTCCAGTGAGCCTTTCTTTCCATCAGATTCTCTTTCAGTTGCCATTCAGTTCTCATCCTATACCATCCCAACATAAGAAACATCCATTAAAATTAGTAAACTCTTAAGTGAAAGAAGAAGAAGAAATATATACGTAGAAATTCAAGAAAAATCATCATTCAACGACAAAACTGCCTCAACAATCATCATCATTGAGCTCTCTACACCAAGCCCTGGTATCTTCTCCTGAAATCCATGTCCCATGGACTATACAAGAAATAGGAAGCCCATCAAAAACAAATCAAACCCAATTTGAGGCTGCATAAAATTAATAAGATAAAAAAGAAGAAATATATATAAACATCAAATAAAACAAATAACAACTCAATGGTCCAATACTAGATAGTAATTCAAGAAAGAAAAAGGAAACTATAAAACCAAATCCAGTGACAGAACAAATAGAGCTAAATATAAACCAAGAGCTGATATCCTATTAAGGCATAGTAATCTTGACTTCCAACTTTACATGATGGTTCTAAAGCATCGAGCTCTAGAGTCTGGTTTTCTTTTCTGACCTTTTTACTGTCGTTCTCTGAAAGATCTTTTACAGCCAAACACAAGCTCACCATTTCTATCCCAAGAGGTAAGATATTAATTGGTTCGTGGCCATTCCTCAATGAGCTTCCATTTTATGTTGCTCCTAGCATCTCAGAGGCGGAGTGAGCTTCCAACCTTGCAGTGGAAAAGGGATTTCTTTTTGAAAAGAACTCAGCGTTGGATTCTCTGATCATTGAACTCCCTTTGCTATCTGTCTCTGGCAGTTCTTGTTGAAAAGAAAAATATTCAGGGCTCTGGTTATGTTCATCATATTGCTGCACTTGGTTGACTGAGCTTCCATTTTCTGTTGCTCCTAGCATCTCAGAGGCTGACTGAGCTTCCAACCTTGCAGTGGACAAGGGAGTTCTTTTTGAAAAGAACTCAGCGTTGGATTCTCTGATCATTGAACTCCCTTTGCTATCTGTCTCTGGCAGTTCTTGTTGAAAAGAAAAATATTCAGGGCTCTAGCTATGTTCATCATATTGCTGCACTTGGTTCCCGAAATAACTCCCTGGACAGTTGTGTGCCTTAATATATCATCATTTGGGTCATAAAACAAAGAATCCATGCTTTCATCAGGCACTAAAGCAGCTGATGAGATCTCTTTCTTTGCAATTGACTCGCAAATCTCGTCACAATACAAGGAGCCTACATCCTGTAAAATTAAATCAAAAGGCTGTGTTTCTCAAATTTCAACTAATATAGAACCCATGGTCTGCACAAAAGAGACAACCAAGAAAAATGCATGAATTTTTTTACACTTGCATTTTCTGCTGTATTCTGCTTATCCACAATTTGGTCTGCATCAACCATAATTTCTCACCTGATATTTTTCATCTCCTTTTCCTGCCACTTCCAGTGAGCCTTTCTTTTCAACAGATTCTCTTTCAGTGGCCATTGAGTTCTAATCCTATATGATCCCAGCATAAGAAACATCCATTAAAATTAGTAAACTCTTAAGCAAAAGAAGAAGAAGAAATATATACGTAGAAATTCAAGAAAAATCATCATTCAATGATGAAACTGCCTCAACAATCATCTTCATTGAGCTCTCTACGCGAAGCCCTGGTATCTTCTTCCGTGGAATCCATGTCCCATGGACTACACAAGAAATAGGAAGCCCATCAAACACAATTCAAACCCAATTTGAAGCTGCATAAAATTAATAAGATAAAAAAGAAATATATATAAACATCAAATAAAACAAATAACAACTCAGTGGTCACATACAGAGCTAAATATAGAAACTATAAAAAACAAGGAAAGCCCACTAAAATCTACAATGAAACAAACATAAAGGAAGCAAGCTAAACAGTAATTCAAGAAAGAAAAAGGAAACTATAAAAACCAAATCCAGTGACAGCACAAATAGAGCTAAATATAAACCAAGAGATGATATCCTATTAAGGCATAGTAATACAGGGAAACATCAACCAAGAAGCGATCAAAAACAAAATTCAATGATAATAGAAAAGTGATAACGCAACCCATCAAGAAGAGGAAATCGTAAAAAGCAAATTCAGTGACATCCACCCAAAACGGATATAATAACGCAAGAAAACATCAAAAATATATGTCGAAGAAGAGAAAAACATATAGCAACACGATTTTCAAAAATTAAAGAACATCGAGAAAGGAACGAATAACATCAACAAACCATCAAAAACACGGAAAGCCCACTAAAATCTACAATGAAACAAACATAAAGGAAGCAAGCTGGAATTACCAGAAGATAAATCTGTGGCAAAGAGCTTCTGCGAAATGGTTTTGAGTTGATTTGAAGGTGGAATCGGATAATGCTAGGGTGATTTCAAACAATATTGCAATCTGGGTGTCTTCCACAAGTCAGGATTTCTTCAGTTTCTTGAATGTTCTCTTCTTTCTCAATGGACGGCTCCGAAGATGTTGGTGAAGCTTTTTCAATGGTGACAAAAATGTTGAGAATTGCACCGTTCCTTAGCACTGTAAGAACTTGGATCTTTCTCTCTTCTTCTCCAGGCTTTTTTCTCTCGGTGTTTGCCAATTTTGTTGGGTTTTATGACAAATCCCTCTTCCCTGGGTTTCTTGAGAGAGAGAGCAGAATCTTGCTTGTAGAGAAAGGGACAGAGAGGGGTTTTATATGGTTATCTTTTGGTGAAGGAGAGAGCGACTATGAATTTTTATTTTGAAAAAGGTGACCGTTAGGGCTTTTGGTGCAACTCACTGCAACGGCTATTTATCTCCTTGCCGCTAACTACTATGCGCTCTTGCTCCTGATTGTGGCAAATATAAATGTAAATCTGTTGCTTTTAGTCTGAAAATAAGCGAATATCCATATAGAATCTGAAGATAAAAGTTCAAAAGAGAATTCAATGTGAAACTGTGAGGAACTTTCCCAGAACAGGATGGTACTTGTAATCCCCTGTTCTTCGTTTTTAGCTTCATTGTCATCTTCTTGGAATGAATAGCGCAAGAAATGAAAATATCTTTCAGGAAGGAGTTATTTAACTTGTGTCTTCGTCGTTCTCTAGATTATGTATGAAACCAGGGGAGTTATTACAGAACATGTCGAATGAATCAAATACTATCTCTGTCGAAGATGAACCTGTCAATTCATCTTGGGAAATGGAAAAAATTACCAGCAATACCAAAACCAGCTATTTGGAAATACATCAACAAAAAAAATACATTCAAAATTCCAATTTTTCTCACTTTAATGCTCGAACATACAATTGGAGCTTGTATCACGGGCCCTTCGGGGATTTCTGCTTAACCTTTCTGATTTGCATGATAAAGCATGTGAAAGCAACATCCCAAGAATTTATGGTCATTTCTAAATGAGCTTTCTATATCTTCATTTGCATCATAAAACAAAGAATTCATGCTTTCATGTTTAAACCGACCAAATTGAGGGTAGCTATGTCTTTTCATAGTTGAAAGAGAGGCAGTACTCTATACGTGTCATGGTCTGAGAGGCTAAATGTTATGGTATAGTGGTACACAAGGTGATATACCGGCGCACTCTGCTTGGTTTTTTTATGTAGAAAACTAATTGATTTTTTATGTGTTGTTATTAGTTATTTTAATATTTAATTAATGATAGATCAAATCTGTTACAAATGAGTTTTTTTCCGCCTAAAAGGAGCAGCGTAATTGAAACGCAGGGGAAGTGATTCATATATTTTTTTTAATTGTTGATATCTTGGGTAAATTTGTCTACCCATTTTGTTTGTATGTTTCATTTTTTCCCAATTAATATCAGATCTGAAATATTATTTTTTTTTTTAGAAAAACAATCTAAAATCCAATAATCAATTTTTTCTATGAAATAAGCTCAAACAAAAGAGGACAAAACACAAAATTAGAATTAAAAGGCAATTTTTTTTTTTAATTTATCAGATTTATTCTTTATATTATTATATTAAAAGTATTTAAGAACATTGATATTATTTTTTTACTCTTTAAAAATCCTTGGTCATTTTTTTCAATATATATATATATATTCAAGTGTTAATATTAAATAAATATTAAAATATATAATTAGTTTCACATATTTATAATAAAAAAAAAACTAAAATGACAAAAAAAATATAGGTAAATTAAAAAAATGACTTGAAAGATAAATAAAAAGAATTTAAAAAACAACAAAGATAAAAAAAAAATATCAATTTTAAAATGTCATCAACACAAATTAAAATGTAAATATTTAAAAAAAAAAAACCTTAATAACATTGGAACTAATAATATTTGGTGAGACCATAATTATTGTTAGAAAAAAATATTCCATATTTTTTTCTCTTATAATATTTATTATTCATATTATTATATTAATATTATTTCAGAGCAATGATAGTATTTTTTTTCCCAAAAAACCATTTGTGTGTGTGTGTGTGTGTGTGTATTAACGAGATATATTAAATAAATATCAAAAAATATAATTAGTCTCACATATTGAAAAGAAAAGAAAACTAATAAATAATCATTATCATTATTTTGAATGTGTTATCTATAATAATTAGAAAATTAAAGACCTAACAATATTAACAAAAAAGCAATTAAAAAACAAAACAAATGAAAAAATAAAAATAGATATTAATAGATTTTAAGAAATTATTTACCCTGAAGGGAAAGAAAAGAGAAATTATAATAATTATTAATTTTCAAATGATCAGCAGAATATATTAGAATTTGAACATTAAATTAAAAAAAAACTTAATAATATTGGAAATAAAAAAAAATAGAAACAAAAACTAAAAGAATGTTACATATAAACATGGATAGAAATAAGAACTATGTAAGAATTATGTATAAAAAATATAGGAAATAGATTAAAATCCAAGATTAAAAGTATAAGGGATATAATGAAAAAAAAAATATAATAACTTTAATTTGAAAGACAAAATTGAAATAAATCCAAACATTGATTCCGATAAAATTAAATAATTTAAACCAAAACCGGAAATTAAAAGAATTAGGACTGCAATGAAATTGAAATCTATAATTAATGTAAGGATAAATTTGAAAAAAAAACAAACTTTGATACTGAAAAAATTAAGGATTTATAATTAAATTTGTATAGAAGGATAAAATTTAAATAAATCAAAACTTTGATACCAAAAATATTAAGGATTCCAAACCAATCCGAGTATTCAAAGAATTAGGACCTAAATGAAACTATTATATATAATCCCATTCACTTGAAGGACAAAATTGAAACAAATCAAAACCTATATATTAGCAATAAGGACCATAAAAAAACAATCTAAAGATGAGGGACTGAAATGAAGTATAAAAAAATAGTTGCGCTGATGTCATGTGCAATGAAAATTGAAGCGTCTCACGCCATCTGTAACTCACACGCTCCGCGCCAACAAGAAGAGAAAATGTCTGAAAATCATTCTAGATGTTGGTTAGGTATTTTTTGACACAGAATGCCACGCATGCTAGCCAAAAACCGAGAGCATGGAATCGGATGGCCATTTCACCGTGTCAGAATAAATTAATTATTACACTGTGCAAAAACAAAAAAAAAATAGGAGGCTGACCAAATCGAATGAACCGACAGAACCAAAACGACCTGAAAGTTGAGCACTACTATTCCTGTCCACAGTGTTCTGTCTCTTGGTGTATAGTGAACACAGGATGCTAGGTCATCACACTTGAGTTCTATTAGTTATTTTAGCTCAAGCCAAAACTAGCTTATATGATCTTTAATGGGGAAAAAGAGGAGAACCATCATACTATATAAGTAGCAAATTAAGTTCTACAATATTATTCACTCTTCGTAGCATCTTTTATGGGGTAAAAAGAGTGAGGGGCTTGATGACATTCATGCAGAGGCATATCCATTTTCACCCTTGGATTTTTAAATCCCGTGAGAGATCCTCAAAGTATACGGCTTTCCTTTTGTACATATGAAGTTGAAGACAATATGTTCCCAAGGTGCCAATTAGAGCTTTTTGACAGAAGACAAATCCCCCCCCCCCAGGCTAGGAAGTAAGATTAAATGAAGTTTTAATGTAATAAGCACAAATAAACATGATCATTGTAAAAACCCTATTATTTGATTGAAGATACAAAAATCATGAATATGTCAGCTGAAAATCACTATATCATAGCAACTATGATACACATTGCCATGCAGAGGCAGTAATTAAACACCTATCTTGCCAACCTTAAGAAATAGCTTTCCCATCATCTCTTTCAAAAACCTTAGACCCTCCACCACTCTCTCCATCAAATTGTAGAGGACAACAGTGGGTTCTACTTTTCAAGAGAAGCTTCGCTTGTATCAAAGACATGGAGCTAAGTATCATGCCTGCAAATCCATGACCCTCCATCCTTCCTTTCCATGTTTCCATCTTGTCATATCTTGGACAGTTTGTGTCATATTTGTCATCTTTGAGAATGCTTTCGATCTCTTTTCCAAGATAAAGAATTCTTTTCGATGCTTAATCTCTCTGAGCTTTCTAGAGGAAGAAAATGATCCAACGAATCAAACATGGCTGCAAAATAGTGGAAGGACTCCATGAATCTTGATGGAAAGCTGAATGAGCTTCTGCTACCTTCTTGATCCACCAAAACAACAATGGAGGGGTTAAGTGAATGTATTGATTTCAACGTGTTAGATATCTTCAATGAATCTTTCAAAGTATTCAAATGAAATATTGAATTCACAGCAACTATTTCTTTTCTTAAAAGCCCTTGAAACTCAAACAAAAGATTGCGAACCCCTTTCGCAAGGCTGACTAATCTACCCTCGGTTTCCTGCAATTCTCTCAGCCTTTTCAGAGAGAGATTATATTAGAGAAGGCCATTGAAATCCGGTTCAGGTTCACCAACACATTTGCTGTGAAATTCTCTTGACTTCCTACTTTACATGATGGTTCTAAAGCATCAAGCACTAGAGTCTGGTTTTCTTTTCTGACCTTTTTACTGTCGTTCTCTGAAAGATCTTTTACAGGCAAACACAAGCTCACTATTTCTATCCCAAGAGAGAAGATATTAATTGGTTCATGGCCATTCCTCAATAAGCTTCCATTTTCTGTTGCTCCTAGCATCTCAGAGGCTGACTGAGCTTCCAACCTTGCAGTGGACAAGGGAGTTCTTGTTGAGAAGAACTCAACGTTGGATTCTCTGATCATTGAACTCCCTCTGCTTTCTGTCTCTGGCAGTTCTTGTTGAAAACAAAAATATTCAGGGCTCTGGTTATGTTCAGCATATTGCTGACACTTGGTTCCCGAAATATATCCCTCACTTTATGATCATTTCTAAATGAGCTTTCTATATCTTCATTTGCATCATAAAACAAAGAATACATGCTTTCATCAACCACTAAAGCAGCTGATGAGATCTCTTTCTTTGCAATTGACTTGTAAATCTCATCACAATACAACATCCTGTAAAATTAATTCCAATGGCTGTGTTTCTCAAATTTCAACCGATGTAGAATCCATGGTCTGCACAAAAGATACACCAAGAAAAACGCATGAATTTTTAAACACTTGCATTTTCTGCTGTACCACTAATCCACAATTTGGTCTGCATCAACCATAATTTCTCACCTGATATTTTTCATCATCTTTTCCTGCCATTTCCAGTGAGCCTTTCTTCTCAACAGATTCTCTTTCATTTGCCATTAAGTTCTCATCCTGTACGATCCCAACATAAGAAACATCCATTAAAATTAGAAAGCTCTTAAGCAAAAAATCATCAAGCAATCAGTTCTCGTTCTCACAAGTACAAGGGATTGAAAATTAAGAACAGTTAACATTCCCCATATTTATAGAAATTATACCAGTACCAGGGCATATGTTCTATTACCTGATACATTTTCACTTCGGCAGGTTTACTTTCAGTTGCCAATAAATTCTCACCCTATACAGTCACAGCACAAAGAAGGTAAACGAAGGCAAAAGAAGAAGAAGAAGAAGAAATATACACGTAGCATTTCAGCAAAAATCAACTTCACTGAGTTCTCTGCAAAAAACCCTGGTATCTTCTTCCCTGAAATCCCTGTCCCATGGACAACACAAGAAACAGGAACCCCATCAAAAACAAATTACCCCCCATTTGAAGCTGGACAAAATTAATAAGAAAAAAAGAAGAAATATACATAAACATCAAATAAAACATATAAGAAGTCCCTCTTTGTCACATGCTAAACAGTAATTCAAGAAAGAAAAAGGAAACTATAAAAACCAAATCCAGTGACAGCACAAATAGAGCTAAAGATAAACCAAGAGCTGATATCCTATTAAGGAATAGCAATACAAGAAAATATCAACCAAGAATCGATCAAAAACCAATTTCAATTATAATAGAAAAGTGATAACGCAACCCCATCAAGAAGAAGAAATCCGTTAAAAGCAAATTCAGTGACATCCACCCAAAAAGGATATAATAACGCAGGAAAACATAAAAAATAAATGTCAAAGAACAGAAACAAATTAGCCTCAGAACATATAACAACGCGATTTTCAAAAGTTAAAGAAAATCGAGAAAGGAACGAATAACATCAACAAAACATCAAAAACAAGGAAAGCCCACTAAAATCTACAATGAAACAAACATAAAGGAAGCAAGCTAGAATTACCAGAAGATAAATCTGTGACAAAGAGCTTCTGTGAAAATGGTTTTGAGTTGATTTGAAGGTAGAATCGGCTAATGCTAGGGTGATTTCAAACAATATTGCAATCTGAGTGTCTATCACAAGTCAAGATTTCTTCAGTTTCTTGAATGTTCTCTTCATTTTCAATGGACGGCTCCGAAGATGTTGGTGGAGCTAATGGTGACAAAAATGTTCTTGAGAATTGCACCGTTCCTTAGCACTATAAGAACTTGGATCTTTCTCTCTTCTTTTCCAGCCTTTTTTCTCTTTGTGTTTGCCATTTTTCTAGGTTTTATGAAAAATCCCTCTTTCCTGGGTTTCTTGAGAGAGAAAGCAGAATCTTGGTTGTAGAGACATTTTCCACTTTCTTTTGTATCAGCTTAATAAAAGTATAGGGAAAATAACTCCTTTTCATTTTCTGGTGCACGGTCTGTAAACTCATTCAAGTGATATCGAACTCCACGAAAAGGAGAAATGATTCCTTTTCGAATACCGTAACCAGCATCACCAAGATAATATTTCCCTACAAATTAAAAAAAAACTATTACTATCTTTATGTAGTAAGACATTTTATATGTTTATGCATATAATACATACTTTATTATATACCTTCTGGAATTTTAAAACCATTAGATCTTGATAATGCATCAGCTAAAACCCGTGAATCATGGGCACTTCCTTCCCAGCCAGCTAAAACATATATAAACTTCAAATCAAAAGTTATAGCTGCTAAAACATTTTGTGTTGTTCCTTCTTTTCGACCTCGAAACTTTCCTTGAATCTCAACAGGAACATTTGCAGGAACATGGGTACCATCAATTGCTCCCACACAATCCTATATAAACATGACAACATAAATTATAACCTTTTCTTCTTAATGTAATTAATTAATTCATTAAAATGTGGGCAAGAGGGTGTTGGGTTACTGAGAGGGTGTCGAGAGGGTGTCGAGAGCAGAGATGAGGGACCGAGAGGGAGGCGAGAGGACGCCAGAGACGAGAGGGTGCTTAGGGTTTTTTTAAGCAGAGATGAGGGACTGAGAGGGAGGCGTGAGGAGAAGAGAGGAGGCGAGAGGGTCTGGTTTTGCTATAGAAAAGAGTGCAGAGAGATGAGGTAAAGAGATGAGGGATTGGAGAGGGAGGCGAGAGGAGGCGAGAGGCGGTGCAGAGATGAGTGAAAGATGAGGGAAAGAGACGTGCAGAGAGATGAGGCAAAGAGATGGGTCACGCGGAAAGTGTTTTCCTTTTGTGCAGGAGCGGAAAACACTTTCCGCGTGTGAAAGTGTAATTTGAAGTTGACCGGGAAAGTGATGGAAATCACTTTCCTTTGACTACTTTTCCAAAGTGTTGCCAAACACTAGAAAGTTAGGAAACTGAATTCCTGGAATTCAGTTTCCTTGAAACAAACAAGGTCTAAATACTCAAACAACTTCTAGGAAAGCAAATAAAAAAAGGAAATTTAAATAAATTCGGACAAGTAAAAACAATCCAGCAATTAATGAAATTGACTAAATTTAGACTTCTTGTAACGGTAGAATTTCAAGACTCTAGCAGCTATGTTGATATTGCAATCGTATCCATATCTGACTTCTTGTAATGGTAGAATATCCAAAACTCCAGCAGCTATGTTAATGTAGCAATCGTAACCATATCTGGCACTTTTGTCTCGTGTTTTGCCCCAATTGCCTCCTGATCCTACTCTATCTCCTGATCCTCCCGATCTTGCTCTGCATGTGCTTCCTGATTTGCATCACCAGTCCAGCTTCTGTCTTTACTTCTAGCCCCTCCTCAGATGACAGCTCTACTTTTGCAGCTGCTTCTTCATCATGTGCTCCAGCTGGCTTGTAGCTAATGGTTGATCTATCGACTTATCAGTTGCCATAGGTCCCCTCACTACCACTATCTTTTCCAGCGTCTCCACCAGCAAGCAGTAGACATCCTATGATTCTCAGACCGCGGCAGTCTAAGACAGTAAATCTAGCTACTTCCACTGCCACCACCTCTGACTCCACCCAGGTACTAGATTCTCCCACTTTCAAGACTTTTGTTTTCTATGTTGCTGACAGGTATGCAGGTTGGCATAATGCTATGTGTGATGAGATTGCTGCTCTGCGCTCTAATCGCACATGGTCTCTGGTTCCATTTCATCCCTCGATGAATGTTGTTGGTAGTAGATGGGTATATCAGATCAAACGCCATGCTGATTGTAGTATTGAGCGCTATAAAGCGTGTCTTATTGCTAGAGGTTTTACCCAGCAGGAAGGCATTGATTATTCTGAAACTTTTAGCCCAGTTATTAAGCAGGCTACTGTGCGAATGATTTTCTCTATTGCAGTTTCATGAAATTGGAAGATTCATCAGCTTCATATTCATAATGCATTCCTCAATGGAGTTCTTACTAAGGAGGTCTATATGAAACAACCTCTAGGATTTGTTGACTCTTCTCTTCCATCTCATGTGTGCAGATTACACAAATCATTGTATGGTTTAAAACAAGCACTGAGAGCTTGGTACACTCGTCTAAGTGATTTTCTACTCTCCATTGGCTTCCGAGCTTCGAAGGTTGACACCTCTCTGTTCATCTTGTCTATTGGCACTCACACCTTCTATCTCCTAGTGTATGTTGATGATATTTTGCTTACGAGTAGTGACTCTGCTATGGTTCATCATCTAATACAGCTACTAAGCTCTGAATTCAAGCTTCGTGATCTAGGTGATGTTCACTTCTTTCTGGGTATGGAGGTTCAGTCTACCGCTCTGGGTTTAATGCTACGTCAACATAAATATATCCTTGACATCCTCACTCGAGCTGGTATGAATTCCTGTAAACCTGTTGATACTCTAGTCTCCTGAAAGTCACCTTATTACCGGATCGATCATTCTTTGATCCTATACGATTTCGTCAAATCGTAGGTGCACTTAAATATCTTACCTTCACTCGTCCAGATATATGCTTTGCTGTTAACAGGGTTTGTCAGTTTATGCATGCCCTTACAGATTCTCATTAGGCTGCTGTTAAGTGTATTCTACGTTGTTGAAAGGTACACCATCTTATGGATTTCATATCACTCGGAGCTCCTCCTTTGCTCTTCATGGCTTCATTGATGTTGATTGGGCTGGTAGTATTGATGATCGCAAGTCTACGGGGGGCTACCTTGTCTTTTTTGGTCAGACACCTATTTCTTGGAAATCTGGCAAGCAACACACAGTTGCTCGTTCCTCTACTGAAGCTGAGTATAAAGCCTTTGTCGATGGTACCGCTGAAGTCATTTGGCTTCAATACTTGTTAACTGATCTACAGGTACCCTCATTTTCTGCTCCCACCATTTGGTGTGATAATCTTGATGCGACCTATCTCTCAGCGAATCCTATTTTTCATGCTCGTCCTAAACATGTTGAAGTGGATTATCATTTTGTACGTGAACGAGTTGCCAAGAAAGAGATTCAGATTCGGTTTGTTCCTTCACGGGATCAACTTGTCAATGTCTTCACTAAACCGCTTCCTACTGCGTCCTTTAATGCTTTAAATTCAAGCTTCGGGTTGATCTCCCACCCTTAGCTTGAGGGGGCATATTATAGAATGTATAGCATGTATAGGATTATTTCCCTATTGTAATCTTTTGTGTGTGTGCGCTGCTGTACCACAGTAACTATTATGTGTGTGCTGTTGTACCACAGTAACTATTGTGTGTGGTGTTGTGATGTATATAAATGGAAAGGTTGGCTACGGCACAACCAAGCAACTTTATTTTTTCCAACATAAAAATAACTACCAAAAAAATCAACGACTTAAATGTCTAAAAAAACACATCTAGCCCAGACAACCAGCTATTAACAGAGAAAATACAAAACCAATACAATAAAATAGCATGAAAAACAGTAAAGAACCAATGCAATGCTATAAATAAAATGCAACCCAAAAAAGACCAAATATTGTACCATAATTTTAAAAAATGCCAAAAAAATCAACAACTCTAATGACAAGAATAAAATAAGCACATCCAGCCTAAACAGTCAGCCATTGAGAGAGGAAACACAACACCAAGACAATACAATAGCAAGAAAAACAGCAAAGAACAATCACAAAGTTTTAAACAAAAATGCAAAACAAGAAAGACCAAATATTGTGGTTGCTGCTGAAATATCTCTAAAATTGTAATTCTAATTTTGTCCTGTTTTGTTTAAGCTTATTTCTTAGAAAAAATTGATTCTTGAATTTTAGGTTGGATATCATTGAAGTGAAAGCAAACATCGAATTATAGGCATGAATATCATTTCAAAACTTGATGGACGATGAACCATTGTTAGGATTTAGAAGCTCATCAAGAAATTGAGGTCTGCTAGGAGCAACAGGCAATTTGATTTTGCCAATAGCACAACATAATGCAAAGATGGGTTTGATTTTGTGGAACACACAAAACACTGTGGATACCAAAATAGAGCATTGCATTGCCTACATTTCCATGTTTCATCACCGAAATCTAGAGACTCGACCAAAGTTCTTGAGATAAAATGAAATCCAAAAAAATGAAAGAATTAAAATCTTAGGACTTGAAGAACAAAATCAAAATGAAAGAAATGTTTAAGGATGGTGAAATAGCTCATGCTTTTGTTTTGGACAAAAAGATTGAACAATGTTATTATATTGGTCATGAACCACCGAGAAAACATTAATTAGATGACTTATAGCTTGATAGAACCACTTATGTTTGCATTATCAATTTAATTCAATTATGCTCACAAACTTGAACCAGAAGATAAAGAAACAATAGTAGGGTGATCTTTACAATGAGAGTTAATACATGTATCGTATTCCAAAATAATTTGATGAGCATCCTTAATGTTCAAAGAGCTAGCACTGCTAGTAAAAACTTCTTCCCCATCAGGAAAAAGGTCATCGACAAAAACACCCATAGGATAAGCATATGTTTCAATGTGATGATATAGTTGTAGATGTTGGCGATGACTTGTTATGATGAAGCCTTTGAATAAAAATTGATTTTGAATGCAAACATTAACAACAACAATGACAACAAGGGGGGACCTATGCTTCCAAAAGAGATAACAAAATCATGCATGTTATATTTTCATAACATGAACCTCACAGCAAAAGTTTGATGAAAGCCAATATAGCTCCAAGTTTTAGAAAATATGGAGAAAAAAATCTCAAGTCAGTGAAACCATGAAAAAGAATTAAGGACCAATGTTGCTTCACTCCTCACCCAAGTAGGTCACCCATTACAATGAGACCACATCCATCTTTTCTGCGCATAGGTTACCTAGTATAATGAGACCATTATCTTTACCGTCATTCACTAGGGTAGGTCACCCAATATAGTGAGACCATATTCACCAATTTCCTTTAGGTAGGTCACCCGTTATAATAAGACCATCTTCACCAATTTCACCCCAGTAGGTTACCCGTTATAATGAGACCATCTTCACCAATTTCACCCGGGTAGGTCACCCGTTATAATGAGACCATCTTCACCAATTTAACATGGGTAGGTCACCTGCTATAATGAGACCATCTTCACCAATTTCACTCGGGTGGGTCCCCTAGTATAATGAGAACATCTTCACCAATTTCACCCGAGTAGGTCACCCCTTATAATAAGACCATCATCTCCATCATTCACCTGAGTAGGTCATCCATATAATGAGACCATCTTCACCATTCCTATCAGGGTAGGTCACCGGTTAAAATAAGACCATCTCAACTATTCTCACCTAGGTAGGTCACCCATTACAATGAGACTAGCTTCAACATTCACTTTTTTTTTTTTACAATGCTTACTAGTTAAAGTCTTTTACAAGATTTTAGTAGTAAGCATTGTAAAGAAGCAAGCAACTATCATAACCCGATTTTAAGTTATTCCCTAAATCTATCCAAAAATAACAAAAATGAAATAAAAGGGGCCAGAGTCAAGGTGAAAATTTTGGATATTTTCAAGAGCTGGATCGTACTTCTTTTGTGCCAAAAAATAAAGGAAAATGCAGATTCAAGGCAAAAGTACATATTATCGGGTAAATCTGTGTAAGAATTAAGTCGAGAGAGATCATTATATTTTTATGGGTCAATTTGATTTAATTGTTGGCCAATTTAATAGTGTAATTATGTTTGAGACTTAATTTAGGGTCCAATTGAAGGATTTAATTACATGCAAGGACTTACTATACTTTAGATTGGTCAAATTAAATTTATTAAGGGCTTAATCGATGAAAAATGAAGTTCTCGAGCTTAATTCGGGTTCAATTGAGAATATTGGAATTTTCGGAGATCGAATTGAATTTTTCCAAGCCAATTATGCAAACTCACAGGTCAATTTGAAGACAATGAAAAGTTTAGTGGTCAATTGAGGGTCAAATCACGTAAATCGGAAACCAAGGATGAAAATAAAAAAGGCGCACAAAGTTAAGTCTAGTATTGAAATTCTAACGAAGTACAATTGCATAAAATCATAAATTTAAATCCAATTAGGGGTGCAATTATAACAATTACAAATTGAAGGACCAAAATGCACTTACACCTCCCAAAACAACAAACAATGCACGCCATCGCTTGACAAGCCGCCTGCACCACCGCTGACAAGCCATTTGCACGCTGCCGCTGACAACCATGGTTTCAGGTATGCTGACGCAGGAGGTAACCCAACGATTACCTCCTGTGCCTATAAAATAAATAGCAATGCACGAGAGGAAGAAAGAACAACAAGGAGAAAATTTTTGAATAGAGAGCAGAAAAAATCACGAAGCAAAGTAAAAATATTCACATAAAGGGAGCGAATACAGGAAAAATTTATATAACAAACTACACTTAAAATACCAACGAGGATCACTATTCATCTTCCCCGTCTCTCGTAGAGTCGTCCCTTTCTCTCTTACAATCAGTCAGTATCTCCCTCCCTCTCTCTCTAAAACCAGTTGCAGTTAGCTCTCTCTCTCCTCGATGGCTTCACAACTCTAACCATCTAGCACCATCCCGTCATCACCTCATCACCTGCAACTCCACCTTAACAACACAGCCATGTCCTCCGCGAGGTAGCAGGAGCAACAGTAGCGACAACAATAATGGCAGCAGCGTGACCTGTCAACTTCCAACACACCCTCCGGCCACCATTTTCGACGCCATCATGATAGGAAGAACCCCCTTGACCTCCTCTACCCAACGATATTAATAGTTCCGTCATTTGTCACAGTAAAAATCCTTCGTTTACTGTTCATTGTCATCAGTTATGGGGATTGAATTAATTCTGTAAACACCAAAGAGTATATATATATATGTATATGAATTGATGATTCAGTCTACGCTACCGATTTCATGATCGGCAGCGATGCAATTCTGTTTTAAAAAAAAATTTGGTGTAAAACCGGTTTTAGATAGAGCAAAACAAGGATAAGAACATATCCAAACCAAACCCCAAACAACCCACCTCATTGCATGGGGAGTATAAATATAAGGAGGAGAGAGAGGACGATTCATCCTCTTCTCAAAAAAGCAGCTGCACGTCGTTCTTCCCTTTCTCTTGCATAACAAAAAACCTAAATCAAACCAGTAGAGAGTGCTTTGTGGGCATGTGGGAAAGATGAGACCTTGAGAGGAGATAGGACTGCTGCCGAGAGGAAAGGAAAAAGAGAGAGGAAGAAGAAAGAGGAGAAAACGCAGGAGAAGAGAAAGAGTAGTGTCAATCCTTCCCCAAACTTGTTAGATTCGAAAGGTATGGGTCATGAAACTCCCTTTCTCTTCTCCTTAAGACCAGAAATGGAAATGAAGAAGAAAAAAAAATCCTAGGGAAATTGACTTAAGATCTAAGCTAGCTATAAAGGAAAATGAAATTAACTAGGAGAACAAGGAAATAGAAACGAAATGAAGCCAATTTCAGAACATCTAACAAAGGAAAAAAAATAATAAAACGCAAATAACAAATCATGGTAGGGGGCTGGTTTTAACTATGTAGTTGGTCGTTATTCATGTTTGTGTTCTGTTGGGATTTGTTTAAGGATTATGTGCTGAAATTTATGGTTTCCATATGTGTGTTCTTTTGGGATTTGTGAAGGATTATGTGCTAAAATTTATGGTTTCCATATGTGTGTTCTGTTGGGATTTGTTGAAGGATTATGTGCTGAAATTTATGGTTTTCATGTGTGTGTTTTGCTGGAACTTATTGACAGAGTATATATGCTAGGGTTGTTACAGCATGTGTGGTGTGTTCATTCCAAAATCTATGTTGTGCAGCGAAATGGTGATTCGCTGCCGAAACTGGATCAGTCTGCAGCGAATCTACGATTCGCTCCTGAAACTGAAATGTCTGCAGCGAACTAACCTTCGTTGTGAGTTGTGTGTCGCTCAGCGAAACTATGATTCGCTGCCGAAACTAGATCAGCCTGCGGCGAATCTACGATTCGCTACTAAAACTAAAATTTCTGCAGTGAACGAACCTTCACTGCCGAGTTGTGTGTCGCTCAGCGAAACTGTGATTCGCTATCGAAACTAGATCAGCCTGCAGTGAATCGTAGACTCGCTGCTGAAATTGAAGTTTTTGCAGTGATTTGACCTTCGCTGTCGAGTGGTGTGTCATGCAGTGAAATTATGATTCGTTGCCGAAACTGGATCAGTCTGCAGCGAATCTGCGATTCGGTGCTGAAATTGAAATTTCTGCAACGATTTGACCTTCGTTGTCGAGTGCTGTGTCGCGCAGCGAAACTGTGATTCGCTTCCGAAATTGGATCAGCCTGCAGCGAAACTGCGATTCGCTACTGAAATTGAAATTTCTGCAGCGATTTGACCTTCGCTACCAAGTAATGTGTCGCGTAGCGACACTATGATTCGCTTCCGAAATTGGATCAGCCTGCAGCAAAATTGCGATTCGCTGCTGAAATTAAAATTTCTGCAGCGATTTGACCTTCGCTGCCAAGTAATGTGTCGCGCAGCGAAATTGGATCAGCTTGCAGCGAAACTGCGATTCGCTGCTGAAACTGAAATTTCTGCAGTGATTTGACCTTCGCTGCCGAGTTGTGTGTCGCACACAGTGAAACTGTGATTCACTGTTGAAACTGGATTAGCCTGCAGCGAAACTGTGATTCGCTGCTGAAGCTGAAATTTCTGCAGCGATTTAACCTTTGCTGTCGAGTTGTGCGTCGCGCAACGAAACTGGGATTCGCTGCAAAACTGAATCACCATGCATCGAATCTGCGATTCGCTGCTGAAACTGAAATTTCTGCACCGAATGGACCTTCGCTGCCGAGTTGTGTGTCGCACAGTGAAACTGTGATTCGTTGCCGAAACTGGGGCAGCTTGCAGCGAACCAGTTGTCGCTGCCGAAGTGGGCAGCCTGCAGCAAACCAGTTCTCGCTGCCAATTTTACAATAAGCTCCTAGGCAAAAATGACTTAAATGTTGGTAACAATTTCATGGTATGAAGGTGTGAAATGTCAGACACTTGAATGTGAACATATGATCCCTTGAAATAAGTGTGGTGACGAATGTGATTCAAAAATACAAATGTACTGATTTATGACCATTGATGTTGTAGGTGGTGCGGACTGGATTGGACCATCTTCAGTACAAGAACAACCCAAAGGCGGACCGAGTTTCTTCTCTTAAATGTTTGTACTATAGTAGGGACGACACATCCACGAGATCTCTAGGGAACCCGATACATGGGAACCTATTTTTGCAAGGAATCATGTAGATGCATTCTAAATCACAATGTATTTTGTATGAATCATTGTACTGAATGTATGACTTTTATTAGATCCTTTTGTTTAAATTCGCAATGGCTATTAGTAGGCTAGGAATGTAAACTCATGTCTATGTATGTATATTTTTTAATAGGAACTTCTAATCATGCGACCATAATACTTCGTATTTATGAAAGATGTACTTTTAAATGAAATGCTAATTGTATGGATTGTATTATGATGATGTGAGGGACCAAGTTCGCTGATTACCAGCACAATGTGTTATATATATATATATATATATATATATATATAAATTCAGGTTGTCACAAACTCACTCCCCCAGTCCCATTGTTCTGCGTGCATAATAGTGGGCTGGGCTAGGGACAACACCCATTCTAGCCATTGAATTGGGTGGGCCAAATGGCTAGCAATCCAGTCCCAAATGATGGGTAGCCAACCCACCACCAAAAAATTATAATAAAAAATTACAAAATTTACATAAAAAATATTTAAAACAAAAAATGTGTTGTTTTTGTGCATATGGCCAATACGCTAACATATTTTGAACATTATTTTTAAAAAAAAATTGTTATTTCGAAGTTTAAAGAAAAATGGTTTTACAATGGATTTGGTAAAGAAAAAAAAATTTTCTGGAGATTTCATGACCATGCAACCAAGCAATTTGATCTTGTTGCGTGAAGATCCAAGAAAAGGATAAACTAAATAAAGAATTCATTCAATTAAAACACACAAAAAAAGAAGAATATAAATCCAAAAAAGAATTAAATACCAACATCACATCTTAAGTCAAAGGAAACCAACAATTTGGAATTAGGATTTTAAGAACAACACAAACAATAAATTCCAAGCACCTCAACATCCTTGAAATTTAATTTGCAAATTGTATCAACCAGCGAAACAAAACAGTTTGACACACACCTGTTTACCGACCTCTACGTTTATTACAGACATTGTTTTTTATTATATTCTATCAACATTCACAAAGTTCCATCTTCTATCAACTCCCAGAACTTGCATGCAAAAGAAATATTATCATTATCCAAACTTTTTTTCTCAAACAAACAAAAACACATAGAAAAGCATGCGAAAGGTTTTTACCAAAAGAAAAAACATACAACTATTGCAAAACACATCTTCAACATCTAACCCGCCAACCAACCAAAATGACAAAAACATCTAAGCATGAAAAAAAATCAAGGACAAAAACTAATCCAAACCAGGAAGGATACCAAAGCAACAAACCTGGATCAACAGTGAAGAAAAGCAGGGAGCGAAAAAGATGATGAAAACAAAAGAAAAAAAACATACAAATCTATCCCAATCAACAGACGAATCCTTGAAAGTAGCCTTGCAACAACAATTTTGCCTAAAAAATAAATATTGTACCATAATTTTAAAAACAATGCCGAAACATGAATGACTCTAGACAAAAAAAAACTCCAGCACAAGCAGCCCAAACAACCAACCATTGACAGACAAAACATGACACTAAGAGAATAAAATAGCAAAAAAAAAAAAACAAGGAACAAACACAATGTTTCATACAAAAATGCAAAACAAAAAAGACCAAATATAGAAAAAAGACCAAATATTGTGCCATATTTTATAATAACTATCGAAAAAATCAATGACTTAAATGTCATACAAAAATGCAAAACAAAAAAGACCAAATATAGAAAAAAGACCAAATATTGTGCCATATTTTATAATAACTATAAAAAAAATCAACGACTTAAATGTCTAAGAAAATACATCTAGCGCAGACAACTAGGTATTAACAAAGAAAATGCAAAACCAATACAATAAAATAGCATGAAAAACAGTAAAGAACCAATGCAATGCTATAAATAAAATGCAACCCAAAAAAGACCAAATATTGTACCATAATTTAAAAAAAATATGCCGAAAAAATAAATAGCTCTAACGACAAAAATAACACAAGCACATCCAACCCATACAATCAGCTATTGACAGAGGAAATGCAATACCAAGACAATACAAAAGCAAAAAAATAGCAAATAACAAACACAAAGTTTTAAACATAAATGCAAAACAAGAAAGACCAAATATTGTGCTATTTTTTTAAAAAAAACTAGCAAATAATCGACTTGAATATCTAAAACAAAAATCCAGCATAGACAACTAACTATTAACAGAGAAAATGCAAAACTAATACAATAAAATAGCATGAAAATTAATAAAGAACCAACACAATGCTATAAAAAAAAGCAACCCAAAAAAGGCTAAATATTGTACCATAATTTAAAAATGCCAAAAAAAAATCAACGCCTATAATGACAAAAAAAACTCAAGCATGCCCAGTCAAAACAACCAGGCAATGATAGAGAAAACACAACACCAAGGCAATAAAACAACAAAGAATAAACAAAATTAAACAATAATGCAAAACAACAAAGACCAAATATTGTGCCATATGTTTAAAACTGCTGAAAAAATCAACGGCTTAATTGACTAATAAAACTCAAGCACATCCAGCCCAGACAAGCAGTTATTAACATAGAAAATGCAAAACCAATACAATAAAATATCATGAAAAGCAACAAAGAAGCAACGCAATGCTATAAAAAAAATACAACCCAAAAAAAACCAAATATTGAAAAAATCAACGGCTGAAACGACTAAAAAAAATCAAGCACATCTTGCCCAACAGCCAGCTATTAACAGAGAAAACACAAAACCATTAAAATAAAATAGCATAGAAACAACGCAATGTTATAAACAAAAATCCAAAACAAAAAAGCTATAAAAACTGCCATAACATAACCGTTAACAACAACCACAACAACCTTAGAACAACATCAGCAACCTTAGCAACTACAACCACAACGTGAACAAAAACTCTAAAACAACAAACAACCATAAAAAACAGACAAAAAATAATCTTAAAAAAGCAGCAGCAGCCTTAATATAACAGCAGCAGCGATGCAAGCAAACACTAGAAAATAGCAATCAACCATAAAAAACAGACAAAAAATAATCTTAAAAAAATAGCAGCAACCTTAATATAACAGCAACAGCGATGCAAGCAACCAACCAAAATTCATAGTGCACAATGAGCATACCACAACTCTGAAAAGCCAACAACAAAAAAATGAGAACAAAATATAAAATAGAGGAACTAAAATGATGATTAATGGAGAACAGTAAAAAACACCAAAAAAAAATTCAAAGAACAAAAGACAACCCCCAGACTATGAAAGGCAAAGCCGTTAGCGCTCCTTAGAAGCTATAGTGTAGAATTTGAATTTGAAATTGAAAATTGTTCAAAATTTATTTACCCATTTTTGTAATGACCAAATGAGTCCCCTTGAGACCTTGTAAAAGATGTAATGACTTCCTTGACTCCTTGCCCACAAGAGAAGCTGTATCTGCCACCACAGTCCATCTCTTTCCATCTTCAGCTAAGTTACTCTGCACATGAACTCCAATTATTAACCTACTTTATAGGAGTCAGACGTTAAACTTGAAATAGAAGGGAAGAGCTTAAACAGAAGAGGTTGGTCACCTTCCGCATAATCTGAGAACAATCAACAAAAATACCATTTCTTGTAGTATCATTAGGGACTGAAATGCTATTTCCTGAGATATTCACAAGTAAAGATTGCAATGGAACTCCTTCTGCCTTACAATCCTCTAGTACCATATCTTGCTTGAATTTCACTTGATTCTTTGAAGCTGGCATACCTAATTTTGTTTTTTGGAGAAATTTTAGTGGTCTCTGGTTCTCTTTGTGTGGAGAGGCGATCATCTCTTCTTCCGGTTGCTTATAGGGAATAAAAGTAATTTTTGAAGGCTGGTGAGCAAATGCTGGTGTCACAAGATTAGCTCACAGATTCCTGTGCAAGGATCTCCGAGCAGCCGCTGGTGTATTCACTCTTTCCACAGTCATCCCTTGAAAGATCATGGTTTTCCACTTCAAGTACATCATTAGCAGCATGGTCATCAGAACATGAGGAGATCAGGTTCTTGTTGAAAAGAACTCAGCATTGGATTCTCTGATCATTGAACTCCCTTTGGTCTCTGTCTCTGGGAGTTCTTGTTGAAAAGAAAAATATTCAGGGCTCTGGTTATGTTCATCATATTGTTGCCCTTGGTCTCTTTCCTTGCAACTGACTCGCAAATCTCATCACAGTACAAGGAGCCCACATCCCGTAAAATTAAATCAAAAGGTTGTGTTACTCAAATTTCAACTAATATAGAAGCCCTGGTCTGCCAAGAAAAATCCATGAAATTTATCAACAATAATTTCGCACCTTATATTTTTCATCATCTTTTCCTGCCACTTCGAGTGAGCCTTTCTTTCAACAGATTCTCTTTCAGTTGCCATTAAGTTCTCATCCTATACGATCCCAACATAAGAAACATCCATTAAAATTAGTAAACTCTTAAGCAAAAATTCATCAAGCAATCAGTTCTCGTTCTCACCAGTACAAGGGATTGAAAATTAAAAACAGTCAACATATTCCATATTTATATTCTAATTATACCAATACCAGAGCATATATTCTATTACCTGATACATTTTCACTTCGGCAGGTTTACTTTCAGTTGCCAATAAATTCTCATCCTATAAAGTCACACCACAGAAGGCAAAAGAGGAAGAAGAAATATGTAAGAAGCATTTCAAGAAACATCGTCATTCAACGACTAAACTGCCTCAACAATCAACTCTGGATTCTCATCAAACAAATTGTAAGAGCTTACAAACATCAGGTGGACATGCTAGATATATACAAACGAAGGCATTTCACCTCAATTTCTTCTTCAAACACTATATTTTCTTCTCAACAGATTCTCTTTCATTTGCCATTAAGTTCCCATCCTATACAATCCCAACATAAGAGACATCCATTAAAATTAGTAAACTCTTAAGCAAAAAATCATCAAGCAATCAGTTCTCGTTCTCACCAGTACAAGGGATTGAAAATTAAAAACAGTTAACATATTCTAATTATACCAGAGCATATATTCTATTACCTGATACATTTTCACTTCGGCAGGTTTACTTTCAGTTGCCAATAAATTCTCATCCTATAAAGTCACAACACAGAAGGCAAAAGAGGAAGAAGAAGAAGAAGAAATATATAAGAAGCATAATTTAGGAATAGCTTACAAACATCAGGTGGACATGCTAGATATATACAAACGAAGGCATTTCACCTCAATTTCTTCTTCAAACACTATATTTTCCTCTCGCTTCTCTTCAATCATTGTCATCTCTGATGGAGATACAAATGGGGTTTCCATATCATATGCGCGACTCAAAGGAACCCAAAGCAGCCTGTAGCCTTGCTGAACCACCAACCTTTACTTATCAACTTCATTGACCTCTACACGAAGCCCTGGTATGTCCCATGGACTATACAAGAAACAGGAAACCCATCAAAAACAAATTAAACCCAATTTGAAGCTGCACAAAATTAATTAATAAGAAAAAGAAGAAGAAATATATATAAACATCAAATAAAACAAATAACAACTCAATTGTCACATGCTAAACATTAATTCAAGAAAGAAAAAGGAAACTATAAAAACCAAATCCAGTGACAACACAAGTAGAGCTAAATATAAACCAAGAGATGATATCCTATTAGGCATAGTAATACATGAAAACATCAACCAACAATCGATCAAAAACCAAATTCAATGATAATAGAAAAGTAATAACGCAACCCATCAAGATGAAATCGTAAAAATCAAATTCGGAAACAAATTTGTCAAGTCCTAAAAGGATATAATAACCCAAGACAACATCAAAAATATATGTCAAAGAACAGAAACAAATTTACCTAACAACATATAGCAACACTATTTTCAAGAATTAACGAAAATCTTCAATGAGCTTTTACAGGCAAACACAAGCTCACCATTTCTATCCCAAGAGGTAAGATATTAATTGGTTCATGGCCTTTCTCAACGAGCTTCCATTTTATGTTGCTCCTAGCATCTCAGAGGCTGAGTGAGCTTCAACCTTGCAGTGGACAAGGGAGTTCTTGTTGAAAAGAACTTAACATTGGATTCTCCGATCATTGAACTCCCTTTGCTTTCTACATCTGGCGGTTCTTGTTGAAAAGAAAAATATCGGGGCTCTGGTTATGTTACGCATATTCTTGACACTTGGTTCCCGAATAACTCCCTGGACAGTTGTGGGGCTTAATATATCCCTCACTTTATGGTCATTTCTAAATGAGCTTTCTATATCTTCATTTGCATCATAAAACAAAGAATCCATGCTTTCATCAAGCACTAAAGCAGCTGATGAGATCTCTTTCTTTGCAATTGAATCGCAGATCACATCAAAATACAAGGAGCCTACATCCTGTAAAATTAAATCCAAAGGCTGCGTTTCTCAAATTTAAACCGATAGAATCCATGGTCTGCACAAAAGAGACAAGTAAGAAAAACGCATGAATTTGAATTTATGCAATATGGTCATGAAAAACGCATTCAGTAAAATTAAATCCAAAGGCTGTGTTTCTCAAATTTCAACTAATATTTTTCGTCATCTTTTCCTGCCACTTCCAGTGAGCCTTTCTTTCCATCAGATTCTCTTTCAGTTGCCATTCAGTTCTCATCCTATACCATCCCAACATAAGAAACATCCATTAAAATTAGTAAACTCTTAAGTGAAAGAAGAAGAAGAAATATATACGTAGAAATTCAAGAAAAATCATCATTCAACGACAAAACTGCCTCAACAATCATCATCATTGAGCTCTCTACACCAAGCCCTGGTATCTTCTCCCCTGAAATCCATGTCCCATGGACTATACAAGAAATAGGAAGCCCATCAAAAACAAATCAAACCCAATTTGAGGCTGCATAAAATTAATAAGATAAAAAAGAAGAAATATATATAAACATCAAATAAAACAAATAACAACTCAATGGTCCAATACTAGATAGTAATTCAAGAAAGAAAAAGGAAACTATAAAACCAAATCCAGTGACAGAACAAATAGAGCTAAATATAAACCAAGAGCTGATATCCTATTAAGGCATAGTAATCTTGACTTCCTACTTTACATGATGGTTCTAAAGCATCAACTCTAGAGTCTGGATTTCTTTTCTGACCTTTTTACTGTCGTTCTCTGAAACATCTTTTACAGGCAAACACAAGCTCACCATTTCTATCCCAAGAGGTAAGATATTAATTGGTTCGTGGCCTTTCCTCAATGAGCTTCCATTTTATGTTGCTCCTATCATCTCAGAGGCGGAGTGATCTTCCAACCATGCAGTGGGCAAGGGAGTTCTGTTTGACAAGAACTCAGCGTTGGATTCTCTGATCATTGAACTGCCTTTGCTATCTATCTCTGGCAGTTCTTGTTGAAAAGAAAAATATTCCGGGCTCTGGCTATGTTCATCATATTGCTGCACTTGGTTGACTGAGCTTCCATTTTCTATTGCTCCTAGTTTCTCAGAGGCTGACTGAGCTTCCAACCTTGCAGTGGACAAGGGAGTTCCTTTTGAAAAGAACTCAGCGTTGGATTCTCTGATCATTGAACTCCCTTTGCTATCTGTCTCTGGCAGTTCTTGTTGAAAAGAAAAATATTCAGGGCTCTAGCTATGTTCATCATATTGCTGCACTTGGTTCCCGAAATAACTCCCTGGACAGTTGTGTGCCTTAATATATCATCATTTGGGTCATAAAACAAAGAATCCATGCTTTCATCAGGCACTAAAGCAGCTGATGAGATCTCTTTCTTTGCAATTGACTCGCAAATCTCGTCGCAATACAAGGGGCCTACATCCTGTAAAATTAAATCAAATGGCCGTGTTTCTCAAATTTCAACTAATATAGAATCCATGGTCTGCACAAAAGAGACAGCCAAGAAAAATGCATGAAGTTTTTTACACTTGCAATTTCTGCTGTACCACTTATCCACAATTTGGTCTGCATCAACCATAATTTCTCACCTGATATTTTTCATCACCTTTTCCTGCCACTTCCAGTGAGCCTTTCTTTTCAACAGATTCTCTTTCAGTGGCCGTTGAGTTCTAATCCTATACGATCCCAGCATAAGAAACATCCATTATAATTAGTAAACTCTTAAGCAAAAGAAGAAGAAGAAATATATACGTAGAAATTCAAGAAAACTCATCATTCAATGATGAAACTGCCTCAACAATCATCTTCATTGAGCTCTCTACGCGAAGCCCTGGTATCTTCTTCCGTGGAATCCATGTCCCATGGACTACACAAGAAATAGGAAGCCCATCAAACACAATTCAAACCCAATTTGAAGCTGCATAAAATTAATAAGATAAAAAAGAAATATATATAAACATCAAATAAAACAAATAACAACTCAGTGGTCACATACAGAGCTAAATATAGAAACTATAAAAAACAAGGAAAGCCCACTAAAATCTACAATGAAACAAACATAAAGGAAGCAAGCTAAACAGTAATTCAAGAACAAAAAAGGAGACTATAAAAACCAAATCCAGTGACAGCACAAATAGAGCTAAATATAAACCAAGAGATGATATCCTATTAAGGCATAGTAATACAGGGAAACATCAACCGAGAAGCGATCAAAAACAAAATTCAATGATAATAGAAAAGTGATAACGCAACCCATCAAGAAGAGGAAATCGTAAAAAGCAAATTCAGTGACATCCACCCAAAACGGATATAATAACGCAAGAAAACATCAAAAATATATGTCGAAGAAGAGAAACAAATTTACCGAACAACATATAGCAACACGATTTTCAAAAATTAAAGAACATCGAGAAAGGAACGAATAACATCAACAAACCATCAAAAACACGGAAAGCCCACTAAAATCTACAATGAAACAAACATAAAGGAAGCAAGCTGGAATTACCAGAAGATAAATCTGTGGCAAAGAGCTTCTGCGAAATGGTTTTGAGTTGATTTGAAGGTGGAATCGGATAATGCTAGGGTGATTTCAAACAATATTGCAATCTGGATGTCTTCCACAAGTCAGGATTTCTTCAGTTTCTTGAATGTTCTCTTCTTTCTCAATGGACGGCTCCGAAGATGTTGGTGAAGCTTTTTCAATGGTGACAAAAATGTTCTTGAGAATTGCACCGTTCCTTAGCACTGTAAGAACTTGGATCTTTCTCTCTTCTTCTCCAGGCTTTTTTCTCTCTGTGTTTGCCAATTTTGTTGGGTTTTATGACAAATCCCTCTTCCCTGGGTTTCTTGAGAGAGAGAGCAGAATCTTGGTTGTAGAGAAAGGGACAGAGAGGGGTTTTATATGGTTATCTTTTGGTGAAGGAGAGAGCGACTATGAATTTTTATTTTGAAAAAGGTGACCGTTAGGGCTTTTGGTGCAACTCACTGCAACGGCTATTTATCTCCTTGCCGCTAACTACTATGCGCTCTTGCTCCTGATTGTGGCAAATATAAATGTAAATCTGTTGCTTTTAGTTTGAAAATAAGCGAATATCTATATAGAATCTGAAGATAAAAGTTCAAAAGAGAATTCAATGTGAAACTGTGAGGAACTTTCCCAGAACAGGTTGGTACTTGTAATCCCCTGTTCTTCGTTTTTAGCTTCACTGTCATCTTCTTGGAATGAATAGCGCAAGAAATGAAAATATCTTTCAGGAAGGAGTTATTTAACTTGTGTCTGCGTCGTTCTCTAGATTATGTATGAAACCAGGGGAGTTATTACAGAACATGTCGAATGAATCAAATACTATCTCTGTCAAAGATGAACCTGTCAATTCATCTTGGGAAATGGAAAAAATTACCAGCAATACCAAAACCAGCTATTTGGAAATACATCAACAAAAAAAATACATTCAAAATTCCAATTTTTCTCACTTTAATGCTCGAACATACAATTGGAGCTTGTATCACGGGCCCTTCGGGGATTTCTGCTTAACCTTTCTGATTTGCATGATAAAGCATGTGAAAGCAACATCCCAAGAATTTATGGTCATTTCTAAATGAGCTTTCTATATCTTCATTTGCATCATAAAACAAAGAATTCATGCTTTCATGTTTAAACCGACCAAATTGAGGGTAGCTATGTCTTTTCATAGTTGAAAGAGAGGCAGTACTCTATACGTGTCATGGTCTGAGAGGCTAAATGTTATGGTATAGTGGTACACAAGGTGATATACCGGCGCACTCTGCTTGGTTTTTTTATGTAGAAAACTAATTGATTTTTTATGTGTTGTTATTAGTTATTTTAATATTTAATTAATGATAGATCAAATCTGTTACAAATGAGTTTTTTTCCGCCTAAAAGGAGCAGCGTAATTGAAACGCAGGGGAAGTGATTCATATATTTTTTTTAATTGTTGATATCTTGGGTAAATTTGTCTACCCATTTTGTTTGTATGTTTCATTTTTTCCCAATTAATATCAGATCTAAAATATTATACATAATTTTATTTTTACAAAAACAATCTAAAATCCTATAATCAAATTTTCCTAAGAGATAAGCTTAAACAAAGGAGGAAAAAATTAGAATTAAAAGGCAATTTTTTATATTATTTTATAAGATTTATTACTCATATTATTATATTAAAAGTATTTAAGAATACTGATATTAATTTTTTTCTCTTTAAAAAATTTTAGTTCATTTTTTTTCTCTATATATATATTTTCAGACGCTAATATTAAATAAATATTAAAATATATAATTAGTCTCACATATTTATAAGAAAAAAAACCCCAAAAATGACAAAAAAAAATAAATATAAGTAGATTTAAAAAAAATGACTTGAAAGATGAATAAAAAGAATTTATAAAACAACAAAGAGAAAAATAATAAATATCAATTTTAAAATGATCATCAACACAAATTAAAATATAAATATTTTTTTAAAAAAAAAACCATAATAACAGTGGAAATAATAATATTTGGTGAGACCATAATTATTGTTAGAAAAAAATATTCCATATTTTTTTCTCTTATAATATTTATTATTCATATTATTATATTAATATTATTTCAGAGCAATGATAGTATTTTTTTTCCCAAAAAACCATTTGTGTGTGTGTGTGTGTGTGTGTATTAATGAGATATATTAAATAAATATCAAAAAATATAATTAGTCTCACATATTGAAAAGAAAAGAAAACTAATAAATAATCATTATCATTATTTTGAATGTGTTATCTATAATAATTAGAAAATTAAAGACCTAACAATATTAACAAAAAAGCAATTAAAAAACAAAACAAATGAAAAAATAAAAATAGATATTAATAGATTTTAAGAAATTATTTACCCTGAAGGGAAAAAAAAGAGAAATTATAATAATTATTAATTTTCAAATGATCACCAGAATATTTAGAATTTGAACATTAAATTAAAAAAAACTTAATAATATTGGAAATAAAAAAAAATAGAAACAAAAACTAAAAGAATGTTACATATAAACATGGATAGAAATAAGAATTATGTATAAAAAATATAGGAAATAGATTAAAATCCAAGATTAAAAGTATAAGGGATATAATGAAAAAAAAAATATAATAACTTTAATTTGAAGGACAAAATTGAAATAAATCCAAACATTGATTCCGATAAAATTAAATAATTTAAACCAAAACCGGAAATTAAAAGAATTAGGATTGCAATGAAATTGAAATCTATAATTAATGTAAGGATAAATTTGAAAAAAAAACAAACTTTGATACTGAAAAAATTAAGGATTTATAATTAAATTTGTATAGAAGGATAAAATTTAAATAAATCAAAACTTTGATACCAAAAATATTAAGGATTCCAAACCAATCCGAGTATTCAAAGAATTAGGACCTAAATGAAACTATTATATATAATCCCATTCACTTGAAGGACAAAATTGAAACAAATCAAAACCTATATATTAGCAATAAGGACCATAAAAAAACAATCTAAAGATGAGGGACTGAAATGAAGTATAAAAAAATAGTTGCGCTGATGTCATCTTGTGCAAGCAGGAGAGAGAAAAGGGGGGAATTCAAACCGTAAGCTCTCACGCCACTGTAAACTCACACGCATCGCGCCAAGGGGAAGAGAAAATGTCTGAAAATCATTCTAGATGTTGGTTAGGTATTTTTGGACACCAGAATAAGCCGCATCCGCTAGCCAAAACACGCGTAAGCACGGAAACGGACGTCATGTCCAGCGATGTGCCAACAATAAATTGGCAGAAAAATGAATAAAAGAATGGTAAATTACCGTCTCGCCCCTCCCACTTAGACTTCAATTTTGTCCTTTTTACTGTTTAGCATGGATATCTTAGAAAAATGAAATGGATCGGATAGGACCAAAAAAGTGCAATTACCGTGGAACCCCTTAACCTAGGTGCCTCTTTATGTCTTATTCGAGGGACAAATTAATTATTACACTGTGCAAAAACAAAAAAAAAATAGGAGGCTGACCAAATCGAATGAACCGACAGAACCAAAACGACCTGAAAGTTGAGCACTACTATTCCTGTCCACAGTGTTCTGTCTCTTGGTGTATAGTGAACACAGGATGCTAGGTCATCACACTTGAGTTCTATTAGTTATTTTAGCTCAAGCCAAAACTAGCTTATATGATCTTTAATGGGGAAAAAGAGGAGAACCATCATACTATATAAGTAGCAAATTAAGTTCTACAATATTATTCACTCTTCGTAGCATCTTTTATGGGGTAAAAAGAGTGAGGGGCTTGATGACATTCATGCAGAGGCATATCCATTTTCACCCTTGGATTTTTAAATCCCGTGAGAGATCCTCAAAGTATACGGCTTTCCTTTTGTACATATGAAGTTGAAGACAATATGTTCCCAAGGTGCCAATTAGAGCTTTTTGACAGAAGACAAATCCCCCCCCCCAGGCTAGGAAGTAAGATTAAATGAAGTTTTAATGTAATAAGCACAAATAAACATGATCATTGTAAAAACCCTATTATTTGATTGAAGATACAAAAATCATGAATATGTCAGCTGAAAATCACTATATCATAGCAACTATGATACACATTGCCATGCAGAGGCAGTAATTAAACACCTATCTTGCCAACCTTAAGAAATAGCTTTCCCATCATCTCTTTCAAAAACCTTAGACCCTCCACCACTCTCTCCATCAAATTGTAGAGGACAACAGTGGGTTCTACTTTTCAAGAGAAGCTTCGCTTGTATCAAAGACATGGAGCTAAGTCTCATGCCTGCAAATCCATGACCCTCCATCCTTCCTTTCCATGTTTCCATCTTGTCATATCTTGGACAGTTTGTGTCATATTTGTCATCTTTGAGAATGCTTTCGATCTCTTTTCCAAGATAAAGAATTCTTTTCGATGCTTAATCTCTCTGAGCTTTCTAGAGGAAGAAAATGATCCAACGAATCAAACATGGCTGCAAAATAGTGGAAGGACTCCATGAATCTTGATGGAAAGCTGAATGAGCTTCTGCTACCTTCTTGATCCACCAAAACAACAATGGAGGGGTTAAGTGAATGTATTGATTTCAACGTGTTAGATATCTTCAATGAATCTTTCAAAGTATTCAAATGAAATATTGAATTCACAGCAACTATTTCTTTTCTTAAAAGCCCTTGAAACTCAAACAAAAGATTGCGAACCCCTTTCGCAAGGCTGACTAATCTACCCTCGGTTTCCTGCAATTCTCTCGGGTACCTTCTTCATATGTTGGGTCTAAAGCAACAGCTTGGGCATCAGAACATGTGGAGTTCAGGTTCACCAACAGATTTGGTGTGAAATTCTCTTGACTTCCTACTTTACATGATGGTTCTAAAGCATCAACTCTAGAGTCTGGATTTCTTTTCTGACCTTTTTACTGTCGTTCTCTGAAACATCTTTTACAGGCAAACACAAGCTCACCATTTCTATCCCAAGAGGTAAGATATTAATTGGTTCATGGCCTTTCCTCAATGAGCTTCCATTTTCTATTGCTCCTAGCATCTCAGAAGCTGACTGAGCTTCCAACCCTGCAGTGGCCAAGGGAGTTCTGTTTAAAAAGAACTAAGCGTTGGATTCTCTGATCATTGAACTCCCTTTGCTATCTGTCTCTGGCAGTTCTTGTTGAAAAGAAAAATATTCGGGACTCTGGTTACGTTCATCATATTGCTGCACCTGGTTCACTGAGCTTCCATTTTCTGTTGCTCCTAGCATCTCAGAGGCTGACTGAGCTTCCATCCTTGCAGTGGACAAGGGAGTTCTTTTTGAAAAGAACTCAGCGTTGGATTCTCTGATCATTGAACTCCCTTTGCTATCTGTCTCTGGCAGTTCTTGTTGAAAAGAAAAATATTCAGGGCTCTAGCTATGTTCATCATATTGCTGCACTTGGTTCCCGAAATAACTCCCTGGACAGTTGTGTGCCTTAATAAATCATCCTCTGCGTCATAAAACAAAGAATCCATGCTTTCATCAAGCACTAAAGCAGCTGATGAGATCTCTTTCTTTGCAATTGACTCGCAAATCTCGTCACAATACAAGGAGCCTACATCCTGTAAAATTAAATCAAAAGGCCGTGTTTCTCAAATTTCAACTAATATAGAATCCATGGTCTGCACAAAAGAGACAGCCAAGAAAAATGCATGAATTTTTTTACACTTGCAATTTCTGCTGTACCACTTATCCACAATTTGGTCTGCATCAACCATAATTTCTCACCTGATATTTTTCATCATCTTTCTTTTCAACAGATTCTCTTTCAGTTCTAATCCTATATGATCCCAGCATAAGAAACATCCATTAAAATTAGTAAACTCTTAAGCGGAAGAAGAAGAAGAAATATATACGTAGAAATTCAAGAAAAATCATCATTCAACGAGGAACTGCCTCAACAATCATCTTCATTCAGCTCTCTACACGAAGCACTGGTATCTTCTTCCGTGGAATCCATGTCCCATGAACTACACAAGAAATAGGAAGCCCGTCAAAAACAATTCAAACCCAATTTGAAGCTGCATAAAATTAATAAGATAAAAAAGAAATATATATAAACATCAAATAAAACAAATAACAACTCAGTGGTCACATACAGAGCTAAATATAGAAACTATAAAAAACAAGGAAAGCCCACTAAAATCCACAATGAAACAAACATAAAGGAAGCAAGCTAAACAGTAATTCAAGAACGAAAAAGGAGACTATAAAAACCAAATCCAGTGACAGCACAAATAGAGGGATATCCTATTAAGGCATAGTAATACAGGGAAACATCAACCAAGAAGCGATCAAAAACAAAATTCAATGATAATAGAAAAGTGATAACGCAACCCATCAAGAAGAGGAAATCGTAAAAAGCAAATTCAGTGATATCCACCCAAAACGGATATAATAACGCAAGAAAACATCAAAAATATATGTCGAAGAAGAGAAACAAATTTACCGAACAACATATAGCAACACGATTTTCAAAAATTAAAGATCATCGAGAAAGGAACGAATAACATCAACAAACCATCAAAAACAAGGAAAGCCCACTAAAATCTACAATTAAACAAACATAAAGGAAGCAAGCTGGAATTACCAGAAGATAAATATGTGGCAAAGAGCTTCTGCGAAATGGTTTTGAGTTGATTTGAAGGTGGAATCGGATAATGCTAGGGTGATTTCAAACAATATTGCAATCTGGGTGTCTTCCACAAGTCAGGATTTCTTCAGTTTCTTGAATGTTCTCTTCTTTCTCAATGGACGGCTCCGAAGATGTTGGTGAAGCTTTTTCAATGGTGACAAAAATGTTCTTGAGAATTGCACCGTTCCTTAGCACTGTAAGAACTTGGATCTTTCTCTCTTCTTCTCCTGGCTTTTTTCTCTCTGTGTTTGTCATTTTTGTTGGGTTTTATGACATATCCCTCTTCCCTGGGTTTCTTGAGATAGAGAGCAGAATCTTGGTTGTAGAGAAAGGGACAGAGAGGGGTTTTATATGGTTATCTTTTGGTGAAGGAGAGAGCGACTATGAATTTTTATTTTGAAAAAGGTGACCGTTAGGGCTTTTGGTGCAACTCACTGCAACGGCTATTTATCTCCTTGCCGCTAACTACTATGCGCTCTTGCTCCTGATTGTGGCAAATATAAATGTAAATCTGTTGCTTTTAGTCTGAAAATAAGCGAATATCTATATAGAATCTGAAGATAAAAGTTCAAAAGAGAATTCAATGTGAAACTGTGAGGAACTTTCCCAGAACAGGTTGGTACTTGTAATCCCCTGTTCTTCGTTTTTAGCTTCACTGTCATCTTCTGGGAATGAATAGCGCAAGAAATGAAAATATCTTTCAGGAAGGAGTTATTTAACTTGTGTCTGCGTCGTTCTCTAGATTATGTATGAAACCAGGGGAGTTATTACAGAACATGTCGAATGAATCAAATACTATCTCTGTCAAAGATGAACCTGTCAATTCATCTTTGGAAATGGAAAAAATTACCAGCAATACCAAAACCAGCTATTTGGAAATACATCAACAAAAAAAATACATTCAAAATTCCAATTTTTCTCACTTTAATGCTCGAACATACAATTGGAGCTTGTATCACGGGCCCTTCGGGGATTTCTGCTTAACCTTTCTGATTTGCATGATAAAGCATGTGAAAGCAACATCCCAAGAATTTATGGTCATTTCTATATCTTCATTTGCATCATAAAACAAAGAATTCATGCTTTCATGTTTAAACCGACCATGGGCATACATACGGCAAATTGAGGGTAGCTATGTCTTTTCATAGTTAAAAGAGAGGCAGTACTCTATACTTGTCATGGTCTGAGAGGCTAAATGTTATGGTATAGGGGTACACAAGGTGATATACCGGCGCACTCTGCTTGGTTTTTTTATGTAGAAAACTAATTGATTTTTTATGTGTTGTTATTAGTTATTTTAATATTTAATTAATGAATAGATCAAATCTGTTACAAATGAGTTTTTTTCCGCCTAAAAGGAGCAGCGTAATTGAAACGCAGGGGAAGTGATTCATATATTTTTTTTAATTGTTGATATCTTGGGTAAATTTGTCTACCCATTTTGTTTGTATGTTGCATTTTTTCCCAATTAATATCAGATCTAAAATATTATACATAATTTTATTTTTACAAAAACAATCTAAAATCCTATAATCAAATTTTCCTAAGAGATAAGCTTAAACAAAGGAGGAAAAAATTAGAATTTAAAGGCAATTTTTTATATTATTTTATAAGATTTATTACTCATATTATTATATTAAAAGTATTTAAGAATACTGATATTAATTTTTTTCTCTTTAAAAAATTTTAGTTCATTTTTTTTCTCTATATATATATATTTTCAGACGCTAATATTAAATAAATATTAAAATATATAATTAGTCTCACATATTTATAAGAAAAAAAACCCCAAAAATGACAAAAAAAAATAAATATAAGTAGATTTAAAAAAAATGACTTGAAAGATGAATAAAAAGAATTTATAAAACAACAAAGAGAAAAATAATAAATATCAATTTTAAAATGATCATCAACACAAATTAAAATATAAATATTTAAAAAAAAAAAAAACCATAATAACAGTGGAAATAATAAAATTTGGTGAGACCATAATTATTGTTAGAAAAAAATATTCCATATTTTTTTATCTTATAATATTTATTATTCATATTATTATATTAATATTATTTCAGAGCAATGATAGTATTTTTTTTTCCCAAAAAACCATTTGTGTGTGTGTGTGTGTGTGTGTATTAATGAGATATATTAAATAAATATCAAAAAATATAATTAGTCTCACATATTGAAAAGAAAAGAAAACTAATAAATAATCATTATCATTATTTTGAATGTGTTATCTATAATAATTAGAAAATTAAAGACCTAACAATATTAACAAAAAAGCAATTAAAAAACAAAACAAATGAAAAAATAAAAATAGATATTAATAGATTTTAAGAAATTATTTACCCTGAAGGGAAAAAAAAGAGAAATTATAATAATTATTAATTTTCAAATGATCACCAGCATATATTAGAATTTGAACATTAAATTAAAAAAAACTTAATAATATTGGAAATAAAAAAAAATAGAAACAAAAACTAAAAGAATGTTACATATAAACATGGATAGAAATAAGAATTATGTATAAAAAATATAGGAAATAGATTAAAATCCAAGATTAAAAGTATAAGGGATATAATGAAAAAAAAAATATAATAACTTTAATTTGAAGGACAAAATTGAAATAAATCCAAACATTGATTCCGATAAAATTAAATAATTTAAACCAAAACCGGAAATTAAAAGAATTAGGATTGCAATGAAATTGAAATCTATAATTAATGTAAGGATAAATTTGAAAAAAAAACAAACTTTGATACTGAAAAAATTAAGGATTTATAATTAAATTTGTATAGAAGGATAAAATTTAAATAAATCAAAACTTTGATACCAAAAATATTAAGGATTCCAAACCAATCCGAGTATTCAAAGAATTAGGACCTAAATGAAACTATTATATATAATCCCATTCACTTGAAGGACAAAATTGAAACAAATCAAAACCTATATATTAGCAATAAGGACCATAAAAAAACAATCTAAAGATGAGGGATTGAAATGAAGTATAAAAAAATAGTTGCGCTGATGTCATCTTGTGCAAGCAGGAGAGAGAAAAGGGGGGAATTCAAACCGTAAGCTCTCACGCCACTGTAAACTCACACGCATCGCGCCAAGGGGAAGAGAAAATGTCTGAAAATCATTCTAGATGTTGATTAGGTATTTTTGGACACCAGAATAAGCCGCATCCGCTAGCCAAAACACGCGTAAGCACGGAAACGGACGTCATGTCCAGCGATGTGCCAACAATAAATTGGCAGAAAAATGAATAAAAGAATGGTAAATTACCGTCTCGCCCCTCCCACATAGACTTAAATTTTGTCCTTTTTACTGTTTAGCATCGATATCTTAGAAAACTGAAATGGATCGAATAGGACCAAAAATGTGCAATTACTGTGGAACCCCTCAACCTAGGTGCCTCTTTATGTCTTATTCGAGGGACAAATTCATTATTACACTGTGCAAATACTATATAAATAGCAAATTAAGTTCTATACTATTATTCACTCTTCGTAGCATATTTTATGGGGTAAAAAGAGTGAGGGGCTTGATGACATTCATGCAGAGGCATATCCATCTTCACCCTTGGATTTTTAAATCCCGTGAGGATCCTCAAAGTATGCCCCAGGCTAGGAAGTAAGATTAAATGAAGTTTTAATGTAATAAGCACAAATAAACATGATCATTGTAAAAACCCTATTATTTGATTGAAGATACAAAAATCATGAATATGTCAGCTGAAAATCACTATATCATAGCAACTATGATACACATTGCCATGCAGAGGCAGTAATTAAACACCTATCTTGCCAACCTTAAGAAATAGCTTTCCCATCATCTCTTTCAAAAACCTTAGACCCTCCACCACTCTCTCCATCAAATTGTAGAGGACAACAGTGGGTTCTACTTTCCAAGAGAAGCTTCGCTTGTATAGTCAAATGAAATATTGAATTCACAGCAACTATTTCTTTTCTTAAAAGCCCTTGAAACTCAAACACAAGATTGCGAACCCCTTTCGCAAGGCTGACTAATGTACCCTCGGTTTCCTGCAATTCTCTCCGCCTTTTCAGAGAGAGATTATATTAGAGAGTTCTATAATATTATTCACTTTTCGTAGCATCTTTTTATGGGGTAAAAAGAGTGAGGGCTTGATGACATTCATGCGTAGGTATTGAATCCATTTTCACCCTTGATTTTTAATTGTAAAAACCTCTATTATTTGATGAGACATTCATGCAGAGTATCTAGACACCCTTGGATTTTTAAATCCCGTGAGAGATCCTCAAAGTATACGGCTTTCCTTTTGTACATATGAAGTTGAAGACAATATGTTCCCAAGGTGCCAATTAGAGCTTTTTGACAGAAGACAAATCCCCCCCCGGCTAGGAAGTAAGATTAAATGAAGTTTTAATGTGATAAGCACAAATAAGCATGATCATTGTAAAAACCCTATTATTTGATTGAAGATACAAAAATCATGAATATGTCAGCTGAAAATCACTATATCATAGCAACTATGATACACATTGCCATGCAGAGGCAGTAATTAAACACCTATCTTGCCAACCTTAAGAAATAGCTTTCCCATCATCTCTTTCAAAAACCTTAGACCCTCCACCACTCTCTCCATCAAATTGTAAAGGACAACAGTGGGTTCTACTTTTCAAGAGAAGCTTCGCTTGTATCAAAGACATGGAGCTAAGTCTCATGCCTGCAAATCCATGACCCTCCATCCTTCCTTTCCATGTTTCCATCTTGTCATATCTTGGACAGTTTGTGTCATATTTGTCATCTTTGAGAATGCTTTCGATCTCTTTTCCAAGATAAAGAATTCTTTTCGATGCTTAATCTCTCTGAGCTTTCTAGAGGAAGAAAATGATCCAACGAATCAAACATGGCTGCAAAATAGTGGAAGGACTCCATGAATCTTGATGGAAAGCTGAATGAGCTTCTGCTACCTTCTTGATCCACCAAGACAACAATGGAGGGGTTAAGTGAATGTATTGATTTCAACGTGTTAGATATCTTCAATGAATCTTTCAAAGTATTCAAATGAAATATTGAATTCACAGCAACTATTTCTTTTCTTAAAAGCCCTTGAAACTCAAACAAAAGATTGCGAACCCCTTTCGCAAGGCTGACTAATCTACCCTCGGTTTCCTGCAATTCTCTCAGCCTTTTCAGAGAGAGATTATATTAGAGAAGGCCATTGAAATCCGGTTCAGGTTCACCAACACATTTGCTGTGAAATTCTCTTGACTTCCTACTTTACATGATGGTTCTAAAGCATCAAGCACTAGAGTCTGGTTTTCTTTTCTGACCTTTTTACTGTCGTTCTCTGAAAGATCTTTTACAGGCAAACACAAGCTCACTATTTCTATCCCAAGAGAGAAGATATTAATTGGTTCATGGCCATTCCTCAATAAGCTTCCATTTTCTGTTGCTCCTAGCATCTCAGAGGCTGACTGAGCTTCCAACCTTGCAGTGGACAAGGGAGTTCTTGTTGAGAAGAACTCAACGTTGGATTCTCTGATCATTGAACTCCCTCTGCTTTCTGTCTCTGGCAGTTCTTGTTGAAAACAAAAATATTCAGGGCTCTGGTTATGTTCAGCATATTGCTGACACTTGGTTCCCGAAATATATCCCTCACTTTATGGTCATTTCTAAATGAGCTTTCTATATCTTCATTTGCATCATAAAACAAAGAATACATGCTTTCATCAAGCACTAAAGCAGCTGATGAGATCTCTTTCTTTGCAATTGACTTGTAAATCTCATCACAATACAACATCCTGTAAAATTAATTCCAATGGCTGTGTTTCTCAAATTTCAACCGATGTAGAATCCATGGTCTGCACAAAAGATACACCAAGAAAAACGCATGAATTTTTAAACACTTGCATTTTCTGCTGTACCACTAATCCACAATTTGGTCTGCATCAACCATAATTTCTCACCTGATATTTTTCATCATCTTTTCCTGCCATTTCCAGTGAGCCTTTCTTCTCAACAGATTCTCTTTCATTTGCCATTAAGTTCTCATCCTGTACGATCCCAACATAAGAAACATCCATTAAAATTAGAAAGCTCTTAAGCAAAAAATCATCAAGCAATCAGTTCTCGTTCTCACAAGTACAAGGGATTGAAAATTAAGAACAGTTAACATTCCCCATATTTATAGAAATTATACCAGTACCAGGGCATATGTTCTATTACCTGATACATTTTCACTTCGGCAGGTTTACTTTCAGTTGCCAATAAATTCTCACCCTATACAGTCACAGCACAAAGAAGGTAAACGAAGGCAAAAGAAGAAGAAGAAGAAATATACACGTAGCATTTCAGCAAAAATCAACTTCACTGAGTTCTCTGCACAAAGCCCTGGTATCTTCTTCCCTGAAATCCCTGTCCCATGGACAACACAAGAAACAGGAACCCCATCAAAAACAAATTACCCCCCATTTGAAGCTGGACAAAATTAATAAGAAAAAAAGAAGAAATATACATAAACATCAAATAAAACATATAAGAAGTCAATTGTCACATGCTAAACAGTAATTCAAGAAAGAAAAAGGAAACTATAAAAACCAAATCCAGTGACAGCACAAATAGAGCTAAAGATAAACCAAGAGCTGATATCCTATTAAGGAATAGCAATACAAGAAAATATCAACCAAGAATCGATCAAAAACCAATTTCAATTATAATAGAAAAGTGATAACGCAACCCCATCAAGAAGAAGAAATCCGTTAAAAGCAAATTCAGTGACATCCACCCAAAAAGGATATAATAACGCAGGAAAACATAAAAAATAAATGTCAAAGAACAGAAACAAATTAGCCTCAGAACATATAACAACGCGATTTTCAAAAGTTAAAGAAAATCGAGAAAGGAACGAATAACATCAACAAAACATCAAAAACAAGGAAAGCCCACTAAAATCTACAATGAAACAAACATAAAGGAAGCAAGCTGGAATTACCAGAAGATAAATCTGTGACAAAGAGCTTCTGTGAAAATGGTTTTGAGTTGATTTGAAGGTAGAATCGGCTAATGCTAGGGTGATTTCAAACAATATTGCAATCTGAGTGTCTATCACAAGTCAAGATTTCTTCAGTTTCTTGAATGTTCTCTTCATTTTCAATGGACGGCTCCGAAGATGTTGGTGGAGCTAATGGTGACAAAAATGTTCTTGAGAATTGCACCGTTCCTTAGCACTATAAGAACTTGGATCTTTCTCTCTTCTTTTCCATCCTTTTTTCTCTTTGTGTTTGCCATTTTTCTAGGTTTTATGAAAAATCCCTCTTTCCTGGGTTTCTTGAGAGAGAAAGCAGAATCTTGGTTGTAGAGACAGAGACAGAGAGGGGTTTTATATGGTTATCTTTTGGTGATAAAGAGAGCGATTTTGAATTTTTATTTTGAAAAAAGTGACCGTTAGGGCTTCGGGTGCTCTGTAGGTTATTGATCACCAAAACCTCTTATGGTAATAGAATATAAAACGACGTCTAAACTGATTATGTTGTATTTTCCGCCATGTTCCTCAGACAGTGTAGGGCGGTCGAAAACGTGATAATAGTCATTTGAATTTTCTCTCTCTCTCTCTCTCCTACTTGTGCAATCACATATCAATCTAGCTGTTTTTAATGATATTTAATTTTAATCCCTGAATTTTTAATTATTTATATTGGTTCTTATTGCTAATATATAGATTTTGATTTATTTCAATTTTATCCTTTAATTAAAATTGATTATACATTGTAGTTTCATTTAGGTCATCAAACTTTGAATTTTCAATTGGGTTGGAATCCTTAATATATTTGGTATCAAAATTTTGAATTATTTCAATTTTATCCTTCCATGCAAATTTATTATAAATCCTTAATTTTCGGTATCAAAGTTTGATTTTTTTTTCAATTTTACCGTTCTATGCAATTGAATTATAGATTTAAGTTTCATTTCGGTCCTAATTCTTTTAATTTCCAGTTTTGATTTAAATTATTTAATTTTATCGATACAATGTTTAGGTATATTTCAATTTTGTCCTTCAAATTAAATTTATTATATATATTTTTTGTTTCATTTTATCCCTTATACTTTTAATCTTGGATTTTATTTTAATTCTTTATATATATATATATATATATATATATATATATATATATATATAGATAGATAGATAGATAGATATTCTTACAGAGCTCCTATATGTACATGCTCTTTATTTTTGCTTACATTATTTTTTACTTCCAATGTTATTAAGTTTCTTTATTTAATGTTCAAATTTTAATATGTGTCGGTGATCATTTGAAAATTAATAATTATTATGATTTCTCTTGTTTTTTCCTACAAGTCAAATAATTTCTTAAAATCTAATAATATATATTTTTATTTTATCATTTATTTTGTTTTGATTCCTTTTTTGTCAATATTGTTAGGTCTTGAATTTTATAATTATTATAGATAAGACATTCAAAATATTGATAATGATTATTTCTTATTTTTGTTTTCTTTTAAACATATCAGACTAATTATATTTTTTTAATATTTATTTAATATAGCGCCTTAATATATATATATAACCTAGGTTTTTTGTGAAAAAGAATTACTATCATTGTTTTTAAATACTTTTAATATGATAATATGAGTAATAAATCTATAAAAAAAATTGAAATATTTTTTCTAACAATAACTATGATCTCACCAATTTTTATTATTTTCAATGCTATTAAGGTTTTTTTAACGTTACATTTTAATTTGTGGTGTTAATCATTTTAAAATTGATATTTTAAATGACCTAGGATTTTTTAAGAAAAAAAATAATATTAGTTTTCTTAAATAGTTTTAATATAATAATATGAGTAATAAATCTTAGAAAATAAAAATAATGATTTTGGCTTTTAATTCTAATTTTTCCTCTTTTGTTTAAGCTTATTTCTTAGAAAAAATTAATTCTTGAATTTTAAGTAGTTTTTGTAAGAAAAAAATAGTTTTATATATAATATTTTAGATCTGTTATTACTGGGAAAAAAGACAACTTACAAACAAAATGGATAGACAAATTTACCCAATTTATCTACAATTAAAAAAATATACGAACCACTTCCCTTGTGTTTTGATTATACTATTACTTTTAGGCGAACAAAACTCATTTTTAACATATTTGATATATTATAATTTCATTAAATAAATATTAAAATAACTAATTACAACATGCAAAAAATCAATTAGTTTTTTACTGAGAAAAAAGCCTAGCGCAATATCCAGGCAAATCACCACAGTATGCCTGCATTGCGTCTAAACATCGTGTGAGAACCAATCAAGAATCAAAAACAAAGGAAAGCATAAAACAATGGGGATAAAGCTGGAACAATAAAGGAACTAAGCTTCAATTGTTTAAGCCTTATCATGAGCAAATCAAAACTGATGTCACAATTACACTAAACACCTTCCAACAATTAACTTGGATAACAAAAAAAAATTTTTTCCAAAGATTTCATCACCATGCATCCAAAGCAATTTGATCTTGCTGCTTGAAGATCCAAGAAAATGCCAAACAAAACGAAGAATTCGTTCATTCAAAACAACAACAAAATGGCAAAAAAGGATTCCTCCCTCGCTATAGGCTCCCAAATCAAGCCCGGAATTAAAAAAATAAACATCCAAACCAAAAGAGCAGTAAAGACCAACATCGTATCATAAGTCAAGGCAAACTAGCAATTTGGAATTAGGATTTTAAGAACACGGACAAAAAATTCCACGCACCTCAACATCCCTTAAATTTAATTTGCAAATTGTATCAGCCTCTAAAACTACTACTATCCAATTTTTGACTCACTTATTTTTATATTTCGGAAAAAAAACAAAAAATATCAAAAAAGATAAAAATAAAAAAATATCTAGGTACAAGGATAAAATTAAACAAATTGAGAATTTAACGGTTAATTGAGGGTTAAATCGTGCAAATAAGAAATCAAGGAAAAAAATAAAAAAAGGCACGCAAGCTTAAGGATGCTTTTGAAATTTTGACTAGGAAAAACCCTATAAATAGAGCTCACAAGCCACAAATAGAGGGACCAAAAAAAATATACATTCGAAAAAACCTAACCCTCTTTTTTTTCTCTCTAAGGGGCTGCAGCCCCCTCCTCACCATTCCCTCTCCTCCACTCTCATCTTCTCCCCACTCTTTTTCCTTTTCTCCCATGATCGACCAACTGCAATAATCTCCTCTTAGCTTTCATCCACAACCTTGACCGTTAAATTCCTCTCCCCCACAATTGCCTCCCTCTCTAGTCATTCCTTTAATCAAATTCCTCTTCCTCTCTAGCTGCGCCGCCATCCCTCTTCAACCCTGAGCCCTTAGTTTTTTTTCTTAATGCTGGAACCCTAACCGCCAACAGCCTTTACCCTTTTCTTCCTCTTTCCCTTTTGACACCACCATTTCCACCGTCAACCACCCTTCCTCTCCTCTTTCCCATACCGTTCTGCACCACCACACGGCCTACACTGATTGCCACCTCCTTGGCTCTCCCTGTCGGATCTCACCCCAACAGACCTGCACACCCATTTCGCCCTAACCAGACATCAAGTTGCCTTCCACAGTAGCTCTCTCCCGGTCAGTCTCCACCTCCTCCACAATAGCTCCCTCCCCCCATGGACAAAGCAACCACCAGCCATCTAAAGAGAAGGAAGTACAATCCAACCTCCCATTGAAGAAGAAGAAGAAACTACAGACAGACCCGAGATTTGAAAAAGAGAATGAAATTAATTGTGTGTTATGTGTTTTCTCTTTTGCAGGTCATCGAGAACGCCACCACTGGCGAGAGAAGGGAAGAGACAAATCCACTCCCTCTTGTCATGTTGATCCACTAGCGATGGCACCTAGGCTGACGCGCCACTAGTGCCCTTGTTGTTGTCGCCACTATTCCGACCATGTTTTGGGTTGTAATGTTTTTTTTTTTTTATCTTTAATCATTCATGTATTTAAATTTTATGCATTTTATAAATGTTGTATAAACATTAAATGAAAAATAATAAAAATAGTATGTGTGTGTGTGTTGGATTTCATTTATTTACATTGTTTTGGCAAGAAAAAGATTATAAAACTTGATAAAAAAAAAATTTTATTTACTACGGGCAAAACATTTTCTAAAAATTTATCTTAGATTTATTAACTAGTTTATTAAAACTTGAGAATTTGGCCTAATATTGAAATAAATCGTGAAATTAATTCATGAAAGTTAATGGATAAATATAAACAATAAATGTCAGACCTACAAGTAGGCTAACATTCAAATATCTAGAAATGATCAAAAAATTCATAGACTTATTCTTAGCGGTGATTGATTTTTTTGAATCGGCTTACATTGAATTAAATCGCGAAATTGGTTCACGAGAATTAATGGTTAAATTCAGATAGTAAATATCGAACCTATAAGTAGGCTAATATTTAAATATATAGAAATGACCAAAGAAATTCTCAGAGATATTCTAAGCGATGACCAATTCTTTTGAATAGGAACATTTTTACGATGCATAAATTACAAAAAACACAACCACTCATCCACGATAGATATCCTTTTAAGGTATTTACATGGATCTTTTCCCTGATATTATGGCAGCAGTGTGAGCCTGTCAACTTCCAACGCCCCCTCCGGCCACCATTTCCGACACTATCACGATAGGAAGAACCCCCTCGACCTCCTCTACCCAACGATATTAACAATTACGCCATCTGTCATACAACAAAAATCCTTCATTTACTGTTCATTGTCATCAGTTATGGGGATTGAATTAATTCACTCCCCCCGTCCCATTGTTCTGCGTGCATAAAAGTGGGTTGGGCCACGGACAACACCCATCCTAGCCATTGAATTGGGTGGGCCAAATGGCTAGCAATCCAACCCCAAATGATGGGTAGCCTACCCACCACCCAAAAAATATAATAAAAAATTATAAAATTTGTATAAAAAATATTTTTTTTTAAATTATTAAAACAAAAAATGTGTTGTTTTTGTGTATACAGCCAATACGCTAATATATTTTGAATATATTTTTTAAAAAAAAACTATTATTTGGGAGTTTAAAGAAAAATGGTTTTACAATGGATTTGGTAAACACAAAAAAATCATTTTCTCATATTTTTTAATTTTACATGTCTGTAAAATCCAAGTATTGGCCAATATTCCAAAAATATCAAAATCTTATTTTTAAGGATTCATATTATTCACTGTTAATATTTGGTAAAGAAATCCTAAAAGGATTAATATTCAAAATATTAGCGTCGGAGATAATTCGCTCTTATCCACTATTGATATTTGGGTAAGAAATCCTAAAGGGGTTAATATCCAACATATTAGCGGGGATAATTCATTGTTATTCACTGTAAATATTTGAATAAAGAAACCTTAAAGTGATAAATATCCAAAATATTTTTATATAAATAATACGTCATCATTTAACCAACATATTTTTTGAAAGATCAATATCATAACAATCATAAGATAAACAAAAACACCAAGCAGCTTACCTTAGGGAGGGCGTACTAGGGTTGCTAAAACCTTTCCTTTACGCAACCGATCCTTTGCCTTAGAATATCTGAAAGACTAGTTTAGGTTTTGTAGTAATCATAATACTAGGTGGCGACTCCCTTTTTTCACAAAATAAAGATAAAATCTTGACATGAATTCCCCTCTCTCGGGGAGAGTCGCCATGACACCGCGCTCTCGTGGATGGTGCAACAATATTATCATGCATCCATTTTACAAAACATATTGTTGATGATAAAGCAATTTAAATAAATCATTTTGGTCATTGAAGTTTATCATGGGTCCCTAATCTTAAACGAAGACCACATGATGTTGGTTAAATAGTCGATGAAAATTTAAGACCATGCTAGAGTATAACGTGATTGAACATTGTCGCATTATGTAAAAGCTGTCGTAAACTATTGCAAGCTAGTAAAAAAATATTGCGACCGAACGAAGTATTTTCAAATTAATTATTCTAGCGACCAAAGTTTTATTCATGGTTTAATCTCAAACCAGAATCAATCTATGTAGGTTATTAATCACCAAAACCTCAAACGATGACAAAATATAAAGCAATCGAGAAACTGACATATTATGACTAAATTGTGGCCAAACAAAGTGTGAGAACCAATCAAAAATAAAAAAACAAAGACAAGTATAAAACAATGGGAATAAAGCTTAAACAATAAAGGATCCGGGCTTCAATTGTTTAAGCCTCATCATGAAAAAACCAAAACAGATGTTACAAATACACTAAACACCTTCCAACAATTAACTAGGATAAGAAAAACTTTTTTTCTGGAGATTTCATGACCATGCAACCAAGCAATTTGATCTTGTTGCGTGAAGATCCAAGAAAAGGATAAACTAAACAAAGAATTCATTCAATTAAAACACACAAAAAAAGGGCAAAAAAAGAAACCCCCCCCCCTCTGAAAGGCCAAACAAAACAAAGAATTGATTCAATTAGAACAAAAAAAAAGGCAAAAAAAGAACCCCACCTCTAGTTGTCAACTCCCCTTTCAAGCTCGAAGTTAAAAAAAGAAGAATATAAATCCAAAAAAGAATTAAATACCAACATCACATCTTAAGTCAAAGGAAACCAACAATTTGGAATTAGGATTTTAAGAACAACACAAACAATAAATTCCAAGCACCTCAACATCCTTTAAATTTAATTTGCAAATTGTATCAACCGACGAAACAAAACAGTTTGACACACACCTGTTTACCGACCTCTACGTCTATTACAGAATTGTTTTTTATTATATTCTATCAACATTCACAAAGTTCCATCTTCTATCAACTCCGAGAACTTGCATGCAAAAGAAATATTATCATTATCCAAACTTTTTTTTCTCAAACAAACAAAAACACATAGAAAAACATGCGAAAGGTTTTTACCAAAAGAAAAAACATACAACTATTGCAAAACACATCTTCAACGTCTAACCCGCCAACCAACCAAAATGACAAAAAATCTAAGCATGAAAAAAAACTCAAGGACAAAAAACAATCCAAACCAGGAAGGATAGAAAACCAACAAACCTGGATCAACAGTGATGAAAAGCAAGGAGCGAAAGAGATGATGAAAACAAAAGAAAAAAACACATTCAAATCTATCCCAATCAACAGACGAATCCTTGAAAGTAGCCTTGCAACAACAATTTTGCCTAAAAAAAATATTGTCCCATAATTTTAAAAACAATGCCGAAAAAATGAATGACTCTAACGACAAAAAAAAACTCAAGCACATCCAGCGAAAACATAACACTAAGACAATAAAATATCAAAAAAAAAAAACAACAAGGAACAAACACAATGTTTCAGACACAAATGCAAAACAAAAAACACCAAATATAGAAAAAAGACCAAATATTGTGCCATATTTTATAATAACTACAGAAAAAATAAACGACTTAAATGTTTAAGAAAACACATCTAGCGTAGACAACCACCTATTAATAGAGAAAATGCAAAACCAATACAATAAAATAGCATGAAAAACAGTTAAGAACCAATGCAATGCTATAAATAAAATGCAACCCAAAAAAGACCAAATATTGTACCATAATTTAAAAAAAATAAGCTGAAAATATCAATAGCTCTAACGACAAAAATAACACAAGCACATCCAGCCCAAACAGTCAGTCATTGAGAGACAAAACATAACACTAAGACAATAAAATAGCAAAGAACAAACACAAAGTTTTGAAAAAAAATGCAAAACAAGAAAGACCAAATATTGTGCCATATTTTAAAAAAACTAGCAAAAAATCGACTTAAATATCTAAAAAAGATCCAGCGTAGATAACCAACTATTAACAGAAAAAATGCAAAACTAATACAATAAAATAGCATGAAAATTAATAAAGAACCAACACATTGCTATAAAAAAAATGCAACCCAAAAAAGGCCAAATATTGTACCATAATTTAAAAAATGCGAAAAAAACTCAACGCCTCTAACGACAAAAAAAACTCAAGCACGCCCAGTCAAAACAGTCAGACAATGATAGAGAAAACACAACACCAAGGCAATAAAACAACAAAGAATAAACACAATTAAACAATAATGCAAAACAAAACAGATCAAATATTGTGCCATATGTTTAAAACTGCCGAAAAAATCAACGGCTTAATTGACTAATAAAACTTAAGCACATCCAGCACAAACAAGTAGTTATTAACAGAGAAAATGCAAAACCAATACAATAAAATAGCATGAAAAACAAAAAAGAAGTAATGCAATGCTATAAAAAAAATACAACCCAAAAAAACCCAAATATTGTGCCATATTTAAAAAAAATGCCGAAAAAATCAATGGCTCAAACAACTAAAAAAAATCAAGCACATCTTGCCCAAAAGCCAGCTATTAACAGAGAAAACACAAAACCATTAAAATAAAACAGCATAGAAACAAAGCAATGTTATAAACAAAAATCCAAAACAAAAAACTATCAAAACTGCCATAACATAACCTTAACAACAACAACCACAACAACCTTAGAACAACATTAGCAACCTTAGCAACTACAACAACAATGCAAACAAAAACACTAAAACAACAAACAAATATCAAAAACAGCCGTAACATAAACTTTACAGCAGCAGCTATGCAAGCAAACACTTGAAAGTAGCAAGCAAACACTTGAAAGTAGCAATCAACCATAAAAAACAGACAAAAAATAATCTTAAAAAAGCAGCAGGAACCTTAATATAACAGCAGCAGCGATGCAAGCAAACACTAGAAAATAACAATCAACTATAAAAAACAAACAAAAAATAATCTTAAAAAAGTAGCAGCAACCTTAATATAACAGCAGCAGCAACGCAAACAACCAACCAAAATCCACAGTGCACAATGAGCATACCACAACCCTGAAAAGGCAACACCAAAAAAATGAGAAAAAATATAAAATAGAAGAACTAAAATGATGATTAATGGAGAACAGTAAAAAACGCCAAAAAAAAAAATCAAAAAACAAAAGACAGCCCCAAGACTGTGAAGGGTAAAACTGTTAGCGCTCCTCAGAAGCTATAGTGTAGAATTTGAATTTGAAATTGAAAATTGTTCAAAATTTATTTACCCATTTTTGTAATGACCAAATGAGTCCCCTTGAGACCTTGTAAAAGTTGTAATGACTTCCTTGACTCCTTGCCCACAAGAAAAGCTGTATCTGCCACACTCAGTCCATCTCTTTCCATCTTCAGCTAAGTTACTCTGCACATGAACTCCAATTATTAAACTACTTTATAGGATTCAGACGTTAAACTTGAAATAGAAGGGAAGAGCTTAAACAGAACAGGTGGTCACCTTTCGCATAATCTGAGAACAATTAACAGAAATACCATTTCTTGTAGTATCATTAGGGACTGAAATGCTATTTCCTGAGAAACTCACAAGAAAAGATTGCAATGGAACTCTTTCTGCCTTACAATGCTCTAGTACCGTATCTTGCTTGAATTTCACTTGATTCTTTGTAGCTGGCATAGCTAATTTTGTTTGTTGGAGAAATTTTAGTGCTCTCTGGTTGTCTTTGTCTGGAGAGGCGATCATCTCTTCTTCCGGTTGCTTATAGGGAATAAAAGTAATTTTTGAAGGCTCGTGAGCAAATGCTGGTGTCACAAGATGAGCGCACAGATTCCTGTGCAAGGAGCTCCGAGCAGATGCTGGTGTATTCACTCTGTCCACAGTCATCCCTTGAAAGATCATGGTTTTCCACTTCTAGTACATCATTAGCAGCATGGTCATCAGAACATGAGGAGATCAGGCTCTTGTTGAAAAGAACTCAGCATTGGATTCTCTGATCGTTGAATTCCCTTTGGTTTCTGTGTCTGGCAGTTCTTGTTGAAAAGAAAAATATTCAGGGCTCTGGTTATGTTCATCATATTGCTGCACTTGGTTCCCAAAATAACTCCCTGGACAGTTGTGTGCCTTAATATATCATCCTTTGCGTCATAAAACAAAGAATCCATGCTTTCATCAAGCACTAAAGCAGCTGATGAGATCTCTTTCCTTGCAACTGACTCGCAAATCTCTTCACAATACAAGGAGCCTACATCCTGTAAAATTAAATTAAAAGGCTGTGTTACTCAAATTTCAACTAATATAGAAGCCATGATCTGCACAAAAGAGACAACCAAGAAAAATCCATGAAATTTATCAACAATAATTTCGCACCTTATATTTTTCATCATCTTTTCCTGCCACTTCGAGTGAGCCTTTCTTTTCAACAGATTCTCTTTCAGTTGCCATTAAGTTCTCATCCTATACGATCCCAACATAAGAAACATCCATTAAAATTAGTAAACTCTTAAGCAAAAAATCATCAAGCAATCAGTTCTCGTTCTCACCAGTACAAGGGATTGAAAATTAAAAACAGTTAACATATTCCATATTTATATTCTAATTATACCAGAGCATATATTCTATTACCTGATACATTTTCACTTCGGCAGGTTTACTTTCAGTTGCCAATAAATTCTCATCCTATAAAGTCACAACACAGAAGGCAAAGGAGGAGGAAGAAGAAGAAGAAATATATAAGAAGCATAATTTAAGAATAGCTTACAAACATCAGGTGGACATGCTAGATATATACAAACGAAGGCATTTCACCTCAATTTCTTCTTCAAACACTATATTTTCCTCTCGCTTCTCTTCAAGCATTGTCATCACTGATGGAGATACAAATGGGGTTTCCATATCATATGCGCGGCTCAAAGGAACCCAAAGCAGCCTGTAGCCTTGCTGAACCACCAACCTTTACTGTATCAACTTCATTGACCTCTACACGAAGCCCTGGTATGTCCCATGGACTATACAAGAAACAGGAAACCCATCAAAAACAAATTAAACCCAATTTGAAGCTGCACAAAATTAATTAATAAGAAAAAAAAGAAGAAATATATATAAACATCAAATAAAACAAATAACAACTCAATTGTCACATGCTAAACATTAATTCAAGAAAGAAAAAGGAAACTATAAAAACCAAATCCAGTGACAACACAAGCAGAGCTAAATATAAACCAAGAGATGATATCCTATTAGGCATAGTAATACATGAAAACATCAACCAAGAATCGATCAAAAACCAAATTCAATGATAATAGAAAAGTAATAACGCAACCCGTCAAGAAGAAATCGTAAAAATCAAATTCGGAAACAAATTTGTCAAGTCCTAAAAGGATATAATAACCCAAGAAAACATCAAAAATATATGTCAAAGAACAGAAACAAATTTACCTACCAACATATAGCAACACTATTTTCAAGAATTAACGAAAATCTTCAATGAGCTTTTACAGGCAAACACAAGCTCACCATTTCTATCCCAAGAGGTAAGATATTAATTGGTTCATGGCCTTTCCTCAACGAGCTTCCATTTTCTATTGCTCCTAGTTTCTCAGAGGCTGACTGACCTTCCAACCTTGCAGTGGACAAGGGAGTTCCTTTTGAAAAGAACTCAACGTTGGATTCTCTAATCATTGAACTCCCTTTGCTTTCTGTCTCTGGCAGTTCTTGTCTGAAAAGAAAAATATTCAGGGCTCTGGCTATGTTCATCAAATTGCTGCACTTGGTTCCCGGAATAACTCCCTCGACAGTTGTGGGGCTTAATTTATCCCTCACTTTATGGTCATTTCTAAATGAGCTTTCTATATCTTCATTTGCATCATAAAACAAAGAATCCATGCTTTCATCACGCACTAAAGCAGCTGATGAGATCTCTTTCTTTGCAATTGAATCGCAGATCACATCAAAATACAAGGAGCCTACATCCTGTAAAATTAAATCCAAAGGCTGCATTTCTCAAATTTAAACCGATAGAATCCATGGTCTGCACAAAAGAGACAAGTAAGAAAAACGCATGAATTTGAATTTATGCAATATGGTCATGAAAAACGCATTCAGTAAAATTAAATCCAAAGGCTGTGTTTCTCAAATTTCAACTAATATTTTTCGTCATCTTTTCCTGCCACTTCCAGTGAGCCTTTCTTTCCATCAGACCATATGGTCCCATTCAGTTGCCATTCAGTTCTCATCCTATACCATCCCAACACAAGCTCACCATTTCTATCCCAAGAGGTAAGATATTAATTGGTTCGTGGACATTCCTCAATGAGCTTCCATTTTATGTTGCTCCTAGCATCTCAGAGGCTGACTGAGCTTCCAACCTTGCAGTGGACAAGGGAGTTCTTTTTGAAAAGAACTCAGCGTTGGATTCTCTGATCATTGAACTCCCTTTGCTATCTGTCTCTGGCAGTTCTTGTTGAAAAGAAAAATATTCAGGGCTCTGGCTATGTTCATCATATTGCGGCACTTGGTTCCCGAAATAACTCCCTGGACAGTTGTGTGCCTTAATAAATCATCATTTGCGTCATAAAACAAAGAATCCATGCTTTCATCAGGCACTAAAGCAGCTGATGAGATCTCTTTCTTTGCAATTGACTCGCAAATCTCGTCGCAATACAAGGAGCCTACATCCTGTAAAATTAAATCAAAAGGCTGTGTTTCTCAAATTTCAACTAATATAGAACCCATGGTCGGCACAAAACAGACAACAAAGAAAAATGCATGAATTTTTTTACACTTGCATTTTCTGCTGTATTCTGTTGTACCACTTATCCACAATTTGGTCTGCATCAACCATAATTTCTCACCTGATATTTTTCATCACCTTTTCCTGCCACTTCCAGTGAGCCTTTCTTTTCAACAGATTCTCTTTCAGTGGCCATTGAGTTCTAATCCTATACGATCCCAGCATAAGAAACATCCATTAAAATTAGTAAACTCTTAAGCGAAAGAAGAAGAAGAAATATATACGTAGAAATTCAAGAAAAATCATCATTCAACGAGGAAACTGCCTCAACAATCATCTTCATTGAGCTCTCTACACGAAGCCCTGGTATCTTCTTCCGTGGAATCCATGTCCCATGAACTACACAAGAAATAGGAAGCCCGTCAAAAACAATTCAAACCCAATTTGAAGCTGCATAAAATTAATAAGATAAAAAAGAAATATATATAAACATCAAATAAAACAAATAACAACTCAGTGGTCACATACAGAGCTAAATATAGAAACTATAAAAAACAAGGAAAGCCCACTAAAATCCACAATGAAACAAACATAAAGGAAGCAAGCTAAACAGTAATTCAAGAACGAAAAAGGAGACTATAAAAACCAAATCCAGTGACAGCACAAATAGAGCTAAATATAAACCAAGAGATGATATCCTATTAAGGCATAGTAATACAGGGAAACATCAACCAAGAAGCGATCAAAAACAAAATTCAATGATAATAGAAAAGTGATAACGCAACCCATCAAGAAGAGGAAATCGTAAAAAGCAAATTCAGTGACATCCACCCAAAACGGATATAATAACGCAAGAAAACATCAAAAATATATGTCGAAGAAGAGAAACAAATTTACCTAACAACATATAGCGACATGATTTTCAAAAATTAAAGAACATCGAGAAAGGAACGAATAACATCAACAAACCATCAAAAACACGGAAAGCCCACTAAAATCTACAATGAAACAAACATAAAGGAAGCAAGCTGGAATTACCAGAAGATAAATCTGTGGCAAAGAGCTTCTGCGAAATGGTTTTGAGTTGATTTGAAGGTGGAATCGGATAATGCTAGGGTGATTTCAAACAATATTGCAATCTGGGTGTCTTCCACAAGTCAGGATTTCTTCAGTTTCTTGAATGTTCTCTTCTTTCTCAATGGACGGCTCCGAAGATGTTGGTGAAGCTTTTTCAATGGTGACAAAAATGTTCTTGAGAATTGCACCGTTCCTTAGCACTGTAAGAACTTGGATCTTTCTCTCTTCTTCTCCTGGCTTTTTTCTCTCTGTGTTTGTCATTTTTGTTGGGTTTTATGACAAATCCCTCTTCCCTGGGTTTCTTGAGAGAGAAAGCAGAATCTTGGTTGTAGAGAAAGGGACAGAGAGGGGTTTTATATGGTTATCTTTTGGTGAAGGAGAGAGCGACTATGAATTTTTATTTTGAAAAAGGTGACCGTTAGGGCTTTTGGTGCAACTCACTGCAACGGCTATTTATCTCCTTGCCGCTAACTACTATGCGCTCTTGCTCCTGATTGTGGCAAATATAAATGTAAATCTGTTGCTTTTAGTCTGAAAATAAGCGAATATCTATATAGAATCTGAAGATAAAAGTTCAAAAGAGAATTCAATGTGAAACTGTGAGGAACTTTCCCAGAACAGGTTGGTACTTGTAATCCCCTGTTCTTCGTTTTTAGCTTCACTGTCATCTTCTTGGAATGAATAGCGCAAGAAATGAAAATATCTTTCAGGAAGGAGTTATTTAACTTGTATCTGCGTCGTTCTCTAGATTATGTATGAAACCAGGGGAGTTATTACAGAACATGTCGAATGAATCAAATACTATCTCTGTCAAAGATGAACCTGTCAATTCATCTTGGGAAATGGAAAAAATTACCAGCAATACCAAAACCAGCTATTTGCAAATACATCAACAAAAAAAATACATTCAAAATTCCAATTTTTCTCACTTTAATGCTCGAACATACAATTGGAGCTTGTATCACGGGCCCTTCGGGGATTTCTGCTTAACCTTTCTGATTTGCATGATAAAGCATGTGAAAGCAACATCCCAAGAATTTATGGTCATTTCTAAATGAGCTTTCTATATCTTCATTTGCATCATAAAACAAAGAATACATACTTTCATCAAGCACTAAAGCAGCTGATGAGATCTCTTTCTGAGCAATTCACTCGTAAATCTCATCACAATAAAACATCCTGTAAAATTAAATCCAATGGCTGTGGTTCTCAAAATTCAAACTGATATAGAATCCATGGTCTGCACAAAAGAGACACCAAGAAAAACGCATGAATTTTTAAACACTTGCATTTTCTGCTGTACCACTTATCCACAATTTGGTCTGCATCAACCATAATTTCTCACCTGATATTGTTCATCATCTTTTCCTGCCACTTCCAGTGAGCCTTTCTTTTCAACAGATTCTCTTTCATTTGCCATTAAGTTCTCATCCTATACGATCCCAACATAAGAAACATCCATTAAAATTAGAAAACTCTTGAGCAAAAAATCATCAAGCAATCAGTTCTCGTTCTCACAAGTACAAGGGATTGAAAATTAAAACCAGTTAACATTCTCCATATTTATATTCTAATTATACCACTACCAGGGCATATATTCTATTACCTGATACATTTTCACTTCGGCAGGTTTACTTTCAGTTGCCAATAAATTCTCACCCTATACAGTCACAGCACAAAGAAGGCAAACGAGTTCTCTGCACGAAGCCCTGGTATCTTCTTTCCCTGAAATCCCTGTCCCATGGACTACACAAGAAACAGGCACCCCATCAAAAACAAATCACCCCCAATTTGAAGCTGGACAAAATTAATAAGAAAAAAAAGAAGAAATATACATAAACATCAAATAAAATATATAACAAGTCAATGGTCACATACTAAACATTACAAAACAGAAAGGAACAAAGATAGGGTTCAAAAAAACATTTTTATTCTCTACTTTTATCCATCATCCAATAACTATATGCTAAACTCTTGCATTTGGTTTCAAAGGGGTGCATGCCCTTTCCAGTACATGGGGGTCTAAAACATGAGTAACAAAACTCAGTTTGTAATTTTAATTTTTATTTGCATTAAATCCAGCTTGCGTTAAAAAACATAGTAAGTTTTAGCTTTAGGTGTGTAAAATGAGAGGAAAACTCTCTCATATACATGTATAGTTAATCTTTTATTGTTAGTTATTTGTTATTTTTGAGTTTTTTTGCATTTGTATCGTATATGTTTGGCTTGGTATATTTTTATTTTTGTGTTTTTTTTGCATTTGCTCTTTTATATATTTCAGGCGTAAAACTTAAACTTAAGTATACAAATATGAAAAAATAAGGACTATTTAAGAAATATAAAAAATAAAAGAATTAAAATAAAAAATCAAAAGTATAAAGGCCAAAATCTAATTTTTTTTATTTTATATGAAAAGTATTTTAGAACACCAAGATTAAATTAATTTGAGGTTTTTTCAAAAAAACTTCATATTTTATATATATTTCAAGACGTTAATACTAGACAAATATAAAAAAAATAGATATAATAGAAAAGTGATAACTCAACCCATCAAGAAGAAGAAATCCGTTAAAAGCAAATTCAGTGACATCCACCCAAAAAGGATATAATAACGCAGGAAAACATAAAAAATAAATCTCAAAGAACAGAAACAAATTTAGCCTCAGAACATATAACAACGCGATTTTCAAAAGTTAAAGAAAATCGAGAAAGGAACGAATAACATCAACAAAACATCAAAAACAAGGAAAGCCCACTAAAATCTACAATGAAACAAACATAAAGGAAGCAAGCTGGAATTACCAGAAGATAAATCTGTGACAAAGAGCTTCTGTGAAAATGGTTTTGAGTTGATTTGAAGGTAGAATCGGCTAATGCTAGGGTGATTTCAAACAATATTGCAATCTGAGTGTCTATCACAAGTCAAGATTTCTTCAGTTTCTTGAATGTTCTCTTCATTTTCAATGGACGGCTCCGAAGATGTTGGTGGAGCTAATGGTGACAAAAATGTTCTTGAGAATTGCACCGTTCCTTAGCACTATAAGAACTTGGTCTGCACAAAAGATACACCAAGAAAAACGCATGAATTTTTAAACACTTGCATTTTCTGCTGTACCACTAATCCACAATTTGGTCTGCATCAACCATAATTTCTCACCTGATATTTTTCATCATCTTTTCCTGCCATTTCCAGTGAGCCTTTCTTCTCAACAGATTCTCTTTCATTTGCCATTAAGTTCTCATCCTGTACGATCCCAACATAAGAAACATCCATTAAAATTAGAAAGCTCTTAAGCAAAAAATCATCAAGCAATCAGTTCTCGTTCTCACAAGTACAAGGGATTGAAAATTAAGAACAGTTAACATTCCCCATATTTATAGAAATTATACCAGTACCAGGGCATATGTTCTATTACCTGATACATTTTCACTTCGGCAGGTTTACTTTCAGTTGCCAATAAATTCTCACCCTATACAGTCACAGCACAAAGAAGGTAAACGAAGGCAGAAGAAGAAGAAGAAGAAGAAATATACACGTAGCATTTCAGCAAAAATCAACTTCACTGAGTTCTCTGCACAAAGCCCTGGTATCTTCTTCCCTGAAATCCCTGTCCCATGGACAACACAAGAAACAGGAACCCCATCAAAAACAAATTACCCCCCATTTGAAGCTGGACAAAATTAATAAGAAAAAAAGAAGAAATATACATAAACATCAAATAAAACATATAAGAAGTCAATTGTCACATGCTAAACAGTAATTCAAGAAAGAAAAAGGAAACTATAAAAACCAAATCCAGTGACAGCACAAATAGAGCTAAAGATAAACCAAGAGCTGATATCCTATTAAGGAATAGCAATACAAGAAAATATCAACCAAGAATCGATCAAAAACCAATTTCAATTATAATAGAAAAGTGATAACGCAACCCCATCAAGAAGAAGAAATCCGTTAAAAGCAAATTCAGTGACATCCACCCAAAAAGGATATAATAACGCAGGAAAACATAAAAAATAAATGTCAAAGAACAGAAACAAATTAGCCTCAGAACATATAACAACGCGATTTTCAAAAGTTAAAGAAAATCGAGAAAGGAACGAATAACATCAACAAAACATCAAAAACAAGGAAAGCCCACTAAAATCTACAATGAAACAAACATAAAGGAAGCAAGCTGGAATTACCAGAAGATAAATCTGTGACAAAGAGCTTCTGTGAAAATGGTTTTGCGTTGATTTGAAGGTAGAATCGGCTAATGCTAGGGTGATTTCAAACAATATTGCAATCTGGATTTCAAACAATATTGCAATCTGAGTGTCTGTCACAAGTCAAGATTTCTTCAGTTTCTTGAATGTTCTCTTCATTTTCAATGGACGGCTCCGAAGATGTTGGTGAAGCTTTTTCAATGGTGACAAAAATGTTCTTAAGAATTGCACCGTTCCTTAGCACTGTAAGAACTTGGATCTTTCTGTCTTCTTCTCCAGCCTTTTTTCTCTTTGTGTTTGCCATTTTTCTAGGGTGTTATGAAAAATCCCTCTTTCCTGGGTTTCTTGAGAGAGAAAGCAGAATCTTGGTTGTAGAGAAAGAGAGAGAGAGGGGTTTTATATGGTTATCTTTTGGTGATAAAGAGAGCGATTTTGATTTTTTATTTTGAAAAAAGTGACCGTTAGGGCTTCGGGTGCTGCGGAGGTTATTTTGTCCCTCAAAAAGACAAAACCAAGGTCTGGCTGGGAGGGATGTCCTGATAATTTATCAATTTTTTATTCTTTTTTCTACCGATTTACTAATGGTTTGTTCTTAGAAGCACCATAAGTTTCAGCGCTCATGCTTGTTTTGGACGGCGCGTACGGTATATTCTAGCGTTCAAAAATACCCAATCGGCATCTAAAATGATTTTTTACCATGTTTTTCCCCCCTGGTGTGGCACATGTGAATATAGGGTGGTCAGATACATGTCAATAGTCGTTTGATTTTTTCTCCCTTTTCTCTCTCCTGCTTGCGCATGCACACGTCAACGCAACTATTTATAGTGATATTTCATTTTAGTCCCTGAACTTTTGATTATTTGTTTTGGTCCTAATATATTTGGTATCAAAGTTTTGATTTATTTCAATTGTATCCTTCCATGCAATTGAATTATAGATTTAGGTTTCATTTCGGTTCTAATTCTTTTAGTTTCCGGTTTTGATTTAAATTATTTAATTTTATTGGTATCAAGGTTTAGGTTTGTTTCGATTTTGTCCTTCAAATTAAATTTATTATATATGTTTTTTTTTTCATTTTATCCCTTATACTTTTAATCTTAGATTTTATTTTAATTCCTTATATATATATATATATATATATATATATATATATATATTTCTTACATAGTTCCTATTTCTATCCATGTTTATATGTTATTTTTTCTTTAAATAAATTTGTGTTATTGATCATTTTAAAATTGATGTTTATTATTTTTTCTCTTTGGTGTTTTCTAAATTCTTTTTCTTTATCTTTCAAGTCAAATATTTTTTTTTAAATCTACTTATATTTTTTTGTCATTTATTTAGTTCTTTGTTCTTATAAATATATGAGACTAATTATATGTTTTAATATTTATTTAATATTAACGTGTGAAAATATATATAAAGACAAAAAAAACTGACCTAGGATTTTTTAAAGAAAAAAATTAATATCAGTGTTCTTAAATACTTTTCATATAATAATATGTTGAATAAATCTTAGAAAATAAAAAAAATGATTTTGGCTTTTAATTCTAATTTTGTCCTCTTTTGTTTAAGCTTATCTCTTAGAAAAATTTGATTCTTGAATTTTAGGTTGTTTTTGTAAGGAAAAAAATAATTTTATGTATAATATTTCAGATATGATATTACTGGGAAAAGAGTAACTTACAAATAAAATGGGTAGACAAATTTACCTAATTTGTCTACAATTAAAAAATATACGAACCACTTCCCCTATGTTTGGATTACACTATTACTTTTAGACGAAAAAAACTCATTTCTAACAGATTTGATCCGTATAATTTCATTAATTAAATATTAAAATAACTAATTACAACAGGCAAAAAATCAATTAGTTTTATACATAGAAAAAAGTCAAGCGCAATGCGTAGTCAAATCACCTCGTTATGCATAAATTGCGTCCAAACATCATGTGAGAACCAGTCAAGAATCAAAAACAAAGGAAAGCATAAAACAATGGGGATAAAGCTGGAACAATAAAGGAACTAAGCTTCAATTGTTTAAGCCTCATCAAGAGCAAATCAAAATTGATGTCACAATTACACTAAACACCTTCCAATAATTAACTTGGATAATAAAATCTTTCTTTTTCTAGAGATTTCATCACCATACATCAAAAGCAATTTGATCTTACTGCTTGAAGATCCAAGAAAATGCCAAACAAAATGAAGAATTTGTTCATTCAAAACAACAAAAAATGGCAAAAAAAGAATCCTTCCTCACTGTCGGCTCCCAAATCAAGCTCAGAATTAAAAAAAAAATCAAAACCAAAAGAGCAATAAAGACCAACATCACATCACAAGTCAAGGCAAACCATCACTTTGGAATTAGGATTTTAAGAACAACACAAACAATAACTTCCAAGCACCCCAACATCCCTTAAATTTAATTTGCAAATTGTATTAGCCTCCGAAACTACTGCTACCCAATTTTTGACTCACTTATTTTTATATTTCGGAAAAATAAACAAAAAATATCAACAAAGACAAAAATATCTTGATACAAGGGCAAAATTGAACAAATTGAGAATTTAATGGTTAATTGAGGGTTAAATCGTGCAAATAAGAAATCAAGGAGAAAAAAAACAGGCATGCAAGCTTGCGGATGCTTTTGAAATTTTGACTAGGAAAAACTCTATAAATAGAGTGAATCAGCCATAAATAAAGGGACAAAAAAAATATACATCCAAAAAAACCTAACCCTCTTTTTTTTTTCTCTCTAAGAGGCTGCAACCCCCTTCTCGTCATTCCCTCTCCTTCACTCTCATCTCCTCCCCACTCTCTTTCCCTTTCTCCCATTATCAACTAGCTACAACAATCTCCCCCTAGCTCTCATCCACAACCTTGACCGTCAAATTCCTCTCCCCCACAATTGCCTCCCTACTCTAGTCATCCCCTTAACAAAATGCCTCTTCCTCTCCAGATGCGCCACCATCCCCTTTCAACCCCTGAGCCCTCATTTTTTTCTTAACACTGCAACCCCGACCGCCAACAGCCTTTCCCTTTTTCTGCCTTTTTCCCTTTTGACAGCACCATTTCCACCATCAACCACCCTTCCTCTCCTCTTTCCTGTACCGGTCAACACCACCACACAGCTTACACTGATAGCCACCTCCTTGGCTCTACCTGTTGGATCTCACCCCAGCAGACATGCGCACCCATTTCACCTTGACCACCCATCAAGCTCCCTTCCATGGTAGCTCTCTCCTGGCCAGTCTCAACCTCCTCCACAATAGCTCCCCTATGGACAAAGCGGCCACCAGCCATCTAAAGAGAAGGAAGAACAGTCTAGCCTCCCATTGAAGAAGAAGAAGAAACTGAGGATAGACCCGAGATTTAAAGAAGAGAATGAAATGGATTGTATGTGTTGGGTGTTTTCTATTTTACAGGTTACCAGGAACGCCACCACCAGCGAGAGAAGGAAGGGAAGAGCCATATCCACTCCCTCCTATCATGTTGATCCACCAGCGGTGGCACCTGAGCTGTCGCGCCACCAGTGCCCCTGCTGTTGTCGCCACTATTCCAGCACTGTTCCGGCCATGTTTTTGGTTGTAATGTTTTGTCTTGTTTTTATCTTTAATCATTTCATGTATTTAAATTTTATGTATTATTTATTTACGTTTTTTTGGCCAGAAATAAAATATAGAACTTGATAAAAAAAAATGTATTATTTACTATGGCCAAAGCATTTTCTGAAAAATTATCTTCGATTTAATAACAAGTTTATTAAATCTAGAGAATTTAGCCTAATATTGAAATAAATCATGAAATTAGTTCATCAGAGTTAATGGTTAAATACAGATAGTAAATGTCATACCTACAAGTAGGCTAACATTTAAATATCTACAAACGATCAAAAAATTCACAAACTTATTATGAGTGGTGACCAATTTTTTTGAATCGACTTGATGAAAATAAATCACAAAATTAGTTCATGAGAATTAATGATTAAATTCAGACAGTAAATTTCGGACCTACAAGTAGGCGAATATTTAAATATCTAGAAATGACCATAGACATTCTCAGAGTTATTCTAAACGATGATTGATTCTTTTGAATTAGAACATTTTTACGATGCGTAAATTATGGAAAACTCAACCACTCATCCACGATAGATGATCCTTTTAAGGCATCTACATGGATCTTTTTCGTGATATTTTATTTGAGTTCACAAGCTCATAAGCTAGAATGAATAAATATGGCCCATCAAAACATTGAAAATCACATCAAAATAAATGCTTACCTCAGGTAAGGTGTATAGGGGTGCTAATACCTTCCCTTTACGCAACCAGTCCCTACTTTTGACTCTTTGACGATCACTGCAATCGGGTTTTGCTAGTGACCCTTAACAGCAAGGTTGCGACTCCTTAACTCCCTAACGAGATGAAAACCCTCTAGGGGATGCCGTGCGACAACGTGTGACAGAAACAATATAGTTTGACACACACCTATTTATCGACCTTTACATTTCTTACCGGCATTATTTTTTATTCCAATCTATCAACACTCACAGACTTCCATCTTCTATCAACTCCCACAACTTGCATGCAAAAGAGATATTATCATTATCTAAACTTTTTTTCTCAAACAAAAAAAAATCAAATAGAAAAGCATGCAAAAGGTTTTTACCCAAAGAAAAAACATACACCCATTGCAAAACATATCTTCAACATCTAACCCACCAGCCACCCAAAATAACAAAAACAACTAAGCATGAAAAAACAATCAAACACAAAAAGAATCCAAACCACAAAGGATACAAAAGTAACAAACCTGGATCAATAGTAAAGCAGAGCAAGGAGCAAAAAAGATGATGAAAGCAAAAAACACATGTCTCAATCAATAGACGAATCCTTGAAAATAGGCTTGTAACATCAATTCCGCCTAAAAAATTATCATACCATATTTTTTTAAAAATGCCAAAAAATCAATGACTTTAATGATAAAAAAATCCAAGCATATCCAACCCAACCAACCAACCATTGACAGACAAAACACAACATCAAGACAATAAAACAACAAGAAAAACAAAAAAGAACAAACACAATGTTTTATACAAAAATACAAAATAAAAAAAAACACCAAATATATATATAAAAAAAACACCAAATATTGTGCCATATTTAAAAAAAAAATCCAAAAAATCAACGACTCAAAAGACTAAAAAAACACATCCAACCCAGAGAACAATCTATTAATGGAGAAAACATGAAACCAATACAATAAAATAGCATGAAAAACAACAAAGAACCAATGCAATGCTATAAAAAAATGCACCCCAAAAAACACTAAATATTGTACCATAATTTAAAAACATGTCGAAAAAACGACGACTCTAACGACAAAAAAACTCAAGCACATCCAACCCAAACAATCAGCCATTGATAGAGAAAACAAAACATTAAGATAATAAAACAAAAAACAATAAAAAAAGACCAAATAAACAAAAACGACCAAATATCGTGTCATATTTGAAAAAAAAATTGCTAAAAAAATTGACGGCTCAAACAATTAAAAAAACACATACAGTCCATACAACTAGCTATTAATAGATAAAATGAAAACCAATACAATAAAATGACATGAAAAGCAACAAAGAACCAACGAAATGCTATAAAAAAATGCAACCCCAAAAAAAACCAAATATTGTACCATAATTTAAAGCACATGCTGACAAAATCAACGACTCTAATGACAAAAAACCTCAAGCACATCCAACCCAAACACCCAGCCATTGATAGAGAAAACACAACACTAAGACAATAAAGCAACAAGAAAAACAACAAAGAATAAAAAAGACAAATAAAAAAAAAAGACCAAATATTGTGCCATATTTTAAAAAAAACTATAAAAAAATCAAGGGCTTAAATGAATAAAACAAACTCAAGCACATCTAGCCCAAATAACTAGCTAGTAATAGAGAAATCGCAAAAATAATACAATAAAAAAACATGAAAAATAGCAAAGATCCAACACAATGCATATATATATATAAAATTCAACCCAAAAGAGATCAAATTATGCCATATTTTAAAAGAACAATTGCTGAAAAAATCAACGGTTCAAATGACTCAAAAACATAAGCACATCCAACCTAGACAACCAGTTATTAAAAGAGAAAATGCAAAATCAATACAATAAAATAATATGAAAAACAATAAAAAACCAATGCAATGCTATTAAAAAAATGCAACCCAAAAAAGACCAAATGTTGTGCCACATTTAAAAAAAAAACTGCTGAAAAAATCAATGGCTCAAACTGACTAAAAAAATCAAGCACATCTAGCCCAAACAAACATCTATTAACAGAGAAAACACAACACCAAGACAATCAAACAACAAAAAAAGTAGCAAAGAACAAAAAAGACGAAAACAACAAAAAAAAGATCAAATATTGTGCCATATATTTAAAAAACTACCAAAAAAATCAATGATTTAAATGACTAAAAAATTCAAGCAGCATTACTAGCCCAGACAACCATTTATTAGCAGAGAAAACACCTAACCAATACAATAACACAACATGGAAAACAACAAAGAAAACACCTAACCAATACAATAAAACAACATGGAAAACAACAAAGAAATAACACAATGTTATAAACAAAAATCCAAAACAAAAAAGACTAAATATTATGCCATATTTTAAAAAAAAACTATCGAAAAAATGAATGGCTCCAACGACAAAAAAAAAAAAACTCAAGCACATCAAGCCCAAACAACCAGCTAATAACAAAAGAAACATAGAATCAAGTCAATATAATGAAAGCTAAGCATATCCAATAGTTAGTGTCTGTCTCCAAATTTTTGTTTTTATAACTATGCCAAGCTAAGTATATCCAATTGTTGGGTGTCCAACACATGCAAACAAAAATAAATAGATTGCTCATCTATGATCAAAATAATTTTGATGTTGATATCCCGTAACTTGTAGGAGAAATACTGGGCATGGCTGCCTTGGAGGCTACTACAACAGTTGCAAAGGCATTTGCAGATGCAGAAAGTGCAATTGCAGAGGCTGATGGAGCGGAAAGGGAAGCCCAGAATGCAGAGGCTGAAAGCAGCACAACTTTTTGCTGGAACAACAATTAAGGAATTTGAGCATGCATGCAATAGAGAAAGTGAGAAAAACACAAGAAACTGGAACCTTGGCAGCAAAAACTATAAAAAATCAGCAAACAACAAGCAACCATCAAAAACAGCCGAAATATAAACTTAACAGCAGCGGCAACCCAAATAAACACTAGAAAACAGCAATCAACCATAAAAAACAGCCGTAACATATCCTTAACAATAGCAACAGCAACGTAAACAAACACTATAAAACAGCAAGCAACCATAAAAATTTATTTACCCATTTTTGGAATGACCATATGAGTCCCCTTGAGACCTTGTAAAAGCTGTAATGACTTCCTTGACTCCTTGCCCACTAGAGAAGCGGTATCTCCCACCATGGTCCATCTTCTCTTTCCATCCCCAGCTAAGTTACTCTGCACATGAACTCCAATTATTAACCTAGTTTATAGGAGCCAGACGTTAAACTTGAAATAGAAGGAAAGAGCTTAAAACAGAACAGGTTGGTCACCTTCCGCATAATTTGAGAAAAATTGACAGAAATACCATTTCTTGTAGTATCATTAGGGACTGAACAGCTATTTCCTGAGAAATTCACTAGTAAAGATTGCAATGGAACTCTTTCTACCTTAGAGTCCTCTAGTACCATATCTTGCTTGAATTTCACTTGATTCTTTGAAGCTGGTATAGCTAATTTTGTTTGTTGGAGAAATTTTAGTGGTCTCTGGTTCTCTTTGTCTGGAGAGGCGATCATCTCTTCTTCTGGTTGCTTATAGGGACTAATAGTAACTTTTGAAGAGATTGGTCTGCGTGAGTTGGGAAGTTGCGTTTCATCTCGTTTACCCTTCTTTTTCAAGGAATTCAGCAGAAGTGTATTTGGTGAGGAATTCTCCTTGCCTGGGGTAAGGATTTCTCCTGCTATTTCTGAACCAGGGAAAATAGTGTTTGAGATATATCTATTCTCAATACAGTCCTGATTCACCCATTCAACATCAGCTCCTCTATTCTTTTCTCTACTCCTAATTGTTTGAGGCTGAAGAACAGCTTTGGGTTTACCTCTTCTTGACTAGATGTTATGGGAGCTCACTTTTTTCTCTGGTCCAACATGAGAAGTTCTCCTGGTTTGCAGTTGAAGCAAGTACAGATTCTGAGGTCTGTCAATGTTTGCTATCTATGATATCATAGAGGAATCAAATAGGAAAAGATGAACTCGCAGATTCCTGAGCAAGGAGCGCCGAGTAAATGCTGATGTATTCACTCTGTCCACATTCATCCCTTGAAAGATCATGGTTTTCCACTTCAAGTACATCTGAAACGGCATGAGGAGATCAGGTTCGCCAGCAGATTTTCAGAGAAATTCTCTCAAGAAACTTCTTCATATGTTGGGTCTAAAGGAACAACATGCAGTGCTCAGGTTCGCGATCAGATATGCAGTGAAATTCTCTCGGGTACCTTCTTCATATGTTGGGTCTAAAGCAACAGCTTGGGCATCAGAACATGTGGAGTTCAGGTTCACCAACAGATTTGGTGTGAAATTCTCTTGACTTCCTACTTTACATGATGGTTCTAAAGCATCAACTCTAGAGTCCGGATTTCTTTTCTGACCTTTTTACTGTCGTTCTCTGAAACATCTTTTACAGGCAAACACAAGCTCACCATTTCTATCCCAAGAGGTAAGATATTAATTGGTTCATGGCCTTTCCTCAAGGAGCTTCCATTTTCTATTGCTCCTAGCATCTCAGAAGCTGACTGAGCTTCCAACCTTGCAGTGGGCAAGGGAGTTCTGTTTGAAAAGAACTCAACGTTGGATTCTCTAATCATTGAACTCCCTTTGCTTTCTGTCTCTGGCAGTTCTTGTCTGAAAGGAAAAATATTCAGGGCTCTGGCTATGTTCATCAAATTGCTGCACTTGGTTCCCGGAATAACTCCCTCGACAGTTGTGGGGCTTAATTTATCCCTCACTTTATTGTCATTTCTAAATGAGCTTTCTATATCTTCATTTGCATCATAAAACAAAGAATCCATGCTTTCATCACGCACTAAAGCAGCTGATGAGATCTCTTTCTTTGCAATTGAATCGCAGATCACATCAAAATACAAGGAGCCTACATCCTGTAAAATTAAATCCAAAGGCTGCGTTTCTCAAATTTAAACCGATAGAATCCATGGTCTGCACAAAAGAGACAAGAAAAACGCATGAATTTGAATTTATGCAACATGGTCATGAAAAACGCATTCAGTAAAATGAAATCCAAAGGCTGTGTTTCTCAAATTTCAACTAATATTTTTCGTCATCTTTTCCTGCCACTTCAAGTGAGCCTTTCTTTCCATCAGATTCTCTTTCAGTTGCCATTCAGTTCTCATCCTATACCATCCCAACATAAGAAACATCCATTAAAATTAGTAAACTCTTAAGCGAAAGAAGAAGAAATATATACGTAGAAATTCAAGAAAAATCATCATTCAACGACAAAACTGCCTCAACAATCATCTTCATTGAGCTCTCTACACCAAGCCCTGGTATCTTCTTTCCTGAAATCCATGTCCCATGGACAATACAAGAAATAGGAAGCCCATCAAAAACAAATCAAACCCAATTTGAAGCTGCATAAAATTAATTAGATAAAAAAGAAGAAATATATATAAACATCAAATAAAACAAATAACAACTCAATGGTCACATACTAGATAGTAATTCAAGAAAGAAAAAGGAAACTATAAAACCAAATCCAGTGACAGCACAAATAGAGCTAAATATAAACCAAGAGCTGATATCCTCTTCAGGCATAGTAATCTTGACTTCGTACTTTACATGATGGTTCTAAAGCATCGAGCTCTAGAGTCTGGTTTTCCTTTCTGACCTTTTTACTGTCGTCCTCTGAAAGATCTTTCACAGGCAAACACAAGCTCACCATTTCTATCCCAAGAGGTAAGATATTAATTGGTTCGTGGCCTTTCCTCAATGAGCTTCCATTTTATGTTGCTCCTATCATCTCAGAGGCAGAGTGAGCTTCCAACCTTGCAGTGGACAAGGGAGTTCTTCTTGAAAAGAACTCAGCGTTGGATTCTCTGATCATTGAACTCCCTTTGCTATCTGTCTCTGGCAGTTCTTGTTGAAAAGAAAAATATTCAGGGCTCTGGCTATGTTCATCATATTGCTGCACTTCGTTCCCGAAATAACTCCCTGGACAGTTGTGTGCCTTAATATATCATCCTCTGCGTCATAAAACAAAGAATCCATGCTTTCATCAAGCACTAAAGCAGCTGATGAGATCTCTTTCTTTGCAATTGACTCACAAATCTCGTCACAATACAAGGAGCCTACATCCTGTAAAATTAAATCAAATGGCCGTGTTTCTCAAATTTCAACTAATATAGAATCCATGGTCTGCACTAAAGAGACAGCCAAGAAAAATGCAAGAATTTTTTTACACTTGCAATTTCTGCTGTACCACTTATCCACAATTTGGTCTGCATCAACCATAATTTCTCACCTGATATTTTTCATCATCTTTCTTTTCAACAGATTCTCTTTCAGTTCTAATCCCATATGATCCCAGCATAAGAAACATCCATTAAAATTAGTAAACTCTTAAGCGGAAGAAGAAGAAGAAATAAATACGTAGAAATTCAAGAAAAATCATCATTCAACGAGGAAACTGCCTCAACAATCATCTTCATTGAGCTCTCTAAACGAAGCCCTGGTATCTTTTTCCCTGGAATCCATGTCCCATGGACTACACAAGAAATAGGAAGCCCGTCAAAAACAATTCAAACCCAATTTGAAGCTGCATAAAATTAATAAGATAAAAAAGAAATATATATAAACATCAAATAAAACAAATAACAACTCAGTGGTCACATACAGAGCTAAATATAGAAACTATAAAAAACAAGGAAAGCCCACTAAAATCCACAATGAAACAAACATAAAGGAAGCAAGCTAAACAGTAATTCAAGAACGAAAAAGGAGACTATAAAAACCAAATCCAGTGACAGCACAAATAAAGCTAAATATAAACCAAGAGATGATATCCTATTAAGGCATAGTAATACAGGGAAACATCAACCAAGAAGCGATCAAAAACAAAATTCAATGATAATAGAAAAGTGATAACGCAACCCATCAAGAAGAGGAAATCGTAAAAAGCAAATTCAGTGACATCCACCCAAAACGGATATAATAACGCAAGAAAACATCAAAAATATATGTCGAAGAAGAGAAACAAATTTACCTAACAACATATAGCAACACGATTTTCAAAAATTAAAGAACATCGAGAAAGGAACGAATAACATCAACAAACCATCAAAAACACGGAAAGCCCACTAAAATCTACAATGAAACAAACATAAAGGAAGCAAGCTGGAATTACCAGAAGATAAATCTGTGGCAAAGAGCTTCTGCGAAATGGTTTTGAGTTGATTTGAAGGTGGAATCGGATAATGCTAGGGTGATTTCAAACAATATTGCAATCTGGGTGTCTTCCACAAGTCAGGATTTCTTCAGTTTCTTGAATGTTCTCTTCTTTCTCAATGGACGGCTCCGAAGATGTTGGTGAAGCTTTTTCAATGGTGACAAAAATGTTCTTGAGAATTGCACCGTTCCTTAGCACTATAAGAACTTGGATCTTTCTCTCTTCTTTTCCAGCCTTTTTTCTCTTTGTGTTTGCCATTTTTCTAGGTTTTATGAAAAATCCCTCTTTCCTGGGTTTCTTGAGAGAGAAAGCAGAATCTTGGTTGTAGAGAAAGGGACAGAGAGGGGTTTTATATGGTTATCTTTTGGTGATAAAGAGAGCGATTTTGAATTTTTATTTTGAAAAAAAGTGACCGTTAGGGCTTCGGGTGCTCTGTAGGTTATTGATCACCAAAACCTCTTATGGTAATAGAATATAAAACGACGTCTAAACTGATTATGTTGTATTTTCCGCCATGTTCCTCAGACAGTGTAGGGCGGTCGAAAACGTGATAATAGTCATTTGAATTTTCTCTCTCTCTCTCCTACTTGTGCAATCACATATCAATCTAGTTGTTTTTAATGATATTTAATTTTAATCCCTGAATTTTTAATTATTTATATTGGTTCTTATTGCTAATATATAGATTTTGATTTATTTCAATTTTATCCTTTAATTAAAATTGATTATATATTGTAGTTTCATTTAGGTCATCAAACTTTGAATTTTCAATTGGGTTGGAATCCTTAATATATTCGGTATCAAAATTTTGAATTATTTCAATTTTATCCTTCCATGCAAATTTATTATAAATCCTTAATTTTCGGTATCAAAGTTTGATTTTTTTTTCAATTTTATAGTTCTATGCAATTGAATTATAGATTTAAGTTTCATTTCGGTCCTAATTCTTTTAATTTCCGGTTTTGATTTAAATTATTTAATTTTATCGATATCAATGTTTAGGTATATTTCAATTTTGTCCTTCAAATTAAATTTATTATATATATTTTTTGTTTCATTTTATCCCTTATACTTTTAATCTTGGATTTTATTTTAATTCTTTATATATATATATATATATATATATATATATATAGATAGATAGATAGATAGATAGATAGATATTCTTACAGAGCTCCTATATGTACATGCTCTTTATTTTTGCTTACATTATTTTTTACTTCCAATGTTATTAAGTTTCTTTATTTAATGTTCAAATTTTAATATGTGTCGGTGATCATTTGAAAATTAATAATTATTATGATTTCTCTTGTTTTTTCCTACAAGTCAAATAATTTCTTAAAATCTAATAATATATATTTTTATTTTATCATTTATTTTGTTTTGATTCCTTTTTTGTCAATATTGTTAGGTCTTGAATTTTATAATTATTATAGATAAGACATTCAAAATATTGATAATGATTATTTCTTAGTTTTGTTTTCTTTTAAATATATCAGACTAATTATATTTTTTTAATATTTATTTAATATAGCGCCTTAATATATATATAACCTAGGTTTTTTGTGAAAAAGAATTACTATCATTGTTTTTAAATACTTTTAATATGATAATATCAGTAATAAATCTATAAAAAAAATTGAAATATTTTTTCTAACAATAACTATGATCTCACCAATTTTTATTATTTTCAATGCTATTAAGGTTTTTTTAATGTTTACATTTTAATATGTGGTGTTAATCATTTTAAAATTGATATTTTAAATGACCTAGGATTTTTTAAGAAAAAAAATAATATTAGTTTTCTTAAATAGTTTTAATATAATAATATGAGTAATAAATCTTAGAAAATAAAAATAATGATTTTGGCTTTTAATTCTAATTTTTCCTCTTTTGTTTAAGCTTATTTCTTTGAAAAAATTAATTCTTGAATTTTAAGTAGTTTTTGTAAGAAAAAAATAGTTTTATATATAATATTTCAGATCTGTTATTACTGGGAAAAAAGACAACTTACAAACAAAATGGATAGACAAATTTACCCAATTTATCTACAATTAAAAAATATACGAACCACTTCCCTTGTGTTTTGATTATACTATTACTTTTAAGCGAACAAAACTCATTTTTAATAGATTTGATATATTATAATTTCATTAAATAAATATTAAAATAACTAATTACAACACGCAAAAAATCAATTAGTTTTTTACTGAGAAAAAAGCCTAGCGCAATATGCAGGCAAATCACCACAGTATGCCTACATTGCGTCTAAACATCGTGTGAGAACCAATCAAGAATCAAAAACAAAGGAAAGCATAAAAAAATGGGGATAAAGCTGGAACAATAAAGGAACTAAGCTTCAATTGTTTAAGCCTTATCATGAGCAAATCAAAACTGATGTCACAATTACACTAAACACCTTCCAACAATTAACTTGGATAACAAAATCTTTTTTTTTCCAAAGATTTCATCACCATGCATCCAAAGCAATTTGATCTTGCTGCTTGAAGATCCAAGAAAATGCCAATCAAAACGAAGAATTCGTTCATTCAAAACAACAACAAAATGGCAAAAAAGGATTCCTCCCTCGCTGTAGGCTCCCAAATCAAGCCCGGAATTAAAAAAATAAACATCCAAACCAAAAGAGCAGTAAAGACCAACATCGTATCATAAGTCAAGGCAAACCAGCAATTTGGAATTAGGATTTTAAGAACACGGACAAAAAATTCCACGCACCTCAACATCCCTTAAATTTAATTTGCAAATTGTATCAGCCTCTAAAACTACTGCTATCCAATTTTTGACTCACTTATTTTTATATTTCGGAAAAAAAACAAAAAATATCAAAAAAGATAAAAATAAAAAAATATCTAGGTACAAGGATAAAATTAAACAAATTGAGAATTTAACGGTTAATTGAGGGTTAAATCGCGCAAATAAGAAATCAAGGATAAAAATAAAAAAGGCACGCAAGCTTAAGGATGCTTTTGAAATTTTGACTAGGAAAAACCCTATAAATAGAGCTCACAAGCCACAAATAAAGGGACCAACAAAAATATACATTCGAAAAAACCTAACCCTCTTTTTTTCTCTCTAAGGGGCTGCAACCCCCTCCTCACCATTCCTTCTCCTCCACTCTCATCTTCTCCCCACTCTTTTTCCCTTTCTCCCATGATCGACCAACTGCAATAATCTCCTCTTAGCTTTCATCCACAACCTTGACCGTTAAATTCCTCTCCCCCACAATTGCCTCCCTCTCTAGTCATCCCTTTAATCAAATTCCTCTTCCTCTCTAGCTGCGCCGCCATCCCTCTTCAACCCTGAGCCCTTAGTTTTTTTTCTTAATGCTGGAACCCTAACCGCCAACAGCCTTTACCCTTTTCTTCCTCTTTCCCTTTTGACACCACCATTTCCACCGTCAACCACCCTTCCTCTCCTCTTTCCCATACCGTTCTGCACCACCACACGGCCTACACTGATTGCCACCTCCTTGGCTCTCCCTGTCGGATCTCACCCCAGCAGACCTGCACACCCATTTCGCCCTAACCAGACATCAAGTTGCCTTCCACAGTAGCTCTCTCCCGGTCAATCTCCACCTCCTCCACAATAGCTCCCTCCCCCTATGGACAAAGCAACCACCAGCCATCTAAAGAGAAGGAAGTACAATCCAACCTCCCATTGAAGAAGAAGAAGAAACTACAGACAGACCCGAGATTTGAAAAAGAGAATGAAATTAATTGTGTGTTAAATGTGAGGCTTCTAGAGAATCTGCTGTTGTAATCACGAACCACATCAACCTTGTCGAGTATCTCATGGATGTGAATAGTGGTCTACATTGTTTTCTGACATTGTCTCAAGAGTTTTGACTTTAGAAGTGTTATCCACAGGAGTTGCAAGGAACTACAATGGAGCCTTACAAGTGATCACAGCTGAATTTCAACTTTCAACTCCACTTGTTCCTACTCGTGAAAGCTACTATGTCAGGTACTATAAACAACATGCTGATGGGACCTGGGTTGTGGTTGATGTTTCGTTGGATAATATTCGTCCTAGTCCAACACCAAGATGTCGAAGAAGGCCATCAGAATGCTTAATTCAAGAAATGCCCAATGGATACTCGAAGGTTCATGGGTTGAAAATGTAGAAGTGGATGACAGGGGTGTTCATAATCTATACAAGCAACTAGTTAGCTCAGGACATGCATTCAGGTAAAATGGTGGGTCGCAACCCTGGACCGGCAATACGAGCGCCTTACCAGTGCCATGACAACCAACATTCCTGCTGGAGATGCTGGTGTTATTACTAATCAAAAAGGAAGAAAGAGTATGACGAAACTGGCGAAGAGAATGACGATAAGCTTCTATGCTGGCGTCAGCGCCTCTTCCATCCACACTATCTGTGACCGAAGCCGATGATGTTGGGGTCATGACAAGTAAGAGTGTGGATGATCCAGGGAGGCCTTCTACTACTAGAGGTTTATCAAAAGTTTTTCTCTGATTGCAACTCCTTTAACCCAGCTAACTAAGAAGAATAAGAAATGGGTGTGGTCAGAAAAAGGTGAAAAAAAAAAAAGCTTTCAAGAATTGAAAAGGAGGCTCACCACGGCTCTAGTGTTAACCCTTTCCTCGGGGACTGAAGGTTTGTGGTATATAGTGATGCTTCGGGGAAGGGATTGGGGTGTGTCCTGATGCAACATGAGGAGGTGATCGCCTATGCATCAAGACAGTTAAAGACTCATGAGGTGAACTACCCGGTACACGACCTGGAGTTGGCTACTGTAGTATTTACTTTGAGCATAAGGAGACACTACTTGTATGGGTCCCGAACCCAAACTTTTACTTGTCATAAGAGCCTGAGGTATCTAATGTCGCAAAAGGAGTTGAACATGCGACAAAGAAGGTGGATAAAGCTCATTAAGGATTATGATTGCACTATAGAATACCACCCGGGGAAAGCAAACGTGGTGGCAGATGCCCTCAGTCGAAAAACCAAAGCCACCCAGGAAGGGTTAACAGTGGGAAAGGAGCGGCAATTGGCAGAATTGAAACAGATAAGTACAGATTTGGACATTAATACTGGAGGTGGGTTAGTAGCCCAACTATTGGTGCGACCAACGTATCGAGAACAGATACTACAAGCCCAATTCCATAACCAGATTGGGTCCAAGATTTGGAAGAATGTGGAGGCTGGGGAAGAAATGAAGTTCTAAGTAGCGAATGATGGATCCTTGATGATGGGACAAAGGTTGTACATGCCTAATGACTAAACAGTCAAGCGAATGGTTCTACAAGAAGCACATGAGTCCAAGTTCTCCATACATCCTGGCAGCACTAAGATGTATTGGGACCTGAAACACCTCTATTGGTGGCCTAATATGAAAAGGGAAATAGCTGAGTATGTGTCAAAGTGTGGGATATGTCAACAAGTCAAGGTTGAACACCAAAGGCCGCGAGACCATTACAACTATTACAAATTCCGGTGTGGAAGTGAGAGATGATCACCATGGACTTCGTGTCGGGACTTCCTAAAGGAAGGAAAGGAAATGGTGTGATAGGGGTCATCGTAGATCGGTTGACGAAATCGACACTATTCTTGCCTATAAAGATGACCGACTCGGTGGACAAGCTTGCTAAGATTTACAAAAATAAGGTGGTACGGCTTCATGGGATTCTAGTGTCCATCATATCGGATCGAGATCCCAGGTTCACCTCTCGACTTTGGCTGAGCATACAACATGCCTTAGGGACCAGATTGGATATGAGCCCTGCATTTCACCTCAAACAGATGGCCAATCAGAAAGAGTCATCAAAGTCAAGGAGGACTTAACACTGGAAATGAGACCCATAAGGATAGTAGATCAGGGTGAGAAGGAGTTACAGAACAAAAAGATCCCTATCGTCTGAATCTTATGGCAAAATGCTCAAAAAGAAGAGGAAACTTGGGGGAGAGAGGCTAAGATAAGGAAAAAAAATATATACCCCGATTTATTCAAACTATCAGGTATGGAGTGTGAAACTCTTCAATTTCAAGGGCGAAATTCATATTAAACGGGGGGAGAATGTAAACACCCAAGAGAATATATATATATATATATATATATATATATATATATATATATATATATTAAAGGCTGACTTAGATTTTCGCTGCCGATTTCGTGATGCGATAGAAAATCATAAAGAAATACGACCAAGGTCAATATTCCGTAAGTAATCTGCAACAAGATGAACTTGCAAAAACCCAAGGATAGAATTAAAAGATGAGTAAAATAAGTTGAGAGGGGTGAAATTGAAATAAATAAAAAGATTATGATTTAAATTACAAGGAGAGAAGAGGTGGGGTAAAAACAGATTTTTAAAGGAAATGGGGGGCTCATTTGTGCACTTTTAGAGAGAAGTTAGAGAGGTTGGAGAGAAAAAGATAAGAAGGGGTGGTGCTCCGGGAACAATATCTCCTCCGGCCACCGTTGGATCGGGCTGGAATTTGAGTATGTTATGCAGCTAACCATTGCCTATAATCTGACTGGAGGGATTGTTATTATCTGAAGCCGTTTGAGAAATCCGGTCATCTGAAGATTTCTGGAAACCCCCTCAAACTCGTTAGAGTCGCCAGATAGTTCCTCCTCCGTCCACCGTTGGATTTCTCTGAACTTTTGATATGTTGTGCGTATTTATATTGCCTACAAGATGACCGTAGGGATTTGAGGTATGTTTAACCAACTGAGATATATTTTGGTTTGAATGAATTCTGGATCTTGTTGTTGCAACTCTCAACCAGTTTGAGTCTCCTTCTGATTTTAGAATCTATTCACCGTTGGATCAAGCTTAAATTATAGTATTGTGTGCGCCTTACTTGTTACTACATGTTCACCGGAGGGATCAGCCTGGTATTGCTCTGGTGGAGACGTGTAATCTTTTGAACAATATAGCTAAATCTGTTTCTTTGGCCAGTTAGAGTCGCCAGCTAGTTTACCTTGATTGCACCGTTGGATCAATCTGAAATTTGGGTAAGTGGTGCGTATGGGTGTTATTCATGTTCTGAATGGTGGACATGAGAATGGTACACTTCAGCAAGGAGATATTGATGCTTAATAGTAGCTCTCCAGTTTAAGGTCAGTCTCCGGTTTAACTCTGATCTTGGTAGATCCAACCGTTGGAATACCTTGAAATTTGAATATGTTTTATATAATGGGTTTTTCTAGATATTAACCGTTGGGATTTGATATTTGTTGAGTTAATTGTGATTTATTGCTATTACAATTACTACTGAGTGCTGTCTTGACAACAGATTTGTTTGTGTCCTTACATGGCTTCTAATCCAAAAACCTTAACCTCCAAAGCCAAAACAATAGCTACAAACCCTACAAACCAACAATACAATACTAAAACCATGAACTCCTCTACCCCGCCAAACCTCCCCCTTTCACAGGATCTTGGGCTGACAAGATAAGAGTTACCGACACTAACACTCGGTGCACTCTCAACCCTATCCCTCGTAAGCCGATTTGTTCTCGTCTTCAATTGAATGGTAGTTTATGGGAGAAGTCTGCTGTGGATTGGCGCCGGTGCCTGGTAGGTTTCTTTCCCGGGCATAAGTTTTCCTTTCATGTTATGAATTCAATTGCTAACAGGATATGGAAGAGGTTTGGCCTTGAGGATGTGAGATCCTTGACCAATGGTTTTACAATGTTTCTTTTCAAAATAGGAGATGAGTTACAAAAGGTTCTTGAAATGGACCTTGGATGTTTGGGGGGAAAGCCATTATTCTTCAGCAATGGCACTCCGGGTTTGTCTTTGACATGAACAAGATCACCAAACTTCCAGTATGGATTCGGATTGTAAAATGTGGAACACTTGAAGGTGAACATATGAACTCTTGAAATGAGTGTGGTGACGAATGTGATTCAAAAAATACAAATGTACTAATTTATGACCATTGATGTCGTAGGTGGTGCGGTCGGGATTGGACCGTCGTTAAGACAGGAACGACCCACACGTGGAGCAGGTAAGTGACTTGCACCTTCCTTTTTCATATGTTGAATAAGGAAATACTTTAACATGAATATTATCTTATTGTATTAGAATCTATATTAGTTTGTTGAATGTTTAAAGGTTGACAAATGATTTATTAGCTTCGGCTAATGGCATCCGAAGGGATGGCCGGGACAAAAAAATGATTAGCTTCGGCTAATGGCATCCGAATGGATGGCCGGGATAAACGATTGATTATCTTCGGCGAATGGCATCCGAATGGATGGCCGGGACAAAAGAATGATTAGCTTCGGCTAATGGCATCCGAATGGATGGCCGGAATAATTGAATGATTAGCTTCGGCTAATGGCATCTGAATGGATGGCTGGAAAAATTGAATGATTAGCTTCGGCTAATGGCATCCGAGTGGATGGCCGGGACGAACGATTGATTAGCTTTGGCTAATGGTATCCGGAAAGGATGACCGGAGTGAATGAACGGTTAACCTTAGCAAATGATGCCTTATGAGGATAACCGGGTTTAAGATTATGGTTGATTACAAGAGTTGGTGCATATATATATTGCATTACAAGCTATTTGTACCAAATATATGAAGAAATTATAAATGTTGATGCCTCATTTAACTGCCAGACCGTTTAGTCATCGTCATTATTATTATCATTAAGTAATTACATTCTCTTAAATATTTAATACTGCTGCAGGGACGTCATATCCACCAGATGTCTAGGGAACCCGACACACGGGAACCTACTTTTGCAAGGAATCACGTAAATGCATACTAAATCGCAATATGCTTCGTATGAATCAATGTACTGAACGCATAACTTTTATTAAACCCTTATGTGTAAATTTGTAATGGCTATTAGTACGATAGGAATGCAAACTCATGTCTATGTAGGCATATTTTTAATATGAATTTCCAATTATGCAACCATAATACTACATGTTTATGTAAGATCCACTTTTAATGAAATGTTGATAGTATGGATGGTATTTTGATGATGTGAGGTAATCAGGCTCTCTGATTTCTGGCACCATGCATGTTAGGTATATATATATATAAATACCGGGTTGTTACACCCTCCCTCTCTCTCTAGAACCAGTTGCAGTTAGCTCTCTCTCTCCTCAGTGGCTTCACAACTCCGACCACCTAGCACCATCCCGTCATCACCTGCAGGTCCACCTCAGCAACACAGCCACATCCTCCAGTGAGGTAGCAGGAGCAACAGTAGCGACAACAATTATGGCAGCAGTGTGAGCCTGTCAACTTCCAACGCCCCCTCCGGCCACCATAGGCCACCATTTCCGACACTATCACGATAGGAAGAATCCCATCGACCTCCTCTACCCAACGATATTAACAATTACGCCATCTGTCACACAACAAAAATCCTTCGTTTACTGTTCATTGTCATCAGTTATGGGGATTGAATTAATTCACTCCCCCCTCCCATTGTTCTGCGTGCATAAAAGTGGGTTGGGCCATGGAGAACACCCATCCTAGCCATTGAATTGGGTGGGCCAAATGGCTAGCAATCCAACCCCAAATGATGGGTAGCCTACCCACCACCAAAAAATTATAATAAAAAATTATAAAATTTGTATAAAAATATTTTTTAAAAATTATTAAAACAAAAAATGTGTTGTTTTTGTGTATACGGCCAATACGCTAATATATTTTGAATATTTTTTTTTAAAAAAACTATTATTTGGGAGTTTAAAGAAAAATGGTTTTACAATGGATTTGGTAAACACAAAAAAATCATTTTCTCATATTTTTTAATTTTACATGTCTGTAAAATCCAAGTATTGGCCAATATTCCAAAAATATCAAAATCTTATTTTTGAGGATTCATATTATTCACTGTTAATATTTGGTAAAGAAATCCTAAAAGGATTAATATTCAAAATATTAGCGTCGGAGATAATTCGCTCTTATCCACTATTGATATTTGGGTAAGAAATCCTAAAGGGATTAATATCCAACATATTAGCGGGGATAATTCATTGTTATTCATTGTAAATATTTGAATAAAGAAACCTTAAAGAGATAAATATCCAAAATATTTTTATATAAATAATACGTCGTCATCATTTAACCAACATATTTTTTGAAAGATCAATATCATAACAATCATAAGGTAAACAAAAACATCAAGCAGCTTACCTTAGGGAGGGCGTACTAGGGTTGCTAAAACCTTCCCTTTACGCAACCGACCCCTTGCCTTAGAATATCTGAAAGACTAGTTTAGGTTTTCTAGTAATCATAATACTAGGTGGCGACTCCCTTTTTCACAAAATAAAGATAAAATCTTGACATGAATTCCCCTCTCTCGGGGAGAGTCGCCACGACACCGCGCTCTCGCGGATGGTGCAACAATATTATCATGCATCCATTTTACAAAACATATTGTTGATGATAAAGCAATTTAAATAAATCATGTTGGTCGTTGAAGTTTATCATGGGTCCCTAATCTTAAACGAAGACCACATGATGTTGGTTAAATAGTCGATGAAAATTTAAGACCATGCTAGAGTATAACGTGATTGAACATTGTCGCATTATGTAAAAGCTATCGTAAACTATTGCAAGCTAGTAAAAAAATATTGCGACCGAACGAAGTATTTTCAAATTAATTATTCTAGCAACCAAAGTTTAATTCATGGTTTAATCTCAAACCAGAATCAATCTATGTAGGTTATTAATCACCAAAACCTCAAACGATGACAAAATATAAAGCAATCGAGAAACTGACATATTATGACTAAATTGTGGCCAAACAAAGTGTGAGAACCAATCAAAAATAAAAAAACAAAGACAAGTATAAAACAATGGGAATAAAGCTTAAACAATAAAGGATCCGGGCTTCAATTGTTTAAGCCTCATCATGAGCAAACCAAAACAGATGTCACAAATACACTAAATACCTTCCAACAATTAACTTGGATAAGAAAAACTTTTTTTCTGGAGATTTCATGACCATGCAACCAAGCAATTTGATCTTGTTGCGTGAAGATCCAAGAAAAGGATAAACTAAATAAAGAATTCATTCAATTAAAACACACAAAAAAAGGGCAAAAAAAGAACCCCACCTCTAGTTGTCAACTCCCCTTTCAAGCTCGAAGTTAAAAAAAGAAGAATATAAATCCAAAAAAGAATTAAATACCAACATCACATCTTAAGTCAAAGGAAACCAACAATTTGGAATTAGGATTTTAAGAACAACACAAACAATAAATTCCAAGCACCTCAACATCCTTGAAATTTAATTTGCAAATTGTATCAACCGGCGAAACAAAACAGTTTGACACACACCTGTTTACCGACCTCTACGTTTATTACAGACATTGTTTTTTATTATATTCTATCAACATTCACAAAGTTCCATCTTCTATCAACTCCGAGAACTTGCATGCAAAAGAAATATTATCATTATCCAAACTTTTTTTCTCAAACAAACAAAAACACATAGAAAAACATGCGAAAGGTTTTTACCAAAAGAAAAAACATACAACTATTGCAAAACACATCTTCAACGTCTAACCCGCCAACCAACCAAAATGACAAAAAATCTAAGCATGAAAAAAAACTCAAGGACAAAAAACAATCCAAACCAGGAAGGATACAAAAGCAACAAACCTGGATCAACAGTGATGAAAAGCTAGGAGCGAAAAAGATGATGAAAACAAAAGAAAAAAACACATTCAAATCTATCCCAATCAACAGACGAATCCTTGAAAGTAGCCTTGCAACAACAATTTTGCCTAAAAAAAAAATATTGTACCATAATTTTAAAAACAATGCCAAAAAAATGAATGACTCTAACGACAAAAAAAAACTCAAGCACATCCAGCCAAAACAACAAACCATTGACAGACAAAACATAACACTAAGACAATAAAATATAAAAAAAAAAAAAAACAAGGAACAAACACAATGTTTCATACACAAATGCAAAACAAAAAACACCAAATATAGAAAAAAGACCAAATATTGTGCTATATTTTATAATAACTACCGAAAAAATAAACGACTTAAATGTTTAAGAAAACACATCTAGCGCAGACAACTAACTATTAACAGAGAAAATGCAAAACCAATACAATAAAATAGCATGAAAAACAGTTAAGAACCAATTCAATGCTATAAATAAAATGCAACCCAAAAAAGACCAAATATTGTACCATAATTTAAAAAAAATAAGCTGAAAAAATCAACAGCTCTAACGACAAATATAACACAAGCACATCCAGCCCAAACAGTCAGTCATTGACAGACAAAACATAACACTAAGACAATAAAATAGCAAAGAACAAACACAAAGTTTTGAAAAAAAATGCAAAACAAGAAAGACCAAATATTGTGCCATATTTTAAAAAAACTAGCAAAAAATCGACTTAAATATTTAAAAAAAATCCAGCGTAGACAACCAACTATTAACAGAGAAAATGCAAAACTAATACAATAAAATAGCATGAAAATTAATAAAGAACCAACACATTGCTATAAAAAAAATGCAACCCAAAAAAGACCAAATATTGTACCATAATTTAAAAAATGCGAAAAAAATTCAACGCCTCTAATGACAAAAAAAACTCCAGCACGCCCAGTCAAAACAGTCAGGCAATGATAGAGAAAACACAACACCAAGGCAATAAAACAACAAAGAATAAACACAATTAAACAATAATACAAAACAAAACAGACCGAATATCGTGCCATATGTTTAAAACTGCCGAAAAAATCAACGGCTTAATTGACTAATAAAACTTAAGCACATCCAGCACAGACAAGCAGTTATTAACAGAGAAAATGCAAAACCAATACAATAAAATAACATGAAAAACAACAAAGAAGTAATGCAATGCTATAAAAAAAATACAACCCAAAAAAACCCAAATATTGTGTCATATTTAAAAAAAATGCCGAAAAAATCAATGGCTCAAACAACTAAAAAAAATCAAGCACATCTTGCCCAACAGCCAGCTATTAACAGAGAAAACACAAAACCATTAAAATAAAACAGCATAGAAACAAAGCACTGTTATAAACAAAAATCCAAAACAAAAAACTATAAAAACTGCCATAACATAACCTTAACAACAACAACCTTAGAACAACATCAGCAACCTTAGCAACTACAACAACAATGCAAACAAAAACACTAAAACAACAAACAAATATCAAAACCAGCCATAACATAAACTTTACAGTAGCAGCTATGCAAGCAAACACTTGAAAGTAGCAATCAACCATAAAAAACAGACAAAAAATAATCTTAAAAAACCAGCAGGAACCTTAATATAACAGCAGCAGCGATGCAAGCAAACACTAGAAAATAGCAATCAACCATAAAAAACAGACAAAAAATAATCTTAAAAAAGTAGCAGCAACCTTAATATAACAGCAGCAGCAACGCAAACAACCAACCAAAATCCACAGTACACAATGAGCATACCACAGCCCTGAAAAGCCAACACCAAAAAAATGAGAAAAAAATATAAAATAGAGGAACTAAAATGATGATTAATGGAGAACAGTAAAAAACGCCAAAAAAAAAATCAAAGAAAAAAAGACAGCCCCAAGACTGTGAAGGGTAAATTTGTTAGCGCTCCTCAGAAGCTATAGTGTAGAATTTGAATTTGAAATTGAAAATTGTTAAAATTTATTTACCCATTTTTGTAATGACCAAATGAGTCCCCTTGAGACCTTGTAAAAGTTGTAATGACTTCCTTGACTCCTTGCCCACAAGAGAAGCTGTATCTGCCACCACACTCCATCTCTTTCCATCTTCAACTAAGTTACTCTGCACATGAACTCCAATTATTAACCTACTTTATAGGATTCCTTGAAATAGAAGGGAAGAGCTTAAACAGCACAGGTGGTCACCTTTCGCATAATTTGAGAACAATTAACAGAAATACCATTTCTTGTAGTATCATTAGGGACTGAAATGCTATTTCCTGAGAAACTCACAAGTAAAGATTGCAATGGAACTCTTTCTGCCTTACAATCCTCTAGCACCATATCTTGCTAGAATTTCACTTGATTCTTTGTAGCTGGCATAGCTAATTTTGTTTGTTGGAGAAATTTTAGTGGTCTTTGGTTCTCTTTGTCTGGAGAGGCGATCATCTCTTCTTCCGGTTGCTTATAGGGAATAAAAGTAATTTTTGAAGGCTCGTGAGCAAATGCTGGTGTCACAAGATGAGCTCACAGATTCCTGTGCAAGGAGCTCCGAGCAGATGCTGGTGTATTCACTCTGTCCACAGTCATCCCTTGAAATATCATGGTTTTCCACTTCAACTACATCATTAGCAGCATGGTCATCAGAACATGAGGAGATCAGGCTCTTGTTGAAAAGAACTCAGCATTGGATTCTCTGATCGTTGAATTCCCTTTGGTTTCTGTGTCTGGCAGTTCTTGTTGAAAAGAAAAATATTCAGGGCTCTGGTTATGTTCATCATATTGCTGCACTTGGTTCCCAAAATAACTCCCTGGACAGTTGTGTGCCTTAATATATCATCCTTTGCGTCATAAAACAAAGAATCCATGCTTTCATCAAGCACTAAAGCAGCTGATGAGATCTCTTTCCTTGCAACTGACTCGCAAATCTCTTCACAATACAACGAACCACTTCATAAAAAAATAACTAATTACACTATTAAAAAATATACGAACCACTTCCCCTATGTTTGGATTACACTATTACTTTTAGACGAAAAAAACTCATTTCTAACAGATTTGATCCATATAATTTCATTAATTAAATATTAAAATAACTAATTACAACAGGCAAAAAATCAATTAGTTTTATACATAGAAAAAAGCCGAGCGCAATGCGTAGGCAAATCACCTCGTTATGCATAAATTGCGTCCAAACATCATGTGAGAACCAGTCAAGAATCAAAAACAAAGGTAAGCATAAAACAATGGGGATAAAGCTAGAACAATAAAGGTACTAAGCTTCAATTGTTTAAGCCTCATCAAGAGCAAATCAAAATTGATGTCACAATTACACTAAACACCTTCCAACAATTAACTTGGATAACAAAATCTTTCTTTTTCTAGAGATTTCATCACCATACATCAAAAGCAATTTGATCTTGCTGCTTGAAGATCCAAGAAATTGCCAAAAAAAAATGAAGAATTTGTTCATTCAAAACAACAAAAAAATGGCAAAAAAATAATCCTTCCTCGCTGTCGGCTCCCAAATCAAGCTCAGAATTTAAAAAAAAAAAACATCAAAACCAAAGGAGCAATAAAGACCAACATCACATCATAAGTCAAGGCAAACCATCACTTTGGAATTAGGATTTTAAGAACAACACAAACAATAACTTCCAAGCACCCCAACATCCCTTAAATTTAATTTGTAAATTGTATTAGCCTCCGAAACTACTGCTACCCAATTTTTTACTCACTTATTTTTATATTTCGGAAAAAAAAACAAAAAATATGAACAAAGACAAACATATCTTGATACAAGGGCAAAATTGAACAAATTGAGAATTTAATGGTTAATTGAGGGTTAAATTGTGCAAATAAGAAATCAAGGAGAAAAATAAAAAAGGCATGCAAGCTTGCAGATGCTTTTGAAATTTTGACGAGGAAAAACTCTATAAATAGAGTGAACCAGCCATAAATAAAGGGACAAAAAAAATATACATCCAAAAAAACCTAACCTCTTTTTTTTCTCTAAGAGGCTGTAACCCCCTTCTCGTCATTCCCTCTCCTTCACTCTCATCTCCTCCCCACTCTCTTTCCCTTTCTCCCATTATCAGCTAGCTACAACAATCTCCCCCTAGCTCTCATCCACAACCTTGACCGTCAAATTCCTCTCCCCCACAATTGCCTCCCTACTCTAGTCATCCCCTTAACAAAATGCCTCTTCCTCTCCAGATGCGCCGCCATCCCCTTTCAACCCCTGAGCCCTCATTTTTTTCTTAACACTGCAACCCCGACCGCCAATAGCCTTTCCCTTTTTCTACCTTTTTCCCTTGTGACAGCACCATTTCCACCATCAACCACCCTTCCTCTCCTCTTTCTTGTACCGGTCAGCACCACCACAGAGCCTACACTAATAACCAGTCTCTTACTTTTGACTCTTTGACGACCACTACAACCAGGTTTTGCTAGCGACCATTAACAGTAAGGTGGTGACTCCTTAACTCCCTAACGAGATGAAAACCCTATTGGGGATGCCGCGTGGCTACGTGCTACAGAAACAATATAGTTTGACACACACCTATTTATCGACCTTTACATTTCTTACCGGAATTGTTTTTTATTCCAATCTATCAACACTCGCAGACTTCCATCTTCTATCAACTCCCGCAACTTGCATGCAAAAGAGATATTATCATTATCTAAACTTTTTTTCTCAAACAAAAAAAAATCAAATAGAAAAGCATGCAAAAGGTTTTTACCCAAAGAAAAAACACACACCCATTGCAAAACACATCTTCAACATCTAACCCACCAGCCACCCAAAATAACAAAAACAACTAAGCATGAAAAAACAATCAAACACAAAAAGAATCCAAACCACAAAGGATACAAAAGTAACAAACCTGGATCAATAGTAAAGCAGAGCAAGGAGCAAAAAAGATGATGAAAGCAAAAAACACATGTCTCAATCAATAGACGAATCCTTGAAAATAGGCTTATAACATCAATTCCGCCTAAAAAATTATCATACCATAATTTTTTAAAAATGCCAAAAAATCAACGACTTTAACGATAAAAAAACCCAAGCATATCCAACCCAACCAACCAACCATTGACAGACAAAACACAACATCAAGACAATAAAACAACAAGAAAAGCAAAAAAGAACAAACACAATGTTTTATACAAAAATACAAAATAAAAAAAACACAAAATATATAAAAAAAACACCAATTTTTTTGCCATATTTAAAAAAAAATTCCAAAAAATCAACGATTCAAACGACTAAAAAAACACATCCAACCCAGAGAACTATCTATTAATAGAGAAAACATGAAACCAATACAATAAAATAGCATGAAAAACAACAAAGAACCAATGCAATGCTATAAAAAAATGCACCCCAAAAAATGCTATAAGTGTAACAGTAATTCTGTAGTTTGATTGTATTTTCGATTGTATTTTTAAGTGTTACAGCAGTAGAATATATACATGAAAAATAAGCCTATTGTACAATCTACTTTTCTTACTTGCAGAACTTGTTACACAGGAAAGGAAATAAACGGTAACCTCTCAACAAAATCCAGTGACAGCACAAATAGAGCTAAGGATAAACCAAGAGCTGATATCCTATTAAGGAATAGTAATACAAGAAAATATCAACCAAGAATCGATCAAAAGCCAATTTCAATGATAATAGAAAAGTAATAACACAAGAAGAAGAAATCCGTTGAAAGCAAATTCAGTGACATCCACCCAAAAAGGATATAATAACGCAAGAAAACATAAAAAATAAATGTCAAAGAACAGAAACAAATATAGCCTCAGAACATATAGCAACGCGAATTTAAAAGTTAAAGAGAATCGAGAAAGGAACGAATAACATCAACAAACCATCAAAAACAAGGAAAGCCCACTAAAATCTACAATGAAACAAACATAAAGGAAGCAAGCTGGAATTACCAGAACACAAATCTGTGACAAAGAGCTTCTGTGAAAATGGTTTTGAGTTGATTTGAAGGTGGAATCGGCTAATGCGAGGGTGATTTCAAACAATATTGCAATCTGAGTGTCTATCACAGGTCAAGATTTCTTCAGTTTCTCGAATGTTCTCTTCATTTTCAATGGACAGCTCCGAAGATGTTGGTGCAGCTAGTGGTGACAAAAATGTTCTTGAGAATCGCACCGTTCCATAGCACTGTAAGAACTTGGATCCTTCTCTCTTCTTCTCCAGGCTTTCTTCTCTTTGTGTTTGCCATCTTTCTAGGGTTTTATGAAAATCCCTCTTTCCTGGGTTTCTTGAGAGAGAAAGCAGAATCTTGGTTGTAGATAAAGAGAGAGAGGGGTTTTATATTGTTATCGTTTGGTGATAGAGAGAGCGATTTTGAATTGTTATTTTGAAAAAACTAACATGTTATCTGTACAGGTAAAACAGATCACGCCTCGTTCATTGTTCAACAAGACACAATACTATGAACGGCAATAACAATACTCAAATTTCGAGTCCGTTCAATTCGGTTCGGTTCTTTCAGTTTACTGATTTTTTTTTGCACACTAAATTACAAATTTATCCCTAAAAAAATAGAATAAGGCTGAATGAGGGGTTTGACGGTAATTGTATAATTTCAATGCGGTCCGATCTAGTCCTATTCGGCTAACCGGTTTATTTACATTTTAATATTTCTTTGCATAGTGAAGTTACCATTTTGTCTATCGATAAGACAAAACCAACGTATGGCTGGGAGGCATGTCCCAGTAATTTACCATTTTTTAATTCTTTTTTCTACCGATTTATTATTGGCGAGTTGCTGGACGTGCCATCCGTTGCAGCGCTCCCGCGTGTTTTAGATACGTGCGGTGTATTCCAGCGTCCAAATATATCCAAACGGCATCTAAAATGATTTGCCTCCATGTGCTATTCCTCCCGGTGTGGCACGTGTGAATATAGGGTGGTCGTATACATGTCAATAGTCGTTTGAATTTTTCTCGCTTTTCTCTCTCCTGCTTGAATAAGCACACGTTAACGCAATTGTTTATTACGATATTTCATTTGAGTCCCTGAACTTTTGATTGTTTGTTTTGGTCCTTATTAATATTATATAGGTTTTGATTTGTTTCATTTTCATCATTCAATTGAAATTGATTATATATTGTAGTTTCATTTAGGGCCTCAAACTTTGAATTTTCAATTGGTTTGGAATCCTTAATATATTCGGTATGAAAGTTTTGATTTATTTCAATTTTATCCTTCCATGCAAATTTATTATAAATCCTTAATATTTTTGGTATCAAATTTTGATTTTTTTCAATTCTATCCTTCCATGCAATTGTATTATAGATTTAAGTTTCATTTGGGTCCTAATTCTTTTAATTTCCGGTTTTGATTTAAATTATTTAATTTTACCGGTATCAATGTTTAGGTTCATTTCAATTTTTTCCTTCAAATTAAATTTTGTCTAGTTAAAGTCTTTTACAAGATTTTAGTCGTAAGCATTGTAAAGAAGCGGGCAACTATCATAACCCAATTTTAAGTTATTCCCTAAATCTACCCCAAAAATAACAAAAATGAAATAAAAGGGGCCAGAGTCAAGGTGAAAATTTTGGATATTTTCAAGAGCTCGATCGTACTTCTTTTATGCCAAAAAATAAAGGAAAATGTAGATTCAAGGCAAAAGTACATTATTATCGGGTAAATCTGTGTAAAAATTAAGTCGAAAGATATCATTATATTTTTATGGGCCAATTTGATTAAATCGTTGGCCAATTTAATAGTGTAATTATGTTTGAGACTTAATTTAGGGTCCAATTGAAGAATTTAATTACGTGCAAGGACTTACTATACTTTAGATTGGTCAAATTAAATTTATTAAGGGCTTAATCGATGAAAAATCAAGTTCTTGAGCTTAATTCGGGTTCACTTGAGAAGATTGGAATTTTCGGAGACCGAATTGAATTTTTCCAAGCCAATTATGCAAACTCACGGGTCAAATTGAAGACAATGAAAAGTTTAATGGTCAATTGAGGGTCAAATCACGTAAATTGGAAACCAAGGATCAAAATAAAAAAGGCGCGGAAAGTTAAGATTAGTATTGAAATTCTAACGGGGTACAATTGCATAAAATCATAAATTTAAATCCAATTGGGGGTGCAATTAGAACAATTACAAATTGAAGGACCAAATTGCACTTACACCTCCCAAAACAACAAACAATGCACGCCATCGCCTGACAAGCGGCGTGCACCACCGCTGACAAGCCACTTGCACGCTACCGCTGACAACCATGGTTTCAGGTATGCTGAAGCAGGAGGTAACCCAACGGTTACCTCGTGTGCCTATAAAAGGAATAGCAATGCATGAGAGGAAGAAAGAACAAAAAGGAGAAAATTTATGAAAAAGAGCAAAAAAAATCACGAAGTAGAGTAAAAATATTCATGTAAAGGGAGTGAATACAGGAGAAATTTATATAACAAACTACACTTAAAATACCAAAAAACCTAAATCAAACCAGTAGAGAGTGCTTTGTGGGCGTGTGGGAAAGATGAGACCTTGAGAGGAGATAGGACTGCTGTCGAGAGGAAAGGAAAAAGAGAGAGGAAGAAGAAAGAGGAGAAACCACAGGAGAAGAGAAAGAGTAGTGTCAAACCTTCCCCAAACTTGTTAAATTCGAAAGGTATGGGTCATGAAACTCCCTTTCTCTTCTCCATAAGACCATAAACAGAAATGAAGAAGAAAAAAAAACCCTAGGGAAATTGACCTAAGATCTAAGCTAGTTATAAAGGAAAATGAAATTAACTAGGAGAACAAGGAAATAGAAACGAAATGAAGCCAATTTCATAACATCTAATAAAGGAAAAAAAATGAATAAAATGCAAATAACAAATCATGGTAGGGGGCTGGTTTTAACTATGTAGTTGGTCGGCATTCATGTCTGTGTTCTGTTGGGATTTGTTGAAGGATTATGTGCTGAAATTTATGGTTTCCATATGTGTGTTCTGTTGGGATTTGTGAAGGATTATGTGCTGAAATTTATGGTTTCCATGTGTGTGTTCTGTTGGGATTTGTTGAAGGATTATTTGCTGAAATTGATGGTTTTCATGTGAGTGTTTTGCTAGAACTTATTGACAGAGTATATATGTTGCGATTGTTACAGCATGTGTGGTGTGTTCATGCCAAAATGTGTGTTGTGCAGCGAAATGGTGATTCGCTGCCGAAACTGGATCAGTCTGCAGCGAATTGTAGATTCGCTGCTGAAACTGAAATTTCTGCAACAAACTAACCTTCGTTGCGAGTTGGGTGTTGCTCAGTGAAACTGTGATTCGTTGTCGAAACTAGATAAGCCTGCGGTGAATCTACGATTCATTGCTGAAATTGAAATTTCTGCAACGAACTAACCTTCACTGCCGAGTTGTGTGTCGCTCAGCGAAACTGTGATTCGTTGCCGAAATTGGATCAGCCTGCAGCGAATCTGTGAATTGACCTTCGCTGCCGAGTTGTGTGTCACACAGCGAAGCTGTGATTCGCTACCAAAACTGGATCAAAATGCAGGGAATCTACGATTCCCTGCTGAAATTGAAATTTCTACAGTGATTTGACCTTCGTTGCCGAGTGGTGTGTCGCTCAGCGAAACTCTGATTCACTGCCGAAACTGGATCAGCTTGCAGCGAATCTGCGATTCGCTGCTGAAACTGAAATATCTGCAGCGATTTGACCTTCGCTGCTGAATGGTGTGTCGCGCATCGAAACTGTGATTCGCTTCTGAAACTGGATCAGCCTGCAGCGAATTGACCTTCGCTGCTGAAACTGAAGTTTCTACTGCGAATTGACCTTCGCTGTTGAGTTGTGTGTCACGCAGCGAAACTGTGATTCGCTGCCAAAACTGGATCACTCTGCAGCGAATCTGCGATTCGCTACTGAAATTGAAATTTCTGCAGTGATTTGACCTTTGCTGCCGAGTTGTGTGTCGCGTAGCGAAAGTGTGATTCACTTCCGAAACTGGATGAGCCTGCAGCGAATATAGATTCGCTGCTGAAACTGAACTTTCTACAGCGATTTGACCTTCACTGCCGAGTGCTGTGTCGCGCAGCAAAACTGGATCAGCCTGCAGCAAAACTGCGATTCGCTGCTGAAACTGAAATATCAGCAGTGATTTGACCTTCGCTGCTGAGTTGTGTGTCGCGCAGCAAAACTGTGATTCGCTGCCAAAACTGGATCAGCCTACAGCGAATCTGCGATTCGCTGCTGAAATTGAAATTTATGCAGCGATTTGACCTTCGTTGCCGAGTTGTGTGTCGCCTAGCGAAACTGTGATTTGCTGCTGAAACTGAAATTACTGTAGTGATTTGACCTTTGCTGCTGAGTTGTGTGTCGCCTAACGAAACTGTGATTCACTGCCAAAACTGAATCAGCATGCAGCGAATCAGCGATTCGCTACTAAAACTGAAATTTCTGCAACGAATTGACCTTCGCTGCCGAGTTGTGTGTCACGCAGCAAAACTGTGATTCCCTGCCGAAACTGGGGCAGCCTGCAGCGAACCAGTTGTCGCTGCCGAAGTGGGTAGCCTGCAGCAAACCAGTTCTCGCTGCCGATTTTACAATAAGCTCCTAGGCAAAAATGACTTAAATGTTGGTAACAATTTCATGGTATGATGGTGTGAAATGTCGGACACTTGAATGTGAACATATGAACTCTTGAAATAAGTGTGGTGACGAATGTGATTCAAAAATACAAACATATTGATTTATGACCATTGATGTCGTAGGTGGTGCAGTCGGGATTGGACCATCGTCAAGACAAGAACAACCCACAGGCGGATCAGGTTTCTTCACTTAAATGTTTGTACTGCAGCAGGGATGACACATCCATGAGATGTCTAGGGAACCCGATACATGGGAACCTATTTTTGCAAGGAATCATGTAGATGTATTCTAAATCACTATGTATTTTGTATGAAACATTGTACTGAATGTATGACTTTTATTAGATCCTTTTGTTTAAATTCGTAATGGCTATTAGTTGGCTAGGAATGTAAACTCATGTGTATGTATGTATATTTTTTAATAGGTACTTCTAATCATGTGACCATAATAGTTCGTATTTATGAAAGATGTACTTTTAAATTAAATGCTAATTGTATGGATTGTATTATGATGATGTGAGGGACCAGGTTCGCTGATTACCAGCACAATGTGTTATATATATATATAAATTCAGGGTGCATAACAGTGGGCTGGGCCCAGGACAAAGCCCATTCTAGCCATTGAATTGGGTGGGCCAAATGGCCCATCCAGGGCTAGCAATCCAGCCCCACATGATGGGTAGCCAACCCACCACCAAAAAAATATAATAAAAAATTTCAAAATTTGCATAAAAAATATTTAAAAAAATTAAAACAAAAAATGTGTTGTTTTTGTGCATATGGTCAATACGTTAACATATTTTGAATATTATTTTTTAAAAGAAATTGTTATTTCGAAGTTTAAAGAAAAATAGTTTTACAATGGATTTGGTAAACACAAAAAAAAAATCATTTTCTCGTATTTTTGGATTTTACATGTCTGTAAAATCCAAGTATTGGCCAATATTCCAAAAATATCAAAATCTTATTTTTGGGGATTCATATTATTTACTGTTAATATTTGGGTAAAGAAATCCTCAAAGGGTTAATATCCAAAATATTAGCTTCGGAGATAATTCGCTCTTATCCACTATTGATATTTGGGTAAGAAATCCTAAAGGGGTTAATATCCAACATATTAGCGGAGATAATTCATTGTTATTCACTGTAAATATTTGAATAAAGAAACCTTAAAATGATAAATATCCAAAATATTTTTATATGAATAATACGTCGTAATCATTTAACCAAAATATTTTTGAAAAATCAATATCATAACAATCATAAGCCAAACAAAAACACCAAGCAGCTTATCTTAGGGAGGGCGTACTAGGGTTGCTAAAACCTTCCCTTTACGCAACTGATCCCTTGCCTTAGAATCTCTAGAAAACTAGTTTAGGTTTTCTAGTAATCATAATACTAGGTGGCGACTCCCTTTTTCACAAAATAAAGATAAAATCTTGACATGAATTCCCCTCTCTCGGGGACAGTCGCCACGACACCGCGCTCTCGCGGATGGTGCAACAATATTATCATGCATCCATTTTACAAAACATATTGTTGATGAACAAAGCAATTTAAATAAATCATTTTGGTCGTTGAAGTTTATCGTGGGTCCCTAATCTTAAACGAAGACCACATGATGTTGGTTAAATTGTCGATGAAAATTTAAGACAATGTTGGAGTATAACCTGATTGAACATTGTCCCATTATGTAAAAGTTGTCGTAAACTTTTATTCATGGTTTAATCTCAAACCAGAATCAAGCTAGTAAAAAATATAAAGTTTTAAAATTAATTATTCTAGCAACCAAAGTTTTATTCATGGTTTAATCTCAAACCAGAATCAATCTATGTAGGTTATTAATCACCAAAACCTCATACGATGACAAACTATAAAGCGATCGAGAAACTGACATATTATGCCTAAATTGCGGCCAAACATTGTGAGAACCAGTCAAAAATCAAAAACAAAGACAAGCATAAAACAATGGGGATAAAGCTTAAACAATAAAGGATCCAGGCTTCAATTGTTTAAGCCTCATCATGAGCAAACCAAAACAGATGTCACAAATACACTAAACACCTTCCAACAATTAACTTGGATAAGAAAAACTTTTTTTTTCTGGAGATTTCATGACCATGCAACCAAGCAATTTGATCTTGCTGCATGAAGATCCAAGAAAAGGATAACAAAACAAAGAATTCATTCAATAAAAACAACAAAAAAAAGGGGCAAAGAAAGAACCCCATACTCTGAAAGGCCAAACAAAACAAAGAATTCATGCAATTAAAACAACAAAAAAAAGGGCAAAAAAAGAACCCCACCTCTAGTTGTCGGCTCCCCATTCAAGCTCGAAGTTAAAAAAAAAGAATATAAAAACCAAAAGAGAATTAAATACCAACATCACATCTTAAGTCAAAGGAAACCAACAATTTGGAATTAGGATTTTAAGAACAACACAAACAATAAATTCCAAGCACCTCAACATCCTTTAAATTTAATTTGCAAATTGTATCATCCGACGAAACAAAACAGTTTGACACACACACCTGGATCAACAGTGAAGAAAAGCAAGGAGCGAAAAAGATGATGAAAACAAAAGAAAAAAACACATACAAATCTATCCCAATCAACAGACGAATCCTTGAAAGTAGCTTTGCAACAACAATTTTGCCTAAAAAATAAATATTGTACCATAATTTTAAAAACAATGCCGAAAAAATGAATGACTCTAGTAACAAAAAAAAAACTCCAGCACAAGCAGCCCAAACAACCAACCATTGATAGACAAAACATGACATTAAGACAATTGAATAGCAAAAAAAAAACAACAAGGAACAAACACAATGTTTCATACAAAAATGCAAAACAAAAAAGACCAAATATAGAAAAAACACCAAATATTATGCCATATTTTATAATAACTACCGAAAAAATCAATGACTTAAATGTCTAAGAAAACACATCTAGCGCAGACAACCAGCTATTAACAAAGAAAATGCAAAACCAATACAATAAAATAGCATGAAAAACAGTAAAGAACCAATGCAATGCTATAAATAAAATGCAACCCCAAAAAGACCAAATATTGTACCATAATTTATAAAAATATGCCGTAAAAATCAACAGCTCTAACGACAAAAATAACACAAGCACATCCAACCTAAACAGTCAGCCATTGATAGAGGAAAGGCAACACCAAGACAATACAACAGCAAAAAAACAGCAAATAACAAATACAAAGTTTTAAAAAAAATGCAAAACAAGAAAGACCAAATATTGTGCCATATTTTTAAAAAAACTAGCAAATAATAGTGACCCTTAATAGCAAGGTTGCGACTCCTTAACTCCCTAACGAGACGAAAACCCTCTAGGGGATGCCGTGCGGCAACGTGCGACAGAAACAATATAGTTTGACACACACCTATTTATCGACCTTTACATTTCTTACCGGCATTGTTTTTTATTCCAATCTATCAACACTCGCAGACTTCCATCTTCTATCAACTCCCACAACTTGCATGCAAAAGAGATATTATCATTATCCAAACTTTTTTTCTCAAACAAAAAAAATCAAATAGAAAAGCATGCAAAAGGTTTTTACCCAAAGAAAAAACATACACCCATTGCAAAACACATCTTCAACATCTAACCCACCAGCCACCCAAAATAACAAAAACAACTAAGCATGAAAAAACAATCAAACACAAAAAGAATCCAAACCACAAAGGATACAAAAGTAACAAACCTGGATCAATAGTAAAGCAGAGCAAGGAGCAAAAAAGATGATGAAAGCAAAAAACACATGTCTCAATCAATAGACGAATCCTTGAAAATAGGCTTGTAACATCAATTCCGCCTAAAAAATTATCATACCATAATTTTTTAAAAATGCCAAAAAATCAACGACTTTAACGATAAAAAAACCCAAGCATATCCAACCCAACCAACCAACCATTGACAGACAAAACACAACATCAAGACAATAAAACAACAAGAAAAACAAAAAAGAACAAACACAATGTTTTATACAAAAATACAAAATAAATAAAAAAAACACCAAATATATAAAAAAAAACACCAAATATTGTGCCATATTTAAAAAAAAATTCCAAAAAATCAACGACTCAAAAGACTAAAAAAACACATCCAGCCCAGAGAACTATCTATTAATAGAGAAAACATGAAACCAATACAATAAAATAGCATGAAAAACAACAAAGAACCAATGCAATGCTATAAAAAAATGCACCCCAAAAAACACTATATATTGTACCATAATTTAAAAACATGTCGAAAAAACGACGACTCTAACGACAAAAAAACTCAAGCACATCTAACCCAAACAATCAGCCATTGATAGAGAAAACAAAACATTAAGACAATAAAACAACAAACAATAAAAAAAAGACCAAATAAACAAAAACGACCAAATATCGTGTCATATTTGAAAAAAAATTGCTAAAAAAATCGACGGCTCAAACAATTAAAAAAACACATACAGTCCATACAACTAGCTATTAATAGATAAAATGAAAACCAATACAATAAAATGACATGAAAAGCAACAAAGAACCAATGAAATGCTATAAAAAAATGCAACCCCAAAAAAAACCAAATATTGTACCATAATTTAAAGCACTTGCAGACAAAATCAACGACTCTAATGACAAAAAACCTCAAGCACATCCAACCCAAACACCCAGCCATTGATAGAGAAAACACAACACTAAGACAATAAAGCAACAAGAAAAACAACAGAATAAAAAAGACAAATAAACAAAAAAGACCAAATATTGTGCCATATTTTAAAAAAAACTATAAAAAAATCAAGGGCTTAAATGAATAAAACAAACTCAAGCACATCTAGCCCAAATAATTAGCTAGTAATATTGTACCATAATTTAAAGCACTTGCTGACAAAATCAACGACTCTAATGACAAAAAACCTCAAGCACATCCAACCCAAACACCCAGCCATTGATAGAGAAAACACAACACTAAGACAATAAAGCAACAAGAAAAACAACAAAGAATAAAAAAGACAAATAAACAAAAAAGACCAAATATTGTGCCATATTTAAAAAAAAACTATAAAAAAATCAAGGGCTTAAATGAATAAAACAAACTCAAGCACATCTAGCCCAAATAACTAGCTAGTAATAAAGAAATCGCAAAAATAATACAATAAAAAAGCATGAAAAATAGCAAAGATCCAACACAATATAAAATTCAACCCAAAAGAGATCAAATTATGCCATATTTTAAAAGAACAATTGCTGAAAAAATCAACGGTTCAAATGACTCAAAAACATAAGCACATCCAACCTAGACAACCATTTATTAAAAGAGAAAATACAAAATCAATACAATAAAATAACATGAAAAACAATAAAGAACCAATGCAATGCTATTAAAAAAATGCAACCCAAAAGAGACCAAATGTTGTGCCACATTTAAAAAAAAACTGCTGAAAAAATCAATGGCTCAAACTGACTAAAAAAATCAAGCACATCTAGCCCAAACAAACATCTATTAACAGAGAAAACACAACACCAAGACAATCAAACAACAAAAAAAGTAGCAAAGAACAAAAAAGACGAAAACAACAAAAAAAAGATCAAATATTGTGCCATATATTTAAAAAACTACCGAAAAAATCAATGATTTAAATGACTAAAAAATTCAAGCAGCATTACTAGCCCAGACAACCATCTATTAGCAGAGAAAACACCTAACCAATACAATAACACAACATGGAAAACAACAAAGAAAACACCTAACCAATACAATAAAACAACATGGAAAACAACAAAGAAATAACACAATGTTATAAACAAAAATCCAAAACAAAAAAGACTAAATATTATGTCATATTTTAAAAAAAAACTATCGAAAAAATGAATGGCTCCAACGACAAAAAAAAAACTCAAGCACATCAAGCCCAAACAACCAGCTAATAACAAAAGAAACATAGAATCAAGTCAATATAATGAAAGCTAAGTATATCCAATTGTTGGGTGTCCAACACATGCAAACAAAAATAAATAGATTGCTCATCTATGATCAAAATAATTTTGATGTTGATATCCCGTAACTTGTAGGAGAAATACTGGGCATGGCTGCCTTGGAGGCTACTACAACAGTTGCAAAGGCATTTGCAGATGCAGAAAGTGCAATTGCAAAGGCTGAAGGAGCGGAAAGGGAAGCCCAAAATGCAGAGGCTGAAAGCAGCACAACTTTTTGCTGGAACAACAATTAAGGAATTTAAGCATGCATGCAATAGAGAAAGTGAGAAAAACACAAGAAACTGGAACCTTGGCAGCAAAAACTATAAAAAATCAGCAAACAACAAGCAACCATCAAAAACAGCCGAAATATAAACTTAACAGCAGCGGCAACCCAAATAAACACTAGAAAACAACAATCAACCATAAAAAACAGCCGTAACATATCCTTAACAATAGCAACAACAACGTAAACAAACACTATAAAACAGCAAGCAACCATAAAAATTTATTTACCCATTTTTGGAATGACCATATGAGTCCCCTTGAGACCTTGTAAAAGCTGTAATGACTTCCTTGACTCCTTGCCCACTAGAGAAGCGGTATCTCCCACCATGGTCCATCTTCTCTTTCCATCCCCAGCTAAGTTACTCTGCACATGAACTCCAATTATTAACCTAGTTTATAGGAGCCAGACGTTAAACTTGAAATAGAAGGAAAGAGCTTAAAACAGAACAGGTTGGTCACCTTCCGCATAATTTGAGAACAATTGACAGAAATACCATTTCTAGTAGTATCATTAGGGACTGAAAAGCTATTTCCTGAGAAATTCACTAGTAAAGATTGCAATGGAACTCTTTCTACCTTACAGTCCTCTAGTACCATATCTTGCTTGAATTTCACTTGATTCTTTGAAGCTGGTATAGCTAATTTTGTTTGTTGGAGAAATTTTAGTGGTCTCTGGTTCTCTTTGTCTGGAGAGGCGATCATCTCTTCTTCTGGTTGCTTATAGGGACTAATAGTAACTTTTGAAGAGATTGGTCTGCGTGAGTTGGGAAGTTGCGTTTCATCTCGTTTACCCTTCTTTTTCAAGGAATTCAGCAGAAGTGTATTTGGTGAGGAATTCTCCTTGCCTGGGGTAAGGATTTCTCCTGCTGTTTCTGAACCAGGGAAAATAGTGTTTGAGATATATCTATTCTCAATACAGTCCTGATTCACCCATTCAACATCAGCTCCTCTATTCTTTTCTCTACTCCTAATTGTTTGAGGCTGAAGAACAGCTTTGGGTTTACCTCTTCTTGACTAGATGTTATGGTAGCTCAGTTTTTTCTCTGGTCCAACATGAGAAGTTCTCCTGGTTTTCAGTTGAAGCAAGTATAGATTCTGAGGTCTGTCAATGTTTGCTATCTATGATATCATAGAGGAATCAAATAGGAAAAGATGAACTCGCAGATTCCTGAGCAAGGAGCGCCGAGTAAATGCTGATGTATTCACTCTGTCCACATTCATCCCTTGAAAGATCATGGTTTTCCACTTGAAGTACATCTGTAACGGCATGAGGAGATCAGGTTCGCCAGCAGCTTTTCAGAGAAATTCTCTCAAGAAACTTCTTCATATGTTGGGTCTAAAGGAACAACATGCAGTGCTCAGGTTCGCGATCAGATATGCAGTGAAATTCTCTCGGGTACCTTCTTCATATGTTGGGTCTAAAGCAACAGCTTGGGCATCAGAACATGTGGAGTTCAGGTTCACCAACAGATTTGGTGTGAAATTCTCTTGACTTTCTACTTTACATGATGGTTCTAAAGCATCAACTCTAGAGTCTGGATTTCTTTTCTGACCTTTTTACTGTCGTTCTCTGAAACATCTTTTACAGGCAAACACAAGCTCACCATTTCTATCCCAAGAGGTAAGATATTAATTGGTTCATGGCCTTTCCTCAATGAGCTTCCATTTTCTATTGCTCCTAGCATCTCAGAAGCTGACTGAGCTTCCAACCATGCAGTGGGCAAGGGAGTTCTGTTTGACAAGAACTCAGCGTTGGATTCTCTGATGAACTGCCTTTGCTATCTATCTCTGGCAGTTCTTGTTGAAAAGAAAAATATTCAGGGCTCTGGCTATGTTCATCATATTGCTGCACTTGGTTGACTGAGCTTCCATTTTCTATTGCTCCTAGTTTCTCAGAGGCTGACTGACCTTCCAACCTTGCAGTGGACAAGGGAGTTCCTTTTGAAAAGAACTCAACGTTGGATTCTCTAATCATTGAACTCCCTTTGCTTTCTGTCTCTGGCAGTTCTTGTCTGAAAAGAAAAATATTCAGGGCTCTGGCTATGTTCATCAAATTGCTGCACTTGGTTCCCGGAATAACTCCCTCGACAGTTTTGGGGCTTAATTTATCCCTCACTTTATGGTCATTTCTAAATGAGCTTTCTATATCTTCATTTGCATCATAAAACAAAGAATCCATGCTTTCATCACGCACTAAAGCAGCTGATGAGATCTCTTTCTTTGCTATTGAATCGCAGATCACATCAAAATACAAGGAGCCTACATCCTGTAAAATTAAATCCAAAGGCTGCGTTTCTCAAATTTAAACCGATAGAATCCATGGTCTGCACAAAAGAGACAAGTAAGAAAAACGCATGAATTTGAATTTATGCAATATGGTCATGAAAAACGCATTCAGTAAAATTAAATCCAAAGGCTGTGTTTCTCAAATTTCAACTAATATTTTTCGTCATCTTTTCCTGCCACTTCCAGTGAGCCTTTCTTTCCATCAGATTCTCTTTCAGTTGCCATTCAGTTCTCATCCTATACCATCCCAACATAAGAAACATCCATTAAAATTAGTAAACTCTTAAGCGAAAGAAGAAGAAATATATACGTAGAATTTCAAGAAAAATCATCATTCAATGACAAAACTGCCTCAACAATCATCTTCATTGAGCTCTCTACACCAAGCCCTGGTATCTTCTTTCCTGAAATCCATGTCCCATGGACAATACAAGAAATAGGAAGCCCATCAAAAACAAATCAAACCCAATTTGAAGCTGCATAAAATTAATTAGATAAAAAAGAAGAAATATATATAAACATCAAATAAAACAAATAACAACTCAATGGTCACATACTAGATAGTAATTCAAGAAAGAAAAAGGAAACTATAAAACCAAATCCAGTGACAGCACAAATAGAGCTAAATATAAACCAAGAGCTGATATCCTCTTCAGGCATAGTAATCTTGACTTCGTACTTTACATCATGGTTCTAAAGCATCGAGCTCTAGAGTCTGGTTTTCCTTTCTGACCTTTTTACTGTCGTCCTCTGAAAGATCTTTCACAGGCAAACACAAGCTCACCATTTATATTAATTGGTTCGTGGCCTTTCCTCAATGAGCTTCCATTTTATGTTGCTCCTATCATCTCAGAGGCAGAGTGAGCTTCCAACCTTGCAGTGGACAAGGGAGTTCTTCTTGAAAAGAACTCAGCGTTGGATTCTCTGATCATTGAACTCCCTTTGCTATCTGTCTCTGGCATTTCTTGTTGAAAAGAAAAATATTTGGGACTCTGGTTATGTTCATCATATTGCTGCACCTGGTTCACTGAGCTTCCATTTTCTGTTGCTCCTAGCATCTCAGAGGCTGACTGAGCTTCCAACCTTGCAGTGGACAGGGAGTTCTTTTTGAAAAGAACTCAGCGTTGGATTCCCTGATCATTGAACTCCCTTTGCTATCTGTCTCTGGCAGTTCTTGTTGAAAAGAAAAATATTCAGGGCTCTGGCTATGTTCATCATATTGCTGCACTTCGTTCCCGAAATAACTCCCTGGACAGTTGTGTTTCTTAATATATCATCCTCTGCGTCATAAAACAAAGAATCCATGCTTTCATCAAGCACTAAAGCAGCTGATGAGATCTCTTTCTTTGCAATTGACTCACAAATCTCGTCACAATACAAGGAGCCTACATCCTGTAAAATTAAATCAAATGGCCGTGTTTCTCAAATTTCAACTAATATAGAATCCATGGTCTGCACAAAAGAGACAGCCAAGAAAAATGCAAGAATTTTTTTACACTTGCAATTTCTGCTGTACCACTTATCCACAATTTGGTCTGCATCAACCATAATTTCTCACCTGATATTTTTCATCATCTTTCTTTTCAACAGATTCTCTTTCAGTTCTAATCCTATATGATCCCAGCATAAGAAACATCCATTAGAATTAGTAAACTCTTAAGCGGAAGAAGAAGAAGAAATAAATACGTAGAAATTCAAGAAAAATCATCATTCAACGAGGAAACTGCCTCAACAATCATCGTCATTGAGCTCTCTAAACGAAGCCCTGGTATCTTTTTCCCTGGAATCCATGTCCCATGGACTACACAAGAAATAGGAAGCCCGTCAAAAACAATTCAAACCCAATTTGAAGCTGCATAAAATTAATAAGATAAAAAAGAAATATATATAAACATCAAATAAAAAAAATAAGAACTCAGTGGTCACATACAGAGCTAAATATAGAAACTATAAAAAACAAGGAAAGCCCACTAAAATCCAGAATGAAACAAACATAAAGGAAGCAAGCTAAACAGTAATTCAAGAACGAAAAAGGAGAATATAAAAACCAAATCCAGTGACAGCACAAATAGAGCTAAATATAAACCAAGAGATGATATCCTATTAAGGCATAGTAATACAGGGAAACATCAACCAAGAAGCGATCAAAAACAAAATTCAATGATAATAGAAAAGTGATAACGCAACCCATCAAGAAGAGGAAATCGTAAAAAGCAAATTCAGTGACATCCACCCAAAACGGATATAATAACGCAAGAAAACATCAAAAATATATGTCGAAGAAGAGAAACAAATTTACCTAACAACATATAGCAACACGATTTTCAAAAATTAAAGAACATCGAGAAAGGAACGAATAACATCAACAAACCATCAAAAACACGGAAAGCCCACTAAAATCTACAATGAAACAAACATAAAGGAAGCAAGGTGGAATTACCAGAAGATAAATCTGTGGCAAAGAGCTTCTGCGAAATGGTTTTGAGTTGATTTGAAGGTGGAATCGGATAATGCTAGGGTGATTTCAAACAATATTGCAATCTGGGTGTCTTTCACAAGTCAGGATTTCTTCAGTTTCTTGAATGTTCTCTTCTTTCTCAATGGACGGCTCCGAAGATGTTGGTGAAGCTTTTTCAATGGTGACAAAAATGTTCTTGAGAATTGCACCGTTCCTTAGCACTGTAAGAACTTGGATCTTTCTCTCTTCTTCTCCAGGCTTTTTTCTCTCTGTGTTTGCCATTTTTGTTGGGTTTTATGACAGATCCCTCTTTCCTGGGTTTCTTGAGAGAGAGAGCAGAATCTTGGTTGTAGAGAAAGGGACAGAGAGGGGTTTTATATGGTTATCTTTTGGTGAAGGAGAGAGCGACTATGAATTTTTATTTTGAAAAAGGTGACCGTTAGGGCTTTTGGTGCAACTCACTGCAACGGCTATTTATCTCCTTGCCGCTAACTACTATGCGCTCTTGCTCCTGATTGTGGCAAATATAAATGTAAATCTGTTGCTTTTAGTCTGAAAATAAGCGAATATCTATATAGAATCTGAAGGTAAAAGTTCAAAAGAGAATTCAATGTGAAACTGTGAGGAACTTTCCCAGAACAGGTTGGTACTTGTAATCCCCTGTTCTTCGTTTTTAGCTTCACTGTCATCTTCTTGGAATGAATAGCGCAAGAAATGAAAATATCTTTCAGGAAGGAGTTATTTAACTTGTGTCTGCGTCGTTCTCTAGATTATGTATGAAACCAGGGGAGTTATTACAGAACATGTCGAATGAATCAAATACTATCTCTGTCAAAGATGAACCTGTCAATTCATCTTGGGAAATGGAAAAAATTACCAGAAATGGATTGGATAGGACTAAAAATGTGCAATTACCGTGGAACCCCTCAACCTAGATGCCTCTTTATGTCTTATTCGAGGGACAAATTAATTATTACACTGTGCAAAAACAAAAAAACATAGGAGGCTGACCAAATCGAATGTATCGACAGAACCAAAACGACCTGAAAGTTGAGCACTACTATTCCTGTCCACAGTGTTCTGCCTCTTGGTGTATAGTGAACACAGTATGCTAGGTCATCACACTTGAGTTCTATTAGTTATTTTAGCTCAAGCCAAAACTAGCTTATATGATCTTTAATGGGGAAAAAGAGGAGACCCATCATACTATATAAGTAGCAAATTAAGTTCTACAATATTATTCACTCTTCGTAGCATCTTTTATGGGGTAAAAAGAGTGAGGGGCTTGATGACATTCATGCAGAGGCATATCCATTTTCACCCTTGGATTTTTAAATCCCGTGAGAGATCCTCAAAGTATACGGCTTTCCTTTTGTACATATGAAGTTGAAGACAATATGTTCCCAAGGTGCCAATTAGAGCTTTCTGACAGAAGACAAATCCCCCCCCGGCTAGGAAGTAAGATTAAATGAAGTTTTAATGTGATAAGCACAAATAAGCATGATCATTGTAAAAACCCTATTATTTGATTGAAGATACAAAAATCATGAATATGTCAGCTGAAAATCACTATATCATAGCAACTATGATACACATTGTCATATCTTGGACAGTTTGTGTCATATTTGTCATCTTTGAGAATGCTTTTGATCTCTTTTCCAAGATAAAGAATTCTTTTCGATGCTTAATCTCTCTGAGCTTTCTAGAGGAAGAAAATGATCCAACGAATCAAACATGGCTGCAAAAAAGTGTAAGGACTCCATGAATCTTGATGGAAAGCTGAATGAGCTTCTGCTACCTTCTTGATCCACCCAGACAACAATGGAGGGGTTAAGTGAATGTATTGATTTCAACGTGTTAGATATCTTCAATGAATCTTTCAAAGTATTCAAATGAAATATTGAATTCATAGCAACTATTTCTTTTCTTAAAAGCCCTTGAAACTCAAACACAAGATTGCGAACCCCTTTCGCAAGGCTGACTAATCTACCCTCGGTTTCCTGCAATTCTCTCAGCCTTTTCAGAGAGAGATTATATTAGAGAAGGCCATTGAAATCCGGTTCAGGTTCACCAACACATTTGCTGTGAAATTCTCTTGACTTCCTACTTTACATGATGGTTCTAAAGCATCAAGCTCCAGAGTCTGGTTTTCTTTTCTGACCTTTTTACTGTCGTTCTCTGAAAGATCTTTTACAGGCAAACACAAGCTCACTATTTCTATCCTAAGAGAGAAGATATTAATTGGTTCATGGCCTTTCCTCAATAAGCTTCCATTTTCTGTTGCTCCTAGCATCTCATCCGCCATCCCTCTTCAACCCTGAGCCCTTAGTTTTTTTTCTTAATGCTGGAACCCTAACCGCCAACAGCCTTTACCCTTTTCTTCCTCTTTCCCTTTTGACACCACCATTTCCACCGTCAACCACCCTTCCTCTCCTCTTTCCCATACCGTTCTGCACCACCACACGGCCTACACTGATTGCCACCTCCTTGGCTCTCCCTATCGGATCTCACCCCAACAGACCTGCACACCCATTTCGCCCTAACTAGACATCAAGTTGCCTTCCACAGTAGCTCTCTCCCGGTCAGTCTCCACCTCCTCCACAATAGCTCCCTCCCCCCATGGACAAAGCAACCACCAGCCATCTAAAGAGAAGGAAGTACAATCCAACCTCCCATTGAAGAAGAAGAAGAAACTACAGACAGACCCAAGATTTGAAAAAGAGAATGAAATTAATTGTGTGTTATGTGTTTTCTCTTTTGCAGGTCATCGAGAACGCCACCACTGGCGAGAGAAGGAAGGGAAGAGACAAATCCACTCCCTCTTGTCATGTTGATCCACAAGCGGTGGCACCTAGGCTGACGCGCCACTAGTGCCCTTGTTGCTGTCGCCACTATTCCGACCATGTTTTGGGTTGTAATGTTTTTTTTTTTTATCTTTAATCATTCATGTATTTAAATTTTATGCATTTTGTAAATGTTGTATAAACATTAAATGAAAAATAATAAAAATAGTATGTGTGTGTGTGTTGGATTTCATTTATTTACATTGTTTTGGCAAGAAAAAGATTATAAAACTTGATAAAAAAAAAAATTTATTTACTACGGGCAAAACATTTTCTAAAAATTTATCTTAGATTTATTAACTAGTTTATTAAAACTTGAGAATTTGGCCTAATATTGAAATAAATCGTGAAATTAATTCATGAAAGTTAATGGATAAATATAAACAATAAATGTCAGACCTACAAGTAGGCTAACATTCAAATATCTAGAAATGATCAAAAAATTCATAGACTTATTCTTAGCGGTGATTGATTTTTTTGAATCGGCTTACATTGAATTAAATCGCGAAATTAGTTCACGAGAATTAATGGTTAAATTCAGATAGTAAATATCGGACCTATAAGTAGGCTAATATTTAAATATATAGAAATGACCAAAGAAATTCTCAGAGATATTCTGAGCGATGACCAATTCTTTTGAATAGGAACATTTTTACGATGCGTAAATTACAAAAAACACAACCACTCATCCACGATAGATATCCTTTTAAGGTATTTACATGGATCTTTTCCCTTATATTTCTTTGAGTTACTGAGCTCATAATAAAATTTCAAAAGCTAGATTTATTCACATGAATAAATACAACCATTGAAAATCACATCAAAATACACAATGCAACTTACTGAGTAAGGAGTACTAGGGTGCTAATACCTTCCCTTTACACAACCAGTCCCCTACTATTGAATCTCTGACCAGACTAGTGCAACCGGGTTTTCCTTGCAACCTTTAACAGCAAGGTTGCGACTCCTTAACTCCCTCACAAGACAAAAACCCTCCCAGGGATGCCGCGCAGCGACATGCGATAGAAACAATATAGTTTGACACACCTATTTATCGACCTTTACATTTCTTACTAGCATTTTTTTTTTTATTCCAATCTATCAACACTCGTAGACTTCCATCTTCAATCAACTCCCACAACTTGCATGCAAAAGAGATATTATCATTATCCAAACTTTTTTTCTCAAACAAACAAAATCACATAAAAAACAATCCAAACCACGAAGGATACAAAAGCAACAAACCTGACAGTAGACAGTTAATACAAAAAAAGAAAAGCATGCTAGGGCTGACAATAAACACAGAAAAGGAAAGCATATATATACAACATTAAAGTATGATTACAATCGGCAGATTTACTTACTATAACTTGCACCCTTGATATAGTTTGACAACTGTAATTGTATGTAATCTAGATTATAAATAAGAGCAGAACAGCAAGAGGAGAGGTATTCAGACCAAACCTATTACAAATGACATAAGCTAGTCTGTCAAACTCATGACAGAGGTCATGATATTGAGATAACATCAAAAAAAGTAAATGAAAAAATAATTTGAGTCAACTTGGATTAATTTATCAAATCTACAACTTAAGTTAAGAGACTGTGATATTATCATAAAAAAAAATCAAAATAAATTATAAAGTCTAATTTTCAATAGACTCATTGTTAAAGGTTGAAAATGGAAAAAATATAATCTAAAAACACGATAATTAAACAACCTAGGTCTACCTGAGTTAACCCACAAATCATGAGAACTGAGTCATAAGACTAAGATATAAACTCTTAAAAAATAAATTAAAATAAATCATGAAACTTAATTCATAATAAACTTAATGTTGAAGCAAAAAAAAATATCAATTAAAAAAAGACAAACAAAAACTCAAGCTAACTAAGTTAACCCACCAGGCAAATCATAAAACCGAGATAACTTCATAGAAAAAAACCAAAATAAACCATAAAAGTCTAATTCTCAATCAACTCAATTTTATAGAATAAAAAATTCAGAAACAATAAAAAAAATAAAAATAAAAGCAACCTTCCATGTTAGGCATGATTAAATACACAGTGGTGATGAGGATAGGATCATATATGCCAATAGAGGAGAAATTTATATAACAAACTACACTTAAAATACCAACGAGGATCACCATTCATCTTCCCCGCCCACTATTCATCTTCCACTATTCATCTCGTAGAGTCGTCCCTTTCTCTCTTACAATCAGTCAGCAACTCCCTCCCTCTCTCTCTAGAACCAGTTGCAGTTAGCTCTCTCTCTCCTCGGCGGCTTCACAACTCCGACCACCTAGCACCATCCCGTCATCACCTGCAGGTCCACCTCAGCAACACAGCCACATCCTCCAGCGAGGTAGCAGGAGCAACAGTAGCGATAACAATTATGGCAGCAGTGTGAGCCTGTCAACTTCCAACGCCCCCTCCGGCCACCATAGGCCACCATTTCCGACACTATCACGATAGGAAGAACCCCATCGACCTCCTCTACCCAACGATATTAACAATTACGCCATCTGTCAGACAACAAAAATCCTTCGTTTACTGTTCATTGTCATCAGTTATGGGGATTGAATTAATTCACTCCCCCCGTCCCATTATTCTACGTGCATAAAAGTGGGTTGGGCCACAGACAACACCCATCCTAGCCATTGAATTGGGTGGGTTAAATGGCTAGCAATCCAACCCCAAATGATGGGTAGCCTACCCACCACCCAAAAAATATAATAAAAATTTATAAAATTTGTATAAAAAATATTTTTTTTAAAATTATTAAAACAAAAAATGTGTTGTTTTTGTGTATACGGCCAATACGCTAATATATTTTGAATATTTTTTTAAAAAAAAACTATTATTTGGGAGTTTAAAGAAAAATGGTTTTACAATGGATTTGGTAAACACAAAAAAATTATTTTCTCATATTTTTGAATTTTACATGTCTGTAAAATCCAAGTATTAGCCAATATTCCAAAAATATCAAAATCTTATTTTTGAGGATTCATATTATTCACTGTTAATATTTGGTAAAGAAATCCTAAAAGGATTAATATTCAAAATATTAGTGTCGGGGATAATTCGCTCTTATCCACTATTGATATTTGGGTAAGAAATCCTAAAGAGGTTAATATCCAACATATTAGCGGGGATAATTCATTGTTATTCACTGTAAATATTTGAATAAAGAAACCTTAAAGTGATAAATATCCAAAATATTTTTATATAAATAATACGTCGTCATCATTTAACCAACATATTTTTTGAAAGATCAATATCATAACAATCATAAGGTAAACAAAAACACCAAGCAGCTTATCTTAGGGAGGGCGTACTAGGGCTGCTAAAACCTTCCCTTTACGCAACCGATCCCTTGCCTTAGAATATCTGAAAGACTAGTTTAGGTTTTGTAGTAATCATAATACTAGGTGGCGACTCCCTTTTTCACAAAATAAAGATAAAATCTTGACATGAATTCCCCTCTCTCGGGGAGAGTTGCCACGACACCGCGTTCTCACGGATGGTGCAACAATATTATCATGCATCCATTTTACAAAACATATTGTTGATGATAAAGCAATTTAAATAAATCATTTTGGTCGTTGAAGTTTATCATGGGTCCCTAATCTTAAACGAAGACCACATGATGTTGGTTAAATAGTCGATGAAAATTTAAGACCATGCTAGAGTATAACGTGATTGAACATTGTCGCATTATGTAAAAGCTGTCGTAAACTATTGCAAGCTAGTAAAAAAATATTGCGACCGAACGAAGTATTTTCAAATTAATTATTCTAGCAACCAAAGTTTTATTCATGGTTTAATCTCAAACCAGAATCAATCTATGTAGGTTATTAATCACCAAAACCTCAAACGATGACAAAATATAAAGCAATCAAGAAACTGACATATTATGACTAAATTGTGGCCAAACAAAGTGTGAGAACCAGTCAAAAATAAAAAAAACAAAGACAAGTATAAAACAATGGGAATAAAGCTTAAACAATAAAGGATCCGGGCTTCAATTGTTTAAGCCTCATCATGAGCAAACCAAAACAGATGTCACAAATACACTAAACACCTTCCAACAATTAACTTGGATAAGAAAAACTTTTTTTCTAGAGATTTCATGACCATGCAACCAAGCAATTTGATCTTGTTGCATGAAGATCCAAGAAAAGGATAAACTAAACAAAGAATTCATTCAATTAAAACACACAAAAAAAGGGCAAAAAAAGAAACCCCCCCCTCTGAAAGGCCAAACAAAACAAAGAATTCATTCAATTAGAACAAAAAAAAGGCAAAAAAAGAACCCCACCTCTAGTTGTCAACTCCCCTTTCAAGCTCGAAGTTAAAAAAAGAAGAATATAAATCCAAAAAAGAATTAAATACCAACATCACATCTTAAGTCAAAGGAAACCAACAATTTGGAATTAGGATTTTAAGAACAACACAAACAATAAATTCCAAGCACCTCAACATCCTTTAAATTTAATTTGCAAATTGTATCAACCGACGAAACAAAACAGTTTGACACACACCTGTTTACCGACCTCTACGTTTATTACAGACATTGTTTTTTATTATATTCTATCAACATTCACAAAGTTCCATCTTCTATCAACTCCGAGAACTTGCATGCAAAGAAATATTGTCATTATCCAAACTTTTTTCTCAAACAAACAAAAACACATAGAAAAACATGCGAAAGGTTTTTACCAAAAGAAAAAACATACAACTATTGCAAAACACATCTTCAACGTCTAACCCGCCAACCAACCAATATGACAAAAAATCTAAGCATGAAAAAAAACTCAAGGACAAAAAACAATCCAAACCAGGAAGGATACAAAAGCAACAAACCTGGATCAACAGTGATGAAAAGCAAGGAGCGAAAAAGATGATGAAAACAAAAGAAAAAAACACATTCAAATCAACAGACGAATCCTTGAAAGTAGCCTTGCAACAACAATTTTGCCTAAAAAAAAAAATATTGTACCATAATTTTAAAAACAATGCCGAAAAAATGAATGACTCTAACGACAAAAAAAAACTCAAGCACATCCAGCCAAAACAACCAACCATTGACAGACAAAACATAACACTAAGACAATAAAATATCAAAAAAAAAAAACAACAAGGAACAAACACAATGTTTCAGACACAAATGCAAAACAAAAAACACCAAATATAGAAAAAAGACCAAATATTGTGCCATATTTTATAATAACTACAGAAAAAATAAACGACTTAAATGTTTAAGAAAACACATCTAGCGTAGACAACCAACTATTAACACAGAAAATGCAAAACCAATACAATAAAATAGCATGAAAAACAGTTAAGAACCAATGCAATGCTATAAATAAAATGCAACCCAAAAAAGACCAAATATTGTACCATAATTTAAAAAAAATAAGATGAAAAAATCAATAGCTCTAACGACAAAAATAACACAAGCACATCCAGCCCAAACAGTCAGTCATTGATAGACAAAACATAACACTAAGACAATAAAATAGCAAAGAACAAACACAAAGTTTTGAAAAAAAATGCAAAACAAGAAAGACCAAATATTGTGCCATATTTTAAAAAAACTAGCAAAAAATCGACTTAAATATCTAAAAAAGATCCAGTGTAGATAACCAACTATTAACAGAGAAAATGCAAAACTAATACAATAAAATAGCATGAAAATTAATAAAGAACCAACACATTGCTATAAAAAAAATGCAACCCAAAAAAGGCTAAATATTGTAACATAATTTAAAAAATGCAAAAAAAATTCAACACCTCTAACGACAAAAAAAACTCAAGCACGCCCAGTCAAAACAGTCAGGCAATGATAGAGAAAACACAACACCAAGGCAATAAAACAACAAAGAATAAACACAATTAAACAATAATGCAAAACAAAACAGATCAAATATTGTGCCATATGTTTAAAACTGCCGAAAAAATCAACGGCTTAATTGACTAATAAAACTTAAGCACATCCAGCACAGACAAGCAGTTATTAACAGAGAAAATGCAAAACCAATACAATAAAATAGCATGAAAAACAACAAAGAAGTAATGCAATGCTATAAAAAAAATACAACCCAAAAAAACCCAAATATTGTGCCATATTTAAAAAAAATGCCGAAAAAATCAATGGCTCAAACAACTAAAAAAAATCAAGCACATCTTGCCCAACATTCAGCTATTAACAGAGAAAACACAAAACCATTAAAATAAAACAGCATAGAAACAACGCAATGTTATAAACAAAAATCCAAAACAAAAAACTATAAAAACTGCCATAACATAACCTTAACAACAACAACCACAACAACCTTAGAACAACATGAGCAACCTTAGCAACTACAACAACAATGCAAACAAAAACACTAAAACAACAAACAAATATCAAAAACAGCCGTAACATAAACTTTACAGCAGCAGCTATGCAAGCAAACACTTGAAAGTAGCAATCAACCATAAAAAACAGACAAAAAATAATCTTAAAAAAGCAGCAGGAACCTTAATATAATAGCAGCAGCGATGCAAGCAAACACTAGAAAATAGCAATCAACCATAAAAAACAGACAAAAAATAATCTTAAAAAAGTAGCAGCAACCTTAATATAACAGCAGCAGCAACGCAAACAACCAACCAAAATCCACAGTGCACAATGAGCATACCACAACCCTGAAAAGCCAACACCAAAAAAATGAGAAAAAATATAAAATAGAGGAACTAAAATGATGATTAATGGAGAACAGTAAAAAACGCCAAAAAAAAAATCAAAGAACAAAAGACAGCCCCAAGACTGTGAAGGGTAAAACTGTTAGCGCTCCTCAGAAGCTATAGTGTAGAATTTGAATTTGAAATTGAAAATTGTTCAAAATTTATTTACCCATTTTTGTAATGACCAAATGAGTCCCCTTGAGACCTTGTAAAAGTTGTAATGACTTCCTTGACTCCTTGCCCACAAGAGAAGCTGTATCTGCCACCACAGTCCATCTCTTTCCATCTTCAGCTAAGTTACTCTGCACATGAACTCCAATTATTAAACTACTTTATAGGATTCAGACGTTAAACTTGAAATAGAAGGGAAGAGCTTAAACAGAACAGGTGGTCACCTTTCGCATAATCTGAGAACAATTAACAGAAATACCATTTCTTGTAGTATCATTAGGGACTGAAATGCTATTTCCTGAGAAACTCACAAGAAAAGATTGCAATGGAACTCTTTCTGCCTTACAATGCTCTAGTACCGTATCTTGCTTGAATTTCACTTGATTCTTTGTAGCTGGCATAGCTAATTTTGTTTGTTGGAGAAATTTTAGTGCTCTCTGGTTGTCTTTGTCTGGAGAGGCGATCATCTCTTCTTCCGGTTGCTTATAGGGAATAAAAGTAATTTTTGAAGGCTCGTGAGCAAATGCTGGTGTCACAAGATGAGCGCACAGATTCCTGTGCAAGGAGCTCCGAGCAGATGCTGGTGTATTCACTCTGTCCACAGTCATCCCTTGAAAGATCATGGTTTTCCACTTCTAGTACATCATTAGCAGCATGGTCATCAGAACATGAGGAGATCAGGCTCTTGTTGAAAAGAACTCAGCATTGGATTCTCTGATCATTGAATTCCCTTTGGTTTCTGTGTCTGGCAGTTCTTGTTGAAAAGAAAAATATTCAGGGCTCTGGTTATGTTCATCATATTGCTGCACTTGGTTCCCAAAATAACTCCCTGGACAGTTGTGTGCCTTAATATATCATCCTTTGCGTCATAAAACAAAGAATCCATGCTTTCATCAAGCACTAAAGCAGCTGATGAGATCTCTTTCCTTGCAACTGACTCGCAAATCTCTTCACAATACAAGGAGCCTACATCCTGTAAAATTAAATTAAAAGGCTGTGTTACTCAAATTTCAACTAATATAGAAGCCATGATCTGCACAAAAGAGACAACCAAGAAAAATCCATGAAATTTATCAACAATAATTTCGCACCTTATATTTTTCATCATCTTTTCCTGCCACTTCGAGTGAGCCTTTCTTTTCAACAGATTCTCTTTCAGTTGCCATTAAGTTCTCATCCTATACGATCCCAACATAAGAAACATCCATTAAAATTAGTAAACTCTTAAGCAAAAAATCATCAAGCAATCAGTTCTCGTTCTCACCAGTACAAGGGATTGAAAATTAAAAACAGTTAACATATTCCATATTTATATTCTAATTATACCAGAGCATATATTCTATTACCTGATACATTTTCACTTCGGCAGGTTTACTTTCAGTTGCCAATAAATTCTCATCCTATAAAGTCACAACACAGAAGGCAAAGGAGGAGGAAGAAGAAGAAGCATAATTTAAGAATAGCTTACAAACATCAGGTGGACATGCTAGATATATACAAACGAAGGCATTTCACCTCAATTTCTTCTTCAAACACTATATTTTCCTCTCGCTTCTCTTCAAGCATTGTCATCACTGATGGAGATACAAATGGGGTTTCCATATCATATGCGCGGCTCAAAGGAACCCAAAGCAGCCTGTAGCCTTGCTGAACCACCAACCTTTACTGTATCAACTTCATTGACCTCTACACGAAGCCCTGGTATGTCCCATGGACTATACAAGAAACAGGAAACCCATCAAAAACAAATTAAACCCAATTTGAAGATGCACAAAATTAATTAATAAGAAAAAAAAGAAGAAATATATATAAACATCAAATAAAACAAATAACAACTCAATTGTCACATGCTAAACATTAATTCAAGAAAGAAAAAGGAAACTATAAAAACCAAATCCAGTGACAACACAAGCAGAGCTAAATATAAACCAAGAGATGATATCCTATTAGGCATAGTAATACATGAAAACATCAACCAAGAATCGATCAAAAACCAAATTCAATGATAATAGAAAAGTAATAACGCAACCCGTCAAGAAGAAATCATAAAAATCAAATTCGGAAACAAATTTGTCAAGTCCTAAAAGGATATAATAACCCAAGAAAACATCAAAAATATATGTCAAAGAACAGAAACAAATTTACCTAACAACATATAGAAACACTATTTTCAAGAATTAACGAAAATCTTCAATGAGCTTTTACATGCAAACACAAGCTCACCATTTCTATCCCAAGAGGTAAGATATTAATTGGTTCCTGGCCTTTCCTCAACGAGCTTCCATTTTTATGTTGCTCCTAGCATCTCAGAGGCTGTGTGAGCTTCCAACCTTGCAGTGGACAAGGGAGTTCTTGTTGAAAAGAACTTAACATTGGATTCTCTGATCATTGAACTCCCTTTGCTTTCTGTCTCTGGCAGTTCTTGTTGAAAAGAAAAATATCCAGGGCTCTGGTTATGTTCTGCATATTCCTAACACTTGGTTCCCGAATAACTCCCTGGACATTTGTGGGGCTTAATATATCCCTCACTTTATGGTCATTTCTAAATGAGCTTTCTATATCTTCATTTGCATCATAAAACAAAGAATCCAAGCTTTCATCAAGCACTAAAGCAGCTGATGAGATCTCTTTCTTTGCAATTGAATCGCAGATCACATCAAAATACAAGGAGCCTACATCCTGTAAAATTAAATCCAAAGGCTGCGTTTCTCAAATTTAAACCGATAGAATCCATGGTATGCACAAAAGAGACAAGTAAGAAAAACGCATGAATTTGAATTTATGCAATATGGTCATGAAAAACGCATTCAGTAAAATTAAATCCAAAGGCTGTGTTTCTCAAATTTCAACTAATATTTTTCGTCATCTTTTCCTGCCACTTCCAGTGAGCCTTTCTTTCCATCAGATTCTCTTTCAGTTGCCATTCAGTTCTCATCCTATACCATCCCAACATAAGAAACATCCATTAAAATTAGTAAACTCTTAAGCGAAAGAAGAAGAAGAAATATATACGTAGAAATTCAAGAAAAATCATCATTCAACGACAAAACTGCCTCAACAATCATCTTCATTGAGCTCTCTACACCAAGCCCTGGTATCTTCTCCCCTGAAATCCATGTCCCATGGACTATACAAGAAATAGGAAGCCCATCAAAAACAAATCAAACCCAATTTGAGGCTGCATAAAATTAATAAGATAAAAAAGAAGAAATATATATAAACATCAAATAAAACAAATAACAACTCAATGGTCCAATACTAGATAGTAATTCAAGAAAGAAAAAGGAATCTATAAAACCAAATCCAGTGACAAAACAAATAGAGCTAAATATAAACCATCAGCTGATATCCTATTAAGGCATAGTAATCTTGACTTCCTACTTTACATGATGGTTCTAAAGCATCGAGCTCTAGAGTCTGGTTTTCTTTTCTGACCTTTTTACTGTCGTTCTCTGAAAGATCTTTTACAGCCAAACACAAGCTCACCATTTGTATCCCAAGAGGTAAGATATTAATTGGTTCGTGGCCATTCCTCAATGAGCTTCCATTTTATGTTGCTCCTAGCATCTCAGAGGCTGACTGAGCTTCCAACCTTGCAGTGGACAAGGGAGTTCTTTTTGAAAAGAACTCAGCGTTGGATTCTCTGATCATTGAACTCCCTTTGCTATCTGTCTCTGGCAGTTCTTGTTGAAAAGAAAAATATTCAGGGCTCTGGCTATGTTCATCATATTGCTGCACTTGGTTCCCGAAATAACTCCCTGGACAGTTGTGTGCCTTAATATATCATCATTTGCGTCATAAAACAAAGAATCCATGCTTTCATCAGGCACTAAAGCAGCTGATGAGATCTCTTTCTTTGCAATTGACTCGCAAATCTCGTCGCAATACAAGGAGCCTACATCCTGTAAAATTAAATCAAAAGGCTGTGTTTCTCAAATTTCAACTAATATAGAACCCATGGTCTGCACAAAACAGACAACCAAGAAAAATGCATGAATTTTTTTACACTTGCATTTTCTGCTGTATTCTGCTGTATCGCTTATCCACAATTTGGTCTGCATCAACCATAATTTCTCACCTGATATTTTTCATCACCTTTTCCTGCCACTTCCAGTGAGCCTTTCTTTTCAACCGATTCTCTTTCAGTGGCCATTGAGTTCTAATCCTATACGATCCCAGCATAAGAAACATCCATTAAAATTAGTAAACTCTTAAGCAAAAGAAGAAGAAGAAATATATACGTAGAAATTCAAGAAAAATCATCATCCAACGACGAAACTGCCTCAACAATCATCGTCATTGAGCTCTCTACACGAAGCCCTGGTATCTTCTTCCGTGGAATCCATGTCCCATGGACTACACAAGAAATAGGAAGCCCATCAAAAACAATTCAAACCCAAATTTGAAGCTGCATAAAATTAATAAGATAAAAAAGAAATATATATAAACATCAAATAAAACAAATAAGAACTCAGTGGTCACATACAGAGCTAAATATAGAAACTATAAAAAACAAGGAAAGCCCACTAAAATCTACAATGAAACAAACATAAAGGAAGCAAGGTGGAATTACCAGAAGATAAATCTGTGGCAAAGAGCTTCTGCGAAATGGTTTTGAGTTGATTTGAAGGTGGAATCGTATAATGCTAGGGTGATTTCAAACAATATTGCAATCTGGGTGTCTTCCACAAGTCAGGATTTCTTCAGTTTCTTGAATGTTCTCTTCTTTCTCAATGGACGGCTCCGAAGATGTTGGTGAAGCTTTTTCAATGGTGACAAAAATGTTCTTGAGAATTGCACCGTTCCTTAGCACTGTAAGAACTTGGATCTTTCTCTCTTCTTCTCCAGGCTTTTTTCTCTCTGTGTTTGCCATTTTTGTTGGGTTTTATGACAAATCCCTCTTCCCTGGGTTTCTTGAGAGAGAAAGCAGAATCTTGGTTGTAGAGAAAGGGACAGAGAGGGGTTTTATATGGTTATCTTTTGGTGAAGGAGAGAGCGACTATGAATTTTTATTTTGAAAAAGGTGACCGTTAGGGCTTTTGGTGCAACTCACTGCAACGGCTATTTATCTCCTTGCCGCTAACTACTATGCGCTCTTGCTCCTGATTGTGGCAAATATAAATGTAAATCTGTTCCTTTTAGTCTGAAAATAAGCGAATATCTATATAGAATCTGAAGATAAAAGTTCAAAAGAGAATTCAATGTGAAACTGTGAGGAACTTTCCCAGAACAGGTTGGTACTTGTAATCCCCTGTTCTTCGTTTTTAGCTTCACTGTCATCTTCTGGGAATGAATAGCGCAAGAAATGAAAATATCTTTCAGGAAGGAGTTATTTAACTTGTGTCTGCGTCGTTCTCTAGATTATGTATGAAACCAGGGGAGTTATTACAGAACATGTCGAATGAATCAAATACTATCTCTGTCAAAGATGAACCTGTCAATTCATCTTGGGAAATGGAAAAAATTACCAGCAATACCAAAACCAGCTATTTGGAAATACATCAACAAAAAAAATACATTCAAAATTCCAATTTTTCTCACTTTAATGCTCGAACATACAATTGGAGCTTGTATCACGGGCCCTTCGGGGATTTCTGCTTAACCTTTCTGATTTGCATGATAAAGCATGTGAAAGCAACATCCCAAGAATTTATGGTCATTTCTATATCTTCATTTGCATCATAAAACAAAGAATTCATGCTTTCATGTTTAAACCGACCATGGGCATACATACGGCAAATTGAGGGTAGCCATGTCTTTTCATAGTTGAAAGAGAGGCAGTACTCTATACGTGTCATGGTCTGAGAGGCTAAATGTTATGGTATAGGGGTACACAAGGTGATATACCGGCGCACTCTGCTTGGTTTTTTTATGTAAAAAACTAATTAATTTTTTATGTGTTGTTATTAGTTATTTTAATATTTAATTAATGAATAGATCAAATCTGTTACAAATGATTTTTTTTCCGCCTAAAAGGAGCAGCGTATTCGAAACGCAGGGGAAGTGATTCATTTTTTTTTAATTGTTGATATCTTGGGTAAATTTGTCTACCCATTTTGTTTGTATGTTGCATTTTTTCCCAATTAATATCAGATCTAAAATATTATACATAATATTTTTTTTTTTTTACAAAAACAATCTAAAATCCTATAATCAAATTTTTCTATGAGATAAGCTTAAACAAAGGAGGACAAAATTAGAATTAAAAGGCAATTTTTTATATTATTTTATAAGATTTATTATTTATATTATTATATTAAAAGTACTTAAGAACACTGATATTAATTTTTTATTCTTTAAAAAATCTTAGGTCATTTTTTTCTATCTATCTATATATATATATATATATATATATATATATATATATATATATATATATATATATATTTTAAGGCGCTAATATTAAATAAATTTTAAAATATATAATTAGTCTCATATATTTATAAGAAAAAAAACCCCAAAAATGACAAAAAATAAATAAATATAAGTAGATTTAAAAAAAAATAATTGAAATATCAATAAAAATAATTTATAAAACAACAAAGAGAAAAATAATAAATATCAATTTTAAAATGATCATCAACACAAATTAAAATATAAATATTTAAAAAAAAAACCATAATAACAGTGGAAATAATAAAATTTGGTGAGACCAAAATTATTGTTAGAAAAAAATATTCCATATTTTTTTATCTTATAAGATTTATTATTCATATTATTATATTAAAATTATTTCAGAGCAATGATAGTTTTTTTTTCCCCAAAAAACCATTTGTGTGTGTGTGTGTATTAACGAGATAATATTAAATAAATATCAAAAAATATAATTAGTCTCACATATTGAAAAGAAAAGAAAACTAATAAATAATCATTATCATTATTTTGAATGTGTTATCTATAATAATTAGAAAATTAAAGACGTAACAATATTAAAAAAAAACAATTAAAAAACAAAACAAATGAAAAAATAAAAATAGATATTAATAGATTTTAAGAAATTATTTACCCTGAAGGGAAAAAAAAGACAAATTATAATAATTATTAATTTTCAAATGATCACCAGCATATATTAGAATTTGAACATTAAATTAAAAAAAACTTAATAATATTGGAAATAGAGAAAAATTAGAAACAAAAACTAAAATAATGTTACATATAAACATGGATAGAAATAAGAACTATGTAAGAATTATGTATAAAAAATATAGGAAATAGATTAAAATCCAAGATTAAAAGTATAAGGGATTTAATGAAAAAATAAATATAATAACTTTAATTTGAAGGACAAAATTGAAATAAATCCAAACATTGATTCCGATAAAATTAAATAATTTAAAACAAAACCGGAAATTAAAAGAATTAGGACTGCAATGAAATTGAAATCTATAATTAATGTAAGGATAAATTTGAAAAAAAATCAAACTTTGATACTGAAAAAATTAAGGATTTATAATTAAATTTGTATAGAAGGATAAAATTTAAATAAATCAAAACTTTGATACCAAAAATATTAAGGATTCCAAACCAATCCGAGTATTCAAAGAATTAGGACCTAAATGAAACTATTATATATAATCCCATTCACTTGAAGGACAAAATTGAAACAAATCAAAACCTATATAATAGCAATAAGGACCATAAAAAAACAATCTAAAGATGAGGGACTGAAATGAAGTATAAAAAAATAGTTGCGCTGATGTCATCTTGTGCAAGCAGGAGAGAGAAAAGGGGGGAATTCAAACCGTAAACTCTCACGCCACTGTAAACTCACACGCATCGCGCCAAGGGGAAGAGAAAATGTCTGAAAATCATTCTAGATGTTAGTTAGGTATTTTTGGACACCAGAATAAGCCGCATCCACTAGCCAAAACACCCGTAAGCACGGAAACGAACGTCATGTCCAGCGATGTGCCAACAATAAATTGGCAGAAAAATGAATAAAAGAATGGTAAATTACCGTCTCGCCCCTCCCACTTAGACTTAAATTTTGTCCTTTTTACTGTTTAGCATGGATATCTTAGAAAACTGAAATGGATCGAATAGGACCAAAAATGTGCAATTACTGTGGAACCCCTCAACCTAGGTGCCTCTTTATGTCTTATTCGAGGGACAAATTCATTATTACACTGTGCAAAAACAAAAAAATATAGGAGGTTGACCAAATCGAATGAACCAACAGAACCAAAACGACCTGAAAGTTGAGCACTACTATTCCTGTCCACAGTGTTCTGTCTCTTGGTGTATAGTGAACACAGTATGCTAGGTCATCACACTTGAGTTCTATTAGTTATTTTAGCTCAAGCCAAAACTAGCTTATATGATCTTTAATGGGGAAAAAGAGGAGAACCATCATACTATATAAGTAGCAAATTAAGTTCTACAATATTATTCACTCTTCGTAGCATCTTTTATGGGGTAAAAAGAGTGAGGGGCTTGATGACATTCATGCAGAGGCATATCCATTTTCACCCTTGGATTTTTAAATGCCGTGAGAGATCCTCAAAGTATACGGCTTTCCTTTTGTACATATGAAGTTGAAGACAATATGTTCCCAAGGTGCCAATTAAAGCTTTTTGACAGAAGACAAATCCCCCCCCCCCCCCCACAGGCTAGGAAGTAAGATTAAATGAAGTTTTAATGTAATAAGCACAAATAAACATGATCATTGTAAAAACCCTATTATTTGATTGAAGATACAAAAATCATGAATATGTCAACTGAAAATCACTATATCATAGCAACTATGATACACATTGCCATGCAGAGGCAGTAATTAAACACCTATCTTGCCAACCTTAAGAAATAGCTTTCCCATCATCTCTTTCAAAAACCTTAGACCCTCCACCACTCTCTCCATCAAATTGTAGAGGACAACAGTGGGTTCTACTTTTCAAGAGAATCTTCGCTTGTATCAAAGACATGGAGCTAAGTCTCATGCCTGCAAATCCATGACCCTCCATCCTTCCTTTCCATGTTTCCATCTTGTCATATCTTGGACAGTTTGTGTCATATTTGTCATCTTTGAGAATGCTTTCGATCTCTTTTCCAAGATAAAGAATTCTTTTCGATGCTTAATCTCTCTGAGCTTTCTAGAGGAAGAAAATGATCCAACGAATCAAACATGGCTGCAAAAAAGTGTAAGGACTCCATGAATCTTGATGGAAAGCTGAATGAGCTTCTGCTACCTTCTTGATCCACCCAGACAACAATGGAGGGGTTAAGTGAATGTATTGATTTCAACGTGTTAGATATCTTCAATGAATCTTTCAAAGTATTCAAATGAAATATTGAATTCACAGCAACTATTTCTTTTCTTAAAAGCCCTTGAAACTCAAACACAAGATTGCGAACCCCTTTCGCAAGGCTGACTAATCTACCCTCGGTTTCCTGCAATTCTCTCAGCCTTTTCAGAGAGAGATTATATTAGAGAAGGCCATTGAAATCCGGTTCAGGTTCACCAACACATTTGCTGTGAAATTCTCTTGACTTCCTACTTTACATGATGGTTCTAAAGCATCAAGCTCTAGAGTCTGGTTTTCTTTTCTGACCTTTTTACTGTCGTTCTCTGAAAGATCTTTTACAGGCAAACACAAGCTCACTATTTCTATCCCAAGAGAGAAGATATTAATTGGTTCATGGCCTTTCCTCAATAAGCTTCCATTTTCTGTTGCTCCTAGCATCTCAGAGGCTGACTGAGCTTCCAACCTTGCAGTGGACAAGGGAGTTCTTGTTGAGAAGAACTCAACGTTGGATTCTCTGATCATTGAACTCCCTCTGCTTTCTGTCTCTGGCAGTTCTTGTTGAAAACAAAAATATTCAGGGCTCTGGTTATGTTCAGCATATTGCTGACACTTGGTTCCCGAAATATATCCCTCACTTTATGGTCATTTCTAAATGAGCTTTCTATATCTTCATTTGCATCATAAAACAAAGAATACATGCTTTCATCAAGCACTAAAGCAGCTGATGAGATCTCTTTCTTTGCAATTGACTTGTAAATCTCATCATAATACAACATCCTGTAAAATTAATTCCAATGGCTGTGTTTCTCAAATTTCAACCGATGTAGAATCCATGGTCTGCACAAAAGATACACCAAGAAAAACGCATGAATTTTTAAACACTTGCATTTTCTGCTGTACCACTAATCCACAATTTGGTCTGCATCGACCATAATTTCTCACCTGATATTTTTCATCATCTTTTCCTGCCATTTCCAGTGAGCCTTTCTTCTCAACAGATTCTCTTTCATTTGCCATTAAGTTCTCATCCTGTACGATCCCAACATAAGAAACATCCATTAAAATTAGAAAACTCTTAAGCAAAAAATCATCAAGCAATCAGTTCTCGTTCTCACAAGTACAAGGGATTGAAAATTAAGAACAGTTAACATTCCCCATATTTATAGAAATTATACCAGTACCAGGGCATATATTCTATTACCTGATACATTTTCACTTCGGCAGGTTTACTTTCAGTTGCCAATAAATTCTCACCCTATACAGTCACAGCACAAAGAAGGTAAACGAAGGCAAAAGAAGAAGAAGAAGAAGAAATATACACGTAGCATTTCAGCAAAAATCAACTTCACTGAGTTCTCTGCACAAAGCCCTGGTATCTTCTTCCCTGAAATCCCTGTCCCATGGACAACAAAAGAAACAGGAACCCCATCAAAAACAAATTACCCCCAATTTGAAGCTGGACAAAATTAATAAGAAAAAAAGAAGAAATATACATAAACATCAAATAAAACATATAAGAAGTCAATTGTCACATGCTAAACAGTAATTCAAGAAAGAAAAAGGAAACTATAAAAACCAAATCCAGTGGCAGCACAAATAGAGCTAAAGATAAACCAAGAGCTGATATCCTATTAAGGAATAGTAATACAAGTAAAGATCAACCAAGAATCGATCAAAAACCAGTTTCAATTATAATAGAAAAGTGATAACGCAACCCCATCAAGAAGAAGAAATCCGTTAAAAGCAAATTCAGTGACATCCACCCAAAAAGGATATAATAACGCAGGAAAACATAAAAAATAAATGTCAAAGAACAGAAACAAATTAGCCTCAGAACATATAACAACGCGATTTTCAAAAGTTAAAGAAAATCGAGAAAGGAACGAATAACATCAGCAAAACATCAAAAACAAGGAAAGCCCACTAAAATCTACAATGAAACAAACATAAAGGAAGCCAGCTGGAATTACCAGAAGATAAATCTGTGACAAAGAGCTTCTGTGAAAATGGTTTTGAGTTGATTTGAAGGTAGAATCGGCTAATGCTAGGGCGATTTCAAACAACATTGCAATCTGAGTGTCTATCACAAGTCAAGATTTCTTCAGTTTCTTGAATGTTCTCTTCATTTTTAATGGACGGCTCCGAAGATGTTGGTGGAGCTAATGGTGACAAAAATGTTCTTGAGAATTGCACCGTTCCTTAGCACTATAAGAACTTGGATCTTTCTCTCTTCTTTTCCAGCCTTTTTTCTCTTTGTGTTCGCCATTTTTCTAGGTTTTATGAAAAATCCCTCTTTCCTGGGTTTCTTGAGAGAGAAAGCAGAATCTTGGTTGTAGAGACAGAGACAGAGAGAGGGGTTTTATATGGTTATCTTTTGGTGATAAAGAGAGCGATTTTGAATTTTTATTTTGAAAAAAGTGACCGTTAGGGCTTCGGGTGCTCTGTAGGTTATTAATCACCAAAACCTCTTATGGTAATAGAATATAAAACGACGTCTAAAATGATTATGTTGTATTTTCCGCCATGTTCCTCAGACAGTTAATATTTACTTGCAAGTTTCAAGCCATGTCAACGTTCCCATGACCAAATATTTACTTGCAAGTTCCCCTGCTGTTGGGGACAGGCATGTAATTTTTCTCCTGCAAGGTTTAGGTGTATCAAGGATTAAAAGCGAACCGGCAAATTACACAATAAAGGCCTCTAGCAGCTACAAAATCTAACCTTTGAAGATCAATGTCCGTGACATATATGAATCCAGCAACGTTACTGCATCAGAAAGGGCATAGTGTGACCATATATATTACTGCCAGGCTTAGATAAGTCATTTCATCAGGCAGTCACTAGTTTTCACAGTGAATACGGTTGACAGCAGATAAACATTCTTCATCGTTGGTTCAAGTCCTAGCATCATGGAAAATTTATATATATATATATATATATATATAAAAAAGAGGTGAAACTAAATGGCCAGGTACAAGAATCAAGGAAAATTGTCTGTAGGACCCGGGTCTGACATCCCCATTTTTTGCAACATAAAATTTCAGTATAAATTACTGATTTACCAAACGAAAGATAAAAGAAGAAACAGAATAGGAACAAAAGAGCATATTACTTGGGTCTGCCCTTTTTTTCTTGTAATAAAATTACCGGTTTATAAAAAGAGAAGGGAAAGGAAGGGTTACCTAGAAACAATTTGATCAGGTTATTAGGTGTATTAAACTGCAAGAGCAACATGGAGTAGATCTCGATCGATATTAACGGGTGCAACTCGCAGAGGTTTGGCAACAGGGTCAGCCCCGATTGGAAGAGCTGACCTTGGGGCTTGTAGCCCGCCACTAATTCGATACACAAACAAATCACTAAAATTTGCAATATTTGAATGTGGACAAAGATCATTTGCAATGCCATAAAAATATTCCTAAGAGAGAGCAGAATACCAGACTTATTAGTATAGATAGCAAATGAAAAGGCAAAACAGCAACATATAACTGAAGTAAGCAAGTACTAAACAAAAGATTATCACAAATCTCTCCATCATGAATTATGACATTAAATAAAATGAAAATCACTTATAATAAAATCTCTCCAACATGACTGGAGCCCAAACCATTCACTCCTCAAGATGAACATAATGACACAAATATTGATGATTATTAAATTGAAAAAACATCATCGTTGGAGTGAAGAGCAATGATTTCCCCTCAACTAGTTTTTCTTAACTTCAAGTATCAAAACATACTTTTCAAGGGAAAAACACTAGCAAAATTGCGAGAAGAGCTACATTGAGCGGTGAACAGAGAATCCTCCTCTGGTTTTCTTGGTTATTACTTGATAATAATAATAATTGTTAATCAATGTAACATGTAATGTACTATAGAACTTGTTCTCGGTTTTGAATTCTAGAATGACCCCACAGACGATTAGCAAACAAGTATAGAATTTAAGATTGGAGCGCTGCATTTCCATACCAGGGTCTTTTCAGTTGTGCAAGCGGCGGTTTCTGGATGCTCAAGTTTCAAGCCATGTCAACGTTCCCATGACCAAATATTTACTTGCAAGCTCCCCTGCTGTTGGGGACAGGCATGTAATTTTACTCCTGCAAGGTTTAGGTGTATCAAGGATTAAAAGCGAACCAGCAAATTACACAATAAAGGCATCTAGCAGCTCCAAAATCTAACCTTTGATGATCAATGTCCGTGACATATATGAATCCAGCAACGTTACTGCATCAGAAAGGGCGTAGTGTGACCATATATATTACTGCCAGGCTTAGATAAGTCATTTCATCAGGCAGTCACAGTGAATACGGTTTACAGCAGATAAACATTCTTCATCGTTGGTTCAAGTCCTAGGAAAATTTATATATATATAAAAAAGATGTGAAACTAAATGGCCAGGTACAAGAATCAAGGAAAATTTTCTATAGGACCCGGGTCTGACATCCCCATTTTTTGCAACATAAAATTTCAGTATAAATTACTGATTTACCAAACGAAAGATAAAAGAAAGAACAGAATAGAATACGAACAAAAGAGCATATTACTTGGGTCTGACCTTTTTTCTTGTAATAAAATTACCGGTTTATAAAAAGAGAAGGAAAAGGAAGGATTACCTGGAAACAATTTGATTAGGTTCTTGGGCGTATGAAACTGCAAGAAAAACTTGGAGCAGATCTCGGTCGATATTATTCTTCATCAGCGATTTGCTTCCTGTGAAATGGAGATTGGAAATTCTAGGGTTTGGAAAACAGAAAACAAAAGAGAGATAGCGAAATGTTATATTAATCTTCAACATCCTCACCTTTTCCTCGCAAGTTTTGATCTATATTTTCTTTTCATTCTGCTTGTTCCTCTCGCAAGTGTTGGTGTTTTTTTTTGGTTTTTTCAATCTGCAAAGGAGAGAGAGAGATTAAATATAAAAGTTAAACGTGCGTCCAGTCGAATAACACACCGTTATGCCAGCTGCCAGCTTTCGTTTTCTACTAACGACTAGTAGATCAATGGCTACGATTAATTACAGATGTCTTATAGATGACTGCAGCGTCGACAGAGGGGTTTTAAATATGCGCTGGATTGTTGAAATTCTAATTGATAGAAAAATTGAAGATGAATTTGTGAAATTATGGGCAGAACAGAAGTAGGTTTTCTTTGCTGTCTACGTGGTTGGAAGCTCTTTATGAAGACTTTGCGTGGAGCTGGGCATCTGAAATTTTGCATCCTCATAACCAATTATGTTTGACGTGGAAGACCATAGCTACTGAAAGAGTGAGTTCCAATGGCATGGCTTGTACGCACTACGGGGAAAAAGTTGATAACAACACATGATTAATAAGTAACACCACAAGATGAAGGCTCTCATATCACCACTCGTAGAGCAAAAATAAGGACCTCTTCAGATTTTCATTTACATCATTTTACAATGTGCATCCCTAATATCTCATCATGTATAACTGGAAAATGGGGGAAATTTACAGTTTCTCTAGCAAATTTGCCACAATTAAGTCCCCCGCCAGTGGTTTACAAGGTGAAAGGATTGGAAGGAGGATGAACAACAGGAGTTCCGGACATGCTCACATTTCCTGTAAGCAGATGAGGAGCCACAGTATCCTCTATAATCACGGGATTAACCTGCACCACTCTCTATGGTACAACCTTTTGGCCATCAACCTTAGCCAATACCTCAAAAGCATCCTCACACTCATGTTTTGTCCTCCACCAAGGAACAGCCTCCAAATAAGTCCATCTCCTTTCAACAACTTGAAGTGAAAAGTAAAAGCAACCAGGATTATACTTTCTAGCATCCTCTCCTTGTTGTCTTATACAATTCCACACTTCCAAATATTTTCTTCACTCCCAAGCATCGAGACGTGTAAGCATATACAATTTATGAGCTTTACCACCTGGTTAGGCAGTCTAAATTTTTGTTTTTGACCACCATCGTGAACGCTTGAAGTCTAATAAAAACCTCTTCTTATATAGCCTTTGACAATTAAGCTCTTGCTCTCACCTACGCAAAATTAGCTGCCGTTTTCTACCACGTTGCAACACTCCTCTTTTTTCAGTGGAACAATAAATAAATCGGTGTGTTTGGTTGAGGTTTTAAAAAAATAGTTTCATGAAAAGCACTTTAATTACGGTTCAAAATAAGTTGTGAAGTGTTTGGTTAAATAGACTTTTCAGTGTAACAATAAATAAATCGGTTCAAAATATATATATATATATATATATATATATATATATATATATATATATATTGGATTTTCTCTTCTTTTTTCTTTCTTTCCACAAGTAAAAGCAAACTTAAATTCCTTACTCGTGCAGCCAAAAGCTAGACTGATATAATAACAGTTGCATGTTTTCTGTTCTTTCCATTGATTATACATACAAAACAGCAAGCCACGAATCAAGAACCGTGAACATATATATATATATTGTTTTTTAAATATTTAATAATTATAATAATAAAATGAAATTAATAATTCAAGTAAATTAGACACTTGTTTTTATTCTCCCATCAAACTACTTGTAATTTCATCATGAACTTAATCCATACATGAAGACCTCTGCGATCCCGGAACAACATATAGTAAAATATCATCTAAAATAAAATTAGGATTGCAAGACAAAAATTATATTGTAATATTCTTCTAATATATTTATTTATTGTAATTAATTTTTAGATTATTTTAATATTAAAAATATATTTTTTATAAGAAAATATAATAAATAACATATACACACACACACACACCCCAACCCTTATATATATATATATAGCCCCCCCACCCTAGTTAGCAACGCACGGAAAGCAGTATTTTGTTACTTTTCATGAAACTTGGTTTCTACAGTAAAAAATAATGGGACCCTTAATCAAAACTTGATTTCTTATCCTTAACCAATCACTCTTACTCTTAACTTTTTTGCAACCTCCGGTGGCACTACACTACCAAATATCTTCTAAAGCCTCTTCTTATAGTCTTTGACAATTAGGCTTTGGCTTTCACTTTTTGTTTTATAACCGGGTTTTTCTTTTAACAGTAATTTTCATTGTTCAGTACTATTTGAAAAGATGTTTTTATTTATTTTTTTTGTTTTTAACTGCAATTTTTATTTGTTTTTTTTTTTAAATTGGGGTATTCATGGCAGCTTATACGCACCATGACTAATCTTCGGATTCATTTTTTTTTAACTTTTTTTCCCTTTTTTTTCCACTTATACAGTTTTTTTTCATGACCAGGTGTCCAAGTTAGTTTAAGCGCACCATTATTTTTTTCCTCATTACTTTTTAAAAAGGTGTTTTCCCCTTATATTTTTTTTATAATGAGACTTTCTCTTCTTTTTTTAATAAATGGGGACAATTTTTTCATTTTTTATAACCGAGGTGTCCAGGTCAACTTTTTTATCTTTTAACCAGGCTTCTTTTTTTGTGTTTTTTTAACCGGGGTATTCGTAGCAGCTTACGTGCACCACGACTAATCTCTGGATCCATTTTTTTTAACATTTTTTTCCCATTTTTTTTTCCACTTATACAATTTTTTTTTCTTTTTTTTCATAACCGGAGTGTTTGGGTCAGTTTACATGCATCACAATTTTTTTCTCATTACTGTTTGAAAAGGTGATTTCTTTTTTTATATATATAATTTGGCTTCTATTTTTTTTCTAACAAGGTATTTGGGCTAGCTGACGCGCACCATGATTAATCTTTGGACCCACTTTTGTTAAAAAAAATTCTTCCTATTTTTTTTAATTATATTTTTTTATAACCTAAGTGTTCAGGCTAGCTTACGGGCACCACAATTTTTTTTTTTTCACATACACTTTTTTTAATCTTTGGACCCATGTTTCTTATTATATTTTTTTTTCCTGTTTTTTCCCTACCTATACATTGTTTTTTGATAATAGGAGTATCCAGGACAGCTTACACGCATCATGAATAATCCCTAGAATCATTTTTTTTTTTACATTTTTTACTGTTTCTTTTTCCCACTTATAATTTTTTTCTTTTATAACCAGGGTGTCCGAGTCAGCTTACAGGCACCACGACTACTATTTTATAGAATGACTAAAGGAGATCACAATTTCAAATAGTAATGAAAAGTTATTTCAATTGTGGTTTTCGATTTTCATTACTATTTGAAAAAATCCTCTGTTTTTGATCTTAATATCAGGTGACGTGCACTTCTTTAGTGCTTTTTTTTTATAAAAAAAACTCAATGTTTTTTTTTTTAAATAGTCTCCATGTAGGATTACCAACTCATCTTCAATATTTTTTAAGAGAAAATCCAAGATTTTTCTATTAATAATCTCCATAATGGGTGTCCTACTCATCTTTAGTGTTCTATTTTTAAAAATGATCCTAATATCAAGTGACCTGCTCAAGTTTTGTCTTCTTTGTAGAAAAACTACACACTTTTCAAAAAATAGACTCAATCTTGGATGACCTACCAATATCCAGTTTTGATTTTAGAAAAAGTACATGTTTTTTTTTCTTTCTAAAAATGTTCCTAATATGAGGTGTGCTATCAATCTTCAGTTGTTTGAGAAAAACTCTATATTTATTTTTAAAAAATAGTCTTAAAATCAGGTGACCTAACATCTTTAGTTTTTTTTATAAAAAAAAAACTCAAACCCTTTTCTTCTAAAAATAGTCTCCATATAGGATTACCTACTCATCTTCAGTGTTTTTTAAGAGAAAATCCAAGTTTTTTCTATTAACGATCTATGTAATGGGTGACCTGCTCATGTTTAGAATTTTGTTTTTAAAAAACTCAATCATTTTTTTAAAAGAATAATCCTAATATCAAATGACCTACTCATCTCTTGTTTTATTTATAGAAAAACTCCACACTTTTTTTAAAAATAGACTCAATCTCGAGTGATTGTCAATGTTCAGTTTTATTTTTAGAAAAATTCCATCTATTTTTCAAAAAATATTCTCAATATGAGGTGAGCTGCTACTCTTTAGTTGTTTGAGAAAAACTCTATTTTTATTTCTAACAATGGTCTCAAAATCAGGTGACATGCACATCTTCAGTGTTTTTTTAAAACAAAATCCATATTTTTTTCTTCTAAAAATGATCCCCATATAGAATTACTTACTCATCTACAGTGTTTTCTTTTTTTAAGAGAAAGCTTGTTTTAAAAAATGATCTCCATTAGTATTTTGTTTTTAAAAAACTCTATTCTTTTTCTAATAATGGTCTCAATATCAAGTGTCATGCTCATCTTTTGTTTTATTTGTATAAAAACCCCATGCTTTTTCTAAAAAATATACTCAATTTCGGTTGACATGCCAATCTTCAATTTTGATATTAAAAAAACTCCATGTTTTTTTTTCTTCTAAAAATGGTATCAATATGAGATGACTTGTCAATCTTCAATTGTTTTAGAAAAACACCAAGTTTTTTTCTCTAAAAATAGTTTCAAAATCGGTGACTTACACATTTGTAATGTGTTTTTTTGAAAAACTACGCACTTTTTCTAAACATGGTCTCTGTCATAGGGACAATTTTATGTCAAAAATTCCCCCTAAGCAATAGTCTAGTTCCCTAACTAGACTTAGCCTTCCTCACAATCCCTCTTGTGTTTGACCTATAATCTACGTGTTTTGCACACCCTAGAGAGATTTCCCCCGAAGTCTTTTTCGATTATAAGCAGTGATAATAACACAAGGACAAAAGACACAATGCAAGCACATGATTACAGGAAAACTATCCCACGTTTATTAAAACCCTATAAAGGAAAACAGCACAATATCCATGTGTGTAATGTGCATATATCTGCATGCTACACTATTTTTACACATCAATAAACATTACATGGAAGTTATTTGCAAGCATAACTCCCTCCCAAGGCTGGAGAATACACTCGCCAGATTTGGTAACTACCGAAAACCAACTCTAATTGTCTCCATTGTTGTAACCTTCCTTAGTTTGCCACCTCAAACCAAATTCTTCCTGTCAACATCCATGTTGTCACGACACATATACAGCTACCCAAGTTTGGATAGTTAGTACCTAAGTTAGATTCGTCCTAGGCATGAACCTCATGTTTTTTGTCGAGTCATAAACTCCATTTTTTTTCTTCTAAAAATGGTCTCAATATCGGGAGACCCGCTCATCTTTTGTTTTATTTGTAGAAAAACTCCACATTTTATCTAAAAATAGACTCAATATCAAGTGACTTGCTAATCTTCAGTTTTGGTTTATAGAAAAACTCGTTTTTTTTCTAAAAATGATCTCAATATGATATGGCCTGCCAATCTTTAATTGGTTTAGAAAAACTCCATATTTTGTTTTAAAAAATGGTCTCAAAATCAGGTAACTTGCACATATTTAGTGTTTTTTTTCTAAAAATGATCTCCATAAAGGATAATGTGTATAATGATTTCAATTTCAAATTTGATTTTAATATGTTTGTTGATTTTCAAAATCTCGATACTTGTGTGTATGGTGATTCTTTTGATAAATATCTAGAAAAATTATCTTTGATCCTGGAAAGGTGCATTGAAACTAACATTGTCTTCAACTATGAAAAGTGTTATTTTATGGTAAAACAAAGAATAATTCTTGGGCATGTTGTATCTTCACATGGATTGGAGGTTGATAGAGCTTACTTCCAAGTGTAGAAAAGAGGTGACTAATGAGAGTAATGAGTGATCCTCTACCGTAGCTTTACCCGAGACCCCTCCTGAATTTCGCTTAGGTACCATAGCGATTTTTCTGCCTTCCCAATTGAAGACCCCTCTTGAATTTTCACAACTTCCAGTATCAAGAATTAAATCGCAGGCCTTGCCTTGCACACTGTAGCAAGACTTGAATATATTATTTCGCTACACAAAACACGTTGGACCACGCAATTCACAAAGTCCCCTTCTTCTTCTGCAATCTTAGCCCCTTCCAGCAGCTCCTCCTCTCTTGATTCCTCTCCCAAGTACTGCTATTCTTCGCCTACCTCCAGTCCAGTCTCTACAAAGTTAACTGGCCTTCTTGCTGGGAACTCATTTGAATAGTGCCCTAGTTGTCCACACCTGTAACATTTAAATCCTCCCGGTTTAGCATAAACAGTTGGTGTCCATGGGGTTTCCCTTGCCATGGTTGCTAGGCGTCCTCCAAATGGACTGCTAGTAGAAGTTGTTCCTTATATGGCCTAGTTTTGTGGCTGTTTTAGGAGGATTCTAGCCATCAAACGCTGTGATTTTTCCTTTGTAAGTTGGGTCACCCACGTTCCTATAAGAGGAAAAACGGGTGGAAGTCTTCTCCATCAGTTCTGTCTTTAGGGCCATGTTGTGTGCTTCATCGACCATCCACACTATTTGTAACCCAATCCTTTCTCTAATTGATGATTTCAAACCCCCCAAATACCTGGATACTTGTTGAGCTTCTAATTCATTCAGGTTATTCTGGACTGGAAGTCTGGACCACTCCTCAGTATAGTCTGCCATTGATTTGTTCCCCTGCACATAGTTTTGTAAGCTTTGGAATATAAATTGCTCATAAGCAGGCGGTAAGAATCTGTTCATGAGAAGTTGTTTCATTCACCTCCATGATAGAATGGGATTTTTCCCTTGTCATCGCCTATCCATCTACAGTCGTTCCCACCACACAGCAGCCCCACCTCTTAGTTTATATGAAACCAGTTTAACCTGTTGTTCATCTACCACTTCTGTGAAATCAAAGAAGCGTTTGACCTTCGAGATCCAATCCAAAAATTCCTCAATCTGTAGCTTACCATGAAAAAATGGTATGTCAGCATGTATTTTGTACTCAGGCTGATTTCATCCTTGTAACTGATTTCCCCGAGTGTTTGTCACCTCTTCTTCTAAGTCATCATCACTGTCGACAACATGGTGACTATCTCTGGCGACTCTAGGGGGAGGTTCCACCCCTAGACGGTTGTGGGTGCCCCATTAGCTGGTGCCAAAGGACCTCCAACCAGTTGCTAGATCATGGCTTCCATCCTTGCCATTGCTTGCCTTTGTTTGTCAATGGTTGCCCACAGATCAACATCTGTGTCCCTACGACCAGTGTCACGGGGATTACCTCTTCCTCCTTTATTGTTGTTGGCCATTGAAACAAGGCAAATCCTTTAACTGGAAATTTAAACCAACATAAAACGTCTGATACCACTTGACGCAGAACGGAAGACAAGATTTACCAATGTAAATCGTAAAAGAAATTTAAACCTTTAACTAGAAAGAAACTTGATAATTTTTTTCTGTAATCTGTCCTCGGTTCATAGCCTTTAAATAGGCATTACAATGATTCAAAGATTATAATCATTATTACAGCAAATCTGCAAGATATTCTAAAACTGGAAATAAGAAACCAAAAAGGAATTGCAGACATTAATTGAAATGCATAAAGGAAATAAAAGAATTGCAGACATAAAGTAAAAGGCATATCAATTGGAATTGGAAACTTGCATGCCATGAAACCAACTATTAATTCCCGATCATCCTGCTGCCAGTTGACTTATGGTTTTTGGACTGTTCCTTTTTCTTCATCTTCTTGTCTAATACTTTTTTGAACTCTATTGCTAGCAGTTCGACATCATGAAGTTATATTGCGTATTTACTTGCTTGAAATTATTTAGTGATCTTAATATGCAAATCTTGAATTCTATATGCAAAATACTCGACTGACTCCTTACAAATCTCCTTATCATTTTCCTTATTATGTTAAGCCCTCTTAATTTCACTTTATGCTTCTTCTGATTTTTGTTATTAAACTTTGGGGGTAATCTAATAAGTTGGATTTTTTACCTTGAAAAGAAAATGAGCAAGAATTTGATCACCCACAGATTATAACGTCCAAATCGTATAACCAAGGTTTACCCTAAATGATATGCCCTATATCCATGGGAATGACATCACACTAAATTTCATCATGATAGTCCAAGATCTTTATGGGAAAAGCACATCTCTCTTTGACCACTGTGATGTATCATTTACCTAGGACAAGCTATAGGGTTTAGGGTGTGGAACAGACTTTAAGCCTAAACGGGATACACTACCCGAGAAAATTGTATTAATGCAACTACCACTGTCTATGACGATCTTACACCCTTTATCTCCACAGTTAATGTACGTGTAAAAAATAGTAGTCCTTCTCCAATCCTCAGTTACTGTAGGTTGTGTTAAAGCACATCTAACTATGTTTAACATAATTGCCTTGCTTTGTAGGGATATAGACCTAACACATCCTAGCAAGTTGGACTCATCTTCCTCATTATTTAAATCCTGAAAATCATCGGGATTAGGTTCATATATCTTATCATCATAATTATTTTCTTTACTCATATCCTCTTGTACCTGGATGAACAGAGTCTTATTAGGGCAACTAGAAGAAATATGACCAAAACCCTAATACTTAAAACACTGAATTCTTGAGGTCATCTTAATGCTTCCTGAAAAATTCCCTTACCCTTGTCTTCTCTAGATATCTAGGGTGTCATCAACCAATTTCTCGGTCATTCCCCAAAATATATCAAAAAAACATAACAAAATAAAATAAAATAAAATAAAAAAGGTCAGCATGGGTATAAAAATCAATATGGAAAATTTGGTTGTTTTCAAGAGTTTAATCAGATCTTTTTGTTCCCAAAAATAGAAGAAAGTATAAATTTAAAGGAAAAATATTTTATCACTAGATAAATCTGTGTAAATATTAAGTCATGCGACATAATTATATTTATATGGGTTGATTTGATTTAATCGTCGACTAATTTAAAAGTGTAATTATGTTTGAGAATTAATTTAGGTTCCAATTGAAGGATTTAATTAAGTGCAAGGACTTAATTATACTTTAAGTTGGTCAAATTCATTTTATTAAGTGCTTAATAGATGAAAAATCGAGTTCTTGAGTTTAATTGAGGTCCAATTGAGAAATTTGGAATTTTCGGAGTCTGATTTGAATTTTTCCAAGCCAATTATGCAAATTCAAGGGCCAAATTGAAACAAATTGAGAGTCTAATGATCAATTGAGGGTCAAATTACGCAGATCAAAAACCAAGTACCAAAACAAAAAAAACACGCAAATCTAAGGTTGCTGTTGAAATTTTGATGCGGATACAATTGCACAAAATTAAAAGTTTGAAATCAATTGGGGGTGCGATTGAACCAATTAAAAATTGAGGGATCAAATTGTATTTTTTTCACTCCCTCCCAAAATAATCACGCGTGATTGCACTGTTCAGGTGACTGAGCAGTGCAGGCACGCCACTGCCTCGTCAATTTTAGGTGAAGAGGCAACCCATCGCTACACGCAATGGGCAGCCGAGGGGTTGCCTCTTACCTATAAATACCTGCATGCACAAGTAGAAAAAAAAAGGGACAGAAAGAGAAAAAGGGGCAGAACACTGGGAAATAAAGGACCTGAAAAATATCACGCAAAAGGGGGGATTTGCAGAGATTTTTAGCAAATAAAAACAAGCAAAACAAGCATAAAAATCACGCCATTGTCCCTATCACCCACGACCACTTGTTCTCTCCCTCTCTCTCGGTTTACAAGTGCTCTCTCTCTGTAAAACCAGTCCATCCAAGCCTCCTCTCTCTCCACTAGTGACGGTGGCTTGACAACTCAATACCACCCTTATCGCCACTGTAATCCCCCCCTCGACGCTAGCAACTCATCCGCAGTCTCCAGCACGACAACAGAGATGGTGACATAGTAGCTGTAACATGAGTCCAGCACCTTTGGAAGCTTCCTCTAGCCACCACAGACCACTGTTGACGATGCCACCACCAATGGGACAACCACCTCAACCTCCTCTACTTAGCGGTGCTAACAGGTACGTTGTTCGTCACCCTCGAAAAATCATTGTTCATCGTCTTCTTCCTCCCGTCTTCTGCATGCAGTGGGATGTAATTCACGTCCCACTGTTCATCCAAGCCAGGTTGGCATAAGATGGGTCGGGCTTTGTGTTTGGCTCATATGCATAGAGGAGGTGGGCGGAGGCCCAGTCCACAAGAGGTGGGTTGTCGATTTTTATCCTAGCCCATGCTTGAGTGGGCTGTCAGCCCAGCCCATTAGGGGTTGGACTGTCAGCCCAACCCATGCAATAGTGGGCTGTCAGTCTAACCTATCAGGGCTGGACAATCACCCACTAATTTTTTATTTTATTTATTTATTTTTCTTTATTTTATCTAAAAAATGGCAAAAAAATATAAAAATTAAAAAACATAAAAAGATTTTTTTTCATGCATACGGCTAAATTCCAAGGTTTTTCCCATCATATTTTTCATACAAAAAAAATATATTTTGCATCTTTCTCATTGTTTTAAAACAAAAATTGGATATTGTAACCGGTTTACAATTATCCGTTGGAATTTGGCCAAAATTTCAAAAATAATTAAATTTATTTTTGTTCTATCTATTAGGATGTAAATTTACATTGTAAAATACATCCATTGCTAAAAAAAAAGTTTTTAACTACGGTGTAAATTTACATTGTAAAGTACATCCATAAATAACAAAAAAAAATTCTAACTGCGAGGTAAAATTACATCGTAAAGTATACCCACAGATAAAAAAAATGTTTATTTTGCAATAAAAAAAATAAACTTAAAAAATACAATCAAATAACAATGCAGCTTACCTTAGGTAGGGTGTGCTAGGGGTGATGTGTCTTCACCTTGCACAACAAGTCTCCTTACCCAAGTCTCTCGCAAGCCAATAGGTTCCTAGTAATCATAATACTAGATGGCGACTCTTAATAATTATAGTAGTAATTTTTACGACTATAAGACAAACACTCTCATTTTCACCGCGCATCGTTGTCTCCCAAACCTGGGGGATGACGGGGGCGCAAAGCGCGAAAAAAATCATCGTCACGACATGGGGAATCAAAAGATTGGATTTACGAGGTGGGGCACCTAATATGGAGTTGCTACTTCCAGGTTGAGGTATAGAAGGTGTACTACGAGTGGCTTTTTGTGGCTTGAAGTCATAATTTTGTAGCAAGGTATAAGCTTCATCAAGGGTGGAAGCACATCTAAGCACACCTTCTCTTCTAAGGTCATTGTTTAAGCCTTTTAAGAACCTACTTAGGTCATCACTTTATCCTCCCTAACTGCACACCTCATTCTATACTCATCCAATTGTGCCACAAATTCATTGGTAGACTTGCCTCCTTGCCTCAAGTTGTTCCACTGATTCAAAACATTTCCTCTATAAGAACGAGGTAAGTACTTCTCTTCTAACTTAACCTTCATCTCAACCCAATCAGTAATAGGAGGTTGACCTCTCCTAATCAAAGACTCTTCAACACTTTCTCAATATAACTGAGCATTCCTCTGAGTTTCATCTTTGCAAATCTTACCCCCTATTCTCAGATAGATTATATCAGTCAAAGAATTGATACATGTCACGGATCCATCTATCAAAGATCCACGGGTCAAGTTGAACCTCAAAAGTTTGTGCTTCTACCTTGATATGCCTCATGACTTGCTCGTCAAGGTCATTGTAATCGCGATGACCTTGATTACGGTTGTATTGACGATTCCTAGGATGAACTGGTCTTTGATAGTAATCATTGGAATGCTCACTATTTGTTAGGGTCATCAACATCATGGTGACCCTGGTATGGGTTATGGTGGCGGTTCCTACGATGAACTAGTCTTTGAGGATTCCTAGGTTGTCATTAGAATGTTCACTCCCACTAGACTGTCTTACTTGCAAAGTTTCTATGGACTTCATCCTCCTAGAAAAGTTATTAATTTTATTGGACATGTTGCTCACATCCGTTCGTATAAGTTGTAATTGCTTCTGAATATCTTTAAGAACATTACTAGAGCTCTGGTTCATGGTAGCTATGACTTCTATATTGTGTACTAAATGACCACTCCGTAAATGCATGCAAAACTAATCCTAAGACTGAGATCACAAATAATTCTTGCAAGTAAAAACACAAAATAAAATTAAAGCTATATTTTTCTTCTTCTTGGAGACTAAGTAATAACAAATTAAACTAGGGAAATTCGCAAGCACGCAATGTAAGTCCTCTAAATGCACACAAGTAATTCAAACACAATATTTTAGTTTTACCATGAATTTAACCAATCTCCACAATTAATAAAAAAGATCGAGTACTCAATGTCACTAAAGAAGCTCATAATTAAGGTACTTAAACTTGTGAGGTAAATTTTGTAAGGGTCAAGTACTCAATGTCAATAAAGAAGCTCAGAATTAAGGTACTTAAACTTGTGGGGTGAATTTTATAACTTATTTATGGGCAAGCACAAGGAATAATATTAATGCTAAATCTTGATCAACAAGTGTAAAAATATACCAAAAATGATGATGTTCATTGGGTAAAAATTCTGACCAGGTGATGTGGCAGTGAGGCTGACGTGGCTGATGATGTGGCGCTAACTTAGCTGCTGCTAGGACTGACATAGCAGGAGACTTATTTTAAAACTTCTACCTTCTTCTTCCCTGCTCTTCTTCTGCCATCTGCTACTTCACTCCTTGACAGCAATGGGCGACTTCTGCTTGGACCCAGCGGTGTGAGGGAAGGGGTTGTGGTGTTTGTGGCGTTGCTGGCGTCACTACTAAACGGCGAGGGCACTGTGGCTGTTGATGATAGTCAATCGACGTGCACGCGTTTGGCTATGATCAGCGTTGATGTGGTGGCCGATCACTCTGTAGGACTGATGCAATGGTCGATCTGCTGCTCATGGGGGTTGAGACGTTGCTGATGGGAGGTGCTGCTATTGAAATTGGAAAATCTGTGATGAACAGTGCACAATTTTTTCCCTTCAATTTGAACAGTAGACGTTTTTTTTCAGAACTGTAGTTTTTCTTTGTTTTGAATCTAAATAGTAGACTTTTTTTTAGAGCAAACCAGATTAAGGGTTTTGGATTGTTTAATTGTAAGAACAATTAAAAACCGTGCTCTGATACCAAATTTGATGTGGAACAAAGAACGATAGGAATTAAAAGCAAGAAAAAGAATGAAGCTTGGAGAAAGAGAGAAGCTTTAAGAGAAAAGAAGCAGCTAAAGAAGAGAGAAAAGGGTTGGGAAACCATGCAAATTCTGCAACATTATCAATATTCATCAAAAAATCTTTTCCAAAATTATTGAAGAGCTTATAAATAGTAAACCCTAAAACATAAAGCTATTGGGCTCGACCCATCAAATAAAAATATTTAACATAAATAATTTCAAATAAATAAAATAATAATGAGATGGGCCTAAATAGGTTTAGTCTCCCGACCAAAGCATGGAGAGCGAGGTCATCTTACATCGTCTTCATTCATATACTCGTGTAGTTTGCGGTAGATATCTAGTGTCCCCACCAAAAAATTAAGGACATGGCCAAAAAATTGAACATCCACATCATTCACCACATACCTTTGTTAACAACCAAACTAAAGATTAATACTCCAATTTCTTAACTAATTTTAGTACAATATCATTCGCTAAAGGCATAAAAAATAAAGCAACCGAATAAAACATTAATCCTTTAATTTCATAACTAATTCTAGATCAAAATCATTCACCAAAAGCATACACAATGTAGGAAAAAATATTTGATCCACCAAACAAAAATATGTATTCTATCGACTAAACATCACCAATACTTTTAACCAAAATGATAGATTCAAATCACAAAACATTAATTTCCCAATCTCGTTAACTAATTCCAGCATAAAACCATTCACCAAAGGCATATGAAACTTAAATCAATACTTGATCCAGCAAACATCATGAATACTCTTAACTAAAATGATAGATTTGACTTGCAAAGCAAGAAACAAATAACCATATAAAACAATCAACACAAAATCCATCATTATCCATGCCAATCGTTTCCAAAAATAGATGTTTATACAATTTCTTCTACTATGATAAGCAAAAGTCTCTTCATTCACATACAATGATGGGTCAAATTTCACATTATGGATTAAAGAGAGCCATAATTTTACATTATGGACCAAAACCAAAAGGCAAAACACATAGTTTTGTTGACTATGATCAACATACATTACTTTCCAAATAAAAAAGAGGTACCTTTACAACAAAAGGCAAAGCAAGGAATTCAAACAACTTCAAGCCTCTAAAAATCCAACAAACTCAACACCAATATCACAAACAACGAACCAACAGAAAAAATAACATCGCGGTGAAAAAAATATAACACAACAATTAGAAAAATAACAATGCAACCACACTAAAATCAACAAACAATTAGCAAAAACATTAACTATGACAACAACCATTATTGAACATAACAATAAAAGAAAACTGAATAAAACAAAAAACTAAATCAACACAACTAAAAAAATACATGTATATATAAAGTAAACAAAACCCACAACACTCAACCTTCATGCAAAAAAACAAGAACAAAAACTGAAAATTAGCCTAACAAATAAAGCAGTAGACAAAACAATGCAGAATAGAAAAAAAAAAAGATAAAAGGGCAAGCAAGCTTTGAATAAAGACATGAATAACAATGAAAAATCAAGTACCATATTTTATACCAGCATAAAACCTAACAAAAAAATTGTTCGAAGATATAATACAACTTTTGCCACCATTAATTTAGCCCACACCAAAATTAAAAAGCAAAACACAATTTTGTTAATTATGATAACACATAATTTCCCAAATAAAAGAGTTACCTCGCAAAAAGAAAGCAAGGAAAACAAAATAGCAATAACTCCAACTCCAAGCTTTTGAAGAAAATAACAAATCCAACATCAACATTACAAACAACAAACCATTAAGGAAAATAGTATAGCATTGAAAAAAGGAAACACAACAATCTACAAAATGAGGATGTAATTAAACCTATCAAAACCAGCAAACAATTAGCGAAGGAATCAACCAACACAACATCCATTATTCAACCTAAAATAAAAAAAACTCAACCAACATGAGACAAAGAACATGAACCAATGAAGTAAACAAATACCAAAATTACACCAATCTACCCCTACAAAAAACAAAAAACAAAATGAAGAACAAGAAACAAAAATAACCTTAACAAATAAAGTAGAAGACAAAACAATCCTAAATAGAAAAAATATATTCTATATCAGCATAAAACACACCAATTCAACCTTAACAAGCAACAATAAAAAGTTTTGAAAGCTACACATAACTTATATATAACCCCTGATGCAAAAATAATGCAGTTGACAAAAAATAAGATATACATACACGTAATAAAAATCATCAGCAGTAACAGTACCCTGACACAACAAAAAAAAACATTTTAATATTAATCAACCATAACTAAAAGTAGAAAAAAACAATATACCAAATCAATCACATACCAAACCAATAACTACCCAGGACACGAAGAATGAGAGTAGCCAAAATCAACTTTGTCAGCACACAACAAGTAATCTAAGCATTTAATGCAAATTACCATCCACAAACAAACTCTTTCAAAAAGAAACAACACCCCTATAAAACTGAGATCAAGAACCACATAAACCCATGCTCCAGTGATGCCGAACAAAAACCCCACCATTAAAAGACCCAAGAAATAAATCATCCTTTTCACCCATGCTCTAGTGCTGCCAAACTAAATCCCCATCACCCAGAGAGGCAAGAAACAAATCAGGCCCCTCTCCGATAACTAATGAGGTTAAAAAGACCAAAAGATCAGTTGGCATGGTGTTAAGTAGATGTCCTCACCGGTGCCTTCTATTAGTATAGCAAAAGGTCACCGATATCAAAAAAACCTTTTGATGCCTTCTTTTACTGCAGCAAAAGGTTTAAGAACCAACATCAAAAGATGCAAAAAAACTTCGTTGATGCCTTCTTTTGGTGTAGTAGGACCAATGATCACAAGAAAAAGATGCAAAAAAAATTAAAAAAGCAAAAGCAAGCCCTGAGATGAAAAAACAAAATGTAACCCAAATACCAAAAAACAAAAGCAAACCGTAACCAAAAACCAAACCAAACTACTATTCAAATCTATAGTAAAAAGCTCTCACACTACATAGTGATAATCTAATGTCTTTTAATATATAGGATAACTAGGTCATTGACTAGTGTAAAAAAAAAATTAACATGCAAAGGAAACATCAAGACACTGTTAATATTGTTTTAATAAAAAAAAATTATGTGGGGGTTGACTCGATATGACATGATTGACATAATGGATCTAAAAATAACCCGGACAATTAGTAAAAACATAATTCAATTCATAAAAATTCATGACATCTTTTTCAAAAATAATATTAAAACAAAAACATAATAGATCAATCTAAGTCAGTCCTAGTTAACCTACCAAATTCATCACCTGAATCATAAGACCATGATAAACTCATATAAAGCAAACTGAAATAAATTATGAAACTTAGTTCTCAATCAATTCAATGTTGAAGAATGAAATTGAAAACAAATTACATAAGTTAGTCTATCAAGCTCATGATAGAGGTCATGATATTGAGATAACATCATAAAAAGTAAATGAAGAAATAATTTGAGTCAATTTGGATTAATTTGTCAAATATGCAACTAAAGTCAAGAGACTGTGATATTATCATACAAACGAATCAAAATAAATTATAAAATTTAATTTTCAATAAACTCATTGTTAAAGGTAAAAAATGGAAAAAAAATATAATATAAAAACACGATAATTAAACGACCTAGGTCTACTTGACTTAACCCACAAATCATGTGACCCGAGTCATAAGACTAAGATATAAACTCTTAAAAAATAAATCAAAATAAATCATGAAACCTAATTCATAATAAACTCAATGTTGAAGCACAAAATAAAATATAAATATTAATTAAAAAAAGACAAACAAAAACTCAAGTTAACTAAGTTAATCCACCATGCGAATCATAAAACCGAGATAACTTCATAGAAAAAAAAACAAAATAAATCATAGTCTAATTGTCAATCAACTCAATTTTATAGAATAAAAAATTTAAAAACAGTAAAAAAAATAAAAATAAAAGCAACCTTCCATGTTAGGCATGCTTAAATAACAAAACCCTTCATGCTAAGCCAATCAATGCAAATACATAGTAGTGATGAGGGTAGGATCATATATACCTGTTGTTTTGAATTGCACTCTTATCTCATCTCCATCATGATCTGCTGCTTTCTTTCATGTAACTTCTATTTAGGGAACTAAGTGTCAACAAAGAGAATTTTAGTTTAAATTATAGGTGGCTGAAACTAAGATCAACTATTAATAGTTATCATTACATGAAGAGTATATGATATTCAACCAGTATCTACTGGTCCTAAGAAATCAAAAAATGAAGCAGCACACTGCATCATGTAAAAGTCAATTCCTGTCAATCGAGCAGTGAGTATCCCTAGCAGCTAGAGGATTCATCCATGTCCATCTGTTCTAACAAAACGTAAGAGACATTAAAACATAAAATGGAATAAACAAGATATTAAGTGTAAGGAATAATTTAAAAATGAGTTGCAGAATTAGAATTTAGAGGCAACCATAGATTTTTCTTCCACTCTATTTAGCAAACTGTTTTATGACACAATTTCAAAGGAATTCAAGAATTTCACTGTTATAACATGGAAAAGAAGTGACCAGTGTCTTATACATGAAAAACTCACTATCATAGTTTATCTACTTTTTTCAAGCTTAAATTTTACACTCAAAAGCTAAAAAGATTAAAAAAAAAAGCTCAAGGGTACAACTATTTATCTCACATGAATTACTTGTTGAAAATTCACCATAATAACTCCTCGTTTTATACAAAACCAGCTCTTATGTTTGTGAAGAGAGGAGGAACAAACAACTTCAACCCTTATGTCTCCACTAGATTAAATGAACCCAATGTAAATAAAAACAATAGACAACAGGAAAGAAACTTTTTTTTAAAAAGCATGCAAGGAAAGTTTATTTTGGATTCCATTTAATAACAATATAGAGCAAGAAAATTAAGTAATTAGCATAGAAAAATAGGAGGAGATAGCTACATGTTGAAAGCAACATGAACAAAGGCAGTTAACTACTCATCACAAGCATCGCACTTATTTACATTGGGCTTGACACCAGCTGTGACCTGCACATGATGCACTGCAGACAAAATTACATGTAGCCATATATAGCTAAAAAACACACAGAGGAAACGTGTAATGAAATAGCTACATGATGAATACAACGTGAACACTATTAAACAAAGTTACATGCATGCAACCACATTTCTAAAAGACTCGGAGAGAAGCGTGTGATGGAATAGCAACATGATGAATGCAACGTGAACAAGGCAATTATTAAGTTGTGTACAAGCAAACACAAAAAAGAAGGGTACATAGAGTGCAAAATCTAGTGGACAAATGGAGACGTAGATAATAGAAGAAATAAAGAAAATACAGCCACAAACAATCAAACATATGGAAAAAAAATACAACATAAATGATTAGATATTTAAACACCAACAACTTCATTTCAAGCATTGACGATGCAAGAGATAGTCTTAAGCTAGTAACTTTTGGTCTTTAGAAATAAAAAAAATGAAGCAATAAAGTGCATGATGTAAAAGTCAATTCCAACCAATACAGTAGTGAGTATCCCCAGCAGCCAGATGATTCATCCATGTCCATCTATTTCAACAAAACATAAGAGCCTAGAAAACATAAAAAGGAATAAGCAAGATATTAAGTGAAGGAAAAATTTAAAAATACAGATTTAGAGTCTAGAGAGGACCACAAAGATTTTCCTACCACTCTACTTAGTAGACAATTTATAACACATTAGTCATCATACCAATCAATATTAACCTGAGGGTATGGATTTTGATGATTTCAAAGGAATTCAAGGATTTCCTTATTGTAACATGGAAAAGAAATGACCAGCATCTTATATAAGAAAAACTAATTCACCATAAAATATATAAAAGGAAATTAAAAGATCATATCTCCACCACAAGTTTAAAAAGCATCCTTAACACATCTTGTCATTCAAAGTATGTGATCATGAAAAAACTTAAAATAACCACCCTAATGTTACCTATTTTCCACACAAAATAAAATATAACAAGCAATGAAATTAAAGAGTAAATGCATTAAACACCCCCAAGGTACTCCCAGTCTTACATGTTAATTGAAAACCGATTAATATAGGAAAAACATTCAAAACAAAAGATAGATGAAAAATCATTGATCCAATAGGAAAATAAAGGTTAAAGATGCTTAGTTTGTTACTATAGTCAAGTGATTAGTTAAAGAACATCTAAACAAAGTGCAAATAAAAGGACGTAGCTCGAGCAATGCCAAGTTAGTCAATTCCAAGCATAGAAATTGAAGAGTAAATGCATTAAACACCCCCAAGGTACTCCTAGTCATACATGTTAATTGACAACCAATTAAACTAGTAAAAACATGCAAAACAAAAGATTGATGAAAAATCATTGATCCAACAAAAAATTGAAGGTTAAAGATGCTTTGCTTATTGTGTAGTCAAGTGATCATTTACCGAAAATCTGCACAGAGTAAAAATAAAAGAACGTATCCCGAGCAATGCCAAGGTAAGCAATTCCTTAAGAACTTGAAAAGGACATACTCTGTTTCCATCCAAAAAATATAATAGAGGCCTCGAAGCTACATATCCAAGTAGATAAAAAGAGCAAACCCAACAGCTGTATGGATGAGCTCATTTATGAAGTTGGCATAAGATAATAATAAATCACGTCCAAAGCCTGAAAGAAGTACAACAGTCTTCATTAAACCAGTTGATACACTCCTGAAAGAACATGCAATTCAACTCAAATGCTAGCTAATAAACCACTATAAATTAATTATAATAAAATACACAAAAAGAAAAAAAAAATATGCTAGCACAAGTTTCAAAAGCATCATTCATCCACATCTTATCATTCAAAGTATGTGACCATGAAAAACTTAGAATAACCACCCAGTGTTACCTATTTTCCACTCAAAATAAAAAAAATATAACAAGTATTGAAATTGAAGAGTAAATGCGTGAAACACCCCCAAGGTACTCCTAGTCTTACATGTTAATTTAAAACCGATTAATCTAGGAAAAACATGCAAAACAAAAGAGCGATGAAAAATCATTGATCCAACCGAAAAATGAATGTTAAAGATGCTTTGCATGTTATTGTAGTCAAGTGATCAGTTACTGAAAATCTGCATCTAGTGAAAATAATAGAGGCCTCAGAACTACATACAAACAGAACAAAATATCAACTTAAGTACAAATATAGAAGCTATATCAAACCAATGAAGACTTTTCCTTCCAAAACATCATGTGATAAAAATAATTATTCACATTCATGCTTCTCCAAAGACACATTGGTATCTTGGACTGAGCACTCAAGATTCTAAAGCATTAAAGAAAGCCACAAGTAGATAACAAAAACAAGGTAACGAATCAAACACTCCAACTACGTTGCAATCCATAAATGCTCCTTGATATCTTGGGATCCCTAGAAAAACATGCGAGTAGAGTTCAGATACTAGGAAAAAAACACCTACTTTTCAAACATAATTAGAACCGTAAACTAATTCGCTAAGAAACAAAAACATGAGCAGAGGGCTACCAGAACTTGAAAACAAACGATTGATGTTGTCATCGCCATCCTATTCTATGTAAAATCAAAAGTTAAAAGACCACTCGGTTACCAGATATTTATTCAATTACAAGAACCTAGAAGCTGGTTTTACAATAGGGAGCAAATGAGTAATAGTCAACAATGGTAAAAGTTAGGAGATTGTGTTCACTTAACACACACGAGCATGTGAGCAATAGCCAACTTTTGTAAGAGCTTACAGTCTAGAAATCTTCCCTTGTATATTGCAAGTTTCCTAGAAAAAAAATTCAAGGTGAATCCAAATAGTAGTTAGAATTTAGGAAATTAATCTTGTTGACTAGAATGAAATAGAGAAGTGAAGAAACACTTGACTTGATGGAAAATCATAAGGCCAGCTACGACACACTTCAATGTAATCTTGTTCAAAACATAATCATCTAGACAAATTGAAACAAAATAACCACTTGCATAAGACCTGATTGAAGTAGAAAAGCACATGGAGGTAAAAAGCAAACCCAGCAGCCATATTGCTGGCACATTTATTAAGCTGGCATAAGATAATAATAAAGCACTTCATAGACTCCTAAAAGTATACACAATTCAAGTCAATTGCTAGCTAATAAACCAGTATAAATTAATTATATAAAAATGTACAAAAAGAAAAAAAAACATATCTCCAACACAAGTTTCTAAAGCATCATTCACATATATCTTATCATTCAAAGTATGTGACCATGAAAAAACTTAGAATAACCACCCCAACATTATCTATTTTCCACACAAAATAAAAAAAATATAACAAGCATTGAAATTGAAGAGTAAATGCATTAAAACCCCCGAGGTACTCCTAGTCTGACATGTGAATTGAAAACCGATTAATCTAGGAAAAACATGCAAAACAAAAGAGTGATGAAAAATCATTGATCCAACCGAAAAATGAATGTTAAAGACTCTTTGCGTGTTACTGTAGTCAAGTGATCAGTTACTGAAAATCTGCATCTAGTGAAAATAATAGAGGCCGCGGAACTACATACAAACAGAACAAAATATCAACTTAAGTACAAATATAGAAGCTATATCAAACCAATGAAGACTTTTCCTTCCAAAACATCGTGTGGTAAAAATAATTCTTCACATTCATGCTTCTCCAAAGATACATTGGCATCTTGGACTGAGCAGTCAAGATTCTAAAGCATTAAAGAAAGCCACAAGTAGATAACAAAAACAAGGTAACGAATCAAACACTCCAACTACGTTGCAATCCATAAATGCTGCTTGATATCTTTGGATCCCTAGAAAAATATGCAAGTAGAGTTCAGATACTAGGTTAAAAACACCTACTTTTCAAACATCATTAGAACCGTAAACTAATTAGCTAAGAAACAAAAACGTGATGAGAGGGCTACCAGAACTTGAAAACAAACAATTGATGTTGTCATCGCCATCCTATTCTATGTAAAATCAAAAGTTAAAAGACCACTCGGTTACCAGATATTTATTCAATTACAAGAACCTACAAGCTGGTTTTACAATAGGGAGCAAATGAGTAATAGTCAACAATGGTAAAAGTTAGGAGATTGTGTTCACTTAACACACACGGGCATGTGAGCAATAGCTAACTTTTGTAAGAGCTTACAGTCTAGAAATCTTCTCTTATATATTGCAAGTTTCCTAGAAAAAGAATTCAAGGTGAATCTAAATAGTAGTTAGAATTTAGGAAATTAATCTTGTTGACTAGAATGAAATAAAGAAGTGAAGAAACACTTGACTTGATGAAAATCATAAGGCCTGCTACAACACACTTCATGTAATCTTGTTCAAAACATAATCATCTAGACAAATTGAAACAAAATAACCACTTGCATAAGACCTGTTTGACGTAGAAAAGCACATGGAGATAAAAAGCAAACCCAGCAGCCATATTGCTGGCACATTTATTAAGCTGGTATAAGATAATAATAAAGCACTTCATAGACTCCTAAAAGTATACACAATTCAACTCAATTGCTAGCTAATAAACCAATTTAAATTAATCATATAAAAATATACAAAAAGAAAAAAAATATCTCCAACACAAGTTTCGAAAGCATCATTCACATATATCTTAGCATTCAACGTAAGTGACCATGAAAAAACTTAGAATAACCACCCCAACATTATCTATTTTCAACAGAAAAAAAAAATATATAACAACCATTGAAAATGAAGATTAAATGCATTAAAACCCCCCAGGCACTCCTAGTCTGACATGTGAGTTGAAAACCGATTAATCTAGGAAAAACATGCAGAACAAAAGATTGATGAAAAATCATTGATCCAACCGAAAAATGAATGTTAAACATGCTCTGCCTGTTACTGTAGTCAAGTGATCAGTTACTGAAAATCTGCATATAGTGAAAATAATAGAGGCCTCGGAGTGTTTGATTCAATGCCAAGGTAATCAATTCCTTGAGAACCTGAAATGCACATACTTTGTTTCCATCCGAAAACTATAACAGAGCCCTAGGAGCTACATACAAAAAGAACAAAATATCAACTTAAGTACAAATATAGAAGCTATATCAAACAAATGAAGACTTTTCCTTCCAAAACATCATGTGATAAAAATAATTCTTCACATTCATGCTTCTCCAAAGATACATTGGTATCTTGGACTGAGCACTCAAGATTCTAAAGCCTAAAAGAAAGACACAAGTAGATAACAAAACGGAGTAAGGTAACGAATCAAACACTCCAACTACGTTGAATCCATAAATGCTCCTTGATATCTTGGGATCCCTAGAAAAACATGCGAGTAGAGTTCAGATACTAGGAAAAAAACACCTACTTTTCAAACATCATTAGAACCGTAAACTAATTAGCTAAGAAACAAAAACGTGAGGAGAGGGCTACCACAACTTGAAAACAAACGATTGATGTTGTCATCACCATCCTATTCTATGTAAAATCAAAAGTTAAAAGACCGCTCGGTTACCAGATATTTATTCAATTAGAAGAGCCTAGAAGCTGGTTTTAGAATACGGAGCAAATGAGTAATAGTCAACAATGGTAAACGTTAGGAGATTGTGTTCACTTAACACACACGAGCATGTGAGCAATAGCCAACTTTTGTACGAGCTTACAGTCTAGAAATCTTCCCTTGTATATTGCAAGTTTCCTAGAAAAAAAATTCAAGGTGAATCCAAATAGTAGTTAGCATTTAGGAAATTAATCTTGTTGACTAGAATGAAATAGAGAAGTGAAGAAACACTTGACTTGATGGAAAATCAAAAGGCCAGCTACGACACACTTCATGTAATCTTGTTCAAAACATAATCATCTAGACAAATTGAAACAAAATAACCACTTGCATAAGACCTGATTGAAGTAGAAAAGCACATGGAGATAAAAAGCAAACCCAGCAACCATATTGCTGGCACATTTATTAAGCTGACATTAGATAATAATAAAGCACTTCATAGACTCCTAAAAGTATACACAATTCAACTCAATTGCTAGCTAATAAACCAGTATAAATTAATTATATAAAAATATACAAAAAGAAAAAAAAATATCTCCAACACAAGTTTCTAAAGCATCATTCACATATATCTTATCATTCAACGTAAGTGACCATGAAAAAACTTAGAATAACCACCCCAACACTATCTATTTTCAACAGAAAATAAAAAAAATATATAACAAGCATTGAAATTGAAGAGTAAATGCATTAAAACCCCCGAGGTACTCCTAGTCTGACATGTGAATTGAAAACTGATTAATCTAGGAAAAACATGCAAAACAAAAGAGTGATGAAAAATCATTGATCCAACCGAAAAATAAATGTTAAAGATGCTTTGCTTGTTACTGTAGTCAAGTGATCAATTACTGAAAATCTGCATATAGTGAAAATAATAGAGGCCTCGGAGTGTTTGATTCAATGCCCAGGTAATCAATTCCTTGAGAACCTGAAATGAACATACTTTGTTTCCATCCAAAAACTATAACAGAGGCCTCGGAGCTACACACAAACAGAAGAAAATATCAACTTAAGTACAAATATAGAAGCTATATCAAACCAACGAAGACTTTTCCTTCCAAAACATCATGTGATAAAAATAATTCTTCACATTCATGCTTCTCCAAAGATACATTGGTATCTTGGACTGAGCACTCAAGATTCTAAAGCATAAAAGAAAGACACAAGTAGGTAACAAAAAGGAGTAAGGTAACGAACCAAACACTCCATCGACGTGGCAATCCATAAATGCTCCTTGATATCTTGGGATCCCTAGAAAAACATGCGAGTAGAGTTCAGATACTTGGAAAAAAACACCTACTTTTCAAACATCATTAGAACCGTAAACTAATTAGGTAAGAAACAAAAACGTGAGCAGAGCGCTACCAGAACTTGAAAACAAACGATTGATGTTGTCATCGCCATCCTATTCTATGTAAAATCAAAAGTTAAAAGACCACTCGGTTACCAGATATTTATTCAATTACAAGAACCTACAAGCTGGTTTTACAATAGGGAGCAAATGAGTAATAGTCAACAATGGTAAAAGTTAGGAGATTGTGTTCACTTAACACACACGGGCATGTGAGCAATAGCTAACTTTTGTAAGAGCTTACAGTCTAGAAATCTTCTCTTATATATTGCAAGTTTCCTAGAAAAAGAATTCAAGGTGAATCTAAATAGTAGTTAGAATTTAGGAAATTAATCTTGTTGACTAGAATGAAATAAAGAAGTGAAGAAACACTTGACTTGATGAAAATCATAAGGCCTGCTACAACACACTTCATGTAATCTTGTTCAAAACATAATCATCTAGACAAATTGAAACAAAATAACCACTTGCATAAGACCTGTTTGACGTAGAAAAGCACATGGAGATAAAAAGCAAACCCAGCAGCCATATTGCTGGCACATTTATTAAGCTCGCATAAGATAATAATAAAGCACTTCATAGACTCCTAAAAGTATACACAATTCAACTCAATTGCTAGCTAATAAACCAGTATAAATTAATTATATAAAAATATACAAAAAGAAAAGAAAAAAAAAACATATCTACAACACAAGTTTCTAAAGCATCATTCACATATATCTTATCATTCAAATGATGTCACCATGAAAAAACTTAGAATAACCACCCCAACATTATCTATTTTCAACACAAAATAAAAAAAAAATATAACAAGCATTGAAATTGAAGAGTAAATGCATTAAAACCCCAACATTATCTATTTTCCACACAAAATAAAAAAAAATATAACAAGCATTGAAATTGAAGAGTAAATGCATTAAAACCCACGAGGTACTCCTAGTCTGACATGTGAATTGAAAACCGATTAATCTAGGAAAAACATGTAAAACAAAAAAGTGTTGAAAAATCATTGATCCAACCGAAAAATGAATGTTAAAGATGCTTTGCTTGTAACTGCAGTCAAGTGATCAGTTACTGAAAATCTGCATATAGTGAACATAATAGAGGCCTCGGAGTGTTTGATTCAATGCCAAGGTAATCAATTCCTTGAGAACCTGAATTGCACATACTTTGTTTCCATCCGAAAACTATAGTAGAGGCCTCGGAGCTACATACAAAAAGAACAAAATATCAACTTAAGTACAAATATAGAAGCTATATCAAACCAATGAAGACTTTTCCTTCCAAAACATCATGTGATAAAAATAATTCTTCACATTCATGCTTCTCCAAAGATACATTGGTATCTTGGACTGAGCACTCAAGATTCTAAAGCATAAAAGAAAGACAAAAGTAGATAACAAAAAGGAGTAAGGTAACGAATCAAACACTCCAACTACGTTGCAATCCATAAATGCTCCTTAATATCTTGGGATCCCTAGAAAAACATGCGAGTAGAGTTCAGATACTAGGAAAAAAACATCTAATTTTCACACATCAGTAGAACCGTAAACTAATTAGCTAAGAAACAAAAACGTGAGGAGAGGACTACCAGAACTTGAAAACAAACGATTGATGTTGTCATCGCCATCTTATTCTATGTAAAATCAAAAGTTAAAAGACCACTCGGTTACCAGATATTTATTCAATTACAAGAACCTACAAGCTGGTTTTACAATAGGAAGCAAATGAGTAATAGTCAACAATGGTAAAAGTTAAGAGATTGTGTTCACTTAACACAAACTAGCATGTGAGCAATAGCCAACTTTTGTAAGAGCTTACAGTCTAGAAATCTTCCCTTGTATATTGCAAGTTTCCTAGAAAAAAAATTCAAGGTGAATCCAAATAGTAGTTAGAATTTAGGAAATTAATCTTGTTGACTAGAATGAAATAGAGAAGTGAAGAAACACTTGACTTGATGGAAAATCATAAGGCCAGCTACGACACACTTCATGTAATCTTGTTCAAAACATAATCATCCAGACAAATTGAAACAAAATAACCACTTGCATAAGACCTGATTGAAGTAGAAAAGCACATGGAGATAAAAAGCAAACCCAGCAGCCATATTGCTGGCACATTTATTAAGCAGGCATAAGATAATAATAAAGCACTTCATAGACTCCTAAAAGTATACACAATTCAAGTCAATTGCTAGCTAATAAACCAGTATAAATTAATTATATAAAAATGTACAATGTAACATGTAATGTAATATAGAACTTGTTCTCGGTTTTGAATTCTAGAATGACCCCACAGACGATTAGCAAACAAGTATAGAATTTAAGATTGGAGCACTGCATTTCCATACCGGGGTCTTTTTAGTTGTGCAAGAGGCGGTTTCTGGATGCTCAAGTTTCAAGCCATGTCAACGTTCCCATGACCAAATATTTACTTGGAAGTTCCCCTGCTGTTGGGGACAGGCATGTAATTTTTCTCCTGCAAACACAAAATAAAAAAAATATAACAAGCATTGAAATTGAAGAGTAAATGCATTAAAACCCCCGAGGTACTCCTAGTCTGACATGTGAATTGAAAACCGATTAATCTAGGAAAAACATGCAGAACAAAAAAGTGATGAAAAATCATTGATCCAATAGAAAAATGAAGGTTAAAGATGCTTTGCTTGTTACTATAGTCAAGTGATTAGTTATAAAAAATATGCACAGAGTGAACATAGCCCAAGCAATGCCAAGGAAAATTTTCTATAGGCCCTGGGTCTGACATCCCCATTTTTTGCCACATAAAATTTCAATATAAATTACTGATTTACCAAACGAAAGATAAAAGAAGGAACAGAATAGGAACAAAAGAGCATATTACATGGGTCTGACCTTTTTTCTTGTAATAAAATTACCGGTTTATAAAAAGAGAAGGAAAAGGAAGGATTACCTAGAAACAATTTGATCAGGTTATTAGGTGTATTAAACTGCAAGAACAAAATGGAGTAGATATCGATCCATATTAACGGGTGCAACTCGCAGAGGATTGGCAACAGGGTCAGCCCCGATTGGAAGAGCTGATCTTGGGGCCGCCACTAATTCGATACACAAACAAATCACTAAAATTTGCAATATTTGAACGTGGAGAAAGATCATTTGCAATGCCATAAAAATATTCCTAAGAGAGAGCAGAATACCAGACTTATTAGTATAGATAGCAAATGAAAAGGCAAAACAGCAACATATAACTGAAGTAAGCAAGTACTAAACAAAAGATTATCACAAATCTCTCCATCATGAATTATGACATTAAATAAAATGAAAATCACTTATAATAAAATCTCTCCAACATGACTGGAGCCCAAACCATTCACTCCTCAAGATGAACATAACGATACAAATATTGATGATTATTAAATTAAAAAAACATCATCGTTGGAGTGAAGAGCAATGATTTCCCCTCAACTAGTTTTTGTTAACTTCAAGTATCAAAGCATACTTTTCAAGGGAAAAGCACTAGCAAAATTGCGAGAAGAGCTACATTTAGCGGTGAACAGTGAATCCTCCTCTAGTTTTCTTGGTTATTACTTGATAATAATAATAATTGTTAATCAATGTAACATGTAATGTAATATAGAACTTGTTCTCGGTTTTGAATTCTAGAATGACCCCACAGACGATTAGCAAACAAGTATAGAATTTAAGATTGGAGCGCTGCATTTCCATACCAGGGTCTTTTCAGTTGTGCAAGAGGCGGTTTCTGGATGCTCAAGTTTCAAGCCATGTCAACGTTCCCATGACCAAATATTTACTTGCAAGCTCCCCTGCTGTTGGGGACAGGCATGTAATTTTTCTCCTGCAAGGTTTAGGTGTATCAAGGATTAAAAGCGAACCAGCAAATTACACAATAAAGGCATCTAGCAGCTACAAAATCTAACCTTTGAAGATCAATGTCCGTGACATATATGAATCCAGCAACGTTACTGCATCAGAAAGGGCATAGTGTGACCATATATATTACTGCCAGGCTTAGATAAGTCATTTCATCAGGCAGTCACTCGTTTTCAAAGTGAATACGGTTGACAGCAGATAAACATTCTTCATCGTTGGTTCAAGTTAGCATCATGGAAAATTTATATATATATATATATAATAAAAGAGGTGAAACTAAATGGCCAGGTACAAGAATCAAGGAAAATTGTCTATAGGACCCGGGTCTGACATCCCCATTTTTCGCAACATAAAATTTCAGTATAAATTACTGATTTACCAAACGAAAGATAAAAGAAGAAACAGAACAGGAACAAAAGAGCATATTACTTGGGTCTGCCCTTTTTTTCTTGTAATAAAATTACCCGTTTATAAAAAGAGAAGGGAAAGGAAGGGTTACCTAGAAACAATTTGATCAGGTTATTAGGTGTATTAAACTGCAAGAGCAACATGGAGTAGATCTCGATCGATATTGATGGGTGCAACTCGCAGAGGTTTGGCAACAGGGTCAGCCCCGATTGGAAGAGCTGACCTTGGGGCTTGTAGCCCGCCACTAATTTGATACACAAACAAATCACTAAAATTTACAATATTTGAATGTGGACAAAGATCATTTGCAATGCCATAAAAATATTCCTAAGAGAGAGCAGAATACCAGCCTTATTAGTATAGATAGCGAACGAAAAGGCAAAACAGCAACATATAACTGAAGTAAGCAAGTACTAAACAAAAGATTATCACAAATCTCTCCATCATGAATTATGACATTAAATAAAATGAAAATCACTTATAATAAAATCTCTCCAACATGACTGGAGCCCAAACCATTCACTCCTCAAGATGAACATAATGACACAAATATTGATGATTATTAAATTAAAAAAACATCATCGTTGGAGTGAAGAGAATTATTTCCCCTCAACTAGTTTTTGTTAACTTCAAGTATCAAAGCATACTTTTCAAGGGAAAAGCACTAGCAAAATTGCGAGAAGAGCTACATTGAGCGGTGAATAGTGAATCCTCCTCTGGTTTTCTTGGTTATTACTTGATAATAATAATAATTGTTAATCAATGTAACATGTAATGTAATATAGAACTTGTTCTCGGTTTTGAATTCTAGAATGACCCCACAGACGATTAGCAAACAAGTATAGAATTTAAGATTGGAGCGCTGCATTTCCATACCAGGGTCTTTTCAGTTGTGCAAGCGGCGGTTTCTGGATGCTCAAGTTTCAAGCCATGTCAACGTTCCCATGACCAAATATTTACTTGCAAGCTCCCCTGCTGTTGGGGACAGGCATGTAATTTTTCTCCTGCAAGGTTTAGGTGTATCAAGGATTAAAAGCGAACCAGCAAATTACACAATAAAGGCATCTAGCAGCTACAAAATCTAACCTTTGAAGATCAATGTCCGTGACATATATGAATCCAGCAACGTTACTGCATCAGAAAGGGCGTAGTGTGACCATATATATTACTGCCAGGCTTAGATAAGTCATTTCATCAGGCAGTCACAGTGAATACGGTTTACAGCAGATAAACATTCTTCATCGTTGGTTCAAGTCCTAGGAAAATTTATATATATATAAAAAAGAAGAGGTGAAACTAAATGGCCAGGTACAAGAATCAAGGAAAATTGTCTATAGGACCCGGGTCTGACATCCCCAGTTTTTGCAACATAAAATTTCAGTATAAATTACTGATTTACCAAACGAAAGATAAAAGAAAGAACAGAATAGAATACGAACAAAAGAGCATATTACTTGGGTCTGACCTTTTTTCTTGTAATAAAATTACCGGTTTATAAAAAGAGAAGGAAAAGGAAGGATTACCTGGAAACAATTTGATCAGGTTCTTGGGCGTATGAAACTGCAAGAAAAACTTGGAGCAGATCTCGGTCGATATTATCCTTCATCACCGATTTGCTTCCTGTGAAATGGAGATTGGAAATTCTAGGGTTTGGAAAACAGAAAACAAAAGAGAGATAGCGAAATGTTATATTAATCTTCAACATCCTCACCTTTTCCTCGCGAGTTTTGATCTATATTTTCTTTTCATTCTGCTTGTTCCTCTCGCAAGTGTTGGTGTTTTTTTTTGGTTTTTTCAATCTGCAAAGGAGAGAGAGAGATTAAATATAAAAGTTAAACGTGCGTCCAGTCGAACACACCGTTATGCCAGCTGCCAGCTTTCGTTTTCTACTAACGACTAGTAGATCAATGGCTACGATTAATTACAGATGTCTTATAGATGACTGCAGGGTCGACAGAGGGGTTTTAAATATGCGCTGGATTGTTGAAATTCTAATTGATAGAAAAATTGAAGATGAATTTGTGAAATTATGGGCAGAACAGAAGTAGGTTTTCTTTGCTGTCTACGTGGTTGGAAGCTCTTTATGAAGACTTTGCGTGGAACTGGGCATCTGAAATTTTGCATCCTCATAACCAGAAGCTTAGAATTCAACTTTGAATCCAGACTCTCATTCCTATGACGCTCAGCCATACACGAAATGTTTCCACCCAGGACCTCATTCCAGCCTCCCAGTGCCCATTTGGCATAAGCCCATTCCTTGACTATTTCCACCCAGGACGTCATTCTCTCATTGAGTGCTTCTTTATGACTGCAAGGGTGCTCGACTTGGGTCTGTTGAAATCATTTTCTGACTTTAAGCATCTGGCTCAGGTAATGCATACATGCTTTGTATCTGGACTTGGATTTATGAATCTGTTACTACAGTTTTGATTGACGAAGGAAAATATTTGTCTTCCTTTTAAATTAATTTTGTGAATAAACATCGTGTCAGGACATTTCTAGATATGAAGATATGTTCTCCAAGTTTAAAGCCTTGCAAAAGCAGACGCCATCTCCGCTGCTACAGCTGGATATTGATCGTCTTGAGAAAGAAATAGAGTTGTATTCACAGGAAAAGCTTTATTATGAAGCTCAGATATTAAGGGTACCTCACATCTTCTCTCTTGCACCCACCTGCTGTTGACATATTGGAAGCTAGTTCTGAACATCAGAATTTTGTGTCTAGTTTGGCTCTCTTGTGAGGTGATAGGGGTTTGAGATGTCAAGTTTTATCCATGTCATGTTTGAAATATGATCTTGTTGGACTCATCAGGTGGGTGGCTCTCTTGTTTTATTTTCGTTGGCTGGGGGCAATCACTTTGCCCAAACTAGGACCTTTCTTCCAATTCTCTCTTAGATCCGTCTCCCTGTTCTCTCTCATTTTCTGTTTGAATAGTATGTTCATTGTTGAAGATGTAGAGCTTCATCAGCTTAATGTGAAAGTTTCCCATTTCCTCCATCCCTAGCATGTGCTCCTTTCTCTTCCATTTTGAATGGAATGTTTGTCCTTGGAAGATGCAGAACTTACCAATCAAAATAGCTTCTTGCTATTTTTATTCTGCTGATCTTTACTTTCTGTTCTTTTTAAAGGATGGAGAACTTATTCAGCAAGCACTTTCTTTCTACCGGTTGGTGTTGGTTTGGTTGGTTAATCCAGTCGGTGGATTTAAAATGCCTCTTCCATCAACTTGCCCAAAGGAATTTGCCGTGATGCCAGAGCATTTTGTTGAAGATGCCATGGAATTACTTATCTTTCATTCTCGGATTCCAAAAGCTTTGGATGGAGTCGTCCTAGTAGGCTTAATGATTAAATGTTTTACAATGCAATTCTGTCTTTTATATGATATGGGAAATATTGTTTTCTTTGCAAGGGCACTATCTATGAAATTCAATTACCTTGTTGATGTGTTCTGTTTTGCTATTTTTCTTGCTGGGCAGGATGATTTATGAATTTCATTATCATGTTCATGGCAAGTCCAACATATATTAGAAATCCTTATTTAAGAGCAAAAATGGTTGAATTATTGGACTGCTGGATGCCACGGGGAGGTGATATATTTAATTTCACTTGCAAGCATAAAATATTGTGGAGTAGTTGATTAAATTCATAACTTGAAGTTAGGTAATTATAGCATCTGGTTTTTCCATCTGCAGTGGTTCATCTGCTACAGCTTCTTTATTTGAAGGGCACCAACTGCCGCTTGCTTATCTTGTGAGGAACCTCTTGAAGCTTTATGTTGACATTGAGTTCACAGGTTCTCACACACAGGTGACTTGTCCTAAAATTTGAGTTTCTAAGTGTTGAATGTTCTTCAGTGCTAGAATGCATATATACCGTAGGGAATAAAGAAGAGATGCTTTAGGCCATTGCCTTTCAAAGCTTCCTGGTTTACCTGGCATATTCTTCATATTGGTTGTGCACAGTAATCATGGATGGGTAAAGGAAAGACCCTGCAAGCAAAAACTACTTTTATTTAAACATAACATTGACAAATAAGCTTGAGAGTTCACAGAAGTAACTGTGACTTTTTAGCTGTTATTGGCAAGGGGGGTGTTGTCTTGCATTATCATCAATCTTCAACATAAACAGCAACATACTCTTTTCCTGCTTTAACTAATTTTCTGATTGGCAATTCTGGAACCATTTACTCACTCCTTGCTTTTAGATGACAGGATACTTTCTATTGTGCTATATAAGCAACTGTTCCAGTTATCCTCTAATTTCTGGTACTTGGTTGACTATTAACAGAGTCTTTGCTCTTCGTATTTCAATCCTTGAACATCTGAATCTATCCATGCAGCAACCTTCAATCAAAATGATTTTCTTCTGGCTTAATCATTTCAAGTCTGATTTGTTGACTAACATCGGCTGGACAATGGACTGTCCAGGCTGGGCACAAAAATTCATCAGGGGATAGGCTAACGATAACAAGGGTTGTCGTGGATATTCTTCAACGCAGATGCAAATTTGGCCTAGTGTTTTTCACAATGAGAGGACCAGCACCTGTGAAAGACTATATGATTATGAGCACACGAAAAATACTAAACCAAGAAACAAAGAGATGATGTGCTGAAAGCATCATGATGTTAGTTGTGTAAATGCATTTAAGTAACTTTTTACTTGGTTCTTGGCTGACGATAACCAAGTAAAAAATGGCACCACGACACATTCACATCTCAAACGTTCTCTTATACAACCCATCTGAACTGGGCATCTGAAATTTTGCATCCTCATAACCAGAAGCTTAGAATTCAATGAATCACAGTCACTCATTCCTATGAAGCTCAGCCATACACGAACTTTTTCCACCCAGGACCTCATTGTAGCCATCCCAGTGCCCATTTGGCATAAACCCATTCCTTTATTGTTGCGAGGAAAGATGTGCAAAAGGGGATAAACTACTGATTTTTGATTGATCCACAAGCCGTGAAGAAATTCTAAAAGAAAAGCTATCCCCAATGTGAGTATATAAATGATCAAGATGAGTTTGTGCTGATTCTTGGGTATTGTCAAAATCAGAGAGGATAGTTCTTGAGCTGAACAATGATAATGTGAGAAGGGTTAATGATCAGAATGATTTTGTGTTGATTCTTGGGAACGCACCTTGGTGTGCAAAGAAGTGCTGAGCTTATGCCTCAATTTGTTGAGGCTGCTAATAAGCTCAAGGAGCTGGGGGGGAGTCATGTCATGATGGCTAGATTTGATTCTAAAAGGTACCAAAATTTGCTTCAACTCTTGGGATCAAAGTCTCCTAGTCTGCTTCTTTTTGTCAACGGGACCTCTCAGGTGTACACTGGTGAATATGTCTCTTTTTATGCTTTTATTGCTTTTGTTTTCTAATATCAAATAATGATTGGTTAATATAAGTTTTCAGAAGAAGTATCATTTGTTTGTTCTTAGTCTTTTTGATAGATTTGAGGTATGTGTGTTTAAACTGCCTTACATTTTCTCTGATACATTTTTAACTGAATTATAAACATGCTAGCGAGCAGTCGATGAAAGGCAGAAACACATGTTTGGGATTTACAGTGTTCGCACTCGGTCCTTGCCTTCTTGGCGAAGTTGTTGTCTCTCCAAGACATATAACCAAAGGTGGAGCATTGTGCTTTGAGAAAGAGCTGTTAAATGAATGTTTTATCACCATTGATTGCTCTGTTAACTGGCTCTCACATCTTTTTGCCTGACTGGTTGGTGTTCCATGTTAGATTTTGAACTTTGTGTTCATTTCTTGTCTTAGGATTGTGAGCTTACAACACTCAATTTCTTCTACCTATCTAACAAACACCTTCAGTATATGTAGCGCGTGGCACGTTCGGTCCATGACTTCAACTTAGTTTTACTATCAGGGATCATTCCGCAAACTATTTTCTTGAACTTTTTTTAATATGTTGATGATGAGGGATGGTGAGGTTTAGTTTTGCTTATAACACTTCTCATAAAATTATGATCTAACATGCAGCATAGTCAACTATATTTTAAAAATTCATAATTTGAAAGGTAACAATATTTCAATGGTTGAGCGTCATCTCATCACTACAAATTTTCTCCTCTTTAATATCCATGTGATTTCGCATGTCTTTAGCATTATATGTAGTTTATTTCATTGGAATTGTTAAAAGTGAGCCTGGAAAATACAGTGTATGGTGAGTTGCTGATATTCAACAAACTTGTATTTTATTTCATCATTGCAGAGATTGCCTTTCTGAGATTTATTTTTAAATATGTTCGTTCTTGTTTTTCATGTTTAATGAATTAATACCAATCAACCTCACTTTACTGAATTCATGAATGGAAATTTGCCTGCTTTGTAGGAGGGATCTTTGAAAAAGACACAATATCACAGTTTCTGGAATATAACAAGTTTCCCCTTGTTACCATTCTCACTGAACTGGACTCAACCAGAGTTTACTCCAGTCCTGTCAAACTTCAGGTTGACACTACTAACTTACATGCATTGTAAATACAGAAAAAGTAGGATGAGACACTGCTATGGAAGAAATTAGTTTTTGATTTCATTGTCTTTAAGTCATCATGGATCTTTGCTGCTTTGTTCACTGATTTTTTAAGGCATACTAGCGCTTCTAAATAATTTATTTTCCCTTCATTTTTCCATATATTATGGGACGAGGAATTTTTATGCAGTGTGCAACAGTATAATATAGTGTGGACTGCACTTTCTTCTTTCATTACCTCTTAGTTTCACTTATTTTTGCCGAAGCTTTAGCTTTATAGGTGACTACTTTTGATAACAGAATGAGCTCGAAGTATTTGTTAGAGTCCAATCCGTTGCCAACAAACACTGAAGTAATTCTGAAATCCTAAAATCGATCTTTTACTGTGGAAACATGCCATTCTCCCCACCCGAGAATAGTCAAATGATTAATGAAATGCTCAGAATAACATATCCTTCTCTCACTGGTTTACGAGCTACAGCAAGTAGCCTTGTTTCCCCATATGGACGCCATCTTGATAATGCCCCCGCTGTAATGGATTTTGCAGGCTAAAGCTTGATCAGCCTGTTCTTTGTTGAGTTGATATATTATGATTTTACAACCATTATTTACTGGTAGCTATGGAATTTGAAAATAACCATAGATAAAAATTATGTTTGACGTGGAAGACCATTGCTACTGAAAGAGTGAGTTCCAATGGCATGGCTTATACGCACTACGGGGAAAAAGTTGATAACAACACATGATTAAGTAACACCACAAGATGAAGGCTCTCATATCACCACTCGTAGAGCAAAAATAAGGACCTCTTCAGATTTTCATTTACATCATTTTACAATGTGCATCCCTAATATCTCATCATGTATAACTGGAAAATGGGGGAAATTTACAGTTTCTCTAGCAAATTTGCCACAATTAAGTCCCCCGCCAGTGGTTTACAAGGTGAAAGGATTGGAAGGAGGATGAACAACAGGAGTTCCGGACATGCTCACATTTCCTGTGAGCAGATGAGGAGCCACAGTATCCTCTATAATCACGGGATTAACCTGCACCACTCTCTATGGTACAACCTTTTGGCCATCAACCTTAGCCAATACCTCAAAAGCATCCTCACACTCATGTTTTGTCCTCCACCAAGGAACAGCCTCCAAATAAGTCCATCTCCTTCTTTCAACAACTTGAAGTGAAAAGTAAAAGCAACCAGGATTATACTTTCTAGCATCCTCTCCTTGTTGTCTTATACAATTCCACACTTCCAAATATTTTCTTCACTCCCAAGCATCGAGACGTGTAAGCATATACAATTTATGAGCTTTACCACCTGGTTAGGCAGTCTAAATTTTTGTTTTTGACCACCATCGTGAACGCTTGAAGTCTAATAAAAACCTCTTCTTATATAGCCTTTGACAATTAAGCTCTTGCTCTCACCTACGCAAAATTAGCTGCCGTTTTCTACCACGTTGCAACACTCCTCTTTTTTCAGTGGAACAATGAAGAAATTTGGTTGTTTGGTATTGCTTTTACTTTTATGGTTGAAGTTTTAAAAAAATTATTTCATGAAAAGTACTTTAGCTGCGGTTCAAACTAAATTTTAAAGTGTTTGGTTAAAACTGTGGTTGAGTTTGAGGTTAATAAACAGTAGTTTTGTGTGTTTGGTTAACATGCTTTTCATATTGCTGTCAACTTGTGAAATTACTTTAATATATATCTATATATACATCTGTATATATAGATATATATATATATATTAATAAAATGCAATTAATAATTCAAGTAAATTAGACACTTGTTTTTATTCTCCCATCAAACTATTTATAATTTCATCACGAATTTAACTCATACATGAAGGCCTTTGTGATCCCGGAACAACATATAGTAAAATATCATCTAAAATAAAATTAGGATTGTGAGACAAAAATTATATTGTGATATTCTTCTAATATATTTATTTATTGTAATTAATTTTTATATTATTTTAATATTAAAAATATATTTTTTATAAGAAAATATAATAAATAACACACACGCACACACACACACACCCCAACCCTTATATATATATATATAGCCCCCCCACCCCAGTTAGCAACGCACGGAAAGCAGTATTTTGTTACTTTTCATGAAACTTGGTTTCTATAGTAAAAAATAACGGGACCCCCTTAATCAAAACTTGATTTCTTATCCTTAACCAAACACTCTTACTCTCAACTTTTTTGCAACCTCCGGTTGCAGCACACTACCAAACACCTTCTAAAGCCTCTTCTTATAGCCTTTGACAATTAGGTTTTGGCTATCACTTTTTGTTTTATAATCAGTTTTTTTTAACAGTAATTTTCATTGTTTAGTACTATTTGAAAAGATGTTTTTAGTTTTTTTTTGTTTTTAACTGGACTTTTTATTTGTTTTTTTGAAACTGGGGTATCTATGGCAGCTTATACACGTCACGACTAATTTCTGGATCCACTTTTTTAACTTTTTTCCCCCTTTTTTTCGACTTATATATTTTTTTTTCATGACCAAGTGTCCAGTTTAGTTTACGCACACCATGATTTTTTTCCTCATTACTGTTTAAAAAGGTGTTTTCCCCTTACACTTTTTTTTATAATGGGACTCTCTCTTTTTTTTAATATATGGGGATAATTTTTTCATTTTTTATAACCGGGGTGTCCAGGTCAACCTTTTTATCTTTTAACCAGGCTTCTTTTTTTGTGTTTTTTTTAACCGGGGTATTCATCGCAGCTTACGTGCACCACGACTAATCTCTGGATCCACTTTTTTTTAACATTTTTTTCCCATTTTTTTTCCACTTATACAATTTTTTTCTTTTTTTTCATGACCAGAGTATCTAGGTCAGTTTACGTGCACCACAGTTTTTTTCTCATTACTGTTTGAAAATGTGATTTCTTTTTTTTATAATTTGGCTTCTATTTTTTTTTCTAACAAGGTATATGGGCTAGCTTATGCGCACCATGATTAATCTTTGGACCCACTTTTCTTAAAAAAAATTCTTCCTATTTTTTTTAAATTATATTTTTTTTATAACCGAAGTGTTCAGGCTAGCTTACGGGCACCATAATTTTTTTTCCACATATACATTTTTTAATCTTTGGATCCATGTTTCTTATTATATTTTTTTTCCTGTTTTTTCCCCACATATATTTTTTTTTAATAATCGGAGTGTCCAGGACAGCTTACACGCACCATGAATAATCCCCTGAATCACTTTTTTTTAACATTTTTTTTTGTTTCTTATTCCCACTTATAATTCTTTTCTTTTATAACTAGGGTGTCCGGGTCAGCTTACGGGCACCATGACTATTATTTTATAGAATGACTAAAGGTGATCACAATTTCAAATAGTAATGAAAAGTTATTTCAATTGTGGTTTTCGATTTTCATTACTATTTGAAAAAAATCCTCTGTTTATATATATTTCTTACATAATTCTTATTTCTGTCCATATTTATATGTACATGCTTTTAGTTTTTATTTCTATTTTTTTTAATTCCACCGTTATTAAGATTTTTGTTAATGATTAAATTTTAATTTGTATTGGTAATCATTCAAAAAATAATGTTTGTTATTATTTCTCTTTTTTTATTCTTCAAATTAAGTAATTTCTTTACATATAATAATATTTATTTTTTATTAATATTGTTAGGTATGGAATTTTCTAATTATTACAGAGAAAACATTCAAAATAATAATAATAATAATAATAATAATATAAGTTTTATTTTCTTTTAAATATATTAGACTAATTATATATTTTGATATTTATTTAATATTAGAGCCTTAATATATATAAATGACATAAGTTTTTTTTAAAAAAATTAATATAATTGTTTTGAAATACTTTTAATATAATAATATAAAAGTAAAAAAAATTATGGAATTTTTTTCTCTAACAATAATTATGGTCTCACCAATTTTTATTATTTCCATTGTTATTAAGGTTATTTTTTTATAATATTTACATTTTAATTTCTATTCGTGATCATTTCAAAAATGATATTTTCTATTTTTTTTATTCTTCCGTTCAAATAAGTTTTTAAAATCTAATAATACTTTTTTAATTTTATCATTTATTTAGATTTTTAGTTGCTTTTCTGTTAATATTGTTAGGTCTTAAAATTTCTTATTATTATAGATAAGACATTCAAAATAATGATAATGATTATTTGTAATTTTTTTTCCTTACCAATAGGTGAGACTAATTATATATTTTTATATTTATTGAATATCAGCACCTATATATATATATATATATATATATATATATATATATATAACCTATTTATTATTATTCTAAAATATTTTTAATATAATAATATGAGCAATAAATTTTACAATCAGTTTTCTACAGAAAAAAAATTATTTCTAACAGATTTTATCAAAAGAGTTTTGGCATTAACAACATTCAATCACTTTTTGATGGGAAAAAAACTTGTTTCTAACAAATTTTCTCAATTATAATTTTATTGATTAAATATTAAAATAACAAAATAAAACACACATAAAATCAATCAATTTTCTACATAGATAAAAAAAATCCAGCGCATCGCACAGGAAAAATCGCTTGTCTATAAAGCTAAACTAGGTTGTGGTTTTAGTGTAGCACATTATTGTAGTTCTAGACTTAGATTATTATCGATTGTAATAGTAAAATATTACTTATTTAATTTTGTTAAGAAAATAGCATGCATCGGGATGTAGCTCAAGTGGAAAACTTCATGCTTAGAATGCAAGAGGTGCAAGTTCAATCCTACATCTCCAACTATTTATTTAATGTTGTTAGGAAAGTAGCATGTGCGGGGATATATCTCAAGCGGCAAGGTTCACGCTTAGAATGCAAAAGGTGCAGGCATGGTTGTCAAAATCGCGATTTTGACACGACACGGAAGGGGCTTCTAAAACTCGGATCGTAAGATCATAAAATCGTACCTGATTTTTTCCGTACAAAAATCATAAAATCACAGCTAAAATCATGTAAGTAGAAAAATCATAAAATCATAAGTAAAATATTTTTTAATTCAATACAACACAATTATGGACATAAAACTTCATTAGTTAAGATTCATACATGATTTAAAATAACTTAAATACATTACAAAACAATCATGTCTATAGAATTTCATTAAATAAAAACTAACATAATTTAAAACAATTATGTCCAACCCTCTAGAAATGAACCTCTCCAACTCCCTTTGGCCCACATATAATATACCCTAGATTCAAAGTATATGATCATCAATCCACATATAATTTAAAGCATGCAGTTTAGACTTCATGTTTGAGTGAAGAAAAAGAGAAGTTCTTACTAAGATAACTGAGTATACGATAAGTCAGATAATCTATAAAAAGAACAAATAATTGTTAAATAAACTACCTGGTGATCATCACAATAGTAATACTTATTGGTAAGGAGAGACGAGTTGTTTCACCTATCTCAATATATACCTTATTGATTGAAATTCTAAGATCAAATAGGCCAATATGGACTACGGAAGAAAGCAACTTTCAAGCAAATGAAAAAGGCTGAAACAGACAATGGAAAAGGCAAAACCACAGGACATGAACATATCTCTAGCCCAGCTGATAACCAAAACAGGACCACAAACTTCTGTTTTCAGATATGGAAAACTCAATGAGCTGCAAACCATTTGAAATTGCAAACCTTCTAGATTATTAGATTGCAAAATACGCCAGCATAATCAAGAACATACGATTAAGATTTGAACCTCAAATCTTATTTATCAGCAGACATTTGAATCAGATTCCATTGTATATATTGATTCTCTCTTTTGTTGCCAACTTCAGGACCAGCCTCTTCCTTGCATTTTTCTTATCTGCGTGCTAGCCACTACAAAATCAACATGACTGGTTTTAGCTTCCTTCTTCGTGCATGATCCAGTGGTCAACCAACTGGCCACTCCAAGTGATTAGCAGGCTTTAACTTCCTTTTCCTCTTCCTCCCTTGCATTTTATAAACGGACCCGCCTGTGTTCAAAAAGATCCAAAACAGAGCATGCATGAATAAATCATCCATTTATCAATCATTTATTTATGATACGGCATGAGACAACAACCTCCATATTAGTTATTCTCTTGATATAAAGTATATCAAGCTGATATAAATACACATACATACATACATATATACAAAGGTAGAGAAAAATGAATCATAGAGGAAGCTCAGACAAATTAACAGCTACTATTGTCTTATTTACTAGCTTTGGTTTGGCCTCCTTTAGGAATTATCAAACCCAATATTAAATCAACAGAGCTAGCTACCTCAATATGAATCCAATGAGAGGAGAAGAGAGAACTGAGAAGAGAATTGCAAAATTAATTAACGCACATAGAATATAGACGGGATCGTAAAATCGGAATGATCCGGTCCGATTTTACGATTCTATACGAGTTTAATCGAGTTTGACCCAAATTAATTTTTCTTTCCGAATTAATCAGATTTGATGAGTTGACTCGCAAAATCGTATGATTTTGCGAGTCAACTCGTGATTTTAATAAAATTGGGTGCAGGGTTCGAACCTGCATCTCCACTAACTTGTATATATATATATATATATATTGGAGGAATTTTGGGTTTTTTCTAATATTAAAATTTGAGATGTAAGATCTGATTGTTGTGAAGCCAAGTAATAATTATGCTTATTTATATTTATAATTAAACATATATCTTAATTAAACAACTAAAATATCCTAATTTAATCAAAATATTTATTAAGAAAACCTATAAATAACTTTTTTGGAGTTTCTATATACTTTGTAAAATGCCAAAATAATAGACTGACGGTATTAAATATTATGCGTAATTAACCTTAAAATGATATTTTAAATTAAGATATAAATTGAATATAAAATATTACCTTACAAATTATAAATAATATATATTTTTAAGTGTTATTTTTATTAATAATATTTAGTGAATATTTATTATTAAAAACAACTATAAAAGTTGAAATCAATCCAAAGTTAACAATTGAATTTCATATTTTTAGTATTAGAAAATTTAAATGAATATATAATTTTTATTTATTTAAATAATTTTTTTTAATAAATCTATTAATATAAAGCTAAATCAGCTCACGGTTGTACTATAGCATTAGAGAGGGATTTACTGTGGATTGTAATAGTTGAATTACTTTGTCACCCCTCTATGCATAGTAACTTTAGCATTGTTTTTGGGGTTATTTTCGTTTCTCTGTATTTTTTTGCACAGTAAAATAATCATCATACCCCCTAATAAGATAGAAAAACACGTTCTGCCTCCAGGGGCACCACGGTATTTTCACACTTTCTATGAACAATAACAGAAATGTACAACTAGTGATATACCCCCATAAAAGACAATACACGAATTGGCTTTCCAGGTGTCTAAATAATTGACTATGTTTTAAATATTAATTTTCTTCAGAATGAATAGTGACTTTAGTGTGCAAATACATCTATGCCCCCATAAAAGACAAAAAACAAGAATTGGTTGCAAGGGTGGTTAGGTAATTGCGGTCAGAACCGACAGTGAAAAATTACCATTCGGTATGTCATTGGGTGCTTGGCAGTCCCCCATGTAGTCGTTGTTTTCAGTTTAGTACCTTATCTTTTGATTGTGTTGTATGGTCTTAATATATGTTATAAAAGTTTTGATTTGTTTTTAGTTTTCGGATTAGGTGAAAACCTTATATTCGATATCAAAGTTATAATTTGTCCTTCAATTGAAATTTATTATATATTTTTTTTTTATTTCAGCCCTTATACTTTTAATCTTGGATTTTATTTTGATTCTTTTATTTTTTTCTATATATTTCTTAAATAGTTTCTATTTTTTATATGTTTATATATTTATGCTCTTAGTTTTTGTTTTTAATTTTTATTATTTCCCATGTTATTAGGTTTTATTTATTTATTTTATGTTTAAATTTTAAGTTGTGTTAGTGAACATTTGAAAATTGATATTAATTATTTTTTCTATTTGCTTTTTATTTTATATTTAATCTTCAAGTCAAATAATTTTAAAAAATCTAAAAATATTTATTTTTGTTTTATCATTTGTTTTGTTTTTTAATTGCTATTTTGTTAATATTGTAAGGTGTTGAAATTTTTAATTATTACAGATAAGAAATTTAAAATAATAATAATTATATTATTAAGTTTTTCTTTCTTATAAATATGCGAGACTAATTATATATTTTAAAATTTATTTAATATTAACATCATAATATATATATATATATATATATAAGTGATTTATGTTTTTTTTTAAATTAATATCAGTGCTCTGAAATTATTTTAATATAATAATATAAGGAATAAATCCTATAATTATTTTAATATGTATTGAATATTATTGCCTTAATATATATATATATATATATATATATATATATATATATATATATAAAGATGACCTTAGCTTTTCTTTAAGAAAAAAACATTAATATAAGTGTTCTGAAATTATTTTAATATAATAATATAAGGAATAAATCTTATAAAATAAAAAATAATTTTTTTCTTTCTGGAAATAATTATGGTTTCATCGATTGCATGAACAATAATAATTAGAATATGAATTATTTATAACAATATTTATAATGATAACTACAATAATTATGGCAATTTAACAATTATTATAATAACAGTGACAATAATAATCGAAATAATTCATCAGTTAATGTTATTTCTCTTCAAGGTTGACTTTTTCTATTTTTTTATGTATAGTATTTTATATCTAATATTACATAAACAAAAAATAAATGAAGTCACACGTAGATGAAACAGGTAGAAAAATTAGGGAAAATTATCTATAATAAAAAAATATAAGAGTCAATTGCTTTCCACTTCGTCGTAGCCATAAACAAAACATTTTAAAATAAAAAATATTAATAGTCTTGTATTTTTTTTATAATGCTATATATCTTAGCAAAGTAATTAGCCTAAAAGTTTTTGATTCTTACTATAGCAAAAATATTTACAATCATAATAATAATAATTATTGTATGTTAGGTTTTTATATATTCATATTATTATGGAAAATGCATTAAAATTAATGATAATAATTATTTTTAAAGATAATTATATATTTTGATATTTTTTTAATATTAACACCTTAATACCTTATTCATTATATATATATATATATATATAATGAAGCAAGTTTCTTTTTAAAATTATCAAACTAATTTAATCTTAATATTCTAAAATATTTTAAATATAATAATATGAAAAACAAATCTTGGAAGAAATTTTTTTTTTTATATAACAATAATGACAATGGTAGCGATCATATTGTCAGTAATGATTAGAATATTTATTATTTATAATAATTGTGACAATTTAATAATCATGATAATAACAATAAGAATAATAATGAAAATATTTCATTAAACGATGTTGTTTTTATGAAAAAATAACTTCTGCAACTTTTTTATATGTGATATTTAATATCTAATATTACATAAATAAAAATTATACAAAGCAACACATAGATAAAATAAGTGAAAAAATTTGGTCAAATTATCTATAAATAAAAAATATATTAGTCAGTTGTCCTACATTTGACCACAAACAAAATCAAATTTTATAACATATCAAAATATTAATAGTTCTTGATTTTTTTTAATAACGTTATACATTAGAGTGAAATAATCAATTGACATGACTTTCAATTATTCAGTTGTTTATTATATTCATTTTATTATAGATAATTCATTAGAAAATAATAATAAAGAATATTTTAAATGTTTTTTCTCTTAAAAATAATTATATATTCTAATATTTGTTTAATATTAGCACCTTAAAAAATATAACAAATAATTATACATGTATAAGAGATGATTTTAATTTCATTTCACATTACCAAAGATGAACTTAACTCTAATAAAAATTTAAAGTCAAAACTAAGAGTATAGATACATAAATGTAAACAAATTATCTAGAGTTATACCAAAATTACTTAAAAAATAAATGTATCAAAACTAAAGAAAGAGATAAAACAATTATTTATTTTTTCCTTGCAACACTTTTGATTGTTTTAATTTAATCCTTTGGTTGAAATTATTTACATATTTTTTTTTTCATTTCGGCACATATACTTTTAGTTCCTTTATTTTTTATATATATTTTTAAATAGACCCTATTTTTGCCCATGTTCATATATATGCGCTCTTAATTTTGATTTTTAATTCTAATTATTTCCTCTTTTGTTTAGGTTGTATTTCTTAGAAAAATTTAATTCTCAGATTTTAGATTATTTTAGTTAAAAAAAATTTTACAATATTTTTATGTATAATATTTCAAATATAATATTACGTAAACAAAAAAAAAAATACAACGCAACACATAAACAAAATGGGTAGACAAATTTGCCCAAGTTATCTATAATAAAAAAATATACGAACAACTTTTTCTGCATTTCGATTACAATATTTCTTTTAGGCGGAAAAAGAAAATAATTTCTATCAAATTTTATTTATTATATTTTACTAATTAAATATTAAGATATCCAATTATAAAACACAAAAAATCAATTAATTCTTTATATAAAAGAAACCTCAGCACACGCGCGGGCAAGAAACATCGTGTATTTCCTGTAAAAGAAGTCTGCCTTTCTTTTCTCAGCCATTATTTATCACTGCAAGTGGAGGGTCTCTCTCTCACTTAAAGCTAGAAATGATACCTTCAATACAGAGAAGAAAATATGAGAGTAGGAAGTCATTCTAAATACCTCAAGACTCGAGAGAATTAGAAGCCCCAAAGGAAGATTAAGGTTATAAGTGACACAAATGTTTGGATTTAGTAGCATGACGAGCCAACACCAGCCCCTGCACCAGCAACAGGGGCTTGAGCATCATGTCCAACATAATCAACAGTGGCAAAATCATCAACAGCAGGAGAAGACAAGAGGAGAGGGGGTGATTGATCAAATGTTTCACGTTGAGTTATTAGCTTTGCCCAGTAGTAGATCAACAAAGAATGATGATGGGGAATTTGGAGTGATGGATAGGCAATTAGGGAGTGGAGACCAAGCTACCAGTTTGTTTGATTTTCCTAATGTCATTGATCAAGCTTACTGGAGTCAGACCCAATGGAACGATCAAGATCAACCTAGTCTTTACATCCCATAAATTTTTTTAGCTTAAAATTAAAGAAGAATTTCTTTTAAGAAAAAGAAATCAAGTAAATGGAAAAAATAAGTCGAGAGACTATGAAAAATATGAAATTTAAGCTTTCCCTTTTTTTTAATATCATTCTTCTTTTTATTTTTCTTGGTAAATCTTTGAAAGGAAGTTGAGCTGGATCTTCTTTATTTGTTGAGAACAACTAACTCTGTTTTTCCATCCTTTTAATTCTTCTTGAAGTAACAAAAAATAAAAATCTTCTTATTTTTTTTATTGTTTTTATCACCATTGTTATTATTAATTAATTAAGGTTGCATTACTCATTATTAGCATTTCTATTAAAATTGTGTTTTGACTCAAATACAATACAATTTTAAACTCTAGGCTTTTTTTAAAAAATGGTTTTAATATCAGGTGACTTGCTCATCTTTTGTTTTATTTGTAAAAAAACTCTATTTTTTTCTTCTAAAAAAACTCAATCTCGAATGACTTGTCAATCTTCAATTTTATTTTTAGAGAAAGTCTATGCTTTCTTTTTCTAAAAAAAAAAAAATCTTAATATCAGGTGACGCGCACATCTTTATTGCTTTTTTTATAAAAAAACTCAATGTTTTTTTTTTTTAAATAGTTCCATATAGGATTACCAACTCATCTTCAATATTTTTTAAGAGAAAATCCAAGATTTTTCTATTAATAATCTCCATAATGGGTGTCCTACTCATCTTTAGTGTTCTATTTTTAAAAAAACTCCACCAATTTTTCTCTAAAGATGATCCCAATATCAAGTGACCTGCTAAAGTTTTGTCTTCTTTGTAGAAAAACTACAGACTTTTCAAAAAATAGACTCAATCTTGGATGACCTACCAATATCCAGTTTTGATTTTAGAAAAAGTCCATGTTTTTTTTTCTTTTCTAAAAATGTTCTTAATATGAGGTGTGCTATCAATCTTCAGTTGTTTGAGAAAAACTCTATATTTATTTTTAAAAAATAGTCTTAAAATCAGGTGACCTAACATCTTTAGTTTTTTTTATAAAAAAAAACACTCAAACCCTTTTCTTCTAACAATAATCTCTATATAGGATTACCTACTCATCTTCAGTGTTTTTTAAGAAAAAATCCAAGTTTTTTCTATTAACGATCTATATAATGGGTGACATGCTCATGTTTAGAATTTTGTTTTTAAAAAACTCCATCATTTTTTTTTAAAATAATCCTAATATCAAATGACCTACTCATCTCTTGTTTTATTTATAGAAAAACTCCACACTTTTTCTAAAAATAGACTAATTCTCGAGTGATTGTCAATGTTCAGTTTTGTTTTTAGAAAAATTCCATCTATTTTTCAAAAAATATTCTCAATATGAGGTGAGCTGCTAATCTTTAGTTGTTTGAGAAAAACTCTATTTTTATTTCTAACAATGGTCTCAAAATCAAGTGACATGCACATTTTCAGTGTTTTTTTAAAACAAAATCCATATTTTTTTCTTCTAAAAATGATCTCCATATAGGATTACCTACTCATCTACAGTGTTTTCTTTTTTAAGAGAAAGCTTGTTTTAAAAAATGATCTCCATTAGTATTTTGTTTTTAAAAAACTCTATTATTTTTCTAATAATGGTCTCAATATCAAGTGTCCTACTCATCTTTTGTTTTATTTGTATAAAAACCCCATGCTTTTTCTAAAAAATATACTCAATTTCGGTTGACATGCCAATCTTCAATTTTGATATTAAAAAAACTCCATGTTTTTTTTTCTTCTAAAAATGGTATCAATATGAGATGACTTGTCAATCTTCAATTGTTTTAGAAAAACACCAAGTTTTTTTCTCTAAAAATAGTTTCAAAATCAGGTGACTTACACATCTGTAATGTGTTTTTTTTGAAAAACTACACACTTTTTCTAAACATGGTCTCTGTCATAGGGACAATTTTATGTCAAAAATTCCCCCTAAGCAATAGTCTAGTTCCCTAACTAGACTTAGCCTTCCTCACAATCCCTCTTGTGTTTGACCTATAATCTACGTGTTTTGCACACCCTAGAGAGATTTCCCCCGAAGTCTTTTTCGATTATAAGCAGTGATAATAACACAAGGACAAAAGACACAATGCAAGCACATGATTACAGGAAAACTATCCCACGTTTATTAAAACCCTATAAAGGAAAACAGCACAATATCCATGTCTGTACTGTGCATATATCTGCATGCTACACTATTTTTACACATCAATAAACATTACATGGAAGTTATTTGCAAGCATAACTCCCTCCCAAGGCTGGAGAATACACTCGCCAGATTTCGTAACTACCGAAAACCAACTCTAATTGTCTCCATTGTTGTAACCTTCCTTAGTCTGCCACCTCAAACCAAATTCTGCCCTGTCAACATCCATGTTGTCACGACACATATACAGCTACCCAAGTTTGGATAGTTAGTACCTAAGTTAGATTTGTCCTAGGCATGAACCCCATGTTTGTTGTCGAGTCATAAACTCCATGTTTTTTTTTTCTTCTGAAAATGGTCTCAATATTGGGAGACCTGCTCATCTTTTGTTTTATTTGTAGAAAAACTCCATATTTTATCTAAAAATAGAATCAATATCAAGTGACTTGCCAATCTTCAGTTTTGGTTTTTAGAAAAACTCCTTGTTTTTTTTTTAAAAAAATGATCTCAATATGATGTGGCCTGCCAATCTTCAATTGGTTTAGAAAAACTCCATATTTTGTTTTAAAAAATGGTCTCAAAATCAGGTGACTTGCACATATTTAGTGTTTTTTTTCTAAAAATGATCTCCATAAAGGATAATGTGTATAATGATTTCAATTTCAAATTTGATTTTAATATGTTTGTTGATTTTCAAAATCTCGATACTTGTGTGTATGGTGATTCTTTTGATAAATATCTAGAAAAATTATCTTTGATCTTGGAAAGGTGCATTGAAACTAACATTGTCTTCAACTATGAAAAGTGTTATTTTATGGTAGAACAAAGAATAATTCTTGGGCATGTTGTATCTTCACATGGATTGGAGGTTGATAGAGCTTAAATAGATGTTATTTCATCGTTACATTACCCCTCATGCATAAGAGAAGGTCGTTCTTTTCTGGACCATGCATGTTTCTATTAACACTTTATCATTGATTTCAGCGCCCATGTGCCAAATATTGCCAAAAGTGGATTTTGTGTTTGATTAAGTATGTAAAGATGCCCATGATGAGCTTAAAAGGCATGTCACATATGCCCCTATCATTCAACCACCAAATTAGGATGAGCCTTTTGAGATAATATGTGATGCGAGTGACTATGCGGCAAGGGTTGTCCTTGGACAAAGAATTGGTAAGAATTTGCATTTTATAGCCTATGCTTCCTGCATGTTAAATAGAGCACAATGTAATTACCATACAACTGAAAAGGAACTTTTACAGTGGTGTGTGCTCTAGAAAAATTCAAGTCATATTTACTTAGTACAAAAGTAGTCGTTTTCACTAATCATGCAGCTTTGAGGTATCTTTTGAAGAAAAAAGTGTGAAGCCCGAGAATAAAGTATACAAAGAGGGGGAAGTTAATAATAATTCAAAATGTTATTATAATACAAAATTTATGAAAAAAAATAAAAAACAAAAAACAGAAAGGGCTTAAATATATAAAAAAAAAAGAGGGAGAAAGATGGGGCCAAAATAGAATTAAGAATAAATAAGATTATAAATACCCATCCTTTCTCTCATTCATGGCCGACTAGTAACTAGAAGAAGGACGGGGGTAGAATTTTAGATTTTTTCTTCATGAAACTAGGAGTAAGCACCTAAAATTAGTAAACCCATATAAGCCTTGAAATTACAAAGTAGAGGAACACAATCGGGTGAAAAATTAACAAGAAGAAAAGTGAAGAATTGGGGAAGAAAAGAGGGAGAAGAGTGGATGGCTATATACAAGGAGAAGAAGGCTAAGATTCTTCTAAAATTGGTGAAGTAAAGTTTAGACTCCATCCAAGTAAGGAGTTCTAATTCTAATTTATATGAAATTAACTTCAATTTAATTAAAAGTTCATGATTTTTCTTAAATTAAGAATTAAGGTTCTTTAACACAAAATATTGGGAAATTATAGAAATAAATGAGATTAAATTGACTAGAATAATCTAAATACCTTAAAGAAGAAGAAGAAATGAGTGCATGAAAGAGAGGAGGTTCCTTTGGGCATGTCTCGGTTGAGATAGTGCAAAGAGGGAATAAGGACTTATGAATTTGTTTAACTAATTAACTTGATACAAATTACCTTAAGAGGATATATATGAGAAGGGTTTCCATGAATAAAGGGAAAGCATGGCAATGACTGATAAGGAAGGAGGGATTGAAGATGAATTGGAGATACTTTCTCCAGTAGCAAAACAGGGCAGATTTGTTGCCCTATTTTCTAGGGGAAATTGGACCTAAAAACTTCAGAATCCAGGGAGGGTCCCCTCATAAAAGTTGTTGTTGGAAGTGTTATCTTTCCAACGAGTCCTGTAACTCCAAATACAAATAAATATTTGAGAGGTCAAGTTGTCACCCCTATTGGCATATTCAGTCAAGTTGGTAACAGTATACGGGCAGATTCCATCTAATTTGGAGGCTAATGATGTTAACCAAGCTAGTTAACATCGACATTACCAGTACATGGAAGGAGAAATATAAACTTTGATTAACTATATGGGTTTAGAATAGTTAATGATATCTGCGAGTACTGTCGATATAGGCAAAATTTATAAACTTGATTAACTATATAGGTTCAAAATAGTTAATAATATTGGCGGGTGCCGTCAATGTCTGTAAAATTTATAAACTTGATTAACTATTCAGGTTTAGAATAGTTAATGATTTCAGCAAGTGACGTCGATATCGGTAAAATTTATAGATTTAATAAGAATTCTTGACATCGGCGTACCTGAGAACCTCCCAAGGTAATATGGAACAATGATTAACTATTTTAGTTTTAAAAATAATTAATAACACCAACGATTACGTAACTAAAGACACTAATGGAGGTCATTAATGTCATCAATAGTCTTTTCGATGTAGAGGGCAAAGATGTAGTCAAAAGAAACAAATTCTTTTTATAACCCTTGAAAAGGGTTTATGGTTGTATTTAAAATCTCATATGATTTAAGTAGATAGATATGTTGTTTAATTTTTTTTTGTAAATTGCTTGTATCTACTGATTTGTTTTTACTTATATGGGAAATTTTATATTTTATAGAACCCTCTCATTCATGTTAGGAATAGATTTTAAGTTCTTTGATCCCTTTTTGTATAAGTTAGGAACTTAGGAATTTCTGGTGTAATTTTGTCATGCAGTAAACATGTAACCTGTATAGAATATTATATTTATAATATTTTGTTCTGAAATATTAAATATATCAACCTATACTTGGGATATTAGAATGTACTGGATCATGCTAGAATATTAAACTGTTTTGTGTTATATATATATACATGTATGTATGTATATGTATATATATATGTAGATGCATATGAAATCCATGTGCTATAATTGGGTTTTTTTATTGTTATCTTATGCGTGTGATGTAAGATGGAGTTCGAGAATCAATATGGTCCTGAGTATAATCTGGAATGAATTATGATGTTGATTGTATTAAACATGAATGTGATTGTGGATGAGATGTGATTCTAAATGTATGAAGGGTACATTGTCAATAACTTGGAATATATTGTAGAATACAAATATATTTACAATCTTAAATATTCGATGCAAAAAAAACAAACAAACACCTAATATATATTCTTGCAAAAAGAAAACACATGTGTAATAAAATGATCCAATCAACCAATAAATCTAATTTTCTTCATCTATAAAAAACTAAACACACTTTCAATAAATAAAACTATTCATGTTTCTAAATGGCAGTACATGCACATAAGTGCATACTTGCAACCAAATCACAATTAAACTTGGAAAACAACAAATCAATCATCCAAACAAATAAAAACCAAGTGACCTGAAAGGAAGAAAAGAAAAGAAAATAGCCCAGCAAAAAAATTCAAAGGCAATAACGAAGACTTCATTGCTCACAAAGACAAACAAGATCAAATATATTGAAAAATGAAAAATAAAATAAAAATAATCACAACCAGCGCTAATTTTTCAACACACCAAAACCTGAAAACAACTAAGTTTTTAATCAACCAATGACTAAAAAATTAAAATGAAAAACTATGAACTTAGGCAAGAAAGTCAACACCCATTGCATTAATCACATACCTTCTTCAACAACCAAATGAAACATTAATTCTCCAATTCCATCAACTAATTCTAGCATAAAACATTCACCAAAGGTATACGAAAAAGGAAAAACCATTAACAAATGAAAAAATTAAAAAAAATATATAATGGACCAAACAAACACCAAACATGACACATGCGATAATCTTCAACCATTCTTAAAGGAAATTGATTCCACCCACCACCAGTGCTATCTTTTCAAAGCAACAAAAAAAAAATCAACCATGTTTTCCATCAACCAAGGTAAGAAATAAAAAAAAATGATGCGGAACAAAGAACGATAGGAATTAAAAGCAAGAAAAAGAATGAAGCTCCGAGAAAGATAGAAGCTTTAAGAGAAAAGAAGAAGCTAAAGGAGAGAGAAAAGGGATGGGAAAGTATGCAAATTCTGCAACATCATCAGTATTCATCAAAAAGTCTCTTCCAAAATGATTGAAGAGCATATAAATTGTAAACCCTAAAACATAAAGCTATTGGGCTCGACCCATCAAATAAAAATATTTAACATAAATAATTTCAAATAAATAAAATAATAATGAGATGGGCCCAGATGGGCTTAGTCTCCCGACCAAAGCGTGGCAAGCAAGGTCATCTTACATCGTCTTCATTCATATACTCGTGTAGTTTGCGGTAGATATCTGGTGTCCCCACCAACTCTCCCAGGGTTGGAGAAACTCGACCCTGTCGAGTGTAGCACTGACAAACTGTGATAATACTCCCAAAGATTTCGATCAAGCTACTGCCAAGTATCTCTAGTGATCCAAGTGCAATCTGAATCAGTTCGACCCACCTAGTGAACTAAAAACCATTGAACCTCACCATTCCTGTTTAAACAACTTGCTCATCCAGAATAACATCAATATTATCCTTTGTGCTGATGTCAAGGTGAAAGGGATAGAGGTTTCAAGGGTCATTAAAAAGGGGATTAAATGGCATATCAAAAGGATTATTTGAAATAGGAAGTGATTTATGGTATGCAACTAGATCCTCAATATTAACTGTAGAGCTAATGCTAAAATGATGTGGTAAATCAAGAACATAAGCATTTGGACCAACTCATAGTACTTTAAAGGGCCTGACACTAAGTGCATGCAATTTTTTATTAGCTCCCGAAGGAAACCGCTCGGGTCTAATCTGTATCATAATATAGTCACCCATATTAAACACTTATACCACTTATGTAAATCAACTTGAAGTGACGCAGAACGGAAAACAAGATTTATCAACGTAAATCGTAAAGGAAATTTAAACCTTTAACTAGAAAGAAACTTGATAATTTTTTTCTGTAATCTGTCCTCGGTTCACAGCTTTTAAATAGACTTTACAATGATTCAAAGATTACAATCATTATTACAGCAAATCTACAAGATATTCTAAAACTAGAAATAAGAAACCAAAAAGGAATTGTAGACATTAATTGAAATGCGTAAAGGAAATAAAAGAATTGCAGACAAAGTAAAAGGCATATCAATTGGAATAGGAAACTTGCGTGCCGTGAAACCAGCTATTAATTCCCGATCAACAGCGTAATATTCAGGTACTACTTCAGTGCCTGATGATTAGTATATAATATGAAGTCCTACTGAATAAGATAATGCTCCTAATGTTTAAAAGCACGCACAACGACGTAATATTCCTGATCATTAGTGCTCCACTTCTATCGTGCTTCGTTAAGTTTTTCGCTGAAGAAAGCTATCGGCCTCTTCTCTTGTGATAGAACTACTCCTAACCCAATCCCGCTGGTGTCACACTCCACCTCAAATAATTTCTCGAAACTGGGTAAGGCAAAGACGGGAGTGTTGCACAGCTTTTCTTTGATCACGGCGAAAGCTGTGTCAGCTGCTACACCCCAATCAAATTTTCCTTTCTTCAAGCATTCAGCTATAGGAGCTACAATGCTGTTGAAATTCCGAATAAACCTACGGTAAAGGGTTGCCAATCCATGAAAACTTTTGACATCTCCCATTGTCTTCAGTGTCGGCCACTCGCGGATTGCTTTTACCTTTTTTGTATCCACCAATATTCCTTCCGAGCTGGCTACATATCCCAAGAGTAACAGCCTCTCGATCAACCAACTGCATATATTAAAGTTGATAAACAACTTATTTTCGGATAATAAGTAGGTGACTTATATGTTCATCCTCGTTGCTGTTATAAATCAATATGTCATCAAAATAAACGACTACATATTTTCCAATAAAAGGCCGTAATACCTGATTCATGAGCCGCATAAAAGTACTAGGTGCGTTTGACAATCCGAATGGCATCACCAGCCAGTCATAGAGCCCATCCTTCGTCTTAAAAGTTGTTTTCCATTCATCACCCAGCCTCACCCGAATCTGATGGTACCCACTGCGTAGATCAATTTTGGAGAACAATTTTGATCTTTCCAATATATCCAGCATGTCATCTAACCGCGGGATCGAAAAACTGTATCTGACTGTTATCCGGTTTATGGCACGGCTGTCAACGCACATCCTCCAACTCCCATCTTTCTTCGGAACTATTAAGGTAGGAACAATGTATGGACTCATGCTTTCCCGAATAAATCCCTTCTTTAGTAATTCTTCTACCTTCTACAAAATTTGATTTTCTCTCGGACTCATTCAGTAGTGTGGTAGATTCGGTAAGCTTGCTCCCGGAACCAAATCAATTTGGTGTTGTATGTCTCTCAATGGAGGAAGGTCATTTGGTAATTCCTCCGATACCAAGACGCTAAATTCATCCAAAAGAGATTGCACCCTTTTAGGTAATTCCTCTTCTCGAACTCCCCGTTCTGTTACTACTAGAGCTCGCACGACTACCACATGGACCTCCTATGCTTCCTTCACCTCTACTTCCAAGTGTAGAAAAGAGGTGACTAATGAGAGTAATGAGTGATCCCCCACCGTAGCCTTACCCGAGACCCCTACTGAATTTCGCTTAGGTACCATAGCGATTTTTCTGCCTTCCCAATTGAAGATCCCTCCTGAATTTTCGCAACTTCCAGTATCAACAATTAAATCGCGGACCTTGCCTTGCACACTGTAGCAAGACTTGAATATATTATTTCGCTGCACAAAACACGTTGGACCATGCAATTCACAAAGTCCCCTTCTTCTTCTGCAATCTCAGCCCCTTCTAGCAGCTCCTCCTCTCTTGATTCCTCTCCCATGTATTGCTATTCTTCGCCTACCTCCAATCCAGTCTTTACAAAGTTAACTAGCCTTCTTGCTGGGCACTCATTTGAATAGTGCCCTGGTTGTCCACACCTGTAACATTTAAATCCTCCCGGTTTAGTATAAATAGTTGGTGTCTGTGGGGTGTCCCTTGCCATGGCTACTGGGCGTCCTCCAAATGGACTGCTTGTAGAAGTTGTTCCTTGTATGGCCTGGTTTGTGGCTGTTTTAGGAGGATTCTAGCCATCAAATGCTGTGATTTTTCCTTTGTAAGTTAGGTCACCCACGTTCCTATAAGAGGAAAACAGGTGGAAGTCTTCTCCATCAGTTCTGCCTTTAGGGCCATGTTGTGTGCTTCATCGACCATCCACACTATTTGTAACCCAATCCTTACCATGAAAAAATGGTATGTCAGCACGTATTTTGTACTCAGGCTGATTTCATCCTTGTAACTGATTTCCCCGAGTGTTTGTCACCTCTTCTTCTAAGTCATCATCACTGTCGACAACATGGTGCCTGTCTCTGGTGACTCTAGGGGGAGGTTCCACCCCTAGACGGTTGCGGGTGCCCCCATTAGCAGGTGCCAAAGGACCTCCAGCCAATTGCTGGATCATGGCTTCCATCCTTGCCATTGCTTGCCTTTGTTCGTCAATGGCTACCCACAGATCAATGTCTATGTCCCTGCAACCAGTGTCACGGGGATTAGCTCTTCCTCCTTCATTGTTGTTGGCCATTGAAACAAGGCAAATCCTTTAACTAGAAATTTAAACCAACGTAAAGCGTCTGATACCACTTGACACAGAACGGAAGACAAGATTTACCAATGTAAATCGTAAAAGAAATTTAAACCTTTAACTGGAAAGAAACTTGATAATTTTTTTCTGTAATCTGTCCTCGATTCATAGCCTTTAAATAGGTATTACAATGATTCAAAGATTACAATCATTATTGCATCAAATCTGCAAGATATTCTAAAATTGGAAATAAGAAACCAAAAAGGAATTGCAGACATTAATTGAAATGCGTAAAGGAAATAAAAGAATTGCAGACATAGTAAAAGGCATATCAACTGGAATTGGAAACTTGCATGCCGTGAAACCAGCTATTAATTCCCGATCATCCTGCTGCTAGTTGACTTGTGGTTTTTGGACCGTTCCTTCTTCTTCATCTTCTTGTCTAATACTTCTTCGAACTCTGCTGCTAGCAGTTCGACATCATGAAGTTATATTGTGCATTTACTTGCTTGAAATTGTTTAGTGATCTCAATATGCAAATCTTGAATTCTATATGCAAAATACTCGACTGACTCCTTACAAATCTCCTTATCAATCTCCTTATTATGTTAAGCCCTCTTAATTTCACTTTATGCTTCTTCTGATTTTTGTTATTAAACTTTAGGGGTAATCCAATAAGTTGGATTTTTTTACCTTGAAAAGAAAATGAGCAAGAATTTGATCACCCACAGATTATAACGTCCAAATCGTATAACCAAGGTTTACCCAAAATGATATGCCCTATGTCCATGGGAATGACATCACACTAAATTTCATCATGATAGTCCAAGATCTTTATGGGAAAGCACATCTCTCTTTGACCACTGTGATGTATCATTTACCCAGGACGCGCTATAGGGTTCAGGGTGTGGAATAGACTTTAAGACTAAACGGGATACACTACCCGAGGAAATTGCATTAATGCAACTACCACTATCTATGACGATCTTACATCCTTTATCTCCACAGTTAATGTAAGTGTAAAAAATAGTAATCCTTCTCCAATCCTCAGTTACTGTAGGTTGTGTTAAAGCACATCTAACTATGTTTAATATAGTTGTCTTGCTTTGTAGGGATATAGACCTAACACATCCTTGCAAGTTGGACTCATCTTCCTCATCATTTAAATCCTGAAAATCATCGGGATTAGGTTCATATATCTTATCATCACAATTATTTTCTTTACTCATATCCTCTTGTCCCTGGATGAACAGAGTCTTATTAAGGCAACTAGAAGAAATATGACCCAAAACCTAATACTTAAAACACTGAATTCTTGAGGTCATCTTAATGCTTCCTGAAAAATTCCCTTACCCTTGTCTTCTCTAGATATCTAAGGTGTCATCACCCAATTTCTCGGTCATTCCCCAAAATATATATAAAAAAACATAACAAAATAAAATAAAATAAAATAAAAAAGGTCAACATGGGTAGAAAAATCAATCTAGAAAATTTGGTTGTTTTCGAGAGTTTAATCATATCTTTTTGTTCCTAAAAATTGAAGAAAGTATAAATTTAAAGGAAAAATATTTTATCACTGGATAAATCTGTGTAAATATTAAGTCATGCGACATAATTATATTTATATGGGTTGATTTGATTTAATCGTCGACCAATTTAAAAGTGTAATTATGTTTGAGAATTAATTTAGGGTCCAATTGAAGGATTTAATTAAGTGCAAGGACTTAATTATACTTTGAGTTGGTCAAATTAATTTTATTAAGGGCTTAATCGATGAAAAATCGAGTTCTTGAGTTTAATTCAGGTCCAATTGAGAAATTTGGAATTTTCAGAGTCTGATTTGAATTTTTCCAAGTCAATTATGCAAATTCAAGGGCCAAATTGAAACAAATTAAGAGTCTAATGATCAATTGAAGGTCAAATTACGCAGGTCAGAAACCAAGTACCAAAACAAAAAAAACACACAAATCTAAGGTTGCTGTTGAAATTTTGATGCGGATACAATTGCACAAAATTAAAAGTTTAAAACCAATTGGGGGTGCGATTGAACCAATTAAAAATTAAGGGATCAAATTGTATTTTTTTCACTCCCTCCCAAAATCATCACGCGTGATTGCACTGTTCAGGTGACTGAACAGTGCAGGCACGCCACTGCCTCGTCAGTTTTAGGTGAAGAGACAACCCATCGCTACACGCAATGGGCAGTGGAGGGGTTGTCTCCTACCTATAAATACCTGTATGCACGAGCAGAAAAAAAAGGGATAGAAAGAGAAAAAGGGGCAGAACACTGGGAAATAAAGGACCTGAAAAATATCACGCAAAAGGGGGGATTTGGAGAGATTTTTAGCAAATAAAAACAAGCAAAACAAGCATAAAAATCACGCCATTGTCCCCATCTCCCACGACCACCTGTTCCCTCCCTCCCTCTCGGTTTACAAGTGCTCTCTCTCTCTCTAAAACCAGTCCATCCGAGCCTCCTCTCTCTCCACCAGTGACGATGGGTTGACCACTCAATATCACCCTTATCGCCATTGTAATCTCCCCCTCGACGCTAGCAACTCATCCGCAGTCTCCAGCAAGGCAGCAGAGATGGTGACATAGTAGCTGTAACATGAGTCCAGCACCTTTGAAAGCTTCCTCCGGCCACCACAGACCACTGTTGACAATGCCACCACCAATGGGACAACCATCTCGACCTCCTCTACCTAGCGGTGCTAACAGGTATGTTGTTCGTCACCCTTGAAAAATCATTGTTCATCGTCTTCTTCCTCCCGTCTTCTGCATACAGTGGGACGTAATTCACGTCCCACTGTTCATGCAAGCCAGGTTGGCATACGATGGGCCAGGCTTTGTGTTTGGCCCATATGCATAGAGGAGGTGGGCTGGAGGCCCAGTCCACAAGAGGTGGGCTGTCGATTTCTATCCCAGCCCATGCAAGAGTGGGCTGTCAGCCCAGCCCATTAAGGGCTGGACTATCAACCCAACCCATGCAATAGTGGGCTGTCAGTCCGACCCCTTAGGGCTGGACAATCACCCACCAATTTTTGTTTTATTTATTTATTTATTTTTCTTTATTTTATCTAAAAAATGGAAAAAAATTAAAAAATATAAAAAGATTTTGTTTTCATGCATACAGCTAAATTCCAAGGTTTTTCCCATCATATTTTTCATACAAAAAAAATATATTTTGCATCTTTCTCATTGTTTTAAAACAAAAATTGGATATCGTAACCAGTTTACAATTATCCATTGGAATTTGGCTAAAATTTCAAAAATAATTAAATTTATTTTTTTTCTATATATTAGGATGTAAATTTACATTGTAAAATACATCCGTTGATAAAAAAAGATTTTAACTATGGTGTAAATTTACATTGTAAAGTACATCCGTAGATAAAAAAAAAATCTAACTACGAGGTTAAATTACATCGTAAACTATACTCGCAGATAAAAAAATGTTTTTTTGCAATAAAAAAAATAAGCTTAGAAAAAAACAATCAAATAACAAATGTAGCTTGACTTAGGTAGGGTGTGCTAGGGGTGATATGTCTTCACCTTGCACAACAAGTCTTCTTACCCAAGTCTCTCGCAAACTAATAGGTTCCTAATAATCATAATACTAGGTGGCGACTCTTAATAATTATAGTAGTAATTTTTACGACTATAAAACAAACACTCTCATTTTCACCGTGCGTCGTTGTCTCCCCAAACCCGGGGGATGACAGGGGCACGAAGAGCGAAAAAAATCATCGTTGTGACATGGAGAATCAAAAGATTGGATTGACAAGGTGGGGCACCTAACATGGAGTTGTTACTTCCAAGTTGAGGTATAGAAGGGGTACTACAAGTGGCTTTTTGTGGCTTGAAGTCATAATTTTATAGCAAGGTATAAGCTTCATCAAGGGTGGAAGCACCTCTAAGCACACCTTCTCTTCTAAGGTCATTGTTTAAGCCTTTTAAGAACCTACTTAGGTCATCACTTTATCCTCCCTAACTGCACACCTCATTCTATACTCATCCAATTGTGCCACATATTCATTGGTAGACTTGCCTCCTTGCCTCAAGTTGTTCCACTGATTCAAAACATTTCCTCTATAAGAACGAGGTAAGTACTTCTCTTCTAACTTAACCTTCATCTCAACCCAATCAGTAATAGGAGGTTGACCTCTCCTAATCAAAGACTCTTCAACACTTTCTCAATATAACTAAGCATTCCTCTAAGTTTCATCTTTGCAAATCTTACCCCCTATTCTCAGATAGATTATATCAGTCAAAGAATTGATACATGTCACGGATCCATCTATCAAAGATCCACGGGTCAAGTTGAACCTCAAAAGTTGGTGCTTCTACCTTGATATGCCTCATGACTTGCTCGTCAAGGTCATCGTAATCGCGATGACCTTGATTACGGTTGTATTGACGATTCCTAGGATGAACTGGTCTTTGATAGTAATCATTGGAACGCTCACTATTTGTTAGGGTCATCAACATCATGGTGACCCTGGTATGGGTTATGGTGGCGGTTCCTACGATGAACTAGTCTTTGAGGATTCCTAGGTTGTCATTAGAATGTTCACTCCCATTAAACTGTCTTACTTGCAAAGATCTATGGACTTCATCCTCCTAGAAAAGTTGTTAATTTGATTGGACATGTTGCTCACATCCGTTCGTATAAGTTGTAATTGCTTCTGAATATCTTTAAGAACATTACTAGAGCTCTGGTTCATGGTAGCTATGACTTTTATATTGTGTACTAAATGACCACTCCGTAGATGCATGCAAAACTAATCCTAAGACTGAGATCACAAATAATTCTTGCAAGTAAAAACACAATAAAATTAAAGCTATATTTTTCCTCTTCTTGGAGACTAAGTAATAACAAATTAAACTAGAAAAATTCGCAAGCACACAATATAAGTCCTCTAAATGCACACAAGTAATTCAAACATAATATTTTAGTTTTACCATGAATTTAACCAATCTCCACAATTAATAAAAAAGATCGAGTACTCAATGTCGCTAAAGAAGCTCATAATTAAGGTACTTAAACTTGTGAGGTGAATTTTATAAGGGTCAAGTACTCAATGTCAATAAAGAAGCTCAGAATTAAGGTACTTAATTTTGTGGGGTGAATTTTATAACTTATTTATGGGCAAGCACAAGGAATAATATTAATGCTAAATCTTGATCAACAAGTGTAAAAATATACCAAAAATGATGATGTTCAATGGGTAAAAATTCTGACCAGGTGATGTGGCAGTGAGGCTAACGTGGTTGATGATGTGGCTTTAACTTAGCTGCTGCTAGGGCTGACATAGCAGGAGACTTATTTTAAAACTCCTACCTTCTTCTTCCCTGCTCTTCTTCTGCCATCTGCTACTTCACTCCTTGACAGCGATGGACGACTTCTGCTTAGACCCAGCGGTGTGAGGGAAGTGGTTGTGGTGTTTGTGGCGTTGCTGGCGTCACTACTAAACGGCGAGGGCACTGTGGCTTTTGATGATAGTAAATCGACGTGCACGCGTTTGGCTATGATCAGCGTTGATTTGGTGGCCGATCACTCTGTAGGACTGATGCAATGGTCGATCTGCTACTCATGGGGGGTTGAGACGTTGCTGATGGGAGGTGCTGCTATTGAAACTGGAAAAACTGTGATGAACAGTGCACAATTGTTTTCCTTCAATTTGAACAATAGATGCTTTTTTTCAGAACTGTAGTTTTTCTTTGTTTTGAATCTAAATAGTAGACTTTTTTTTTTAGAACAAATCGGATTAAGGTTTTTGGATTATTTAATTGTAAGAACAATTAAAAACCGTGCTCTGATACCAAATTTGATGTGGAACAAAGAACGATAGGAATTAAAAGCAAGAAAAAGAATGAAGCTTGGAGAAAGAGAGAAGCTTTAAGAGAAAAGAAGCAGCTAAAGAGGAGAGAAAAGGGTTGGGAAACCATGCAAATTCTGCAACATTATAAATATTCATCAAAAAATCTTTTCCAAAATTATTGAAGAGCATATAAATAGTAAACCCTAAAACATAAAGCTATTGGGCTCGACCCATCAAATAAAAATATTTAACATAAATAATTTCAAATAAATAAAATAATAATGAGATGGGCCCAAATAGGCTTAGTCTCCCGACCAAAGCATGGCAAGCGAGGTCATCTTACATCGTCTTCATTCATATACTCGTGTAGTTTGCGGTAGATATCTGGTGTCCCCACCAAAAAATTAAGGACATGGCCAAAAAATTGAACATCCACATCATTCACCACATACCTTTGTTAACAACCAAACTAAAGATTAATACTCTAATTTCTTAACTAATTTTAGTACAATATCATTCGCTAAAGGCATAAAAAATAGAGCAACCGAATAAAACATTAATCCTTTAATTTCATAACTAATTCTAGATCAAAATCATTCACCAAAAGCATACACAATGTAGGAAAAAATATTTGATCCACCAAACAAAAATATGTATTCTATCGACTAAACATCACCAATACTTTTAACCAAAATGATAGATTCAAATCACAAAACATTGATTTCCCAATCTCATTAACTAATTCCAGCATAAAACCATTCACCAAAGGCATATGAAACAGAAATCAATACTTGATCCAGCAAACATCATGAATACTCTTAACTAAAATGATAGATTCGACTTGCAAAGCAAGAAACAAATAACCATATAAAACAATCAACACAAAATCCATCATTATCCATGCCAATCGTTTCCAAAAATAGATGTTTATACAATTTCTTCTACTATGATAAGCAAAAGTCTCTTCATTCACATACAATGATGGGTCAAATTTCACATTATGGATTAAAGAGAGCCATAATTTTACATTATGGACCAAAACCAAAAGGCAAAACACATAGTTTTGTTGACTATGATCAACATACATTACTTTCCAAATAAAAAAGAGGTACCTTTACAACAAAAGGCAAAGCAAGGAATTCAAACAACTTCAAGCCTCTAAAAACCCAACAAACTCAACACCAACATCACAAACAACGAACCAACAGAGAAAATAACATCGCGGTGAAAAAAATATAAGACAACAATTAGAAAAATAACAATGCAACCAAAATAAAATCAACAAACAATCAGCAAAAACATTAACTATGACAACAACAACCATTATTGAACATAACAATAAAAAAAAAACTGAATAAAACAAAAAACTAAATCAACACAACTAAAAAAATACATATATATAAAGCAAACAAAACCCACAACACTCAACCTTCATGCAAAAAAACAAGAACAAAAACTGAAAATTAGCCTAACAAATAAAGCAGTAGACAAAACAATGCAGAATAGAAAAAAAGAAGATAAAAGGGCAAGCAAGCTTTGAATAAAGACATGAATAACAATCAAAAATCAAGTACCATATTTTATACCAGCATAAAACCTAACAAAAAAATTGTTCGAAGATATAATACAACTTTTGCCACCATTAATTTAGCCCACACCAAAATTAAAAAGCAAAACATAATTTTGTTAATTATGATAACACATAATTTCCCAAATAAAAGAGTTACCTCGCAAAAAAAAAAAGCAAGGAAAACAAAACAGCAATAACTCAAACTCCAAGCTTTTGAAGAAAATAATGAATCCAACATCAACATCACAAACAACAAACCATCAAGGAAAATAGTATAGCATTGAAAAAAGAAAACACAACAATCTACAAAATGAGGATGTAATTAAACCTATCAAAACCAGCAAACAATTAGCAAAGGAATCAACCAACACAACATCCATTATTCAACCTAAAAAAAAAAAAAATCAACCAACATGAGACAAAGAACATGAACCAATGAAGTAAACAAATACCAAAATCACACCAATCTACCCCTACAAAAAACAGAAAACAAAATGAAGAACAAGAAACAAAAATAACCTTAACAAACAAAGTAGAAGACAAAACAATCCCAAATAGAAAAAATATATTCTATATCAGCATAAAACACACCAATTCAACCTTAACAAGCAACAATAAAAAGTTTTGAAAGTTACACATAACTTGTATATAACCCCTGAAGCAAAAATAATGTAGTTGACAAAAAATAAGATATACATACACGTAATAAAAATCATCAGCAGTAACAGTACCCTGACACAACAAAAAAGAAAATATTTTAATATTAATCAACCATAACTAAAAGTAGAAAAAAACAGTATACCAAATCAATCACATACCAAACCAATAACTACCCAGGACACGAAGAATGAGAGTAGCCAAAATCAACTTTGTCAGCACACAACAAGTAATCTAAGCATTTAATGCAAATTACCATCCACAAACAAACTCTTTCAAAAAGAAACAACAAACAAAACTTGCATCGTGAAAGAAAAAAACCAAACATGCATAAAAATCAATAACAAACCAAATCCAGAGGTCACTGGCAGCAACTACACCTACACTCAATTCAATGATTCTGTCAACCAAACCCATAGAACATTTGTAGCAACCTGTACATACACTGAACTCAAGGATTGTGTTAGAACACAAATCAACTCTTCTAATCAAACGAACACGGCACTGCCAATACACCCAAGTAAAATAACCTAACACATCAGAATCAATAAGAAACCTACATAAAAACCAAATAAAAACCAAAATCAACAATGAACCACATTTATTGGACATTGGCAGAAACCTCCACATACACCCAATCCAACTATTATGCCTGAACACAAATCAACTCTCTATTCATGACAACCTTTCATTGCCAACACACTAAAGCCACACACCCACAAAATTGAAATCAACAAACACATTAAAATCAAAATCAACAAACCAAACCCACAAAACATTGACAAGAACCGTACATACACCTAACTCAATGATTAAGTCAAAACACAAATAAACTCCTCTATTCGAAGCAACACCCCTATAAAACTGAGATCAACAACCACATAAACCCATGCTCCAGTGATGCCGAACAAAAACCCCACCGTTAAAAGACCCAAGAAACAAATCATCCTTCTCACCCATGCTCTAGTGCTGCCAAACTAAATCCCCATCACCCAGAGAGGCAAGAAACAAATCAGGCCCCTCTCCGACAACTAATGAGGTTAAAAAGACCAAAAGATCAGTTGACATGGTGTTAAGTAGATGTCCTCACCGGTGTCTTCTATTAGTATAGCAAAAGGTCACCGATATCAAAAAAACCTTTTGATGCCTTCTTTTAGTGCAGCAAAAGGTTTAAGAACCAACAGCAAAAGATGCAAAAAAACTTCGTTGATGCCTTCTTTTGGTGTAGTAGGACCAATGATCACAAGAAAAAGATGCAAAAAAGATTAAAAAAGCAAAAGCAAGCCCTGAGATGAAAAAACAAAATGTAACCCAAATACCAAAAAACAAAAGCAAACCGTAACCCAAAACCAAACCAAACTACTATTCAAATCTATAGTAAAAAGCTCTCACACTACATAGTGATAATCTAATGTCTTTTAATATATAGGATAACTAGGTCATTGACTAGTGTCAAAAAAAAATTAACATGCAAAGGAAACATCAAAACACTGTTAATATTGTTTTAATAAAAAAAAATGTGGGGGTTTGACTTGATATGACATGATTGACATAATGGATCTAAAAATAACCCGGACAATTAGTAAAAACATAATTCAATTCATAAAAATTCATGACATTTTTTTCAAAAATAATATTAAAACAAAAACATAATAGATCAATCTAAGTCAGTCCTAGTTAACCTACCAAATTCATCACCTGGATCATAAGACCATGATAAACTCATATAAAGCAAACTGAAATAAATTATGAAACCTAGTTCTCAATCAATTCAATGTTGAAGAATGAAATTGAAAACAAATTACATAAGTTAGTCTATCAAGCTCATGATAGAGGTCATGATATTGAGATAACATCATAAAAAGTAAATGAAAAAATAATTTGAGTCAATTTGGATTAATTTGTCAAATATGCAACTAAAGTCAAGAGACTGTGATATTATCATAAAAACAAATCAAAATAAATTATAAAATTTAATTTTCAATAAACTCATTGTTAAAGGTAAAAAATGGAAAAAAAATATAATCTAAAAACACGATAATTAAACGACCTAGGTCTACCTAAGTTAACCCACAAATCATGTGACCCGAGTCATAAGACTAAGATATAAACTCTTAAAAAATAAATCAAAATAAATCATGAAACCTAATTCATAATAAACTCAATGTTGAAGCACAAAATAAAATAAAAATATTAATTAAAAAAAGACAAACAAAAACTCAAGTTAACTAAGTTAATCCACCATGTGAATCATAAAACCGAGATAACTTCATAGAAAAAAAACAAAATAAATCATAGTCTAATTGTCAATCAACTCATTTTTATAGAATAAAAAATTTAAAAACATTAAAAAAAAAAAAAAAGCAACCTTCCATGTTATGCATGCTTAAATAACAAAACCCTTCATGCTAAGCCAATCAATGCAAATACATAGTAGTGATGAGGGTAGGATCATATATACCTGTTGTTTTGAATTACACTCTTATCTCATCTCCATCATGATCTGCTGCTTTCTTTCATGTAACTTCTATTTAGGGAACTAAGTGTCAACAAAGAGAATTTTAGTTTAAATTATAGGTGGTTGAAACTAAGATCAACTGTTAATAGCTATCATTACATGAAGAGTATATGATATTCAAACAGTATCTACTAGTCCTAAGAAATCAAAAAATGAAGCAGCACAATGCATCATGTAAAAGTCAGTTCCTGTCAATCAAGCAGTGAGTATCCCTAGCAGCTAGAGGATTCATCCATGTCCATCTGTTCTAACAAAACGTAAGAGACATTAAAACATAAAATGGAATAAACAAGATATTAAGTGAAGGAATAATTTAAAAATGAGTTGTAGAATTAGAATTCAGAGGCAACCATAGATTTTTCTTCCACTCTATTTAGCAAACTGTTTTATAACACAATTTCAAAGGAATTCAAGAATTTCACTGTTATAACATGGAAAAGAAGTGACCAGTGTCTTATACATGAAAAACTTACTATCATAGTTTATCTACTTTTTTCAAGCTTAAATTTTACACTCAAAAGCTAAAAAGATTAAACAAAAAGCTCAAGGGTACAACTATTTATCTCACATGAATTACTTGTTGAAAATTCACGATGATAACTCCTCGTTTTATACAAAACCAGCTCTTATGTTTGTGAAGAGAAGAGGAACAAACAACTTCAACCCTTATGTCTCCACTAGATTAAATGAACCCAATGTAAATAAAAACAATAGACAACAGGAAAGAAACTTTTTTTTTAAAAGCATGCAAGGAAAGTTTATTTTGGATTCCATTTAATAACAATATAGAGCAAGAAAATTAAGTAATTAGCATAGAAAAATAGGAGGAGATAGCTACATGTTGAAAGCAACATGAACAAAGGCAGTTAACTACTCATCACAAGCATCGCTCTTATTTACCTTGGGCTTGACACCAGCTGTGACCTGCACATGATGCACTGCAGACAAAATTACATGTAGCCATATATAGCTAAAAAACACACAGAGGAAACGTGTAATGAAATAGCTACATGATGAATACAACGTGAACACTATCAAACAAAGTTACATGCATGCAACCACATTTCTAAAAGACTCAGAGAGAAGCGTGTGATGGAATAGCAACATGATGAATGCAACGTGAACAAGGCAATTATTAAGTTGTGTACAAGCAAACACAAAAAGAAGGGTACATAGAGTGCAAACTCTAGTGGACAAATGGAGACGTAGATAATAGAAGAAATAAAGAAAATACAGCCACAAACAATCAAACATATGGAAAAAAAATACAACATAAATGATTAGATATTTAAACACCAACAACTTCATTTCAAGCATTGACGATGCAAGAGATAGTCTTAAGCTCACTACCAGTCTAGCATATTGCATCAAGAACATCATACAAAACAGTTTAAGAAGCATGAATAGAAAGAAGCATGCTTCTTGATAATCTCTAATAAACAAAATTAACTGGTCATTCACCTCATATTGTTGTTCCACCCTTCCATGTTAGGCATGCTTGAACAACAAAGCACTTCATGCTAAGCCAATCACTGCAAATACACACCAGCAATGAGGACAGGATCATTTATACCTATTGTTTTGAATTGCAAGATCATCTCATCTCATCATGATATGCTGCTTTCTTTCCTATAAATTCTATTTAGGGAACTAACCTTCAACAAAGAGAATTTTAGTTTAAATTGTAGAAGGTGGCTGAAACTAAGATCAACTATTAATATTTATCATTACATGAAGAGTATATGAAATTTTACTAGTAACTTTTGGTCTTTAGAAATAAAAAAAATGAAGCAATAAAGTGCATGATGTAAAAGTCAATTCCAACCAATACAGTAGTGAGTATCCCCAGCAGCCAGATGATTCATCCATGTCCATCTATTTCAACAAAACATAAGAGCCTAGAAAACATAAAAAGGAATAAGCAAGATATTAAGTGAAGGAAAAATTTAAAAATACAGATTTAGAGTCTAGAGACGACCACAAAGATTTTCCTACCACTCTACTTAGCAGACTATTTTATAACACATTAGTCATCATACCAATCAATATTAACGTGAGGGTATGGATTTTGATGATTTCGAAGGAATTCAAGGATTTCCTTATTGTAACATGGAAAAGAAATGACCAGCATCTTATACAAGAAAAACTAATTCACCATAAAATATATAAAAGGAAATTAAAAGATCATATCTCCACCACAAGTTTAAAAAGCATCCTTAACACATCTTGTCATTCAAAGTATGTGATCATGAAAAAACTTAAAATAACCACCCTAATGTTACCTATTTTCCACACAAAATAAAATATAACAAGCAATGAAATTGAAGAGTAAATGCATTAAACACCCCCGAGGTACTCCCAGTCTTACATGTTAATTGAAAACCGATTAATATAGGAAAAACATTCAAAACAAAAGATAGATGAAAAATCATTGATCCAATAGGAAAATAAAGGCTAAAGATGCTTTGTTTGTTACTATAGTCAAGTGATTAGTTAAAGAACATCTGAAAAGAGTGTAAATAAAAGGACGTAGCCCGAGCAATGCCAAGTTAGTCAATTCCAAGCATAGAAATTGAAGAGTAAATGCATTAAACACCCCCAAGGTACTCCTAGTCATACATGTTAATTGACAACCAATTAATCTAGTAAAAACATGCAAAATAAAAGATTGATGAAAAATCATTGATCCAACAAAAAATTAAAGGTTAAAGATGCTTTGCTTATTGTTTAGTCAAGTGATCATTTACCGAAAATCTGCACAGAGTGAAAATAAAAGGACGTAGCTCGAGCAATGCCAAGGTAAGCAATTCCTTAAGAACTTGAAAAGGACATACTCTGTTTCCATCCAAAAAATATAATAGAGGCCTCGGAGCTACATATCCAAGGAGATAAAAAGAGCAAACCCAACAGCCGTATGGATGAGCTCATTTATGAAGTTGGCATAAGATAATAATAAATCACTTCCAAAGCCTGAAAGAAGTACAACAGTCTTCATTAAACCAGTTGATACACTCCTGAAAGAACATACAATTCAACTCAAATGCTAGCTAATAAACCACTATAAATTAATTATAATAAAATACACAAAAAGAAAAAAAAAGTCCAGCACAAGTTTCAAAAGCATCATTCACACACATCTTATCATTCAAAGTATGTGACCATGAAAAAATTAGAATAATCACCTAGTGTTACCTATTTTCCACTCAAAATAAAAAAAATATAACAAGCATTGAAATTGAAGAGTAAATGCATGAAACACCCCCAAGGTACTCCGAGTTTTACATGTTAATTCAAAACCGATTAATCTAGGAAAAACATGCAAAACAAAAGAGTGATGAAAAATAATTGATCCAACCAAAAAATGAATGTTAAAGATGCTTTGCTTGTTACTGTAGTCAAGTGATTAGTTACTGAAAATCTGCTTATAGTGAAAATAATAGAGGCCTCGGAGCTACATACAAAAAAAACAAAATATCAACTTAAGTACAAATATAGAAGCTATATCAAACCAATGAAGACTTTTCCTTCCAAAACATCATGTGATAAAAATAATTCTTCACATTCATGCTTCTCCAAAGATACATTGGTATCTTGGACTGAGCACTCAAGATTCTAAAGCATAAAAGAAAGACACAAGTAGATAACAAAAAGGAGTAAGGTAACGAATCAAACACTCCATCTACGTTGCAATCCATAAATGCTCCTTGATATCTTGGGATCCCTAGAAAAACATGCGAGTAGAGTTCAGATACTAGGAAAAAAACACCTACTTTTCAAACATCATTAGAACCGTAAACTAATTAGCTCAGAAACAAAAACGTGAGCAGAGCGCTACCAGAACTTGAAAACAAACGATAGATGTTCTCATCGCCATCCTATTCTATGTAAAATCAAAAGTTAAAAGACCACTCAGTTACCAGATATTTATTCAATTACAAGAACCTAGGAGCTGTTTTTAAGATAGGGAGCAAATGAGTAATAGTCAACAATGGTAAAAGTTAAGAGATTATGTTCACTGAACATACACGAGCATGTGAGCAAGAGCCAACTTTTGTAAGAGCTTACAGTCTAGAAATCTTCCCTTGTATATTGCAAGTTTCCTAGAAAAGAAATTCAAGGTGAATCCAAATAGTAGTTAGAATTTAGGAAATTAATCTTGTTGACTAGAATGAAATAGAGAAGTGAAGAAACAGTTGACTTGATGGAAAATCAAAAGGCCAGCTACGACACACTTCATGTAATCTTGTTCAAAACATAATCATCTAGACAAATTGAAACAAGATAACCACTTGCATAAGACCTGATTGAAGTAGAAAAGCACATGGAGATAAAAAGCAAACCCAGTAGCCATATTGCTGGCACATTTATTAAGCTGGCATAAGATAATAATAAAGCACTTCATAGACTCCTAAAAGTATACACAATTCAACTCAATTGCTACCTAATAAACCAGTATAAATTAATTATATAAAAATATACAAAAAGAAAAAAAAATATCTCCAACACAAGTTTCTAAAGCATCATTCACATATATCTTATCATTCAACGTAAGTGACCATGAAAAAACTTAGAATAACCACCCCAACATTATCTATTTTCAACAGACAATAAAAAAAAAATATAACAAGTATTGAAAATGAAGAGTAAATGCATTAAAACCCCCAAGGTACTCCTAGTCTGACATGTGAATTGAAAACCGATTAATCTAGGAAAAACATGCAAAACAAAAGATTGATGAAAAATCATTGATCCAATAGAAAAATGAAGGTTAAAGATGCTTTGCTTGTTACTGTAGTCAAGTGATTAGTTACAAAAAATCTGCACAGAGTGAACATAGCCCAAGCAATGCCAAGGAAAATTTTCTATAGGACCTGGGTCTGACATCCCCATTTTTTGCAACATAAAATTTCAGTATAAATTACTGATTTACCAAACGAAAGATAAAAGAAGGAACAGAATAGGAACAAAAGAGCATATTACATGGGTCTGACCTTTTTTCTTGTAATAAAATTACCGGTTTATAAAAAGAGAAGGAAAAGGAAGGATTACCTAGAAACAATTTGATCAGGTTATTATGTGTATTAAACTGCAAGAACAACATGGAGTAGATCTAGATCCATATTAACGGGTGCAATTCGCAGAGGATTGGCAACAAGGTCAGCCCCGATTGGAAGAGCTGATCTTGGGGCCGCCACTAATTGGATACACAAACAAATCACTAAAATTTGCAATATTTGAATGTGGACAAAGATCATTTACAATGACCTAAAAACATTCCTAAGAGAGAGGAGAATACCAGCCTTATTAGTATAGATAGCAAATGAAAAGGCAAAACAGCAACATATAACTGAAGTAAGCAAGTACTAAACAAAAGATTATCACAAATCTCTCCAACATGAAAAATGACATTAAATAAAATGAAAATACACTTATAATAAAATCTCTCCAACATGACTGGAGCCCAAACCATTCAATCCTCAAGATGAACATAATGATACAAATATTGATGATTATTAACTTAAAAAAACATCATCGTTGGAGTGAAGACCAATGATTTCCCCTCAACTAGTTTTTGTTAACTTCAAGTATCAAAGCATACTTTCAAGGGAAAAGCACTAGCAAAATTGCGAGAAGAGCTGCATTGAACGGTGAACAGTGAATCCTCCTCTGGTTTTCTTGGTTATTACTTGATAATAATAATAATTGTTAATCAATGTAACATGTAATGTAATATAGAACTTGTTCTCGGTTTTGAATTCTAGAATGACCCCACAGACGATTAGCAAACAAGTATAGAGTTTAAAATTGGAGCGCTGCATTTCCATACCAGGGTCTTTTCAAGTTGTGCAAGCGGCGGTTTCTGGATGCTCAAGTTTCAAGCCATGTCAACGTTCCCATGACCAAATATTTACTTGGAAGTTCCCCTGCTGTTGGGGACAGGTATGTAATTTTTCTCCTGCAAGGTTTAGGTGTATCAAGGATTAAAAGTGAACCAGCAAATTACACAATAAAGGCATCTAGCAGCTACAAAATCTAACCTTTGAAGATCAATGTCCGTGACCTATATGAATCCAGCAACGTTACTGCATCGGAAAGGGCATAGTGTGACCATATATATTACTGCCAGGCTTAGATAAGTCATTTCATCAGGCAGTCACTAGTTTTCACAGTGAATACGGTTGACAGCAGATAAACATTCTTCATCATTGGTTCAAGTCCTAGCATCAACTAAATGGCCAGGTACAAGAATCAAGGAAAATTTTCTATTGGACACGGTTCTGACATCCCCATTTTTTGCAACATAAAATTTTAGTATAAATTACTGATTCACCAAACGAAAGATAAAAGAAGGAACAGAATAGGAACAAAAGAGCATATTACTTGGGTCTGCCCTTTTTTTCTTGTAATAAAATTACCGGTTTATAAAAAGAGAAGGGAAAGGAAGGGTTACCTAGAAACAATTTGATCAGGTTATTAGGTGTATTAAACTGCAAGAGCAACATGGAGTAGATCTCGGTCCATATTAACGGGTGCAACTCGCAGAGGATTGGCAACAGGGTCAGCCCCGATTGGAAGAGCTGATCTTGGGGCTTGAAACCCGCCACTAATTCGATACCCAAAGAAATCACTAAAATTTGCAATATTTGAATGTGGAGAAAGAACATCTGCAATGCCATAAAAATATTCCTAAGAGAGAGCATAATACCAGCCTTATTAGTATAGATAGCAAATGAAAAGGCAAAGCAGCAACATATAACTGAAGTAAGCAAGTACTAAACAAAAGATTATCACAAATCTCTCCAACATGAAATATGACATTAAATAAAATGAAAATCACTTATAATAAAATCTCTCCAAAATGACTGGAGCCCAAACCATTCACTCCTCAAGATGAACATAATGATACAAATATTGATGATTATTAAATTAAAAAAACATCATCGTTGGAGTGAAAGACCAGTGATTTCCCCTCAACTAGTTTTTGTTAACTTCAAGTATCAAAGCATACTTTTCAAGGGAAAAGCACTAGCAAAATTGCGAGAAGAGCTACATTGAGCGGTGAACAGTGAATCCTCCTCTGGTTTTCTTGGTTATTACTTGATAATAATAATAATTGTTAATCAATGTAACATGTAATGTAATATAGAACTTGTTCTCGGTTTTGAATTCAAGAATGACCCCACAGACGATTAGCAAACAAGTATAGAGTTTAAGATTGGAGCGCTGCATTTCCATACCAGGGTCTTTTCAGTTGTGCAAGCGGCGGTTTCTGGATGCTCAAGTTTCAAGCCATGTCAACGTTCCCATGACCAAATATTTACTTGCAAGCTCCCCTGCTGTTGGGGACAGGCATGTAATTTTTCTCCTGCAAGGTTTAGGTGTATCAAGGATTAAAAGCGAACCAGCAAATTACACAATAAAGGCATCTAGCAGCTACAAAATCTAACCTTTGAAGATCAATGTCCGTGACATATATGAATCCAGCAACGTTACTGCATCAGAAAGGGCGTAGTGTGACCATATATATTACTGCCAGGCTTAGATAAGTCATTTCATCAGGCAGTCACAGTGAATACGGTTTACAGCAGATAAACATTCTTCATCGTTGGTTCAAGTCCTAGGAACCCGGGTCTGACATCCCCAGTTTTTGCAACATAAAATTTCAGTATAAATTACTGATTTACCAAACGAAAGATAAAAGAAAGAACAGAATAGAATACGAACAAAAGAGCATATTACTTGGGTCTGACCTTTTTTCTTGTAATAAAATTACCGGTTTATAAAAAGAGAAGGAAAAGGAAGGATTACCTGGAAACAATTTGATCAGGTTCTTGGGCGTATGAAACTGCAAGAAAAACTTGGAGCAGATCTCGGTCGATATTCTCCTTCATCACCGATTTGCTTCCTGTGAAATGGAGATTGGAAATTCTAGGGTTTGGAAAACAGAAAACAAAAGAGAGATAGCGAAATGTTATATTAATCTTCAACATCCTCACCTTTTCCTCGCGAGTTTTGATCTATATTTTCTTTTCATTCTGCTTGTTCCTCTCGCAAGTGTTGGTGTTTTTTTTTGGTTTTTTCAATCTGCAAAGGAGAGAGAGAGATTAAATATAAAAGTTAAACGTGCGTCCAGTCGAATAACACACCGTTATGCCAGCTGCCAGCTTTCGTTTTCTACTAACGACTAGTAGATCAATGGCTACGATTAATTACAGATGTCTTATAGATGACTGCAGGGTCGACAGAGGGGTTTTAAATATGCGCTGGATTGTTGAAATTCTAATTGATAGAAAAATTGAAGATGAATTTGTGAAATTATGGGCAGAACAGAAGTAGGTTTTCTTTGCTGTCTACGTGGTTGGAAGCTCTTTATGAAGACTTTGCGTGGAACTGGGCATCTGAAATTTTGCATCCTCATAACCAGAAGCTTAGAATTCAACTTTGAATCCAGACTCTCATTCCTATGACGCTCAGCCATACACGAAATGTTTCCACCCAGGACCTCATTGCAGCCTCCCAGTGCCCATTTGGCATAAGCCCATTCCTTGACTGTTGCGAGGAAAGTTGTGCAAAAGGGGATAAACTACTGATTTTTTATTGATCCACAAGTCGTGAAGAAATGCCAAAAGGAAAGCTATCCCCAATGTCAGTATATAATTGATCAGAATGAGTTTGTTTTGATTCTTGGATAGTGTCCACAGCACAGAGAATAGCTCTTGAACTGAACGTACAGTGATAATGTGAGAAGGGTTAATGATCAGAATGAGTTTGTGTTGATTCTTGGGTATGCACCTTGGTATGCAAGAAGTGTTGAGCTTATGCCTCGATTTGCTGAGGCTGCTAATAAGCTCAGCAATGGACTTATTCAAAAAGGAATTTGTTAGCATGGAATGGATTTGAATAGTATTTGAGCCGTTTCACATAGAACAACAACGTTGTTGATAGTAATTTTAATGAATAAATTTTTCACTTCATGACAAATCTAAAAAGCACAAGTAAGCAGCAGAGAAGCAGATGAATTAAAAAAAAAATGTTCAAATTGTTATCATTTACATATCCTTGGTGGTTAAGTTGAAGGTTGCACAGGTGCTAGGAAATTATTATTTTTAACATTTTCTACCCGGTTTGCAATCAAGTGCCCCAGCAAAGAGTGTCATCCTTGTAGCAAGGGCACCAGGTTTGGCTGTGATCATGAACTTCTTATGAGGTCTCTCGGTTCTAGGTTGGCCTGATTCAATAAAGTAGGCTCCATTCATCAGTAGATCATTCTCTGATCTCCATGTCCATGTTTTCCATTCAGACTCCGGTGCATAGTCCCTCTTGGTCACCTGGATGCGCTTATTGCATGCATTATATATATATATGCTGTAAGGTTACATGAAATCAATATTAAGATTCAAAATGTATAATACTTACCTGTTTCAGATAAAGTTCAGGCGGTGCAATGAAGCGGTTGCCCTGGCTGATAATGGTAGGGTGTTTGCTACCACCAATAGCATACATGCGCCAGTGAGTGTAGTCATTGTTAACAACATGGAAGAAACCCCATCTGCATCTTGGCATTCTCTGTACCAGTCCCTGACCAAAATGGTTGAACGCAACTGTGACTTGCATAAGCTCATCGCCGGAGAAGCTATCACTTGCACCCAGCAAGATGGCCTGCATTCGCGTATCATGAAATCATCACATGGTCTACATTGATTGATTGATTGATTGATTGATTAATAAGATCATCATGGATAGCTAGCTTACATCATTGTGGTGGGTGAAGTGGGAATTGGAAATGGTTATTGCTGTGGATCCCATGATAGCATCAATGAGACCATCGGTGCAGCGAGACATGGAAACGTGATCGATCCAAATATTGCTGGATCCAAAGATGGAAATCCCATCTCCATCACTGTTGGTCCTGATCCCATAATGCTCCACAGAATCCCTGATACTGCCACCGCTAGTAGCGACAATGTGATGGATCTTAATTCCATGAATGATTACGTTCTGGATGAATTGTATTGTGATTCCAGCACCATAAGAAATGTGTATGTGACGCCCACGCCCATCAATCGTCTTATGGCTAGTCATAATCAGCTCTTTCGACAACTTAATGTTCATGTTCTTTGAGAATATGATCCACAATGGCTCCTTTTGGATCACAGCATGTCGCAAAGTCCCTGGTTTCGGGTTCAGGACATCGTCGTCCGAATTTTCAGTCACCACGTATATCCTTCCTTTCAGTCCTCCAGTTGTCCTACGCCCAAAACCAAGCGCACATTTTGCCAGACGCTTGCGGTTTCTGGCCCAGTTCCTCCTGCACCTCCAGCACCTGTCAATTGGGTTCGTCACCTTGCATGGACCTCGGTATTTTTTCTTTCCTTGCCTCAGGTTCCGTCTAGTGCTATTTGCGAGCTGTTCAAATTCAGCATCATTATCATCATCATCTAGGTCCACATGAGTGCTGTTCGTGCTCCCAAAATCATTACCAATGTCCACATTTAAAGTGCTATTTCTTGCAAGCGCGTATCTGCATGCCCCAACGAGAAAAACTTGTAACAATCTGATTTATTTAATATCATATCGATCAAGTTCCTGTATATATGGTGCGCGCCGCGCGAGTGTGTGTATGTGTGCGTGTCCCAAAATAAAAAACACAGAGAGAAATGTCATGAAATTGTGTGTGTGTGTGTGTGTGTAATATTATGATGTTGAGGATTCACTTGTTAACTTCAAAGTTAAAATCATCGGTTGCCTCTTCCGGGTTGGGTATGTAGGAGTTCAAGGTCACTTTCTTCGCTTCCTCTGCTCGTTTTTGCCACACTTCGTCGAAAAAGGCAATGTCCGCCAACAGGCTAGGAATCAATGTCGCAAGAGTGAAAACAAAGATCAGATTGGCCTTGCCCACTTCCATTTAATTTGCTTTGTATGTATTGAAAGTAGTACTGGACCTAGGTCCGTAATAGGTCAAGGTCTACGGTTGAACCGGATGGAGCGGTGGGTTCGCAAATTTTGGTATGGGTTCAGACCGAAATAGACCAGAAAAAAACTGAACCTAGGTGACTCTTTAAACTATCTGCATATCTTGGTTTTGGCTTACGAATAGATCACATAAGGATGAGGTTGTGGGCATGCTTAAATACTATCCAAAGACTTTGGGCATCTAAAATTAGAAGCGTAGAGAAAGGAAAACCACATTCTAATAACAGCTGACAGCGGCAGAACAACAAAGATTAACCAACAAGGAGATTAATGGTCTACAATTACACCCCTAATCCTAACTAACATGCAAGCCATCTCTTCTTTTCTGTTTCTTACACTTGTCTCAGCTCTAGTTTTTATTTGTATAATTTGCTGTTACAATATGCATGCATGCAATGCATCTCGTTGTAAGTTTCTTGAGTTACTATACAGAGAGAATTGGAGGAAATAGTCTGCATATATACCTGGCTCCTAAGCACATCCATCCTGTAAACACGACGTGCCTCAATATTCTCCATCGGTAGCAATTTAGAAATCATTTATGTTATTTATCAGTTAGCTACCTCGTATATATACTAGCCATGGTACCCGCGTCACGTCGCGATTAGAATCATATTTTTTTCAACATAAATAAATATTAATTATGTGTGATTTTTTTATTATAATATAAATTTAGATAAAGTAATAAATTTGTGCAGAAATCTCGTGAAGTGCAAGTTTTTTATAAAATATATTAATTTTAAATGAATATAAATTTATCTGTTTAGTAAGTTTCAATGAAATAACCAATATAAAATTATCATTATCATTAAAAAAAGCAAAAAGATTCGGATATCTGAATCATTGAATACATTGTATTAAGATTGGTTCATTTTATAATTCAATTTAAATTAAACACAACAAACAAAATTTAAATTGTGAAAGAACCTGTATTAATAAAAAAAAAATAGTTAATTTTCTCTCTCCAAAAAGAAGAAAATATAAATTGAAAATCCATCACCATATTATTATCATTATCATTACTATAACAGTTAAAATTATTATCAATATTACTTCCTAAATAGTGAAAATCATTAAATTGACCCGAATAATTAAAAAAAAAGTAAAATATTTTTTCAAAAGAAAAAAATAAAAAAAAAAATTAATCATTAAAACTATCATTATTATTGTGCAAACAATAAAATCATAAAAACTATCATTTTTTTCAAAAGAAAAAAATAAAAAAATTAATCATTAAAACTATCATTATTATTGTGCAAACAATAAAATCATAAAATCACCTGATCCAAAAATCAGATAAAAATAATAAAAAACAAAGAAATAACAAAAAGAAAAATGAAGCAATATTAATTTTAAAATTATTACCAACCTAAATTAAAATTTCAGAATTGAACCGAATAAAAATAAAACTCCAAGAAAAATTAAAAAGATAAAAATTCAAAACAAAAACCAAAAGTTTAAATGAATGAATACGGACAAAAAATAAACATTGTCCAAGAAAGATCGAAAAGAAGAAAGAATTCAAAACAAAATAAAAAATTAAAAGAATAAGTGTCAAAATAAAAAACAATATATATAATTAATTCCAATGAAATGATAAAATTGTAACAAATCAAAATCTTCGGAACGAAAAATAATAAAAAAAATTTTAAAAATAAAATGCAGTGTAACTAACATAAATTAAAATTTCAGAAAATAAAGTAATATAAATAAAACCCCAATAAAAATAAAATGATAAAAAATAAAAACAAAACCTAAAAACACAATGCATAAATATGAATAAAAAATAAACATAGTAAAAAAAACAAAAAAACAAAAGAAATTAATATAAAAAATCAAAAGAATTATATATATGATCAGGTTCATGATAACTCAGACTAATATGGTAAAGATCGATGAGATGATATATTTTCAAATTTGATTTTCACTTGTCCTTTGTTTAGAGATTAAGCTTCCACCTGCTGCCTTGACACTAATTCAGCGTCAAATGTTCAAGATTTAGTAGTGACCCAGAAGATAATTTAGATATATGGAGGTCCATGTAGAGCCTAGCTTGGCCACTTACTCAAGGTCTGAGAGAATTAATTAAAAGCATTAGAAAGGTTCGATATGTAGAATCTATATAAGAACCCTAACATTAGCAGAAATTAATTAAACTAATCATAAAGTAAGCGGCATTGGCATTTCTCGTGGAGGAAAAGAAAGTTAGATGTACTAAGCTTTACCTCAGTTTCTCTGATTGCTTTAGGAAAAGGTTAACGCGGCCCTTTCAATAAAGGCATACCAGTTCATAAAACAAGTAGAATAAACATATATTCATATATAATATGACCACAGAGATTTTTCAATTCAATCAGGGGTACGTGCTAGTCAATATCTGCGTCGTAATTTATATAATATAGTTTAATATAGTTAATGTTAATGCTCTTCCTTTCTAAATACATATAATATACACTTTTTACCAAGTCTGAAAACGTGCTCTGCGACTACTGGTTCTTCCAAATGCATAGAGTTACATCAAGGCCACACAGGGTCTCGAGAATATTTGAAATTTTGCATGCAGTGATATTTAATGGTGAAACACACACACCCCCCGAGGAGACAACAGTGAAAAAAAGCTATAGCTAGCGAACGGCATAATCTTAACGTACCTAGACTTTACTTAGGGAAGGAGAGGTGTCGAGCCAAAGCTTTCAAGACTCTGGGCGGGCATCAGGGTACCGTATGATAACTAACTTGAGATTGGTCTTGCTCTTATTCTGCTATATATGTTGATACGAAGCTTTGTTAATTTGGGTCCGAGCTAGGCATGGAGCTGCAGCTGCGCTATTGTGATGAAGAATGTGAAACGTTAATTAGCCTTATTTCCTGTTGTTAATTGAGACCATAAAATTTAACATGTTATATTAAAAGAACTAGCTGGTTCAAGAAATGTTACGGTAAATATATAAAAAAAATTATAACTGGATATCCGGGTCAGTTTACAAGTATAACTATTAATCCAGAACTCATTGAACATTATACAAACTCATTAAATATGTAAAACATCGCGGGGTAACAGACGTGTATAACAAGACTTGAACCCTGATGTAGAGTACGAGAACAAGTCTCTTCAATTACTAGGTCAAGACCCCACTTGTAAATAAATATATAATTATATAGAGAGGATTTTCAATAAATATCACCACAAGATCCTCTCTCTTGTTTCCCTGTCATTTAAGCCAAAGTATAATGTAAGGAATTCTCAGCAAGCCACCACCAAGTGTGTGTGTGTTCAACTGTTTTGTGGCAAGACAGCCATGGATGATGGCACATATGAAGGATTGCATTTTCAGGGAAGGAAGACAACTTGAAGAAAGAGACAATAGATCTTTATGGCGAAATTTCAAATTTTGAAAAGAGAATTCCCCACAACACTTATTCTCACACTTTTGACCGTATTTAGCAAAGTCTTCCTCACCACTGTCATAACACACAGTACTTCAATTACTTCCCTAGCAGTTTACTTCTTTATTCCTCCTCCCCTGAGCCTAAACAGAGAAAGAAATATGAAAGAAACATCATAAGCCAAGAATAGCTAGCTAGGCAAATACCATCTACTTTCTAGCTATCTAGATCATGTGGCCAAAATGAGAATAAAAATCTGCTACTTCCTAAATGAGCTTTGTTAAAAGATTAGAGGTGATCATCAGGGCGGTCAAAATTGAATAGTGTATATCAAAAACAAAGGAAATGAATTTTTTTTTTTTGGTTTTAAAAAATAATATAAATTATATTTTAAAATCTCATTTATCAACTTAATTTTTTAGATGAGATGGTTCATTAACATAATATTATAATCTTGTTGGCCTAGCAATCACGAGTTTGGATTTTATTATCCTTATTCTATTTGATAAAAATCAATTACAAAGTAGAGTCTATCTGTGTATAAGTTTTAAACCCAAAAAATTTTTATTTAAAAAAATAATATAAATTATATTTTATATCTCATTTAACCATTTAAAATTTTAGATGAATTATTTAGTTTACACGCTATGAAAATCTAAGCTTATTGAGCTAGATCCAGAGCTAATTAATTTGTGTGAGCCTACATATAGCCCTTCTTTGCCTAAAGAACCAAAGGACCTAAAGACATGTAGCAAGATGGAAGTACGAATCTATCTTTCGACTCTTGAGACTAAAGTACCCTCACCTTTCACTAACAAGATTAGTATATATGGTGATCATTTCTACGTATGAAACTTAACCAGCACCACAGGCAAAACCAAGAATTCATGTATTATTAAGAATTCTATCAAATACACCTTGTAGAGGGTATACGTTATTTAAAACGCCAATTACAGATGAAGGGTGGAATAATCAGGGATGCAAAAGTGCAGACACCATGTGACAGAAAGAGGCAGAAGCTAAGGTCATTATGGGAATTAGGAAAGGCTTTTCTTATGAGGCTTCTATCGCAGCAGTTGATGCTAACTCAACTTTTCATAATCTGACAAAGCAACCAGGAGAGAGCATATAAAAAGAGATTTGTTACGAGGGATTCTTCTCACTGAGAAAAAAAAACATAAAGCAGTACATATCACAATCCTTGAACCACTGGTTGTCATGATTTCTACAGCCGATGTCTATCATGTGGTGGCAGCCACAGTTCCACTATATTTTGCCATGATTTTGGCCTACTTCTCTGTGAAATGGTGGAAGCTCTTCACAGATGATCAGTGTGCAGGCATAAACAAGTTTGTTGCTAAATTCTCAATCCCATTACTATCATTCCAGGTCATCTCTTGTATCAATCCCTACAAAATGAACCTGAAACTTATATTTGCCGACTTTCTTCAAAAACTACTTGCCCTTTTAGCACTGACAGCACTCGCCAAAATCAGCTCTCGCGGACGGTTGAATTGGGTCATCACTGGTCTCTCCCTGTCAACATTGCCCAACACTTTGATCCTGGGCATTCCCCTTTTGAGGGCTATGTACGGAGCTGAGGCAGAGCCACTTATTTCACAGATAGTTGGCTTGCAAAGCCTGATTTGGTACAATTTGTTGCTGTTTCTGTTTGAGCTCAATGCCACCAGGGAAGCCACTGTGGCACCATCTTCAGAAACTACAGGTATTTGCGTTTCCTTCACAAATAACAATAAAATCATTACTAATCCAAATCATGAACAGCACCAAATGCATAGATCACTGCTGGACTCTTATTCGAACTCTAAGACAATTCCAATCCTGTTCTGTCAACTTTAACTAATATATAGGAGTAGGAGATAGCCCAAGCGGGCCCCGTAAACATTTCTGCTCTCTGTCCATTTCTTTTGTTTATGAACGTTCCTTCTGTCCAATTGCACAAATGTGAAGATCATCAACATTTTCCTGGAATAACACATAATACATGGTGGACTAAGATATACTAGCTACTGCTTATTAATTAATATGTTTGTAATTACATGTAACCTGTCTAATAGATAGACCTACATACACATATATATATATATAGTAATGTCTTCCGCATATGGTTTCATGTCTGTGTTAAGGAGGAGATCAAGAGGCTATTCAAGAATCACAATACAAAGAAGGAGAGGAAGTGCAAAGCAGAACAACAAGGAAGGTTAAATCCATGCTCATTCTTTTGACGGTGGTGAGGAAGCTAATGAGCAATCCAAATTTTCATGCTACCATGGTGGCTCTTGTTTGGGCAAGCATACACTTCAGGTACATCTGCAAAAGTATCAGACACATAAAGTTTTGCCTTACGATTAATGTGATCATACTTGAGACATGCAGCTTGTTGAAGAATTATGATTAAGCTGCTGTTCTTTCTGTTACTACTCGAGTTACAAGGCCATGTTTATGTGTTTTAGGTGGGGAGTGAAATTGCCGGATATTGTTGATAAATCCATAGCGATATTGTCAACAGGCGGGCTTGGCATGGCAATGTTCAGCTTGGGTATGGAGATAAATTATCAATACACACCCCCATCATAAGTTCCCGTCAATATAAATCTTAAAAGGGAACTTCTACTCATACCATCCAAATACTCAACAGGTCTATTCATGGCATCGCGGCCCAGCATAATAGCGTGTGGAATCCGAATGGCTGCGGTCACCATGGCAATGAAGTTCATCGTGGGGCCTGCCCTGATGGCAGTAGCTTCCTTTGCCGTTAGACTGGAGGGCACAGTGCTTAGAGTGGCAATTGTGCAGGTACACAAGATTTGTTTCATTTGGTCAATTATTAGGATACTAGGTTAATTAAGCAATTTGTTTCTAATTGCAGGCAGCTCTTCCCCCAGGGATCGTTCCGTTCGTCTTCGCAAAAGAGTATAACGTTCATCCAGATACAATGAGCACAGGGTAAGCAATGCTTCACTGCTTTCCTACTTTTCTTCAATCTTGTTTTCCAGAGAATACTATATATTTGCTCTGTGTTTCAGGGTGATATTTGGCATGCTCATTGCCTTGCCAATAGCATTGGTCTACTACTCCCTATTAGCATTGTAAATCCAATGGGATTTACACAAGAAAACTGCAGAAACAGTGAGCTATCAACCAATATCATATGCCCCCACAGTTCAGGAAAGGATCAAAGTGTTGAAGATGAATCATAGAAGTATGCTGTTCAGTTTTCTTGGACATGTCAAGAACACATTAATCTACCAGTTAGACAAAGTTTACAAAGCTAGTCTAATAATGTAGCACTTATTAATTGACTGCATTCATTGGTGATTGACAGAGAGGAAAACAAACCTAAACGATTATGAGAAAATTAATGGCTGGACATCTGCTGCCTTTTTTTTTTCTCTCCCTTGTAAGGATATCATCTGACCAAGTCTAAATTTCTGTCGTTCATGGAATCTTGAGTTGCTTATTTACTTTTACACTCATGCATATATGTGGATGCATTTTACAAGAAGCTGTTTTTCTGCATCTCTTTTCTAAGATTGATGATGACGAGGACGATGATACAAGGAAGGTCAATAAATAAAACCATCCACTACCTTACGTTTATGATCTTACATGCTTCTTTTTTATTGAAATAAATAAATTGAGAGAAAGGACTGGATATTAATGAGTTTTGAAATTTGAGGATTGAATTTAGTTTCTGAAACCACAAGGACTATGTTGTAAATTGATCTTTATTCTTAAGCAACATGCCACCCACACGCTCGCTTTTATTTAGACATCACCTTCTTCGTCGTCGTCTTTTTATATAGCGAGCGTGGAAATAAAGCTATGGCCTCTGTCTGCTTGCAAACACATGCTATCTATCCAATCATCCCTGTGGAAATATTTTAATAATTCAATATATACCTCCATATACATGACGAGTATTTCCCATGCAAGCAGTGCCTCATTAGGCATTGCAAGGGCCCGGCCCACCCAAGCCCGGCCCAGCATAATCTTTTTTAAACCCCACAGGCAGGGAGGTGCTATTGAATATTATTCATGGAAGAGAAGAAAAAAATATGTTTAAAATCCTTCTTTATTTTTTATTTTATTCGGACTGATTGAAAGCCTTGGACAACGGATAAAGAAAATATGACCGTCCATCTCAAATCAACGGCTGTCAATCCAACGGTACAAATATTTCAACTACAAAAAAAAAAAGAGAAAAACCCCAACCGATAACAAATAATAATCTAAAATTAGGGTTTTGGGGTTTTATGGACTCCTTTTTGCCAGGTAGCTAAGCATCTATAAGTTAACCCTCTACCTCCACCTCAGTCTCATCCATCTCTCTCAGCTACATCTACAAATCTTTCTCTGTTTCTGCAATAATCCAATCATGGTTAAGGGTCCAGGTCTTTACACTGAGATTGGCAAGAAGGCCAGAGGTGCAAACCCCATTTCTTGCTTTTCTTTTTCTTTTTTTATAGACAGAGTTGCGTGCATATTTTATTGGAGGGATTTTCATTTTTGTTGATGGGTTTTAATAGATCTCTTGTACAAGGACTACCAGACTGACCACAAGTTCACTCTAACCACCTTCTCTCCTACTGGTGTTGTAAGTGGTTTCCTTTTCCTTTTTTTATGTCTATTCCTTTCCCTCGTTCATTTTACCTAGTTTTTTTGTCTCATTCTTCTGCGTCTCATTGTATTTTTTTTTCCCTTAAATTTTCCCATAACCCTGTTGTTTATAATGCCCACGTAGTGTTTAATGTTTTAATAGTTAGGGTTGACGATATAATTGTGGGGGAGAAGTGGGTTTTCTTTAATTTTCCTCATTTTCGAGTTTTTGTTTAGTATTATCATCTATGCATTAGGAATGTAAGTGCTAGAGAATGTAAATCTTGGTCATTAGTCTTTGAATGCTCTGCTAGACCAAACCATGTAAATTAGTAGTATCTGTAGTCTGACTGAATTCCTTTCTTATTCTTACACTTGTAAATCTTGATTCTATTACTGGGATGTCACAGTTTATAGCATAAAAAATTTAGTTATTTATTTTCTGTGGGTGGATTTCAGAAGGAATTTGTCATGGTAAATTTTGGTATCTCCATGACATTATTTTTTTTTCTTCTGTTTTTTTCATTATTTTTTAGACAATCACATCCTCTGGAACGAAGAAAGGCGAGTTCCTTGCTGCTGATGTCAATACTCAGCTGAAGAACAAGAATATAACAACTGATATCAAAGTGGACACAAGTTCCAATGTAAGATAGTTATTCCTCTTTCTAGTCCTCTTCATGCTTGACTGTGAACTGGATTTTATATTTATGGCTCTATAGACTTGTTGCCGCTAATGGACATTTAGCCAACTTTATTTTATTATTGATTCAACATGTCATCAAGAGTGTATATTTGTATGATGTTGAAGATTAAGATAGGAAAGGGGCTCATGCTTGGTCCATAGTCTTTCTTTTACTTTTATATGTATTCATTAATTTCTTGTGTTGTGTAACCATAGTTAAGGTTTGTAGCATAAGATTTTTACAATGGTTCCCATTCTCATATAATGTGCTTTGTTATTTTGATTAACTCTACTTTTTTTCAACTTATTTTTTTATATCTTTTGGTGCCTGGATACGTGTTAATATTAATTATCATACCTTCTATTTGCTTTGCCACCAGCTTTTTACAACCATTACAGTTGATGAACCTGCTCCTGGTCTGAAGGCAATCTTCAGCTTCAAAGTTCCTGATCAAAGGTCTGGCAAGGTAAGCTATTTAATATAGTGTATTTACTCTCTCTTTTGTTTTCCTGAGAATGCAAAGAACTTATGAAATTATGCTATTGGAAAATCCTCTGCTCCCTAAAGATTCACAGATATGCAAATGCTGACTATTGTGATTTCTGCTCTTTTGATAATTATATTTTAACAGGTGGAATTACAATATCTGCATGACTATGCAGCTGTAAGCTCAAGCGTTGGGTTGACAGTAAACCCAACTGTTAACTTCTCTGGTGTGATTGGGACCAATGTCGCCTCACTTGGAACAGATCTTTCATTTGACACCAAAACTGGAGACTTCATCAAATGCAATGCTGGAGTTAGCTTGTCAAAAGTTGACCTAATTGCCTCATTGACTTTGTGAGTAGTTTCTCTGTTCAAATTATTTTGAAATGCTGGATCAACATGCATGGTTTCTGTTTATTGTGAAGTGATCTGGCTGTAATTTAATACCTGACTTCCTAAAGTAGATTTAGTGAAAAATGTATCATTGGAACAACTCTTCCTTGTGGAAGTATGTAGGCAGCTTGCTAGGGTTTTTTCCCAAAACAATTTGTTGTAGTTTCTTGCTCTTTGTAGATCCTTATATTGATACCATTTGCTACAAGTTTTTTTATTTTTTTAAGAAAAAAGCTTAAGTGGATATGTGAAAAAATAGGGCCGGGCAAAAAAGGGACAGAATAGGACAATCATATTGAAATCTACATTTTTAAGTGTTAAATTGGTTAATATCTTCCTTTCTATACCTCGTGTAATTTATATATTTATTTCATTTATCTTGGTTTTCATTTTTCTCTTTGTAATCTGTAGCTTGTTTTGTGTATCTTTAACTTGATTTTGCAATCAAGTTATTTTTAACAATCAAATTGTTTTTTGCATTTTCTTATGATTACATTTAATTTGTCAGTTAAATCTACATTCTAGTGTTACATCATAAAATTAGGAACTTCTAATAATTATTTCTCTTATATATATATATATATATATATATATATATTATATTGGCATATGAGATCCTGGCTTCTCTCTCGTTGCTACATGTGTATGATAGAAGTGAGTTGGTTCATTCATTAAATTACTGTAGTATTTGGCATGCTTATAATGTGTAAATGACATGGCGCAGGAATGACAAGGGTGATTCTCTCAACGCATCCTACTACCATATTGTGAACCCCTTGACTGCTGTTGGTGCAGAAGTGAGTCATAGCTTCTCATCCAATGAGAAAACCATCATTGTTGGTGCACAACATGCTTTGGATCCATTGACTACATTGAAGGCACGGGTGAACAATGCTGGCAAAGCAAGCGCTCTTGTTCAGCATGAGTGGCGCCCCAAGTCTTTCTTCACCGTCTCTGGAGAGGTAGACACCAAGGCGATTGAGAAGACTGCAAAGGTTGGATTGGCTCTAGCTCTCAAGTCATAACTGTGCTGCTCCAATATAAAGAAGAGGCCCGGAGGTGGGCATTAGAATGCAGCATAGATGTCTCTCTAGACTCATTTTCTTCTGCTCTTAAGGTTAAGGTTGGTTGTTACTCTTTGGACAGCGCTCTCATGGTGATGCTTCTCTTTCTGTTTTAATGGTTTTCAAAGTAAAAATAAAATTTAGAGGGGTCATACCATGCCGGCTCCTTATGAATTCTCGGAATCTTTTGCTCAGTCCAAGTAAACTGAGGTGGAATATCAGTTATTTTAGAGGGTTTAGTTCATAATTTTGGTTCCCTTAATTTGCATTTCTGCATTTCTAAATCATGTTTTACCTTCTTCGTGGCATTGCTGAAGATGGTTTACCAAAGTAACTGTTAATGTCTCGGTTGGCTGTCCCCAAATGCTAAAAAGTGAGTGATATTTACTTACTATATGTCACACTATTGAACATGTAAGCGTCATAACCCAATCCCGCTCTGTGTAATGGTGCTAAGCTTGGATAATGCGAGTGGCTGTGTTGTCCTATCAAATGGATCACGGCCTTGCATAGCATAAAAAAAGGGTGGATTCGATTAATTATTTTGTGCCAAAATCAATGATATGCTTGGATTTGTATTGATTTTCTCAAAAGCTAAAGTCATCGAATTATTTTTGTTGCGATCAGACTGGTCTAGGGTCCCATCGTTTCTTTTTTCTTTTTGATATGCTTGGATTTGTATTGATTTTCTCAAAAGCTATAAATATTAAGTGGAAAAAATGTTAGAAAAATATTAAATGGACCAAGCACTTTGTGAGTGGCAAAGGCTTCGGGCCGTGTTTGGTTCAATATTTTCATGTTTTGCGATGATTACAATAGCCTGTCACCACTTTCGATTGCCAAGCCACTGATATATGGACAGGTTATTCACCAGATGAATCTCATGCCCATGATCTTTAATTGCACGCCATTCACGAATATATTAAAAACCACAGAATTTACAGGAGAATTTCTCTCATATGTATCTACTACGGTTACACAATCGTATACCATTTGATTAAAGTTTGGGTAAAGAAACACACGACAGCACAGGGAATTTGCTCCATAAAGTATATTCGTAGTTACTAATGAGAAGTAGATGCCTGAAGTAGCCCATCTCTGATCTGGGTAGCGATGTCCCTAACAGCACCAGGGCCGTGAGGGATGAAAACTGCCGAGGATTTACTGGTCGCACCAATCTCCTTCATGGTGTCGAAGTATTGTGTAATAAGCACCATGTCCAAAACATCCTTAGCTGAAGTTCCTGGCACATTATCAGAGAAGCCAAGCACGCTGTCTCTCAGACCATCGACGATTGCCTGGCGCTGCCGGGCAATACCTAATCCTGCTAGGTACTTGGACTCAGCCTCACCCTCAGCTCGCTTAATCTGGATGATTTTCTCAGCTTCGGCTTTCTCATTAGCAGCTAACCTCATCCTTGCAGCTGTAGAAGTTTCAACAACTTGTCAGAAAAAGAAACATAACCGGGAAGAAATGTTCAGTCCATCAACATCCAATTAGTCATGAGCGAAACATGGTGTGCACTAAACAAGTGGAAACAATCATGGATGTCTCACCAGCATTAATTTCATTCATGGCCCGTTTCACATGTTCATCAGGTTCTATATCAACAATGAGTGTCTGGACGATTTCATAACCATAAGCAGACATGGCCTGACAATAATCATTGCAAAATTAAGATGTTAGATGTCCAAAAAAGAATTGTGCGTGGTCTAGGAACATCGGAAAATTTTGTTTCCGCGCAATGATTGGATGCATACCTTTTCAAGCTCCTCTTCAACAGCTCTTGCTATGTCATTCTTTTGCTCGAAAACATCATCCAAGTTTAGTTTTGGAACACTTGCCCTGATCACTGAGAAATTGCATAAAGTTCAGTTCCTAATGTATTACATTCCCCTGTGAAAACAACTGATAAAAGTTTTCCTATGGGCCATACCATCAAAAACATAGGCTTGGATTTGAGATCGAGTGTTGCTAAGTTTGTAGAAAGCATCACTTGCGTTACCAGCAAGGGCACGGTACTGCACCGATGCGACAACATTGACAAAAACATTATCCTGCAGAATGAAACAGAAACAGATACAGCACAGTTAGATCATGCCTGAAACATCAAAGCAAGTTAGAAATAAGCCACGCAATGACTCGCAGCATGCCTTTGTCTTGGTCTCGCAACGAACATCCAACTGCTGCAATCTAAGCGTGAGATGGCCAGCAACCCGACTTCCAAGGAACCATGGCATGCAGTGGCATCCAGGTTCAAGAACTTCGTTAAACTTTCCAAATCTCTCCTTGATAGCGACCGTGGATTGGTCCACTTTTACACAGCCTAACAGGTTGCCCATTTCTGTATACGACTTCTGATATCTTTAATTTTCGCTGAAGAAATAGAAAAGGGAAATTGAGATTTCATTCATATACTAAGAAGGAAAGTAAAAGCGAAGCGAGTAATATCATCCCAGTCCATGCAAACTTTCTAAAAAGATTGGAACCTAAAAGCACATAAATAAACGTTCCATAGAGGAAACATGTTAACCGAAGAGATATCAGTGCTTCAAGTTTCATGGATAACGACAATTAGCAAACCAATAACTGGTCAAATTTATTTGTGTGTGTGTGTGAGAGAGAGAGGGAGGGAGGGAGGGAGGGAGGGAGAGAGAGAGACCAGCAAGCGCAGAGATGGCAGAGAAGGCAATGGAGAACGGAGGGTAAATATAGCTGCTTCAAAGCGTTCAAAACAAGAGAAACCTAACGCCAGTATTTACCTTCACCAGACACTATTCCAAACAGGTAAAAACCTGACTTTTTGGTGGCTCATAGTATTAATCTTGGCTGTGTCATTTAGATCAAATCTTATAGACGCGTTAATTGATAAAACGTCAAGTAATCATCAGCCAACCTGCTAAGAAATATCCTGCCTAGTTCTTCCCCACTACATAAATAAAAAAGTCAACGGAAAAGGATGAATATCATTGTCCTTGTAGCTATCGATCCAATATATATATATAACAAGGGAGCTTTCGGAGCATTTTCCACGATACATTGATATATATATTAAGTGATCTGCTAATTTGATTCTTCTGTTTTTATTAAAGAAAGGCAACTAGGCAGAAAAATGAAACCAAACCACGACTGTCCTGCCTCTCTTTTGAGATTGCTGCTCAAATGAACGTTTGTATAACTTCCAAATATATATATATATATATATATATATATATATATATATATATATATATATATATATATATATATATATATATATATATATATATATATATATATATATATATAATAGTATTTTAATATATTTCTTAAAAACAAAACAATGTAAACCACAAAGAATAAAAATCATCATCATATAATAATTAACGAGCCATAAACCCACGCTATGTCGCAGGAATTAAAAAAAAAATTTGTCTATAATTTTTTGTTTTGCATTTTAGTTTTAATTTTTTTTATTTAGTTTTTGATTCTTTGATTTTTTTCGGTTTTTCTAAGATAGTTTTTAATTTTTTGTTTAAATATATACATCTCTGCTCTTAGTTTAGATTTTTAATTTTTATTGTTATTTTTATTTGTATTGAAAGTAGCTTGCTTTAAAAAACATAGTAAGTTTAGGTTTGATGGTGTAAAATGAGAGTGAAACTATCTCTTATATATGTATAGTTAAACGTGAAATACTCGAAACACCTTCGCAAGTAACTCTTCCGTTTTATCTTTTAAGACTACAATAGTTATTTATTGTACACTAAAAATATAAAATCATTGGGGCACCCCCTCTAACAATTTTTGGTTTATATCTTATTTGATGGTATTATGGTTATTGTATTTTGCATAAAATTGAAAGAAATTGAAAATACCCCTGATACGATGATATTATTTTAAACGTATTTTACATAATAAAATGAATATATAAAAAACATATATTTTTAGACATTCTACAACGTTGCACGCGCTGTCCAAATTGTGTTGTCACGTGCCTTATAAATGAAGGTCAACTGCTCGATCAGTCAACCATCACGTCAGATGGGGGCAGCCAGCTTTACATCACATCAGGCACATCAGGAGGCAACGAGGGGTTCGGATGTAATGAAAACAAAGTATTAGTTCGGAGTTAGTTGGTAGTATTAGGTTTGAAGGGGGCTCAATCGAGGGTCAAGCCCAAAGTCGTAATAATCCAGTCCATTATTAATAATCCAGCCCATTAGTTATGTAATTTAATTAGCTTGTTGGGTCAATCAATAAATCAGGCCAGGAGTTTTTATTATTAGAGTTTTAATTCTAGTAGAGTCTAGATAGAGAAAACTACGCAGTATCAAATAAGAGATAGAGTTGTATTATTGGTGATCTTATAAATCGATAAATTAGTTCGCAATTAGGGTATTTAAGGGAGGTTTAAGAATAATCAAGCATCGAACAATATTTCCATCTTAATTGTTAATTCGAGGTTGTGCATTCCTTGAAAATCCATATTATAAATAAAAGAATTCGTTGGATCATAACATTGGTATTAGAGTCGGCGTCCATGGTTGAGGGTACTGGAACCAGGTTCTCTTAACTTGCTGAATTTGTGGCAGTAGTAAAACAAAGTCAGGATCTCAGCAAAGTCATCATGTATTACAACAATTAGTACAAGGACTGGCACAAAAATTGGATACGGTGGCCTCACATATGGAGACGTTGGTACAGAGTAAGGCTTCCCAAAACACTAGTGAACCAGGAGGGTCTAGCTGATAGGTTATGAACCCTATGTATAAGGAGACAACTGGAATCCAAACCCAGACAATAAGGTTGGATTTTCTAAAATTTAATGGAGACAACCCAAGTGGTTGGATCTATCGGGCCAACCAATTGTTTAATTACCACCAAACCAACCTCCACCATCGGGTTTTGCTGGCCTCGTTCCATATGGAAGGAAAGGCCTTGGTGTGATTCCAAGATATTGAAGCTGCAGGCGGACTGAACAGCTGGGAAGGGTTCATCCAGGCTCTCTTGACAAGATTTAGGTTGTCACCCTATGATGATCTCATGGAGGCCCTGATTAGACTGAAACAAACGTCCACCATAGAGGAGTATAAAAGTCGGTTTGAATTTTTATCTAACCAACTTAGAGGCTTAGCTGAGTCCTACAAACTCGACTACTTCCTAAGTGGACTGAAGGAAGACATTCGTTCCATGATGTGGATGCTCAACCCCCTGAATCTACACATGGCCTCTGGGCTAGCCAAAATACAGGAGGAGAATGTGGCTACCCTTATGAGGACAACACGGGCTGGAATAATGGCATTACAGCCACGTGTTGCCCATGGGCCTGGGAATCTACCCGAGAGGAGGGCTGTGGTGCCCATCCAAAGATTGACCCCGGCCCAAATGAAAGAGCGACGAGATAAGGGCCTGTGTTACAACTGTGATGATAAATGGGGAGGCGGCCATAAATGTAAATAAGATCGTTTGTTTATCATGGATAGTGAGGAGTGGGATAGAGAGGAGTTGTTTCATGTAGGTAATTTAGGTGAACTAGGCAGCAACCTCTATAAAGGGATAGGCACAGAAGAGGTTGAATCAGATATCTCAATTCATACTCTATGTGGGTCACCCAACCCTAAGACCATGAGGATTAAGGGGCAAATTGGCAGGAAGATAATAGTGATACTGATAGACACAGGGAGCACGCATAACTTTATTGACCCAACTATCATTCGTATGGCCCAAATACCATATGATGTAGAAACAAAAATGCAGGTAAAGGTAGCAAACGAACAGTCTATGTGCTGCGAAGGAAGTGCTACTAAGGTACCATTGCACATGCAGGGTAATGTTTACACAATTGATTTCTTTATTCTGACATTAGGAGGTTGTGATGTGGTCCTTGGAGTGCAATGGCTCCGGACCTTAAGACCCATCTTATGGGACTTTTCTAAGCTACACATGGCATTCACAATCCTGGACAACTTGAGAAAATTACAAGGTATGATTTCTACTGGTACTTCAGTAATAAAAAGAGAAAATTTTGGTAAAGCATCTAGGCAGAATAAAAATAGATTAGTCATCCAGCTAATAGATTTTGAAATTTCTAAATTGTGGACCATTGACAATCCTTGTGAAAGCTGAATAAAGCCCCTGCTTCAATAATACTCAGAGGTTTTCTTGGAACCAAAAGAACTACCCTCAACTAGAAACCATGACCATCACATTGTGCTACAACCAGACTCCAAATTTGTTTATGTAGGACCATACTGATAACCCTATTTCCAAAAAATTGAGGTTGAAAAGATAATTCAGGAAATGCTACAATTTGGGACACTTAGGCCCAGTCACAGTCCATTTTCCTCCCCAGTGTTATTAGTAAGAAAGCAATATGGAAGTTAGAGACTATGTATGGATTATAGAGCCCTTAATAAGAAGACAGTTACAGTTAAATTCCCTATCCCTATAGTTGATGAGCTTCTTGATTACATGGGGCAATCATCTTTAGTAAACTGGATTTAAGGTTGGGATACCACTAAATTAGGGTCTGTCCAAAAGACATTCCCAAAACAGCCTTTCAAACACAAGAAAGCCATTATGAATTTTTGGTAATGCCTTTCGTCCTTACTAATGCCCCGACCACATTTCAAGGCCTTATGAATGACATCTTTAAGACTTATTTGAGAAAAATTATTTTAGTATTTTTTTATGACATCTTGGTATACAACAAAAATATTGATGATCACATTTAGCACTTGCAAAGTGTTCTAGAAATATTAGAACAACAATTTCTTTTTGCTAAAAGATCTAAGTGCAGTTTTGGGTGTGAAGAAATTGAATACTTAGGACATCTGATATCTAAATAGGGAGTTAGAGCTAACCCGAGCAAAATTGAAGCTATGCTTAATTGGCAACTACCTACCGCCCTTAAATCACTAAAAGGGTTCCTAGGGTTAACAGGGTATTATAAGAAATTCATTATAGGATATGTCATAATTGCAACCCCTCTCACCACCCTACTGAAAAAGCATTCTTTTCAATGGACTGATTCAACAAGAAAAGCATTTCAAAATCTTAAACATGTTGTGACTAACCCCCCCTGTCCTAGCTTTACTACATTTTTCAATTCCTTTTGTTATTCAATGTGACGCTTCTGGTGTAGGAGTGGGAGATGTTTTAATGCAATAAAGGAGGCCTTTAGCATACATGAGCCAAGCAATTCAGGGGAAGGCCTTGCAACTATCTACCTACGAGAAGGAGCTAATGACTTTGGTCTTAGCCATTAAGAAATGGAGACCCTATCTATTGGGGCATTTCTTTACAATCTAGACGGATCACCACAGTCTCAAATATCTGTTGGAATAAAAGATTGGGATTCCACTTCAGCAAAAATGGGTCACCAAACTTTTGAGGTATGAGTTGCAGATAGAATACAGGCAGGGTAAAGATAACAAGGTGGCAGATGCACTATCTAGGAACATGGAGACACGAGAGTAGGGTCAACTATCAACCTTGACAACTCCAACCAACTGCTAGCTGGAACAGCTCAAACTAGGGCATGTCACAGACACCAGAATCAAAGAATCCTAAAAGAGCTAAGGCATGGAAGGATGACTTTTCCACACTATCAGGAAAAAAATGGGTTACTTCTATACAAAGGCAGGTTGGTTATTCCTGCATCTAAAGGACTGAAGGATCAAATACTATAATTGCATAGTAGCCCACAAGGGAGGCATTCGGGATACCACAAAACACTATATTGTGCCAGATCTGAGTTTTATTGGAAATGGATGAAGAAAGACATAAGGATATTTATCAGGGAATGCGATACATGCCAGCAGAATAAGGCCAAAAATATTCTCATGCCAGGGTTGTTGCAACCCCTAACTATCCCTACTAAGGTATGGACTGACATCACAATGGACATTATCGAAGGATTACCTAAATCAGAGGGTTACAATGTGATCATGGTTGTGGTGGACAAATTAACTAAATATGCACACTTTCTTCCTGTTTCTCATCCATACACAGCATCAAAAATTGCACAGTTGTTCATACATAACATATTCAAATTGCATGGTCTGTCTAAGTCCATTGTAACTGATCGTGACCTAATATTTACAAGTTCATTCTAGAAAGAATTCTTCCAATTACAGGGGATGACCTTAAAGTTTTTATTTGCCTACCATCCTCAAACAGACAGCCAGACTGAAATTGTCAACAAACTAGTTGAGCAGTACCTACGATGTTTTTGGGGGGATCGACCAAAAGGATGGTTGAAACATCTACCACTTGCTGAGTGGTGGTATAATACCACAGTGCATACATCAACAAAGCTCACCCCTTTTGAAGCAGTATATGGTTATCCCCCTTAAATTACTTCCATTTACACAAGGAACGACACAAGTATAGGAACTCGAAAATACCTTGAAAACTCATGATGAAATCTTGAGCATCCTTCAGACAAACCTTCAACAGGCATAAGAAAGGATGAAAGCCTTCGCAGATCGTAAAAGGACAGATAAACAGTTTAAACAAGGTGACTGGGTTTACCTGCGCCTACAGCCTTATAAACAACAAACAATCATGCAATGAAGGAGTTGGAAGCTATCTCCATGATTTTATAGGTCCTTTCAAGTGTTATAGAAGGTGGGGAACGTGGCCTACCAGTTAGACCTACCACCCGAGTCCAGGATTCACCCAGTATTCTATGTCTCATGTTTGAAGGAAAAGTTAGGTCAAAGACAAAGACTTGTGGTGACTCTTCCACCCACGGATAAAGAAGGAATTGTTAAACCAGAACCTAAGGAAGTTTTGGACAAAAGGATGACAAAGAAAAAGGGGAAAGCGATAACAAAAATTTTGGTTAAGTGGAAGGGTTTGGGAGCAGAGGATGCATCGTGGAGAAATTATGCAGAAATGGAAAATGAGTTCCCAAACCTTATGGGCAAGGTCTTTTGAGGGGGGGACATTGTCACATGCCTCATAAATAAAGGTCATCTGCTCGGTCAGTCAACCATCATGTTAGATGGGGGCAACCATCTTTACATCACATTAGGCACATCAGGAGGCAACGAGGGGTTCGGATGTAACGAAGGCGAAGTACCGGTTTGGAGTTAGTTGGTAGTATTGGGTTTGAAGGGGGCTCAGTCGAGGGTCAAGCCCAAAGTCGTAATAATCCAGTCCATTAGTAATAATTCAGCCCATTAGTTAAGTAGTTTAATTAGCCTGTTGGGTCAGTCAATAAATCAGGCCAGGAGTCTTTATTATTAGAGTTTTAATTCTAGTAGAGTTCAGATAGACAAAACTTCGCAGTATCAAATAAGAGATAGAGTTGTATTACGGGTGATCTTATAAACCGGTAAATTAGTTCGGAATTAGGGTTTTAAGGGAGGTTTAAGAATAATCAGGCATCGAACAACATTTCCAGTATAATTGTTAATTGGAGGTTGTGGATTCCTCCAACATCCATATTTTAAATAAAAGAATTCGTTGGATCATAACATGTGAGTGAGCTCTGAAATTAACGGCGCGCCCGAAGATGCGCCCACAATACTACGACAAAAATATAGCTAAAATTGATAAATTATCAATACATCCCTATAGTCAAGGTTCAGGAATTAGTCGTGATGCACGTAAGCTGGCCTGGACACCCTAGTTAGAAGAAAAAAAAGATCCGGGGATTAGTCATGGTGCATTTAAGCTAGCCTAGAAATCCCGGATATAAAAAAATATATAAGTGAAATAAAAAACAAAAAAAGAAGAAGCTTAAACTAGCCCACAGACCCTGGTTATAAAAAAAAATGTATAAGTGAAAAAAAAACGAAAAAAAAAAGTATAAGCGAGAAAAAACTGTAGCAATCCATATTGTTTTAAAAACAAATTCAGTCCAGAAATTAGTTAGCGGGAGCTTAAACTAGCCTGGAGACCCTGGTTTAAAAAAAATATATATAAGTAAAATATAAGGAAAAAAATAAAATAAAATAAAATAAATCAGTCCAGGGATTAGTTGTGATGCACACAAGTTGGCCTGAACACCCCGGTTAGAAAAAAATAATTCAACCCGGGGATTAGTCGTGGTGTGTTTAAGCTAGCCTAGAGATCCTGGTTATAAAAAAAATATATAGGTAAAAAAAATATAAACAGGGAAGCATTGTAGCAATATGTATTGCTTAAAAATAAATTTGGCCCGGGAATTAGTCGTGGCGCGTTTAAGCTGACCCAGAGATCCCGGTTATAAAAAAATATATAAGTAAACAAAAAAAATATAAAAAAAAATATACCAGCAGGAAAGTACTGTAGCAAAAAAAAAAGCGTCTAGGATTAGTTGTAGTACGTGTAATTTGGCTTTAACACTCAAGTTATAAAAAAAAAAAAAAAAAAAAGGTATAAGGATTAATTATGATGTACTTAGCTCAGATACTTGGTTATATATATATATATATATATATATATATATATATATATATATATATAATGGAAAAAAATAAAAAAATAAAAAGTATAAATAGGGAAAAAATGTTTAAGGGGAAAAGAGAAAAAACAAATATAATCAGAAGAAAAAGAAAAGAAACGATAAAAACAAGAGAAAAAAAATATTGTAGCGGAGAGAACTATAGCAATTCTCAGTATGGATAATAGGCGTGCCAGCTAGGAATTCATCCTTATCGAGAATGTGTCATCTTGATGACGACAGTTGGCTTTGACCTGCTTATTCTGACAAAGACTCTCCCTCCTTCATTCACTTGTTATTATGGACCACGTTATCATAGGATGTGGTTATGAATTTCAACCTTTTTTTTTTTATTAAAATTTAGTTTTTTTTATTAAAATTTAGTTTTTTTTAAATATATATATTAATATTTTTAAATTATTTTAATGTACTATGGAAAATAAATTTTAAAAAATAAAAAATATATATTAATTTTAAAAATATTTTAAAAAACAATTATGTGCTCCTTGTAACTGTTGTATTGCCACGTCGCGGGTTGGATGGCTTGCTATGAATATCAACTTTAAAAAAATATTAATGTGTTGACATATTAGATAATATTTAAAATATATACATATTAAAACATTAACATAATAAATTAACTTCAACTTCATCTTAAATATAAAATATCCTTATAAAATACAAATGACAACTTCCAACTATCAATCTAATATTAAAAAAATAAAATAAAGAAAATTAAAAGTCAACCTCGATAAACAAGGTTCCATGATGTAATTCATTTCAACTGCAGCTTCATCGTTTGAGAGCTCATGGAACACGAATGCTAAAGCTATTGGATATCTAGTTGGCTTGAAAATCAGCCAAATATCTATCCCGTCTCCTACCCTTCAGTTCGTAAACAAATTATACTCCTAGGCATTAGATTAGATGCAAAGAGAAAATGAACATGCATCAGCCTGCATTTCAAGATAAACTCAGTAATTTATAAACGGGAGACTAGCGTATCGAGTAGTGGAACTACATCTGTACCAGATGATATAGACTTCTTTCAAACCAAATATGCTACTTACATAGACATGAAAATAACACACCAATTACGAGAGCCATCCTTATTTGCAGCTCAGAAATTCTGAAAAGGCTAAAGATAAAACTTACACGATGCCAAACATCAACCAAACAAATCCGTTCAAAGATTGAACTCCATCACTGCTGAGCAGAATTTCCCTGAAGAAGTCCATCACGAATCTGTGAAGCGATGTCTCTCACTGCACCTGGCCCATGTGGGATGAAAACAGAAGATGACTTTGAGGATGCCCCGATCTCCTTCATGGTATCAAAGTACTGAGTCACCAGCACCATATCCATTACATCCTTGGCACTTGTACCAGGCACATTCTCAGAGAACGCAAGCACACTGTCCCTCAGCCCATCAACAATTGCCTGACGTTGACGAGCTATACCAAGCCCTGATAGGTATTTGGACTCTGCCTCTCCTTCAGCTCGCTTGATCTGCAATATTTTCTCAGCTTCTGCCTTTTCATTTGCTGCCACCCTCAGTCTAGCAGCTGTTCATAACAATGGCAGAAGGATCAAAACTGAACTCTTAAAACTGAACTCATAGCAGAAGTTCCTACACTAATCTGCACTAACGGAATTAGTTTTCCATGGTGACTGCACAGTACAAAATTTTATGCGACATGTTTTAGTAAGCAGCAAAAGCTCAAGTACACACTTGGGAATCATGTATCCAATTAATTTACTAATTTTGAATATCTGATACCCATTTAATAGTTCCTAAATAAATTCATTGCAAAAGGCTTGCAGGAATATTAGTATCAGAGAGAAATTCAACAATCATAATTCAAATTAATGGTGGGAGTCTCGAACTTTACCAGCATTTATCTCATTCATTGCTCTCTTAACATTAATATCTGGCTCGATATCTACAATAAGAGTCTGAACAATTTGAAACCCATAGGCAGACATGGCCTATGAATGGAAAGCAGCATGATTAGATATCCTCAAAATATTATGCAGCAGAAAGTAATCTACCCAAAACTATAGCCTCCACAGAACACGGTAAGTTGATACCTTTTCAAGCTCGTCTTCAACAGCCTTTGCAATATCATTTTTCTGCTCAAAAGTAGCATCCAATTGCAATTTTGGCACGCTTGCCCTGATGACTGCAGACACAAAAGTAGCTCCAAGTATTATTAACAATTTCCCATTAGCCTCTCAAAACAAGTTCCAGTGTCATAGCTTTGTTTAATCAGTTTAAAACCTCTGATATCATTTCTTTTTTTCAGTATTCCCAAAAAATAATAATCAAGCAGATCTAAATACCATCAAAAACATAGGCCTGGATTTGTGCCTTGGTGTTGGAGAGCTTATAGAAGGCATCAGATGCTTTCTCTGCCATGGCACGATACTGAACAGATGCAACAACAGTGACAAATACATTATCCTGAAAAGAAACATCGTTCAAATTTATGAGCAAAATCACAGCAGCAATAAGACAAAACACTAAAAGAGCAACTGTTATTAATTATATGGGAAGAGAGTATACGAGTTAACCTTAGTTTTTGTTTCACATCTAACATCGAGTTGTTGCACACGAAGAGAAAGTCCACCGGCCACTTGATATCCAAAACACCAAGGCAAGCAGTGGCATCCAGGCTCCAGCACATCATCAAACTTTCCAAACTGTTCCGTAATAGCAACATTAGACTGATCCACTTGAATGCAACCAAATGCTTGGCCCATCTTCTTCTTCAGTCCTGCAAGTACAGAAGCAGATTAAAACCCGGATTCTTGTAAGCCAGAAAACCGATTACCAGAAAACCGATTATCCACAACTTGTTATATTTCATTCAACGTTGGACAAAACCAGAAGAAACAGGGTTTTTAAAATTAAAAAAAAAAAAAAGCCAACTAATATGGAAAATTGGAGCTTCTATAATACTTTTCTCTCCTTATTTCAGTGGCTTCGTCCTTCAGACTGCTTCTAAAAACAAAGAAAGAAAGTCCATAATTTTCATTCAAACATCCTTCATCTTCAGTGCACTCTATGTCTCGTTTCTCAACAGACAAACAGATGCTAATTCTCAAATTGGATCCATCAAATTGACAGCATTTTTCACATTTATTGTTTAAAAATCAAATTTTAACACACATAATCACCTTAATATTCTCTCCAGCTTTTTCTTTTTGGTTTTTTAGAAACGAAACAGGGGGGAAATGAAGAAGCAGAGCATATTCAAGCGAACACAACGAGAATCGCAGGAAATTCCAAGGACAAAATTTCTTTCAAAACCTACAAAACACAAGAAAATGATGTTGATTTTCAAAAGCTCTTTTTTTTTCAGGAAAAAAATCCTAAACAAAAAACAGAGTTTATGTTAAGAACCACAAAACACTCCATGAAAAAAGTTTTTTTCACAAAATTAACAGTGTTCACGCATGTTTCCAGTTGTATCTTTTTATCCGTTTTCTCAAGAACCAAACATAATATAGTAAAAAAATCATAAAGAAGAGATATAATACCTTTTCTTGTTCTTCTTGCTGATGAAAACAGAGAGAGAGAGTAGTGATGTTTTCAATGGGCAACGAACAAAATTGTCAATTTGCCAGCGTTTATATTATCGTGAAAATTTCACGTTAGATCATAGATTAACCAGCGGTTGTTTTCTAAGATTCAGGGCTGTTTGGTTGTGGTACAACTTGTTTCTTATTAAATTTTAAATTATTTTTTTATAGTTAATTTTTATATATATTTCAAATGGTTTTGATATATTGATATTAAAAAAAAAAAATTTATAAAAAAAAAAACCATTTTAAAAATTAAATAGTTTTGATATATTGTTGTGGTGTTAACTAGAGAGAAAAAAGACATCATCATAGGTTGTGGATTAAGATTGTTGGTGTGGATGGTGACTAATATTGTGGTTTGATATATTTTTTTTATTATTAACGTGGATATTTGAAACTTATTTTTCAAGTTTTGAAATTAATAATCATATAAATTTTTAATAATTATTATATTAGCAATTATATGATTCAAAACTGAGATCAAATTTTTTAGTCTCAAGTTTTTATTACATGGTATATCAAATTTATTACCTGGGATATCAAGTGTTCAAGATCTTGTTCTCATCTTTATGGAAATAATTTTTTCCTTAACATGGTATAGTTTTATTATCGATGTGTTTTTTTTCCTCTGCGATAAGGATAGATCCTCAACTATACAGCATGTTCAAACCCTCTAAATTATATTCAATCAAAAGGTTTTAATATAATTTCATGGTATAGACATTTTTTTTAATGTTAGAAATTAAACCCCTCTCATTTACAATTTTAAAGATGAGAGATTTAATTTGATGAAAGTAAAAAAAAAAGGATAATATAGAAAACAAAATGAAATGAATTTTATTATATCCCAACACATGAATTTAACTTATTTATCAGTTGAATTAAAACAAAACATTATATGATGGAATAATTGAGGTCATTTTTTTAAAAACTAATTATTTCTTTTTGGATTGCTTTTTTTTTTTTATGCTATTGGATCTTCATTTGACTTTTATTATTTCAGCAATGAATGAAAGAATAAAAATGTACAAAGTTTTAGTGACTGCTTGGTACTGCGGCCAAATCAGCGTTTGATTGTTTTTGCTCTTCTTTTTTTTCCATTTTAAATGAATATGTTTTGGTGTTTTTAGATCATTTTGATGTGCTAATATCAAAAATAATTTTTAAAAAATAAAAAAAATCATTTTGATGTATTTCAACACAAAAAACACTTTGAAAAGTAACCGAAACCATACTCCCAGCCTTAATGGGTAGATCTCATAGTGACTGCATGGCACCAATTGGTTGCGCATGTGCACGGCCTATAGATGATGCATGTGCTATTTACACGACCTCTGGTGCATCTCTGGTACCTTTTCTTCATCTGAAGATGAAGGATATATGTATGCTAGCACAAGTTTCCTTCCATGAGAGGTCTAAGAATCTTAAAGGCACATCTTCAACATTAGCTGGCAAAATGGAATATCTCCTAAAGTAACAAATGAGCTGCTGTCATAGGCTTTACAAAATGGATTATTTCATGGTCCACAACTCCATCTGGATTTTTTATTTGCAAAATGTCAATATGCACATGGAATGTTTAGTACGCAATTCATTCTCTTCACCCTTGAGACTGAAAAGATTAACGTGGAGTGATTAAATAGGTTTTTTTATTATTTTAAAGATGAAATAGGTTTTTCAAAACACAAGCATTGCGTATGTATTTGAAGTTGCATTTGTCACAAATTCAATACAGAAAGGTTAAAAATCATGCTGTCGTTCAAGCTTCATTGAAATGGAACCGGAACACCTTGCTTCTTGTTCACGATGGCCATTGCCAGATACCGAGTACCCATTCCAATGGGCACCTGTTCATCAGGACCCTCCCAAAATGGGGCTTCACCTTCACCTACCAGACGCCAGTATCCTGTCCTCAGGGAATCAGCTTGTTCATCTGTGCAGTTCTGCAGCAATGCTTCCACTCGGAAGTTTATCCCGAGAGCACCAAGAAATTGGGACTGGGTCATTGGCCCGTGGACAGAGATATCTGCTAAGAACATCACGTAATAAATGAATTACTTCCACTATTTTTGTTTCAGTAATCATGTTTTTAACCACCCTCAAGTTCTAAAAGTAACAACCTAAATCCAAGATGAAGTGAAACCATACCTGACACTTCCTCAGCAGAGTGCCTGATGGAAGCAAAATCAACATATGCACTGAGATCAGCTGACCCAGGATTGTCGAGTATGTTGACGAACTTGTGTTTCCTAATTGCCTGTGCAGATGTAGTACGGGAAAGAATAGAACTTGAGTCAAACCAGCACTCAAAGTCTTCAATGCAATGAAAGTAAATCCAATGAATGCAAACCTTTGATCAACAGTGCAATCTTTCTATCCCTGAGGAAAGTTTGGAGGAAAAAAATAGAACATGAAGGAATGCAATAGTGTTTGGAGAAAAAAAATAGAACATGAAGGAATGCAATAGTAAAAGTCATAAATGCCCAAGTATTCAAACACTCTGCGGACAGATAATTGAAAATGTTTACAAGCACATCGATATACCATGCAGTCCAACAGACATAATGGAAGCACTTGCACAGAAAACGGTGGCAAGAGACTTCACCTGCAGACTATCTGAGACTACTCCATTTAGGCCATAGTCAATAATCAGGGCCCCTCCTCCATCAAAGCTTATTCTGTCAGCAATAGTACGTGTCAAATCCATTGCTTTGGGGCAAACCTCAATTTGACCAAGCTTCTCCATTTCTTCAGGTGCAGCCCACTTGCAGCGCTTCATTAAATATAGAGCTGCTGGTGTTGGCTGTGGGGATAGAACAAAACGAAACCTAATCGAATAAGAAATATCAAGCTACAATTATCTGCAACATTTATCGGCGAAGGGATTGTATCTCTAAGTTTAAGTATAAACTACAAATGCTTACATTGAATCTTCTGAAACATCAACCATTTTTTCACACCAGCCACGAGAGGCTCTCTGCAGGTGTTGTCAATCAGACTGATTGGTGAGAAGAGATAAACAGAAAATATGACAGCCAAAAACCAATGACAAGGTAAACCAAGGGAGTGTCATTTGAAATATCTTTCTTTCAGATATGGGATGAATAAAAAGTAAAGGTTTGGATTTTGACATAGAAACTGGCTGCACACTTTGAACAATATAACAACTTACGGTTAAGTTTTCCATATTAAACTCTTATAATATAGAGAAGATGAGAAAAAAATTACAAAGGAGAACATGTTATCAGTTTGCAACTTCCATATCAAGAAACAAACTGAGATAGCTCAGAATTCCGTTGTATTTTCTGTTCTTCTCTCATTATATCTCAGTGGTATTTATTGTATCTTCTCTATAAAATTATTTTAAGCTTGAGTAATACCAACTAGTACAAGTGCAAGAAAAGATAGAATGAGAAGGAATGTGGAAATCAAGATATCTGGACCAAAATAGCTAAAAAACCAAAGTTACTGAACACTATTTAGAGCTCGGGAAAAGAAAATGCATTAAGCATTTTGCAGAAAGGATCCAAAATATCAGATATATGCAAATGATGGATTACATAAGTACTAATTAACTGTAACCTGCACCCTTTATTTTTAGGGTAGAGTGACACCAAGAAAATCAATAAGACTAACCTGAAACTGATGCACAGGTAGAGCATCGTAAAACTCATGGGCAATGATAATTGATGGCACTGAAACATTGCAAAGAAACATGAATGATAATCAGAGAAAAAGCAAACTGTCACTTTACAATGTTGGAAAAAGAAAATAAACTGCTATCCCAAAAATGTGAAACTGAAATAAAATTAAGAACTCGTTCCATTAAAAAAATATAATTCTGATACTTAACATTTTGACTAATGGAAATTTAAAATATAACTACATACATCCTGATGGAACCTGCTCTAGCAAAGCATGCCATGATACAGGTGTCCCTGCCAACATGCTGATGGTCCTTTTTTCAACACCATCACTATTATCGTCTTCATCAAAACATTTTAAGTTGTGATGCTGAAGCTTCTGTAACATAGGACTGCATTCTACCATGTGTACATGCAATGATTCTGTGAAGCTCTTAAACTTTGATGCACCCTACAAGGAAAAGGCATGCTTATTCAGTAAAAACAGAATAACTTTTAAAGCACTGTCTCATTTCACTAGTATCGTCAGGATTGTGGTGATATACGCGCAGAAGATCAGCCATCAGAGTTCCTCGACCTGGACCCAGCTCAACTAGGTTCACTTGTTTTGGCCGTCCCATTTGCTCCCAAAGGCACATGGCCCATACACCAACCATCTGATATTACATCAAAAGGGTCAAATTATTTTCTAAGGTATCAATCAACAAAAAATTAACAATTGAGGTAATCATAATTGAATATCAAACAACAACAAATGCTCTTTCAGTACCATGACTCCCCAACTGCCTCGACGACCTTAAAAATGACGTCAAGGTTTCACAAGTTCCATGTAACCCAATCACATATGCATTTGAAAGTTCAACAGAAACTCATTTACCTCACCAAACATCTGGCTTACTTCAGGAGAGGTAATGAAATCACCTTCTGCTCCAAACACATCTCGACTAATGTAGAATCCAAACTTGGGATTCGTCAAAACTTCTTCCATGTACTCTGCCACTGAGATTGGGCCACCTCGGAACTGAAAAACCATAGACAACTTCCAATAAAGCTTTCAATAAAAACAGCACAAAACCACACTTTTCATTGATGACATAATGAAAATTTTAGCATCCATTTCTGAAAAGAGTTTCAAAATCACATTTATCTAAGTTCCAAGCTACAACATTTCCTGATAACCATATTGGAGTGAAAGTGAACGTCTTTCATCAATCCATCATCAAAAGTCTAATTAATTTGTAATAATAATAATAATAATAATAATAATAATAATGAAAACAAACAGAGGCATTTTAACAAGCATAGCATCTGCATTTTAAAAGGCAATAAAAATAAATAGATGGGCACCTTGATAATGCCTTTAAGGTGCTTGACAAGCTCAGAATCCGATGTGGGTTCATGAGAATGTTCTGCAATAGAATGCAATAGTAATAAAAATAAAAGAAAACAAATCCGACAAAAAAGAAAAGAATACAAGCATGAGAAGAGAAGTTGGACCAGGTGGATTATATAGGGTAGAACGGTCAATGGAGATGGAGGTGCCAGTGGGATATTGATCGTTAACCTTGTCGTCGACGAAAGTAGTGGTGGGGCTTTGTGATTCAGGTGACGAAGAAGAAGAAGAGAAAAGAATAGATTTAGTTAAGAAAGCAGAGGAAGTTTTAGAATTCAAGAGGAAATGACGGCAGGTTGAAGCTTGCTTTAGCAGGTGTCTGGTAAGCATTTTTTATATATAATTTTCGTTTACTTAGCTTTGCTCGTTAAGGATCTCAGGTTTTCTTTCTCTTTATCTCATTGATGAACAAACAAGTGTAGCATAACCTGAGTGCCCCCGTTCGAGCGTTCCATTGATTCAAATATCGGAATTATTTATTATTATACTTACTGCGCCTTAGAGTGAGAGTATCGGGGATGTAGCTCAGATGGTAGAGCGCTCGCTTAGCATGCGAGAGGTACGGGGATCGATACCCCGCATCTCCATTTCTTGTTCTTTTTAATTTACCCTGAAAATATTTTAATTATAATTTTATCCCTATAATTTAATTATAATTTTATCCCTATAATTTAATATAAATCAAGATGTCTCATTAGGTTTCATAATTATATAAACGATATATTTTTTATTCATAGTTTCAAAAAAATATATATTTTATTATAAAATAATCATTGTCTTTGTTTTTTCTCTAAATTGAGGTTTTTTCGTAGAAATATATGTTTACAGAAATTAAAACTTCAACAAGTTTGACCTATGATTTAAATTCTTTTTATGATAAAAAAAATCGAATTTATTAGGTTTCGATCTAAATCGAATTTATTGGGTTTAAGTCTAAATTAAATTAAAAATACAATCCAAATATATTTCATAGTTTTTCTTTTAATATCTTTATAATTAAGGGTGTTTTAGATAATTTTCATGGTCCAAAATATCCTTTAAGTAAAATATATTTGAATTAAAATGCATCTGTCTATAAATAAACAGCAAGGTCATCAAAGCTTCAAGAGAATTTCAATTGTTTTTTTTTTTTGTAATCAAGCTTATTATAGTAATTTTGATAAGCTATTTATTAATGATAATAATAATAATAATAATAATAATAATAATAAAGAAAACAGATAGAGGCATTAAGAGAGAATACAAGCATGAGAAGAGTAGTTGGATTAGGTAGATATAACGTTTAAGTGATCTCATTAATTTTCAGAGTTGAATGTATACTCATTGTTATTATATATTGAAGCAAAGAAAATTGGAATTTTTCATGCTTATTTACCTAGGTTTCCATTCTAAACAAGCAATAAATCAAATAAAAAAATCATCATAATTAACTGGATTCAAGTTGTCCAACCCATTTTGACTGCTGCTAAAATCCTGTGGTAATTTCAAACACCCTGAAAAAAACACAGGCACTCTGCGAGTCCCGTATACGTAACCCACCAGCTTATTCTTGGCAATTGACTTATCATATGCCAATATTCATCAGGCATGTTACTGTGACCAGCAGAGATTGTTGATCCCTGGCTTCAGACTTTCTCTAACGTGCTGATATCATCAGGATCAATATCCCTGTCAGTAGAACCAGGAGAGCTCAGAATCTCGAAGCTCTTAGCACCGCCGCCAGCCTTGTAATAGCAACCGCGCTGGGCATCATAAATGAAGTGGACATAGAAGAGAATCGCACTGCTCGCAATCGCAATGCCGTACATGGGGAGAAACACAACAGGGCTCATGAATGTCGAAAACTGATAAGCAAAACCAAACAGTATAGCTGATGTGAAGCTCCATATGGTGACCTTCAACAACACTTTCCTGGGTGATTCTTCGTCGGAAGGCAGCCGATCAAACACGACCAAGCAGTGGTCTACGATAAAATAACCAAAGTAGACGAAAACTATGAATGCCACCATCGGGATGTCGTTGTTCGTGTACGCGCTGTATATTGTGCCTATGGTGTTGAATGTGAGGTGAAAGTATACGATCGTATGTGTAAATCTCAGGCTTTCGCTGCAAATGCTGCGTCTGTTTCTGACAGCTGACGCTGGGTTTTCGCTGTAGCACTGATCTGGGGACATTTCTGAAAATTTTGATGAATTTTTGGCCGTGGTGAGAGCCAGAGACTGTGTGGAAAAGAAGCTGGTTATTATCCTCGAGTTAGAACTAATTGATCTTATAGAGGTGGATTGATGGTTTGTGACCATTCCGAGTAGCTGCATGGAATCACCATGGAAGATAGCTTCTAAAAAAGTCTATCCATCGAACAAAAAAGTGCAGTCTCCGCGGGATACATATCTTTCCGTATTTCTTCATAGGCAGCTGCAAAGAAAGTGCAGCCTCACATCAATGGTGATCGAACGTTCCGGGAACTTGTCATATTCAACGCATTACAAAAATAAATGAATGAAGACCTTTATGACCAATAGAGTGTTTGTTGCTTCCGAACTATCGCTATTTGGGCTTTTAGCAGGCCGGGCTTCAAATAACTGGCCCAGGAGATGGGACAAATTTGGAGATATCAATAACTATACACAAAATCACAAATTCCTTCTTGTCTTTTGAGATTTTGATTTCTATACAAGGCCTGTTTGGGAGTATGTTTGTGGTTGCTTTTCAAAGTGTTTTTTATTTATAAATATATTAAAATAATTTTTTTATTTATTTTTTAAAAATCATTTTTCACATCATCATATCAAAATAATCTAAAAACACCAAAAAAATTCATTTAAAATAAAAAAAATTCAATTTTTGCTTAAACACAGTTACAACCGCTCAGCCAAATAGACACTAATACTCTTAATATAACTCAATCTAATAACAACATAACACTAAGCAGATTCAAATGCGCCTATAATTAATAATGATGACGATGATGATAAATCATTATTAATAAAATTATTTAAAATTAAATCATTATTTTTTTATAGTTAAACTAAAATATAGATTAAACTATTTTTTTTATTTGTGTTATCATTTATATACCATATAAAACCCTAAATAATATAAAATAATTTATATAAATCATTCACAAACTATATATTACTACAATGATACTTTTTTTCTTACTATCGAAAGTTTAAGAAAATTCAAGAGCAAGTCAATAAGAAATGTCAAGTATTAAAATCAGAAACTAATCATATTAAATTGAAATATATTAAATTATTAAATTAGATAACTTTTATATATCATTATTCGTTATTATATTGCGTTATTTTTTACTCTTTTGGACAAAAAAGAATTATATCATAAGATAAAAAAGAAAACAATATTTATTGAACATATAATTTATATCTATATAGGTCACGTATCATTGAAAAAGTATTTAAAATAAAAAAATCTTCATGATGATATAATTTGAGACTTATTATTTTAGTAATTACTAGTTTGAAGATTAAATATATTTTTCCGTGTTATTTGATTTTAATTACTTTAATCCTAAGAACCCAAAAAAAATTAAAAACAATCCGATAAAAAAACACCAAATCTTAAAATATGAACATAATTACATTATATTATAATTTATAAAATTACCAAATTGAATTATTAGTTAAGTTTTTATATCCTATTTTTTATTATTACCTTAGGTTGTTTTTTTATTAAAAAAATGATTTATAGATTTTTTTTATTATGTCGATATTATTAATTTATATTCACATTAACTATTGAAAGCATTCCAAAAACAAAACTAGCAAAGCTTGTTGTTGAGTGTAACATCATCTTCTAAAGGTGATTCATTGGATATTATCAAATTAACAAATTAGTCTATATATTCTATTTTTTCTGAAATGACTTTTTTACATTTAATAATTTTAAAAAATAATATGGCTTTTGTCCATGGATTTTCTATCTTATTTAAAATTCTTTGCAAGTAAAATAAAATTAATACCTTTAAAAGCACAAAATTATTAAACATGCAAAAAGGAGCCTTTCCATCCCCATTTTTTTGATCAAAAGATATCATTGCGAACAATACTGTGCATTTTTTTTTTAAAATCATTTTGGCTCTCGAAAGATTATTTTATGCAATTTGCACCTTATTGAATGTCATCTGCCTGTAAGTTATTTGTCAAGGATGAAACTGAGAGACAAATGAGCAAAATAAAAAGGCTTTGAACATAAGTGACATGCTAGAAAATTCATAAAAAATACATTTAGATCCTCAATATTTTAAAATAACACAACTCATGAAAAGCTAGTCCAATTCAATTTCTGTTTTTAAGCTATTTGCTTGGTATTTTGGTGCATCTAGAAAGTATTTGGGAGTATAATTACAGTTATTTTTCAAAATGTTTTTTGTTTAAAAATTATTTTTGACATTAACATATTAAAATGATTTAAAAATACTAAAAAAATTCATTTAAAATACAAAAAAAAAATTCAAATTTCAAAAAAAAAAAAAAAAACAATTGGTACCAGTGCCAAGCAGCCTTGTAATGTTTTTGGGTGTTATAAAAATTATAAAAGCGTTGCTGAGGATCTTTGGGTTGAAACGACTGAAACAATTGTGTTTTATGGCAAAAGTGTCTCCACCCTAATTTTGTGGGCCCCACTGTGGTGCCTGGAATTTGGGCGTGTAGATCACTTGTCATCTACCTTTACGAACGACGTGATGCATGTTGTTTTTTCTTTATAAAATGGAAGGTCGTCCATCTTATATATGTAAAAAAACAATCCTGGGCTTGCGGGCATGGGCTTGAAGGTATGCCAACATTATTAAGATAAATATATATTTTTTTACATATATTTTTAATATGTACAACCTTGTATAATATATATATTTTTTTTATTTTATTTAATTAGTGTGCTTATTTTGAATATCATTTGATTTAATAAAAGAAAATTTTTAATAAATTAATTAAATAAATATCTTCACACAATTTTTTGTGTGGCTCGCAACAAAAGAAAGAGGTAGACATGTTTCTACTTTGATTTTCATGTTTGCTTGCTTTACTACAAATTGATTTTTATACCATTTTTGTGATTCCTTCCTTTAATGAAACACATTCCATTTCACCTGCACGGTTTAATATAATTTTTACATATTTTAAGAAACTATTTTATTTATTTTTGGCTTTTACAGGAACCGAAGAAGAATCCATTCTTTCTCTTAGCAAATAGCTGTGACTTGCACCCCAGATGTTCGGGATAATGGCTCCACTGAAGTTTTTGAACTGCTGCGAGGGTTGAGCTAATTTATGCAAATTATAAAGTCCAGAGACGGGCCTGTGACTCACTAGAAGGGGGAATGAGTTTTCCCAGTAAGATACTAGAAGAAGAAGAAACGTGTTGCGGTTTTACTGTGTCACATAAAAATTAACATTTTACCCTTTTGGACCAGGGATATTTTAGGCATTTTCATGGGACATTTATGGTGTTTTCATATTGTTTTGATTTCCTGGAATTTTATGTTTTAAATTGCAAGATAAAACTATCATTTTACCCTCATGAGCTAAAAAAAAAAACGACGAACAATAGAGAGTAATTTTGGTTTTTTACATATTCGCGCACAGTGAAATTGCACAAATACACTCAGAAAAGATAAAAAAGAAGGCCTGAAGCCGAGGACATTGTCGTACTTTCATGCCCATTTTTTTGTGATTATTGTTGGGTCCAGGGGTGTATAGATTTTTTTTTTAATTATCTATTTTCAGAATTAGTGCAGGTGCGTCGTGTAGACGTGCCGACAGTTTTTCATGCGCATGCACAATTCAGGCGGCGCGTGCGACGTCGATTGGTTATGAAAAGTGTCCAGTCGCTTTGTCACCAGGTGCATTACCATGTCCTTTGCCTCCCGGTGCATATTATGTTACGGTGGTTGGTGAATCGCCGATTGATGATTTTTAATTTTTTTCTCTCTTTTCTTTTTCTTGTTGGCAAAAAATATATGACAATTCTTCATATTTATGGTTGTTTTATTTGATTTTGGTTTTAATCCTGATTTTTTCAATGAAAAATTTGATTGTTTTCAATTGTGCTTTTCAATTGAAATCCATTATATATGGTGGTTTTTATTTCAATCCTTGTTGTTTTTGAATTTTGGTTTGTTTTTGGTTTTTTTTTTTTTGGTATGTAGGTTTTAATTTGTAATAATTTTATCTTCCAATTGAAATTGATCATATATGCTTACGTTTCATTTCGGTTCTTGTTTTTTTAATTTTTTTTAACAAAATTACATTGCAAATTATTTTTTAAATCATTTTATTTATTTTGCTCCCAAGATCTTTATTTATTTCAATTTTATCTTTCAATTGAAATTAATTATATTTTTTATTTCAGCCTCTATTCTTTGAATTTTTTATTTGGTATTAATTTTTTTGGTTTTTTTTGTCCTTTTTGGACATTATTTATTTTTTACCTACATTTATGCTTTTAATTTTAATTTTAATTTTATCATTTTATTTTTTATTGGAATTTTATTTTTATTCAATTCAGCCCTCAAATTTTAATTTATTTTGGTGATCATTTTAAAATTAATATTTCTTCCATTTTTCATTGTTTTTTATTTTATTTTTTGTCATTGTTATTTATTCTTCGGATGAGATTATTTTATGGTTTCATTGTTTGAGTAATAATAATGATAATTTTAGTGATTATTTTTTCTTAAAATTGTTTTTTTTTTTAAAAATTTTGTGAGGCTATTTAATTATTTTAATTGTTTCAACAGTAATGTTGATAATAATTTTTAACTATTATAGTCATGATAATGATGTTAACACAAAGATGAATTTTCAATGATTTTTTTTCTTTTATAATAGATAAAAAATTAACTATTTATTTTTATTATTTGATTATTGAAGATGTTTTCATAATTTATATTTTATTTATTGTGCTTAATTTAAATTGGATTATAAAATGTACTAATCCTAATACAATAAATTCAATAATTTATGTATCTGAATCTTCTTGTTTTTTAATAATAATGATAATTTTATACTGATGATTTCATTAAAATTTTCTAAATAATATATCAATTTAAAATTTATATATTTTAGAAATAATTAGTGACTATTTAGGAGTGTGGTTGCGATTGCTTTTGAAAGTGTTTTTCGTTTAGAAATGAATAAACATGATATTTTTTATATTTTAAAAATTATTTTTGACATCAGCACATCAAAATAATCTAAAAATATTATTTTTTTAATTTAAAATAAAAAAATATATATATTTTAATAAAAACGTTTATGGAAAAAAAAATTTCGTACACGTTTTTAATTTTTTTTCCGATCACCCTTAAGACTTTATAGAATTACTGAACTGATTTATTTAAATTTATAATAAGTGGCTAGTATATAAATAAATCCCATCCCGCTTCAAAAACCCTTGTGAAAAAAGGTTTCCAATCCCCATTTCTGCAGAAGCAGCAGGGTGGAGTGGACGAAGGGACGTCATGGCTTACGGTGGTACAGGCACGGCCTCAACGTTAAGGCAAGTTAAATTAGAGAAAGAGAGCGAGCTGAGAATCGAAGTAGCTAACGACACTCCGCTTCGCTTAAGACTCCTAAACGGCACCGCAGAGATCTTTGGCACCGAGCTTCCCCCTCAAATCTGGCTCACCTTCCCTCCTCACTTCAAGTTCGCTGTAATCTAGTTTCCTTTCAAATTACGAATTTTATTTTTTATTTTTGAATGTTAAATAAATTTATTTGATTTTAATTGAAAAAAAAAGGTTTTTACCTGGTATGGAGCCACAATTGAGATGGATGGTACGACGGAGACCGATTATACAGCCGATGAGGTGCCCCTTTTTTTGTGAATTTCTTTTCTGTGTAATTTCTGTTTTTTTTTTTAAATAATAAGCTTTTCTATTTTGATAATTTACTGCTATTTTTATTTATTTAATTTAGACTCCAATGGTTAGTTATGTAAATGTGCATGCTGTGCTCGACGGACGAAGAAACCAAGCTAAAGCATCTCCTGAATCTTCTCAGGTACTGGTGTTGTTGTTTTTGTTTGATTGTATGAACAAAGTTGGTGTTTTACGTTGTTGCCGTTGTTAAGTTTTGAATGTGAATCGTTCATCTCAGGGTCCTAGAGTGATTGTTGTTGGACCTACAGATTCAGGAAAGAGTACATTGTCTAGGATGCTTCTCAGTTGGGCAGCTAAACAAGGTTGGAAGCCTACTTTTGTGGACTTGGATATAGGCCAAGGATCTATAACTGCTCCTGGATGCATTGCTGCCACCCCTATTGAGTTGCCTATTGATCCAGTCGAAGGCATTTCACTTGACATGCCTCTTGTTTACTTCTATGGCCACACAACTCCTAGGTTACTCATTTCTCATGATTATTTCATATCCTACTTGCATTTTCTCCCTTGATTGATGCATTGCATTGTTAGAAAATTAGCATAGCCAACCAGCTTCTCAAACCCAACCTAGAAAATCAGTGAGCTGCCAATTAATTGAATGCTTTCAAATGTTAAAGCTGGAAAAATTAAAAACCTTCTAACTTGTAGAAGTTCATCAAAATGCAGAGACAACCTGGCAAAAACCCAGGCACGTAAGTGTCTTGCAGTGCTGTATATTTGCGAACCAGAGCATATTTGCTGATGTTATTCCTGTGCAAATTGACTAGTTTAAATGATTTAGAGAAGGTGAAATAACTACGAAATTGTAAAATAAGAAAGAAAGATGAAGAAAGGATTTTCAGTAATAAGGCCTGCAAAATGAAAAAGTGAATCCTCTTAAGATTTTTGTTTTTAGATTATTAAGCTTTCTAACAAAGTCAGGAACAAGATGGGGATACCATGGCCTGAGACCCTATACACTCGTAAAACCATGGCATAGCAATAAGAAATCTAGATGAAGAGATCAAGAAAACAATTCCAGAATAAAAAAACAAAGTAGGAAAGAAGATTGGAAAGTAGGAAGACAGCAACTGAATAGAAAGAGAGTTGCAGAAGCCAAAAAATGTAGGGAGGGTGGGGAGGGGGTGTTTGGTGTTAATATTAAAGAGGATTGTTTTTTTCTTTAGTCTGAGTGATGGAGATTGTTCCAGAACCTAGTGAGAGACTGGATTTGCACATCATTATGCTTTCTTATTTTTTCCTCGGCTGGAAATCTGTGTAGCTGTTTTCTTGGGTACTTAGCATTTTACCTTTGCTAAGTTTAGGCTCCAAATATATGCTGCTTGAGGTCCATAGAATTCACCCCCATTTTTTCTTTTTTGTATCACCACTATTTTCATCACTCTAATATTTTTTTTTGATAATTGAAACTACGCGCTTAGCATTAAAGCTGTTATAAGAGAGCAGAGAACAATTCTCGATTCAACATGGGATGAGAAACAACGAAATAGTAATTAGATACCCTCATAATTTGTCTTTGATTGATATTTTGAAGTAATGACAAGTGTCATATGGCATGGATGTTGAAAACTTAAAGATCATCTTCTCTTCAGGACTCTATCTCATATTTTGACCATTTTAGAAAAATTACTGATATAAAGGTTCTGATATCATGGCAGTTTGTCTTTTGTTTTTTGTGTTTCTGCTGTAAATTCATAGACATAGCCATTGCCATCACTTGTTTGGTGTTTGGTTCCAATTTGACAACCATGAAGCATATAGACTAACACATTGTACTTCAATTAACATTTTTTCTTATCATTCAGCCAAAATGTGGATTTGTACAAAGCACTCGTTAAGGAGCTTGCTCAAATATTGGAAAGACAATTTACTGGAAATGCTGAATCTCGTGCTTCAGGCATGGTGATCAACACCATGGGATGGATAGAAGGTGTAGGCTATGAGGTGATGGAATTGAGATCTTAATACTGATAAATTTTGATGCTTCATTTTAGCATGGTAGTGTTAATACCACACTTTTGTAGCTTGTTTAACAGTGTGCTCTTTTTACCCTGCAGTTGATTCTTCATGCAATTGATACATTCAATGCCAATGTGGTCTTGGTTTTGGGCCAGGTAATTCATTAGTCATTGTTATCTTTTCCTTGTTCCTTTTAAAATAATTTGGACGATGAGATGAGTATATATGTAAGCACATTGGTAAAACCCTCCTGATTCAAGCATCTTCATGCTGTTACAATGATTCTGTAGTTGAACTCACCAATTTGTTCTTGGTTTTTGTAAAATACAATCTATTAGGCTAAAATCTTGAGTAATGGCATACTAACTTTTTCATATTTTTATTTATTTATATAAAAATTACTTTAATGTAATCACAAAGAACTATCCTATGAACTGTAAAGTTCATCTTAGTATTTTATAGATTGAGATGTTTGTTTCCTGAGTACAATAAGCAAGTTTGCTGTTTAAAAAGGGAGATATTGCATTGTGTCTATTGTGGCCAAAACCTTCAATTGTGATGAATCTTTAGCCCCTCCAAGCCTTTTTGCTATATGGGCCGCCAAATCTCCCAATTCAATTTGTCTTGTTTCTCTGAGTTGCTCTCACTCGGAAGACTATATTTGCCTTTTTCTTTGGCCAATCCACTCATGGTAATGCCCACAAAACATTTCCTCTCAGTCCAACTTCTGGCTGCATTGATCTTTAGTTTTCCTTGTTATAAGATTAAGACAACAATAACACTTAAAAGGAGGTGAATTAAATGTTACTAATATAGACAAATAATGCAATTTAATTTTATTAAGCACAATAAACACAATAAACAACAATATAATTAAAGTGCTTGAAATAAATAGGTAAAGGAGATAAATTGCAAACCTAGTCTACATCCACACCTCAAGCACTGAACCGGTATTGAGTACTGTATTATTTCATTAGTCAAAGTTCAAGATTACAATTGCTTCTTGATGAATCCACATCAAGCTTTTTAGACCACTTAAAGATATTTCTCTTTACGATTTCCTTCACTTGAAGATATGTACTTTTCAAGATTTTTCCTTGGTGCCAATATCTCACCAATGCCAAGAGTTTTTTCCCAAGCTCCCAAAGGTTTATAAATGTGATTTTGCTATCACATAATTACTTTCTTAATAGAGTAGAATTTACAATTAAAAATCTAAGCATTTCCATATCTCAATAGATATCACTTAAGGGGTTTGAAAGTGATTAAGTGTTGTCAGAATGAGAATGCATACTCATGTGCAAGAGTATGAAGGTTTGATTGTACAAATATGAGTATAATTAACGTTTGATGATTTTGAAGTTGTTTTTTTAGTTGTATAACATCTATGCTAGAATTCCTTAATTAATTTTACAATTTGGCAATATATATATATATATATATATTAAAAACTAGTCGTTAATAGTCACTACAATCTCATTGACAGTTAAACCAATCGGTTGGCTCTTGCCAAATTTCTAGATTTTCATCACGAATGAGAAAATGATCGAATGATTCATTGGTATACTTAAATGATCAAACGGTTCATGCAGAATCCAAATTATCAATTTGAATTCTAGTTGAATTCTTGTAAACATTTTATCAATCATTTTAAATGCATGCAAAGTGAAGCGTGTGCATTCATTTTAATTTTTGCTCTCAAGTAGAATATAAAGATTTCCATATAGTACTAATAATGAATACTTAAACTAAGTCTTGATTTTGCTCCCTTCTTGGACTTATGTCATGCTTGTTAGGTTCTTCGTATAAAACATGTTTAAATTTTATTCTTAGTCGAACATATCAATAGTCTAATTTTCATATTATTGTTCTCATCAAAATATGCAAAAATATAAATATATAACGTAACAATCAACAATCTCCTCTTTTTATGATGACAATTAATATATAACGTAGATATGAAATACATGTCTTTTCCTATTTCTTGCAATTCAATATACAGGAAACATTAAACACCTTAGCATTATCTATGTAAATGTTAAAAGAATGTATTTTCAATAATAACATATGCATCATAATTGATTTCTCATGTTAAAAGAATATATTTCAATAATAATATATGCATCATAATTGATTTTAGAATTGCCATTGCATTTAATACGAGACAAGAAGATTTAAAGCCTAATAAGAAAGAAAAGAAAAATGTAGAACACAGAAGAATGAGTGCTGCAAAAGTTTGCAAATTTGCAATTTTTATTCAATTCATCAAAAACATTTAGAAAAGTAGGATATAAATACTAAAACCTTACCTAAAATAAACAATTGGGCTTATTTCCCACTAAATAAAATATTCAATAATAACTAAATTAAACCCAATAAATAAACCTAAATAAAATTTAATACTTCAAAGGTTAAGCTATCTTTTATCATCATAGATCAAAGTGAAACGAATGTATGAACCATGTCTTGGGTTTGATGTCCTTGTCAACAATGTTCTTAACATCTTCTTCATTTTGACTGTCAATTTTTTCTTTGGCTTCTCCTTTTATTCTTGCTTTTCTATTGTAATCACGTGTCATCAAAGAATCGTTGAGTTCTTATAATAAAAGTTTGATGAGGTCCTCGACTTCTCAAGCTGTTGTCACCCGTGCTTTCCAAGTCTTTTGTAAGGACCTTAGAATTTTACTCACAATATCATAATTAGTATAAGTCCTACCAAGTGCATTTAAACTATTTGTTATAGTTGGCATTTTAGTAAACATATTAGTTATGAATTCATTAGAAAGCATTTTGAAAGACAAAAAACCTAACATGTCTATTTTGAATTGTTTAACTTGATTAATCCCTTCATGTATTATTCCTAAAGCATGCCATATGACCCTGGTATTGTTGCAAGATGTGTTTCTTTTAAATTCACTTCTACGTAATGCAAAATACATAATGTTCATATCCTTAGCATCCATAAAAATCAACTTTTTATCACCATTTGTATAATCACTCCTAGTGTTAGGAATTATAATACTATTTTCAGTTATGGTAGGTTTATGGGGTCTATTCTCTATAGATATTTATAAATCATAATCAATGAATTGAATATAAATCATCATCTTAGCTTTTCAATAGGCATAATCATTACCATCAAAGAAAGTGACCTAGAGGTAGATGATCCTTCATTTTAGAGATTACAACTAGTGATTGTCATTTTACTCAAAAGTTTAAGCAAACTCTTATAAATAAAAACCATTCTCTGATTCAATTGTTGCTCACAATAACACTTTAAAAGAGGTGAATTAGGTGCTCTACTAATATAAACAAATGATGCAATTCAATTAAGCACAATAAAAACAATAACCAATAGTATAATTAAAGTGTTTGAAATAAATAGGTAAGGGATAGAAATTATAAGCTTGTTTTTTGAAGTGTTTCGACAAGCTTATATTTACACCTCAAGCACCAGTCGGTCTTGAGTATTGTATCATTTAACTAGTTGAAGTTCAAGATTATAGTTGTCACTCGATGAATTTACACCATATGAAGATATTTTCTCCTTATATATATACATAGCAAAAGCTAGCTGCTTATAGTTGCTACAGTCCACTGACATTGATAAACAAGCTAATCGTTCTACCGGTTTCTGTAGATTTTTCAGGTGTTTGTCATGGATAAACAAGTTGGTTGACTGATTTATTTGGTATATCTAAAGGGTTGACCAATTCATGCTGAATCTAGAATCATTTTATCAATCCTGGTAAAGTACATGCAAAGTGAAGTGTGTGCATTCATTTTAATTTATCCTATATCAAAAATAGACACTTACACTTCTAAACAAGCCAACTTCCCAAACAGCAGTGTGGTTTACTGCACAGTTATGTATGTTTTCTTTTCTCACTTTTCATTTTAGATTTTCCTGTTTGCTGAGATGTGCTCCAACTTCAATGCCCTTTTAAATATGAGTAGTTGATTGATGATTCAATCTCTAGCTACGCCACAACCAAGCACTGTTAAAGGCCCATGTTATCTCATAACTATCAAATAAAGATCACAAATCCTTTGTTTTTGTTTGCTTTGGATTCATTTGCCAATTTTATTCTGTTCATAATGGTTATAGTTCTTGATTTCAGACTATATTTTCTTTTGTAATTTAGGATTAGCAACAACAAATTATACATTGACTTGCCACGTGTGCTTGTGTTAGCAATGAAATTCAACCTTCAAAGTTATTGGTAAACTTCATCTGTACTCCTGGATCATTCCTTGAATTTCTATAGTATTCCATTTGATTGTTATACAGGAAAAGCTTTTCAGCATGCTCCGGGATGTGCTAAAGAGCAAGCCTAATGTGGATGTTCTGAAACTTCAAAAGTCAGGTGGTGTTGTTTCCAGAAGTTCAAAATTCCGCCAGAAGTCTAGAAGTTACAGGATTAGGGTAAAGACTTTATGGACAATAATTCTTATCCGTTTTTCTTAACTTTACAGATATCTTTAAAGTTCACACACATTTTATAGAATCTACTGTTAGTTTCACTTCTGTTTTATTAACGTAAGATTATCATCATGTGATACCAGGATTTGTGATAATTCTTTTGTTTAGTACTTGCTTACTTCAGTTATATGTTGCTGTTTTGCCTTTTCATTTGCTATCTATACTAATAAGGCTGTTATTCTGCTCTCTCTCCTAGGAATATTTTTATGGCATTGCAAATGATCTTTCTCCACATTCAAATATTGCAAATTTTAGTGATTTGTTTGTGTATCGAATTGGTGGAGGGCCCCAAGCCCCAAGATCAGCTCTTCCAATCGGGGCTGACCCTGTTGCCAATCCTCTGCGAGTTGCACCTGTTAATATCGATCGAGATCTGCTCCATGTTGTTCTTGCAGTTTCATATGCCCAAGAACCTGATCAAATTGTTTCTAGGTAATCCTTCCTTTTCCTTCTCTTTTTATAAACCGGTAATTTTATTACAAGAAAAAAGGTCAGACTCAAGTAATATGCTCTTTTGATCCTAATCTGTTCCTTCTTTTGTTTCTCTTTTGGTAAATCAGTAATTTATACTGAACTTTTATGTTGCAAAAAATGGGGATGTCAGACCCAGGTCCTACAGAAAATTTTCCTTGATTCTTGCACCTGGCCATTTAGTTTCACCTTTATATATATATATATTTTCCATGATGAAGAATGTTTATCTGCTGTCAACTGTATTCACTGTGAAAACTAGTGACTGCCTGATGAAATGACTTATCTAAGCCTGCTAATATATATGGTCACACGATGCCCTTTCTGATGCAGTAACGTTGCTGGATTCATATATGTCACGGACATTGATCTTCAAAGGTTAGATTTTGTAACTGCTGGATGCCTTTATCGTGTAATTTGCTGGTTCACTTTTAATCCTTGATACACCTAAACCTTACAGGAGAAAAATTACATACCTTTCCCCAACAGCAGGGGAACTTCCAAGTAAATATTTGGTCATGGGAACTTTAACATGGCTTGAAACTTGAGCATGCAGAAACTGCCGCTTGCACAACTGAAAAGACCCTGGTATGGAAATGCAGCGCTCCAATCTTAAACTCTATACTTGTTTGCTAATCGTCTGTGGGTTCACTCTAGAATTCAAAACCGAGAACAAGCGATATATTACATTACATGTTACATTTATCATCATCATCGAGTAATAACCAAAAAAACCAGAGGATTCACTGCTCACCGTTCAATGCAGCTCTTCTTGCAGTTTTGCTAGTGTTTTTCCCTTGAAAAGTATGCTTTGATATTTGAGTTAACAAAAACTAGTTGAGGGGAAATCAGTGTTCTTCACTCCAGCGATGATGTTTTTTTAAGTTAATATTCATCAATATTTGTATCATTATGTTCATCTTGAGGAGTGAATGGTTTGGGCTTCAATCATGGTGGAGAGATTTTATTATAACTGTATTTTCATTTCATTTAATTTTAAATTTCTAATCTAATTATAATTAGTGGATATTTCGGATTTGGAAATGAGCTTCCATAGGATTTTTTAATGTTTAAGGTAAAAAAAAGTTGAAATTTAGATTATGGAGATCAGAAAACCTGGACCTGAAATTTTCGGTTACTAAATGTTATTGCATGAGAATAAAATATTTATTTTTTCATTTTCTTAATTATATATATATATCATTTTTAAAGTTTTTTTTTTTTTTAATTTTCACATATAACCATATAAAACTATCAATATATAATCTTTGGCTCTTTAATTGAAACTTTCGTTATACACTGATGTATTTTTTTTATTTACAAAAACCATGCTGTGAATTGAAATGACAGGTTTTGGTAAAAAAGAAGAAGAAAGAGTGAAGGAAAGGGACATTTGACCAAAGCAAACTCCGCCAAACTCTCATGGCACAGTGGATGACTTGACAGTCGCTTGAAGAAAAAAAGAGGATCTTTTTGATGTTAAAGGTAGTTATTTTCTACTTTATAATGAAAATAATTGACTTTCATGTATTGTGATGAAATATATATTTGTTTTTAATTAAAAATGTATTAATTTTTCCATTTACTCATTCAACGTGATCATAGATTACCAGTGTGGAACGGCAAAGAATTTGAGAGAATTTAGTGCGATTGGGAATTCTGGGAGTCTGGCTAAAACTGTTTTCAAAGATATTTTTATTTTAAAATATATGAAAATAATATGTTTTCTTATTTTTTAAAATTTATTTTTTACATTAATATATTAAAATGATTTAAAAACATTAAATTTATTTAATTTAAAATAGAAAATAATTTTTTTTTTTCCAAATGTTTTTAAAACCCCCATCCTAAAAAGCACTCGCATTTACTATCTACGACAAATCTCAAATTCAATGTACTAATGTAACTATGAAGAAAAACTTCTTGCGAGCATGTATCTTTGATCATTGTAATTGTGGTTTTCAATATGGACATATCCATTGATCAACAAATTTCTTTACCAAGATAAGAAAATTGCACGTCGGTTTGGAAAAGGTTTTATCAATCAAGATCATTAATTTATTTTTATTTTCTTTATAATAAGTAACCATGTATATAATTGAACGTTTGATGTGATTGTTGCTTGAGCAATGACATTTCTAGCACTTAGTATTGTTTATTTTTATTTTTTAAATCTACTTTACTTCTGATTAAAGGCCAATTAATCTGCAATAATATAATTGTAAAAATAGAGACCTAAATTAAAAACTCGTCAAACGTGGATGAAATGCTAGAAATTTTGAGAAAATATATTTTGATCTTTTAACTTTTAAAATAACAATAATTATATGATTTCAACACCTCAAATTTTTTCAAATTTAGTTTTGGCATAGAGATAGTTGGATTCTAATGGTAAAGAGAAACAAATATAGTTGACATCAATTTAAGTTACTAAAATAATTGATGTATATGTCAAAAGGTTTCATTTATTAAGGGGAGTTCATATAAAATATTTTCTTTATCTTTAAAGTTAATAAAAAAAACATATCTTGACTTGATTTTTAGTTTAGTGTTGATTTTAATTTTTGAGATGTTTTTTTTATAAGACTATGAATAGAATTATCATGGTTCTTAAGGTGTTTTGAGTAAAAAAACACTCAAGCCTTGATTTTCTAGCCATTGTAGTCACTAGAATCTAAGCAAATTAGATGGTGTGTCACCTATTTTTTATTTTGGGCGGACATGTTATTTGTCATAGTTGCATAAAAAAATATTAAAAGACTAATCATGTGGGTTTATTAGGGTAGGTCCAAACATGGATCTCAATGAAATGGGTCAGACAAGCTGGCTTAACTTGCTAGGCTTAACAATGTGTGTCCTTTGCTTCTTTTTTTAACTAATTTTTTCTTCTAATTATAGATTTCTTACATATTCCTTTTCTCTAAATTATTTTATTTTAATCATTACCTCTTTTCTTTATCTTTTTATATGATTATTCTATTTGTTATGCATTTAAATTTTGAAGTGTTTCTTGGATATATATATATATATATATATATATATATATGTTTGTTTGTTTGTTTGTTTTAATATTTTATATAGATGATTTTATTTTTAAAAATAAAAAATATTATAAGATAATATTTGTAATATGTGCAACCTTGCATAATGTTTTGCCCCTTTTATCTTCTTCAATCAATTTAGTTTATGTCTCTATTTCTATTATTATTTTCTTGATTTGAACAATCATTTTAATAAACAAATTTAGAGAACACAAATGAGTTGACATTCTAGTTTGCGATATTAAATATTTTGATATGCATTTGTCTCTATTTTTTTGCATTTATTAATACACACATAATTCTTGATTTGTTTGATTACTTACAGCCATAAACTTTTTTATTTTCACTCAAATATATTTAACTATAAAATATTTTGAAAAAGCCTATGGAGATCATTTTTTTATTTGAAAAAATATATCTACCATAGTAAAGTGCATGCTAAATATATAGTAATATACTATTTAATATGGCTAAACTCTATGTTTATACCAACCTCACCAATTCAATCACATGCATTTCAATTTACAACCAGTTAAATATAATTCTTGACCAATTAAGCAATATCCTTCAATGTTTGAGTCATTCTTATGATTGTTTGATAAACATGTCTGATTTGAACACATAACAATTATTCAAGATCTTTGACTTGAAACAAGCTTTGTATGTTTACATAAACCAATAAATTAAATTAGTCTTTTTCTTAGAGTGGTTACTACTGACACAAAATAACTTATTATATTTAATAAAGAACTATAATTATTTAAATTATATGTTTAAAATAAGTTGCATCTCCAAACTTAATTTAACTATAATAGACTTAATGTTTTTTGTTAAATGCTTATGTGAACAATTATCCATATCTTCCACAATTATAGATGGGACATTCAATGCCAAAAATTCATCCTTTATCTATTTTACTTTTATCTTTATACAATAAATGAAATGGGTGATAAAAAAATTAAAATTATAGGTGATTAGTGTCATATTAAGCCACCATAAAAAACTAACATAAAACTAAAACTCTACATCTTGTTTACATCTCAAGCTAAGTAATCACTCAATCAAACATCTTCAATCCCTCTATATAATACCATAAATCCATGCATGGCATCCCACTTTATGTATTTATACTCAAAGTTATGCAAAATCCTTTAACGTAGCATAAACATTAGAAAAATGAGTGAAAAATCATTAATATAATTCAAAATAGTTTTTTTCAAGCCATTCTGACTCATAACCATTTTCCTACATATTCTTTGCTAGATCATAAGATTAATAATCCTTGGATAACATGCTAAAGTAGCAAAAACAAAAATCCACATCATGACAAATTTATATTTGTTAAATAGTATACTAATGAAGTTCTAAGAAAATCTAAAGGACTTGCACAATGACAAAGCATGCCTTATAAAGATATGAATTTCCTCACATGTGAGTAATAAGTCTCATCTCAACTCTTGTTATGATGAAATAAAAGTAATAATAATAACAATTTATGCTTGATGTCCATGTGCTAAACATACCATGTACATTCCAACAAATACATCTCTCTCTCTATATAGAAAGATATCTTATCCTCCTCGTTTTCTTAGTGCTAGGGTGATTGTTTGTGTGACTTATAGGAGATGCCTATGTTTGAAACTTGTAGGAGATGTTAGTCATGACTTTACCAAATTTTGAATATTTTGATCTAATGAAAACAAGAAAGTTGACAGTCATAAATTAAGATAAACTTGACATGTAACTTGATCTCAATCTCAATTTTAGGATATTTCTTGACATGTTAAATGGTTAATTTTAGTTTTTTTTTTCTAATTTTTTTTTTTATTGAGAGGGACTTTCATTAAATTGAATAAAATATAACCTTACCACCTTATTATCACTTGCAAAACTTCCACCTTTAAGCATTTTTCCTTTAAGCATTTTTAGCTCATGTCATAAGCTGTTCAATCTATGAACTTTATTAAGGTTATTTTCTGCACATTTTGTTCCGTTATAATGCGATACAAGTCTTTTATAAAACAAAGATCAGTATAATCTAAAATAATTTGAAAAAGCATTAATATATTTTGAAAAATGATATATTTTGGTGGAGATTATTTAAGCCTAGTTAAAAGAAGCAATATAAAAATTTATGATGTTTTGATTTCAGGTTGATGTTTTCATTTCAATTTGAACCACTAACAAGATATGAGAAGAAAAAATTTTTTATGAAAAAAAGTGGAAAGATATTGATAACTCATAACCTAATGTACTAACTCTAGCGTGTAATGTTGAATCAATGGTCGAGCAACCTCATGATGCAACCGTATTATTTGATAGTTTCACCCATACTTATCTAGTGTTTTGCATATGTTTTGTGTATAAAATGCCTTGATATTTTTTGTTTTATGTTTTGAAGGTATTTTTGGATGAAAGATGCAAAAAGAAGGTAATTATAGCTGATTAACAAATTTGACCTTCAATCGTTATTTTGTATAGAGCGAAAGCTCTAGAGATCAAAATGAAGTGATTCTAGTGACATTCAAAATCTAACATCCATATATTTTTGAAAATCTAAGGAAAATAAAATAAAATAAGGAAGAGCACGGAAATTGTAGTCTTCAAAGTCAAATCTTGCAATCTATCGATGTTGACATTTGGTCATTCCAACTTAAGTATCTAGAGCTACAAAAGTCTGATTGATGCAAACCCAATTTCGTTGGATTCCAGAATCAAAGAAATATGATCCATTCAAATTTTATCTTGAAACAATTTCTTATGAATGAGATATGATGTTTAAAAGATGACAATTATATTTTGCCAACTTAAGAAAAGACTATTTTGTAAAATAGAAACTAGGGTTTTTAAGCTTATATAAAGAAGGAGAGGAAGTAAGGAAGATTCAGTCAGCAGAAAAGAAAACACAAATCTCCCTCCTCCATACTCTAAATCATATTTTCTTTTATCTTTTTAATTAGCTATTCAATAAACATGTAAGGCTAATTTTTTTTTCTTTGTTACAACCACTCAAAAACCTTCAGATTTCAAGAACTATGAGATCTATTTTTACTTTAATTTTCTAGTTTATATGATGAATATGTTTGTTCTCCTATACTTATTTTTCTTATGATTGTTTATTTAATTGCTAAGAGAGGATTCTAATTTATTATCATAGACAATTTATTGCCGAGTTTTATATCAAAACCAGAGTTTATGGTATATGAACTTGTGAAGCAACTGAGTTAATAATTGTGGCGGATCTACGTTATTAATCTTAGGGAGAACATTCAATTAAATCAAACATAGATTGCGAACAATTATGTTTCTTAATTAATCAATTTATCTAGTTTTTAAGGCTGCATCAAATCAAATTACTAGTCTAAACATTATGGTTATTTGATGGTTAGAGCAAGTTATACATTGAATTCGTTAACAAACCAATGTTAAGAAGAGATAAAAGTTCGGAATATAAATTAATGTTTCATTTTCATGATCAATTTTGATTTTTCTAGGTGAATGTTGACTTGTAACTAAGGTTTATTTTATTGATAAATTTTAATTTTATATAATTTTCACTTAGTTTTCTTTTTCCTTTGCATTAGCCTAAACAACTTCCAACCTCCCCCAATTGCATAGCATATAACACAAAAATATAAACTAAATCATCTTTATGGGATCGACTCCTTGCTTGCTCTATACTATTTTGTATGATTTGTTTTAAGTTAGGGTAATTAATTTGTGCAACTGTGACATCACAACACCCCAACACACTTCAATTCATAGAGAACATGCATCAATTATTAAGCAACTTCCTACTAAAAGAACTAAATAAGAAAATATTGACAATGACTATTTAATTTGAGATTAAAATAATTGACCTGAAATTTAAGAATACTTAGTTAATCATTAAGATAGAGATGGAAAGACATACATTAATTTGAGGCCATATCAACTTTTGTTTTCTGAATATTTGCAAACTAGTAAAAAAACACCCCATTGATTTTTATCTCATTACTTCCAAAGTTTTTCCCAAATTAAATATTCAAAGGAAAACATTGCATTTTATCTTCCTTACTATTTATTTACAGATGAGATGAGACACATTTGCTATAAAGTTGATGATTTGACTAATATAGGAAAAAAAATCCAAATTCAACTAATAAACTTATTATCAGATGCTTAGAGATTTTGAAAAATCAATCATGTCATATTAAAAAGGTGATTGGGAGGCAAGCTTAAAAAATTTCAAAATAATCAATTACCTATTAAAGTTTTAATAAATATTTTTTGCCAGCTAACATTCCAAGCCTACACTTTCAAAGAGCATGATGAATTACCATAATAATAATAATAAAAACTATAATAATGTTCTTTAAACGGTAATACTTTTAGCGTCATATGAAGAACAAATTGGTGCTTTTGTTTTAGGTAATGCTCTATAAACACATAATACTTATCATATCAAATTAAAAAAGAATTGCATATCTTTGCTAGAAATGTTCAATCTTAAATTTATCATAAGATTGGTGATGCATAATTTTTTTTAATTATTGATGAATCTTGATATGAATGTATAAGAGAGAGCACATCCCTTGTTATTAGCTTTAATGATATAAGTGGATTTATACAAGATTTATTTTTAGATATAATGAATGTCAAAGATACGACTACTTTAAGTTTAAAGTAAAATATTTTCTTTGTTTTATCTCATAATAACCATGATACACAAAATATTAGAAGCCAATGGTATGAAAATTATAGTATTATACACAAAGATTATAATGACTTTCAAGCTTTACAGCACATAATCAACAACAAGTAGAATATAAACAAAACCAAAGAACTAGGGAAAGGTTTCATAAGATCGATACCCCATATATAAAAAATTTCACAATATAAAAGAGGATTTTGTGTCATTTCATTCTTGCGCGATAAACTACCCATCTTTTGACATTTTTCACAACTCTTACAAAATTGTAGGCATCTTTAAAAAGAGTTTCCTAATAAAACCCATTGTCTAAAATTTTCCTTGCTATTCTTTTGGGTCCAAAATGTCCACCACATGCATAATTATGACAATAAGTAAGAATGGAATAAATTTCATCATTTGGTATACATCTACGCATATCTTGATCCGAACCTATTTTCCAAAGATATGGCTCATCCCATATATAATACTTAGAGTGATTCTTTATTTTATCCTTCTTTGCTTTATTTAGTTCATTAGGTAAGATTTTTGTAACCAAAAAATTAACAATGTTAGCATACCATGGTTACTTACCCTGTGAATGCAATAGTTCATCATTAGGGAATGTCTTGGCAATTGGCAACATATCTTCCTCATTCATAAGTCTACTCAAATGGTCTGCCACAAAATGTTAGCTCCATTTTAATCCTTGATTTCCAAATCAAACGCTTGCAACAATAAAATCCAGTGTATAAGTCTTGATTTGGATTCTTTCTTAGATAATAAGTACTTAGGAACTGCATGATCTGAAAAAATAATCACTTTAGATCCTAACAAATACGATCTAAACTTGTCCAAGCTAAACACAATAACTAAAAGCTTTCTTTTCTTTTGTTAAATATTGTATTGAGCCGAGTTTAGTGTCCTCGAAAGATAACAAATAACATGGCTTTTATTTCCATTTCATTGTCCAGGTATAACTCCTATAGCAAGTTTACTTGTATCACACATGATCTCAAAGGGCATATCCCAATTTGGTGGCTGTACGATTGCTGCCAAGGTGAGGAGTTCCTTTAATTTGTCAAATGCTATTCTATAATCTGCTTCAAAGTTGAAAGACACATTCTTTTGAAATAGCTAGGATAAAGGTTGTGCAATCTTTGAGAAATCCTTAATGAACCGCCTATAAAAATCTGCATGACTAAGAAAACTAAGAATTTCCCTAACATTAGTAGGATAAGGTAAACTTGTAATCAAATCAATTTTTGCTTTGTCAACCTCAATTCTTGTAGTTGAACCCACATGACCCAAAACTATTCCCTGCTGGACCATGGAATGACTTTTTTTGTGGTTTAAAACCAAATTTGTGCTAATACATTGCTTCAAAACCTTAGTTAAGTGATTTAAACATTATTCAAAATAATTGTCATAAATTGTAAAGTTATCCATAAAAATTTCAATGTGGTTTTCAATCAAGTTAGAAAAAAATGCTCATCATACATCTTTGAAATATACCTGAGGCATTGCATAATCTAAAAGGCATACGTTAGTAATAAAATGTTCCAAATGGACAAGTAAAAGTTGTCTTTTCTTGGTCTTCTTAAGCTACAACTATTTGATAATAGCTATAAAATCCATCTAAGAAATAGAAAGATGACTTACCTGCTTGTCTTTTAAGCATTTCATCTATGAAAGGAGTTGGGAAGTAATCCTTTCTTGTGCGAGCATTCAACTTCTTGAATTCAATACACATTCTCCACCATTTTGTACTCTTATGGGGATAAGTTTGTTTCGTTTGTTGGGAACAAAAGTTAGACCGGTCCTCGTGGGAACTACATGCACCAAACTTACCCATGGACTATCAAATATTAGATAGATAATCCTTTATTCCAATAAATTCAAAATTTCCTTTATAACAACTTCCTTCATTGCTGGATTCAGTTTGTGTTGAGGTTCCTTCACAAGTTTGGCATTACTGTTGAGCAAAATTCTGTGTATACAAAGTGTAGTGCTGATCCCTTTAATCTTTGCCCATGTATAACCAATTGTTGTCTTGTGTTCCCTTAAAACCCTTAATAATTTCTTCTCATGAACTTCGGTAGATCATTTGCAATAATAATTGGCAGTATTTTATCTTCTCCTAAACACATACTTTAAATGTGTGGGCAAAGTTCTTAATTCCAACTTCAGTGCTTGCATAATGGAAGGTAGATTTTTAACATGTGAACTTGGTAATTCAACAAGTAAGCTAGTCCACATGTTAGGTATTATAGGCAATGAATGTAAGGACACAATTAGTTCTTTCATGTCTTCATCAATTTCCCTTCTTTTATCCTTATTTGTCTTGCTCTGTTGCAACACTAGGTTCAACTTATCCTTTATAAGATTTAGCTCAAAATCATCTTGCATAATGAGGTCAATAATATCAATATGAAAAATAGATTCAAATTTTTCATGATATTTCATAACATAAAAAATATTAAATGTTATTGTTTTTCCATCAAACTTAAAAGATAGAGTACCTTTATGCACATTAATCTTAGTTCTGGCTATTTTCATGAATGGTCTATCTAATAATATATGAGTTGAATTTAAAATACAATCATCATCCATGTCAATGATATAAAAATCTGCAGGAAAAATTAATTCGTTAACTCTAACCAGAACTTCCTCAATAATACCTTTAGGATATGCATTAGACCTATCTGCTAATTGAATTATTACCCGTGTTTCCTGTAAAGGTCATAGATTTAAAACTCTATAGATTGAAACATGTATAACATTTATTGATGCTCCTAAATCTAGCATGACCATTCCTAGTACATAATTTCCAATCACACATGGAATAATGAACATACCTAGATCCTTACATTTTTTTAGGCAATTTTCTTTGTATTACTACTGACAACTATGACTTTTTATTCAGGTTTTAACCTTTTTTTTTTTGGTGCACAACTCCTTGAGAAACATGACATAACATGGAATTTGCTTGATTGCATCCAACAATGGAATGTTGATCTCAACCTTGTGAAAGGTTTCAAATAATTCATGTTTCCCCTCCTCTTTATTTGTCTTCGTCAACCTGCTAGGAAATGGAGGTATAACCAACATCTTTGGCTCATGCAAAGTTGATTCAATACTTACCTCATTACTTGACTTTGGCAAAAGAGACTCAAATAGGGTGTTTCCTTCCTTTCTAATTTCCTTTAGTTCTATTAGCCTTGATAATGAGGTCTTAACCTCCTCGTCACTTCTAAGGATTATTGAATTAGCATCTTCCCGCGGGTTAACTTCTAGTGGAGTTGGTAACTTATCCTTATTAGTCTCCATTTTGTCTAATGAAGTTGCAAGTTGTGACACTTGAGTTTCTAAATTTTGGATGCTTACTCTTATCTCCTGTTGGAACAAATGGGTGTTAGTTGCCAAGGACTTGACAATTTTCTCTGGAGACATACCCGAGCTTGATGCTTGGTGGGCTATTTTATTTTGACCGAAAGAAGAGAACTGTTGTCAATTATAGGGTTGTCCATACCTCAAGTTTAGGTGGTCTCTCCAACTTGGGTTGTACTCATTTGAATATGGGTCATGGTTCCTTGGTTGCTTACCAAACCCACTTACAATATTCACTTGAGGAATTACATCCTCTTGAAGTTGTAGGCACATGTCATTTGAGTGATATGAAAAGGCACAAATGCCACAAACTTTGGTCTGTCTTACTTGTCCTAAAACTACTTGCTTAACCAGGGAGGTTAGTTCTAAAAGTTGTGTTTCAAGATTAGAATGACTCACCTCACTCATCTTTTTAGGATTGTGGTCACCTCTGATTCTAAATTGCTGCAAATTTGCTGCCATTATAGAGATAAATCTCTTAATGCCTTAGGAGTCTTTTCTACAAGTGCTCCCCCCACTTACAGCATCTATCATGCTTCTGTCCATATGCAATAATTCTTCATAAAAATATTGTTGCAACAATTGATCAGAAATTTGGTGGTGTGGGCAATTAGCAACCAGCTGATTAAAACGTTCCCAATACTCATATAAAGTTTCTTCTTTATTTTGGAGAATCCCACTAATTTCTATTCTAATTGTTCCAAACCTTGAAGCTGGAAAGAATTTTTCCATAAACCTTTTCTTCAATTTGTTCCATGTCCTTATTGACCTTGAAGGAAGGTAGTATAACCAATCCTTTGCTTTGTCTACCAATGAGAATGGAAAAGCCCTCAATTTGATTTTTTCCTCACTCACTCCTTGCGGCTTCATGGTTGAACATGCAACATGGAATTCCTTCAAGTGCTTATGGGGATTTTTACCTGTAAGGCCTCAAAAAGTAGGTAACAAATGAATCAATTCTAATTTTAATTCAAAAGCTACCTCAATATAAGGAAGTTCAATGCATAAAGGCTATTGGTTCACGTTGGGAGTTGCCAACTCCCACAAAGTCTTTTGTTTTGCTATTATTTTAGAAGTTTCTTCTTGTATGTTTGTCTCAAATTCACTGTTCATAGGTGTTAAGGTCAACAGGCAGTCCTCTTGTCTTTTAGCCTTCCTATTAGCTCTTGTAGTCTTTTTAATATCTGGATGAAAAAAATAATTCACCTGTATGAGTAGATCTTGTTATAAATTAGTTTGATATTAAGGAAAAATAAAACCTCCTTGGTGGTGGTTGTCGAAACCTCCAAAAATTAATTCTAATTTTAATATCACCAAATTTATTTTTTTGTAATATGATTGTAAAGATCATATCGAACCCAAGGGAAGTTGATTTATTCCCTACAAATACCAAATATGGTTTGAATCAACAAGAATTAAATGCTAAATATTAACGAAGGTTGATCTAGACGTTGAAAACTCGGTTCAAAGAGGTGATTCTTTCATTCTTACAAATTGGTTGATCATAGAAGTTAAATTAATATCCTTTCAAATCAAATAAATAAATTAGACTTCCATTAACTCTAAAGGAAATCTAGAGGCATGTTAAACTAATCAAAATAAGCTTCTAATTAATTCCATACCGTCAAGTGTATTAAGTATTGAGAAGCTATCCTTTTTCACTCAACAATAACTTTAAGATCAAGATTTATGCAATTTATTCGTAGCCAATGTTCAAATGCTTGAACATTTACTCGTCCTATTCATCCTAAATAAATTAATGTAATATATAAGACAATTAAATTAATTTACTTGCTTTCTATTCTTATTCTCCATAACAATGAAAGAATGAAAGAATTATAGGAAACATATAAACCATACCAAACCAATTCCATAAACATAAATCCAAAGTCAATAGCTTAAATTATGAACAAAGATATATAAATACTTGAAAGTGTAAGAATTACAATGGAAACGCTACTTCTCACAAACAATAATGAAGATGGATGCTATCCCCTTTGAACTGAAAAAGTGAGTCAACTGCTCATGCTTTTATAAGTTGTTGCTAGATCTGAAAAAAATAGAGAAGGGGGCTGCTCTTGCTTTCATATGTTTCCTATTTATTCTGAAAGTCCTAGCCCTTGTCGCACCCCAAAAAATAATGTGGGTGTGGCGTCCCAGCGACCGTCACCGTGAGCAGGGGGAATTCAAATGTCGAGGGGTCTAATTTTTATTTTTCATGAAAAGGGAGTCGCCACCTAATATTATGGTTAGTAGGAAACCTAAAACTGGTCTTTCAGAGATTCTAAGGTAAGGGACTGGTTGCATAAAGGGAAGGTTTTAGCACCCCTAATACGCCCTACTTAAGGTAAGCTGCTTGACGTTTTGATTTGTTTATGATTTGTTATGTTTTCGAAAGAAATATGTTGGTCAAATGATGATAGTGTATTATCCCCGCCGAATATTTTGGAGATTAACCCTTTAGGATATATTTATCCAAACACCAATAGTGAATAATAACAAATTATCCCCATCGAATATTTTGGATATTAACCCCTTATGATTTATTTATCCAAACACCGACAGTAAATAATAGCATATTACTCCCACCGAATATTTTGGATATTAACCCCCTAAGATTTATTCATCCAAATATCAACAATGAATAATATAAATAACCAAAAATAAAATTTTGATATTTTTGGAATATTGGCCAATACCCTTTGGATTTTTACAAATATGTTGTAAAATCCAAGAATGCAATAAATGATTGTTCTTTGCAAAATCCATGTTAAAACACATTTTTTCAAAAATCTAAGATAATATATTATTTTCAAATAAAAAGAATATTTTTTTAAAATATGCTAGTGTATTGGCCGTATGCATGAAAACAACACATTTTATTTTTTTAATAAAAATATTTTTTGCAATTTTTGTATTTTTTATTATTTTTTATTATTTATTTATTTATTCCTAGGGGGGCTGGACTGCCCAGCCCTGGTGGGCCAGGCGGCCAGCCCACCAACGTGGGCTGGGCTGCAGCCCCCATCACATGGTTGGGCTTCCTGCCCACCAACGTGGGTTGGGCTGCCAGCCCGTCATCGTGGGCTGGGTCGTAGTCCCCAACGTGGGCTGAGCCCACTAAATATTGATCTGGGCTTCCAGCCCACTTAATTATACGGGCTCTATGCTCACTTTAAATTTGGACCGGGTTTTCAGCCCATCCATTTTCGAGCTGAGCTTCCAGCCTAGGTGGGCTGGAAGCCCAGCGTTTAGCAACAGGCCAAGCACAAAGCTCGGCCCAAATGGGCCAGCGGGGAGTGAAAAATTCACTCCCCGCTGCATGCAAATTGTAGAAGACGGTGAACAGTAAGATTTTGGAGTGTGATGAATGGTGTACCTGTTAACACTTTCGGGTAGAGGAGGTCAAGGTGGTTCTTCTGGTCGTGGTGGCGTCGGAAATGGTGGCCTGTGGTGGCCGGAGTTGACGTTGGAAGGTGACGGGGCTGTGTGCTGTTGCAGGGGCTGTTCTGCCGATCCTTGCCTGAAACTATGCTGGTGGTTGCCGGAGTAAGGGGAGCTGGAGACTAGGGGAGTTGGGTGGCCTGAGCCGGGGTTGTGGTGGCTGACCGAGAGGAAGAAAATGGAGAGAGAAAGCTTCGGGTTGCTGGTTGTAGTGAGAGAGACGAGAAAATGAAAGCAGAGAGTGAGAAAGAAAAGGAACTGGTGCGAGGGAAACGATGATTCGAAAATTCACGCGAATTTTTCTTTGTTTTTTTCAGCCCTCTTTTCTCCTTTTTTTTTTCACTGCCTGTTCTTCCTTCGTTTTTCTCTCTTTCTCTGTCTGTTTTTTGTGAACTTGACTCTGCAAGTTCTTCCTAGCTCCACGCCTCTGTTTCTATTTTTACGTCCTCCTTCGCCCTGCAAGTTCTCCCCCTCTGTTTCTATTCTTTCGCGAACTGGGCTCTCGTGTCCCCTCTCTTTTTCTATTTTACGTCTACCCCCCTACCAGTTCTTCTCCTCTGTTTTTTATTCTCCCCATTTTTGTGTTTCAAATCTTGCCATTTTATAGGCATTGCAGAAGTTACCGTTGCAACGGTAAGCTTCTCCTTTTTTCTCTCTTTTTTTTCTGCGGTGGCTGGTTGTGGGTGGCTTGCAGGGGGCTGGTCGGCGGCAGCAGGCATGCGCTGCATGCTTTTGGGAAGTGTAATTGCAATTTGGTCCCTAAATTTGTAATTGTCCTAATTACATCTCCAATTGGATTTGAACTTATGATTTTGTGTAATCGTACCCCTGACCGAATTTCAACCTTAATTTTGCGCGCCTCCATTATTTTGGTCCTTAATTTCTGATTTGCGCGATTTAACCCCCAATTAACTATTAGACTCTCAATTCATTCAATTTGGCTCCCGATTTCGCAGAATGGCTTGGAAAAATTCAAATTGGTCTCCGAAAATTCAAATCTCATCAATTGAACCCGAATTAATTTTAAGAACTTAATTTCTCATTGACTAAGCCCTTAATAAAATTGATTTAACCAATTTAGAGTATAATTAAGTCATCGTGCTTAATTAAATCCTTCAATTTGGACCATAAATTAATTCTCAAACATAATTACACTTTTAAATTAACCAACGATTAAATCGAATTGGCCCATAAAAATGTGATTATATCTTTCGACTTCATTTTTACGCAGCTTTAACCGATGATAAATTACTTTAACCCTGAATCTGCATTTTTCTTCATTTCCAGGCATAAAAGATGTACGATTGAGCTCTCGAAAAACATCCAAATTTTACCTCGATTTTTCTACCGAGACCAGCCCCTTTTATTCTATTTTTTTGTTATTTTTGGGTAGATTTGGGAATGACCCAAAATTGGGTTATGACAGCCCTAATGTTGTTAATCAAGCAAAAAATAAGAGATCAATATTGTAGAGAAAATCTCTCCAATCCTTGATAAATTAGGAAACATAACCCGTCATCTAGCTTGCACTAGAATTTTCATATTGAGATGATTTTTCCATACTTTATGCCCTTTATGAAAGTTGTATTCATGAATGTGTAGATGAATTTGAGTTTTTGAATCACTTGATTTCAACAACGTATGCTTTTGACATGCCAAGTTTAGTGTTGGTGTGTGAATAGAGTCAGGGCTGACGTTGTTCCAATCGAGTGCCCAAATCTACATTGAATTTCTGCCTATGATACTTTTTCCAACAAGCTTGATAGCTATAATTACAATTATAAAACTCATTTTTGAGAATTAAAACCTGAAACAAGCAACAAAGATCCGAAACATAAAGTGCAGAGTTTCCTATTTTATAACAAGTAATCCACAAAGTCTCTTAAACATGTCAAACCCATAAAAACAACTATAGATACGTTGAAATAAGCTTAAAAGATGGTAAAAAACATAATATAAAAAGAATAAAAATTGATGTATATTTTACATTTGTCATAGAAACATAATATTACGTGGATAATGAATAATCTCAACATAAGAATTTAAATGAATGAAAGCTCTCTTTTTTTCCATAAGGAAATAACCTCTAAAATAATTGAGGTTGGTATTCACACCTTAAGACCATCTTTATAGGAGAAACGAGAGCCATCTACTACCTCATGACAAACCATACCAATTGGAAAATCAATTATGAAACATCCTCATCTTACACTGGGCAAATAAGAGAATCTCCTCAGTATTTATATGGATGAGAGACCTAGCCTTCCACCTTTGCACCAATGGTTGACTATATTTATAGGAGGAGCCTCCATTAGGAGAGGGTGTATAAATATAACTAGGTAAATAAAGAGTATATTTATTAAATTCAGGTTTAGCAGTTCTAGGCAAACACCTAATATAAAGCAACAATCATGAAAGGTAAAAGATTAAAACCAAAATGAAAGCATATGAAAGCAAAATTACTTGAAACTTCATATAACCCTTTATCCATATAACTTATATCATAATCAACATGAAGGTTGTTTAACCTAGAACAAACATTTTCTTCATTTGGGCTTAATAAGAGTTTGTAATGTCCATTAATAGTGGGTACAACTCCATATGAAATTATACTTATCTTAAGGTATGACTAGGCAATCATACCTCACTATTTCCCATTTCTCCTTCCATTTTTAGGAGGGATAAAACTTTCTCTTCATGGTTTTCTTCATTGGTCTATTTTTTCTTTTAATGAAAGTAAAAAACTAGGGGATTGAAGGTCCCCTTTTAGAGTTACTAATCAAGGTATAATATTATCTAAACATCATGATCTCTCATTTAGAATCCTCATCAACTAGTTAAATGAGGATAAAATGATCTATTTGTTATGATAAATTTTAGTAAGATTGAGGTTGTAATACCTTAAAACATCATTTAAAAATCCTTGTATATGAGATGAGTACCTAATATTGTTTGCATATATGAGGGTAATGATGATGATACTACTCTTACTATATTTTCTAGAGACCTAAGAAATATGATCATCAACTTTAGGAGCAACCACTGTATAATCTACTAGCTGACTAGCATTAGTGAATGGGTAAAAAAGCCCAAGTGGTTGTTAATGCCAGTGTAGAATTATGAAGGACTATGGAATTTACATTTTTGGAAAAAGAAAAGTGAACATCAATAGTTAGAATTAGCAAAAGACTAACTTATAATCAATGTGTCTAAGGTTTGTGTTCTTTCATGAATCCATATCTTTGTTATACTTGGTTCCAAGTGATGCACTTTGTGTTTCATCCTAAACAATTCTAGCCAACCTTAATTCTTCTTTTAAATATGAAGCTTCTTGAGGAACATTATCATCATTTCTTTCAATAAAAAAAGGTTAAGGACCATACCTCTCAAATTTGAGGTTGATCCTTATAGCAAGATCTTCGGAGAGCAATTTCAATTTTAGGCATGAAACTGAAATCACCCTCAGGGGATATATTCTTTTTTCCTTTCTAGAAATCATTATAATAGACTAAAGAGATTGAAAGAGATTTAATTTGAGAACAAAGAAAGAAGACTTTGTTTACATAGCCAAAGAAATTCCCTCTATTGTTAATTTTTCTCTTTTTATAAAGAATTAAACGCTTCTATATAAGTGAATATTTAAAAGAAAGGTTTAAAAAAGTTAAAGGAAAGGAAAAGGTTATGAATAAAATACATATGACATCCCATCTCATATTTATTGTGCACTATCAAATTATGTTCCGAAACATTCATTTTATTTTTCTTATAAAAGAAAATCTTTTATCAATAACATCTCTTCCTAAAGAAAGACAAGACATGTATTTAATCTCTCTTGATATTTTTAAGCCTTCAATGGAAGATTATGCATTAAAAGGCTTGGGGGCGACTAATGAATCAATATTTTTATTTAAAATTTTATACTTAAAAAAATCTTAGCAAAATAACATGGGTTTAACAAACATGTAAAACCCGAAATACTTATGTTTGAGAGTCAATTAAGTCTAATGTAGTATAGGTCTAACAAACAGACCTAATGGACTTGTACTTATTAGTCAATCATGTCTAAGGTAGTGTGGGCATTGTGTAGGCGCAAAACCTAAGAAACTTGTACTTGACAATTAACCATGTCCAAGGTAATGTTGCATGGAAAAAATGTTAGACCTAAGAAAATTAGTCTTAACAATCAGCCAATTCTAAGGTAACGTGGGCTTGACAAATTCGCTTAGACTTAATGAACTTGAGATTGACAATCAATCAAGTCTAAAATAATATAGACCTAACAAACATGCCAAATCCAAATGTATTGGACTTGACAATCAACTAGGCCTAATATAGTGTGGATTTGGAAAACATACTAAACTCAAAGAATTTGGATTTGACAATAAATGTTAATGTGGGCCTAACAACACGTCAGATTCTTAGACTTAGATTTAAACATTATCAAGTTCTAAGACTATAGACCTAATCTTAAATGATCTTCTATGATAAAGATATGGAAGACATAATAAACTGCTATGCCTTTTCATTTAGAATAATCAATCATATTGATATAATAATTTCCCTATACTTTTAGATGTATACAAAGTTTTTCGAGAAACTTACCACATTTATTATCTCATTAATAATATGTAAGAAAATATTTGTCTCTTATTAATGTCACTGAAAACAGAGGACATTCTAGTCCTTATTTTCTTAGAAAATGACAAGGTTCATAGGGTATAAATGCCCTCTACACCATTTAGGAGGGGTCTCAAGACTTTTGATCTTTTAAATAATTTATTTAGTTATCTAAGAACAAATATTTTTGTTCCTTGAGTTTAAGGTTCTTTTAAATAATTTATTTTCCTTCCTATAATTTTAATAACTTTATCATGAAATAATCTTTAATCCCCCCTCCCCCTAATTAAGATTATTTATGCAAATTTTCAAGTTTTTACCATAAGTTTGGGATGTCTTAGATTAAAGAGAAGAGACCTAAATACCTAAATATGTTGATTAACCATTATCCCAAACACTAAATAAATTTTTATTTATATATCTTGAATTTTGAGATATCATCACTCTCCTATATTTTTCTTCTTTTTAATTTTTAGAAGAAATAAAACTAAAAAAAAATATAAATGATAATTATAAGATGACGTGGGCATTTTACCTCACGAGTGTTTACATGATAATACGTTGTTAAATAATAATAAAACTATCAAAATAAAAAATAAAAAATAATTAAATAAAAAATATCTTATTATATTTTTAAATAAAAAATAAAAAATAATCTGAGAAAAAAAAACAAATTAAATTGCATGAAACTCCATTTTTCTTTTTATTAGGAATATTCGGTAGAATACCCAATAATTTAGTGATGTATTTAGGCCCCGTTTGACATTGCGATCCAATCTGTTTTTTGCTGCTTTTCGTTGTTTTTTTTTTTTTTTCATTTTTAAAACCGGCGGTTTATTGTTTTTAGATCATTTTGATGTGCTAATGTCAAAAATGATTTTTAAAAAATAAAAAAATATCATTTTGATACATTTCGGCACTTTAAAAAGCAACAACAACCACACTCCCAAACACCCCTTATTCATCTAAGATTACTTAAAAACCCCCGGTTTAAGAAAGTGATTATTATTATTATATGAAAGCAACACACACACGACACGAAGCTTATCAGGACGATGAAGTCGTGACCCAATAATATAAAATTGTACGGTGTAGACACCACTTCTACCTACTTGTTGACTTGTACGTGGCGCCATGTGAGTGGTGGTAGACTTAGCAGGCATCTGTCGAGAAGAATTAACTGTAATTACACTCTTAAGAGTATAATTATACTCTTAAACTTGCTAGAGGCATCACTGATAACTAATTCTTTCATTATTAAAAGTTAACTAATTCCCCTCTCAACTCTTTTCGAAGAGAAATATAAATTGAAAATGAATTATTAATTCAAGGATTAAGCATTTATAAATTAAATTATATTTAATTCTATTTTTTATAGGAAGATGATTCGATGGCTGGAAAATGGAAGATGCCGAGGTTACTGTTATGACCACTCCCTTTTCTCTCTCTTGCCCAAGCTGCCCTGCTCACTCTTTCAAACTGCCCAAACTGCCCCTTGTTGAACACTTTCCCTCTTTCTGAAGCGTCTCTCTCAAACCTTCTTTTGACTAAAATTTCACAACTGGGCAGCACTGATTTTCACTGCCAATCGCTTGTTTTTCCAATTTTTTAGACGATTCAAAGTGAGTGCCTTTGAAATGGGTTTTCTTTGCTGGGATTAGTTTTTGATTGTGTTTTTTTGTTTATATTTATGAAGATGAAGATGGCTTTGAATCCAGATTCTGTAAAGGTAAAGAATTCTAATGAGAAATCAAAGAGCAAGAAAAATAAGAAAAATCAAGGGAATGATAAGGACGAGGAGGATATGGGATGCTGGTTTAAACTCAGATTGCTGGGAAGCTGCATGCCTTCAAGATCAAAAGTTGATAGCTCTTTAAGTGGCATCTCAACTCATTACGGTAAAACTCTCGTTGTTTCTCTGCATATTTTTCCTTAATTTTTTATCATCTGATATTTTTATGCAGAACCATATGTCTTTAGGCTTGCGTCTGGATATTGTTTCTATATATATTGATATTGTGGTGAGGCAAATCAAGTAGACAGAAGGCACAAGTTCTTGAAAGGACTTCTTAATATGCTGTTACATTTATTGGATTCAGTGATTGAGAGTATAAGAAGAAAAAGGAGTTGAAAACCGTTCCTGATTTTTGATCCTCTTAGGCAGTACTGTTAATTAAAGTCCCCGTTCAGACTGGTGGACCCTTTTTGAAGATTGCCATCTCATGATAATTTTGGAGTGGCATGTTGTTTCTTAACAAACAGGTCTATCATGATCATTTACTATTATATTATCCATGCATTGATAAACATGATAGCACCTAGTTTGTCTGCAACTTCATTGAACTTGATTAAAATTCAGTAATTTGTCATGTTTCCAATTAGTTCTTTTCAGAAATTTTGTTAATAAGTTGTTACATATAAATATTAAGAGACAGATGCTGCTGGATTTGAATATTAGCAAGTAATTTCCCATTGCTTTGGTTTTCAGCGCAAAGTAAATCTACAAATGATAAGAACAAAGACCAACCAGTTGTTCCAGCAATGTCTTCCACCACCACAACTAGCAATGCAGAGAGTGCATCCTCATTTCCAACATTTAGTGAGGAATTGAAGCTTGCTTCTCAGCTCCGAAAATTTACATTTAATGACCTTAAATTAGCAACTAGAAACTTTAGGCCTGAGAGTCTTCTTGGGGAGGGTGGGTTTGGGTGTGTCTTCAAAGGCTGGATTGAGGAGAACGGAACTGCTCCTGTGAAACCTGGCACTGGGCTTACTGTTGCAGTGAAAACCCTCAACCATGATGGCCTTCAGGGTCATAAAGAGTGGCTTGTATGATCTCTTTCTATTTGTCACTTCTATCTTGATCTTTTAAATGCTAGATGATTTCTGTAAGAAAAATAAATAAGCTAGATGATTCTTGTACTTTATGTTATCAGTCATGTTTTCCACAATATTTCAGGCTGAAGTTAGTTTTCTTGGGAATCTTCTCCATAAAAACCTGGTAAAATTGGTTGGTTACTGCATTGAAGATGATCAAAGGTTGCTGGTGTATGAGTTCATGCCTAGAGGAAGTTTGGAGAATCACCTCTTCAGAAGTATGAAAGCAATAGCCTAGAGTTTGCCTTATTTATCTCAGATACAATTTGCTTATAAAATTTATGCTGTGGCAAAATTAGTGTATATTATCATAATGTTCTTTGTACATAAAACTAATAATTATTTATGTTTACTCACCTAATAATAGGATACACTATTTTACAGGATATGTGACAGAGTAGAGACTAGATATGTTCAAGAAGAATCATTTCTCTATCTCTGCCTTTTTTAAAAGAGACAGCTGACTTATTATATGTCTATTTTACCACAGAAAAGAGAAAGATCTCTGATGTGCATATATCAAATCATACTCTTGAAGTCTATGTAGAAAGTGTCAAGGTTCTTGATTTGTACATGATGAACTTTCCTGATACTAGCCCCATCAGTCTCAGAGCATTATAATTCTACCAATATTATTTCTTACCACTTTGGAGATTAGCAGTTTTTAGATGTGTGTCAGTCCACTTCAAGGTGATAACTATTGGATCATCACTTGCACCGGTTAGGAGAGAAGTGTTTCTGTGTATTAACCTCCCAGCTAGTAATATTGTCTAGGCCAAATGCAGGCAGTAGATCCAACTGGTTAGGTGGTGTCTGTGACACTACCTAAACAACAACAACACTGTAGCATTGTTTATTGCTGTCTATGCAGGTATATCGATGCCTTATTTGGTAAAAGTTGGTTTGAGTTTAGGAAGAAGTTAGAGAGTTTAATCTTGAATTGTAGGTGTCTACCGATGGAAACTTATCAGCTAGCATCAACATCATGAAGAAGGATCTAGAGATAATATCATGTAGAAATAGGTTTTATACGGTGATTTTGAATGTTTGAGGGGTTTATGCCTTCATTGGTTTTCCCATTCACTAAAATGTTTTGTAACCTTTTTGTTCTTTTAAGTATTGTACAGCTCCCTAAATCAACACAATCTCTTTCCACATATGCTTGCTTTGTTCAAGATATCATCTACAATCGATGTTTACTTTTCTCTGGTAACAACCATGTTATGTGCAGAAGGGTCCTTGCCTCTTCCTTGGTCTATTAGGATGAAAATTGCTCTTGGTGCTGCGCAAGGTCTTGCTTTCCTTCATGAGGAGGCTGATAGACCAGTAATTTATCGTGATTTTAAAACATCTAATATATTATTAGACGCGGTATGTGACTTAATATATGCATGTATTGGAAATTACTTCACTAATCATTTCCTCTTTTCAGTCCCTCTCTGAATCTGATACAAGACAATACTGTTTTAGGACTACAATTCCAAACTTTCTGATTTTGGACTTGCCAAGGATGCTCCTGATGGAGGTAAAACTCACGTGTCTACCAGAGTTATGGGAACCTATGGCTATGCTGCCCCAGAATATGTGATGACTGGTAAGTGGACTTCAATTCCTTTCCCACTGAGTGTTTACGCATAGATGTATGCATATCTTTGAATGAATGATAGGACTTGCCTGTTAGTTGTTGAATTTCCTTGCTATGGATAAGGAGGCAGTCAGTCAATCATGTTAAGAATTGAATGCTCTAAATTGTCTGAGTTAAGGATTTAAACTGCAGCATTTAGTGTTTGCCTATACGAATGAGACTTGGTTCGGACATGCTTATTGGTGTAAATGAACAGAACAATTGGTGCAACTTTTCAGGCCTGGCTATATATATAAGAAGGATTAAATGCAATTCATTTCCAGCATCAGGAAAATAGAGTCAAACATGACCTTGCATCTCTTCTGCTTCATTCTATTGCGTAATTTTCAGAACGCCACCATATGCTAGTAAATGGGTGAAAGTAAAATCATGTTCCATGGCCTTGTGTGATGCATGTGGGTTTGAAGATGCCACAAGTCTTATATCACTGAGAGGGTAGAGGGGAGATCAGGGATCTTTCTATGAAAGGTAACTCCCTACAATTTCATGGACTTCAGAGCATGATTGTAGTGGTCCTCACCTTGTCTGCTACCACTCAATCTCGCTATTCTTCCATGGCATCAACAATGTTGAAAAGTGCAAAAATAGTAGTTGTCTTGTCTTTTTCACAATGGTTCAAACAGCCTTCTTCTATTCTTCAGTCATCTGGACTCAAAAGCTTGTCAAGAAAGGTGGAATTTGAGATGGTGTTTGGATTAAGTTTCCAATTGAGTTTGAACTCTTGTATTGCTGTATTTCATGACAATATAACATCAGACACCCTGGTATCAAATAGGGCCTGATCATTTGCATCTAGTTACTGTAATGCCAGAAACATTCATGCAAAGCCTGTTCTTCTGTGCCATGGATGCTATCTCTGAACTAATCCTCATGACTGACAACTTCCTGTATCTTGCTGGAGTCTTGCTTTTGAATCATTATCCATCCTTGTCCCCTCTGTTTATTTAATCTTAGATGTTTTGAAAGGGACGAAGATAATGAGTGATTTATATATGTTCATAAAATTATTTCCTGTATTTGAAAAGCTGTTTAACTAATTCATCATGTCTAGATTTTAGCTTTGCTAGTGTTGTGATATCCCACATGTCATGTTTTGGAGGACCATATCTTTTTTGTCATATCTAACTATCTTGTTCAGCAGAAATCTGTGCAATTCTATTTACTTGTGTCTTTTGAGTTACTGCTGTTTGTGGAAATCGAGGCTGTGATGCTTTTTGATAACCTGGTGTTATGCAAATCTAATTTTTTCCACGTTGGTTTAGGACATTTGACTTCAAAGAGCGATGTCTACAGCTTTGGAGTAGTTTTACTTGAAATGCTCACTGGCCGAAGATCAATGGACAAAAACCGACCAAATGGGGAGCATAACCTTGTGGAATGGGCGAGGCCACATTTTGGAGACAAGAGAAGGTTCTACCGCTTATTAGACCCTCGCCTTGAAGGCCATTTCTCCATCAAGGGAGCTCAGAAAGCTATTCAGTTGGCTGCCCAGTGTCTTAGCCGTGACCCTAAATCCAGGCCCCGGATGAGTGAAGTTGTTGAAACACTAAAGCCTTTACCAAACTTAAAGGATATGGCTAGCTCTTCGTATTACTTCCAAACTATGCAAGCAGATCGTAACAAATCAAACATGAATGCTAAAAATGGCATTAGAACACAGGCAGGATTCATAACAAGGAACGGACAACCATTGAGGAGCTTAAGTGACGTGCGTGCATCTCCATATAACCAGCCTCAGCAGTCACCAAAACCTAGGGGGAAAAGCTCATAGCAGCACACTAGCTGGTTTCAGCTTTTTGGCAGTAACTCCAGCAGTTTGAAATAGCACTGAGGTTTGTTCCATCATTAGTCTGAGCAGTGACGTATGGTCATTTGATATTCATCCACCATGTTCTATCAGTAAAATGATGGAACGAGCCTCCAGCCTCATGTGGTGGCCTGTGATTGGTAATCATCGAAATGCCTTGAGTAGGAAATTATACATTGGACACTGGAAAGATACTGAAAGTCAAGTGGTGATCTAGAGACTAGAGAGAGGTGGGGGTGTGAAGGGATGTTAGTAAGCTTGATTGTAAATTGAAGAGAAAGTGTGAGGCAAATTTATTTAGCTATTTAATTCTGATTCTCATCGTCGTCATCATCATATCTATATCTATATAAGTATATAGAGTGCCTCGCTCTCATCCAATCTTTAATTGCCACCTTCTTCCTATTCAGAAGTTGCTTTCATGCAAATGGTTTTCATAATCGGAGTTGAGGAAAGTGGAAATTCAAATGTATCCTGAAGAAGGTAGAGCAAGGCAACTAGCCTGCGCCGCGTGTACACACAATGTCCATTTTGATTCTCCTTTTGAGCCTGTTTCTTGGTCTCTGTTGAGGGCTGGCAGGCAAGGTAATATTTGAACGAAGTTCAATTTTATATTAACGAAAAATATTCATCGGGGTGCTGTGGCCGGAACGGCGAAGGGTTTGGTGGGAATTTTGTATCTAACGAGGCTGGCGCCCTGATCAAGAGCTAGGTAGTGCACTGTCACCCTTTTCAAGGGTCTAGATAGTGCACCAGCACCATTTTCAAGAGTGAATAAATGAATTCCAACCGTTCGATGATCGCCACCACCTAGTCGTCTGACAAGATGTTCAATTTATTTCGTTTCAAAACTTTTATGATTTTCTTCGGAGAAATTAAAAAAAGAATACGATTGGGGAGGTTTTTTAAAGTGTTTTTTATTTAAAAATATATTAAAATAATTTTTTTTTTATTTTTAAAAATTATTTTTAATATCAACATATCAAAATAATTTAAAAACCAATCAATAAATAATAAATGTTTCTTTGATGTCAAAATCATCCATTTACTGCTCTTCAACCTCGCCAAGAGAACCAATTAACACAGAAAAAGATGTCCACCCATAAACAGGTCCATTATTTGACACCCATTAACACAGAAAAAGATGTCCACCCATAAACAGGTCCATTATAACAAAAATCAAATTATACTATGGAATTTGAGAGGGGGGAATGTACAAATAGCACAAGACTCTAGCTCTAAGCTACCAAGGTTGTCAGCAGACATACCGTGGTCATCCATAATCGTAGCAGGCAATCCAATCCGACGATCTTAAATCGACACACCATGTTAGATGAGTTTTAACAGAAGTGTTAATGCTGGACGAGGTTGCAGCACTTCATGACCCAATTGCTTTGCCCTTTCACTTCTCTCTCAAATCAATCCACCACCAACCGAAAAAAGAAGGGGGGGAAAACAAGGGGCTATTTCTGGTTGCGCGCAAATGGACATGAAAGTGCATCGCTGGCTGTCAAATGCTAAAATGAAAACGACTCGAGGAAAATGTCGGCATACGAAGCCGGATCCATTGGTGATGAATGGGGTGGCGTGGTCTCCACCAGTCCACTACTGGCATTGGCATGTGCATGAAAACATTGCTGCCTGAGATGGTGATAGCAGTTATACACTTTTATTCTTTCTAGAATTTCAATAATACTATTTGTCTTCTTACAAAGTTTATAACGCTCTAGATAAGCTATAAACCCTACCTAAACTACAAAATAACATAAATATTTAAAATTACAATAAAAAAGATAAAAAAAATAATATCATGGTTGGAAAATAATAAGATAAAAAGTTGTAACTTTTTAAGTCGTTAATCCGCAAAACCAAACTTCTTTTCAGACATCAACCAACACAGCAACCCGACCACATGAGATTGCCAGTCTTGGAACACTATGCTGTTGAATCTTTGTTTTTTCACGTGGCAGAGTGTGAGAGCACTGAACTTGTAATTTTCATGTTATGAAACATGATTTCTATGAGAAGAAAAGCAAAAAAAAAATAAGATTTTTTTTTTTTTTGTAAATAATTCAATATATTTTTGTTGGTTTTTTTTACACGCAAGATATAATATAATTAACCCTTAATATTATTCATGTCTTTTTTATTAAAATGCAATTATTATCAATACTCTACACTTTCCCTATTGAAAGTCCTGAAAATGCATGGCCCCATACATAGTGTAGAGAGAATAAAAAACAGAGAATCAAGCAATAACAAGAAGCACATTCGTCATTTAAATCCTCATTACAAGGATCGAATCAATCACGTGATTAACTGATACTGCTCATCTGCCGTTTTGATTGAAGGGTCTTGATAAAATCATCCAGAGCTCTAACGGAAGACCCCTTGTCTTCTCCTTCATCTCTCACTGCTGCCCTTAGCTGATCTTTAATCGCCAGTGCCTTGCTCCTCATATCACCTCCTTTCCCGTTCTTGTCCATCACCATCTCTATCACTTTCTTCACCTCCTTCCAATCCATGCTATTATGCAACCATCTTGTCAGCTCCACACTCACACCCATCTCCTCTACCAGCATTTTGGAATTATAGGCCTGTTCAGCGGCCAAAGGCCATCCTATAATTGGCACAGCTTGACTCAAGCTTTCCAGTACTGAATTCCACCCACAGTGGCTTAGGAATGCTCCCGTGGACTCGTGTGACAAAATCTCCAACTGGGGCGCCCAGTTGCTCACCAACAAACCTTGTTTCCTTTTCTCCATTCTTTCTTCAAATCCTTCCGGTAACCATTCTGCTCTGAATTCACATTTTTGTTCAAAACCAACAGGAGGCCTGATGACCCAAATGAAAGGCTTCGCACTCTCTTCCAAGCCAATAGCTAACTCCATCATCTGGGAGGGATTTATGCTGTTTTGCGAACCAAACGAAATATAGAGCACCGAAGCTGGACTGTGCGATTCAAGCCATTCCATGCATTTCTCTACAGAAATTTCTAGTCTTTTACCAGCACGTCTTGTGCTTATACCTGATGCAACTACAGATAAAGAAGAATAATCTTTTTTGAGCACAGTTGGTGGCAGAAGAGGCCCTATAGCCCAGACAGGAAGTTTGAGAAAATTCCTCAACCATTCCAATCCTGCAGGCTCAAATTCCTCAACTGTATTGCACAGCCACCCAGCAGATTGCATTGAAAATGAAATCTGTGACTGAAAAAACTTAGACCACGAATCAGTGCCATCAGCATTTCTTAAGAAATGATGCAACTGAGTGATGTGAAAGCGACACCTATCAGGAAATCCCGGCAAATGAAACTCATCAGAATCACTTCTACCACGATGAGGAAGATTGAGCCAAAGAGATGAGTAAGCCAAGGTTCCATAAGCACCACCTGTAGAGAAAGTGACATTCACAGTCCCCAGACTGTTCGCAACTTCACTTGCCCATCCAAAGAAAACATCTGAAATTATACAAAGTGGGGGGTGACCTTGTTTAGCTGAAATATCAGATACAAGGCTGTGAAATGGTGCCCTAAGACTTTGTGATGCAGAGCAGAGCTTGCCAATCGAATCCAAAGACAAGTTCTCAGTGTTCTCAGTGTTTGGAGGCAAGCCATTATCAGCACTACAGAAAGGTAGCTCAAGGAGGGTGATATAGTCATTTTCTGGTTCATCGGATGAGGACTTGAAGGTGGAAGTAAGGTACTGGATGTTAAGAGGGGTGCTTGCAAAGGATATTCTGAAACCAGTTGCTTGATAGATTTGTCTTGCAAGGGCAATAAAAGGTATGAGATGGCCATGAGCCATAAACGGGAGCATCACTATTTGCTCATTAGATTTTGACGCCATTAAATATTTTGTTGAAGTTTGTGCTCCAACTGAACTTGACTCAAGAATTGGATCTACTGAGGTGGGAGAAGAGTGTCCACCTCTTTATAAAGGGCTGTGGAAGGTGTTGTAACTATTTTTCTCTCAAAAAATATATTAAAAAGCAAAGAAAGAAAGAGTGTCTATTTTACTGTCTATACACGTATTAATGTGAATTTTAACTGTAAAACTATCATTTTATTTTTTTAGTTGAAAAATTTATTCCTTACAACCGAGGGCATTTTGAATATTTTTAGGGATATTTATGGTATTTTTAAATTGTTTATGTTTTTTTGGTATTTTCTATTTAAATTGCACAGAGAAACTACTATTTTACCCGTAGGAGCCGACAAAAAGACATGGAATAGGAGAGGAGTTTTCAATTTTTCATACATTCGTGCAAAGTGAAACTACGCAAATATCCCTAGAAAAGACAAAAATAAAGGCTCGAAGGTGAGGGCAATATGGTACTTTCATTCATGGTTTTTGCTAGGTCCAGGGGTATATAGGTATTTTGTCATTTTTTTTATTATTTCTTTTCGAAAACACTGCAGGCCCATCGTACGGCGGTGCTAAGAGTGTTTCATGCACATGGGCTTTTCAGGTTACACATGCGGCATCGTTTGGTCGTGGTCATTGTCCGATCGTCGTGTCACCATGTGCATCGCCATGTTCTCTGTCTCCCGGTGTGATGCGTGTCATGTTCCGGTGGTCGATGAATCTCTAGTGGATAATTTTTTTTATTTTTTCTCCCTCTACTCTCTCCTGCCGCTGGAAAATACATGTAAGTCCTCAATGTTTGTGATTTTTTTTATTTAGTCTCTAGTGTTTTGATTTTGGTTTACTCCTAATTTTTTCAATGAAAATTTTGATTTTTTTTTAGTTGTGTCATTCAATTGAAACTGATTATATATATTGGTTTTCATTTCAGTTTTTATTATTTTGCTTTTTGATTTGTTTTTGGATTTTTTTGCTATGCGAGTTTAACTTTTTTTAATTTTATCCTCAAATTGAAATTGGTCATATATGCTACTTTTTATTTCATTCCTTATTCTTTTAATTTTTTTTAATAAAAATACACTGTATTGTTTTTAAATGTCTCTATTTATTTTGGTCCTAAGGTTTTTATTTGTTTCAATTTTGTCATTTGATTGAAATTAATTATACATACATACATACATACATACATACATACATACATACATTCATTTTAGCCCTTATTGTTTGAATTTTTTATTTGGTATTAATTCATTTGATTTCTTCAGTCCTTCTTGGACAATATTTATTTTTTACCTGCATTTATGCATTTATGCTTTTAGTTTTTGTTGTTTTATTTTATATTGAGGTTTTATTTTTATTTGATCAAGTCCTAGAATTTTAATTTATGTTTGTGATATTTTAAAATTAATATTTCTCTCTTCTTTGTTTTGTGTTTTTTGTTATTTTTATCTATTCTTAGGATTAGATGATTTTATGGTTTTATTGTTATGCAATAATAATGATAATTTTAGTAATTATTTTTTTTACTGTTTTCTTATAAAAATGTTTTTTTTGTTCTTTAGGGCATTTTAATGATTTTAATTGTTTGGACAATAATGTTGATAATAATTTTAACTATTATAGTAATGATGATGATGGTAACGTAGAGATGTATTTTCAATGATGTTTTCTTATTTTTGTAGATAGAAATTTAACTATTTTTTTTTTGTTATTTGATTACTGCAGGTGTTTTCAAAATTTATATTTTGCTTGTTGTGTTTAATTTAAATTGAATTATAAAATGAGCTAGTTCTAATATAGTGAATTCAATAATTTAAGTATTCGAATCTTCTTGCTTTTTAATGATGATAATTTTATGCTGGTGATTTCGCTGAAATCTATTAAATAAATAAATTTATATCAATTTAAAATTCATATATTTTATTAAAAACTTCCACTTCACAAGAATTCTACATAGATTTATTATTTTGCCTAAATTTATATTATAATAAAAAAATCTCACACAATTAATATGTTTTTGCGTTGAAAAAAATATGTTTACTGCTGCGACTAGGCGAGGGTAAGTGGCTAGTTTTGATATATAAATTGTAATTTTATTATTTAATTATAACTTTAGAAGGCCTAAGTGAGGATCTAATTACAAAAGAAGTTGTTTTTTGGAGAATTCACGTGTTAATTGAAAAAAATTAAAGTTCAGGGACCAAAATTAGACTTGAGAAAGCTAAATGGGTTAAATTAGAGGTTTAATTGCATAAAACTCAAAGATTGATGGGCACTTAAGGATTTAATTGGACAAATCAGATATCGAAGAATAATCTGTAAAAGGCGAGTGACTTCAAGTTGTGCAATTAACAAAATTAATGGTCCAATTGAAGAAAATTAAGAGTTTATTGACCAATCAAGGGTTTTATTGAATAAATATGAAACCAAGGACTAAATGGAAAAAAATCAAATCTAGAGTAGGAAATTGAATTCTGAAGGAATGGAATTGCAAACAATCAACATTTTAATAATAATCAAGGGCATAATTAAACAAATTTGAAAGAGTATAGACTAAATTGAGGATTAACAAATACCAAAAAAACTAATTTTTAGGGGTTAGTCAAAACAACACTGTTTTGCACTTTGCACCTTTTTCTTCATAATTATGTTGATAAGGTAGACATCTTTAGTCGCTTGGATACGATGTTTTTGACAACCTCTAAGGCTACAACTACAATCATTAAAAACATCCTCTTTACAACATCATTACCTTAAAATCAAATGTTTATGTTTTATATTCTTCATTAATCGTTGAAACATCTTGTTCCTGATGAACTAACACTATTTGTTCAAGTGATATGGTAATCAGGTTGACACCTTCATGCAAATAAATATGAGCCTGTTTGGCACAACTATTGCTGTTGTGGTTGAGGTTGAGAAAAAGAAGTTTCATGAAAAAAGCTTTTAGTTGCGGTTCAAATCTGAAATTGAAGTGTTTGGTTAAAACTGTGGTTGAGTTTGAGGTTTAATGAAAAACAGTTTCAAGTGTTTAGTTACCATGCTTTTCATATTGCTGTCAACTTGTGAAATTATTTTAAAAGACACACACACACACACATATATTTTTAAATATTGTAGATTTAATTATCATAATAATGAAATGTAATTACTAATTTAGGTAAGTTAGACACTCATTTTTATTCTCCCATCAAACTACTTGCAATTATATCATGAATTAAATTCATACGTCAAGGCCTTTACGATCCCTTATTATTTGATCGATGAAAAAAATCTGGTAAAATATCATCAGGAATAACATTTGCAATCTATAAATAGTGTTGTTTCAATATCTCTATCTACATGTTGTAGAGATATAATGGCAAAATTCAATTTCAAGTTTCTGATCCATAATCAATCAAAATTCAATGGGGTTGTGGAGTAAAATGAAATTACACACATTTCTCTTTTTGTCGCAATAGAAAATCACTAGGAATACGACCAACGTCGATATTCCATAAATAAATATAGGATGAGAGGAACTCTCAGAAAAGTTCAAACTTTATTCAATAATTCAAAGATGATTCAGCTAGAGGCTTACAACCATATTTAAAGCATAAACCCTAGCCCTAACCATGTTGGATAAGGAAACAACGTTCATTAATAAAATTGCAAAAAATGGCAAATTTTAGATAAATGCGTAAAATGAAAAGGCTATAAATCCTGAGCAAGCAGGAATTGACGGAAGTCGATTCGGACTTGGAAATCAAGAGTTTCCTAAAATGACTAAAACGATAATTTCGAGGCCTAATCGATGGAATTCGGCCAAAAACCAATATACATCAGCAGGAAAGCTCTGCCTTTCTTTGGAAACATTGAGACGCATTAACTGGGTGAGTTTCGTGTCATTCCAACTTTAGTGCCCGGACTACGGAAATTCAGGTGCCTTTGAATTTTGGATACTCTCTCTTGAGCATGTACGCCTATGCCACTTGTTCTACATTACTTTCATCAAGATTGATCTCTGTATGCACAATTTTTATTTTTTTTAAATATGATTTTTTTTTTAAAATCGAACTGGGTCTATCCCAACTAAATGGGTTGGCCCAGTCAAGTTGGGCCAAAAGGGCCTAACTCTGTTGGGCTTGGGCTGGGCCAAGAGTAGCCCAACCCATCCCAATAGTTAAAAAAAGGCACCAAAATGGTGCGTGTTTTCTTTCGTTCTTAGACAATTATTCGTGAATAATAAGATGGCCGACTGTGAAGAGAGGGTTAACTACCAGTACCGACAGGTAAAGAAGACTGAGATGGTTCTTTCTGTGGTAGTGGCATTGGAAATGGTGTTGTGTGGTGGCCGGTAGGAGCTCTAGAAGGTTGCAGCACCAACTGTTGGCGTTGGTGCTGTTGACGCCGGGGCTTGCTGCCATGTCTCTAATGCTGCTAGAGAGAGGATCAGAGGAGTTACCATGACTGTGGAGGAGAGAGAAGGGAAGTAGGAGAGGAGGGGTAGTAGCCATGGCTGTGGAGGAGAGAGAAAGACCATCGACGACGGTAGAAAGGAAGACAACGATGAACACGATGGACATTATTGGAGTTTAATATTTGGCTATGATATTGTAGTTTCAAGTTTATATTATCATGCTTGAAAAGGAAGGAACGAGCTATTAGCCATGGATGACCTCAAGTTTTTGCGTTTCTTAATTGCAATGATAGACAAAGCTAGTGCTATTAATAAATTCATGCAAACTTCAGGTTGTGTTATAGCTTTAGGTGGTGTTACAGCCATGGATGATTTCTTGAAGAAATTCTTTTATGAAGTATGGGAAAGGAAGCAGCAAGCACATGAAAAGTAAGCAATGAGCTGTTAGCTTGCTTGTGTTAGTGTCTACGTTCGTTTTGAAAAGCATCTAAAAGATGCTTTTCGATGCTTTTCAAAACACGGTCGAACCGCAAGTATTTAGCGGGACCTATAGAAAAAAATATGGGGTCTCATTTGGTATTTATTGAGTTTATCCCCATGGTGAGCCTTAACCACAGGCTGCATCACGGGGCCAAACACCTACTATGAAGCTACAAACCTCTAAATAAAGCAAGTGTGGATTCAACAGAAAGCTATACATCTCTTTTATCAAGTTCAAATAGTTTTAGATGATAATAAAATTATAGTTGATGTAATGAAGCCATGGAAATAACCAACCCAATCAACCTTAATTGAGACATCTACTTGCAAGAAACCACTTAAACCCTTCTCATGTTCACACTTAGAAAACCATCTAGAGGGCTTTTATTAAAGGTAAAAAACCATTATCTCAAGATCTAAAGGACAAAAATCCCTCCTATTGACCTCCTAATTGGTTACAAAATCATTTGGATCTAAAAATCAATAAACCAACTGTTGTAATTTTGTGGTCGCACAAATTAATTACCTTAGTCTAGCTTTCAACAAATTACACACAAGTTAGTAAGAGTAAGCAAGGGGTCAATCCTACGAGGATATTTTAGTTCAAATTTTTATGCTATACGTTATGCAACTAGGGGGGGGGGAGTTGGAAGTTATCTAGGCTAAAGCAAAGGAAAAACAAAACTGAGCAAAAAATAAATAAAACTAAAATTTATTAATAAAAAAACCTTGGTCACAAGTAAACATCCACCTATAGAAATCAGAAATGATCATGGAAAGGAAATATCAATTTATATTCTGAATATTTATCTCTTCTTAACATTGGTTAGTTAACGGATCCACCATATAACTTACCCTAACCATCAAACAACCATAATGATGCGAAACCTTGTGAAATTTAATGGTATTCGTGACCCTAAGATCAATCTAACCCAAATTTATAGAGATTTGAATGAGCTTATCACAATAGAAGACTTGCTCCAAGACAAAAAAAACTATAAACCAACTCGATCACAATGCTTACTCCTGGAGACAAACAAAAGAAATATAAATTCACAAAAAAGAATAGTCAATTCCTTGAAGAGTTGAAAGTTCAATCAAGAACCAAAATTGAGAAACCAAAGTCGGCTAAAATGCTGGAAAATATTGTCCAAAAAGTTTCCCTAACATAATTCTTAAATAGTATTTATACTCCAAGCCAAAATCCTAATTTCCCTAATGGGCCTCATATAAACCCATTTTAAATAATAATTAACCCAAGCTAAAACTAGCCCAAACTAATTAAAATAAAAAAAATAAAAAAATAAAAAACCTAAAAAACTTGTCTCCTCTCAAAATAATTAAAGTTTGATAGCCTAATTAATTAAATAAGACAAGTTCGTTGTTTCCGTATTATATCTAGCAACAGGAAGTCCTAAATTAAAATGGATGGTTCTTTCTAGTCTTAATAAATTAGAAGGCTTTCCATATGCCATTGGAAAGGTATGGAAGTCTAGTTTTCATTAAAACTAGAATCACATCAAAATTATATTTATAACTGCAGTAATGACCAAAAGAGTAAGGAAAGGTCAAACTATCCGAATCTAGTCTTTTTCTACCAATCCTTGTGTAATGGTCTTAGATCCACCAAGAAGCTCCTCTTGAACATGAATCAAATTAATCAAGGTTGACTCTTTATTATTACAAATCTTCTTGATGTCCACCTTAGCCCATATATCTTGAAGAAGTCCACTAAAAGCTTCTTTGAACTTCTTAGCCCTAAGCCTAGTAACTGGATTAACTGGAACCTTCAATGGATCCTTTGATGGTTAGATCGTATTATCCCCTCACTCCTCAAAAGGATTCAACCTCGAATCATCACTTACATCAAACAAAGAAAGATCAGAATATTGAATGTAGCATTAACACCATACTCACCTGGTAAACCTATTTTGTAGGCATTATCATTAATCCTTTCTATGATCTTATAAAGACCATCTTCTCGAGGCATCAACTTTGATCTTCTTTGTTCAGGAAACCTTTCCTTCCTCATATGCACCCAAACCCGACCACCTGGTTCAAATGTCACTAATTTTTGTCTTCTATTGGCTTTTTTTTGCATATTGTTCATTTTTCTTTTCTATTTGTTGCCGAATCTTTACATGGCGATCTTTCATCACCTATGCTTTTTGATTACCATCAAGACTAATCCTTTCATCAACAAGCAAGGGAATCAAATCTAATGGTGTCAAGTTAAAGCCATAAACAATCCTAAATGAGGAATGATCAATAGTAGAATGCACACTACGATTATATGTAAACTCAATGAATGACAAACAATCTTCCTAATTTTTAAGATTCTTTTGAATGATAACCCTTAAAAATTGAATCAAAGTCCGGTTAACAACTCCATTTTGACCATTTATTTATGGATGACAAGTAGTAGAGTATAAAAGTTTAGTTCCTAATTTACCATACAAAACCTTCCAAAAGTAACTCAAAAACTTAACGTTTCTATCGGATATAATGCTTCTAAGGAGACCATGTAGTCAAATGACCTCTCTAAATAATAGGTCAACTATATTTATTGCATCATCTATTTTATGGCCAGTAATGAAATGTGCCATCTTACAAAATCTCTCCCTTTCTTAGACCTAGGTAGACCCAAGATGAAATCCGTAGAAATATCAACCCAAGGTTCCTTAGGAACAAGCAAAGTTGTGTATCATCCATGAGGCATTACCCTAGACTTAGCTTGTCTACATGTTATGCACCTATCACACATTCTTTGCACATCTCTTTTCATATTAGGCCAATAAAAATAATCATGCAAAACCTCCATAGTTTTGGTAATTTCAAAATGCCCCATTATACCTCCCCCATGTGCTTCCCACATAAGCAATTCACGTAAAAATAATTTAGGCATGCATAACTTATTTTTCTTAAACAAAAATCAATGATCCCTAAAATATTTATCTTTGGCTGAAACCTTGCATGTGTCATATATAGTACTGAAATCATGATCATCAAGATACGATTCCTTAATATACTATAATCCTAGCAATTTAATATTAAAAGTATTAAGAAGAACAAACCTTCGCAACAAGGCATCGACGACCACATTGTCCTGACCTTGCTTGTATTTAATCATATATGGAAATTTTTTAATAAACTCAACCAACTTAACATGTCTCCTACTTAACTTACATTGACCCTTCAAATGTTTCGACGATTGGTGATCAATATATATGACAAACTCTCGGGGCCACAAATAATGTTGCAAGTCTCCAAATCTTGAAGGACTGCATACAACTCTTTATCATAAGTGGGATAGTTAAGAGTTACACCATTGAGTCTCTCACTAAAATAAGCGATGGGTCGTTTTTTTGCATTAAAACGGCTCCAATACCTATTATTGAAACATCACATTCAACCTCAAAAGCTTTATTAAAATCAGGTAAAGATAGTAAAGGTGCCAAAATTAACTTTGATTTTAACAAGGTAAAAGAATTTTCTTGTTCTTCTCCCCATTTGAAACTCACAGTTTTCTTAACAATTTCAGTCAATGGAGAGGCTATTGTACTAAAGTCTTGACAAATCTCCTATAAAAACTAGCCAAACCATGAAAACTCCTAATGTTTGTAATGGATTTTGGTGTAGGTCATTCTTGAAAAACCTTAACCTTAGCCTCATCCATTTCTATACCTTTTGCACTAACCACATATCCAAGAAAAGCTACCCTATCCATGCAAAAGTCGCACTTTTTCAAATTAGCATATAAGGACTCTTTTCTAAGTACATCAAGAACTTGTCTCAAATGACTTGTATGCTCGTCAATCTCCTTACTATAAATCAAGATATTATCAAAGTAAACGACCACAAACTTATCAATGAAAGCACACAACACATGATTCATCAATCTCTTAAAAGTACTAGGTGCATTAGTAAGTTCAAAAGACATAACCAACCACTCATACAAATAATATTTAGTTTTAAAAGTAGTTTTCCATTCATCCCTTTCTTTCATCCTAATTTGATTATAACCACTTTTCAAATCATTTTTAGAAAACAATTTAGAACCATGTAATTCATCCAACATATCATCTAATCTAGCAATGGGATGTTGGTATTTTATAGTGATGTTATTGATGGCTAGACAATCCATACACATTCGCCAAGTTTTCTTCTTTTTTGGAAAAAAAAAAAGCACGAGAACTGCACAAGGACTCATGCTCTCTTGAATTTATCCTTTCGACATCAACTCCCTCACTTGCCTTTGAAATTCCTTAGTCTTTTCAGGATTGCTTCTACAAGGTGGCCTGGTATAGATGCTCCAAGAAAAAAGTCAATTTGATGCTTAATATCTCTAATTGGTGATAAACCACTAGGAATGTCATCCAGAAAGACATCCTTATATTCCTGTAAAAGAACTTTCACAACACTAGAAATGAAGAATCTAAATCATCTGAGTTAAAGAATGTGTCCTTATACACAAGTAAAATAATAAGAAAGTCAGAAAGATAGGCATGTTTAAGATCATTAGATTTTGCAAAAAAATTAAGGTGTTCCCTAATTTTTCTACACACTCTTCTTCTCACCCTTTCTAAGTAAATTCCTAAGAGAACAGGTATTCATTAGAGAAGGATAGGCATGTTTAAGATCATTAGATTTTGCAAAAAAAATTAAGGTGTTTCCCTAATTTTTCTACACACTTTTGTTCTCACCCTTTCTTTCTTCTCTCCACTCATTTTATCTCCACTCTCGGCCTTGTTTTCATTTTTTTGTTCTTGGCCTTAACCCTCCCCTAATGTCCTAAAGGCCAAAACTTTGTTCTCTTTTGTTTTCAACTCATGGCTCACTTTCATTGCTCTCTTCCTCACTTCCTCACCATGTTGTTTAGGTTACTTTTCCATTTTGGCCAAATCTTTTTGTTCCTCCACTTTGGTTGAAACATGCTACTCTTTGTCATAACCCTTCTTCAATTGAATTTGATCTTCATACACTTGCTTTGATGAGATTGGGGCAAGTGTATAAATCCTTCCATCCTTCTCTAAGGAATACTTGTTCTTTTAGGAATTTGCTTGATAACATTAATCAAAGGAATGTTGAGTTCCACTTTCTTGAAAACCTCTAAAATCTCTTGTTCTTGTTCTTCTTTCTTAGACCTAGAAAAACTCATAGTAAAGGGTGAAATTGTTTTAAAATTGGAATTCAGTGAGTGATTTACTATTGGAGTGGTTGTTTTTGTCTCGGTTTGTGAAGGATGGGTAGGTTTCTTCTTGCTACTCAAGTTCTTTCCCACTTCACAACATGATTTCACTAACATTCTCTTTTGGATTCAATGTTTGGGAGGACAATTTTCCATTCATTTGTGCTTCCAATTTCCCTACACTTCAAATTATTTGCCTCATTTGCTTCTCTAAGTTGTGAATACTTGACCTTGTTTCTTGTTGAAAAGATAAGATATTTTGCTACAAGTTCATAGTGTTAGAAGCTAAAATTTTCGTCATCTCACAAATATCATCACTGGATGATGATCGCATAACATTGGAGTTGGTGAATAGAGGGGGATGTCTTGCTTGATAATTTTGTTGGGGTTGAAATTCATGGGAATGAAATTGTCTGCCTTGATTGCCTTGTTGAGGTGGGTTTCCATAATGTAAGTTGGGATGATCTATTCATTTAGGATTGAACGTGTTAGAAAAGGGATCATACTTATGCTGGGGTTGTGCATTGAATGTTCCATCAACCACATTCGTTTGTTCAATGTAATGTTCTTGCATTGTTGAGCACAAATCCGAAGCCTTTCCTTGTATTTAGCATATGATAAAACTTTCACCTACTGTACATTCCCACAAGCCAAAGAACATACAAGAGAAGTAAGATCTTTAACTTTATTCTCAAGGTTAGAGATACTTACCTCATTCATTTATTTATTTGAGAAGCCTCCTTGAAACTGTTTGAGTTGGCTGCCATGTTTGAGATTAATTGGCATGTAGCCTTGGGTGTCTTATCTACTAATGCCTCTCCACTTGTAGCATCAATGATACTTCGGTTAGTAGGTATCAATCATTCATAGAAATATTGAATGAGTAGTTGATTGAATATTTGATGATGAGACCATTGAATGCACAATAATTCAAATCTTTCCCAATACTTAGCAAATGTCACTCCATGAGATTGCCAAATCTCACAATTTCTTTCCTTATGCTGGCAACTCGAGATGCTGGGAATTACTTTTCAAGAAAGACCTTCTTCATGCCATTCTAAGTGTCAATAGAACCTAGGAGAATAGAAACAAACCATGCCTTTGCTGCCCCTTTTAAAGAGAAAGGGAACTCTTTCAACTTAACTTGTTTCTCATCATCTCTATTTGATTTCATGCCAACACAAACCATGTGGAAATCCTTGAGATGAGTATAAGGGACTTCTTTTGCAAGATCATTGAATGTTGTTAGAAATGTATAAAACCAAATTTCAGTTTGAAGTTCATATTACAATCTATGTTTATGCACAATGGTTGATTTTCCACGTTAGGAGGAGCAAACTCCTTAAGTGTTTGTTATCGTGCAACAACCATGATGTTGACGCGAGCTTCCTTTCATAACCTAGTAAAGTTATTTCTATTTTGAGATCAACTTGCACCTGATAACTTTGGTTAGCAGAATGGGTTATAAGCATAAATCATAAAAAAAAACTCAAAAGAAACCAAGCATACAAGAGATTGAAAACAATACAATAAGCATGAGAATCCTACACTGTAAAACTAAAAGTGTCTAAGAATTTGGTCTTGATAGGGTAGGGCTATAGGCCAAAGTCCATTAGTCCTACTTAGAACATCGTTTCCCTTTAGGAAACAAAAGGCCGATATCTAATTCCACCAAAAATTATGTTTTGAATAGTACCACAGTAAGCACAAATATGTTTTCTCTGTTTTTTTTCCAGAATAAATAAAAATCATAGCAAGTAGAATAAATCACAACACAACATAAGAATAAACTAAAGTCACGTCCATGACAACAATGCCAAAATTTGTTACATTGTCGCAGTAGCACAAATTAATTACCCTAACTTAGCTTGAAACAAAACACACAAAATAATATAGAGTAAGTAAGGGGTTGATCCCATGAGTATGTTTTAGTTCATTGTGATATATGTTATGTAATGGGGGGGTTGGAAGTGGTCTAGGCTAAAGCAAAGCAAAAAAAAACTAAGCAAAAATTAAATAAAACCAAAATTTATCAATAAAACAAACCTTGGTCGCAAGTAAACTTCCACCTATAGAAATCATAAATGATCATGGACACCGAACATCAATTTATATTCTGAATATTTATCTCTTCTTAACATTGGTTAGTTAACGGATCTGCCATATAACTTACCTTGACTGTTAAACAACCATAGTGTTCTCACTAGTAATTTAATTCAATAGTAGCCTTAAGAACTAGATAAGTTGATTAATCAAGAAAAATAATTGTCTACAATCTATGTTTGATTTGATTGAATGTTCTCCCTAACATCAATAATATAGATCCGTAATAATTATTAAACTCAGTTGCTTCACAAGTTCATATACCACAACTCTGGTTTTGATTTCAAACTTAGCAATAGATTGTCTACAATAATAACTTAGAGTTCGCTTTAGCAATTAAATAAACAATCATTGGAAAAATAAGCATAGGAGAACAAATATATTTATCATATAAACTAAAAAGAAAAGGTAAAATAGATCTAACAACTCTTGAAATCTAGAGGTTTATGTGTCTTTACAACGAAGAGAAAGAGTTTAGCTTTGCATGTTTTTTGAAAAACTAATTAAAAAGAAAGAAGAAAACATGATTTTTGGGTTTGTTAAGAATAAGGGGCGTTTTTTCTCTTCTTTTCTGCTGGTTGGTTGTCTCCTCTCCTCCTTCTTTATATATACTTAGAAAACCTAATTTCTATTTTATAAAATAGTCCTCCCTTAAGTTGGAAAAATTTAGTTGTCATATTGTAAAAATCATATCTCATTAATATGATATCATTTTGAGCTACAATTTGAATCGATAATAGGGCTATGAGTCTGGAATCTAAAAAAATTTAGTTTGCATCAATTGGACTTTTGTAGCTCCATATATTTATGTTGGAATGGACAAAGGTCAACATTAACAAATTACAAGATTTGACTTTGAAGGCTGCAATTTTCATTCTTTCTTATTATATTTTTTTGCCTTATATTTATAGAGAGGTATGAACGTTATCTATTGAATGCCACTAGAATTATTTTATTTCAACCTCTAGATCTCACACTATACAAAACATTGACTGATTGTTAAATTTGCCAATTACCTCTGATGTACTCCTTTTTACATCTTTCATCTAAAAGTACCTTCAAAACATAAAACAAAGAATATCAAGGTATTTGATATAAAAAATATAGGAAAACTAGTTAAATATGAGTGAAACTATCAAATAAAATGGTTGCATCACCAACTATAAAATAATATGGTTGCATCACCTACCAGGTTTTGGCTTGTTAGAGCCTTGACAAACTCATCAAGAACTTCTGGTTTAGCCTATATCAGGGAGAAGCAATCACCAAGGAAAAGGAAGAAAAAAAATGAAAATAATTATGCATATAAAATATAAATATATTCATTTATTATATGAACTAAAGATAAATGGAATAATAAATATCACAATTCTTGAAATTCAAAGGTTTTTGTGTCATTGCAACCTAGAAAAATAGTTTAGTTGTTCATATCTATAAAACAACTACTTCAAAAAGTAGAAGAATACTTGAATTTGTATTTTTGGGAGAGAGGATTTGTAATTCTCTATTTTGGCCATCCCCCTCTCTCTTATTTTTTTCCTTTCTCTCTTTTGTTTTTTTTAGCTTGGGAAACCTTAATCTCTAATTTATAAAATAGTATTCTCTCATGTAGATAGTGTTGCATTTAAATACTTCAATAATTATTTTCTTAAAAAAAAAGAAATAACCTTGCATGAAATCTTTAGTCTTTATGTTAGAGGATCTACATTGCTTAAATAAAGATTTGGATGTCGGTTTGGATGCGTGAGACATAGTTTGGACTTGATCTTCACAAAAACCTATCTGCTGACATAATTCATGTGTCATTTTAGAAAAATCATATCTCTCCTATGTGCTCATTTTTTGATGAAAGTTGCTGCACTTAAATGGAGTTTAAAATTGAGTTTACATCAATTGGACTTGTATAGCTCAAGATATTCAAGTAGGAATGACTAAAGGTCAACACTAGCAAAATGCAAAACTTGAGCTTAAATGTAAAAACCTGAGATAAAAATATATATTTATATTAAAGGTTAACTTAGTTTCACTGTCGATTTTGTGTCGCAAAGGAAATTGGAAAAAAAAATAATAATAAAAAAAAACGGTGGGCATCCGGGGCTATGTCGCTGACTTCTTTCGCAATCGACGAATCACATAAATTGAGTAAGTTTCGCGTCATTCCGACTTCGTGTAGTGTTCGGTAGCGAAGCAGTTTTCGCGGATCAAGTTTCCGCGAATCAGTTTTCGCGGATCAGGTTTCCGCGGATCAGTTTTCGCGGACCAGGTTTCCGCGAAACTGAGGGAGGGATTAGATAAAACCAGATTTTGATAGGCAAAACAAGAATAAGAACACAACAAAATAAATCCCAAACAACCCCCATCATACATGAGAAGTATAAATACTAAGAGGAGAGAGAGAGGAGGGGGGGATCCTCTTCCAAGAACAACCAAAGACCCGTTTTTCTTTTTCTTCTTTCCTGCAAATTTCAGACCAGCCAAGATTTCAATAAGAAATTCCCGTTTTGTGAGGCAAGTGAGGGAAGATTGGGAGGGTTGCTTAAAGAAGAGAAAAAGAAGAAGAGGAAGTAGAAGAAGAAGAGATCGTGAGAGGAAAGAGGGGAGAAAAGAGAATCAGCAGGGGAAGTGAGATAAAAGTGTCAAACATACCTCAAATTCAGTATAAATCTGAAAGGTATGAGTCACGAAACCCTTCCTCTTTTCCTCAAGATCTAAGAAGAAAACCCTAGGGATTTTGTGTGTGTGTTTGTGCTGAATTTATGCTGAATTGTGTGTGTGTTTCAGCTGGAATTGTGGGTGTATTGGTGCTGAAAAATGTGTGTATTTCAGCTGGGAATTTGTGTGTGTTTGTGCTGAAAAATGTGTGTGTTTCAGTAGGGATTTTGTGTGTGTGTTTGTGCTGAATTTATGCTGAATTGTGTGTGTGTTTCAGCTGGGAATTTGTGTGTGTTTGTGCTGAAAAATGTGTGTGTTTCAGTAGGGATTTTGTGTGTGTGTTTGTGCTGAATTTATGCTGAATTGTGTGTGTGTTTCAGCTGGAATTGTGGGTGTGTTGGTGCTGAAAAATGTGTGTGTTTCAGCTGGGAATTTGTGTGTGTTTGTGCTGAAAAATGTGTGTGTTTCAGTAGGGATTTTGTGTGTGTGTTTGTGCTGAATTTATGCTGAATTGTGTGTGTGTTTCAGCTGGAATTGTGGGTGTGTTGGTGCTGAAAAATGTGTGTGTTTCAGCTGGGAATTTGTGTGTGTTTGTGTTGAAAAATGTGTGTGTTTCAGTAGGGATTTTGTGTGTGTGTTTGTGCTGAATTTATGCTGAATTGTGTGTGTGTTTCAGCTGGAATTGTGGGTGTATTGGTGCTGAAAAATGTGTGTGTTTCAGCTGGGAATTTGTGTGTGTTTGTGCTGAAAAATGTGTGTGTTTCAGTAGGGATTTTGTGTGGGTGTTTGTGCTGAATTTGTGCTGAAATGTGTGTGTGTGTTTCAGCTGGAATTTGTGTGTACTTGTGCTGAAAAATGTGTGAGTTCCAGCTGGAATTGTGTGTGTGTTTGTGCTGAAAAGTGTGTGTGTTTCAGCCGGAAAGTGTGTGTGTTTGTGCTGGAAATTTATGCATGTTTTGTTTGAGATTTGTTGAAGGATTCGCTGCCGAAACTGTGTCGGGCAGCGAATCAGTTTTCGCAAATTATTTTCACGAGTCAGTCCTCGCGAATCAGTGCTCGCGAATCAGTCCTCGCGAATCAGTTCGCGCGAGTCAGCCCTCGCGAATTCTTTTCGCGAGTCAGTCCTCGCGAATCAGTGCTTTCGAATCAGTCTTCGCGAATCAGTTTCCGCGAATCAGTTCGCGCGAGTCAGTCCTCGCGAATTATTTTCGCGAGTCAGTCCTCGCGAATCAGTTTCCGCGAATCAGTTCGCGCGAGTCAGCCCCGCGATTTATTTTCGCGAGTCAGTGCTCGCGAGTCAGTCCTCGTGAATCAGTTCGCGCGAGTCAGCCCTCGCGAATTATTTTCGCAAGTCAGTCCTCGCGAATCAGTGCTCGCGAATCAGTCCACGCGAATCAGTTCGCGCGAGTCAGCCCTCGCGAATTATTTTCGCGAGTCAGTCCTCGCGAATCAGTGCTCTCGAATCAGTCTTCGCGAATCAGTCGTCGCGAATCAGTTTTCGCGAATCAGTCCGCGCGAATTAGTCCTCGCGAATTAGTTGCGCGAATCAGTCCTCGCGAATAAGTTTTCGCGAATCAGTCTATCGCGAACCAGTAATCGCGAAGCAGTTTTCACTGCCTAAATGGCAGCCCGCAGTGAACCAGTTTCGCTGCTGGTTTCTGCCATAAGTTTATACATAAATGATTTAAATGCTAGTAACAAATTCATGGGGAAAATAGTGTACAGGGTGGAACATTTGAATGTGAACATATGAACTTTTAAAATGAGTGTGGAAATGAATGTGATTCGAAAAATAAAAAATATACTGATGTGTGAACATTGATGTCGCAGGCGGTGCGGTTGGAATTGGATCATCGTCAAGACCAGAACAACCCATAGGTGGAGCAGGTAAATGACTTGCATACCCCCTTTTCTTACGATACATAAGAAATGGTTTTAATACGAAGATTATCCTAATGCGTTAGAATTTATGTTAGATCGTTGAGTGTTTTAATGTAGACAAACAATTGATTAGCTTCGGCTAATGGCATCTGAAAGGATGGCCGGAACAAACGATTGATTAGCTTCGGCTAATGGCATCCGAAAGGATGGCCGGAACAAACGAGTGATTGATTAGCTTCGGCTAATGGCATCCGAAAGGATGGCCGGAACAAACGAGTGATTAGCTTCGGCTAATGGCATCCGAAAGGATGGCCGGAACAAACGATTGATTAGCTTCGGCTAATGGCATCCGAACGGATAGTCGGAATAAACGATTGATTAGCTTCGGCTAATGACATCTAAAAAGGATGGTCGGAATAAACGACTGAGGGAATTGCATTATGTATATGCAGAAATTAGAATCCTTAACGTTTCATTTAATTGGAAGGTCATTTGGTCACCATTATTAGTATCATTAAGTATTTATTTATATCTTAAATGTTTGTACTGCTGCAGGGACGTCACATCCACGGGAAGTCTAGGGGACCCGATAGGCGGATACCTACTTTTGCATAGGATCATGTAGATGCATTCTAAATTATGATGTATTTTGGATAAATCAATGTATTGTAGGCATAATTTATATCAAATCTTTTGTGTAAATTTGCAAATCCTACTAGCATGATAAGAATGTAAACGCATGACTATGTATGTATAGTTTAATGTAAATCATTAATCATGCAAATCCATAATGTTGCACATGTATGTAAAATTTCCTTTTTCTTTTTAAATGGAATGTTCATAATATGGAATGATATTTTAATGATGTGAGGTCATCTGGTTCGTTGAGTACTAGAAAAAAAAAAAAACCGGGCTGTTACAGTTGGTATCAGAGCCCCTGGTCTTGATCCTGTGGATCAAAGTTAATTGTTTTGTTGTGATAAATTTCAGGATGGTACGTACCCATCATGGGACACGAACTGAACCGCCTTCTTTTGAGAGGAGGGGCGGGAATCAAGGTACTCAGGGTTGGCAAGACGAAGACCTCTTGGATGATACCGTGTCACATGCTCCAATGATACTACTCGAAATATTACAAGGGGAAACGGGGTAGCAGGGGAAGGCGGAAGGCCTAACCAGATGGAGGGAGTACCTCCAGTTGCAGCAGAGCAACAAGAAAGATCCGAAGCTCAACCATCAGCAATTCCAACAAGTGTGCCCCCACAACAGGTAGACGCCGGACTCCTTGTACAAATAGTTAAAGCAGTAATGGAGGGTATGGCAGGTTCAGCGACACGAACAACTCCCACCACACAGATACCACCGATGGCCCCTACGACCAGCATGACCATGGATAACGTTGTGCCACTAGTGCGACTGGTGAAAAGTATGAGGGAAATGGGTTGTGGACCGTATATGGGGGAACAGGATGCAGAGATAGCGGGGAGATGGATCAGGAAGGTGGAAAAAACCATGATCAAAATTAATATACCAGAGGGTTTAAGAGTAGATTGTGCAACTCAGTTACTATCAGATAGAGCCATGACATGGTGGGAGACAGTTCAGTTGAGGCGTACAACAGAAACACTAACTTGGGGTGATTTCAAGATGGAATTTGAGAATCAGTTTTACTCCAGATACCATCGCAAGTTGAAGGAACAAGAATTCTTGGCATTGAGGCAAGGAGATATGTCGGTATTGGAGTACGAAAGGAGGTTCCATGATCTTTCATTGTTCGCTCCACACTATGTGCCGACAGAGGAACATATGATTGAGAAGTTGAGAGATGGTTTGCGACAGGAATTGAGGCAAGGATTAATCGCCTTACGATTTAAATCGGTGAGAGAATTGATTGAGGCTGCTCAAGCTCTGGAGGCTTGCATTGGAGAAAATCAAGGGGGGCATCAAGGGATAGGCAAAAAGAGAGATGGGGATTTTTTTTGCAGCAGACCACCACTCCCGAAGAAAGGAAAAAGTGGAGTGTTTGAGCAGTACCAGAGGAAGGGGAATTTGATGTTTCCGGCCCATCAACAGTCAAGTGGGAGAGGGATGATTGGACAGACGCACTCAAGGGAAAATTCTTCAACGGGGACCGGTGAACGCAAGGGTGTTGACTACCCTTTTTGTACAAAATATGGACAAAAGCACCCTGGGGACTGCTCAGTTTCTCCTGGTAGATGTTTTGTCTGCAGAGGGGAGGGGCATAGGTGGAGAAATTGCCAGTTTTTGAACCAAGGGTGTCATTACTGTGGCGTAAGAGGGCATTTCAAGAGGGATTGCCCAAAAAGGAACACCGGATCGGTACAAAGCTATAGACAGCCCAGTCAGAGTCCCCAATAGTCAGTCACCGTAAATAGGCCAGGAAGATCTTCTCAATCAGGAGCAAACTCCAATAGAGGGAGACCAAGAGCACAAAATGATCGGACCCCGGGAAGGGTCTTTCATCTGACACAAGAAGAGGTCAGGGCTGCAACAGATGTGGTGGCAGGTACACTATTAGTAAATGAATTCAATGTACATGTGTTGTTTGATCCGGGTGCCACCCATTCATTCATTGATAAGAGAATTGTCACTAAACTGAAAAATGGGGTAGAAATTGTAGAGAAGGGATTTTTAATTGGAACTCCAATGGGAAATAGGGTTGAAACTGATATTATGTATGTAAATGTGGGGGTTAACCTGTCTGGGTGCGAAACAAAAGTAGACTTGATCCCCCTAGAGCTACATGATTTTGACATAATCCTGGGCATGAATTGGTTGAATAAATATAAGGCTCTAATAGATTGTTATGCTAAAACCGTTACTTTTCAAACCCTAAATGGAGAGAGAATGATTTTTGAAGGAGAGAGGGGGTTCAAGCCGACTGCCTTAATATCGGGGGTAACAGCCCAAAAACGTTTAAGAAAGGGATGTATAGGATACCTCGCATACATTTTAAACTCCGAGGGTGATAGCCCAAAACTGGAAGATATCCCTGTGGTGATGGAATTCCCAGATGTGTTTCCAGAAGAACTACCAGGACTACCCCCAGAACGGGAGGTAGAGGTGTCCATAGACATTTTCCCTGGAGTTCCACCCATAGCCCAACAGCCTTACCGGATGGCTCCAATAGAACTGAACGAGTTAAAGACTCAACTCCAAGAATTGTTAGTCAAAGGGTTTATACGGCCCAGTAATTCTCCGTGGGGAGCACCGGTCCTATTTGTAAGAAAGAAAGATGGGACCCATAGACTTTGTATTGACTATCGACAGTTGAACAAAGTAACAGTGAAGAACAAGTATCCATTACCACGAATAGATGATTTGTTCGACCAATTAAAGGGAGCGAGGGCATTTTCAAAGATAGATCTGAGATCGGGGTATTATCAGATGAAGATAAAAGGGGAGGACGTAGCAAAGACTGCATTTAGAACTCGTTACGGACACTACGAGTTTTTGGTGCTACCGTTCGGGTTGACGAACGCCCCAGCCCTCTTCATGGACTTGATGAATCGGGTTTTTCAACCATATTTAGATAAGTTTGTGGTGGTATTCATTGATGATATACTGGTATACTCGAATTCTTTTGAGGAACACAAAGAGCACTTGAAGCAAACCTTACAAACATTGAGAGATCATCAATTATATGCAAAATTGAGTAAATGTGAGTTTTGGCTGAAGAGAGTGACGTTTCTAGGACATGTTATTTCAGCAGAAGGTGTTTTTGTGGATCCCCAAAAAGTTGAAGCAGTATTGAAATGGGAAAGACCGACTTCGGTCACCGAAATACGTAGCTTCTTGGGACTAGCAGGATACTATCGGAGGTTTATTGAGGGTTTTTCCCTAGTTGCAACTCCTTTGACCCAGCTAACTAGAAAGAATAAGAAATGGGTGTGGTCGGAAGAGTGTGAAAGAAGCTTCCAAGAATTGAAAAGGAGGCTTACCACTGCTCCAGTGTTAACCCTTCCCTCAGGGACCGAAGGTTTTGTGGTTTATAGTGATGCCTCAGGGAAAGGATTGGGGTGTGTCCTGATGCAACATGGGAAGGTGATTGCCTATGCATCAAGACAGTTAAAGACTCATGAGGTGAATTACCCGGTGCACGATTTGGAATTGGCTGCTGTTGTGTTTGCTTTGAGGATATGGAGACACTATTTGTATGGGTCACAAACCCAAATTTTCACAGATCATAAGAGCTTGAAGTATCTGATGTCGCAAAAGGAGTTGAACATGCGACAGAGAAGGTGGATAGAGCTCATTAAGGATTATGATTGCACCATAGAATACCACCCAGGGAAAGCGAATGTGGTGGCAGATGCCCTCAGTCGGAAAAATAAAGCTACCTAAAAAGGGGAAACAGGGGGAAAGGAGCGACCATTGGCGGAATTGAAAAAGCTGGGTGCAAAGTTGGACATTAATGCCGGAGGTGGGCTGGTAGCCCAACTATTGGTGCGACCAACGTATCGAGTACAAATACTACAAGCTCAATTCCAGGATAAGGTTGGGTCCGAGATTAGGAAAAAAGTGGAGGCCGGTGTAGAAATGAAATTCCGAATAGCGAATGATGGATCCTTGATGATGGGACAACGGTTGTATGTACCAAATGACAGAACAATCAAACGGATGGTTCTACAAGAAGCACATGAGTCCAAGTTCTCCATACATCCTGGTAGCACTAAGATGTATCGAGACCTGAAACTCCTCTATTGGTGGCCTAATATGAAAAGAGAAATAGCTGAGTATGTGTCAAAGTGTGGGGTATGTCAACAAGTCAAGGTTGAACACCAAAGGCCTGCAGGACCACTACAACCATTACAAATTCCAGAGTGGAAGTGGGAGATGATCACCATGGATTTTGTGTCGGGATTTCCCAAAGGGAGGAAAGGAAATGACGCAATATGGGTCGTCGTAGATCGGTTGACGAAATCCGCATTATTCTTGCCTGTAAAGATGACCGACTCGGTGGACAAGCTTGCCAAGATCTACATAAATGAGGTGGTACGACTCCATGGAATTCCGGTGTCCATTGTATCAGATCGAGATCCTAGATTCACCTCTCGACTTTGGCCGAGCATACAACAAGCCTTGGGGACCAGATTGGATATGAGCACTGCGTTTCATCCTCAAACAGATGGTCAATCGGAAAGAGTCATCCAAGTCTTGGAAGACCTATTACGGGTCTGTGTGCTAGAATTTGGAGGAAACTGGGAGGAACACATGGCATTGGTAGAATTCACATATAATAATAGTTACCAAGCCATAATAAGGATGGCACCATATGAAGCCTTATACGGTAGAAAGTGCAGAACGCCTTTGTGTTGGGAAGAAATTGGGGATCGGAAGTTATATGGCTCAAAGTTGGTCCAAGTAACCACGGAAAAAGTGAGAATTATTAGGAATCGCATCAAAGCCGCACAGGATAGACAGAAGAAGTATGCTGATGTGAGGAGAAGACCCCTTGAGTTCAGTATGGGGGATCAAGTGTACCTGAAAGTAGCCCCATGGAAAAACATGTTACGATTTGGATTGAAAGGGAAATTAACTCCCCGTTTCATCGGACCTTTCAAAATTTTACAACGAGTGGGTCCAGTAGCCTACAAAGTGGACTTGCCCCCACAGTTAGCTAAGGTCCATGATGTGTTCCATGTCTCCCTATTAAGGAAGGCTGACGTGGATTCCGCCAGAATTCTACCCCAAATTCCAGTACAAGTAAATGAAGACTTAACACTGGAAATGAGACCCGCAAGGATACTATATAAGGGTGAGAAGGAGTTACAGAACAAAAAGATCCCCATTGTCAGAATCTTATGGAGAAATGCTCAAATAGAAGAGGAAACGTGGGAGAGGGAGGATGAGATGAAGAAAAAGTACCCCGAATTATTCAAAATATCAGGTATGGATTGTGAAACCCTTAAAATTTCGAGGACGAAATTCTTATTAAAGGGGGGGAGAATGTAAAAACCTGAGATAAAAATACCATGTTTAAACTAAGGGAGGGATTAGATAAAACCAGATTTTGATAGGCAAAACAAGAATAAGAACCAATCAGTATCACAATTTTTTTTGTGTGTGTTTGTGCTGAATTTATGCTGAATTGTGTGTGTGTTTCAGCTGGAATTGTGGGTGTATTGGTGCTGAAAAATGTGTGTATTTCAGCTGGGAATTTGTGTGTGTTTGTGCTGAAAAATGTGTGTGTTTCAGTAGGGATTTTGTGTGTGTGTTTGTGCTGAATTTATGCTGAATTGTGTGTGTGTTTCAGCTGGAATTGTGGGTGTGTTGGTGCTGAAAAATGTGTGTGTTTCAGCTGGGAATTTGTGTGTGTTTGTGCTGAAAAATGTGTGTGTTTCAGTAGGGATTTTGTGTGTGTGTTTGTGCTGAATTTATGCTGAATTGTGTGTGTGTTTCAGCTGGAATTGTGGGTGTGTTGGTGCTGAAAAATGTGTGTGTTTTAGCTGGGAATTTGTGTGTGTTTGTGTTGAAAAATGTGTGTGTTTCAGTAGGGATTTTGTGTGTGTGTTTGTGCTGAATTTATGCTGAATTGTGTGTGTGTTTCAGCTGGAATTGTGGGTGTATTGGTGCTGAAAAATGTGTGTGTTTCAGCTGGGAATTTGTGTGTGTTTGTGCTGAAAAATGTGTGTGTTTCAGTAGGGATTTTGTGTGGGTGTTTGTGCTGAATTTGTGCTGAAATGTGTGTGTGTGTTTCAGCTGGAATTTGTGTGTACTTGTGCTGAAAAATGTGTGAGTTCCAGCTGGAATTGTGTGTGTGTTTGTGCTGAAAAGTGTGTGTTTCAACCGGAAAGTGTGTGTGTTTGTGCTGGAAATTTATGCATGTTTTGTTTGAGATTTGTTGAAGGATTCGCTGCCGAAACTGTGTCGGGCAGCGAATCAGTTTTCGCGAATTATTTTCACGAGTCAGTCCTCGCGAATCAGTGCTCGCGAATCAGTCCTCGCGAATCAGTTCGCGCGAGTCAGCCCCCGCGAATTATTTCCGCGAGTCAATCCTCGCGAATCAGTTTCTGCGAATCAGTTCGCGCGAGTCAGCCCCCGCGATTTATTTTCGCGAGTCAGCCCCCGCGAATTATTTTCGCGAGTCAGTCCTCGCGAATCAGTGCTCGCGAATCAGTCCTTGCAAATCAGTTCGCGCGAGTCAGCCCTCGCGAATTATTTTCGCGAGTCAGTCCTCGCGAATCAGTTCGCGCGAGTCAGCCCCGCGATTTATTTTCGCGAGTCAGTGCTCGCGAGTCAGTCCTCGTGAATCAGTTCGCGCGAGTCAGCCCTCGCGAATTATTTTCGCGAGTCAGTCCTCGCGAATCAGTGCTCGCGAATCAGTCCTCGCGAATCAGTTCGCGCGAGTCAGCCCTCGCGAATTATTTTCGCGAGTCAGTCGTCGCGAATCAGTGCTCTCGAATCAGTCTTCGCGAATCAGTCCTCGCAAATCAGTTTTCGCGAATCAGTCCGCGCGAATTAGTCCTCGCGAATTAGTTGCGCGAATCAGTCCTCTCGAATAAGTTTTCGCGAATCAGTCTATCGCGAACCAGTAATCGCGAAGCAGTTTTCACTGCCTAAATGGCAGCCTGCAGTGAACCAGTTTCGCTGCTGGTTTCTGCCATAAGTTTATACATAAATGATTTAAATGCTAGTAACAAATTCATGAGGAAAATAGTGTACAGGGTGGAACATTTGAATGTGAACATATGAACTTTTAAAATGAGTGTGGAAATGAATGTGATTCGAAAAATAAAAAATATACTGATGTGTGAACATTGATGTCGCAGGCGGTGCGGTTGGAATTGGATCATCGTCAAGACCAGAACAACCCATAGGTGGAGCAGGTAAATGACTTGCATACCCCCTTTTCTTACGATACATAAGAAATGGTTTTAATACGAAGATTATCCTAATGCGTTAGAATTTATGTTAGATCGTTGAGTGTTTTAATGTAGACAAACAATTGATTAGCTTCGGCTAATGGCATCTGAAAGGATGGCCGGAACAAACGATTGATTAGCTTCGGCTAATGGCATCCGAAAGGATGGCCGGAACAAACGAGTGATTGATTAGCTTCGGCTAATGGCATCCGAAAGGATGGCCGGAACAAACGATTGATTAGCTTCGGCTAATGGCATCCGAAAGGATGGCCGGAACAAACGAGTGATTAGCTTCGGCTAATGGCATCCGAAAGGATGGCCGGAACAAACGATTGATTAGCTTCTGCTAATGGCATCCGAACGGATGGTCGGAATAAACGATTGATTAGCTTCGGCTAATGACATCTAAAAAGGATGGTCGGAATAAACGACTGAGGGAATTGCATTATGTATATGCAGAAATTAGAATCGTTAACGTTTTATTTAATTGGAAGGTCATTTGGTCACCATTATTAGTATCATTAAGTATTTATTTATATCTTAAATATTTGTACTGCTGCAGGGACGTCACATCCACGGGAAGTCTAGGGGACCCGATAGGCGGATACCTACTTTTGCATAGGATCATGTAGATGCATTCTAAATTATGATGTATTTTGGATAAATCAATGTATTGTAGGCATAATTTATATCAAATCTTTTGTGTAAATTTGCAAATCCTACTAGCATGATAAGAATGTAAACGCATGACTATGTATGTATAGTTTAATATAAATCGTTAATCATGCAAATCCATAATGTTGCACATGTATGTAAAATTTTCTTTTTCTTTTTAAATGGAATGTTCATAATATGGAATGATATTTTAATGATGTGAGGTCATCTGGTTCGTTGAGTACTAGAAAAAAAAAAAATCCGGGCTGTTACATTAAAGGTTGTGATTTCCATGCTCTTTATTTTTTTTATTTTTGTTGTTGTAATTTCCATGCTCTTTATTTATTTATTTATTTTTCTTGCCATATATTTCCAGAAAAGTATGGATGATACCTTTTTAATTCCACTAGAAGGGCTTGATATTGACCTTTATAGATCAAGCTTTACACAAAACATCAACTAATGATCAAATTTTCTAATTTCCTCCATTTTCAATCTTTCATCCAAGAATACCTTTAAAATATAAACAAGAATATCAAGGCATTTTATAAATAAACATAAGCAAAATACCATTTTATAAATATGGGTAAAACTATTAAGTAAAATGGTTGCATAAAACATTAAGAAATCATCTACAAAATGGTGGTCAAATATAAATATCGACATGATATGTTGTTGTTTTCCTTTCATGGGTATTGCATTGTAGTCACCACTTGAACAAAAGACATTTTATATTCCATGGTATAGAAAATAGAGTAAGTGTTGTCTTTAAAAGTAAAAATCCTATCATCAAGAGTTATGATAAATGAGCAAGAGTGAAACATGAATAACTAAAATGATTAGTGAGAAAAGGATGAATGCAATATGTCATCACCTACTTTAATAAGAAAAAATCAGACCTAAGGTATTTTAAAAGAGAGATTTAGTGTTGAAGAAGATCTTACCTTTTCTCGATGAAGTCCAAAGTAAATGGGCGCTTTATAACTATAACGATGATGCTTTTTTTATGTTTTATGCCCCACCATACCCAGAGGGGATACAAGCCGCGGTAAAAGAAGGGTTGTATAGTCATAAATTACGACTATAAATCTTAAGAGTCGCCACTTAGTATTAATGTTACTAAAAAACCTAATGGTCTGCAAGAGTTCCAATCTTCTCAATTAAACTCGAATTAAGATCAAGAACTTGATTTTTATTAATTAAACCCTCAAGAAAATTAATTTGACTAATTTAAAGTATAATTAAGTCCTTGCACTTAATTAAATCCTTCGATTGGACCCTAAATTAATTATCAAATATAATTACATTTAAATTGGTTGATGGTTAAATCAAATCAGCCCATAAAAATATAATTATGTATTTAAACTTAATTTTTACATAGATTTATTCTATAATAAATTATTTTAGCCTTGAAAACATCTAAATTTTCACCTTGATTTTTCTATTGATGCCAACCCCTTTTATTTATTTTTTTAGTTTTGTTTTATTTTGGGTAGATTTAAGGGAATAACCCATAATTAAGTTATGACAGGTTCCCTCCTCTTTATAATATTTACGACTAAAGTCTTGTAAGAGACTTTAGACAATAAGCGTTGTAAGGAAAAACAGAATGGATTTAACAAATCAAAAAATGGCTGGTCCATCCAGAAGTGAAAATGAAGGTAGAACATGGTTAGAAAGTGCACTACCTAAAAATTAAGGCCTAAATAGAACACTGAAAGGATGATGTTGCTTATGAAAAACACAAGAAAATGGTCTCGTTGCACCAGGTGGAAATGTCAAGTTAAAGGTGGTGAAAATCTTAAAGTTGGTCTGATTGTAATGGATGACCTACCCATGAAGATTTTGTGGAATGAAAGATAGGGCTAGAAAGCATGCTATTTAGAATCTATGGTTGAGGACTGGAAAACACACTATTTGAGTTGGTTGATAGCTAGGAAGCGCATTATCTGAGTTGGTGGTTAAAGGTCAAAAATCGTATTATCTTAATTGATATTGAGGGTTGGAAAACACACTCATAGAGGGGGAAATTGGGTTAGATAACATATTCTTTTAATTGACAGAAGAGGGATGGAGAATGCACCCAAAAAAAGAGGGAAGATATGACTAAAAGGCTTATTATCCTAATCGATGGCTAGAATTGGAAAACCACACTCCAAAGAGGAAGAAAAATAGGGTTGGGCTATTTTAGCTCATGGTTAAAGGCTAAAAAATGCACTTAAACGAGGAGGATATGGATGAAAAATGTACAATCTTAATTGATGGTTAAGGGTTGGAAAATGCACTCAAAGAAGGGAAAATAGGCTAGAATAATGCATGATCTTAATTAATGGTCGAGGGTTGGAAAACACACTTAAAAGAGGAAGAAAAACAGGGTTGGAAAACACACTATTTTGGTTCATGGTTAAGGGTTGAAAAACACACTCAAACGAGGAGGATAACAATGGGCAACACACTAGATTAATTGATGGTTAAGGGTTGGAAAATGCACTCGAAGAAGGGCTAGACAACACACTATTTTAATTGATGGTTGAGGCTTAGAATGCACACTCAAAAGAGAAAGAAAAATAGGATTGGAAAACACACTATTTTGGTTAATGGTTAATGGTTGAAAAATGCAAACGAGGAGGGAAAATAGTGTTGAAGAGTGCACTATCTTAATTGATGATCAAGGGTTGGAAAACACACTAAAAAAAGAAAGAGAAATAAGGTTTGAAACACAATATTTTTAGCTTATAGTTAAGGGTTGGAAAACATACTATTTTTAGCTTATGAGTAAGGGTTGGAAAACGTACTCAAATAAGGAGGGAAACTAGGATTGAAGAGTGCACTCTTTTAATTAATGATTGAAGATAGGAAAACATATTCAAAAGAGAAAGAAAAATAGGGTTGGAAAATATACTATTTTTAACTTATAGTTAAGGGTTGGAAAATGCACTAAAAAAAAGTAAAATAGGGTTGAAGAACACACTCAAAGGAGAAGGAGGAGGGATACAGTTGTAAAGCACACTATTTGAGTCAATTGAGAGTTGAAAACGCCCTTGAGTAAGGATGAGAGATATAGGGTTGAGAACACACTGTCTGAGTTGATGGCTAAAAAGCACATTCAGACGAGAAAAAGGATGATAGTGCTTACAAACACACTATCAAGGTTGATTGATGGATATAAAATACACCAAAAATAAGGAAGGAGATAAGGCTGAAAAAAGCATTATTCGTGTTGATGAAGGGTTCACAAGAACACTCAAGGAAGTGAAAATGGTGAGGTCTTGAAGGCACACTAAAAAAATATAAAATTTTATTAATTATAATTTCTCTAAAATATTTCTTAGATTCCTAGTGGGAATGCAGTGCTTGATGTTACCAAAATTCAAGAAAGAGATAGGGTTGAAAAACATATTATCTGCTTGACTGAGGACTCATAGACACACTTACGTAAATGAAAGAGCTGAGTTCAAAGTTATACACAAAAATGATGAATGAAGATTTGTAAAATATGATCTCTATAAAACATTTCTTTGATTCTCAGTGGGGATGGGATGCATGATGATGCATGTATAATTATCTGGGAAATATAGGTCCCCATTCTTCTTCATGGTCTTCTCTTTTGAGGTTTTGTATTTGTGGCTTTAACAACTTCTCGTTTCTGCTTACTAGAGCCATAACTTATGATTTTGACTACTAAAGATGACAAACCTTGAGCATATTCATATGCCCCCTTCGCTTATGGACCCTCAGTTTTGTTCAACATTCCTTAAAAGAGAATGATGGAGCCAATTTCAATTGCATTTTTAGATTGCCTCCTAGTCTAATTATGTCGCACAAGTGTTTTAGGCTAAAAATGTATGCATCATACAAATAAATTGTAAGTCATAGACAAATTATTGGCTAGGGAACCACCAATTTTTTTTTTTAACCACATTAAACCCACACAAAGTAGCTTATTTTATGTAGGGTATGTTGGGAGTGCTAACACTTTCCTTAATCACAACCATTCCTTTACTCTTTGAGCCTATGATAAAATTAGTATATCTGAGTTTCTTAGCAACCCTAAACAGGTAACTAGGCGGGGGCTCCTTAACCACGACATCTCACGCAAACTTGTGATATAATATATTTAAATTTCAATATATTTAGGTATTAAGCTAATGGTTGTTATTAGAGGTGTTAAGAACATAATTTTTATTTTTTTTAAAATAAAGTGATAAAAAAATATAAAAAAATAACTTAGAAACTAAAAAAATCATTCTGGAATGAAACTAAAAATCATTAAATCAACTAAAGTAAATTTGACTCGATTAAAAATAAAAAGGTATACGTAAAAAACTTAACCTTACCTTAAAAATCACTTGCAAGTGAGAGAGGCCGCTAGAACCATAAATCTCATATTAAATTAAATAAAGAAAAAAGAAAAAGCTATATATAAAGTTGATAATAGTTTATAACATTCATTACAAAACTTATTTTTTAGATGAAAGTCAAACTTATGAATAGTTATAAGAAAAAAATTCTTTGATTTCTTACAAAATTAAAACCAATCATTCCCTCCATTCAAAAATTAAAATCAACATAAATTTAGTTTTTTTCCATGACGACATATATGATCGTTGATGGATCCGCTTTGATTTGCTTGAGAAATCGATCAATTTATAAAGAATACTAAAAAAAAAAGATATGAGAGTGGAGGAGACATTTGGTTTTAAATGAATAGGCTTTATGTTATTTCAAGCATGTCTGGTATTATATTTTAAAAATAGTTTTGAAATTTTTTTTTGAAATTAAATTTTTTATGTTTTTTAATTATTTTTATGTGATGATTTCAAAAATATTTTTTATGAGCTAAATGAAAATAATTTAAAAAAATAATCTCAACTACACCAGCAAAAGTCCTCAAAAAATGTGATATGGTGGCAAAGAACTTAAAATTTATTTTGCAAGTTAAGAGTTCGAATCATGATATATTTATTTTATAAAAATTTAAGGCAACCGAGATTTTAATTGGGATATGTGCAGCATCACGTATACATCGACTGGATTTAAGACTGGATTTAATACTATGGATGCATAGATAATAGTAATATTTTTTTAGAAAAAAAGGGCAAGAAAAACCCAATATTTAAAGTGATTAAGAATTTAATAAGATTGAGTAATGTGAAATATTTCAAGAACATACTCTAAATTAATAACAATTATATAGTATAATGTCTCTGTACTCGCCATATAAAAAATTAGTCTACATCAAAACCAGCAGTGCATGCCAAAACTCATCGTTTTGATCGATCTAATTAGTCTAATCTGAAGGTCGTAAAAAGAAATTTACGTGCATATTTAGTAAAGCACATCATTAATATTTCAGCACGTGCATGCATGACGACACAAATTGTCAGAAGTCGCAAGAAATGGAAGGCAGACCCTCTCAGCACACCGCTATGACTATAGCAGTTTCTGTAACCATGAATGCTGCACGCGGCGACCTATACAGTATTATATTCTGTTCATCACTTGTTGATCCTGTTCAAAATTAGCTCACTTCGCCAAATTGAACCCAAAAGAACCTGTCAAATTAGTTCATTACGGCGAGGTTCCTCCTTTGCGAATATCTTCTTTCTTTACGGTGAGGTGAGTCGAATAGATCGAAGAATAGCTGATAGAGAATGCTGGGAATTTGGAGCTTAAGAAACAGAACTCCATGGTATCTGCTAAAAATTCCAGCTTCTAGGTTTCACAATACGAGGCATAGTGATGCAGCCCCTAATGCACGCCACGCTTTAAAAAAACTGTATATATCATATTCTGTGCTTCACTTATAAGTAAGTTTAAGGTGAGATGGTGAGATGATTTCTTTAAATGGTATCAGAATCTTGTTAATACAGTAGTCAAGAGTTTAAATCTTATTATCTTCATTCTATTTGATAAAAATCAAATACAAGATAATATGAATCTATATAAGTTTGAAACCCAAAGGGTTTTTACTTGAGAGGATGTGTTAGAATATAAATTATATTTCGGGGTCTCACTTACAAGGTTAAACTTATAGATGAGATGATTCATTTATAATTATCTGGTAAAAATTCTGAGTGATGGGCAAAAGCTGGTTGCAGAATAAAAAACCAAGCTTCATGGTATGTTGTTGCTTGGCAATAAAAAAGCTGAAAAACGAATCTGCTAAGAAATTATTCCCTCCACCATTTTTACTTCTTTGGATTTTATTTTCCTTCTCTTTTTTGAATTTTGAGTGTGGAGATGAGAAGCTATGCATTTCAAGTGCTTCCACAAAGCTCTTAGCCACAGAAAACAATCCGAGAACCATGCATATTGTTTGAAGAAACAAATGCACCTGAATATAGAAGGCAGCTTCTTGCAGAAGAAGTGCGCTCTCTCTCTCTCTCTCTCTCTCTCTCGCAAGCTATGTTAATTTTTAAAAGTTGTCGCTAGTGAAATACTAGATATGAGTTTAACCAAGAAATTTAAATTTAAAACAATTAAATATTAATGGATAAAATTCGATAAAAGAACAGCAATCTAAAACAATTTTACAAAGGAAAGAAAACAACAATCAAAAGAACGGGGATGAAATTTAATAAGAATAAGAATAATTTAGGGTGAAATTACAAAAAAGAAATCAATTCTATATATTAAAATTAAAATAAAACTTCAATTTCAAATGAAAGAAACAATAACAAAAAAGTACAAGGACTAGATGAAAAGGAAAGAGAAGCAAGTGGCTGATTTGAAGAATTCCATAGCAAACACAAACACCAAGAAAGCGAGAGGAAAAAAAGAAGAATAATCGTTCATGCCAAACCAAACATCTTTTGTATGCACGCATTGCCTTTTCATAGAGAGAATGTCAAGATGAATGAATCGAACTTCATCTTGGGACGACAATTTTAGCTATTGGGATCGATCATATTGACATGTATTTTTTAATTATTAAAATACTAAAATTGCTTTACACAAACTCATTAATTACAAAATAATATAACAAAAATACGATCAAACCCAAGTGTTAAAATTTTAGCTTCAAGGAACCCTAGGACTTTTTTCGTTGTGTTTCAAATTACAAACACGAAGAAGCCCCTCCCTTTTGTTGTTAGTTAAAAGGTTATTTTAATATGCATTTATTTATATAAAAGTTGTTGTGAATAATATTTAATGTTTTCGGTTTAAGGGTCATCAAAATATTTTAACAAAATAAAAAAAAATATATAGAGAGTATAGGTGTTGCCTTGCGCGTATGGAGAGGGGGTAAATCATATATTTTCCTTTTATTTGATTCATCCTTATATGCGCGAGCTTACTTTACTTCCTTTGTTAGTTACTATCTCATCTCAAGTTTTAGTTTATAAACACTTGATGAAAGTTTTTTTTTTTTTCCAATATAGGATAGTAAGTCCTCTATATATACCCTTTGTACTTAAGAGGTCCTTTGTGTTTTACCAATGTGGGATAATCTTTTGAAATATCTATTATAAATTTTACAGCAATCCCACACATATCTAAAAAGGCATTTTAAGAATAATAATAATAATAGATAAATATATAAATAAATTTACTGGATCTCTTTCACAAATGAATGTAATGTGTCTAACCTGATATTTTTTGGATTGTGAACCAAATTATAGAAAGTATGAGATTTAACTTACATAATTATTAGTGAAATTTTTAATTTCTATGAACACAATAATTCTCATTGTCAGTTAGGTATCTTACCAATCACATTATACCCCCATAATTTCTTATTGTTTGACTCGGTTTTGTGCTTTTAATAAGCCATACACGTGCCTGATTATTCATGGGTGCTCTAAATTTTTTGCTAATATCTTATGGGACTAGCTTCACTCCACACTCATATAGGTGATTATATCAAATGTTCACTATATTTTGAACGTTATCCATAAGGAATATGGAATTCATTAAGAACTTTGTAGTTCATCCTTTCTTTGATTTGCACTATTCTCACATCAAAGAGAAAAAAAACTTGTTTTATAGTGCTATAAATCATAACTAACTTTGTTGTTACCCATATGAACCTAATTCATGGGATCTCCATTATCATAGGTTGGGTTTCTATTATTTTGATTTCTTACTTTATCATTAGTCCCATTCCTCTCAATGTATCAAGTATCATCTTTCTAACAAATGGTTTAGTAAGAGGATCAACCAAATTCATTTCTGACATCACATAATCTATTGAATTAACTCCATTTTGTAACAACTATTTTTCTACATCATGTCTTAATTGAATGTCAATTTTTACCATTTAAAGATTTATTCTTTGCAATGGATATTGCCGCTTGACAATCACAATGCATGGATATATAAGGTGTTAGTTTTATTCCCAATAGAATTTCAATTAAAAAATTTCTCAACCAATTAACTTCATACCCTGCTAAATCTAATGCTATAAATTCTGACTCCATGGTGGATCGAGCAATTAAAATTTGTTTGGAATATTTCCAAGACACTACACCACCTCCTAGAATAAAGATATAGCTACTAATGGATTTAATCTCATTTGAATAGAAAATCCAGTTAACATCGCTATATCCTTCTAATACAATGGGAAATCCACTATATAGAATACCATAATTCATGGTACCTCTCAGATATTTCATTAGTCTGATTATCGTCGTCCAATGCTCAAGATTAGGATTATGTGTATATTTACTTGGTCTACATATAGCATATGTTATATCAGGTCAAGTGAAGTTTATTAAATGCATCAAACTCCTAATGATCTGAGCATACTCAAGTTAACCAACAACATCACCTTTGCTTTTCTTTAATTAAGAGTTTACATCATAAGGAGTACTCACAGGCGTCACATTGAAATGACCAAACTTTTCGAGAAGTTTTTTTACATAATGTTCTTGTGTTAACATTATACCATTGTTTCTCCTTATAAATTTTATACGCAATATTACACTAGCTTCACCCATATCTTTCATATTTTAGATGCCAAGAAATGTTTAGTGTTATGCACAATATTCATGCTAGAACCGATAACAAGCATATCATCTACATATAAACTAATTATCACATATTCATTATCAATAGTCTTAGAATAAACACATTTATTCACACTAATTGATAAAAACCATCACTTAAAATTACTTGATCAAATTTCTCGTGCCATTATTTAGGAGCTTGCTTTAAACCATATAAAAATTTTCTTAATTTATAAACTTTATTTTTTTTTATCAATAATTGTAAAGCTTTCAGGTTGTAACATATATATCTCTTATTCTAAATTACCATTTAAAAAGCCAGTTTTAACATCCATTTGCTGTATAAAGAGATTATGAATAGAAGCTAAAGCAATCAGAACTTGAATTGAAGTCATTTTAGCTACGAGTGAAAAGGTATCAAAATAATTCACATTTTCTTTTTAAGTGAAACCTTTTGCAATTAATCTTGCTTTATATTTATCTATAGAACCATTAGGAAGATTATTTCTTTTAAAGAACCATTTATAACCAATAGGTTTTGCACCAAGAGGCAAATCAACAATCTTCAAAGTTTGATTTTGTAAAAGTGAATCAATTTCAACTTTAATCACTTCTTTTCAAAAACAAAGAATTAGAGAAAGAGATAACTTCAGTATAGGTTATTGAATCATTATCTACTAAATAACTAAAAATTCATTTATGAATGAAGTTTCTTTTCTTTGTCTCTTACTCCTTATTTTCTGAATATGAGTTTCATCAGTCCTATTATTAATAACAGGTGCATTAGAAATCTTTTCCTTTAATGGATATATATGTTCAAATAATTATGTATTTCTTGTTTCTATAATAGTGTTGTGATATAGCACATCACCAATAAACTTATATGCAACATTATGTTTGACATAACCAATAAACATACAATCAAAAGTTTTTGAACCTATCTTCTTCTTTTTTGGTTCAGGTGGCATAACCTTAGCTAGACACGTCCATACTTTTAGATACTTTAAATTTAGAGAATAACCTTTCCAAAGTTTATATGGTATTAAATCAGTTTTCTTATAAGGAATTCTATTTTCTATATGACATGCAAATAAAATAGCTTCACCCCATAAATTATCAGGTGCGGAAGAACTAACTAGCATGACATTCATCATTTCTTTTAAAGTTCTATTTTTTCTTTGAGCTATCCCATTTGAATCGGGTGAATAAGGTGGAGTGACTTCATGTATTATGTCTTCCTTTTCACAATAATCATTCATTAGAACATACTCACCTCCTCTATCTGATCTAACTCATTTGACTTTGTTGTTTAGTTGATTTTCTACTTCTGTTTTATATAATAAAAATTTGTTATAAGCTTCATCTTTACTTCTAAGTAGGTGAAGTTTTGTATATCTTGAAAAATCATCTATAAAGGTCACATAATATATTTTGTCTCCTCTAGTCATGGTTTGTTTTAAATCTCCTAAGTCTGTGTGTATAAAGCTAAGTAAGTCACTTTCTCTTTTAACAAATGTACATGTTTTCTTAGTAATTTTAGCTTTAACACATAATTCACATTTATTCATAGATGAATAATTGGAACTAGAGATTAAATCAAAAGAGTTCATTTTCTTAAGATAAGATAAACTAACATGTTCTAATCTAGCATGCCATAAATCAATAATATCAAGCAAGTAGAAGATGATGCATTTTCATTCATATTTTTAGCAACATTGAGTACAAAATGTCCAGGGTTACAATATCCTTTCCCACAAATCATTGTTCTTTGTCGTCACAATCTTATCATATTCAAATGACACTTTAATCCCAATTTTTCCCAACAAAGCTATAAAGACCAGATTTGCTCTTATATTAGGAATATACAATACCTCATTCAAAGCCAATGTCTTCCCCAAAATCAATTTCAAAAGGACTTTTCCTTTTCTAAGAACATTTGTTGTCCTTGAATCTCCAAGGTAAATCACTTCTTCTCAATCCTTAAAAGGTATAAAAGTGGAGAAGAATTTTTTATTTGCACATATGTGCCTAGTAGCAACGAAGTCTACCACCTAATTTTTCTCATTGGTCACCGTATTGACTTGAGAAACAACTGCAACAATGATGTCTTCTCTTCAACCATGTTGACATAGTCTTAGGAGGAATGTTGTTTCTCTTTCTATTTCGGCTTTGAGGTGCATGGTGGCTAGGTTTGCCACACAGAAAACATTTTCCCCTTTTCTAAAAATTATTGGTTTTGGGTTTGAACACGGTGGTATTACTACCATTGGACTTAAATTTTTTATTAAATTTATTCTTATATTAGTTTTATGTGAATTCCCTTCTACCAAGTTTGCTTTGGTGATCATCTTTTTCTTCTTGGTAGCTTGCAATTCATTTTTATTTGTGTCCTCAATGATGATGTGAATGATAAGGTCAATCCATAACAATTGTCTATGCTTGTTCCTAAGTTACTGCTTATAGTCATTCCATGAGTTAGGAAGTTTTTCGATTAGTATTCCAACAATGAATGCTTCAGGAAGGTTGATATTTTTAGTCTTTATATCTTCAAAAAGTCCATAGTATTCATTAATTTAAGATTTGTTGTCTTTGTCATCAACCATTTCCTAGTGATAAAATTTGCCAATGACAAATTTTTGTTTCAACATCTTTGGTAGCATATTTTGCCATCATGTTGCTCCATATCTCCCTTCCTTTCTTCTAGCTGCAATACACATAAAATAACTTGTCATAACCCAATTTTAGGTTATTCCCTAAATCTACCAAAAATAACAAAAATAAAAAAAAAGGGTGGTGCTAGTAGAAAAATCAAGGTGAAAATTTTGAACGTTATCTTTGGTAGCATATTTTGCCATCATGTTGCTCCATATCTCCCTTCCTTTCTTGTAGCTGCAATACACATCAAATAACTTGTCATAACCCAATTTTAGGTTATTCCCTAAATCTACCTAAAAATAAAAAAATAAAAAATAAAAAGGGTGGTGTTAGTAGAAAAATCAAGGTGAAAATTTTGAACGTTTTTGAGAGCTTAATCGTACCTCTTTTGTGTCTAGAAAAGAAGAAAAATGCAGATTCAAGGCTAAAGTATATTTTGCCATCATGTTGCTCCATATCTCTCTTTTTTCCTTCTATTTGCAATATACATCAAATAACTTGTCATTACCCAATTTTGGATTATTCCCCAAATCTAACCAAAAATAACAAAAATAAAATAAAAGGGGTGGTGTCAACAGAAAAATCAAGGTGAAAATTTTGGATGTTTTGAGAGCTTGATCGTACCTTTTTTGTGCCCAGAAAAGAAGAAAAATACAAATTCAAGGCTAGAGTAATTTATTATTGGATAAATCTGCATAAAAATTAAGTTGAAAGATATAATTGTATTTTTATGGGTCAGTTTGATTTAATCGTTGGCTAATTTAAAAGTGTAATTATATTTTAGAATTAATTTAGGAATTGCAAGGATGTAATTATACTTTAAATTGGTCAAATTAATTTTATTAAGGGCTTAATCGATGAAAAATCGAGTTCTTAAGCTTAATTTGGGTTCAATTGAGAAGATTGAAAATTTATGGAGATTGAATTGAATGTTTCCAAGCCAATTGTGTGAAATCAGGGGTCGAATTGAAAATAATTGAAAGTTTAATGGTCAATTGATGATTAAATGGTATAAATTTGAAACCAAGGACCAAAATAAAAAAAGGCGTGCAAAGCTAAAGCTTCTCTTGAAATTCTAACGGGGATATAATTGCATAAAATTAAAAGTTTAAAGCTTATTCGGAGTGCAATTAGAGTAATTACAAATTGAGGGACCAAATCATATTTTCAATTATCCCAAAACACGCAACCTGTAAGCGTGACTGCACTGTTCAGTTAGCAGAACAGTGCAAGCACGCCACTGTAGGTGAAGAGGCAACCCATTGCTGCACGCAATGGGCAGCTGAAGGGTTACCTCCTTCACCTATAAAAGGCACTGTTCAAATCATGCAGTGAAAGGAGATGGAATTTAACAGTTTTAGAGGGAAACACGAGGAAGGCAAACACAAAATATAAAATTTACAGAACAAAAACATACACATGCATCAGCAGTTGCCCATTATCTTCCCCAGCACTGGTAGGAACTCCATCACCAATGACAACTCTCTCCTTCTCTCCCCCCAATAGCTACAACTGCTCTCTCTCTCTCTTGGTTAACTCTCTCTCTTTGACAACTTCACAACTATGACCACTTAGCACTACCCCGTTATCACCAGTAGCTCCCTCTCCATGCTAGTAGCCTAGTCGTAGCCTCCAGGAAGGCAACAACAGTTGCAGCAATGTAGACTAGCTAGTTTTCAATGCCTCCTCTAGCCACCACATGCCATAATTTCCTAGGTAAACACCATAAGAGCAATCACCTCGGTCTCTTATACCCAAAGGTAGTAATAGGTACATCGTTCATCACCCTCCAAAAACTACCATTTTATTGTTCCTTGTTTACGTGCACAAAGGCTACCTCACCCACTGTTCACTGTATATGAACAGTGGTCTAGCTGGGCTAGGCTGGGCTTTATGCCTGACCTGACCACCTAAGTAAGGTGGACTTCCAGCTCATCTGGGCTAGAAGCCCAATCCGAACGAGATCTAGGATGTCAGCCATCTAGGCTAAAACCTAACCAAAAGTGAGGTGGGCTGACAGCCTAGAGCCATCTGGCCTGGAAGCCTAGTCCGAGGTGAGTTGGGCTGATAACCCATATGTTGATAGCCTAGCCGATTAGCCCAACCCACAAAAAAAAAAAAATTTGCATACAAAAATATCTTTTTAAAAAAAATTAAAAATATGTTGTTTTCATGCATACAACCAATACGCTAACATATCTTGAACATTTAAAAAAAATAGAAAGAGTTTAAAGAAAAATGTGTTTTAGCATGGATTTCGTAAACACAAATATTGTTTTCTTGCATTTTTGGATTGTACATGTTTGTAACATCCAAAGGGTATTGGTCAATATTCAAAAAAATATAAAAATCTTATTTTTGAGGATTTGTATTGTTCACTGTTAATATTTGGTTAAAGAAATTCTAAAAGAGTTAATATCCAAAACATTAACAGGTATAGCTCGTTGTTATGCACCATTCATATTTGGATAAAGAAACCTTAAAGTGGTAAATATTCAAAATATTTTATAGGAATAATAAGTCTTTATTATTTAACCAACATATCTTTGAAAGAAACTTAATCATAATTAAGGACATTTTAATTTTTGACTCCATGATTTACGAGCTGTAAAAGTATGAAATATTAATGCCAAAATAGGTTTTTTTATAGCGCTCTAAATTCTTTATATTTCTACTTTTTTCTACCCTTTTTCTTGCGAACTCATCCTAGGAAAAATGATCAAAAAACACCAATATCATAGCAATCATAAGGCAAACCAAAATACCAAGTAGCTTACTTTAGGTAGGGCGTACCAGGGGAGCTAAAACCTTCACTATAAGCAACCATTCCCTTGCCTTAGAATCTTTAAAAGATCGGTTTAGGTTTCCTAGTAATTGTAATACTAAGTGGAGATTCTTTTTTTTTTTTTCTAAAATAAAGATATAACCCTGACATAAATTCCCCACTCACAGGGAGAGTCGTCGCTGCGCCGCGCTCTTGTGGAGGGTACGATTGGATAGCGACTCCAATGGGAACCCTTGGAAAAGGCTTGGTGATTTGTTTGTTTATGCTATGTTGAATTTTTTTTCTCCCTTGTTGTTATGAATGGTTTATCTTGTTCAAAAGTTTTAGCATGTATCTTTACATCCTGTCATACATGGTATATCGAATATGGGTAAAACAATTTATGTTCAGTCATGCATCATCTTTATTATTATTATTTTTTTTGGGGGGGGGGACACACATTAAACTTTAAGTTAAGTGGGGGGCTAGCAGCTTACCTTATGACTTGAGTCAAGGTTTAAGTTTGTATAAACCCCAACTCTTTGTTGAGTGCTTAGATTAGTAATAATTGGTATACATGTCATCCCGCTATCTACTAAACCCCCATATCTTCTTTACGAGGGTGATCAATGGGACAACAAGAGACCTTCTTTAGAGACCAAGTAGTAAACTTACCCTATGTCTCACATAAAGGAACTAGAATCTATCGTTAAGGTGTATACTCCATAATATCTTTTTGCATAAAAAAGCATCTTGACTTGCAGGTCTTGTGAACGAAATGACCACCACTGCTAAATTTTCTATCATGGAATATGAGAAAAATTCTAAATTATCATAATTGACTGAAGGAGACTGCCTTAAAAACGATGCTAAAAGGTTATCACCAATCAAGAATCTGAATTGCATTATGAATGAGGTGAATAAGTTAATGAATCATGTCCAGAATGTGGATAAAGATGTATTTTTTAGAAAATATGGAGGCCTAGTAGAGATTGCAAAGGTAGAAGTTGTAAGCCCAATGATGCAAGCTCTAGTTCACTTTTGGGATCCAGACTGCCAGTTTTTTTTCTTTTGGGAGCATAGACCCAAGTCCTATTATGGAGGAATATGGGATGTTGATTGTGTTTCCAAACAATTTGTATAGGATTTTTTTTTAAGATCTAACAAAATCATCCCCGAACTATCAAAGCTACTCATAATCCCCATCTTGGAAAGGTTTTTAGAAACGAATGCTACTAGTCTGAAATGAAAGATGCTAGTCTTTGAACTAGAAAAGAAGTCTAGATCAAAAAAAGAGAGATTGATTGCCTTAGGCATATTTGGCTTTGTGTTGTTCCCAAGTCAAATAGGTGTAATAAGTTTGGATGCTGCTACTATTTATGTAGAATATGAGAATACACAAATCAATCCATTGGCCTCTATTATGGTTAAAACCATCATAACACTTAACCATTATGAAGGAAAGGAAAATGAGCAATGAGATGTTGCACACAGTTGTTTTATATTTGGATGGTTAGCAACGTTGAAACAAAAAAAACCTACTTTTAATAATTTTTTATGGTTCAACCAAAAACCATTGAGGATAGTAGAGATCTAGACAACCAAGGCTAGGTAGTATAGGTTTCAAATGAAGAGCCCCTTAGGTCACGATAGTGAATGTCTTAATGAGTCGTGGGCATAGACGTTGGGTTCCATTGGTAGGGATTACCGGTTATGTGAGTTATGCTCCTGTCCTTGTGGTAAGGCAACATAGGGGCATGCAATTTATTCCAAAGGCCATGGGGATTTCTCAGTTCTTTATTTTGTTTAAAGATCCCATTGCACAAGTTTTGGAGATTATCAAACAAGATTGGAAACAAGTACAAGTGAAGGTTATGCAAGACATAGAGACTTAGCTACTTCATCTGTTACTTATGAAGAAGTCAAGTCTCCCCAAATTGAAGAAAGCTTATCAAGAGGAAAAAGGTTGATAATGAGGAGGAATTGAGAAGACAAATAGAAAAAATCCAAATATAGTTGAGCAAAAGCAAAAAAGACAAGGCAATGTTGGAAGAAATGGTATTGGAAAGGGATAAGAGGAGAGCAGTTTTAGATAAGCAAATACAGTCTAAAGATGCGAGAATAACAAAGCTTGAGTTAAAGTTGGGTAAGGAGAAGAATGTTAGGTTAGGAATTGAGAAAGAGTTGGTAGAGATGAGTTTGAATTGGATGTAAAGTTGCTATAAACTTAGTGCCTTGAAAATCAAATTTAACAAATGCCAAGGGAACATAGATTATTACCAAGAGAAATTTGCACAAGTTCAATTAGAGTTAATGAATAAAATTCAGAAGTATGAAGATTTGAATAAGAAATACGTAGAGTTGGATAGTCGTTTGAAAAGATATGTAAAAGAAGAAGTTGTTACAATAGAGTTAGCAATTAAGAAAAATGAGATAAAAATTCTAAGGATAAAGCTCAACAAAGAAAGTGAAAAGGTGAAGTATTTGGACAAGAAACTAGCAATAATAGAAAAACACAACAATCAAATTGATGCCAATAATACTTGTTTGAACAAAACCAATATGTTGCTTATAAAAAAGATGTTGTGAAAATGGATGAAGTTGTTGTGCATGCTGGGATCATTAGAATCAAAGCGCAAAATGTATCAAGGGATATTGTTCGCTATCGCTTAAGTCTAGCTCAGATCGATTCCTTCTTGAAGAAAATTGAGAACTGCGATTTTGCCTTCCTAGCTTTGGCCAAAGAGGTGGTAGAAGAAATAGATTTTTTTTCCTCCTCTATATTTCCAAAAATGTAGTAGCTTATCAAGCATTAATAAAAAGGGTGTTGACCCATTTCTTATGCAAAATCTGTCTCTTGGTGAATATGATTCAAGTAAACAACTCGATAAGCAGTACTCCTAATAAAGCCATGTGACAAGAAAAGTTATGTTTATGAGGTGGTGGATATTAATTGTTCATAAGAAAGTTGCATCCATACCCCGTATACAAAGCATTCTTATCACAAACATGCATTATATCGTGATGATTATTTTTTCCCGCTTCGTGCCCCGCCATCCCCTTGATTTGGGAGACAACAACGTGCGATGAAAATGGGGTATGTTTTATAGTCATAAAATTATGAATATAATTATTAGGAGTAGCCACCTAGTATTAAGGTCACTAGAAACCTATTGGTCTGCGAGAATCTTGGGTAAGGGGACTTATTGTGCAAGAGGAAGACGCATCACCCTAATGCACCCTACCTAAGACAAGATGCATTGTTGTTTGATTTTTTTCTAAGTTTTAATTTTTTTTACACTGTATTTTAAAAAAAACATTTTTTGTCCGAATGTACTTTACAATATAATTTTACACCGCAGTTAAAAAATCATTTTTTTTCTTATCTACAAGTGTACTTTACAATATAATTTTACACCCCGATAGTTAAAACAAAATAATTTTTAATTTTTTTATATATTTTGGCCAAATTCTAATAGATAATTATAAATTGTTTACGATATCCAATTTTTGTTCAAAATATACAAAAGATGCAACATATATTTTTTTTATGAAAAATATGCTTGAAAAACCTTGAAATTCGGCCGTATGCATAAAAATAAAATATTTTTTAAAATGTAATAAAAAAATAAAAAAAAATGAAAACAAAATCAGGTTGGGCTTAGCCCAACTAAATGGGTCAACCCAACTATGGTCCAGCCCACCCAAAACACAATATATATATACATATATATATATATATATATATATATAGACACACACACACACACACACACACACAACTACTACGAATTAATTCATTAATCATGCACGTGAACAGTAATGTGGTGGTTGGTTGACCACCATGAGAGGCTCGCCTGCCATTGTCGCCGGGTAGAGGAGGCCGAGGTGGTTGTCCCTATGGTGGTGGCATAAAAAATGGAAGTTTGTGGTGGCTAGGAGGAGCTCCTTAAGTGGCGGGTCTGTTGCTGTCATTGCTTCTCCTCGTTGTTGTGGCATCACCAAAGCTGGAGAAGAAGGCTAAGCTTGCTGCAGGTGCTGCTGGAGCTGAGGAGGGAGATCATGTGGTGGTCATTGGTTGTTCTGGTGGAGGAGAGAGAGCTATAAAGTGCTGTTTTCTAGAGAGAGAGGCATCATCAAGGAGAGAGAGAGCACTGCAATATTGAGGAAGAGAGGAGTTACAGCGTTGAGAAAGGAGAGAGGGTTGACTGCTAATGCTGCTTCATTGCTGAAGATGGAGAAGGAGAGTGCTAACGGTGCAAGGCTGACAGTGAAGAGGTGTTGCTGTCGCCGGAGCTAAGGAAAAAGATCTGTCCTTGCCGGCGTTGATGGAGACGAAGGTGTTATCTTGCTAGTAGTGGGAAGCTTGCTTCTTCTTCTCCTCTATTCAGGTTTTTTCTTCAACGTTTTCTGTTTGGGTCTCTCTGTGTTTTTTCTTTCTCTCCCTGTTTTATTTCATACTCTTCTCCTTTGTTAACGATCCTCCCTTTTGTGTATTCTCTCCCTCGGTGTAACGATCATCTCCCTCTATTCAATCTCTAGTTTCAAAATTCCCCTCTCTCTCTATTTTATTTTTGTTATATTTATATTTTGGGGAATAACCCAAAATTAGATTATGACACATTATACCATATATTTTCTTATACATTTATGCATGATAGCTTGACTACGGAACATAGGTCCCCTTACCAGAATCCACAACACTCGACTATGAAAAATGATGGAAAATGAAGAAAGGTCAGAACCAGAATCTCAATACCAAAAAGAACTTGAAGCTGTTCAAACTAATGTGGCACGTTTAGCCAGTTTGCTCGAGAAAACATTAAGAACAAAGGGTGGAGAAGGAACATCTACTCAACCTAATGGCGCACCACTGATAGTTCAAAGCCTTATTGCACCTTAGAATATAGGGACAAATACACCAAAAAAACATCCTGATCCCACTCGGCTCATCCAAACATTAGTTTCTCTGATCATATAGGATATGATAAATGGAATATGCTAGAAGAAAGGATAAGGGTAGTTGAAACAAATGATTTATTTGATCCAGTTTAGGCGGTTGAAGTGTGTTTGGTGCTTAACATCGTGATTCTGAGGAAGTTTAGGGTGTCGGAATAGAATGTCTAAAAACTCATCTTTGTTCCTACTATAATAAGATGGTAGAAGTTATCCATGATGATAAAATATTAATTTATTTCTTCCAGGATAGCTTAATAGGATCGACTTTTAGTTGGTATATGAGGTTGGACAATATAAGGATTAGGAAGTGGATGGACTTGGTAGATGCTTTCTTAAGGCAATACAAATTTAATCTTGAGATGAGAAATTAGAGAGAGATGTTCTCCTTCCTTGTGCAAGCTTTCTCCTCCTACAGTGGCCGGTCAACTGTCCCATTCCCCCTCTCTTGATGTTTTCCCCTTCTCTTCTTCCCACACATGGCAAAAAACAAAAAGAAAGCTGGTTCTATCGCTAGGGCAAATTTGAAGAAATTGGATGAAAAAGCTCGTCGGGCACAGCACTTGATGGTTGCCCTGCCACAGTACCCTCCGAACTCCCAACCTCATCCCCCTCCACATTACCCTCCCTTACCCCCATCTGTTGCTGAGAATCATGATGATGGGACCCTTGACTTGGACAAAACTACTGATGAAGATGAAGTCCCCCCCTCTGCCCCCTGACGGATGTCCCCTGCCCCCTCTACCCTTGAGTAGTCAACTCCTCCTGCCCCTGCTGCTCAAGCCCAGCCTGAGTGGTCAACTCTTCCTACTGCAAGTAAGACTCCCGTCATCCCTCCTGTGGGTAAATGGAGGAATTTATTTTCCTCCAACCATAGCTCTTCTGCTTGCCCTAAGTTGAAGTACTTTTCTGCCAATACTGAAACTAAGGGTTGTGCTCTCTTAGATGAGGACATGGATGATGCTTGTGATGTTTGGAAAACATGTATTGTGGGTTACATTGCAGGGAAATTCCCTGGGCTCCGTGCCTATAACATTATTGAGAATTCCTTGAAATGTGCTGCCACTCTATCTATGCATGAATCTGGTTGGTTGGTTTACAAGTTCAGCAATGAGGAAGATATAGCCAAAGTATTAAGTGAGGGTCTTTATCTTGTGTATGGTAGGCTATTAGTCTTAAAACCCATGACTGAATATTTTGATTTCACCTCTGCTGAGATGTCCACGGTTCCAATTTGGGTTAAATTCCCAAATCTCCCATTGAAATGTCGGTCCACCAATTGTTTGTCCATAATTGCAAGTGTGTTAAGTATGCCAATACAAAGTGATATGTTGACTTCTTCCGTGGAACGACTGTCCTACACTCGGGTGTTGATTGATATTAATCTGATGGGTGATCTTTGTTGTGTTGCCAAATGGGTTGCTTCTCAAACAGCTTGTGGTTTATGAAACGCTTCCAAAATTCTGCAAGCATTGCTGTATTTTATGGCACACACCAAATGTTTGTTCAAAGGTTGTCACAACCAATAACACCAAAAAAGAGAATTCTCCATCTCAAGGTAGGAAGGATGACCCCCCCTTTGTTGTTGGTCTTGGCCAAGATGATGAAGCTGGCCCTTCGATAGTCATGCAGCAAAACAGGCAGGGAATAGGGGCTGCTCTAGGCAGCCTTAGGAATTGTGATAAGCATGACCCAATGCATGTAGAGGCTGAAGCTATGGGTGAATGGGAAGTTATTAGGCGTCACAAGAGTAATAAAAGAAGTTGAGGGGTTGCTAGAAAAGGGAGGAATACTGTTAAAGGAAAGAGGCCACCCTCCCTCACGGTTAATGATGAGGGCTTACAAACCAAGGAGAGTCATTCGCAGGGACAAACAACTAGAAGTGCTACACGTCTCTCAAGAATTAGAGGTGGGTTTCTGCCTACCTCTCTTGCCGTTAAATGATTCTCCACTGCTGGATGATTAGGGGATTGTTAAGTCCCCTAAAGCAACATGAGGTGGTAGCCCTCATACGAAAGAAGCAAGTTGATGTTTGTGGTCTTCATGAGACCAAAATGAATAATTCCAAAGTTGCAGCCATGCATAAGCTTCGGCTAAAGCAGTGGCAGTCCATTAATAATGTTGGAGCTTCAGGTAATGCAAGGATAGTAATGCAAGGATAGTTGTCTTCTGGAACCCCTCCATGATCACACTTGATTTGGTTGCCTCCTCTCCCCCAAAGCATTCATGTTATGCTTACCAGTAAAGTCAATCAATTCAGTTGCACTGTCTCTTTTGTTTATGGCCTCCATTCTGTCATTGTTTGTCATTCCTTCTAGGCTGATCTTCAGCAGTGGAACCCTCCCTGCCCTTGGATGATCTTGGGTGATTTTAACTCCATCTTATCGTAGGCTGACAAGCATAAGGGGGCGACTATTTTGAATTATTAAACCTCAGATTTTCAATCTTGCTGCTCCAGCCTTGGTCTTACTGATCTGAATTATTCAAGCAGCCACTTTGCATGGACAAATGGTTCGGTTTGGACTAAGATTGATAGAGTTCTTGTCAACCACCTTTAGCCTGCAACTCAGTTTTCTTCTCGTGTCCACTTTGGCACCCCGGGGGCTTTTTCAGACCACTCCCCCGTTGTTGTTTGCCTTGATCTCCAGCGCACAGCTCCTCCACCTGTCGCAGCTTCAAGTTCTTCAACATGTGGGCATCCCATGTTAGTTTTCAAGAATTGGTCTCTGCTAACTAGCTGCCCCATGTTGTTGGCACCCGATGTTTTCCCTTTGCCGAAAGCTCAAAGCTCTTAAGCACCCTATAAAGCAGCTCAACTAGCGGCACTTCAGTCACATCTCGGAAAGAGTCTTTAGGGTAGAAAAAACTCTTGAGATCTTGCAATATGCCCTCCACGGTGATCACGATAATCTTCAGCTTTGAGAGGAGGATAAAAAGCTTCATATGAAGCTAATTAAGCTCAAATCAGCTAAATCCATGTTCTTTGCTCAAAAGCTCAAATGCAAATTCCTTCAAGACAGTGATAAAGGTTCCAATTTCTTCCATTCCATGCTTAATCAAAAGCATAGGCACAACTTCATTCCTGTCATTGAAGGTGAGAATGGTCTACTCACAAAATCAGTTGACGAAGTTGGCAAGGAATTTGTTAGGCATTTCCAGCACCTCTTTGGCTCTCAGCAGCCCTCCCTTCCTATTGATCCTGAGATTATTCGAAATGGTAGGTGCCTTGAGGATGACGAAGGCATCTCTCTTTTAGCCCCATTCAATGATGAGGATGTCAAGAAAGCCTTGGACAGTGTTGGTAATGAGAAAGCTCATGCCCCGAATGGTTACTCCTCCTATTTTTTCAAGAAGTCCTGGGATATTGTTGGCAATGATGTTTGTATGGTTGTAAGGAACCTCACCGTGACCTCTAGTGTGACTCATGCGATGCAGCAACATCCGCGACAGTTGCAAAGGCTGCACATACCAGCCATTTCCAGCCCTCCTCCCGGCCATCACGAGCCGCCATTTTTGACGTCACTACGACAGGGAGAACCACCTTGATCTCCTCTACCTAGTAGCAGTGGCAAGTGAGCCTCTTATAGTGGTTGGCCGACCACCATTTTACTGTTCATGTATTACGTGAACAGTAGGCAGACCGAATTCTTGTTTTTTTCTTCCATTTATTTCTTTTTTTTTTAATTTTGGGTTGGATTGCTTTCGGCCCAGCCCAGTTGCTGGGCCTGGTCCAACCCAAGCCTTTTGGGCCACCTTAGCTGGGCCAGACCGATTTGGTTGGGTCTGGCCCAACCCGATTTTTTTATTTTAAAAAATACATTTAAAAAAGATAAAAACAAAAAAAAAGTGTTATTTTTGTGCATAAGGCTGAATTCCATGATTTTTCAAGCATATTTTTCATAAAAAATATATGTTACATCTTTCACATATTTTGAACAAAAATTGGATATCATAACCGATTTATGATTATCCGTTGGAATTTGGCCAAAATTGAAAAAAAAATAAAAAATTATTTTATTTTAGCTATCTCAGTGTGATAAAGTACACCTGCAAATACTAAAAAAGGTTTTTTTTAATTGCAGTGTAAAATTACATTGCAAAGTACACCCGCGGATAAAAAGATTTTTTTTACTATGGTGTAAAATTACATTGTAAAGTACATTCGTAGATATATAAAAAAATAGTTTTTTAACTGCGGTATAAAATTACATTGTAAAGTACACCCGCAGACAATTTTTTTTTTTAAATGCATTGTAAAAATTTTGAACTTAGAAAAAACAATCAAACAACAATGCAACTTGCTTTAGGTAGGGTGCACTGGGGGTGATGCGTCTTTTCCTTGCACAACAAGTCCCCTTACCCAATACTCTCGCAAACCATTAGGTGCCTAGTGATCTTAATACTAGGTGGCGACTCCAAATAATTATAGCTGTAATTTTTACGACGATAAAACAACTCCCTTTTCACTGCACGTCGTTGTCTCCCCAACCCAGGGGATAGGAGGACACGAAGCGCGAAAAAATCACCGTCGTGTAGGTCACCCATTATAATGAGACCATCTTCACCAATGTCACCCAGGTAGGTAACAGGTTACAATGAGATCATCTTCACTATTCTCATTTGGGTAGGTCACCTATTATAATGAGTCTATTTTCACCAATTTCATCTGGGTAGGTCAACCTTTAGAATGAGACCATCTCCATCTTTCACCTAGGTAGATCAACCTTTATAATGAGACCATCTTCACCATCCTTACCTAGGTAAGTCACCCATTACAATGAGACTATTTTTCCTATGTTTTACACAAACATCATCACCTTTTAAACATTTGAGTGTCCTATTTATTTCTTTGTTGGTTAGTATTCCATCTCAAGTTTTAGTATATAAATATTTGATGAAAGCCTTCTTTTTTCAATCTGAGATAGTAAGTCCTATATATATTCTTTGTACTCAAGAAGTCTTTTATGTTTTACTGATGTGGAATAATCTTTTGAAATACCTATTATAAATTTTACAACAAAAACGACCCTCAATTAGAGCTTAAGAATTTATTTTCTTTAAGAGTAAATTTATTCTGCCATCAAAATATAAAATGCTTATCTTGTCAATATCATCGCGAAGATGACTCTACACTCAGTCATGGAAGAGACCATAAAATAGCGAAGGGAAGCTCATTTTACACTTGCATGCAAACCCATGTGATGGTGACTTGAAGTAAGACTGGTAGATTGAATCCAAAATATCTCTACGACTGACTTGTAGGTGATCTTCCTTTTTCACAGCATAAATCTCATCAGAGCTTGCTGTGTTCTGTGGTGAATATTTATTGCTTCTCACTTCACGCGTTTATGTTTGTCCCTTCACTCGATGGGCTACTTGCATGATCTTGGTTTTAATGGCCAAAAAACAATACATCACCCTGTGTTTTAACTGTGAGGAAAAACACTGAGGAAAAGCAGCCTAGTGGTAAAAGTAAACAAATGCGAGCTTTCTTGATAGCCCAGAAAATAATGGGCGACTTGTTTGATTCCGTGTGTCGTTTATTTAAAAATAAAATACCATAAAGTCTCACATCTGCACGCCACAAGTCTCCTTTTATGAGTAATCAAGTACTAGTTTTTCTCTCATATATATATATATATATATATTAGTGGCACAGAATTCTTAGATCTATTATGTCGAGACCAAAGTCCGTGATCAAAGCATTCACATTACTGAAAGTGAAGCCTAATTATTTTTAATTTTTTCTTACAAAAAAAATATATTACTTGTGGTGTTCCATGTATAATGTCTTAAGCAACTTGGTGGGTTTTGTTTGTATTGAGAGTTTACCTGAAAAGACTGTCATTGAGCTGCTGCAAGTCGACCCTGTTGAAATCCACGTGGTTTGAAACTTGTTTTTGAGAAACAATGATTTATTTCTTAAAAAAATCCAGGAATTATAAATTTTAGAATCGAATCGCTTGACCCACTCAGCATCAACGATAGGGGCTGGATTTTTTTTTTACAAGTTTCTTGACCATTTTCAAGTTGCATTTCCTCGGCAGCTGGCCATCTATCAAAAACGTTATAGTTTATATTAGAGAATAATATAAATTATATTTTTGGATTTTATTTATAAATTTAAATTTCTAGATGAAATGATTCTAATATGGTATCAGAGCATTGTTGACCTAGTAGTTACGAGTTCGAATCTCACCACCCCATTCTATTTAATAAAAATCAAGCACAAGGTATTGTAGGTCTGTGCAAATTTCAAGTCTAAAGAGTTTTCACTTGATGGGGTGTATTAGAGAATAATATAAATCATATTCTGGGGCTTCATTTATAAGCTTAACCTTCTAGGTGAGATGGTTCTTTAATAGTTTATTCCAACAAACGAACATGTCTTGGTTCAAACAATTATTTTATTTATAAAAAAAATACTGGAAAATTGATCAAGATAGTTGAAAGTAATCAATGTTTACTTTGTAAATTGATGAAGATCGTTGAAATTGATCTTTGATCAAAGAAATGAGGATTCAAGATATTGATCAACAATCAACTCCTATTGAGTCTTTAGTTTATTAATGTTGTCAAACATTGCAATCTAATTAAAATTGTAATGCTGCATGTGAGTGAAAATTATGAATTGTATTGGGATTCAAGTTTTAAAATCCTAATTTGTCATCAACAATTTGTATAGGAATATGATTTATAGTTCATATGAAAATCAATATTTACACATCCTTGTGGGATAATACTCTACTCATCACTTTGTTATTTGTTACGATTCATGCATTTGTGATTTCTACCAAGAGTAGTGTTCTTCGCATCATCCTTTTATCTCTTAACTTGTTAAAGCAATTACCATATTCTATATTTTATTTTATTTATGATATTATTATTTGCTTTTGCTGTGAATTAAATTTGTAATTGTAGTTTCCTTTCATTACTAGGAAGGAAAGTATAAGAATTAATATATTCATCAAAATATATCACCCATCAATCGTCATATTAGCATACATAGAGGAATTAGATTTTTTATTATACTGATGAGGTTATTTAATTGATAAATAGATTCGCACAACTCTTAATGTTGATTTGTTAAAATAATAAATTAATAATCATGCTAAAAAAACAAGTAAATTGCTAAGCACATGGTTGTAATAAAGGTCATTCTACTTGCCGTAGAGTACAAAAAAAGCTTTTCTTATCAATACAAAAGTCAATAGAGCAGCCTGTCATAGGCTTTTCATGTGTAATCTCTCGTATCAACAAAAAATTGCTTTAAAAAAGAATTATAGAGTCATATGTAGTCCATAATACTCTTACATTTCCTCACATAGTTTTCTTTATGAACTTCTAGTGAATACATTTGTGTTTTTTGCCTCCATCTTAGCCTCATAGTTATCCTTTTCAGGGGCTTGATGATATAATCACATGGTCACAACTAATATGGTCAAACTCCAATAAACCCACTTAAATCTATCTAATTTTGATTTAATGGTTATTCAACTAGAGATGAAAATTACAGCTAACACAACTTGCTATCATACTGCTATGGTGGTACCAAGGCCATACAAGCTAACATCACTTAGCTCAATCAAATCTATAACAAGCTCAAACAAATCTAGTTGGATACTCTTTTTAGCTGGTTTCCATAGGAAAAGTCCAAGGATATACTTTCATAAAAAAAAAACATTTTATACTTTGCATGCAATGTTTTTGTATTTAATAACTATTTTATTAAAGCTACGAGAATTTGGCTTATATTTTTCATAATTCAGCAATAGCTGTCAACTATATATACACTCGGATTATTATATGAATATGCAATCTGCTTATACCATGTTCTTAGTTATTATTTTCATGCAATTTCACATCAAATCTAACTAGCCTTAAACATGAATCGTGACCCAAGTAAGGAGTTATTAGATTTTTCATCACACATGTGAGGAGTTAGGTCTCCTTCGTTCCACTCACCAATTTCAAAACTTGAACCACTTATGGAGACTTGGAGCTTGCCCTACCTTTCTTCTAGAATGTGCCAACGCAAATATTTTTTAAAGAGATTTCTGAGATTTTCTTACCAGCTGGACATCTTGACGTAGTGATACGAAGCAAGCTAGGAGAAGCTCGAAGCCTTCACCGGCAAGTTCCTTTGGCAACTATGCACAGCCTGAAAATTCCACTTTCATTTTTCCGAAGATGTATACTCGATCAAATTGACTCTTCATCAGCCGATAAAATTCTAATCTTTTTAAATTGACCCCTGATTTGATGGATTTGTCTTTTTATTCATGTGCCTTTTAAAGTTTGATATTTGATTTTGATTTTCTTTCAATCACGTCTCTAACTCTTAGTTTCATGTGTTTAATCTATTAGATTTTGCATATGCATTTGTTAGGGAGTGCGGTATGACACTATTATATTTTATTTTTGTTTTTTTATGGATCTTTTTGTGTCTATAAAAGTGTGTTTTGGACTCTTTTTTAATGTGTTTTTTTTTTTTTTCAAAGTTTAATAGCTCGTCATGTGTCTACAATGGAGGTTTTGGTTGATAAAAAACATGTTTTAGAGTTTGTCCTAGGTTTTTGGTCTCGATGGACCAAAGCTTGCCAAGATATAATTGCTCTATATGCTTTTTAATTCCTGAGTTTGGTCACTTGATTTTCAATGTTTTCACTATAATATCACTTAGTATTAAATCTTTGTCTTGCATTAGAAATTTTTTTAAAATATATATATGTATTTTATTTGTGTGCTTATGTCAAAGTCTCTCAAAAATATATTATATCCACATATTTATTTATATAAAAAAAATCATAAAAATATCTTATTTTCTACTTTGCATGCAACTTTTTTGTATTTAATAACTAGTTTTATTAAAGCTACGAGAATTTGGATTATATTTAAAAAAAAAAAATATCTTGTTTCTTTCAATATCAAGGATCAAGAACTCATACGTAAAACATATTCCTGATTTTAAATAAAAGAATTATTTTATATGCTCTAAATTCTTTTACCAATAAAATATTTTTTTTAATATCCGATATTAAAATCTTATATTTATGATTTATTCTTGATATTAAATAAAAGGACAATTCCTTTTATTTTTCTATATTTATTAAGCTTTATAAAGGTTAAGCTCTAACCCGATAAGAGAATGACCTCCTTACAAAGGAAGAATTTTCTTAAACCTTAGACATATCAACAATTAGAAACACGATAAGATCTTAGTTTATTTAAGATAAATAACAATTTAGTTTATTCTATGTAAAGTATTTTAGGGATAATACTTCCTCCTTATTCACAACTTGTATCTTTACTTAGACTGTGACAAACCAATAGGTTTTTTAGTGACTGTAATACTAGATAACTATAAAAGGCAACAATTTCTTATTCTTTCCAACTACACCCATATATGTTAAATCTCACTTTGAAAGTACAATCATCGCTACTCCACACGCGTATGACATATTTAAAAACAAAGTATGTCGATATTCATTAATTTATTCAGAACAAAGAAATGTATGGAGCATCATTTGTACCGAAAATAAACAATTATATGGTTTTTAGTAAAGAGTAGTGGTTGTTCACTTTGTAAATCAATAAAGATAGCTGAAATTGACCATTAACATAAAGGTAAGAATTTAAGATATTGATCGAAAGTAAAGTTCCCTTAAGAGTAGGAGTACTTAGAAAATTAACACTAGAACAAAATATTATAACACATATAATTGCCATGGATAGAATCATGGACAATTTGCAAAGGACTATAATATATATAAAACGTAATCTTAAGTGATCTAGCAATTGGAAAAGATTAGTAATCCTATTAATACAATCTTTTTAAATATATATTTTTAAAAAACTTTAATCTATATCTCTCTTGTAATTACACTTTTCCATTACAATTGTTCATTATATGTTTATTTATTTTATATTTATTGTTTTTTTTTACTTAGTTTGTGGTTTTCTTGGTAGTATCCTTTCACTTTTTAATTTGGTGAGCTAAGTTAAGAATTTCACACTTTATTTTATTTGCAAGGTTGATACCTGACTTTACTGATATTAAATTCATAATTATATAAATAAAATAGTAATATTTTAGTCAAACAATTGATCAACAACAAGAGATGTAGTCTTACCGGAGTACTAATAATTGGTAGTAATTAACTTGGAAAGTTAGTTGCACAAGAAAGAAAGAAATCATATGGACATAAGCCATAGAATGGTAGCTGCAAGGATAAGTTTGCCAACAAAAAAACCCTAGAAATGAAAGAGAATGATTTGGTGCCATGGATTCCCCATCCTCGAGGAGAGACCGGTCTAGGATTGGCTTCCGACTATTCTTAGGTATGAACGATCCTATTCTTTTCCCATTTGCCCTACTTGTCAATTCTTGCTCATCAAAATTAAAACTACTTGACGTTTTTTAATCACATGATCTATTTCTTATCATCGAGTTTGGAAAAGAGAAAATAAATAAAAGCAATATGGCCCCTCCTACAAATCTATTTTCTTCCCGGCATTCTTTGTTTTCATGTTTAAAAAATATTTTTATTTTTATTTTTTTCTTAACTTTAAATTAAAAATATATAGTATATTATAATGTTTTAATGTATTAATATTAAAAATAAATTAAAAAAATATTATCTTAATATATTTCAAAAAATATATTTTCAAAAGCAATATTATCGTAATATCAATCAAACTTATAGTCTTTATCACTAGTCACCATCAAACAATAATGCATTTGTCCATGCATGGAGCATTCAAATTTTTTTGTATACCTTACACTAACCAAACAATAATAATACACATACATATGCACATGGTGTATATATATATATATATATATATATATATATATATATATATATATATATATATTGAATGTTGTTGTACAAACTCATTAAAAAAATGTTGAATTAATATTTTTTTATTTATATTATACAAAAAATAAAATAAATATTACATTTTATTACAAGAATATCTTATATAATTACGTGTTTGTATGGCTATTCTATGGTGTCGTTGTTAGGCCAATATTTTTTTTTGTTAAGAAGAGAGAGAGAGAGAGAGAGAGAGAGATTGGAGCATTTTTCTTGGCTGACGTACCAACACTTCTATTTAAGGGCAGCAGAATTCATACATTAGCAGGCTCTCATCTCTAATAGTTCTCTCTTCATATAATAGTGAGTGAAGATCAGTGTTAGAAATATCATTCTTGTAAGATGGGGGATCAAGAAAAAAACACACCCACGTCCCTTGAGGTCTCCTCCATGGAGAATGCGAGGGAGGAGACAACCAGTTCAAATGACGAGCCAGGGATTAAATACGGGGGGGTTAAAGCCATGCCCTTTGTCATTGGCAAGTCCACGCAGCTTATTTTTGTTTAACTTTTTTTCTTTTTTTTGGGTAGAAAAAGTTATATTTTTGAGATGTTAAAACTTATTCATGATCGATGATATTGTATGCAGGAAATGAGACCTTTGAGAAGCTTGGTACACTGGGCTCGTTTTCAAATCTTGTAGTGTATCTGACTACAGTTTTCAACATGAAGGCTGTCACAGCCACCACCCTTCTTAATGTCTTCCATGGAACCACAAACTTGGCACCTCTTGTTGGGGCATATCTCTCTGACACTTACTTTGGACGCTACAAAACTTTGGGTTTTGCTTCAGTCTCTTCTTTCTTGGTAATTCTCTGCTTGCCTAACTCGATCACCTTTTGAATTATTCTGAAAGTGTCTAAAAAAGAAAAAAGTTGTCCAGCAAGTGTTGACCCTGCAAAATTAAGCACAGGGATATATAGCTGTACAGCGAAGATACCTCAGCACTTTGAATTTCATGAATAAAACAAATTTAGAGCCTAGACTTTTCTCTATACGTTTCTGGTCTATAGCTGATGAGACTTGCAGCACAGATCTTGTTTTGGCATGCAGTTTATTGACATGTTTCGAATATAGAATAAAAAAAAAAATGGATGCTTCACTAATTGACAGTTTCATGTTACAAATTAGGATATATTCATCTCTAAAGAAGAAATAAACAACTTGTTGCTGTTTTATATTAATTTTCACTTTGAATTACAGTCTTGAGTTACTAAAAAATGGAACAGGAAAGAAAACTATCCCGGTCTGTGGCTGTGTGAGTTGATTCTGAATCTCTAAAGAAAACAAAAAGCTTCCATTTGTTTATTCCTGTCATGTTCAGCTTATTGTCAGAAGGCTTTATTAAACAGCACAGTTTTTTTATTCAGACAGCAAGAATTGATTTGATTTGTCGATAATTTATATATACGATTGTTTTCAGTACTGTGAAGTTCTTGGCATGCAGTAAATCCAGTCAGGATAAATTTCCCTCCCTTCTATTTATATAATCATTACGGTTGCTCTTTTTCTATACTATATGTTCATTCTGTATCGTGTACTATCTAGTATGAATTCCTCCTATATTATTTTCATTTTATCTGTTTCTATCTAGGGAATGGTGGCACTGATGCTAACAGCAGCGATCTCCACACTGCACCCTCCAAAGTGTGCACCAGGAGGAGGCGCGTGTGCTGGGCCAACAACTTGGCAATTAGCCTTCCTGCTGAGTGGGTTTGGTTTTCTGATCGTCGGAGCTGGTGGCATACGGCCTTGCAACCTGGCCTTCGGGGCAGATCAGTTCAATCCCAACACTGAAGCCGGCAAGAGGGGGATCAACAGTTTCTTCAACTGGTACTACTTTACCTTCACATTCGCGGTGATGGTGTCGGTAACTGGCATTGTCTACGTGCAATCAGATGTTAGCTGGGCCATTGGTTTGGGGATTCCTGCGTTTCTAATGCTCCTTTCTTGTGTGATGTTCTTTGTGGGAACAAACATTTATGTCATAGTAAAACCTCAGGGCAGCCCCCTAAGCAGTGTGCTGCATGTTCTTGTTGCTGCTACAAAGAAACGGGGCCTGAAGCTCCCTGAAAATTCAACTGTCTCTCTTTTCAGCTACATTCCGGCCAAATCTATCAACACTAAGCTTCCTCGCACGGAACAATTTAGGTGAGAAGGATTAATTTCCGGGCAACATTTAAGCATGAATCATTTTATACGACAGCATCGATCATCAGTGGAGCTTAATTCGCATGTGAAGACTGATCATCGGCAGCATAAATTAATTATTTGATTGCCACTTACAATATCACAGGTAATTTTTAGTTTTCGTTTTGACTTTTAATATACTCAATGATCACGACCACTGCAGGTATCTTGACAAAGCTGCAATCATTACAGATGAGGATCAAATTAATCTGGACGGTTCATCTACTAACCCATCGAAACTTTGTAGCATCCAACAAGTCGAGGAAGTGAAATGTTTGTTGAGGATAATTCCCATATGGTCGACATCCATACTTTATCATATTCCCTTGACCCAGCAACAGACTTACGCAGTTTTACAGGCCCTTCAGATGGATAGACATCTAGGCACTACCAGTTTTGAGGTACCTGCAGCAACGTACATAATCTTTACAATGATAACCCTCACCATCTGGATTCCCCTCTATGACCGAATCCTTGTTCCGTTTCTTCGAAGGCATACTGGAAAAGAAGGTGGACTATCATTGCTTCAGAGAATGGGAATCGGAATGATTCTAGCAATTCTGTGCACGCTGGTTTCTGGGTTGGTGGAAGGAAACAGAAGGCACATTGCTTTAAATAGGCCAACGTTAGGCATTACAAGTAAGGGAGGCTCTATATCATCGATGTCTGGTATGTGGCTGATACCGCAACTTGCACTTGCCGGGCTTTCAGAGGGTTTCAATTATATTGCGCAGATCGAGTTCTACTACAAGCAATTCCCAGAAAATATGAGGAGTTTCGCTGGGTCATCCTTTTTCGCAGGTGCTGCTCTCTCTAGTTATCTAAGTGGTTTCCTGGTCACTCTAGTCCACCGCATCACTTCAGGAAGTAAAACTGGAGACTGGCTGGACGATGACCTTAACAAAGGGAAGCTGGATTACTTCTATTACATGATCGTCGGTTTAGTGATCCTCAACTTTGGCTACTTTCTTCTGTGTGCCAAATGGTATAGATATAAAATCGGTGCTGATTCCACAGCGGAGATGGCTACGAAGCATATTGTATGAATAGACAGGAAAGCTTCAGGCTAGCCTTGAATGGATCTGTACTACGTGCAGCACCTCGTTCTGATCATTCCCAGAATCAACACGTCAAGGAGTTCATTTTAGAGACAAGAGAAGGAGACATGCAAGCACTTTACTCGATCGATTAGAACCATAATATATATATATATATATATATATATAGGTTGACAGCATTTCCGGCCGGAAATATATATATATAGGTTGATAGCATAATATATATATATGTATATATATATATATATATGGAACGTACGGCCGGAAATGCTGTCAACCTATAAGCACCACTGGCTACATCAAAGTATACTCGGCCGAGCTGACATTGTTAGCTACCTATGAAGCATCTAGTTGTTTAAAACATCCATTACAAATTCATATTCGAAGTGAAATGTCCGAATGGCAAGTGACAAGCCAATACCAAAACTTTTAGCTTGCTGGAGATCGTCTTGCTAACTTGCTATGCACTTTTTTATCCATTTTCTTACTATATTTTTGAAAATAATATTAAAAAATAAGATCAAAATTGAAGATAAAAAAAGAAAAGAAAACAAGGGACTGAAACCAAAAACAATTTATTTATAAGAGAAATTTAAACCCGATAATTTAATTAATTTTCTAAGTGAAATAACAATTATATTCCTTAAACTTTTAACATGCTCCTCTAAGTTTCTTTTATAAATAAATATATTATCATAATAAACTCACCTATAAAACTGTATAAAACATGGTTCATTAATTTCATAAAATTACTAGCTAGGTGAATTAATAAATCCAAATGACATAACTAATCACTCATACAAACCATATTTAGTTTCAAAGATAGTTTTTAATTCATCTCCATCTTTCATTCGTATTTAATGATATCTATTTTTCATAAAAATTATTATGTTTTTTAATTCTTCGACACTCTTTTCTTTTCTCCCCCTTCCTTTATAATTTTTTTTATCTTATATTTTTGTCAAATCCCCATTAATTTGTATTTTATCCAAATCTTTCTTTTTCTCTTATTCGAAATTCTACAACCTTTGATATAGTTTCATATAATAATGACTAGGAACAAATCTTTTTTTCATGACTATTTTATCTCATCCCATGTCTTTATGGGTCCCTCTCCATTCTTATTGTTTTAGAAAACAAATTGATCCCATTATATATTAACATATTTAGCAAATTCTATCATACCATGATGTTGGTTAAGACTCCTAAAATTGAGAGAATATTTATTGAGGAAAATTAAGAGTTGTTACCTAATAATTAAAATCAGGGACCATTTTAAATCTTTTTTATAGGTCCCTCACATGTTTTTCAACCTTTTCATTTAATATTTGGTTGTAAACTTACACTATAAGATACTAACTTGATATTAAATATACATTCTTTTCTTTAAAATTCCATGAACATACAATAAAAAAAATATTTTATTTGAAAATAAAATTAAAAAATATATGTTTTTATTTTTATGCATATGTCCAAATTCTAAAAACTTTCATATATATTTTATAAGAAATAAAAATTATATTTTTATCATACTATGATAAATAAAAAAATCAATTAGTGAATATCATGACAAGTTTGTGATTATCTATTAGGATTTGGCTAATAAATTCGATAACACCATTAAGTTTCGGGCCTTAAATGATTAGATTTTAGCATAATATGATAATGATTTTCTTATTGAGAAGGATCTTTTATTGAGGCTTAGCCAGACAAACAGATAAAAACATGACTTAGAATTAATAATAATAAATCAATAATGCAACTTAATATAGGTAGGATGCATTGAAGTTGATGTATCTTTCCTATACACAGCAAGTTTCCTTACCAAAACTCTAGCAAACCATTATATTTTTTAGTGATCATAATATTAAATGGCGATTCCTAAACCTTTCAAATCATAATTTTATTACTTGTCCCAACATATCTAAAACCCTCTCAAAAGTCAAATTCATCATTTGACATCGTGCATGTCAAGACAAAGAATAAAGAAAATAGCAAAATGAATAAATTTACTAGAAATATATTTTGATATTTTTGAAAAATATACAAAACTAAGTGTCAAAAATTGGATTATGACTAAATCAATAACAAAAGGCTTCACTTTATTTACCTTTAAGTAATGGTGATAGGCTTTTGGTTTCTATGTCGTTGAAGCCTCCCACCATGGTTTCCATCAAAAACCTTGGCCTTCTCATCTATATTTTTATCTATTGATTTTCAGGAGGTGAATAAGCTCATCTTGCAAACTTATATTTATCAAAAATTACAATTTAATCATTTTATCAAAAATTACAATTTAATCATTTTACAAACATTTATCATTAACTATTTTTTATTCTTTTACTCCTAAATTATATAGAAAATAGTTAAATTATAAACAAATATGCAAAGAGAAACCATAATTTCTATTAAATATGAAGAGAGTTAAAGTAGACTAAAAGTTTAGTTTTGTAGAAACACAAGGACTAAATAAATATTCTAGCCATCAATTGTCCTCACAAGCAGAATCGTCCTGGTCCTGGTAGAGCCGGCAATAAAAGGAACCCTATATTCCCTCGCTCACATAGATTTCTGGAAATTTGCTCTGCATTAGCTTAAAAAACAAAAACAAAAAAACATAGAGGGAAGAAGAAGAGAAGGATGGGAGTCGTACTGTCTCACCTGGGATCTATACTTTCTTACTTATTTGGAGCCTCAACCGCTAGAGAAGATTCAGCGTTGGATGGTCAACCGGGTGTGACAGCGTTCCACTCCTCAGCCCGTTGGCAGCTCTGCTTTAATTCCACAAAAAACACCACCCAGCTGGTAACACTAAAGTTGTTAGTCCCGTTCTGTTCTGGCCGATACAGCCAAAAAATTCTGTGCTATTAAAAAATTTGAGATAAAACGACGTCGTTTTCGTATCGGTTTTAATTCCGATCCATTCCGAAAATTCCAATTAAATACCGGCCGAAACATCTCGTACTGTTTCGAGCGTGTTGTTCCGGGATCAAAAGCAAAACGACGCCGTTTTAATTTCCCATTACTTAACACACACACACACACACCCGACATCTCAAAATTCCCAAATCAATTTTCCATCAGCTGCTCAACTCAAATCTCAAGTTCTCAATTCCTATCCAGTAATCCCTTATCTCAAAATCTCAATCCCTAACTCAAAATCTCAAACCCTAACTTGTTCTTTCACACGGCGACACCAGCCTCATTGGTTCTTCACTTCTTCCCCAAATCTTCTCACGGAAGCAACTAAAAGGTACACATTCCAGTTATATCCAGTTCATTGAATTTATTGAGATGTTATTTACTTTATCACATAATGAAAGGCTTAAAACTCTACAAATAAGACCTTTTTGTATGGAATCAAACTAGGCAAAACACGGGAAACCCTTGGCATTTACCTCTCAAGTTATTCGATCTGCAACTTCTTTTATGCTCCTTTCTCTTAAAATTATCAAGCATGTCTTTCTCCACTTTGATCACACATGAAAATCCTCTAGTGTATTAAAAAAGAAACCTTTTATTAGCTTATCGAGTTGCTGATGATATTGATGACTCCATTCTTAAAATTATCAAGCATGTCTTTCTCCACTTTGATCACACATGAAAATCCTTTAGTGTATTCAAAAAGAAACCTTTTATTAGCTTCTCGAGTTGCTAATGATATTGATGACTCCATTCTACCTAGATTACCTGATGATGTGGCAAAGCATTGCTGTGCATTTATCAATTCATTGAATTTATTGTCTAGTTCATATGTGAACAATACAAACATTTACGGTTACATGGTCAACTTGAGGTTTTAATGCCCAGCCTGATATATGTGTGTGTGTGTGTGTGTGTGTGTGTTGTTGATGTTTCTATTTGATAAAAAGGTGGTAGGAAAACCTGAAATTGAAGTATGGCTTGATGATTTGTTGCTTATGGGTACTCATCAAGGTGGCATGATGACAATTTGGATTTTATATTTAAATCATTTGTTATAAGATGTTCCATTAGCACTTGTGTTGATGGATGATAATTATAACCTTTATAGGCTATTAATTTCTAACTTGTGTTATTTTTTTTCTTCAGATTAAATTACATGGCTAAAAACTCATCTAGTGGTGGGACTTCCATAGCTTCAGCTCCAGCAAGATCAAATGATCCAGCATGGGCTCATAGATAAGTGGTTGTTGGTGCAAAGAATGCAAGTATATGTGTTCATTGTAACAAATGAATCAATGGTGGTGGTATTACTCGTTTGAAGTATCACCTTGCTAGTATTAAAGGTCAAGTTGAATCTTGTAAAAGGGTCTCTCCAGATGTTAAATGGCAAATGAAACAATTAATAGAGGACTTGACAATGGAGAAAGAGAAAAGAAAAGGACTTAGAACTGATATTGGAAATTCTCAATCAATTTCCAATGATGAAGAAGTTGAAGAGGGTGATGATGCAAATACTCATTTAGGTGATAAGAGTTCACAAACAAATAGAAGATTGGCAAAGCAAGGAATAAGTACAACTAGAAAAAAGATGTCTTTATTTGCTCCACGAACTAAACCAGGTTCACAACCTAGTATTAGAAGTGCAATGGCTTTTAAAGAGAAGGAACAAAATGCAAGAAAAGTCATAGCAACATGGTGGTTTGATGTTAATGTACCGTTTAATGGTGCTAAATCATACTTTATCAGCCAATGATAGATGTCGTAACATCTAATGGGACCAAGTTTTAAAGCACTATCATATCATGATTTAAGAGGATCACTTTTGAAAGATATAGTTCATGATGTCCATGAATATTTTTTAGGAATCAAGGCTGATTGAAAACTTTATGGATGCTCTATTATGGAAAATGGGTGGTCAAATAGGAGGAATGTACCAATTGTGAATTTTCTTACTTATTCTCCGAGAGACACCATATTCTTGAAGTCTTTTGACATTTCAGAACTTCGAAAAGATAAAGAGACATTGCTTGAGATGTTTGATGAAGATGTCAAAGAAAGTTGGACAAGAAAATATTATCTAATTTGTTAGTGATAATGAGGATGCATTTAAGGCTGCTGGGAAAGCTTTCCAGCAAAGGTATGGCATCTTTTTTTGGTTTCCTTGTGTTGCCCATTACATTGATTTAATGCTAGAAAATATTTATGATCCGAGATATTTTTTTATCATTGATGAAACCATTAAAAATGCAAGAAATATAATCAAGTTTATATATAACCATGCATGAGTTTCAGCTTTGATGAAGAAAGAATTCACAAATAGAAATGATTTATGTCTTCCTAGCATAACAAGGTTTGCTACCTATTTTTAAGCATCCAATGTTTACTGAAGTTTAAGAATGAGCTTTGATAGATGTTTACTTGCATAAAATGGGTTGAATCAAGTCAAGGCAAAAGTCGGGTTGGAAAGGAAATTGTTGCTATAGTTTTACAAGATAAAAACTTTTGGCCAAGATGTACACATATAGACGAGCCTTTAGTACAAGTTCTAAGGTTAGCTGACAGTGAAGAAAAATCATCAATGAGATATTTATATGAGGCAATGGATAAAGCAAAAGAAGCCATCCAAACAAGGTTGAAAAATAGAGTATCTCATTATGGACCATCTATTTTGGTAATTGATGCTAGATGGGATAAGCAACTTCATAGTCCATTACATGCAGCAGATTGTTTTCTTAATCTTGAAATATTTTTTAGGTCTTCTTTTTCAAAACAAAAGGAGGTAACTTGAGGTTTGCTTAGCACAATTACTAGATTGGTTTCTGATTGTAATATTCAAAATATCATTAGTGACCAAATTTAGGAGTATAAGAAAGCAACTAGTGATTTTGGCATGTCTCTAGCTATTCGTCAAAGAGAAAAGTTAAATCCAGGTAATAACTTTTATTTTTTAAAATATAATGTTTTTTTATCTATAATATTTGCTTTATTCAAATTTTCTTATCTAGTTGCATGGTGGGAGCAATTCGGCAATGATATTGAAGAACTTCAAAGGTTTGCAATTTGAGTTCTTAGTCAATGTTGTAGTGCAACTAGGTGTGAAAGAAATTAGAGTGTATTTGAATTCATCCATTCCAAAAGGCGAAATACGCTTGAGCACAAGAGATTAAATAATTTAGTATTTGTTCATTATAATATAAGGATTCAACAGAGGTAAAATATCAATACTATTATATTAATAATTATTTTTAATTACATTGATAAAAAAAAATTAATTTCTTTCAGTTTATTCTTTGTAGGAATAAACACGAGATGCTTTAAATCTCATTAGCCTTGTTAACATTGATTTATTAAATAAATGGATTTATGAAGAACTCATTCTTCTTGATAGAGAAGATATAAGTTGGGAGAGTATTGAAGCACCTTTGTCTACTTTAAATTTAGATGATGAAGAGACATGTTTTAATTATGAGAATGAGCTTGGTGGAAATGACCAACTAATGGAATGTCTAGTTGATGACTTTCATTATATTTCACCGCAAGATCAAGATCCTTATTTTTATACTAATGATGTAGAAGATGTTTGATTTATATTTCTTTTATTTTAGAACATTTTACTTTTATAATATTTTGGAATTTTGGAGATGTTTAATTTTGAGATTATATTTATTTGACTTTGTGTTTGTATTGTATAATTTAAAGTTAATTTATCTTGAATTTTAATTATGCTTGTTAAATTAATATTTTAATTTTTTCAATATATATATATACATGAACAGTACAACCCCAAAACGGCACGCCGAAACGTTCCATGCCAATAAAAAAACTAGAACAACGACTGGAATAGTATTGACAACCTTGGGTAACACAATCAATCCATGTATTTATCATCATGTCTATATTTATATGTAATTGATTGATTTTGAATAATAGATGGTGAATGATATGATTTTTTTCCATTAAAAATAAAGTAGTTCTTTAGGGATAATATGATGTTTTCACAAGGTTTCATTGATCATTAACATTTTTATAAGCGATAGATTAGTCATTTTGCATTTCTAATGTACAAAGAAATGACTATATTGCCTTTCAAAGTTTCAAACCTATCCTTTAATTTGATATATTATTTTTTAAATTTGGCTCTTTTTTTTAATTTTATCCACTTCAAGTTTTTTACACACACACACACACATTATCAGACCCTTCAATGTGATGGATTGAGGTTGCTTGCAAGGCCCCGCCCTAACCAAAAGTCTAATGGGAGTGGAAGTGGAGAAGAACGGCCAGGTTTTCCCAAGACCACAAACATGCATTCAAGAACACCGATGCGGAAGCGAACTAAGAGTCTGATAACTATTTTAAGTTTGATTCTCATTCTCTTGATTTTGATTTTTGTTTTTACCAGCTAGACATCTTGATGTGGTGATAAAAAAAGTTTAACCTAGAAAGTTTTGGAAGCAAACAAGGAGAAGCTCAGAGTCTCCACCGGCAAGTTCCATTAGCAATTATGCACAGCCTAAAAATTCCACTTTCATTTTTCTGAAGATGTATACTCGATCAAAATTGACTCTTGATCAACCAATAAAATTCTAATCTGTTCAAATTAACCCCTGATTTGACAAATTTGTCTTTTTATTCATGTGCCTTTTAAAGTTTGATATTTGGTTTTGATTTTTTTCAGTCACATCTTTAATTGCCTACCAAACTCTAATATTCATGCAATTAAACCCTTTATTTGACAATATTGCTTTTTAAAATTGCAATTTAACCTCTACACTTCAATTTATTCCAAACTAAGCCCAAAAAGTAGTTTTCCTTGCAATTAAACCCTTTAATAGGTTACTTTGACTCAATGAAAGAGTTAAATTGATTTATTTAGAAAATTCAAAAAAACATAATTAGGACATAAGCAAACAAACTTTAAACCATAGAAGACCAAGAAGTTAGAAAGATTATTAGAGTAGGGTATTTTGACAAGATAGGTTGAAGAAAGATTGGGTTTGAGACAAAGTCAAGATTGAAATCATATTTTACCAAAATTAGAAGAATAAATTAAGTTAAAGGTTTTAATCAAACCTTTTAATACGATAATTTGACTCAATTAAAGAGATAAAAAGAAATTCACTTTAAAAGTCAACTTGGTTAGGATTGAAACAATTAATTAAGTTCAAAGACTAAATTAAACTTCCAAAAGATTTTAAAGGTTCAAATCAATGAATTCATTCATAGAAAGTCAACTTTTAGGGTTTAATTTGGGTCAATCTGCATAGTTTAGAAGAATATGGACTCAATTGAAACTTTGAAGAACCAAATTGATGTATTTAGATGTTTAATTAAAAGAAGTTATAAGTTTAAGGGTTGTTGGAGGGTCAAATTTCACAAAACTAAATGTTTTAATAAAAGATTTATTTCATGACTAAGGACAAAGCTCCAAAACATGTGCAATGTGAGGGACCCAAATTGATCAAAATATTGATCAACTTGAAAAGAAGTTAAAAGTTCAATATTTATTAGGGATAAAATTTAACAAATTGGAAAGTAATTATTAGTTTGAAAAGGACACTCAAATAAAATAAGGTAATTTGAAAATTTTAGGGGCTTGATTAAGTTTAAATGTGAATTGAGAGTATGGGTGATGAAATTGAAATGACAAGGTCTTCATTTTAAGTTTTCCAATCCCAAATTAATATAACCTTAAACTATAAGGTCCAACCAAAATGGTGTTTTTCATGGTACTATATAATCTTTTTAATTGATCCATCAGGCACTTTCAAGCAAATGAATGTGAGAACTTGGATCACCTCCGAGATATCACCACCATTGATCGATAAAGGAGTTTTCCCTTTTTATAGTGGTGTCATCCTTGTTTGGTATTTTTGCTCCCCTTGCCACGTAAAAGCTCTTAACTTTTTATCCCAAGTGAACTTTGACAAATTCAAAAAAATTGATACCTTTTTTGTCCAACTTTGAATTAATGAAAAAGATCTACAATGTTCGTGATTTATTTTATTCCAATAGCCTCTCATTTGCTATGCGCTTTTATATCCTATTTTTTATGATATTTTTTAAAACAATGTTAAAAAAAATAAGATCAAAATTGAAGATGAAAAAAACAAGGATCCGAAACAAAAATAACAATTTATCTATTAGAGAAATTTAAACCTGATAAGTTAATTAATTTTCTTAGTGAAATAACCAATACATTCCTTATTAACATGCTCCTCTAAGTTTCTTTTATAAATAAATATATTATCATAATAAACTCACCTATAAAATTGTGTAAAACAGGGTTCATTAATTTCATAAAAATACAAGGTGAATTAATAAATCCAAATAACATAACTAATCATGCATACAAATCATATTTAGTTTTAAAAATAGTTTTTAATTCATCTCCATCTTTCATCTATATTTGATGATATCTATTTTTTTCATAAAAATTATTATGTTTTTTAATTCTTCCAACTACTTAATGAGTTGTTGCCAGTATAGTAGACATGACTCTATAAATGTGCCCTCAACTCTCTTTTATGTTTAGTGTAGAGAAAGGTAAAAAAAAGTGTATGAGACAAAATATACAAATTATGGTTGTTAGCCTATATATTGTTGAATTTATATGAACTAAATTTTAATTAAAAATAATATACAACCAAAAAAATCTTATTAAAAATTCATAAAAATCAAAATATCAATTGAAAAGTGATAAAATAAGGATTTTTCAATATAATAATAACTATATATTTCATTAAATAAAAAGAAAAACTATAGGATATGTCCACATGATATATAATACTATATATTAAAATTTATCAATAAATTAATCTTCTTATTTTTAAAAATTAAAATTTAATCATTTTACAAACATTGATCATTAACTATTTTTTATTCATTTACTCCTAAATTATATAGAAAATAGTTAAATTATAAACAAATATGCAAAGAGAAACCATAATTTCTATTAAATATGAAGAGAGTTAAAGTAGACTAAAAGTTTAGTTTTGTAGAAACACAAGGACTAAATGAATATTCTAGCCATCAATTGTCCTCACAAGCAGAATCGTCCTGGTCCTGGTAGAGCCGGCAATAAAAGGAACCCTATATTCACTCGCTGACATAGATTTCTGGAAATTTGCTCTGCATTAGCTTTAGAAAAAAAAAATAACACAGGGGGAAGAAGAAAAGAAAGATGGGAGCCGTACTGTCTTACCTGGGATCTATACTTTCTTACTTATTTGGAGCCTCAACCGCTGAAGAAGATTCAGCTTTGGATGGTCAACCGGGTGTGACAGCGTTCCACTCCTCAGCCCGTTGGCAGCTCCACTTTAATTCCATAAAAAACACCACCCAGCTGGTAACACAATGAATCCATCTATTTATCATCATGTCTCTCGTTATATGTAATTGATTGATTTTGGATAATAGATGGTGATTGATTTCGCGGCATCTTGGTGTGGGCCCTGCAAGGCCATGGAACCAGCAGTTCATGCCATGGCTGCCAAATTTACTGATGTTGTGTTTGCCAAGATCGATGTCGATGAATTACGTGTATGCACTAACTACTCTATTTCTTTTAATATAGAAAACCCAGTAATTCTTGTTTGATTTGACTTTTTATTTTTGGGCTTTCCCTTGTGGTGGTGGTGATATAGGATGTGGCACAAGAGTTTGGGGTGCAGGCAATGCCAACATTTGTGCTGGTGAAGAAAGGGAATGAAGTGGACAGGATAGTAGGAGCTAAGAAAGAGGAGCTTCAGAGGAAGATTGAAAAACACAGGCGTTGATTCCTCAATCTCTTGGTTCTGCTTCCATCTTTATTTGTTTAAGCATAAAAGAATTGAAGCTGTCAGCTTCTGCTATTTCCATCTTTTTTTTCTTAAAGTTGAATGAAAAATGCCAAGGATTATTTATGTACTATTTGAAACTCGGAATCTGCGTGTTCGTTTGCATTCAATGCTTGGCGTTTCTATTTTCTGGAGAGAAAAAAAATGCTTTGCATACAAATAAATCATTCATGGCAATTGTGGATTTCTAAAAATGCTAAATGATTTGCTTAAACACATTTACAGGACTCTTTTGTTTTTTCCCTTCTAAATTGTGTGTATGATTTTGCTTCTTATTCCGAGGCATGTCTAAAATACAGGGACTGTTCAATATTCTGAAGGCTATAATAAACATAGATCATCCACATAATTGTTGCATACCAACTTCCATTTTGCTATTGAAATTATTATCTGTTCGGTGGTTAAACCAAGTCTAGTACAGGCTCGTTGCATCTGCATTTTGATACTACATAGCCTGTTCAGTGTTACGGTTCTTTGATATTTAACTAGATTTGACAGGCATTACGAACAAATGACAAGCCCGGCACAGTGCAGTAAAACAGGTTTATTTTAATTATTTCCTCCATTGCACTTATTAGTTTATTTTCGCTGGTTGAATTGGAGTTGAACTTACGACGTCGAGAGTGATGGTCTAACAAATATGAACATCAGATGAGGTTGTAAACCCAGACTACCTCACCAGTCCCTTCAACAGCAGAAAAGCATCAAAGAAATCGAGCAGGATCAGCACATACATGGTGAAGCTAAGAGTTTTATTTTGCTTTTTGCGATGCTTCTGAATGTCTAGTTATTCGCTTAAGAATTTGTGCTTGCCTTGGCAGTAAGGGAGTTTTTGGAAGATAGAATAGAATCTTACTTTACTTTGATGTCAATTTGTGCTTGCACATAAATATGTATGTCTCGAAAATTGGCTGGAGCACGCAAAGAGGCTGGCTAGGAATCCGTCTGGAGCTTATAGTCCCACAAAAGAATTCGAGTAGTGGTGCGTAGCTTCGAATGCATCTATCACTCATGCCTAAAAGCATGTATTCATTTCTTCACAAGAACTTGCACAATACTAATAGTAATGGAGACTTGAAAAAGAAAAGGATGAACTTGAAAGTGTTGAATTCAAGTTATTTGGAGAAGATTTTAATGGGATTCCTAGACTCAACGAATTGGGATCAACATTTCAGTAAAGAAGATGGTGTCTGCTTTGGAATTGGAAACATTGGATCACAAAGGAAATGTAATTTCTAAACTCAGACGTATATGGCTGCTTCAGTAAATTCTAAGCTATGTGCTTCTGTATAGTATTGTGTTTTAAAAATATCTTTGAAAATAATTAAAAAATATATATTTTTATTTTGAATTAAATTATTTGATGTTTTTAGATTATGTTCATGTGTTATATCAAAAAGAATTTTAAAAAATATTATTTTGATGTGATACAATGTGGACATTTTTTAATTACTCAAATGGCTCACTTTTATGAGGTTATTTAAAGGGTGGAACTTGGGTATAACCTCTCTATTTACCTTGAATTCCCACTCAGAGTTTGAACCCTAGAGTCTACATATTAGAAATCCCAAGTTCAATTATTAGAAATCCCATTAAAGACACTTATAGTCTACATATTAGAAATCCAAGTTCAATTATTAGAAATCCCATTAAAGACACTTATAGTTTGTTATTATGGATATACCAAATCCATACAAAAGAAAATCAATTGACATGGGTTTTGTAACAACATAAATGGAATGTCTAATAAATCATTTATAGATTAGATCAATAAGTTGAAACCTAACAAGAAGTTTATATGAGTCAAACAATTTTCTTAACAAAAACAAAAAGCATAATTGTTTAAAGTGATTATTGGATAAGATATAAATGTTATGGACATGTTATGTATGCGTAGTCCCCGATGGAGTTTGTCAACTAGCAAAGTGAGCTCAGCATCATGCCAAAATCAAACTTAAAAATTACAATTCTTTTTTATTCTTTTTTTAATTAGGTTTCAAAATTTTATTTGTTTTGAGTTTTGATTAACTATGTCATTTTAGCTACTATTTAAACAATTTTGTATTTTTTTTAGAATAGTTAAGAATAATTAAAATTTAGAGTTTATTATATTAGAATTATATATGCAATTTAATTATAATTTCTAGTTTATGAAACTCTAGTTCTTTCTTTCATTTTCTTTATATATTGTATCAATTGATATAAGAGTAAGTTTGTCTATTTATTATATAAAGACATTGACATCATCTTCTCATCTTATGAGGGATAAAACCAAATTTAATAGTCTTTGTATGATATCCATTTTTTCACCATATTATGCTTTTAAGTTCAATTGCCATGATTGTATTTTCCACTCCAAAATACCCTTGAGCTAGTTTGCTATTATAGCATTCCATGATATATATATATATATATATATATATATATAAAAGAGATGTTTTTTCCATTAAAAAGAAAAACTAGTTCTTTAAGGAATAATATGATGTTTTCACAAGGTTTCATTGATCATTAACATTTTTATAGGGGATAGATTAGTCATTTTGCATTTCTGATGCACAAAGAAATGACTATATTGTCTTTCAAAGTTTCAAACCTATCCTTCAATTTCATATTTTCTTTTTTAAATTTGGCTCTCTTTTTTTTATTTTATCCACTCAAAGTTTTTTTATACATATATACTATCAAACCTTTCAACGTGATTGATTGAGGTTGCTTGCAAGGTCGTGCCCCAACCAAAATTCTAATGGGAGTGGAAGTGGAGAAGAACGGCCAGGTTTTCCCAAGACCACAAACATAAGTTCAAGAACGCTAATGCGGAAGCGAACTAAGAGTCTAAAAACTATTTCAAGTTTGATTCTCATTCTTTTAATTTTTGTATTTTTGTTATTTTAATACTTGTTTTTTAAATAATGTTTTTCTAGATTTTATCATTTGCTATTATTAATTGAGAATTAATTTAGCTTTGGTTTATGATTTCATGGGTTGCAAATTTTAGACATTTGCCTAGGTTTAAGAGGTCCATTCTAGTTCACTTCGTGCGTGCTTTTTTACTTTTTTTTTTTTTTAAGATAAATTGTTTTAGTTTTATAATATTTATTTAATTATAGATTAGGCTTGGTTAAATTTTTTCATTTGCTTTCTTTATGATTTTTCATTAACTGAATTATCTCAAGATTTGTCATTCTTTTTTAAAAAGATATATTTTTTTTAATTACATTAAATTAATTGATTAATATATAAGTATGAGATGTTCACTTTAAATTCTGAGAAAGAAAATAGTATAAGAAATTATTGGGTAGACATCATTTTATTAACACAAATAATTATTTGATTATATAAAAAAATTATCAAAGAAATAAAGTTGTAAAACACAATTGTACATATCTTGTAATTTAAAATCAAATATTTTAATTTATATCTATCTTCTAATTTTTTAATTTAGTATTTACTTATTATTAACAACTTTTTTTATATATATATTTATTGACATGGATAACTCTAAATTTATTAATTATATCTATGCATAAGTTTCTTTTATTGATTTTTTTTTTACAAGAAAAGCATTTAAAGAGCTTTATGTTCATATTTGTTTTTGCTAGAAATGGTAAAATTACTCGATAAATGCAAATCAAATAATACCAAATTGGATTCAAATGCCCATCAAGTATCATAATTGGCTTTTAAACTAGTTTTGATCTCATTAGGCTCTAGCTTAGTTTGAGACTAATTAAATTGTCTACATTACATTGTGAACCGAGCAAATAATTTATATAACTGTTGAAGTTAAAATAATTGATAGATTTTGCTAGTTTAAAAATAAAATATAACATCTATAAATGCAATTTTTGATATAATAAAACGCATCAACACATTCTATCATAACAACAATATCAAAAGCTTAACACTAAAAATATTCTTATTGTTATTGCTAAAACAATTAAAAAAAAATTACATTGCCCCAAGGAACAAAATTCAAAAATATTAACAAAAGAGAAAGTAAGAAAAAAAACTAAAATTATTATTATTATTGCGTGAATAATGAGAAAATAAATTCAATAAAAATAAAAACCCAAAAACTTTAACAAAACATAAAAAAAAAAATGATAAAAAAATATATTGGCTACAAAAATCATTTGACGTTAAAATAATAAAGAAAATTAATAGAAAAAACCAAAAGAAAGAATAAAGAAAAAAAACAATTGTATCATTACTATTATTGCTAAAATAATAAAAATTATTAAATTATCATGAGAAAAAAAACTCGAAAATATTAACAAAAGAGGAGGGAGCAAGAAAAAAAAACTAAAATTATTATTATTATTATTGCATGAATAATGGGAAAATAAATTCAATAAAAGAATAAAAAAAACCCAAAAACTTTAATAAAAGAACAAAAACTAAATAAAAAATGATAAAAAACATATTAGCTAAAAAAAATCATTTGACGTGCAAATAATAATAAAACTAATAAAAAAACCAAAAGAAAGATCAAATAAAAAAAATATCAATTTTCAAATGATCATAAATACAAACTAAAATTTAATAATAAAATTTTTGAAAAAATATTATCTCAACAAAAAAGAAAATAATAAAAATTAAAAAAAAACTAAGAGCACACATGTATAAACATGGACAAAAATAAGGATTATTTAAGAAATATAAAAAAAATAAAGGAATTAAAATAAAATTTTAAAAGTATAAGGGTTGCAATGAAAATCAAATATATTATCAATTTAAATCCAATGATAAAATTGAAAAAAATCAAATCTTTTGTACTACAAATATTAAGGGATTTAAAAGTAATCTAAAAATTAAAAGAATAAGGACTAAAATGAAAATATAAAATATAATCAATTTCAATCAAATGACACAATTGAAATAAATCAAGACTTACTTAACAGAAATAAGGACCATACGACACAATTAGAAGAGCAGGGACTGAAATGAAAAAGGAATAAAACCGGGGGCTGACGTGTAATTTAGGTTGTAGGAGAGAGGGAAGAGGACACGCCGGTGCATCGCTTGAGACGTTGGAAGGACATTTGCCTCCACTGTATGAGGATGCATGCACCTTCCAAAGAGGACGTGAGGCCAATTACCGTCGAACACATATGCCACAAGTGCTGACGGCAATCCAAGAAAAATAATTTAAAAATATAGTCAATTACCGGGATACCCCTGCAACCAACTTTTTAATTTTATCTTATTGGGAGGCATATCTGTATTTAGTCATTTTAAAAAAATGTTAAATTCTCATGGCAGCCCTCCCGCTCAAAGTTGATTTTTATCTTTTTCGAGGGATAAAATAAGTATTTTATTGTGTAAAGAAATATAAAAAAATAAAAAACCGGTGACCCTGGACCTGACCGAAAATATGCAATTACCGTGGCACCCCTCCAGCCTGCACCTGTTTTTTTTTTTTAATTTTTTTCGAGGGACAAAATGATTATTTTATTGTACAAAAATATAAAAAATCAATAAACCATTGAACCAAATCGACCCGAACCAATCTAAAAATTGAATAATACTATTATAATTTATAATGATTTGTCTTACAAATTAGAGTAACCGAAATATGATATATTTTAATATATAGCAAGTTTAATGGATCGCTCTAACGAGTTGCAATGGCTGGCTAAGATTGGGTCGAACACTCCAACTGTCGACTGGGTGACCACCACCACCGACCCTTCTCTACATCAAATTACCAAACAAACCCCTGCCCCATGACCCACAGGAAACAACAAAAACTCCAGCCCATCCAAGCCCATGAAATGAAAAAAAAAAAACAAAAAATCTCCCTCACGTGTCAATGTATATCGAGGTACACGTTGATATATAATTTTACGAAACTTAATTATGATATTTTATAAATTATAAAAGCATATTTATTTAATTTTTGTTTTTTAAAAATTCTAGTGGGCTGGGCTAATTTTTTATGGATTGGATTTATGTTACTATTTAATAAGAGCTAAAATTTGAGATAATTAATTAGTCTATTATAATTATAATTTTTTTCTTTTTTAAGTTTGTAAGGTACATGAATTGAATCAAATATTATTTTTTAAGTATTTTTTTAACTTATTATCATCAATAACATTTATATTATTTGATTTTAATGGGTTGATTAGATTAATGATCTGTTTGACAGTGTGATTAAGGTTTTTTTTTGAAGATTTTTTTTATTCAGAAAAATATCATAATGATTTTTTTTTATTTTTTAAAAATTATGTTTGACATTAACATATTGAAATTATTTAAAAATACTAAAAATATTTAATTTAAAATAAAAAAAATTAAATTCTCTTAAAAATGATTTAAAAAAATACTGGCAAGCAGGCCCTATGATATTATTGGTGCTTGTTTGGAAGTGTAGTTGTGTTTATTTTTGAAAATATTTTTCATTTAAAAATACATTAAAATGATTTTGTTTTATTTTAAAAAAATATTTCTGACATTAACACATTAAAATAATATTAAAATATTAAAATAATTAATTTAATTTTTTTTTTAATATTTTTATAAATATTTTTCATAAAAAATCCCAAGCAACATAAACATGAGTCGCACAATAGAAGTGGCGATGCAAACTATGCTGGTGTTGCTGTTAATTAATTTTGTCGTTCCAAAAATAATAATAAAAAAAAACATAGTAATAATAGCTTACTCTCCTTTTCTTCCCTCCACCCCCTCAATTTCTACGCCCCCTCCTCTCTCATTTCTCCCCTGCATTTATAAATTGCATCCCTTTCACGTTCTTTCTCATCTTGTCTTCTTGGAAATCGCCAGCTTTTTCAGCCTTAAAGAAAAGAAGAGCAAATGGCCACCATTTTCCAGGGATTAGGAGGTGGAGCTGCTGCAGCTTTAACCAATTCCTTCGATTCAAAGAAATTGCTTTCGCGTTCCACTCGCAGATCCCTCTCGGGTTAGTTTCCTTCCATTTTCTGTTCAAGATTCGTTTTTTATGCTTTTATAATGATGGGGTTTGGGTTTTGTTTGATTTTAGAGAGGAAAGTGAGCTTTCCGGTGGTGAGATCTGATGGGAGCGTGAATCTGAATCCTGGGGGTTCTAACGCTAGAGCTCGCAGGGTTGATCAATTGATTACAAATGCAGTTGCAGTTAATCTCTTATTCTCTTCTCTTAAGTTTGTTCTCCAAGTCTGGCTTTTCTTTACTTGTTTGTGATTGTGTTTTTTATCCTGTTTCGTTTTAGACAAAGGCTGATAGTTCTGCAGCTTCCTCTACATCGAAACCCGGGTATGTTTGCTTCCATTTATCGACCCACATGTACATGCAATGCTACGCTTGATTTGGTGTAATCTATTCGTTTATTTAGCTCAATATTCGTATCACTCTCTTTAATGTAGCATTCTTTCTAATCTGTACGACGACGGCAACAATTCCAATTCTGTGGTTACTGTAATAGTAACCCTGCTGGACATTACTAATCAATGGATTCTTTGGTATATAGCAAATATTGATTCACTATACAACTTGGTTATAATATATATATTCCGGATCAGATATTTGGGTAGATTTTTAGGATACTTAACTGTAGTATTAACAACATACGGTTCCTTTTATTAACTACTGGTTTCTTAATAATATGATAAAAAAATAGAGTAGGAAATAATCTGAATGGCTGTTATATGGAAGAAATAATGTCGATGAGAAATTAGTAGATTCATTTTATCTGAATTAACTTAAAAGGATAGATGAGAATTTCTGCAATTTTCACAGAAGGCGAATTCCTTAATTTGCTTTCATCTTTAAACAGGATAGTTTCTATTGCATTTCTGCAATTTGAATGACACGCCATGTTTGTATGTGTTTTTTTTTCTTTTCAACAATTATCTAGGAGTCGTAGGATATGGGTTATCATCGAGGGTAAGAAACTACAAATCTAGATAGATTTGTTTCGCTATCAAGTTTCTCTCTTTGAGTGAGAACTACAAAACACAGGCCAGTTAGCCCAGCCCTGGTCATGATTGTTGTGGTAGGCTGCCCTGCATTGGGTAGAGAAGGCTGTCTGGCTCACTGCCACTTATAGTAATAAACTAATAACTCCACTGCACATCTTGCATCTATGTGTGCTTTATCTCTTTTAAGTATTCTATATTGATGTGCATATAATAAGCACCTCGTCACATGCTTGTGGGTAAATGATATTGTTGTATTGCACATCATAAATCTGCTTAACAAATCTGCATTTTATTTGAAGACATGAACTACTACTTTTTGAGGCCCTGCGAGAAGGTTTGGAAGAGGAAATGGACAGAGATCCCCATGTCTGTGTCATGGGTGAAGATGTGGGTCATTATGGAGGTTCTTACAAGGTGACCAGAGGCCTGGCTGAGAAGTATGGGGATCTCAGAGTTCTTGACACTCCTATTGCTGAGAACTCCTTCACTGGTATGGGCATCGGAGCTGCCATGACTGGCTTGAGGCCAATTGTTGAGGGCATGAACATGGGATTTCTTCTTCTAGCCTTCAACCAGATCTCAAACAATTGTGGAATGCTCCACTATACATCAGGTGGCCAGTTTACTATACCAGTTGTCATTCGCGGGCCTGGGGGAGTTGGCCGGCAACTTGGAGCTGAGCATTCACAACGCCTTGAGTCATATTTTCAATCAATCCCTGGAATCCAAATGGTTGCATGTTCAACCCCTTACAATGCCAAGGGCTTGATGAAAGCTGCAATCCGAAGTGAGAACCCAGTCATACTGTTTGAACATGTCTTGCTTTACAACCTCAAGGAGAGAATTCCAGATGAAGAATACATTTGCAATCTCGAGGAAGCTGAGATGGTTAGGCCTGGAGAGCATGTCACTATCTTAACCTACTCCCGGATGAGATATCATGTGATGCAGGCTGCCAAAACTTTGGTAAACAAGGGATATGATCCTGAAGTAATTGATATCAGATCATTGAAACCATTTGATCTTCATATGATTGGAAATTCTGTGAAGAAGACACATCGTGTTTTGATTGTGGAGGAATGCATGAGAACTGGTGGTATTGGCGCTAGCTTGACTGCAGCTATCACTGAAAATTTCCATGACTACTTGGATGCTCCAATTGTGTGTTTGTCTTCACAAGATGTGCCAACACCTTATGCCGGGACATTGGAGGAATGGACAGTGGTTCAACCTGCCCAGATTGTGACTGCAGTTGAGCAGCTTTGCCAGTAGTTACCCTTAATAGTCCTCGTTACCGTAGAAGACTTGGCAAGTTGTTCTTCTCAGCTTTGTCCAAAACTGTTACTGAATTTACTCTGTTGAGAAATTGTGGTGTTGAAACTCTCAATTGCTACTGTCCTGTCAAGGTGAGGTTTTCAGTCTATTCTTCTTTACTCTTATGGGAAGTAAAGCAAATATAATGCATTAGTTGCTGGAGGTAGATACATGGAATTGTTTTTAATTATTATTATTAAGGCTTATTTATCATGATAAAGTCCCAATTTGTTCGTAATTTCAAATGTGATCTCAGTTACATGTGGGTAATTGAAGTAAGAGAGAGGCCCATTTGGACTTCCACGTATGCAGTGTTTTTGTACGAAGTTCTTCTACCCTGTAGCGTTTTTCATTTTTATGTTACATGGGCATGCAACAGAAAACCCGGGAATGGAAATAAGGTGCGTGGAAATGGCAGGAACCACAGTTACTGAGAACGATAAACTAGTACAGGAACTTGGCAACAAAAAATATATATTTAAGGAAAAGGAAAAACATGCAATATTTTAGCAAAATTACTGATGCTATATGGTAATGATCACAAGGCCTTTTCTCCTCCAAAAGTCAAATTATAAAAACAGAGAATGAATGATAAACAGAGCGCTCCCAGTTCGCATAAGTGGGACTTCACAGATCATTTAAACAAGTGGAAATTAGAAAACAAAAATAATTAATGTTTTGATTCCTTATCAAGAAACAGGCTGCTAAACCATGACGACAACCTAGCTTAGGGCTATGAGCTACTCCATGAAGAGAAGGCATCGTCATATTCTAGCTACTTTGGAACTTTAGTTAGGAGAAGTGTGGAGTTTGGACGGACTTTAGGTTCATCGCCACTCTTCTTCTCCACCAAGAATTTGTTGAAATCCAAACATCTACAGTGAAGACTCGTCTAGGAGGGGGGAAAACAAGAGTTGGTGAAGTAGTTCAACTGCTATCCAGGTTATCGGGTATACGTTTCCCCAGCGGACATGTCCTCGTCAAGTGTACGTCATCCAGCCAGCCAGTTTGTTATGGCTCGTCGTTAGATATACACTGACATGGACTACATGGGCTCTCAAGTCTTGACGGTACTGTCGGCACAAGGACAAAGTGTAAACTTGGAAAGAAAATAAAATTCGGAGGATAACGAAAAATAATGAAAAAGAAAATATTCCTAGGATTTTCAAAACATTGAAATTTTGAGTTTTTGTGGCATGGAAAAGATCACCTTGCTAAATGTAATTTTGATTGGGACTTTAACTTCAGCCCATTTGATAAAATGATCCACAACTAAAAGAACAAACTATTTCTTTCCCATGGGCTTAAAATGTCCTCCTCCCTTTGGTAAGAGAATTATCAGTGGAAAGGAATTGTTGTCGTATTAGTGTAATGTAAACACATGAAATGAGCAAACATTTCAAGTTTATCACATTTTCTAACCATTTTCATTACATCTTAAGGATGAGAGCAAAAAAAATGAAAACCCTATTTGGGTAACTATAACAATAGTGGGCTCTTGCCTTCATACGGATTCTACAAATCCCTAATGCAGGTTTTTTATTATACATTAGTTTTTTTATGGAGATATAATTTACCAGAGGAGTTGATCATGGTATTTTATAATGATATCCCTTAACTAAACTAAAATGTAATTTGATGTAATGTTCATGAGTGACAGAACTTTTTATTTTGTTAAGGGTAGCTCCCAATTAATTAGATGTTGCATGATGGGAATCCTCTTGCCAAGGCTTTGTTGGGGATAGCTTTATTGGGTGAGATTGAGAAACATTTTATCCTTTCATTGCCTTTAAAAGAGGTACGCTAGATTGATAGTGGCTAATTTGAACTAAATATTAATTTTCTCGTTATTCTCTTATAACATCCTAGTGATGAAGATTATATATCCCTCCCTCTATACCTCAAAAAGGAATTCTTGTATTGTCAAATAATATTTGTTTATAAAGGGTTTTATGGCCTTAAATTATCTCTTATTATGACCAATATTGGGTTGTAAATCATTGTGTATCTAAAGAGGATAGGACTATGCTAATTTATAATAGGTGAAGAATTTAAGATCCTAGTTATGTCTAGACCGATAACTTTATATCTTGCTCATATCCTTCAACGATAAAAATGCTATTTACATATGAATCCCAAGATTTTCTTAATAAAATGACGTGAAAATTTGTTTCTCCTTTAAAGGATCATTAAAGAAGCACCATGTGATAAAATCTACAAGTGTTTATCCTTCAATGAATTGAGATTATAGGTGGAGATCCCTAAAGTAAATACTTCATTAGACCATTTGTTTAAATATATCCACTCTACAGAGAATATGTACGAATAAAGTCGATTATGACAATGATTTCATGTGCCTATAAGTAAGGCCTAAGCTTCTTAGTTGTATGTATTATAGCTACACCACCTTCTTCATCTTCAAGTACATGATTTGGACACCATAGAAAGCCATATTAGTGTATTATATAACTTATTTTTAATCGAAGAAGTGTTAATTGCTAAATTATTAGTGTAGTATAAAGTATTTTATATCCTTTGATCAAGAAAAGATTTTAGGAGAGTTCAGTGATTTTTTAAGCTCTATGAAAGCCTTTTGACTCTCCAAGGTCTAGAAAAATGTTTTCCACCTCCTTAGAAATAAGAAAAAAAAATGCATGCTTTGAAGAGGGATTGAGATTTATTTTATTCTTATAAAGTAAAAAGAAAATCTCTTGGAAATCTCTAACATGGTTTTAAAACACATGTTTTCCATAAGCATTTTATGGATATAAAACCCCTATATTCCTTATAAATGATCTTGAAAATTATTCGGAATATAATCTCGAGAATTAAAAAATAATTTCAGATAAAAAAGCATAAGAAAATCTCAGAAAAATCTCTAGAATTACAAAGTTTAAGCCAAATTATCCAAATACCCTCCCCTAAATGAAATTAATAAATTAAGGCTTCAGGACTTGATTTTGAGTTGCAAGTGCATTCAAATCTCTAACTGATATACCTTGTTACATGCTCATTTTTTTAATGGATATTTTTTTAGTATTGTTCAATTACACAGACAAATGTGTTCAGGTAACTGGCTAGAAATTGATAGAAATGGAATTGTAACATAAACTGAACATGGATGGCATAAGCATGTCAAAGATCAAATCCTGTCATGGTGGGCATACCGCCCAGAACAAAAAATAAAAATGAGTTCTTTTTTGATGGAGTACTCTGGCGCATATTGTTAAACTAACATTGCACATCATTTAAATGAACAACTCACCAGTGTTTTAGGTCTCATCTTCAAGAATGTTGCCCGTGTCCGCCACCAGTTATATGATTCACTCACGTTTAATGAACCGGAAAAAACCTAAGGGTTTGGACAAGAAACTAGAAATGGAATTGTATCTTTCATGAATATCTCTAGTATAACAATATACAATTATTGGATAAGTTACTTCCATCTATTGAAAGTATTAAGCAATCTCCAAAATTTTCTTTCCAAGATAAGCTCTAAACATGCCTTGAAGCATCGGCATTATGGTATGAGATAAGCAAGGCATTGTGAAAATGGAATATTTACCCATGAGAGGAAACAGAGAAAATGTTAGTAGCTACTTTCCATTAGCACTTGCATGCTTATCATGCTTATGGAAGGGCCAAAGATTAACAAGGCGCTCAATTACTGCTGCACTTTTTGAGAAGTAGCCTGAGAATCCAGCAGGGATGGACGGCGGAGGAAAGTCTTCTGCTGGCATGGCAAAAGGACGAAACATCATCTCTATTTTCTCTAATGTGGGATAGGATCCCACTTCTTGCAGCCTTTCTGGACCCATTATCGGAAGTGTGTGTTCCTGATGCAACAAGGTAGCCTCGTCGTCATTCTTCTGACAAACAAATCAGAACAGAACTTGACCTTGTTAACGTGGCTCACTCAACTATGCCTAGTTTAAATAGTATTTAGTGTTTATCCGTAGTATCAAATCATTTTGAAACAAAATAAGGCCATCTTAGTAAAAAGAAACAGACACCAGCCAACAATAGAATAAATCATGATGTTTGACTTTATTGGAATTTCTACTGTAAGCATGTTTGCAATCTATTGTACAATCAAAAGGTATCTAGACAATGTGTTGACAGAGCCACCACTCATCTACCTTCACAGCATGGAAAAAAATAGTGATACGAGGATGAGGGGGTCACCCTCTTTTGTTTGAAAGGGAATGGTAGGGAGAAGTCTTTTATCTGGAGATGGGAAGTTAATAAATGTTACATAGAGTGTCAAATACGGTTAAAAAGGTTTATTTGTTGAAGAAATAAAACTGGGTTTCTAAAAAAGAATTAAGGTTAAATAGGAAGTGTCTAAATTAAGTTAAAATAGGTAGTTTGTCAAAAACTTGGCTATTCACCTCCCATCAATTAATCCCCGGTCCGGGGGTGAGACTTGGAGTGGCCATCCACCAAAAATCCCTTCCCAGAAAAGGTTAAGAGTCATAACCTCCATTCCCTTCCTTCCCCTCCATCTACTTCGTTCCCAAACATAATGTTTACCATCTCACGGATATGCTTAGCAGGCCATAACTCCAAGCAGTGATGATTGCCAGGCTCACCATTGTAATGACTTTTCCAGTTTAATGTTTTGCTGAAGTGAAATTCAATTTGTTTTCCAAACATTAAATGCAAATATAGGGGAAAATATTATTATCTTTGTTTGTGTAGCATTAATGATTAACTTCCTAGATGGAGTTCTAACTTTCCTATTGTTATTCTTATTTTCTTTGTTTCCTTTGGAAAAGAAGTTAAATTTTAAATGATAAAAGAGCAGAACCATTACATGGGAGCTCTCTTGAAAACAAATGAATACATGCTTACCTCCAATGGGGACAAGTCTGCCCCGCGGCTGAAAGTCATCTCTACGCGAAACCTTTTTGGGTCTTCCAAAGCAACCTGCAATATCAAATTGAAAAGAAAAATTATTGCCTTTCTAAGTTTAAGAACTTATTATCTCCAATTGCATTTGAGAGAAGGTAACAAGTCAAACTATAAGCTATTCACAAACAACTCTGTTTGATTTAAAGACTATGAAATCAGTTCCCTCAACATGAAATTTACAGCATGGAAATTACAAGGTTTCAGGAATGAAAATGATCTGGAAACCTATTTCTCTCTCTCTATTAACTCAGCCTGAAAGACTTAAAACCATGAAGACTTCCAGTCAAACACTGGCTTTATTAGCCAAGTTCCAAAATTGAACCCGCTCAAGGTCATTGATACCAATTTCTGAGCTGGAAAGCTAACCTGGGCCATGAATAGTACTACCTCTAGCTTTGACTGAAAATAACTTTATTGAGCAACAGTCTAATAAGCAAAAAGAAAAACATGGAATTAAGGTAATCAAGTAAAAAAAACATTCTAGAAATAGCCAGAATTACAACCTCAGTATTCTCAAACATCCTTAGCACAATATAGCTCATGTAGTCAAGCTCCTTGGTTTTATACAAACGCTCCAAGGCACTCTGGCAAACAAGGCTATCCTCACCTTGAAGAGATTCATCCAGGTTACAGTAACGGAGAACATTCACAAGGGAATGGATATGTGATTCCTGTCATCCAAGTTGCATGATAAAAACTTCCAAGGATATGATGTATAAAAAAAAATATCTTCTGTTTATCAGCATGTCAAATGACTAACCCGCTTATATCTGATTTAAGTAAATATTTCAGATTGTGCAACACTTAAGAAAGTTAATAAGGTAGGAAAAAAATTGTAGCATGTTCTAAACATATCACTGTTGTAGACCCTTGGTTGCCAAAAGTGTGAAATGAAAGAAGTAAACCATGTTTCATTGAAAGAAGTTGAAAGTGAGTCTACAGAACTCATTTGTTAATCAACATTGAGGGTTCTACTCCCCAGCCCATTGACACCATCAGCATTAAGATACAATAGTATTCACAATGAAAATGTTCAAAAATGAAAACCAAAGAAGTTTTAGTCAAATGATTGGAAATCCCATATCAAAATTTGTTGGGATAAGTCTTAGTCTTTTCAAACAACTGGCATTTGAAAAGAGCATACCAAAAAAGTTATTTTGCAGAAGAAACATAAATATGCCCTTTTCATAATGATAGTTATGAAGTTAACCAAGGATCCTTCAACCCTCTGGCTAAAGGTTGAGATGGTGGAGATCATTCAATTTCCTGATAGGTTTCTATATTTCTATATTAAGTATTCCTGAATTTTATACCAAAAGTTGAGATGGTGGAGATCATTCAATAGAGAATCTAGTATTATCAAACAAAATTTCTTGTTTTACAAAAAGCATTGAGTGAGAGAGAGAGAGAGAGAGATGGATGTCTGTGTGTTGTAGAAAACAGGGGACATAATTTTTCTTACCGATGTAAAATACAGGCGTGTACGCACATGACGCCCTGGGCTCCTTACATTTGCATACCTAATTAAAAGTGAACATTACTAATTAGTGATTCTATAAAAATGTTGAAACATCAAGAAAAAGGTTGAAATATTTACTTTGGATCCAAACGGTATTTTGTCTCTTTATCATCATCATCATCCTGATCCATTGATTTATCACTAGCGGTGCTAATCCTTCTCATGTCATCATTCTTAATTGGAAGCTTTAACTGGTAATTTGTATCTTCCTTTTCAGACTTCTTAGAAGTTGATTGTTGATCTTCATTACATTTTAATTCAGCAACACTAATGGCTTCCTCACGTGTGTTCCTAAGATCAATCAATACTTTACCCAACAAACGGCGAGCTATCTGAATAGCACAAAAAAAAATTGCACCAAGTAAGAAACTATATATATATATATATAAAAGACTATAAGTGGTGCACGAGAATCAACAGATTCAAACACAAAGGTGAAGGAACCCAATTTTTCATTAAAGCTCCAAACATCAATCATTCCAGTAGTTCCCTAACCCCTTCTCTCACCCTATCTGGATCTCTACTATTCAAGGAAGTGTGTTAAGATAATGTTCTACAGTTGACATGTTAATAAGAGACTAAAACTGATGTAATAGAATCAACATACTTAAAAAGGTGAAGGAAACATTTTTTATTGGAGCTCTAAACATCAATCAATCCAGTAGTTCCCTAACCTCTTCTCTCACCCTGTCTAGATCTCTACTATTCAAGGAAGGGTGTTAAAATAATGTTTTACAGTTGACATGTTAATACAACAATGTGACTCTGAACATGTGCAAACAACCTAATGTAACCTACCATGAGATCAAGCCATTGATCTAGCCTGAATTTATATGATTTTAAGAGCATTTGGTATACTTAGTCAAGAGATATTCACCAGAATGTTCATAGTTAACATCAATCGTATGTTTGCCAAATATGACATACCACAAAAATTAAGCATGCCTATTAAGTAGATTTTCTCATTAACATGTGGAAACATAAAAAAAGATCACCTTTGAGCCAATCTTCAATCTCTGCTTTGGATTGATTCCATACTCATTAGGAATGACACCATCAGCTAGTAGCTGCAATAATAATATTCAAAACATTCAGAAATTACAACGATTATTCAATAATAGCTCATTGCTATGTATATTTTCAAGAGAGTATTGATTTGATGTGTACTCCATTGCCTCTAAAAGTATATTTCATATAATCAACAATTATGTCAAATGTGTCCTTAATTCAAGAAACAAGCATCGTATACTGACAAGAAGCCGAATATTGCCATCTTAATCAGCATAATGTAGGAGAATAGTTTTTACTATTATCTTTATGACATTCAGGTCCACGGTACAAAAGCAGTATAGTAGACCAAATCTGCTAATGATGAATACTTAAAGACAAATATGACATTTGTTAAGAAAACATGAATTGTTGGATTAGAGTCCATTTATACCTGAGAAACTTTGAAGAGTTCATCCAGCCCCTCTAGATTAAGATGAGCATTGTGCAACAGATCATATCTGTAAAATGGTAGATCAAATAAAGAAACAATATAATAGTCAGAAAACAACTACAGTGAGAACAATATGGTACCATGAATCTTCATTAAAATTAGTACACCAAAGGTTTTTCAATAAGGCAAGTCAATCACCATCAGCAAAAAAAAAAAGAAGAAGAAGTTTCATACCGATTTTGAGACGATATAATATAAATGAACATATAAAGGTATCTTGCCTCTACAAGCATCCTTCAACCGTTCATGTCAAGGCAGCAAATATCAACCATGCCAACATGCATGGACACTAATGGATGTCTTTGTAATACTATGTGCATTGTAGATTTTACCATGCATCTCACTCAAATTAATGTCATTATTAGGCCCACTCAAACTAGCACAAACTAGTTCAAACCATCATTTGGTGTTCAGTCCCTTAATCTCAAAGATAATTGAAAAAAAAAAAAGACAAGAAGCATGACAATAAGAAAAACACATATTGCAAATACGCAGTAAAAAATGCTTAAATAAAAACCACAGAATTTCAACTCCATGGCTTGTAGACATCCATAAATTGTGTAGTAATGATTAAGCTTAATAAAGATTTTGAGAGAAACAAAGCAATTGCAATAATATTTTTCACATTCATGATAATTAAAAGGTAATGATTTAGTGTCAGGTGTAGCATTACTTTCTAAGAACTTGAAAAAAAAAGCAAAATGGAAATAGAGAACTTACTTGCAAGAGTCGTAAACATCAGGAATTTGTGTTATATCAAACCGTCTACATGTAAGTCAACAATTACAAAATGTTAGACTATATGGAAGTTTACTTGAATTGTTCTATCATATTAACAGAAACACTTTTTTCAACTTGTTAAAAAATACAAACGCTGAAATTCCATATTCTTGAAATGGATTACATTGAAGTAATAGTAACATATATGTAAAAGGAAATGCAAGAGCAGCAACCCCTTAATCATTTACACTCATCACATTATTAATAACCAACACAAATAATAGCAATCACTTACTCTTTTCGTTCATTATACAAGTCTCTTTCAAGCTTCTTCCAGCGAGCATACATTAACAAGAATCCCTCACTTCCACAGGGTAATCCAGCAGCAATACGATCTATATCAATATTTATCTTACCAAGTGCCTTCGCTTGGTCATATGGTGGAATTACATCATATGAGCTTGTCTCTGTAAGTTCTTCATCTTCATTCTTGGCAAGTAGTCTCACTTGTTCTGTCACCTTCTTGGTTAATGTTACCTATTCACGATGAACACAAAATGAGAGGAGGATGAGAAGTTTGGAAAAGTTTTCTCTATCTAACAATGAAATGCACCTTAAAATTAGTAAAAGAACTCCATGAATTGTTACATAAAAAAAGAGTAAGAAAAAGAAAAACTAGTCACTAAGGTAGGATTTTTATTATACGACAATGTTACAGCCATATATCAACTATAAGCTAGCAGAAGGTACCCTACAGAGTTGATTTAATAATTTAGAGCTATTCAAATTCCAAAAAGTACTCCATCTATCAAGTATGACAAAAAAAAAAAAAAAAACCCTGCCTATCCTACAGGCTGAGATTCAAATCCTTGCAATGAAAATATCACTCTTTCAAGTGCAGAAAGTGACATAAAACTTAAGAGCGTCCAAACATGAAAAACATTTCTCTCTATTTTTACCATTAACTATTACTCAGTAGGAATTCGCTTCTTGTATGAATCACTTGAAGCCTCATATTCATAATGGAAACCATTGGGTCCATATATAAATATGAGTTCCTTTAAACATGTAATAATACAAAAATGATAGAAAAGTTAATTATAAATAAAAATCATCGATTTCACGTAAATCATTAAATCAGTTTGACTATTATGGATATAGGATACAGAATTCTAATCAAAATTGATAAAACAACTTTTTTTTGAAGTACGTGCAACACTTTTCATCTGCAAGAATAAAAGAACTTCAAAGTTAAATGCCTTCCTTAACCTCAAACAATGCAAGTCTCCTAATAATCCTGGTGTTTTTTTAAAAAAAAAAGAAAAACTGCTAACAAAGCCTCCAAGTAAAAATGATCTTAAAGAGAGTGTTTTGTATTATCAACATAGGCATGTGCGATTACAAATATTCACAGAAATGTGAACCTGTACGTATAGACATTAGGCTCATCATGTTTCACTAGCAAGAATATTCACCAGTTTAGGGAGAAGTTCAGAAGCATTTGAAGGCAGTCCAGCTCCATCAGTCATCCAAGGACACTCAGAGGATCCATTGCTATGAACTATCTTTGCAGGAGATGTTACAATCTCATTCAACCTAGCCTGTGAAAAAATCAATAAAACAAAAGGAAATCACTGTTAGAATAGAGCATAACATCATTCCAGACTATTAGAGATGATTGAGCCTAGCAAACAATCAAAGGATAGAAAGCAGTTACTTTATTCATAATGGCGATGCTTAGCTAGTGATAATCGAATACATGACATCAATGTTTAATAATAATAGGAATAGAAAAATATTTAAGGATATGAACGTCGAATTTAATAGTTTTGGGTCATAATCATAGTCAATTATTGGATATTAAATTCAACCAGCGGAAGATAAAAAAGCACAAATGCATTTCAAGGAGCAAAACAAACCTTGGCTTCTTCCATCTCACTACTGGCATTGTCAAGTCCATCCAACATGGAGGAATCCTTGCTAACAAGGGAGACCTTGATAAAGTTTAATAGGTTAGTTAAAAACTCAATATATAAAGGTTTGTAAACTCAGTAAATCTAAAGAAAAGACCACAAACCAGAATTGGTGTTAGCGGTCCTTCTAGATCGAGGAGGCCCTTTGCAAATGCCGCTGCGGACATCTGTCAAAAACTATTTGTGAATGATGTGCGGCAACTCAGTTCAAAATTGGAATAGCACCCAAATAAGAACACAAAGCAACCAAAGATTAAGTGCATTTTTATTTATGTGAACTACAACGCTATACCTGTACACGACCTTCGTCAGAGCTGTAGATTTTAAGGTCATGGCGATATGTGCTATGAAGACGAAGCAGGCCTGTGCCTTCACCTGAAATTTTATACATCTCTATCAAAAGAAACAAAGATAAACAATCATGAAACTAAAACCACCATAGTTTATGTTGTTTTGCTTGTCAATGAAAAAGGGCCTCCCAAGTCCAAACTTAAAAGAAGCATGCAACCATTTAGGCCAAAATTCATCCTAAGAAGATAATAATTACTAAGTGCATTGGCGAACATGTGGAAGCAGTAACATAAATCTACTTTATCCATGGTAAGTCCACTCATATTTTGGTCAACAGACATGGCCTAGAAATTAAATATAACATCACATCAATTGTTAATGTCTTTCATCGAGCAGTTGTCAACATGTTTGAATGAATAAATCAAGAGAGATGACACAAGTAGTATAGAAAATAGTCAATCGAAACAGCTAAGCCAAGCGGAAAAGCCATGTGTAGATAAGAAACTAAAATTGCCAGGAACTAAAGCCCTGTAAATCCTGCATTCAAGAACACATTGGATGAGCTAGTAATGGAGTTCAGAATCCTGTATTCAAGAACACATTGGAAAAGCTGGGAATGAAGGATCTCTTCCATCCAGCTTGAGGGGAAGTGTTGAATGTTGAAGATTCTGAAGGCAGGTTTGTAGGGAGTATAAACAGAAAGTCAAATATGTTTTCCTATAAGCTACGATCTAATGATAATATCTATTTATGTGTAGTTAATAACTATTCTAATATAGAATTGCAGAAGTTGTATATATTCTAGAATTTATTCAGAAATAAAGTAAGAAAGTGAGAATACAAGAATTCTCCATAATTATCTTAACCTGGATACATATTATTTCGAAAATATCTACCCAACTCTTCTGCCTGCGAAGACATCAGAAAAACAAAAATGAAAATCAAACAAAGTAAGAAGGTTATTTTATAGTGAAAGGTATGAAGAATCTAGCATTGTATTGTTTCACGATAGGAGTTTTAGATTGTCACTATGTGTGCAAAATAAATTAAACATAAGATCAACAAGACATCAATTATTAACACCTGCTTTCTGCCTGCATGGGTAAGAACACCTCCATATTTAAGAATCATGAGAGCTTCAATTGGTCGCTCGTCCTCACCTTCACCATTACTTTTTGGAACTTTAACCCACTTTAAGGGTTTTAGTTGGACCTTCCTATAAATACCAGAGAAATGCCCCCCCTGGAATAAAAAACTCTTCAAGCATCAGAAACATAATAGAAATCCGTGAAGATGCTATAACAATAAATTAAATGTGACTACTTGAAGCATTAAGCATGGAATGCCAAATCAACTCTATTCTTAACAGTATTGTTTCTAAATCATCAGAGTTTCTTTCACGATTGTTAAGAGCAAGAAAATCATAACACCAATCCAATCACAACTTGACTGCTCTTCTAACCATAAATGATCAAACTTTCATTTACCCTAAACTCACTTATGGAGACAAAGCGATGGAATAGCCATGGATAAATGAAATGGAAGTTATGAACCAAAAAATCTACAGAAGATATACTTAAATCATAATAACTGTGACAGGATATCTTGAGACATCAAATATTCAAGACAAATGAAACAACCTCCTCTAGAACTGCTTTAACTTGTCGTAGCTTTTCAGCATGCTCAAAGTCTTCTGCCTCGCTATCACTTCCTCGACCTGGTCTATATAGCAAAAGGAGAAAACTAAAATCATCAACAAATCTTAATCATTATTGGGAAAAAAAAGAGCAACACAATTTCCAGTGTTCATAGCAACCAAGTGAGATATGACATGAAGATCGGTTTCAGTACCGTAATAGATCCAATACTCTCAGTTCTTAGAAGTATGTATTCCTATTAATTTTTACATCAAAAACATATGGACCATGAACTTATGATTAATCTATGTTTCAGAAAGCAGATCCTTATCCCCTGAAGAAAATTTGAATTCCATCTTCAAGGTTATAAGCATCAAGCAAACTGTCATGTATACTTAATTGGCAAAGCTAATGCATGACACTTACATTGATAATAGACAAAGTGCATCTCAAACAAAATATTGATGATGGTAATAACAAACGTTTAAATGCCACATTTATTAGATTTTATATGTACATCACTAAAAGGCAGGATGATATTAAAGCACAAAAGAACCGATCTTTGGCAAATCAGTGGAGATGATGAACTTTAAATAATACCTTGTACGAGGTACAAGTATTCGAGTTGCATCTAACAGATCTTGTAGTTCAACAGCACTTTTAAGTTTTGTCTGAGGAAGAAAGCAAAACAAAAAAAAGACTGATATAAAACAACTCGATAGGACTATAAGACAACAGAATAGTAAATGAAAAAAAGGGATAAAAACAAAGCAGTACAGTTAGTTTTAGTGATTTTCTAATCTAGGCCTTGTGCTTCCATGTTTTTTTCTAAAGAAATACATGTATGTTTTGCAGAGTAACAGATCAGTTCATAGAACTAGTCACCGTTTAAAATGTAGTTGAAATGACCATTATCAAATGAAGTATCTCCATTATGACAATACATGTGAGAAACATCATCAAGATGGAGAAAATTGGCCCAAAATGTCCATGACTTTTTGTGGATTAAGAACAATTTGTAAAAACACTTGTTACTGCAATGTCAAGGAATATCTCACCTAAAAACTTAAGCTATTAGGTGAGGCCTCAAGATATGATTTATATTATTATCTAACATGCTTCATCAAGTGAAAGCTTTTTGGGCTTGAAACTTACACACAAGTTCATACTACCTTATGCTTAATTTTTTATCAAATAGAATGAGTGAGGTAAGATTCGAACTCGTGACTGCTAGGTCAATAAGACTAATACCATATCAAGTAATAATCTTATCTAAAAATTTAAATTGTTAACTAAAGTCTCATGATATGATTTATATTGTATTTTAACATGCAAAAGTATCCAAAACTGGGCTACCCATGCTAACAAATCGGTGGTCCCACTAGCTTATTCCCAACACAATAGAGTAGAGTTGTAAATGGGAAAGAATCATGGGAGATCATGCCATAAAGGGATATAGAAAAAGAGGCAAAGACATCACATGGGTTTTATTTTTTTTCACTCATCATAAAATGGGAATCAAACAAACAAAAATAAATGAGAAGGTGTTTGATCATCAACCTTCCAATCTCATATGTCATATATGATTTATTTCAGCTCATATGTCATATATGATTTATTTCAGCTCAATGTAAAATGATAAGCAAACAAGCAAAAATGGAATATGATAAGGCTTTTCGATCATCAACCTAGTAATCTCCAAACAGCTGAAAATCATTTTATCAATATTCTAAACCCAAATAGATTATAGCAACACGAGCACTTTTAGATAGAGACCAAGAATAAGAACTGATTTTTTTTTACTTTCTGAAACATACAAGAATATTTTCCTAAATAAAAAGTTAACGACTCAAATAAAAAAAATCATCAAAAGTACATGTACCGCTAACTTCTTTATCCCAATAAAAAAGGAATCACCTCAGATCTGGGTCGCCCCCCATTGTACTTTAACATCAAGTTCAACAGCTTTTCCTCAGTGACCTTCAACTTGACTTTTTGTTTGGGAGTTCTATCACCACTGCCCACATAAATCACAAGTAAGAAGGTTGATTTGAAAATCTTAGATGAGGTAAAAAAACTGAAGGAAATCATATTACATACTGACGAATAATGGCTATCACACAACGCAACTCCTCAGATTGCCCAAATGTACCAATAATCCCACTTCCCTGACGAGTTAATCCCTCAGAAGGCTGGACTGGTTCATTGACTTTCCATGGTAAAGTGGGGGGAATTGCTGATGAAAGATGAGGAGCTTTTGCATCCAGAAGCATCTTTCTCAACACACAAGCAGCATCATCATAATATCTATATTGAGAATGGAAATGATGTAAGAAAATTGTGAGAATTATGAAATTGGTGGGAAGAGAAAAGAATAAAGTAAACCAAACAATAAACAAGTTCTAGTTTTGCACAATCAGGATACACTGAGAAAAATAAAAACATATTACTCTTCACAATTCCATGGTATAAGCCAACATGATAAAGGAAATGAAGGCATGGTAATTATTCCAAATAAAAAGCTCAACAGGTTAAGGAGTCAGGATACATTTGTCAAATTTTTCTTTCCTTCTTTGTTTAGAAAAACTGTAAGGGAAAGTTTGCTTTCATACTTGTTTTGTAGTTTTCATCACTAATTTTTTTATTCTAGAAAATTTTTTCACATGAATAATTACAAAAACAGGTATACTTACCATGAATTTTCAAAAATAGAAAACAAGGGGTTCTTTTGGTTTGACTTCCAAATAATAAGAAAATGAGGTAAAAAAAAAGACTAACCAAAAATAGCACTTGTATTCTAGAGTTGGAGTATTTGAACAACTTTCACTAGTTCCCACAAATGGAGATAGAAAACACTTGTCTAAGAAAGTGTTTTTCATTTTTCAATTAGAGAGCATGTTTCAATAGTTCTTGGTTTTCTAGAAAAACAGAAATCTTCCACAAGTATACAGTCTTAACTTTTTAGACTAAACAACGCAGCATATTACTAGTTAAACAAGCATAAATGAAAATATAATGACCAGTACTTGTAGGAATTTTTCACAAAACTCCATCCATTTACATCACAAACATATGATCTTCCTTCACAACGCAGGAGATCAAACCCACAAACCTGCAAGCAACAACAATTTAGTGTTGACTAGCAATACAATATCAGCAATGAAGACAATAGTAATAATATGAAAAATAAACTGGAGAAATCACATAGTACTTATTAATGGGAACACATGTTTAGCTGTTACAAATATACAACATTGAAAAGATCAACAGCCACAAACTACATGTTTAAAAATGACCTAAACAAAGACACATGAGTCTTAACAGGAAGGCTAGGCTAAAGCAATTGTACTAGCATGAATCAAGCGACTATTGCTGAGTTCAGTCATTTTTTTCACAAAGAAAAGAATGACAAAAGATTACATTAAACAAATTGAACGACACTAGCAAAAGGACCTCTCTACAATAACTAATCATGTAAGTGAGAGACATCAATAAACTAACCCATCTAATGCACCCACACATCAATCATTATTGAATACTTATTGTTGATCATTATGATAGGAGAAAGGCATATTGTTTCACTTCACAAAAGCAATAAAAACTAAAGTAATGATAAACCAATCTTTTATAAGCAATGACAAACCAGTCAGCATAAAGTATTCATGAGGAGACACAATCAAGTAGAAGCATAATATCTTGGAAACCAAAAATATATTAATTAACTAAAACTAGATTCTAATTCCATACCGCCTGCCTAAATGCAATGCAAACATCTCTTGCCATTTGCTTCTCGTTAGGTGTCAGTAACACCGGATATCTTACCTGTCAAACATGGTAAGAAGGTTATATGTCACAATCATCATGTAACTCTGAACAAAAAATATAAACATAAAAAATCGACTCAACAATGTCATGCATTCTGATTGCACTGTACTTGTATTAGGAAACAGTACATGTATACACACAAGCATGCATGTTTAATGGAATGTTACTTCTCTTATTTAATCTTTTTCTTACGAGTTTAAAAATTCATCACTTGAGAAGCAAGCTTAGTTAAGTTAACCGAAGTCGCCAAATCAACAGCTAAAATTAAAAAATTGTTAGTTTCTATGCTAAATTTACTTGAAGAGTCAATATAATTCATTGAACTGTTGTGTCAAATCTGACACTTGTAGTCTGAAAGCATTATTGAACTATGAGATTTGAACAAGAAGCATTTTCTAATTTATGAGAAAAGACCTAGAATGCTGCTCAAAGGAAAGTGATATAGTAACTAGTGAGGAGGAAACTGTTCATTGCTTGCCTATCTAGACAAGAATTACTATCTATTTGCTGTGGTATTTTTATCCTAAACTCTGCAGCACATCACTTTCAATGAACTATTTTCCAAAACATATAAAAGTAGGAAACTAAGTTTGCTTCTCAAGTGTTGGATTTTACAAACTTGAATACAAGGAAACAACTGAATTTGTGTTTGGATGGACATCACTTTCAATGCACTATTTTCCAAAACATAATAAGGTAGGAAACTAATTTTGCTTCTCAAGTGATGGATTTCACAAAGTAGAATACAAGCAAGTAGCTGAGAAAGTGAATCCTTGTTCATGGATGCATGTGGTTTGGTTTTAGTCAGTCACACAAAATGAGTGTACATGTATATGAGGGGGGGAGGGAAAGATCTCAATAGACTCAGATACTACAGGAAATTACTTCTTTTCCATCAGGATTTCGCATGACAACACCATCAACAACAGGGGATTTCCTTGCCTCAGCATGTGCATATTCAGGACCAACAGTATACACCTATAATCATTTAATGATTTACCAAGGCAATCATTTGTAAATGTTAGTAAAAGACAAACACAAGAAGAATCAATCCTTCATACATAAAACGGAAACAAAAACTAATAGCATGAACATAATGGTGCTCATGCAAAATAGTTTCAAAACAAATTAATCAATGCATTCAAGAAGAAGGATAGAAGTACAAGCAGCTTGGACTAAAGCAATAACAGACTCTCACTACTAACAATTAATAGTGAGCCAAAAACACTTGAAATACCAGAAACATAAAAACAACCTGATGTGTAATGCATAAAATACATAGATCTTACAAAAGTTAATTTGTTAATAGGTTTATGAAATATTTGATACTTGTTAGACTAAATTAAACCAAAGGAAAGTCTAGAAATGTGTCTGCAAAGACCAATAATCAAAAAGTGAACATAGAAATATAATGGACATGGTGATCCCTTTTTTTCATGTAACAAGTAAAGTTCAACCTGAAGCAAAATTTGAATCCCACTAGCATCTACAAGTTATAACAAATTTCACACTGCAATTACACTGTATAGGAATAGACTGCATTTTCTCTTGGGAGAATACAAAGAAAGTCATGCTATCTCAGAAGGCAATACATATTACTATTTTATACCATGAGCCAATTATGCATCTGAACTGCTCATATCAGTTTGACTTGACTAAGCACTGATATTAGTTTTATAAGTTCATATGTTCCACCAATCGATTTCTTTGTGTCCTTTCTATAATATTATAATGACAGGTTAGAACTTAAAACATAAACTCCACTGCATGCTCCATCCGGTATTATTACCATGCAACTAAATTCAAATCCTAATAATCTTCTCTTCAAATTAAATTATCAACAAAGGAACCTGGACAAAATACCCCACCTATTTCAAATAAATCACAAGTTCCAATGAACTTTCTAAACGTATTGCAACATGGACTATGTGTGTCTACATCCTATCACAATAACATTAACAAGTAAAACAAAACAATATGGGCAAACTTGTATCAAAAAACTATACAACCTTCACATCTGTTCCTCCAGTTGGCATAAATTCTTCATATATGTAAGAGCCTTCACGTCTCACTCTTCTAACCTCTGAATGGAACTCACTTGACCGATTACCAACCTAAAATAAAACCTGATCAAGTATGTGTACAGTAATAGATAATGGAGAAAAAATAGTTCAATAAATAAAAACTTTTGCAACATCCAAGCCATCAAGCATCCTGAAAAGTGAGATGCAAATAACTACATGCAAGTATGATTGGAAGGTATGCCTTAAAAATTTCATAACTACTTGCAAGTATGATTGGAAGGTATGCATTAATAATTTCATAGCTATGCACAAATAGTGTGGAAATTAAATAAACCTAGCAAAAGAAAATAGCTCACACCAAGAGAAACATATTATGGATTGGAATCCTTGTTTACAAACCAGAAGAACCAAGTAGACAAACAGACAACAGAAAGCTGAAATTGACCGTGGCTTAACTGCAAAAAGAGAAAATTGTGTCTAAACCAATCCAATCATTAATGTTTTCCTATATATGTAAATGTTTTACATGTTTTAAATTCTTCCATATAATAATCACTAATGCTTCAATAATGTCTCCATAGCATTACAGAACACTTCTGGCATAGGGAAAAAAGATAGAAAGAAAGACAAAGAAACAGAGTTTAGCTTCCAAATTAGAAAAACAGAAGTTGTTGACAAACATACCTTCCTAAACAATTCCTTCATACCTCCACCTGCTGAACTAGGATAATATATCATGATGCTGTGGTCATCGCCTTCTCAAAAGTACAACATACGAGTCATTGTCATGCACGTTAATTGTAAAGTAAACTCTACAAATTAATGCAGGTGCAACAAAAAATGAATAAACAGTTAAGGCGGTGCCTATTTTAGACAACATCTTTATGCAATCCAAGCACAGTGCTCCATCTAGAGCTTCCAAGTAAATAGGTGAGTTTAATCAAAGGATATGACGAGCACAAAACACATCATGGTTGGCACAAACTGATGACTTTAGAAGCCAAAAATATAAGAAAAATGCAAATGTTGATTTGTTGCACGGATCATTTATTATTATTTTTTTGAGAAAGAAAAATTCAAAACTATAGTAAAAAAAACTGTCCATATACAAGCACACAAAATTGCATTAATAAACTAAATTCTCTCTTCACGTTACAATTGCAATGGATACATGCACATTATAAGATGTCTGGTCACATAAACAAATATAAAGGTGAACTAGATGTAATGTCCAAAGCACAAATGGTGATGTCTTTAGAAAATAACTATAGCAATCCACTATAAAAGCATCAAGCAAAATACATGGAGCAATGCTGCATTGTTTAGCCCACTCTTAACGAGTGAAAACAGCACAAGTCAAAGAACTTGATAAATGTATGAGAAACGCTCACCATCAACAGGCTTCTCTACAAAGGGTTTCCAAAAACGGCTTCCATGGACCTCAACAAAATCTTCTTCTTCAATAAAATAATCCAACTCTTGATATGGAAACTCTCTATTAACAAGGGCATATCTCGGGACAGGAATTCCAAACAATTCGACACGCTTGAATCCCAAAAACAAATAGAAAATAATTGATTACCATTAACCAATTAAGAAATAACAATGCACATGAAATGGCTCAATTATAGGCATTTATATACTCAGTCATTGAGGGCTAGCAGATTTGAGAAAATATATCATGCAGTCCAATGAGTTCATTCCTTGCAGTAGAAGACTGGCTAATCATGGTTGAGAACTTGCCTTCAGAATCCTTAGGGAAAAAAAGAAGAGAAAGAAAACGAAAAACCGCAAGACATTTTTCAAGAGGGTGGGTAGAAAAATGTTTGATATGCATGCGTGTGTCATAATAAAATATCAGCATGCAATATTTCCTACAAAGCACCTTGCTGCGAAACACAAAACAATGAAGTCCTGGTGATAAGATGGAAGTTTGGACTTCATACCTCATACACCTTCCGCCGGTCATGAAGAAGATGTTGCGGCACCAATTCATTCACTAGAAAAGGCCTGAATCAAAAGCACGATAACATTGAACAGCATTTCACTTGGATGTGGACAGAAAATGATAGCAGCTTAAGCGGTGGGGTATCAAGGTCTATCGATAACAGTGGACTAAATATAAAAGGAAAGTTGGAGGCACACAAGTATGGCATTCTTCAGTGCAATGAGGACGAACACAAACAGGGCATTTGTTCAATTTATTCCACCACTAGGATAATTTTCTACTCATTTTTTCATGGACCAATAAAAATATCATTCTTTGTCCATATTGACAAATCGCCCGCCCCAATTTAACTTCCAGCAACAAAGTGGAAATATAGATGAAGCATGCATTTAGAAGCTACAAAAGAGATTCCAGCTTCTCAAAGGTGAGTAGAAAATCATTTGCATGCATGAAGTTCCCAGCTGACTTTCATAACAAGAAGCACAGTCAATTCACTAAACATTTGAAATGGGAACATGAGCAAGAAATGCTACTTACTTCCTTAAAGTTGCATATGCCTCAGCCTTTTCAAGGGGATAACCAGTGGAATAGAAAGCAATCAAGCAATCACATATTGGCCAGCTGAAACAAGCAAAAACTGCAACAAATCAGTCAACCTCTAGAGGACAGTGAAACTAAGGGCATTCTCAAACTACATTAAAACTAGCTCAGACTAACAGCATCTTCATAATCACGGAGCTAATTACAGATGGTACTGCAAGCAATAAGTGTCCAAATCCTGCCAGCATTAGTGACTGCACAGCACACGTCATGATTCATGACACTAACCCTCCAAAAAAATATCTTTTCAGCATATGATAGCGGACGAGTATAAAATTCCAAAAATGTGGACTTGTCATGATACAGACAGAAAACAAAAACGACGTCCTTGTTTTCATGAAATGAAATCCAGATTCTCCAAAAATAAGAAACGGTAAGAAAACAAGCATCTCGGTAAACCAAAAGACAAACAAACACTGACTAAACTAAGATTTGGCATTACCTCTCAATTGGATCCTCAAGAATCACTTTATCACCGAAATATATAACCTGAAAATCATCAAAACAGTAAAAGAAGAGCGCTAATGAACTTATATACTCCATTAAACTTCGGGGGGCAAAAAGTACCTGGAATTCGCCAAATGCTTGTAATCTCTCGAGAATCTGTCCCATTGGAGCTGATAACACCTGAAGAAACCACCAATGCAAAAATCTTTGATTATTAGTGGTAAATCAACAGAGAAATGCTTTTACTGTATAATGTTAATGAAGGTTTTTCAAAGCTGCCGGTTTCTGGTTTCGAAAAGAAAAAACAAAAGAGAAAGAGAACCTCAGAGCCGCATTTCACCTTCTTTTCCATCACACAAACTCCAACTTTTATCTTCTTCTCTCCTTCTCCCCCTCCTGCTTCCGTCACCACCCCCATCTCTCTCTGCCTCTACGCTTGGCTGGCTAGTTGTATTTGTATTTATATACGAAGATCAGGAAACATCAGCTAGAGAGTCACGAGAGGAAAAACTGAGAGCAAGAGCTCTTTTTCTTTCATCGGAGATATATACATATATATATATATATATAGAGAGAGAGAGAGAGAGAGAGAGAGAGAGAGTTAGGCATGAGGTTGGATTCTGGAATATGCAATTTGAAGGGTGTGCTAGTGGATGGATGATGAGGACGTGTAAAGATATTTGTACCTCAAACGGTTTTTGGATTTATAACCTTTTTTGTTTTTCTAAATTCGTCGCTTCTTCTTATAATTAGTGATATTTGTTTTTTTATTTTCCGGTATAAATCAAATTTTATAATTAAAAAAATAAAAAATATCACATATTAAAATATTAATATTAAGATGATCCACACGTGTATTCATCGAGCAGATAACAAGGGTCTGTTTGGGAGAGCTGTTGTAGTAGCTTTTCAAAGTGTTTTTTGTGTCAAAATATATTAAAATGATATTTTTTATTTTTAAAAAATTATTTTTAATATCAACACATCAAAATAATCTAGAAACACCAAATTATATTTAATTAAAATAAAAAATAAAAAAAATTAACTAAAAACTATGGCGCGGCGGTTGAAACTCCGCGCCAAATAGCTTCTAAGTTTACTAGCCCGCAATAATAATAATAACAATAATAATAATAATACAGTACAAGTTGGGGGGGAAGAAATTATTAAATTGAACTTTCCTCGAATATTTAAATTGCAAATTGAATGAACTTTTTCTTAAAAAAATAAAATAAAAAAACAAGAATGGATATGGATGGAGTAGTTGCTTTGATTTGATTTGCCAGGATTCTCATGATGGAGTCAAAAAGTAGTAGCTGAGTTGGTGGACGATGTCGTTGACGTCCTCCTCAAGTCAGACATTTGAATTTAGACCACCGTAACACTGTTTTCCAAAAATATTTTTATTTTAAATTTAAATTAATTTTTTTTAATGTATTCAAATTATTTTAATATATTAATATTAAATATTAAAAAAATCATCCTACCAACTTTCTAAATAAAAAATATTTTAAAAAACAATTTAATCACAGTCATGTAATTAATATATAATATCTCTCTCTTTACTTTTCTCTGGTCGAGACTGGGGGCATGGAAATGGATTCTGATGATTCACCATGTTCGAGCATGTTCTTCTACCTTTTCATTTTTCACATTCTTCTGCCATTGGTCTAAAATTACTTTTTAATATAAAAGGGAAAATATAATAATTAAGGGATCATGCTTTATCTTTAATCTATAATGCTATCATATGTGGGATTTTTATTCATATACTAACTATATATTTTGCGCAGCAATATTTTTTGTAAATTGTAATCCGTTAAATTAAGGTTAATCTCTTAAACTTATAATCTGTTAAATTCTATATATAATTTTAACCAAGAAGCTTTATTTTTAATCAAAATAATATTGAATGATAAAATAAATTGATTTAATTTAAAAAAAATTAAGGAAAAAAGATTTAACAAAGATGGGAAATGACCAAAACAATCCCATAGAAAGTGAGAAAAATACTAAAGGATGGAAAAAAAGGAATGAACTTTCTAGACCTCGATTAATTTCTCAAAGTCACAACATATTACGTTTTAGACCTGAGCTTAATTAAGAAGCTCAACACCCGATAAATTTAAGAGCAAAGGATGAGATCGCAAAAAAAAAAAAATTAAACTAAAAACATATGAAGGTAAAGAAATATTAATAAATAAAAAATGAGGATCAAATTTGATAGGAAAAAAGCTAAAGGAGTATGAAATTGAAAAAAAAATATTAAAAACCTCTTCAAATAAAATAAATAACAATTAGAATATTAAGGAATAAATTTATTATATGGAAAAACCCATGAGAAATTAAAATGAAAAAAAATATATATTTGTATAAATTATCTCAAATAAAAAAAATACTAACCAAAATAACATGGACTAAATTTAAAAAAAATATTAATTGAAGGGTTAGTGTTGTTTATAGGATGAGAACCATTGGTAGCTAACCGGAGGTATAGGGTAAACATATTGTTAGGCAAATAGGGATTGTTGAGAGGATGTTACCATCATCTTAATAGCCATCGTTTGACCAAGTAAATCCTTTACACACACTACTACTAAAAAGTATTACAATGTTGTATTTTAATGAATAATTTTGCCTCACTCAATTGTTATGAGATTACATGAATATATACAAAGATAGATGTTCTACTTAGATTAGACTCCTATGACCTCTATCTCTAGATGGAGATATCCTAGAGTTTTGTGCACACACACGCGTACACATGTTTGGTTAAAAAAGTCATCAATTAATATTATAATCATTAAAAATCTTAACTAGTCAATATGCATTTTTTTTCATTTTCATCTCTCATGGTTTTTTTCATATAATAAATTTATTCCTTAATATACATATATTCTATAGTATGAGATTGATTACCCAGAAAAAAAAAATTATTACCTCTTAAGCATTTTATTTATGGTAGATTGCATTGTTGGTTTTGTCTTAAATTACAAAGGATTGTTGATCTATGCTAATAATAATACTACTATAATATTCTTAACCATGATGTTAATAAATATTCAACCATAAATACTTTTAACTCTGATGTTGGTAAATATTGAACAAAAAATTACTTGCAATTCTAGTGTTGGCGAGTATTACATGAAGAAATGTAAGATATTCATAACTCTGGTACAAGTGAATAATTTAGGTGCACGTAATTTCCTGTTATGATGCTAATATTCTTATCTTTGATATTAGTGAATATTAAGTATATACTCAATACTGATATTGATGAATAAAAATATTTAGGACTCTAATGCCATAAAAATAATTTATTGAAAATTATCAGCTCAAAGGATCTTTTAGTTTTAACAAAATTCTAATAGACTTTATAAACTTGTAAGCTCATGAGGTTTTATAGCTGACTTAACTTATTTAGTATTATGATATCAATTTTTTAAGTACTTTTTATTTGAAAACAAACTGAAATAATATACATTTTATTTTTTAAAATTTATTTTTAATATTAACATATCAAAATGATCAAAGACATCAAAAAAATTAATTTGAAGAAAAAAATAAAATAAAACATTTTTTTTTCAAAACCCTTTTGAGAAGGTATCTTGAAGATTTTTTGCGCCAAGTATAACTTCAAATCTGTAATATTAAAAAAAAAAAAAAGAAGATGTGGCCATTTCACTATATACCTAGACACAGATTATTGTGGATTCCAATAGTAAAATTATCATTTTACCTCTCGGTTTAGAAAATTTAACCCTCAGAATTAAAGCATTTTTAAATATTTTCAGGGGACATGCATTATATTTTTAATTTTTTAGGGTTTTCAGGTATTTTCTGTCTTAAATTATACAGTAAAACTATCTTTTTACCTCTAAGAGCTATCAAAAAGACTCGGAACAGTGAGGATATTTTGTTTTTTCACATATTTGTACATAGTAAAACTACACAAATACCCTAGAAAAAGACAAAAACAAAAGCCTAGAGCTAGAACATTGTGGTTTTTCACATGATAAGTGGAATTTTTATTCATATACTAACTAGATATCATGCGCTGCTACACTGCACAACAAATTTTTTTCTCAAAACATTAAAATAAAATACTTATGTGATATCAATGCTTTAAAAAAAAAATCTATGATTAAAGTTGATTACAAAAAAGTTGTTCATGTTGATAGACCAATGACTAGGAAAACAAACTAAAAAAATTATCAGAACACTGCTTATATATCAATTGATTGATTTAATTCAATCAAGAAAATACTTATAAAAAAATCAATTCAACAAAAAAGAACCCTAAAGTTAACCTTTGTTAGTTTTCGAACGAATGGAAACTTTAATAGGGAGTGGGAAAAAGAAGAAGCAAGAAAACATTTGAGGATAAGACCACTCAAACAAAACTCAAACTAGAGGAAAAACTAAAACTAAGCAAGTCTAGGTCAATATTTCAAATCAAGATTAATCTTTTAACCCAATCACAGATTCCTTTTACCAGAGATGTAGCAATATATCCCATAGCTTAAACCATCAATTGAACTTCCCGAATAAAATCAAGTTATGATGGCGACGCTCACATGGAAACAATGGTTACAAATCTGACTATACAACTTGCACGCAACAAATAGTAAATAATACTTTTAGAAACTGATTTTCTAAAGCACTAATTCAAAATATGACCATCACTTATGTAGGGCAAATCAAAACTATGACATCGCATTAGGGCACGAGATTAAAATGTAGGCAGCCTTAAGGCAGGATGCATTCGAAAATAAAATTACTACCAAAACAGAGGATAAATTAGAAATTAGTGGTCAATACAAACAAAATCTATTCTCAAAGGCCAGAAACATGTTGAAACAAGAAGGAAAAGGAAACAAGAAGGAAAAGGAAACGGAAAAGCTATGATGCAGGGAGTGGGATTGGACTCACAGCACTTTGAATTCGCCTAAATGCCGTCCTCACCCGTTCCTTGAGACCTTCATTCTCACTCTCAACATCCCCACTCTGTTTGTCAAGCTCGGCCACATTCCCATCCACACTTATGACCAGCTTCCCATTCTCTCCAAGTTTCACATCTCCAAAAAGTGAAGCAAGGAGTGCATAAATCTTTTTCTCTGCCTTTTTCCCGTTTTCTTCCTCAGATTTGAGGTCCTCTGCCTCAACTATTACCTTAGGAACCTCCCGGCTGATGTTCAAAACCAAAGCTACAACTGAATCAGACACCATATCGCTTATGGGGTCAGCAGTCCAATGAAGTGAAATATGTCTATCAGACTCTTGTTTCACTGTTACCAGCTCATGCACGTGCAATGTTGGAGACCCAGACTCCTCATCAGTTCCAGACTCCACACTCTCATAAATCTGCTCAAGCCTGTGCTTTATCACACCAAACGCACCAGAAAACGGAATGGTAATCCTCTGAGTAATATTTCCAGTTGATAGTTGTGAGAATACATGGAGATCTTCAGGTGCCATGATTTGATAAGTGAAGCCCTTCTTCACTAGTATACCATTGACAGTTTCGCCAACATCTGGGGTCCTTTCAGCCAGCTTTCCAATGGTTTTTGCCATTTTTTCAGAGTTGAAATACATCTCCACGGACTGACAGTTCTTTGGGGTGATTATTTTGGTGTTGCCATCTGCAAACTCTGTGATAAGTTTCTGTTTGAGCCTTCCCATCTCATTGGCTTCTCCATGAACAAGAATAATGTTAGGAGGCATGAGTTCTTTCAAAAATGTACTTGTCTGAGCATAATCTGCATGGGCCGAGAACGAGATGTAATGGACCTGCATGTGGAGTGGTGCAGTTAGTCCATTCATGAGCTGTACCTCCTTCGGTTCATTAATGATTGTCTTAGCTAGGGTCCCTTCAACAACATATCCAGGTATAACACACGCATTTTTCTTATCAGAGCACCACATATCAAACAACTGCCTTGACAACCCGCTCTGCAGTCCACTAGGACTTGCCATAACCACAGATGGCCCTACATCTATAAAATCATCAATGCTATTTAATGGTGATATATGCTTGAATTTGAAGGGGTTGGAATTCGCAAACTGATTGCGGATCCTTTCATTCATAGAAAGGATGTATGTCTGGTAAACAGTCATGCACCTTTTCGCAAGGGGAGAAGCATAATATATGGGAATGTTATGAAGCTCAGGATGGTTTGACCAATACTCATCGAGGATCAAAAGGAGTTCCTGAGCTCGGCCAAGGGCAAATGCTGGAATTAGAACACGACCACCTTGAGAGATGGTGGAATGGATAACATCAGTGAAGCGCTTCTCCCGAAGGTGTCGAGGTTGATGGAGTTGGACACCATAGGTAGATTCAATTATGCATATGTCAGGAGAGAATTGTGGCATCTCAGCAGCACGAAGATGCCGATCTTCTTCCCGTGAATAGTCTCCAGTATAGAGCACTCGAACACCAGCAATATCTACCATGAACATGGCAGCACCAAGGACATGGCCAGCAGTGTAGCACCAAAATTTAATGCCATTAACATCTACAGTCTGATGGAAGTCAATAACCTGCAATTACAAAAATTAAATTAAATTAAGGAACATTACAAATAACACCATCATAAGGAAAATAAGACCTGGCAAACACCAGCAGATCTGCCCACAAAGAATGACCAATATGCAAACACATGAACCCAACCTTGACAACAGAGTCAGGGATTAGGATTAAGAGTCCGTGTATCGTTAGAAGAAACATATATAAAGGAGATATCCTCAATTTCCCTCTGCAGCATCTCGATGGTCTTGACCACTTGAATTCATGAATCGTGCAAAGATGGAAAAAATCAAAAGTAAAAAAAATCCTTGCTTTGAATCGATTCCATATGATTGTATTTTAAGAATGCTACCGGAAATTAAATACGTACTTTTTTATTTCATAATTGGGAAAACATCTTTTAATCATCCCAAACATTACCTTATATGGATCAGAAACAAACAGATTAATCAACTTAAAATGCCAAGCATAGCACAACGCTTGCCTAAGAGAGAGATTATATTGAGAAAAAGATAAGCAACTACCATTTTGGAAGAAGCACCCTTTATTCAAGCAAGCATGTGAATAAATAAATAAATTCTCATCCAGTTGTCACTGAACCTTTCCTGCTTAACAGTACTAGGGCAGGAGCCCTGCATGCCTACCAGAAGGTTCCTACTCAGCTGACAAAATTCCCCTTCTCTTAATATTCTTTATTTACTTTATTTTTTGAATTACTGTTAACTTGTAACTTATCACAAAAATCTTACATGTGCAGGAAGATAAGGAGTAAGATGGCACGCTATAATATGACCCACTATCATAGATAAAAGAAGTACACGGCTGTCAACCTCAACTACTTGAATATGCTCTTTGATTTTATAGGCAATGAAGTATTCCAAATGCAGCTTAAGTATGGAATGATCTTATATTGATCAGTACTGGAAATAGAAAGGCACAGCTTACATTAATCACTACTAGAAATAGAAATTGGTCCTAAGTTTCCACGTGAAACCTATAAGCCTCTAATGAGAAGCAATCAACTAACAATGGCAAATTCAAACAGGCTGAAAGCTAAGAGATCCAGAGAGCAAAATTCACAATATCAAAAGCAAGATTGAAACACAATTAATTCCAGATGACAATTGCAGACCTTTCATATATAGAGCAATTAATTCGACGAGGATAGGAGGTGATAAAGAAGAATAACCAATAAGCTGAATCCCTGAGCCCCTGACTTTGGGGCCACAACATCATGCCAAGCCAAATATAGTAAACAAAAATATTTTCAAGCTATTGCTTAGATGGAAGGAAAACAAAGTGGATCAAATTTCTGGAAGAACAAAAAGGCTGCAGATACATGTAAGCAAAATAATGCAAAAATTTGTAAGCACAAACCTCAATTTTATCCATTGAGTGGTTTATATCTTTCTCATCAAATAGCATATCTTCCACTGAAACTTTGCTCACTTTTACATAATCAGCCAAAAGCAACTTGTAGATAGCCTTTGTCGCATGAGTCATGAAAACTCGACCTCTAAATGTGGTCTGATAAAGAGTGAACATGTTAGATTAATCCTAGTGAAAGATACACACAGTAACTTTGTCCAAATCAGTAAAAAAACAAACCTTCTCCAGAAAATAAGGTAGGGATGCAGCATGATCCAAGTGAAAGCTGCGAGCAAAAAGCATCACTCACAATGAATGAAGTGAAAAACTAGAGAGCCTAAAAGTAATGACAGATAGCAAAAACAAAATTTAACAAATATAGAAAACACGGTATCACTTTTATTTGTTAAAAATAATAACCCAAGAGGCCTTTATGACTTTCATTAATGCATTAGAAAGATTTCTCAATCATTATGAACAATTAGAACGCAGGGAAATAAATAGAAAGTAGAAAGCAAGTAGAATTCCTTTCTTGTTGAACACTTTATGATATTTAATCACATTAAAAATTTCTTTATTATAATAAAGTATAGATAATCAAGATTTTTCTGAATGGTTTCTGCAGTTGGAAAATGGATTGCTTTCACTCCCCAATCACATACATTTTCAGCATTGTTCTATTGTGGTTCCCATCATAAGCAAATAAACCTCACGAGCACAAACCTATTTCTTTGGAGATCACTCCTCTTCTTGCTACATGGATCATGTGAAGAATTATAATATCAATATCATGTGAAGAATTATAATATCGATATCACGAGTCCATGACATTTCAAATTCCAACAACACTTTATCCTGTTGAAGATTCTAGTATAATTGGTAGTGATTAGCACTGATTTGTAGGAATATAAAAATAGAAAGTCAAATACCCTTTACATAGTCTCTTTATATGGTATTAATGTCTATTTATGAGTAGTAAATAGCAATTGTCAAATTGTCCTAACATAGACTTATTCATGTTTTATGTATTCATGTATTTCTGCTGAAATGAATAGAATGAAGGAGAAAAGGAACTGTCTAGATGGTATCAAGCCTTGTTCAAAGCTCTAAAAAAAACCTTACTTCCTTTACCACCCTGATTTCTAACCCAGCAAATTTGTTTAGTTTTTAATCATGTCTGAAGTTTCACACAGCACAACAAAAAATCCCAACACAATAAATTCCAAAACCCAAATCAGCCAAACATTAAGAGAACTCTAGAATTTGCAATTTTCCTATAGGCTGAATGGAAGAAATTATTTGAAGTGGTCATAAATAATGAAAACTTTTCTTAAAGGAAAGGGAAAGATCAACCATTTGATGGACAACCATCCTAGTCTAGTAGACCCAAAGTTCACTCTGGGATGAAAAAGACTCCTTGATTATGTTGTGTCTATAGAAGTCTATGATGCCAGAGGTTTGTGGCCCTTACATTTTTTGACCACAAAAAGAGATATTTGGGAATTAGTGAGTCAAACCTATTCCAAAGTAAAGGATGTTGCATTAATTTATGAGATTAAAACAAGGCCCTCAATGACCAAACAAGGTACTTTGATGGTTATTGAGTATTACAATACTATGAAAGGTTTTTTTGGTTGGAGTTAGATTATTATCAAGACTTTAAGATGCAATGTAGTAAAGACACTGTAATTCTAAATAATTAAGTGGAAGAAGAAAGGATCTTTGAATTTCTTACAAGTCTCAACATAGAGTTTGATTAAGTGCGGATTCAAATCCTTGGAAAAGAATCTCTTCCTTCACTTAATGAGGTGTTCTCATTGATAAGGGCAAAAGAATGGAGGAGACTCATGATGCTTGGTGTTCCTAATACTAAGGGATTTGCTATGATGATAACTAATACAAAGAACCCAAGTGATGCCATGAATGCTGCACAAATGATGAAGAATGAAGGAAAACTAACCTCTTAAAGATGATCAATTTTGTAATTAATGCAAGAAAACATGTCATACAAAGGAGATTTACTAAAAACTATCTAAAAATGATCAGTTTTGTAATTATTGCAAGAAAGCAGGTCATTCAAAGGAGATATGCTAGAAACTCCATGGAAAATCACCTAGAATATGACACAATGAGGATACAAAGAAACCAATCAAGAGGATAAGCACACTTCTTAGATTCTAAAGAGTCAACCCATGAATTCAACACACTAGAAGTGGGCGGAGACTCGAGAAAAAGGAGATTGGACATCTAAAAACCTTACTCAACATGATGGAGAAATCATTTGGGTCATGCTCTCTTGCTTAAAATGGTAAAATTTCAATTTCTCATGTTTTTTAGTGCCTCATATAAAAGTTATTCTAGCACTTACATCATTGACTCGGTGCAATAGATCACATGACCTATTCTTCAGGTTCTTTCCTATCTTGTCAACCTTGTCCTAGCAATAAGAAAATTATAATGGTTGATGAATCACCATACTTTGAAAAAAAAGGATTATTCATCAATCATCTTGTGTTGATAACCCCCAACAAAAAAGGTTAGTGGAAAGAAAAAATACACTTTCGAAATTACTTGAGCATTACTTTTCCAAAATCAGGTTCCAAAAAATTATTGGAGAGAGGTTGTTTTAACTTCCACTTATTTGATAAATTGAATACCTTTATGAGTTATTGGTTTGAAAAGTCCCTTAAATTATTTCTTAGAATTCTTTCCAAAGAATTTGTTTTCTAAAATCCCTCCAAGGGTTTTTGGGTGTCTCCTATGTTCACATTCATGAACATCAACGAAGCAAACTTGATCCTAGAGCTCTCAAATATGTTTTCATAGGATATTCCACCACATAAAAGGGTTACAAATGTTATCATTTATCCTCCAGAAAATTTGTGTCAAAGGATCATCTTTGACGAGAAACTAATCTTATTTTAACAATTCTTATCTTCAAAGGGAGGAAAATACAAAAAAAGATGAGAATGATGACTTTGATATTTTTTTTCATTCAAATTATCAGCTCAACAACAACAATATTTCACCTTCAATGGAGTCTCCATCACAAAATTTGAATTCAATCATATCATATCACCAACAAAATGAGTCCCAATTTTGAATCTTTCCAGCAAAATCAAGCAGAAACTATTATTGCCCTACCTCTTCAAACATATAGAAGAAGGATACAACCTACTAAACCACTTGCAAGTTCAAGAATCCAAACTTGAGCAAGTAATGAACTTTCTTATTTATCTCTATTTTCTTATAATATTAATGATCTTGATCAACCAATAGGAATTAGAAAAGGAGTGAGAAAATGCACTAAAGACTACTTGTACCTTATAACTAATTTTATGTTCAAAAATTTCTCATCATCACATAAAGTTTTTCTCTCAAAAATAAACATCATATCTATTTCTATAACCTTACATGAGGCTCTAGAAAATGAGAATTGAAAAATTGCCAAGAGAGAGGAGGTGAATGCCCTAGAGAAGAATCAAACGTGAGAAATAGTTAAGAGTTACTGAGAGGAAAAATAGTAAGGTATATGGATTTATACTTTGAAATATAATGTTGATGGTAGCCTAGAGAGGTATGAAGCTAGGCTGGTTGCAAAAAGATATACACAAATATTTGAGATAGACTATCAAGCAACATTTGCCCAAGTTGCTGAGATGATCACCATTTGAATTTTGCTTTCCTTATCAGCTAAATTTGAATAGTGTATACAACAATATGTTGTAAAGAACGCCTTCTTACATGGAGAATTGGAAGAAGAGGTTTTTTATGGATCCACCACCAAGATTCAGCTATTTTATTCCTACGAGCCAAGTTTACATACTAAAATAACACTCTATGGTTAAAACAATCACTTAGAGCTTGATTTGGAAGGTTCACAAAAGCTATGATCTCAATAGGATATAGACAAAGTCAAGGGGATCACACTTGGTTCATTAAACACTCCATTTCAAGGGAGTTGCTGTTTTGATTGTTTATATAGACGACATCACAATAACAGGTGATGATGTTATTGAAAAGAACATGTTGCAAAAGAGTCTTGCTGCATAAATCAAAATCCAAGAATTAGAAAAGCTAAAATATTTTCTCAGCATAGAGATGACACATTCAGAAAAAGAAATTTTCATCTCCCAACATAAATATGTTCTTGATCCCCAAAACAAAATAAGAATGGTAAATTATAAACCATGTGAGACACCTCTTGATCTAAAGCATATGCTTGATAATGTGAGGAAGGAGTCATAGTTGACAAGGGTCAATATCAGAGGTTAGTTAGTAAGCTGATCTACTTAGCTCATACTTATCCAATTATTGCATATGCACTGAGTGTGGTTAGCCAATTCATGCATAACCTGAAATATTCACATTTGCAGGAAGTCTATAGACTACTCAGATACTTAACGTCTACTCCTGGCAAAGGAATTCTATATAAAAGCATTAGAATCTAAAACTAGAATGTTTTACAAATGCAGATTATACTAGTGCCTTAACTGATAGAAAGGTCAACTTCAGGTTATTGTACTCTACTAGGAGGAAACCTTGTGAAATGGAGATTAAAAAGCAGAATGTTGTGTCCAAATCAAGTACAAAAACAGAGTTCAAAGCAATGACCCTTGGAATTTGTGAATTGCTATGGATGAAGATTATCCTAAAGGATTTAAGGATCAAGTTGGATGCACCAATGAGGTTGTACTATGACAACAAATTTGCCATTGGGATAGCTCACAATCAAGTGTAAAATTACAAAACTAAACACATGGAAATGGAAAGACATTTTATCAAAGAAAAAATAGATAGTGGATTGATATGCACTCTATATGTTCCTACTGGTGGACAACTTATTGATCTACTCACCAAAGAAGCTCAAAATCCATCATTCAAAAGTTTCTTGGACAAGCTAGGAATGAAAGATCTCTTTCATCCAGCTTCAAGGAGAGTGTTGGAGATTCTAGTATAATTAGGAGTAATTAGCACTGATTTGTAGGAATATATAAATAGAAAGTCAAATACCCATTATATAGAAATAGGATCATTTATTAATGTAAATTTATATGATTTTAATGTTTATTTATGAATAGTTAATAGCAATTGTCAAACTATTATAAAATTGACTAAAGATGTTGTATATAATTATGTATTTCTGCTTAAATGAAAAGAAAAAAGCAAAAAAAGAATTGTCTAGTGATCCAGTTAAGAGAAAAAAGTTCCCAACACACCAAGAATACTACAAATATTTTTTATAGAGGTATGAAAGTTCAAATTGCCCTCTCCTGTTGACAAAACATCAAGTTTAAGTTTTGCTATATCAATTTATATTATTGTTAAGTTCATCATTATAACATACTTGCTTACTTCTACTAATGAGTGAACTAGGAATAGAACCTAGTCACTGCCTATCAAATGGCCCTAATAAAGTAAGTTCAAGCACCTAAGGAACTACATCATGTGGTTTTTCTTAGGATGTTTACACTCCTTCCCAACTTGTATTGTCACACAGTAAAATCTTCCCAAACCCTAACATTAACTTTATCAATACTTGTATATCTAACTTCTGAGGTGAGTGTTCTCTAATTCTAAAACAAATGCATATTCTTCCTTGGACAGGCTGATCTCTCACATCTAAAATTTCATGTAATCTAACATCATCATAGGAGATATCTCTTGAAAGTATCCTTTTGACAAGAAATGAACAAACAAGAAAGCAAGCAAGGTCAAATCAAAGGAGCATTCAGTGAGAGAAAAAGCTAGCATTTTTTGAAACTAATAGGAGAAACAAAATATTGCCTCATGGAATGGAAAATCAATACACATATATACAATAGCCAAGCAACGAGAAGAAAAACATACTGTGTAATGAGAAGCACGTCAATAGTGGAAGGGTCAATCTCATCAAAGTAAGGCAAAGCAGCCATACCTGAATAAGCCGGATGAATTCCACAATCAAACTACCATTGGCATAGTTCAACAACAAAAACATAAATTAATAAGCAAAATACATTAATTTGATCAAGCATGGAGAAACCAAATGACCACTAGTAAATAAGTATAAGATGACATAATTGAAAAACAAAATACATAAAAGAGAAGGAGGGAGGGATGCAATACCAATACAGTCTTGCCTTTAAATGACATGTAAACACAAGATCGACCCACTTCATTTCCAGCACCTAGAGGAGTTAGAGTTAGCTGATCCCCTCCTCTTGTTACCGGTGCATCCCTTCTTTTTAGTGACTGTGATTGCCCTGTTGATGCCATTCTTGTGTTCTTCTGTTGCCCAACCCAAAATCTATTATGTCTGTATAAAAACTCCTATATAGCTAAACTCACTCAGCTTCTAATTTGTAATGATTATATAAAATAAGAGAATACAACTTATCAAATTTGACATAAAGCTGATTATGTTTATAGGAATTATGTTTCAAGCTCAAACTATTTTAAATTACAAGGTGGAAATGAGAGTTCTGCTGCATTAGAGACATTGTTTCAAGGGGTTTTCTTTACTTGTATTTGAAGATTTAATTAATACATCAAATGAAAGACACAAATCACGGTTAGCTCAGCATATGTTCCAGTCCTATGTAGTCACATGACTGAAAACTCACATGTGTATTCTTCGATTCACTTTTTAGAGGAGAATGATAGCTACCTTGGAAAAAGTGGCTAACCATTAAGTTTTTTTACAGCAGAGATATTTTAGAACTAGCATGCATGTTAAACTAAGTATCTTTTTGGATGATCTTAAGAGTGCTTTTCTCTCATATTGACATGTTGTATTAAATTTTTTTAATAAAATCTTATAAGTGTTGGTTCCATAGATTAACCATCAGACTGATCCTTTATGGTTACTATTCAAGCCTTGATAGTTAGAGTTTTTATTTTATTTTTAAGGAAAATCATCTGATCATCTTGTAGTATACCCAATTTTATACTTTGCCTTCATTGTTTCAAAATTATAGAAAATATCTTGAATTTTATAAGTTCATAATATTTTACATCGTGCCAAGAAAAATCAATAAAAAAATCCAAGTATTTACAGATTTGTCATTATATTTTATTTAATGACCAAAAAAATCCTTGATGCAACAAATTAATGAAAATTCCACTGTCAAAAATTTAAATATTCACACATCAAAAACAACCACAAGCACCAACCAAAAAACACTGTCATGTTTTTCAAAAAATCTCCACCAAACCAACTGTCATAAATTATTGAATCCAGCTGCTAAAAGTTATTCAACCCAAATGCCAAAAAGTCTTTATCTCAACTGCCAAAATATATCAATCTCGGACATGAACAAGATAAATAAATCTCAAGAATGACAGTGCAACCGTTTTGCTAACTTGAGATTGCCAATTCAAGTGCTAAGATCACAGCCATTGATTTTTCACGAACTCGACAAACAAAACAGAAGATTGCCTTGTTTGGGGTTTGATGACTCGTGTGCTTTCTGAGGTAAGCTGATTTTGCATTTGTCACAAGAGATATGACACGGTTGACTCAAACAGACAAGATGGCTTCAGAAACCAACTCCGGCCTTGAAAACAACCCTTACCCATTATTTCCAAGGTTCTACCAATTAAATCTACATTGATAGCATATGAACGCGCTAACTCCATCTCATTGTTACTTGACCTACTACATTGAACCCACCCTTATCATGTAAAATTCCGGTGACCCTTTCTGGTCATGTTGGTGCCAGGCCATACTCAGTCTTGCAAAATCTAATTTACCACATCTGCCACACAGCTTACAGCTGAAGTTAACCTAAAACAGCGGCCTGTTTGGTTTCTATAATAAAAGGACAATTCTGTACAAAACAGATTAGTGATTCAGTTAACCTGCCTGTAAATGTTTTGTGTATTGTACTTGCCTGTAAGATTCATAAAAAGAAGAGCATTCTTAATTTCTCCTAAATAAAGCAAGAGAAAGAGCAGCAGCAACAAGCAAAGAGAGAGAACATACCTATACGTATACCTATATTAGTATTGTTAGAAGACAAGAATACACCAAACTCCTACACTTTTATGATCTTCGACTCCTCTCCTTTGCGTCTTTCAAACCCATTATAGCTCCACTGTCACGATGGCGTGCTTCTGTGGACAAGATATCATTGGCTCGTTTGCGCGTGTCGTCGGTTGCAGCATCTGCGGTTACTTGTGGCGCGGTCGGGATTCCGGCTTCTGGACGGGAAGGAGGCTGGAGGAGACGTGTAGGCAGACAGTGAGATGCTGATGACAGTTGCTGCCGTGCAGCTGGGGAGAGGTGGGGTAGGATTTTATTTTTTTTGTTCTGGGTTTCTTTTTTTGGGTTTCTCTATCTTCTATATAAAATGAACGACGGCTTTTTCTATGTAATAAATTAATTATTTTTTTTTGTGTGTAGTTATAGTTATTTTAATAATTGATTAATAAAATTATAATGGATAAAATATATTATAAATGAGTTTTTTTTTTTTTTTATCTAAAAGAAACATTGTAATCGAAATTCAGGGGAAGTAGTTCATATAATTTTTAATTATACATAACTTGGATAAATTTTTTTATCTATTTTATTTATAAATTGTTGTTTTTTTCAGTAATATTAGATCTGAAATACTATACATAAAAATATTATAAATTTTTTTTTTACAAAAACAAACTGAAATCCAATAATCAAATTTTTCTTAAGAAATAACATTAAACAAAAGAGGACAAAATTAGAATCAAAAGCTAAAATCATTTTTTTTATTTTATAAGATTTATTACTCGTATTATTATATTAAAAGTATTTTAGAATACTGATATTAATTTTTTTCTTCAAAAAATCCTAGGGGATTTTTTTTCTTTCTATATATATTTTCAAACGCTAATATTAAATAAATATTAAAATATATAATTAGTTTCACATATTTATATAAAACAAAAAAACCTTAAAAATAATCATTATTATTATTTTGAATGCCTTAAACTCTACTATATAACAAATTGATTGATTTTATATGTGTTGTAATTGGTTATTCTAATATTTAATTAGTAAATTATAATTAATAGAATATGTTAGAAATGAGTTTTTTTTCAACCTAAAAGTTACTGAATGTTGCTACTATTAAAATTGTTTTGATAAGTATTTTATCAATAGATTGTACAATAAGAATCGTAAAAATTCTGCAAAAATGAGTAATGTGCTCTGTGTAACATATTAATTGATTATTGTGTATATTTTATTTATTTCATGAATAATTTAATTAGCAAATAGTAAAATTATAATTGTTGAGTTTCAACACAGATGAGTGATTTGTTATATGTACCAAACAATTTGATTGATAGTTTTTTTTTTAATCCAATTTGGTAATAATTAAATTGATAGATAGCAAAATCGCAATTGATCAAATTGACTAAAAATATATTATTTATTGCCTATAACATACTAATTGTTTGTTATGTATGTTTTAATGATTTGACGAATAATTTATTTGACAAATAACAAAAATACAACAACTAAAATTTATCCAAAAAAAATCCAGATTTTTTCTTTATATTATTATATTAAAAAAAATAGAACACTGATATTAAATTAATTTCAGATTTATAAAGAAAAGCTAGTTCAATTTTTTATATATATTTTAAAACATTAATATCAAAAAAATATCACAATATATAATAGTCCCTCCTATTTTTTAAGGAAAAAATCCCAGAAATATTTATATATAAAATTTAAGATCATTAATAATTTTATTACATGTAAAAAAATTTGGTGCCTATTGTGGCGAAACACAGGACAATTGTTTATTCTATCATTGTAGATAATTTGGCATAATTTTTCTACCTATCTTGTCTACATGTCGTTTCATATATTTTTTCATGATATGATATCTAAAATATCATACATCAAAAAGGTGCAAAAGTTATTTTGCAAGAAAATAAATTGACCAATGAATTTTTGTCACAATTATTATAACTGTTATTATAAATATTATTACATAATTAATATTCTAATTATTATTTTTCATACTATCAATAACATCTTAATTATTGTTTTAAAAAATATTAATTTTTTAAGATTTAAAAAATATTAATTTTTTAAGATTTAAAAAATATTAAAAAAATTAGAACAATGATAATAAATTATTATTACTCAAAAATAATAAATAGGTTATATATATATATATATATATATATATATATATATATATATATATATATATATATATTAAGACGCTAATATTAAATATTAACAAAACCTTACAAATAATAATAATTATTATTTTGAATGCCTTATTTATAATAATTACAAATTTAAACACCTAAAAATATTAACAAAAAACAATTAAAACACTAAATAAATGAAAATACAAAAATAAATATAATTAGATTTTAAAAAAATTATTTGACTGGAAGAATAAAAAAAATGTGAAAAACAACAAAGACAAAAAAAAAATATAAATTTTCAAATGATCACCAACACAAATTAAAATATTAAAATTAAAAAAAACTTTATAATAGTGGAAATAATAAAAATTGGTGAGACCATAATTATTGTTAAAAAGAAATCCATATTTCTTTTTATTTTATAAGAACTATTACTCATATTATTATAAGTAAAGGGATCGAAACTAAATAAAAAAAAAATAAAAACCAAAGTAAAAAGTAAAAAATTACATATGTTAAAACGAGATAAAAAAAAATTGATCACTATGGTGGAGCATAGGCCAATGGCTCATATATAGGTATTTATTGTCTAACTCTACTATAATATAAAATTTCATAAGGACAATAAAGGTCTACATACATCTTTAATGTCTCAATGCAGTCTCCTATGTTCTTATCAGTTCTAATAAGGTTATCATTTTTAACCACAGATGGGCATATTAGTGCATAAATATCCTATATATAACCATACACATCTATTTTATGGATTTAACAACATCATTTAATGGTTATAATCAATTGTGAAAAATCCAATAAACCAGTCATGATCACCTCTAAAAAAACATATTGTAATCACCATGTAAATCCCTCTAATAAAACATCTTGTAATTACCATGTAAATCCCTTTAATGCTAAAACAAGGGCTTTCTAAATGGAAATAGAGAACACAACTGGTTAGTGTATATGTTTTATAGTAATTAATTAATTACACATGATACTAACTTTATTCATACAAAATACATTTATTATTAATAAAGACATTACTTATCCTTAATATTTATTTATATATGATCAATGAATCTAGAGTAAACATAAAGTCTTTGGAACAAAAATGCTTTGCAAAAGAAATTATAAATATAAATATTCATATTACATCAAAGCATTGTTCTTAAATATTTTTAGTCATTGCTTTATTAAGATTATATATTAATTAAAGTTGTTGAGACTGGTACATATTATATAATTTTTTTATGAAAAACATTCATTGTAGTCATAACTTGCAGTATGAAGGATACATGAAACTAATATGTAGGTGCTTATTAAATAACATGCACATTGAGATGATAAATATGAGGATTACATAAGGAGATGTCACTTGTTTATATAAAAAAATTCACGTAATAATTATATAAGTGATTCCTAGACTTAAGATCATTAATTTATCGTATATAGAGAATACTATATTTTTATTTTAATTGTATGTTGTTTGGTCAAGAAAGTTTATAGATATTATATATATTATAAATTGTATGAAGATATCTGAGTGAGTAGAAAAAGATTTATCTCCCTAAGTAAGTTAGGGAAAACATTTCACATATTCTCAAATAATATTAATTTTAAAGTTGTTGTGCAAAGCATGATGAAATTTGAAAAAGGTTTCAAATCGTATTCAAGAATAAATAATTATTGAGTTGAGAATAAATATAATTTGATTGAGAAGACAAAGTTCACGACTAACATCTAAATCAAAATATTCCTGATAAAAAGATAATAACTACATTAACAAACTGGTCACTTAAACTTAAGTCAAACCACATGACTTTTTTAATATTTCAAATATCATGACATATTGCTAGATGGTTTACTTGATCTATAAATATAAATCAACCAATTATTAAATCAGTAATAAGTTTTTTTTTAATTTACTTAATATTATTTTATTTCAAATTATAATTTATATTTAGATCAACATATTAGAAACCTAATGTATCACACATTAAAATAATTGAGAAAAAGAATTAATTTTTTTTTTAGAAATTAAGGTCTCAAATGTAATTTATGTAAAGGAATATAATACTATACCTAAAGGAATTAAATAGGGATTTGATTGTGTAAATTTTATTTTTATATAAAATAATATATGCGATATTATTTAGGATACAAAGTGATTTTTTTTTTATTAAAATGGGTAATTAGTTTTTTTTTTAAATAAAATATTATGTCTCATATACATGCTATCATATACATGCTATGACCTTTTTTATTGACGTTTAGAGTCACAGATATATATATATATATATATTGATGATAAGAATAAAATAAAAATAGGAATAATGGTATGCTTGGTTGAGAATAACCTTTGAACCAATTTTATATGAAGAACATATAAAAAAGTATGATGAAGTTTGTGAAGAAATCTATCAAAAAGTCCAAGAAGAAAGCAAAGTGAAGACTTAGATGAAGTGTTCATTTTAGTAGTCATGTAGGTCTTTATATCCTATTTGATATTCAATTTTACATGAATTGATTAACCATTTAGTGTTACCAAATAAACCAATAATTTGCTTATTCATTCAGGGATGGACATCTTGAAAATTTACAATAACCAATTGATTGATTAGCCTGACTAATATGAACCTATTAATCATTTAAGCTATTTGTGGGATTATAATTGTTATAAGCAACTAGTTATCTTATATATATATATATTGTCTAATTTATAAATTAAAAAAAAAAAGATTATGAATATATATATGATACAGAAGCTATTCTAATAGTAATAATATTTCAAAATCATCAATTTTTAATTATACTCTAATTTTTGTTATTAAACATTCATAATATAACATAGAGTATTCAAATTCATTCGTACTAAACTTAAATACCTTAAAATCTTATAAGTGTTATTTTGTGAGATATAGAGATATTAGAATATTGAAATGTATTATTACTCTATTACAGGAGTTAGTTGTGACAACAAAATCACCCTTATAAATATTGGTATTGGTGTAAAAATTATTGGTATTGCTAAGGTAATTTCACCAAAGAATTTTGTTTTTAAAATAACGTGTCTTCAAATGAGAAAAAAGCTTGAAGAGAGAATATTTTTAAATAGTGTAAAAAACTTGATGTGGATTTTTCAAGATGTTACTGTACTCTTGAAATTAGACTGGTGAAGGAATACAATACTCATATATGATTTGGTGTTTGAGGTATAGACATAGGCTTACCATATTAATTTAAAAATGAGTTTATGTATTCTTTTCCCTCATCACTTTATTTTAAGTACTTTAATTATTTGTTGATTATTGTGTTAACTTGAAGTCATTTGCATTATTTGTCAATAGTAGTGATACACCTAATTTACCATCTTCTTAAATACTAAAATTTCCTTAATCCTTGAAAAATAATTGGTATTAGAGTTTAGTTATTAATTATAAAGTTTGCTTAGAAACTGAGTAAAATGATATCCACTGGTTATAATCACCAAAAGAAAGGATCATTCATATCCAAACTACTTTTTTTATTGTAATAATTATGCATATTGAAAAGATAAAATGATTATTTATTTTCAATTTATTGATTGTGATTTATGACTATCCATATAGAATGAACCTCGTAAACCTATTAGAGTTAAATATGATATTGAGATTTTTAAAGTTAGAAGTGAGTATACAAATAATGATAAAAAATTGTTTTTTTATAAATGTCAAGGCTATGAATACTCTGTGTTATGCATTGAGTAGAATTGAAGCCAATAAAATTAAATTATGCAAAAAAGCTAAAGATATATTACATGTTTTCGAACTAACTCATGAAGAAACTAACCAAGTTAAAGAATCTAAAATTGACTTGCAAGTTCATTAATATTGTCGCGTCAACTTTTTCTTTCACTCGCGACCATCCTAGAGGCAAGGGGCGTGGAAAAAAGTTTTTAATAATCATAAAATTATGATTATAAATGTTAGAAGTCACCAACTAGTATTAAAGTAACTAGAAAACCTAATGGTTTATGAGTGTTCAAGTAAGAGGACTTGTTATGAAAAGGGAAGACACATCATCTCTAGTGCACCCTACATAAGATAAATTGCATTGCTGTTTGATTGTTTTTCTAGGTTAGAATTTTATTTGTTGATCTTTTCTAAGTTTCAAAGTAGATATCTATTCGTGAGGAAGTATCTATTTCATTGGGTCAAAACCCTAACCGTTCAAAATCCAAAATTTAGCATTTTATTTATTCTACTTTAATATCTAATGGTGTACTTTACGATGTAGTTTTTCATCGTGAATATTGAAGTCTACAACTAAAAAAATGAACAAAATAGTTGGTGAAAGATTTTTAATATTTTAGTCGAACTCTAATGGATAATCATATACTGGTTACGATATCTATTTTTCATTTTTAAACATGAGAAAAAATATATTTTTTGTTTTTTATGAAAATATGCTGAGAAAAATTTTAGAATTAGGACGTATGCATGAAAAGAAAACACATTTTTAAAAAAAATTAAGGATTTTTTATATATTTTTTTGGAAATGTCAGAGAAAAATCAGATTTTTTTTATACCAAGTCCGTATACTTCAAAGTAGATCTACAAACCAATATTGAATAAAAATTGATATAAAAATATATGATTAAATCACAAAAATCTTGAAATATAAATTTATTTTTAAAATTTTTTTCTTTGAAAAAAAAATAATCAATTGAACATTGCAGAATGAATTAATTCACTATGCAATGTTCACTTATTATGTGAACAACATCCAGGGTGAAGGAAGGAGAGAAGACAAAAAGCTTACCTGGCATGGAGTGCTTTGGTGTGAGGAGGAAGTTCTGTTGGTGGTTGTGGTGGCATCGTTGATGGCAAGGCAATAGAGGCTAGAAAATATAAGAAATCATGACAGGTATAGTCACGAGGGAGGAAAAGAAGGGAGAAAAAAGAGACGATAGCCAAACTTGGGTTTCTCCACAATGTGGATGACACTTTTATTATAGCTATCAGAGAAGTTAGTGACCAAGATAATAGCAATGGTGGCTAAAAAATGCAAAGAAACTACTAGCAAAACAAAAAAAACTAGGGAAAAAACTGTTTTTTATCTATAAAAAAATTGGCTTCTGATTTCTCCTCCCTAAGGCTATAGGTTTTGTCTCTATTTATAACTGGTGGAAGAGGGTAATCTTATCTGCATTGTGTTAAATTTCAGTCATTGGTTCAAAGCAGAACCATCACAACTATTGGTTCAAAGCAGATGTCATGAACTGTCAAATTTGACAGCTACAACAGGCTCCTTGAGTTGTCTACTGTGAGGCTAAATCACCATGTGTGTTTTGTCACTCATCTAAAATTGACCATACCCTGGTATAGTTAAGAATCAGAGAAGCATTTTTGTATATATTTTGTCAAATTTAATAAAGGAAAATGTTTAATAAAGGAAAACAACATTAAATGCACCTACAAACTTGATACCAAAGCAAGATTTTCGATGAATTTTTTGAAAGAAAATGAATAGTGTTTGCATGGTACTTTTTTCTGCCAAAGTTCAATTTGATCCTTTATCTTATGATTGTTCTGATTTTATTCCTTAAAGTTACGCGCCTTTTCACTTTGGTCCTTGATCTCAGATTTCTTCAATTTTGTTCTTAATTCACTCCAAAACTTTGATTTTCTTGCAATTTTATCTCCAATTTTAACCAATTGACTTGGTAAAAAATAAATTTGGTTTACAAAAATTCCATTCATCTCAATTAAGCCCGAATTAGGCTCCAAACTTATTTTTCACCAATTAAACCCTTAATAAAATTAATTTGACTAAATTAAAGTATAATTAGTCCTTGCATTTAATTAAATTCACCACTTGTATCTCAAATTAATTTTTAAACATAATTAAACTTTAATTTGGCCCATGATTAAATCAAATTAACCTATTAAAAATATAATTATGTCTATCAACTTAATTTTTATGCAGATTTATCTTACAGTAATTTATTTTAGCTTTGAATCTGTATTCTTCTCTAGTTTTAGGCAAAATAGAGGTACAATTAAGCTCTCGAATTCATCCAAAATTTTCAACTAAATTTTTTTAGTGTGTAGGTTTTTATTTTATTATTTTTATTTTTATTTTTTATTTTGAGCAAAATTTGAGAATAACCAAGAAATGGGTTGTGACAAATATGAATTGTTTAAAATGCTTCCTAAAGAATCCATAACTAATATGTTTACTAAAATGACTATTATAAGTAATAGTTTGGATGCATTTGGTAAGACGTATACTAATATAAAGATCATGAGCAATATTATAGCTCCTTACATAAGACCTGAGAAGCAAAGGTGATAAAAAATCAAGAAGCCAATTATCTAACTAAAATTTATTGGATGAGTTCATAGGTTCTTTGATGACTTATGAGATTACCATGGAGAAACATGAACAAAAAGGAAAAGTCAATTTTGTTCTTTGTATTAAAAACTATTAATCACATTAAAGATGATGATGATGATGAAGATTGTTATAACCCAATTTTATTATTCCCTAAAATAACCTTTTTCTATTAAAGTAAAATTAAAAAATGAAAAAAAAAAGTAAATAAAAAAGAGTTAGCAACTTGATTGGGAACGCCAAGTTGATGAGGGATTTAAGTTAAAAATTAGAAGCTCAATTACTCACCCTTAAAGGATCTGAAAGTGAAGAAAAATATAATCAAGGTTAACTTGAGTGAATATCAAATAAATTGCAAAAAAAAGAAAGTCTGAGGACTTAATTAGACTATTAACATTCTAATTTGATTTAATCATTGCCTTAGTTAGTGATTTAATTAAGTTTAAAAATCAACATAGAACAAAGTTAAAAGAATTAATTAATTGTAAGAACTTAATTTGACTTTTAATAGGTCAATTAATTTTATTAAGGATTTCATTGGTGCAAAATTAAATTTGAAAGTCTAATCCGGGCTTAATTGAGAAGTTAAAAGTTTTAGAGGACTAAATTTAATTTTTACAAACTAAATTAGAGGAAATGCAAGAAAATCAAAGTTTAGGAATTAATTAAGTGCCGAATTAAAGAATTTTAAAACAAAGATCCTCCTTAGAAAAGTTGCCCATATTTGGGGAAAATGAGAAAAGTTTTAGAGGATAAAGTTTAATTTTTATAAACTAGATTAGGGGAACATACAAGAAAATCAAAGTTTAGGGGTTAATTAAGAGTCAAGTTGAAGAGATTCAAAACCAGGATCCTTCTTACAAGAGGCGTCCATATTTGGAGAAGAAACTAGTTAAAAATAAGAGTGAAATTAAAGAAATTAAAAAGTTTAAAGGTCAATTAAGAAAAAAAAATTGAAAATATCTGAGATAAAAGACCATATTGAAAAACACACAAAAATCATAAGGCCTTTTTGAAAATTTGCAATGGTGAATTGAATTGATTCCTAAAATAAGGATATATTGAATGTAATGCTATAGATTCAAAAAATCGAGAACTTAAATTAAAATGAAAAATTAAACCCAAATTAACTTAGAGTTACTAAAACAATGTCGACTTATTTAAACAAAATGATGTGCTTTGACCATAAATAGTTTGTTTTGGTTTTAAAATGTCACAATTTTGTTTATCTTTGGACAATAGATAATAAAAAGGGGCTTGACAACTATTGATCTTATTCTCCTAAAAGTACCAAGGATGTCTAATTTTGTTGCCATCTTCTAAGGCTAAAACCTCTTCCTCATGCCTTAATAATGTACTCTTACCCAAATAAAACAAATATTTTTATTGTAACCTTAAAGGTGTTATTGCAAAAGGCAAAAAATCATACACTAACTAGCCTTGCTTTCCATAAACTAAAAAAATAGCTAGTGTACCCCCTTTTCAACTCTTAAACATTGCAAACATTGATCTTCAACGTCAATAAATGACTAACATTCATTTCTTGACATTAAAGGGTGATAATTGTCTAATTTATGGCCTTTGGATGATCCTCATTTCCCTTTCAAAACCTATTCCCAAAGGCATGAAAAGGAGGAATAAAACTTGGAAACCACACTCTTACACTGCACAACCCAAAACCCTTGGCAAAATCATTAACTAGTCCAAAAAACAATAGCAAAACATTTCATAATCTATCATTAAAAGTCCAAACTTGGTTTAGAAATCCATAGTTAAGAGGGTTTTTTTGTTTAAAAAAGGTATAGTTTTAACTTTGAGGAGGGGGTGAAATCCAATGAGCAAACCCTTTTATTTTCACTATGCTTATTAAATATTTACATTAAATGTTAATTATATATTCCCCTTTTAGCTACTTAATGTTTTTGATGCAATAGGTGCTTTATTTGATCTTTTTAGATGTTTATTTATTATATGATATAGCATGTACAAGTTTTGTTTAAGAGCTTGGTTTGATATTTAGGATTGTTTATTGGAGTGTTAAATGGCAATTTGAGACACATTTTAAAAAATGTTAGATGACAATAAAAGTTTTAGCCAAAAAATATTAAAATATGGTATTGTTGTTTTTTGTTGATTTAAGGTCATTGTTACGATCTGCTTAAGCTAAATGCACAGTTGGATATTGATTTGTAACTTCACACACAATACACTATATTTTATAGAGAACAAATCTTAAATTTTAGGCTAGGTGAAGTATTGGCACCATAAAACCACCACACCATTGCTATTTTTTTTTTTCAAAGTGACACTTTATTATATATTTTTTAATACACCAAAACCAACCTAGCAACTAATTTTATGAGAAATTCCAAATTAATTAAAAACTAGAAGCCATTGTGAACAGTCCTAAAAAGAGTATTTTAATTCAAAGATCATGTTACTAGGGTATAAATATATGTATTGCATACAATATAAGAGTGGGCTATTTGGGTTTCATATATGACCATGAAATCTTGTAATTTTGGTATATGATTTTTCGTGTTTGTTTGAGAGTGTAATTGAGATTATTTTTTAAAATACTTTTCATTTAGAAATGTATCAAAATAATTTTTTAAAAAAATAATGACATCAACACATAAAAATGATCTAAAAACACCCAAAATAATTAATTTAATGTAAAATAAAAATAATAATTTTTTTTTCAAAAATATTTTTGAAACACAATAGGATTATCCATGATAATATATTCACTATTTTCCTTCAACAACCTAGAGAGGAGAGAGAGGAGAATTGGAAAGGTTTTACATAAAAAAATATACCAGATGATATCAAAAGAAAATTTGGTCACAACTAAAGTCTGTAATCCTTAAGAAAGAAACAAAAGACCAAAATTTGGCTCTTAACAAGAAATGCTACCCTTCGATATACTCTGCAACCAAGTATGACTCCAAATCTCCAAACTCTTTCAATAGACTTTGTCAAAGAGGCAAAGCAAAATACACCATTCTTTACCACCAGAATGCTTAAACTCACAGCCAAGCAAAACATGACCCAAGACCGGAAAAGATGGTCATGAAGTTCAAAACGAGATTCATGACCAGCTAATAGTTCACATCTAAACCCTAAAAGTCAGGTATTAACTGTTTACACAGCCAGCAAGAGCAAGGGTGTCAATCAAACTTCATCACGGTTTCCAGAGCATTGTGATGTTCAAAAAAGTTGCCTGCCCCCATTGGAGGTCCAAACTCACGCATGCTAATGTCAAATTCATAGAAATAATGGATCAAGAAATTATACCTCTGAAAGTCAATCTCGGGGCAAAAAGGACATCCAGACCAAATTTTCCTTCTGTGTGCTGAAATGGATCTGTTAACTACCCCTTCTTTGAATGACTTTCTTCGCTTAGTGTTAAACAGTTGAGCCGCTGTACCTCTTGTCTCTTAAGCTCTTGTACCAAAGCTGATTTCACAAAGAATTTGCTGTTTCTTCAACGTAAGTCAAGCCTACAACCAAACCCAAGAATCTATCCCATATATTATTGACTACATCAGCGCTTGAATTTTGATAAAACTTTTCTTTCTGTCTCCCCTTGCAATCACTATAGAACTTCACTCAAAAACCTTTCATTTCAACCTGCTCTTGTAAGCTTGTAAAATAACCCAATCACAGATTCCTTTTACCAGAGATGTAGCAATCTATCCCATAGCTTAAACCATCAATTGAACTTCCCGAATAAAATCAAGTTATGATGGCAACACTTGCATGGAAACAAAGGTTACAAATATGACTATATAACTTGCACGCAACAAATATTACGTAATATTTTTAGAAACTGATTTTCTAAAGCACTAATTTAAAATATGACTATCCCTTATGTAGGACAAATCAAAACTATGACAACGAGAAGAAAAAGCATTAAGGCACGAGATTAAAATGTAGGCAACCTTAAGGAAGGATACATTCAAAAATAAAATTACTACCAAAACAGAGGATACATTAGAAATTAGTGCTCAATACAAACAAAATCTATTCTCAAAGGCCAGAAACATGTTGAAACAAGGAAAAGGAAAAGGAAAAGCTATGATGCAGGGAGCGGGATTGGACTCACAGCACTTTGAATTCGCCTAAATGCCGTCCTCACCCGTTCCTTGAGACCTTCATTCTCACTCTCAACATCCCCACTCTGTTTGTCAAGTTTTGCCACATTCCCATCAACACTTATGACCAGCTTCCCGTTCTCTCCAGGTTTCACATCTCCAAAAAGTGAAACAAGGAGTGCATAAATCACTTTCTCTGCCTTTTTACCGTTTTCTTCCTCGGATTTGAGGTCCTCTGCCTCAACTATTACCTTAGGAACCTCCCGGCTGATGTTCAAAACCAAAGCTACAACTGAATCAGACACCATATCGCTTATGGGGTCAGCAGTCCAATGAAGTGAAATATGTCTATCAGACTCTTGTTTCACTGTTACCAGCTCATGGACGTGCAATGTTGGAGACCCAGTCTCCTCATCAGTTCCAGACTCCACACTCTCATAAATCTGCTCAAGCCTGTGCTTTATCACTCCAAACGCACCAGAAAACGGAATGGTAATCCTCTGAGTAATATTTCCAGTTGATAGTTGTGAGAAGACATGGAGATCTTCAGGTGCCATGATTTGATAAGTGAAGCCCTTCTTCACTAGTATGCCATTGACAGTTTCACCAACATCAGGGGTCCTTTCAGCCAGCTTTCCAATGGTTTTTGCCATTTTTTCAGAGTTGAAATACATCTCCACAGACTGACAATTCTTTGGGGTGATTATTTTGATGTTGCCGTCAGCAAACTCTGTGATAAGTTTCTGTTTGAGCCTTCCCATCTCATTGGCTTCTCCATGAACAAGAATAATGTTAGGAGGCATGAGCTCTTTCAAAAATGTACTTGTCTGAGCATAATCTGCATGGGCAGAGAACGAGATGTAATGGACCTGCATGTGGAGTGGTGCAGTTAGTCCATTCATGAGCTGTACCTCCTTTGGTTCATTAATGATTGTCTTAGCTAGGGTCCCTTCAACAACATATCCAGGTAAAACACATGCATTTTTCTTATCAGAGCACCACATATCAAACAACTGCCTTGACAACCCGCTCTGCAGTCCTCCAGGACTTGCCATAACCACAGACGGCCCTACATCAGTGAAATCTTCAATGCTATTTAATGGTGATATATGCTTGAATTTGAAGGGGTTTGAATTCGCAAACTGATTGCGGATCCTTTCATTCATAGAAAGGATGTATGTCTGGTAAACAGTCATGCACCTTTTCGCAAGGGGAGAAGCATAATAAATGGGAATGTTATGAAGCTCAGGATGGTTTGACCAATACTCATCGAGGATCAAAAGGAGTTCCTGAGCTCGGCCCAGGGCAAATGCTGGAATTAGAACGCGACCACCTTGAGAGATGGTGGAATGGATAACATCGGTGAAGCGCTTCTCCCGAAGGTGTCTAGGTTGATGGAGTTGGACACCATAGGTAGATTCAATTATGCATATGTCAGGAGAGAATTGTGGCATCTCAGCAGCTCGAAGATGTCTATCTTCTTCACGTGAATAGTCTCCAGTATAGAGCACTCGAACACCAGCGATATCTACCATGAACATGGCAGCACCAAGGACATGGCCAGCAGTGTAGCACCAAAATTTAATGCCATTAACATCCACAGTCTGATGGAAGTCAATAACCTGCAATTACATAAATCATTAATGAGATGATGGGTTCTTAAGTTAAACAGAGGATGACAAAGGAACATTACAAGTAACAACATCATTAGGAAAATAAGTCCTGGCAAACAACAGCAGATCTGATCAGGCAGAATGACAGAAAAGCAAACACATGCACCCGACATCAACAGCAGTGTTAGGGATTAGGATTAAGAGTCCGTGTATTGATAGAAGAAAAAAATATATAAAAGAGATATGTGCACTTTCCCTTTGTAACCTCTCAATGGTCTTGACCAATTGCACCCATGGATCGTGATTGTGCTAGAAGGAACGGTGGAAAAAAATCAAAAGAACAAATAAATCCTCACTTTGAATTGGTTTGATATGATTGTATTTTAAGAATGCTACCAAAAATTATATACCTGCTCTTTTTTATTTCATAATTGTGAAAACATCTTTTAATCATCCCACATTACCTTATATGGATCAGAATCGGACAGATATATCAGCTAGAATGCCAAGCATAGCATAATGCTTACCTATATCAAGAAAAAGATAAGCAGCTACCATTTTGGAAGAAGCACCCTTTCTTCAAACAAACATGGGAATAAACAAAAACATTCTCATCCGATTGTTACTGAACCTTTCTGCTTAACTGTACTAGGGCAGGGGCCCTGCATGCCTACCAGAAAGTTCCCACTTGGCTGACAAAATATTCCTTTATCTTTATTCTCTTTACTATTTTGTTTTTTGAATTACTGTAATCTGTTAGATGGAACTTGCTATAATATGACCTAAACTGTCATAGTAAAAAAAAACCTCAACTACTTGAATATGCTCTTTACTTTTATCAGGATATTGAGTATTCTAAATGCAACTTACATGTGTAATGAACGTAGATTGATCAGTACTGGAATTAGAAAGGCACAGCTTAATTATCAGATGCACAGAAATTGGTCCTAAATTTCCATGTGAAACCTATAAGCCTCAAATGAGAAGCTATCAACTAACAATGGCAAACTCAAATAGAATGAAAGGTAAGAGATCCATAGAGCAAAATTCATGATATCAAATGCACGATTGAAACACTTCAAATCCCAGAAGACAAATGAAGACCTTTCATCTAGAGCAATTAATTCAACATGGATAAGAGGTGACAAAGAAGAATAACCAATAAGCTGAATCCCAGACTTCGGGACCACAACATCATGCCAAGAAAAATATAATATACAAAAATACTTTCAAGCTATTGCTTAGATGGAAGGAAAACAAAGTGGATCAAATTTCTGGACAGACAAAAAGGCTGCAGATATGTAAACAAAAAAATGCAAAAATTTATAAAACACAAACCTCAATTATATCCATCGAGTGGTTTATGTCTTTCTCATCAAACAACATATCTTCCACTGAAACTTTGCTCACTTTTACATAATCAGTCAAAAGCAACTTGTAGATAGCCTTTGTTGCATGAGTCATGAAAACTCGACCTTTGAATGTGGTCTGATAAAGAGTGAACATGTTAGATTGATCCTAGTGAAAGATAAATGCAATAATTTTGTACAAATCAGTAAAAACAAACCTTCTCAAGAAAATAAGGTAGGGATGCAGCATGATCCAAGTGAAAGCTGCAACCAGAAAGCAACACTCACAATGAATGAAGAGAAAAACTAGAGAGGCCTGAACATTTTGGTTAAAAAAGTAATGACAGATAACAAAAATTAATTTGAACAAATATAGAAAACACGCTATTACTTTTATTTGTTAAAAATAATAATCCAAGAGGCCCTTATGACTTTCATTAATGCATCAGAAATATTTCTCAATCATTATGAGCAATTAGAAAGGAGGATAATAAATAGAAAGTAGAAACTAGGTAGAGTTTCCTGACACATTAAATGAAATTTGAGCTAATGGAGCACATTTATTTCCCAACCAATGTGTAAGAATAATTTTTCAATATTCTCATTGTTTGAATAATGGCACAATAAATATCATAAAGTGTTCAACAAGAAAGGAAAAAAGTTAAAGAATATAATTTATTTCTAGTAATTAATTATGTTAAATATTAATGTGATACAATAATTTTGCAATATTCTCATTGTTTGAATATCACATTAATATTTAACATAATTAACTACTAGAAATAATTCTCCAATGGCATGCATTTTCAGCACTGTTCTATAGTGGTTCCCATTATAAGCAAATAAACCTCACGAGCACAAACCTGCTTAGAAGATCACTCATCTTCTTCTTGCAGCGGGGAACATGTGAATAATTAAAATATTGTTATCACAAGTCTATGACACTTCAAATTCCAACAACACTTTATCAGACATCTCATTGCATGTATATTTCTCTACAACTACGTAGAAAAGTTCCCAGCACACACCAAGAATACTACTGATACTTTTTTATGGAGGTAAGAAAGTTCAGACTGCCCGCTCTTGTTGACAAGGCATCAAGTTTAAATTTCACTGTTTCAGTTTATATTATCGTCAAGTCCAGCATTACAACAGACTTGCTAACTTCTACTGATGAGGGAACTAAGAATAGAACCTAGCCACTGCATGTCAAATGGCCCTAATAATGCAAATTCAAGCACCTAAGGAACTGCATCATGTGGTTTTTCTCAGGATATTTAAACTCCTACCCAGCTTGTATTGTCACACAATAAAATCTTCCCAAACCCTAACATTAACTTTATCAATACTTGTATATCTAACTTCTGAGCTGAATGTTCTCTAATTCTGAAACAACTGCATATTCTTCCTTGGACAAGCTGATCTCTCACATTTAAAATTTCATGTAATCTAACATCATCATAGGAGATATCTCTTCAAAGTATCCCTTTGACAAGAAATGAACAAACAAGAAAGCAAGCAAGGTCAAATCAAAGGGGAGCATTCAGTGAGAGAAAAAGCTAGCATTGATCAAACTAATAGGAGAAACAAAATATTGCCTCGTGGAATGGAAAATCAATACACATATATACAATAGTCAAGCAAGGAGAATTAGCAAGGGAAGGTGAAGAAAAAACATACTGTGTAATGAGAAGCACGTCAATAGTGGAAGGGTCAATCTCATCGAAGTAAGGCAAGGCAGCCATACCCGAATAAGCCGGATGAATTCCACAATCAAACTACCATTGGCATAATTCGACAGCAAAAACATAAATTAATAAGCAAAATACATTCATTGAATTTGATCAAGCATGGAGAAACCAAATGACGACTAGTAAATTAGTATAAGATGACATAATTGAAAAACAACAAAATACATAAAAGGGAAGGAGGGAGGGATGTAATACCAATACAGTCTTGCCTTTAAATGACATATAAACACAGGATCGACCCACTTCATTTCCAGCACCTAAAGGGGTTAGAGTTAGCTGATCCCCTCCTCTTGTTACCGGGGCATCCCTTCTTTTTAGTGACTGTGACTGCCCAGTTGATGCCATTGTTGTGTTCTTCTGCTGCCCAAAACCCAAAATCTATTATATCTCTGTATAAAAACTCCTGTACAGCTAAACCCACTCAACTTCTGATTTGTAATGGTTATATAAAATAAGAGAATAAACTTGACATAAAGCTTATAACGTTTCTAGTTTAAATTACAAGATAGAAATGAGAGTTCCGCTACATCAGAGGCATTGCCTCAAGGGTTTTCTTTGCTTTTACTTGAAGGCTTAATCAATGGAACAAATGAAAAGACACAAATCATATGTTACAGTACTAAGTAGTCGTATCACTCAAAACTCAAGTTTGGTTTCTTCAATTCAATTTCAAGTAGTGCATGGTATTAGACACATAATTACCTGCGAGCAGCGTCGAGGAATCGAGTGGGAAAATGGGGCTCGCTGAGTTGCAGGGTTTTTGTTTTATCACATATCAGAGGAGGTGGGATGGAAGACGGTCATAGGGGAAGAAGGGAAATAGGGATTGGCACTATTGTGTCTCTACCTCAAAACGACGCAGTCTTATTTATTTAGGTCACATTATACAGTAATAATATTTCTATCTATTTTTTCTTAATCCAAGTTAAAATGATTGCAATTTTTAATGGTTGAGTAATTTTAGGTTTTTTTTTTTTTTTATCAAAGTTGAATAAAATCTAGATCATATCCTTATATTATATAAACCAAGGAAATTTATAAGCATACAAGTACTTAAATTAAAAATAAACAATGAAGTTACACTCTTAGAAAAAAGAACACAACACATTTTTTATTTGTGTAGTTCTATTATTGTTCTATCATGATATTAAAATGTTTTTTTATGAATTTTTGTGTTGGTGATGCAAACTAGTGGATATAAAGATTTAATAATTTATAGCGAGGTGCTAAGACTATAGAAATCGAATCCTCACTCGATATTTATGAGGAGATATTAGCGAGAAAACATGGAAGACGTCGTGAAACTTTTAAAATTATTTGATAGAGTAGTTCAATGAAAAACCAAACACATGAGAATCCTCTTATATTCACGTAATAAGATTATTTTGAAATCAAAACCTCTCTCTCTCTCTCTCTCTCTCTCTCTCTAATATATATATAAACAAACTAGGAAACTAATATAATTCTGGTATAATAGCTTTTAAACCTTATTATAAGGCCTTCTTGGATTTTGATTAACTTGCAATTTTAACCCAATATAAAACAAAGGCTTCTATAATGTTATGATAAAATTTTAGCTTCATCAAATTATAGGATAAAAAATCATGCTAGTTAGCATAAAACTATGTGTGTGTGTGTGTGTGTGTGTGTGTGTATAAAGCCTTAAAATTGTCTCAAATACAAAATTAATTGGCCTAATAAGTAGATTGATTGGGTCTCTCTTGTAAATATATAAAATTAACTAAGATTTGATCATCACTTATTTAATATGTAGTCTAGTTGAAATTTATTTTGGCCCAAATACTTTGAATAAACCTATTGAATGCATTTTTGAGCTTATTTTCCCTTGTTATTGCTCTAATGGATTGTTTTATGCAATTTAGATCATATCTTCCTCTCTCTTCAAACAGGTTTAACTTCAAATCATCATTTATATTATCATAAACTTTAAAATAAGCATTACAAGCATTCACACCCATGCTTCTTATTTTGTAGCTAAAATGCTATTATCTAAATAATGTAATAACATATATACTCTTTAAAATATGAAATTAAAAATATTTATTATTATTACTATTCAAAATACATGTGAGATGAATATCCAATTGAATTTTTTTTCATGTTGTTTATTGATTTCAAATCATACTAATGATTTTTTTAATTATTTAATAACATATTTATAAGCTAATTCTTATGTTAAACTATAAATTAAAAAATAATAAAAAGAAAATGCATACATGTAAGAAAAATAATGAAAATTTAAACATTGCATACTAATTAAAACCATTATTATGTCATTTAGCTAATATCTTCATTTGACACTTCTTATAATATATAACCAAATATAGAGACATGTTTGTTGTATATATCAGCATTATTCTCTCTCGCTTTCTCATTATTGTTTCAATAAAAGTTCTTACATAATAATAATCATGTCTCATTTTATAAAGGTTTATTCATGTTTGCTTTTGTTTTCTCCTCCATTAAAGCAAATATTTTTTTTTTAAAGAAATCTATCTTCTTATCACCAATTTCAATTTTACATCTTTTTTATAATCCTCTAACAATTTTTTTTTTATAAAAATCAAAATCATAAGAAATAAATGCATATGTAAATTTTGAATAGTATAATGATTTTTTTTATATATAAAATATTTGGATTAAATAATATAAAATATAGTCATTTAATAATAAAAAATCTTTAAGGAGGTTAGAATGAAACATCTCATTCTATTGTTGAATTATTGAACTCACACTAATTACCACTACCATGTCTTTCTAAGAAATAACATCTCATTATATACTACTCAAAACCAATTTCTAAATTCTTTATTTATTTATTTTGTGATAGTAATTAACAATGTAGTCAAAGGCTTATTAACTAGTTTAGTTTGATCATCTATTTGTAGATGGAAAATAGTAAAAAATAGCAATTTTATTAACAACTTACCCTACAAAACCTTTCAAAAATAGATAATAAATGTAGCACAATGATAGAAACAATGCTTATATGAACCCCATAAAGTTGAACTACCTCTATAAATTATAATTTTGCTAAATTAGTTGCATAATTGATTTTATGACAAGAAATCAATGTGTCATCTTAGAAAATCAATCCATAACCATAAAAATATAGTTCCTACCCTATTTTGATCTAGACAAACCTTTTTTTTTTGTATTTACATGTATTGAAATATATAAATGATTCACAATTTAATGCTATATTTAACAAATATTTTGATGGTGACTATAAAACTATTATGAATCGTGATGTAAAGCACATTAATTATCATGGTTGTGAAGGTAACAATAGATCATATGGTGACGACGGAAATGACAACAACAACAACAAAAGATAATGACAATGATGAGGTTGATGAATTTTTTTAAGGAGATAGTTGGATATGCAAAAACTAATTATATGCACGGTTAGAGCTATAAACTTGTATTATATTAATTATATGCATAAATAACCATGTATAATTTTATACAATACAAAGATGCATTAGTTGAATGAGGTTTTAAAAGGTCATTGAAAATGTTGTGTTAACATGTTTTGGATGGACACAAACACTTTATTGAGTTTGTGTAATGATTTAGAAACACGTTATGACTTAAAATGTTCAAGAAGGATGAACGTTATTGAAAAGGTATGAATGTTTTTATTTACAATAACAATACGAGCATCAAATAAAAAAGATCAAGAAAGATTTCAGCATTAAGGAGAAACTGTTGGTAAATATATAAAAGAAATCCTAAAATTATTATGTGAAGTCCTTAAATTATTATGTTTGTTCTCTATAAAAGTTATCAAATTAGTAGATCTAGAATTTATGAACACCTGAATAGAAATTGCGATGAATTCAAGATATATACTACATTTCAAGGTAAAATATTTTCTTATTAAATATTTTTTTATATTACATTGTATTTTTTTCCATGTTGAATTGTGTTTGTGCAATTGATGTCATACATGTTCGTGCTAGCATAACATCATGGATACATGTAGTTTTGGCACATTAATCATGTTTGCTTGGGTAGAATGGGAAGGTAGTGCACACGATACATATATTTTTCTTGAGGCTATTAATAGTAGGAATATAAAATTTTCAAAATGAGTAAAAGATTGTGATTTACTATTTATTGAAGAGGTGATAATTTAAGTTAATTAATATTTTTCTTTTGATATTGATTTAATAAAAAAGGCAGCATGCTGCTCATATTTTAAGAAAAATATTAGTTGGTTGATGCCAAATATCCCAATGAGTATGAGTATTTATGTCCTTATAATGGTGGGAGGTATAGCTTACAAGATTCTCACCGTCGTGGGCAACCAAGTGATTGAGAAAAAATGTTTAATCATACACATATATCACTACGTAATGTGACGAAATATTTTTTTGAAGTATAGAAACAAAGGTGGAGAATCTTACAAAACATGTTAACTTATCCATATAAAGCACGAGTTGAGATTGTAGTTGCATTTGTAGCAGTACATAATTATATTAGAAGAAGATCACAAGATGATATTGCCTTTGCTGAATATGATGTTAATCCCAATTTATCCCAGATGATTTATTTACACTATATTATAGCTCACGTAGATAGCTAAGGATTGTAGAGGTTTTCACGTGTGGATTTTATACGTGATGAAATTATAAATAGTTTGACAGGACAATAACAAACTTATCTTTCACGTGTAAGGGTTAGATGTATTTTGTATTGTGCCTTTCTAAGTAAATTTACAACCAAACCTCAATATCAAAACATATTAACTAAGTACATGATATTGATTTTTATTCAACCTTAATTTTAATCACAGTTTTAAACAAACATTTAATATTATTAAATAAAACTCAATAAAAATGTTTTTTAAACTGTGTTTTTCAAAACACAACCATATAAACAACTGGCATACCAAAAACACCCTAATTACACGAATTAACATATTCGTCCACAAGGAACAGTGACTAGTTAGCATTGCCGATTTATCTACCATCATCTAAGTTTTGTATGAAATAAAAATAGAAAAAAAATAAAATAAAAAGGCAACGGCTTAGGCTGTCACGAGCAAGCTGGGATCAGGCATTGGTGTACTCTTGTTTCAAGCTGCAATCCCAATCAAGGAACAGGTATAACCTTCGATCGTTATCTCCATCCATCAAAAACTGGAATTCTATACACGCTGTGTAAAAGTTCTTTGTGTTTTGGTGCTCGTTAATGGTTTTTTGGGTCAAAAGTCTAGCCATGATATGGTGGTTTACTGTGCTAAGGTGGAGGTTGGTGTTTTCCATGCTAAATTCATAGTATAAAGATATCTTCTGATGCAACTAAGCAGCCTTCTGCATTAAGAGTTGCTTTCAATTCTCCATATTCTTCTCCAGAAAATAACAGCCGCATGGGAGCTCAAAGCTGCAGATCCATTTCTAAGACCTCGATCCGAGTCCAAAGCGTAAGAAGCTGCATGTCGCCATAATATTAATCTGTGCAGTGTACAGATCTGGGAAATGAAACGCTGCTATTGTTAGAATGAATCGTCCTGCTCCTTACAGAGGTAACCAAGAAAGTTAACGACCAAGTTTCATTTGCAGATTGATACATGTCTGTCCTATGGAAAATGAGCATTGGAACTACTGCTTGCATTGCTGGGACTTCGCAAGAGGGTGTTTTAGAGGGGTTGCTTCGCGGGTTAGAGATTGATTGAGATGATTTTAAAAATAATTTTATAAATGAATAAAAATGATATTTTTATATTTTTTCAAGATTATTTTTAATATCACAATCAGGGTTGTCAATACCGTTCTGTTCCGATTGGAATGGTCGGAACATTCCGTTCCATTCAAAAAACCTAGACAAAACGGTATCGTTTTCGTCTCGGTTTTAATTCTGGTCTATTCTAGAAATTTCAGCCAAATTCCGGTCGGAACGTCTTGGTACCGTTCCGGCCTTAAAATCCTCTTTATTTTGATTGATTTGTGTTTTTTTTCTTCTAATTTTGAGATTATATTTGTTTGACTTTGTGTTTGTATTGTATAATTTAAAGTTAATTTATCTTGAATTTTAATTATGCTTATTAAATTAATATTTTAAATTTTTTTATATATATAAAATTAATTATATATGAACAGTACAATCTTGAAACGGCACGCCGAAATACTCCAAAACCAAAATGTTCCGTACTAATAAAAAAATCAGAACAGCGACCGAAATAATATTGATAACCTTGACCACCATTCCTTAGATCTAAAAATATTAAAATAAAATTAATTAAAATAAAAAATAAAAATATTTCTTTTTAATTTCTTTAAAAAAAAAGACTTTTGAAACCCAAGTCAAGCATGATTTAATTAATTTGAAGGGATTTTGAAGGGCGTTCTATCAAGAAGTGGGGCCGTGATGCTGTGAGTAGGAGAGAAAGAGACATGGTGATGAGTTGGGCCGAGTCACTCACTCACGCTATCACAAATACATTTTAGTCCCTCAATACGTAACTACTCTAAATATACTTCTAATTCACTTTAAAATTTTAAATTATATACAATTTTATCCTCACTAAAATTTAAATAACAGTTTTAACTTTACACGCCTATTTTACTTCGGTTATTGGTTTTGAATATATATAGTTTTATTTTAAATTGATCATTAATCTCTCAAATGATTTTAATTTCATCCTTGATTTTATTCAATTGACTTGATAAAATTTGAATTTGATATATAAAAATTCTAATCTTCTTAATTAAACAGGAATTAGGCTCGCGAACTTAATTTTTCACCAATTAAACCATTAATAAAATTAATTTGATAAATTTAAAGTATAATTAAGTCCTTGCATTTAATTAAATTCTTTAATTGGACCATAAATTAATTCATAAACATAATTATACTGTAAATTATCCATGATTAAATCAAATTGACCTATAAAAAAATAAAATTATGCCTCCCAACTTATTTTTTATGCAGATTTATCCAATAATAATTTATTTTAATCTTAAATCTGTATTTTAGGCACAATAGTAGTATGATTGGACTCTCGAACTCATCCAAAATTTTCAAATTGATTTTTCTATCGACGTTAGGCCTTTTTAATTTTATTTGAGCTGTTTTTATCTTATTTTTAGAAATAACCCTAAAATATATTATGACATTTAATATGAAATAATTCTAATAATTTGGAGTTTTTTTCCTCCAACGTCAAGCATGAAACACATAAAAGAATATACTGCGAAATCGTAAATGATTAATAAATAATCTTTGAGATGAGAAATTTTAAATACCAATTATTATCTTAATAGAAAATGAATTTCTATCTCCTCTCTTTTTATAAAATATATTTTTAATGCCAAGGGACGGCGAGCTTAGCCATAGGTGGGTGTGCGGTTAGTTTGGACAATTAGCATTACAACTTTAACCGATATGTGATTTATCTCTGTACAAATATGATATTTAATTCTCATGACACCCTGCTCTTCATCGTCACCCTGTATGATATTTAATTCCTGGAATTGCCTCCGACCGAAAACTTTGCATCCGCCAACCAAGAGGAGAGGAAATGCAGCAGAAAATGTTAAGAAATCTTGTCTCGGGAAAACTCGGTTCAATTTTGTGTTTTATTGGTAATTATATAATAACCAGAAGAATTAATTAAATGTCATGAACGCTAGAGACTGTAGTTTGATGGCTTACATGCAGCTGACAATCTTGAGGATATATTATAACTAACCTCTCCCTGAAGCTGAGGGAACGACAACAACATGCATTTCTGTGTTGTTTGGTGGAAGATGTAAACGAAGGGGATAGAACTTCCCATTCAATGGATTTCTGGAGCAAACTTGGATATCAGTCAGTCCTGTCTCTTCTTCCAACCTGTTCTTCAATTCCTCCACCATACATCCCTTAAATGTGAAGGAAAGTTCTTCATTTTCGTCGACGTTACCGTCTACATTCATAGCCACGCGGTAATGTATGACCCTGCCTTCATTTTTCACTGCGGAGCCCCGGAAAGAATCATCAGGCTGCATGCATGTATACAAATTAGAATCCTCATTAGGGCATGCATTGAACATTCAAATCAATAAAAACGAAGGTTCCATTGAGTGAACCTCTTGGCTTGTCAATTTGGGGGACGTTGGTGAACCAGGCTCAGAATTCGGTGCCGTCTCACTTTGATCACTGGGTTGCTGCTGCAGCTGTAGTGGCGGAGGAGCGGGATCTGGAACTGATCTTATTTGCACAACATCCACACCCCACAGAATCCAATCCTGCGTCGAAGTTCTAAGAGGAATATCATGTGTTATATGATTTCTCCAAGGTGGAACGCCTCCATTTGCGCGTAAATATTGCCCGTAACGCGTCCTGAGCCTAACCTGGACGCCTTCCCTGATAGGCTCCCATTCCACAGAAGAATCCAGTCGCTCAGGCAAAGTTTGCAGCACTTTCTTGCCTGTCATTCCTAGAAAGAATGGCAAGTTACTGGCTGTCAAGTATTTCCCAAAACAGCTTTTCAAACGTATAACATTGCTATGCCCGACAATCTCCACCGTCCATTTCGCATTGTTTATTGTCCCATTGCGCTCTTGGCTAACGGACTCTTCATCATTATCTGCGGTGAGATACTTGTCATGGTGACTCCGAAGACGAACAGATTTTGCTTTTTCAAAAATATCCATGGCACTCTGGATCAATCAGTATAATTTGTCTGAATCAAAGCCATATATACAGAGAAGTGAAAGATAACAAGCAATTAACGTCGCATGCATTTGTCTCCAATTTCATACATCGAACCGGCTAGTGGTTTCAAATTAACGTCTCAACCTTAACGGTTTCTGGGGAATGGGGGGATTGCAGAAAAGTAGGAGATTTACTAAATATAACTTTTAGGATGCTAATATTGGAGAGAGATAATTTCTAGAGGTGTGTTGTTGTTATCTTGTAGAAGAGATTTTCTAGAAAATAGAAGAGATATATGAACCTGTTTTTAAGGGACCAAATTGATGTAATTTAGAAAAGAGAGGACTAACTTCAGAGACAATTTCATTTTTAATGATCAAAGTGAAACATTTTCATGGCTAATGCTTCAATTTTTAAAGAGGGAGGCAAACTTCCCTATTAATCTCAACCATTAGCTGAAAGAATTAATTAGTTTAGTTGGGGGACATAAAGGATGGGCTCAGGGTCAACAGAGGTAGGTTGGCATCTAGGTTGAAATAAACCTATTTTATTTCAAATACAATGATTAACGAGGATTAAAGAGGCTGTTTAGAGATGCAGATGAAGTTGTTTTTTAAACAAAAATTTGTTGAAAAATATATTAAAATAATATATATATTTTTAACATAAACCCATTAAAATGGCATAATAATATCAAAAAAATAATTTAAAATAAGAAATTTTCAATTTTTGTCAGAAATTGTGGCTGCCAAACAGCTCCCGGAAGAAACAAGAATTCGATTCTAAAGATGAGATACTATAACATCACACACAGGAGGGTAAATATAGTGCATAAATAAATAAATTAAAAGGAAAATAATTAAAATCAATACCTCTCTAGCAGTGGAAAATCTACCGCAAGAAACACGAACGACCATCTGGGAGCCTGTATCCGAACGCCGTGAAGCGCCATGTAGCTGCGTCCCAAATGAAGAAGGAGCAGGTGATATATAATCCAGTAAATTATTTTCGAGAATGCCCATCACTTCCACTTCCCAAAGCAACCAATCCTGTGTTACAGTCCTATGTGAGATGCCATGGGTGACCGAGTTATTCCACGGTGGCATGCGTTCGTTGGCTCGCAAGAACTTCCCTCTTCTTGTCCTTAACTTGACAAGAAACCCCTCAGTTCTGGGTTCCCAATCAATCGCAATATCCTTTCCAGATGCTGGCATGTCTTGTATCACTTTTTTCCCTGCCATGCCTAGCATGAATGGCTCCTCCGAGGCTGTAAGATACTTCCCATAACAGCTTTTTAGTCTGATATGATGGTTATCGCCTTGAATATACTCTACTGTCCACCGGGCTCCTCCTGATGATCCGTCGCGGCTCTGCCGAACAGTTTCTCCATCCTTATCTGCAGCAAGGTACCTGTCATGGAAGCTCTTGAGTCTCACAGCTTTGGCCTGGTTGAAGAATTCCATAACTCAGAAATTAAAGCCAAATGGGTTCCTCCTCTTCTCGGTACATGGATCAAGGACCAGAGACAGGTGCTTTAAATAAATTCAACGCCGTCGAAAATGGGAGAAGACTTAGAAAAATAAATACAAAAAGATAGCAAAAAAATTGGATTTTACAGTTTTTGCTGACCAAGAAGATACAGTAAGAGTTTGTCAATACATGTGAAGGAAGGGCGAAGGAAGAACCCGATTGTTAATAGGACAAACGATTAGGATCTGTCTTTCAGTGGATCATTGAGTGGCTCCTGGTCTTGGTGGCTCTGGTCAACATCTTTGCGCTCAGAGTTTTGACTGGGAGAATCTTCAAGCAATAAACGAATCTCATAGATAACATATATTAATAGGATTAAGTTTTGACTGAGATACACCTTTTAACTTCTATAAAATCCAACCCAGTTGAGGATTAATTAATTTACGTGTTAATAAAAAAAATATCAGTGATTTGTTGTGAGAATACGAGTTAAAACAATATTTCACTCTTCAAGAATCCACCAACTTTGATGACCGAGGATGAATCTCCTCTCACCTCTAACTCCATAACTTTTTACTTTTGTTTGTTATTATTATTTTTAAAAATATTATCTTCATTTTAATTATTAATAACCAAGATAATTGACTTTTCATGTATAATGAAGATAGTAAAGAGGATTCATCTCCCTAATGGAGATAAATACTCTTATTGATACGTGCAACATTCCTAATTTTGAGAGTAACATACATTGAAAATTCTAGGAATTGTTTCCCACCAAGATTTCTGATGGGAGATCCTAAGTTATCAACTAATCACATTACACTTTCAATTTATACTGTCCTATAATTTGATCTGATTTTCTGAATCACAAACAACTCTTCATAATCTACTCAGCACATCATATTTGATAGCAGAATACAAGGTTTAAATGAAATAATAACAAGCATCATACAACTTTCATAAAATAAAATCATATAAACTATCTCAATATAATAATTAACATCCTATAGTATGATTCAAGTAAAAGTTAGATTAAATAATAACATGCATAGATTAATGTTTTCTTAAAGTTTTAAATACTAGTTGAAGTCATACATTTGAGCCTACAAGTTTATATTATATAATAAAGTTTTTAGAAAATAAATATCTTGAATTACAAAATAATTTCCCTAATTATTATCAAAAGATGATTAATTAAGTTTATTCATGGAGAGAGCATGATGTAGCTAAAAATAACAATAACATGTATATATAAATATACCACGATAAATAGAAAAGACTTCTAAAATATGAACATTGTAACTTCTATAACATTTCATTTGACACGTGAGATTCAACTCACTCCTTTTAGTATACATTAGCTATTTACTTGTGCTTTGTCGTGACCGGAATCATATTTTTTTCAACGCAAAAAAATATTAATTGTGTTAGATTTTTTTTATTATAGCATAAATTTGGAAAAAAATAATAAATCTATGTAGAATTCCTGTGTAGTGTAAGTTTTCTATAAAATATATGAATTTTAAATCAATATACATTTATTTGTTTAGTATGTTTCAACAAAATCAACAGCATAAAATTATCATCATCATTAAAAAACAAGAAGATTTGAATATCTAAATTATTGAATTCAATGTATTATGATTATTTCAATTTATAATCCAATTTAAATTAAATACATCAAACAAAATATAAATTATGAAAACACATGCAATAATCAAATAAAAAAAATAAGTAGCTAATTTTATGTCTATAAAAAGAAGAAAAATCATTGAAAACCCATAATTACGTTATCGTCATTATCATGACTATAACAATTAAAATTATTATCAATATTTTTGCCCAAACAATTTAAATAAAAAATTGTCCTAAAGAATAATAATAAAAAAAAGAACAACACTTTTAGAAAAAAAATAATCAATAAAATTATAAGTATTATTGCGTAGACAATGAAATCATAAAATTATCTAACTCGAAGAACAGATAAAAATAACAAAAAACATACAAAAAATAACAAAGCAAAAAAAAGGAGAAATATTAATTTTAAAATGATCACTAATATAAATTAAAATTTTAGGATTGAATCAAATAAAAATAAAACCCCCCAAAAAATAAAATGACAAAAATTAAAAATAAAAACTAAAAGCATAAGTGCATAAATATGGGTAAAAAATAAATACTGTCAAAGAAAGACCAAAAAGAAAGAAATTAACTAAAAAAAATCAAAGAATAAGGGCTGAAAAAATTAATTTTATGTATAATTAATTCCAATCGAAGGATAAAATTGAAACAAATAAAAACCTTGGGACTGAAACAAATGAAGGTAGTGTGATTTTGTTAAAAAATTAAAAGAATAATGATTAAAATTAAAAGTAGCATATATGATCAATTTCAATTTGAGGAGAAAATTAAAATAAATTAAACTTGGGTATCAAAAAAATTAAAATAACCAAAAACTAATCAAAAATCAAAAGAATAAAAACTAAAATGATACAATCAGTTTCAATTTAATTACACAAATGAAAAAAATCAAAATTTTTATCGAAGAAATTAGGAATAAAACTGAAATCAAATAGTACATTTGACTTCCTAATTTTTCTTATTTTCCATACTATTTAGGTCATACCTAATCATGGGCACCTAATTATAAAATGGATCAAAAAATTCTAGCACCTTTCATTCACACGTGGTTGGGATGACTTTTCACAACTTATGCCTCAACATGTTTTATGTTTAATATTTATAATTCAAATTAATGAAGAGTGCAATCATTGAGTCTTGTATAATCTTGAGATCTCTACGTTACTAACCTACTAGGGTTAACATTGAGGTATCAACTCAAGAACATGTAGTGAATTGAATAAGCTTTATTGACCTTATATTGTTATAATTATGTTATAAACCTTGGCTGGTTGGTAATTATTCTTATAATTATCACAAATTTTTTTAGGGTTGTTTGGGCTAAAATGGCTCAACTTGGCTGGTTGGCCTATTTAGTTAGGTTAAGTCCAATTTGAATATATACATATATAATTTACATTAAAAAAAACAATTAGACAAAAATACAACTTACTTTAGGTAAGGTACACTGGGGTTATATGTCTTCTTGCACAACACAACAAGTCTCCTTACCTAGACTTTCGCATACCATTAAGTTTCCTAGTGACCTTAATATTAGATGACGACTTCTAAAAATCATAATTTTATGATTTTAAAAAATCACTTTCTTGCACACCTTTCCCCTATATTCGGGAATAGTCACGTGTAAAGCGAAGAAAAACAATCATCACAACAAAGGTAATGAATATATTTTTAATTACTTTCTAATGTATAAATCTTGGATCTATTTGATATCAACCATAAAGCTCGTGGCATAAAAAGTGTGTGTGTGTAAAGCCACCAAATGCACTAGCATATGATAAATAATCTTTTTTCTCTATAATCTTTTTTTATATAAGTCTTTTGGGATAAGCTCAAAAGCCTTTTAGATTAATCTCTAATGATTTTGACACTAAAACAAACTCAAGCCTTTTAGATATATCTTTAAGATGATGAAACTTTTATTATATCATTTAATGCACACACGATGATCGATTTCAATAATCATAAACACATTAGTGATAGTGATGATGGTTTGATGAAATTGATGATATCATTGTCTATACGAGTGTTTATATTTTAACTCCATTTTTACTCCCATTTTGATTAGTAATTTTATTATGTTGTTTCAAAATATATGAAAAAACAAAAAAGAAATTCCAAGGAAAATATTTTATTGATAAAATTTAGAAAAATCATGATTTCCAATTTTTTTGGTTTATTTTAATGATTTTTTATCGTAACTTAATTAAATCTTTTATTATTTTAGTTTCGAACATAAAAAAAACATATGGAATCATGTTAGAGGATCAGTAGAATAGTGACGACGCGTGTACCATACATTTCTACCACTACCTATGCATGGATTCATGTTTTTGCATTGGTGGAAGAACGTGAACCGATGGATCTTTCTGCCTTTTCTTCACTACTGTACTGAAGTTGGTGATCACGTGAGGGAAGAAGTGGTATTGGTTTATGGTTGGGAAAGTTTCACAACAAATTGAAGAAGATGGTTGTTGTTCTACAATGGAGGCTGGTGTTGGTGGCTGAGAATGGGCTTACTGGTTGGATCCGTGACTGCAAATGGATATGTATGTAATGGTTGGTGGTGTATTTACAGGTAAACGAGGTGGGATGCACCGGAGGTAAGCTTGTTTAAGTGTTTGATTAGGAATGCGGTTACAGTTACGGTTGTTTTTGAAAATATTTTTTTTTTAGAAATATATAAAAATAATTTTTTTTATTTTTTAAAAAATATTTTTAATATCAGCATATCAAAATGATCTAAAAACACAAAAAAAAATTTATTTAACATAAAAAATAAAAATAAAAAACTTTTAATTTTTTTTATAAATACTTTTGAAAAATATTCCCAAACACTACCTAAGTGTCGATGATGAGTTTTAGAAGGTGGTCATGGTTGTTAAATGTAAGGTCTTTTGATGGTTGACATTTTTAGGCTTGCATGGATGATGATGAGAGATGAGGTATTGGTTTGCTAATATAGCTAGTATGAGTTGCCTTGCCCACACGCTGTTGTTAGATTTTTTTGATGTAGCAAATTGATTGATTGATTATTGTATGTTTTTTTTTTATTGATTAATTAAAAATTTAATTTGGTAAATTATCATCGATAAAATTCATTTAAAATGTATTATTTGTTTTGTGCACCGAAGTAATTGAATGTTGCTATTATTTTAAATTATTGAATAATTATTTAATCGGTGGATTGTCTATGTGCATCGAAATATTTGTAAATAATTTGGCTCAATTTTTCCCATGTCTTGTCTATATGTGACTTCATATATTCTTTATTTACAATATATTAAATCCAAAATATCATACACTAAAAAAACCGTTAGAGTCAATTTTGAACAAAAATAACATCGACTAATAAATTATTTTGTTAATTATTCCATTTTGATCATCATCATTCTTAAATTATGACAATTATTATACCTGCTATTATATTAATTATTGTAAATAATTAATATTCTGATGATTATTGTTAGTATTGTTATTATCATTATCATTATTACGACAATAACCATAACGATAACCAACATCGTTGTTTTTATTAATATTATTTAAATTATAATTAGTATTATTATCATTATTATAATTGTGTTTGACATTATTGATATTTTTATATTATTTTATAAGTTATTGTTATTATTACCATCAAAGCCATAATTAGTTATATCATAAGTAACATAATTATTACAATAAATTATAATCGCTATTATCATGATAATTTATAATTTCACTATTTTCATCAAGATCATAACACCTTAAATTATTATTATAAGTATTGTTAATATAATAAAAAGTATTAACTTACCTTAAGGAATAAAAAAACTCAAAAACTTTAACAAATAAGTAAATAAGAAAAAACACTTCTCTAATTATTATTATTATTATTTCATATATAATGAAAAAACCAAATTATCTAAAAGAATAAAAAATACTAAAAATTATAACAAAAGAATAAACAAAAAAAATAAATATTATTAGCTTAATAATCATTTGAAAAAAACATCTCAAATGATTACTATTATTAATGCATAAATAATGAAAAAAAAAATACTTCGAAGAATAATAATAAAAATATAACCAACGAGTACACAAAAAATAAAAAATGACAAAAAAATATTATTAGCCTTAAAAAAAGTAACAATATCAAATATTGAAACAAGAATGATATCAAATCCTAAATCTAAAACAAATAGCAAACAATATATAAAATTGTAAATTAGAAGCAAATGGTAAGCAAAAGACATGACACATAGACACAACATCTAAAAAATAAATTAAGTTGGCACCTGTGTTATTCTTGACTTAGGTAACGAAACAACTTGACAAATTTTATTTTATTAAAAGAAAAGGCTAACACCCATTAGTATTTCATTATCCTTCAAACTCATTGCACCATGAATTGGAATGACCAATTACTATTTTTTTATTCTTAAACAAAATCATTTAACTAGATAATAGGGGCAATTCAATATGTTTTATACGGTTTATTTATCATCTAAATATTTTTATGTAGATTGAGGACAAATATATCTTTTAATATTTCAAATAAACAATAAAATTATAGGGTTTTGAAATTTTAAATAGGAAAAGAATTTTAGAGTTTTGAAACTTTGTATGGATAAGGCATTAATGCCCTTGATGGCTTAAGATTAGGTATAAATAAATTAAGGGTATAGTAGTAACTTGTAAAGTATAAATAGAAAAAAAAATTACGAGAAGAAATCTCAAAATTTAGAGAGAAGAGAGATAGAAGAGAGAAGAAAGGAGAAGAAGAGAAAAGAGAAGGAAGGAGGAGAAATAAATATTAAGGTAATGCGTATGTGTTATTATGTAAAAGTACTGTTTAATGGTTAAGCTAATTGCTTGCATTGGTGATTAGGGTTTGTAGATTTTATTTGAATTTGATGGATGAATGGATTAAGATGTTTAGAGTTTAATGGTTAGGGTAATGGTTAATAGGTTTGCTTGTAGATGATTTTGAGATTTTTCATGTGTTTGGTTTAAGAAAATATTGAGAAAAATGGTGAAAACCCTTGCTGGAATTCTGGGATGGAGGTTGAAGATGACAAAAATTCATTTTGGTCCTTTTGGTGAAAATTATAGTTTAGTCCCTGAACTTTTGAAAATTTCAATTTAGTCCATGAACTTTGGAAAATTACAGCATGGTTCCTAGATAAAATATTAGTATTTCAGATTGGTTTGATGGATAATTAAGGATTATTTGATGAGTTATTATTAACTATATAAATTGTGTATTTTGAATTAGACTTCGGAAGCAGTAGGATTTCGTCAGTATTCTGCCTTTTGAATTTCAATCGCTTTTGAGTCAGGTGAGTGGATAATATTTAATATGTAAGAGAAATATTATAAATATTTGATTTGCTAGTATTTGGATTATGCTTCTTGATAATATATACGTTAATTATTATTCTTGTTACAATTAAGCATAATCAATTGTTGAATATACATTCTTGGTATGAGCCAATATCTATGATATAAATATACCCCGAGTCGATTCGATAATATATTTCTCATTATTATATTATCTAGTATATGTATATTAGATGTTATCTACTCATTGAGTTGTTGAACTCACCCCTCATTATTTATTATTTTCAGGCTCGTAACTCGTTAGCAGATTATTATCGCTGAAATTTCAGAACTTACTATTTTGGTTGTAATTGATATTTTTATTTTTATGTCTAGTTAGCGCTCCACATTTATAATAAGGTTATTCAACTTTTGTATTAAGACGTTTGAATTATTTTATAAAATCTATTTTGTTAGTTCCGCTGCGTTGAACTCTAATTATGAATGATAAATATCCTTAAAAATAAAACATTTAAAGTCATGTTCTAGGGGTTTTTTGTTTTTTTATGTCTTGTTAACACAATGAAATCAATAAATGGCCATTTTTTTAAAAACATTGGCATCATGGCTTTAAGTTATAATCAAGTGATTTTTGTATTTTAATCATGGCTTTTTATTTATATCAATGTGAATGATGGGAAATTTAGTCTTTTAATAAATATATAAATATAATTAAAAAGAAAAGAAAAGTTGATAGGGTATTTAATGCATGAGCCAACATGTGGGAGGCACCCATCATCTTTAAATGAAGTATATGGTGCATCTCTTATATCAAACACCACTCTACTTGATAATGTTGAATATATCATGTTATCCTCTCCATTTTAATGAAAATTTTGTTGTCTCGCTTTTCTCTATCCTCACCTTAAGTTTCATGTTAACCCTTCTAAAAATTAAATCTATCAAGTTAATTTGTATTTGTATTAGTTTGATTCTTATTATTTTGATTGCAATTTATTCTGCTTTCAATGTTTTTGAAATTAGTTTTTTTCAACTTCATTTCTCTACATTTTAATTCATTTAATATTTATATCTTATTTGGTCCTTATTTTTTTATTTCTATTTGATCCTTTTCTTGATTTATTTTATTTTTCAATGTATTCCCTCATTATTTTTCTTTATTTAGTTTTTATACTATATTTGATTCTCATTGTTTTATTACAATTTCTTTGTTTCTAATTTTTGGAGAATTTGAAAATTTGCTTTGTGGTTTTGTTGTGTTTGTCTTATATGTTGTAATTATGATCTCATGACTTGTGTCATTAGTTTTAAAGATTAACCTAATTTAACTTTAATATTTTTAGGTCTTTTTTATATATAAAAAAATATTTTCTTCTCAATTTCATCCTTTAACATTAGATTACTAGGCCTTGAGATTCATGTTTTTTCTTTTATTTTTCTTTACTGGGGTTATCTCGATCTCATATTCATAACCACAAGTTAGTCAAGTTAACTTAGGATGATTCATGTTTTTTTACATTTCTTCTTTTAAAGTTGATTTTTTTTTTAATTTCATCATTTGACATTAAATTATTAAGCCTTGAGTGTCATGATTGTTTTGACTTTTCTTTCTATAAGGTTATCATAATCTCATCTCCTAAGTCACAATTTAGTCAAGTTAACTCGAGCACACTTGTTTTTTTAATTATTATTTTTTGCATTTCATCATTTAGTTTGTTTGAGAGTTGACATCTATTACTTTATTAAATTTATTCTCTAAAAGGTTATCTTGATCTCATAATCGCGCTATAAATTTAGCATATTGACTTGAATCAAGTTTTTTTTCTCTTCTAAATTGAGTTAGAAAAGAATGCTTAGGCAATGATAACATTTTTCAAAGAATAAGAAAATCTTTGGTTAATTTAATAATATGATTAAAAAGCAAACAACAATAAAAAGAAATAAGGCTAACAACCAATCAAGAAAAATGAATGCATGTCAATATTATAAAAATATACACTCTAAATATTTTTAAAACATCTTAATAATCTTATTTTAATAACAAAGTAGTAACTGAATGAGAATTTGATAACTTTATAAAGTGAAAAAAAAGTAAAATAACTCTCAATTACTAGTAAATCAAATGTTAAAGAAAAAAAAATTAATCTAACCTATAGCATAATGAGAACAAGCTATCTAGTCATCGGCTAAAATGTTTACTTAAGGATTTGTATGGAAATAACAATACTAGATATTGTCTATCAACCTTATTCCAAATTGTTAACAAATTAAAAAAAAATTATAAACTATAGATATTGCGCACCCACACAATACAAGTATCAAATTTCACATGCACTGTAGCGACAATGTTTTTTCTACTCCGCGTGGCCATCCTTGGAGACGGGGGAAGTCCTTAGAAAAAGGGTTTTTTTATAACCATAAAATTTTGATTATAATTTTTAGGAGTCACCATCTAGTATTAATAGCACTAGAAAAACCAATGGCCTACGAGAATCTAGGTAAAGGAACTTGTTATGTAAGTAAAAAACACATCACCTCAGTACACCTTATTTAAAGTAAGATGCATTGTTATTTGATTGTTTTATACCAAGTCAAATTTTTATTTCTTGGTCCTTTTTAAGTCTCAAAGTATATCTCTCTTCCTGAAAGAGTTTCAACCTCATTGGGTCGAAAATCTAACTATTCTAAAGTCTGAATTTTAGCATTGTATTTATTATCTTTTTAAAATATAAGGTTACTTTACAATGGAAGTTTACACCTCAACAATAAAAGCTAACAACTAAAAAAATAAACAAAATGATTGGTGAAAGTTTTCGATATTTTGGCCATAATCTAATGGATAATCATAAACTAAATACAATATCCTTTTTTTTGGTGAAAATATGCTTAGAAATTTCTTAGAATTTGGTCATATGCACGAAAACATAATATTTTGTTTTATTTTAAAAGGAATTTTGTTTTCTTTTTTTGGATTGGACTATCTAACTAGATGGGCTAAAAATGTTCTATTATTTTGGGGTTGGGTTTCCCAGCCTAGATGGCCCAAAACAACCCATTATTTTCACTGCCTACTTTTCATTTACAGTGAACAGTAATAGGTGTGTCGGAGGATGGCGGGAGATGGATGACCTGTTATTGCTTTAATATAGAGGAGGTCAAACCGGTGTTGTAAGGGGTGTTGGTGGAGAGAATGATGGCCAGTGGTGGTTATAGAAAGAGGAGGGAGTCAAATGCAGTGGAGAGAAGAAGTGATGTTTTTGCTACTTCTATCATCAAAGGAGAAGAAAGAGTTGTTATTGCTGTCACTAGAGGAGAAGAAAAAGCTATTAGTGGTGCCAAGAGGTTTTTGTTGGTCAGCTATCGGGTGAAGTGGAAGTTACTAAATCTACTAACATTAGGGAAGAATTGCCACCAATGACGAGGAGATGAAGGAGCTATTATCGATGACAATAAAAGGAAGGAGTTATTGGTATTGTTGCCGACATGAGGAAAGGAAGGAGCTGTTGTCGACAATGAGGAGAGAAAGGAGTTGTTGTTAACAATGAGGAGAGGAAAGAGCTATTAGTGGTGCCGAGAGGTTGCCCATAGCTATCTTGTTTCCAATATCTATATTTAAGTGTTTATCGTGTTATCCTCTCCTTTAACCTTTTTTTTTTTTTTTTGTCTTTCCTTCCCTTTCTCCTCTTTGTTCGTTGCTCACATGTATTTATAGAGACATAGTGACTCTTCATCTAATTGATGCTTGCAGATTATGGTGTTTCCAGTTCACCTCTTTCACTTCTGCAATGATGAAGACGATGGTGTGCCTACAATGTTCAAACCAAGATATAGATCTAGCATTGGCTGCCTTCGAGTTCTGTAGAATGATGTCATTTTGACAACTATAATTTGGTTCCTTAATTCATAATTATTCTAATTATGTTCTTAATTGACCTTTAACTTTTAATTTTATGTAATTTTATCCCCACCGAAGCTTCAATAACAGCCTCCAATTTACATGTTTTTTTTACTATGGTCCTTATTCTCATATATATGTAATTTTACCCTTAATTGACCATTAAACTTTTAATTTTCTTCAATTTCACCCCTAATCTCATCAAATTGACTTGGCAAACATTAAATTTGATCTCCAAAAATTCCAATCTTGTCAATTTAACCAGAATTAGGCTCCTAAACTTATTTTCACCGATTTAATTCCTTTATATAATTAATTTGATCCAATTAAAGTATAATTAAATCCTTCAATTGAACCCCAAATTAATTTCTAAATATAATTATACTTTAAATTGGCCCACAATTAAAATAAATTGGTTTATAAAAAATATAATTATGTCTTTCAGCTTAATTTTTATACATATTTATCTGATAATCATTTATATTAGCATTCAATATGCATTTTTCTTCATTTTTTGGCACGATAGAGGTACAATTGGGCTCTTAAGTCCATCTAGAATTTCAAACTTGAGTTTTCCACAATATTATTTTTTATATTAATTTTAGGGAATAACCCAAAAATGGGTTATGACATGCACATATCACATAAATAAAGTTTGAAAATTTTAATATATCAAAATAAATCTAGATCAATTAATCAAATTTTATTCAATTAAGACAAAAAAAAAACAGTTAATTGGAATTGAATAAATAATCCAAACTATATATTAATGACATAATAAATATTAATAAAATATAATAAATTTATCATGTAACATATACGACAGGTATGAATAGCAAACCAAAAATAGTCTCTTTAAATTTCTCAACTTGAAAGTGAACCCAGTTGACATTCTTCGTATGAATATTGATTCATGTTTAAACATGACCTCTTCAATTTTGGCGTTTTAATTTTCCATTCGTCTAGAATTAAAATATTAAAGCTAACAGATGGAATTCTTGCTTCTTGTTATATATATTATTGTTTTTCTGCTCAACTTGATGTCTGCTTTCTTTGTAATACCATTTGTTAATGTGTTCGAGTATCGAAGTAAAGTCAACCAGGCTTATATATTTACATAAAATAACATGATTTTGCTAAGTGTCTGCTAGAGCCAGACAAATATCTTGGTTTTATAATTGAATGTGAGGCTCTACAATTAATCGTTGAAAACCAGAAATCGTTCGAGCTAGTTTTTAAGTAATTATTCTGTCTGTATCTGGATGTTCAATTGTCTACAATATTTGACTATAGTGCTGGCATGTAGTTTTTTCAACTCTTTATTACTGATGTGATTTTTCTTTCTATTCTCCCTGATCTTAGAGATGGATGGTATTCCTTCCATTATCTTCTTGTTCTGTAACATCCTGCTTCTGACTCATTATGGCTCTTCATATCCGTTGTGTACTGATTTAAGTGAGTGTTCTTGTGTATTATTTACTCTCTTCTTCTTCTGTTTTCATTTTGGCTTACTTCTGAATTCCAATGATTTTGCTTTGATAATGATTATTTTCATTCTGTTCTTTGATTTGGACCTTTTCCTTTTTCTGAATTAGGGTCTCCCTTCATCCCGAAATCACCTCTTGCTTTCTGTCAATACAGTGGAAGTGTTTGCTGTAACTCCACTGAAGATGTTGAGTTGCAGAAACAGTTTAAATCATTGAATGTTTCTGGATATGGCTGTGCTTCTCTTCTGAAATCAACACTCTGTTCAGTAAGTTTGTCAACCTAGTGGTTGTTATGTTCTGATCTTTTTTCGAACTTGATGCTTGAAGAAACCTTCGTCGGTGCCTAATTGCTGTTTATGTTGAATGAAAGAATGATGAACTAAATGCATTACAAACTTGTAGGACTTATAATTAATTAGTCAGTTAACATTGGTTGAAAACTGCATGATATAGAGATATCCAAGTACAAGAATTTTTTTTATTCAATGATCTGTTCTTGAAAGTCGTAGAGTTGCCCTTGTCTTGACACCCCATGTCATTGTCAGCCTGAGGCTGACTAATCTTTTAACGTCTAGCGAAGATAAAAACCAAACATGTAAATTCTTTCCAGTTTAAGGCACTTTTAGCGGATTTCAGGACATCCTTGAACTGCATTACATGCTTTGAATCATTGATTTTTGGCAGAGATGCGATCCATTTTCAGCAGAGCTTTATAGAATTGTATCGGCTCCTCGAGTAGTTCCTGTCCTTTGCAATTCCACAGTTTTAGTAAACTCGTCCCAGTCCCAACTTGCTGCAACAGACTTCTGCTCAAAAGTTTGGGATGAATGCCATAATATATCCATATCAAATTCTCCTTTCACAAAAGACAAAGCTGGATCTGTGGTTAATTCTTCTTCCAAACTGACGGAATTATGGGAGTCAAAGGGTGCTTTCTGTGATGAATTTGGAGGAGCTTCTGATGATGGTTCGGTATGTTTCGATGGCGGACCAGTTTCACTAAACAGTTCTGAAAGTCCAAGTCTCCCTAGCGGTATCTGCCTTGAGAAGATTGAGAACGGATCCTACCTTAATATGGTAGCTCATCCTGACGGTTCAAACCGTGTCTTCTTAGCAGACCAACAGGGTAAGATTTGGTTGGCTACGGTTCCTGATGAGGGATCAGGAGAAACTCTAGGGATTGATGTATCAAATCCTTTTCTAGATTTGACCGACGAGGTATATTATGATACTGAATTGGGGATGATGGGAATAGCATTTCACCCAAATTTTCAACAAAATGGACGCTTCTTTGCTTCTTTTAACTGTGATAAGGTAAAATGGGCAGAATGTTCAGGAAGATGTTCATGTAACTCTGCTATGGGATGTGATCCTTCAAAGCTTCCCTCTGAGAATGGAGCTCAACCTTGCCAGTATCACAGCATCATAGCAGAGTTCAGTGCAAATGATACCTCATCGCAACATTCCCTGGTAAAGATATGAAGGGTTTTTTTATTTTTTTCACTCACTACAGTTCATATAATCATTTTGACCTCATTTGCAGGCAACAAGTGTGCAACCACAGGAAGTCAGAAGAATATTTACCATGGGTCTCCCTTTTGCTGCCCATCATGGTGGGCAGATACTTTTTGGACCTGAAGATGGATATTTGTACTTTATGATGGGAGATGGTGGAAGTATAGGTGATCCTTACAATTTTTCACAAAACAAGAAATCATTGCTTGGAAAAATTATGAGGCTGGACATAGACAACATTCCAAGTAAGTATTGGTTTAAAAACGTTCATTATTGGGATTATAGCACCAAATAGTTTTCAACACAATATAGACTTCCACACTCCAGGATGATATCTTAGTTTCCACTATTTTTTTGGATACATGAGGGAAAATCTACTTAATATGCCCGAACTACATCTTTCTATATCTGGTATCCATAACCTGAATTGTTTCTGAGGAAAAATAAAAACTATGCTTGCGAAGAAATATGAGAAGCATTGTCAGTTCAAGGACGTACAGGTATTAAACTGCAGACTATTGATTAATAATAATGGACACGCTTACTTGTGATAATGCCAAATACAAATGAAAAGAAATGGGTTCATTTCTTTCATTGTGCAAACAAACCATCAATTTCAACTATTTGTACAGTTCAGGTGTCAGAACTATATTTTTCTGATGGAAGGGTGCAAGAACTTGGCAGAATTAAGTTCATATTAGCTTTTGTTGTTTTGAGATTCCCTCTTCGTGGGGTAAGTTGAACAGAGCTGTCATATAGAGATTTCCCCCATGGACACAGGGGAGCTTCAGATTGAGTTTTCTGTAAGTGGAAGTACTTCATCCACTGGTTTGTTGATTAGAGTAAGCAAGTTATTTAAACTTTGGAAACCCCAGAGAAACTTAACACTGTACTAGAAGAGCTCAGCACTGCCATTCATGGTTTATCTTCAGTCCTTTCTTGGTTACAAATCTTCTATTCCATGTTCTTGTGAAAACCATGATGAAAAAGGATTTAAGACTTCCGAATGGAGATATGTTAATGATCCAGCAAGGGGATATGTCTCTTAGTGGTCCATTTGGAATTCTGAGCTGAAAGGGGGAGATAAGAATAGAGTTTTATGCAATTTTGTATGCATCATGTTCTTATGTTATATTTTTTTGATGCATCTTTGTTTATCATTTTATGATCACGCACAAATTGTCTGAGCTACTGGCAGTACATCTCTTTACTGCTGTCATCATCTAGCATAGATGTATTGCATTTTGATATTTTGGTTGCCATTACACCATATTTTCTTATTAATCTAGCATCGCTTCATCTCCTCTTTTTTGTAACTTTTCAGGTGGCCAAATGATCACTGACCGAGGCCTGTGGGGAAATTACTCTGTCCCTGGAGATAATCCATTTTCTGAAGACGAGGGGTTGGAACCTGAGATCTGGGCGCTAGGGTTAAGAAATCCTTGGCGATGCACTTTTGATGAAGATAGGCCTTCTTACTTTCTCTGTGCTGATGTTGGCCAGGTTAGCCTGGCCTCCTCCTCTCAGCTAGAATAGATTTGAAATAAGATTTTTAGTAGTTGATAATGCTGGGAACTGGAAACTGACTTTCATCTCCTTTTTTATCGTACATTACAAGCTTTCCCGCATTTTGTTTGTTGATATCATTCTCTTTTTTTAAGATTACTAATGAAAGGAGAAGGGTCTTAATCTTACAGGATCAATATGAAGAGGTAAATCTCATTACTAAGGGTGGTAACTACGGATGGCGTGTTTATGAGGGTCCATTTCTGTACTACCCCCCAACTGCACCGGGGGGGAACACATCTGTGAGTTCCATAAATCCAATTTTTCCTGTAATGGGATACAACCACTCAGAAGTAAACAACGGCGAAGGATCTGCATCAATTACAGGAGGCCATTTCTATCGATCGATGACTGATCCATGCATGTATGGAAGGTGAGTAAACTTCCAATTTATGACATGCTTTTTGGAAACTTGTTTACTTCTAAAACGTTTAATGCTAGTTTTTCAAGATTGGAGATACATTAATGCGTTGCGAGTCGTTCCCGTTTGGCGTCTTGCAAACCAGCTAGCATTAGCTTAGAAATCGAATAAAAATGATGGTGAAATGATTACACCATCTCTTCCTTGTAACCTTACTATATAATAAATGCCATATCTGTAGTTACCACCCTGGTACTCTTTCTGCGAATGATAAAAGTCAAAACATGGGGATTGATTGAAGTTAAATGAGTTTCTTCATTCCCCTGACAAACCATGTTTGGTTTCAGATACCTTTTTTCGGATTTGTACGCTGGAGCAATATGGGCTGGAACAGAGAACCCGAAAGATAGTGGGAACTTCACTACCAATAAGCTTCCTGTTAGCTGTGCTCACGACACTCCTATCCCATGCACGACCGTAGCAGGGAGTTCTTTCCCTTCATTGGGATTCATATTCTCTTTTGGTCAGGATAACAGGAAACACATGTTTATTTTAGCCAGCAGTGGTGTATACAGAATAGCTCGTCCTAGCCGATGCAATTACATTTGCTCGATGGAAAATGTCACGGCTCCTGTTCCCTCCTCCCCCTCCCCTTCTCATTCCGCCGGGAAACGTTTCAGCAAGCCACCAGCAGTGCTGCTAATCTCTGCTTCGTTGTTGCTGTTATTGTACTTTCAACATTTATAGTATTTGTAAACAGACGTGCTCAGTAGATCCATGCATGACATGAAATTAAAGAAAAAAATATTAGCAAATTTCTTTCATTTTTTCTGTCGATGGATGAAGCGTGTGTTGTGGAGCAGCACGTATGTTAGTCAGAATTTAGACGTGCAGCTCCATAATCTTATTTATTTTTCAATGGGGGGCCTAAAGAGAAAGACACATGATCATTGCAAGTATGAAACCAAAACTAAGATTCATCAAAATCAGATGGTGTCTGGAACAAAAGCTCTTTCTGATTAGTAATGTCCTGTGCATGGAAATGGGTGCTGTAGGGGGATCAATTATTAAGAAACTGCAATGATCCTGCTCACACTTTAGTTCCAATGACCTCTGTTGGCCATTGTCCTGTTTCGCTTTGGAAACTTCAAAATTTATGAGAAAATCAGCGTAGTAAGGATTTATGATAAGAAAACATTCCTCTCGGTTTTGTTTTGGATGACCTCTGTTGGCCATTGTCCTGTTTCGCTTTGGAAACTTCAAAATTTATTATTTTAATTTTTAATTCTTGTATTTTCAATATATCTCATAAACTATATATAATCAAGAAAGTCAAGTCATCACGGAAAAAAACAAGAACAATATAATAATTTGTCCGAGTAGGAGAGAGGTGACAAGAAATGATTTTTGTTTCTATAGTTGAAATGACATAGACAAGATAATATTGATATATTTCAGCATATATTTGATCAAAAAAATTGATATAGATTAAAATTTAAATCAAAATAAAAATAATTTTTTTTATTAGTACAAAATATTTCACCGAATCAAAAATTTAAATTAAAATAAAAATATTTTTTTTTTATTAGTACAAAATATTTCACCGAATCGAAACAAAACCCACAACTATGAAGAAAATGGGTGAGCTCGAGTCAAGTAAAGGGATCAGGCTATATATTCTAAAACTTGAAGGACTAAGTTCTTACCACATTCAACATCGTAGGAGTAAGGGATAATTTATCGCGACTGATTTCACTATAAACAAAAACTGAACTCTCACTGCTTCAACAAAAATATAGAACTCACACAAATGTCTTCCCTCTCATTACCTGCTACTTCCATGCAAGTACTGGATCCCCTCCCATCTTCCAATATTTTCCTCCCACTTCTACCCCTCATCAAGACCCATATTTACACCACCATCTCAAGAAAACCCAGAAGAAGAGCCCGCTCTCTCCTCCTGTATGCAACCAGAAAAGATGTTTGGACAAGAAACACAACCACAGTACCTTACCGTAGAAAACAAAGACAAGAACCAGTTTATTTGGACCACAGTGTAGATATGACCGAACTGTTACTCTCGATTAGTCAAACCCAGAACGAGCATCAACTATACTCTTTGCTATCGCCTTACAAAGACAGACAACTCTCGATTCGATTCATGGTTTCAGTCATCTCTCGCGAATCTGACTGGCAAAGATCTCTTGCCCTTCTTGATTGGATTAACGATATTGCACAGTATTCCCCTTCTGTGTTTGCATACAATGTTGTTTTGCGTAATGTTTTGAGGGCTAAGCAATGGGACCATGCACATGGACTGTTTGACGAAATGCGTAACCGAGCTCTTGCACCGGATAGATATACGTATTCCACGTTGATAACCCATTTTGGAAAAGCGGGCATGTTTGATGCCTCCCTATTTTGGCTTCAACAAATGGAACTAGACCGTGTTTCGGGTGATCTTGTTTTGTATAGTAATTTGATTGAGCTTTCAAGAAAATTGTGTGATTATTCCAAGGCTATTTCGATATTTATGAGGCTGAAAAAGAGTGGGATTATGCCGGATTTAGTTGCATATAACTCGATGATTAATGTATTTGGAAAAGCTAAGTTGTTTAGGGAGGCAAAGTTGTTGATGAAGGAGATGAGGGAAGTGGGGATTATGCCTGATACAGTTAGTTATTCGACGCTGTTGAGTGTTTATGTTGAGAATGAGAAGTTTGTTGAAGCCTTATCTGTTTTTGCAGAGATGAATGAGGCTAAATGCCCGCTTGATCTCACGACGTGTAATGTCATGATTGATGTTTATGGGCAGCTTGATATGGCTAAGGAAGCGGATAGGCTGTTTTGGAGCATGAGGAAAATGGGAATTGAACCAAATGTTGTTAGTTATAATACCCTCTTGAGAGTTTATGGAGAGGCCGAGCTTTTTGGTGAAGCTATTCATTTATTTAGGTTGATGCAGAAGAAGGATATTGAGCAGAATGTTGTCACTTATAATACTATGATTAAGGTTTATGGGAAATCACTTGAGCATGAAAAGGCAACAAATCTTATGCAGGAAATGCAGAATAGAGGAATTGAACCAAATGCCATTACATACTCAACAATCATTTCTATTTGGGGTAAGGCAGGGAAATTGGATAGGGCAGCAATGTTGTTTCAAAAGCTGAGAAGTTCAGGGGTTGAGATTGATCAAGTCCTTTATCAGACGATGATTGTGGCTTATGAACGTGCAGGTTTGGTTGCTCATGCTAAGCGACTGCTTCATGAGCTCAAACACCCAGACAGTATCCCTAGGGAAACTGCTATTAAAATTCTTGCCAGAGCTGGTAGGATAGAAGAGGCCACATGGGTTTTTCGCCAGGCTTTTGATGCTGGGGAGGTGAAGGATATATCTGTGTTTGGATGCATGGTTGATCTTTTTTCAAGGAACAGAAAATTTGCAAATGTGATTGAGGTGTTTGAAAAGATGAGGGGAGCTGGATACTTTCCTGGTTCTAATGAGATTGCTCTTGTTCTGAATGCTTTTGGGAAATTGCATGAATTTGAGAAGGCAGACGCTTTATATAAAGAAATGCAGGAAGTAGAATGTGTTTTTCCAGATGAAGTTCATTTCCAGATGCTGAGTTTATATGGTGCAAGAAAAGACTTTATGATGGTTGAGGCCTTGTTTGAGAGGCTGGATTCTGATCCTAACATTAACAAGAAAGAGCTGCATCTTGTTGTTGCCAGCATTTATGAAAGTAAAAATAGATTAAATGATGCATCACGGATCATGAACAGGATGAGTAAAGGAGGCATTTTGAGATCACCAGCATAGAAGTATGAACATGCCCTTGGCCTTGTAGATTTTGCCAACTGTTGTAGATTGCCTTTTGTTGTGCCTGATTATTTTGTAAATATTTTATCTGGGCCTCATGCTTTCCTACCTTCCTAGATGCGAAGATGGTAATTGTGCATAGTTGCTTACAGATAACCTGTAAACTTGGCTTTTTCCCTAATGATACATCTATACTTTTGGTATCTTTTGCCTTCAGTTTCTAACGTCTATTTGAGACGAGAGACAGGATCAGTATGACTAGTTCGCAGCTGGATGAAGACGAAGTGACTTGAATGGCTTACCATTCTTAGCCTACCGTTACAGTTGGACATAGAAAGAAATGGATATCAATTTGAATTCACCATGTTTCTCTTGTTTGCCAAAACAAAACGTAGAGCTGTGATGCAAGTGACGATGGTGGAATCCGTTGCCCTACTGTTGGAATTTAAAATAACATCAACCGAACATAACGGGAGCATTTGTTTTTTATATATATTTTCAATGTTTTTTTTTTTTTAATTATTGTTATTAATAATGTATAGTGGAAGGACCGGACTCAATGTCATGTTTTGCCATGGGGTTGGATTACTTTTCTCGCAAAAAATGATTAAAAGAGAAAAACATGGCAAGCATGTTTTAAAAGAGAAAAACATATTTTAAAAAAGAAAAACAAATATGTGACTTGAGTTATAGATCTTATTAAATCTCAAATTAAAGACTTTGTTAGATCAAATAAGTTGACTTTAATTTAGTTACATAGAAAAACAATAGGTGTTATCCTTTCACACTCTTGAATCATTGCACTTTAATTATTTTTTTTTTTAAATAATATAATTCAATTATCAATCAATCAAATATTAAAATTTAAAATTTAAAAATAATTAATTATACAAAATAATTAAAAATAGCATTTAAAAGAATTACCTAACAATTTTATATTGGATTGAAGGATGAAACTAAAAAGAAAAATTAATTTAGCAAACGAACAAAAAACTAATCAAAAGAATGAGGGTTAAAACAAACAAAAAAAATTATAATTGAATGATGAAATTGGAAAGAATAATAACTTTTTCCAAAAGGGCTAAGAAAAAAAATTAGAAATAAAAATAATGAGAACCTAATTATAAAACTTAATCCATTAATTTGGAATGAATTATAGAATTAAGATACAAATATTTTTCTTACAAAAGAGCCAATAAAAAAAATTAGAAATCAAAAGAATAAAGATCAAATTGAAAAATATCATATTTGTAAATTGGAATTGAAGGATGATATTGAAAATAAATAAATAATTCTATAGAAAGATGAAGAACAAAAATTAGAAATAAAAAGTAAAGACTAAAATTGAGATACTAACAACAAAAAGGGTAAAGCAGTAATTTTGTTGACAATGAGAGTAAATAATTAAAAAAGAAAAAGAAAAAACTCATCAGCGACAAACAAAACCAGCACCTAAGACACTCGTCATACTAACAAGAAAATGACATGGCAACTCTTCCAAATAGAAAATTGTTCATGAGATGACTTTGAAAAGTAAAAAAAAAAACAATTGCCTTTAAGTTATAAAAGCGATACATATGTCTTTTAGTCAATTTGCTATGCATTTTAATTGTTTATTATTTTGTAAACTTGCTAAAATACCAAATATCTCTTATATAACATTATAATAACAAAAAAATCATCATAAAAATAAAACAATACCCCTTCATGACATATTTTTTCGTTTTCAATGGTATTTTGATGATTTCATTGTGCAATTAATATGCAAGAAGACTTATTTGTTCTCGTTCAATTTAATAATAATAATAAATAAACCATGTGAAAAAAGTTTAATGTCCTTGATAACTAATAATAAATATTTTTCAGATGAAGAGACAAAAACGTCATTATATTATTCTAGTGGATAATATTTTTAAATATACAACTACAATATTTTTCAAAGGATAAAATCATTTTTTACACACAAAAAATCCTGAAAAAACAAACACATCAAAGAATGACCAATAGGAAAAGTGTATAGAATAAGGGCTGGTATATGATTAGAGGCATTACATTTATCCTAATAATATGGGTTGTGGTATATGTTCTCTTGAAAATGTAAATGATATAGGAAATGAAGCATTAAAATCTATTAAACTTGGTATATTGTTTGACCTTGTTTTTCTAAATTATTTAAAATTTAAATATGAAATAGAATTGAATTATTGTGGGTTTTTTTTTTATAGTATTTATGGATGAATGAGGGTAACACTTGTGCTCTTTAATGCTCTTAATAAATGTACATGTTAGGATATATTACCAATACTAAAAAAACATTAGGATATAAAATAATCATTTAGTGGATATAGGGTATGTTACTTTTAATAAAAATATTATTACTTCTAGAATCTGTTTGATAATGTGTTTTAAAAATATTTTTTGATATTTTTAAATTATTTTTATATATCATGTTAATATTAAAAATATTATTTTAATATATTTACTTTTAAACTAAGTGTTTGATATCTTTTCATCGGAGGTGAAAGTGTGAAGGTGTGGACTGACTGCCATCCCCATCTTCTTCTCAAGTGGAAAATCCCCTAACCACTGGGAGTCATTTGATGGGCCCACCAGCATTCCAATTTATTGAAACAAGAATATTATACCCCACGTACCAAAACCCCACCTATTTAGCAGTCATAAATAAATAAATAAATAAATAAAAACATCCATGTATACATGGAACCACCCTGCCACCTACTGCTCCCAGTCCAATGGAACCGAAATTCAACTATTTATTTAATAATAAATAAAAATGCTTTTTAAATTGTTTGGTATTGGTAGATACACAGAAATAAATATTCACGTAATAAAAAACTTAATTATAAGAAATAATTAAAACGGACCAACCGGGTCATTAAATCAGACAATGGACCGGAACCAGATTGAAAGCTATCGCAGATGCTCGCTCATTAATAACACCAACTGCAGTGAGGTGATAACCCCCCCACCCCACCCCGCCTGGTCATTCTTCTCTCTCATCGCCACACCACGACCAATTTTCACCCTTGCGTCGCGGCGGGGAACGAAGTCGCCTCTCCTGTCCCTCTCACTCCCCGCTTCCCCTCACCTAAAAATAACCCCCCAAACTCCACTCCTTACCAGCCAGAAAGCCTCAACTTTCTTCTTCCTGATAAAAACTCGAATCAAGAAAAATGAAGAGATTGAAAAGCTATTACATGCACATGCGCCACCACCAAAACATGGAAAGAAAATGGATCTTTCCGCTGGCTATTGGCTCTATAGTCTCACTTTTCCTTCTCTTCCTTACGACAATCACTACCTCAGACGGCATGTCTTTGTTTCCTTTCTACCGTTCTTTCTCTTCTTTCAGCTCTAAATTTGTTGAAACTAAAATCCACCCCATACCCACTTCGAATCTCCCTCCACCCCCTCGCTTTGCCTACTTGATATCTGGCTCCGCCGGTGATGGAAACATGTTGAAGCGGACTTTACAGGCCCTCTACCATCCCGACAACCAATATGTTGTTCATTTGGACAGGGAATCATCGGCTGAGGAGAGATTAGATCTAAGCAATTTTGTTAAAGACCACCCTGTTTTTCTCAGGTTTTGTAATGTAAGAATGATTACTAAAGCTAATCTTGTTACTTATAGAGGACCCACTATGGTAGCTAATACATTGCATGCTGCTGCTATCTTGTTGAGAGAAGGCGGGGATTGGGATTGGTTTATTAATCTTAGTGCATCTGATTATCCACTTGTTACGCAGGATGGTGAGTTTAGTGACTGGTTTTCTCTTTGAGCTAGGTTTTAGGTGGGATTTTTTAATTTGTTTTTCAAGTTCGGATTTTGATCCTCGTTTTTTATTACTCGTTTTGGTAGATCTGCTGCACACATTTTCATATCTGCCAAGGGATCTTAATTTTATTGATCATACAAGTAACATTGGATGGAAAGAGTGAGTATAGATTGTTTCTTGTCGACAATTTTGTTGATTTGGTGATTTTGTTTGTTTTGGGTATATTTGTTGATTGGATGTTGATAATTCTTGTAGGTTTCAAAGGGCGAAGCCGGTAATTATAGATCCGGGGCTGTATATGACAAAGAAAGCTGATGTCTTTTGGATTACACAGAGGAGGAGTGTCCCAACAGCATTTAAACTGTTTACAGGTATGAGATTTGTCAGTTGCTGCCTGTTTTTCTTTGATTTTTCAGATGTGACACGTGCATTTTCCATTGTGGAGCTTCGTCTTCCGCATGTCATTTTTGTTATTTCCTTCTTGGTGACTATGGATGCCATTATGTCTTGTATCTTTGAATTGAGACCAATTTGCGTTGAGATTCTTGTTCTCATGCTCACAAATTTTGGAAGTGATCACTCCCTACGTCCTAGATTCAATATTTCCCTTTTTTTACTGCTTTTTTAACATATGGGCACATTTTAGTTGGAAACGACGTGTTGTATGATTAGATCAGTCCTAATAACAAGCAAACAAGAGATGAATGTTCTAAATGCCATTCTTTGACATGCAATTGCTGACTGCTGGATCAATCATGCTATAAATAGATGACCTGCTTGCAATCAGCTCTGTATAAAATTGAGACTGAGAAATTCTTCTATATGCACTTTGTTATCAATAACCTGGAGTTCACAAGTACAGGGCATGTACATGTCGCCAACTCTGAGTGCAGTGCGTGCTTCTTCTTGATAGTATATTTTTCCATCTCATTATTTAAATATTCTGGTATAATTCTGTACCATTAGTTGATGTTGTATCAAAATTATATTACTGCAAAGGATGTCTTGAAGATAATCTGTTCATCATTGGGATCTAAGCTATACAGATACCTGTGAAGCGATTTAATATCTGTTGGCTTACTTTTTGTTCAGTCAGGTTGAAAGAAAGTGAAATTGGGATCTTGTGGGTTTCATACAAAATAAATAAATGATAATAATTATAGTAAATGAATAAAAAAATAAATGAGGTTCCTGGGTTTATTGAACCCTCCAGGGTTTTGGTATTTCAGTTTATCCTTAAATTGTTAAATCATTCTCCCTCCTGTTTGGATCTTGTTAAAGTTGAACTGCATTTCTAATCAGTTTATTGGCTGGAGCTTGATATGGAACATGGGCTGCCTGATGGGTTTTGTTTTTTGGATTTCATTGATCCCAAAGCATGTCCATTGAAATTTTCCAGAGGTGTTTCATACGCACTTAAGTGAGTATATAAATCTGAACTAGAACCAGCTTCCTTTGCTTAAGTTGATTTAGCTAGTATAAGGAGGAGCCGTAGCTTGACTAGCTGTACCTATTCCACTTGGTTAGCTGGAGCAACTTCTGGTCTCACTATGCACAGGCTTCTAGGGATCTTTTCATTTCCAGGCACAGATTGAAACAGGGGTATAGTGAAAAAGGTTCTGTTTATTAAGGGAAAGGGAGCCAAGTCATACTTTTATCAAGGTAGAGAGAGAAGAGTAGGAAAGTGTAGGCATTTAGAAAGGTTGACTTCTCATCTTTAGGTGTAGGCCATCTTCAGCATTCAATAAAGAACACAAGCAAGGAAGATCTGCAATGTTTCAATATTACTAATTTTCAACTGGTATTCTGTAGCACAAAGAAATAATGATACTGGCATCTGTAGTGCCTTGACAATAATCAGCCAAGGTCAAGTTGTTGCAAAACAAAGTCAATAATATGCATCTGCTTTCATATTTCTGGTTTGCATATAAGTGAACACATTTTGCATTCCAAGTCCAGTGATTTCTTTGATATTGGTAATTGAACAGCTCTACTATGTTAAAAATAAATGAACTATTGCAGCCTACAAGAAGTCCTGCTGACCTCATGTTTTCCCTTGCTGCATGGGGGAAAGAATGTGGAATATGTAGTGTAATGGTTTGTAGGCTGTGATGACCACATCAGTTTTTATTTCTACACTGTTGGACCACACGACCACCAATCTTAACCCTGAGTTCTTTAGATGCACAGCAAACTGTTGTTTGATCTGTTGGGGATTTGGAGTGCAAATGTTCTTCTTCGAGTGTTTCTGTTTTATATCACACCTGAATCATTCATGTAATTCCTTACATGGTCCCCATTATAATTCATCTTTGGTTTTCTGTTTTAGGTTCTGCCTGGATGGTGCTGTCTCGGCCTTTTATTGATTATACCATATGGGGATGGGACAATTTACCTCGAACAGTACTAATGTACTATGCGAATTTTATATCTTCCCCAGAAGGTTACTTCCACACTGTCATTTGCAATGCTCAAGAATTTCTGAACACCACTGTGAACAGCGACCTGCATTTCATATCTTGGGACAACCCACCGAAGCAGCATCCACATCACCTCAACCTTGCTGACATGCAAAGGATGATTGACAGCAATGCTCCATTTGCTAGAAAGTTCCCCCAAGACGATCCTGTGCTTGACAAAATTGATTCTGAGCTCTTGTCTCGTGGTCCAGGCATGTTTACTCCTGGTGGTTGGTGCATAGGAAGAAGGGAGAATGGGACCGATCCATGCTCTGCTATAGGTAATACAACTGTCCTGAGACCTGGCCCTGGAGCTAAAAGGTTGGAGACACTGATCAGCACTCTGCTATCAAATGAAAATTTTCGACCAAGGCAGTGCAAATAACAAATATGTAAAGCAAAAAGATATTTGTGATGCCATTGAGTTGCTTTCATCAGAAGAGCAGAGAGGCTTTGACTCAGGTAATTTGTATTTACTTCAGCAGGGACGAAAGAAAGGCGCAAGTATAGAGATGAATTGTGTGGAGTATAGAGAGCTGGTTTACTTCTCCTCAGTAGTATCATGGTATAGATGACACAACTTATCCATGTAACTAGGCAGCCCAATTTACTTTTTGTTTTTATTACGCTTTTTCGAGTCTCTTCATTTCCCATGGTTGAATCACACTCCTAGCCTTACCCAATATCTTGTGCTGGATTGATGATGAGGTTGAAGGGCATCTGGCCAAATTAATGTTAGTTAAAAAGGTGGGAAATAATGAAATTTTATTGTATGATTTCCTGCTTTGTGTAGCAGCAGCAATTTCGTAAAAGAGTGGCGGCTATAGGGCAAGAAAATTGCTGGATTCATTCTGATGCCTTCATTGGTTACTTCTAAATTGGGACTGGGCAATCTCTTAGAAATTGCAACAATGATTTTTTAAGACCATTTATACGAATAAGCTCTATTTTACAGTAAATACTAAACAGCGTATAAAAATACCAACTTTAAGAATCACCACATGAATTAGAAGTATACTAGTTTGAAGGCCCGCATTTCGTTGCGGGCGGAGCAAAATTTTTTTACAATTGTTCAGATTAAAATATAATATTTCTATATGTAAGTTTGATATAATAAAACAAATCAAAATACCTTATTATAACAATAGTAACATAAAAGTGTTAACTTCTAAAATTATCATCACTATTATTGTCAAAACAATAACAATTATTAAATTACCTCGAGAGGAATAAAAACAAAAACTCAAATTATTATTATTATTATTCTTAATATTAATATTATTATTGCGTTAATAAAAAAACAAAATTAAATCAAAGATTAAAAGAAAAAATTGACCGCACTACGTTGCGGGTTGAACAAATAATTTTTATGATTGTTGGGATTAAAGAAATTAATAGGATTTGTTGGTCTAAAATTAAAATTTAATATATATACAAAATATAATATAATAAAACAAATTACCACGTCCTATTATAAAAATAGCAAAATCAAAGTCTTAACATCTGAAATTATTATTGCTATTACTGCCAAAACGATTAGAATTATTAAATTATTATGAGAGAAAAAACACTCAAAAATATTAACAAAAGAGTAAGCAAGAAAAATAATTAAATTTATTATTATTATTATTATTATTATTATTATTACTGTGTTGATAATGAATTAAAAACCAGAAATAAATGAAAGACAAAAAAAAAATCCTAATAACTATAACAAAAGATCTAAGAAAATAAAAAACAATAAAACCTAAAAGAGAGCAAATAAAAAATATAATAGATGATCAAAAAATCATTTAATTTAATATATCAAATTAAAATATAATATTTATATATGTGAAATTTAATATAATAAAATAGCTCAAAACTATAACAATAGCAAAATCAAATTTTAAAATCTAAAATTATCATTTATCAAATTATCTTGAAAAAAATACTCAAAACATTAACAAAAGAGTAAAATGAAAGACTAAAAATAAACTAACAAGATCAAAAAAAAAAATTATTGAAAAAAATTTAAAAAACATTAACAAAAGAGTGAGCAAGAAAAAAACATATTAAAAATCACTGTTCAAATAAATAAATAAATAAATAAAATGAAAAAAAATGAAGAAAAAAAAAACACTATTGAAGTCCACAATGTTTTCACTCATAATATACAGTGAATTCCTAAAAGAAGTCTAAAAACATTAACAAAAGAGCAAATAAAAAAATAAAAGATAAAACAAAAATAAAAATTATCAAACTATACCGAGAAATAAAAAAAATATTAAAAAAAAAAAAAAAAAAAACAAAAAAAAAATCACTGTTAAAAAAAATAAAAAAAGAAAAAAAAATCACTGTTAAAAAAAATAAACGAAAAAAAAAAATACTATTGAAATCCACAGTGTTTTCACTCAGAAGCTACAGTGAAACACTGAGCTCTTTTAATTATAGTTATAATTGGTAAATACTAAACAGTGTCTTGTTTTAAAAACAAAATAAATGCCAAATTAAAATACTTCTACTCCAAATAAGAAATATATATATATATATATATAGTAAAATATTTGCCAAAACTAATACGTGAATTTCACTATATCCATTTAAGAAAGAGACTATCATTAATATATTCCTAAATAAATATGCTAGCTTTATTTTCCCATTATATGCTTATTTATCCCCACATAAAACCTTTTATAATATTCACAAATCACTCCATGATTATCAATACTACTTTGATTGGTATTTTTTTTTTATTAGTATAAAATATTTTGGTTTCGTAGCGTTTCGGCCTCTCATTTCAGAATTGTACTGTTCATATATAATTAATTAATTATATATATGAAAAAAATTAAAATATTAATTTAACAAACATAATTAAAATTCAAGATAAATTAATTTTAAATTATACAATACAAACACAAAGTCAAACATAATTTTAAAATTAAAAACATCTCTAAAATTTCAAAATATTGTGAAAGTAAAATGTTTTAAAATAAAATAAAAATAAATCAAAGATCTTTTACATCATTAATATTAAAATAATGATTTTAATCTTGCGGTGAATGTAAGGAAAGTCATCAACTATACATTGCAACGGTTGGTCATTTCCACCAAGCTAATTCTCGTCATTAAAATATATTTTTTCATATTCTAAATTTAAAGTAGACAAATATGTTCCAATACTCCCTCAACTAATATCCTCTCCATCAAGAAAAATGAGTTATTCATAAATCCATTTATTTAATAAATCAATGTTATAAAGGCTAATTATTTATAAGCTAAAATTGCTCACGATCTGGTTACTGTACACCAAGAGACAAAACACTATGGACGGGAATAGTAGTGCTCAATTTTTAGGTCAGTTCGGTCGGTTCGATCAATCATTTTTTTTTTGCACAGTGTAATAACAAATTTGTCCCTCGAAAAATATAAAAAGAGGCACCTGGGTTGAGGAGTTCCATGGTAATTGCACATTTTTAGTCTGATTTGATCCAGTTCGTCTAGCCGGTTTATTGTTTTTTTAATATTTCTTTACACAATGAAATAATCTTTTTGTCTCTTGAAAAGGACAAAATTCAGGTTTAGGCAAGAAAGCTGAGTTGATAATTTACTATTTTTTATTTATTTTTTTCTGTCGATTTGCTATAGGCACGTCACCGGACGCGCCTTCCGTTTTCACGCTCACGCATGTTTTGGTCGGCGCATGTAGCTTATTCAGATATCTAAAAGTACCCAACCAGCGTCTATAATAATTTTCAGACATGTTCTCTTCCCTCTGGTGTGACACATGTGAGTATACGGTGGTTGAAGACGTGTCAATGATCATTTGAATTTCCCCCCTTTCTCTTCTCCTGTCTATGCAAGATGATGTCAGTGTTGCTGTTTTTTGTGATATTTCATTTCAGTCCTTAAACTTTTAATTGATTTTTAATGGTCCTTATTACTATTATATAGGTTTTGATTTGTTTCAATTTTATCCTTCCATGCAAATTTATTATAAATCCTTAATATTTTCAGTATCAAAGTTTGATTTTTTTCAATTTTATCCTTCTCTACAAATTAATTATAGATTTTAGTTTTATTTCAATCCTAATTCTTTTAATTTTCGATTTTATTTTAAATTATTTAATTTCATCGATATCAATGTGTGAATTTATTTCAATTTTGTCCTTCAAATTAAATTTATTATGAATTTTTTTTATCCCTTATACTTTTAATATTGGATTTTATTTTAGCTCCTTTATTTTTTTTTTTTTACATATTTCTTATATAGTTCCTATTTCTGTTCATGTTTATATGTATCATGCTCTTAGTTTTTGTTTTCATTTTTTCTTTATTTCATTGTTATTATGTTTTTTTATTTAATGTTCAAATTTTAATATGTGCTAGTGATCACTTAAAAATTAATAATTATTATAATTTCTCTGTTTTTTTTTCCTTCAGGTCAAATAATTTCTTAAAATCTAATAATATTTAATTTTATTTTTTCATATATATATAACTTAGGTTTTTTGGGAAAAAAATAATATTTTTCTCTTATACAATAAAAAAATTATGGAATATTTTATTCTAACAATAATTATGGTCTCATCAATTTTTATTATTTCTACAGTTATTAAGCTTTTTTAAAATATTTAAATTTTAATTTGTGTTGATAATCCTTTTAAAATTGATATTTATTATTTTTCTGTATTTTTTTTAAAATTCTTTTTATTTATTTTTCAAGTCATTTTTTTTCAATCTATTTATATTTATTTTTGTTGTCATTTATTTAGGTTTTGTTTCGTATAAATAGATGAAACTAATTATATATTTAATATTTATTAAATATTTATTTAATATTAGTACGTGAAAATATATATATTAAAAAAATAACTTGGGATTTTTTTAAAAACAAAATAATTAATATTAGTGTTCTTAAATACTTTTAATATAATAACACGAGGAATGAATCTTATAAATTTTTTTTTTTGCCTTTTAATTCTAATTTTATCCTCTTTTGTTTATGCTTATTTATTAAAAAAAATTGATTCTTGGATTTTAAATTGCTTTTGTAAAAGAAAAAAATATAATGTATAATATTTGAGATATGATATTATTGGAAAAAAAAATACAACTTACAAATAAAATAGATAGATATATTTACCCAAATTATCTACAATTAAAAAATATACGAACCACTTCCCCTGCGTTTTGATTATATTGTTCCTTTTAGGCGGAAAAAAAACTCATTTTTAGCAGATTTGATCTATTATAATTTCATTAATTAAATATTAAAATAACTAATTACAACATATAAAAAATCAATTAGTTTCTTACATAAAAAAACCCCCAGCACAGCGCGGGCCAAATCACCTCGTGAGATCTAAAGCATCTCTTATTTTGCTCAAATTTCTACAAAGAATAAACATGAAATAAGTTTTTTAAAAAATAATATCAATGTAATAAAAAAATAATTATTACTTTCAAAATTATTATTAATATAATAGTATTGATATTTTACCTATGTTGAATCCTTAGATTATAATGAACAAATACTAAATCATTTAATCTCTTCTGCTCAAACCTATTTTGCCTTTTGGAATGGATGAATTCAAATACAGTTCAATTTCTTTCACACCCATTTGCACTATAAGATTGACTAAAAACTCAAATTGCGAACTTTTGAAGTTCTTGAGTATCATTGCCGAATTGCTCCCACCATGCAACTAGATAAGAAAAATTTCAATAAATCAAATATTATAGATAAAAAAAAATTATATTTTAAAAAATTAAAAGTTATTACCTGAATTTAATCTTTCTATTTGATGAATAGCTAAGGGTATGCCAGCATCACTAGTTGCTTTCTTATACTCCTCAAGCTGGCCATTAATTATATCTTGAAGGTCACAATCAGGAACCAATCTAGTAATAAACAAACCTTGAGTAACCACATTTTGTTTTGAAAAATAAGGGCTAAAATATATTCTAAAATTAAGAAAACAACCCTCTGTATGTAATAGATTATGAAGTTGTTTATTCCATTTAGCATCAATTACTCGAATATATGATCTATAATGAGATACTCTATTTTTCAACCTTGTCTTGATAACTTCTTTTGCTTTATCCATTGCCTCATATAAATAACCCATTGATGTTTTTTCTTCACTGTCTGCTAATCTAAGAACTCATACTAAAGGCTTGTTAACTTTGACTATATGTTCACATCTCGGCCAAAATTTTTATCTTGTAAAACTATAACAACAATTTCCTTTCTAACTTGACTTTTACCATGACTTGATTCAACCTATTTTGTGCAAGTAAACATTTGTCGAAATTCATTCTCAAACTTAAGTAAGTATTGGATGCTTAAAAAAAGGGTAGCAAACCTTGTTATGCCAGGACGACATAAATCATTTTCATTAGTAAATTCTTTCCTCATCAAAGCTAAAACCCATGCATGATTATATATATACACTTGGGTTATATTTCTTGCATTTTTAATGGTTTCATCAATCATCAGAAAATATATTGGATCACAAATATTTTCCAACATTAAATCAATGCAATGGGCTACACAAGAAGACTAAAAAAAAGTGTCATACCTTCGTTGCAAAGCTTTCCCAACAACCTTGAATGCAAACTCTTTATCATTAACAAATTGAACTATATTTTCTTGTCCAACTTTTTTGACAACTTCATCAAACATCTCAAGCAATGTCTCTTTATCTATTCGAAGACCTAAAATATCAATAGACTTTAAAAATATGGTACCTCATGGAGAATAAGCATGAATATTCATAATTGGTACATTCCTTTTATTTGACCACCTATCTACCATAATAGAACATCTATAAAGTTTCCAATTAGCCTTGATTCCATAAGATATTTATGGACATCATGAACTGTATCTTTTAAAAGTGGTCCCCTAAAATCATGAAATGATGGTCCTTTAAAATCAGGTCCTTTAATGTTATTATATCTATCATTGACTGATAATAATATGATTTTGCACATTAAATGGTACATTAATATCAAACCACCATGTTGCTATGACCTTTCTTGCATTATGTTACCTATCTTTAGAAACCATTCCACTTTTAATGCTAAGTTGTGAACTTGAGGTAGTTCGTAAAGCAAGTCATTTTTTTTTCTAGTTGCACTTGTGCCTTGCAATGTCAAATCTTTTATTTATTTGTGAACTCATTTTACTTAAATTAGTATTGGCATCATCACCCTCTTCAACTTTATCATTGGAAAATGTTTGAGAATTTCCAATATCAGTTTTAAGTCTTTCTTTTCTCTTTCTCTATTGTTAAGTTCTCTATCAATTGCTTCATTTGTTATTTCATATCTGGAGGGATCTTTTTATAAGGTTCAACTTAGCTTTTAATACCAATAAGGTGATGCTTGAGACGATTAATACCTCCCTATTGATTCGTTTGTTATAATGAACACATATACATGAGTTCCTTGCACCAAGAACCAACTGTCCATGAGCCCATCATGGATTATTTGATCTTGCTGGAGCTGAAGCTATGAAAGTCCCACCACTAGATAAGTTTTCAGCCATGTAATTTAATCTAAAGAAAAAAAAATAAAAAATGTCAACAAAGAAAAAGTGGCAATTTTGTGCTGCCATAAATGATACAACCCATTTTTCAAGAAAAAAGGAAATGGATGGATAGAAGGGTTGTTAACTAAAATCAAACCTCACAATACCTCAACCTATAATTGTATACCACAAAGAAACAGAGTAAGTCTTTTGTTTTCAGAATACTAAACTAACAACCACAGCTAGCAATACAGGTCATGAATGCCTTGGCTTTGATTTCCTATTTTTAGAACTCTATTGTTGAAAACTATTGTATTGCCCTACGAATTGAAGGCATTGACAAGACAAAAAATACTAGCAAGCAAGGCAAAGGGTTGCAACTTAATTAATCATCCCAGAATTGTTAATATTCTGTTTCTTGTTAAACTGTTTATTTCCTATCAATTCTAGCATTCAATTGATATTTTACTTGTTGACGAATTAAATTCTTACAATGCAATGCAAACACTAAAAAAAATCCCATTAGACAAACATGACTTTTTAATCCAGATAATCGCTATATAAACAGCGTCACCACAAATTCAACATCAATCCCTAAACCTCAACATCAGCTAATAGTAAAACAAATGAACAGGACGCTGGAAAAACAACAGGTATGTTGTTCCTTCTGTTATGTTTGGTAAGTAATTTCACAAGCAATAACAGAATAACAGAAGAAAAATTACGAGCTTGAAAGCAACAAAATAATAGAAGGAATACCTGAAATTACTCACCAAACATAAAACCCTAGTCAAACATAAAAATTATAGCATAAATACATAAATCATTAATATATTTATAAATCTAAATTATTCAGTGGGTTCTCATTAATTTTCTTAACGATTATCCATTATCACAAACAATTTAATTCTTAAGACATATAGCATAAATACATAAATCTCAAACAAATTTGACCCGGATTCCAAGTAACCCAAGATCTTGGATGGGTCTTAAACCATAAAAAAACCCAAAGATGTGTACCTTTCAGTCACTGCAAGTGCATGATTTACGTATATCATCACAAAAAGTAAACCCCCCCAGTTTCTGAACCTTTAAGAAATCAAAAGCATAGATACATTGTAGAGATTGTAAATTCAATTCGAATCTGTGTTTGAAGTTTTGAACCAAATTAATTTAACTAATTAATATGCCAGGACCAGTGTTGTCGGCATCTCAAAATCATGAAAAAAATTCAAAACTTAAATCCATGCACAGTACACACACGAAGCAGATCGGATTTGGCAAAGATGAAGAGCAAAACGAGCTACCATTTACAGAATGAACAAGAAAGTGCAGAAGAAGAAAGCCAATAAACTTACACGGTGAAGAGGATGTTGCACGCTTGCAAGAGTGAAGACACTGAGGTGAGGACTGAGGAGCTGAGGACTGAGGAGTCTGACTGAGGAGTGAGGACTGAGGAAGAGGAGTCCGAAGAGCCGCTGACCTGAGGATTGAGATTTATCGAGGTGAGGAGAGGACTGAGGAAGAGGAGATTTTGATTTTTGAGTGAAAAAGTGAAATTGATTTGGGGAAACTGGAAAGTAGGCGAGGCATTGTGCCGGGCTTGCACAAATTTTTTTTAATGGCCGAAAAGGTTCACCCGGCGTGAATCCGACGTGTTTCGGCGCCAAAATTTTTTGTATATTATAAAAAATTTAAATTAAAATAAAATAATATTATTTTATTTTATTTTTTTAATTCATTTCGATCAAAATAAAACAGTATTCATAATTTGTCTCAAATATAATAGTACTTTATTGACGTATTATTTTTATTCTCAAAACTCTAAAAATATTTTAAATTATATCAATAAATCCAATAATTAAAATATAATAAAAAATAAAATCACATAGAAATTATTGAATTATAAATCTAGATCCTTATTTTTTTTTAATATATGGGACACTTGCGTATTTTCCAACTATTTTTAATTTATTTAGGTGAAAAGAGAGAAAAGAAGAAGCAAATATTCCTTTCTTCAATCACCGTTAATGCTAAAAGATTAGTTCTTTTAAACAAAATCACGTTTCCACTCCCCTCTAATTAACAAACAACTAAAATAGAAGGAAGAATCACTGTGGCCCCTTCATGTTTTTCTATTCACCGCAGCATTGCAGTGACCATGTTGATCTTCCTGTAAAAAAATGTATGTCTTTGGACCATGGTTATTTTGGTATTTTCATGAGGTGCTGCAGCCTTGCTAATTTCTTCAGGGTATTTTTGCTTATTCAATGTTTTGTTAATAATAAAATTATTAAAATACCCTGTAAGTAAAAAGAACTAGTGGTCTCGGTAGGGTATTTAAGTATTTTTGTTTTTTCATATACAATAAAATTACAAATGTACCCTAACATGCAAGACATTTAGTTCATTATAGTAGGAGGTATTTAAGTCTTTTCTCTTTGATTTTTTTGTTAATTGCAAGTTTGGTTGAGAGTAGTGATATTATTCTCTTTAAATAATGATTTTTTATTTTGAAAAGTTTCTGGCGTGTGCGGAGCATGCACAAACACTTTGGAACTGCTACAATTTGTGGGCAGTATGAATGATGTTTTCTGAAACTTTCTTCTAATGTCTTAATCAAATATACTTTTTGTCCTATTATATTTTAGACGGCATGTGTACTCCAAATGTGGTTGGTGTATCAATGATGACCATTTTTTTTTTCTTCCTTCATTTTAGGCAACTTTTCTTGCCTTTTTGTCAAAGTTTTTATAGTTTCAAATTCTATCTTTTAAAACTAGTTCATGGTTTTTGTTTTTCTCAATAATAATAATGATAATAATGACAACAATAGTAACAATAATAGTGATAATCATGATCATAATAATATTAATAATAATGAAAATGCTAATAATAACTGTAATGTTATTTATAATAATAATAGTTGTTGTTGTTATTATTATTATTATTATTATTATTATTATCACAAGACTATATCATCAAATACTGCTAATCAAGATAAAATATTGACATTATAAGCCATAATAAGGATAATTGAAGGGGTGAACTTATATGATCCCGTGAAGCCCATAAAGATGTGTTTAGTCCCTGACGTTATAGTTCTAAAGAAGTTTCGTGATCTTAAATTTATTAAATACAATAGAACGCGATGCCTTATCACTCATCTTAAATCTTATTGTAATAAAATGGCAAGGTAGTAAATGATTTAAAATTGCTAATGTATTTATTTCAAGATAATTTGAGTGGGGTGACTTTAAACTACTACATGAGATTAGACAATACTAATTTTCGTAGGTGAAAAGATTTGGTAGATGCTTTGTCAAACAATATAAATATAATATGGATATTAGTCCTGATAAGACTATCTTGTCTAACTTGAAAAAAACAAAAGATAAATAAAGCATAAGAGAGTGTGCACAAAGCTAAAGGGACTTGGCTGAATATATACATCTTTCAATTTTGGATAGAGAAATGATCACCCTATTCGTTAAAATGCTCAAAACACCATGTTATGAACATGTAATGGATAATTCGACACAATAGTTAACACTAACACTATAGTTATGGCAGAGCATAAAGAACAAAGGGCAAAAAGTGGTAAGATCTCTATGCTAATGAAAAAGATGGGATTTGGTGGAAAGAAAAAGGAGATCAATCATTTTAAATGTGGTTATAAGGGCAAGAAAAGCTAGTAACAAAAATACAATATTGAATCCCCATCATCATAAATCAACAACGTCAATTTCAATTCCCTATCACAAAACCTCATCCTAAAATTACGAAGCCAAAAACCATACTAAAAGTTTTTCAAAAGAAACCATGAACAATTACCCCTTATAACTACCCTTGAATGAAATACAATATTGAATCCCCATCATCATAAATCAACAACGTCAATTTCAATTCCCCATTCACTATCACAAAACCTTATCCTAAAATTACGAAGCCAAAAACCATACTTAAAGTTTTTCAAAAGAAACCATGAACAATTACCCCTTATAACTACCCTTGAATGAAATGTATCAGAAGCTACTAAGCATTAGACTAATAGCTCCTGTACCTATGCTACCCTTACAACCACCTTATTTTAGCTTATACAAACTGAATCTCACCTGTGAGTACCATGTTGATGTTATAGGTTATAACATTCACACTTTTAATGATTTCAAAAGAAAACTGCTATAGTTATCAAAACTAAGCGAATAACAAAATGAAGAAGCCCTAAATACTAACAACAACCAACTACCTAATCATACTTCATATAATGAGTTGGTAACTATATTAAATATAAAACCTACAAGGAGCTTGAGTGTGCCAATGAGAAGAATTTACCAAATGTTAATAGATTGCAAGTGTGAAAGAGATGTCATTAAATGTTGCAAGCATTACAAATAAGGTCATTATACTAGTTACTGTGAAGGCTTGTATAGAAATATGATGCAAATAATGAATAAATAATAGCTTTGGGTAGAGATAATGATAGGTGATGAAATGTCTATGATAAAGGCACTTTTCAAATACAATACATTTTATATAAGCATCACATCTCTTAATCTTTAAGTATGATAAGCTTTGTTTTATATCAATCCATATCTTTTATGAAACCTTATCACTAGATTTTGTTAGAGCTTTATTTAAAAGGCAATAGTAGTTTATAAGTCATAACACTAAGTAAAAGGTGGAGGTTCTTTATAGCTTATAATGGACCATACCATATTAAATAAGATGTGATTTCTCTTTTTAGGAACTCCATTATGGTATGGTGTTCTAGGAGATGACATTGTGAGATAATTCTATTCTTTTTTATATTACAGTGAAATACTTGGTTTAAATATTCACCACCTTAATCAAATCAAAGTATTTTGATACTCTTTCCAGTTTGTTTTTCAATTTGACCTCTAAATTGTTTGACCCTTTTAAATTGTTATACTTATGGTTTTATCATATACATATAACCATATATAGAACTATCATCAATAGATATGATGGAATCTATATATCATTTTATGAAATAAATATCATATCCATGATAAACATTATCATTATAAATGAAAAAAAAATGCTTTCAATAATAAACATCGCCATTACAAATACGACATTTCTAGAAAGTAATTGAGAAAAATAACAGTTATAAGTTTGAATAGCTAATGTAATAAACCTTGCTTCATTACAAAATCAATGGTCTATGTTGTCTTTACATAATATTTTACTTCATAGCTCCTTCATATTCTTATAGATGTGAAAGTTATATTAGATATCCGATACCCAAGAACTACTATGTGATATAGAAATATATTTTCTCAATCATAAATAAAATATGAATGATTGTAGAGAAATCCATGTCATCCTATATTAGAATAATGTTTAGAGGTCTCATATTTATTAGCCCTACTAATAACATAAAATAACCTTCTGAGATGCATAATTACAACATGAATATCTATATTTTCATATTGCATATGAAGCTTAGGTGATATGCTGGCTAATATCAATGTATAGTTTACTAATCATTATCAATATGATATTGATACTCAATCATAGCTTCATCATTAACGTCCTTATTAAGGATAATAAAATTATATTTTCATGTCATAACCCATTTTTGAATTATTTTTTAAAATCTACCCGAAATCAAATAAAAAAGAAAGATAAAAGGAGCTGGTATTGGTAGAAAAATCAAAGTGAAAATTTTGGTCTTTTTCGAGAGTCTAATTGTATCTCTTTTATGCCCAAAAATGAAAGAAAATGTATATTCGAGGCTAAAATAACTTATTATTGGATAAATATGTATACAAAATAAGTTGAAAGATATAATTATATTTTTTATAGGCCAATTTGATTTAATCGTGGGTCAATTTAAAGTATAATTATATTTAAGAATTAATCTAGAGTCCAATTGAAGGATTTAATTAAGTGTTAGGACTTAATTATACTTTAAATTGGTAAAATTAATTTTATTAAATGTTTAATTGATAAAAAAAATCAAGTTTTTAAACTTAATTCGGGTTTAATTGAGAAGTTTGAAATTTTTAGAGACCAAATTTGTTTTTATCAAGTTAATTGGGTGAAATTGGTGATGAAATCGAAGAAAAATAGCTTTATTCCCAGTTTCTCCGTCGAAAAAACTCCTTGTCATAACCCGTGTTTTGATTGTCTAATTTTTCATATTTTTGTATTTTCAATGTCATTTCAATTTTTTTATTTTTTTTTAAATGGCTTGCTGAGGCCTTGCCCATAGTCATGCTTGTGCCTTACCTTGCAACCCTCCATTTCATGCACTACAATACACCACTTCGTGTGGAGCAATCCCATGCCCTGTAACCTGCACATTGAGTCTATAAAATGAGGGGGAAACACTGAAAAAAAAGACATGAAGAGAGATACAGGAACAAAGGAAGAACAAAGGGGAATTTTACAAATAGATGATTGACAAAGTTACATGGGAAGTCACTAAAACAAACACAAATAGAACACACATAACACAATCACGAAGTTACATGCAAAAATGCTAAAAAAACAAGCTCATAGATTAGCATAACGACCAATAACAACCGCTCTTCCTCGGCACCAACAAGACCTTCTCCTATCGTCGACAGCTCCCCCCCTCTCCTATAGTACCAATATTGGCAACCCTCTCCATCTTCATTGTCATCCATAACCGGCGACCTCTCTCTACGCTGCAACAACCCAGTTTTGCTTCTCTTTTGACAATGCAACAACAAACCTCCAGAACAAGTTAGCCCCTTTGACAGTGGATGAATTTTCTATCGCCAACCACCACTTGGTCTTTTTCCTCAGCACTAGCAGCACTTGCAATAGTTCAGCTCTTTTCCCTGGCTTTGGCAATGCAGCAATAACAACACCTACATAGACCAGCCCCTTCTGACAACTCTCCTAGCCACCAATTTCGATATCACCACCACCAGCAAAACCACCTCGACCTCCTCTACCTAGCGATAGTGATAGGTATGTCAGTCATCTCCCTCTGTCAACCTCCACTATATTGTTTATGCAATACATGAACAATGTAGTTTTTTTTTTCTCTTGGGTCAAACCTATTCGTGGTCCAGCCTAGTTGGTTGGGCCAGGTATAGCATAAATTGAGCAGAGTGAGCCCTTTTGGCTTAACTTGGCTGGGCTGTTCCACTTAGTTGGGTTAGGGACAATATGGATTTAAAAAAAAGAAATTGCATTTTTAGAAAAAATAAAATAAAAAACAAAAAAATATGTTTGTTTTCGTGCATACGGTCGAATTCCAAGGTTTTTTCAAGAATACTTTTCATAAAAACAAATATAACGTATTTCTCATGTTTTGAAATGAAAATTGGATATCGTAACTAGTTTACGATTATCTATTAGAATTTGGCAAAAATATAAAAAAAATTAACAATTATTTTGTTTTAGCTATTAGGGTATAAAATTACATTGTAAAGTACACCAATAAATGATAAAAAAAAGGGTTTCTAAAGGTGTGTAAATTTTTTCTAACTTTAGAATGATTAGGTTTTTGACCCAATGAGGTAGAGACTCTTTTGTCAAGAGAGATCTACTTCAAGCCTTAGAAAAGACTAAAGAATGAAAAAATCTAGCTTATAAAAAACAATCAGACAACAATGCAGCTTACTTTAGGTAGGGTGCATTCGGGGTAATGCGTCTTTCCCTTTCATAATAAGTCTCCTTACTCAGACTCTCGTAGACCATTAGGTTTTCTAGTGACCTTAATACTAGGTGGAGACTCCTAAAAATTATATTCATAACTTTAAGATTATAAAACCACCTTTCCATGCGTTGTCTCCCCTTTGGGGATGACATAGTGTGAAGCGTGAAAAAACATCGTTGCAACAAAGAGCAGATAACTTTTTTTTTTATTTGACAACAATGATCACATTTCAATATGATCCAATCATTTTGTTAGCATCATGTATGCTACATACAAATATATTACTACTTATGGTGATCTATCAACATATTTATGTAAAAGTATTGAGCTATTGGTTTTGTGCACACATATTTATAGCTAAATTTAGATAAAATATTTATTAAAAATTGAGTTTCCCACTATTATCTAGAAAATTAATAGTCATTTTTGTTAATTAACTTGATTTTTTCCCCTTAAGGATAAGCAAGAGATAAGTCAAATAAAAAACAAAAAGGTGTCGAGAACCTATCATTTTAGCATGATATAGATTTCATTTAAATCCCAATAATTATTTAAAATTTTAAAATTCACATATGAATTAATTCATGTGAATATTTTTTTATCCTTCTTGACTGTATTCGTGTTTATAATGCATGTACTCATTTATATTGATGGGATATTAAGAGATTAGTCATAGTAATTAAATATTTTAAGTATTTTTTTTACTTTTGATTTCTATAAGTTTGATTTTATCTCTTCTTTCTTGAGGACGAGTAAGTGCTAACGTGTAGGGATATTTGATGTAACCATATTATTTGATAGTTTTACCTATATTTACTTAGTAGTGTTCCCATTTAAAAAACACATTGATATTTTTTGTTTTATGTATTGAAAAAAGTTGTGGATGTTGGATTAAAAAATAAGTAATATGGATTTAAAATTTAGACTTAAAGGCGAGACAAAGCTAATTGGATAATTTCGATGTAGTTTTATAATTTATTAATAACTCTCTCATACAAACTGTATTTGAAGTGATTCAATTTGAAATGGAACACTACTGGACAATTCTATAACTTTCATGTTTTGAGAGATACTGAATGGATTGAGGTTAGACTTAGGCTTAAAGTTGTTGTACCTTTATTGGAATGTTTTTGGCATGTGATGTGATTTAGTTTTTGAAATTTCTGGTCTTGTAGCTTAGTTGTAGTTTAGGACACTATTTTCTTGTTATATTAGGATTCTATTTTATTATTTAGAAATTTCATTAAGTATTAATATTTTTAAATGATAATATTTTTTGTTTTAGGAGAATTTTTAGGCTATTTTGTAGATTTCAAGTTAAATAGGATAACAAAAATGTTAAAGGGAGAGGCAAATCAAATCTCCATCTCTCTCTACTTTATTTCCTTCCTCCTGAAGTTTTGGAGTCTATCTCATTAATTTCATGCAAGATTAAATTATTTATCTTGGTTGAAAGTAAATAAAAGTCTTTGAATTTCAAGAACTATGAGATGTATTCTATTTTTTCTTTTCAATAAATATGATGAATATGAATGTTCTCTTAAGCTTATTTTTTTATGATTGTTTAGTTTAATTGTTAGAGCCGAATTCTAATTTTATTATAATCAAATCTATTACTAAGTTTTCTATCAAAATCAGAGTTATGACGTTGAACTCGCAAAAAGAATATGTTTAATAATTATGGTGGATCCATTTAATTAATTTTAAAGGAGACAATCCCAAATAAACAAAACATAAATTGTGAAAAGTTATGATGTCTACCAACTTATCTAGTTTTTAAAGTTGTTTAATGGTTAAAGTTAGTTATACTGTGAATCAATTAACTAATAAAATACATATTCATAATATAGTAGATATTTTCTCTTCATAAGTTTTTGTTTTTATTTTATTGATTTTTTTTTGTCATAGCATGTTTATCCCCTCGGTAATTTTGGATTAAATTTGCTTGTTCTACACTATCTTTTTTATTTAAGCTAGAATAATTAATATCTCAACATCTCATTACATATAATTGATATATCATACATAATAATTACATACACACACCCAAACACTACATTCCATTTTAATTAGATGATTATGAACATATCTAAACTAGTTTTTTTAAGCCATCAAAAGGAATTGAGTGGTTAAAACCTAAGTAGCCACTGTAAATCTTCATAAGTCATTGTGAGCAGCATAATTGTATGCTCATATGTTTTTTTTTTTTTTTGTGATCTTTGATTACAAAATAAATTTTCTTTTCCAAATTCTTAAATTTTTAAATTATATAACATTTACATTATTGAATGAGAAATCTCAAGTTATATTTAAGAGAGTAAAAAATAATCTTACAACCTAGAAAACAACCTCGAAAAAAATGCACGACACACATGCTTTATTCAACACTAGAACCATTAAACCATTAAAAACACAATCAAATTGGTATTTTGATATCAATAATCATCTATCATGCATAAAACACTTTAATATACATCATGAAATATATTTCATGCTTCCACTCTGGTTATTGGCTTTATATGCTATATTTAAAATAATATTTCTAACAATTAGAAATATTAAGTCAATTTAATTTGATAATTTTCCAAATTCATAAATTATAATTGATAACAAACATGTACATAATAGCTTCATGTTTTCTTGTATCTCATCTAATCAAAACATACACTTTATTTCATATGTAGATCATTGATAATGAATATTTAGAAACAAAGATTTGATTCAATAAAAATATAATAAATTTATAATTTTGTTTTGCAAATCATTTTTGTTTCAAGAATTTTATTTTTACTCTAGACTCGTTATTAAAACATAAGATTCAATCAAACATAAATAAATATTTAAATAAATCACATTAGCTAATACCACCTCCCCCACTTAGCCCGATCTTCATTTTAAGTTTTGACACCTCTTCTTACATCATTGGATTCCTCACCATCCAATAAACGTTTTGGTCATGTTTTACCTTCATTAAAGTCACCCTTATGCTACATTAAAAGTGATTTGTGTTGTTTTCTTATGGTTCAATTGATTGAAATATGGCTTATCGACTCAAATTTATTAGTGATTTGAATTAAAAAACATAATGTTAATTTATATTAGTTTTTAATTGAGTTTAACTACATGGTAAAGGATGCAAATATCACAAACATAGGATCAAATGGAATTGCATAAATCTACTAACATATACTTGATCAAGTATTTAGATGAAGATCAATTATTTCCAGGGATTAATCTTTTTTCCCAATTTTTTTTTATTTCTACTCTCATGGTATGATTCCAAAACACCACCTTGTTCATTTGCACTGCTAAATAAGATTTATGGATGAATTCTTGAAAAATATAATCTCTTTACATTTGCGAGACAAAAAGATAAAGGTGCGCATCTATTGTTTCTTCATGCCAAAGGTTTGCCTAAACTAGAATATGTATTTGCTATTAAGTTTATAAGAGAGTATTATGGTCTAAGATAATTATTTTAGGACCTAAATATGGTAACAAACCCCAATATTTACAAGTATTAGACCTAAGATGATAATATAATGAATGGTTAATTAGGCTTAATTTGATTCATTATATTTGATTATATCCAAAATAAACTTGAATATTTCATATGGGCTTATATGGATAATAATATCAATGCAACCCATGTTTAATCCTTTTAATAAGACGGGATATATTCTAGGATCTTACCAAATAATAATTATAAATATATTATAAAATAAATAAAAAATCAGAACTTTTATAAAACAAAACCCTTTAAGGATCATAAAATCCAGGGTTGATTCTCTGGTAAAAATCATGAAAATAATTATACACTGTATTTAGATACAGATTCCACAATCAGCAAATAATAAGCAGATAGACGCATTCACACATAACATTCCACTCCTAATCAATAAGTTGCATCTAACTCTATCATGGGGCATTGATAAAGCCTCAGAACATAAATCTGTAGCAACCTCATGCTCCTAGATTACCATGTAATGATACAGATCTCAATATTTCATTACAATTTTTATAAAAAAATCATAATACATTAAAATTTATTCAAAATAAACTACAAAATACATCAAGAATTCAAAGATAATCTTCAAGAGCTATTAAGCTTGGTTGAGGTGTAGGAGAGATGTATCCATGATGGCTAGTGGCATATGGATCGTGAGAGGTGGTTAGCGTGAGCCGCTGGATCAGGTATGCTTTCTTCACCCATTACTGGCAGTGAAGGCCACTGAAACTTGAGGAGAAGGATCGAAGTAGGAGAAGTTCCGGTCTGTTTTCCTTGCTGGAGTGAGAAGGGGAAAATGCCCTTTCCATCCTCCACTAGAATACACAAGCGAGGAAGTTTGAAGTGATTTTGGAAAGGGAGCCATACGCGCACCTTGCCATATCACAGAAGGAAGTGAAGGGATCTGTCTAATTGCATCGATGTAGCTTACCCTTCTTGTTTCTGGCTGTTCTGAATTTCCTTCAGATCTCCCTTTGTGTTTCTTTGCCTCGTCAGGCTTTCATAGACTCTTGGTGTCATTCATCGAGGTCTTAAATTTAGCTTGTATGAAAAGCGATAGAGATAGTAAATAAAAGAGAGAGAAAAGAAAAGAAAAAGGAAGCCATAATGCTGAGTACTCGGCATAATCAATAGATATGAACTTGAATCTAATCAAAAATAGACATTCACCTTTCCAACCACACTTGATGATTCTCGACTGGCATCCTACAGATCTGTAAAACTGGAAAAAGATTAGAATTAGCTTTGGGGTTCTTACGTTTCCAAATCAGATAGTAGTTCGCTTACAGAACCTCAAACCATAGAAACTCGGGTTCCATCAGGGTAGGGATAGGATCTTGCCTGCTTAAGTTCAATTATATCATGAGATCAGTGAGAATGGTACCTGGGACTTGATTTCTTCAACTGTGAATAAAAAAGATAAAAAAATAATTGGGAGACATGATATTTTCAAATTTATGCACAACTCACCTCTCATAACAACTACAATCTCATATGATACTAAATTCGTGACATGGCACAAGAATAACATAATGAGAACTACATATAGAATGATGAGGGCACCATCATATTTGAAGAACGAAAGGGAAGTTGGTATGTTGACCAAACAATTCCAGCACTGGAGGATAGAGTGGAGTTCTGTCGCGGAAGATGGTACCTTTTGCTATACACATAATTTTGTAGCCCTAGGTACCATCTTTCCAGCGACAGAGCTCCATCTTCTCCTTCATTTGCATTCAACATAGCTCTGCACTCAGCTATGTCACTCTGTGATGCCCCCCACATCCTACACACACACATATATATATATAGGATGTTTAGAAGACGGAGACATATGATTGTCCGAGAGATCAGAGATGATGACGTCATTGAAATTAAAATGATGAGGTCTTTGGTGGTCCTCGACTTTTTGTAAATTTTGGAATCCTGGAGAGGGAACTTGCCACTTCCTTTCTCTAGATGTTACCTCCTCAAATATCATTGACTAAAGCTAGCTTTCTTCACCCATCTGAGATTTAAGGAGATAATTATTAGTCACCCTTGGATATTAGTATAAAAATCTGTGCTGTGATTGACCTTTCTGCATGCTGATCATGCCAGAAGAGAACCATCACAAACCCTTTACATATTCACATGGAAGATGCATGATATGCCTGTTTCGACCGTCCCGGCCCCTCTTCGTATATATAAATATATAAAAAAAGAAGCAGCAAAAGAGGATCAACATTTCCCTGTTCTTTTTCTGTGTGGTAGAACTGCTCATTGTTTGGTTAAAACCCTCAAGATATCTTCTCGATGTATTTTCCAAGAAATATAAGCATGAGTGCACCTGAAAGTCTCAGCACAAATTCAAAATAATGATTTTTTGAAGGCTGCGTTGTTAGCTGCCGTGTTTCAAGCTTCCAATATAATTTTGCTGCAGTATCTCGCTAGTTGCAGTTTCAATATAATTTGCTGTAAAGCGCTATAAATGAACACGACCAGCTCATTTTATTTTATCTATCATGCTAGTGGGGTTGGCTGAAATTATACCCTAGATTTCTCATTGGTGCAATTTGATCAGTGTAATTATTACAATAAAAAAAAAACGAGAAAATCATCTGAGTAATATATTCCACGAGAAAGACAAGTGGGGAAAAAAAATTCTCCTTCTTTGCCTCATAAAATATTCAAAGCATGGATCGTATGTGTCAATATATTTAAATCTTTATTTAATAATATTTTTATTATAAAACTATAGAAACAAATTAGGTCCATCTTGTCATGTATGTTGATAGAAAAAAATATATTGATACCATGTTGAAAACAAATAAAATATGAGCAAAGTTTTTCAACTTGCAATTTCTTAATATAAGTTTATTGTAATTTTATTTTTAAATGAATAAACAGTTTATATCATAAGCTTTGTTTTGAGAAGCATATTGAATATTTTCGGTGATATATAAAATAGAAAATCAAGAAGTCTATCTCTTATGATAGGTCAGCCCACATTAAAATCCCTCAACTTCTTCAAAAGTTTATGACAATACACGTACAAGAGTCTACTTATGTATTATTTGATTCCTAATTATTTTTCAATTAAGTCTCTACATGAGTATTAAATGATCTATTATTATTTACAAAAAAAGTAAGAATAATTAGATTTTAAATATGATATCCAAAGAGAAATAAAATATACTACATGTTTATTTTCATGTTAAAATAAAATTAATTAAGTTTAAGGAAAAGGGTTTTTAAGGATTTATCATAAACAATAAAAAAGTTAGGAAATATTGATATTAAGTTGAAAAATACATTATATAGGTATTTTTTTTCTTCACGAATTGTATTCGTCGGTCCAAAAGTGCTTTGCTCTCTTCCCCGAACACTACGTGAAGATTTCTAAAACAAAACTTCAAGGAAGCTACGGAGGAGGAAGAATGTGGTTTGTGTCAAAAAGTCTTCAGCTCTCGATCCGTACCATGTTGACACCCACACCCACTAAACGAAGATAAAAAAAAATGGAATAAAGAGATCCCAACTTGCATGGAAACTTACTCGAAATTTACATGGCTGCCATCACATTTTCCAGGGGTTGTTGAGACAGCCAACGTGATGGGTTAGTTTCGCCTCACTTTTCTAACAAGTAAATTTCCAGCCAAGAGAGGGTAACCTTCGCCAACGTTTTCTTATTGCAAACAAAAACAGTCATCTTCTCATCAATTATTTCTCAGTCGCTAATCAATTTGCTGCTTTATTCCATCGATTGCTACAATAAATAACTAAATAAATAAAATACACATGATGGGACTAGATGTCATGACATATAGAAATTTCCATGTAGAATTATCAAGAAAATATAAATAATAAAATGGAAACGTACCAGAATCCATATATGAAAATTGTTCTCTAGAATCGTACGGATGACCTTCTAGATTAACATGTTCTCCTTTGAGAGCCATTTGATTCTCTCTACTTTAACCTTATTTTCTCTCTGATGATGAGATATCAGAATGAGAATGAAGTAACATGTGTAATCTAGGGACCATGATCATAGATATAGATAACCAAGTACCTTTCAATATTCATGTCTTTTGGCATTCCCCCCCTTAGATATTCTTATTTTAGTCCATCAAAAAACACAATTGCATAAAAATACTTAAAAGATCATTTTAATTAGGTTTCACTTTATTTGACAGTCCACAAACACAAAATTATTCTCATATAAGCCCAACGTTGGATTAATGACCCAACAATCTCCCACTTAGGCTATATGTATAACCTTATAATTATGTTTTGCAAAAATAACCAAAATGAGCTCAATCTTTGTTGTTATTAACAAATGTATTTATAACCAATCCGGTCTAGTAATCATACCAACATAGGATCTAAACGGTCTTCATTACAATTATCATAACTCAACCTATCAAAGGTCAAGTATGCTAATACAGCTAAATGACATGGATCATGATTTGGATGTGTAGCATGAAAATTTTATGCAATATGATCTTAACATTTATGCAATATGATCTTAACATGCCTATTTCCAACTAGTCTATCCTTAAACCTTAATGAGATTAAACCATACTAAAATCAGAGTGTAAATTAAACCAAAGATTTTATTTCTATAAAAAATAACCTTATAAATGTCCATAAACTAAAAATATGTCTATATTATAAAAGCATCTAAAATTACAAACTTCCTTTAAAACTGAATATTATCAATTGTCAAAACACCCATACGAGTAGTATGCTCATGAAACATTTTGGGTGGCAATCCTTTAGTAAGCAGATCCGCAACCATGGAGTTTGTACCGATATGCTTTATCGACAACTATCCACTTTGAACTCTTTCTTTAACAACTAGGAACTTGATGTCTATGTGCTTCAACTTCGATGAGCTCCTATTGTTATTAGAATATAAAATTGTCGACTTATTGTCACAAAATTTTAGTGGTCTTTCAATATCATCCATTATACGCAACTTAGTGACAAAATTTCACAGCCATACTCTATGATTGGATGCCTCATAACATGCTATGAACTCTGCTGCCATGGTGGAATAGGCTATAATTGACTGTTTAGCACTCTTCCAGGAGATAGCAGCTCCAGCTAGCATGTAAATATAGCCTAACATAGATTTCATACTATCTTGGCATCCAATAAAATCAAAGTTGCTATACTCGATGATCTCTAGATTAGCCAAACTCTGATATGTGAGCATGTAGTCTTTTGTTCTCTGTAAGTACCGTAAGACCCATTTAGTTGCTTTCCAATGGTCTATTCCTGGATTGCTTAAATATCTGCCTAGTATCCAGTAATGTACATAATATCTGGACGGGTACAAACTTGAGCATACATTAGACTCTCTACTAATGAAGCATAGGGAATCTTTTGTATTTTTTTTCTCAAAATCATTATTCGGGCACTGATTGAGACTAAATTTATCTTTCTTAGCCATAGGAGTATCTCCTGGTCTACAATCTTGCATGCCATATCTCTTAAGAACCTTTTCAACATAGCTCTTTTATGATAAGCTAAGAATACCACGAGAGTGATCTCGGTGTATTTGAATGCCTAATACAAAGCAGGCTTCACCAAGATTTTTCATCTCAAAATTCTTAGCTAGAAATTTCTTGGTTTCGTGCAATAAGCCTATATCACTGCTGGCAAGTAAGATGTCATCGACATATAAATTCAGGAAAATATATTTGCGCCCACATAACTTATGGTATATACAATCATCGACCAAATTCATCTCAAAACTGAACGAGATGATCACTTGATGAAACTTGAAATACCATTATCGAGATGCTTGTTTGAGTCCATAAATGATTTTTTTTAAGTTTGCAAACCATATTCTTTAGGTCTCTAGACACAGATTCTGGTTGCAACATATAAATCGTCTCATCAATGTTACCATTGAGAAACGCTGTCTTTATATCCATCTAATGTAACTCAAGATTGAAATGTGCCACCAATGCCATTATAATTCTAAAAGAGTTTTTCAAAGATACTAGAGATAAAGTCTCTTTTTATTCAATATCTTCTTTCTTTATAAAGCCCCTTGCCACAAGACGTGCCTTATACTTCTCCACATCACCTTTTAAATCCTTTTTGGCCTTAAATATCTATTTGCAACCAATAGGTTTAACACCTTCAGGTAATGGGACAAGATCCCACACATTGTTGTCTTTCATTGACTTAATCTACTCATTCATAGCATAAATCCACTTTTGAGAGTTAGAACTTTCAATGGCTTGATGGAAGTTGATAGGATCATCTTTCATCACATTAATATCTGCCTCATGTTCTTGGAGAAATACAATGTAATCGTTTGATATTGCACTTCTTTTTCTCTAGTGGATTTTCTTAATGGCATAGATTCTAAAAGTGTTAAAGGTTATTCTTCTAGAACAATTTCTTAAATACAAGGTGCTTCGACATTGTCTTGATTCTTTGTGTCTTGAACATGGTCAGAAATGAAATCTTGACCAATGCTAATAACACCTATGAGAATATCAATATATTCCTCTTCAAAGACAAAGTCTGTATCTTTATCACCTCCTGTAAACTCGACATCCTCAAAGAATCGGGCATTTCCCGTCTCGAAAAATCAACTTATTTGTGGGATCATAAAATTTGTATCCCTTGGATCTTTTCGAGTATTCAATAAAATAACAACTTACTGTCCTAGAGTCCAGTTTCTTTTCATTAAACCTATAAGCCCTTGCCTTAGTTGCACACCCTCAAACATGCAAGTGTTTTAGATTAGGTTTCTTGATTGTCCAAAGTTCATAAGGGGCTTTGGTAGTGGCTTTAGTTGGAACTTGATTAAGGATATATGCTGCAATCTTAAGTGCTTCTCCCTTGAGTGATTTTGGTAAGGTAAAATGACTAATCATACTCCTTACCATGTCCTTAAATATTCTATTTCGTTTTTCAGCAACACCATTCATATTGGGTGAACTTGACATAGTGTACTATGGGATGATACCACATTCATCTAGGAATATAGCAAATGGTCCTGGATGTTATTCTCATGAACCGTTATATCTACCATAATACTCACCACCACAGTCAAATTTGATGCTTTTAATATTTTTACCGAGTTGGTTTTCAACTTCAGCTTTATAGCTTTTGAACACGTCTAGTGACTGTGATTTTTCACTTATGGGATATATGTAGCCATATTTGAAAAAATCATCAATAAACATTATAAAATATTGTTGACCATTCCAAGCGATCGTAGGGAATGAGCCATAAATATTTGTATGTATGAGTTCTAAGATGTCCAAAGTTTTGTGGGCTATAAATGTCCTTATACTGGTTTTTTTACCCTCAATACAATTAACATAAATGTCAAAATTTGTAAAATATAAGGAATCGAGAATTTCATCTAACGCAAGTCTCTATTCTTCATTAAGAGATATGATCTAATCTTTTGTGCCATAATATACCTGAATTCTCGCTAGTTAATTTTCTCTTGGTACCTCATGTACTTAATTTAAGGGTTTCATTAAATTAAGCAGTGATATCAATTAAATAGAGATTATCATAACTAGATAAATAACCAGAGCCAGATAATTTGGAATCATAAAACAAACTAAATTTTCCATTCCCGAATGAACAAGAGTAACCAAATTTGTCGAAAGAATAAATTCAAATCAAATTCCATCTAGAAGATGGTATAGTAAAATTTCATCAAGATCCAAATAAAGTCCAACCTTTAACAATAATCTACACTTTCCAATTTCCCCAACTTAAATTGTCTTGCCATCGCCTACACAAATGTATCTTTTAACATCATTTGGCTTTCGACAACTCAGGCAACCCTACATAGACACACTGATATGAGTTGTTGTACCAGAATCTAACCACCATGTGTCTAGGTACCAAATTTAAATTAACTTCAAAATAAACCAAAGCAATAAACATACTTTTATTAGCACGCCACATGTGATAGTTTGTGCATTGCTCTTTTTTATGCCCTTCATCACCACAAAAAACAACTAGTACCTACTAAATCATTTGATTTCGTTAATTGTTTTTTTTTGAGGTACTGTGCCCCAACTTTCTTTTGAGGTACTGTATTAAAAGATTGTCTTTCCAAGACTTGAAGTTAGAGTCATTAAGCATAGGAATAAAGTTGATACTGACATTAATATTAGTAGGATTAATAGCTAAAAAGAGAGCAACAACAATTGAAACAAGCTCATGTATAAGACTTATCTTAAGAGCAAAAATAATTCGAATAAAAGTAAATCCCATCTTAAGATATTGAGCACTCCATTAATAGTTTATCTTTGGATAAAAGATTAATTTTTAAGTGATATCTTGATGTAGTAATCAAACATTGATGATAAGAACATGTCAAAAAATAAATCAGCCTTTGGGTCGATTTATTAGTCACACGTAAAATCAAATATTCATCACATGTTGATTACTACATGTGCACATGTTTTTTTCTTTATATATTGACTTTCCTTTAGGCCGATCAATATTACACAACCATTTATATTTGATTAATCTCCACAAGAGAGGGCACTTTGATGACATATTGTTTTAATTAATTCATTGCAAAATATTTATCAATATACCAGTATTTGAAAAATAAATTTGTATCATTTTTTAACAAAATCAACGGTCAAAGTCAACTATTGACCTTACTGTTGGACCAGATTGGGCTAACCTCGAATCCTAAACCAACCTATTGTGGATCAAATAATTTAGTTGTAGGCTAGAATTGTCTATGGGACAAAGCCTATAATATAAAATATTTTATGTAGGCCTAAAGCTCAGATGTTCTGTTTGTTTGTTGTGGGTTGAAGCCCATAGCCTCAAAAATACTGCCACAGGCCATTAGGGCTTGTGAAGAGGTAACCCCTAGGAAATGAATTATTATTGCAGCCGTAACAGTAATTGTTACAAAGATTTGTAACGACTGCTGCCTAATTATCTTCTTAAAAGCCCTAATAGCTATTACAAATCTCTGTAATAACTGCTCCTTTATCGTTTTAGTTTTCTACCTTTTCTATTTTTTTTCACCAGGGCTGACAGTGGCCAGCATCGGTCACTGGCAGTCTAAGGGCTGCTGGTGAATTCCTTCACCAGCGTTAGTTATTTCCTGATGCTGGCAACCAAAGGCCTGCCAGTTTAGCCCTTCACCAGCGTTGGCCCTGGTGATATATATGTTGCACTGGCAGCCTACGGGCTGGCTGCCAGTTGATTACCTTAACACTGGTTAATTCATCTTCACTAGGCTGCTAGTTCATCACCAATACTGACCACACATGATAAGTTTCTTTAGTAATGCAAGCTGTAGTTTTAAGTATATCTACTAGTGATTTAATAAACACAACCAATATGTTGTGTTTTCCATAATCTTTTCAACCTTGTGATAAGTCTTGAAAAGAGAGTTACGAATAGAGTTTTGCTAGTATTCTCCTAGGTAAAAAGTGTATGTTTTTTTAAATTATTTTTATTTTTTAGTTATAATATGATGAAATTAATGTGATTTTGAAACGTTTAACAAAACTGTTTTATCATAAAAGTTTTAAGAGGATTGAAAATTGTTTACAATATAAAAAATTAATCTTCATAATTTTGGTAATGTAAGGTGTAGTATGTAAGATAAAATTGTGTTCATGGAAACACCCAAATATAAAATGAAGGGACATATACGTGGTGGGTTTTTTTCATGATTAATTACTTTATTCTTGAAGAGACTCTAAAAGAGCTTTGATTGACCATCATGATTTGGGTCATTTAATATCGGAAATGTAGGATGTTAGAGCATCAAAACTTTGCTTCCTAAGTTATATTCTGCTTTCTAGTGATTGTATCGTTTCAGTTTCGATTCTGAAATTATTCTCTTACCTCTTGAGTATAAGAAATCATTTCACCGATTAAGCTGTTAAGTTAGGTCGTCCTACAATATGATTTATATTATTCTGTAAAACATCTCTTTAAATAAAAATCCTTTAAGTTTGAAATTTGCATACAGACTTACAATACCTTGTGCTTGATTTTAATCAAATAGAATAACAGTGGTAAGATTCGAACTTGTGACCGCTGGGTCAATGAGACTTTAATACCATATTAAAGAACTATCTCACCTAGAAGTTTAAGCTGTTAAGTAAGGTTCTACAATATAATTTATAGTATTGTCTAACATTAAGTAGCAAACATGAAATTAAGGAATTAAAAGAAACCAATATTGTTAGCAAGGTGAATCAATCAGGCAATTCTACAGAGATCCGCCTCAAGTATGGTTATCTTCTGCCGTTGATTAGCTGCATGCTTGTGATCTTCTTATCTGGAAGAGGAATCAACAAAAAACGAAAATCAAAGTTGAAGAGTGTGGTATCACAGCTGTGATCAGGGCGGCCAGTTGTGATTTGTGTTCTCAGGTGAAACGCCGGCGAGCAAAGAGGTTGTAGGGTGTCGTGTCACGGGAGGATGGCTTTAGCTGAGCCATTTTTACACTTGCTCTATGATATGATCATAGTTAGCTAGCGCCATCTCTCCCGCGACAAGAAACCCCAGACCCCTCTTATATTCTCCATGTCTTGCATAAATGCCTTCCACACTACACTTATACCCTAGAAATGGTCTGCCCTTCTCTTGGATTTCATCGAGTTTTCTACGAACCAGCATTTCGGAGGATTTTTAGCAAGTTTCTTTCAAGTTTCTACGTTCACACGGTTCAACAAACTCGGAAACCTACTAGAATTTACGTTCACATCCACTCGAAAGTGATCAGCTAGTTTTTTATTTTGTTATGCTCAATCCGATGAGAGTAGATAGTAGAAACAAGGGAGATCCAATCAATTATCCATTACTAGAACATGGAGATTATGTTTTGGGCATGTAAGATAGATGAAGTCCACATCATCGAGCTATGACTGGTCGATGGTCATATGGAGTGTTCTACTTTTAGCTCAAAAGACTTGCAAGCAAGGATCACGTTACAATTAGGGACTGTTTGGGATTGCAGTTGCGGTAGTTTTTTAAAATGTTTTTTATGCAGAAATATATCAAAATGATGTTTTTTTATTTTTTAAAAATTATTTTTGACATCAGCACATCAAAATGATCTAAAAACATTAAAACATATTTATTTTAAAAAAAATGAATTTTGACTGAAACACCGATTTGCCCTTCAGCCAAACAGGCACTTAATTTAAAACCAGAAAGCCAGAAAGGTAAATTATATCATTTGCCAAGATACAAGGAAATTTCCATATGTCATAAATATTTACGTGTCAATCGAAGAGAAATTATGATTCTACACCAAAAAAAGAGAAAGAAATAAGCAACATTTAAATATCACATGATATTAATATTTGTATAAGATTATAATTTATATTAAATTCAAACTCTACTCTAATATGCAAAGGGCACATAGTCATTATAAACAATGGTCAGCCTTACATGTGCAATTTCAATACAAATTTATTTAACAATTTGTCCTTTATTTTCTTGTATTTTAATTCTTGTAGTTTTTTCTATTCTTATTTATTCTTTTTTTCTTACATGAAGTTATTGTGGAGCATATTAACCTTTTCTTAGGGTTAGAGGTCTTAGAGTTCCATATTCTACTTGATTTTTCACTTGCCTCCTCTCAAGTTCTTTTGTGTAGTTTCTCCTTCTTAAAATGTACAAACAACTAACTAGCATCATGTTGATCATAAGAATATATGAATGATCAACAATCATAATATATTTAAGTCTTTTTTTAACAAACATATTTCTAACTTATTTCATTGTTATCACAAGTTCTTACAAGGAATAAATTTTGTATTATGTCTCAAAGTCAAAAATATTTTTGTAACCAATTTCAGTTTAAATTAATCTTAGCAATTGTTTCAAATCCCCATCCCACCCTAGCATGAAGAGAACTAAAAAACATTTTTGATAGAACGGAGTAATGTTTAAGGGTTTTATTTTGTATGATTTAGAAAAATTGATTTGACCTTTTCTTTCTTAATATTTTTTGTCATATAAATGTCATAAGCTAGAAATAACTTTTAGCTTGAATAAAAAATTAGTTATAAATTCATGAAGATGCTGATTTAGTTATAAGTTGAAACATTAATTTTTCACTTATGAATTATAACTTAAAGTACACCTATTTGTTATGATGGGAATAACATTTTATTAGAGATAAATAAAAAAAAACCTATTATATTTTGGTGTATTTTTTGTTTTCAATCTAAGGTTTGAGAAATTACATCTTGCTTCCATGATCAATGGGAAAAATCAAATTAGATGAAAAGACATGTTTTCCCTTGTATATAGTAAATGCAAATTAGATGATGAGGTTTATTGTATTGACTTGTGGCTTATTGATTGTATTAGTAGCAAAAAGCATATTCATTTTCCATACATAATGATGAAAAACATGATTATGGCTAATGACCATTAACAAAAGTCATTACCTTATAGTCAATCCTATCTATAATTTCTAAACACTTGGATATAGGGTTAACAAATACATATAAAACATTGTATTCTAAACATTTAGTGATAGAACATTAATCCCATATAAATATGAAATTTTTATTAAATGAGGATGGTGTTTTGTTCCCAAAGACTAAGTTGAAGCTCATACTAAGGAAAAGCATGATAAGGATGCAAAACAATAAATTGGTTATGATGGTGGGTTTATTGATGTATTTGTGACACGCTTCCTCCTCTAAAAATGCTTGTGCAAACTCTTGATGATCATGGAAGGTCAATTAGAGGATATTAAAGGTGAGTTACATCATATTTGTCATAAGCCAAAAATGAGTTATTCTCCCAAATATACCCAAATAAAAATAAATAAATAAAAGGGGTTAGCATTAGTAGAAAAAAATCGTGGAAATATAGATTATTTCAAGAGTCCGATCGTTCTTATTTTGTACCAAAAAATAAAGGAAAATGCAAATTCAAGGCTAAAATAATTTATTATTGGACAATCTACATAAAAATTAAGCCGAAAAACATAATTATATTTTTAATAAGCCAATTTGATTGAATCATGGGTCATTTTAGAGTATCATTATGTTTAGAAATTAATTTAGGGTTCAATTGAAGGATGTAATTAAGTGCAAGGACTTAATTATACTTTAAGTTGGTCAAATTAATTTTATTAAGTCTTAATCAATGAAAGATTAAGTTTTTGAGTTTAATCCAAATTCATTTGAGAAGATTGAAATTTTCAGAGATCAAATTGAATTTTTCCAAGCCAATTGTGTGAAGTAAGGGGCAAAATTGAAGAGAAATGAGAGTTTAATGGCCAACTGAGAGTCAAATCGTATAACTTGGAAACTAAGGACCAAAATAAAAAAGGCGTGCAAAGCTAAGGTTGTTGTTGAAATTTTGACAGCGATACAATTGCATAAAATTAAAAATTTAAATCCAATTGGGGGTGCAATTAGAACAATTACAAAAAGAGGGACGAAATCATATTTTCCCAAATCCTCCCAATCTTGCAGACATAACTAGGAAATGTTTTGGATGGATCATATTTTACAAACCTTCATTCATTATTTTTGTGAATGCCTTTGAGCTCTCACCTCTTTCATTTCTCTTAGTATGTCTATGAGTCCTCCATTAAATAGTTAGTGTGTTTTTCAACCCTCTCTCTTTCCTGAATTTGGGTGTCATCATGCACTGCATCCCCATTAAGAATCTAGGAAATGTTTTGAATGGATTATAATTTACAAACCTTTATCATTTTTGTGTGTGCCTTTAAGCCTGTACCACTTTGACTTCGCTAGGTGTGCTTGCAAGCCCTTCACAAGCATAGATAATATATTTTTCAACCTTATCTCTTTCCTTATTTTGGTGTGTTTTCTAGCCATCGATCACCTCAGATAGCGTGTTCTCAACCCTATCTCCCTCATCCTTACTCTAGGGTGCTTTTAGCCCTCAACCGATTCGATTAACATGCTTTACAACTCTATCCCTCCTTCTCTTTTGAGTGTGCTTCTTAGCCACACCTTCCTCTGAATTGAGTGTGTTTTCCATCTCTATCCTCCTTGGTTGAGTGTATTGTCCAATTCTTAACCATGAGCTAAAAATATTGTGTTTTCAACCCTATTTTTCTTCCTCGTTTGAGTGCGTTTTCCAACCCTTAACCATGAACTAAAAAAAAAGTGTTTTCTAACACTATTTCCCCCCTCTTTCGAGTGAGTTTACCAACCCTCAATCATCAATTAAGACAGTGCATTTTCCATCCCTATCCTCTTCGTTTGAGTGTGTTTTCCAACCAATAACCATGAACTAAATATACTATTTTTTGTAGCCCTATATTTCTTCCTCTTTTAAGTATATTTTGCAAACCTCGATCATAAATGAAAATAAGATGTTGTCTAGCCCTATTTCCTCTTTTTGAATGAGTTTTCCAACCCTCAACCATCAATTAAGATAGTATGATTTCCATCCCTACCATTTTCCTTCTCGTTTGAGTGCGCCTTTAAACCTTCAACCACCAAATCAAATAGTGGACCATCCAGCCATTAGCCAATTTAAATAGTGTGCTTTCCAGCCTTCAACCACCAACTCAAATAGTGCATTTTCCGGCTCTCAACCATAGATCCTAAATAACATGCTTTCTAGCTCTATCTTTCATTCCATGAAATCTTCACTTATTTCCACAAAGGGTAGGTCACCCATCACAATAGGACCATTTTCTTGTGTCTTTTATAACTATCATCATCTTCTTAGTCTTTGAGTATTCTATTTAGGCTTCAATTCTTAGGCAGTGCACTTTCTAGCTCTATTCTACCTTTCTCATCTGAGCGTGCTTTATAGCTCTTATTTTCACTTCTGGATGGATCAATTATTTATTGATTTGGTAAATGCATTCTCTTTTTCTTTACAATGCTCACAATCTAAAGTCTCTTACAAGGTTTTGGTTGTAGGTATTGTAAAGGGGGGACACCTGCCATAACCCAAAAATAAGCTATTCCCCCAATCTACCCAAATAAAAATAAAAATAAAATAAAAGGGGCTAGCATTAGTAGAAAAAATCAAGGTGGAAATATAGATTTTTTGAGAGCCTGATCGCACCTCTCTTGTGCCCAAAAAAGAAGAAAAATATAAATTCAAGGCTAGAATAATTTATTATTTGTCAAATTTACGTAAAAATTAAGCCGAAAAACTTAATTATATTTTTTATAGGCCAATTTGATTAAATCATGGGTCAATTTAGAGTATCATTATCTTTAGAAATTAATTTAGGGTTCAATTAAAGGATTTAATTAAGTGCAAGGACTTAATTATACTTTAAATTGATCAAATTAATTTTATTAAGGGCTTAATCAATGAAAGATCAAGTTTTTTATTTTAATCCAGGTTCAATTGAGAAGATTGGAATTTTTCCAAGTCAATTTTGCGAAACCAGGGGCCAAATTGAAGAACATTGAGAGTTTAATGGTCAATTGAGGGTCAAATTGCATAAATCGAAAACTAATGACCAAAATAAAAAAAAACATGCAAAGCTAAGGTTGTTGTTGAAATTCTGACAGGGATACAATTGTATAAAATTAAAAGTTTAAATCTAATTTGGGATGCAATTAGAACAATTATAAATGGAAGGACCAAATCACATTTCCCCAATTTCTCCCAATCTTGTAGATAGGATTACATTGTTCAGTAACCTAAACAATGCAGGCACGCCGCTGCAGGTGGGAAGAGGCAAACTGTCACTACATGCAATGGGCAACCAAAAGGTTGTCTTCTGTTGCGATGTCATAGTCACACAAATTAATTACCATAGCTTAAAACAAATTACACAAGATAATATAGAGCAACCAAGGGGTTGATCCCACAAGGATGTTTTAGCTTAAATTTTTGTTCTATATGTTATGCAATTAGGGGGGGTTGGAAGTTGTCTGAGCTAGACTAAAACAAACTTAGTGAAAATTATATGAAACCAAAATTTATCAATAAAACAAAATTTGGTCACAAGTCAACATTCACCTACAGAAATCAGAACTGATCATGAAAACGAAACATCAATTTATATTTTGAATATTTATCTCTTCTTAACATTGACTTATTAACGGATCCGCCATATAACTTATCCTAACCATCAAGCAACCACAGTGTCCGTACTAGTAATTTGATTCAATGGAAACCATAAAAACTAGATAAATTGATTAATCAAGAAACATAATTGTCCACAATCTATGTTTAATTTGATTGAATGTTCTCCTTAAAATTAATAATATAGATTTTCCACAATTATTAACTCAGATGCTTCATAAATTCATGTATCGCAACTCTGATTTTGATATCAAACTTAGCAATAAATTGTCTACAATAATAACTTAGAGTTCATTCTTAGCAATTTAAAAAACAATCATAGGAAAAATTAACATAGGAGAACAAACATATTCATCATATAAACTAAAAAAAAGAAGGTAAAATAGATATCACAATTCTTGAAATCTAAATGTTTCTGTGTCCTTGCAACCAAGAAAAAGAGTTTAGCCTTACATGTTTGTTAAACCACTAATTAAAAAGATAGAAGAAAACATGATTTCAGGTATGGAGGAGGAATATTTGTGTTTTCTTTTCTGCTAACCGAATCTTCCTTACCGCCTCTCCACCTTTATATATACTTAGAATATATAAAATCCCTTAATTTTTTTGATATAACAAGTTGTATGATTTTTTATTTTGTCATTCAATTGAAATTAATTAGATATTATATTTTCATTTTAGTCCCTACTCTTTTAATTTTGATTTTGGTTTTAAATCCTTTAATATATGTGATATAGAAATTTGAATTATTGTTAATTGGATCTTTCAATTGAAATCAATTATATATTTTCTTTTTATTTCTACCCTTATATTTTTAATTATTCTTTCCAAACTTAATTTTTTATTAGTATTTATATTGTTATGCATTAATCCCTATTATTTTACATGTTTATGTTTATATGCATTTTGTTTTACTTTTAAATTCTTTTTTATTTTCTCTTTTGTTTGGGTTGTCTTTTTTATTTACTCTTTAAATTTTAATTTGTGTTACTAGTCATTTGAAAATTTATTTTTTAGAATAAATGTTTTTAAAGGCTAATAATATTTATCTTTTTCTGTCATTTATTTTATTTGTTTGCTTACTCTTTTTATATATATATATATATATAATTTTGAGTTTTTTTATTCTTCAAGGATCATTTTTTTATTTATACAATAATAGTAAGAATTAGTTTTTGAATTTTCTGTTTTGATGGAGTTGCCAATTTTTTATTTAGTCCTTAAATCTTAATTTGTGTTGGTGATCATTTCAAAAATTATTTTTTTGGTTTTTTTCTTCCTGTCAAATATTTTTTTCATTTATTTGATTTCTTTTCTTCCCTTTTTGTTAGAATGTTGAGTTTTTTTTTTTTAATTCTTCAAAGTAATGTTTTTTATTAGTTGTGCAATACTGGTAATAATTACTTTATATGTTTTTTTCAAAAACAAATTTAAGGCTAATAATATTTATTTTTATTTTGTCATTAATCTATTTTTTGCATACTCTTTTGTTATATTTTTTATTTTCTTGATTCTTCTAGGTAATTTTGTTTTTTCATTTTTATTTATGCAATAATAATAATAATCATTTGAAATGTTTTTTTTTCAAATGATTATGTTAATGCTAATAATATTTTTTTGTCATTTATTTTATTTTTTGTTACTCTTTTGTTATAATTTTTAGTTTTTTTTAATTCTTTGAGGGTTTTTTTTTTTTATATATATGCATTGATAATAATAATTAGAGATGTGTTTTTTCCAGCTTGGTTTTTTGTTTAAATTTTTAGGTTTTTATATTCTTCAGGATAAGTTAATAAATTTTATTATTTTAACAGTATGAATAATGATAATATAAGGTGTTGTAATCTCGATGATAATGGTGGCAGTATAAATTATCATAATAATAATGATTATAATTTATTCTAATAGCTATGGTGCTTATGATGTAGCAAATGATGACTTTGATGCTAATAATAACAATAACTCATAAAATAATATAAAAATATCAATAATGACAAAAACAATTATACTAATGATAATAATACTAATTATAATTGAACTAATATTCAGAAAAACAATGATGATAATTATCGTAATGATTATTGTCATAATAATTACAATGATTATAACAATACTGTTAGTAATAATCTGATTATTAATTACTTACAACAATTATTATAATAGCAACTATGATAATTATGACAATTTTAGAAAAATGATTAAAATAAAATAAGAATGAAAATAATTCATGAGTCGATGTTTTTTTGTTCAAAATTGACTTGAACAATTTTTTATGCATGAGATTTTATATTTAATATCATATAACCAGAAAATCTATGAAATGAATTACAGACAAAACGAGTAGAAAAATTGAGCCAAATTATTTACAAGCGCTTCAATGCACATTGACAATCTACTGATTAAATAGTTATCCAAACATTTAAATAATAACAACATCCAATAATTTCAGTATACAAAACAAATAACCCATTTGAAATGGATTTTGTTCATTATGATTTAAGTAATTATATTTATATTTAAGAAATGAAAACACATACAACAATCAATCAGTTTGCTACATAAAAAAAACGCAGCGCAGCGCGCGAGTAAGTCAGCTTGTTGTATTCTAAGTGAATATGCATGGACAATTTTAGTAAAAAAAAAACAATTTTACATATTAGTTTTATATATAATTATTTATAAAACAATCTATTGATATTACCATGAAAAACTTAAATTTGTATAAAAAGCATGACATAACATAGGATGATTCTCGAGATTAATAATTTTATTTACAAGTAATTTTATTATAAAACAAGAATAATAAAATAAATAAGTAAAAGAATGCATAGTTGTTTGTGCTAGTGAAAAAGACCTAGACGCCCCTATTAAACCTAGGTGCATATGTTTTAATGATGATTTTTGAAAATATTTATTTATTTATAAATAAATCAAAATAATAATTTTTATTTAATTTTTTTACAACAACATTTTAAAAAGTCAAAATAATAATTTTTTCCAAATCTTGCATTGTATCTGCACAATGACAAAAGCTGCCATAATTTGATTTCAGAATGCTTTTTCCTCCTTTTCATTTAAAGCTAAAGAAATAAAGAAAAGAGTAGACAAATAAAAGGGTTGGCCGTCCAAAAGCACTGCATTTTCACACTGCAAGAGCAGCCCGAGATGTTGATGGGCGTCTGCTGCTCGAAGGCAAATCAGTCCTCATTGCAGCCGTGCATTTCACCATTTCCAGCAACAATGCATAAAATCTAGCGAGGAGATTTATCATGTACGTGTAGATGGCCATACATCACGTCTCTATCTACAAGTCTACAACAAGTCCAACGGGGCACGCTATCTATGAAGCCAAAGTCAAAATTTTGAAATTTTGGTTTTTTGTTGTTAAATGTCTATCTCCAACGCTAATAGCTAAATGAAGAGCCAAAATGGCTTCTTCATCTTCGGGAGCTATTCCTACATGTGCAATCCTGCAGAGGCAAAAAAAATTAATACCGATGGAAGTTACCGTTGCCAATTAAAACACCTAGTATCGAAACACAGCAATACAGGGAGCCCAACACAGAACACCCAACACAGCAACCATAAAATTACTCATCCCACCGAATTAAACAATTCAACAATCAACCCACCGAATTCAACAATCAACACATCAACCCACCAAATTCAACAATCAACACAGCAATCAGCTCGATTTCAAAAATTAAAAAAACACAGAATATTTTGCATCCAGAAGAAGAAAAACCATAGAAACTATTCAAAGAAAAATCACGGAGGAAGAGGGAGTCGAGGGAGAAGGGGTGGCTGGAGATGCAAAGGGAGGGGCTAGACAGAGAGATGGAGGGGGGCTGGCTTGAGGCTGAGATGGAGGGGGTGTCTGGTCGGAGAGAGGGCGGTGGTGAGATGGAAAAGGAGAGGGAAATTAGAGCAGATTTTGATTTGGGGGGGTACCGGGTGGGAGGGAGAGAGAGGAGTGAATGGAGTTGGAGAGGCTGGACGGAGAGAGGGAGGGGGACTGGACGGAGAGAGGGCGGCGATGAGAGGGAAAAGGAAAGGGAAATTAGGGCAGATTTTGTTTAGGGGGGGTAACGGGGGGAGGGGTTTATATATTATTATTATTATTAATTATAATAATTATAATAGTTAGCAAAAAATAATAGTTAGAAAAAAAATGTGAAATTCGTTAATTGGGATTGTTTTGTTGGTTAAAATAGTTAGCATTAAAAAATAGTTAATATAGAAAAATAATTATGCGAAATTTGTTAATTAGGATTTTTTTTGTGGGTTAAAATAGTTAGCATAAAAATAGTTAACACAGATAAATAATTATGCAAAATTTGTTAATTAGGATTTTTTTGTCCGTTAAATTAATTACATACTATATTTTTAACTTTTTCTAACGCTCAAAATTTTAAATATTCTGGATCTTTTAATTATAATTAATTTTTTTTATTTTTTTAATTTTAATTTAAATAATATTTTTATTGTTGGTGGTTTTCTCAAAAGCAATTATTTAATTATATAACTTATTCCTATTAATTGTATAATTAAACTATATACAAAATCATTAAACTTTATTTAAAATAAGATTAAAAAAATGGCTCTCCAAAATAGCTCTTTACCATTGGACTGCAAATCAACTTAAAAACCATTTACACACTATTCAAAGAGCCATTTTTATGATTTGGCTCTCCAAAATAGCTGTTGCCATTGGACTTGCCCTTAAGTGGGATGATGATGTAGCCGAAGCTAAAAACAACAGTAATATATATATATATATATATATATATATATATATATTCATTATTATAATAAAAAAAGAGTAAAGAAGACGGGTTTAAAACAATTATGTACAGTAAAAAATCATTGGTCATCTACATTCATATTACTATTAATTGAAATAGTAAAATTATTTTCTTACCCTTGGTGCACAGTGATTTTAGCCTTGAGTCCAGGGAAATTTATATTTCTTTCATTTCTATGCATAGTAAAGTCACCATAATAACCATATATGATAAAAAAAAAATACACCGTTACCACCGGGGGTATTAGAGTTATTGTATATTTTTTTTTAAATGGCTAAATACAACATCAAAATTGCACACTACATGTTGGGGTCAGTAGGGTAATTGCACAAATTTTTTATAAATGTCAATATATGTATATACCTCCATATAAGATAAAATCTCAGCGTTGGTTATGGGGGTATAACGGCAATTTATCATTTTTAATCATTATTTTTTGCCAAGTTACTATGTTTGCGTCGTTGGACTCGCAGTCAATTTTTGCGCTCCCTCTTATTTCAGACGATGCGTCCGATTTTTTTTATGTGTTTAAATACTCATCCAGCGTTTAGAATGATTCTCCACCATGTTATCGTCCTCCTGGTCAAGCATGTGGGGTTCAAAGGTGACCGGAGACGTAACGGTGGTCATTTGATTTTTTCCTCTTTTCTCTCTCCTGCGTACGAAAGTACACGTTAAGCTCCGTTGTTTATTGGATTTTCATTGTAGTCCTTGATCTTTCGATTACTTTGTATGGGCTTTATTTCCGTTATAGAAGTTTTGATTTGTTTCAATTTTATCCTTCAATTGAAATTGAATATATATTGTAATTTCATTTTGGTCCTTATTCTTTTAATTTTTAGATAGATTTGGAATCATTAATATTTTCAATATCAAAGTTTTGATTTGTTTCAATTTTATCCCTCAATTCAAATTGATTATATATTTTAGTTTTATTTTGGTCCTCAGGCTTTTAATTTCTGATTTTGTTTTAAATCATTTAATTTTTTCGATTTCAAAATTTAAATTTCTTTCAATTTTGTCTTTTGAATTAAATTTATTACATATGTATTTTTATTTTGGCACTTATTCTTTTAATTTTTTATTTTATTTTAATTTCTTTATTTTTTAGAATATATTTCTTAAATTATTTTTATTTTTTTCTATATTTGTACGTACATGCTCTTATTTTTAAAATTTTTATTATTATGTTCTTTGTTATTAAGGCTGTTTTTTTTTAAATTAATGCTGAAATTTTAATTTGTATTGACGATCATTTGAAAATTGATATTTAAAATTTTTTTCTTTGTTTTTTTTGTTATTCTTCAGGTCAAATACTTTTTTTAAATGTAATAATATTTATTTTTTTTGTCATTTATTTTGTTTTTTAATTGCTTTTTTGTTGATATTTTTTGTTGTTCAAATTTCTAATTATTATAAATGATGCATTCAAAATAATGATAATGATTATTTGTAAAAAAAAAAATTCTTATAAATACGTGTGACTAATTATATATTTTAATGTTTATTTAATATTAACGCCTTGAAATATATATATATTTGTGTGTGTGTGTGTGTGTGTGTGTGTGTGACACTTAGATATTTTTAAAACAAATAAATTAATATCAATGTTTTGAAATACTTTTAATAAAATAATATGAGGAATAAATCTTATAAAATAAATGAATACTTTAATTTCATTTCCTAACAATAATTATTGTGTCATCGATAGTATGACCAATAATAATTTGAATAGTTATTATTTTTAATAATATTTATAATGACAACTATAATAATTATGACAATTTAACAATCATGATAATAATAATTAGAATAATAATTAAAATAATTAATCAGTTCATGTTATTTTTCTTAAAGGTTGACTTTTTGGGTTTTTTATGTATAATATTTCATATTTAATATCACATAGATAAAAAAAAAATGTGAAGTTACACATAGATAAAACGAGTGGAAAAATTAAAGAAAATTATCTACAATAAAAACATATACGAGCCAATGCCCTCCACTTAACTGTAGCCATACATAAATTTTTTAACATGTAAAAATTGTTAACGCTCTTAGATTTTTTTTATAATGTTATATATCTGAGCAAAATAATCAGCGTACAAAACTTTCGATTCTTACCATAGCAAAATTATTTACAATAATAATCATCATAATTATTGTATATTAGGTTTTTATATATTCATTTTATTTATGAAAATGTGTTTAAACTAATAATAATGATTATTTATAAGGATTTTCCTCTTAAAAATAATTATATATTTTGATATTTTTTTTAATATTAACACCTTATATATATATAATGAACAAAGTTTTTTTTATATTAGCAACTTAAAATAAATATATAAAAAATGAACTATGATTTTTTTTAAATCTCAAATTCATTTAATCTTGGTGTTCTGAAATATTTCAAATATAATTATATGAAGAATAAATCTTGAAAAATAAAAAAACATAATTGAGTTTTTTTTTATAGCGATAATAATAGTACCAACGATAATATTGTCAGTAATAATTAAAATATTAATTATTTATAATAAAAGCTATAATAATTGAAATTTGATATTTCTTCATTTTTTTTTCCTTTGTTCTTTTTTTTTTATTTAATTTATTTTTTCTTCAAGTTATAAAAAATTAGGCTAATATTTTTTTATGATTTCTTTCACTTTTTCTATTTGCTCTTTTATGATTTTGTTTTTTTTTCTTTGATATAATGTATTTCTTTCAATTATTTATTCAATATTGATAATGTTTTAATTTATTTTCTTGCTTACTCTTTTATTAAAATTTTATAGTTTTTTATATTCCTGAAAATAATTTAATATTTTTTTCATTAACAATAAAATAATTTTATTTATTATAATCATCATAATAATAGTGGCATTATTAATCATAATAATGATAGCAATTGTTATTTATTATAATGATTATTGTGCTCACTATGTTGATAATTATAGCTTTGATGATAGGAATAACAATAACTCATAAAATAATATAAAAATATTAATTATGACAAAAAAATTAATAATGATGATAATAATACTAATTATAATTTTGATTATATTAATAAAAATAATGGTGTTGATTGTAGTGTTGATTATTATGATAATAATTACAATAATTCTTATAATTTAGCAATCATAACAATAACAATAAGAATAATAATCAAAATAGTTTATTGGTCGATGTTATTTTTGTTAAAAATTAACTTCTATGGTTTTTTTATGTATGATATTTTAAATCTCATATCATATAAAAAAATATATGAAACCACACATAGACAAGACATGTAAAAAAATTATGTTAAATTATCTACAATAAAAAAAAAACTGTCGCGTTTCGCCACATCCACCACCAAATATTTTCCCATGTAACGAAATTGTTAATAGTCATATATATATATATATATATATATATATATATATATATATATATATATATATTAAATAAATATAAAAAAATATAATTAAGGTGACATATTTAAAAGAAAACAAAACTAACAAACAATCTTTATCTTTATTTATAATAATTAAAAAATTCAAGACCTAACAATATTAACAAAAAATCAATCAAAAAACAAAATAAATGACAAGATAAAAATAAATATGATTAGATTTTAAGAAATTATTTGACCTCAAGGGAAATAAATTATAATAATTATTAATTTTCAAAGGATGAACAACACTTATTAAAATTTGGACATTAAATATAAAAACTTAATAACATTGGAAATAAAGAAAAATTGAAAAAAATACTAAGAGCATATACATATAAACATGGACAGAAATAGAATCTATGTAAGAAATATTGATAAAAAAAATAAAAGAACTAAAATAAAATCTAAGATTAAAAGTATAAGAGATAAAAAATAAAATATGTAATAAATTTAATTTGAAGGACAAAATTGAAATAAATCCAAACATTGATACCAATGAAATTAAATAATGTAAAACAAAACAGAAAATTAAAAGAATTAGGACCGAAATAAAATTGAAATGTATAATTAATTTGCATGGAAGGAGAAAATTGAAAAAAATCAAACTTTAATAACGAAATTATTAAGGATTTATAATAAATTTGCATGGAAGGATAAAATTAAAATAAATCAAAACTTTGATACAAAAAATATTAAGGATTCTAGACGAATCCAAAAATTAAAAGAATGAGGATCTAATTGAAAAAAAAATATATAATCAATTTCAATTGAGAAACGAAATTAAAACAAATTAAAATCTATATAATAGCAATAAGGACCAGAAAAACAAATTTGAATGTTCAGGGACTGAAATGAAATATGACAAAAAACAGCTACGCTGATGTCAGCTTGAGTAGGTAGGAGAGAGAAAATGAGAGAAATTCAAACGACCATTGACACGTCTCCGCCCATCGTACAGTCACATGTGCCATCCCAAGTGGAAGAGAACATATTGTAAAATCATTTTAGACGCTGGTTAGGTATTTTTGGATGTTAGAATAAGCCGCATGCACCGTCCAAAACACGCATGAGTGCGGAAATGGACGGTGCGTCCAATGACACGCCAATGGTGAACCAACGAAAAATAAAATAAAATATCGGTTAATTACCGGATCGCCCATCCCTCACAGGCCTGAATTTTGTCCTTTTTTATAGACAAAACGATTATTGCACTGTTCAAAAAAATATTAAAAAATAAATAAACCAACTAGGCAAACCGAACCAAACTGGACTGAAAATGTGCAATTACCATGGGACCCCTCAATACAGATGCTGTTTTTTTTTTTTTTATCTTTTTCAAGGGACAAATTCATTATTACATTGTGCAAAAACGAAAAAAACAAATAGATCGACTGAACCGAATGATTCGACCGAACCGAACTGAACCCACCCAAAAATTGAGCACTTTTATTGTCGTCCATAATGTTTTCTCTCTCGGTGAACAGTAACTAAACCGTGAGCAGGTTTAGCTTTTAAGATAATATGCCCAACAAACAATTAGTATGTTGCAACCTACAAATAACTCATCTTTAGTCAATTTGATTAATTAAAGTTCTGTTTTCTACCAAATACATTATTATCCAAGTAATTGAAATATAATCACCACTTAAATTATTTGCTGTGTAAAACAAATCACTTATCTATGTTAAAATTTATCCATTATAATTTTTACTATCTGTGATTGAAATAATTCATCAAGCAAATAAAACATGTACAACAATCAATCAGCATGTTACACGAAACACATAACTCATGCTCAATGAATTTTATCAATTCCAATTGTACAATCTACCAATTAAATAATTATCAAATTTTTTTTAACAATAACAACATTCAATTATTTTTAGGAGAAAAAAACTCATTTCTAACAGATTTTATCAATTATAATTTTACTAATTAAATATTAAAATAACCAATTATAAAACATATAAAATTAATCAATTTTTTATATAAAAAAGCTCAGCACAGCGTGCGGGCAAGTAACCTCGTTTTTTCTAAACGTAAATGGCGTCGCCATCAACTTAACATACATTTGGCAATTATTTCTTTAAGTTCTTGCATCACCATCCATTTGAATATATTTTTGTATACTTATATATCCATGTGATAAAATTAAATCTTAATAATTCTACATCTCAAATTTAACATCTTATTTATTTTTTATTTTCAAATATTTAAATCTACAGTTAAATCCTAACACTTTGAATACAAATTAATTATTGCTTGATTTTTAGTATATATGCCACATCCTAACACATAATCATAAGCTTTATACAAATATGATTTTATCTTTTAGAAAATATTTTCATGAAAAATCTTTAGGATTAAGTTTGTTAGCATGAAAACAAAACATATTTTTCTATTTTTGAAATAAGGAATTTTCTTGAATTTGTTTTAATGTTTTTTTGAAATTTCAAAGAAAACCAAATATTTTTAAGACCGGGTTCATATCTTATAGTGTAAGTCTACAATCTTATATTATATAAAATTCTTGAAGAAAAAGGGTTTTCTGTGTTTTTTGAAACAAGAGAATTTTGCTTTGAATATTTAAGATTTTTTGAGAAGAAATATATTTTTAATGATAGATTTGTATCTTACAATATAAATCTATAACTCAATATTAAATGAAAGTGTTGAAGAATCATGAGTGGGACTTATAAATATTTTAAGATGAGCCCTAAATTATTTTCATAATTGTTTTGAATTTAAGGGCTTGTTTGTATAAATATACAAATATAGTCAAATTAAAGGTAAAGAGAAAATAGATTATTGCGTGTTTGATAAACACACCCTTTGTCATGACCCGATTCTCGGATCTGTGACCGGCACATAGGCATGGTGCCCCTCCAAGATTCCACAGCTATCTGAACCCAAACTTACAAGCTTATCATTCATATTTAGAGTTGAACGCAACGAAAATAACAAAGTTAACCTTATATTATAAATCGAATGTCTTCATACAAAAGTTGATTATATACAATTATAATTGTGGAGCACTAACTAGACATAAGAACAAAAAGTGTCGACTACAACCAAAATAGTAGATTCTGAGAGCGCAACAAAATGACATGCTAACAAGCTACAAGCCTAAATATAATAAATAATAAGGGGGTGAGTTCAACAACTCAATGAGTAGATAACATCTAATATACACATACAAGATAATACAACAATAAGAAATATATTATCAAATTGGCTTGAAGTTCTTACAAGGAGGTTTCTCAAACAGGTCATAACAAGAATATATAGGTAAAACTCGTCAGAAAATTATAATGCAATGAGCATGAGGCTCCGTACTGTGGGATGATTAGTCCATACAGGTTGGTGACTCCCCCGACCAACTAGGATTTCAAATACGATATGCACAAAGACTAATATTTCCTTATTAGTGTGGGTATTCTAATTGACATACCGTGTGTGTGTGTGTGTGTGTGTGTGTGTGTGTCATAATCAAGCTGATATATTCATATCTCAAGGCTCAACTCATGATATCAATCAAATGAGGATATGTGTTGATTCCATTTTATATTTTTTTTTGAAATTTCAAAATACATGAACGTGTATTAAACATTGCACCACAATCCTTTTATTAAGGATTCTAACATACACTCAATGTATATTAGCCTTTGCATAGTGATCCCAATTCCCGAGATCCTAATATGCACTTAATGTATAGCAGTCATTCATGATGATCCTCTCATCTGGGATCCTAACATGCATTAAAAAGTGCATGTTAGTCATTTTTAGTGATCCCTTTATCCGGGATCCTAGCATGCACTAAATGTATGCCAGCTACCGCCATGTTTTGTTCATGACATTTTCAAACTTCCCTGACACACATGCCTTAAATATTCTTATTGATAAAATATATCTTTTCAAACTTCCACCAAAGCTTTAATCATAATTCACATATTTTCATTACGAAAATTAAATTAGAAATGTAGGAACAAATCACCTACCTGTTATGGATGCTCTGCTTGTGGTCCATTGTTGCTGCTATTGCACCACACTCATGGTCCCTCCTGCAATGACAAGAAATTCTCATAAATCATTTTCAATGTGAAACCCGAGAATAAAAAAAATACAAAGAGGTAGGAAGTTTATAATAAATTAAAATGTTGTTATAATACAAAATTTATGAGAAAAAAACGGGGTCAAAAATTTAATTAAGAAGAAATGGGACTATAAATACCCATCTCTTCCCTCAGCCATGTCCAGCTGAAATGAGAAGAAAGAGGGGAGAGATAACCCAAATTTTTCTTCATAAAAACTAGGATTTAACACCCAAAAGCTTGTAAACCCATAAAAGTGTTGGAATTCTAAGTGGAGGAACAAAATTTTAGGGAGGATTAGCAAAAAGAAAATGAAGAATTTAGGGAAAAAAGGAGTGCCTGGTTCTTAACAAGGAGAAGAAGGCTAAGATTCTTCCAAAATTGTGAACTAAAGTCAAGATTTCATCGAAGCAAGGAGTTCTAATTCTAATTTCTATTAAATTAACCTCAATTTGATTAGAAGTTCATGATTCTTCTTGAATTGAGAATTAGGGTTTTTAATACAAAATATTGGGGAAATGCAAAAATGAGTAGGGTTTTCATGAATAAAGGGAAAAACATGGTTGTGATTGATAAGGAAGCAAGGATTGAAGATGAATTGGTTATGTTTCCTCCATTTTTTTGCAAAACAGGGCAGATTCATTGCCCTGTTTCTTAGGAGAATTTGGACCTGAAAAATACATAATTCATGGGGGGTTCCTTCATAGAAGCTGTAGCTGGGAGTGTTATCTTTCCAAGGAGTCCGACCCAGTCTAATTTGTAGCTCTGGAACTCCAGATGTGGGTAAACATCTGAGGAGAGGAACCGCGAGTGGAGGGCACTTGGACTATAAATGAGATGAAAAGTTGAAGGATGATATGAGGAATACAAGTGAGAAAGAAAAGATTTGGTAAAGAGAAATGAATATTATTACCATTTTTATTGTTGTTGTGTGTGATATGTGGATTAATATGAAAAAAAATGGTGGGTGTTTGTGGTTTCAGGAGGAACCACGAGTGGAGGGCAACAATAACAAGGAAATGCAAATCGAATGTTCACAGCAGGTAGGTACTTGGTACCTATATCTCCTTTATCTAATAATTATTTTTGTTACTAATTATTGAACTATAAGATACAAATTGGTGCTTAGTGATGAGAGAAAGAAAAGGGGTAAAAAAAAGGTTAGGGGATGGAAAAATAGATATATATGTGTATAGGAAGAAATAAGCTCTTTGATATTGGCATTACCGATATGTGGGTGGTGAGATATAGACCTTGATTAACTATTTGGTTTCAGAATAATTAATGATATCGGCGGGTGACGTCGATATCGATATAATTTATAAACTTGATTAGCTATTCGGTTTCAGAATAGTTAATGATATCGGCAGGTGACGTCGATATCGACATAATTTATACACTTGATTAGCTATTCGGTTTTGGAATAGTTAATGATATCGGTGGGTGACGTCAATATCAACATAATTTATAGACATGATTAATTATTCGATTCCGGAATAGTTAATGATATCGGCAGGTGACGTCGATATAGACAAAATTTATAGACTTAATTAGCTTTCTGAGATGAAAGCTAATGATGTCAAGAATCCTTGACATTGACATACTCTAAAACCTTCTAAAGTAATAACGGAACAAAGATTAACTATTTTGGTTTTAAAAATAGTTAATGACACCAACAATTACGTTCGTGTCAGCATTTGCATGAAACTGATTAGTTGATTTTAAGACGGGCAACTAGAGATACTATTGGAATTCATTAGTGTCAGCTATAGTGTCTTCATTGTGAAAAAGGGGAAAGAAGCAGTAAATTTTTTTTTTCTTTTATATAACCTTAAAAGGGTGTATATGGTTGTGTTAGAATCTTATATGATTTAAGTAGATTGAGGGATATGCTGTTTAAATTCTTCTGTAAATTGATAGTATTTACTTAATTGTTTTACTCATATGGAAAATCTATATTTTGTAGGATCCTCCCATTCTCGTCAAGAATATATTTTAGGCCCTTAATCCTTTTTGTATAAGTTAGGAACTTAGGAAGTTGTGATGTAATTTTGGTTATGCAGAAAAATATGTAAATTGTATAGAATAGTATATTTGTGAATTTTAGTTCTGAAATATTAAATTGTGTTATATTATATCTCTGTGTGTGTGTGAAATCTTCGTGTGCGAATTGAGTCTTTCAATTTTTAACGTATGCATGTGATGTATGATGGAGCTCGGGAATGAATATGATCTTGAACATATCTTGGAATGAATTATGCAGTTAATATGAGATTGTGGATGAGATATGATTCAAACTGTATGCAGGTTACATTGTCGATATCTTGGGATCTCCGGATATGGGGGAGACTCTGCCGAAGTTTCGTTAGAAATTTCGGCGAGAGAGAGAAAAAATTATGCTCCAATTTCCCCTTATAGGGGAAAGATTAACAAAATTTTAGGGTTGTTACAGTCAATCACTGATACATTTTCTAATAACCACTTTCTTTCATTTTTATTTTTTTATAACTTTTTTCAATCAAAATATCATTAAAAATACTAATTTTTTTAACATAAATTGTTTATTTTCCTTTAACGTATCTAACTTCATTTCTTTAATCACCCACTTCTTCTTCTTCTTTTCTTCCTCTCAAAGTTGCCAATATCGGTCAGATTTAAACCTATTCCCAAATTTTTCACTATAACGAGATTTATAGAACTCAATTTTATACAAAATTTATCTCTTTGGAAAGCTAACATACAGTGTTACAACTCTTATGAAGGTAGGAGAACCCAGTTCTTCCCCCAATATTAACGAAATGCATCACAAAATTGACATACCTGCTATTGTGCAGATTTTGCCCTACAAAGTCACGTTCGATGACCCTTAACTAGAGTTATAAAATTCCAAATTAAATTAAAATAGTTTCCTTTGATGATAAACATCCAAAACTACAACTCTTAGGCCGGAAACCAATCCTAATTCCCTTGCTTTTTTCACTCATTTTCTCTCTGAAAGTCAAGAGATGAATCTATCTAGTTGTTAACTTCTACATCATATACATTTGGCCGAAACTTGGCCTTGGGAAAACAAGACTTCCTCATTCTTTTTATTCTCAATTATTCACACCCGATACAACATATACAATAATTATTTTACAAAATAAATAATCTTTCCCCCTAAACTACTGCCCTCAATGGCCAGCCATGACCTTTCCTAAGGGCTCCCTTTTTCCTTTGCTAATTAGCTCTCATTTCAAGCCACATTTATCAATTACACCAAAATATATGAATTTTAAATCGATATAAATTTATTTGTTTAGTAGCTTTTAATGAAATCACCATTATAAAATTATTATTATCATCATTAAAAAATAAAAAAGATTCGGATAACAGAATTATTGAATTTACTGTATTAAGATCAGTTCATTTTTTAATTCAATTTAAATTAAACACAATAAACAAAATATAAATTGTGAAAACACCTACAATGACCAAATAACAAAAATTAGTAGCTCATTTTCTATCTACAAAAAGAAGAAAATATAATTGAAAATCTATTGCTACGTTACCATCATTATCATGACTATAGTAGTTAAAATTATTATCAACATTACTACCCTAACCTAATAATTAAAATCATTAAATCACCTTGAAAAATTAAAAAAGCAAAACATTTTTATAGAAAAAAAATAATCACAAAAATAATCATTATTACTGCACAAATAATGAAACCATAAACTCATATGATCTGAAGAACAAATAAAAATAACAAAAAACATAAAAGAAAATAACAAACGGAAAAAGAAAAAAATATATTAATTTTAAAATGATCACCAAAATAAATTAAAATTTCAGGTTTGAATTGAATAAAAATAAAACTCGAACAAAAAATAAAACATAAAAAATTAAAAAGAAAAATTAAAAGCATAAACGTATATATATGGACGAAAAATAAATATTGTTTAAGAAGGACCGAAAAAAACAAAGGAATAGTACTAAATAAAAAATTAACAGACTAAAGAATAAAATGAAAGTAAAAAATATATTTAATTGCAATTGATGGACAAAGTTGCAACAAATAAAAACCTTGGGACCGAAACAAATAAAGGGATTTAAAAAAATTGCATTTTAATTTAAAAAAAAAATTAAAAGAATAAGGAATGAAATGAAAAGTAGCATATATGACCAATTTCAATTGGAGGATAAAATTAAACAAATTAAAACCTTAGATCAAAAAAATTAAAGGAACAAACAACAAACAAAAACTCAAAAGAATAAGGACTAAAATGAAAAACAACATATATGATCAATTTTAATTGAAGGGTACAATTGAAAAAAAATCAAAATATCCATTACAGAAATCAGGAAGAAAAATAAAATCAAAAGACCAGTTATTGAAATAAAACAACCAAACCTTGAAGGATTGTCATGTATTTTCTGGCTGCAGGAGAGAGAAGAGAGGAAAAAAACAAAAAATCGTTCCCTAATGATTCCCCAACCACTTTCATATGACACACGCTACACTAGGAGGAAGAGGATATGGCGGTGACAAGGTGACTTGACATTTTCGACCACATCTAGACATTGCACGCGCTGCTTGTCTCACACGTATGCGTGAGAAATGACTGCGTGTTAGTATGGCATGCTTACAGTAACTTCAAAAAAATAATATGTGGAATTACTTGTAACTCTCGGACCTTGCGAGAACCATGAAGAAACTAAACATAAAAGTACTACAATGTACCTAGAACTAGACCTTCATTTTTGTCTTTTATAGGGTATTCATGTAGTTTCATTTTGCGCAAACATGTGAGAAACTGAAAATACCCTCACCTCTAGCCCCTACTACCATGCATCCCACCCGAGGGCAAAGCTAATAGTTCATTGTTTAATATAAAAAATACCCCCAACCAGCTCTCTTCTTTTTATGAGCTCCTAGGGTAAATAGGTAGTAATTTTATTACGTAAATAAAAACAGAAAAGACCAGAACATCTCCAAACAATTTAGAAATACCACACAGGTCCTAGGTGAGCCCCAAAGGTTTGGGGGATGAAGTGAGAATTCTTTACATGTGAGATTGATTGTCTTGCAGTTCACGTTAGGAGCTTAATTAGGCTTTACATGGAGTCGTCTTTGTTTCTTGATGATGTCGAGGAAATCATTTCCCTTTAGGGTACATCTTGTTGTAAAGAAGGAGAAGAATAACTTTCTCTAACAAAGGTTTTTATTTGTAGCAATCAATAGTGAAGTGCCCATTTTTTAAAATCCCTAGAAGAGTACAACTATTGCAATTCATCTACATTCTCTCTACAGCAGCCTGTAGGGTGGTCAGAGAAGCTGCATAGGATATATATGTATGCAGATGTCATCTCCAAATGCAACCCCCCCGGGACTAATGCAACCTGTAAATAAGCAAGCACAATCAAGATTATAAAGATCTTAAGTAGTGTAATAACAGCTGCATGCCGTGTTACTTAATCTATAGCTTTAAGTTTCAATCACCTCGTAATTTTATATAAATATTCAACTTTCACAATATTGGTGAGACCAGTGGTGAAACATTGCCAATCAAAGGTAACAATGTATACTTAGGCCTGATCAAGTAGGGTAACGGCAAAAGGGAGTCAGAGTCCTCAATTTTACCAAACCCTTTGACCTTTGCTCCATAGTACGAGCTGAAATCAATGAAAAGATAAAATGCTCCCTGAATGTAAAACCACTTAGAATTAGAAGTTGATGGAACCACATGGAAAATGGAAGGTCCTAAAGCATGTAATAACTGAAAGGCAGTACCAGAGGTTCTGAAATCCCAACAACTTCCATTTCTCTAAACTTTGAATAAACAACTTTGTCACTACAAGTACACAGCGAATCATTGAATCGTTCCTGAGGAAGCATGCAATAAAATCAATTCCTTGTTAACACTTGTTTTCTTCCAATTACACAATTTAAAACATACATTACCTTATAATAAGCTTGGAGGGAAAAAAGGAGGAGGTAATCCTAGTGGTACGTTTGCTACTAAGCTACCGTATTTGGAAAAAGCAATAAGTGGTATGATATTATTGACCTGCACATTAAATAATGACAAGATCCCAATTCAATTGATGGTACCATATTGATCTGTTTTGTGTTCTATTTTGAAAACAAATCCATTATGTACGATTTCAAGTTAAATTGGGGGTAAAATTAATAGTGTTCTCATTATGTTGCATGTCAAGCTTTGATTATGTTCTGTTGAGTTTACACAAGTTATCACCAACATATCGCTCTGATTCTACGCAACACGCTCTAATTTGTTTTAAATTCAATAAGACAACTTGAAAGGTCGAATCAAGATGAAGCCTAACATAGCTAATTCAATCAAGCTGCAGCCTAACATAGTTAAATAACTTCGAAGGCCGAATCATAGTTACTGGTCATAATTTCACATGGAAAAATATCACAACTTGAAAAGTATACTTTGAAGTTTTTCAAATTCAGTAAGACAAGGTCTTGTCCAACTCAAAAGTGACATGTAGTTGATTTGTTTTATGGGATCTTTCGGTTTTATGGGACATGCACACCTCAAATCCAATTGTCTGACTTCCAAGTTTCTTGCATAGTTAGATAGCTGACAATTTCACAGGCTTCTGACAATATACTGAAAATTTACAGACAAATAACCATTTAATTTTTGAAAAGAGTGACTTTTCGAAAGTAAACAACAAAAGAAATCCGAGAAATGCTCACTTGACAAAAATAGAAAAATAGTCCTAAACATGTTGATCTACTAAGTTAAATGCATTTCTGCCAATTATCAGTTTCCAAAGGAAGGCAGGTCAGAAATCCGTGAATCATGAACTACATTCATTATGAGCAAAATTCAAAGAAGTGTGTTCTAAAATCATTATGAAGGGATGGAAGCAAATTTTAAAGTGGTGTTGGTCTTCAACAAATCTCTGTAATAGCTTGTATTAATTGTTATCAAGTAAGCTAAGGTGGAATGTATTTGCATATTCAAATTCAATTAAAATTTGTTGTATCTTTATCTGCAAGAAGAATGGTTGTCAGTATTAACCATTGTTTTCAAAGGAAGTCATACAAGTTTTAAAATTTTATATTTTTATGTCTAAGTTTTGGGAATTCTTATTATTTGATAGTGCACAACTTGAGATGGGTTTCTTCCAGCTAATAACCAGGGGAAGATATGACCCGGCAATCACAAGATGTTCTTGCTAGTTACTTTGCCACAACTCTCAGATTTGACAATTAAAACGCACTTCACTTGAGGTCCAATGCAATTAACAGTAGATTGAGTCATTTGTGATGTGGGTAAAATCACTTATTTTTGGATTTTGTTTTTTAAGTTATGAGTGCTTCAACCAGTAGAGACCTATAACAACTTTATGTGGTCTGACCAGTATCCTAGCCTACCATTAGGACAGAAAGGTTTCTCCATATCATTCATGCATCAGCTGTATTAACTCAGTATGGCAACAATTAAAAAAAGAGGGATGTCGGTTTATGCTATTACCTCCATAGACTCTCCATGGCCAAGTTGTCCATTTGTGCCTCTTCCCCAAGAAAATACATTTTGTCGTTCAGTAACAGCAAGTGTGTGCCTCCATCGACATGAGATCTGGCCTACTTTCTGCCAAGTGCCAAATAAATGCAGATAAAAACGTAAATCAGATTAAGAACAGGAACCACTAAGAAAGAAGATAAAATCCCCTACAGAACTAAACATTAATGCCATGGGCTATCTTAACCAATATTTTGAGCAACAGTAACAAGAATGTGCCTGATCAATGTGGAAATTTAACTTGCAGAGGAGAGCAATGATCAATGTTGTCACAACTCCAACCTGTCCAAACTGTACAGAGAAAAGAGATAAACCACACAATAAGAATTATTTTAAGAACAAAAATGGGATCCACAAGTAACGATGCAATTGACTTAACCAGGCAAAAAAAAAAAGGAAAGAAAGGAAGTGGAATATGAAAAAGTCTACAAGCATTCAACACCATAGGGAAATGAAATACAATAATATGCAAGATGTTGTGCATAGACATGAAAGAAATTTCGGTGATTGTACATGTCTACTCTAACTAATTTACACTTGGATGGTCCTGTTTCCACAAAGCACAAGGAGGGAAAAACTACGTGTCTAATATGTCTTGCTTTCACAAAGTAAACTAACAGTTACATTTACTATAAGATGATACGTAATTATACAATCATAATTAAGAGGTTAAATATTGTAAACCTTATTCCATCCCTAACCATAAGGGTTCCCAGCGGAAGTAAATGCCATAGTGTGTCTCCAGCCACCTATATCTGGAAAACAATTCCAGCCAAAAACATTTGAGATTCCGGATTATAAGAAATACTAAAACAAAGTCAGTGCAAATCCGATGTTGATTATTAGAAGCTCCAAATATTTGCAGAACTAATGAGGTGTCACAAAAACAAGCAATGGGTTTCAATTACCTTTAAAACTACTTGGTGGCAGCGGGATCAAGGGGGCAAATCATAACAAGAGACAACAAAATAACAACAACCAAAAAAAAATTGAATGCTGAAGTGGAAAGAACTATCCTTCAAAGACAAATTAAACCAACAACCGGTGGAAGGTGCCTGACATGCCTGTCTTATTTAACCATGCATTTGAATCCTTCTCAAAGTGATATGGGATCCAAAATTTCAATTAAATGAAACAAAAAAACTATTCAAACAGAAATGAAAGGGGAAAGAAATCACCAGAGAAATGGAACTGCCCCGCAGAAACCTTATGAAGAGTCAGGTGATCCTTGAAGTCCCCATGTCGCAGTTGAACTTATTTTTGCTCCATCCATAAGTGTATAATCCACCAGAAGAGGAAACAGATATTGTATGCCGCCATCCACATGCTACCATAATCACCTTGTCTCCCTGCAACTCCCATGATAAAATCTTGATGAGCAGTTCATTAAAAGTTACCAGGGGAAATCGCAAGGTTATTAAAATGCAGGGTCATAAATATGCTTCATTTAATAGATCGTCAGTTTCAGATTTTTCTTTCTAGCATTAACAGTGAGTATTCTAAGAGATGCCTCATTCTGAAAACTAGTTTTTTAGAAGAATTCACAGAGCAACTCCTATACACAATTCAGCAGTTTTGGAGCCATAGAAAACCCCTGCTCTCTCTAAAGCCATATTTAAAAATTTAAACCGGACTATTTTCAAGTCCATAACTTCACCCTTAAATTTTCACTACTGGCATATGTTAAAAGAAAAGGCTAGCAATAAAAACAAGCTCAGGAAATATATGATAGTAACTTGATTCTTTTGCCAGCCCTCTTTGATCTTCAATGCTGGTTATGCTTAGTCTACTAAGAGAAAATTAGTAAGAGCGATCATTTCTGTCACATACATTCACAAGTGAGACTTTTTCAGGAACTAAGCGATCATTTCTGTCACCAAGTTCCAAGTTCCCATATCGACCCCAACCACATCCATAGAGCTCTCCATCGTCTGTGACAGCTGCAGTATGTTCAGCACCAGCAGCAACCAATTTAATAGAGACTCCCTGCAAGAGAGATGAAATTTCAGTAGACAAATCATCACAGTACACTATATATGGCAGCACTAGACTATTACATGTCAATTGTGACAATAAATTTCTTTTACTACAGCATGTCACAGAGGAATCATCAATATGATACTATCCAGCTCTATAACATGGGAATTTAACAATTTGACCAAGGATTTACTTCTCAGCTGATGGTCATTGAGTTTGCCCCTCCAATGTGACACCAACAGACTACATCACCACGTGTATCGCTGCCTTCTACTAGCAACACCTCTCAAAAAATAAATCAATTATATCCACAAAAAAATCCAAGTGCTTGCAACAAATAATAAATCCTGGTTTTTTCGTTAAGTTTCAATAATAATGTCTCTACATGAACAATTTAACAATAGAAGATATCCACAAAAAAATGCATATGGGTTCACCATGATTGATGCTATTTGGTTAACAATGCACATGCCCAGCTATAAACTCAGTGAACTAAGCCTTAGTTCTGAATCAATTGGAAGAGATAAAGAATCTGCTAAGATACTTGACGGGGAAAGGGGGTTGTTTATTCAATTACAAGAGGCAAATGTTAAACCTAAAAGAAAAAGGCACAAGACATATACAGCTGAATGATCAGAAAGGTGGATATATCTTCAACAAGCTAGTTAATCTATAGTTACCTGAAATGCTTGGATTTTCTGAGGCACAAGGGAGTCCTCGGTGGTGCCAAGACCAAGTTGACCATTTTGATTTCGCCCCCAACTTCACAGTTACAAGCAAAAACACAATAAATAAAATGTTATCCCACATGATTTAGTAAGCAGATAAATAAAAGTTGCCTGAGAACTATTAAAATCAATATTGGTTACAAAGGGTGCGCAAAAAAACCAAGAAAAATCAATAAGAACCTTTGTAGGTGGAGGAGAGTTAGCGTTTTCACCTTTGTAGGAAATCCAGGATCCCATTAGCCACCAATTTCCTTGCCGTTGAGTCCCAATAAGATTGAAGAAAAGTTGTGATTAGATACATGGCTCTACATTCCTTGAAGAATTCATCGATTTGAACTAGAAGAAAATCATTAAACACTCTCAACAAAAAACAAAATAAACAACCAAAATACTTAAACATCTTCTTAAGATCAACTCAACATGTATATTTTGATTGATAACTAACCTCGATACATCTTCTTCGTAAGATCAACTCAACTAGCAGTATGATTCGCTAAGACCATGGGTCAAGGCAACTCTATAAGAAAAACATTACCATGTAATAAACCCCTGTATAGGGCCTCAACATCAAAAATCACAGTACCAAAGTTAAATACAAAATCTAGAGGTGCCAGAGCTAGTAAATATGGAAGAAAGACATAGTGTATTTTATTTCTGTATTACCCCCTTCAGTCGAATCTCTCTAATGAAAAGAAACAATTGATAGTAAAATTATAGTAAGACCATTAATTTAGGACTAATATTAGCGAAAGCAATCATGAAAGGAAGACCAAATACTGCTATAAACCAATTACTGTCATCGTCTCCTTGCTGCTATTCTAAATGGAACAAACAGAGCAGTGCACAAATAAACTAAACAATAAAGATAGCGTAACCTTATTGAAAGAAAGACACTGTGAATTTTATCAATTGAATTCATAAAAGAGATGAAAGAATGGCATCTACCAGTAGTAGAACTCTGAAAGTTAGCATGAAGCTTTCTGCAAGAGATAGTAACAAGAAACAAAAGAATAAAAGCGAAGGTGAAGGGTACTTTTCAAAAGCAAGAAAGGATTTCCATTCGTCTGCTTCTTTAGAACCCTCATCTTCACCTCACCCCTTCCAATATTAAAGTTTCTTTCATCCGAGTGTCCAAACTAGATGAAATTAAGCTCAAATTGGCTCCTTCTACACTTCCATAAAATCTATGCTTTTTGATTGACAATTGAAGCCATGTTCAAAGCGTAATTTCAAAGCATGATATACAAATGTTAAAATATTGGAAAACTGTTTGTAACAATCACAAGTTATGCTTTGGATAAAGGAAAACTTCAGAGTATGCATGATGCACTCAATTCATTCAAATTTTAGCAGATTGAAGGCTGCAAAGAGGGTCGTAGAATACCTGGCTCTGTATCTTGTTACGTGCAGCAACAAAGTGCTTGGGGCCGGCAAGATAGTGAGCTCTCCAACCAGTCATTGCAGCAAATACACTTTTTAAATGTTACCCAGCTGAATGAGGTAAACTGCTTCAGGTTTTATTTACAATCACAACCACATCAAATTATACTTGGCATATTATATTATTGAAGTCAAGAACACAAAAGCAGATATTTTGGACTGATAATTAAATGCAAGATTAAGCTACCTTAGAAAATCCATTCACGGTCAAAGTCCTTTCCCAGGACTGATAATTAAATGCAAAATTAAGGATAAGAAAGTTTTTATAAATATGGTCTAACTTCAGAAATTAAACAGCTTCAATGCTAACCAGATCCTGATGCAAGACTTTGATTGCCTAAATCAAAATATATGCGATTTTCACAGAATATGTAAAACAATTAAGTGTCACACATGCTCTGTAATCCAATTTCTTTAACTGAATTTTTGACTCTAACAGAGTTTATGGGACCCATTTATTACTTCACTATAACTTGGTCCAAGCTCTATCAGTTTTTTCTTTGATTTGCGGTGGGTAATGAAATATATGAACTAAGAGATTTCTTCTTGTTTTAATTTAGTTTACAGTTTCAGTTAGTAATGCTATGGCATGGCTAGTGTTTGGTCCTTGCGTTCATAGTTTAACCTTGAAGTATTTTGCAAGGAACTTATATGGACTATGATTAACCCAATAAATGCTTTTTACACTAAATTTGAGAGTTCAAGATTCAGTTTCTATCATGTTTTTAGGCATTTTACATTTGACTTCATGTTTTTTTTTTTTTTGAAATCTTATAAAATGCAGAAAACCTTTGATCTATATTCAACAATTTACAAATTGATCCAGGGTTACAGATATAGGCAGCTATATTCTGCAGGACATGATGAATGCCTCAAGCTAGCAACAAGAAACAAAAGAATAGAAGGGAAGGAGACGATACTTGCCAAAAGAGAAATAATCTTGATATTCAAATTCATGAGACCCACCAAGTATCCATTTGTGAGGGTATTTGAGAAGAAGGGAAAATTCACGACGGTGTTTGGTTCTACACTATACGTACCTCATCTTCACTGAATGCATTGCATATTCTCTCAAAAGGTTCTCCAGCAGCTGCATATTCCATTAAAAAAGAAAAATGAAGAAGAGGAAAGTTTCCAGTCCAGATTAATTAGTTCATAAGGAAAAAGAAACCAGCACTCCCAGATAAGACCATAAAGAACAAAATATACAAGTGTAACATCTACAAGACAAAATCGTGTCTTCAACACATATTTATGAAATTCCACCATCCACCTCACCTCAGAAAAAAGAAACAAAGAACATTGCTCAGTGAACAGGAGAAATTCGAAGATGAGTAAATAGAGAGAGAGAGAAGACATGAAAGTTAAAAAAAGATCACCTTTTGGCCTCTTTCAGTGAACAGGAGAAATTCAAAGATGAATAAATAGAGAGACAGAGAAGACATGAAAGTTAAAAACAGAGCACCTTAACAGCGAATAGTTCACCAGTCGTTATCTCTCTAGCTAGCTTAGCAACACCAAAGTTTCTTGACCCATAATAAGTAGGATTACCGACCTAGCATTCAAGATCACCAGTTGCCAAATATTGAGGACATCGATGCCCCAATCTCTTATCCAGGAAGACTACCAGATAATCTAAAGCCATTCGATAGTGAAAGAAATCACTACACAATCCAATAATCACCGCACGACCAAATAAAAGAAAAGGCACAACAATTGATAGAATTTGATACAATCAAAGATATGTTGTCTTTGTGAGAAGAAAAGATACCTGAATGTCCCCGCCCCAACATACAAGATCACTAACAACGTTTTCTTTCATAGTTTCAGACGAAGCATCATACCGATTTGGGCTTCGGAAGATGGAAAGTTTTCTTTCTTAATTCATCTCAAAACCTTCATTTATACGGAGTCTATATGTCCGTGAGAGGAGAGGAAAGAAAATTTCAAATTATTTTCGACCGTTAGGGGTTTTGTTTATTCGGCTCTTACGAGTTTTGGGCTTCAAAAGCCTTCTTGTTGCGTGGGGTGGTGTTAAGAATTTAAGCTCAGCGTTTGTTTTTTTTTCAAAATAGGTAGCATTGCTATTTTTAAATGGTTTTTTATTTTTTAAAAATTATTAAATTAATATTTTTTTTATGATTTTGAAGTATTGATGTTAAAATATATAAATATAAAATTTTTATAGTATTATATTTAAAAGCAAAAAAGTTATTTAGATAAATACTCACGAGCTACATTAATAAAAATATATTATTATTAGTATGGGAAAAGTTTCATCTAGAATCAAGAAGATTATTGTTTTTTTTTAATAAAAAAAATACTATTATATATCGAAACTAATAAAGAAAGAAGATCAAGATGAATATGTGGAAGGGATATAGATTGAAGTTCTAGATTCATTTTCAAACAAAAGGATTCAGTATGATATTAGATAGGCAGTTCAAGTTTTGTTTTAAGTTTGACAAATCTTTTTCATATATATATATATATATATATATATATATATATATATTGACTCGAGTCTATTCAATCTAACAAGCAAAATTTTTGACATAGTTGTGAAATTACAATGACCCCATGGAAACCTTAATGAATAAAATAATAAAATTTAATTCTCAAATGAACGAATTGTTAAGGTGAGAAATTGTAAAGTCCCCTTCTATAGCAGACAAACAAGTATTCTTATTAATACACATTCACCAAGAAAAGAAGATGTAATTAATTTTTTGTACATACATACATATATACATACATACATATATATATATATATACATATATATATATATATATATATATATATATATATATAAAGGTTTCACTTGTACTAGCAGATGCCAAGTTTTTAACGTATAACATAACCTTTAATTCATTGTTGACCTAATCAACCTGGGTCTACAAAACCTATTATCTTAACAACTTATTTCTTCTACTTCTTTTCTCCTTCCCTCTTTTCTCTTATTCTTCTTCTCCTATCTTTCTCTCCTCTCGATTCTCTCTTTTAAATTTCATACCTCTCTCTCTTTCTTTATTCTTTTTATTTATATTTACAAGTTTTATACAATTATTATAATACCCTTCATTCATTCATACCTAATTCTAAGCCACTAATGACATTGTTGCCTTTTCTTTTTAATTTTTTTTTAAAACACTATAAAAATATTTATAGATTGCTAAATAATTTACATATTAGAAATGATAGAGGTTGAAATTAAAACTAGAATTTGTAGAGGCCTAACCCAATAGAAGGAAAATTATAAAAAAATATAAAACAAAAGAAAATAATGAAAAAGAAATAAGAAAACACCTCTTAAAAAAAGGAAAAAAAGCAAAGCAAGCTAGTCTAATCTCTAAAATTTGTAAGTCCTGAAATTCTTGACCTAGTCTCAATTAATAAATTAAGCTTTTCATAAATTTAATTTTAAGGGATAAAATCATGTGACGATATTAATAAAAAACTTGCAAACACAAAAATAAGCAATAACAACAATGGAGATAAAAATTGATAGAAGATAAAAACAATGTAGCTAAACTTTTAGATATTTAAAGTCTACATCTCGCAAAGGAATTCTAAAAAACCATGAGGATCTGAAACTTGAATGTTATACAAATACAGGTTATGCTAGTGCTTTAACTTATAAAAGGTTAATGTCATGTTATTGTACTCTACTAGGAGGATAACTTGTGACATGGAGAAAAAAGAAGCATAATGTTGTGTCAAGATCAAGTCTAGAAGTAGAGTTTAGAGCAATGGCCCTGAAGATTTAAGGATCAGGTGGGATGCGCCAATGACATTGTACTATGACAATAAATTTGTAATAACCCCAATTTGTTTCTCCTATTAGTTTATTAGTTAATCTTCCCCTCTGTAAAGAGTAGATGGAGCATAATTTTTTTTTTCACTCGCTGAAATTTCTAATGAAATTTCGACAGTCTCCCTTATATTGGGAGCTCCTAAGTTATCGGCAATGTAACCTGCACACAGTTTGAATCACATCTTATCAACAATCATATCCATGTTTAGTATAAATAACTGCATAATTCATTCTAAAATATGCTTAGGACCATATCCATTCCCAAACTCCATCTTACATCACACGTATAAGATAATAATTAAAAGAGCCAATTCACACGAACATTTCATATACATACATACACATATATATATATATATATATATATAGATAACATAACATAATTTAATATTCTAATATAATCTCAAGCATAGGTTGATACATTTCATATTCCGGAAACAAAATATTATGAATATATTATTCTATATAGTTTACATGGTTTCTGCATAACAAAATTACATCACAAATCCCTAAGTTCCTAACTTATACAAAAAGGATCAAAGATTTAAAATCTATTCTTGACGGGAATGAGAGAAACCTGCAAAATATAGATTTTTCATTTAAGTAAAAATAATTAAGTGAATACAAGCAATTTACAAAAGAAATTTAAACAACATATTTATCAATTTACTTAAATCATATGAGATTCTAAACACAACCATATACACCTTTTTAAGGTTATATAAAAGAAAATTCGTTTCCCTTTGACTACTTCTCCCCCCCACATTGAAAAAACTGTAGTCAACACTAATGACCTCCATTAGTGCCTTTAGTTGCCCGTCCTAGAAATAAGTAATCAATTTCATGAAAATATCGACACAAACATAATCGTTGGTGTCATTAACTATTTTTAAAATCAAAATAGTTAATCATTGCTCCATATTACCTTGAGAGGTTCTCGGGTATGCCGATGTCGAGATTTGTTGACATCATTAGCTTTCACCTCGGAAAGCTAATTAAGTCTATAAATTTTGTCAATATCGATGTCACCTGCAGATATCATTAACTATTCCAAAATCAAATGGTTGATCAAGTTTATAAATTTTGCCAATACCGACATCACCTGCCAATATCATTAACTATTCTGAACCTGAATAGTTAATCAAGGTTTATATTTCTCCTCCCATATATTGATAATGCCGATGTCAACCAGCTTGTTTCTTTCTTTCTATATGTATATAGATATATCTTCTTTTTTTTTCCATCTTTCCTTTACTCCTTTTCTTTTCCTCGTCAATAAACACCAAATTATTTCTTATAGTTCATTAGTTAGTTAAAATAATTATTGCCTAGGAGAGATATAGGTACCACATACCTACCTGCTATAAACGCTCGACTTACGTTCCGTTGTTGTTGCTGTACTCCTTCCATGGTTCCTCCTAAAAACACAAACACCCATCATTATTCCACATTAATCCACATATCACACACAACAACAACAATGGTAATAATATTCATTTCTCTTTTACCACATCTTTTCTTTCTCACTTACATTCCTCATTATTATCCTTTAACTTTTCAACTCATTAGTAGTCCAATTGGACATCATGAATTCAATTTTAATCGCAACTTATTCTCTTCCTTATTTTTTGAATATCAAGACACACTTTATGAAGGGCAAGAAAACAAATTCTACCCTTAACATGGCTAAATTTTGCTATTTTATTAACTTGACCAAATCTGCCAACAAGGGTGACAACTCCACCTCTCAGATTTTTATCTGTATTTGGAGTTACATAACACCAAATTAGATCGGGTCAAACTCATTGGAAAGATATCACTCTCAACTATAACTTCTATGGGGGACCCTCCCTGAATTTTATACTTTTCTAGCTCAAATTCCTCCAGGAAACAGGGCAATGAATCTGCCATGTTTTGCAAAAATGGAGAAAGTATCTCTAATTCATCTTCAATCCTTGCTTCCTCATTAGTCATAGCCATGTCTTTCCTTTATTCATGGAAACCCTTCTCATTTATATCCTCTTAAGGTCATTTGTACTAAGCTAATTAGTTAAGCAATTTCATAATTTCTCGTTCCCTCTCTACAGTGTTGCTGTCGAGACATGCCCAACGGAAACAAGATTTCCCTTCCTCTCTTCTATTCACTTATTTTTTCTTCCTATTTAAGGTACTTATATTATTCTAGTCCATTTAATCTCATTCATTTATGCATTTTCCCAACATTTTATGTGAAAAACCCTAATTCTTAATTCAAGAAGAATCATGAACTTTTAATCAAGTTGAAGTTAATTTCATAGAAATTGGAATTAGAACTCCTTACTTGGATGAAATATAGACTTTAGTTCATAATTTTAGAAGAATCTTAGCCTTCTTCTCCTTATATATGACCAGCCACTATTCTCCCTCTGTTCTTCCTCAATTCTTCACTTTTCTTCTTGTTAATTCTCCACCCAATTGTGTTCCTCCACTTTAGAATTTCAAGGCTTATATGGGTTTACTAATGTTGAGTGTTTACTCCTAGTTTTCATGAAGGAAAAATCTTAAATTCTCCCCCCTCCTTCTAGTTACCAGTCGGCCATGGATGAAAGAAGGGATGGGTATTTATAGACCCATCTATTCTTAATTCCATTTTGACCCCTGTTTTTTGCATATATTTTATATTATAACAACATTTTAAATTATTATAAACCTCCTCCCTCTTTACATACTTTATTCTCAGTTTTTTTACAAAATTTGTGTTTAGGTAGCTCACAATCTAGTGCAACATAACAAAACTAAACAAGTGGAAGTGGACATGCATTTTCTATATAAAAAAGTAAAAGCAAATTGATATGAACTCCATATGTTCCTTTTAGTCAAGTAGATAAAAGAGATACAAAAATGTATAGATAGAAGAACTAAACATGGACACACTCATATTAAATGTTTTTAGATGTAGCTTGGGCAGGTTCCAAGGTAGATAGAAGATCAACATCAAGTTATTGTGTCTGTTTTGGAGGCAATTTGGTTTCATGGAAAAGTAAAAAGCAAAATGTTGTGTCTCAATCAAATGTAGAATCAGAGTATAGAGCCCATTGCATATTCTGTGTGTGAAATAATATGGATATATCAACTCTTAATTGAAGTAGAAACATGCTTGGAAAAACCTTGGAACTCGACCATATGCATGGAAACAACACCTTTTGTTTATTTTTTTTTAAATATTTTTGTATGCAAAATTTATATTTTTATTTATTTATTAGTTTGTTTTTGGTGGGCTAGCTGCCCAGCATTGATGAGTCAAGGGACCCATCATTTAGTGTTAGACTACTAGCTCTAGGTGGGTCGAACAACCCACCCATTCTAGGTGGCTGTCCGGGCTTTGTCCTCAATCCGGCTAACCCACTATTCTACATGTGAATAGTGGGATAGGGGAGTGAATTAATTCACTCCGCCCACTGTTCACCTTAATGATGAATAGTAAAATGGGGAATTTTGGAGGGTGAAGACCAAAGTACCTGTTACTTCCGCTGTGTAGAGGAGGCCGAGGTTGTTCTTCCTATGGTGGTGGCATCAAAAATGGTTGTTTATGGTGGCCAGTGGAGGCATCAAAAGTAGAATGACTTTCGTTACATCCACTACTAGTTTGTGCTGGTATTGTTGTTTTCATGTCTAGAGTTAGGGAAGAAGAGGTGGACTTGCTGGTGGAGCTGCTGGCGTAGAGGAGAGACTAACAGTGCGAATGGAGAAGCTGGTGTTTGCTGTAAGCTATTGCTACTAGAGGAGAGGGAATTGGTTGCAGTTGGTTTTAGAGAGAGAGAGCTACCAACTGATAAGGAGAGGGATAAGGAGAGGGAGAGGGAGAGGGAGAGGGAGAGCTAACACTACGATGGCTCTGCCAGAGCCAAGGGAGATGGAAGAGTTGTTATTGCTAAGGGAAACGAGAGAAAGTGTCGACTAAGAGAGAGAGGGGCTATCGGCTGTTACTGCAAATGCCGAGGAAGAGAAAGAGCTATTTTTGTGTAGTTTTTTTTACGTGGGTCGATTGAAATCGTCTCGTGTCTATGTCTATTGTCGTCCCTTGTCTACAAATTTGATCAAATTTTCCCCGTTGTTACTCTTTCACTGTCAAAATTTCCTCATAAATATTGTTCTAATTATGATTTGGTCCCTCAATTTGTAATTGTTCTAATTAAATCCGGAATTGGTTTTAAACTTTTAAATTTATGCAATTGTATTCCTGCCAAAATTTCAACAATAACCTTAGCTTTGCGCGTTTTTTTCTTTTGGTACTTAGTTTTCTATTTGTGGATTTAACCCTTAATTGACTATTAAACTCTCAATTATCTTCAATTTGACCCCTGATTTTACACAATTGGCTTGAAAAAATTCATTTCGGTCTCCAAAAATTCCAATCTTCTTAATTGAACCTGAATTAAGCTCAAGAACTTGATTTTTCATTGATTAAGCCCTTAATAAATTTAATTTGAAAATTTTAAAGTATAATTAAGGCCTTACACTTAATTAAATACTTTAATTGGACCCTAAATTAATTCCCAAACATAATTACACTTGAAATTGGTTGACAATTAAATCAAATCGACCCATAAAAATATAATTATGCCTTTTGACTTAATTTTTACACTTATTTATCCAATAATAAATTATTTTAGCCTCAAATTAGTATTATGAAAATGTCATGAACAAAACATGGCGGTGGCTAGCATACATTCAGTGTATGCTAGGATCCTAGATAAAGGGATCACCAACAATGGCTAACAAACATTTTAGTGTATGTTAGGATTTTAGAAAAGAGGATTATCATGAATAACTGTCATACATTCAGTGTATGTAAGGATCCCAGAGATTGGGATCACTATGCACAAGCTAATATACATTGAATGTATCTTAAAATCCTAGATAAAGGGATTGTGGTGCAATGTTTAAGCACACATTTATGTATGTTGAAAATTCAAAAAAAAAAAATGGAATCAATGCACATGAGGTATGCTACGGACCTGGGAAGGGGTCTTCTCTGATTTCTGATATTGGTTGGGTGATAAGGGTATTGGCAATACTTAAAAGCTGTTTGGCGCGACGTTTCACCTGCCGCGCCGCAGCTTTTGATTTATTTATTTTTATTTTTTTACATTTTAAATAAAAAAATTTAGTGTTTTCAGATCATTTTGATGTGCTGATGTCAAAAATAATTTTTAAAAAATAAAAAAATACATCATTTTAATACATTTCGGCACGAAAAGCAATTTCAAAAGCTACCGCAACCGCCCTCCCAAACACCCTCTTAGTATCAGCAATACATAAGTGGGGAAGTTAGTTTGTGTTTCAAATAGCTATGTTGACTATTTTAATTATTTATGATTGCATACTGTGAGTTTAATAAGTTTAATATTATTTTTTTAAAATTTTCTTTATGAAATTATCTTGTATTTCTATTTCGAGTCCATCATCTTCACGTCAAGAGTAAAGCTGTTGTTTCTTAGTTTTTTTTGTATCTTGTAGTATTTTATACAAATTAAATGTTGCTAAAGTGATATGTATGATCACTATTTTTGGAAAAACAATGGAATGTAAGAAAATTAACTCGTTTTATCATATTTTATTAAATATGACTGGATTTATATTAACTCTAGTGTAGATTGTTGATTGTTGTTAAATGTATGGTTTATTAATTGTGGTTGTGATGAGGATGATGTTTATGGTTTTTTAGACCCAAAATGAATGGGTCAAGATTGAATTATAGGTTATGTTATATGTCAAAAACTTGGATATGCCAGTACAGGGGCGGTTCTGTCGAAATTTCAATATAAATTTTAGTGAAACCTTATATATATGTATATGTGAAAAAAAAATTCTTACATTTCTTGGTGAATGTGTATTAATAAGATTACTTGTTTATTCCCTAAAGAAGGGGATGTTACACCACAACATGAAAACCTTCAACTAAGAGGCAAACAAAATTGAATCAATTCCATCCATAAACACCACCAACCATCAACATAAAAGGTAAAAATGGTCCCCAGCTAGCAATGATGGATGAAAACACCAACCCAATTGAAAAAAATCAGGAAATATGGTCTCAATTAGCAAAACAAATTCAAATAAGGAATTTGACTGTAAAGCTTGGTTAAAGAGTCATTTGAGGAGCAACAATGTGTGTTAACTGGATTAACCTAGGTCAATCTAATTTTTTTTTTGAAAAGAATTTTAGAAATCAACAAGCATTGATTGATTTTTCCTTAGGCTGATCGACTTGGGAGTCACCAAAGTGAATTTCTCTTTCTCAAACTTTTCAAAAACAAAGTTCAGTTGCACTCCAAAAAACATCGTAATAAGGCAGGGATCAGTTAGGCTTATAAACATATTTGATGGGGGGAAAATAAATGATCATTAGGGGCTATGAATAGATTTCTAGAAATGAGAAGTACATGAAAAAGTATCTAGAAAACACAAAAATAAATAACTTAGTTAATTTCATATAATTTGACAACAAACATAATATGAAACCAATGTAAAGAACCCAATAAAGGTAAAAAGAAAGAAATCGCAACGTATTGAATGCATCTCTCTAAACCTCACCCTTGTACCTCTAAGATTACATAAAAGCCTCGAACCATTAGATAATAGAGAGCAAATTATCCATCACCTATCTCAAAAGCAAACAGAATTCAAACGTAGACACTGTATGAAATCCTACTGACATCCCGTGGGTAGAATATCAGGATTATCTAAATATAAAATGAGAATCTTCATTTTTTCCTCCAATTGAAATTGGTCATACATGCTACTTTTCATTTCAGTCCTTAGTCTTTTAGTGTTTTAAACAATTGCATTGCATTTTTTAAATCCTTTTACTATTTTTTGGTCCCAAAGTTTTGATTTGTTGCATTTTTTCCTTCAATTGGAATTAATTATATTTGTTTTTTTTTCCATTTTGACACTTATTCTTTTAATTTTTTATTTGGTATTAATTCCCTTGGTATTTTGGTCCTCATTGGATAATGTTTATTTTTTTATCCATATTTATATATTTAGTTTTTGTTTTTAATTTTTATTGGGATTTTATTTTTATTCGGTTTCATTCTAAAATTTTAATTTATGTTGGTAACTCCACATTTTGCATTTTGTTGAAACCTGTTAAATAAATAAATTTATATCGATTTAAAATTCATATATTTTATTAAAAAGTTGTGCTCCATTGAAATTCTACACAAATTGATTATTTTGCCCAAATTTATATTATAATAAAATAATCTCACAATCTTCATATCTCATACTCTTAATATATATTTTTTACGTTGAAAAAAATATGGTTTCGAATGAGGCAAAGTGCGAGGAAATGGCTAATATATACATATAAAGAAACAAAAGGTTTTGGAAGAGTGTTGCTATGAGGCATGGGTTTGATTTGGCTATACATGTTTAGCTTCATTTGTGAGTTATCTCATCCTAGAAAATCTAAAAGGTAAATCAAAGACGATAGCGCAATACACACTTTATTATACTCTTGCACACTGCATAAGCTTCCTTATCCCATAATATATGGAAAAATGAAGAGAAAATAAATTATTTAGAAGCATTGGTATGCTTTAAAACTAAATGAACAAAGTAGGATACATCCATGAACTATCCTCTCTACTTTGGACAATACCTAAGAATCAACACAAACTCTTTATGATAAATTATATATTGACATTGGAGGTAGCTTTTCTTCAGGCATTTGTTTATAGCTCGTGAATCACTCAAATATCAAAATGATGACTCAAAGACATCTGGTTGTGTTTGACTTGAATACCTTTCTTATTTCTTTCATCGTAAAGTTCGGTTTTTATTTCTTTCACGAGTTAATTAAGTTGTTTGATGTAAAAGAAACAGTTTCTCTATTAGTGATTATAAAAATTAGGAGGGAATATCATTTTGTGGAATTTCAAGGAGCAACGCAGATGATAGGATATTTCTCAAGCTTTGTTGTTTCTATTATTTTGATGCTAATGTCTCTTAAATGTATTTACATAACAAACATCATGATGCTTTCAGCATGTCATCTCCTTGTTTCTTGGTTTAGTATTTTCTGTGTGCTCTTAATCATATAGCCTTTCACTGGTGCTACTCCTCTCATGGTGAAAAACAATATGCCGAATTCACATCTGTGTTATTGAATGTATGCGACAACCCCTATTCTCATTAGCCTATCCCCTCATGGTTTTTTCCGCCCAGCCTGGACAGTCCATCGCCCAGCCAATGTTCGTCAACAAGTTAAACTTGAAGTGATTAAGCCAGAAAGAAAATCATTTTGATCAAAGGCTACTATAGAAATCAGATCTTCAAGGATTGAAATATGAAGAGCAAAGACACTACTAATAGTAATCCAAGTACCAAAAATTAGAGGATAACTAGAACGGTTGCTTATATAGCACAATAGGAAGTATCCTGTTATCTAAAAGCAAGGAGTGAGTAAACGGTTCCAGAATTGCTAATTATAAAATTCATAAAAGCAGGAAAATGATATCTTGCTATTTATGTTGAAGATTGATGATAATGCAAGACAACACCCCGTCCTTGCCAATAACAGCCAAAGAGTCACCGTTACTTTTATGAACTCTCAAGCTTATTTCTCAAAATTATGTTTAAATAAAAGTAGTTTTTGCTTGCAAGGTCTTTCATGTACCCATCCATGATTACTATGCATAACTAATAAGAAGAACATGCCAAGTAAATCAGAAAGCTTTGAAAGGCAATGGCCTAAAGCATCTCTTCTTTATTCCCTATGATATACATTCTAGCACTTAAGAACAATCAACACTTACAAACTCAAATTTTAGGGCAAGTCACCTGTGTGTGAGAACTTGTGAACTCAACGTCAACATAAAGCTTCAATAGGTTCCTTATAAGACATGCAAGTGACAATTGGTGCTCTTCAAATAGAGAAGCTATAGCAGATGAACCACTGCAAATGGAAAAACTAGATGTTGTAATTACCTAACTTTAAGTTATGGATTTAATCATAAAATCCATAATATTTTATACTTGCAAGTGAAATTAAATATATCACCTTTCCCGTGGCATCAAATAGTTCAATACTTCATCCATTTTTGCTCTTAAATAAGGATTTCTAATATATGTTGGACTTGCCATGAACATGATAATGAAATTCATAAATCGTCCTACCCAGCAAGAAAAATAGCAAAACATAACACATCAACAAGTCAATTGAATTTCATAGATAGTGCCCTTGCAAAGAAAACAATATTTCCTATATCATATAAAAGACATAATTGCATTGTAAAACATTTAATCATTAATCCTACAAGTACGACTCCATCCAAAGCTTTTGGAATCTGAGAAGCAAAAATAAGTAATTCCATGGCATGTTCGACAAAATGCTTTGACTTCACGACAAATTCCTTCAGGCAAGTTGATGGAAGATGAATTTTACCGACTAGGTTAGCCAACCAAACCAACATCAACCGGTTGAAAGACACTGCTTGCTAAATAAGTGCTCCATCCTTTAAAATGAACAAAAAGTGAAGATCAACAGCTAGTCAAATTCCCATCGGTTTGATGAGGCTATCTATTCTCTGCAAATGGAGTGATCCCATGTATATTTCATGACTTCTCAATGCTCATCCATTGATTCATATTAAACAGCCTTCAAATCTAGAGAGACTGCATAAAATAATATACATATGTCCAAGCAGATTGGAGGATCAAAAAAGGAAATTACTGATATAAGCCAACGAAAAAGAATCATTCACGTCATTGACATATATTGTGGCTTCGACTTCAGTTGATCCTGATGACATGTCTTTCAATTTAGATGATCAAAAACAATTATTTGCAGGTGGGAATTATCCTGTTCAACCCCTTATTGTCTAATGAAAGTTGTTTTCCACCAGACCTCAAATGCTCTTTCTAAATATTGGGACAGTCATCCCCCTTGCTAATAGAAAGGTCAAACCAACTAAGCAAAACAGTCTGTTGTTGAAGCAATGGAAGGGTGAGAATTGTCTGGCTATGTCCGTCTTCCACCAGTTTCTTATCCACAAATCTACAAGACCTTGTAATCCACACAATTTGAGCTTTCATCCACGTAGACAGTAAAGAAAACCTACTGTCTTTTGGAACCAAGATATGTCCTCTCCAAGTTGTAATGCGTAGTTATGTAGTAATCTTGCTAATTTCATGTGGTTGGAATTCTAGAATAGAGAAGTGCAAGCTCTTTTTGTTCTGCCCATAATTTCACAAATTCATCTCCACTTAGAATGTCAACAATCCAATGCATATTCTTAACTTCTTAAGCTACACGAGCCATTAAAACCCCTCTATCAACCTTGCAGTCATCTATGCTAATAACTCTAACTTCAGATAAGCATAGAATAAGCCATCTATAGTAGAGAGAAACAATAAAGGGAGACATGTATGCTAATAACTTTAAATAGCCGTGGTTTATTTGACTGAACATCTAGTTAGTAAATAATTAATCCTAGCCATTAATCTACTAGTCATTAGTATAATAGAGTAAAAGCTAGTAGCTGGCATAACTAGTCTCTTATTCGATTAGGCATGTTTCACTTTTTGATTTTCTCTCTCGCTCCTTTTCTTGAGAAACATAGCAAAATGAAAAGAAAAAAAAGAGTGAAACATGAGACCAACATAGTAGAATGAAAAGAAAAAAAAAGACCAAAATTTGCGAGGAAAAAGTGAGGAAGTTCAAGACTAATATAACACTTCTCTCTCTCTCTCTCTCTCTCTCATTTTTTTTGTTTCCAAAACCTTAATTTTTACAATCTCAATTTCACTGGAAGTAAATTGGTGATGAAGGATACTCGAAGGGCAACACCAATAATTGTAGGTTATTTAAGTAAATATGGGCAACAAGAGTTTCTTGGGATCTTTTTGCAATTACTTGACCAGGTTTTGCCACCAATTCTTGATTTACATTGTCCTTTCTTTTTGTGCCCGAAACCCAATATGGATGTTATGGATTTATTTTCTATTTGAAACACGATTCTAGAACTGGGTGAGAGAGACTGTAATGCCAGACATTGTTCTTAGTTGTAGTTTTTTTTAAAAAGATTTTGACAAGTACTATGGAAGAGAATGGAATTTGATGGTCATTTATTAGTCTTAGACTTTTGATAATTTTCCCCTTCCAGATTTTGATTGGTTTTTTATTTTTGAACTTTTTTGACTCCCAGTTTCTAATTCCATTTTTCCATTCAGAAATAATACCCTTCCATTCCCCTTTTGAGAATGGGTTTTTTGGTGTATTCCTAGGAAATCTAATCAGATAAGAACAATTCCCAAGAAGCTAAATGGTGAGCCTCCTACTTGGACTCTTAAAGTTATTGGGAGAATCTTGGAAGAAGGAGTAGATCCTAACCAGCCTGGGGCAGTCCAGAAATCAAACCCCTTTTATCTAAAGTTCTCATCTTTTTTCAAAAGAGTCACCATTCAGTTGGAATAGAGACTATATCCTGCTAATCTATAACACTTCCATTGATTCTTTCACCTAGCATTTATAGATCTGCACCTTCATTTTGTAGAAATAACATAGCCTATCATTGCCCTATTGCAAATTGTCCTGGGAGGAATGCTTCTTGCTTGTAATATGACAAAATATGATTGATATAATGTTTAGGTTTATTTTTCTAGTACTTGCTTGAATCATGAAGTTAGTACCACAAATAAATTAATAAATAAATAAAAATTTCCCACCAATGGGCATATGTTTTGTCTATTTTATGAATGATGCATTTATACTTATTTTGAACTTTGTACTAGTTTGCATTTTATTGTGAATGTTGGGCATTGAATAGTAAGCAAATTGGTTTTATTTTCCTTTTCACTTTTTGTAGTTAATGTATAAGTAGTTGTAGCTCAGAAACTTGCTAACTAGAGAGGACATTGGCATTGTGGCAATACATTGATTATTTAAATCTTTGTGTTTTTAAATTGTATAGTTTCTTATATGTTGATTTGTAATGTTAAAAATAAAAAATATATTATTTTAATATATTTACTTTTTTATCTACTACTTAGGGCTCATATAATGCCTTGTCTGGTACACGCAATCAAGATAGGTAGTTAAGTTATGATCAAGGTTGTCAATTTTGTTTTGATTAGTACTTTGTTTTTCAATTGGCATGGAATTTTGTGGTTTTGAAGTGTTTTGACGCGCCATTTCAGGGTTGTATTGTTTATGTATGTATGTGTATATATATATATATAATTAAATATATATTAATTTAAAAAAATTAATTCAAATAAAAAAATAAAATTATTTAGAACTGTGCAATTTAATTTAAAAAAAGACCCAATAAAATAATTTGTTTAAAGAAAATTATGAACATGTATAATATTACGAGAATACCATCATCAATCTTCCAAGGTCATTACATTCTCTGATTGCTCTAAAATTTTAACATAATATATATAAATATATCAAGAGACTCTTTGTAAAATTTCATCTCAATCTAAATGTCAGATTAAGAGATATGATTCATATTGTGAAATTATTTATTATTTAAAAAAAAAATACTATTTGGCTAAAACAGCACAAGCGAAATGATTTTGGCATGTTTCTGCTGGAATTTGACCAAAAAATCCAAAATGGGATGGAATTTAACCTGAGGTAAAAACAATATTGTTTTGTCTTGATTTTTTAATTGGTACGAAACATTTCAGCTATTTTGGCCAAAAAAGTACGGGATTGACATCCGAGGTTATGATTGTACACAACATATCTCATTCTCTTATCATTGTATTTCCTTTATTTTTTTTTTAATTGTTGGTAAGCGTGGTGAATACCTTTTACAATTGTAGAGTTAGCACATCAACATTACCAACAAATGACTTAAGTTAATTTCCTTAGAAAATTTTCTAAACATGGATCACTTTGTCCAATTATGTATAGTAGAAATTTATAAGTTTCTATATGTTGATGATGCCTTTATACACACACACACACACACTCACTACTTACATGCGCTTCTTTGAGACCAGAATTATATTTTTTCAATGCAAAAAATACTAATTGTGTGAGATTTTTTTATTATAATATAAATATGGAAAAAATAATACATTCATGCAGAATTTTTGCATAGAGTGAGTTTCTCATAAAATATTTGAATTTTAAATTGATATAAACTTATTTATATAGTAGATTTTAATGAAATCACTAGTATAAAATTATTATCAATAAAAAACAAGAAGTTTCGGATGCCAGATTATTGAATTCATTGTATTAAGATTAATTTATTTTATAATTCAATTTAAATTAAACATAACAAACAAAATATAAATTATGAAAACACCTATAACAATTAAATAATAAAAATAAGTAGTTCATTTTCTATCTACAAAAAGAAAAAAATATCATTGAAAATCCATCCCTATGTTACCATCATTATCATGACTATAAGAGTTAAAATTATTATCAATATTATTACCCTAATAATTAGAATCATTAAACTACCCGAAGAATAAAAAAATATTTTTACAATAAACCAATAAATAAGTAATCACCAAAATAATCATTATTATTGTCCAAATAATGAAACCATAAAATCATCTTATCCGAAGAACAAATAAAAATAATAGAAAACATAAAAAAACAAAAGGAAAAATATTAATTTTAAAATTATCACCAAAATAAATTAAAATTTCAAGTTTGAATTGAATAAAAATAAAACCCCAACAAAAAATAAAACATAAAAAATTATAAAGAAAAACTAAAAGCATAGATGTATAAATACGGATATGTCCAAGAAGGACAAAAAAAACCAAAGAAATTAATACTAAATAAAATTAATAGAATAAAGGCCAAAATGAAAATAAAATATATAATTAATTCCAAATGAAGGAGAAAACTACAACAAATAAAAACCTTGGGACCAAAACAAATAAAGGGATTTTAAAAAAAAAATGCAGTCTAATTTTTCTAAAAAATTAAAAGAATAAGGACCGAAATGAAAAGTAGCATATATGACCAATTTCAATTGGAGGACAAAATTAAACAAATGAAAGCCTGCAGATCAAAAAAATTAAAGGAACGAAAAACAAACAAAAACTCAAAAGAATAAGTACTGAAATGAAAAACAACATATATGAACAATTTTAATTGAATGATACAATTGAAAAAAATCAAACCTTCCAATGAAGAAATCAAGAAGAAATATAAAATCAAAAGACCAGGGACTAAAATAAAACAACCAAAACATGAAGGATCGTCATGTATTTTCTAGTCGCAAGAGAGAGAAAAGGGAAAAAAATTGAAAAACCGTATACCAACGATTCCCCAACCACCTTCACACGACACATGTCACACTAGGAGGAAGAGGATATGGTGGTGTCATGGCGATCTGACATTTTCGACCACATATAGACATCAAACGCATCGCCTCACAGACACATTCATGTGAAAACTGACGATGCACCAGGAGGAAGAGGATATGGTGGTAACATGGTGAGCTGACATTTTCGATCACATATAGACACCGCACGCACTACCTGACAGACACAATCACGTGAAAACTAACGATGCGTCAATACAACATGATTGTAGTAAGTTCAAAAAAATAATACAAAAATGTGGGATTACTTACAACTCCAGGACCCAATGATAACCATGAAAAGCTGAACGTAAAAGTACCACAATGCCCCCAACACCATGCCTTTATTTTGGTCTTTTATATGGTATTCATGTAGTTTCGTTGTTTACAAACATGTGAAAAACCAAAAATACCCTCACCTCTAGCCCCTGCCATGCGTCCCACCCGAGGGTAAAGCCTATATTTCATTGTTTAATATAAAAAAATACCCCAACTAGCACTCTTCTTTTTGTGAGCTCCCAGGGTAAATAGGTAGTAATTGTACTATGCAAATAAAAACAGAAAAGACTAGAACACCCCTAAATAATTTGCAAATACAACACAGGTCTTAGGTGAGCCCCAAAGGTATGGGATGAAGAGAGAACTCTTCACAGATGAGATTGAAAGAATGAAAGAACAAATAATTGGTAATTGAGCTTTTAGGTGAGATGGTTTCTTAACATGATATTAGAGCATTAACTTGATAAAAAGGGACTAAGAATTATGAATTTCATAAAAGAGGAATGGTGACTAGTGGAGATTTACAAACACGACAATTCAGTGGTGTAGACTATGATTTTTAGGCAGTAAAGATGGAAACAATCCGCATAGCATATGATCTATGAGATGTAATTGAATTTGGCATGAAGTTAAACACTGGTTTGGTAGAAGAATATAATAAGAGAAGAAGATGAAATTGAGAGCACACCTAGAGAAATTGTTTTCAGAGAAAACAAGATAAAAAATGTCAAGGCATTGAGTCTCATCCAAAGTGCATTAACTGATGAACTTTTTCCAAGAACTAGAAATGAAAAGACTGCACAAGGAGCATTTAATGTTTTTGGAAAGAGAATATAGAGGAGATAAGAAAATGGGGGTTGTGGAATTGCAAACAGTAAGGGAACAAGTTGAATAGATGAGAGTGCTAGAAGGTGAGGGCTTAGAAAACTACCTATCTAAGTTTTTTGAAACCATAAACAGCCTGAAATCACTAGGAGAAGATGTACCTGAGATAAGGATTGTGTAGAAGCTCATAATAAGTTTGAATAGGAGATACAAGTCCATAGTTTCAATCATGGAAGAGACAAGGGACCTTAATGTGCTGAAGGTTGAAGAAGTTATAGTTTATATCAAAGTTTTTGATAAGGGAAAAGAATTACATGATGAAAGGGATAAGATTACTAGAATAGAGAAGGCATTTAGCATTCTCAAGGTTTGCTACAACCATGGATATGCTGCTAATAAATTTTCACTAGGGAGATTTAATAAAAAAAAAATGCAATCACATGATAAGAGAGTCAAAAATTGGCCACAAACAAGACACTTGAATAATAATAATTTTTCAAGTTAGAATAAGGAAGATCATGGAAATCACAGCCTTCAAAGTCAAATCTTGCAATCTGTCAATGTCCACCTTTGGCCATTCCAACTTAAATATCTAGAGCTACAAAAGTTTGATTGATGGAAACCTAATTTTTTGGATTCCAGACTCAAAGACCTATCACTACTCTAAATTTTTGTGAAAAATTATGTCTTATGAAAGATATATGATTTTTACAAGATGACAACTAAATTTTTTCAACTTAAGGATGGATTATTTTGTAAAATAGAAAGTAGGGTTTCTAAGCATATATAAAGGAGGAGAGGCATAAGGAATCATTCGGCCAGTAGAAAAGAAAACATAAGTATTCCTCCTCCAAACCTGAAATAATGTATTCTTCCATCTTTTTTATTAGTTGTTCAACAAATATGCAAGGCTAAACTCTTTTTCTTAGTTGCAAGGACTTAAAAATCTTAATATTTCAAGAACTGTGAGATCTATTTTTACAGTAATTTTCTAGTTTATATTATAAATATGTTTATTCTCCTATGCTTATTTTCCTATATTATTTATTTAATTGCTAAGAGTGGACTTGAAGTTATTACCGTAGACAATATCTTACTAAGTTTGATATCAAAACTGGAGTTGTGGTATATGAACTTGTGAAGCAATTGAGTTAATAATTTTGGTGGATATATGTTATTAATCTTATAGAGAACATTCAATCAAATCAAACATAGATTGTAGAAAATTATGTTTCATGATTAATTAATTTATCTAGTTTTTAAGGCTGTCATTGAATCCATTTAATAGTGTGGATAATATGGTTATTTTATGGTTAGGGTAAGTTATATGGAGGATCTATTAACGAACCAATCTTAAGAAGAGATAAATATTCAGAATATAAATTGATGTTTCGTTTTCATGATTAGTTCTTATTTCTATTGGTGAGTATTAACTTACGATCAAAGTTTGTTTTATTGATAATTTCAATTTTATATAATTTTCCCGTAGTTTTCTTCAGCCAAGCCTAGACAACTTCCAACCCCCCCCCCCAATAGCATAGCATAAATAGCATGAAAATCTGAACTAAAACGTCCTTGTGGGATCAACCCTTTACTTGCTCTATACTATCTTGTGTGATTTGTTTTAAGCTAGGGTAATTAATTTGTGCGACCGTGACATCACAATAATTTTTGGCATCACTACTAGGGACATGATTTTAGTTGATTCTTGTGTTGTGTTGTGATTTATTCTACTTGCTATAATTTTTATTTTTCTAAAAAAATAAAAGATAAAACACATTTTTGTTTATGGTTAGATTGTTCAAAACATAAATTTTGGTGGAATTAGGTATTGACCTTTCGTTTCTTGAAGGGAAACGACGCTCTGAGCACAACTAATGGCATAAAGCCTCTAGCCCACCTTATCGAGGCCAAATTCCATCGTTTTCTAGGGTTTTTAGACACTTTTAGTTTTTAAGCATAAGATTCTCGTTCCTATCATGTTGTTTTCAATATCTTGTGTGCTTGGTTTCCTTTGAGTTTTCTTTCTGATTTATGCTTATAACCCGTTCTAATAACCAAAGTCATAAAGTGTAGGTTGATCTCAAAATAGAAAACATTTTATGTAGGTTACGAAAGGAAGCTTATGTCAGCATCATGGTTGGGGCACGACAACAAACACTTAAGGAGCTTGCTGCTCCTAACATGGAAAACTAACCATTATGCATAAACATAGATTGTATTGTGGACTTCAAACTCAAATCTGGTTTTATACATTTGCCACCAACATTCAATGGTCTTGTAGGAGAGGATCCTCATACTCATCTCAAGGAAGATAGTTTTAGACTTTCATGGTCATTTTAAGAGGTGGACCTCATCAAGTATCTTCATTTTTTCATGGATTTAAACCCCCCCTCTTTTGGATTCAGGAAACACCTCTTAAGGGTTGCTTAGTGGATTGAAAACTTCCTTGAATTTCATCTATCTTTTTCTAAATCAATTTGTACTAAAGCCTTTGATTTCATGCTTTTAAACAAGAAAACCCTATTTGTTAGTTGTTTTTGAAAAAGACTTTCCTTTCGCTGCTGCATCATCTACTAGAATTGATAAGAGATTATTCCTCCTCAGTTAACCATATTAAAGGTAACCCTTACTTTACAAAACATTCTCTACACGTGCTTGTACTTAAGGGCTAGTGGATAAAAAAGCAAATTGGCTATAATAGATGTACTATGCTCAAGTGGGGAAAACATATCAAAGAGAGAAGGGGAAAAATGAATTGGAACTTCAATCATGTTCAGAAGCCAACTCATCTGACCTGAATTATACGTGTTTAATTCCAAGGTTTATTTTATTCAGTTTCAAAGGAAATGTTGTATGACGGTAGGGAATCCTATGGCTGTGATGAGAAGCTTGCTATCCATGATCAAGTAGTTTTAGTTTACTTCCATTCTCTATGTAATGCCTTGGCCGAAAGATATTTTGTTTTAATGGAGAGCAACAAGAAGTATGTATGTATGTATATATGTATGTATGTTAGAAAAAAGATTTCCCAAACTTAAAATGAAACATGAATTGCCTATCTAATATCATATTGAATCCTTTTATTTGAAAATGAATATAGAACTTTAATCTATATCCCTTCCACATATTCATCTTCATATTCTTTCTTTATTAGTTTCAATAGATAATAATATATGTTTTTATTAAAAAAAAAATACAATAATCTTCTTGCTTCTAGATGAAACTTTTCTCAAACTAATAACAATATATTTTTATTAATGTAGCTTGTATCATATCCTAATATATTAAGAGTATTTATCCAAACAGATTTTCGCTTATAAAATCAATACTTCAAAATCATAAAAAATATTAATTTAATAATTTTTTAAAATAAAAAACCATTTAAAAATAGAAATAAAACCATAACGATTTAAAAATAACAATGCTACTTATTCGAAAAAAAAACGCTGAGCTTAATTTCTTAACACCACCGCAACAAGAAGGCCTTTGAAGCCCGAAACTTGTAAAAGCCGGTAAACAAAAACGCTAACGGTCGAAAATAATTTGAAATTTTCTTTCCTCTCCTCTCACGGACATATAGCCTCCGTATAAATGAAGGTTTTGCGATGAATTAAGAAAGAAAACTTTCCATCTTCCGAAGCCCAAATCGGTATGATGCTTCGTCTGAAACTATGAAAGAAAACGTTGTTAGTGATCTTGTATGTTGGGGCGGGGACATTCAGGTATCTTTTCTTCTCACAAAGACAGCATGTCTTTGATTGTTTCTAATTCTATCAATTGCTCTGCTTTTTCATCGTGTGGTGATTATTGGGTCGTGTAGTGATTTCTTTCACTATCGAATGACTTTAGATTATCTGGTAGTCTTCCTGGATAAGAGATTGGGGCATCGATGTCCTCAATATTTTGCAACTGGTGATCTTGAATGCTAGGTCGGTAATCTTGAATGCTGTCTCTCTCTCTATCTATTCATCTTCGAATCTCTCCTGTACACTGAGCAATGTTCTTTCTATCTTTCTTCTGAGGTGAGTTGGATGGTGGAATTTCATAAATACGTGTTGAGGACACGATTTTGTCTTGTAGATGCTACACTTGTATATTTTGTTCTTTATGGTCTTCTCTGGGTGTGCTGGTTTCCTTTTCCTTATGAACTAATTAATCGGGACTGGAAACTTTCTTCTTCTTCATTTTTTTATTTTCTTCCTCAAATCGGTGTTTTCTTTTATTTGATGGCAGAAGTGATTTGAGGTCTTGTTTGGTTTTTGTAGATTGATGAGCATGTTCAGAGAGAGATTATGAACCACAGGTCACTGAAGCATCCCTATACAATCAGATTCAAAGAGGTATCATGTATTCCTTTCTTATTAGATTTAGTTGATTTATTTTTTGAGAGGTGTTGCTAGTGGAAGGTAGTGATACGGGTGGTGATGTAGTCTGTTGGTGTCAAATTGGAGGCGCAAATTCAATGACCATCAGCTGAGAAGTAAATCCTTGGTCAAATTGATAAATTTCCCGTGTTAAAGAGCTGAATAGTATCATACTGATGCTTCCTCTGTCACATGATGTGGTAAAAGAAATTTATTGTCTCAATTGACATGTAATAGTCTAGTGCTGCCATATATAGTGTATTTTGATGATTTGTGTGCTGAAATTTCATCTCTCTTGCACGAGTGTCTGTTAAATTGGTTGCTGCTGGTGCTGAACATACTGCAGCTGTCACAGAAGATGGAGAGCTCTATGGATGGGGTTGGGGTCGATATGGGAACTTGGGACTTGGTGACAGAAATGATCGCTTAGTTCCTGAAAAAGTCTCACTTGCCAATATATGTGACAGAAATGATCGCACTTACTAATTTTCTCTTAGTAGACTAAGCATAGCCAGCATTGAAGATCAAAGAGGGCTGGCAAAAGAATCAAGTTACTAGCATATATTTGCTGAGCTTGTTTTTCTTGCTAGCCTTTTCTTTTAACATATGCCAAAAGTGAAAAATTAAGGGGGAAGTTATTCACTTGAAAATGCTGCCGTTTAAATTTTTTGAATGTGGTTTTAGAGAGAGTAGGGGCTTTCTATGGCTCCAAAACTGCTGAAATGTGCATAGGAGTTGCTCTGCGAATTCTACTAAAAATCTATTTTTCAGAATGAGGCATCTCTTAGAATACTCATTGTTAATGCTAGGAAGAAAAATCTGGAACTGATGATCTATTAAATTAAGCATATTTATGACCCTGCATTTTAATAACCTTGCGATTTCCCCTGATAACTTTTAATGAACTGGTCAGCATGTTTTTATCATGGGAGTTGCAGGGAGACAAGATGATTATGGTAGCATGTGGATGGCAGCATACAATACCTGTATCCTCTTCTGGTGGATGGAGCAAATATAAGTTCACCAGCGACATGGGGACTTTGAGGATCACCTGACTCCTCATACGGTTTTTGTGGGGCAGCTCCATTTCTGTGGTGATTTCTTTCCCCTTTCATTTCTGTTTGAAAAGTTTTTTTGTTTCATTTAATTGAAATTTTGGATCCCATATCACATGGAGAAGGATTGAAATGCATGGTTAAATAAGGCAGGCATGTCAGGCACCTTCCACCAGTTGTTGGTTTAATTAGTCTTTGAAGGATAGTTCTTTCCACTTCAGCATTCAATTTTTTTTTTTTGTTGTTGTTATTTTGTTGTCACTTGTTATGATTTCTCCCCTTGATCCCGCTGCCATCAAGTAGTTTTAAAGGTAATTCAAACCCATTGCTTGTTTTTGTGACACCTCATTAGTTCTGCAAATATTTGAAGCTTCTAATAATCAACATCGCATTTGCACTGACTTTGCTATGACATGTTTTAGTATTTCTTCTAACCCGGAATCTCAAATGTTTTTTGGCTGGAATTGTTTTCCAGATATCAGGTGGCTGGAGACACCCTATGGCATTGACTTCCGATGGGAACCTTTATGGTTGGGGATTGAACAAGGTTTACAATATTTAATTTCTTAATTATGATTGTATAATTACGTATCATCTTATAGTAAATGTAATTGTTAGTTTACATTGTCAAAGCAAGACATATTAGACACGTAGTTTTTCCCTCCTTGTGCTCTGTGGAAACAGGACCATCCAAGTGTAAATTAGTTAGAGTAGACATGTACAATCACTGAAATTTCTTTCATGTCTATGCACAACATCTTGCATATTATTGTATTTCATTTCCCTATGGTGTTGAAGGCTTGTAGACTTTTTCATATTCCACTTCCTTTCTTTCCTTTTTTTGCCTGGTTAAGTCAATTGCATCGTTACTTGTGGATCCCATTTTTGTTCTTAAAATAATTCTTATTGTGTGGTTTATCTCTTTTCTCTGTACAGTTTGGACAAGTTGGAGGTGTGACAACATTGATCATTGCTCTCCTCTGCAAGTTAAATTTCCACATGATCAGGCACATTCTTGTTACTGTTGCTCAAAATATTGGTTAAGATAGCCCATGGCATTAATGTTTAGTTCTGTAGGGGATTTTATCTTCTTTCTTAGTGGTTCATGTTCTTAATCTGATTTACATTTTTATCTGCATTTATTTGGCACTTGGCAGAAAGTAGTCCAGATCTCATGTCGATGGAGGCACACACTTGCTGTTACTGAACGACAAAATGTATTTTCTTGGGGAAGAGGCACAAATGGACAACTTGGCCATGGAGAGTCTATGGACTGGTAATAGCATAAACCGACATCCCTCTTTTTTTAATTGTTGCCGTACTGAGTTAATACAGCTGATGCATGAATGATATGGAGAAACCTTTCTGTCCTAATGGTAGGCTAGGATTCATGAATTTATAGTTTTAGGAGTAAAAATAAAAAAAGATGAAGTGAGCTAATTTGCAACACAACATTGAATGAGAATATAATAATACTTCAGGGTTAAGAAAACTATTCTAGGAAAGTATTTGTAAAACTGCCTTTCGACTATCAGAACACTAGTCAAACCATAAAAAGTTGTTATAGGTCTCTACTGGTTGAAGCACTCATAACTTAAGAAACAAAATCCAAAAAGAAGTGATTTTACCCACATCACAAATGACTCAATCTACTGTTAATTGCATTAGACCTTAAGTGAAGTGAGTTTTAAATGTCAAATCTGAGAGTTGTGCCAAAGTAACTAGCAAGAACATCTTGTGATTGTCTCCCCTGGATACTAGCTAGAAGAAACCCATCTCAAGTTCTGCACTACCAAATAATAAGAATTCCCAAAACTTGGACATAAAAATATAAAATTTTAAAACTTGTACGACTTCCTTTGAAAACAATGGTTAATACTGACAACCATTCTTCTTGCAGATAAAGATACAACAAATTTTAATTGAATTTGAATATACAAATACATTCCACTTTAGCTTACTTGCAGATAAAGATACAACAAATTTTAATTGAATTTGAATATACAAATACATTCCACTTTAGCTTACTTGATAACAATAATACAAGTTATTACAGTGATTTAACTATGTTAGGCTGCAGCTTGATTGAATTAGCTATGTTAGGCTTCATCTTGATTCGACCTTTCAAGTTGTCTTATTGAATTTAAAACAAATTAGTTCGTGTTGCTTAGAATCAGAGCGATATGTTGGTGATAACTTGTGTAAACTCAACAGAACATAATCAAAGCTTGACATGCAACATAATGAGAACACTATTAATTTTACCCCTAATTTAACTTGAAATCGTACATAATGGATTTGTTTTCAAAATAGAACATAAAACAGATGAATATGGTACCATCAATTGAATTGGGATCTTGTCATTATTTAATGTGCAGCTCAATAATATCATACCACTTATTGCTTTCTTCAAATATGGTAGCTTAGTAGCAAACGTACCACTAGGATTACCTCCTCCTTTTTTCCCTCCAAGCTTATTATAAGGTAATGTATGTTTTAAATTGTGTAATTGGAAGAAAACAAGTGTTAACAAGGAATTGATTTTATTGCATGCTTCCTCAGGAACGATTCATTGATTCGCTGTGTACTTGTAGTGACAAAGTTGTTTATTCAAAGTTTGGAGAAATGGAAGGTGTTGGGATTTCAGAACCTCTGGTACTGCCTTTCAGTACATGCTTAGGATCTCCCATTTTCCTTGTGGTTCCATCAACTTCTAATTCTAACTGGTTTTACATGCAGGGAGCATTTTATCTTTCAATTGATTTCAGATCGGTTTGGTAAAATTGAGGACTCTGACTCCCTTTTGCCGTTACCCTGCTTGATCAGGCCCAGGTATACATTGTTAAAGAAGATTGTCCAGTTTACCTTTGATTGGCAATGTTTCACCAATATTGTGAAAGCTGAATATTTATATAAAATTACGAGGCGATTGAAACTTAAAGCTACAGATTAAGTAGCACGGCATGCAGCTGTTATTACACTACTTAAGATCTTTATAATGTTGATTGTGCTTGCTTATTTACAGGTTGCATTAGTCCCGGGGGGGTTGCATTTGGAGATGACATCTGCATACATATATATCCTACGCAGCTTCTCTGACCACCCTACAGGCTGCTGTAGAGAGAATGTAGATGAATTGCAATAGTTGTACTCTTCTAGGGATTTTAAAAAATGGGCACTTCACTATTGATTGCTACAAATAAAAACCTTTGTCAGAGAAAGCTATTCTTGTCCTTCTTTACAACAAGATGTACCCTGAAGGGAAATGATTTCCTCAACATCATCAAGAAACAAAGACGACTCCATGTAAAGCCTAATTAAGCTCCTAACGTGAACTGCAAGACAATCAATCTCACATGTGAAGAATTCTCTCTTCATCCCCCATACCTTTGGGGCTCACCCAGGACCTGTGTGGTATTTCCAAATTGTTTGGAGGTGTTCTGGTCTTTTCTATTATTATTTGCGCAATAAAATTACTACCTATTTACCCTGGGAGCTCATAAAAAGAAGAGAGCTGGTTGGGCTATTTTTTATATTAAACAATGAACTATTAGCTTTGCCCTCAGGTGGGACGCATGGTAGGGGCTAGAGGCAAGGGTATTTTCCGTTTTTCACATGTTTGCGTAAAATGAAACTACAAGAATACCCTATAAAAGACAAAAATGAAGGTCTAGATCTAGGTACATTGTAGTACTTTTATGTTCAGTTTCTTCATGGTTATCGCAAGGTCCGAGAGTTGTAAGTAATTCGACATATTCATTTTTTATTTTGAAGTTATTGTAAGCATGCCATACTAACGCGCCGTCATTTCTCACGCATACGTGTGAGACAGGCAGCGCGTGCAGTGTCTAGATGTTGTCGAAAATGTCAGGTCACCTTGTCACCGTCATATCCTCTTCCTCCTAGTGTGGCGGGTGTCGCATGAAAGTGGTTGGGGAATCATTGGTGGACGGTTTTTTGTTTTTTCCTCTGTTGTCTCTTCTGCAGCCAGAAAATTCATGACGATCCCTCAAGGTTTGGTTGATTTATTTCAGTCCCTAGTCTTTTGATTTTATTTTTCTTCCTGATTTCTTTAATGGATATTTTGATTTTTTTTTCAATTGTACCCTTTAATTAAAATTGATTATATATGTTGTTTTTCATTTCAATCCTTATTCTTTTGAGTTTTTGTTTGATTTTTGTTCCTTTAATTTTTAAAAAATAGCAATGCTACAGTACACATCCAGTACCCAAGTACTCGCAGAAGCCATCTCTAAGTTATAATTATGGATGGCTATTTATTTAATACAAATATTCAAACATTTGGATTAAGCTCCATTGCCTAGATCATGTAATGCAACTATAGACAACAGTTTCCAATCGACTTTGAGCATTATAAATCATTAGGATAAAAATAAAAATTACGATTAATTAGTACACCATGAAGCTTTGCTATCGTAGTGGAATGTAAATAGAAACAAGATATTTACATAGAAGTATCATGCGATTATAAATGAAAATATTTGATTTGGTACATGAGTATCATATATTGCGTTATTGCTCTAGATATTGAGCTGATTCCTCCACCTTTATACATGCAATACGATCAATATACTCAATACATTCAAAATATTACAAGCAATCAATTTTTTTAATTAATGAATGTTAAACTTTGAGTTTCATTTATTGATATTTTAATTAAAAATCGATATTTTATTGATATTAAATTGACATGTTGCTATGGGAGGGTCATGAGGTCGTATGTATACTTCGTAATATTGATGGAAAAAAACAAAGGATACACCTGTATATCTTGATGATTCCATTTTTGTTGCAGTGAACTTGATATTTTCAGAGAGAGATGTCAACTCTTGATGATATTGTAACAAAGAATGAGGTCACTAAAGTAGGAGCAACAACTATATTCAATTGTCCCATTGATGAGCTAAGATAATTCAGCATATGATGTAGACGTAGATAAATAAATGAGTTATGTTGATATATTTTTGGATTTTAATTACTGAAATATCTTATTATTTAAGTATTTAAGTTGTTATAAAAAAAATGTTGGTTAACTAATATGTATGATCACTTTTTTTTGGAAAAATTGGAATGTAAGACAATTAACTTGTTTTGTCGTATTCTATTAAGAATATGTTTAGCACAGCTGTTGCTGTTGTGGTTGAGGTTGAAAAAAAACAGTTTTATGCAAAGTGCTTTTAGCTACAGTTCAAAACTGAAATTGAAGTGTTGGGTTAAAATTGTGCCTGAGTTTGAGGTTTAATGAAAACCAGTTTTGAGTGTTTGGTTACCATGCTTTTTATATTCCTGTCAACTTGTGAAATTACTTTAAAGGACACACAAAGATATTTTTTAAAATATTGCATATTTAATTATCATAATAATAAAATGTAATTAATAATTCAAGCAAATTACACGCTAGTTTTTGTTCTCAATTAATCAAAAAGCAACGAGGCTATAGAGTAAAACCAAGTAACGCACATTTCCCTTTCATCAGGGCTGATCTCTATATACATAATTTTTATTTTTAAAAAAAAAATTGACTGGGCCTGTCCCAAACTTAATCGCCCTGCCCAGTCAAGTTGGGCCAAAAGGGCCTAACTCTGCTGGACTTGGGTTGGACCGAGAGCAGCCCAGCCCAAGAGTTCAAAAAAGGCACAAAACACACTATTTTTCCTTTCTTCCTTTCGTTCTCAATTATTCATGTTTTACTGTTCATGTAACACATGAACAGTAACATGGCCGACTGGGACAAGAGGGTTAACAGCCGATACCGATGATTAGAGGAGGCCGATGTGGTTCTTCTTGTGGTGGTGGTGGTGGTGGTGTCGTAAATGGTGATATGTGATGGTCGGTGGGAGCTTTGGAAGATGGCAGCACCAGCTACGCCGCCATTGCTTGCTGCCTCTAGTGAGAGGATCAAAGGAGTTGCCATGGAGGAGAGAGAGGGAGGTGTGGTCGTGGCTGTGGAGGATAGGGGGAGCTGCCGTGACTATATATGGAGAGAGAGAGAGGCAATGGTTATGGAGGATAGAGAGGGAGTTATGGGTGTGGCTGCATGTAGAGAGAGAGTGGGGCAATGGTTGTGGAGGAGAAAGAGGGAGTTGTGGTCGTGGCTGTGGAGGAGAGAGAGGAGAGCATGGGGGTAGTGTCATATTTGATAATAAAAGAAAACAATAAAGTGTTAACGTGTCTATTCAAATAAATATTGAATATTATTCTTTTAAAGTAAAAGAATTAATATGCAGGTCTTATTATTGTGCTTTTTGATATCACGTAAAAAAATATAATCATGTATAAAAATTGATGTCTACATATAATAAAAAAATAAAGATTATATACATAAATAAAACATGTAGTATTTCAAGCTATTTTTTTTATCATAATATAAGAATGAAATAATATTGCAATTGCTACAATAAAAAAAAACTATTTTTCTTATTTTTCAAGCAATAATTCTATAAAAGAAAAGGTAAAGAACAAAAAAATACAAAAGAATAAAATCAACAACACAAATAAACAGGCTGATAAACATTCAAAGTAATATATTTTTCTCATAGAAAAGTGTAAAGAAAAAAGGATAAACTATAAGAGATAATAAAGATAAGAAAAAAAATGCTAATAAATAGGTCAGAAAAAGAAAACAGAGAGAGAAAAAAACCCTCTTTATAATTTTGCGAGCACTATAATAAATGATTGTTAAGAATTTCAATCCTTGAACATCTGAATCTATCTATCTAGGAGCCTTCAATCAAAAATGATTTTCTTCTGGCTTAATCATTTCAAGTTTGACTTGTTGACGAACATAGGCTGGATGATGGACTGTCCATGCTGGGCAGAAAAAATCATGAGGGGATAGGCTAACGAGAACAGGGGTTATCACGGATATTCAGCAACGTAGATGTGAATTCAACGTATTTTTTTTCACCATGAGAGGAGCAACACTTGTGAAAGACTATATGATTATGAGCGCACAAAAATTACTAAACCAAGAAACAAAGAGATGACGTGTTGAAAGCATCATGACATTTGTTATGTAAATGCATTTAAGAGACATGAGCATTAGAATAATAGAAATAGCAAAGCCTGAGAAAGATCCTGTCATCTAAATTGCTTCCTGAAATTCCGCAAAATGATATTCCCTCCTAATTTGTATCAAACAACTTAATCAACTAGTCAAAGAAATAAAACCAAAACTTTAAGATTAAAGAAATAAGAAAGGTATTCAAGTCAAACGTAACCAGCTTTCTTTGAGTCATCATTTTGATGTTTGATTGATCCACAAGCTGTGAAGAAATGCCAAAAGAAAAGCTATCCCCAATGTTCGTATATAATTGATTAGAATGAGTTTGAGTTGATTCTTGGGTATTGTCCAAACCAGAGAGGACAGTTCATGGATCTATCCTACTTTGTTCGTTTATTTTCAAGGCATACCAGTGCTTCTAAATAATTTATTTTCCCTTCATTTTTCCATATATTATGGGATAAGGAAGTTTATCTAGTGTGCAATAGTATAATAAAGTGTGTATTGCAGTGTCATCTTTCATTTACCTCTTAGATTTTCTAGCCATTTATGCGCACTTTTCCGTGTTCGAAACCATATTTTTTTCAACTCAAAAGATATATATTACGAGTATGAGATATCAAGATTGTGAAATTTTTATATTATACTATAAACTTGAGTAAAATAATCAATTTGTGCAGAATTTCTACAGGCATAATTTTTTAATAAAATATATGAATTTTAAATCAATAAAAATTTATTCGTTTAACAACAAAATGCAAAATGCAGAATCACCAACATAAATAAAAATTTTAGAATCGAACCGAATAAAAATAAAACCAAAAAAAAACTAAAAGCATAAATATATAAATATGGATAAAAAAGTAAACAATGTCCAATAAGGACTAAGAAACCAAAGGAATTAATACCACATAAAAAATTTAAAAAAAGCGCCAAAATGAAAAAGAAAATATATAATTAATTCCAATTAAAGGAAAATGCAACAAATCAAAACTTTGGGACCAAAAAACAATAATTGAAAAACTACATTGAAACTGTTTAAAAAAAAAAGACCAAGGACCGAAATAAAAAGTAGCATGTATGACCAATTTCAATTAGAGAAAAAAATGAAGAGTATCATTTCGTATTTAGATAATCTTGATGTTCTACCTGCGAGATGTTAGTAGGATTTCATACGGCGTCTGCTTTTGAGTTTTGTTCGTTTTTGGGACAGGTGAGGGATAATTTGCTCGCTATCATCTAATGGCTAAGGTATAGAGAGATGCATTCAATGCGTTGCAATATATGTCTTTTTAACTTTATTAGGTTCTTTACGTTGGTTTCATTTTATGTTTGTTGTCAAATTATATGAAATTAAATGAGTTCTTTATTATTGTTGTGCTTTTTCATTTGATGTTTGTTGTCGAATTATATGAAATTAATTGAGTTCTTTATTATTGTTTTGTTTTCTAGTTATAAAAACTCATCAATTTTATTCATATAAATTTATCTCGATCTCAAGTATCAGATCATTAGACTAGGTTTACTAGGGGTTGACTTAAGTTTTTTATGTTGATTTTTTCCATTTTTTATTTTGTAAGTTAAACATCTGGTTATTTGAGAATTAAGCTTCATGATTTTAATTGATTTGGTTTCAATAAAGTCATCCTCGTTTAACGAATACATTACAAACTGGAATTACTAGGTTGGACAGAGTTGATTTTTTTATTACTTTTATTTGACATATATTTTCTTATAATTAAATTTTATATTTAGATTTTTCTGCAGGGGTAGAAGTAGCCAATCTGAACTTAATTTCAGCTAGTTTGGACACTCAGAGGAAAGAAAGTTTGTTAATAATGGAAGGGGTAAGGTGAAGATGAGGGTTCTAAAGAAGCAGATGAATAGCTAATTTAGATGGACAGAGATTTCGCTATTTGTTTGGATTTAAAGCCTACAAGACACAGAATGAAACTTGCACCTGGCAATCAATCCAAACTGTCAAGACAATTTTTTATCATGCCATTTTATATCTCCCAAAAGAATTTGAGATAAATCACTACTCCTGTGGCCTCTACTCACAATCTGTCTCACCGATGAAGCCCTCATCAATATGTAATGATCACACTAATAACGCAAGTGCTTGACATGAGAAAGACTTGTAAGTCAATAACAATCTGTAATTCATACTTTCTTTCGTAGTTCAGTTTGGGCTGGTAAATACTGAGGCTATACCGATGATTGCATAAGGCTGCTGCTGCAACTCTTGATGATTATTACTATTCAATAAGAACTCACATGTCTTGCTTTATTGGTTTGCAAAATGCATTGATATGCCTGTTCCTGTAATGCTTGTGATCTAAATTGACTTTGTACAAGCTGCATTTGATTTTCTATATTTTTCCAGTTTACCTTAGGTGCCATCAGCATATCACAAAAGGCAGGAGTCGCTGCAATAGGACTAGGCTATGCTGGCGGGGAAGCAGTGTCCACTGTGGTGAGAGCGTTGAGGGAATGGAGAGATTTCTTGATTAAAAGCTCTGGAGAAATGGAAGGTGTTGGGATTTCAGAACCTCTGGTACTGCCTCTCAGTTATTATATGCTTAGGACCTCCCATTTTCCGCAAGTGTAGAAGTAGCCAATCTGAGCTTAATTTCAGCTAGTATGGACACTCGGAGGAAAGAAAGTTTGTTGATATTGGGAGGGGTGACATTGTTATTGAAACTAAATGCAAAAAAAAAAAAAGATTTATTATTTGTTGGAAGCACTTGGATTTTTTGGGGGATATAGTTGATTTATTTTTTGAGAGGTGTTGCTAGTGGAAGGTGGTGATACAGGTGGTGATGTAGCCTGTTGGTGTCACATTTGAGGCGCAAATTCAATGACCATCAGCTGAGAAGTAAATCCTTGGTCAAAATGTTAAATTTCCCATGTTATAGAGCTGGATAGTATCATATTGATGCTTCCTCTGTCACATGCTGTAGTAAAAGAAATTTATATTCACTATTGACATGCAATAGTCTAGTGCTGCCATATATAGTGTATTGTGATGATTTGTGTGCTGAAATTTAATCTCTCTTGCAGGGAGTCTCGATTAAATTGGTTGCTGCTGGTGCTGAATATACTGCACCTGTCACAGAAGATGGAGAGCTATATGGACGGGTTTGAGGTCGATATGGGAACTTGAGACTTGGTGACAGAAATTATAGCTTAATTCGTGAAAAAGTCTCTCTTGTCAATGTATCTGACAGAAATTATCGCACTTACTAACTTTCTCTTAGTAGACTAAGCATATCCAGCATTGAAGATCGAAGAGGGCTGGCAAAAGAATCAAGCTAGTATCATATATTTGCTGAGCTTGTTTTTCTTGCTAGTCTTTTCTTTTAGCATATGCCAATAGTGAAAATTAAGGGTGAAGTTATGGACTTGAAAATAGTCCGGTTTAAATTTTTTGAATGGGGCATTAGAGTGAGCAGGGGTTTTCTATGGCTCCAAAACTACTGAACTGTGTATAGGAATTGCTTTGTGAATTCTACTAAAAAACTATTTTTCAGAACGAGTCCTTTCTTGGAATACTCACTGTTAATGCTAGAAAGAAAAATCTGAAACTGATTATCTATTAAATGACCCTGCATTTTAATAACCTTGCGATTTCCCCTGATAGCTTTTAATGAACTGGTCATCAATTTTTTATCATGGGAGTTGCAGGGAGACAAGATGATTATGGTAGCATGTGGATGGCGGCATACAATATCTGTTTCCTCTTCTGGTGGATGGAGCAAATATAAGTTCACCTGCGACATGGGGACTTTGAGGATCACCTGACTCCTCATAAGGTTTCTGTGGGGCAGCTCCATTTTTATGGTGATTTCTTTCCCCTTTCATTTCTGTTTAAATACTTTTCTTGTTTCATTTAATTGAAATTTTGGATCCCATATCACTTGGAGAAGGATTCAAATGCATGGTTAAATAAGACAGGCATGTCAGGCACCTTCCACCGGTTGTTGGTTTAATTTTTCTTTTAAGGATAGTTCTTTCCACTACAGCATTCAATTTTTTTTTTTGGTTATTGTTATTTTGTTGTCTCTTGTTATGATTTTCCCCCTTGATCCCGCTGCCATCAAGTAGTTTTAAAGGTAATTGAAACCCATTGCTTGTTTTTGTGAAACCTCATTCGTTCTGCAAATATTTGGAGCTTCTAATAATCAACATCGGATTTGCACTGACTTTCCTATAACATGTTTTAGTATTTCTTCTAATCCGGAATCTCAAATGTTTTTGGCTGGAATTGTTTTCCAGATATAGGTGGCTGGAGACACACTATGGCAATGACCACACTAATCACACAACTGCTTGACATGAGAAATACTTGTAAGTCAATAAGAACCTGTAATTCATAGTTGCTTTCCTTGTCCAGTTTGGCCTAGTAAATGTTGAGGCTATACCGATGATTGTATGAGGCTGCAGCTGCAACTCTTGATGATTATTATTTTTCAATAAGAACTCACATGTCTTGCTTTGTTGGTTTGCAAAATGCATTGATATGCCTGTTCCAGTAATGCTTGTGATCTAAATTGACTGTGTACAAGCTCCATTTGATTTGTTTGCTATATTTTTCCAGTTTACCTCAAGTGCCAGTAGCATATTACAAAAGGCAGGAATTTCTGGATTAGGACTAGGCTATGCTGGCTGGGAAGCAGTGTCCACTATGGTGAGAGCATTCAGGAGGCGGAGAGATTTCTTGATTAAAAGCTTTGGAGAAATGGAAGGTGTTGGGATTTCCGATGCTCTGGTACTGCCTTCCAGTTATTATATGCTTAGGACCTCCCATATTCCTTGTGGTTCCATCAACTTCTAATTCTAACTGGTTTTACATTCAGGGAGCATTTGACGTTTTCATTGATTTGAGCTCATACTATGGAGCAGAGATTGTGTTGAAGTTTTAATTTGTGTTCGTTTTATGATTTGCAGGTATACTTGTGTATTTTGGGGAGAAAGAAAAGAAGGAATTTTGCATCGAGAATAGAGAATTGAAAACAGAGAGTGAAGTTTGTTTGCTATGGTCATTGGTTTTGCACTAGCCATGTCAAGGGAACATGTGGAAGAACTCCAATGTCTTTGTACAGTATTTGCTCTCCACCATAAAATCGTTGCATCTGTATCCGAATGACATTTTTCTCGTATTTATTCAGCGAGATTGTTTCTTAATTGTGGCAAGCTCACTTTCATTAAGTTCGTAGGGAATATGACCAGCAAACAAGAGATTATAACGCTAGAAAAGCTTGGATTGAGGCTCGAAGGAAGCCTTCTTGCTGGGTTGCTCCAGTATTTGGCAGGGAGGAATAAAGGTGCACCTTGGCGAGCATCATTAATATGCTCTGGTATATCTTGTTGTCCTTATTGAGGCAAAGAGATCGAGGACTATAAAATCTATGTTATTTACACTACAACCATCCTCTAGTTGTCAGGAAAATTTGCTTCAAATGTTTCCACGCTTTCAATTTGCATGGCCTTGTGGGTGAAAAAAGTGCACAACTTCTTACACAGGCCTCGTATAAAGGTTTCAGAGAAAGCTATTCTTGTCCTTCGTTACAACAAGATGTACACTAAAGGGAAATGATTTCCTCAGCATCATCAAGAAACAAAGACGACTCCATGTAAAGCCTAATTAAGCTCTTGGCATGAACTGCAAGACAATCAATCTCGCCTGTGAAGATTTCTCTCTTCATCCTGGCAAATTGCTCGGGGGTGTTCTGGTCTTTTCTATTTTTTTTTCCACACTATAATTACTACCTATTTACCCTAGGAGTCAATTACTACCTATTTACCCTAGGAGTTCACAAAAAGAGGAGGGCCAGTTGGGGGTATTTTTTTATATTAAATAGTGAAATATCTGCTTTGCCCTCGGGTGGGATGCACAGCAAGGGCTAGAGGCAAGGGTATTTTTGGTTTTTCACATGTTTGTAAACAATGAAACTGCATGAATACCCTATAAAAGACCAAAATGAAGGCCTGGTTCTGGGGGCATTGTGGTACCTATACATCTGGTTTTTCATGTTCATCGCTAGGTGCCGTAGTTGTAAATAATTCCACATTTTTAATTATTTTTTTGAAGTTACTACAAGCATGTCGTATAGCCACACCGTCAGTTTTCACGTGTACGTGTCTGTCAAGCAGTGCGTGTGGTGTCTATATGTGGTTGAAAATGTCAGGTCACCAAGTCACCACCATATCCTCTTCCTCCTAGTGCGGCGTGTGTCGTGTGAAGGTGGTTGGGGAATTGTTGGTAGAAAGTTTTTTGTTTTTTTCCTTTTCTCTCTCCTACCACTGGAAAATACATGACGGTTTGGTTGTTTTATTTTAGTCCCTGGTCTTGTGATTTTATTTTTCTTCCAGATTTCTTCAATGGAAGGTTTGATGTTTTTCTAATCAGGCCCTTCTATTAAAATTGATCATATGTTGTGTTTTATTTCAGTACTTATTCTTTTCATTTTTTGTTTGTTTTTGGTTCCTTTAACTTTTTTGATCTGTAGGTTTTCATTTGTTTAATTTTGTCCTCCAACTGAAATTGGTCATATATGCTACGTTTCATTTTGGTCCTTATTCTTTTAATTTTTTAGAAAAATTACACTACAATTTTTTTTTAAATCCTTATATTTGTTTCGATCCCAAGATTTTTATTTGTTGTAGTTTTGTCCTTCAATTGGCATTAATTATATATTTTATTTTCATTTCGGCCTTTATTGTGTCAATTTTTTATTTAGTTTTAATTCCTTTGGTTTTTCAATCCTTCTTGGATAATGTGTATTTTTTGTCAGTATTTATGCATCTATACTTTTAGTTTTTCTTTTTAATTTTTGATGTTTTATTTTTTATTGGGGTTTTATTTTTATTCGATTCAGACCTAAAATTTTAATTTATTTTGGTGATCATTTTAAAATTGAAATTATTTTGTTTGTTTTTTTTTTTGGTGTGTTTTGTTTTTTTTTTTTTTGTTCTTCAGATCATATGATTTTACGGTTTCATTATTTGTGCAATAATAATGATTATTTTTTTATTTTTTTGGTGAAAATCCTTTTTTATTATTTGTGGTAATTTAATGATTTAATTATTAGGATAGTAATGTTGATAATAATTTTAGTTGTTATAGTCATGATAATGATGGTAACGTCAGAATGGATTTTCAATGATATTCTCTTCTTTTTGTAGATAGAAAATGAACTGCTTATTTTTGTTATTTGATTATTGTAGGTGTTTTCATAATTTATATTTTATTTTTTGTGTTTAATTGAAATTGAATTATAAAATGAATTAATCTTAATACAATGAATTCAATAATCTGGTATTTGAATCTTCTTATTTTTTAATGATGATAATAAATTTATGCTGGTGATTTCGTTGAAACCTACTAAGCAAATAAATTTATATCAATTTTTAAAATTCATATATTTTATGGGAAACACACTCTCCACAAAAATCCTGCATGAATGTATAATTTCTCCCATATTTTATATTATAATAAAAAAAATATCACAAAATTAGTATTTTTTGAGTTGAAAAAAATATAATTCCGGTCTTGATGAAGCGCAGGCACATAGTATATATATAAAGGTGTCATCAACATACAAAAACTTATAAATTTCTACTATACATAATATTTGAAAAAGTAATCCATGTTCATAAAATTTTATAAGGAAATTAACTTAAGTCATCTACTGATAATGTCGATGTGCTAACTTTACAATTGTAGAAGCTATTCACCAAGCTTGGGAATCTCATAGTTCTTAACCCAATAGTTAAAAAGAATAAGGAAATGCAATGATAAGAAAATGAGACATGTTATGTACAATCATAACTAGAGATGTCAATCTCGTTTTGTTTGGTTGAAACGTTTTGTACTAGGCAAAAAAATGAGACAAAACAGCGTGTTTTTACCTCGGGTTAAATTCCGATCTATTTTGGATTTTTGGGTTAAATTCCGGTAGAGATGTGCCCAAATCATTTCGCTTGTGTCGTTTTGGGCAAATAGTGTTTTTTTAAATAATTAATAATTTCACAATATCAATCATATTTCTTAATTTGACTGTTAAATTGAGATTAAATTTTATGAGAAGTCTTTTGATATACATATATACATACATACATACATATATATATACATACATATATACATACATATATATGTGTGTGTGTGTGTGTGTGTGTGTGTGTTTATCATGTTAAAATTTCATAGTAATCAAAGAATATAATGACCTTGCAATATTAATGATGGTATTCTTGTGTGTCTTTTTTAGATTAAAAAAATTCATTCAAATCAAAAAATAAAATTATTTAGAGTTGTGCAATTTGATATAAACATAACAATAATAGATTTTAAAGTTATATTAAAATATATATTTTTCATTTTTTAAAATTGATTTTTAAAATTACAGATCAATATAAAAAAAATTATACATTTAAAAACACAAAAATTTAAATAATCAATGTATTGGCCACAATGCCATGCCTAACAAGATGAATAATTTTTTTTTTCTTGATATAATATCTTTTTATTTGCTGGGGGGAGAGCCACGGACGATGGCTTCAAATGAACATATCATTTTATTTCAACAACACAGCACAATATCATTTTATACATCAACTATAGAAGGTGAAAAGGAGAATAAAACCAATTTACTTACCATTCAATGCCCAACATTCATATAAGAATGCAAACCAATACAAAGTTCAGAAAAAATTATAAATGCATCATTCACAAAAGTGACAAAACATATGCTCAATGATGGGAAATTTATATTTATTTATTTATGGTGCTAACGTCATGATTCAAGCAAGTACTAGAAAAATTAAACCTAAACATGCTACTAATCATATTTTGTAGTATTATAAGCAAGAAGCATTCCTCCTAGGACAATTCGCAATTGGGTAATGATACACTGTGCTATTTCCACAAAATGAAGAGGGAGATCTACAAATGCTAGGTGAAAGAATCAATGGCAATATTATAGATTAGCAAGATATAGTCTTTAATCCAACTGAATGGTCGCTCTCTTGAAAAAAAAATGAGAACTTTGGATAAAAGGGGTTTGATTTCTGGACTAGGGGTTTGATTTCTGGACTAGGGGTTTGATTTCTGGACTACCACAGGCTAGTCAAGGTCTACCCCTTCTTCCAAGATACTCCTAATAACTTTAAGATTTCGAGTAAGAGGTTCAACATTTAGCTTCTTGGGTATTGTTCTTATCTAATTCGCTTTCCTAGGAATACACCAAAAAACCCATTCTTAAAAGGGGAATGAGAGGGCATTATTTCTAAATGGAATCAAAAAACAAGAGTAAAATCAAAAATAAAAATCAATTAAAATCTAGAAGGGGGTTATTTCTCAAAAGTTGATCATCCAAATTGAAAGACATGTCATCAGGATCAAACAAAGTCGAAGCCACAATATGTGTCAATGACGTGAATGATTCTTTTTCACTAGCTTATATCAGTAATTTCCTTTTTCGATCCTCCAATCTGCTTGGACATATATATATATATATATATATATATATATATATATATATATATATATATATATATATATATATTATTTTATCTTGTCTCTCTAGATTTGAAGACTGTTTAATATTAATCAATGGACAAGCATTGAGAAGTCATGAAATATGTGTGTGGTATCACTCTATTTGCAGAGCAGAGAATGATAGCCTCATCAAACTGATGGGAATTTGACTAGCTATTGATCTTTACTTTTTGTTCATTTTAAAGGAAGGAGCACTCATTCAGCAAGCACTTTCTTTCTACCAGTTGATGTTGGTTTGGTTGGTTAACCCAGTCAGTGGATTTAAAATGCCTCTTCCATCAACTTGCCCAAAGGAATTTGCCGTGATGCCAGAGCATTTTGCTGAAGACGCCATGGGATTACTTATCTTTGCTTCTCGGATTCCAAAAGCTTTGGATGGAGTCCTCCTAGTAGGCTTAATGATTAAATGTTTTACAATGCAATTTTGTCTTTTATATGATATGGGAAATATTTTTTTCTTTGCAAGGGCACTATCTATGAGATTCAATTACCTTGTTGATGTGTTCTGTTTTGCTATTTTCTTTTTGGGTTGGATGATTTTATGAATTTCATTATCATGTTCATGGAAAAAATGGTTGAAGTATTGCACTGTTGGATGCCATGAGGAAGGTGATATATTTAATTTCACTTAAAAGTATAAATTGAAGTTAGGCAATTACAACATCTGGTTTCTCCATTTGCAGTGGTTCATCTGCTACAGCTTCTCTATTTGAAGGGCACCAATTGTCACTTGCGTGTCCTGTGAGGAACCTCTTGAAGTTGTATGTTGACATTGAGTTCACAGGTTCTCACACACAGGTGACATACCCTTACATTTGAGTTTCCAAGTGCTAATTGTTTTCAGTGCTAGAATAAAGATGACATGCTTTAGGCCATTGCCTTTCAAAGCTTCCTGGTTTACTTGGCATGTTCTACTTATTGGTTATGCAAAGTAATCATGGATGGGAATAGGAAAGACCCTACAAACAGAAACTACTTTTATTTAAACATGATTTTGAGAAATAAGCTTGAGAGTTCATAGAAGTAACGACGACTTCTTAGTTGTTATTGGTAAGGGTGGGGTGTTGTCTTGCATTATCATCAATCTTTAACATAAACAACAAGATATTCTTTTCCTGCTTTCACTAATTTTCTAATTAGCAATTCTAGAACGGTTTTCACTCCTTGCTTTTAGATGATAAGATACTTTATTTTGTGCTATATAAGCAACTTTTCCAGTTATCCTCTGATTTCTGGTACTTGGCTGCCTATTCAGTGTCTCTGCTCTTCGTATTTCGATCCTTGAACATCTGAATCTATCTATCCAATAGCCTGTAATCAAAAATGATTTTCTTCTGGCTTAATCATTTTAAGTTTGACTTGTTGACGAACATCGGCTGGATGATGGACTGTCCATGCTGGGCAGAAAAAATCATGAGGGGATAGGCTGATGAGAACAGGGGTTGTGGCGGATATTCAGCAACGCAGATGTGAATTGGATGAATTTTTTTCACCATGAGAGGAGTAACACCAGTGAAAGACTATATGATTATGAGCACACAAAAATTACTAAACCAAGAAACAAAGAGATGGCGTGCTAAAAGCATCATGACATTTGTTATGTAAATGCATTTAAGAGACATGAGCATTAGAATAATAGAAATAGCAAAGCCTGAGAAAGATCCTGTCATCTAAATTGCTTCTTGAAATTCCGCAAAATGATATTCCCTCCTTATTTGTATCAAACAACTTAATCAACTCATCAAAGAAATAAAACCAAAACTTTTAGATGAAAGAAATAAGAAAGGTATTAAAGTCAAACATAACCAACTTTCTTTGAGTCATCATTTTGATGTTTGATTGATCCAGAAGCTGTGAAGAAATGCCAAAAGAAAAGCTATCCTCAATGTTCGTATATAATTGATCAGAATGAGTTTGAGTTGATTCTTGGGTATTGTCCAAAGCAGAGAGGACAGTTCATGGATCTATCCTACTTTGTTCATTTATTTTCAAGGCATACCAGTGCTTCTAAATAATTTATTTCCCCTTCATTTTTCCATATATTATGGGATAAGGAAGTTTATCTAGTGTGCAATAGTATAATAAAGTGTGTATTGCAGTGTCATCTTTCATTTACCTCTTAGATTTTCTAGCCATTTACACGCACTTTTCCGTGTTAGAAACCATATCTTTTTCAACTCAAAAAATATATATTATGAGTATGAGATATTAAGATTGTGAAATTTTTATATTATACTATAAATTTGGGTAAAATAATCAATTTGTGCGGAATTTCTATGGAGCACAATTTTTTAATAAAATATATGAATTTTAAATCGATATAAATTTATTTGTTTAATAGGTTTCAATAAAATGCAAGATGCAGAGTCACCAACATAAATAAAAAATTTAGAATGGAACAGAATAAAAATAAAACCCTAAAAAAATTAAAAACAAAAACTAAAAGCATAAATATATAAATATGGATAAAATAGTAAACATTGTCCAATAAGTACCAAAAAAACCAAAGGAATTAATACCACATAAAAAATTAAAAAAAATATGTGCCAAAATGAAAAGGAAAATATATAATTAATTCCAATTAAAAAAAATTCAACAAATCAAAACTTTGGGACCAAAAAATAATAAAGAGATTTAAAAAATGCAATGTAATTGTTTAAAAAAAAATAAAAGACCAAGGAACGAAATCAAAAGTAGCATGTATGACCAATTTCAATTAGAGGAAGAAATGAAGAGTCTCATTTTGTATTTACATAATCTTGATATGCTACCCGTGGGATGTTAGTAGGATTTCATACGGTGTCTGCTTTTGAATTTTGTTCGTTTTTGGGACAGGTGAGGGATAATTTGCACTCTATCATCTAATGGTTAGAGGCTTTTATGTGTAATCTTAGAGGTACAAGGCTAAGGTTTAGAGAGATGCATTCAATGCGTTGCAATTTCTTTCTTTTTACCTTTATTAGGTTCTTTATGTTGGTTTCATTTTATGTTTGTTGTCAAATTATATGAAATTAACTGAGTTTTTTTTATTGTTGTTGTGTTTTCTCATTTGATGTTTGTTGTCGAATTATATGAAATTAATTGAGTTCTTTATTATTGTTGTGTTTTCTAGTTAAAAAACTCATCAATTTTGTTCATATAAATTTATCTCGATCTCATGTATCAGATCAATAGATTGGGCTTACTAGGGGTTGACTTAAGTTTTTTTATGTTTATTTTTTCCATTTTTTATTTTGTAAGTTAAACATATGGTTATTTGAGAATTAAGCTTCATGATTTTAATTGATTTGGTTTCAATAGAGTCATCCTCGTTTAACGAATACATTACAAACTAGAATTACTAGGTTAGACATACTTGATTTTTTTATTATTGCTATTTGACATATTATTTTCTTATAATTAAATTTTATAGTGGTGTTCATTTTGTTTTCTTTTCTCATTTAATTTTTCATCTTATTTCTCGAGACATGGATTTGGGGTTTTTACAAAGGGTTGATTCAAGTCTTTTTTTCACTTTTTCTTAAGTTATTTTATATTATTTTTGTAAACCCCAAGAAATTAATGTAGGCGTAAGTTGTAAACTAAATAAACAAAAATAAATTTATAAATAGATAAAAGTTTAAGAATTGAAGAACAAATTTAAATAAAATGAGAATTCAAACATTTTAGATATAGCATTTGGACCAAATAGTTGAATATCATAATTTTAACTCGAAATGAATTAAAAGAGAAATAAAATAGGTTGTGGAGTGGAATTGAATTAAATGTAAAGATTATAATTTAAATTAGAAGAAGAGAAGATGTGGGGTAAAAAGAAAATATTTTAAGGTAATGGGGGTCTAACTGCAATAAGAGAAATTAAGGGGTATAAATACTCGTCTTTTCTCTTTTGTCCAGTAGAATGAGGCGAAGAAAGGGAAGGAGATTTTAATATTTTTCTTACCCAATTGAAGAAGAATTTCAAAGTGAAAGTGAGATTAAGTGTTGCCAAAACATTCAAACATCTAAAGCACAAGGATTTAGAGTATTACAGGAAGAAGAAATTGGAGGAAAAAAAGGAGCATTGGGATGGCAGCAACAAGAAAGAAAAGAGGGGAGGAGGAGATTGTAATTTCACAAGCTAGTAGGGTTTTAAATCTTTCTTGGTATGGTGTTTCTTATATGCATATAAAAGATTCTAAATTGTATGGTTAAATTACATGATTTTCTTTATGAGATTTGCGCTATGGTTCTTTGAAATTTTTTGGGGGAAATGTGGAATTGTGTGTAATTGATTAATGTCTCAAGAAATGAGATGAAATTAGAGCTAACTGGTAAGACAAATGGAAAGGAGAAGGGAAGCCCCTAGGAAAGGCCATGGGTGGCCATTGAGGGTAGTAATTTGGAGGGAAAGATTATCTATTTTGCAAAATAATTATTGTAGATGTTGTGTTAGGCATGAATAATTGATCTTCAAAAGAATGAGGGAAGTCTTGTTTTCCCAAGGCCAAGTTTTGGCCAAATGTATATGATGTAGATGTTAATAACTTGGTAGATTCATCTCTTGATATTTAAAGAGAATATGAGCGGAAAAACAAAAGAATTAGGATTGATTTCCTTCATAGGAGTTGTAGTTTGGATGTTTATCATCTAAGGAAACTAGTTTCATTTAATTTGGAATTTTATAACTCTAGTTTAGGGTCACCGAACGTGACTTTGCAGGGTGTAATAGTAAGAAATCTAGGTAGAGGTTGGAATCCGACCTCTGTTGGAAACTTTCAGAGTAAGAAAAGAAGAAGAAGAAGTGGGAGCTCGAAACAATGAAGTTAGATGTGTTAATGGAAAAGGAACAAGTTAAGTTAAAAAAAAAAGATTGTTTATAATGATATTTTGATTGAAAAAAGTTGTTATAAAAAAATGTTGGTTAACTAATATGTATGATCACTTTTTTTTGGAAAAATTGGAATGTAAGACAATTAACATGTTTTGTCATATTCTATTAAGAGTGTGTTTAGCACAACTGTTGTTGTGGTGGTTGAAGTTAAAAAAAATAATTCCATGAAAAGTGCTTTTAGCTACAGTTCAAAACTGATATTGAAGTGTTTCGTTAAAATTGTGGTTGAGTTTGAGGTTTAATGAAAAACAGCTTCGAGTGTTTGGTTACCATGCTTTTCATATTGTTGTCAACTTTTAAAATTACTTTAAAGGACACATACAGATATTTTTAAAATATTGTAGATTTAATTATCATAATAATAAAATATAATTAATAATTCAAGTAAATTACAAACTAGTTTTTGTTCTCAATTAATCGAAAAGCAACGAGCCTACAGAGTAAAACCAAGTGACATACATTTCCCTTTCATCAGGGCTGATCTCTATGTACATAATTTTTAATTTTTTTTTAAATTTGACTAGGCCTGTCCCAAACTAAATCGCCCGGCCCAGTCAAGTTCGGCCAAAAGGTTCCAACTTTGCTGGACTTGGGTTGGGCCGAGAGCAGCCTAGCCCAAGAGTTCAAAAAAGGCACAAAACACACCATTTTTCCTTTCTCCCTTTCGTTCTCAATTATTCATGTTGTTAGTGTTTATGTAACACATGAACAGTAACATGGTCAACTATGACGAGAGGGTCAACAGCCGATACCGATGATTAAAAGAGGCCGAGGTGGTTCTTCCTATGGCAGTGGCATCATAAATGGTTCTATTTGATGGTCAGTAGGAGCTTCGAAAGGTTGCAGCACCACCTACGCCGCCATGACTTGCTGCCTCTGGTGAGAGGATCAAAGGAGTTACCATGGAGGAGAGAGAGGGAGTTGTGGTCGTGGCTATGGAGAGAGGGGGGAGCTGGCGTGACTATATATGGAGAGAGACGGGGGTAATGGCTATGGAGGAGAGAGAGGGAGCTATGGGTATGCCTACATGTGGATGAAGAGAGGGGCAGTGGCTGTGGAGGAGAGAGAGAGGGGTAGTGGTTGTGGAAGAGAAAGAGGGAGTTGTGGGTGTGGCTGAACGTGGATAGAGAGAGGGAGTTGTGGGTGTGGCTGAATGTGTGTAGAGAGGGGCAATGGTTGTGGAGGAGAGAGAGGGAGCTGCGGCGACGATAATGAGAGGAAGTCAACGGCGATGGTAATGAGTTGTTGTTGTGTAAAAGATTCTTTTTAAAACGCAGTGCAAATGCAAGTATTTAGGTGGGACCCACAATAAAAAAAACTAGGGTCCCGTTTGGTAATACTTATGTTTGGGGTTGCAGCTCAACGCAACCATAGGTTGAACTGCCTCCCCAAACAACATATAAATATAACTATATTAACACTGGTGCAAATTGTTGATTGTTGTTAAATATATGTTTTAATTATTACAGTTGTGTTAAGGATGATGTTTAAGGTTTTGTAGACCCAGGATGATTGCGTCAACAATTAATTAAAATTTATGTGTATGTTACAAAAACTTGGGATTTACTAGTACAGGGGAGGTTTTGCCAATTTTTTTATAGAAATTCCAATGAAACCTTTATATATATATATATATATATATATATATATATATATATATATATATATATATCTGTGTCTGTGTGTGTGTGTGAAAAGTTAATTACATCTTCTTTTCTTGGTGAATGTGTATTAATAAGATTACTTGTTTGTCTCGTTAACACTTGGTTGATTTGAGAATAAAGTTTTATTATTTTATTCATTAAGGTTTCCATGGAGTCATTTTAATTTCACAACTACGTCAAAATTTTAGGTTGTTAACATGAATAGACACAAGTCATTTATATATATTAGTTTTATCATTTGATATTTTGTTTTCGATGAATCAAGGTTCATTTTTTTTATATTTTGCTTTCCATGCGATCATCCCATTCTCATTTAATTATTTCTTTGCTAGAAGAAAAATCATAAGAACCTTTTAAGAATATTGAAAAGATAGATTTACTGAACATTTTTTTTTTCATTTGTTCGTAATGTTGTTTTTAATAATCATATCATTAAAGTAATCAAGCTTATCAAACCGACCAAGTTGAATCAATTACGTATATCTCTTTTTTTTTAAAAAAAAAACAAATTATGGTGAACATTAAACACATTATTACATCACCTTAACATTAAATAATTTGCCAAACTTATGACGAAACGTGAACCACCTATCTAATATCATACTGGATTCTTTTATTTGGAAAACATTAATCTATATCCGATCCACGTATTCATCTTCATCCTTTTTCTTTATTAGTTTCAATACATAATAATATATTTTTTTATTTAAAAAACAGAATAATCTTCTTGCTTCTAGATGAAACTTTTCTCAAACTAATAATGATATATTTTTACTAATGTAGTTCGTGTCAGATCTTAATATAATAAGAGTATTTATCCAAATAGATTTTCCCTTATAAATATAATAATATAAAAATTTTATATCTTAACATCAATACGTCAAAATCATAAAAAAAAATATTAATTTAATAATTTTTTAAAATAAAAAACAATTTAAAATAAAAATAAAAACCATAAGGATTTAAAAACAGCTGAGCTTAATTTCTTAACACCACCCCAACAAGAAGGCTTTTGAAGCCCAAAACTTGTAAAAGCCGGTAAACAAAAGCGCTAACGGTCGAAAATAATTTGAATTTTTCTTTCCTCTGCTCTCACGGACATATAGACTCCGTATAAATGAAGGTTTTGCGATGAATTAAGAAAGAAAACTTTCCATCTTCTGAAGCCCAAATCGGTATGATTCTTCGGCTGAAACTATGAAAGAAAACGTTGTTAGTGATCTTGTATGTTGGGGCGGGGACATTGAGGTATATTTTCTTCTCACAAAGAGAGCATATCTTTGATTGTTTCATATTCTATCAATTGTTGTGCTTTTTCTTTTATTTGGTTGTGTGGTGATTTCTTTCACCATCGAATGGCTTTAGATTATCTGGTAGTCTTCCTGGATAAGAGATTGGGGCATCGATGTCCTCAATATTTTGCAACTGGTGATCTTGAATGCTCGGTCGGTAATCCAACTTACTACGGGTCGGTAATCTTGAATGTTGTCTCTCTCTCTATCTATTCATCTTCGAATTTCTCCTGTACACTGAGCAATGTTCTTTCTATCTTTTTTCTGAGGTGAGTTGGATGGTGGAATTTCATAAATATGTGTTGAAGACACGATTTTGTCTTGTAGATGTTACACTTGTATATTTTGTTCTTTATGGTCTTAACTGGGTGTGCTGGTTTCTTTTTCCTTATGAACTAATTAATCGGGACTGGAATCTTTCTTCTTCTTCATATTTTTATTTTCTTCCTCAAATCGTTGTTTTCTTTTATTTGATGGCGGAAGTGATTTAAGGTCTTATTTGGTTTTTGTAGATTGATGAGCATGTTTAGAGAGAGATTATGAACCACAGGTTGCTGAAGCATCCCTATATAATCAGATTCAAAGAGGTATCATGTATTCCCTTTTTATTAGATTATGAAATGTAAGAGAGTTTCGAGTGACCTGGTCTTCTTAGTCAATGTAAAGATGGATATAGAAGGTCTTGGTACTTCCCTCAAGCTTCAGAAACTTTGAAGGAATCTGACTTGATTCAGTTTTCATTGATGCGATCCAAATTTTTTCATTTAAAGGCTTAGATATATGAGATTGCTTAATCTACAGTCTGCCAATAAGAAACTCATTCTTGATGTCAAAAATTATAAGAACTTGAAGATTTTTAATTTTGGAAAGGATTTTCAAGTCCGAACTCCAATTTACTCTTAGATATCAATTTTGAAAACCAGAGCCTTGTCTTAGCTTTTCGATTTTTGCAGGTTTTATCAAAGGTGAATTCATTGTGCAGGTTCTGCAAACAACACCTCATTTAGCCATAGGAATGGTATATGCAGCTGCTGGATAACTTTTTGAGAGAATATGCAATGCTGGTAGATTCATTGAAGATGAGGTACGTATAGTGTAGAACCAAACACTATCAAGGATTTTCCCCTCTTCTCAAATAATACCCTCACAAATGGATACTTGGTGGGTCTCATGAATTTGAATAACAAGATTAGTTCTTTCGTTATTGAACTTCACCGTATGAGACCAGTTGCTAATATTCGTAATGCCTTTCTTCCACAGTTCTGTTATTTTTATGAAATCCATTTTGGTTTTGGCATACCTCTCCTTCCCTTCTAATCTTTTGTTTCTTGTTGCTAGCTGAGGCATTCATCATGTCTTGCAGAAGACTTCATGCTAACTTTCAGAGTTGTACTGTGCCATTCTTCCATCTCTTTTATGAATTTAATTGATAAAACTCACAGTGCCTTTCTTTCAATAAGGTTACGCTATCTTTATTTTTTAGTTTATTTGTGCAGTGCTCTGTTTGCTCCATTTAGAATAGCACCAAGGAGACGATGACAGTATTGGTTTATAGCAGTATTTGTTCTTCCTTTCATGCATTGCTTTTGCTAATATTGAACCTGAACTAAGGGTCTTAATATAATTTTACTATCAATTGTTTCGTTTTGGGTAGTCAGATTCGATTTAATTGGGTAATACAGAAAATAAATACATTTATCAGCTCTGCCACATGCAGATTGCTGTTTACTTTTGCTATGAAATAATATACGTTATGTCTTTCTTCCACACTTCTAGATTTTTTATTTAACTGTGCTACTGTGATTTTTGATGTTGAGGCCCTACAAAGGGGTTTATTGCATGGGAATGTTTTTCTGATAGAGTTGCCTTGACCCATGGTCTTAGGGAATCATATTGCTAGTTGAGTTGATCTTAAGAAGATGTATCCAGGTTAGTTATCAATCAAAATATACAAGTGGTTTTTATATGTTTAATTATTTTGGTAGTTTATTTTTTGTTGAGGGTGTTTAGCGATTTTTTTCTAGTTCAAATCGATGAATTCTTCAAGGAATGTAGAGCCATGTATCTAATCACAACTTTTCTTCAATCTTAATGGGACTCAAGCACAAGCAATTGGTGGCTAATCGGATCTTGGATTTCCTACAAAGGTGAAAAAGCTAACTCTCCTCCACCTACAAAAGTTCTAATTGATTTTTCTCGGTTTTCTTGCGCACCCCTAGTGACCAATATTGATTTTACATGAAATGCTCAATAGTACATTCATCTTCTGGCTCTAGTTTTGATAGTTCTCACACAACTTTTATTTATCTGCTTACCAAATCATGTGGGATAACATTTTATTTATAGTGTTTTTGCTTGTAACTGTGAAGTTGGGGGTGAAATCAAAATGGTCAACTTGGTCTTGGCACCACCGAGGACTCCCTTGTGCCTCAGAAAATCCAAGCATTTCAGGTAACTATAGATTAACTTGTTTGTTGAAGATATATCCACCTTTCTGCTCATTCAGATGTATATGTCTTGTGCCTTTTTCTTTTAGGTTTAACATTTGCCTCCTGAACATGAATAAACAACCCCCTTTCCCTGTCAAGTATCTTAGCAGATTCTTTATCTCTTCCAAGTGATTCAGAACTAAGGCTTAGTTCACTGAGTTTATAGCTGGGCATGTGCATTGTTAACCAAACAGTATCAATCATGGTGAACACATCTGCATTTTTTGTGGATATCTTCTATTGTTAAATTGTTCAAATAGAGACATTATTATTGAAACTAAATGAAAAAACCAGGATTTATTATTTGTTGGAAGCACTTGGATTTTTTTGGGGATATAGTTGATTTATTTTTTGAGAGGTGTTGCTAGTGGAAGGTAGTGATACGGGTGGTGATGTAGTCTGTTGGTGTCACATTGGAGGCGCAAATTCAATGACCATCAGCTGAGAAGTAAATCCTTGGTCAAATTGATAAATTTCCCCTGTTATAGAGCTGCATAGTACCATATTGATGCTTCCTCTGTCACATGCTGTAGTCCAAGAAATTTGTTGTCTCTATTGACATGTAATAGTCTAGTGCTGCCATATATAGTATATTGTGATGATTTGTGTGCTGAAATTTCGTCTCTCGTGCACGAGTGTCTGTTAAATTGGTTGCTGCTGTCTAGTGCTGCCATATATAGTATATTGTGATGATTTGTGTGCTGAAATTTCGTCTCTCTTGCACGAGTGTCTGTTAAATTGGTTGCTGCTGGTGCTGAACATACAACAGCTGTCACGGAAGATGGAGAGCTCTATGGATGGGGTTGGGGTCGATATGGGAACTTGGGACTTGGTGACAGAAATTATCGCTCAATTCCTGAAAAGGCCTCTCTTGTGAATGTATGTGACAGAAATGATCGCACTTACTAATTTTCTCTTAGTAGAGTAAGCATAGCCAGCACTGAAGATCAAAGAGGGCTGGCAAAAGAATCAAGGTACTATCATATATTTGCTGAGCTTGTTTTTCTTGCTAGTCTTTTCTTTTAACATATGCCAATAGTGAAAATCAATGGTGAAGTTATGGACTAGCTCTGACACTTCTAGATTTTTTATTTAACTTTGCCACTGTGATTTTTGATGTTGAGGCCCTACACATGGTGATGTTTTTCTGCATTTCTGCTATTAACTAATTGGTATTGGAATGTTGCCTTCTTACAATTGAGTGTTGGGCTGCGTGTAGCTTTTGCTGCTAACCCTGGATCAACTTGTTAGTTATTGAAATTGGATTGCAGAGCATGTGTTACACTTATTTGTTTTACATATTCTGTGAAAATCTCATATATTTTGATTTAGGCAATCCAAGTCTTGTTCTTAATTGAATGCATGAGGAGCTGGATACCATTGAAGCTGTTTAATTTGTGAAGTTAGCTCATATTTATAAAAACTTTCTTATCCTTGGGTTATAATTCCAGCACCGTTTTGGGTGAGTTATCCAGAAATGGAAAGGCTGGCTGATGCAACCCCGGTGATTCTTCCACCATCAATGTCTGAAAATTTCTCTTGGACTCAAAGCTACTTGAATCTAAACTGAATGAAAAGTCAAGGCTGCTGATTCTTTGCTCTACATCTAACCCAACAGGATCAGTTTATAAATTGCTTCAAGAGATTGCAAAGATTCCAACAAAACATCCTAGGCTTCTGGTATGATTATTGCGTCCTAATTGCAAGGCCGACGCTTTCCTGATATTTAATTGCTGAATTTCTAAGTATTTCAGTCATAATATATGCACCTGCTACTCACACAAGCATTGCATCTTTGCCCGGCTTGTGGGAAAGGACTTTGACCTTGAATGGATTTTCTAAGGTAGCTTAATCTTGCATTTAATTATCAGTCCTAAATATCTGCTTTTTTTGTTCTTGACATCAATAATATAATATGCCGGGCTTAATTTGATGTTTGTGATTGTAAATAAAACCTGAAGCAGTTTACCTCATTCAGTTGGGTAACATTTTAACGGTGGTGCAATTGCAGGCTTCTGCAATGACTGGTTGGAGACTTCTGTATCTTGCCGGCCCTAAGCACTTTGTTGCCGCATGTAACAAGATACAGAGCCAGGTATACTACGACCCACTTTTCGGCCTTCAATCTGCTAAAATTTGAACTAATTGAGCACATTATGCATATTCTGAAGTTGTCCTTTATCCAAAGCATCACTTGTGACTGTTACAAACAGCTTTCCAATATTTTATCATTTGTATCATGCTTTGAAATTACGCTTTGAACATGGCTTCAATTGTCAATCAAACAGTAGAGATTTTCTGCAGGGGTAGAAGTAGCCAATCTGAACTTAATTTCAGCTAGTTTGGACACTCAGAGGAAAGAAAGTTTGTTAATAATGGAAGGGGTAAGGTGAAGATGAGGGTTCTAAAGAAGCAGATGAATAGCTAATTTAGATGGACAGAGATTTCGCTATTTGTTTGGATTTAAAGCCTACAAGACACAGAATGAAACTTGCACCTGGCAATCAATCCAAACTGTCAAGACAATTTTTTTATCATGCCATTTTATATCTCCCAAAAGAATTTGAGATAAATCACTACTCCTGTGGCCTCTACTCACAATCTGTCTCACCGATGAAGCCCTCATCAATATGTAATGATCACACTAATAACGCAAGTGCTTGACATGAGAAAGACTTGTAAGTCAATAACAATCTGTAATTCATACTTTCTTTCGTAGTTCAGTTTGGGCTGGTAAATACTGAGGCTATACCGATGATTGCATAAGGCTGCTGCTGCAACTCTTGATGATTATTACTATTCAATAAGAACTCACATGTCTTGCTTTATTGGTTTGCAAAATGCATTGATATGCCTGTTCCTGTAATGCTTGTGATCTAAATTGACTTTGTACAAGCTGCATTTGATTTTCTATATTTTTCCAGTTTACCTTAGGTGCCATCAGCATATCACAAAAGGCAGGAGTCGCTGCAATAGGACTAGGCTATGCTGGCGGGGAAGCAGTGTCCACTGTGGTGAGAGCGTTGAGGGAATGGAGAGATTTCTTGATTAAAAGCTCTGGAGAAATGGAAGGTGTTGGGATTTCAGAACCTCTGGTACTGCCTCTCAGTTATTATATGCTTAGGACCTCCCATTTTCCGCAAGTGTAGAAGTAGCCAATCTGAGCTTAATTTCAGCTAGTATGGACACTCGGAGGAAAGAAAGTTTGTTGATATTGGGAGGGGTGACATTATTATTGAAACTAAATGCAAAAAAAAAAAAAGATTTATTATTTGTTGGAAGCACTTGGATTTTTTTGGGGATATAGTTGATTTATTTTTTGAGAGGTGTTGCTAGTGGAAGGTGGTGATACAGGTGGTGATGTAGCCTGTTGGTGTCACATTGGAGGCGCAAATTCAATGACCATCAGCTGAGAAGTAAATCCTTGGTCAAAATGTTAAATTTCCCATGTTATAGAGCTGGATAGTATCATATTGATGCTTCCTCTGTCACATGCTGTAGTAAAAGAAATTTATATTCACTATTGACATGCAATAGTCTAGTGCTGCCATATATAGTGTATTGTGATGATTTGTGTGCTGAAATTTAATCTCTCTTGCAGGGAGTCTCGATTAAATTGGTTGCTGCTGGTGCTGAATATACTGCACCTGTCACAGAAGATGGAGAGCTATATGGACGGGTTTGAGGTCGATATGGGAACTTGAGACTTGGTGACAGAAATTATAGCTTAATTCGTGAAAAAGTCTCTCTTGTCAATGTATCTGACAGAAATTATCGCACTTACTAACTTTCTCTTAGTAGACTAAGCATATCCAGCATTGAAGATCGAAGAGGGCTGGCAAAAGAATCAAGCTAGTATCATATATTTGCTGAGCTTGTTTTTCTTGCTAGTCTTTTCTTTTAGCATATGCCAATAGTGAAAATTAAGGGTGAAGTTATGGACTTGAAAATAGTCCGGTTTAAATTTTTTGAATGGGGCATTAGAGTGAGCAGGGGTTTTCTATGGCTCCAAAACTACTGAACTGTGTATAGGAATTGCTTTGTGAATTCTACTAAAAAACTATTTTTCAGAACGAGTCCTTTCTTGGAATACTCACTGTTAATGCTAGAAAGAAAAATCTGAAACTGATTATCTATTAAATGACCCTGCATTTTAATAACCTTGCGATTTCCCCTGATAGCTTTTAATGAACTGGTCATCAATTTTTTATCATGGGAGTTGCAGGGAGACAAGATGATTATGGTAGCATGTGGATGGCGGCATACAATATCTGTTTCCTCTTCTGGTGGATGGAGCAAATATAAGTTCACCTGCGACATGGGGACTTTGAGGATCACCTGACTCCTCATAAGGTTTCTGTGGGGCAGCTCCATTTTTATGGTGATTTCTTTCCCCTTTCATTTCTGTTTAAATACTTTTCTTGTTTCATTTAATTGAAATTTTGGATCCCATATCACTTGGAGAAGGATTCAAATGCATGGTTAAATAAGACAGGCATGTCAGGCACCTTCCACCGGTTGTTGGTTTAATTTTTCTTTTAAGGATAGTTCTTTCCACTACAGCATTCAATTTTTTTTTTTGGTTATTGTTATTTTGTTGTCTCTTGTTATGATTTTCCCCCTTGATCCCGCTGCCATCAAGTAGTTTTAAAGGTAATTGAAACCCATTGCTTGTTTTTGTGAAACCTCATTCGTTCTGCAAATATTTGGAGCTTCTAATAATCAACATCGGATTTGCACTGACTTTCCTATAACATGTTTTAGTATTTCTTCTAATCCGGAATCTCAAATGTTTTTGGCTGGAATTGTTTTCCAGATATAGGTGGCTGGAGACACACTATGGCAATGACCACACTAATCACACAACTGCTTGACATGAGAAATACTTGTAAGTCAATAAGAACCTGTAATTCATAGTTGCTTTCCTTGTCCAGTTTGGCCTAGTAAATGTTGAGGCTATACCGATGATTGTATGAGGCTGCAGCTGCAACTCTTGATGATTATTATTTTTCAATAAGAACTCACATGTCTTGCTTTGTTGGTTTGCAAAATGCATTGATATGCCTGTTCCAGTAATGCTTGTGATCTAAATTGACTGTGTACAAGCTCCATTTGATTTGTTTGCTATATTTTTCCAGTTTACCTCAAGTGCCAGTAGCATATTACAAAAGGCAGGAATTTCTGGATTAGGACTAGGCTATGCTGGCTGGGAAGCAGTGTCCACTATGGTGAGAGCATTCAGGAGGCGGAGAGATTTCTTGATTAAAAGCTTTGGAGAAATGGAAGGTGTTGGGATTTCCGATGCTCTGGTACTGCCTTCCAGTTATTATATGCTTAGGACCTCCCATATTCCTTGTGGTTCCATCAACTTCTAATTCTAACTGGTTTTACATTCAGGGAGCATTTGACGTTTTCATTGATTTGAGCTCATACTATGGAGCAGAGATTGTGTTGAAGTTTTAATTTGTGTTCGTTTTATGATTTGCAGGTATACTTGTGTATTTTGGGGAGAAAGAAAAGAAGGAATTTTGCATCGAGAATAGAGAATTGAAAACAGAGAGTGAAGTTTGTTTGCTATGGTCATTGGTTTTGCACTAGCCATGTCAAGGGAACATGTGGAAGAACTCCAATGTCTTTGTACAGTATTTGCTCTCCACCATAAAATCGTTGCATCTGTATCCGAATGACATTTTTCTCGTATTTATTCAGCGAGATTGTTTCTTAATTGTGGCAAGCTCACTTTCATTAAGTTCGTAGGGAATATGACCAGCAAACAAGAGATTATAACGCTAGAAAAGCTTGGATTGAGGCTCGAAGGAAGCCTTCTTGCTGGGTTGCTCCAGTATTTGGCAGGGAGGAATAAAGGTGCACCTTGGCGAGCATCATTAATATGCTCTGGTATATCTTGTTGTCCTTATTGAGGCAAAGAGATCGAGGACTATAAAATCTATGTTATTTACACTACAACCATCCTCTAGTTGTCAGGAAAATTTGCTTCAAATGTTTCCACGCTTTCAATTTGCATGGCCTTGTGGGTGAAAAAAGTGCACAACTTCTTACACAGGCCTCGTATAAAGGTTTCAGAGAAAGCTATTCTTGTCCTTCGTTACAACAAGATGTACACTAAAGGGAAATGATTTCCTCAGCATCATCAAGAAACAAAGACGACTCCATGTAAAGCCTAATTAAGCTCTTGGCATGAACTGCAAGACAATCAATCTCGCCTGTGAAGATTTCTCTCTTCATCCCGGCAAATTACTCGGGGGTGTTCTGGTCTTTTCTATTTTTATTTGCACACTATAATTACTACCTATTTACCCTAGGAGTCAATTACTACCTATTTACCCTAGGAGTTCATAAAAAGAGGAGGGCCAGATGGGGGTATTTTTTTATATTAAATAGTGAAATATCTGCTTTGCCCTCGGGTGGGATGCACGGCAAGGGCTAGAGGCAAGGGTATTTTTGGTTTTTCACATGTTTGTAAACAATGAAACTGCATGAATACCCCTATAAAAGACCAAAATGAAGGCTTGGTTCTGGGGGCATTGTGGTACCTATACATCTGGTTTTTCATGGTCATCGCTAGGTGCCGTAGTTGTAAATAATTCCACATTTTTAATTATTTTTTTGAAGTTACTACAAGCATATGGTATAGCCACACCGTCAGTTTTCACGTGTACGTGTCTGTCAAGCAGTGCGTGTGTGTCTATATGTGGTTGAAAATGTCAGGTCACCAAGTCACCACCATATCCTCTTCCTCCTAGTGCGGCGTGTGTCGTGTGAAGGTGGTTGGGGAATTGTTGGTAGAAAGTTTTTTGTTTTTTTCCTTTTCTCTCTCCTACCACTGGAAAAAACATGACGGTTTGGTTGTTTTATTTTAGTCCCTGGTCTTGTGATTTTATTTTTCTTCCAGATTTCTTCAATGGAAGGTTTGATGTTTTTCTAATCAGGCCCTTCTATTAAAATTGATCATATGTTGTGTTTTATTTCAGTACTTATTCTTTTCATTTTTTGTTTTTTTTTGGTTCCTTTAACTTTTTTGATCTGTAGGTTTTCATTTGTTTAATTTTGTCCTCCAACTGAAATTGGTCATATATGCTATGTTTCATTTTGGTCCTTATTCTTTTAATTTTTTAGAAAAATTACACTACAATTTTTTTTTAAATCCTTATATTTGTTTCGCTCCCAAGATTTTTATTTGTTGTAGTTTTGTCCTGCAATTGGCATTAATTATATATTTTATTTTCATTTTGGCCTTTATTGTGTCAATTTTTTATTTAGTTTTAATTCCTTTGGTTTTTCAATCCTTCTTGGATAATGTGTATTTTTTGTCAGTATTTATGCATCTATACTTTTAGTTTTTCTTTTTAATTTTTGATGTTTTATTTTTTATTGGGGTTTTATTTTTATTCGATTCAGACCTAAAATTTTAATTTATTTTGGTGATCATTTTAAAATTGAAATTATTTTGTTTGTTTTTTTTTTTTGGTGTGTTTTGTTATTTTTTTTTGTTCTTCAGATCATATGATTTTACGGTTTCATTATTTGTGCAATAATAATGATTATTTTTTTATTTTTTTGGTGAAAATCCTTTTTTATTATTTGTGGTAATTTAATGATTTAATTATTAGGATAGTAATGTTGATAATAATTTTAGTTGTTACAGTCATGATAATGATGGTAACGTCAGAATGCATTTTCAATGATATTCTCTTCTTTTTGTAGATAGAAAATGAACTGCTTATTTTTGTTATTTGATTATTGTAGGTGTTTTCATAATTTATATTTTATTTTTTTTGTTTAATTGAAATTGAATTATAAAATAAATTAATCTTAATACAATGAATTCAATAATCTGGTATTTGAATCTTCTTATTTTTTAATGATGATAATAAATTTATGCTGGTGATTTCGTTGAAACCTACTAAGCAAATAAATTTATATCAATTTTTAAAATTCATATATTTTATGGGAAACACACTCTCCACAAAAATCCTGCATGAATGTATAATTTCTCCCATATTTTATATTATAATAAAAAAAATATCACAAAATTAGTATTTTTTGAGTTGAAAAAAATATAATTCCGGTCTTGATGAAGCGCAGGCACATAGTATATATATAAAGGTGTCATCAACATACAAAAACTTATAAATTTCTACTATACATAATATTTGAAAAAGTAATCCATGTTCATAAAATTTTATAAGGAAATTAACTTAAGTCATCTACTGATAATGTCGATGTGCTAACTTTACAATTGTAGAAGCTATTCACCAAGCTTGGGAATCTCATAGTTCTTAACCCAATAGTTAAAAAGAATAAGGAAATGCAATGATAAGAAAATGAGACATGTTATGTACAATCATAACTAGAGATGTCAATCTCGTTTTGTTTGGTTGAAACGTTTTGTACTAGGCAAAAAAATGAGACAAAACAGCGTGTTTTTACCTCGGGTTAAATTCCGATCTATTTTGGATTTTTGGGTTAAATTCCGGTAGAGATGTGCCCAAATCATTTCGCTTGTGTCGTTTTGGGCAAATAGTGTTTTTTTAAATAATTAATAATTTCACAATATCAATCATATTTCTTAATTTGACTGTTAAATTGAGATTAAATTTTATGAGAAGTCTTTTGATATACATACATACATACATACATACATATATAGATACATACATACATGCATACATACATACATACATGCATACATACATACATACATACATACATGTATATATATATATGTGTGTGTGTGTGTGTGTGTGTCATGTTAAAATTTCATAGTAATCAAAGAATATAATGACCTTGCAATATTAATGATGGTATTCTTGTGTGTCTTTTTTAGATTAAAAAATTCATTCAAATCAAAAAATAAAATTATTTAGAGTTGTGCAATTTAATCTAAATAATATATTTTATTGTTTAGAATAACAAATTTTAAAGAAATTTGATATAAACATAACAATAATAGATTTTAAAGTTATATTAAAATATATATTTTTCATTTTCTAAAATTGATTTTTAATATTACAGATCAATATATAAAAAATTATACGTTTAAAAACACAAAAATTTAAATAATCAATGTATTGGCCACAATGCCATGCCTAACAAGATGAATAATTTTTTTTTCTTGATATAATATCTTTGTATTTGCTTGGGGGAGAGCCACGGACGATGGCTTCAAATGAACATATCATTTTATTTCAACAACACAGCACAATATCATTTTATACATCAATTACAGAAGGTGAAAAGGGGAATAAAACCAATTTGCTTACCATTCAATGCCCAACATTCATATAAGAATGCAAACCAATACAAAGTTCAGAAAAAAGTATAAATGCATCATTCACAAAAGTGACAAAACATATGCTCAATGATGGGAAATTTATATTTATTTATTTATGGTGCTAACATCATGATTCAAGCAAGTACTAGAAAAAATAAACCTAAACATGCTACTAATCATATTTTGTAGTATTATAAGCAAGAAGCATTCCTCCTAGGACAATTCGCAATTGGGTAATGATACGCTGTGCTATTTCCACAAAATGAAGGTGGAGATCTACAAATGCTAGGTGAAAGAATCAATGGCAATATTATAGATTAGCAAGATATAGTCTTTGATCCAATTGAATGGTCGCTCTCTTAAAAAAAAAAAGATAACTTTGGATAAAAGGGGTTTGATTTTTGGACTACCCCAGGCTAGTCAAGGTCTACCCCTTCTTCCAAGATTCTCCTAATAACTTCAAGATTCCGAGTAAGAGGTTCAACATTTAGCTTCTTGGGTATTGTTCTTATCTAATTCGCTTTCCTAGGAATACACCAAAAAACCCATTCTTAAAAGGGGAATGAGAGGGCATTATTTCTAAATGGAATCAGAAAACAAGAGTAAAATCAAAAATAAAAATCAATTAAAATCTAGAAGGGGGTTATTTCTCATCCAAATTGAAAGACATGTCATCAGGATCAAACAAAGTCGAAGCCACAATATATGTCAATGACGTGAATGATTCTTTTTCACTAGCTTATATCAGTAATTTCCTTTTTCGATCCTCCAATCTGCTTGGACATATATATATATATATATATATATATTATTTTATCTTGTCTCTCTAGATTTGAAGACTGTTTAATATTAATCAATGGACAAGCATTGAGAAGTCATGAAATATGTGTGTGGTATCACTCTATTTGCAGAGTAGAGAATGATAGCCTCATCAAACTGATGGGAATTTGACTAGCTATTGATCTTTACTTTTTGTTCATTTTAAAGGAAGGAGCACTCATTCAGCAAGCACTTTCTTTCTACCAGTTGATGTTGGTTTGGTTGGTTAACCCAGTCAGTGGATTTAAAATGCCTCTTCCATCAACTTGCCCAAAGGAATTTGCCGTGATGCCAGAGCATTTTGCTGAAGACGCCATGGAATTACTTATCTTTGCTTCTCAGATTCCAAAAGCTCTGGATGGAGTCCTCCTAGTAGGCTTAATGATTAAATGTTTTACAATGCAATTTTGTCTTTTATATGATATGGGAAATATTTTTTTCTTTGCAAGGGCACTATCTATGAGATTCAATTACCTTGTTGATGTGTTCTCTTTTGCTATTTTCTTTCTGGGTTGGATGATTTTATGAATTTCATTATCATGTTCATGGAAAAAATGGTTGAAGTATTGCATTGTTGGATGCCATGAGGAAGGTGATATATTTAATTTCACTTAAAAGTATAAATTGAAGTTAGGCAATTACAGCATCTGGTTTCTCCATTTGCAGTGGTTCATCTGCTATAACTTCTCTATTTGAAGGGCACCAATTGTCACTTGCGTGTCCTGTGAGGAACCTCTTGAAGCTGTATGTTGACATTGAGTTCACAGGTTCTCACACACAGGTGACATACCCTTACATTTGAGTTTCCAAGTGCTAATTGTTTTCAGTGCTAGAATAAAGATGACATGCTTTAGGCCATTGCCTTTCAAAGCTTCCTGGTTTACTTGGCATGTTCTACTTATTGGTTATGCAAAGTAATCATGGATGGGAATAGGAAAGACCCTGCAAACAGAAACTACTTTTATTTAAACATGATTTTGAGAAATAAGCTTGAGAGTTCATAGAAGTAACGACGACTTCTTAGCTGATATTGGTAACGGTGGGGTGTTGTCTTGCATTATCATCAATCTTTAACATAAACAACAAGATATTCTTTTCCTGCTTTCACTAATTTTCTAATTAGCAATTCTAGAACGGTTTTCACTCCTTGCTTTTAGATGATAAGATACTTTATTTTGTGCTATATAAGCAACTTTTCCAGTTATCCTCTGATTTCTGGTACTTGGCTGCCTATTCAGTGTCTCTGCTCTTCGTATTTCGATCCTTGAACATCTGAATCTATCTATCCAATAGCCTGTAATCAAAAATGATTTTCTTCTGGCTTAATCATTTTAAGTTTGACTTGTTGACAAACATCGGCTGGATGATGGACTGTCCATGCTGGGCAAAAAAAATCATGAGGGGATAGGCTGATGAGAACAGGGGTTGTGGCGGATATTCAGCAACGCAGATGTGAATTGGATGAATTTTTTTCACCATGAGAGGAGCAACACCATCGAAAGACTATATGATTATGAGCACACAGAAATTACTAAACCAAGAAACAAAGAGATGGCGTGCTGAAAGCATCATGACATTTGTTATGTAAATGCATTTAAGAGACATGAGCATTAGAATAATAGAAATACCAAAGCCTGAGAAAGATCTTGTCATCTAAATTGCTTCCTGAAATTCCGCAAAATGATATTCCCTCCTTATTTGTATCAAACAACTTAATCAACTCATCTAAGAAATAAAACCAAAACTTTAAGATGAATGAAATAAGAAAGGTATTCAAGTCAAACATAACCAACTTTCTTTGAGTCATCATTTTGATGTTTGATTGATCCATAAGTTGTGAAGAAATGCCAAAAGAAAAGCTATCCTCAATGTTCGTATATAATTGATCAGAATGAGTTTGAGTTGATTCTTGGGTATTGTCCAAAGCAGAGAGGACAGTTCATGGATCTATCCTACTTTGTTCATTTATTTTCAAGGCATACCAGTGCTTCTAAATAATTTATTTCCCCTTCATTTTTCCATATATTATGGGATAAGGAAGTTTATCTAGTGTGCAATAGTATAATAAAGTGTGTATTGCAGTGTCATCTTTCATTTACCTCTTATATTTTCTAGCCATTTACACGCACTTTTCCGTGTTAGAAACCATATTTTTTTCAACTCAAAAAATATATATTACGAGTATGAGATATTAAGATTGTGAAATTTTTATATTACATTATAAATTTGGGTAAAATAATCAATTTGTGTAGAATTTCTATGGAGCACAATTTTTTAATAAAATATATGAATTTTAAATTGATATAAATTTATTTGTTTAATAGGTTTCAATAAAATGCAAGATGCAGAGTCACCAACATAAATAAAAAATTTAGAATGGAACAGAATAAAAATAAAACCCCAAAAAAATTAAAAACAAAAACTAAAAGCATAAATATATAAATATGGATAAAATAGTAAACATTGTCCAATAAGTACCAAAAAACCAAAGGAATTAATACCACATAAAAAATTAAAAAAAATATGTGCCAAAATGAAAAGGAAAATATATAATTAATTCCAATTAAAAGAAAATTCAACAAATCAAAACTTTGGGACCAAAAAACAATAAAGAGATTTAAAAAATGCAATGTAATTGTTTAAAAAAAAATAAAAGACCAAGGAATGAAATCAAAAGTAGCATGTATGACCAATTTCAATTAGAGGAAGAAATGAAGAGTCTCATTTTGTATTTACATAATCTTGATATGCTACCCGCGGGATGTTAGTAGGATTTCATACGGTGTCTGCTTTTGAATTTTGTTCGTTTTTGGGACAGGTGAGGGATAATTTGCACTCTATCATCTAATGGTTAGAGGCTTTTATGTGTAATCTTAGAGGTACAAGGCTAAGGTTTAGAGAGATGCATTCAATGCGTTGCAATTTCTTTCTTTTTACCTTTATTAGGTTCTTTATGTTGGTTTCATTTTATGTTTGTTGTCAAATTATATGAAATTAACTGAGTTTTTTTTATTGTTGTTGTGTTTTCTCATTTGATGTTTGTTGTCGAATTATATGAAATTAACTGAGTTCTTTATTATTGTTGTGTTTTCTAGTTAAAAAACTCATCAATTTTATTCATATAAATTTATCTCGATCTCATGTATCAGATCATTAGATTGGGTTTACTAGGGGTTGACTTAAGTTTTTTTATGTTTATTTTTTCCATTTTTTATTTTGTAAGTTAAACATATGGTTATTTGAGAATTAAGCTTCATGATTTTAATTGATTTGGTTTCAATAGAGTCATCCTTGTTTAACGAATACATTACAAACTAGAATTACTAGGTTAGACATACTTGATTTTTTTATTATTGCTATTTGACATATTATTTTCTTATAATTAAATTTTATAGTGGTGTTCATTTTTTTTTCTTTTCTCATTTAATTTTTGCATCTTATTTCTCGAGACATGGATTTGGGGTTTTTACAAAGGGTTGATTCAAGTCTTTTTTTTCACTTTTTCTTAAGTTATTTTATATTATTTTTGTAAACCCCAAGAAATTAATGTAGGCGTAAGTTATAAACTAAATAAACAAAAATAAATTTATAAATAGATAAAAGTTTAAGAATTGAAGAACAAATTTAAATAAAATGAGAATTCAAACATTTTAGATATAGCATTTGGACCAAATAGTTGAATATCATAATTTTAACTCGAAATGAATTAAAAGAGAAATAAAATAGGTTGGGGAGTGGAATTGAATTAAATGTAAAGATTATAATTTAAATTAGAAGAAGAGAAGATGTGGGGTAAAAAGAAAATATTTTAAGGTAATGGGGGTCTAACTGCAATAAGAGAAATTGAGGGGTATAAATATTCGTCTTTTCTCTTTTGTCCAGTAGAATGAGGCGAAGAAAGGGAAGGAGATTTTAATATTTTTCTTACCCAATTGAGGAAGAATTTCAAAGTGAAAGTGAGATTAAGTGTTGCCAAAACATTCAAACATCTAAAGCACAAGGATTTAGAGTATTACGGGAAGAAGAAATTGGAGGAAAAAAAGCAGCATTGGGATGGCAGCAACAAGAAGAAAAAGAGGGGAGGAGGAGATTGTAATTTCACAAGCTAGTAGGGTTTTAAATCTTTCTTGGTATGGTGTTTCTTATATGCATATAAAAGATTCTAGATTGTATGGTTAAATTGCATGATTTTCTTTATGAGATTTGCGCTATGGTTCTTTGAAATTTTTTGGGGGAAATGTGGAATTGTGTGTAATTGATTAATGTCTCAAGAAATGAGATGAAATTAGAGCTAACTGGTAAGACAAATGGAAAGGAGAAGGGAAGCCCCTAGGAAAGGCCATGGGTGGCCATTGAGGGTAGTAATTTGGAGGGAAAGATTATCTATTTTGCAAAATAATTATTGTAGATGTTGTGTTAGGCATGAATAATTGAGCTTCAAAAGAATGAGGGAAGTCTTGTTTTCCCAAGGCCAAGTTTCGGCCAAATGTATATGATGTAGATGTTAATAACTTGGTAGATTCATCTCTTGATATTTAAAGAGAATATGAGCGGAAAAACAAAAGAATTAGGATTGATTTCCTTCATAGGAGTTGTAGTTTGGATGTTTATCATCTAAGGAAACTAGTTTCATTTAATTTGGAATTTTATAACTCTAGTTTAGGGTCACCGAACGTGACTTTGCAGGGCGTAATATGCAAAATAGTAGGTCTGTCACTTTTGTCATGCATTTCATGAATGTTGGGGGCAGAACTGGGTTCTATTGTATCTTAGCTTTTCAACGAGATCAATTTTGCATAAAACTTAGTTCTATAACACCCATTATAGTAAGAAATCTGGGAAGAGGTTGGAATCCGACCTCTGTTGGAAACTTTCAGAGGAAGAAAAGAAGAAGAAGAAGTGGGAGCTCGAAGCAATGAAGTTAGATGTGTTAATGGAAAAAAACAAGTTAAGTTAAAAAAATGATTGTTTATAATGATATTTTGATTGAAAAAAGTTGTTATAAAAAAATGTTGGTTAACTAATATGTATGATCACTTTTTTTTGGAAAAATTGGAATGTAAGACAATTAACATGTTTTGTCATATTCTATTAAGAGTGTGTTTAGCACAACTGTTGTTGTGGTGGTTGAAGTTAAAAAAAATAATTTCATGAAAAGTGCTTTTAGCTACAGTTCAAAACTGATATTGAAGTGTTTGGTTAAAATTGTGGTTGAGTTTGAGGTTTAATGAAAAACAGCTTCGAGTGTTTGGTTACCATGCTTTTCATATTGTTGTCAACTTTTAAAATTACTTTAAAGGACACATACAGATATTTTTAAAATATTGTAGATTTAATTATCATAATAATAAAATATAATTAATAATTCAAGTAAATTACAAACTAGTTTTTGTTCTCAATTAATCGAAAAGCAACGAGGCTACAGAGTAAAACCAAGTGACATACATTTCCCTTTCATCAGGGCTGATCTCTATGTACATAATTTTTAATTTTTTTTTTAAATTTGACTGGGCCTGTCCCAAACTAAATCGCCCGGCCCAGTAAGTTCGGCTAAAAGGTTCCAACTCTGCTGGACTTGGGTTGGGCCGAGAGCAGCCTAGCCCAAGAGTTCAAAAAAGGCACAAAACACACCATTTTTCCTTTCTCCCTTTCGTTCTCAATTATTCATGTTGTTAGTGTTCATGTAACACATGAACAGTAACATGGTCAACTATGACGAGAGGGTCAACAGCCGATATCGACGATTAGAGGAGGTCGAGATGGTTCTTCCTATGGCAGTGGCATCATAAATGGTTCTATTTGATGGTCAGTAGGAGCTTCGGAAGGTTGCAGCACCACCTACGCCGCCATGGCTTGCTGCCTCTGGTGAGAGGATCAAAGGAGTTACCATGGAGGAGAGAGAGGGAGTTGTGGTCGTGGCTATGGAGAGAGGGGGGAGCTGGCGTGACTATATATGGAGAGAGACGGGGGCAATGGCTATGGAGGAGAGAGAGGGAGCTATGGGTATGGCTACATGTGGATAAAGAGAGGGGTAATGGCTGTGGAGGAGAGAGAGGGAGAGTTGCCATGGCTGTGGAGGAGAGAGAGAGGGGTAGTGGTTGTGGAAGAGAAAAAGGGAGTTGTGGGTGTGGCTGAATGTGGACAGAGAGAGGGAGTTGTGGGTGTGGCTGAATGTGTGTAGGTAGAGAGGGGCAATGGTTGTGGAGGAGAGAGAGGGAGCTGCGGCAATGATAATGAGAGGAAGTCAACGGTGATGGTAATGAGTTGTTGTTGTGTAAAAGATTCTTTTTAAAACGCAGTGCAAATGCAAGTATTTAGGTGGAACCCACAATAAAAAAACTAGGGTCCCGTTTGGTAATACTTATGTTTGGGGTTGCAGCTCAACGCAACCATAGGTTGAACCGCCTCCCCAAACAACATCTAAATATAACTATATTAACACTGGTGCAAATTGTTGATTGTTGTTAAATATATGATTTATTTATTACAGTTGTGTTAAGGATGATGTTTAAGGTTTTGTAGACCTAGGATGATTGCGTCAACAATTAATTAAAATTTATGTGTATGTGACAAAAACTTGGGATTTACTAGTACAGGGGAGGTTTTGCCAATTTTTTTTATAGAAATTCCAATGAAACCTTTATATATATATATATATATATATATCTGTGTCTGTGTGTGTGTGTGAAAAGTTAATTACATCTTCTTTTCTTGGTGAATGTGTATTAATAAGATTACTTGTTTGTCTCGTTAACACTTGGTTGATTTGAGAATAAAATTTTATTATTTTATTCATTAAGATTTCCATGGAGTCATTTTAATTTCACAACTACGTCAAAATTTTAGCTTGTTGACATGAATAGACTCGAGTCATTTATATATATTAGTTGTATCATTTGATATTTTGTTTTCGATGAATCAAGGTTCATTTTTTTTATATTTTGCTTTCCATGCGATCATCCCATTCTCATTTAATTATTTCTTTGCTAGAAGAAAAATCATAAGGACCTTTTAAGAATATTGAAAAGATAGATTTCCTGCACATGTTTGATAAGCTTTGATAATATTAAAAATATTTTGACGAGATAATTGTAAACACACCTTGAAAGAACACCAATTGAGAATATAATTAACCCAAAAAAATCCCAAATAAATTATGATTATATTTAGTTGTTTTCAAGATGGGATTATAATCATCTCGTTGAAATCTTTTAAACATTAATAGGTGGGTCAAATTACAAAAACGAATACACCATAAATTTGCATTGGAGTGATTTCTTGAACCTATATCGACGGAAACATATAGTAAATATATGTATTTTAAAAGTCCTTTGCTAAATGAGTAATTTGCATTGGAGTGATTATTTTATCTTTCATCCCTTCTTCACCTCTCTAAAGATCAATTGAAATGACCTTATTTATTTGTCCCTTCTTCCAGTAGCTCTCAATGCATGACTATCTCCCTGGAATTATTTAATCTAAAATTTTAAATAATCAAATAATATTTTAGAATATAATTTATATTATTTTTTAATACCCTTTAAAGTAAAAAATTTTGGACTTTAAATTTGCATAGACACACACTAATTTGCACTTAATTTTTATCAAATAGAATAAAAATTGTGAGATTCGAAATTGTGACTACTAGGTCAATAAGGTTCTGATATCATATCATGAAACTATATCATCTAAAAACTTAAACTGTTAAATAAAACTTTAAAATATAATTATATTATTTTCTAACACCTAATATCACTTACTATGTGTGTTGTCATGAAACATTTTCACCATGGTTCATAAACTTGATGGTGAAAATGTTCCAAGACGAGACACAATAGCCAAGTGACATGGGGGATGGCCATGCATGGAGAGGGATGGAAAACATGTAATGGCTTTTGGATAAAGGCAATACTCATGAACCTGATGGTGAAAATGTTCCAAGACGAGACACAATAGCCAAGTGACATGGGGGATGGCCATGCATGGAGAGGGATGGAAAACATGTAATGGCTTTTGAATAAAGGCAATACTTTATTTGTATCTTTATATATCAGTGCTCAACTAGCAAATAGTGATCTGGATTAGTTGATGCTGCAATTGAATTAGGGTTCTGTGTTCAATATTCAACTGCAGTTACACGATGACCTAAATCCCTTGAGTTTCTCCTTGTTTGGTGCTGAGAATCACAATGGCAATGCGCTACTGTTGGCTAAGAATGTAGTATGAATTGAAACAGTGATGTTTTTTCATGCTACAGATTGCATATTTTCTTGGATTTCTACTACGAATCCAAACAGCTATTAATTAACTATATGATGCAGGTAATTTTATATTGATATGCTCAGCAAGGTTGTTAATTCCGTTCCGTTCCGGTCGGAATGGCCGGAACGTTCCGTTCCATTAAGAAAACCGAAACAAAACGGTTCCGACCGGAGCGTCTCGATTCCGTTCCTGGTGTGCCATTCCGGCCTTTTTTTTTTTTTTTTTAGAGATTATGATTAAAATTATTTTGATTAACCTATTTTTGTGTTTCTAATTTTGAGATTAAGTTTGTTTGATTTTGTGTTTGTATTGTATAATTTAAAGTTAGTTTATCTTGATTTTTAATTATACTTGATAAATTAAAATTTTAATTATATATATATATATATATATATATATATATATGAACAGTACAATCCTGAAACGGCACACCGAAATGCTCCGAAACCAGAACGTTCTGTTCTAATAGATAATTAAGCCAATTATCTCGTCAAAATATTTTTAATATCATTAAAGTAATCAAGCTTATCAAACCAACCAAGTTGAATCAATTACATATATCTCTTTTTTTTTTTAAGAAAAAAACATATTATGACAAACATTAAACACATTATTACATCACCTTAACATTAAATGATTTGCCAAACTTATGACCAAACGTGAACCACCTACCTAATATCATACTGGATTCTTTTATTTGCAAAACATTAATCTATATCCGTTCCACGTATTCATCTTCATCCTTTTTCTTTATTAGTTTCAATACATAATAATATATTTTTTTATTTAAAAAACACAATAATCTTATAGATTTTCCCTTATAAATATAATAATATAAAAATTTTATATCTTAACATCAATACGTCAAAATCATAAAAAAAAAAATATTAATTTAATAATTTTTTAAAATAAAAAATAATTTAAAATAAAAATAAAAACCATAAGGATTTAAAAACAGCTGAGCTTAATTTCTTAACACCACCCCAATAAGAAGGCTTTTGAAGCCCAAAACTTGTAAAAGCCGGTAAACAAAAACGCTAACGGTCGAAAATAATTTGAATTTTTCTTTCCTCTGCTCTCACGGACATATAGACTCCGTATAAATGAAGGTTTTGCGATGAATTAAGAAAGAAAACTTTCCATCTTCTGAAGCCCAAATCGGTATGATTCTTCGGCTGAAACTATGAAAGAAAACGTTGTTAGTGATCTTGTATGTTGGGGCGGGGACATTGAGGTATATTTTCTTCTCACAAAGAGAGCATATCTTTGATTGTTTCAAATTCTATCAATTGTTGTGCTTTTTCTTTTATTTGGTTGTGTGGTGATTTCTTTCACCATCGAATGGCTTTAGATTATCTGGTAGTCTTCCTGGATAAGAGATTGGGGCATCGATGTCCTCAATATTTTGCAACTGGTGATCTTGAATGCTCGGTCGGTAATCCAACTTACTACGGGTCGGTAATCTTGAATGTTGTCTCTCTCTCTATCTATTCATCTTCGAATTTCTCCTGTACACTGAGCAATGTTCTTTCTATCTTTTTTCTGAGGTGAGTTGGATGGTGGAATTTCATAAATATGTGTTGAAGACACGATTTTGTCTTGTAGATGTTACACTTGTATATTTTGTTCTTTATGGTCTTAACTGGGTGTGCTGGTTTCTTTTTCCTTATGAACTAATTAATCGGGACTGGAATCTTTCTTCTTCTTCATATTTTTATTTTCTTCCTCAAATCGTTGTTTTCTTTTATTTGATGGCGGAAGTGATTTAAGGTCTTATTTGGTTTTTGTAGATTGATGAGCATGTTTAGAGAGAGATTATGAACCACAGGTTGCTGAAGCATCCCTATATAATCAGATTCAAAGAGGTATCATGTATTCCCTTTTTATTAGATTATGAAATGTAAGAGAGTTTCGAGTGACCTGGTCTTCTTAGTCAATGTAAAGATGGATATAGAAGGTCTTGGTACTTCCCTCAAGCTTCAGAAACTTTGAAGGAATCTGACTTGATTCAGTTTTCATTGATGCGATCCAAATTTTTTCATTTAAAGTATGAGATTGCTTAATCTACAGTCTGCCAATAAGAAACTCATTCTTGATGTCAAGAATTATAAGAACTTGAAGATTTTTAATTTTGGAAAGGATTTTCAAGTCCGAACTCCAATTTACTCTTAGATATCAATTTTGAAAACCAGAGCCTTGTCTTAGCTTTTCGATTTTTGCAGGTTTTATCAAAGGTGAATTCATTGTGCAGGTTCTGCAAACAACACCTCATTTAGCCATAGGAATGGTATATGCAGCTGCTGGATAACTTTTTGAGAGAATATGCAATGCTGGTAGATTCATTGAAGATGAGGTACGTATAGTGTAGAACCAAACACTATCAAGGATTTTCCCCTCTTCTCAAATAATACCCTCACAAATGGATACTTGGTGGGTCTCATGAATTTGAATAACAAGATTAGTTCTTTCGTTATTGAACTTCACCGTATGAGACCAGTTGCTAATATTCGTAATGCCTTTCTTCCACAGTTCTGTTATTTTTATGAAATCCATTTTGGTTTTGGCATACCTCTCCTTCCCTTCTAATCTTTTGTTTCTTGTTGCTAGCTGAGGCATTCATCATGTCTTGCAGAAGACTTCATGCTAACTTTCAGAGTTGTACTGTGCCATTCTTCCATCTCTTTTATGAATTTAATTGATAAAACTCACAGTGCCTTTCTTTCAATAAGGTTACGCTATCTTTATTTTTTAGTTTATTTGTGCAGTGCTCTGTTTGCTCCATTTAGAATAGCACCAAGGAGACGATGACAGTATTGGTTTATAGCAGTATTTGTTCTTCCTTTCATGCATTGCTTTTGCTAATATTGAACCTGAACTAAGGGTCTTAATATAATTTTACTATCAATTGTTTCGTTTTGGGTAGTCAGATTCGATTTAATTGGGTAATACAGAAAATAAATACATTTATCAGCTCTGCCACATGCAGATTGCTGTTTACTTTTGCTATGAAATAATATACGTTATGTCTTTCTTCCACACTTCTAGATTTTTTATTTAACTGTGCTACTGTGATTTTTGATGTTGAGGCCCTACAAAGGGGTTTATTGCATGGGAATGTTTTTCTGATAGAGTTGCCTTGACCCATGGTCTTAGGGAATCATATTGCTAGTTGAGTTGATCTTAAGAAGATGTATCCAGGTTAGTTATCAATCAAAATATACAAGTGGTTTTTATATGTTTAATTATTTTGGTAGTTTATTTTTTGTTGAGGGTGTTTAGCGATTTTTTTCTAGTTCAAATCGATGAATTCTTCAAGGAATGTAGAGCCATGTATCTAATCACAACTTTTCTTCAATCTTAATGGGACTCAAGCACAAGCAATTGGTGGCTAATCGGATCTTGGATTTCCTACAAAGGTGAAAAAGCTAACTCTCCTCCACCTACAAAAGTTCTAATTGATTTTTCTCGGTTTTCTTGCGCACCCCTAGTGACCAATATTGATTTTACATGAAATGCTCAATAGTACATTCATCTTCTGGCTCTAGTTTTGATAGTTCTCACACAACTTTTATTTATCTGCTTACCAAATCATGTGGGATAACATTTTATTTATAGTGTTTTTGCTTGTAACTGTGAAGTTGGGGGTGAAATCAAAATGGTCAACTTGGTCTTGGCACCACCGAGGACTCCCTTGTGCCTCAGAAAATCCAAGCATTTCAGGTAACTATAGATTAACTTGTTTGTTGAAGATATATCCACCTTTCTGCTCATTCAGATGTATATGTCTTGTGCCTTTTTCTTTTAGGTTTAACATTTGCCTCCTGAACATGAATAAACAACCCCCTTTCCCTGTCAAGTATCTTAGCAGATTCTTTATCTCTTCCAAGTGATTCAGAACTAAGGCTTAGTTCACTGAGTTTATAGCTGGGCATGTGCATTGTTAACCAAACAGTATCAATCATGGTGAACACATCTGCATTTTTTGTGGATATCTTCTATTGTTAAATTGTTCAAATAGAGACATTATTATTGAAACTAAATGAAAAAACCAGGATTTATTATTTGTTGGAAGCACTTGGATTTTTTTGGGGATATAGTTGATTTATTTTTTGAGAGGTGTTGCTAGTGGAAGGTAGTGATACGGGTGGTGATGTAGTCTGTTGGTGTCACATTGGAGGCGCAAATTCAATGACCATCGGCTGAGAAGTAAATCCTTGGTCAAATTGATAAATTTCCCGTGTTACAGAGCTGCATAGTATCATATTGATGCTTCCTCTGTCACATGCTGTAGTACAAGAAATTTGTTGTCTCTATTGACATGTAATAGTCTAGTGCTGCCATATATCGTATATTGTGATGATTTGTGTGCTGAAATTTCGTCTCTCTTGCACGAGTGTCTGTTAAATTAGTTGCTGCTGGTGCTGAACATACAGCAGCTGTCTCGGAAGATGGAGAGCTCTATGGATGGGGTTGGGGTCGATATGGGAACTTGGGACTTGGTGGCAGAAATGATCGCTTAGTTCCTGAAACGGTCTCACTTGTCAATGTATGTGACAGAAATGATCGCTCATACTAATTTTCTTTTAGTAGACTAAGCATAGCCAGCATTGAAGATCAAAGAGGGCTGGCAAAAGAATCAATTTACTATCATATATTTGCTGAACCTGTTTTTCTTGCTAGCCTTTTCTGTTAACATATGCCAATAGTGAAAAATCAAGGGGGAAGTTATGCACTTGAAAATAGTGCATTTTAAATTATTTGAATGTGGCTTTAGAGAGAGTAGGGGCTTTCTATGGCTCCAAAACTGCTGAAATGTGTATAGGAGTTGCTCTGTATCATGGGAGTTGCAGGCAGACAAGATGATTATGGTAGCATGTGGATGGCGGCATACAATATCTGTTTCCTCTTCTGGTGGATTATACACTTATGAATGCAGCAAATACTGTCAACTGGGACATGGAGACTTTGAGGATCACCTGACTCCTCATAAGGTGGAAGCTTTTCGGGGCAGTTCCATTTCTCTAGTGATTTCTTTCTACTGTCATTGCTGTTTCAGTAGTTTTTTTTGTTTATTTAATTGAAATTTGGAATGCTATATCACTTTGAGAAGGATTCAAATGCATGGTTAAATAAGACAATCATGTATCTCTTAAATGAAGCATTTTAATAACCTTGCGATTTCCCCTGATAACTTTTAATGAACTGGTCATCTAGTTTTTATCATGGGAGTTGCAGGCAGACAAGATGATTATGGTAGCATGTGGATGGCGGCATACAATATCTGTTTCCTCTTCTGGTGGATTATACACTTATGAATGCAGCAAATACTGTCAACTGGGACATGGAGACTTTGAGGATCACCTGACTCCTCATAAGGTGGAAGCTTTTCGGGTCAGTTCCATTTCTCTAGTGATTTCTTTCCCCTGTCATTGCTGTTTCAGTAGTTTTTTTTCTCGGTTTTCTTGCGCAGATTCTTTATCTCTTCCAATTGATTCAGAACTAAGGCTTAGTGCACTGAGTTTATAGCTGGGCATGTGCATTGTTAACCAAATAGTATCAATCATGGTGAACCCATCTGCATTTTTTGTGGATATCTTCTATTGTTAAATTGTTCAAGTAGAGACATTATTATTGTAACTAAATGAAGAAACCAGGATTTATTATTTGTTGGAAGCACTTGGATTTTTTTGGGGATATAGTTGATTTATTTTTTGAGAGGTGTTGCTAGTGGAAGGTAGTGATACGGGTGGTGATGTAGTCTGTTGGTGTCACATTGGAGGCGCAAATTCAATGACCATCAGCTGAGAAGTAAATCCTTGGTCAAATTGATAAATTTCCCCTGTTATAGAGCTGCATAGTATCATATTGATGCTTCCTCTGTCACATGCTGTAGTACAAGAAATTTGTTGTCTCTATTGACATGTAATAGTCTAGTGCTGCCATATATAGTATATTGTGATGATTTGTGTGCTGAAATTTCGTCTCTCTTGCACGAGTGTCTGTTAAATTGGTTGCTGCTGGTGCTGAACATACAGCAGCTGTCACGGAAGAAGGAGAGCTCTATGGATGGGGTTGGGGTCGATATGGGAACTTGGGACTTGGTGACAGAAATTATCGCTTAATTCCTGAAAAAGCCTCTCTTGTGAATGTATGTGACAGAAATGATCGCACTTACTAATTTTCTCTTAGTAGAGTAAGCATAGCCAGCACTGAAGATCAAAGAGGGCTGGCAAAAGAATCAAGTTCCTATCATATATTTGCTGAGCTTGTTTTTCTTGCTAGTCTTTTCTTTCAACATATGCCAATTGTGAAAATCAGGGTGAAGTTATGGACTAGCTCTGACACTTCTAGATTTTTTATTTAACTTTGCCACTGTGATTTTTGATGTTGAGGCCCTACACATGGTGATGTTGGTATTGGAATGTTGCCTTCTTACAATTGAGTGTTGGGCTGCGTGTAGCTTTTGCTGCTAACCCTGGATCAACTTGTTAGTTATTGAAATTGGATTGCAGAGCATGTGTTACACTTATTTGTTTTACATATTCTGTGAAAATCTCATATATTTTGATTTAGGCAATCCAAGTCTTGTTCTTAATTGAATGCATGAGGAGCTGGTTACCACTGAAGCTGTTTAATTTGTGTAGTTCATATTTATAAAAACTTTCTTATCCTTGGGTTATTTTGGGTGAGTTATCCAGAAATGGAAAGGCTGGCTGATGCAACCCCGGTGATTCTTCCACCGTCAATGTCTGAAAATTTCTCTTGGACTCAAAGCAACTTGAATCTAAACTGAATGAAAAGTCAAGGCTGCTGATTCTTTGCTCTACATCTAACCCAACAGGATCAGTTTATCCCAAGAAATTGCTTCAAGAGATTGCAAAGATTCCAACAAAACATCCTAGGCTTCTGGTATGATTATTGCGTCCTAATTGCAAGGCCGACGCTTTCCTGATATTTAATTGCTGAATTTCTAAGTATTTCAGTCATAATATATGCACCTGCTACTCACACAAGCCTTGCATCTTTGCCCGGCTTGTGGGAAAGGACTTTGACCGTGAATGGATTTTCTAAGGTAGCTTAATCTTGCATTTAATTATCAGTCCTAAATATCTGCTTTTTTTGTTCTTGACATCAATAATATAATATGCCGGGCTTAATTTGATGTTTGTGATTGTAAATAAAACTTGAAGCAGTTTACCTCATTCAGTTGGGTAACATTTTAACGGTGGTGCAATTGCAGGCTTCTGCAATGACTGGTTGGAGACTTCTGTATCTTGCCGGCCCTAAGCACTTTGTTGCCGCATGTAACAAGATACAGAGCCAGGTATACTACGACCCACTTTTCAGCCTTCAATCTGCTAAAATTTGAACTAATTGAGCACATTATGCATATTCTGAAGTTGTCCTTTATCCAAAGCATCACTTGTGACTGTTACAAATAGCTTTCCAATATTTTATCATTTGTATCATGCTTTGAAATTACGCTTTGAACATGGCTTCAATTGTCAATCAAACAGTAGAGATTTTCTGCAGGGGTAGAAGTAGCCAATCTGAACTTAATTTCAGCTAGTTTGGACACTCAGAGGAAAGAAAGTTTGTTAATAATGGAAGGGGTAAGGTGAAGATGAGGGTTCTAAAGAAGCGGATGAATAGCTAATTTAGATGGACAGAGATTTCGCTATTTGTTTGGATTTAAAGCCTACAAGACACAAAATGAAACTTGCACCTGGTAATCAATCCAAACTGTCAAGACAATTTTTTTATCATGCCATTTTATATCTCCCAAAAGAATTTGAGATAAATCACTACTGCTGTGGCCTCTACTCACAATCTGTCTCACCGATGAAGCCCTCATCAATATGTAATGATCACACTAATAACGCAAGTGCTTGACATGAGAAAGACTTGTAAGTCAATAACAATCTGTAATTCATACTTGCTTTCATAGTTCAGTTTGGGCTGGTAAATACTGAGGCTATACCGATGATTGCATAAGGCTGCTGCTGCAACTCTTGATGATTATTACTTTTCAATAAGAACTCACATGTCTTGCTTTATTGGTTTGCAAAATGCATTGATATGCCTGTTCCTGTAATGCTTGTGATCTAAATTGACTTTGTACAAGCTGCATTTGATTTTCTATATTTTTCCAGTTTACCTTAGGTGCCATCAGCATATCACAAAAGGCAGGAGTCGCTGCAATAGGACTAGGCTATGCTGGCGGGGAAGCAGTGTCCACCGTGGTGAGAGCGTTGAGGGAACGGAGAGATTTCTTGATTAAAAGCTCTGGAGAAATGGAAGGTGTTGGGATTTCATAACCTCTGGTACTGCCTCTCAGTTATTATATGCTTAGGACCTCCCATTTTCCGCAAGTGTAGAAGTAGCCAATCTGAGCTTAATTTCAGCTAGTATGGACACTCGGAGGAAAGAAAGTTTGTTGATATTGGGAGGGGTGACATTATTATTGAAACTAAATGCAAAAAAAAAAAAGATTTATTATTTGTTGGAAGCACTTGGATTTTTTTGGGGATATAGTTGATTTATTTTTTGAGAGGTGTTGCTAGTGGAAGGTGGTGATACAAGTGGTGATGTACCCTGTTGGTGTCACATTGGAGGCGCAAATTCAATGACCATCAGCTGAGAAGTAAATCCTTGGTCAAAATGTTAAATTTCCCATGTTATAGAGCTGGATAGTATCATATTGATGCTTCCTCTGTCACATGCTGTAGTAAAAGAAATTTATATTCACTATCCACATGCAATAGTCTAGTGCTGCCATATATAGTGTATTGTGATGATTTGTGTGCTGAAATTTAATCTCTCTTGCAGGGAGTCTCTATTAAATTGGTTGCTGCTGGTGCTGAACATACTGCAGCTGTCACAGAAGATGGAGAGCTATATGGACGGGGTTGGGGTCGATATGGGAACTTGGGACTTGGTGACAGAAATTATAGCTTAATTCGTGAAAAAGTCTCTCTTGTCAATGTATCTGGCAGAAATTATCGCACCTACTAACTTTCTCTTAGTAGACTAAGCATAACCAGCATTGAAGATCAAAGAGGGCTGGCAAAAGAATCAAGCTACTATCATATAATTGCTGAGCTTGTTTTTCTTGCTAGTCTTTTCTTTTAGCATATGCCAATAGTGAAAATTAAGGGTGAAGTTATGGACTTGAAAATAGTCCGGTTTAAATTTTTTGAATGGGGCATTAGAGTGAGCAGGGGTTTTCTATGGCTCCGAAACTACTGAACTGTTAATGCTAGAAAGAAAAATCTGAAACTGATTATCTATTAAATGACCCTGCATTTTAATTACCTTGCGATTTCCCCTGATAGCTTTTAATGAACTGGTCATCAATTTTTTTATCATGGGAGTTGCAGGGAGACAAGATGATTAAGGTAGCATGTGGATGGCGGCATACAATATCTGTTTCCTCTTGTGGTGGATGGAGCAAATATAAGTTCACCTGCGACATGGGGACTTTGAGGATCACCTGACTCCTCATAAGGGTTCTGTGGGGCAGCTCCATTTTTATGGTGAGTTCTTTCCCCTTTCCTTTCTGTTTAAATAGTTTTCTTGTTTCATTTAATTGAAATTTTGGATCCCATATCACTTGGAGAAGGATTCAAATGCATGGTTAAATAAGACAGGCATGTCAGGCACCTTCCACCGGTGGTTGGTTTAATTTTTCTTTTAAGGATAGTTCTTTCCACTTCAGCATTCAATTTTTTTTTTGGTTATTGTTATTTTGTTGTCTCTTTTTATGATTTTCCCCCTTGATCCCGCTGCCATCAAGTAGTTTTAAAGGTAATTGAAACCCATTGCTTGTTTTGGTGACACCTCATTAGTTCTGCAAATATTTGGAGCTTCTAATAATCAACATCGGATTTGCACTGACTTTCCTATAACATGTTTTAGTATTTCTTCTAATCCGGAATCTCAAATGTTTTTGGCTGGAATTGTTTTCCAGATATAGGTGGCTGGAGACACACTATGGCATTGACTTCCGCTGGGAACCTTTATTGTTAGGGATGGAATAAGGTTTACAATATTTAATCTCTTAATTATGATTGTATAATTACGTATCATCTTATAGTAAATGTAACTGTTAGTTTACTTTGTGAAAGCAAGACATATTAGACACGTAGTTTTTCCCTCCTTGTGCTCTGTGGAAACAGGACCATCCAAGTGTAAATTAGTTAGAGTAGACATGTACAATCACCGAAATTTCTTTCATGTCTATGCACAACATCTTGCATATTATTGTATTTCATTTCCCTATGGTGTTGAAGGCTTGTAGACTTTTTCATATTCCACTACCTTTCTTTCTGTTTTTTGCCTGGTTAAGTCAATTGCATCGTTACTTGTGGATCCCATTTTTGTTCTTGAAATAATTCTTATTGTGTGGTTTTTCTCTTTTCTCTGTACAGTTTGGACAGGTTGGAGCTGTGACAACATTGATCATTGCTCTCCTCTGCAAGTTAAATTTCCACATGATCAGGCACATTCTTGTTACTGTTGCTAAAAATATTGGTTAAGATAGCCCATGGCATTAATGTTTAGTTCTGTAGGGAATTTTATCTTCTTTCTTAGTGGTTCCTGTTCTTAATCTGATTTACGTTTTTATCTGCATTTATTTGGCACTTGGCAGAAAGTAGTCCAGATCTCATGTCGATGGAGGCACACACTTGTTGTTACTGAACGACAAAATGTATTTTATTGGGGAAGAGGCACAAATGGACAACTTGGCCATGGAGAGTCTATGGACTGGTAATAGCATAAACCGACATCCCTCTTTTTTTAATTGTTGCAATACTGAGTTAATACAGCTGATGCATGAATGATATGGAGAAACCTTTTTGTCTTAATGGTAGGCTAGGATTCATAAATTTATAGTTTTAGGAGTAAAAATAAAAAAAAAAGATGAAGTGAGCTAATTTGCAACACAACATTGAATGAGAATATAATAATACTTCAGGGTTAAGAAAACTGTTCTAGGAAAGTATTTGTAAAACTGCCTTTTGACTATTAGAATACTGGTCAAACCATAGAAAGTTGTTTAGGTCTCTACTGGTTGAAGCACTCATAACTTAAGAAACAAAATCCAAAAAGAAGTGATTTTACCCACATCACAAATGACTCAATCTACTGTTAATTGCATTAGACCTTAAGTGAAGTGAGTTTTAAATGTCAAATCTGAGAGTTGTGCCAAAGTAACTAGCAAGAACATCTTGTGATTGCTGGGTCATATCTTCCCCTGTTTACTACCTGGAAGAAACCCATCTCAAGTTCTGCACTACCAAATAATAAGAATTCCCAAAACTTAAGACATAAAAATATAAAATTTTAAAACTTGTACGACTTCCTTTGAAAGCAATGGTTAATACTGACAACCATTCTTCTTGCAGATAAAGATACAACAAGTTTTAATTGAATTTGAATGTGCAAATACATTCCACCTTAGCTTACTTGATAGCAATAATACAAGCTATTACAGTGATGTGTTGAAAACCAACACCACTTTAAAATTTGTTTCCATCTCTTCATGATGATTTTAGAACAGACTTCTTTGAATTTTGCTCATAATGAATTTAGTTCATGATTCACGGATTTCTGACCTGCCTTCCTTTGGAAACTGATAATTGGCAGAAATGCGTTTAACTTGTAGTAGATCAACATGTTTAGGACTGTTTTTCTATTTTTGTCAAGTGAGCATTTCTCGGATTTCTTTTGTTGTTTGCTTATGAAATGTCACTCTTTTCAAAAATTAAATGGTTATTTTTGTGTAAATTTTCAGTATATTGTCGAAGCATGTGAAATTGTCAGCTATCCAACTATGCAAGAAACTTGGAAGTCAGACAATTGGATTTGAGATGTGCATGTCCCATAAAACCGAAAGATCCCATAAAACAAATCTGCTTATAAAACAAATTAACTACATGTCACTTTTGAGTTGGACAAGACCTTGTCTTTTTGAATTTGAAAAACTTCTCAGTATACTTTTCAAGTTGTGATATTTTTCCTTGTGAAATTATGACCAGTAACTATGATTCGGCCTTTGAAGTTATTTAACAATGTTAGGCTGCAGCTTGATTGAATTAGCTATGTTAGGCTTCATCTTGATTCGACCTTTCAAGTTGTCTTTAGACGTTTACCAGCTCCACCACTTCTAGATTGTTGTTTGTTGTTGCTATGCAACAATATACATCATGCCTTCCTTCCATATTTTCTAGCTCTAGCTAGTCTAGATATTTATTTAACTCTGGTACTGTGATTTTTTATGTAAAGGACCTAAACAGGGGCTTATTAACTGTCTAGTATTTTTCTTTTAGGGTTCCCTTGAAGCCCTCGTCAATATGTAATGACCACACTAATCACGCAACTGCTTGACATGAGAAATACTTGTAAGTCAATAAGAACCTGTAATTCATAGTTGCTTTCGTAGTCCAGTTTGGCTGGTAAATGTTGAGGCTATACCGATGATTGTATGAGGCTGCAGCTGCAACTCTTGATGATTATTATTTTTCAATAAGAACTCACATGTCTTGCTTTGTTGGTTTGCAAAATGCATTGATATGCCTGTTCCAGTAATGCTTGTGATCTAAATTGACTGTGTACAAGCTCCATTTGATTTGTTTGCTATATTTTTCCAGTTTACCTCAGGTGCCAGTAGCATATTACAAAAGGCAGGAATTTCTGGATTAGGACTAGGCTATGCTGGCTGGGAAGCAGTGTCCACTATGGTGAGAGCATTCAGGAGGCGGAGAGATTTCTTGATTAAAAGCTTTGGAGAAATGGAAGGTGTTGGGATTTCCGATGCTCTGGTACTGCCTTCCAGTTATTATATGCTTAGGACCTCCCATATTCCTTGTGGTTCCATCAACTTCTAATTCTAACTGGTTTTACATTCAGGGAGCATTTGACGTTTTCATTGATTTGAGCTCATACTATGGAGCAGAGATTGTGTTGAAGTTTTAATTTGTGTTCGTTTTATGATTTGCAGGTATACTTGTGTATTTTGGGGAGAAAGAAAAGAAGGAATTTTGCATCGAGAATAGAGAATTGAAAACAGAGAGTGAAGTTTGTTTGCTATGGTCATTGGTTTTGCACTAGCCATATCAAGGGAACATGTGGAAGAACTCCAATGTCTTTGTACAGTATTTGCTCTCCACCATAAAATCGTTGCATCTGTATCCGAATGACATTTTTCTCGTATTTATTCAGCGAGATTGTTTCTTAATTGTGGCAAGCTCACTTTCATTAAGTTCGTAGGGAATATGACCAGCAAACAAGAGATTATAACGCTAGAAAAGCTTGGATTGAGGCTCGAAGGAAGCCTTCTTGCTGGGTTGCTCCAGTATTTGGCAGGGAGGAATAAAGGTGCACCTTGGCGAGCATCATTAATATGCTCTGGTATATCTTGCTGTCCTTATTGAGGCAAAGAGATCGAGGGCTATAAAATCTATGTTATTTACACTACAACCATCCTCTAGTTGTCAGGAAAATTTGCTTCAAATGTTTCCACGCTTTCAATTTGCATGGCCTTGTGGGTGAAAAAAGTGCACAACTTCTTACACAGGCCTCGTATAAAGGTTTCAGAGAAAGCTATTCTTGTCCTTCGTTACAACAAGATGTACACTAAAGGGAAATGATTTCCTCAGCATCATCAAGAAACAAAGACGACTCCATGTAAAGCCTAATTAAGCTCTTGGCATGAACTGCAAGACAATCAATCTCGCCTGTGAAGATTTCTCTCTTCATCCCGGCAAATTACTCGGGGGTGTTCTGGTCTTTTCTATTAAAAATTTGCACACTATAATTACTACCTATTTACCCTAGGAGTCAATTACTACCTATTTACCCTAGGAGTTCACAAAAAGAGGAGGGCCAGTTGGGGGTATTTTTTTATATTAAATAGTGAAATATCTGCTTTGCCCTCGGGTGGGATGCACGGCAAGGGCTAGAGGCAAGGGTATTTTTGGTTTTTCACATGTTTGTAAACAATGAAACTGCATGAATACCCTATAAAAGACCAAAATGAAGGCTTGGTTCTGGCGGCATTGTGGTACCTATACATCTGGTTTTTCATGGTCATCGCTAGGTGCCGTAGTTGTAAATAATTCCACATTTTTAATTATTTTTTTGAAGTTACTACAAGCATGTTGTATTGCCACACCATCAGTTTTCACGTGTACGTGTCTGTCAAGCAGTGCGTGTGTGTCTATATGTGGTTGAAAATGTCAGGTCGCCAAGTCACCGCCATATCCTCTTCCTCCTAGTGCGGCGTGTGTCGTGTGAAGGTGGTTGGGGAATTGTTGGTAGAAAGTTTTTTGTTTTTTTCCTTTTCTCTCTCCTACCACTGGAAAATACATGACAGTTTGGTTGTTTTATTTTAGTCCCTGGTCTTGTGATTTTGTTTTTCTTCCAGATTTGTTCAATGGAAGGTTTGATGTTTTTCTAATCAGGCCCTTCTATTAAAATTGATCATATGTTGTGTTTTATTTCAGTACTTATTCTTTTCATTTTTTGTTTGTTTTTGGTTCCTTTAACTTTTTTGATCTGTAGGTTTTCATTTGTTTAATTTTGTCCTCCAACTGAAATTGGTCATATATGCTACGTTTCATTTTGGTCCTTATTCTTTTAATTTTTTAGAAAAATTACACTACATTTTTTTTTAAATCCTTATATTTGTTTCGCTCCCAAGATTTTTATTTGTTGTAGTTTTGTCCTTCAATTGGCATTAATTATATATTTTATTTTCATTTCGGCCTTTATTGTGTCAATTTTTTATTTAGTTTTAATTCCTTTGGTTTTTCAATCCTTCTTGGATAATGTGTATTTTTTATCAGTATTTATGTATCTATACTTTTAGTTTTTCTTTTTAATTTTTGATGTTTTATTTTTTATTGGGGTTTTATTTTTATTCGATTCAGACCTAAAATTTTAATTTATTTTGGTGATCATTTTAAAATTGAAATTATTTTGTTTGTTTTTTTTGGTATGTTTTGCTATTTTTTTTTTGTTCTTCAGATCATATGATTTTACGGTTTCATTATTTGTGCAATAATAATGATTATTTTTTTATTTTTTTGGTGAAAATCCTTTTTTATTATTTGTGGTAATTTAATGATTTAATTATTAGAATAGTAATGTTGATAATAATTTTAGTTGTTATAGTCATGATAATGATGGTAACGTCAGAATGGATTTTCAATGATATTCTCTTCTTTTTGTAGATAGAAAATGAACTGCTTATTTTTGTTATTTGATTATTGTAGGTGTTTTCATAATTTATATTTTATTTTTTGTGTTTAATTGAAATTGAATTATAAAATGAATTAATCTTAATACAATGAATTCAATAATCTGGTATTTGAATCTTCTTATTTTTTAATGATGATAATAATTTTATGCTGGTGATTTCGTTAAAACCTACTAAGCAAATAAATTTATATCAATTTTTAAAATTCATATATTTTATGGGAAACACACTCTCCACAAAAATCCTGCATGAATGTATAATTTCTCCCATATTTTATATTATTATAAAAAAAATATCACACAATTACTATTTTTTGAGTTGAAAAAAATATAATTCCGTCCTTGATGAAGCGCAGGCACATAGTATATATATAAAGGTGTCATCAACATACAAAAACTTATAAATTTCTACTATACATAATATTTGAAAAAGTAATCCATGTTCATAAAATTTTATAAGGAAATTAACTTAAGTCATCTACTGATAATGTCGATGTGCTAACTTTACAATTGTAGAAGCTATTCACCAAGCTTGGGAATCTCATAGTTCTTAACCCAATAGTTAAAAAAAATAAGGAAATGCAATGATAAGAAAATGAGACATGTTATGTACAATCATAACTAGAGATGTCAATCTCGTTTTGTTTGGCTGAAACGTTTTGTACTAGGTAAAAAAATGAGACAAAACAGCGTGTTTTTACCTCGGGTTAAATTCCGATCCATTTTGGATTTTTGGGTTAAATTCCGGTAGAGATGTGCCCAAATCATTTCGCTTGTGTCGTTTTGGGCAAATAGTGTTTTTTTAAATAATTAATAATTTCACAATATCAATCATATTTCTTAATTTGACTGTTAAATTGAGATTAAATTTTATGAGAAGTCTTTTGATATACATACATACATATACATGTATATACATACATACATATATATATATATATATATATATATGTGTGTGTGTGTGTGTGTGTGTGTGTGTGTGTGTGTGTGTGTATCATGTTAAAATTTCATAGTAATCAAATAATATAATGACCTTGCAATATTAATGATGGTATTCTTGTGTGTCTTTTTTAGATTAAAAAAATTCATTCAAATCAAAAAATAAAATTATTTAGAGTTGTGCAATTTAATCTAAATAATATATTTTATTGTTTAGAATAACAAATTTTAAAGAAATTTGATATAAACATAACAATAATAGATTTTAAAGTTATATTAAAATATATATTTTTCATTTTCTAAAATTGATTTTTAATATTACAGATCAATATATAAAAAATTATACATTTAAAAACACAAAATTTTAAATAATCAATGTATTGGCCACAATGCCATGCCTAACAAGATGAATAATTTTTTTTTCTTGATATAATATCTTTGTATTTGCTTGGGGGAGAGTCACGGACGAACGCTTCAAATGAACATATCATTTTATTTCAACAACACAGCACAATATCATTTTATACATCAACTACAGAAGGTGAAAAGGAGAATAAAACCAATTTGCTTACCATTCAATGCCCAACATTCATATAAGAATGCAAACCAATACAAAGTTCAGAAAAAAGTATAAATGCATCATTCACAAAAGTGACAAAACATATGCTCAATGATGGGAAATTTATATTTATTTATTTATGGTGCTAACGTCATGATTCAAGCAAGTACTAGAAAAAATAAACCTAAACATGCTACTAATCATATTTTGTAGTATTATAAGCAAGAAGCATTCCTCCTAGGACAATTCGCAATTGGGTAATGATACGTTGTGCTATTTCCACAAAATGAAGGTGGAGATCTACAAATGCTAGGTGAAAGAATCAATGGCAATATTATAGATTAGCAAGATATAGTCTTTGATCCAATTGAATGGTCGCTCTCTTAAAAAAAAAGAAGATAACTTTGGATAAAAGGGGTTTGATTTTTGGACTACCCCAGGCTAGTCAAGGTCTACCCCTTCTTCCAAGATTCTCCTAATAACTTCAAGATTCCGAGTAAGAGGTTCAACATTTAGCTTCTTGGGTATTGTTCTTATATAATTCGCTTTCCTAGTAATACACCAAAAAACCCATTCTTAAAAGGGGAATGAGAGGGCATTATTTGTAAATGGAATCAGAAAACAAGAGTAAAATCAAAAATAAAAATCAATTAAAATCTAGAAGGGCGTTATTTCTCAAAAGTTGATCATCCAAATTGAAAGACATGTCATCAGGATCAAACAAAGTCGAAGCCACAATATGTGTCAATGACGTGAATGATTCTTTTTCACTAGCTTATATCAGTAATTTCCTTTTTCGATCCTCCAATCTGCTTGGACATATATATATATATATATATATATATATATATATATATATATATATATATATTATTTTATCTTGTCTTTCTAGATTTGAAGATTGTTTAATATTAATCAATGGACAAGCATTGAGAAGTCATGAAATATGTGTGTGATATCACTCTATTTGCAGAGCAGAGAATGATAGCCTCATCAAACTGATGGGAATTTGACTAGCTATTGATCTATACTTTTTGTTCATTTTAAAGGAAGGAGCACTCATTCAGCAAGCACTTTCTTTCTACCAGTTGATGTTGGTTTGGTTGGTTAACCCAGTCAGTGGATTTAAAATGCCTCTTCCATCAACTTGCCCAAAGGAATTTGCCGTGATGCCAGAGCATTTTGCTGAAGACGCCATGGAATTACTTATCTTTGCTTCTCGGATTCCAAAAGCTTTGGATGGAGTGCTCCTAGTAGGCTTAATGATTAAATGTTTTACAATGCAATTTTGTCTTTTATATGATATGGGAAATATTTTTTTCTTTGCAAGGGCACTATCTATGAGATTCAATTACCTTGTTGATGTGTTCTGTTTTGCTATTTTTCTTTCTGGGCAGGATGATTTTATGAATTTCATTATCATGTTCATGGAAAAAATGGTTGAAGTATTGAACTGTTGGATGCCATGAGGAAGGTGATATATTTAATTTCACTTAAAAGTATAAAATATTGTGGAGTTTTTGATTAAATTCATAAATTGAAGTAAGGTAATTACAACATCTGGTTTCTCCATTTGCAGTGGTTCATCTGCTACAGCTTCTCTATTTGAAGGGCACCAATTGTCACTTGCGTGTCCTGTGAGGAACCTCTTGAAGCCTTATGTTGACATTGAGTTCACAGGTTCTCAAACACAGGTGACATACCCTTACATTTGAGTTTCCAAGTGTTGATTGTTTTCAGTGCTAGAATAAAGATGACATGCTTTAGGCCATTGCCTTTCAAAGCTTCCTGGTTTACTTTGCATGTTCTACTTATTGGTTGTGCAAAGTAATCATGGATAGGTATAGGAAAGACCCTGCAAGTAGAAACTACTTTTATTTAAACATGATTTTGAGAAATAAGCTTGAGAGTTCATAGAAGCGACGATGACTTTTTGGTTGTTCTTGGTAAGGGCAGGGTGTTGTCTTGCATTATCATCATTCTTTAACATAAACAACAAGATATTGTTTTCCTGCTTTCACTAATTTTCTAATTAGCAATTCTAGAACCGTTTTCACTCCTTGGTTTTAGATGACAGGATACTTCATTTTGTGCTATATAAGCAACCGTTCCAGTTATCCTCTGATTTTTGGTACTTGGTTGCCTATTACTAGTGTCTCTGCTCTTCGTATTTCAATCCTTGAACATCTGAATCTATCTATCCAGCAACCTACAATCAAAAATGATTTTCATCTGGCTTAATCATTTCAAGTTTGACTTGTTGACGAACATCGGCTGGACAATGGACTGTTCATGCTGGGCAGAAAAAAATCATGAGGGGGTAGGATGACGAGAACAGGGGTTGTGGTGGATATTCAACAAAGCAAATGTGAATTGGATGTATTGTTTTTCACCATGAGAGGAGCAACACCAATGAAAGACTATATGGTTATGAGCACACAGAAATTACTAAACCAAGAAACAAAGAGATGGTGTGCTGAAAGCATCATGACATTTGTTATGTAAATGCATTTAAGAGACATGAGCATTAGAATAATAGAAACAACAAAGATTGTTTCATGTCATCTAAATTGCTTCCTGAAATTCCGCATTACGTTGGTTTCATTTTATGTTTGTTGTCAAATTATATGAAATTAACTTAGTTCTTTATTGTTGTTGTGTTTTTTTCATTTGATGTTTGTTGTTTAATTATATGAAATTAATTGAGTTCTTTATTGTTGTTGTGTTTTATTGTTAAAAAACTCATCAATTTTATTCATATAAATTTATCTCGATCTCATGTATCAAATCATTGGATTAGGTTTACTAGGGGTTGACTTAAGTTTTTTTATGTTGATTTTTTCCATTTTTTATTTTGTAAGTTAAACATATGGTTATTTGAGAGTTAAGCTTCATGATTTTAATTGATTTGGTTTCAATGGAGTCATCCTCATTTAACGAATACATTACAAACTGGAATTACTAGGTTAGACAGACTTGATTTTTTTATTATTGTTATTTGACATATTATTTTCTTATAATTAAATTTTATATTTGTGTTCATTTTGTTTTCTTTTCTCATTTAATTTTTGCATCTCATATCTAGAGACATGGATTTGGGGTTTTTACAAAGGGTTGATTCAAGTCTTTTTTTCACTTTTTCTTAAGTTATTTTATATTATTTTTGTAAACCGCAAGAAATTAATGTAGGCATAAGTTACAAACTAAAAAATAAATTTATAAATAGATAAAAGTGTAAGAATTGAAGAACAAATTTAAATAAAATGAGAATTCTCATTGTTAATGCTAGAAAGAAAAATCTGTTGAAATGTGTATAGGAGTTGCTCTGTGAATTCTACTAAAAATCTATTTTTCAGAATGAGGCATCTCTTAGAATACTCATTGTTAATGCTAGAAAGAAAAATCTGAAACTGATGATCTATTAAATGTATTTTCTTGTGGAAAAGGCACAAATGGACAACTTGGCCATGGAGAGTCTGTGGACCGGTAATAGCATAAACCTACATCTCTCTTTTTTTAATTGTTGCTCTATTGAGTTAATACAGCTGATGTATGAATGATATGGAGAAACCTTTCTATCCTAATGTTAGGCTACGATTCATAAATTTATAGTTTTAGGAGTAAGAAAAAAAAGATAAAGTGAGATTATTTGCAACACAACATTGAATGAGAATATAATAATAACTTTTCTAGAAAAGTATTTCCAAACCACAGAAAGTTGATATAAGTCTCTACTAGTTGAAACACTCTTAAGTTTTAACTTAAAAAACAAAATCCAAAAATGATGTGATTTAATTGCCAAATGACTCAACCTACTGTTAATTGCGTTGAACCTTAAATGAAGTGAGTTTTAATTGCCAAATCTCAGAGTTGTGCCAAAGTAACTAGAAATAACATAAAAGTATAAAATTTTAAAACTTGCACGACTTCCTTTGAAAACAATGGTTAATACTGACAGTCATTGTTCTTGTAGATAAAGATACAACAAGTCTGTTTTATTGAATTTGAATATGCAAATACATCCCACCTTAGCTTACTTGATAACAATAATACAAGTTATTACAGTGACGTGTTTATAGAAAATGTTATCATGTGGCTGTGATGCCACATTTTCAATTTTTAATTTTTGTATCACAAGTTACTTTCATATTATGGAAAATGATGACTGTCCATCTCACACTAAAAGTATATTTTTTTGACATTTAGTTTATGGTCTGTGACTTCTAGATTGCTATTTAATTTTGATATGAATAATATGCATTATGCCTATCTTCCGCATTTACTAGCTCCACCACTTCTAGATTGTTGTTTGTTGTTGCTATGAAACAATATAGATCATGCCTTTCATCGCAGCTATATTTTCACGTTTCACGCCTTGCCATCCCCGGATTTGGGAGAGAACAACCCGAGGAAAAATGAGAGGTGTTTTATAGTCGTAAAAATCACGACTATAGTTATCAGGAGTCCCCACCTAGTATTAAGGTTACTAGAAAGCCTATTGGTCCGTGAGATTCCAGGTAAGGGAATTTGTTGTGCAAGGGGAATACCCATCACCTCCAGTACACCCTATCTAAGGTACGCTGCATTGTTGTTTAGTTGTTTTTCCTAAGCTAATTTAATTCATTGGTCTTGTCTAAGGTTTGAAGTAGTTTTCTTCCCATGAGAAAATCTCTACCTCATTACAAGTAGATGGACTAACCAAAAAAATAAATTTTACATTGCATTTTGAAATTCCTGTTTTTTAACTATCTGCGAGTATACTTTACAGTGTAATTTTTCACCGTGATAGATAAAATATTTTTTATATTTTGGCCGAATGCCAACGGATAATCGTAAATTGGTTATGATATCCAATTTTCGTTTCAAAATATGCGAAGGATGCAACATATTTTTTTACAAAAAATACTATGGAAAAAACCATGGAATCCAATTGTATGCACGAAAACAACATAATTTTTCTTTTTTCTTTGTTCTTTTTTAAATGAAATTTTTATGTTTTTTTTAAATGCATCCATTCTCTTTTTCATTATTTTTTTTTTGTTACATAATACACATTACATAACATGTACAAGAAATAAAAAATATAACGATTTAAAGTAAACACATAAAAAATATAACAAGTACAAGGGAAGGCTACTGGGGGCAAATCTGGCTAGTGACATGAAGAGGTGGCCATCGGTGGAGATGGAGGAAGAGGAGCTATAGCATTGAGCGATGGTGGTCTACCATGCTACTGAAGAAGAAATGAGAGCTGGTGAGGGCTTCGACCATAATTGCTGGTGGCTGGGAGGTAGATCTATCAGTGAGAGCTAGGGAGGTAGCCGTTAGTGTAGGCTATGAGGTGGAGCTGATTTGTATGGTCAGTGAGGAGAAGGGGAGTAGCTGGTGGCTTGAGGCAGACAACAGTGCCACAAGGGAAAGAGAAGGGAGGGCGTCAGTGCACGGAGGATAAGATGTAACAACTCCAAAATTTTGTTAATCTTTCCCCTATAAAGGGTAATTGGAGCAAAAAAAAATTTCTCTCCGAAATTTCTATTCGGCATAGTCTCCCCCATATTAGGAGATCCCAAGTTATCGACAATGTAACCTACATGCAGTTTGAATCATATCTCATCCACAATCTCATCCATGATTAATACAATCAACTGCATAATTTATTCCAGGATATGTTCATGACCATATTCATTCCCAAACTCCATCATACATCACACGCATAAGGTAAAAATCAAAAGAGCCAATTCGCACACGAAGATTTCACACACACACACACACACACACACACATATAACATAACATAATTTAATATTTCAGAACCAAAATTCACATATATACTATTCCATACAGTTTACATATTTTTTTTTTCATAACCAAAATTACATCACAACTTCCTAAGTTCCTAACTTATACAAAAGAATTAAGGGCCTAAAATCTATTCTTGACAAGAATGGGAGGAACCTGCAAAATATAGATTTTTTTTCCATATGAGTAAAAATACAGTTAAGTAAATACTATCAATTTACAGAAGAATTTAAACAACATATCATTTAATCTACTTAAATCATATAAGATTCTAAACACAACCATATACACCCTTTTTAAGGTTATATAAAAGAAAATTTATTTCTTTTGACTGCTTCTTTTTTTTTTTTCCACATCAAAGAGACTATAGCCGACACTAATGACCTCCAATAGTGTCTCTAATTGCCTGTCTTGAAAATCAACTAATTAGTTTCATGAAAATACTGACATGAATGTAAGTTGGTGTCATTAATTATTTTTTTAAAACCAAAAGAATAAATCTTTGTTCTGTTATTACCTTAGGAGATTTTAGATTAGGCCAATGTCAAGGATTCTTGATATCAATAGCTTTCATCTCGAAAAGCTAATCAAGTCTATAAATTTTGCCGATATCGCCGTCAATTGCCGATATCATTAACTATTCCGGAATCGAATAGTTAATCATGTCTAATAATTATGCCAATATCGACGTCACCCTCCAATATCATTAACTATTCAAAACCAAATAGCTAATCAAGTTTATAAATTATGCCGACATCATTAACTATTCTGAAATCGAATAGCTAATCAAGTTTATAAATTATGCCGATATCGACGTCACCCGCCGATATCATTAGCTATTCCAAAACCAAATAGCTAATCAAGTTTATAAATTATGCCGATATCAACAACCTTGTTTCTTCCTATACCCATATATATCTATTTTTCTATCCCTTAACCTTTCTTTTACCCCTTTTCTTTCCCTGATCACTAAGCACTAATTCGTATCTTATTGATCAATAATTAGTAACAAAAATAATTATTAGGTAAAGGAAACATAGGTACCAAGTACCTACCTGCTGTGAACGTTCGACTTGCGTTCCCCTGTTTTTGTTGCCCTCCACCAGCGGTTTCTCCTGAAACCACAAACACCCATCATTTTTTTTTTCATATTAATCCACATGTCACACAACAACAATAAAAATGGTAATAATATTCATTTCTCTTTACCAAATCTTTTCTTTCTCACCTATATTCCTCATTATCATCCTCTAAGTTTTCGGCTCATTTATAGTCCAAGTGGAACATCATGAATTTAATTTTTAATCACCATTTATTCTCTTCTTTTATTTTCTAAGGATAAAGACACATTTTATGAAAGATAAGGAATAATTTTCTACCCTTAACATGGTTAAAGTTTTGCTATTTTCTCAACTTGGCCGAAACTATCAACATAGGTGACACTTGACCTCTCCTCAGATGTTTGCCCATATCTAGAGTTCTGGAGCTCTAAATTAGATGGGGTTGCACTCGTTGGAAAGCTAATACTCCCAGATACAACTTCTATGAAGAAACCTTCCCTGAATTATGTATTTTTCAGGTTCAAATTCTCATAAGAAACAGGGCAACGAATCTGCCCTGTTTTGCAAAAATGGAGGAAACATAACCAATTCATCTTCAATCCTTGCTTCCTTATCAATCATAGCCATGTTTTACCCTTTATTCATGAAAACCCTACTCATCTATGCATTTCCCTAAAAGTTTGTATTTAAAAACCCTAATTCCCAATTCAAGAAGAATCATGAACTTCTAATCAAATTAAGGTTAATTTAATAAAAATTGAAATTAGAACTCTTTACTTGGATGAAATCTTGACTTTAGTTCACAATTTTGGAAGAATCTTGGCCTTCTTCTCCTTGTTAAGAACAACTACTCCTTTCTTCCCCAAATTCTTCACCTTCTTGTCAATCCTCCCCCAAATTGTGTTTCTCTACTTCAGAATTCCAAGACTTTTATGGGTTTACAAGCTTTTGGGTGTTAAATCCAAGATTTTGTGAAGGAATTTTAGGTTATCTCTCCCCTCTTTCTTCTCATTTCAGCTGGATATGACTGAGGAAAGAAATGGGTACTTATAGTCCATTTTCTTCTTAATTAAATTTTTGACCCGTTTTTTGTTTTTTGCTTTTCTTTTCTTTTCATAAATTTTGTATTTATAGTCCCATTTCTTCTTAAATATATTTTTGACCCATTTTTTTTATTTTCATAAATTTTGTATTATAACAACATTTTAATTTATTATAAACTTCCTACCTTTTTGTATTATTATTATTATTTTTTCTCAGATTTCACATAAGAAGTCAAGCTGTGAGGAGATAGAGAGGAGGCTGGCCGGGACAAGGAGAGGAAACAGTGGCTTGCAAGAAAAGAAGCAAGGAAATGTCCATGGAAAGGGGTGGGTTGCAGCAACCCGAAGGAGAGGGCTGACGGCTATAGCCTCTCAAGGGAAAGAGATGTTGATTTAGGGTTTTTGTGTTTTTAGCTTTTTTCTTTCTTTTGATGTCTTTTTTTGTCCCCCCTATCTACAATGAAAATCAATTCTATTTATAGAGTTGGAAGTTACAAACTTTTTCCGCTTTGGCCCTTAGTTTTGGATTTATACAATTGATCATTAAACTCTCAATTGATTTCAATTTGTTGGTTAGGCAGATAGTTGTTAAAAGATGTTAGTAGTAGCTCCCTGCTTGATAGGACCTACTTGGCTTAGGTTGTTGAAGCGATAAGACCAACATCACTTTGTATTGACTTAATGCTCAAATCAGAAGGACCTGATTTTGCATAATGGGCTTGGAAAAATTTGAGTCGATCTACAAGAATTTCAATCTTCTCAATTGAACCCGAATTAAGCTCAAGAACTTGATTTTTCATCGATTCACCCCTTAATTAATTTGATGTGACCAATTTAAGGTATAATTAAGTCCTTAAACTTAATTAAATCCTTGAATTGGTACCTAAATTAATTCTCAAACATAATAACACTTTTAAATTGGTAAATTATTAAATTAAATCAACCTATAAAAATATAATTATGTCATTCGACTTAATTTTTATACAGATTTATCTAATGATAAATTATTTTTGTCTTAAATTTGTATTTTCCTCTATTTTATGGGACAAAAGAGATACGATCGAACTCTCAAAAACAACCAAAATTTCCACATTGATTTTTCTACCAATGTCAACCCCTTTTATTTTACTTTTTTTTTATTTTTTGGTAGATTTTGGGGACTAACCCAGAAATTAGGTCATGACATTTGCCCCCTCTTTATGATGCTTACGACTAATATCTTGTAAAAGACTTTAGATAGTAAGAGTTGTAAAGAAAAGAAAAGAGTAGATTTACCAAACCAAGAAATGGTTAATCCATCTAGAAATGAGAATGAGGGATATAAAGAGCACTCAAAATGGAATGGTAAGATAGGGCTAGAAAGCGTGCTATCTAAGAGTTGAGGCCTAAGAAGGACACTTAAAAGATGAAAGATGTGATGTTTGTGAATGACGCAGGAAAATAGTCTCATTGTAATGGGTGACCTATACAGGTGAGAAAGGTAAGGATGATGAAGATGGTAAAAACACAAAGATGGTCTTATTGTAATGGGCGACTTGTGTAACAACCCCAAAATTTTGTTAATCCTTCCCTTATAAAGGGTAATTGGAGCATAATTTTTTTTTTCTCTCGATGAAATTTCTAATGAAATTTCGGCAGAGTCTCCCCCATATCGGGAGATCCCAAGTTATCGACATTGTAACCTCCATGCAGTTTGAATCATATCTCATCACAATCTCATCCATGTTTAATACAATTCAACTGCAAAATTCATTACAGGATATGTTTAGGACCATATTCGTTCCCAAACTCCATCATACATCACACGTATAAGGTAAGAATTAAAAGAGTCAATTCACACATGAAGATTTCATATATATATATATGTATACATATAACATAACACAATTTAATATTTCAGAACCAAAATTCACAAATATACTATTCTATACAGTTTACATATTTTTTTTGCATAACCAAAATTAAATCAAAACTTTCTAAGTTCCTAATTTATACAAAAAGGATTAAGGGCCTAAAATCTATTCTTGACGAGAATGGGAGGATCCTGCAAAATATAGATTTTCCATATGAGTAAAACAATTAAGTAAATACTAGCAATTTACAGAAAAATTTAAACAACATATCCCTCAATCTACTTAAATCATATGAGATTCTAACACAACCATATACACCCTTTTAAGGTTATATAAAAGAAAATTTATTTCTTTTGACTACTTCTTTCTCCATTTTCACATCGAAGACACTATAGCCGACACTAATGACCTCCAATAGTGTCTCTAGTTGCCCGATTTGAAATCAACTAATCAATTTCATGAAAATGCTGTCACGAACATAATCATTAGTGTCATTAATTATTTTTAAAACCAAATAGTTAATCTTTGTTCTGTTATTACCTTAAAAAGTTTTAGAGTATGTCGATGTCAAGGATTCTTGACATCATTAGCTTTCATCTCCGAAGCTAATCAAGCCTAAAAATTTTGCCGATATCGACGTCACCCGCCGATATCATTAACTATTCCAAAACCGAATAGCTAATCAAGTTTATAAATTATGCCGATATCGATGTCACCCTTCGATATCATTAACTATTTCGAAACTGAATAGCTAATCAAGATCTATATCTCACCACCAACATATCGGTAATGCCGATATCAACAAGCTTGTTTCTTCCTATACATATATATATATCCATTTTTCCATCCCCTAACCTTTCTTTTACCCCTTTTCTTTTTGTCATCGCTAAGCACCAATTCATATCTTATAGTGCAATAGTTAGTAACAAAAATAATTATTAGATAAAGGAGATATAGGTACCGAGTACTTACCTACTGTGAGCGTTCAGCTTGCATTTCCCCGTTGTTGTTGCCCTCCACCAGGGGTTCCTCCTCAAACCACAAACATCCACCATTTTTTTTTTCATATTAATCCACATATTACGCACAACAACAACAACAAAAATGGTAATAATATTCATTTCTCTTTAACAAATCTTTTCTATCTCACTTATATTCCTCATTATCATCCTTTAACTTTTTGGCTCATTTATAGTCCAAGTGGACATCATGAATTTAATTTTTAATTACCATTTATTCTCTTCTTTTATTTCTTGAGGATCAAGAAACATTTTATGAAGGGAAAGGAACAATTTTCTATCCTTAACATGGTTAAATCTTTGCTATTTTCTCAACTTGGCCGAAACTGTCAACACAGGTGACAATTTGACCTCTCCTCAGATTTTTACCCATATCTGGAGTTCCAGAGCTCCAAATTAGATGGGGTTGGACTCTTTGGAAAGCTAACACTCCCAGCTACAACTTCTATGAACCCTCCCTTAATTATATATGTTTTAGGTCCAAATTCTCCTAAGAAACAGGGCAACAAATCTTCCCTGTTTTGCAAAATTGGAGGAAACATAACCAAGTCATCTTCAATCCTTGCTCCCTTATCAATCATAGCGATGTTTTTCCCTTTATTCATGAAAACCCTACTCATTTATGCATTTCTCCAATATTTTGTATTAAAACCCTAATTCCCAATTCAAGAAGAATTTTTAACTTCTAATAAAATTGAGGTTAATTTAATAGAAATTGGAATTAGAACTCCTTACTTGGATGAAATCTTGACTTTAGTTCACAATTTAGATGAATCTTAGCCTTCTTCTCCTTGTTAAGAACCAACCACTCTTTTCTTCCCTAAATTCTTCACTTTCTTCTTGTTAATCCTCCCTCAAATTGTGTTCCTCCACTTTAGAATTTTAAGACTTCTATGGGTTTACAAGCTTTTGGGTGTTAAATCCTAGTTTTTGTGAAGAAAAATTTGGGTTATCTCTCCCCTCTTTCTTCTCATTTCAGCTGGACATGGCTGAGGAAAGAAATGGGTATTTACAGTCCATTTTCTTCTTAATTAAATTTTTGACCCTGTTTTTTTTTTTTTTTTTGCTTTTCTTTTCTTTTCATAAATTTTGTATTTTTTTTTCTCGGGTTTCAGAACCTGCCCAATTAAAGATGATGAATGGTAAAAATGGAATGGTAAGATAGGGCTAGAAAGCGCACTATCTAAGAATTGAGGCCTAAGAAGGACACTTAAGAGATGAAAGATGTGATGTTTATGAATGACGCAGGAAAATGGTATCATTGTAATGGGTGACCTACTTAGGTGAGAAGGGTAAAGATGATGAAGATGCTAAAAACACAATGATGGTCTTATTGTAATGGGCGATCTGCCCAATTGAAGATGATGAAGATGGTAAAAAAAACATGAAAGATGGTCTTATTGTAATGGGCAACTTACCCAATTGAGAATGGTGAAAATGGTTTCATTGTAATGGGTGACCGCCTAGATGGGAATGATGACGATGTTAAAAGGCATAAGAATGGTCTTAATGTAATGGGGGACCTTTCCAAGTGAGAATGGTGAAGATGATTTCATTGTAATGGGTGACCTACCCAGGTGAAGATGATGGACATTTCATGGAATGGAAGCTAGAGTTAGAAAGCATGCTATCAAGGTTTATGGTTGAGGGTTGGAAACCGACAATCTGAATTGGTGGTTGAAGGCTGGAAAGCACACCGATTGAGTTGGTAGATCGAGGGCTAGAAAACACACTCTATGAGTGGAAAATAGGGTTGGAAGGTGTACTATTTAAATTTATGATTGAGGGTTAGAAAACACGCTCAGAGAGGAAGGAACATAGGGCTAGAAAGCACACTAAAAAAGGGAAAATATGCAAAATAGCAGGTTTGTCACTTTTGTCATGCATTTCATGAATGTTGGGGGCACAACTGGGTTCTATTGTATCTTAGCTTTCCAACGATATCAATTTTGCATAAAACTGAGTTCTATAACACCCATTATAGTGAAAAATATGGGCAGAGGTTGGAATCCGACCTTTGTTGGAAACTTTGAGAGGAAGAGAAGAAGAAGAAGAAGTGGGAGCTCGAAGCAATGAAGTTAGATGTGTTAATGGAAAAAAACAAGTTAAGTTAAAAAAATGATTGTTTATAATGATATTTTGATTGAAAAAAGTTGTTATAAAAAAATGTTGGTTAACTAATATGTATGATCATTTTTTTTTGGAAAAATTGGAATGTAAGACAATTAACTCGTTTTGTCATATTCTATTAAGAGTGTTTAGTACAACTGTTGCTGTTGTGGTTGAGGTTAAAAAAAGCAATTTCATGAAAAGCGCTTTGAGCTACAGTTCAAAACTGAAATTGAAGTGTTTGGTTAAAATTATGATTAAGTTTGAGGTTTAATGAAAAGCAGTTTCGAGTGTTTAGTTACCATGCTTTTCATATTGCTGTCAACTTGTGAAATTACTTTAAAGGACACATACAGATATTTTTTAAAATATTGTAGATTTAATTATCATAATAATAAAATATAATTAATAATTCAAGTAAATTACACGCTAGTTTTTGTTCTCAATTAATCGAAAAGCAACGACGCTATAGAGTAAAACCAAGTGACACACATTTCCCTTTCATGAGGGCTGATCTCTATGTACATAATTTTTAATTTTTTGAAAAAAAATGATTGGGCCTGTCCCAAACTAAATTGCCCGGCCCAATCAAGTTCGGCCAAAAGGTTCCAACTCTGCTGGACTTGGGTTGAGCCGAGAGTAGCCCAGCCCAAGAGTTCAAAAAAGGCACAAAACACACCATTTTTCCTTTCTCCCTTTCGTTCTCAATTATTCATGTTGTTAGTGTTCATGTAACACATGAACAGTAACATGGCCGACTATGACGAGAGGGTCAACAACCGATATCGACGATTAGAGGAGGCCGAGGTGGTTCTTCCTGTGGTGGCGGCATCGTAATGGTTCTATTTGATGGTCAGTATGAGCTTTGGAAGGTTGCAGCACCAGTTGCGCCGTCGTGGCTTGCTGTCTCTAGTGAGAGGATCAAAGGAGTTACCATGGAGGAGAGAGAGGGAGTTGTGGTCGTGGCTATGGAGGAGAGGGGGGAGCTCCGTGACTGTATATGGAGAGAGGAGGGGCAATGGCTGTGGAGGAGAGAGAGGGAGCTATGGGCATGGCTACATGTGGAGAGAGAAAGTGGCAGTGGCTGTGGAGGAGAGAGAGGGAGATGTGGTCATGGTTGTGAAGGAGAAAGGGAGAGTTGCCGTGGCTGTGGAGGAGAGAGAGGGAGTTGTGGGTGTGGCTGAATGTTGACAGAAAGAGGGAGTTGTGGGTGTGGCTGAATGTGTGTAGAGAGGGGCAATGGTTATGAAGGAGAGAGAGAGGGTTGCGGCGACGGTAATGAGAGGAAGTCAACGGTGATGGTAATGAGCTGCTGTTGTGTACAAGATTCATTTCAAAACGCAGTGCAAATGCAAGTATTTAGGTGGGACCCACAATAAAAAACTGGGGTCCCATTTGGTAATACTTGTGTTTGGGGTTGCAGCTCAACGCAACCGTAGGTTGAACCTCCGCCTCAAACAACATCCAAATATAACTATATTAACACTGGTGCAAATTGTTGATTGTTGTTAAAAATCTATCTAATATCATATTGGATTCTTTTATTTGAAAATCAATCTAGAACATTAATCTATATCCCTTCCACATATTCATCTTCATCCTCTTTCTTTATTAGTTTCATTACATAATCATAAATTTTTTTTATATAAAAAACACAATAATCTTCTTGCTTCTAGATGAAACTTTTCTCAAACTAATAATGATATATTTTTATTATTGTAGCTCGTGTCAGATCCTAATATATTAAGAGCATTTATCCAAACAGATTTTCGCTTATAAATATAATAATATAAAAATTTTATATTTTAACATCAAAACTTCAAAATCATAAAAAATATTAATTTAATAATCTTTTTAAATAAAAAACCATTTAAAAATAGAAATAAAACCATAACGTTTAAAAATAGCAATTCTACTTATTTTGAAAAAAAAACGCTGAGCTTAATTTCTTAACACCACCGCAACAAGAAGGCTTTTTGAAGCCCGAAACTTGTAAAAGCCAGTAAACAAAAACGCTAACGGTCGAAAAAAATTTGAAATTTTCTTTCCTCTCCTCTCACGGACATATAGCCTCCGTATAAATTAAGGTTTTGCGATGAATTAAGAAAGAAAACTTTCCATCTTCCGAAGCCCAAATCGGTATGATTCTTCGGCTGAAACTATGAAAGAAAACGTTGTTAGTGATCTTGTATGTTGGGGCGGGGACATTCAGGTATCTTTTCTTCTCACAAAGACAGCATATCTTTGATTGTTTCAAATTCTATCAATTGCTGTGCTTTTTCTTTTATTTGGTCGTGTGGTGATTATTGGGTCGTGTAGTGATTTCTTTCACTATCGAATGACTTTAGATTATCTGGTAGTCTTCCTGGATAAGAGATTGGGGCATCGATGTCCTCAATACTTTGCAACTGGTGATCTTGAATGCTAGGTCGGTAATCCTACTTATTACGGGTCAGTAATCTTGAATGTTGTCTCTCTCTCTCTATCTATTCATCTTCGAATTTCTCCTGTACACTGAGCAATGTTCTTTCTATCTTTTTTCTGAGGTGAGTTGGATGGTGGAATTTCATAAATATGTGTTGAAGACACGATTTTGTCTTGTAGATGTTACACTTGTATATTTTGTTCTTTATGGTCTTATCTGGGTGTGCTGGTTTCTTTTTCCTTATGAACTAATTAATCGAGACTGGAAACTTTCTTCTTCTTCATTTTTTTTTATTTTCTTCCTCAAATCGGTGTTTTCTTTTATTTGATGGCAGAAGTGATATGAGGTCTTGTGTGGTTTTTGTAGATTGATGAGCATGTTCAGAGAGAGATTATGAACCACAGGTCATTGAAGTATCCCTATATAATCAGATTCAAAGAGGTATCATGTATTCCCTTCTTACTAGATTATGAAATGTAAGAGAGTTTCGAGTGACTAGGTCTTCTTACTCAATGTAAAGAAGGATTTAGAAGGTCTTGGTACTTCTCTCAAGCTTCAGAAACTTTGAAAGAATCTGAATCGATTCAGTTTTCATTGCTGCGATCCAATTTTTTCATCTAAAAGGAGGCTTAGGTATATTGGATTGCTTAATCTACAGTCTGCCAATAAGAAACTCATTCTTGATGTCAAGAATTATAAGAACTTGAAGATTTTTAATTTTGGAAAGGATTTTCAAGTCCGAACTCCAATTTACTCTTAGATATCAATTTTGAAAACCAGAGCCTTGTCTTAGCTTTTCGATTTTTGCAGGTTTTATCAAAGGTGAATTCGTTGTGCAGGTTCTGCAAACAGCAACTCATTTAGCCATAGTAATGGTATATGCAGCTGCTGGATAACTTTTTGAGAGAATATGCAATGCTGGTAGATTCAGTGAAGATGAGGTACGTATAGTGTAGAACCAAACACTGTCATGGATTTTCCCTTCTTCTCAAATACCCTCAAAAATGGATACTTGGCGGGTCTTCTGAATTTGAATATCAAGATTATTTCTTTCGTTATTGAACTTTGCCGTATGAGACCAGTCGCTAATATTCATAATGCCTTTCTTCCAGAGTTCTATTATTTTTATTTTTTAGTTTATTTGTGCATGCTCTGTTTGCTCCATTTAGAATAGCACCAAAGAGACGATGACAGTATTGGTTTATAGCAGTATTTGTTCTTCCTTTCATGTATTGCTTTTGATAATATTGATCCTGAACTAAGGGTCTTACTATAATTTTACTATCAATTATTTTGTTTTGGGTAGTCAGATTCGATTTAATTCGGTAATACAGAAAAGAAATACATTTACCAGCTCTGCCACATGTAGATTGCTGTTTACTTTTGCTATGAAAAAATATACATTATGTCTTTCTTCCACACTTCTAGATTTTTTATTTAACTATGCTACTGTGATTTTTGATGTTGAGGCCCTACAAAGGGGTTTATTGCATGGGAATGTTTTTCTGATAGAGTTGCCTTGACCCATGGTCTTAGGGAATCATATTGCTAGTTGAGTTGATCTTAAGAAGATGTATCCAGGTTAGTTATCAATCAAAATATATAAGTGGTTTTTATATGTTTAATTATTTTGGTAGTTTATTTTTTGTTGAGGGTGTTTAGCGATTCTCTTCTAGTTCAAATCGATGAATTCTTCAAGGAATGTAGAGCCATGTATCTACTCACAACTTTTCTTCAATCTTAATGGGACTCAACCACAAGCAATTGGTGGCTAATCGGATCGTGGATTTCCTACAAAGGTGAAAAAGCTAACTCTCCTCCACCTACAAAGGTTCTAATTGATTTTTCTCGGTTTTCTTGCGCACCCCTAGTGACCAATATTGATTTTACATGAAATGCTCAATAGTACAAATTCATCTTCTGGCTCTAGTTTTAATAGTTCTCAGACAACTATTATTTATCTGCTTACCAAATCATGTGGGATAACATTTTATTTATAGTGTTTTTGCTTGTAACTGTGAAGTTGGGGGTGAAATCAAAATGGTCAACTTGGTCTTGGCACCACCGAGGACTCCCTTGTGCCTCAGAAAATCCAAGCATTTCAGGTAACTATAGATTAACTTGTTTGTTGTAGATATATCCACCTTTCTGCTCATTCAGATGTATATGTCTTGTGCCTTTTTCTTTTAGGTTTAACATTTGCCTCTTGAACATGAATAAACAACCCCCTTTCCCTGTCAAGTATCTTAGCAGATTCTTTATCTCTCCCAATTGATTCAGAACTAAGGCTTAGTTCACTGAGTTTATAGCTGGGCATGTGCATTGTTAACCAAACAGTATCAATCATGGTGAACACATCTGCATTTTTTGTGGATATCTTCTATTGTTAAATTGTTCAAATAGAGACATTATTATTGAAACTAAATGAAAAAACCAGGATTTATTATTTGTTGGAAGCACTTGGATTTTTTTGGGGATATAGTTGATTTATTTTTTGAGAGGTGTTGCTAGTGGAAGGTAGTGATACGGGTAGTGATGTAGTCTGTTGGTGTCACATTGGAGGCGCAAATTCAATGACCATCAGCTGAGAAGTAAATCCTTGGTCAAATTGATAAATTTCCCGTGTTACAGAGCTGCATAGTATCATATTGATGCTTCCTCTGTCACATGTTGTAGTACAAGAAATTTGTTGTCTCTATTGACATGTAATAGTCTAGTGCTGCCATATATAGTATATTGTGATGATTTGTGTGCTGAAATTTCGTCTCTCTTGCACGAGTGTCTGTTAAATTAGTTGCTGCTGGTGCTGAACATACAGCAGCTGTCACGGAAGATGGAGAGCTCTATGGATGGGGTTGGGGTCGATATGGGAACTTGGGACTTGGTGGCAGAAATGATCGCTTAGTTCCTGAAACAGCCTCACTTGTCAATGTATGTGACAGAAATGATCGCTCTTACTAATTTTCTCTTAGTAGAGTAAGCATAGCCAGCATTGAAGATCAAAGAGGGCTGGCAAAAGAATCAAGTTACTATCATATAATTGCTGAACCTGTTTTTCTTGCTAGCCTTTTCTGTTAACATATGCCAATAGTGAAAAATTAAGGGGGAACTTATGCACTTGAAAATAGTGCATTTTAAATTATTTGAATGTGGCTTTAGAGAGAGCAGGGGCTTTCTATGGCTCCAAAACTGCTGAAATGTGTATAGGAGTTGCTCTGTGAATTCTACTAAAAATCTATTTTTCAGAATGAGGCATCTCTTAGAATACTCATTGTTAATGCTAGAAAGAAAAATCTGAAACTGATGATCTCTTAGATGAAGCATATTTATGACCCTGCATTTTAATAACCTTGCGATTTCCCCTGATAACTTTTAATGAACTGGTCATCAAGTTTTTATCACGGGAGTTGCAGGCAGACAAGATGATTATGGTAGCATGTGGATGGCGGCATACAATATCTGTTTCCTCTTCTGGTGGATTATACACTTATGAATGCAGCAAATACTGTCAACTGGGACATGGAGACTTTGAGGATCACCTGACTCCTCATAAGGTGGAAGCTTTGCGGGGCAGTTCCATTTCTCTAGTGATTTCTTTCCCCTGTCATTGCTGTTTCAATAGTTTTTTTTGTTTCATTTAATTGAAATTTGGGATGCTATATCACTTTGAGAAGGATTCAAATGCATGGTTAAATAAGACAATCATGTCAGGCACATTCCACCAGTTGTTGGTTTAATTTCTCTATGAAGGATAGTTCTTTCCACTTCAGCATTCAATTTGTTTTTTTTTCTCGTTATTTTGTTGTCACTTGTTATGATTTTCCCCCTTGATCCCGCTGCCATCAAGTAGTTTTGAAGGTAATTCAAACCCATTGCTTGTTTTTGTGAAACCTCATTAGTTCTGCAAATATTTGAAGCTTCTAATAATCAACATCGGATTTGCAGTCACTTTGCTATGACATGTTTTAGTGTTTCTTCTAATCCGGAATCTCAAATGTTTTTTGGCTGGAATTGTTTTCCAAATATCAGGTGGCTGGAGACACACTATGGCATTGAATTCCGATGGGAACCTTTAAAGGTTGGGGATGGAATAAGGTTTACAATATTTAATTTCTTAATTGTGATTTTATAATTACGTATCATCTTATAGTAAATGTAACTGTTAGTTTACTTTGTGAAAGCAAGACATATTAGACAGGTAGTTTTTCCCTCCTTGTGCTCTGTGGAAACATGGCCATCCAAGTGTAAATTAGTTAGAGTAGACACGTACAATCACATAAATTTCTTTCATGTCTATGCACAACATCTTGCATATTATTGTATTTCATTTCATATTATTGCTCCTGGCAAGTATCCTCTCCTTCCCTTCTAATCTTTTGTTTCTTGTTGCTAGCTGAGGCATTCATCATGTCCTGCAGAAGACTTCATGCTAACTTTCAGAGTTGTACTGTGCCATTCTTCCATCTCTTTTATGAATTCAATTGATAAAACTCACAGTGCCTTTCTTTCAATAAGGTTACGCTATCTTTATTTTTTAGTTTATTTGTGCAGTACTGTGTTTGCTCCATTTAGAATAGCACCAAGGAGACGATGACAGTATTGGTTTATAGCAGTATTTGTTCTTCCTTTCATGCATTGCTTTTGCTAATATTGGACCTGAACTAAGGGTCTTACTATAATTTTACTATCAATTGTTTCGTTTCCTTAGTCACATTCGATTTAATTGGGTAATACAGAAATGAAATACATTTACCAGCTCGGCCACATGTAGATTGCTGTTTACTTTTGCTATGAAATAATATACATTATGTCTTTCTTCCATATTTACTAGCTCTGGCACTTCTAGATTTTTTGTTTAACTGTGCTACTGTGAGTTTTGATCTTGAGGCCCTACAAAGGGGTTTATTCCATGGGAATGTTTTTCTGATAGAGTTGCCTTGACCCATGGTCTTAGGGAATCATATTGCTAGTTGAGTTGATCTTAAGAAGATGTATCCAGGTTAGTTATTAATCAGAATATATAAGTCGTTTTTATATGTTTAAGTATTTTGGTAGTTTATTTTTTGTTGAGGGTGTTTAGCGATTTTCTTCTAGTTCAAATCGATGAATTCTTCAAGGAATGTAGAGCCATGTATCTAATCACAACTTTTCTTCAGTCGTAATGGAACTCAACCACAAGGAAATTGGTGGCTAATCGGATCCTGGATTTCCTACAAAGGTGAGAAAGCTAACTCTCCTCCACCTCCAAAGGTTCTAATTGATTTTTCTCGGTTTTCTTGCGCACCCCTAGTGACCAATATTGATTTTACATGAAATGCTCAATAGTAAACATTCATCTTCTGGCTCTAGTTTTCATAGTTCTCACACAACTTTTATTTATCTGCTTACCAAATCATGTGGGATAACATTTTATTTATAGTGTTTTTGCTTGTAACTGTGAAGTTGGGGGTGAAATCAAAATGGTCAACTTGGTCTTGGCACCATCGAGGACTCCCTTGTGCCTCAGAAAATCCAAGCGTTTGAGGTAACTATAGATTAATTAGTTTGTTGAAGATATATCCACCTTTCTGCTCATTCAGCTGTATATGTCTTGTGCCTTTTTCTTTTAGGTTTAACATTTGCCTCTTATACATGAATAAACAACCCCCTTTCCCTGTCAAGTATCTTAGCAGATTCTTTATCTCTTCCAATTGATTCAGAACTAAGGCTTAGTTCACTGAGTTTATAGCTGGGCATGTGCATTGTTAACCAAATAGTATCAATCATGGTGAACCCATCTGCATTTTTTGTGGATATCTTCTATTGTTAAATTGTTCAAGTAGAGACATTATTATTGAAACTAAATGAAGAAACCAGGATTTATTATTTGTTTGGAAGCACTTGGATTTTTTTGGGGATATAGTTGATTTATTTTTTGAGAGGTGTTGCTAGTGGAAGGTAGTGATACGGGTGGTGTTGTAGTCTGTTGGTGTCACATTGGAGGCGCAAATTCAATGACCATCAGCTGAGAAGTAAATTCTTCGTCAAATTGATAAATTTCCCGTGTTACAGAGCTGCATAGTATCATATTGATGCTTCCTCTGTCACATGCTGTAGTACAAGAAATTTGTTGTCTCTATTGACATGTAATAGTCTAGTGCTGCCATATATAGTATATTGTGATGATTTGTGTGCTGAAATTTCGTCTCTCTTGCACGAGTGTCTGTTAAATTAGTTGCTGCTGGTGCTGAACATACTGCAGCTGTCAACGAAGATGGAGAGCTCTATGGATGGGGTTGGGGTCGATATGGGAACTTGGGACTTGGTGACAGAAATTATCGCTTAATTCCTGAAAAAGCCTCTCTTGTGAATGTATGTGACAGAAATGATCGCAGTTACTAATTTTCTCTTAGTAGAGTAAGCATAGCCAGCACTGAAGATCAAAGAGGGCTGGCAAAAGAATCAAATTACTATCATATATTTGCTGTGCTTGTTTTTCTTGCTAGTCTTTTCTTTCAACATATGCCAATAGTGAAAATCAAGGGTGAAGTTATGGACTAGCTCTGACACTTCTAGATTTTTTATTTAACTTTGCCACTGTGATTTTTGATGTTGAGGCCCTACACATGGTGATGTTTTTCTGCATTTCTGCTATTAACTAATTGGTATTGGAATGTTGCCTTCCTACAATTGAGTGTTGGGCTGCGTGTAGCTTTTGCTGCTAACCCTGGATCAACTTGTTAGTTATTGAAATTGGATTGCAGAGCATGTGTTACACTTATTTGTTTTACATATTCTGTGAAAATCGCATATATTTTTATTTAGGTAATCCAAGTCTTGTTCTTAATTGAATGCATGAGGAGCTGGTTACCATTGAAGCTGTTAAATTTGTGAAGTTAGCTCATATTTATAAAAACTTTCTTATCCTTGGGTTATAATTCCAGCACCGTTTTGGGTGAGTTATCCAGAAATGGAAAGGCTGGCTGATGCAACCCCGGTGATTCTTCCACCATCAATGTCTGAAAATTTCTCTTGGACTCAAAGCTACTTGAATCTAAACTGAATGAAAAGTCAAGGCTGCTGATTCTTTGCTCTACATCTAACCCAACAGGATCAGTTTATCCCAAGAAATTGCTTCAAGAGATTGCAAAGATTCCAACAAAACATCCTAGGCTTCTGGTATGAGTATTGCGTCCTAATTGCAAGGCCGACGCTTTCCTGATATTTAATTGCTGAATTTCTAAGTATTTCAGTCATAATATATGCACCTGCTACTCACACAAGCCTTGCATCTTTGCCCGGCTTGTGGGAAAGGAATTTGACCGTGAATGGATTTTCTAAGGTAGCTTAATCTTGCATTTAATTATCAGTCCTAAATATCTGCTTTTTTTGTTCTTGACATCAATAATATAATATGCCGGGTTTAATTTGATGTTTGTGATTGTAAATAAAACCTGAAGCAGTTTATCTCATTCAGTTGGGTAACATTTTAACAGTGCATTTGCAGGCTTCTGCAATGACTGGTTGGAGACTTCTGTATCTTGCCGGCCCTAAGCACTTTGTTGCCGCATGTAACAAGATACAGAGCCAGGTATACTACGACCCACTTTTCAGCCTTCAATCTGCTAAAATTTGAACTAATTGAGTACATTATGCATATTCTGAAGTTGTCCTTTATCCAAAGCATCACTTGTGACTGTTACAAACAGCTTTCCAATATTTTATCATTTGTATCATGCTTTGAAATCACGCTTTGAACATGGCTTCAATTGTCAATCAAACAGTAGAGATTTTCTGCAGGGGTAGAAGTAGCCAATCTGAACTTAATTTCAGCTAGTTTGGACACTCAGAGGAAAGAAAGTTTGTTAATAATGGAAGGGGTAAGGTGAAGATGAGGGTTCTAAAGAAGCGGATGAATAGCTAATTTAGATGGACAAAGATTTCGCTATTTGTTTGGATTTAAAGCCTACAAGACACAAAATGAAACTTGCACCTGGTAATCAATCCAAACTGTCAAGACAATTTTTTATCATGCCATTTTATATCTCCCAAAAGCATTTGAGATAAATCACTACTCCCGTGGCCTCTACTCACAATCTGTCTCACCGATGAAGCCCTCATCAATATGTAATGATCACACTAATAACGCAAGTGCTTGACATGATAAAGACTTGTAAGTCAATAACAATCTGTATTTCATACTTGCTTTCATAGTTCAGTTTGGGCTGGTAAATACTGAGGCTATACCGATGATTGCATAAGGCTGCTGCTGCAACTCTTGATGATTATTACTTTTCAATAAGAACTCACATGTCTTGCTTTATTGGTTTGCAAAATGCATTGATATGCCTGTTCCTGTAATGCTTGTGATCTAAATTGACTTTGTACAAGCTCCATTTGATTTGCTATATTTTTCCAGTTTACCTTAGGTGCCATCAGCATATCACAAAAGGCAGGAGTTGCTGCAATAGGACTAGGCTATGCTGGCGGGGAAGTAGTGTCCACCGTGGTCAGAGCGTTCAGGGAACAGAGAGATTTCTTGATTACAAGCTCTGGAGAAATGGAAGGTGTTGGGATTTCAGAACCTCTGGTACTGCTTCTCAGTTATTATATGCTTAGGACCTCCCATTTTCCGCAACTGTAGAAGTAGCCAATCTGAGCTTAATTTCAGCTAGTATGGACACTCAGAGGAAAGAAAGTTTGTTGATATTGGGAGGGGTGACATTATTAATGAAACTAAATGCAAAAAAAAAAAAAGATTTATTATTTGTTGGAAGCACTTGGATTTTTTTGGGGATATAGTTGATTTATTTTTTGAGAGGTGTTGCTAGTGGAAGGTGGTGATACAAGTGGTGATGTACCCTGTTGGTGTCACATTGGAGGCGCAAATTCAATGACCATCAGCTGAGAAGTAAATCCTTGGTCAAAATGTTAAATTTCCCATGTTATAGAGCTGGATAGTATCATATTGATGCTTCCTCTGTCACATGCTGTAGTAAAAGAAATTTATATTCACTATCGACATGCAATAGTCTAGTGCTGCCATATATAGTGTATTGTGATGATTTGTGTGCTGAAATTTAATCTCTCTTGCAGGGAGTCTCTATTAAATTGGTTGCTGCTGGTGCTGAACATACTGCAGCTGTCACAGAAGATGGAGAGCTATATGGACGGGGTTGGGGTCGATATGGGAACTTGGGACTTGGTGACAGAAATTATAGCTTAATTCGTGAAAAAGTCTCTCTTGTCAATGTATCTGGCAGAAATTATCGCACCTACTAACTTTCTCTTAGTAGACTAAGCATAACCAGCATTGAAGATCGAAGAGGGCTGGCAAAAGAATCAAGCTACTATCATATATTTGCTGAGCTTGTTTTTCTTGCTAGTCTTTTCTTTTAACATATGCCAATAGTGAAAATTAGGGGTGAAGTTATGGACTTGAAAATAGTCCGGTTTAAATTTTTTGAATGGGGCATTAGAGTGAGCAGGGGTTTTCTATGGCTCCAAAACTACTGAACTGTGTATAGGAATTGGTTTGTGAATTCTACTCAAAAACTATTTTTCAGAACGAGTCCTTTCTTGGAATACTCACTGTTAATGCTAGAAAGAAAAATCTGAAACTGATTATCTATTAAATGACACTGCATTTTAATAACCTTGCGATTTCCCCTGATCATTTTAATGAACTGGTCATCAATTTTTTATCATGGGAGTTGCAGGGAGACAAGATGATTATGGTAGCTTGTGGATGGCGGCATACAATATCTGTTTTCTCTTCTGGTGGATTATACACTTATGGATGGAGCAAATACGGTCAAGTGGGACATGGGGACTTTGAGGGTCACCTGACTACTCATAAGGTGGAAGCATTGCGGGGCACTTCCATTTCTCTGGTGATTTCTTTCCCCTTTCATTGCTGTTTGAATAGGTTTTTTGTTTCATTTAATTGAAATTTTGGATCCTACATCACTTTGAGAAGGATTCAAATGCATGGTTAAATAAGACAGGCATGTCAGGCAACTTCCACTAGTTGGTTTTATTTGTCTTTGAAGTATAGTTCTTTCCACTTCAGCATTCAATTTTTTCTCTCGTTATTTTGTTGTCTCTTGTTATGATTCTCCCCCTTGATCCCGCTTCCATCAAGTAGTTTTAAAGGTAATTGAAACCCATTGCTTGTTTTTGTGACACCTCATTAGTTCTGCAAATATTTGAAGCTTCTAATAATAAACATCGGATTTGCACTCACTTTGCTATGACATGTTTTAGTGTTTCTTCTAATCCGGAATCTCAAATGTTTTTTGGTTGGAATTGTTTTCCAGATATCAGGTGGCTGGGGACACACTATGGCATTGACTTCCGATGGGAACCTTTATGGTTGGGGATGGAATAAGGTTTACAATATTTAATTTCTTAATTATGATTTTATAATTACGTATCATCTTATAGTAAATGTAACTGTTAGTTTACTTTGTGAAAGCAAGACATATTAGACCGGTAGTTTTTCCCTCCTTGTGCTGTGTGGAAACATGGCCATCCAAGTGTAAATTAGTTAGAATAGACATGTACAATCACATAAATTTCTTTCATGTCTAAGCGCAACATCTTGCATATTATTGTATTTCATTTCCCTATGGTGTTGAAGGCTTGTAGACTGTTTCATATTCCACTTCCTTTCTTTCCTTTTTTTGCCTGGTTAAGTCATTTGCATCGTTACATAATCAGGCACATTCTTGTAACTTCTGCTCAAAATATTGGTTAAGATAGCCTATGGCATTACTGTTTAGTTCTGTAAGGGTTTTTATCTTCTGTCTTAGTGGTTCCTGGTCTTAATCTGATTTATTTGTCACTTGGCAGAAAGTAGTCCAGATCTCATGTGGATGGAGGCACACGCTTGTTGTTACGAAACGGCAAACCGTATTTTCTTGGGTAAGAGGCACAAATGGACAACTTGGCCATGGACAGTCTATGGACCGATAATAGCATAAACCTACATCTCTCTTTTTTTAATTGTTGCCATACTGAGTTAATACAGCTGATGTATGAATGACATGGAGAAACCTTTCTATCCTAATGGTAGGCTAGGATTCATAAATTTATAGTTTTAAGAGTAAAAAAAAAAGAAGATAAAGTGAGATAATTTGCAACAGAACATTGAACTAGAATATAATAATAATTCAGGGTTAAGAAAACTATTCTAGGAAAGTATTTCTAAAACTGCCTTTTTACTATCAGAATACTGGCCAAACCGCAGAAAGTTGTTATAGGTCTCTACTGGTTGAAGCACTCATAATTTGGAAAACAAAATCCAAAAAAGAAGTGATTTTACCCATATCACAAATGACTCAACCTACTGTTAATTGCATTGGACCTTAAGCGAAGTGAGTTTTAATTGCCAAATCTGAGAGTTGTGCCAAAGTAACTAGCAAGAACATCTTGTGATTGCTGGGTCATACTTCCCATGGTTACTAGCTAGAAGAAACCCATAGCAAGTTCTACACTACCAAATAATAAGAATTCCCAAAACTTAGACATAAAAGTATAAAATTTTAAAACTTGTACGACTTCCTTTGAAAACAATGGTTAATACTAACAACCATTCTTCTTGCAGATAAAGATACAACAAGTATGTTTAATTGAACTTGAATAAGCAAATACATTCCACCTTAGCTTACTTGATAACAATAATACAAGCTATTACAGTGATGTGTTTACAGAAACTGTCATCATGTGGCTGTGATGCCACAGTTTCAATTTTTTATTTTTATATCATAAGTTACTTTCACATTATGGAAAACGACGACTGTCCATCTCACACTAATAGTATATTTTTCAGACATTTAGTTTAAGGTCTGTGACTTCTAGATTGGTGCTTAATTCTGATATGAATAATATACATTGTGCCTATCTTCCATGTTTACCAGCTCCACCACTTCTAGATTGTTGTTTGTTGTTGCTATGAAACAATATACATCATGCCTTTCTTCCACATTTTCTAGCTCTAGCTCTTCTAGATATTTAGTTAACTCTGATACTGTGATTTTTTATGTAGAGGACCTAAACAGGGGTTTATTAATTGTGTAATGTTTTTCTTTTAGAGTTCCCTTGACCCGTGGAGTAAAGGGGTTATATTGCTAGTGTCTGCCCGATGAAGCCCTCATCAATATGCAATGACCACACTAATCACACAACTGCTTGACATGTGAAAGACTTGTAAGTCAATAAGAACCTGTAATTCATACTTGCTTTCATAGTCCAGTTTGGCCTGGTAAATGTTGAGGCTATACCGATGATTGTATGAGGCTGCTGCTACAACTCTTGATGATTATTACTTTTCAATAAGAACTCACATGTCTTGCTTTGTTGGTTTGCAAAATGCATTGATATGCCTGTTCCAGTAATGCTTGTGATCTAAATTGACTTTGTGCAAGCTCCATTTGATTTGTTTGCTATATTTTTCCAGTTTACCTCAGGTGCCAGCAGCATATCACAAAAGGCAGGAATCCCTAGATTAGGACTAGGCTATGCTGGCTGAGAAGCAATGTCCACTATGGTGAGAGCATTCAAGGGGCGGAGAGATTTCTTGATTAAAAGCTTTGGAGAAATGGAAGATGCTGGGATTTCTGATGCTCTGGTACTGCCTTCCAGTTATTATATGCTTAGGACCTCCCATTTTCCTTGTGGTTCCATCAACTTCTAATCCTAACTGGTTTTACATTCAGGGAGCATTTGATGTTTTCATTTATTTGAGCTCATACTATGGAGCAGAGGTTGTGTTGAAGTTTTAATTTGTGTTTGTTTTATGATTTGCAGGTATACTTCTGTATTTTGGGGAGAAAGAAAAGAAGGAATTTTGCATCGAGAATAGAGAATTGAAAACAGAGAGTGAAGTTTGTTTGCTATGGTCATTGGTTTTGCACTAGCCATATCAAGGGAACATGTGGAAGAACTCCAATGTCTTTGTACAGTATTTGCTCTCCACCATAAAATCATTGCATCTGTATCCGAATGACATTTTTCTCGTATTTATTCAGCGAGATTGTTTCTTAATTGTGGCAAGCTCACTTTCATTAAGTTCGTAGGAAATATGACCAGCAAACAAGAGATTATAACGCTAGAAAAGCTTGGATTGAGGCTCGAAGGAAGCCTTCTTGCTGGGTTGCTCCAGTATTTGGCAGGGAAGAATAAAGGTGCAACTTGGCGAGCATCATTAATATGCTCTGGTATATCTTGCTGTCCTTATTGAGGCAAAGAGATCTATGTTATTGCCAGGAAAATTTGCTTCAAATGTTTCCACGCTTTCAATTTGCATGGGCTTGTGGGTGAAAAAAGTGCACAGCTTCTTATATAAAGGTTTCAGAGAAAGCTATTCTTGTCCTTCGTTACAACAAGATGTAGTCTAAAGGGAAATGATTTCCTCAACATCTTCAAGAAACAAAGACGACTCCATGTAAAGCCTAATTAAGCTCTTGACATGAACTGCAAGACAATCAATCTCACCAGTGAAGAATTCTCTCTTCATCCCGGCAAATTGTTCGGGAGTGTTATGGTCTTTTTCATTTTTATTTGCACACTACAATTACTACCTATTTACCCTGGGAGTTCAGAAAAAGAAGAGGGCTAGTTGGGGGTATTTTTTATATTAAATAGTGAAATATCGGTTTTGCCATCGGGTGGGGAGTATATTGGGGTATTTTTGGTTTTTCACATGTTTGTAAGCAATGAAACTGCACGAATATCCTATAAAAGACTAAAATGAAGGCTTGGTGCTGGGGGCATTGTGGTACTTTTACATCCGATTTTTCATGGTTATCATTAGATCCTGGAGTTGTAAGTAATTCCATATTTTTTTTTATTTTTTTGAAGTTACTACAGGCATGTCGTACTAACGTGCTGTCAGTTTTAACATGTACGTTTCTGTCAAGCAATGCATGGGACTCTATATGTGGTCGAAAATGTCAGGTCGCCATGTCATCGCCATATCCTCTTCCTCTTGATGCGATGTGTGTCGTGTGAAGGTGGTTGGGGAATTGTTGGTAGACAATTTTTCATTTTTTTTTCCTTTTCTCTCTCTTTCCACTGGAGAATACATGATGATTTGGTTGTTTTATTTTAGTCCCTAGTCTTTTAATTTTATTTTTTCTTCCTGATTTCTTCAATCGAAGGTTTGATTTTTTTTCAATCGGGCCCTTCAATTAAAATTGATCATATGTTGTTTTTCATTTTGATACTTATTCTTTTGAGCTTTTATTTGTTTTTGGTTCCTTTAATTTCTTTGATCTACAGGTTTTCATTTGTTTATTTTTGACATCCAATTGAAATTGGTCATATATGTGACGTTTCATTTCGATCATTATTCTTTTAATCTTTTAGAAAAATTACACCGTATTTTTTTTTAATTCTAAATATTTGTTTTGGTCCCAAGGTTTTTATTTGTTGTAATTTTGTCCTTCAATTGGAATTAATTATATATTTTATTTTCATTTCGGCCTTTATTGTGTCAATTTTTTTATTTAGTATTAATTGCTTGGCTTTTCAGTCCTTCTTGCACAATGGTTCTTTTTTGTTCGTATTTATACATCTATGCTTTCAGTTTTTCTTTTTAATTTTTTATATTTTATTTTTTATTAGGGTTTTATTTTTATTTGATTCAGACCTAAAATTTTAATTTATTTTGGTGATCATTTTAAAATTAATATTTTTTCGTTTGTCTTTTTTTCGGTGTTTTGTTATTTTTATTTGTTCTTCAGATCATATGATTTTATGGTTTCGTTACTTGTGCAATAATAATGATTATTTTGGTGATTATTTTTTATTGTTTTTTTGTGAATTTTTTTTTATTTTTCAGGGTAATTTAATGATTTTAATTATTAGGGTAGTAATGTTAATAATAATTTTAACTGTTATAGTCATGATAATGATGGTAACTTTAAGATGGATTTTCAATGATATTGTCTTCTTTTTGTAGATAAAAAATGAACTGCTTGTTTTTGTTATTTGATTATTGTAGGTGTTTTCACAATTTATATTTTATTTGTTGTGTTTAATTTAAATTGAATTATAAAATAAATTAATCTTAATACAATGAATTCAATAATATGGTATTTGAATCTTCTTATTTTTTAATAATTATAATAATTTTATGTTGGCGATTTCACTGAAAGCTACTATACAAATAAATTTATATCGATTTAAATTCATATATTTTATGGAAAACTCATTGTCCATAGAAATTCTGCATGAATGTATTATTTCTCCCATATTTATATTATAATAAAAAAATCTCACACAATTGGTATGTTTTGAGTTGAAAAAGATATAATTTCAGTCTTAATGAAGAGCAGGTACGTAGTATATATATATATAAAAGGTGTCATCAACATATAGAAACTTATAAATTTCTACTATACATAATTGGATAAAGTAATCCATGTTCATAAAATTTTATAAGTAAATTAACTTAAGTCATCTACTAGTAATGTCGATGTGCTAACTCTACAATTGTAGAAGCTATTCACCATGCTTGGGAATCTCATAGTTTTGAACCCAATAGTTAAAAAAATAAAAGAAATACAATGATAAGAAAATGAGATATGTTGTTTACAATCATAACTAGGGATGTCAATCTCGTTTTGTTTGGCTGAAATGTTTTGTATGAGGTAAAAAAACAAGACAAAATAGCTTTTTTTTTACCTTGGGTTAAATTCCGGTCCATTTTGAATTTTTGGGTTAAATTCCACCAAAGATGCACCCAAATCATTTCGCTTATGTCGTTTCAGGCAAATAGTGCTTTTTTAAAATATTGAATAATTTCACAATATTAATCATATTTTTTAATCTGACCGTTAGATTGAGAAGAAATTTTTATGAGAAGTTTTTTGACATATATATATATATATATATATATATATATATATAGTATGTTAAAATTTGATAGTAATCAGAGAATATAATGACCTTACAAGATTAATGATGGTATTCTTGTGTCTTTTTTAGATTAAAAAAATTAGTTCAAATAAAAAAATAAAATTATTTAGAGTTGTGCAATTTAATCTAAATAATATATTTTATTGTTTAGAATAATAGAATTTAATATAAACTAACAATAACAAATTTTAAAAATATATTAAAATATATATTTTTCATTTTTTAAAATTGATTTTTAATATTACAGATCAATATATAAAAAATTATACATTTAAAAACACAAAAATTTAAATAATCATCGTATTGGCCACAATGTCAATGTCTTCTCCAGTTACCAAGTTTCTCAGGAACAACTACTTATACATCAACTACAAAAGGTGAAATACAGAATAAAACCAATTTGCTTACCATTCAATGCCCAACATTCACAGTAGAATGCAAACTAATACAAAGTTTAGAATAAGTATAAATGCATTGTTCACAAAAGTGACAAAACATATGCTCAATGATGGGAAATTTTTATTGATTTATTTTTGGTACTAGCACCATGATTCAAGCAAGTACTAGAATAATTAAACCTAATGATGCTACTAATCATATTTTTGTCGTATTCAAAGCAAGAAGCATTCCTCCCAGGATAATTCGCAATTGTGTAATGATAGGTTATGCTATTTCCAAAAAATAAAGGTGGAGATTTACAAATATTAGGTGAAAGAATCAATGGCAGTATTACATATTAGCAGGATATAGTCTTTGATCCAACTGAATGGTCACTCTCTTGAAAAAAGAAGAAGAGAACTTTGGATAAAAGGGGTTTTATTTCTAGCTGTCCCAGGCTAGTCAGGGTCTACCCCTTCTTCCAAGATTCTCCTAATAACTTTAAGATTCCAAGTAAGAGGTTCAACATTTAGCTTCTTGGGGATTATTCTTCTCTAATTAGCTTTCCTAGGAATACACCAAAAAAACCATTCTTAAAAGGGGAATGGGAGGGCATTATTTCAAAATGTAAAATGGAATAAGAAAACAAGAGTAAAATAAAAAATAAAAACCAATTAAAATCTGGAAGGGGATTATTTCTCAAAAGTCTAAGACTAATAAAAGACCATCAAAATCCATTCTCTTCCACTGTACCAGTCAAAATCTTTAAAAAAAATTGCAACTAAGAACAATGTCTACCATTACAGTCTATCTCACCCAGTTCTAGAGCCGTGTTTCAAATAGAAAAGAAATCAATAACATCCATATTGGGTGTCGAGTCGCAAAAGAAAGGACAATGTAAATCAAGAATTTTGTTCTTTATTGGGTGTCTGCTTTTGAATTCTGTTCATTTTTGGGACAGGTGAGGGATAATTTGCTCTCTATCATCTAATGGTTAGAGGCTTTTATGTGTAATCTTAGAGGTACAAGTCTAAGGTTTAGAGAGATGCATTCAATACATTGCAATTTCTTTCTTTTTACCTTTATTGGGTTCTTTATGTTGCTTTCATTTTATGTTTGTTGTCAAATTATATGAAATTAACTGATTTCTTTATTTTTGTTGTGTTTTTTAGTTAAAAAACTCATCAATTTTATTCATATAGATTTATCTCGATCTCATGTATCAGATCATTAGATTGGGTTTACCAAGGGTTGACTTAGGTTTTCTTATGTTGATTTTTTCCATTTTTTATTTTGTAAGTTAAACATCTGATTATTTAAGAATTAAGCTTCATGATTTTAATTGATTTTTTTTCAAAAGAGTCATCCTCTTTTAACAAAAAGATTGCAAACTAGAATTACTAGGTTGGACAAACTTGATTTTTTTTTTTATTATTGTTATTTGACATATTATTTTCTTATAATTAAAGTTTATATTTGTGTTCATTTTGTGTTATTTTCTTATTTAATTTTTGCATCTCATATCTCGAGACATGGATTTGGGGTTTTTACCAAGGGTTGATTGAAGTCTTTTTTTCACTTTTTCTTAAGTTATTTTATATTATTTTTGTAAACCCCAAGAAATTAATGTAGGTGTAAGTTATAAGCTAAATAAACAAAAATAAATTTATAAATAAATAAAATTGTAAGAATTGATGAACAAATTTAAATAAAATGAGAATTTAAACATTGTAGATGTAGCATTTAGACCAAATAGTTGAGATATCGTAATTTTTAACTCGAAATTAATTAAAAGAGAAATAAAATAGGCTGAGGGGGGTAGAATTGAAATAAATGTAAAGATTATGATTTAAATTATAAGAAGAGAAGATATGGGGTAAAAAGAAAATATTTTAAGGTAATGGGGGCCTAACTGCAATAAGAGAAATTGAGGGGTATAAATATCTGTCTTTTCTCTTTTGTCCAATAGAATGAGGCAAAGAAAGGGAAGGAGATTTTAATATTTTTCTTACCCAATTAAAGAAGAATTTCAAATTGAAAGTGAGATTAAGTGTTACCAAAACATTCAGACATAAAAAACACAAGAATTTGGAGTGTTACCAGAAGAAGAAATTGGAGGGGGAAAAAGAGCATTGGGATGGCCACAACAAAAAGAAAAAGAGGGAGGGAGGAGATTGTAATTTCACAATCTAGTAGGGTTTTAAATCTTATTTGGTATGGTGTTTCTTATACGCATATAAAAGATTCTAAATTGTATGGTTAAATTGCTTGATTTTCTTTATGAGATTTGGGTTAGGGTTCTTTCAAAATTTTTAGGGGAAAAGTGGAATTGTGTGTAATTGATTGATTTTATAAGAAATGAGATGAAATGAGAGCTAACTGGCAAGACAAATGGAAAGGAGAAGGAAAGCCCCTAGGAAAGGCCATGGGTGGCCATTGAGAGTAGTAATTTGGAGGGAAAGATTATCTATTATGTAAAATAAATATTGTGAAAAAATTAAGTAGAGGTTGGAATCCAACCTTTGCTAGAGACTTTGAGAGAAAGAAAAGAAGAAGAAAAGGTGGGAGCTCGAAGCAATGAAGTTAGACATGTTAAAGGAAAAGAAACAAGTTAAGTTAAAAAAAATGATTATTTATAATGATATTTTGATTGAAAAAAGTTGTTATAAAAAAATAAAAATGTTGGTTAACTAATATGTATGATCACTATTTTTTGAAAAATTGGAATGTAAGAAAATTAACTTGTTATGTCCTATTTTATTAAGAGTGTGTTTAGCACAGTTGTTGCTTTGTGGTTGAGGTTGAAGAAAAGCAAGACACATTAATTTCTAAAATCAATTAAGACACATTGATTTCTAAAATTCTTTTAAAAAAATTAAGTTGACCTGGGTTAATCTAGTTAATTCACGTGACCTATGAATTGCCCACGTCGGTTTTACAAACTATGATTTTTAATTTATAGTTTGTCCTTTTGATAGGATCAAGTTTGCAGTTCAAAGTTCATAAGGTTATCTAGTTCATTAGACTTTTTCATTTGAGAATAATATAACTAAACTACCATTAAAAGCTAAATTAATTCAATTTTAATGTGAGGGACTTTTCGTACATGTTAACATTTTTTACACGATATGATACCCAGATTGCCCTTAAAATTAAATCTTTTTTAAGTTACTATCATATAAGTTTTTTTGTAATTGAAAAGTTGATTTAGGGGTATTTAAGTCTTTTTATAATTGTTGTTAAATGTATGGTTTATTTATTATGGTTGTGATTAGGATGATGTTTAAGGTGTTGTAGACTCAGGATGATTGGGTCAACATTGAATTAAAAGTTATGTTATATGTTGAAAACTTGAGATCTTTTTAAAGTTATGTTATATTGAAAAGATAATTTCTTGTTTAATGACGTCGTTTATAATAATCTTATCATTAAAGTAATCAAGCTAATCAAACCAACCAAGTTGAATCAATTATATATATCTCTTTTTTAAAACACACACACACACACACACACACACACACACACATATCACCTTAACATTAAATGATTTGCTGAACTTATGAAGAAACGTGAACTGCCTATCTATATCCCTTCCACATAGTCATCTTCATCCTCTTTCTTTATTAGTTTCAATACATAATAACATATCACCTTAACATTAAATGATTTGCTGAACTTATGAAGAAACGTGAACTGCCTATCTATATCCCTTCCACATAGTCATCTTCATCCTCTTTCTTTATTAGTTTCAATACATAATAATATATTTTTTTATTTAAAAAACTAAATAATATTCTTGCTTCTAGATGAAACTTTTCTCAAACTAATAATAATATATTTTTACTAATGTAGCTCGTGTCAGATCTTAATATACTAAGAGTATTTATCTAAATAGATTTTCGCTTATAAATATAATAATATAAAAATTTTATATCTTAACATCAATACTTCAAAATCATACAGGTAAAAACACAAAGATAGTCTTATTGTAATGGGCGACCTGCCCAATTAAAGATGATGAAGATGGTAAAAAAAGCATGAAGATGGTCTTATTGTAATGGGCAACCTACCAATCGAGAATGGTGAAAATGGTCTCACTGTAATGGGTGACCGGCCTAGATGGGAATGATGATGATGTTAAAAGGCACAAGAATGGTTTTATTGTAATGGGTGATCTTCCCAAGTGAGAATGGTGAAGATTATATCATTGTAGTGGGTGACCTACTCAAGTGAAGATGATGGACATTTGATGGAATAGAGGATAGAGCTAGAAAGCATGTTATCAAGGATCTGTGGTTGAGGGTTTGAAACTGACTATCTGAGTTGGTGGTTCAAGGCTAGAAAGCACACCAATTGAGTTGGTGGATCGAGGGCCAGAAAACACACTCGACGAGTAGAAAATAAGGCTGGAAGGTGCACTATTTAAATTGATGGTTGAGGGTTAGAAAACACGCTCAAAGAGGAGGGAACTTAGGGATGGAAAGCGTACTATCTTAATTGACGGTCGAGGGTTGAAAAACACACTCGACAAGTGGGGGAAATAGAGCTAGAAAGCGCACTATCTTAATTGATGGTCAAGGGTTGGAAAACGCACTTGAAGATGAGGGAAAATGAATGAGGGTCAGAAAACACACTCAAAGATAAGGGAAAATATGACTAGAAAGCACCCTATCTTAATTGATGGTCGAGGGTTGGAAAACACACTCGACACAAAAGAAAAATAGTGAAAATAGAGCTGGAAAACACATTATCTTAATTGATGGTCAAGGGTTGGAAAACGCACTCGAAGATGAGGGAAAATGAGTGAGGGTCAAAAAACACACTCGAAGATAAGGGAAAATATGACTAGAAAGCACGCTATCTTAATTGATGGTTGAGGATTGAAAAACACACTCGACGAGTGGGGAAAATTAGGTTGGAAGCACACTATCTTAATTGATTGTCGAGGGTTGGAAAACACACTCGAATGTGAGGAAAATAGGGTTGGAAGTGCACTATATGAATTGATGGTTGAGGGTTGGAAACGCACTCGAATGTGAAGGGAAAAATAGGGCTGGAAAGCATGCTATCTGAATTGTTGAACGAGGGTTGCAAACGCACTCGACAAGTGGAGAGAAATAGGGCTTGAGAACACACTATTTTAACTGGTTGGTCAAGGATTGGAAAATGCTGTGACAACTCGAATTTTATATATATATATATATATATGGTAATCAATGAACCTGATCCCTCACATCATCATAACACAATCCATACAATTAGCATTTCATTTAAAAGTACATCTTTCATAAATATGAAATATTATGGTTGCATGATTAGAAGTTCCTATTAAAAAATATACATACATGGACATGAGTTTACATTCCTATCCTACTAATAGCCATTACGAATTTAAACAAAGGATCTTATAAAAGTTATACATTCAGTACATTGATTCATACAAAATACATTGTGATTTAAAATGCATCTACATGATTCCTTGCAAAAATAGGTTCCCGTGTATCGGGTTCCCTAGACATCTCGTGGGTGTGTCATCCCTGCTGTAGTACAAAACATTTAAGAGAATGCAATTACTTAATAATAATAATAATAATAATAATGGTAACTAAACGGTCTGGCAAGTTAAACGAAGCATTAACATTTATAATTTATTCATGTACTTGGTATAAACAGCTTATAATGCATATAAATGCTTAATCTCAAACCCAGCTATCCTATTAAGGCATCACTTATTGAGGTTAACCGTTCACTCACCTCAGTCATCCTTTTCGGATGCCATTAGCCAAAGCTAATCAATTGCTCATCGCGATCATCCATTCAGATGCCATTAGCCGAAGCTAAACATTCATTTGTCCCGGCCATCCCTTCGAATCTCATTAACCGAAGCTAATCATTCTTTCTCTCGGTCATCCATTCGGATGCCATTAGCCGAAGCTAATCAACCATTTATCCCGACCATCCATTCAGATGCCATTAGCCGAAGCTAATCAACCCTTTGTCAACATTTAAATGTTCGATCATATAATATCGATTCTAACATGATATGGTAATATGCATGTTAAGTTATTTCATTATTCAATATATGAAAAAGGAAGGTGCAAGTCACCTACCCGCTCCGCCTGTGGGTTGTTCTTGTCTTGATGATGGTCCAATCCCGACCACACCACCTACGACACAATGGTCATAAATCAGTACATTTCTATTTTTAAATCACATTCGTCACCACATTTATTTCAAGAGTTCATATGTTCACATTCAAGTGTCCCACATTTCACACCATCATACCATGAAATTGTTACTAGCATTTAAGTCATTTTTTTGCCTAGGAGCTTATTGTAAAATCGGCAGTGAGAACTGGTTCGCTGCAGGCTGCCCACTTCGGCAGCGAAAACTGTTACGCTGCAGGCAGCCCCAGTTTCGGCAGCGAATCACAATTTCACTACGTGACCCACAACTCGGTAGCGAAGCTCAATTCTCTACATAAATTTCAGTTTCAACAGTTAATCGCAGATTCGCTGTAGACTGATCCAGTTTCGGCAGCGAATCCCAGTTTCGCTGCGCGACACACAACTCGGCAGCGAAGGTCAATTTCTTGCAGAAATTTCAGCTTCAGCATCGAATCATAGATTCTCTGTAGATTGATCCAGTTTCAGCAGCGAATCACAGTTTCACTACATGACACACAACTCGGTAGCGAAGGTCAATTCGCTGCAGAAATTTCAGTTTCATTAGCGAATCGCAGATTCGCTGCAAATTGATCTAGTTTCGGCAGCAAATCACCATTTCGCTACACAACACACAACTTGGCAGCGAAGGTCAATTCGCTGCAGAAATTTCAGTTTCAGTAGTGAATCGCAGATTTGCTGCAGACTGATCCAGTTTCGGTAGCGAAGGTCAATTTCGCTGCAGAAATTTCAGTTTCAATAGTGAATCTGCGATTTGCTGTAGACTGATCCAGTTTCGGCAGCTAATCACAGTTACGCTGCGCGACGCACATCTCGGCAGCGAAGGTCAATTCACTACAGAAATTTCAATTTCAACAACGAATCACCATTTCACTGCACAACACACAACTTGGCAGCGAAGGTCAATTCACTGCAGAAATTTCAGTTTCAGTGCAATTCGCTGCAGACTGATCCAGTTTTGGCAACGAATCACCATTTTGCTGTGCGGCACACAACTCGGCAGCGAAGGTCAATTTGCTGTAGAAATTTCAGTTTCAACAGCGAATCTGCGATTCGCTGCAGACTAATCTAGTTTCAGTAGCGAATCACCATTTCGTTGCGCGACACACAAATCGGTAGTGAAGGTCAATTTGCTGCAGAAATTTGCGATTCGCTGTAGACTAATCCATTTTCGGTAGTGAATCACCATTTCGCTGCGCGATACACTACTCGACAGTGAAGGTCAATTCACTGCATAAATTTTAGTTTCAGCAGCGAATCTGCGATTCGCTGAGATTCGCTGCAGACTCATCTAGTTTCGGCAGCGAATCACCATTTCACTGCGCAACACATATTTTGGCATGAGCACACCACATATGGTATAACAACCCCAACATATATACTATGTCACTAAGTTTCAACAGAATACACACATGGAAACCATAATTTCAGCACAAAATCCTTCAACAAATCCAAACAAAACACACACATGGAAACCATAAATTTTAGCACAAAATCCTTCAACAAATCCCAACAAAACAAAACACACACATGGAAACCATAAATTTCAGCACAAAATCCTTCAACAAATCCCAACAAAACACACACATGAGTGCCGGCTAACTACATAGTTAAAACCAGCCCCCTACATGATTTATTATTTCTGTTTTATTCATTTTTTCTTTGTTAGATGTTCTGAAAGTGGCTTCATTTCATTTTTATTTCCTTGTTCTCCTAGTTAATTTCATTTTCCTTTACAGCTAGCTTAGATCTTAGGTCAATTTTCCTAGGGTTTTTTTTCTTCATTTTCATTTCTGGTCTTAAGGAGAAGAGAAAGGGAGTTTCATGACCCATACCTTTTGAATCTAAGGAGAAGAGAAAGGTTTAACACTACTCTTTCTCTTCTCCTTCGGTTTCTCCTCCTTCTTCTTCCTCTCACGTTTTCCAGCCCTCTTTTTCTTTTCCTCTCAGCAGCAGTCCTATCTCCTCTCAAGCTCTCATCTTTCCCTCACACTTCCACAAAGCAGTCTCTACTGATTTGATTTAGGTTTTTTTTTCTATGCAAGAGAAAGGAAAGAACAAAGTGCAGTTGTTGTTTTGAGAAGAGGATGAATCGTCCTCTCTCTCCTCCTTATATTTATACTCCCCATGTAATGAGGTGGGTTGTTTGGGCTTTGGTTTTGATGTGTTCTTATCCTTATTTTGCTTTATCTAAAACCGGTTTTACCCTCTCTTTTTTACAAAAAAAACAGAACTGCGTCGCTGTCGATTTCTGCATCGGCAGCGAAGACTGCATCACTACCGATCATAAAATCGGCAACGAAAACTGAATCATTAATTTATGTGTGTGTGTGTGTGTGTGTGTGTGTGTGTGTGTGTGTGTATTCTCTTGGGTGTTTACAAACACACTCTAAAATGAAGGGAAAATAGGGCTAGAAAATGTATTATTTTAACTAGTGGCTGAGGGTTGGAAAATGCACTCGAAAGAGGAAGAAAAATATGGTTGAAAAACACATTATCTTAATTTATGATTAAGGAGTGGAAAATGCACTCAAATAAGAAGGATAGGGATGGAAAACGGATTATCTTAATTAATGGTTTAGAATTGGAAAAACCATACTCAAAGAAAAATAGGGTTGAAAAACACATTATTTTGATTTGTGATTAAGGGCTGGAAAACACACTCACTTCAAATGGAAAGATACCGCTAAGGTGCACACTATCCTAATTGATTGAGGGCTAGAACCACCGATGAGGGAGATAGGGTCAAGAACACGCTACTAAATTGATTAGGGGCTCATAGGTACACGTAGTAAAATGATGAATGCAGGTTTGTAAATTACAATCCATCTAAATCATTTTGTAGATTCCTAGAGGACATGCAATGCATGGTGACACTAAAAATCAGGAAAAAGATAAGGCTGAAAAGCGCGCTTAAGGAAATGAAAAAGGTGAGAGCTCAAAGGCGTACACACTTAAGTCTAGGAAGAATAGTTGAAGGGTATTGTTTGTACAATTGTAGTTTTTTTCAGGAGCTTGACACATTGGTGGAAAATAAACTCAGAGCAGAGACATGGATTTAAGTTTTGCACATGTGTTTTTTTTAATAACATGAAAATAATGTGTTTACAGAAACGATCATCATGTGGTTTTGATGCAACAGTTTCAATTTTCAATTTTTATATCATATGTTACTTTCACATTATATATTGGCTTGAGTAGCTTAAGAAGTTAAGAATATGAGTTGGATTGTTCATATTCTAATTGGAGATGAATTTATGAAATTATGGGCAAAACAGAAGGAGCTTGCACTTCTCTATTCTAGAGTTCCAACCACATGAAATCAGCAAGATTACTGCAAAACTATACATTGCAACTTAGAGAGGACATATCTTGGTTCCAAAAGATAGTAGGTTTTCTTTGCTGTCTACGTGGATGAAAGCTCACATTGTGTGGATTACAAGGTCTTGTAGATTTGTGGATATGAAATTGGTGGAAGACGGACATAGCCAGACAATTCTCACCCTTCCATTGCTTCAACAACAAACTTTTTTGCTTACTTGGTTTGACCATTATATTAGCAAGGGGGATGATTGCCCCAATATTCAGAAAGAGCATTTGAGGTCTGATGGAGAACAACTTTCATTAGACAATAAATGGCTAAACATGATAATTCCCACCTGCAAAAAACTGTTTTTGATCATCCAAATTAAAAGACATGTCATCAGGATCAAATGAAGTTGAAGCCACAATATGTGTAAATGACGTGAATGATTCTTTTTCGCTGGCTTATATCAGTAATTTCCTTTTCGATCCTCCAATCTGCTTGGACATATATATATATATATATATATATATATATATATTAATTATTTTATGTTGTCTCTCTAGATTCAAAGGTTGTTTAATATGAATCAATGGACGAGCATTGAGAAGTCGTGAAATATGTGTGGTATCACTCTATTTGCAAACCAGAGATTGATAGCCTCATCAAACCGATGGGAATTTGACTAGCTATTGATCTTTACTTTTTGTTCATTTTAAAGGATGGAGCACTCATTCGACAAGCACTTTCTTTCTACCAGTTGATGTTGGTTTGGTTGGTTAACCTAGTCGGTGGATTTAAAATGCCTCTTCCATCAACTTGCCCAAAGGAATTTGTTGTGATGCTAGAGCATTTTATAGAAGACGCCATGGAATTACTTATCTTTGCTTCTCGGATTCCAAAAGCTTTGGATGGAGTCGTCCTAGTAGGCTTAATGATTAAATGCTTTACAATGCAATTTTGTCTTTTATATGATATGGGAAATATTGTTTTCTTTACAAGGCACTATCTATGAGATTCAATTACCTTGTTGATGTGTTCTCTTTTGCTATTTTTCTTTCTGATGTAGAACAAGTAGTGGAGGCCTACATGATCAAAAGGGAGCACCCGAAATTCAAAGGCAACTGAATTTCGGTAGCCCGGGCGTCAATGTCAGAATGACATGAAACTCACCAAGTTGATTTTGGTTGAATTCCATCATTTAGGCCCCGAAATCGGTGTTTTTGCCATTTTAGGAAAGTTTCGTTTTGGCTATAACTTTTGATTTCCAAGTCCGAATTGACTTCCGTCAATTCCATATGGCTCAGGATTTATAGTCTTTTCAATTTCTACATTTATCTCAAATTTTCCATTTTTGGTAAATTTTATGAATTATCGTCATTTCCTTTTCCGGCATGGGTTAGGTTAGGGTTTTGCTTTAAACACAATTGTAAAGCCTTTGGCCGACTCACCTTTGGATACCATTGAATAAAATTGGAGTTTTAAAGAGTTTCTCTCAATTTTGTGTGATTTTATGGAATATCGATGTTGGTCGTATTCCTTGTGATTTTCAGCTGCGTCACTTTCTAGGCAGGATGATTTTATGAATTTCATTATCATGTTCATGGCAAAAATGGTTGAAGTATTGAACTATTGGATCCCATGAGGAAGGTGATATATTTAATTTCACTTAGAAGTATAAAATATTGTGGAGTTTCTTATTAAATTCATAAATTGAAGTTAGGCAATTACAACATCTAGTTTCTCCATTTGCAGTGGTTCATCTGCTATAGGTTCTCTATTTGAAGGGAACCAATTGTCACTTGCGTGTCCTGTGAGGAACCTCTTGAAGCTTTATGTTGACACTGAGTTCACAGGTTCTCACACACAGGTGACTTACCCTTACATTTGAGTTTCCAAGTGTTGATTGTTTTCAGTGCTAGAATAAAGATGACATGCTTTAGGCTATTGCCATCTAAAGCTTCCTAGTTTACTTGGCATATTCTACTTATTGGTTGTGCAAAGTAATCATGGATGGGTATAGGAAAGACCCTGCAAGTAGAAAATACTTTTAGTTAAACATGATTTTGAGAAATAAGCTTGAGTTCATAAAAGTGACAACAACTTTTTGGTTGTTATTGGTAAGGGCGGGGTGTTGTCTTGCATTATCATCAATCTTTAACATAAACAACAAGATATTGTTTTCTTGCTTTCATTAATTTTCTTATTAGCAATTCTAGAACCGTTTTCACTCCTTGCTTTTAGATGACAGGATACTTCATTTTGTGCTATATAAGCAATCGTTCCAGTTATCCTCTTATTTATGGTACTTGGTTGACTATTAGTAGTGTCTCTGCTCTTCAAATTTCAATCCTTAAACACCTGAATCTATCTATCCAGCAGCCTTCAATCAAAAATGATTTTCTTCTGGCTTAATCATTTCAAGTTTGACTTGTTGACGAACATTGGCTGGATGATGGATTGTCCATGCTGGGCAGAAAAATTCATAAGACGATAGGCTGATGAGAACAGGCGTTGTCACAGTTATTCAACAACGCAGATGTGAGTTCAACGTATTGTTTTCCACCATGAGAGGAGCAACTCCAGTGAAAGACTATATGATTATGAGCACACAAAAATTATTGATGTAATCTAACCATCAAAGGATCCATTGGAGGTTCCAATTGGTCCAGTTATTAGGCTTAGGGATAAAAACTTCAAAGAAGCTTTCAATGGACTTCTTCAAGATACATGGGCTAAGGTGGACTTCAAGAGGATTTGTAATAATAAAGAGCAAGCCTTGATTAATCTCATTCATGTTCAAGAAGGGCTTGTTGGTGGAACCAAGACCATTACACAAGGATGGGAGAAGAAGACGAGATTCGGACAGTTTGACCTTTGGTTACTCTTTTAGTCATAACTAAAGCTACAGATCGAATTTTGATGTGATTCTAGTTTTTATGGAAACTAGACTTGCAGACCTTTCCAAAGGTATATGGCATGCCTTCTAAGTTTTTAAGACAAGATAGAACCATCTGTTTTAAGTTGGGTCTTGCTGCTGCCCAATAAAATGCGGAAACAACAAACTTGTCTTATTTAATTAGTTGGGCTATCAAATTTTAAATATTTTGAGAGGAGACACTTTTTTTGGGTTTTTAGACTTATGTATTTGTTTATTTTAATTAGTTTGGGCTAGTTTTATCTTGGGTTGATTATTATTTAATTTGTGCTATGTGAGACCCATTAGGGAAACTAAGGTTTTGGCTTGGAGTATTAATACTCTTTAGGAATAATGTTAGGGACTTTTTTTTAACAATATTTTCCAGCATTGTAGCCGTCTTTGGTTGCTTCATCTTGGTTCTTGATTGAACTTTCAACTCTTCAAAGAATTTACCATTCTTTGTTGTGATTTTATACTTCCTTTGCTCGTCTCCAAGTGTAGGCGTTGTGATCGAGTTGGTTTATAGTCTTGTTGCCTTGGAGCAACTCTTCCATTGTGATAAGTGTTGCTACCTGACGTGGGACAATAAGCTCATTCAATTCTCAACAAACTTGAGTTAGATTAATCTTTGGGTCGCGAATACCATTAAATTCCTCTAGGGTTTGCATTAGTTGGTATCAGAGCTAATCTAATCACAGGTTATATCCTTCAATTTGAGTTTTTATTGTTTCCTATTTTGTTTTTGATAGATTTGGCCACCAAAAAAAAATATAAGGGATCTTACTTGTTATTGCTTTGTTGAACACTTAATCATAAGTTAGTGTTCTTGATGAAATATATAAATATATAGATAAAACAAAAAAAAGGTGCTTGATCTTGAAATCTTGATTGTTGCTACATAGAAAAAAATGAAAAGAAAAAAAAAGAAGAAAAGGAGAAAAAAGAAGAAGAAAAATCATTTTTTTGTTATTGTTTTGGCCGAATAAATGTTTGAGAAAACCTTGATCATCGAGAAATTAGTTAGTCTTCCACTTAGTAGTCTTGTTTGTGTACCTTGAAAATTTGTGTAGTTTAGTTGATTTTTTTTTGTGCTGGAATTTTCTTGAATTAAATCCCTAGTTCTTGATAATTCAAAATTATTTCACTCTTTTCTGATTTTTTTTGTTCATGTCTTCAAATCGTCATATTATTTGTACAAATTTGCATTGCTATTCATGAATTTGTCATCGAGTTTCATTTTGTTGCTTTCATAATTTCTTGCATCTAGAGTCAATATCAAATTTATAAGTGCACTACTTAGTTGATTGCTTTTTCTAAATTGTTGCTAAGTGATCTCAAGAACTAAAGAAAGACAATTTGAGTGGAAAAAGCATCGGGAGCATATTCGAGTGAAAACCTTATAAATTTGTGTGAAACACGAGTGTGCGAGGTGATTTTTTTTTTTGCTAACAATTTTCATGTAGGTTTGAAAAAATAATGTCTTTTAATAGTGTGCCACTGAAGATCGGTGAAATCCAAGAAGATGGGTTTTCGAGAATGCAACAACAGATGGAATTTATGTTAGGTGAGCTAATGAATAGAATTGAAAAATTAAAGATTGGGTATGATGAAGGATGAAGTAAAAGGGGTAGAGAAGCTAGGAAAGAGGAAAGTATTGCTGGAAACTCTTCAAATGAAGCCAAGGATGATCTTAACTATAGTGGTGGGTTCCATACACATAGGGGAGAGAGGTATGAGAATCGTCCAAGGAGGGGACATATTCAGCCACAAAGGGATTTTGAGCATAGAGGGGATTTTGATGATTTGGGAGATATAGACCAAAATTTGGGTAGTATTAAGTTAAAAATCCTAGCTTTTAAGGGAAAAACTGATTCGGAAACTTATTTAGATTGGGAAAAAAAGATGGAGATGATTTTTGACATCTATAGGTACTCTAATGAAAAGAAGGTTAGGTTAGTTGTAGTGGAGTTTAGGACTTTGCCATGGTTTGGTGGGAGAGATTGGTGGTAGAAAGAAGAAGGAATAGAGAAAGACCAGTTAACACATGGGAGGAGTTGAAAACAATAATGAAGAAGAGGTATGTTCCTAAACATTATTATCAAGAGTTGTTTAATCGTTTACAAATGATTACACAAGGTAATAAGAGTTTGGAGGAGTATCAGAAAGAATTAGAGGTGGCTATGATTAGAGCTAAAGTTAATGAAGATGAGGAAGTTACAATGTCTAGGATTTTGAATGGCTTGAATAGAGACGGCTAATGTTGTGGAGTTGCAATCATATGTTGATTTGGAGGAGTTAGTACAATTATCCATTAAGGTTGAAGGACAGTTGAAAAGGAAGGATAATACACGATGTGGAGCTTATACGGGATCTTCTTCGGGTTGGAAGATGAATTATAGGAGAGAGGGTAATGCATCATCGAAGCCTTTAGTGACTTCTAAAGTTGTTGAACCTAACTCCATGAAAAAACAAGTTTCAGCCAATGATCAAAAACTTAAGGGAGAAGTTCAACCAAAGTGTAAGCGTGATATAAAGAGTTTCAAGTGTCAAGGGTTGGGACACTATGCATCAGAATGTGCAAATCATCGAGTTATGATTCTAAGGGATGATGGAGAGATTGTGTCCACTAATGAGGAGTCTGATTGTGATGACATGCCCCAACTTGAGGATGCTAGTGATTTAGAGTATGCTGTTGGTGATAAAGTTTTGGTGGTTAGAAGGTCACTTAGTATTCAAACTAAGGAAAAGGATGTGGAGCAATAAAGGGATAACATCTTCCATACTAGATGCCTAATCAACGATAAGGTATGTAGTATGATCATTGATAGTGATAGCTATACTAATGTTGCTAGTGTTACTTTGGTTAGAAAGTTCAGATTGAATACCATAAAGCATGAGAGGCCTTATCAACTTCAATGGTTGAATGAATGTGGTGTTGTTAGGGTGAATAGACAGGTGATGATTTCTTTTTCAGTAGGCAAATATAAGGATGAAGTGTTATGTGATGTTGTGCCATGCATGCTACTCATTTGTTACTAGGGGAACTTGGAAATTTGATAGAAAAGCCAAGCATGATGGGTTTAAGAACATGTATTCATTAGAGAAGGATGGAAGGATTTATACACTTGCCCCACTCTCACCAAAGCAAGTGTATGAAGATCAAATTCAATTAAAGAAGGGTTATGAAGAAGAGCAACATGTTTCAGCCAAAGTGGAGGAACAAAAAGATTTGGCCAAAATAGAAAAACAAGTTGAACAACATGGTGAGGATGTGAGGAAGAGAGAAAAAAAAGTGAGCCATAAGTTGAAAACCAAAGGGAACAAAGTTTTGGCCCTTAGGACATTAGGGGAGGGTCATGGCCAAGAACAAAAACTGAAAAGAAGGCCGAGAGTGGAGAGAAAATGAGTGGAGAGAAGAAAGAAAGGGTGAGAAAAGAAGAGTGTGTAGAAAAAGTGGGGAAACACCTTAATTTTTTTGCAAAATCTAATGATCTTAAACATGCCTATCTTTCTAACTTGCCTATGATTTTACATGTGTATAAGGAGGTATTCTTTAACTCAGACGAGTTAGATTCTTGTGTTCCTAGTATTGTTCAAGTTCTTTTGCAGGAATTTGAGGAAGTCTTTCCAGATGACATTCCTAGTGGTTTGCCGCCAATTAGAGGTATTGGGCATCAAATTGACTTTGTTCCAAGAGCATCTATACCAAATAGGTCGGCTTATAGGAACAATCCTGAAGAGACTAAGGAACTTCAAAGGCAAGTGGAGGAGTTGATGTCGAAAGGATACATTCAAGAGAGCATGAGTCCTTGTGTAGTTCTTATGTTTCTTATTCCAAAAAAACACAAAACTTGGTGAATGTGTGTGGATTGTCGAGCCATCAATAACATCACTGTAAAGTATTGACATCCTATTCCTAGATTAGATGATAAGTTAGATGAATTACATGGTTCTAAATTATTTTTGAAAATTGATTTGAAAAGTGGTTATCATCAAATTAGGATGAAAGAAGGGGATGAATGGAAAACTGCTTTTAAAACTAAATATAGTTTGTATGAGGGGTTGGTTATGCCTTTTGGACTTAATAATGCACCTAGTACTTTTATGAGATTGTTTAATCATGTGTTGCGTGCTTTTATTGGTAAGTTTGTGGTCGTTTACTTTGATGATATCTTGATTTATAGTAAGGAGATTGATGAGCATATAAGTCATTTGAGACAAGTTCTTGATGTGCTTAAAAAAGAGTCCTTAAATGCTAATTTGAAAAGGTGTGATTTTTGCATGGATAGGATTGTTTTTCTTGGATATATGATTAGTGCAAAAGGTATAGAAATGGATGAGGCTAAGGTTAAGACTATTCTAGAATGGCCTACACCAAAATCCATAACAAACATTAGAAGTTTTCATGGTTTGGCTAGTTTTTATAAGAGATTTGTCAAAGACTTTAGTACGATAGCCTCTCCATTGACTGAAATTGTTAAGAAAACCGTAGGTTTCAAGTGGGGAGAAGAACAAGAAAATGCTTTTAGCTTGTTAAAATCAAAGTTGATTTCGGCACCTTTACTATTTTTACCTCATTTTAATAAAGCTTTTGAGATTGAATGTGATTCTTCAGGAATAGGTATTGGAGTCGTTTTAATGCAAGAAAATGACCCATTGCTTATTTTAGTGAGAAACTCAACGGTGCAACTCTTAACTATTGCACTTACGATAAGGAGTTGTATGCAGTCGTGTGGGCTTTGGAGACTTGGCAACATTATCTGTGGCCCCGAGAGTTTGTCATACATACTGATCATCAATCGTTGAAACATTTCAAGGGTAAAGGTAAGTTAAGTAGGAGACATGCTAAGTGGGTTGAGTTTATTGAAATTTTTCCATATATGATTAAATACAAGCAAGGTCAGGAAAATATGGTCGTCAATGCCTTGTCGTGAAGGTATGTTCTTCTTAATACTCTTAATACTAAATTGCTAGGATTTGAGTATATTAAGGAATTGTATCTTGATGATCATGATTTCGGTGTTATATATGACACATGTAAGGTTTCAGTCAAAGATAAATATTTTAGGCATGATAGATTTTTATTTAAGAAAAATAAGTTATGTGTGCCTAATTGTTCTTTACATGAATTGCTTGTGAGGGAAGCACATGGGAGAGGTTTAATGGGGCATTTTGGAATTACTAAAGCTTTAGAGGTTCTACATGAGCACTTTTATTAGCCTAATATGAAAAGAGATGTGCAAAGAATGTGTGACAGGTGTTTTGCATATGTTTTGTGTATTAAATACCTTGATATTCTTTTTTTTATGTTTTAAAGGTATTTTTGGATAAAATATGCAAAAATCAGGTAATTGGAGCTGATTGACAGATTTAACCTTCAATCGATATTTTGTGCAGAACGGAAGCTCTAGAGATCGAAATGAAGTTATTCTAGTGGCATTCAAAAGCTAACATTCATAAATTTCTATAATGCTAAGGAAAAAGAAATAAATAAGGAAGAGAATGGGAATCACATGCTTCATAGTCAAATCTTGCAATCTGCCGATGTCAACCTTTGTCCATTCCAACTTTAATATCTCGAGCTACAGAAGTCTGATTGATGGAAACCCAATTATGTTAGATTCAAGACTCCAAGCCCTATAAACTCTCCAAATAGCAGCTCAAAACTATGTGTTATGAATGAGATATTAATTTTACAACAAACAACTAAAGTTTGCCAAATTAAGGAAGGACTATTTTGTAAAATAGATACTAAGGTTTCTAAGCATATATAAAGGAATAGAGGAGCAAGGAAATTTCGGCTAACAGCAAAGAAAACACAAATCTTCCTCCTCCAAACCCTAAATCATGTTTTCTTCCATTTTTTTATTTAGTTGTTCAATAAACATGCAAGGCTAGACTCTTTTGCTTGGTTGCAAGGATAGTTAGATCTATTTTTACCTAAATCTTTCAGTTTATATGATGAATATGTTTGTTCTCCTATGCTTATTTGTCTATGATTGTTTATTTAATTGCTAAGGGTGGACTCGAAGTTATTATTGTAGACAATCTATTGCAAAGTTTGATATCAAAATCAGAGTTGTTATATATGAATTTGTGAAGCAAGTTAATAATTGTAGAGGATCTATGTTATTAATCTGAGAGAGAACATTCAATCAAACTAAACATATATTACGGACAATTATGTTTCTTAATTGATCAATTTATCTAGTTTTTAATGCTTCCATTGAATCAAATTACTAGTGCGGACACTGTGGTTGTTTGATGGTTAGGGTAAATTATATGGCAGATCTGTTAACGAATCAATTTTAAAAAGAGATAAATATTCAAAATATAAATTGATGTGTCGTTTCCATGATCAATTCTGATTTTTGAAGGTGGATGTTGACTTGCGACCAAGGTTTGCTTTATTGATAAATTTTAGTTTTATATAAGTTTTGCTTAGTTTGCTTTAGCCTAACCTAGACAACTTCCAACCCTCCCAAATTACATAGCATATAGCACAAAAATCTGAACTAAATCGTCCTCGTGGGATCAACCCCTTGCTTGCTCTATACTATCTTGTTTGATTTGTTTTAAACTAGGATAATTAATTTGTGCGACCGTGACATCTCAACAATTTCAAGTCAACATGATGGCACTGCTAAAAATCCATGATAGAAAACCCAAGCAAATACTAGGGGGCATGTCAAGATGAAAACCCAAGCAAAACTGGTGGGCATGTTAGGTAACTATGAAAATCAATCATGAAGACTAAAAGGAGCTTTTAGAGTAAGCACTTGTGATCCTTAGTCTAGAAAACCCTTAAACACTTTTTGGGCCTACAAATATCTTTTTTTCATATCCAGTAACCTAAGCCTAAGTTAAAAGCCTAATAAAACCTTTTCTAATCAAATATGAGTAATCTGGATCGATAGACAATGCTTTTCCATTCGAAACAAGTCCTACAAATACTTCACAAACTTGATCAAAGCCCTTTGACATGTGAGACAAAACAAACATCATGTCACACTCACACTCCCATCAAAATCAACACAAAACCTGACAATGAGAGAACTTGAATTCTTTCAAGAACAAGTTTGTTTAAACAAACATCAAAATGGTTTTTTTGCTTGGAATAACTTTGAAGTTCTAAAAATCTTACATGAAATCAATCTTTGCAAATAACCAACCCTTTCCTGCAAATACTTAAAGCCTAAAACAATTGTGGGCATGACCAAACTGGGGGCAATCTACAAATGCAATTGAAGCTGCCTCCATCATTCCTTCTCAAAGAGTCTGGATCAAATTCAAGGGGGGGCTTGAGTAAGTAGAAGTGAGAAGTCGTTAAAGCCATAGAGCCAAACCTTGAAAAAGGTCAGAAAGAAGAAGGGTGACCTATATTTCTCAGGGAAGTATACATGATGCATCATGCATTCATCCCCATTGAGAATCTAGGAAATCTTTTGAAAGGATTGTAATTTATGAACCTTCATTCATCATTTTTGTGCATGCTTTCAAGCTCTCACCTCTTTCATTTCCTTGAGCATGCTTTTCAACTTTCTCTCTTTCTTGATTTTGGGTGTCATCATGCATTGAGAATCTAGGAAATGTTTCATCATGCATTGAGAATCTAGGAAATGTTTTAGAGGGATCATAATTTACAAACCTTCATTCATCATTTATGTGTACACCTTCAGGCTCTCACCTCTTTCATTTCCTTGAGCGCACTTTTCAGCCTTATCTCCTTCCTGAATTTGGGAGTTATCATGCATCGCAACCCTATAAATATAAGAAATTTTTTTTGAGGGATTGTAATTTACAAACCTCCACTCATCATTTTTGTGTGTGCCTTTACCACTTTCACTTTCCTGAGTGCCTTTGCGAGCCTTTCATCAACATAGATAGAGTGTTTTTCAACTCTATCTCTTCTCTTATTTGAGTGTGCTTCCTAGCCATCAACCAACTCAAAAAAATATGCTTTTAAGTCCCATATGTTTCTGGAACTCGGTGAGCTTTCTAGCCATCAATTCATATAATGTGCTTTCCAGCCCTATCTTCCTTGTTTGAGTGTGTTTTTCAATGCTCGAACATCAATTAAAATAGTGCGCTTTCCAGCCCTATTTTTCTCTCAACTTTGAGTGTGTTTTCCAACCCTCAACCATCAATTAAAATAGTATGATTTCTAGCCATATTTTTTCCTTCATCTTCGAGTGCGTTTTCCAACCATCGACCATCAATTAAAATAATGGGCTTTCGAGCCCTATTTTCCCTTCATCTTTGATTTTATTTTCAAAACCTCGGCTATCAACTAAAATAGTGTTCTTTCCAACCCTATTTTCCCTCCTCTTTTAGTGCGTTGTCTAACCCTTAATCATCATTTTAAATAGTACACTTTCTAGCTCTATTTTCCCTCATCTTTTAGTACATTTTCGAACCATCAACTAAGATAGTATGCTTTCTAGCTCTACTTTCCCCTCATCTTCGAGTGTGTTTTCCAACCCTCGATCATCAATTAAAATAGTATGCTTTCCAACCCTATTTTTCCTTTCATCTTCGAGTGCATTTGCAACCCTCGACCATCAATTAAAATAGTGCACTTTCCAGCCCTATTTTTTCCCTTCATCTTCGAGTGCGTTTTCCAACCCTTAACCATCAATTAGAATAGTGTGCTTTCCACCCTATTTTCCCTTTATCATCGAGTGTGTTTTCCAACCCTCGACCATCAATTAAAAGTGTGCTTTCCAGCCCTATTTTCCCCTCATATTCGAGTGTATTTTTCAACCCTCGACCATGAATTAAGATAATGCGCTTTCTAGACCTATCTTGCATCCCATGAAATCTTCACCATTTTTACCTAGGCAGGTCGCCCATTACAACAAGATCACATTGAGTTTTTACCATCTTCACCATTCTCACCTGAGCAGGTTGCCCATTACAGCAAGACTAGCTTTGAGTTTTTACCATCCTCACCATTCTCACCTGGGCAGGTTACCCATTACAACAAGACCATCTTTGTATTTTTACCATCTTCACCAATCTCCCATTGGGCAAGTTGTCTATTACAACAAGATCATCTTTGTGTTTTTATCATTTTCATCATCTTCAATTGGGCACATCGCCCATTACAACAAGACCATCTTTGTGTTTCTTATCATCTTCATTATCTTCACCTAGGTAGGTCACCCGTTACAATGAGACCATTTTTCTTTGTCATTCACAAACATTATTATCTTTCATCCTTTAAGTGTCCTCCTTAGGCCTCAATTTTTAGTAGTGTGCTTTCTATTCCTATCTTACTATTCCCTTCTAAGTTTTCTTTATAGCCCTCATTTCTCATTTTTGGATGGACCGACCATTTCTTGGTTTGATAAATCCACTTTCTTTTTCTTTGCAACACTTACTATCTAAAGTCTTTTACATGACTTTAGTTGTAAGCATTATGAAGAGGGGGGCAACTATTATAACCCAATTTCTGGGTTATTCCCCAAATTATGCCAAAAAATAACAAAAATAAAATAAAAAGGGTTGGTGTTGGCAGAAAAATTAATGTGAAAATTTTGAACGTTTTCGAAAGCCTGGTAGTATTTTTTTTTGCCTAGAAATGAAGCAAAATGCATATTCAAGGCTAAAATAATTTATTATTGGATAAATCTATGTAAGAGTTAGGTCAAAAGATATAATTATATTTTTATGGGTCAATTCGATTTAGTTATCAGCCAATTTAAAGTATAACTATGCTTAAGGATTAATTGAGAGCCCAATTGAAGGATTTAATAAGAGCAAGAGCTTAATTATACTTTGAATGGTTCAAATTAATTTTATTAAGGGCTTAATTTGTGAGAAATTAAGTTTGGAGGCCTAATCTAGGTTAAATTGAGAAGATTGGAATTTTTGGTGTCGAAATTTTTTGGGTGAAATCGAAAGCTGAAATTAAAGATAAAAACATTGTTCTTCCTGATTTTTCCAATAAAAAAACTCCTTTTTGTCACAACCTATTTATTAAAAAAAATTAAAAAAAAAGAGAAAAATGTTGAAGCCAAGCTTAGCCAAAGCAGCAGCCATGTTGCACCATGCCTTTCACCACTCTCACCATAACTCAGCCATGCCTTGCAAAACACACCATGTCTTGGACATCATTCCCATACCTGCACCTTACTTCCTTAGGCTATAAATAGAAGGGAAAGAATCAACACAGACAAAGGAAAAAAGAATTAGGAAAAATGAGAGCTAAAGAAAAAACAGGAAAATACGCATGGGAGAGAGAGAAGAAAACAAGGTAGAAACGGAGAAAAACCAACAGGGAGAAGAGAATAAAAGCAAGGGAAATTCTAGGATTTTAGCAAGAAAAAAGCAAGGAAATATCACACAAAAGTCATACCATCATCCCTCACCTCCCTCAGCAACCATCTCCTCTCTCTCTTAGTTTGCAGGTGTGTTCTCTCTCTCTAAAAAAACAGTCACCACTCTCTCTCTCCTCCCTAGTAGCCGACGGCCACCAACCTCGGCAACAACAACCCATCATCTTCCCCAGCTCTGGTGATAGCACCACCTACTCAGCAGCAGCAGTAGCTCCCCTACACGAACCAGTGGCTCCCCTAAACAAACCGGCAGCTCTCCTGCACGAATCAGCAGCCTCTTCCAACGCCTCATACGACCACCACATGCCGCCATTTTTTACATCACCACAACAGGGACAACCACCTCAACCTCCTTTACCCGATGGCAGTAGTAGGTGAACCTCTCATCGTGGTCGGCCGACCAAGTTACTGTTCACGTAAGAACAACGCAATGAATTAATTCACTGCACTGTTTACGTGTTTTGTGTTTTTCATTTTTTTTCTTTTTAATTTGTGGGCTGGGCTACTCTCATCCTAGCCCAGCCTAGCAGTGTTCGACCTTTGGCCCCACCTTGGCCTGGCCCAATTTGTTTTATTTAAAAAAACAAAAAAATGCATTTAAAAAAACAAAAAATAAGTTTGTTTTCATGCATATGGTCGGATTCTAAGAATTTTCCCAATATATTTTTCTCAAAATTATGTTGCATCTTTCCCATGTTTTAAATGAAAATTGGATATCATAACTAGTTTATGATTATTCATTGGAATTTGGCCAAAATATAAAAAAAATTAACAATTATTTTGTTTTAACTATTGGAGTGTAAAACTACATTATAAAGTACACCAGCGGATAAAAAAGGGTTTTTTACTACGGTGTAAAATTACACTGTAAAGTATATTTGTAGATAAAGAAATTAACTGCGGTGTAAAATTACATTATAAAGTACACTCGCAAATAGTTTTAAGAAAATGTTTTCAAAATGCAGTGTAAAATTCTTTTGGTTAGTCTTTCAACTCCTAATGAGGTAGAGATTTTCTCATGAAGATAGATCTACGTCAAACTTTAGAAAAGACACCAAAAAAAAATAAACTTAGGAAAAACAATCAAACAACAATGCAGCTTGCCTTAGGTAGAGTGCACTAGGAGGGATGCATCTTCTCCTTGCACAACAAGCCCCCTTACCCAAGACTCTCGCAAACCAATAGGTTTCTAGTGACTGTAATACTAGGTGGCGACTCCTTCTAATTATAGCCATAGTTTTTACAACTATAAAACAACCTGCCATTTCACCACGCGTCGTTGTCTCCCCAAACCCATGGATGGCGGGGCACGAAGCATGAAAAAAATCATCGTCGCGACACTTGGTTTCTCATGAAGCCCTTTCTTGCTCCATTAAAGTTTGCCCTTTATTATTCTTTTATTAGTATTTAAATTATCCTTTCCATGAAAACTCAAGAAGTACTTTTTATTTTTATTTTATTTAAAAAAAAAAGAATGACTCAAAATATTGTTTCGTCCATACAAATTGAAACTTATAAATCCAAATCACCATTTTTTAAACAATTCTTGTAAAAAGTGTTTCAAAAGTTTTATGATGATACCCATTCAGGTAAAAATAGATCTCATAGTTCTTGAAATCTGAAGGTTTATGTGTCCTCGCAACCAAGCAAAAGAGTCTAGCCTTGCATGTTTGTTGAACAACTAAATAAAAAGATGGACGAAAACATGATTTAGGGTTTGGAGGAGGAAGATTTGTGTTTTCTTTGCTGATGGTTGGAACTTCCTTACTCCTCTCCTCCTTTATATATGCTTAGAAACCCTAGTATCTATTTTACAAAATAGTCCTTCCTTAAGTTGGTAGAATTTAGTTGTCCCTTGTAAAATTCATATCTCATTCATAACACATCAGTTGGAGCTATAATTTGGATCTTTTATAGTTCTTTGAGTCTGAAATCCAAAAAAAGTGGGTTTGCATCAATAGGACTTCTATAGATCGAGATATTGAATTTGGAATGGACAAAGCTTGACATCGACAAATTGCAAGATTTGACTTTGAAGGTTGCGATTTCCATGCTATTCTATAATTTATTTCTTTTTCCTAAGCGTTACATAAAGTTATGGATGTTAGCTTTTGAATGTCATTGGCATCACTTCATTTTGATCTCTACAGCTTCAGTTTTACACAAAACATCGACTGAAGGTCAAATCTGTCAATCAGCTCCAATTACCTTCTTTTTGCATCTTTCATCCAAAAATGCCTTCAAAATACAATAAAAAGAATATCAAGGAATTTTTATAAACAAAATATATGCAAAACACTAGGTAAATATGCATGAAACTATCAAATAATATAGTCGCATCAAATACCCCTACACTTAGCTCTTGCTTGTCCTCGAGAAAGGATAGGTAAAAAAATTTAAATTACAAATAACCATGACCAATCTCTTATCTCCCATCAATATCCAAGAATTCAGACATTATAAATAAAAATACAATTGAGAAGGATAAAGAACATAAATCTTCATGAATTTGCTTACATGCAAACTTCAAAACTCAATTACTCTTCGGGATTTAAAAGAAATCTATATTATGCCATAGTGATAGGTCCTCTCATTGATATACACTCAAACACTCATGTCTTTAGGGGCTTATGTGTTTAAATCTCTCAAATTCGATCAATGAACATGTTCTACCATAAGCTTGCTCTTTAATATCATCACCATTACTAACATATTACAACAATGCATGAATCAAAAGGTTTTATTTTCTGGTTGTAATGGGGCTAAGGTTAAGGTGAGGTAAAAGAGAGTAGAAGAAAGGGTTCAAACCAAATAAAGTAGAGTATTCTGAAAAAAATGATATTTCAAACAAAATATTCTATCAAAACACATCAATTTTCAATCTTTAAGCACCAATGCTTAGCTACTTTCGATTTGAAGCTCGTTTATATTCTTTTCTTTTCTTTTTGTTCTTTTTCTCTTTTTTTTTGTTCTTTCTTTTCTTTTCTTTTCTTCTTTTTTTCTTTTTTTTTCACCTTTGGCAACTTTGCCCATCTTTTCATCAAGCATCACTTCTTTCTTTTCACATAATTTCCAACCATAATTCCATGAGAAATCATAAGTGTAAACACCAAAAAAAAAAAAAAGAGGAGGCAAAACCGGTTTTAGTTAGGGTAAAACAAGGATAAGGATATCTTTAACCCAAACCCCAAACAACCACCTCATTCATGAGTAGTATAAATACAAGGAGGAGAGAGGGAGTAAGGGGATATTTTTTATCTCCTTCCGGAACCATCTATTTTCTTCTCTTGAGAGCCGAACCCTACACCACATTTAGGGGAGAAAATCTTGTGAATGTGTGTGAGGAGTGAGACCTAAGAAAAAACTAGTAAATTGCCGAGAGGTAGGGGAAAGGGAAGAAGAAGGAAGAAAGACAACAAGAGAAGAGAAAGAAGAGTTTCAAATTTTTCTAAAAACCTTTGTGAAATAAGAGAGGTAAGAGTCATGAAACTCTTCTCTTTTTCTTCTTAAGATATGAAACAAATGAAGAAGAAAAACCCTAGGGAAAATATACCTAAGATCCAAGCTTAATATGCTGAAAAATGTGTGTGTGTTGGCTGGAAGTTTGTGTATGTTTTGCTGGAATTTGTTAGTTGATTATGGGCTGAAATTAAGGGTTATTAAGCATGGTTTATATGCTGAAAAATGTGTGTGTGTTGGCTGGAAGTTTGTGTATGTTTTGCTGGAATTTGTTAGTTGATTATGGGCTGAAATTAAGGGTTATTAAGCATGGTTTATATGCTGAAAAATGTGTGTGTGTTGGCTGGAAGTTTGTGTATGTTTTGCTGGAATTTGTTAGTTGATTATGGGCTGAAATTAAGGGTTATTAAGCATGGTTTATATGCTGAAAAATGTGTGTGTGTTGGCTGGAAGTTTGTGTATGTTTTGCTGGAATTTGTTAGTTGATTATGGGCTGAAATTAAGGGTTATTAAGCATGGTTTATATGCTGAAAAATGTGTGTGTGTTGGCTGGAAGTTTGTGTATGTTTTGCTGGAATTTGTTGATTGATTATGGGCTGAAATTAAGGGTTATTAAGCATGGTTCATATGCTGAAAAATGTGTGTGTTGGCTGGAAGTTTGTGTATGTTTTGCTGGAATTTGTTAGTTGATTATGGGCTGAAATTAAGGGTTATTAAGCATGGTTTATATGCTGAAAAATGTGTGTGTGTTGGCTGGAAGTTTGTGTATGTTTTGCTGGAATTTGTTGATTGATTATGGGCTGAAATTAAGGGTTATTAAGCATGGTTCATATGCTGAAAAATGTGTGTGTTTTGGCTGGAAGTTTGTGTATGTTTTGCTGGAATTTGTTGGTTGATTATGGGCTGAAATTAAGGGTTTTTAAGCAGGGTTTACATGCTGAAAAATGTGTGTGTTGGCTGGAAATTCGTCTGAGTTTGGGCTGAAAAAATTGTTGAAGGATTGTGTACCGAAATGGTGATTTTGCAGCGCGAAACAGGGTTCGCGAATCAGTTATCGCGAAACAGTCCTCGCGAATTAGTACTCGCGAATCAGTGTTCGCGAATCAGTTATCGCGAAACAGTCCTCGTGAATTAGTACTCGCAAATCAGTATTCGTGAATCAGTGTTCGCGAATCAGTTATCGCGAAACAGTCTTCGCGAATCAGTGTTCCGCTGCCAAGGTAGCAACCTACAGTGAATCAGTTTTGCTGTCAAATTTCAGGAAAAAAAATCTATACAGGGGTGAATTAAATGCTAATAACAAATTCACAGGGTGATGGTGGGAAAAAGAAAGGAAAAGTAATACTTGTATATGAACATCTGATTTTGTTTGAAATAAGTGTGGTGACGAATGTGACTCAAAATACAAATTTATTGATGTGTGACCACTGATGTTGCAGGAGGTGCAATCGGGATTGGACCATCATCAAGACAAGAACAACCCACAGGCGGAGCAGGTAGGCTACTTGTGCCCTCTTTTTATATATATATGGTAAACAATGCAATATCTTGACTTGAATATTATCATGTGATATTATGATAAAAAAAAAAGAATTGATTAGCTTCGGCTAATGGCATCCAAACGGATGGCCGGAACAATGAATTGATTAGCTTTGGCTAATGGCATCCAAACGGATGGCCGGATCAAAGAATTGATTAGCTTCGGCTAATGGCATCCAAATGGATGGCCGGAACAATGAATTGATTAGCTTCGGCTAATGGCATCCAAACGGATGGCCGGAACAATGAATTGATTAGCTTCGGCTAATGGCATCCAAACGGATGCCCGGAATAATGAATTGATTAGCTTTAGCTAATGGCATTCAAACGGATGACCGGATCAAAGAATTGATTAGCTTCGGCTAATGTAATTCGAAAGGATGATGGGGGTGAGTGAACGGTTAACCTTGGCTAGTGGGCCTCGGCTAGTGATGCTTTAAGAGGATAGCCGAGTGAAGTTTTTATGGTGCTTTGAATCTATTTACTATGAATATAAAGAAATGATAACTATAAAAGTTTCATTTAACTGCCAAATTATATAATTGTCATTATTACTATTATTAACGAGTAATTATATTTTCTTAAATGTTTTGCACTGCAACAGGGACTACCCATCCACGAGATGTTTAGGAATCCGTTACACGGGGACCTACTTTTGCAAGGAACCATGTAGATATATGTTAAAATCTCAATGTATTTTTGTATGAATCAATGTATTGAATGTTTAACTTTTAGTGAATCTTTTTGTATAAATTTCTTATAGTTGCTGAAAGGATATGAATGTAAACTCTTGTACATATATATAAGTACAATTGTAATATGCACTTCTCATTATGCAAATAGTATTATGTCTTTAACTAAGAACCACTGTTAATCGAAGTGAGCATATTCTGGAATGAATTATGAAATTATTATATTAATCCTGGATGTGGTTGTGGACGAGATGTGATTTAAATTGTGTACAGGTTGTGTTATTGATAACTTGGGGATCTCCCGATATAGGGGAGACTCTGCCGAAATTTCATTAGAAATTTCGGTGAGATAAAAAAAAAATTGGGGTCGTTACAATAAGTGTATGCTCCACTAATCCTTGGCAAGGGGAAAAAAGGAAAACATATAAAAAGTTTAAGGCTTATACATGGATAAAGCAAAGAAAAGATAAACAAGCTTAAAAGGGGCTCACTAAGGATAATATGCTTTGAGTTGGCTTTTTGGCTCAAGCGGTTAAAATTCCTAATGCCTTTATCATCTTCATGCATATATGTAATGCGAATGTATTCTCAATAAGATATGAAGCAAGCTCTAGAGATACATATCATTAAAAGAAAGTGAAATCAAAGAATATAATGTTGAAGGCTCAAAAGTTTGCATTGGTATAACACTATAAAGTCAATATGGCATATTTTCAGAGTAAATCACTAAACCAATTAAACATTAAGTGTCTGTTTGGGAGTGCGGTTGTGGTTGCTTTTGAAAGTGCTTTTCGTTTAGAAATACATCAAAATGATATTTTTTTTATGTTTTAAAAATTATTTTTGACATCAGCACATCAAAATGATCTAAAAACACCAAAAAAATTTCATTTAAAATGAAAAATAAAAATAAAAAATTTTCAATTTTTTCAACAGTGCTTTTGAAAAGCACTCTCAAACACCCCCTGAAACTTGCATGCACACTCATTCATTCAATTTATATATTCATCTGTCTCACTTAATTCTCACACATAATACTCATATTCTCATAAACGAATGGGAGTTCATAAAGATCAATCATAGATTTTTTTTCTTATGGAAGAATTAAGAAAAGTGATATTTTCCCAATACCCCCACACTTAAAACAAAACATTGTCCTCGATGTTGAAAAATAAAAGAAAAGGGATATAGGAGAATGATAAAAAAAAAAAGGAAAAAAAAGATAAGGGAAAAAAGAAAGCAAATCTGATTTTTTTTGTGTTGGGTTTCCTCCTAGGAAGTACTTTTATTTTATGTCATTGGCTCAACATGTTGTATGCTTATTCTTCATAGATCGGTTCAGCTAACTCTATAAAAGCAGTGATTTCTGTCATCCAACTTTCATAGAAAGGTTTTAAGCGATGCCCATTGACCTTGAGTACATTATTTGTTTCTAAACTTGTAATTTCACCTACACCATAAGAAAAAACATTAGAAACAACAAAAGGCCTAATCCAATGAAAACACAACTTACCATGAAAAAGTTTCAAACGTGAATGATAGAGAAGGAATTTGTCTCCAATATGAAACTCATTTCTTGTAATCATTTGGTCATTAAGACTTTTAGTCTTATCTTTGTAAATCTTTGCATTCTCATAAGCATCATTTCAAATCTTTTCCAACTCTTGTAATTTCAACTCTCTTGCAATCCCAACAACATCATAATCCATGTTACATTTTTTTTATAGCCCAAAAAGCTTTATGTTCAAGTTCTACTAGTAGATGACATGCTTTCCCATAAATCATCCTAAAAGGTGACATCCTATTGGTGATTTGTAAGCAGTTTGGAAAGCCCAAAGTGCATCACCAAGTCACAGACTCGAGTCTTGCCGGTTGAGTTGCACTGTCTTCTCCAAAATGGACTTGTGTTTATCGATTTCAAATCTCATCTTGGCCATTCGTTCGAGGATTGTATGCCATAGAATTCTGATGAGTCACATGATATTTGCATAACAATGCTTCCATTGAACAATTGCAAAAATGAGTACCACGATCACTAATGATAGCTTTAGGGATTCCAAACCTGTCAAATATGTGAGTCCTGACAAAATCTACAACAACTTTAGCATCATTACTTCATGTGGCTTTTGCCTTAATCTATTTGGACACATAATCAACTACAAGAAGGACATAAAGATTGTCAAAAGAAGAAGGAAATGGACCCATAAAATCAATGCCTCAAACATCTAAAATTTCATTTACAAGAATATTCGTTAAAGGCATTTGATTCTTATGAGTGATATTACCTATTTTTTTAACATTTTTCACATGATTTGCAAAAATGAAATGCATCCTTAAAAATAGAAAGTGAATAAAAATCACTTTCAAGTACCTTATAGGCCGTTCTTTTTGCTCCAAAATGTCCACCACAAGAATGAGAATGACAAAAGGTGAGAATGGAATTATATTTATCTTATGGTACACATCTGCTAACTACTTGATCCACACAAAATTTCCACAGATGAGGAGTATCCCATAAATAATATTTAGCATCAACTCGTACCTTATTTTTATGGGATGTAGACAAACCTAGAGAGAATTCTTTGGTGACTAAATAGTTCTCCAAATCAACATACCATGGACTTGTGGAGGAATGTAACACATACAACTACTCATTAGGAAATGTCTCTCTTATTGTTTCAACTTGTTTATCCTTGGTCCTTAGTTGGCTCAAGTGATCAGCCACATGGTTTTTAGCACTTTTTTTATCTTCAATTTCAATCAAATTCTTGTAAGAGCAAGATCCACCTAATTAATCTTGGTTTGGACTCTATTTGCTTTAAAAGATACCTCAAAGCTGCATGGTCAGTGAAAATGACTACTTTTGTACCAAGTAAATATGACCTGAATTTTTCTAGAGCAAACACTTCTGCAATAAGTTCTTTTTCAGTTGTATGGTAATTGCATTTTGCTCTATGTAACATGCAAGAAGCATAGGCTATAACATGCAAATTCTTACCAATTCTTTGCCCCAGAATAGCCCCTACCACATAGTCACTCGCATCACACATTATCTCAAAAGGTTCATCCCATTTTGGTGGTTAGATGAAAGGGGTAGATGTGACACACCTTTTAATCTCATCATGGGCATCTTTACATGCTTAATCAAACACAAAATCCACTTCTCTGGATAATAGTTTGCACGAGGGTGCTGTAATCTTCGAGAAGTCTTTGATAAAACGCCGATAGAAACTTGCATGGCCAAGAAAAGAACGAACTTCCCTCACGCATGAGGGGTAAGGTAATGATGAAATAATGTCTATTTTAGCTTTATCAACCTCCAATCCACGTGAAGACACAACATGGCCTAGAGCTATTCCTTGATCTACCATAAAATAACACTTTTCATAGTTCAAGACAAGGTTAGTTTCAATGCACCTTTTCAAGATCAAAGATAAGTTTTCTAGACATCTATCAAAAGAATCACCATACACGTGACATTATCCATGAAAACCTCAATTATTCTTTCAACATAGTTAGAAAAAAAATACTCATCATGCATCTTTGGAAAGTTGGAGGTTCATTATAGAGACTAAAGGGTATTCTTCTATATGCATATACACCAAATGGACATGTAAACATAGTCTTTTCTTGCTCCTTAGTATTAATAACAATCTGATTGTATCCACTATATCCATCAAGAAAGCAATAAAAAGACTTACCTACTAGATATTCAAGCATTTGGTCCATGAATGGTAACGAGAAATGATCTTTACGCGTAGAAAGATTAAGCTTTCTATAATCAACACACATTCTCCATCCACTCGAGATGCGAGTACGAATGAATTCATCATCTCTGTTTTTCACTAATGTGATTCCAGTCTTTTTGGGCATCACATGGATTGGCATCACCTATTTACTATCTGTGATAGGGTAAATGACTCTTATATCTAATAGTTTCAAAATTGTAGCTTTCACGACCTCCATCGTGGGTGGGTTCAACCTTTGCATTTCCATTGTTGGTTTCATATCATCCTCTAATCATATATGATGCATACACATTAAGGGACTAATTCCCTTGATGTCGGCTAAAGTCCATCCAATGGCTATTTTATGATCACACAACAACTTCACAAGTTTTTCCTCTTGCACACTTGTCAAACCTTTTGCTATGATAACAGGAAGTGTATTGTTGTCGCCAATAAATATATACTTCAAATTACCAGGCAAAGGTTTCAACTCTAACTCGAGGGCCTATAAAATGGATGGCAAAAGCTTTTTATATAAAAGTACTAAATCAACAAAGACATTACCATGGGGAATAGTTTGCAAAGCTTGTAAAGCTAATGCTGATTCATGCATGTTTTGGGGAACACATGTGTGCCTCTCCATCTCCTCCAATTGCGTAAAATAAAAGTCATAGCTCAAGGCTACGCTTAATTCATCCACACAATCAAAATCACAAACTTGTTGCACACACTTATCAAATTTGTCATAACATGTGATAGAATAAACATTGGTATAAGGATATTTCATTGCATCATGAAAATTAAATTCAATCTCTCCTACCTCCACAGACAAAGTATCCTTACCATAATCAATCTTTGTATTGGCAGTTTTCAAGAACGGTCTCCTAAATAATATAGGAGTACTGGAATCACAAGAATCATGCTCCATATCAAGAATATAAAAGTCACATGGAATTAGCAAGCTATCAATCTTGACTAGGGCATCTTCTATCACACCAAGTGGGTAAACAAAACTACGATCCACAAGTTGTATTACAATGCTGGTTTTATTCAAAGCCTCTAAACTAAGAGAATCATATACATGTTTCGGCATAACACTAATGGATGCACCTAAATTGCTTAGAGCCTGTTTAAAACTAGCATTGCCAATAACACATGGAATAGTAAACGCACCTAGGTTTGTTTGCTTCAAAGGCATATTCTTTTAAACAACAGCAGATACAACTTCTCCCATACTTACCATTTCATGACCTTTTAGTTTGAAAGCTCTTTTGGTAGTGCATAACTCCTTAAAAAATTTAGCATACTTAGGAATTTACTTGATAACATCAATCAAAGGAATGTTAAGTTCCACTTTCTTGAAAACCTCTAAGATGTCTTTTTTCTTTTTCTTCATTCTTATACCTAGAAGAACTCACAGGAAAGGGTGGAATTGTTTTAAAATTAAAATTCATTAAGTGAGGAGTTACCTTTGGAGTGGTTGTCGTTGTCTTAGTTTGTGAAGGAGTACGTTTCTTCTTGCTACTCAATTTAGTTTCTATCTCTTCTTCTTTCTCCATCTCAACTTTTTTTGACTTGTTTTCTCCAAGTTCTTTCCCACTTCACAGCATGATTGCACTAGCATTCTCTTTTGGATTCAATGCTTGGGAGGACAATTTTCCATTCATTTGATTTTTCAGTTTACCCACACTTGAAGCTATTTGCCCCATTTGCTTCTCCAAGTTGTGAATACTTGACCTTGTTTCCTGTTGAAAAGACATGATATTTTGTTGCAAGGTCACAGTGTTAGAAGTCAAAGTTTTCATCATCTCATGAAGATCATCACTAGATGATGTCCCCATAACATTGGAGTTGGTGAACGGAGGGGGTTGTCTTGCTTGATAATTGTGCTGGGGCTATGGTTGAAATCCATGGGAATGGAAATGTCTCCCTTGATTGCCTTGTTGAGGTGAGTTCCCTTAGCAGAAGTTTGGGGTGATCTCTCCATCCAGGATTATACGTGTTAGAAAAGGGATCATACTTACACTGGGGTTTTCCACTGAATGTTCCATCAACCATATTTGCTTGCTCAATGTAATCTTCTTGTATTGTTGGGCACATATCCGAAGCATGTCCTTGTAGTGAGCATATGCTACAAACTTTTACCTGTTGTATATTTCCACAAGCCAAAGAAGGCATAAGAGAAGTAAGATCATTAACTTTATCCTCAAGGTTAGAAATACTTACCTCATTCACTCGATTGCTTGAGAAGTCTCCACAGGTGCCAAACTATTTCGAGTTGGCTACCGTATTTAAGATCAATTGACATGCGGCCTCGGGTGTCTTATCCACCAATGCCCCTCCACTTGCAGAATCAATGATACTATGGTCAGCAGGCATCAATCCTTCATAAAAATATTTAATGAGTAGTTGATCATGTATTTGATGATGAGGGCATTGGATGCTTAATAGTTCAAATCTTTCCCAATACTCAACAAGTGTCTCTCCATGAGATTGCCAAATCCCACATATTTCTTTTCTTATGTTGGCAACTCGAGATGCTAGGAAATACTTTTCAAGGAATATCTTTTTCATGTCATTCCAATTGTCAATAGAACCTAGGATAATAGAAAAAAACCATGCCTTTGATGCCCCTTTTAAAGAGAAAAGGAAAGCTTTCAACTTAACTTGTTCCTCTTCAAATCCATTTGGTTTCATGCCAACACAAACCATGTGGAACTCATTGAGATGTGTATAAGGATCTTCTCCTGCAAGACCATTGAATGTTAGCAACAAATGTATAAAACCATATTTGAGTTCAAAGTTCACATTATTGTCTATGTTTATGCATAATGGTTGGCTTTCCATGTTAGGAGCAGCAAGCACCTTCAGTGTATGTTGTCGTGCAACAACCATGATGTTGATGCAAGCTTTCTTTCGTAATCTGTGTAAAGTGTTTTCTATTTTGAGACCAACTTGGACTTGATGACTTTGGTTAGCAGAATGAGTTACAAGCATAAATACAAAGAAAACTCAAAAGAAACCAAGCACACAAGACATTGAAAACAATGTAATAGGCACGAGGATCCTACTCTAGAAAATTAAAAGTGTCCAAATACCTTAGAAAATGATAGCATTTGGCCTCAATAAGGTGGGGCTAGTAACAAATGGTCACCAATTCTTCTTAGAACGTCATTTTCCTTTAGAAAATAAAAGCCTAATACCTGATTATACCAAAAATTCTATTTTGAACAGTATCGGTGCAAACACAAATATGTTTTCTATTTTTTCTTTTTTTCTTTTTTTTCAGAATAAATAAAAATCACAGCACAAACAAAAACACAAGAATCAACTAAATTCACATCCACGGCAATGACGCCAATATTTGTTGCGATGTCGTGTTTGCACAAATGAATTACACTAGCTTAAAACAAATCAAACAAGATAGTATAGAGCAAGCAAGGGATTGATCCCACGAGGATGATATAGTTCAGATTTTTGTTCTATATGCTATGCAATGGAGGGGTTGGAAGTTGTCTAGGCTAGGCTAAAACAAACTAAGCAAAAAATATATAAAACTAAAATTTATTAATAAAGCAAACCTTGGTCGCAAGTCAATATCCACCTACAGAAATCAAATTTGATCATGGAAACGACACATCAGTTTATATTCTAAATATTTATCTCTTCTTAAAATTGGTTCATTAATGGATTCGCTGTATAACTTACCCTAACCATCAAACAACCAAGTGTCTACACTCGTAATTTGATTCAATGACAGCATTAAAAATTAGATAAATTGATCAATTAAGAAACATAATTGTCCGTAATATATGATTAGTTTGATTGAATGTTCTCCCTAAGAATTATAACATAGATCCGCTACAATTATTAACTTAGTTGCTTCACAAGTTCATATATCACAATTCTAGTTTTGATATCAAACTTAGCAATAGATTTTCTACAATAATAACTTTGAGTCCGCTCTTAGCAATTAAATAAACAATCATAAGAAAATAAGCATAGAAGAACAAACATATTCATCATATAAACTGAAAGATTAAGTAAAAATAGATCTCACAGTTCTTGAAATCTAAAGGTTTATGTGTCCTGCAACCAAGAAAAAGAGTGTAGTCTTGAATGTTTATTGAACAATTAAATACAAAGATGGAAGAAAACATGATTTAGGGTTTAGAGGAGGAAGATTTGTGTCTTCTTGGCTGCTGGCTGAAAATTCCTTGCTCCTCTCCTCCTTTATACATGCTTAGAAACCCTAGTATCTATTTTACAAAATAGTCCTTCCTTAAGTTGGCAGAATTTAGTTGTCTAGTAGGCAAGAGGCATCAACCTGTATGCAACACAAATAACCACTACAACCCAGCCCTAAATTACCCAAAACAAATACCCCTCAAATTACCAGGTCCAAATCCTTTAACCAAATTTCCAGCACCCCCAACTATACCCTACAGTATAACCTGAACCTCCTAAAAAAATATCCCCTTCCCATTAAAAGGCTTAGTGCTAGTAAAATGCAAGAAATGAGAGCAAAGGGATTATGTTATAATTGTGATGAAAAATATCAATTCAGTCACAAGTGCAATAGGCCTAGGCTATATTTATTAAAGGGATTGGAGTTTGAAGAGGTAATTACAAGGTCAAAGAGGAGCAAGAACAAAATGGCCAACCTCCTCAATCAGCCGAGTTGTTGGTCATTTCTTTGCATGCCATAATAGGGGTACCTTCCCTTAAAAACATGAGATTGGTGGGACAAATTGGGAAACAATCACTTATCATTCTCATTGACACTGGCAGTACACATAGCTTCTTGGATGTGAATATAGCAAGGAAACTTAAGCTACTAGTGGAAGATAGCAACTTGACAATACAAGTTGCTAATGGAGTAAATTTTCCTTGCTAAGGTTCTTGTAAGGCAATGTTACTCAAGCTACAGGATTGTGATGTATTGGTCAACTTATATCTACTAATCTTAGGGGATGTGATGTCGTATTAGGGGTTGATTGGTTGAAGAGTTTAAGGACTATCCAATGGAATAAGACCACCCTTATTAAAGGGAGAGGTCTTTGGTTACAGCTAATGGAGGCAAAGGAAGCAAAGATTTCTACAATTCCAGATATGGCTATATAGAAGCTCTTACATAAATTCCAAGTGGTATTTCATGAACCTAAAGGTCTTCATCATACTAGGGGCCATGACCATCAAATTCCGTTATGTGATGCAGCCACTCCCACATGTGTGAGACCATACCGTTACCCCTACTATCAAAAGAAGGAGATTGAGAAGTTGGTTAACGAAATGTTACAAGTTGGGATTATTCAAACAAGTCAAAGTCCCTACTCTTCACCAGTTTTGCTTGTGAGAAATGCAGATGGGAGTTGGCGAATGTGCATTGATTGTCGAGCTCTTCACAAAGAAACTATCAAAGATAAGTTTCTCATACCTAATATTGACAAATTATTGGATTAGTTACATGGGGTTGAGTTGTTTTGTAAGCTTGATTTATAGCCAGGCTACCATCAAATCAGGATGAATCCTAAGGATGTGCCTAAGACTGCCTTTCGGACTCATGAGGGACATTATGAGTTTTTGGACACGCCTTTTTGGAGTCACTAATGCACCCTCTACATTTTAGAGGTTGATGAATGAGATATTTAGATCTCAACTCTGAAAAATTGTATTAGTGTTCTTTGATGACATAATCATTTATAGTAAGTCTATGACTGATCATCTAGTGCATTTAAATACTATGTTAAACATTTAAAACATCATTAGTTACATGCCAAAGCTTCCAAATGTGTTTTTTGATCTCGGGAAGTGGAATATTTGGGTTATGTTATTTCACAGGAAGAAGCGAAGGTTGATCCCTTAAAGATTTCAGCTATGGTCAAATGGCCTTTTCCCACGAATCCTAAGGTCCTCAAGGGATTTTTAGGCCTCACTAGCTATTATAGAAAATTTGTGCAAAGATATGGTAGCATTACAGCCCCTTTAACTGCTTTGTTAAAGAAAAATTCATTTATGTGGACAAGAAAAGCTACTCAGGCTTTTGAAACCCTCAAAACAGCTATAGTAAATCCTCTAGTTCTAGGGTTACCAAATTTTAATAAGCCATTTGTGGTTGAATATGATGCTTTGAGGTGTGGGATTGGTGTGGTTTTAATGCAAGAGGGACAAACCTTAGCATTTTTAAGCCAGACTCTAAAGGGTAAGAATTTGCTCTTATGAACCTATAAGAAGGCTTTAGTATTGGCTATCAAAAAATGGAGGCACTATCTATAAGAAGGCTTTAGTATTGGCTATCAAAAAATGGAGGCACTATCTATTGAGGCATCAATTCAAGGTCTAAACAGACTAGCAGGCCCTGAAGTACTTACTAGAGTAGAGGGTAGGCACTCCCTTTCAACAAAAAGGGATTGCTAAATTACTAAGGTTTGAGTTTAAGGTGGAGTACAGGTGTGGGAAGAAAACAGAGCTGCTGATGCTCTATCACGGTAATTGGTTTAGGACCCTAGTCCACCTATTCAGAAGTGCCCATTAACACAGGTGGAATTACACGCACTTAGTGTGATGCAAGATACTTGGTGGGAATAACTTCAACAAGCATACACCCAGGACCCTCAGCAACAACTTATCAGTCACAGTAAGCAGGATGATCTTGATTCTTATAAACACAGACTAATGCAACCATATTATTTGATAGTTTCATACATATTTACCTAGTGTTTTGCATATTTTTTGTGTATTAAATGCCTTAATATTCTTTGTTTTATGTTTTGAAGGCATTTTTGGATGAAAGATGCAAAAAGGAGGTAATTGGAGCTGATTGACAGATTTGACCTTCAGTCGATGTTTTGTGCAGAGCGGAAGCTCTAGAGATCGAAATGAAGTGATTCTAGTGGCATTAAAAAGATAACATCCATATATTTCTGTAATTCTAAGTAAAAATAAATAAAATAAGGAAGAGCATGGGAATCGCATCCTTCAAAGTCAAATCTTGCAATCTGCCGATGTCGACCTTTGTCCATTCAAACCTTCATATCTCGAGCTAAAGAAGTCCGATGGATGCAAACCTAATTTTGGTGGATTCAGGAATCAAATAAATATAAACGCTCCAAATATCAGCTCAAAAAGATGTCATATGAAGGAGATATGAATTTTACAAGGGACAATGAAATTCTACCAACTTAAGGAAGGACTATTTTGTAAAATAGATACTAGGGTTTCGAAGCATATATAAAGGAAGAGAGGAGCAAGGAAATTTCAGTCAGCACCAAAGAAAACACAAATCTTCCTCCTCCAAACCCTAAATCATGTTTTCTTCCATCTTTTTATTTAGTTGTTCAATAAACATGCAAGGCTAAACTCTTTTGCTTGGTTGCAAGGACACGGAAACCTTCAGATCTCAAGAACTGTGAGATCTATTTTTACCTCAATTTTTCAGTTTATATGATGAATATGTTTGTTCTCCTATGCTTATTTTCCTATGATTGTTTATTTAATTGCTAAGAGCGGACTCGAAGTTATTGTTGTAGACAATCTATTGCTAAGTTTGATATCAAAACCGGAGTTGTGATATATGAACTTGTGAAGCAACTAAGTTAGTAATTGTAGCGGATCTACGTTATTAATCTTAGGGAGAACATTCAATCAAACTAAACATATATTGCGGACAATTATGTTTCTTAATTGATCAATTTATCTAGTTTTTAATGCTGTCATTGAATCAAATTACTAGTGCGGACACTGTGGTTGTTTGATGGTTAGGGTAAGTTATACGGCGGATCCGTTAATGAACCAATTTTAAGAAGAGATAAATATTCAGAATATAAATTGATGTGTCGTTTCCATGATCAGTTCTGATTTCTGTAGGTGGATGTTGACTTGTGACCAAGGTTTGCTTTATTAATAAATTTCAATTTTATATAATTTTCGCTTAGTTTGCTTTAGCTTAGCCTAGACAACTTCCAACCCCCCCCAATTGCATAACATATAACACGAAAATCTGAACTAAATCGTCCTTGTGGGATCGACCCCTTGCTTTCTCTATACTATCTTATTTGATTTGTTTTAAGCTAGGGTAATTAATTTGTGCGGCCGCGACATCGCAACACAGACTACAGGGTAATTTATTACTTTACAGGGGGGTTGCACTTAGGGACCATGAAAGACTATCACAACCTAGTGTTACAGCATGGGAGTCCTACTAAGGGACATGCAGGCACTCAGAAGACACATGCAAGGATAAAAAGAGAATTCTTTTGGAATGGTAGGCGCACATATATCAAAAAATTCATATAGGAATGTTATGTATATCAACGCAACAAATCAAAGAACCTTACACCAGTAGGACTATTACAGCCCCTACCCATACCTGAGAGAGCATGGAAGGATATCAATATGGATTTTATTGAAGGATTACTCAGGTAAAAGGATATAGTGTTATTATGGTGGTTATTGACATATTTAACAAAGATAGCCATTTCATTCCACTCTCACATCCACACATAGCAGTCAGCATAGCACAACAGTTTATGGAGCATATATTCAAGTTGCATGGCATTCCATAGAGCACTGTGAGTGACAGACATGCAGTTTTTACCAGTTCATTTTATAAGAAAATATTTCGTTTGAGTGGTACCAACCTTTTAATGAGTTCAGCATACCACCCATAAATGGATAGTCAAATTAAAGTCATGAACAAGTGGTTAGAATGTTACTTGAGGTACTTCACCAGTGACCAAACGGAGGCCTTAGCCGAATGGGTCATACAACACCTCGGTTCATTCTTCGATTGACCTTACTCCCTTTGAGGTGGTGTACGGGCAAGCTCCACCAAGGCTACCACCGTAATAGCCAGGGTCAACAGTTGTCCAGGCAATAGAAGACAAGATGAAAAGTCATGATTTCATAATGGCACTAGTTCGAGAAAACCTGCAGGAAGCACAATCATCCATGAAGCATTTTGTTGACAAAAACAAAATGGACAGAGAATATAAGGTTGGAGACTGGATTTACTTAAGGTTAAGACATTACTGGAAAATGACAGTGGCGGTGTGAAGGAATTTAAAGCTCTTGGCGAGATATTTTAGGTCCTTTCAAGTCACACAAAGGGTGGGGAAGGTAGCCTACAAGCTCGATCTCCCCAAAAATTCAAAGATCTACTCGATCTTCCACATTTCATGTCTTAAAAAGAAAGTTGGATCTCGATTGAGCCCCGACCCTACTTTACCCACAGTCATGGATAATGGGACTCTAGCTACTAAAATACATAGGGTATTGGCTAGAAGAATGAAGAAGGTAACCATGAACAAAGAAGATGTTTTATGGGTTGATGTGGATGAGTTGTGCAGACAATACCCCAAACTTGTGGCTGAGTTCTTTTGAAGGTAGAGATTGTTGTTATGTGCTTGATGGAGACACGGGGCATAAGGGATTACCAGGGTAAATGACACGAGGCACATCGAGATGAGGACCTAGGAAACTGAGACATCATGGATGGAAGACACGGGGCAACTGAGATCAGAGACACAGGGCATTCAGAGCTGTTATTTAATTATATATTCGGTATTCAATTTATGCTTTATATTATTGTATATATCTTTAGTTCAATTAGAACCATTAAGAGTAATGGGTAATTAAGAAGTTAAGACTTTATAGTCCAAAAGGCTTTATATTATTGTATATATTTTTAGTTCAATTAGAACCATTAAGAGTTTATAGTCCATAACGCTTTTTGGGCTTCTCAATTGTAAAAATTCTACTGAATACACATTACAAAACATATAAATGTTGTCATTTTTACTGTGCTCCCTCTCACAGATCATTGTGGATTCGAGCAGTGTAGGGGCGAAAATGGCCCTCGGCCGCGCGTCAAAAGTGGCTGTAAAACGGGACTGATTTCGGTTTTTCCTCTTTTTTTCGGTTTTCCTTCTTTTTTTAATAAGACAAAATAAGGCATCCGGCTGAGGGGCACCAGCGTAATTGCGCGCGGCCGAACCGGCCCGGTCTGGTCCGGTTCGCCGCAACTTTTTTTTTTTCGGAAATGGCTAAATACGGTTATAGCCCCTAATAAGACAAAAACATTGAATTGACTGCAGGGTTAGAACGGTAATTGTCCCTATTTTTTGAATTTTTTAATCGGTGTCTGTCAGGGCGTGATCCGCACGCGCCAAGCGGTTTTCCGCCTCACGCTCAGTTCAGGTGGCGCGTGCGGCCTCCTACGGTGTCCGGAAATTATCTACCGGAGGCTATTTCGATGCGCCGCCGCGTGGTCTTCCTCCCGCGGTGGTGCGTGTAACCGTGGACACGGCGGAGGCCGGTTCAAGCCGCCGGCCAAGTTTCTCTCTCTCCTACACGTCAATGTGCAGAAGAGTCCCCCATATTTGTTCACTTTGCACTTAGGTCCCTCAACTTTTAATTTTGTTTTGGGTCCTCATTTCTGTTATATAAGTTTTGATTTTGTTCGATTGGGTCCTCCGATTTTAATTAATTGAATGTCAAAGTTTTACTTCGGTCCTGCTACTTTCAATTTCCGGATTGGCTGTATATAACTCAATTAATTCGGTACACAAGTTCTGATTTTTGCAATTTTATCCTCTTATTTCAATTGAGAATAAATGTAATTTGCATTTCAGCCCTTTGACTTTTAATTTTTTAATTTAAGCCCTTTATATTTGATTTTCATTTAAGTCCTTATACTTTTATTTTTTATATTTCTAGAATAATCCCTACTTTTGTCCATGTATATATAAGTGTATTTAACACAATAATAATAATAATGATAATAATAATAATAATAATAATAATAATAATAGTAATAATAGTAATAGTAATAGTAATAGTAATAGTGATAGTGATAGTAATAATAATAATAATAATAATGACTTAATTATTTTTTGTTCTTACTCTTATGCATTTTTTTTCTTTCTCCCAGTAATTTGATAATATTTTTTTTTTACCGGTAATAGCAATAATAATTGTTTTTGGTTTTTTTTATCTTTTGTGAAAGTTTCTTGCATGTTTTTAGTCTTTCGTTGTTTTTTTCCTTTCATTATTAACATAATAATAATAATAATAATAATAATAATAATAATTAAATTGTTTTTCGTTCTTGCTCTTTCCCTCCAGATAATTTGATAATTTTTTTTGTTTTGATAGTAATAGCAATAATAGTTTTTTTTTAATCTTTTGTTAAAGTTTCTAAGATATTTTTAGTCTTTCATTTATTTTTGTTTCTTTCATTATTAACATAATAATAATAATGATAATAATGATAATAATAATAATAATAATAATAATAATAATAATAATAATAATAATAATAATAATAATAATAATTTAATTGTTTCTCTTACTTATTCTTTTGTTGATGCTTTTGAGTTTTTTTTTTCCATGATAATTTAATAATTATTTTGTCATTTTCAAGGGGTTGATGCATGATTACACTGTGCACATTGTGGCTAATTTAAAAAATTAATACATGTTATCTCATAATCTATAATTTCTCTTAATTATATCATATAAATTTATTGTTTTTGATTTAATTCTATTAAATTATATACACAAAAATACTCGCGGCAACGAGCGGGCAATATAGCTAGCTATATATATAAAAGGCGTGGGTGTTTCACTGTACACCCACGCACTGTGCACACAGACTCAGTGCACTGTGGATTGCAATAGTTTTTTTTTTTTCTGATTGCATTTTTTTTTCTCTTTTTTTCTCTGCTTTTTTGTTTTGTTTTTATTTTATGATTACGCTCCTCTTATTGTTTTTTTCGTTTCTTCTTTTGTTTTTTTTTTTTGCTTTTTTTGTCCTAATTATTCTTTTTCTTCTTCTTTTTTCCTCTGTTTTTTGCTTCTTCTTTTTTTCCTTTTTTTTTTTCCTTATTGTAATTTTTTTTCATTTTTTTTCTTATGATATCTTTTTCTCTTTTTCTACTTATATATTTTTTTGGTTTTTTGTTTTTTAATAATCGAGGTGCCCGAACTCGCTTAAATGCACCACGATTAATCTCCATATCCAAAATTTTTTTTTAACCTAGGTGTCCAAGCCAACTTATGCATACCACGACAATCCCCGGACCCACATTTTTTTCTAAAGTGCTTTCCTGCTGGTACATTTTTTTTCTCTTTTTTATACTTTTGTTTTATTCACTTATATATTTTTTTTATAACCGGGATCTCCGACCAGCTTAAGCACACCACAACTAATTCTTGAGCTAATTTTTTTTACAAACAATATGGATTGCTACAGTGCTTTCTCTTAACCGTATTTTGGATGGCGCGTGCAGCGTAGAACTTCTAAAATTGTATATTAGTTTTTTATATATTCATTTTATTATGTAAAGTGTGTTTTAAATAATATCATGATATTAGAGATGTTTTCAATTTCTTTCATTTATGTGCATAGTACAATAATCATAATATCCTCAAATAAGACGAAAACGTTATTCCACTGTTCATATGACAAAAAAAAAGACTATTGCAATCTACAATGCAACTTATTGTTAATAAAAAATTACAACTTATTTTATACTGGTTATTTCATTGAAACCTACTAAACAAATAAATTTATATTCATTTAAAATTTATATATTTTATACAAAACTTGCACTTCATAAAAATTATATACAAATTGATTATTTTGTCTAAATTTATGCTATGATAAAAAAAAAATCATACATAATAAATATTTTTTGACGTTGAAAAAAATATGATTCCGCCCGCGACGAGGCGCGGGTGCCATGGCTAGATGTTTTCTTTTATTTTTATTCGTTCTTTGGATTAGATGATTTTTATAATTTTATTATTTTCGCAATAATAATGATAATTTTAGTGATTATTTTTTATAAAATCTTTCGATTTTTTTTAAAGATTTTCCTGAATTTTTAATTTATATCGGTGATCATTTTAAAAGTAATATTACTCTATTTTTCCCCTTATTCGTTTTTTTTTTCTTTTTCTTTATTTGTTCTTTAGATTATATGATTTTTATGATTTTATTATTTATGCAATAATATTGATAATTTTAGTTATTATTTTTTTATTATTTTTTTATAAAAATCTTTTGCTTTTTTATTTTTTATTTTTCATGGCAATTTAATTATTTTAATTGTTTTGTCTGTAATGTTAGTAATAATTTTAGCTTTTATAGCAATGATAATGGCAATAACGTCAGGATTAATTTTCAATCTATGTTTTCGTCTTTTTGTTCATAAAAAATTAACAACTTTTTTTTTATTTGATTATTGTAGGTATTTTCACAATTTATATTTTATTTTTGTTTAATTTAAATTGAATTATAAAATGAACTAATCTTAATACAATGAACTTAATAATTCAGATATCCGAGTTTTCTTGCTTTTTTAATGATGATGATAAATTTATGCTGGTTATTTCATTTGAAACTACAAAACAGATAAATTTATATCGATTTTAAATTTATATATTTTGTAGAAAACTTGCACTTTACATGAATTCTGCACAAATTTATTATTTTAGCTAAATTTATATTATAATAAAAAAAATACATACAATTAATATTTTTTACATTAAAAAAATATTGTGCCGCCCGCGGCGAAGCGCGGGGGCATTGTCTAGTATAATACTAAACTCTGTATAAACCTTTTTTCAAGGTATATATTTTGAGATGAGTTTTTGGGCTTTTCAACTGTTAAAATCCCGTATAGAATAAAAACTCTTTATAAGCCTCGACAAACCTATTCTCAAAGTGTATTTTGGTAATGAGGCAGACCTTCCAGCCTTGGCTCTCTAGACCAGGCTTTCGTTTGTCTTCTCAATTCTTCCTGACATTAGCAAATACAAGTTTAGGTATCATTTCGAGTTACGTAATAGAGGTATCATTCAATAAACTAACATTGAAAATGAAATTTCAAGGGGCATGGGGCTAGAATGTAAGCTATCTATTTAATATATATATATATATATATATTCTAAGATTATATTTGCAGGAGTTGATACCTAAAGTATAAGTAAAATAGCTTTGGTCTTACGCGTCCATCTTTAATGTAGTTCGAACATATAGGTCTCTAGAATTTCTCCACCAAAAACCCGTTACATGACGTAGATTGGAAGCAGTATCAGCATTCTAATTATAATAATAATAATAAATATTGAGTTTTATCTCGTTGGAAAAAAAATGGAAAGCGCCAAACTGAGAAATTTGAACACAAATATTGTTCAGATAAGCATTAGAGAACTCGGAATTTATAAAATTTAAAAAGCTTATCCAAATTAAAATCAGATTTATCTTTCATTTAAACCCATATGTTATCCATTTCCTAAACTCTTCTATAAATACGTCTTCACTCCATTTTATTATAATTTGCGACAAGAAGGAACATGACGAGTGCTTCAGGCTCTATGTTTTCACTTTCAACCTTTGCCATTCTTCTCCTTTGCCCCTCTTGTTTTGCTTATGAGGTGACTTTTGATAACAGAGCAATCAAGATTAATGGAGAGCGTAAATTAATTATCTCCGGTTCCATCCACTATCCTCGCAGTACTCCAGAAGTAAGCAAGCATTCAATGCATGTTCTTTCATAACTTTTGTTATTATTGTTCACTGTCAAATAAACTTTTCTATATATATAAATCTAGATGTGGCAATCCCTTGTTAGAAAAGCAAAAGAAGGGGGTCTCAATACCATCGAGACCTACGTTTTTTGGAATGCTCATGAACCTGAACAACGCAAGGTTTTTGCTCTCTCCCTTTCAGTGATTAATATATGTATCGGAATTGTTATATGACCTTTCGCTTTTATTCGCTAGTATGATTTTTCAGGGCATTTGGATCTTGTTAGATTCATCGAAACCATTCAACGTGAAGGGCTTTATGCTATCCTTAGAATTGGACCGTATGTGTGCGCGGAATGGAATTACGGGTAAATAGTTACGTTGAAGGATACTTTCAATTTGAAATGATCATAATAAAGGTTTAATAAATACTTTTATAATCCTTATAAATGCTGTAAATGTAGAGGATTTCCAGTCTGGTTGCATAACTTACCAAACATCGAGATGAGAACAAATAACACAGTATACCAGGTCATTAGCTTGTTAACTTTAGTATTCTCTTTCCAAGCTCAATTTTTAAAGAAAACGTTTTAATGATTGATCGACTTGCATTTCAAATTTAGAATGAGATGCGAGTTTTTGCACAAAAAATAGTGGGCATGATGAAGCATGGGAATTTTTTTGCCTCGCAAGGAGGACCTATCATACTTGCTCAGGTACGTAATTATTAGATCAATTTGTTTTTTATTATGCGATTACAAAAGATAGTAATAGTGTTTACCTTTTATTTGGCTCCATATTCACAAAAGATTGAGAACGAATATGGAGATGTCGAGAACGCGTATGGAGAAAACGGGTGGAAGTACGTCGAGTGGTGCTCTGATTTGGTCAATAGTTTTGAAGTTGGCGTTCCCTGGATAATGTGCAAGCAGGATAATGCTCCCTTTCCAATCGTATTATCCATCCCCTACCCTATCATAATAATAAGTATAACCATTAATTACAGTCACTTTCTTATATCTTGTTGCGACTTCGTAGATTAGCACCTGCAATGGTTTTTATTGCGATGGATGGCAGAGCCCTAAATCTGATTCTACTCCCAAGATTTGGACTGAGAATTGGAGTGGCTGGTTGGTCTCTTGCTTTTCTCTTGTTATTTACTTTAAATATGAAACTTTTTTTTTTAATAACTTAAATTAGGTTCAAGACTTGGGGCTCCCAAGATCCCCATAGAACAGCTGAGGATCTAGCTTTCGCTGTTGCCCGCTTTTACCAACTTGGTGGTGCTGTTCAAAATTACTACATGGTTAGGACATGCAAATCTATTTGATCATCGTATCGTTTTTCTGCTAATGATAATAATCTTCTTCCTTCCGATGATGATGATAGTATCATGGTGGGACTAATTTTGGAAAGACAGCTGGAGGTCCATATATCACTACCTCGTATGATTATGATGCACCACTGGATGAATATGGTATTGAGAACTTTTTTTTCTTTCTTTTCAATATAAAAATGTCTGATAGTCTCTACACCGAGGATGGGTTTGATTTTCTGTTTATGTTAATATTTAGGTAATCTGAATCAGCCGAAGTGGGGTCATCTTAAAGCACTCCATCAAATTCTAATGTCCTTGGAGAAAACTCTTACATATGGTTCTGTCGAGCACCATGATTATCAAAATCTACAATATGTTAGTTTCTTATTTGCCCTTATGCTACATTTATTCTCAGTAGACTGATATCCCTTTGGGAACAAGAAGAAGAAAAGAGAGAGGCTGATTTGTAACGCCTATATGTAATGAGATTTTCTTTCAAATTTGTAGGTGACCGTTTATTCTTACCAGGGGAATAGAACTTGCTTTATGTCAACTTCAAATAACTATGATTTTCACTTGAATTTCGAAGGGAATGATTATGTGATACCTGCTTGGTCTGTTAGTATCCTCCCTGATTGCTACACAGAGGTTTATAACACTGCTAAGGTACGTAGCTTTGACTTCGATTGTGAATTTGTTGTTTTCTACACATATAACAACTGTTTACTCATTGTTAATCTTGGAATAAAACTAATTTGTAGGTCAATGCTCAAACTTCTATAATGGTTAAGAAGCAAAATGTAGGTGAGGATCCTGATCGATTGAAATGGGTTTGGAGACCTGAGCATGCTCTTCATGTTGACAAGAAAGGCTCACTAAAAGGCAGCACCTTGATTGCAAATGAGCTTCTGGATCAAAAACGTGTAACAAACGGTTCTAGTGATTACTTATGGCTTTTGACCAGGTGATGCACATTTTATTTTGATTTAGGAAATTTTATCTCCTGATTTTATCTCCTGTCCTTCAGTCTTTACATATATAATCACTAATGTACAGTTTTGAGCATGACAAGAGAGATGAAGTCTGGGGAAAAGCCAAGGATGTGATTCTCCATGTAAATACAGACGGGCACGTGATGCATGCATTCCTTAATGGAAAGCATATTGGTACGCATGAATTTCCTATTTATTTTGTCATTTACTAATTAAAAATATATTATTTATCTGTTTTGTTTTTTCACCTTACGTACCTTGGCTGGCTCTTCATTTTTTAGGATCACAATGGAATACTGATGGTGATTTTAACTATTTCATCCTCGAGAAATCCATCAAACTGAAACATGGAACTAATCGTCTTTCTTTACTTAGCGTTACCGTAGGTTTGCCTGTAAGTACCAATAAACATTGTTAATGATTTAAGTAATATGATTCGTGAACTTGCCATGTTTGCTGATACAATCTTCTTTGTTTTGCAATTTTGCTAGAATTATGGTGTGTTCTTTGATAAAAAAAGAGTTGGCGTCCATGGTCCTGTTAAGTTGATAGCAAAAACCAAAAATGGAGACGTGGAGAGAAATATTTCATCAAACCAATGGGTGTATAAGACTGGATTACATGGTGAAGAACTTGGACTTCATTTAGTTGAAAGTCATCATAATCACAACTGGAAGACGGAAAATCTCCCAGAAAACAGGAAGATGATCTGGTACAAGGTGATGTATCCTAAAACCGGAGTTATTCTAATCAATTGCATTCCACAAAAAGTTCCGTTTCTATATGCTTTTTGGTTCTTGTATGCTTGCAGACAACCTTCAATGCTCCAATGGGTACTGATCCCGTAGTTGTAGATTTACTGGGCTTGGGTAAGGGAGTTGCTTGGGTGAATGGTTTTGACATTGGAAGGTACTGGCCAAAACAACTCGCCCCGGAAGAAGGATGTGAAGTTGAGTGTGATTATAGGAGAACTTACAGTCCAAGTTACTGTCAAACTAACTGCGGGAAGCCTTCCCAACGATGGTGATCATTTTTTTCAAAAAAAAAATTTTTGTCAATGCTCTATGCAGCAGCCAAGTCACTTTTTTTCCAACTTGAATGTTCAGGTATCACATTCCAAGGTCCCTTCTTAAAGCAGATGATAATGTTCTAGTTTTGTTTGAAGAATTCGGTGGCACTCCTGACCTTGTCAGCATCCAAACTGTTACGGTGGGAACAGTTTGTGCAGATGCTTATGAGGGTCAAACCTTAGAATTATCATGTCAAGGAGGAAACGTTTTCTCACGAATCAAGTTTGCTAGCTTTGGTCTACCAGGGGGAAGTTGTGGATCTTTCAAGGAGGGAACATGCCACGCTGAAAACACTTTACCCGTTGTGAAAGATGTAAAATATTTCCTCAGCAACTTTCAGCCTTTTATGATACTATATTTTGATAGGAAATGCTAATTGAACAGCTTGATTTTATTGACAGGCATGCCTTGGGAAGGAAAAGTGTTCCCTGAAAATTGCAGAGGAAACCTTCGGATTCTTGCGTTGCAAGGCTGATGCATATAGGCTTGCTGTTGAAGCAGTCTGCTAGATGAAGAAGGAGACTTTGTTATGTTTGCTGTCTGAATAAAACCTCTTAGAGATTTTAGGTCTAAGCAATATGTATTCATTCAGTTCGGTAGTTCTGTACTATTCTTTTGTTGAATTCTCCACCTATTTATATAGCTCATGTTTTGCGATTGAATGCAACATTTTCGACCACCACCACCACCACCACCACTAAAGCTGCAATCACCACCATTCAAGTGAGAAATAGCTCCCATGTAACTATTATCTTACCAAAACGTGTCTTAAACGGTGTTGTTTTGGGTAAACACTACAAATTATTATTTTTTAATTGTGCTCGTAATTACCCTTGAATCTCTATTATAGCATGCAATTTCGCCAACTTGCTCGGCGATCCACCCATCCAAAGACTTTGCCTGTATGAAATAATTAAGGTGATGTCAATCATTGGTGGCCTGTGTGTTTGAAATTCAGAAAACCAATTTATTTTCATAGAGTCACTTCCATTTTAAATGTTGAACACTAGTCTATTTTTGCAAAATAACCATGCTAATTTCACGGTCGACCTGCCCATGTAAATTCTAAAAAGAATGGTAGCAAGCACCCATGTCCCCCTGAAATCGGTCTATTTCTACGAGTGAACCATCCATTTTGATAAGAGCCTCGAGTCTTTCTCAAAATATCCATGTTTGGCCTGAGTTATTCACATCATATGGATTGAATTTACTACATCTTGATTTTTGTTCACCCAAGGCTTTCTTTCGGTTTATAAATCATGCACCGTTACTATTTCAAAAACCTTGGCTATTCACATCGTATTTAATGCATGCTTTTTAAAAAAATTATTTCATTTCATCATGACTTGTGTATCATGACAAAAAAAAAAATCACAATTAAAATTGGTGAATATTTAAGATAATTATGAGAATTCTAATGTTAATTAATGATATTTCAATACCGGCATGCTCATAGATCTAGTATTCATATCATATTATCTATCATTAATGATTTAAAATATTAATTATTGAAGTATTATCCAAATTCTTATGAATTTAATAAACTAGTTATGAAAATCAAAACGTATACGAATATGTATTTTGAATTTTTGCATACAAATACCAAACAATAAGATTTTTTTTTTAATTTTATGTTTTTAAAATATATGGTCGTATGCAACACCCAAAACCACATTTGAAGAACCATATTCTTTTTATTTGAAATGAGGGAGCTTTTGGATTATTTTTTTTGAATTTTTCAAAGATTTTAGAAAAAATTGGGTATTTCTTAATATAGATCCACTCCCTGCAATATAATTATACAAGTAGTAAAAATGTTGAGAATAACATGCAAGGGATCCACAAATATATTCAAAATGATCTTTGAATGTTTTTAATTTCTCTAAAAATTTAAGGGTTTGTTTGGCTTAGATACTAAAAATAAAAAACAAGATGAAAACTAAGAAAAAAAAATAAGGGTGTGTTTGCTAAACACTCCCTTTGCTCAAAGGTTGGGCTGGATGGGCCCAAGACCCATCCAATTCAATTGGGCCTATAGATGGTCTAACAATTATTTATATGTTAGTGGGATTAGACCTAACCTAGCCATGTGGGCTGGGCTAGAAACAAGGTCCAATCCCCTCGTTTCCCTGTGAAAAATGATGTTTAACTGGAAGAAGAAATTGCATTTGAAGGAAAGAAGAAGAAAAGGTGTTATCTGGCCAGAGGAGGATCTTGCCTAGCTGTTAAAGGAAGAGGTGGTAGCTGGGGAGGAGATCCCTGTTGCTCAAGGCGTAGATGGCTGGCAGCTGTGAAAGAAATGATATTAACGCAATTGTGTTAGTGCTGATGGAGCTTCTTCCTGTTGAGGCTAAAGCTGCTGGTTTTTCCTCAAACCGGTAGGGTGATTTTTGGTGAGGCTATAGAATATGATTTATATTATTTTTAAAAAAGAATTCACGATGCTAATCGGCCATAAACAACAAATTTAAAAAGGTGTTGGATAGAGGAAAGGTGGATGGATTTGGATAATACAGTGTCGCCGGAACAATATAGCAGTATTTGATGCCTCACGGTGCAACCAGAGGGATTACTGGTGAAGGAAGAAACTGCACTGGTGGGAGGCTGGCTGACTTTGGTTTTGATGGTTGCATGCAGCTTATGAGCAGCTCGGTTGCTGCTCTCTTTAGAAGAACATTGGTGGATGAAAATGTGTTGCTACTATCAGATCTGTTATTCTATTGCTTGGGTTACTTTTTTCTGAGACCAGAAAAACTCTATATTGTTCCAAACCATAACCTGTGTTGCTGTTGAGTGTTGCGTAGTGGAATCGAAGGTGTTGTCATGTGCTACGACTAAGAATATAGCTCTCCGATGGTTTTCTTGTGGTATTTGGGGAGGAGTTCTGTCGTTTTGCTTTTTAGAGTGAAGGCTTGTTTATGGTTATTATTTTTGTGCTGTAACTATTTCACTCCTCCTACCTCTTCTTCTGTTTTTTTGGCAGAACCATCCGGCGTCCGGCTACTGCCAACTAATCCGGATTCAAGCAGGGTGAAACCCTAAAGGACAGCAAAGCTCTCTCACATGGCGCCGATGCATACCCAAGATCTCTCGAGACCTTGGTTAAGCTAGGACAACCTTCTGCCAGCTGACCTACACGCTTTGTGGTTCCTCCTACCTCTTCTGAGATTAATTCCTTGGCTGGAAGGAAATGGAAACCAAGATCAACCATTGCATTTCAAGAATGAATCTCAACCATTCATTGGACAACTCGGAAATAGAGATTTGGATTCAAAGTTTGAATGTAGACCATTTGATTAATAAAAAGGCTACTTAGTAAGAGAGGGTTTTCAATTTTCAATTTGGTCCTTCCACAATTACAATTTGATCACTAAAAATATTTAGAAAAGATGTCCAAACAACACAAATACATCAACATCTTTTTTTAGGTTTTTGTTGTTTTTTTCTTTTATATGTTTTTTTAAATTTCTTTTTTTTTAAATAGATTAAGAAATAGGTAGAAACAAGAATGGTCTTTTTAAGGCATGTTATGAAGGCTAGATATCAAAGAAAAGGAATACATGAGGGTTTATATGGGTTTAGGATCACTTTTTCTCCTTAATGATCTCCCATCCTCACCTCCTATATTATTAGAGAGTTGTGGGAGCTAGAATCTTTGTTTTTTCTTTTAATTTCAAACTTTTCATTGTTTACCTAATTGGCTTTTCAAACTTCCTATAAAAATTAAAAATTGTATATTGAAGGGCTTCTCCTTTTTGATCGATCACCTGATCAATGTCCTTCTCTGTCTTGACTTTGATCAAAATCCCAAATATTTTCCGGGCTTCTCAATAAAAAAAAAGAAATTCATTGTTCGTCAAAGTTGTAGGAAAATCTTTTGTTTATTCTTCAAGATATATCTTTTAGCTAAAATCTAATTTTTCGAGTTTTTAGGCTCCCCATTCTATGGCCTCAATCACAAACAAATGTTCTACCATTTTAGCTTTCCAATCATTTTCCATAGTTGTCAAAAATTATCATATACCTAAATTATCATTACCTTTTAATACTTGCCTCTAATGTGGAGTATGATCCTAGACAAGGTTGTCTTAAAAAGAAAAGACAATGATACGAGGATTGCGACTGCAATGCATATACTTATTTCTAAAGATATCAAAAATAGTCTTTTCTCATTTCAAGCAAGATTGGTCAAGGTTGATATATTTTGACCTCGTCACTATAATGATTTGTATGAACTTGTTTTGTGAGTTCATGATTCTTGAAAACTTCTTTATAAAGTCTTAATTCACAAGTCTAGGTAAGTGGTCTCCATCCATTCTTGTTAATAACATAGCTCCTCTAGCGTTTGGTGTCCATTTACTTTGGTTTTCGCCAGACAAAGATAAGATCTTTCTTAGCACTAGATCTCTATCTTGAAATACCTCAATTTTACTTTTTCTTGGTAGAGTTATTGATGACAGATTGTGACCATCCTCTTCTCGTTGACTAAGTTTAGTTATTTGTGTCTCACTTATATGAATTCATCCTTTTCTAGTTTGAAATCTTTCAATACTCTAGATGATAGGATTTCTATTTCCAAAGGCCCCATTACCTTCATCCTATATACTAGAGAATACAAGGTGGCTTTCATTAAAGTTTTGAGCATAGTGTGATACGCATGAAAGCAAATGGAAACATGTCATCCTGATCTTTATAAGTGACCACCATTTTTTATAGGATCCTTTTAATGTTCTTATTTCTAGCTTCTACAACATAGTTCATCCTTGGACTATATGGAGATGAATTTAAGTTTGTCATCCTTACAAATTATTTTATTAATTTAGGATTTTTCAAAATTCAATTTAATCCTTATTCTTCCACTTTTTTTTAATTATGATCATAAGTACCCTTGAATCTCTAATTGCATGCAATTTCACCCCTGTCAAAATGAATTTCCAACCCTAAAATTGAGCTTCCTTTTCAATTCAATTTTTGGTTTTTAATTTGTTTAATTGAACCCCTAATTGGTCAGTGAACTTTTAATTTTCTTCAATTTGGCCATAAAATTTGTTGATTCCACTCCTCGAAGTCTCGCACCTTTCACAAATTGGTCCTCAATAAAATTAACTGAGCCTTCTAAAATTTCAATTGTGTCCTTAAAAATCATAATTTGCATTTCTTTATCCCAATGAAAAATATGTTCTTACCAATGAGCTCATTTACCAATAAAAAATGAGTTACAAATTTGCCATTCTTGTACATCTTGGTCCTCCAACAAAAAATTTGTTTAGTGATCAAGGTTTTGAGTAGTGATCTTGAAAGAAGATGTTTGCCCAACTTGCTCGGTGATCCACCCATCCAAAGACTTTGCCTTTATGAAATGAGGTGATGTCAATCATGGGTAGAAGAATAAAGTCTATATATATAAGAAAATTATAAACAGAAAAGAGAACTTATAAATGGAAAACATGCCATTTACCTCGTATTTTCGGATGGAAATAACATCATCCTATTCAGTACAGTAACGACGTCGGTTTATGATTACCCGGTCACATGCATGGACCTGAACCTTTTTTCTTTTCTCATCTCTAAAGCAATACTCTTGAGGCTGTTTCTTAGTTTGCTTTCAGATTGTCCGAATTTATCGCTGGCTCTTATCAATGTTAGTTACCTCTTTAATTAATCCTCTTTTATTCTTATCTTAGCTAGAATCGCCCTCAGTTCTACTTAAGGAGGGACAAAGAAAATAATAAAAATTTACGTTTCTGTTGTTTAAGGAGGAATTCAGTGAATCGGCCACCCACGCCAGACGATGCAGTGGAAGAGCAGGAGGATCAAGAGAAGCAACTGACCCTTCAAGAAATAATTAACATTAAGGTTCTTTATCTTTATCTTTTTCTTAATTGGGTTTTGATTTTTATTATCAATAATGGAGGGGTGCTTAATTTGTTCATTAATTTGATTTTGTTTTCTTAGTTGATTGAGAGTGGAGAAAAGGAAAGATTAATGGAGCTTTTAAGAGAGAGGCTTATTGAGTGTGGATGGAAAGATGAAATGAAAGCTCTTTGCAGGTTTTCACTGCCCTCTCTTGTTTTGGTTTCATTGCTGTTTGGGTTGTGCCTATCTTTTTATTTTCGGGGTCTTGTGAATTGAGTAGAGATATTTTGTGCGAAAAAAACTAGAACAGTTTTTTTTTAAAACGAGTTCAATTGCACGCTTTTTTATTCTAATAAAACCTTTAAGGGATACGTGAGCAGTATATTCTTCCGTCAAATCATCGAATTTGAAAGGAAATGATGTTGTAAATTAATGGGATTATGGTGAAACAATTTGCATAGGCTAGGTTACAGTTACCAGTAAATGGCACTTCTGGTAACTGTTCATGTTAAATCCACGGCCAGAACCCAATCCTTCTTGTTAGTAGTGGTGAATAAAGCATGTAATTGTGTTCATAGTTGACATGAAAAGCCTGGGGATTGACACCACATATGGGAGGAGTGACTTTCAGTGGATAAATTATCATCTAGGGAGTATAGCAATTGGGAAGAGTAACTTTGGTGTAACAAGAAGATTTTTTAAACGGGAAAAACTGTGATGAGCATCATCATTATCCATCACTTTGATTCCCAGTTTCCTCAAGGAGGATCCTATCTTCCAAACTCTGTTTTCATGTAGATGAAAATGCTGCCTCAGTGTCATCCTATCCAGTATGTATATCAACGAATTATATGGCCATGTCTTGATGTTTTAGGAGGCCTTCCACGTGGGAGAATGACAAGTTGTGATGTGAGATCATGTTCTCTAAGTCATGACAGAATGGATGCAAGAGGTTCTCCCATCTCCTTTTAAAGCTCTACGATTTGTTTGAGGCTCACTGATATGAAAATTGGAATTGGATTGGTAAAAAGCTGAACCGGTTGTTTCCGTTTCTAGAATGCTAGAATTGTGCTCCTGATCTATGGAAACTTCCTTGAGGAATGCTTTGGATAGTGATGCAGCTAGTTTTTGGTTGGGGCTCTCTTTAAGGAAATGTGTACTTAACATGACTCCATTCATGACTTTTGGAAGTGCATGACACAAGAAGGGTTATAAATGACATGCTTTATATAGTTATAGGAAGGAGTATTTGAATCTTGACCTTTTAACCCTGTTTAGACTTTTGTGCAGCTTCTTTTTTTTTCCGACCCATATTCTTACTGTATATATGGAAAGCTTGGCTTTGATTTTTAAGAAAATTGTCTAGTATCATTTTCTCCATTCTAAAATCTCTCTCGATGTCATTGTGATGTAGGGCATTTATAAAGAAGAAAGGAAGTAACAATGTTACTGTGGATGACCTTGTACATGTAATTACACCTAAGGGCAGAGGTGGGGGATCTTCTGTTTCTGAAGTTTATCTTCTGTTGTCAACACAGGATAATTTATTTGTTTATCTGCAATTTACTAGAATTGCGGTGTAAATTTTGACAACTGCTTGGAATTTGATAATAGAATTCCGATGTAAATTTTGACAACTGCTTGGAATTTGATAAGGAATTCGATTGTCTTGACTTGATTTCATGTCTACCTGTTCTTTAATACACCTGTTTGCTGAGGGTTTTTTTCCCAGTTCAGTTAGGAGTTTCAGTCATAGTTCTATTTTTATTCTTGTTTGCCTTTTGTTTTATATCATTTTTTTATCTGAAAATTTTGTACCCTTACACCTGCAGCCTCTATTCCTGATTCTGTAAAGGCCGAGCTGCTGCAAAGAATCCGTTCTTTTCTTGTTCAAGCTGCTGTTTGATATGCCGCCCCTATTCCCTAATTGCTTAGAAGTAGTAAAGCTGAAGCTGTTGATGAATGGGAATGGAAGGTTTGTTTACTGCTGTTACGTTGAGGTCTCTTGAAGAGTGGAGGCAGCTGTGATTTACCACTCTAAAACATGCATGTTGAAAACGAAGGGAATGGGATATCAGTGTGCTTCAAGCTTGAAAGAAGATTCATGGTCTTATAGCTTTTAACCATAAAATCCGAAGATTACTCTCGCAGTTTGATGTTTGACAATATAAATATTTACACGTCAGACTATTCTGTTATTTTTCTGTATGATACTTGATTAGGAAGACCTGGAATTCATTTTATAAGTTTGTGTTTGCTGGACATGGAATCTTTTCTTGCATTATGTTAAAATTTGCCTTTGGTACGATAATGCCTTTTACCCTCTTATGCAAGTTTTCAATATATGAGAACACAATTCTCTTCAGCTTCTTTGTTCCTTTCGAGAATCTGAGACATTTTGGTTGGATGTAGAACATGAACTAAACTCGAAACTTTCCTGATTTTAGATCCTGGAACAGGCATCCCAGACAGCAAGAGCTTAGGATTGAGGCAATGGATGACGGAGAAGGCCATGCCCCATCAGGCAATGCAAAATTGTGCAGCGCGATTTTATCAGGTAACTAAGCCAGACCCATTCAGTATTTCTGTGGGGCTACATGTACATAGAATTCTCCTCACAAATTGCAAGCAACGCTGACTGCAGCATGCACCCTACCTCATGCTGCAACAAAGACTCGATAACTTGCGTTTTGCTTTTGACATTTTAGGACTACATTTCTCACTCACATCACACAAATAACATCGATGCTACCTAGCTGAGTGTGAAAAGTGTGTCGTTCAGTTATACCCTGCATTGACCTAGAGGACTCAACCATCATAAAGTTCCGAATTGAAAAGGCTAGGTAGCACACAGGGCAACTGTTATACACACGGTTTGCATACAGAAACTAAAGACACATCAAGGCTGTCCCCTTCTTCTGAGGACTTCAGAATTACACATAAAGTTATCACTCTTGTTCATCTCCAAGTCTGTCTATTATATCCTATCATCATAGACCCAATGAAGAAGCTATGCAAGCATTTTTACACGACAGATGCATTTATTCGACTGGCTCACAGGCCACTGATGCCTTTCCCGATAAGATTCACCCAACCAGACTTAAAACCCCAAGCTTGCGCTCTATGGGAAATCTGTGAAAAGCAGAAGCTTGCATGCATCACAAAGCCTACATCATTGCCATACTCTGGAAGATTTGCTTAAGCCGAAGAGCCTGCTTGTTCACAGAGGCCTAATAGATCCAGAGTCTGCAAAACCATCATAGGCATTCATGAGCACATGAGAACTAAAAATCAATTTGTATATAGGAAAAAAATACACATTCAAACAGAAGTTTAAGGGGACAGACAGCAAAGTTTTTAGTTGCTGATCATACCCTCAGGAACTGAGAGCTCAAGGCAAAACTTGGGGCCATCATAATGATGCAAAACCAGTCTAAAAGTGTCTTCCTCTAATGCCTCGCAGAGTTTTCTAATCTGGATCCTCACCTGTTTGTTAATCACCAAAAAAGGGAAGTAAATAAGAGAAAATGAAATGAAATGAAGTGGATTCAAGATACAGCAACCAAGTTATTGAAAATCCATATTAGGAATCAATTTTGAGCAGGAAACCTTGACTCTCCTTTACACTTTTTGTCTTCCCATGCAGTTGGATCAATGTTTGTACCCCCCAAAACTTGCTGCCTGTGCAAGACCAAATTGAGAAGCATAAGTTCTAGATACAAGTAATACAATCATTGCAGCAGACACTTTTGACATCAAGCATTTAGAGAAAAAACATTGCAAATTAAGGGAGTAAAAGTTAAAGAATAAACCTCAAAAATGTCAGCAGCTGGTGAGTGGAGTAATTATAGAGGAAGAGAGGTAAGCCAGGTGTTATTGCCCGGACAGAATCCCTATATCTCGGTGGTAAACATATCAAATGGGCAACAATTATTAGATAAGATTCCACAAATGTTGCTAATAGAGGACATACCTCAAGATCATATGGGCACTAGCCCATATGAGTTGAGTCGAAAGCTTTAAAGAATGAAACAATCACTTTTTAATGCTCATCACTTAGCATCCCATGTTAAAACTTAAACAGTAGAAAATTCTCATCTCGTCAAAACTTGTGGCATATGTAAAGGTTTCTCGTCATTCAATGCTTTGATATATGGACAGTTGTATTCATACTTCATAACAAAAACAAGATATAGCTTCTGAATAATGGACATTTAACACTTTTAACGTTACTTCAAACATAAGGGAAATCTAATATGAACATGATGGGGGAAATGTAAGGAATTACCAAAAAGCTGTTGCTTCAAATCTTCCTGCATGGTATCATTGTTACAGACAGATATATCCTCCAAGCACCTCATTCCTCGGAAGCGTCTCTGCAGCTGGCAAGGTCTTGAACCTTTTGTCCACTGTATTGTAGTTGTCGTTATTAATGTTGTTATTGCTATGGTTACTGGGATATTTGCTACTGGGGTTGTTGCCACTGTACTTGCTACCAGTCAGATTGCCAATGCTATTTATTTTGTTTTTCTGGTACACTGCATTCATATTGTAAGCATTGTTCTTTAAGTAACTTTTGTTCCCATTTTCTGTCATCTTGGAGTCCAGGTTCATCATGTTGAAATTGAAACATTCAAATTTATTTTCTTCTTGGAACCCAATCTTATCCCTTGGCCTCATTTCTGGAAGACCCTTGGAAAGGTCAAGGTTATTCTTACATTTATACCAGGTTTACTCAGCCAATTTCAAGCAGCCATTAACCACTTACGATCCTCTGAGACTTTTGATTGTCCTCGAAGCTCATCACCCAGTTGCCAGAAGCTGTGCAGGCTCTCCATCTTGCAAATCCTGATGAGATGTCACACAACAGAGATGCTTGTGAAAAATGAATATATTACAGAAAAGAGGGAGAAGGCTAGCTCAGAGGAAAAGTTGACATAATTAGCCCAAAGTCAAGTGTGTAGAAGAAAACCATTGCTGCACAAAACAAACCGTTATTAAATTTAAGTGATGAGCATCACCAAGCAATCTTAACAACTCACAAGGAAAAATTGGACAGGAGCAACCACAGTTAGTTTCTCTACACGTGTTCTATAATTGAATGTTGACTAGGATATATTCCAACAATAAAGAGAAGACTGATAGAGAGGTAACCAAGTATTTCATTCAACTATTGAAAAAACATAACAACTGTCAGACAATACACTAACATAGAAAGAAGCAAACTTTTTTAAAACCCCACACCTCCCAAAAGAAAATCCATCCTTTTTAATCCAAGTTATGAAGTAAAAAACGCTTGCCAGCAGTATTTGTCAAGGAAAAACCATAGTATATTAGTGATAAAGTTGCAGTAAGCAATTTCAATATGTCCCTCTTCATTCCCTGTAAAATAGTCATTTTTTAGGAAAACAATTAGAAAACCACTTCTCCGGGAAATGCAATTCCAGACCAACATTCAGCATAATTCCCACCTGTGCATAATTCCACCTGTTCAGCCCCGGGCACAATCATTTAATTATCATCAACATGATCTCACAACAATGGATAAACATGCAAACAGTTGTATGCTATGGGAAAGCAGACAGGGGCATATTTATAACATTACAAACTAAAAACTGCTTAGATTTTGAGTTTTAAACAAAGACAGTCTCAATGACTTGTTTTCAACTGCTTGCACAACCTTAACGATACAAACTCTTACAACATAGCACATAAAAAATCTCGACACAAACCCAGAATCAGAAGTGCTTTTTTTAAGTCATAACGACCAAGTAGCAAATACAAAAACAGTTTCCTTTCTCTTCAACATTTCTCAGACTCCAAACAACACTTAAACCCAAAAAAGTAAATAAATACAAAAACTCTAGAGCAGGCCCAAAATTTCAGTCTTTAAAACCAGTACCTAGCCTAAAACTAACCAATATTAAATCTAGCCGTACCATTAACTAAAATTCCTTAGATAAAAAAAGGGGGGGAACTTAAATTAACCAGAAGCAAAACCCACATTTAATCCAACAAAAGAATCTAGCAACAATATTGAATATTTACCCTAAAACAAGACTATTGTCAACTAAATTACCAACCAAACACAAAAATACAATAACTTTAGTAAACCAAAATCAAAATCCACATTTAAAACCAACTTAGAAATTAAAAAAATAAAATAAATAAAGCTTGAATTTTTAACCTTTTTTTTTTAAAATAAAGACAAGTGAATTGAAGCTTGTTTCGAGCTTTAAATTAAGGAATTGAAGCTTGACTAAAGAGTGAATAATTACACAAATAGATTGAAAGGCACACTGGATTTGGGGCATCCAGAGAGAGAGAGAGAGTACCTTCTTTTCTTTTATCTGCCTTCAAATGTGAAATCAGCAGTACACGACTCAGTGAGAGAAATGGAGTGGATTTTTAGTTTTGTAGTGATTAAGTTGCATGCCATACGTTTTTATAACTATTCAAATTAAAATAATTAATAGATTTTATTATTTTAAAAATAAAATATAATATTTATAGATGCAAGATTTGATATAATAAAATATATTAATATATTATATTATAATAACAATAATATTGAAGATTTAATATTTAAAAATATCATTAATATTATTACTAAAATAATTAAATTATTAAATTACACTGAAGAAAAAAAAACTCGAAAATAATAACAAAGAGAAAGCAAGAAAAAAACTAAAATTATTATTATTATTGCTTGAATAATGGAAAAATAAATTCAATAAAAGAGTAAACAAAGCCTAAAAATATTAACAAAAGAGCAAACAAAAAAAATGAAAAACAATTAGCTAAAAAAAATCATTTGACTTGAAAATAATAATAAACAAATGAATAAAAAAACCAAAAGAAAGAACAAAAGAAAAAAAAATATCAATTTTCAAATGATTATAAACACAACTAAAATTTAATAACATAATTTTTTTAAGAAATTGTTATCTCAACAAAAAAAAATTAAAAAAAAACAAAAAAAACTAAGAGCATATATATATGAACATTGACAAAAATAGAAACTATTGAAACCAAATATATTATCAATTTCAATCACAGGATAAAATTGAAAAAATCAAATCTTATGTACTGAAAAATATTAAGGGATTTAAAAGCAATCCGAAAATTAAAAGAATAAGAACCGAAATGAAAATTAAAAATATATAATCAATTTCAATCAAATGACACAATTAAAATAAATCAAAACTTACATAACAAAAATAAAGACCACACAACATAATTGAAAGAGTAGGGACTGAAATGAAAGATTCATAAAATCAGGGGGTGCTGTGTAGTTTAGGGTGCAAGAGAGAGAGAAAGGGGGGAAAGTTCAATCGTCCACTGTATCATCTCTAACTATTGTTTTATTGCACGCGTCACCTCATGAGGAAGAAAACATGGAGGCGCATCTACGGAGATGCCAGATGCACATTTTTCTCCACTGGAAGACGCCGCACGAGTCGTTATAAGAGGGCGTGAGACCGATTATAGTCATCTACGTGTGTCACACGCGCCAACAGTAAACGGATAAAAATAATTAAAAAATATTATCAATTATCACAACACCCCTGCAGTCATTTTTTCAATTTTATCTTATTGCAGGGCATATTCGTATTTAACTATTTTCAAAAAATTTAAAATCCCCATGGCACCCCTCTCGGCTAGAGCTGATTTTTGTATTTTTCGAAGGATAAAATGATTATTTTACTGTGCAAAGAAATATAAAATTTTCAATAAACCGATTACACGAACAAGACCAAACCGGACCCAAAATGTGCAATTACCGTGGCACCCCTCCAGCCAGCACCTGTTTTTTGTTTTTTATAGGGACAAAATCGTTATTTTACTATGCAAAAACAAAAAATTAGTAAGCTAACGAACTTAATGAACCAAACCAAACTGACCTGAAAATTGAGCAATATTATTATAATCCACAATGATTCTCCTCACATGCTACAATAACCGAACCTGATCTCTTTTAATATTCAAGATAATAATTTATAGATTGGTATTCCAAAAATGCCATCAATGGAATGCTTTGGCGCCACTGCTGGGTTTTTATTATTATTATTATTATTACTATTATTATTATTTTATTTTGAATTTTTGTGAGTGAGAAAAGTTCTTGAAATTACAACTTTGCAAGGAGAAGTAGTGGAGGTTGGAGACGCTTGTGCTCTCTACTTCCACACGCCAAGTACGCAGCGTGTAAATTCTTGTTTTTTTTTTCTTGGATAAAACTGAAAATGGTTTTGACATTACTAAGGTAATGTTTGTTCTTTTATACTTTTTATTCTTGATTTTAAATTATATATTTTAAATTATTTTAATATGTTGATATAATTTTTAAAAATATATATTATTTAAATATATTTTAAAACAACAAATATTTTAAAAATAATTTTTGATGCAAGCACTAGTGCATTATAAACCTAAACATGCCCCTTTTTATTATTATTAAAGAAAAAAACCATGTCATAATTTGAAAATAATATATGTTGATACTTATGTAACCATGAATTTAAATAGTTATGTATTTGCTATGTTGGTTCATATCAAATAATTCAAAGATTGAAAAATTGACGTTGCTATAATAATTGTTCATGTTAATTAATTAATAAAGAGAACCGCATGTGTATATGTTAAATAATTCAAAGTTTGAAAGGCTTACACTACAATATTCATTTTTCATGTTAATTAATTGATAGAAATTGTTATGTTCACGTTTGCTAATTAATTTGGCAGGGATTTCTATGTTCACTATTATACATGTATGTGTGTTCTATCAACTCATAAATAACTAATGTAAATCTTACTTCATATGTATTTTAGGTTTTATTAATAGATTATATTACCCTTTATTATTATTATTATTATTATTATTATTATTATTATTATTATTATTAGTTAGAGAATGCATTGTCCTTCATATTTAATAAATCTATAAAATACCTTGTTTTGAGATAATGATATTTTATCAAGGTATATTTAAAACAAATTTATAAAACTTGAATTCTTAAAAATGTTGATTACTCTATTTTATATTTCTAAATAAATATTTTATTATGAAAATACAAAAACAAATCCGGAACAAGAAAAATTATAATATGTAAAAAAATTGTTAAAAAAATTAAATATATCAAACCCATGTGAGAAGTAACTCCTCTCGATATTAACCCTAAATACAAATCCCTAATTTGTACATCCTGAAAAAAAAAGGGGGGGGGGGGATAAAAGAAATAACATATAAAGGAACAACAATAAATTGATGAAAATCTTGGTGAAAACCATGGTTGTCAAAATTGTGATTTTGACACGACACGGAAAGGGATTCGGAAACTCGGATCGTAAGATCGTAAAATCGTACCTGAATTTTTCCGTACAAAAATCATAAAATCACAACTAAAATCGTGTAGGTAGAAAAATCATAAAATCATCAGTAAAATATTTCCGAATACAATACAACATAATTATGGTCATAAAACTTCATTAGTTAAGGTTCATATATAATTTAAAATAACTTAAAAATACATTACAAAACAATTATGTCCATAGAATTTTATTAGGTAAAAACTAACAGATTTAAAATAAATATTTTGTTGATGTGCTATATAAATTACAACACAATAATTTTATTTTTTTATAATATATATTTTTATAATTATTTTTAATATATATATATATATATATAAACACACACACACACACATACATACAAACAATTTGTCCAGCGGAATGCTGGACAAATTGTTTTTCCCATGTGGGACAATGAAATTCATCCCACATCGGCCAAATATCATTTTCTACGCTTTGGAGTTCAATTTAAATACATGGATTGTGGACTTGTGTGGGACAATGACAAAGTTATTTGTCCCACATCGGACAAATAATATTGTCCCACTTTAAATTTTAGTTTAAATATAATTGAAGATGGCAGCTTAAAAGTTAAAAAATTTGAAGCAGCGGTCTTGATATATAATGATCGTAAAATCAGACCGATCTAGTCCGATTTTATGATTTTGACTGATTTTAATCGAGTTTGACCGAGTTTGATCAAAATTGATTGTTCTATCCGAATTGACAAGTTTTGATAAGTTGGCTTGTAAAATCGTACGATTTTACGATTTTACGAGTTAACTCGCGATTTTGACAACCATGGTGAAAACCAATAACAATGGAGAGTACTGGAAATAAGCTATAATTGAGCTTAAAAGTGAAAAAAGTAGAATACAATATGTTTGGAATAAGAAAATAGTACTAAGAATTAATAAGGGAAAAATTAAAAAAATATATAAAAGAATGAAATGAGAAATTTGGATTTCCAATGCAAAATTATTTATGTTATCAAATATAACTTTTGATTTGACTATGAAATCAAGCTAATATATTATGCAAAGTCTTAAAACATATTATTATATTATTTTAGGGTTGGGGAAAATTTTAGGACCATTAGAATTCAGGAGGAGGGCTATTAAAAAAAAATGGTGGCAACTAAATAGAATTATAAAGGACTCATTAAGGGAAAAATGATTATTAGATTAAAAAATAAACAAATCAACTTCACATTTCTCTTTAAAGCTGCCAAATAAGTTGTGGAAAAATAGAGAAAGAGAGATGTTGCACGTGTGCATTACAAGATTAAGATAAAGGAGTTGTCATTTAATTATTTGGTTCAAGGTCTTCGAAAACTCGTTTGGACTAGTCTTATCTAAGATTATAGGGTAAGGGATTGGTAATAGATAAGAAATGTATTAGAAACTCTAGAGAACTTTACATGAGATGATTTGCATTATATTGTCTAAGGCTTAAAATAAAAATTTATGTTCATGAATAAATATGACATTTTAAATTTATTATGGGCTCATATGTCTAGGTAAATTCTTATAGTAAGAGTCCACGTAGATTCTCTCATAGGGTTCATCTAACGTGAAAAATAAAAGTATTTTTCACAACTTGTAAAATTAGTAAATATCGGAAATATTTATAAGAATTTTCTAATTAACTCCTAATGCTTAGTAAATTCAATATTTTTTACCAGAATATTGACCATTCATTTTTAGGAATTAAAATTTTTAGGGTTATTGAAATATTGGTCAAATACTTAAAGAATTTTACAAGTTTATTGTATATTCCAAAAACAGTACATGAGAAATAGATATGGAAATTTTCAAAAACAATGCTAAAGCATTTTTCTCTTATTTAATAAATAAATTGCATTTTTTATAAGGATTATACCATATACAAAAAGAAAAAAAAAATCATATTTTGTTTTTATTATTATTTATTTTTGTAAGGTCATGTTTGGCGAAATCATCTTCTTCTTTCCTAGAAATTACTAAAATGGACTTAAAGATGTGTTTTCTAAACACCTTTTTAGCCCTAAAATTCCTTAACAAAAAAGTTATTCAAACAAACAAAGCCTTAAATACTTGACCAAAAATAAAACTAAACAGGTTGACCTAAAAATACTGGTTCAACTATGAAATGAACCAAAAACCAAGGTTTTACCTAGAAACTAAACCAAAAGGAGTTTAGATTGAAAAAATAATAATCAAAGTTAAAAATTAACATGAAACATAAAAAACTTCACATGAAAAAACCGATCAAACACTTAAATCATGAAGAACATAAACAACATTAATCTAGAACCCAACAAACACAAATATCAATCCATACAAGTTTTCATGCACTCGGGTAGGTTTTTATTCAAGAACATTTCATGAAGAATAATTTAACATCCATTTGCTTTGATAATCAACACAATTTTGTCAAAATAAATTTAGGTCCAAAACCAAAATTGTAAGATTAAAATCCCTATAAACTTGTTATTGATGCATAACCTTTTATTTTAACGAGAAAGGTGGTTGTCTATTTGACAAATAAAAAAACTATGTAAGTTACATAATAGAAAGTTAGCATTATAGGCATAACAATCTCTTTCTTATAAATATGAATTTTGAAGATTTCTCACTGATAATTATGTGGATTTTTTCGGAGGCTTGACAATTGGATGATTTATAGTTTGCAATAACTCAACTCTTAAAGAATTATTGAAAGCCGAAGGAAATCAAATTTTTAGATAATAAATTCATAAACAGCTTTAAATTTGTCTAATGAGATTCTAGAAACTTCTAAATAATTTTATTTTATTACTTTCACTGCATGTATGATATTTAGGATACCCAACATATACATTGAAAAATTTGGCCTAAAATGTACCTATGTTTTAATTTAATTTTTCAACATAAAATATATGTTTTTTTTTTCTTACATGGAGTATACATATTTTTAAAATTAATTTTTCCATCTACAATTCTTTTAAAAGAATATAATATAATTAATATTTATTAATAAAATCTTTTTAATATACATGGTGTTTCTTTTTAGTACCCGGTCCTTGATGTTCGGACTTTCGTCGTCGTCGTCGTTGTTCTACAATATATTTGTGTACTTGTAGTTGTTAAGTATAGATCAATGAATTAGTGTTGTCACTTGTGAAAACGAAAGTTCAAACATCGGTCTGGTGGTGTGCTGTCAAGCTTGTGCTGTATCCATATCAAACAAAGAGAAATGGGATGATACATTAGAGTATAATTAATTAGTTAATTTGAAATTAATACCGAATATTATTTATACATGCTGATCAACGCTCGGAGATGAGTTTCTCTCCAATCCAGATTATTTATTAAATTCACTCAAATGATTTACACCTTTGAGCTCAAACAACTATACGCCTCCAGCCATAAAAAAAGAAAATCAAGGACGTTAATCCAACAAGATATATGGGACACTCTTCTCACTAATTATTAATCCTGCCTGTGTTAAGCTTTCACCAGTAGCTTTCTGAGAAGAGCCAGCAGTAGATCATTCCACACATCAATCGGGCCTGGCAGGCACCAATGAACACAGTCATTATAGCCCTTCATCCATTGATTACCCCAGAAAGCTCCAGGGTGCCCGTCAGGTCTCATCAGCATGGCCATTGTTACGTCCAAAACCCCAAAGCTCTTCCCTTTCTTCTTTGCTCGTTCAATCTCTTCCACTTGCATCCTCCTAATTTCCCACTCATAGCCTCCAAAATCAATGTTCTGCTCATTGTAAGGACTAGTCCTATTGCAGCTTCCTCCAGTGTTCCAAAGCCCATTCTCAAAATGGGATGGAGAGAATGTCCTCAGCAATGTGACGATGCCCTTGCATTTCTTGCAGTGATTAATATGACTAAACGCAGCTCGGAATGCCATTCTGAGGGCAAATACAACGCCTTCATCAGTGACATTTGCTACGTTGCAATAAACACATGCAACTACATTAGAACCTTTGTGTAAGTATATCTGCCTGAAGAACCAATGTGCACCAGATATGATTACATAATCTAGGCTGTGCAGATCTCTGGCCCAATTTTCGTCAACTTTGTCAAGATACAGGTCAAAAATGCCAGATGATGAACCGTTGATCACCCTCTCCTCTCCACTCACAAGGAATTTTGTCCAGAGCATTTTAAGGGTGAAGTTATGGACGGGAAAGTGCCAAATCCGGTTCCTATCTTCAGAGTCCAGATATGCATCTACAGGAACTTCCTCCTGCAAGATTTAACAGGTTTTTTTCAGATTCAACGCTAAGATTTATTTTAAAACTTTTCCACACCCTGTTTTAGAGCCAAGATTTTTCTGTTTATGATATGAGATTTTGGTATTCATTGGTCCATTGTACAAACAAGAAGTAAAATGACACCGATATTTGTAAACTCGCTCAGCTACACATATTATGTCAACTGAAAAACTATGGATGAGCTCTTTCCCTTTTCATAGCCTCAGTGATCAAGACCTTTTATTGATTTATATTCAACTACAATAAGGAGTTTCCAAGTCTAATAATGATATTTATGTTAGATTGGCACCCTAAACTTCCCTGCTATCTGCAGGGGACGATGCCCCATGCATCAAAAGAGACTACAGAGGAAGCAATTGGTATGAGCAGAAGATAAGGCAACTCCAGGTAAAAATGAACCTGTTGACTTGTCGAGATAGGTCAAAATGAAAATTTAAATAACAGTATTAACTTGCATTAGGGTTTCATTCCAGCCACTGGCCCTAACTTCTGGCATTAACTTTAAATGAAGATTACAACATAAAACCAAAGTTCGATTCAAAATCTTTCCTAAAATCGACCTTATTTTAACAACTTCTTCAAAACAGGAAGTCTTCAACTGAATCATGGTAGCCCCAAAGTTTACTATATATATCAAAACGGGCAGTGATCTGTTTGAAGAAAGAGTGAATGTTCAATTACATTTCACTGAATTATTTGTATTTATAACTCTTCCTCCTAAAAGAGAGAACCAATCAATGCAATTCCATGTTCTAAATAGATATTCAAACTGGTCTGCAGCTCTTGACTTACCATGCGCCTACATTTGTTCCAACAACAAGGAATCATACACTTCAGCACACGCCAAGTGTATCTATGTTGGCACAGATAATCAGTGTTTCTTAACTTCACCGTTTTAATTGATTCATATATAGAAGGGAAAACGAACACCAAACCCAAAACAAAAACTTATTAACGTGAAGACCATGCGGTGCCTTGAAAGTAACAGCTGTCTTTCATAACATTCATCACAATTTCAAGAAAGAAAGACAGAACTTCAAGTCTTGCCATCAACGGGGAAAGAGAGAAAAACTAAACAACTGACCTGGGACAAGAGACATAGAAGTGATTCGATATGGTTCCTAGCAACAGAGTCACCGATAAATGCCAGTGTCTTTCCTCGAACAATGTCTAAATAGGCTTTGGCATCAAACCTAGGAAGATCACATTTTTCTGGTTTCCATCTCCAATTAAGGAAATCTTTGTCCTGCCTTCCATGTCTGAAACAGTTCTTTGAGGTCGAAATTGTTGCGCAACTGGAATTTGTATACATTGACCCTTTAAAATCAGGTACCCAGTTGCCGTTAAACAGGTCACACTTGTCTTCCTCTACAAAACAAACACAGAACGACAATTTGTGAGTGCACAGTTTCCCTTATATATATATATATATATATATATATATATATATATATATATATATGAATAGCGTACAGATAAATGACAGATGGGAATATGCGCATGCATATATTCTTGAGAAATTAAGTACCCTTATGTGGTTTGATCAAGAGGAGCTCTTGATCATTGTCATGTTCGGTGACGAACTTTGGAGTGTAGAGAATGAACAAGCAGAGAACTGTTGTTAAACCTATTAACAAGAAAGGAATAGGCCTCTCCATGTTAAGGCTCCTGTCCTTTTTGCCACAAGAGCAGAAGGAGGACAGCTTCATTGTTCATGCATGTTCATAATGTTAGACCGAGATATATACATACATATATACATGCATATAGATCTGGAGGGGAAGTCGGGCCGTGTATTTCTAAGAGTAACAGATATTTGACAATTCTGCTTTGCAAACGGAAACAGCGAGGGGAGGAACCTGAGAAGAGGATGTGAACTCCCCTCAATTAACGCCACACAGTAGGGTGTTAGTAGTCCTGTGATTGGAGGAAGGGTCAAAAAAGGAAAAGTACCCGACCTCTTCTCCCCTAACAACGTAGTCCTGGATTTCCTTTATAAAATACTCACGAAAAAACTTGAATTTATTTTGATTTTTATCTTTTATTTTAAATTAAAAAAATTAATATTTTTTAATCATTTAATAAACTAAATGACATTTGCTTTGTTATTTCTTTTATAATTATTCCATGTATTTACCTTACCCATCTATTAAATCAAAAGCTCATTGGTTAAGAGCCATTGGGCCACCCTTCCATCCATATATTATATATTAAACAGATAAATTACTAAGCCATCAAAAGAAATATGAATAATAGTTTTCTAAATTGGAGATTTTAAAGAAATTATATATTTAGAATATCTTAAATTTCAAATGCAGTCCAATCTTTAAAAATTATATAAAATTAAATCAAAGGCCTTATTTACAGTTCCAAAAAAAGGAGAAAAATAAATATAAAATCAATTTTTCTAAAATACCAATCTACCCTTATTTATTTTGAGAGACCTTTGAAGAAATAAAATGAAGGTGATATAAGAAAATAAAATAATTTCAAACATATACATTGAACTTATTTCTAAATTGAATTCAAATAATTGAACAATAAATGATTGATTCTAAACAATCCATTAGTTATTTTGGACGTAAGAGAACTGTCGACTACATCGATTGATATCCTGTAACTAATTATATTTTGTCCAATATTATTATCTAGCCATAAAATATTTTTTACCAATATAGTGCAAGAAATCTATTTATTTATGAAATATTCATAATTAAATTATAAAAATAATAATTATATTAGTTTATACAAATAAATAGATTTACGAGAAATCTATTTATTTATAGGTGTGATATTTTGTGAGTGCGGGGTGGTAGGGTCACCACTAATTAACCTTATTTCACGGAAATAATTTTGTGGAAATGTGAACCGCACCATGGTTCCACTTCCAATCCTCTTTAGTTTTCCCACTAGGCTGCACCAGCAATTAACGGAAATAAGAAGCTGCGTCAGCAATTAACGGAAATAAGCTCGAAGACTGTCCATACTCCTAACGTTCTCATGGGGCTCAAATTCATATTGGGCTCATGTCAATCCAAATCAATGACATCAAGCCTTATGTTAGCCCCGTCCAATGTTTTTAAACTATTAAATATCCCGCCCATTTTTTAAATCAAATATCTTTTCTCACACTTTATACGACTAATATTTTTTTTAAATTTATTTATGAATTAATCAATTATTTTTTTTAAATAATTCTTGTTTTAAATAATCTTATATAAAACTTAAAAAAATTGTAATTAACTTAACTCGATTAATATTTAACTTGACATTAGAAAAGTAAGTATGTGAATTGAATTAATTTTTTCAGATTATATATATAAATTAAAAGTTTTAATTAATGAAATATTTTCATTCGATATCATACTAGGTTGGAAATATCATTCATAAAAAAAAATTGCAGCTAAATATAACACCAAATAGCAATCACTAGTCTCATTGTTATTATTATCATGAACATCATCATCATCATCTTTATTATTGTTACCACTACTATCAATAAGTATTATTCTAATTTTATTGATATTATTATCATTGTTATTATTGTTGTTGTTGTTGTTGTTGTTGTTTATACTATTGTTATAATTATTATCACCATAACTATATATAATATTATCATAATTTTTATTTTTATTAATATTACTATTATCATCATCATTATTTTTAAACCACAATTACTACTACTACTACTACTACTACTACTATCATTACTATAATCACTATTAATAATAATAATAATAATGCTATCATTATGCCATTACTATTACTATTACTAAAACTATAATTATTATTATCATATTATAATTATTTTTTTAATTATTAATATTCTTAATTATCATCATCATCATCATCATCATCATCATCATCATCATCACAACTTCAACAAAAAAAGCAAGTGAAAACAAAATTAAAAGAAAAGAAAAGAAATTAAAATAAATATTATTACTATTAAAAAAAAACCTATAAATTTGATTTGAAGTAGAAAATGAAAAGCCATAAAGACTTTGACAAAAAAGCTAAGGGAAAAAATAAAAAACATCAATTAAAAAAAAAGCATCATGTACAAAAATTAGAATTGAATTACTAAATTGAAAACAAATACAACTCTAACAAAAAAGAGAAAGGATCAAAATAAAATAAATCAAAACTAAAAGGATATATTGAGAAACACTAAAAAGAATAGAAACGACTTTAAAAGGATTCAAATTATAATCAAATAATAATAAAAAAAAACAAAATAAGGATTGAAATAATAAATAAAATACATGATAAATTATAATTGAATAATAAAATTAAAATTAGAAGAAAACTTTGGGTTAATCTGAAAAGGTATTTTCACAATTAACATTCAGAACCCATCAAAGGGCTATAAATAATCATAAGCATAAAAGGAAGAAGGGTATTTCCAAAGAAAGAACCTGGCTCTAACAACACAGGAGGAGGAAGAAGATTAATTTAGCATTTGCAAAGTTAAAAAGTCATTTCAGCACATTGATTTTGATCGATGACAATCAAATTAAGAGGCTCAATTTTCACCCAGATAACCACCGTACTCAGATGGTCGCCGTGGTGTTTTGTGTTGTCCTCTGGGTCTGGAGCCTTACTAATGAGTGGTATGTCCCGGTGGGTCTCTTGGACAGCAGAGATGAGTGAGTCCCTTTCTCCACCACCTTCCCTTTATCCAGGACTGTAATGAGATCACAATTCTGAATGGTGCTTAGCCTGTGCGCCACCACTACACTCGTCCTCCCCACCATCACACGCTCTAGGGCATCTTGAACGACCTTCTCTGACTGGCTGTCAAGCGCGCTGGTTGCCTCATCCAGCAGCAAAACCACTGGGTTTTTCAGGATGGCTCGGGCTATAGCAATCCGTTGTTTCTGCCCCCCTGATAGCTGCATTCCCTTGTCTCCACACCACGTGTCATATCCATCTTTCAGGGCAGCAATGAAATCATGAGCATTTGCTGCTTTCGCCGCCTCCATTACCTCCGATTCATTCACCTCACTGGATGCGCCGTATGAGATGTTTTCCCTGATCGTGCCAGCAAATAGTGTGGGTTCCTGACTCACAAGAGCAATGTACTTCCTCAGGGACCTCAGGTGATATGACCGAATATCCCGGCCGTCTATTTTTACCACGCCCCTTGACGGGTCATAAAATCGTTCAATCAGCCCGATGATAGTTGATTTACCCGAACCACTTTGCCCAACTAAGGCGGATGATTTCCCTGCCTCGATGCTGATCGAGAACCCTTCGAAGATCCTCACATCGGGCCTGGCTGGGTATGCAAAATCAACGTCACAAAGCTCCACATGCCCTTTTATTTCTTCCGGCTGGTAACCTTCAGGGTCTTCTGGTTCGATTCTCGTGTATCGATCCAGTACGGCAAAGACTGACCGTATGGAATCTGAGCCCTTGGCTAGATCCGTCGTCATGCTTCCAGCATCGGCTATTACTCGACCCGTGCTGACGAGGATCATGAAGGTCTCGAAGAGGGCTTTAGCTGTGATGTAGCCTTGAGAGATGAGTCTGCCACCGTACCAAAAATCTAGAGCCCAGGTGCACGACATCAGGCTTTGAGAAGTGCCGAGCCCAATTCCAGCATACCATGACTGTCTAATGTTCTCCTTTTGTGGTCCTTCTTGGGCCTTTTCCAGCATCTTCAGGATTCGATCTTGAGAGGAGAAGGCAGTGATGGTTCGGAGGTTGGAAACCGCGTCTGCAGCGAGCTTGCTACTCTCATCCTGTGCTTTTATGGCCTTCTGAGACATGCTTGTGAGTAGAACTCGCCGGACATAGAAGCAGACTATGATAATGGGCTGGACTGCAATCATCACTACGGCTAGCCTCCAAGCGATGATAAGGCCCATGGTGCAGGCTATGGTGACGGCAGAGATTGTCTGTACAAGAAGGGCCATCCGGTCTCCCACTAGAGATCTCACCTGCCCAATACCACCTTGTGTGATTAATGAACCAGCTACTGGCAAGAAGCTCAACTGTTGTGCATTATTTTCAAGAACCCTCGATAGTAATTAATATTATTTTTACGATTAAAGTAAGATTTACATGGCAATGACATTCCTAAAAGAAAGATGACAATGAAAAGATCTTCATTGCTAGAACGAAGACTGATGATATAGAAACTGAAAATCCACAGTAAAGAGAAATCAAAACCATCATCATTCCAGGGAGGAAAGCAATTTCTGTTGATCGATCGAGCAACCATCCTGTAATTAAGTAGCTCTTCTGAAAAACTTGCCCTTTTAGTTTATCTATCCAAAATGATACTACAAGGCATGAAATAGCTTCTAATATTTATTCCAGAAACATCATGGACCAGATCGATAAAAATGATTGTTTAAAGAAGTATGCTGACGCGAAGCTGTATAGTAATTAAGCTAGCTAGGAAAAAGATAAACACATATGGAATAGATAATTTGTACGGGTATTCCTTAATAATTAGCAAAAGCAGCTCTAAATAAGCCTAAAATCATAGTTGAAATGAATGGATCATGAGGTGAGGTAGATTTTAAAAAGAAAACGCATACCACATTAGCATCTTTGGCAAGTCTCGAGCAAATTGCCCCACTTGAATTCTGGTCTTGATCAAACCATCCAACTTCAAAGGTGAGTATCTTCGAAAGCATCCTCCCTCTAATCCTCTTGGTTAAATGCTCACCCATATATGCAAAATTATAATGCTGAATTACGTTGACTATCAACGACAGAAATGCCAACCCCAGAAAACACAATGAATAAATCCTTATCTTCTCCTTAATCTCATTATGATCTGCCAGAAAATATATGGATATCATTGACCCCATCGTGAAAGCATATAGGGGCTGAACACCACCGAATAAAACGGCACCTACACACCCAATGCTAGCTTGTTTCCATTCCGGTAAATTTAAAGCTAGCAACCTTCTAAATGACGGGACTGGAAGTTTTTGTTCCTCAACTGGGGCATTCTCTCCAGCAGTAAGTGAAACTCGGCTTGGTGTCACTGAATTTTGAGAGCTTGACCTACTAGCAACTGACAGTCGACGACTGCTAGTATTATTCACGTCCATGTTTGAAATAAGAGACGAGGGTGAAATATTACTACTGGCATCTTCATTAGTTTTTTCCTTTTCTGTTTGCTGAAGAAGGACCAGAGATGTGTATAGACCATTTTCATTTCCGATCAATTCACCATGAGAACCGCTTTCCATGACCTGACCGTTTTGGACCACGGCAATCACATCGGCATTGCGGATTGTGGAGAGACGGTGAGCAATGATGATTGTGGTTCGACCCACGGCAGCCTTATCTAGAGCTTCTTGGACAGCACGTTCTGATTCAGAATCTAAAGCACTTGTTGCCTCATCCAGGAGGAGGATTCTTGGTGCTTTGATTATTGCTCGTGCAATCGCAATCCTTTGCTTCTGTCCTCCGGACATTTGAACCCCTCTCTCACCAACCTGTCAACCATTAGTATACTTAATTTTGTCACATGCCTGCAGTGCAGGGAATATTAGATTTACCATGTTTTAGACTGTGCTTGGGGATCTTATAATATTAATTACTGCTTCTAGTCTTAATTTAACATTCCTTAAATAGATTATATATGATTTGATCAGGGAGAAAAGAAGCTCCATTGTAAGTGACCACACAAATCATTCAAAGGGGGCAAACGTGCTTGAGTCAGCTTCATCTTGAGTGGCTGTGATGGGCACGCACTATTTGCATGGATTATGGTACCAAAATGAGAAGGGAAGAAACATGGGTGCATGTTTCAAGGCATGGAAAGCAACTGTAACTTCAATTCCCTATGTCAATGGAGTAATAAATAAATAAATAAATATAGCACTCCTATGTTTAGATTGACAAAATACACAGTTGCTACAGGACAATGCGATTATAAAAAAGAAACTAAATACCCTAATATTAATGGTTTTTCATTTGGAAAAACAATATTTTCTAAGAACAAAAACGCAGTAGACTTGATGTAGAAGATAAGGACGGGCAATGCTTGGTATATATTATTGCAATTTCCAAAATGTCAAGTGGTGATGCAGGTAGGAGACAACAGAACTAACCTGGGTATCATACTGCTGTGGCAAATGACATATGAAGTTATGAGCGTTTGAAGCTTTTGCCGCTTCGACAACCTCATTTATTGTGGCATCTTCCTTACCAAAAAGAATGTTCTCCTTGATGGTTGTTGCGAATAGTGCAGGTTCCTGGCTCACCAAACCCATTTGTGACCTTAGCCACTTGAGTTGCAACTTGTCAACAGCGATACCATCAACAAGTATCTCACCGCCTAGTGGGTCATAAAATCTTTGCAGCAGTGCAATCACTGTTGATTTTCCTGATCCACTCCCTCCCACCAAGGCCACCGTCTTCCCTGCTGGGATTTTTAGGCAAAAATCTTTGAAGATCATGCTTTCTGGCCTTGACGGGTATGCAAATTCCACATGCCTGAATTCTACTTCACCTTTAACATTTTCCAAAGTTTCACCTTCCATGTTCTCTAGATCTATTTTTGGGACTCTATTTATCATCTCCACGATTCGTTCTCCAGCTGAAGATGCTTCCGAGAAGTACTTCACATTTGATAAACCAGCACCAAGAGCCCTAATTAAATAAACGAAAAGAAATAAATGAAGCTCGTTTAGCTCAGAGTCAATAACAATTAATTAACTTTTAAATGAGAAAAGAAAAACCAGTCATCAATTTTCCTTGTTCACAAAAATCTTCAGCTCCCAGATGGAAATCAATAAAAATATATATGCACCTCCCCGATCAGGGTTGTAGCAGAACGAGCATAAATAAAACAAGTAAACATAACGCAAAGTATACAATAGACGAGAGGTGATTGTACTTACAAGCCACCCACAGCTATGGCGGCACCGACAGCAAAAACAGTTCCTCCTGCAGAGCCATGGTACATGACCATTCTGCTTCCATAATATGACATAAAAGACCAAATACCGAAAACAACACCATTGCTGCCAATAGCCAAGCCCTTTGCCAAGCCCTGTCTTAACCCCAATTTAACTGAAAATTCTAAAGCTTCAGAGTACGCAGCTATGGTTTTGGCTTCACCAACAAAGGCAAAGACAGTCCTAATTGAAGATATTGCTTGCTCTGCTACTGTACCTGCCTTGTTATACTCTTCTCTTGTCTTTCTAGCTATTCCCATCAAAGTCCTTCCATACACTATACCAGGAATTACTAAAATCACAATAAAAGGAAGTCCCACAATTGCTAGTCTCCATAGCATCACGAATCCGATTATGTAGCACCCAAAAAACATTGCAACGTTCATCAAAAAGTTTGGCACCTGATAACCGTTGAAAAATCGTCATAATTAAGCAGTAATTGACATTTGACAAGTTGTAAGCCAGTTCTATATTTTTACTCCAAATATTCTTGTATGTACTTCATTATATATATCCATCGTAAAAGAAATAAATTACTAGTGAGAAAATTGCTTCTTTTGAGATAAGGAAACCAAACCGACATGCACCTTTTCACTAAGAGCATCCTGAATTATAAGACTATCATTGGTGACACTTGTGATGACTTCGGCTGTACTTGTTACATGCAAATCGAAGTAACCAACATCTTGTCTTAGCACGGCTTTCAAGTATCTCGCTCTCATTCTCGTGGCTTGTCTCTCACCAGTTCTTGTCCAGCAATATCCCTCTGATAATCAACACAAATTATATATTTATATATTATTACTCGCCTAATTCTCTGAATTTATTAGCTATATATTGACTTGATCTTGAGCAAGAGATGATTAATTAACCATAACCTCTTATAGTAAATAATTCACCCACCAAGGAAAGAAACAACCCATTGTCCACAGGCCAGGTAACAAAGTGCCAGCGCGTTCTGTCAATATATATCCTCATGTTTAGTAATTTAAAACTAGCCTTGGATAAGTTTGAATAGCAGACAAAGAAAGGAAAAAATAAGAGGAGAAATGAAACAAAAGAACCTTGTTAATGCTATGAGAGAAAGCTTCAGCAGAAGAGGATGTTCCACCAAGATTATTCATCAACTTGCTTGTGACGAACAGCACAAGAGGCGTTGAGAACCCATCACCAATGGACCCAATGAATCCAAGAACCATCAACAACCAATCTGCACTGTCTGCATGCATGAAAATCGAGCGTATGGACCCAATATGATCTCTATTTCTCTTGCTGTTTTCCTCGGTCCCCATGATCTTGACCAAGCATGCACAGACAAATAGTTATAAGAGTGATGAGGGAGGAGAGAGTTCACAGCACTATATCTACGTGAATTACCAGCTAGTATTTGTTTTCTCTTAAAAGGTTGCGACGCCTTTCGTCACTGACAATTAAGAAACAAATATGGAGAAGCTAGCTCCCGAAAATCTATTGTATGTATAGATGATGAGCGGTGAGACCCTGGGGACCTGACCCAAATAAATTCGAGGAACCTCTTTTTTCGATAAAACCTCTACATGGATCTTCTAATCGACAAGAAGCCATTTGTTGTCAGCCTGCTTAGTACGTGTGGACAGGTCTATTATTTATTGAAATAAAACTATAGAGTTGCTGGATCACCGTTGACTTTAATCTTCTTTGCCATCAGAGCGTCATTAGTGACGCCCAGAGGGTTACCGGGAGCCACTTGATGGAAGCTTACTTAAATACCCTTACATGTTTTTTTTTTCACTCTGTGAAGCTGGCTGGCTGGCTGGCTCGCTTTCATCCATCTACTGCTCGTTGTAATAATGATCCCCATGGGTGCCTTATACAATTCCAGTTGACTAAATAGTCTTATTTTAATGACCGCAACTACACAATGCGCTTGTGCCTCTAAATGCCGCTACTGCATGTGCCACTAAAATGAACCGTTAGATTCCCACCGTCTCATCGACACCGTTCAGAATAAAGGATGATATAGAGAGCCACCAGCTACATGCATGGTTCTCCGTTGTAGCCATTTAAAAATGGGGTGTATACTATTTTGATATTACTCAGAAGGAATTTGAATGGGTTTTCTTTTTTAGTCCTTGTATTGCAAAAGTTTTGAGAATCGTCCACGACTCCAACCTTTAATTTGGATTTGTAAGTAATTATTTGAGTTCATTGTTAATTACTTGAAGCTTATTCCTTTGGATTATATTTTACAATATATTAATTGATTATCTATTAAATTTATTACCAACAAGAGTTCTTTTCTTTTTCCTTTTAATTTATATGCACGAATGCATTTGTGTTGCAACCCGAAAACACCACAAAACTTTAAAATCAAATGAATAAAAAAAATCAAAAGGAACTCAATGTCTTTTTTCTAGCATTTTCATAGGGAAAAACTACAAAAAATGAATTCTCATCATTGAATGCAACTAGTTGATGCCATTTTGATTATTGGAATAGTGACAACCACCCATTTTAATGTGAACTTAGTGGATCTAGAAAAACATGAGCAACATTAATACAATCTTAAGAAGCCAAAAATCAAGTTTGATCAAAAGTGACATAATAATTATCTGAACCAATATATAAACACTATTGAAATGAATCCTCATCCAATCATTAACAAATTGCAAACAAGAAGTACAATGAAGACACCTCGAAGATGATTGTTTTTCACAAGCCAAATTCAGTTTAATAAAGAATGAAAGAATGTTAGTATCCTCACATACAAAAGCAATATTGAACAAAATATCAATAATTATCAAAACTAAAATAAGTTACAATGAAGTAATTATACTCCTCAAATAATCATAATAGACCTAAAGATTATGGGCTAATTTATGAAGAGACTATTTTTTTTTGTGATAGTTTACTATCAATTTAATCAATCAACTAGATTAATTGGGTTCTATAATTTGACTGAGTGGTTCCTTCAATCTTTATCGTAGAATCAAATGATCGATCAGTTCCATTGACCAATTGAGACATTAATGATTTTAATTGTTCATTTCATTCAATGGTTGTGTGGATCAATTAGTGAACCCAATTCATCAACTAGTTGGAGCAAAATCATAATTCACATCATGAAACTTGAATTTTATCTCACATTATCATTGTAAAAATAATTTCATTTCAACTTAATATAAAACCTAGTTAATTATATAACATGTTAATTACAAACGAAAGTTAAAAGTTCATGTTTGCATTCATTAAAAAAAAATGTTACAATCCAAAATAAAATGAACAATTAACCAGGTCAATTATCCAATGTCGGTATCAATTTTAAATTGATATAATTAATCATTACCTTAAGTATAGTTAATCAAGAGTATGTTGATACCAATCCACCTAGTATCATTAGTTTCCATTCCAATGGATAGCTAAACCAAGTTTTCAAACACATGTCAATGTCAATGTATTAACGTTGACATCATTAGCCTTCCCTATTTTTCAAGGATTTCTAATCAGGTTTATTTTTATAATTTTTTTTTATGTTCATGTCCATAATAATGAATCACACTAGAACCATTAGTCTCCCACACTGAAATGACTAATTAAGTCCAAATAAATATCAATATCAATAATCCTTATTAAAATAATTAATCTCCCATACAAGTAAAGACTAATAAATTGTCATTTAAATTTTGACACTATTGGTATCCTTAGTCTTTTAATCAAATCTTAATTTTTCTTTCTCTTCATTCTTTATCCATTAATTTATTTATTTTTCAATGCCACTTTAAAAAAATATTAAGAAATAAATTTAACAATTCTATTGGTACTTTAATTATCTATAGATAGGTGTCAAACACCTATTTGCAATATGTGATATCCCACCTCATGCTCTAAATTGTTGTTTGATTGCATTCAACAGATGATAATTTCATCATCATTGCTTTCCAAAATCTTTGAATCCATAACTCGATACACATGTATGCTTTGACACACCCTCCTTATGATTCATTATCAAGTCAACATGATTATCTTTCAAACACATCCCATGATAATTACATATACAACTTATAGTAATTATTCTCCCTCTCTCATGGCCGATTTAGATGACATTTTCCTAAAGGAATCCATGGGTTTCGTTTAATTGTTATACATTAAAATCATTAAAATCTTTCATTATCCAATCCTAAATTATATAACTTTACACCAGCCAACCAAAAAATATTTATCCTTTTTTTATTTAAAAACAATAATAAAAAAATTAATAATAATGAGGAGGCTAGTAACTTAAAAAAGAGCAGGTTGAGGATGGTCTCAAATATGCGGAAAAAACCAAGTTGAAAATTTTGGACAAAGTCGAGAGCTAGATCATACCTCATTGTGCCTAAGACAAAAGAGATAATGCAAATTCAAGGTTGAAATAAATGATTATTGGAAAAATCTACATAAAAAATAAGTTCATTAACATAATTAGATTTTAATAGGCCAATTTGATTTAATCATAAGCCAAATTAAAAGTTTAATTATATTTAAGAATTAATTTGGGTCAAAATAAATGATTTAATTATGTGCAAGGACCTAGTTATATTTTTAATGGGTTTAATTATTTTTATCATGGACTTAATTAGTGAAAAATTAAATCTAGGAGCCCGATTTGGGCTTAATTGAGAAAATTAAAATTTCATATAACCAAATTTAAGTTTTACAAAGTTATTTGATTGAAATTAAGGGAAAAATAAAAAGAAAATAAATATTTTGGGGTCAATTGAGGGTTAAATTGAAGAAATTCATAGGTAAAAACCTTTTTGAAAAAGTAGTTAAGCTATAATAATCAATTAATTGAAATCAAGGATGAAATTGGAAAAAAATAACAATTTAATAGTCGATTGCATAAATCTAAGACCAAAAACCAAAATAAAACATCCACTCAAATTCAAAGTTATTGTTAAGTTTAACGAAGAGTATGAGTTTAAAATCAATCAAAGGTGCAAGTAAAAGAAATCAAAATTGAAGGATAAAATTGAACTCTAATCAAATTCCTAAATTAAAACCTTAAAGCCATAACAATATCAGTATTGGCCACAATGCATAGATACTCAAACCATCAACCACCTCATATCCATGCTAGATGAGTCCTTCATTAGTTTTCTTCTTCCCCCCTCCATTAGCCATTGCAAGCAAAATTATGCTTGCAAATAGATAATTAATTAACACGGTCATTAGGCTAGGCTAGTGACCATATGGGACTAGGCTATCAACCCATTCTAAAAGATTATGTTGGGTCCAACACTACATGAAGAGAGAGGGAGAGAGGATTGTTGGGGTCGCCAATTGACCCTACCCAATTTGACTAGTTAGGGTTTGGATTTCGGGTAATGCCTATCCCATTGATTTAAAAAAGAAGAAGAAATGGTTTGTTAGTTGGCCACATGATAAAATAATAGTAATAAGATAATAAAAAAAATTCCAAAAACTTCTTAGGTTCATTACAAAATATTTGTTATTTTCTTGGGTGTTTTCTACCAATTTTACTAATTATTCAACCACAGACTTACACTAGAAGATACAAACCTAATATAAAATATATGATTTCCCCTAACCTTAAATAATAAAGAAATAAATAAATAAACCTTTATTTTAAAAACACAAAAATATTTTGTTTTCATGCATATAATTAAATCCTATGAGTTATCTAAGCATATGTTTTTTTAAGAAAGACTAAATTGCATCTTCATCATAATTTTTTTTAAATGAAAAGTGGATATGGAAACCAATTTTTGATTATCCATTATGATTTAACTAAAATGTTAGGATTTATTTAAAAACTTTAATAATTTTTTTGGGCTGTGTAAAACCATATTATATAGTATACCCTCAAGTATTAAATATACAAAATAAAAAATAAAATGCAATGTTAATATTTGAGCTTTAGAACAATTATATTTGGACTTGGTAAGATAGAGATTTTTCTCACCCTTGAACCTTAGATGTAACCAATGACTAGAAACTTTACTGAGAAAAAAAATCAAACAATAATATAACTTATTATAGGTAGAGTGCATGAGGCGATGTGTGTCTTCCCCTTGCATAACTAATCCTCTTATCAAAACTCTTGTAGACAATTAGGTTTTCTAGTGACCATAATACTAAGTGGTGAGCTCTCAACTTTATAATCATAACTTTATATACCTAAAATCCCCTTAAACATCAAGGAGAAAAACTCGATCAATGTTGTGCATGTCATAACATGATAACGACTTTTCCAGAAATTGGTCTAGTTGGACTTAGTTTTTTTTTTTTTATATATTGTTTGCCTCTATATTTTTGTTGGTCTATTTAATATGATTTAACATGTATTTTTACCACTTTAATATGTATTTTTACCTTCTTAACATGCTTTTTACGTATTGCTCATATATAAGTATATCAAGTATAGATTAATACTTGTATGCAATTAAATTTTATGAACTAATCCAATTCTAGGTTAGGTAGGAAGTGGTGGTATGTCTTATAACTTGAGTCATGATTCAAATTCATGAAACATCTAACTACGAGTTAAGTGTTTACACAGTAATGATTGCCACACCATGTCCCAACCATTCCTTACAAAACCCTTACTATCTTCACAAAAGATGGTCGCTAGGTAGTTGAAAGACCCTTTTAAGACTAGGTAGAAAACTTACCCGTCATATAATGACATAGAACCTGCTTTTAGGGTATGAACTCCTAAATAATTCACTTTATTTAGAGCAAAGATGATTGAAGTCCCAAACTCTGTAGAATGTTTGAGTTAAGACTATTACTTTAATGAATTTCTTAAAGTATAGGGAACAATAAGAGATGATCCAATTAGTTGAAGGGGATTGTCCGAGGACTAAAGTTGAGGAACTATTACATATAACCAAAATGCACTACTCCATGGACAACATAAGAAGCTCATGTCAATATTAGGTATATAAATGAGACTTTGTTCATAAAACATATAGGAAAATTGCTGACCTACCAAGGATCCAAGTTTAGATCTTAGTGATTAAAACCTTAATGCACTTTTAGAATTCATGTTACAAATTCTTCACCTTTGAAGGCAATGACATGACCTTCATCATTCAAGAGTATGCCCAAATCTTGAACTTCCCCTATGATCATCATATATCTATTTTAGAAAAAAGAATCAATAGCATAATCACTGAGGTCATAAAATTCTTGCATCTAAACCAAGTTAACTAGTATATGATGTTTGATGAAGGGTTTTTAGTGGAAATTGATTAAATACAAACTAAGGGAAAATAAGACAAGATAACGCTAGGAGAAGAGAAACACATAGTGGTTTCCTTCACAATCTTTGGGATTGTTAGTATTGAAGCTGCCAAAGCTTTCATCGAATATGATCAGACAAATAATAACTCTACTTCAACTATCTTGGTTGGAACCTTCCTATCTTTAAAAATTATAGATTGCACAAAAAAACAAGAGCAATGTGGTGTTGTGTTTCTTTGCTACTTATATGGATAGTCAACAACTTAGAGACATCGAGATAAATTTTTAATAATTTTTTGTGATTGAACATGAGGCCTATTAGGTTGGTTCTAAGTGGAGAGTGGAATAAACAAGCACTCATCCAGAATAATTTCAGGTAGGAAGCTTTTTGGGTAGGCATATCATTTTATCTTATCAGTTGTGGTGATAAATTATGGGTTTTGGTGACTTGTTTGACTAGTTATATCAACTAATCACCCTCATTAGTAGTCAAATAGTTTGGAGGTAGATAATATGTATGAAGAACCTAAGAGTTTGTTGAGTATACCGGTTTGTTCTAAGAGGCTAATTATTTGGTTGAGCTTGCACCAATAAGTGTGATTAGAGGCAACATGTTTTAGTCTACAAGGAGGTGAGCAAATGAGCCCTTATTCATCCTTATTTCATACTAAGGATTTAAAATAAATAATAAGTTTGATATGTTTCTATAGCTTTTATATAATGGAATAAAATAACTGATGTGAATTTCTTGATCATGTGGTCAAAGTAACCCCTAACAAAGATGATACTTTCTCAAGAAAGCTAAAAATCAGGTTTAAGAGTTATGACGTAATGGAAACTTGTCCTAAGGCACCAATAATATTAGAATTGAATTGATTGATGCCATTATGTCAGTTATACCTTAATAAATCAGGTTTGTTCTTTGTCCTAGCAAAGAAAACATGTTGCATCATGCGAAACACAAGTTTAATTTATTATTCTATGGCTGCTAGGTTTGCAACATATAATTAACTTATATAATATTTCAAATAACCCTAATGGATCCCTATATGTGAGTTGATTTGAGCCCACTTATAAAATTGACCTAAATATGCAATAATTATCCAAAAACTAATAAGAAAATAATAAAAGAATAAAAATAAAAAAATGATATCCTAGATATACTAGTATCAAGTTCGTCACCACTAAGAAGTCCTAAATAGACTAGGAAATCTAATCTGACCCTAACATCATAATTAACCCAAGCCAATTTTGGAACCCATATGGCCCATGCTCGTTTTTATCAATATGAACAAAATAAGACCCAACATATATTCCAAATAAACTTTCTTTATCGCCCAAAAGGATTTCAATTACAAAACTCGTAGAGGATGTTTTGACCTATATTGCAAGGCCTTTTTGAACTCCGATTCATATTAAATTTTGTCCCCTTGTAGCAACATATCTATAGAAGAGTTTGATAAAGTTTCACCTTAATCCAATGGTTAGATATGAGTATATGTTTTATAGTGTAAAACTAGAAACTATGAAACTTTACATGAAATTCTGAATTTGACCATTTTTGGATTGTATCATTCCCTCCCTCTTTAAGAAGATTCACCCTCAAATCTTGATTATGATCATTAGAGACTTCATTAGTCTCTTGTTCAAGCCTTCATAATTTTCTAATTGCTAACACCTCTCTCCAACAACACTTTATGGAATATTGTAGTAACAACTTGCGTTTATATGTTTGAATGATAAGCACATCAACTCTCCTTTGTCTTTCAGTTTTTTGGCGTTGTACTTGCTTTTCCCATGAATCTGGAAGTTGATAGAATATTCTTTTATACTTGTCAACTTCTAGTTTTACACCCTCAAACCATGACTTAGTTTTTCGCATTCTTGAGATTGAATCCTCCTACATTCCCTCTCCATTACTGAATACATGACTTAAATAGGAAAAAAGAGGAAAACATAAGAATAGAGTTTATAATAGGAAGAACACTGATTTAAATTTGAAATTGCAAATTTAACTTTTGTTATGACAAGAACTGATTGAAAACAAAAGAATATGAAAATGATGAAAAATGAGTCAACAAATAGTCAGATATCTCAAATATGATGATACTATATTGTCAAAAAACAAAATCAATAGAAACAAAACAAGTTTTGAAAACTAACGTAAAACAGAGTCGTTAGGGCAAGACAAAATCCAATTCTGGAACCAAAAGAAAATGATATCCAAATGACATAAAATTAATATATGTTTTTATTGGGACCCCAATAATCAAATTAAAAAACCTTGAGTGGATTTCGAGTTGATTTGATATATGGACACCAAACTTACTCAAACAACCCCTTTTAAACCTAAATTTGGAACCTATAACAAATGACTCCAAAGTGATGTGAAACTTTATATTTAGTGTGATTTCACACTAAATAACCAGAATATCAACTTGGAGTTAAGTACAATATGTTTTGATATGCTAATGTGAAATAGATGTGTTATAGACTTGTCTTTACCCAAAAATCATTTTCGATTGCTATCTTATTTTCTTACTCTAAATAGTACATAATAAACACAAGAAAGAACTAGATACTAACAAAAAAACTTGAAAAAGAGAAATTGATGCAAAATAAATAAGATAACTAAAACAAGAAGGATATAACCAGATTTCAAAGCCTAGCTCTACCTATTGATGTGAACCTCTTGATCATGTGGTCAAGCAACCCCAATGAAGATGATACTTTCTAAGAAAGTTGGAAATCAGGTTTGAGAAGTGTGATACAATAGAAACTTGTCCCAAGACACTAACATTATTGAAATTGAATTGAAAGACGCTTTAATGTCAATTATACCTTGATATGTCAGATTTAATCTTTGTCTTAGCAAAGAAAACATGTTGCATCACACAAAACACAAGTTTCTTTATTAATCCATGGTTGCTAGGTTTGCAACATAGAATTAACTTATATAATGTTTCAAATAACCCAAATAAATCTCCATATATGGATTGATTCGAGTCCACTTACAAAATTGACCCTAAATCTATAATAATAATCCAAAAACTAATAAAACAAATAATAAAAGGAATAAAAATTTGAAATTAATATTCTAGATATGCTTATCATATTTGTCACCCCTAAGAAGTCCTAAAGAAACTAGGAAATTTGATCTGATCCCAACATCTTAATTAACTAAAGTTAACTTTGAACTCTATGTGGACCAAACTCATATTCATTAATATGAACCAAATAATACCCAACATACCTTCCAAATAAGCTTTCTTTATTGCCAAAAAAAGAATCAAATAACAAAACTCGTACAAGTTGTTATGACCCACATTACAGGCCTTCCTGAACTCTGATTGATCTAAAATTCCACCCCCACGTAGAAACATAACTCTAGAAGCATTTGGTAAAGTTGTAAATCAATATAGTAGTCAGATACGAAGATATTCTCATAACATAAAACTAGACACTATGAAACTTTACATCAAACTCTAAATTTAACCGTTTCTAAATTGTATCAATAACCTAAGATAACGTAATTCTCTAACTTAAATACGTGTATGGATAAATTTAATATCTTAGGTTTCTCTAGAATCAAATTTTGGCCCCTTAAAAATCCTAAATAAGTTAGGAAAATCATATTTGAATGTTTTTTTCCTCATTGGCTAGGATAATTTAGTTATAGTTATAAATAATCCTTTATAATTAATGAAGAGTAGATGACCATATATTCTTCTTGTAGGACTAGGAAACTTTCATCTTTGTTGCTAGAATATCCTTGATCCTTTATGAAAATAATTGCTACCAACTAGGATCCTTGTCAAGCATGAAAAGGATTAAATAGTTGATAATGCTAAACCTATGATGTGGATAAATTGGGCCCTTCTTGCACTTTAATTAAATTAAATATGGGCTGCCCCATTGGTGTTATAGCCCTTTTAAAGTTTGTCTTGGTCCAAATATGTTCAACAAGCCCATTCAATGTATTTTTAGTTTTTTATTCTTTTACATTGTTATTAGCCCAATTAGCTCCTTTAATGGATCCCTTATGTTGGTGAGATAGTTTGCTATTTTTTAGGTGACTACTTATCTCGTCTCTCAAACTTAGAGACTAAAATATGAAAAAAAACTTTTAGACTAAAGTAAATTTTTTCAAGAATTTAGAATGAATTGCGTATTTTCTCTTAATTTTATTTTTGTATTTTTTATGCTTTATTTTGTTTTTTTATCATAATTTTAAGTGTAATTCTATCAAATTAGATTGTAGAAGGATTCAATTGCAAGATTTTTTTTTAATGAAACAAAAAAACAAAGGTGCATCATTGTTCATATAGTTAAGTATTTAGAAAATAAAACCCAAGATCTCTTAGTATATACTAGGTTGTTTATCTTATTAAGTTATAGGTTAGACCAAGATTATTTTGAACATAAAAAATGTCAATGCCTTAGGGAAATCTTTCATATTATCATTTAACCTATAATTGAGGCTTTATAAAGAATGAAAAATTAGGGAAAATGATTTTTGAAACTAAAAATCTATTTTAAATTGTTTGACCTTAAAACGTCAAAATCCTAAATAAACCATTTATAGAACTAACTAACTCAAAAATAGGTAGAAAAGTAAAAACAAAAACTTGAGTTGCTAAAAAGCCTTTTAAGCTCAACTATTTCAAGCAAGATGAAGGCCAAAGAATAACCTAATAGAACTCATATCAAATATAATCGTTTGACATTGAGATCAATTTTTTTTAGTTAAAATCAGTGTCAACAACCATGTTGCGATGTTGTGATCGCACATATTAGTTATCATAGCTTAAACAAATCAAACTAGATAGTATAGAGCAAGTAAGAGGTCGATCCCATGAGGATGTTTTATTTCAGAATTTTATGCTATATATGGTATGCAATTGGGGTGGGGGTTGGATGTTCTCTAGGTTAGGCTAAAGCAAACTAAGAGAAAACTATATAAAACCAAAAATTATCAATATAATAAACCTTGGTCGCAAGTCAACATCCACCTATAAAAATAAGAACTGATAATGGAAATGAAATGTCAATTTATAGTCTTAATATTTATCTTTTTTTAACATTGGTTCATTAACAGATCTGCCGTATAACTTACCCTAACCATCAAACAACCACAGTGTTCGCATTGGTAATTTGATTCAATGACAACCTTAAAAACTAGATAAATTAATTAATCAAGAAACATAATTGTCTACAATCTATGTTTGATTTGATTTAAAGTTCTATCTAAGATTAATAATGTAGATCCACCATAATTATTAACTCAATTGCTTTAAAAGTTCATATACAACAACTCTGGTTTTGATATCAAACTTAGCAATATATTGTCTACAATAATAACTTTGAGTCTGCTCTTAGCAATTACATAAACAATTATAGGAAAATAAGTATAGGAGAACAAATATATTCATTATGTAAACTAGAAAATTAAGGTAAAAATAGATCTTACAGTTCTTGAAATATGAAAGTTTCTATGTCCTTGCAACTAAGAAAAATAGCTTAGCCATGCAAGTTTGTTGAAAAACTAATTAAAACATGGAAGAAAACATGATATAGGGTTTGGAGGAGAAATATTTGTGTTTTCTTTGTTGCTGGCCGAATCTTCCTTGCTGCCTCTCCTTCTTTATATATGCTTAGAAACCTTAGTTTCTATTTAACAAAATAGTCCCTCCTTAAGTTGACAGAATAATTGTCCCTTGTAAAAATCATATCTTATTCATAAGACATATTTTTGAGCTAAAATTTGGATCATTCATATTTATTTGAGTCTGGAATCCAAACAAATTAGGTTTGTATCAATCAGACTTCTATAGCTCCATATATTTAAGTTGGAACAATCAAAGGTCGACATTGGAATATTGCAAGATTTGACTTTGAAGGCTGTGATTTTCATGCTCTTTCTTATTTTATTAATTTTTCCCTAGCTTCAAGAAAGGTATGGATATTATCTTTTGAATGCCATTGGAATCACTTTATTTAGATCTCTAGAGCTTCCGCTCTGCATAAAACATCTACTGAAAGTCAAACCTGTCAATCAATTTCAATTACCTTCTTTTTGCATCTTTCATTCAAAAATATCATCAAAACATAAAACAAAGAATATCAAGGTATTTTATATACAAAACATATGCAAAACACTAGGTTAACATGGATAAAACTATTAAATAATATGATTGCTTCAAACCACTTTCTTTCTCATTTTCATTTTTAAGATAGGTTTTCTCTACCATCTCTATCTTATGAATTGAAACCGGAGAAAATGATTTTTTAGTGGAATATAAAGTACACCTATAATTGGAAGAGTTCTATTTAAGTGATGAATTCTAGCTAGTCTTTCAACCTCTTTTGTTTTTCTTTCCACATTTAAAGCAAGTTTCATAATATCATTGAATGCCCAATAAGACTATAAGTAAACCACATTATAAATATCCTATTTTAACCCACTTAAGTATTGGGATATTGTTTTTTCTTCAAGCTAAACAATATCACCCAAGCTAAACAATATCACCCTTTAGCTTGAGAAATGCAAATTATATAAAATAATTTTGGCCGAATTACTTTATCTTGCTTTTGCTCTCTTGATCATTTTTTTTTCTTAAGATTATCCCATAATAATTAATCATATTTCTTTGAGTTTAAAAGACATTAACTTTATTTTTTCTTTTATCAGGATAATATTTGAAATAAAATATCCTTTTGATAGTTTAAAGTCAATCAATGAACTTGCCATGTTGTATTTTCCCCTAAAATTCATAAGTATTAACTCTTACATAATAATCTTGATTTGGCCTTTTATTGTTCTTTTATGTTACTAAAATTCATAAATATCCTCATCATTATTACTAAAAGAATCAATTTTAGTGTCATTTTCATCAACATCACCTTGATTCTGATATTGGTCAAAACATTTATAGAATTGTTGGTTCTAATGTTATCCTTTTTAAAAGCATTAATGTCATTCTTGAATCCTTACACACAATATCTATATAATACCATGGTTATAAATCTTAAGCTCTTATACCAACTTTATACCATTAAAGTAGGAATATTAAGTAGAAATGGTTCACTCACACAAATGATAGTTCACCTGCAGACCTCTATGCACACAAATTCTTTTAGTAGAGCAAAAGAGCCAACCTCTCTATCATTAGCACATCAAGCATCACAAACCGATTATAAGCACCGACGTCTTCACCAACGATATTCATTTTTCTTAACTCTGCATCAAGTTGCTCTATAATTTTTCACTCACCATAAGATACCTACTTCCCTCTCCACAGATACATAACCACTTTTCATGATCCATAAAGTAAGATGATATGATCGAGGTCTATAAATACCTCTAGTCACTACATAAAATATTCATTTAAACCCCGAGATACGATTGAAAATAATAAAATAGAAACGTATAAGTAAATAAATGAAAAGAAAAAAAGGGTTAAAAAGATAAAAGAAGAAAGAGTTATGGCAAAAAATGACAATTCTTTTAAAATGGAAATAGTCTAGCCATTTTAGGAATGGTTAGGCCAATTTAATGAATCCATTGAACCATTCGTTAAAATGGTTATACTGTTTTAGTTATTGCCCCTAATATAACCTGATGGTGTGCAACATGAGAGAAGAACAATTTCATTTTTTCTTCCATCTTGAGGGGTTAAAAACATATAGGCATAAAAAAGGATTTTGAGTGAGAAAAACACAATTACACTAGAAAATAAGAGAGATCAAGGAAAAGAAAAGTTAAGTTAGAGTGACAAAGTGAGGAGGGAAGAGGAAAAGAGAGAAGATTAGGAAATTTTTTGATGGATTGGGTTTTTAAATGCATTTAGCAATTGCGTAAGGTGTTCAAGGTATTGATTTGAACAAGTGTTAAATGATTTGATGCAATATTTTAATTAGGGTTCTTAAGATAATATATTAGGGAAATTGAAATTAGTTATGAACTATTATTATGGATGATTAAATGATAAAAGAAAGTAATACATTTCTTAAATTGAATAAAAAAATTGGTTGGGTTATGAAGCCTAAAGGATGACCATGAAGAGTGAAAAAGGGAGGTTTGATGAACTTGTATTATTCTTGTAAATTATGCTGAAAGTATTATAACAAAACATGTGGGTAAAATATTAGATGATAAACCCTATTTCTACATAATAAATGTGAATTTTCATGTTTTAGGAGTTTAATGGTTTTGAGTAATTTATGGAATTAAGATGATTTGTTTTCTTGTGTTTATGTTTGTAGTGTCATAATAAAGAGTTAATTGTTGGATTGATGGGGAAATCATGGTTAATAAGAAAACAATTATACCCCTCGCCTAAAAAGAAACATTTAACCAATTTATGAAAATAGAAGGGATGGGTGTGTTTGAATAACTTTATATTTTAAGAGGTTAGAATTGTAATGAGTATAATCATGGGATGGATAATGGGTAATGAAGTCTTAAGGATTTTAAGTAAAAAATATATCCTTCTCTCTTTTTAGTATTTTCATCCAAAAAGATAAAGGAATGGTATCAGAGTAATATTTTTTTAATGTCTTTACTGTTTATGAAAATGAAGCTAATGCAAGGTTATAAGATATTTAACTTTGGATTGTTAAAATTGCGGTAGAGATTGTTGAAGGGATACTAAGATAGTATCCCATATATAAAGCTTGAATATTAAGTAGTTGCTCGACACCTTACAAATTTTATTCTATTTGGAATTGTGAAAATAACATAGTTAAATTCCTTATTCATAATTTGTATATCAAAATTTGACCTGAGATTAGTGCCTTGTTTTGGGCTAGATGATTACTTAGTTTACTAACTAATGTCTTTTTGTAGGGTAGATGACTAGTTCCTTAGTCTAAAGACTAGTTCCCTGAAATGAGGAACAAACTATCTTGAGTACGATTAATGCTCTATTTTGGGTTGCATGACTAGGTCTCTACTTTAAAGACTAGTTCTCTTTTCTAGGATAAAAAACTAAATATCATAATAGGATTAATGCCCAAATTCTACTTATCACTTTAAGGTGAGAGTCAAATTTATTCAACCTATCACTTTAAGGTGAGATATTAGGAGTTTTTAGTGTTGGTTTAGGGTGATTTGACCATACTTGAGTATGATAGAAGGATTGATGATCTTTTATTATTTGCTCCTTAGTTTTTCTTTACCAAGCACTCTATTATAGAGATCTATAAGATAGTTTACAAACAATATTTAAGATGAGGGTTGATTACAAATAAGTTTGGTACTACTAGACAATTGACAGATACAAAGGAGTCTTTGGAGGCCTATATGATTTAGGGCTACCAGAGCTAGTTTGTGTAAGACAAGTAGAAGGATGTTAATTGTGCTTTCAAGTAAACCTCCTTTTCAAATGAAGAGTACTAGACTATTTAGTTAGTGTAGAAAGAGAGGAGTTGCATCAAGTTTAGCTTAGAACGAGGTTATATGGTCAATAATAAGGTAATTGAACCCTAAAGATAGTTTTGCAATGAGAACAACTAATGATAAGACTAATACAAATCTTTAATGTGCTCTATATACAAGGTAACACCCACGAGATTGATTCATGACCTTAGGATGGTGTTATATATGTAAAGGAGAGCATAAGTGGTGCTAGTTAGTCCATTTGGACCAAGATTGTTATTATTGTTGTGGCAAGAAACACTTTAGAATGAATTTCCTTAAAGGGGGAAAGTTAATACTTGTACAACAATTGTTAACTCATAAGTCAATAGGATTTTGCTATTATATACAGGTCAACAAGGTCAATCCAATTTGAAGCTAGTAGTATTGGAAATTAGGGTAGAGGTCAGAGAGATAGGACTTGGGGTAAAGTCTTCCACAAGACTTAGAAAGAGATCAAAGCTGACCTATATAGTGTAGTAGATATGTTACAATTAAATTACATGCTTGTACATGTGTTAATTCATCCTAAGTCAATATGATCTTTTATTAGAAATAAAATGGTCGAGAAGCTAAGAAAAAAAATGTAAGATGGGTGGAAAGAATGTAAAAAGGGTAGAAAAAAGGATTTACTATAGATACTCATTTAGGTGAAATTGTAAATATTGATTTAAAGCTTAAAAAGGTGAAAATAAATGTAAAGGGATGCAAAATGAGAGTAGATCTTATACCTGTAAAGTTATGAGACTTGTAGGAATGGATTGGCTTGGTATGAATAAGGAGCAAATGGATTGTCTTACAAATATAAGGAGATGACAAGAATGTTGTATCAAATTGTCTTATTTTAGTTATGATAACTCTTTAAGGAGATAAGAGGAATGTTGTATCAAATTGTCTTATTTTAGTTATGACTACTAATTAAATGGTGAGAAATGGTGTAGAGCTTATTTAGCTTTTGTAATGGATTCATGAAAAAAGATTGATAAACTAACTAATGTTCTTATCATATGAGATTTCCTCGATATGTTTTCAAGAGAGTTGTCAAGATTACCCCTAAAAAGGAAGTAAAAGTTTCTATTGATGTACTACGTGGTAAATCCCCTATGGTATAATCACTTTATTGGATGGCTTTGGTGGAGTTTACTAAAGGTGCATTTGTAAGAATTACTAGATAAAGGGTATATAAGGTCCATCAATTCATCATGGGAGCCTCAATGTTATTTGTTAAAAAAAGGATGAGACTCTTCGACTCCATATTACATACAAATAGTTGAACAAAGTGACAATGAAGAACAAATACCTACTTATATAGATAAATGGTTTGTTTGATCAACTCGTAGGAGCTAGTGTTGCGATGTTGCAGTCAAATAAATTAATTGCCCTATTTTAAAACACAACACATAAGATAGTATAGAGCAAGCAAAGGGTCAATCCCATGAGGTAGGTTCAAGTAGTCATATTTTTATGCTATATGATATGCAATTTAGGTTTTTTTTTTAAGTTGTCTAGGTTAAAGCAAAAGAAAACAAAAAACTATCAAACATAAATTAAATAAAACTAAAATTTATCAAGAAAACGGACCTTGATTGCAAGTAAACATCCACATATAAAAATCAAAACTGATCATGGAAATAAAAAATCAATTTATATTCTGAATATTTATTTTATTTTAACTTTAGTTAGTTAACACATTCGCTATATAACTTACCCTAACCATGAAATAACCATAGTGTTTGGACTTGTAATTTAATTTAATGGTAGCCTTAAGAACTAAATAAGTTGATTAATCAAGAAAACATAATTATCCACAATCTATGTTTAATTTGATTGAATGTGCTCCCTAAGATTAATAACGTAGATCCACCATAATTATTAAATTCAATCACTTCACAAGTTCATATACCACAACTTTAGTTTTAGTATCAAACTTAGAAATAGATTGTCTACAGTAATAACATAGATTCCACTTTAACAATTAAAATAAACAATCATAGAAAAAATAAACATAGGAGAGCAAACATATTTATCATATAAAATGAAAAGAAAAGGTAAAATAGTTCTTGAAATCTGCAGGTTTCTATGTCTTTATGACCAAGAAAAAGAGTTTAGACATGTATATTTGTTAAACAATTAATGAAAATGATAGAAGAAAACATGATTTCGAGTTTGTGGAGGAGAATACACGTTTTTTTTTAATCTTTACTAAAAATCATATCTCTATCATATGACATTTTTTTGGGATGAAATTTAAATTGGTGATAGGTCTTTAACTCTGGAATTCAACAAAATTAAGTTTATATCAATTAGACTTTTGTAGACCTAGATATTTAAGTTAGAATGGCCAAATGTCAACACTGGTAGAATGCAAAATTTGACTTTAGAGGCTGTAATTTCTATTCTCTTCTTTATTTTATTTTCTTACCTTAGATTTCTAAAAATATATGGATATTTGCTTTTGAATGCCATTGGAATCACTTCATTCCTATCTCTAGAGCTCACCCTCTACACTAAACATTGATTAATTATCAAATATGTCAACTACCTCCAATTTACTCTTTTGTTTGCATCTTTTTTCCAAAAGTATCTTTAAAGCATAAAACAAAGAATATCAAGGCATTTATATATAAAACATCCATACCTAGTGTTTTGCTTATGTTTTATATTTAAAATTCCTTGATATTTTTTGTTTTATATTTTGAACATATTTTTGGATGAAAGATTCAAAATAGAGTAAATTGGATGTAATTTGCAGATTTGACCTTTAATCGATATTTTATGCAGAACTTGAGCTATAGAGGTCAAAATGAAGTGATTCTAGTGGAATTAGAAAACTAACATCCATACCTAGTGTTTTGCCTATGTTTTATATATAAAATTCCTTGATATTTTTTGTTTTATATTTTGAACATATTTTTGGATGAAAGATTCAAAATAGAGTAGATTGGATATAATTTGCATATTTGACCTTCAATCGATGTTTTGTGCAGAGCTTGAGCTATAGAGGTCAAAATGAAGTAATTCTAGTGGAATTAGAAAACTAACATCCATATCTTTCTATAAATATATGAAAATTGCAGTCTTCAAAGTCAAATCTTAGATTATATGAGTGTTGACCTTCGACCATGACAACTTGAATATCCTGAGTTACAAAAGTCCATTTGATGTAAAAAGAATTTTTTTTGGCTTTTTGACACAAATACCTATAAGTGTACCAAAGTTTAGTAGAAAAAAGATCTCATATGAGAGAAATATGGTTTTTTAAAATGACATGAATTTTGCCAGCAAACAGGTTTTATGAAGAAATAAGTCCAAATTATATCCCAAAGCATCCAAACCGACATCTAAGTCTTTATTTTGGAAATCTAGCTTATATACGTAAAAGATTGAAAATTTCATGCAAGGTTATTTCTTCTTTTTAGAAAAATAGTCATTGAAGTATTTAAATGTAAAATTGTCTACTTAAGGGAGGACTATTTTGTAAAGTTGGGACTAGGGTTTCCTAGGCTATAAAAAGAAAGAGAAAAAGGAAAGAATAAGAGAGAAGGGGGTGGCCAAAATAGAGTAACACAAATCCTCTCTTTCAAAAAAAATATTCAAACATTCTTCCATCTTTTGTAGTAGTTGTTCAATAAATATGCAAGACTAAACTATTTTTCTTGGTTGCAAAGACATAAAAGCTTTCAAATTTCAACTATAAGATTTATTCTTTTATTTATTTATTTATATTTTATATGATGAATGAATAAGTTTGTTTTCCTATGCATATTTCAAAGATTGTTTATCTTAATTGCTAGAGCAGTCTTTAAGTTATTGTTGTGAACAATCCAATGCTAAGTTTATTATCAAAACCGGAGTTATGGTATATAAAGCCATGAAAACTTCTCAAGCAAACGAGTAGATATATTGAAAGTTTGTAGTATATTCTTTCTACAAGGACATGCTTTAGATATATGTCCAACAATGCAAGAAGATAAGATTGAACAAACCAATGAAGTTGATAGAGCATTGAATGGACAACATCAATATAAGTATGATCCATTTTCCAACACACAATCATAGATGGTGAGATCTTCCAAACTTATGCTATGGGAAACTGCCTCAACAAGGCAATTAAGGTGACAGTTCCATTCCTATCAATTTAAATCCTAATAGAGCTATCAAGGAAGACAACCTCTAGTATTAACAAATTCTAATGTTATGGGGTGCTTTGAACACAATGACCTCATAAAAAAATATCATGTCTCTTCAATAGGAAACAAGGTCAAGTAGCTTCGAGTGTAGTAAAATTGAAAGTAAAAATGAATGGAAAATTGCCCTCTTCAAAAGAGAATATTAGTGCGATCATGTTGTAAAGTAGGAAAGAACTTGAAGAGTAAAGATTGAAACAAACTGAGATGTAGGAAGAAGAGGAGATAGAAACCAAAGTGAACATAAAGAAGATACATCCTCTTCCTCCACAAACTAAAACAATGACCATTACTCCAAAGGTAAGTCTTAACTTAATGAATTCCACTTTTAAAAACACTTCTCCTTTCTTGTGAGTTCTCTTAGGTCAAAGAAAAAGGACAAATAAAAAGAGATTTTAGAGTTTTTTAAGAAAGTAGAACTAAACATTCCTTTGATTGATGCTATCAAGCAAATTTCAAACTATGCCAAATCCATGAAGGACCTTGTGTAGTTCCAAGAGAGCTTGTAAGCTAATAGGTTATGAAATGGTAAGTATGAGTGAAGTTGTATTTGTTGTTGTTCAAAAGAATTTGTCTTTGAAGCAAAAAGACCTAGGTGCGTTTACTATCCCATGTGTTGTTGGTAATGCAAGTTTAAAAAGGCTTTATACAATTGAGATCAATCTATTAGTGTTATGTTGAAACATGTTTATGCTTCTCTTAGTCTTGAGTCATTGATTAAAACTAGAATCGTAATACAACTTGTTAATTGTAGTTTTGTTTATCCATTTGGTGGGATAGAATATTCTAGTTAACATTTATGGTTTGGTTATTCCATGAAACTTTTATACTCTTGATATGGAACGTGAACCAACAATCCTATATTGTTTGGGAGACCATTATTTGAAACTACCAATATGAAATTTGAATGTGGCAAGGAAAATTGTCTATGGAGGTAGGAGATGAAAAAAATGAATTTAATTTTCATGATGCAATGAAAGATCCTTACAGCTATTGCAATGTTGTGGTCATACAAATTAATTACACTAGCTTAAACACAACACATAAGATAACATAGAGCAAGCAAGGGTCGATCCCATGAGTAAGATTTAAGTCATATTTTTATGCTATATGATATGCAAATTAGGGGTGGTTGGAAGTTATCTAGACTAAAACAAAGGAAAAAAAAAAGAAAACTATCAACCAAAAATTAGATAAAACCAAATTTTATCAAGAAAATATAAATTTATAAATACAAAACATTAATTTATATTCTGAATATTTATCTCCTCTTAATATTGGTTAGTTAACAGATACACTATATAACTTACCCTAAATGTCAAACAATGATAGTGTCCCACTAGTATTTTAATTCATTGCCAACCTTAAGAACTAGATAAATTGATTAATCAAGAAAACATAAATGTCTAGAGTCTATGTTTGATTTGATTGAATGTTTTTCTTAAAATTAATAACATAGATCCATCACAATTGTTAACTTAGTTGCTTCACAAGTTCATACACCACAACCTCCATTTTTATATCAAACTTAGCAATAGATTGTCTACAATAACAACTTAGGGTCTACTCTAACAATTAAAATAAACAATCATAGGAAAAATAAGAATAGCAGCACAAAAATACTAATCATATAAACATAAATAAAATATAGCTCACAGTTTTTGAAAACTAAAGGTATTTGTGTCCTTGCAACAAAAAAAAAGAGTTTAGCCTTGCATGTTTGTTAAACAAGTAATGAAAAAGAAAGAAGAAAACATAATTTTTGGGTTTGTGGAGGAGAAAGGGCATTTCTCTCATCTTTTTTGATCTGGCCATCACTCCTCTTCTTCTTCTTGATATATGCTAAGAAATTCTAGTTCCTATATACAAAATAATCATCCCTTAAGTTGACAGAATCCAATTTTACTCTTTGAAAAATCATATCTCCATCATTTGACATCATTTTGGGATGAAAGTTGGAGCATGTATAGGTCTTCGAGTCATGAATTCAAAACAATTAAGTTGCATCAATTTGAGTTCTATAGATCTAGATATTCAAGATAGAATGGTCAAAGATCAACATTGGCACATTGCGCGACTTGACTTTGAAGGCTGCAATTTACATGCTCTTCTTTATTCTTTTCTTTCCTTATCTTTATAAAAAGATATGGATTTTAGCTTTTTAATGTCATTGGAATCATTTTATTTTAACTTCTAGAGCTTACGTTTTGTACAAAACATTGACTAATAGTCAAATCTACCAATTACCTCTAATTCATAGTGCCTTCAAAACATAAAACAAAGAATATCAATTCATTTTAAATATAAAACATTGGAAAAATACTAGTTAAATATGGGTGAAACTATCAAATAATATGGTTGCATCAACAACAATGTTTATTTTATCATATATTTTAACCAAGTTGATTAGTGTGCAACAAGTTTTTGATTTTGATTGTGAGGATGGATTTAAGCTATGACTATGATTTTACTACTATGGAAGAGATGGAGAGATACATACGTGTTCCTCAAAACATGCAAGAATTAGCATTAGCGTTGCAAGTTTTGTAGACCATTTCTCTCGGTAATCTCTTTGTTGAATTAGTACTTTCACATTAAAGGTTATTGCCATCTATTTTATAGGCCTCCGAGTTAGAATGAAAACCTTTGCCTGATAATTTGAAGTATGTATCAATTGGAGACAACAATACACTTCATGCTTTAATAGCAAAATTTTTGATAGTGCATTAATTCCTTAAAATATATGCATTATATACTTTGAAGGACAATGAGAAAACAATAAGGGAAATGCAAAGGAGGTTGAACCTATATATGATGGAGCTAGTAAAAGTTGAAATTTTGAAACTATTATATGTAAAGTCATTTAACCCATCAAGGATAGTAAATGGGTGACATCAATCTATGAAATGCCCAAAGAGCCCCAAATCACGTTAGTAAAGAACAAAAATGATCAATTCATTCCTACTCGTCTTTCGAGTGGATAAAGAATATGTGTTGATTATAAAAAGGTCAATCTTTCTACATGTAATGATCATTTCCCATTACCATTCATGGACAAAATATTTGAATGTCTAGTAGATAAGTCTTTTTATTGCATGGCCTTATATGTGGAAATTTTGTGTGGATTAAATAGTTAGGAGATGTGTACCACTTTTCATTCCATTCTCACTTTTTGTCATTATCATTTTTATGGTGGGCATTTTGGTGTAAAAAGAACAGCCCACAAGGTACTTGATTGTCTCAATTTGCCTTATATTTTTAAGGATTTATATCATTTTTGCAAATTATGTGAAAAATTCCAAAGAATAAGCAATATAAGTCATAAGAATCAAATGCCTTTAACAAATATTCTTGAAGTGAAATTTATTATTATGTTTGGGGTATTTATTTTATTGGTCCATTTCCTTCTTTTTGTAATCTTTTTATCCTTCTTGTTGTTGATTATGTGTCCACATGGACTGAAGCAAAAGTCACAAACCAATGATGCTAAAGGTGTTTTAGATTTTGTCAAGACCCATATTTGACTAGTTTAGGATCCCCAAAGCTATTATTAGTGATAGTGACACTCATTTTTGCATTTTCTCAATGGAAGTATTGCTACGCAAATATCATCTGACTCATAGGACTTCCATAGCCTACCATCTCAAACAAATGGCTAAACTAAAATTTTAAATTAAGAAATCAAGTCTATTTTGGAGAAAACAATGCAACCCTACTGCCGAAATTGGAGTCTATGACTTGGTAATGCACTTTGGGCTTATAGGATTGCTTACAAATCACCTATAAGAATGTCACCTTATAGGATTATTTATGGAAAAACATGTCATCTACAATTGGAGCTTGAACACAAAGCTATTGGGGCCATTAAACAATGTAACTTAAATTATGATGCTTTGATTGTAAGAAAATTGCAATTGCAAAAGTTAGAAGAGATTAAAAATGATGCTTATGAGAATGAAAGGATTTACAAACAAAAGACCAAGATTCTTCATGACCAAATGATTACAGGAAAGGAATTTCATTTTGGAGACAAAGTCTTTCTTTATCATTCATGTTTGAAACGTGTTTCCTGGAAAATTGAGATCTTATTGGATTGGGTCCTTTGTTGTTTCTAATATTTTTTCTTATTGTGTAGCTGTAATTACAAGTTTAGAAACTAACAAAGTACTCAAGATTGGATGACAGAACTCACCACTTCTATGGAGTTAGCTAAACCAATCTATAAAGAATGAGTATGCAACATGTCAAGCCAATGACATAAAGCAAAAGACAAAATCATATTTGCTTTCTTTTTCTCTCATCTTTTATTTCTTGCATTTTACTTTATTTTTATCATTCTAATATGTTACTTTTTCTTTTGTTTCAACATTAAGGAAAATGTTGTATTTAAAGTGTGGGGGTATTGAGAGACTTTTGGTTTTCTTAGTTGTTTTTTTTCTAAAAAATAAAAACAATCTATGTTTAATCTTTTGAATTCTCATTGGTTTATGAGAATATGAATATTATGTATGAGAATTAGCTGAGAGAGATAAAAATATAAATTGAATGAAGAAGTGTGCATGCAAGTTGTAATATTTAATTGGTTTGGGGATTGACTTTGAGAATATGTCTTATTGACTTTATAATGTTCTACCAATGGAAACTTTTAAGTCTTCAACATTATATTCTTTAATTATGCATTCTTTGAATGATATGTATCTCTAGAACTCACTTTATATCTTGTTGAGAGTATATTTTTATTACATATGTACATAAAGAAGATAAAGGCATTACGAATTATAACCACTTGAATAAAAAAGTCAACCTAAAGCATATTATCTTTAGTGAGCTCCCTTTAAGCTTGTTTATTCTTTCTCTTTTTTATCCAGATATAAATCTTAACTTCTTATATGTTTTCCTTTTCCCCTGACCAAATATTAGTAGAGCATATATTTATTGATATCTCATGAGATTATGGTTGAAAATTATATGGAAAAAAAAAAAAGTGATGTTGATGAAAATATGGGCAAAGTTGCCAAAGGTAAAAAAAGAGAAAAAAAAAAGAAAGGGAAAAGAAAGGGAAATAGAAGTGTTCCTTTGTATTTTTAAAATTTTATATTGATATAACTTGAATCAAAATAAGTTAAGCATTGGTGATTAGAGATGGAAATTTGTATGCTTTAATGGGATATCTTGTTTCAAAAGATAAATTTTTTTATAATGCTCTATTTCCTTTGGTTTTAGTTTTTTTTTTTTTTATCTCACCTTAACCTTATCCCCATTACAACTAAAAAGTAAGATAACTTGATTCATACATTGCTTGTAATGTGTTAGTAATGGAGATGAGATTGAAGAACAAACTTATATTCATTGATTGAATATAAGAGATTTAAATGCATAAGCCCTAAACACTTCAGTGTTGGAGAGTATATCAATAAGAGGACCTATCACTTTGGCTTGACATATATTTTATTTAAATCCTAACAATCTACTAAGTATTGAAAATTTGATGTAAATAAATTCATGAAAATATATAATCTTTATCGTTTTTGATTCAATTATTGTTTATAATGTATATATTATTGGACATTAATGGAAAATTTAGAGATCATTCATAGTGATTTAATGTAAATTAAATTAATTTAAATTTTATTTTATCACTCCTTTCTCGAGGATGAGCAAGAGCTAAGTGTAGAGGTATTTGATGTAACCTTGTTACTTCATAGTTATACCTACTTTGCTTAGTGTTTTGCCTATGTTGTTTTATATAAAATACCTTGGTATTATTTGTTTTATGTTTTGTAGGTATTTATAGATGAAAGATTTAAAAGGGAGTAAATTAGAGGTAATTAACATATTTGACCTTTATGGAAATATATAGCAAGAAAAATAAATAAAGAAATAGCAGGGAAACCACATCCTTTAAAGTCAAGTATTGCATTCTGCTAGTGTTGATCTACAACCATTACGACTTGAGTATATTGATCTACATAAGATCATTTGATGCAACCTTAATTTTGTTAGATTTCTCACTCAAATACCTATAGGCTTACCAAATATTGAAGAAAATGATCTAATATGAGAGAAATATGAGTTTTCTAAGATGACATATAAATTATACCAACAAACAGGTTTTATGATGAAACAAGTCCATATCACATCCCAAAGCATCCAAACCAACATTCAAGTCGTTAGTTAAGAAATTTAGCTCCTTTAAGTCAAAGATTGAAGATTTCATGTAAGACTATTTTTTGTTTTAGAAACATAATTATTGAAGTATTTAAATGTAAGAGTGTCTACTTAAGGGAGGACTATTTAGTAAAGTACAAAATAGGGTTTTCTAGGCTATAAAAAGAAAATGAGAAAGAAAACAATAAGGAGGGGGGGTGACTAGTATAGAGAAACATAAATGCTCTGTCCCCAAAACCCAAATTCAAGCATTCTTCCATATTTTGTAATACTTGTTCAATAAATATGCAAGGCTAAACTATTTTTCTTGGTTGCAAGAACATAAAATCTTCAGATTTCAAGAATTGCGAGATTTATTCTTTCATTTTTTATTTTATATGATAAATGAATAAGTTTGTTCTCCTATACTTATTTTTCCTATGATTGTTTATTTTAATTGATAAAGCAGTCTCTAAGTTATTATTGTGAACAATCTATTGTTAATTTTGCTATCAAAACCGGATTTATGGTATATAATTTTTAAAGCAACTAAGCTTAATAATTGTGTCAGATCTACATTATTAATCTTAAGAAGAACATTTAAACAAATCAACATGAACTGTGGATAATTATGCTGTATAGGTTAATCAATTTATCTAATTTTAAGGCTTCCATTGAACCAACTCATTTGTGCAGACACTGTGATTGTTTTTTTGTTACAGTTAGTTATGCAACGAATTTGTTAACTAACTAATATTAAGAAATGATAAATATTCAGAATATAAATTGAAGTTTCATTTCAAGGATCAATTATTATTTTTGTAAGTGGAGTTTACTTGCAACCAAGTTGGTTTTCTTGATAAATTTTAGTTTTATTTAAATTTTTTTATTGTTTAATTTTGTTTTAGTATATATATAATCATCAACCATACCCCTCAATTGGAAGAAAATTCAAACTAAACATTCCTTGTGGGATTAATCCCTCTCTTACTCTATATTATTATAAGTTTTTTAAGCTAGGATAATTAATTTGTGTGACTATGACATTGCAATAACAAGTAAAATAATTGTCTCATTAGTGAAAAATACAAACTTGACGTCACCCTTTCTAACATAAAAAAATATGTTTTTTGTTCTTTTCCCATATAATTTTCATAACATTTGCTGATTTTCTTAACTTTTTTTGTCTTACCTCCACTCTCGATAAGATTTAGGTGTTTTTATGTAGTAGATGAATGATCTAATTTGTTTAAAGTGTTTGTCAAATGTTTGTTTTGTGATTATGTAGAAAAGTTGGAACAAACATTGAATAATCTCTGTTTTTTTCTTATGCTACTAACATGTTTAGAAAAAGGAACAGAATGAAATATTAAATCTTTTTATTAGTTTGACATTAGCAAAAAGAAGAATAAGAAAATTGATGCAACACTTTAAAAAACTTAATGAACATTAGGAAAATTTAAAATTTAAAAGGATATGACAACTTTTTGGAGCCTTGCTCTAATACCAACTAATATAAACTTTGTTATCATGTGGTCATATAACCTCCAATCAAGATTGAGATCTTATTCTAAAAAGCCAACTTAAGATTTATTCCTAATAAAGACCATATATTTCTCTTTAATTCTCAATAAATAGGGTGGATTTAATGCAAAGATAAGAGAGAAATGAAGGTGGAAAGTAGGCCAAAAAACTAGTATTTCACAATATCTTATTAGTTTCTCAATTAGCCATCTTTCTCCTCCTCAAGTGAACATTGTGAGCTTCCACTAACATTGATAGCGCCGCCAAAAGTAAGCCAATACTATGGGCAGGGGTTAATGTTTTTCCAACATAAAGGAGAAATTTGAGTGAAAAGTAAAATAGAAAAAATCATTATTTACATATGATTTTGCTTAGTTCCCAACCAACCACATTTCTCCTCCTATAGAGACCACTGCCGGCCACCACCAACACCAATAGCACCACAAATCAATAACTAACAACCATCTCTACCCAGGTAAGCTTTCTGTTTCCTATTTGGTTTGTTACATGATGTTTTGCATGGGTTAAAGTAGGGTTGTAAATATTTTTACTTTTGACACTTTTCTTGCTAATAAACACTACTAGAAAATTGGAAAAATACATAAGGAAACATATGACATTTTTCCATCAGTATATTGAGGTGAAATTTTTTGACTAAATTTATTTGTCATGTAAATCATCGGTAAACACTTTCATGCAACTCATTGGTAAATACCAACACTAATATGTAATCGGTTTATACTAAAGTAATTATAGTGGGAATATAAAGAATAAAAAAGCCAAATAGTAGGATGACATTTAAGCTTTATAGATGATGATATTAACAAAGTTATCTTAAAGGTAAAATTCATTCATGAATATACCAATGGAAGTATTTTGTAGGAATATACTGATGATATTAAATACGATATTATAGCAATAATCAAGAAGGCAAATCTTCCGGTGATGTGAAACTTCTATTGACATTATGACTTCCAGCTCAATCTCCCCCCCCCCCCCATATTTTTACTTCTTCCTTGTCCAATTTGTTTTTAGGAAAAACAACAACATCTCCCTGTCTCAATCTCAACACAACTCAAGCTCCCATAACATTTCTGCCACCACAACATTTAATTTGACAACATTCATGTTCTCAAATTTTATTAAGAATTTTCCATCCTAAGTAAGCAAACCTATATTTTTTTCAATTTGAACACAATTTTTAAATGTTAATATTTTTTCATACTTTTGTATTATATGTATTGTTTCAGGGTGTTTGATTGTTTCATAAATTGTTTTTCAAACAAACTTGTGTGCATTTATGATTTGAACATGTCAGGATTTTTTTAAAATTTTGTAAAATTATATTTGATCTAAATTGTTAAACCTTATTTTGAAATACTGACTTAGGTGTTTTATGATGAAAGAGAAAATGGATTATTCAACAGGTTTGTTTTATATTTTTTCAATTTTATTGTCAAGTTGTAATTTTCAGTAAATGTGTAAAATTTAGCGTTTATTTAGATGATTGATAATGAACTAAGAGAAGTATTAAAATAGATTGAATAAGCTTAAGCTAAACTAACATCTTTGCAAATTTATTTAGTTAATTTATACATGTTGGAATCCTTATTTTATATAGGTTTGATAGAAATAATGGATGATCATGAGTGGATGTATCAAGGCTCACCTAAGAGATTGTTGAAGATGGATTACTGTAATAGGGTTCAAGGTTTTATTAATTACATAATATCTAATCCAATAAATATGAGTAGAGGTGGTGTTAGATATCCTTGCAAGAGGTGTAAAATTGAAAAATTTCTTGATCCAGATGTTATAATGATGCATCTTCTCCAAGAAGGGTTTATGGAGGCGTACATATGTTGATATGCACTTGGATAAACTATTTGTTCCTCATAAGACTATGATATAAACAATGGTTGGGTTAACTTCTAGTTATAGCAATGTGCATGAACTTATGGATAACAATAATAATTCTTATGAGAATATAATTATGGATGAGATGAAAATTTAATCATGGTCATGTAGAAGTAACCAAGTTTTTTGATCTTTTGTATGATTTTGATGAACTATTATAGGATGGTTGCATAAATCATAATGAATTATCGATCATTGCACATGAGTTTGTTATCAAGTTGTATCATTAGTTGAGTGAGGTTATGATAAAATTGTCAAATGGGCAAGAACATTTTACATAAAAGGAACAAACGAAAAAAATCTTCTTTACAGTTAAGCCCATGATGAAACCCTTCAGTCTAAGATATAAGAAAACTGATATAGGTCTAAACTTTTGCATGTTATACTACCTTAAAAATGTAGAGTTATCCAAGTGCAAGATACATGGGTATTAACTCTCTAAACCCAGAATTGACAGGGGAAGGAATCTTTTTGCATATAAAATGATTAGATACTTTCCAATCACACCTAGGCTATAAAGGTTATTCATGTTACTAAAGACTGTTAAGCATATAAAGTGGCACCAATCACATAATGCATGGATAGAGTGATGGCGCACCTTTCCGATAGTGAAGCATGGGAAAACTTTAACAATTTGCATCCTCAATGTAAAATCCAAAAATAAAAATAAATAACAATGGATGAAAAATAGTCATACAATGTAAATTCTAAGCAAGACAAATTAGATAAGTATGAACCTTAAAAATAAAATTTTGACATAAATATATTTTTAATGCAAAGATTGAGTTAAAAGAAATTAAGAAAAGTTTAATATATAGGGATGAAATTAAAAGAATAAAAGGATCTGAGGCATAAATAGTGGGGGAAAAAAGAGAATAATCACTCCTTTTAGGCCAATGTATGAATTATGAAAAATTACATTATAAACACCGTCAATTTTCTCCTTCTCTTGGATGATAGCTACTACAAGGGATAGAAAGGGGGGGCATTTCTTCATCTTTTCTATGGAAATTTAAAAAGAAGAATGACCAAATTGAAAAAAAAATTCTTAGGGTCTACATAAAACATCAAGGGAAATATAGAGGGAAAGGAATAGAGAAGAAACTAAGCGAAGAAATCTAAAACTTTAATTGGAGAAGCACAACAACAAAGGAAGGATTTGATCCTTGGTTAACTCTTAAAGGCTTTGATTTACATTGGGTAAGGTATTCAAGCAAGTAATTTCAAAGATTTGTTGTTGATGATGAAGAAATTAATTATAGTAACTTAGGGGGTTCTTGAGTTGAATTTAGGGTTCTTAAAAAATTTCCATGGAAAGATGAAATGGGTTAGTGTAGGGTTAAAATAACTTAAAAAGCATTCAAAAATTGAGAGAAAGGCATTATAATTCTCTTTATAAATTATGTTGAAGTGTGTTCTGAATGATAGGGATGATGACGTTATGGTGTATATGACATGGAAAATTGGTGTTGCTAAGTGTGGTAGGTGAAATGGAGTTGTTTAAATCCTCTTTAATTTCATAAGCAAAACTAGATAGTTTCTTTCCTAAACTTCTAGAGGCATTTTGAGAGGGAAAATGATAGCATTTGATAGAATGTTTTTCATAAAACTGAGAAGTGGTTGGAGGAGTACCCGATTGGACAAATCTTGTAAATTGCGAAATGTTATAGAAGAATAGGGAACCTTAAGACTAGAACTGGGTTTTCTTTCCTATAAAAATGTCATAGCCTAATATCTTATCTTTTAAAAGAGACAAGCCTTGCATAGATCCAAATTATAAAACTTGAATTGTGATAAAAAAAAATGCAAAGAGTGCTTATAAAGGTAATAACTGAATCAATTAATATGAGTTTCAAATTAGTGAAAAAATATGATGAGCGTAAGTATTTAAATAATAGATATTATAAAGATAGACTTGAATGTATATATCATAAAGAGATAATGATTTGATAAGAACTTGAAAAGAAATGATGATATTGAATTGAATCAAGAATGCTAATAATGAACCTTTATATGATATAGGGGACATTGCAAGGGGGATCTTAGTAAAAGGATGCTTCTTATGCATAGTCTTCAAGTAAGAACTTCGTACTTTAAAATAAGTTTATTTATAAAATGTAATTATGTTGTATTGGCTTTAAAATTGTAAATGTATAGACTGATGACTATGTGCCGATAAGGAAAGAAGGAAAAAAATAATTAATTAGAAACCATGTTAGGTTGACTTGAGTAAATGGTATCTAAAAGGGATAGCCGCAATGTTGGCTTTTATATGGGAACGTTAGGAATTGATTGGTAAACATGTTGGGTTTACCAAAGTAGATTGTATCCAAAACACAAAACCAAAATGTTGACTTCCATATAGGAATGTTAAAAATTAATTGGCAACCATATCGAGTTAACTAGAGTAAATGGTATAACCAAAATGTTGGCTTCGTTGTAGGAATGACAAATTGAATTGGCAACCATGTAGGGTTTACTAGAATTAATGGTATCCAGATGGGATAACTAGAGTATTGGTTATCGTTCAAGTGCTGGATGGATTGAGCAAACCAAAAGGGTTAGCTAAGATGAAAATGAAAAAAATAAGAAAGACTTATACTTTCTTTTTGATGTCTTATCCAATCCAACCATCCTGGACTTCAACCCATCACTCCATATTCATCTTTTCATTTCCATTCATTCATCTCATTCCATAAAATAGACATTGATTGCACAAATGAATTATTGATCCATATAACACATTAAAAAAAAAGAGAAATTCTTTCATGATTATGTAAATGACAAATTGTAAGTTAAGAATCCATTAAGTTTAGTTTGTTGCAACTATTTAAACATATGTAAAGCCTAAATTTTGGTACCTTTGATCAATAATACTTCTAAACTTTTTATCTTAACATGTAAGACATATTCTTGTATTCTTTTGGTTCTTGAATGAACTCAATCTAACTTATTGAAGATTAATTAGCTCCACATTGTCATTTGACTTTATTTCAATTCTATTGGTGTCCTAGGATAGATTTTCATCATGTCACACTTCTTTAAACCATATGTTGATTTGATTATTTAAGGTTGAAAATAAGAATCAACTGCACTACAATGAATTGAGACATTTTATTTAGTATGTACACAACTTAAACTCAATTATTATTATATTATTTATCACATATAATTCTAGCATTTACTCTGATACATAGTTCAATACCTTGTAGGCAACATCATCAATATTTACTATTAAAAAATTCATAACTAACTGAATCCCAAGTCTTTCTATTACAAGATGAATGATTTTTTACGTTGTTAAAAACATATATAAGCATTGCTTAATTATTATTATATATTGGTATATTTAGCTTCTTGTTAATGACTAATGGTTGTATTTCATGTATCAAGTTTATAAATGAGGAGGGAAAAACAATTTTACTTTTTCTTTACTAAGTTTGGGTCTTAAAAGAAAGGTAAAGTGATATAACGAGTATTTCTTCAAAGGACACATGTTTCTTGCAAAGGAATATGGGTATGGTAGAAGGATATATGACATTGGGGTTTAAGTTAAGGGATCAACTTCTAATGAGTTTAAAGTTGACTATTATGAGAAATTATAAGAGGAATCAAATTTGAATATAATAGCAAACATAATAGAGTATTTTTACTTCATATGCAATTGATATGATACTACTAATAGAAGAATCAAAGTACATCCCCAAAATGGTTTGGTGGAAATTAATTTGAAGGATAGATTCCACAATGTCAACGATGTCTTTGTTTTTGCTAAACAATGCTACAATACACTTCTTCTTTTAGAAAGGATCGTTCATGAGTTGATTGTTTATCCGTATTAAAAACCAAACCAAAGAACATGTCAATGTTGCTCAAGATGGTAATGATGGATCAAATATGAGAGATAACATCTTTCAACTTGGCAAGTTAGTTGATCCATATCGAGTTGCTTCATCCATTGACTTTGAAAAAAAATCAAGTTTTCATGTCACCAATAATATTTTTGTTGTTGTTGATGTTGAGGAGTTAAATGTTGTTTTGAGCTCCAACAAACATGCACAAGTCAATGAAAATGATGATATCAATGAAATTATTATTGAAGATTATGATGGAGTTGATGTTGAGTCAATTGAAGAATTGATAACTCAAACTAATTTGTGAAACATGAAATTGTAATGTCATAAACTATAATGTTATATTTATTGCTGAAATTCACTACAAATAAATATTTATATTATTATCATGACATGAAATGGTATTATTATGTTGTGTTTATAGCTATCAATCCAAGTATTTGCAAGATGAATAGATAGATAATACAAATACAATTCGATGTAAGCCACTGTCTGACATTAATAGCAAAACTAATAAGATGTTTTTATTGGTATATTATAAAGGTGATGGAAATTGTTCCCTTTCTCCCCATCCCTGTTTAATGTGTCATTACATACATGTATACTGATGAAATGTTTATATCGTAATACTACAAAGGCAATGGGAACTATTCCCCTTCTCCTTGTCACTATTGAGTGTGGCATTGCAAACAAGTATATCAATGGGATATGATACGACCATATTATTTGATAGTTTTAGCCATATTTATCTAGTTTTTTACATATTTTTTGTGTATAACATGTCTTGATATTCTTTATTTTATGTTTTGAAGGTATTTTTGGATGAAAGATGCAAAAAAGAGGTAATTGGAGCTGATTGATAGATTTGACCTTTAGTCAATGTTTCATTCAGAACGAAAGCTCTAGAGATCAAAATGAAGTGATTCAATGGTATTCAAAATCAAACATCCATACCTTTCTTGAAATTTAAGGCCAAAAAAGTAAAATAAGGAAAAGCATGGAAATCGCAACCTTCAAAGTCAAATCTTGCTATCTGTTGATGTTAACATTTGGTTGTTACAACTTAAATATATGAAGCTATAAAAGAACAATTGATGCACATAAAAATGTGTTGGATTCAAGACTTAAATAACTATAAACGATCCAAATTTTAGTTCAAAATGATGTCTTATGAATGAGATATGATTTTTACAAGGGACAACTAAATTCTGCCAACTTAAGGAAGGATGATTTTGTAAAATAGAAAATAGGTATTCTAAGCATATATAAAGGAGAAGAGGTAGTAGGGAAATTTTGGCCAGCAGGAAGGAAGTCTTTTGCTTGGTAAAACTCTTTTGTTTGGTTGCGAGGACATAGAAACCTTTAAACTTCAAGAACTGTGAAATTTATTTTACCTTTATTGAATATATTTGTTCTCCTATGCTTATTTTTTCTTTGATTGTTTATTTAATTACTAAGAGTGGACTCTAAGTTATTATTGTAGACAATTTATTGCTAAGTTTGATATCAAAACTGAAGCTGTGGTATTTGAACTTGTAAAGCAACTAAGTTGTTAATTATGGAAGATCTATGTTATTAATCTTAGGGAGAACATTCAATCAAATCAAACATACATTGTGGACAATTATATTTGTTGACCAATCAATTTATGTAGTTTTTAAGGCTACCATTGAATCAAATTATTAGTGCAAATACTATGGCAGTTTGATGGTTAGTGTAAGTTATACGGCGGATCTGTTAATGAACCAATGTTAAGAAAAGATAAATATTCAAAATATAAATTGATGTTTCATTTCCATGATCATTTCTTATTTCTATAGGTGGATGCTGACTTGTGACCAAGGTTTGTTTTATTGATAAATTTCAGTTTTATATAATTTTTGCTTAGTTTGCTTTACCCTAGCTTAGACAGCTTTCAAACCCTCTCCAATTGCATAGGATATAGCAGAAAAATATGAACTAAAATGTCCTCATGGGATCGACCCCTTACTTGCTCTATATTATCTTGTGCAATTTGTTTTGAGCTATGGTATTAATTTGTGCGATTGTGACATCATATCAAATTTTGGCATTGTTGCCAGGGATGTGATTTTAGTTTATTCTTGTGTTATTGTGTTGTGCTATGATTTTTTTATATTTTGAATAAAAAGAGAAATTAGATTTGTGCTTGTGGTAGTACTGTTCAAAACATTTTCATCATTTTCCAGGGTTTTTAGACACTTTTAGTATTTCAATGTTGGATTCTCGTGCCTATTGTATTGTTTTTTTTTTATCTCTTATGTGCTTGGTTTCTTTTAAGTATTCTTTCTATTTTTTCCATGTAACCCATTCTACTAACCAGATTCATTAAGTACAGGTTGCTCTCAAAATAGAAAACACTTTACATGAGTTATAAAAGGAAGCTCACGTCACATCATGGTTGTTGCATGACAACAAACACTCAAGGAGCTTGCTGCTCCTAACATGGAAAACCAACTATTGTGCATAAACATAAACAATAATGTGAAATTTGAACTCAAATATAGTTTTATGCATTTGCTGTCAACATTCAATGGTCTTGCAGGAGAAGATCCTCACACTCATCTCAAGGAGTTCCATATGGTTTGTGTTGGCATGAAACCAAATGGAGTTGAAGAGGAACAAGTTAAGTTGAAAGCTTTCCCTTTCTCTTTAAAAGGGGCAATGAAGACATGGTGTTTTTTCTATTCTTCCAGGTTTAATTGACACTTGGAATGGCATGAAGAAGATCTTTCTCAAAATGTATTTCCCAATATCTCGAGTTGCCAATATGAGGAAAGAAATGTGGGATTTGGCAATCTCATGGAGAGACACTTGCTAAACATTGAGAGAGATTTGAGGTATTGTGTATTCAATGCCCTCATCATCAATGCTTGATGCCTACTGACCGTTGTATCATTGATGCTGCAAGTGGAGGGGCATTAGTAGATCAGACACCCAAGGATACACGCCAATTAATCTCTAATATGGCAGCCAACTTGAAACAGTTTAGCACCCGTAAAGACTTCTTAAGCAAATGAGTGAATGAGGTATTTCTAACCTTGAGAATAAAGATTACGATCTTATTTCTCTTGTGCATTCTTTGGCCTGTAGAAATATACATCAGGTGAAAGTTTGTAGCATATGCTTAATACAAGGGCATGCTTCAGATTGTGCCCAACAATGCAAGATGATTACATTGAATAAGCAAATGTGGTTGATGGAACATTCAATGGACAACCCTAATGTGAATATGATCCCTTTTCTAACACGTACAACCCTACATAGAGAGATCATCCCAGCTTATGCTATGAACACCCACCTTAATAAGGCAATAAAGGCAAATAGTTCCATTCCAATTAATTGCAGCCCTAATAAAATTATCAAGCGAGACAACCCCCTCAATTCACCAACTCCAATGTTATGGGGTCATCATCTAGTGATGATCTTCATGAGATGATGAAAACTTTGCTTCTAACATAGTGACCTTGTCCCAAAATGTCACGCCTTTTCAATAGGAAACAAGGTCAAGTATTTACAACTTGGAGAAACAAATGGGGTAAATAGCTTTAAGTATGGGCAAATTAGAAACACAAATAAATGGAAAATTGCTCTCTCAAGCATTGAGTCGAAAAAAGAATGTTAGTGCAATCATGCTGCGAAGTGGGAAAGAACTTGGAGAAAAGAAGTCGAAACAAGTTGAGATGGAGGAGGAAAAAGAGATAGAAACCAAATTAAATAGCAAGAAGAAACCTACTCCTCCTTCACAAATGGAGACAAAAGCAATCACTCTAAAGGTAACTCCTCACTCAATGAATTCCAATTTTAAAGCAATTTCACCCTTTCTTATGAGTTCTTTTAGGTCTAAGAAAGAAGACAAGGAAAAGGAGATTTTAGAGGTTTCCAAGAAAATGGAACTCAACATTCCTTTGATTGATGCTATCAAGCAAATTCCCAAGTTTGCTAGATTTTTGGAGTTGTGCACTATCAAGAGAGCTTTCAAACTGAAAGGTCATGAAATAGTAGGTATGGGTAAAGTCATATCTGCTATTGTTCTAAAGAATATGCCTTTGAAGCATATTGACCTAGGTACTATCCCATGTGTTATTGGAAATGCTAGTTTTAAATGGGCTTTATGTGATTTAGGTGCATCCATTAGTGTTATGCCTAAACATGTTTATGATTCTCTTAGTTTGGAACAATTTGAATAAAACTAGCATTGTAATATAACTTGGAGATCATAGTTTTGTATGCCCACTTAGTGTGATAGAAGATGTCCTTGTCAAGATTCATGGTTAGCTAATTCCATTTGACTTTTATCTTTTTGATATGGAACATGATCTTGTGATTCCAATACTCCTATATTGTTTGGGAGACATTCTTGAAAGCTGCCAATATAAAGATTGATTGTGGTAAGGATACTTTATCTTTAGAGGTAAGAGACGAATAAATTGAATTTAATATTCATGATGCAATATTTATTTTATCACATGTTATGACCGAATTGTTAAATGTGTGCAACAAGTTTGTGGTTTTAATTGTGTGGATGCATTAAGTGTACCTTTTGAGCTATGACCATGATTCTACCCAATTGGAGGAGATGGAGAGGCACACATGTGTTTCCTAAAATATGCACGAAGCAACATTGTCTTTGAAAGCTTTGCAAACCATGGGAAATTACAAGTTTAGAAACCAACAAAGTACTCAAGGTTAATGGGCATTGATTGAAACCTTTCTATGAAAGTTGGATAGCAGAATTCACTGCTTCTATGAAGAATGAGAATGTCATGCTACATGTTTAGCCAATGACAGAAAACACAAGTGCTTATTAGGAGGCAACCCAACACAAAAAAAAAAGAAAACCAGATTTGCATTCTTTTTCCCTTATCTTTTATTTTTTGTATTTTTTTATCATTCTCCTATATCCATTTTCTTTTATTTTCAACATTGAGGACAATGTTGTGTTTTAAGTTTTCTTATTTGGTTTTGTTTATTCTTCAAAAAAAAAATCTATGATTGATCTTTTTGAACTCCTATTGGTTTATCAGAATATAAGTATTATGTATGAGTATTAAGTAAGATAAATGAATATATAAATTGAATGAATGAGTGTGCATGCAAATTTTAACATTTAATTGGTTTAGGGATTGACTTTGAAAATATGTCATTTTGACTTTATAGTGTTATACCAATGCAAGCTTTTGAGCCTTCAACATTATATTTTTTTTATTTTACTTTCTTTTAATAATATGCATCTCTAGAATTTACTTCATATCTTGTTGAAATTACATTCGCATTACATATATGCATGAAGATAACAGACGCATTACAGAAAAGAGCTTGAAATCGAAAGAATCTAAGCATTGGTGCTTAAAGATTGAAAATTGATGTGCTTTGATGTAATATCTTGTTTGAAATATCATTCTTCAGAATACTCTATTTTATTTGGTTTGAAGCTTTTCATTTACTCTCTTTTGCCTTATCTTAACCTTAGCCCCATTACAACAAGAAAATAAGATATTTTGATTCATGCATTGTTTGTAATATGTTAGTAATGGTAATGAGATTGAACAACATGATAATGGTAGAACACATTCATTGATTGAATTTGAAAGATTTAAACACATCAGCCCTAAACACATGAGTTTTGGAGTGTATATCAATGAGAGGACCTATCACATTAGCATAACATAGATTTCATTTAAATCTCAAAGAGTAATTGAGTTTCGAAGTTTGCATGTAAATAAATTCATGAACATTTATGTTCTTTATCCTTTTTTATTGTATTCTTATTTATAATGTGATGCAATCCAACCATCCAAGGATCCATTAGAGGTTCCAGTTGGCTCAATTACTAGGCTTAGGGCTAAAAAGTTCAAAGAAGCTTTCAATGGACTTCTTCAAGATACATTGGCTAAGGTAAACTTTAGAAGGATTTGTAATAATAAAGACAAAGCCTTGATTAATCTAATTCATGTTCAAGAGGGGCTTGTTGGTGGATCTAAGACCATTACACAAGGATTGGTAAAAGAAGAATAGATTTGAACAGTTTGACATTTCATTACTCTTTTAGTCATAACTGGAGCTACATATCGAATTTTGATATGATTCTAGTTGTTCTAGAAACTAAATTCCATATCTTTCCAACGGTATATGGAATGCCTTCTAATTCATTAAGATGAGAGGGAACCATCCATTTGAAATTAGGCCTTGCTGCTGCCAAACAGAATGCAGAAACAACGAACTTGTCTTATTTAATTAGTTGGGTTATCAAACTTTAATTATTTTGAGAGTATAAAATTTATTTGGGTTTTATATTTTTTTATTTTAATTAGTTTGGGCTAGGTTTAGCTTGGGTTAATTATTATTTAAAATGGCTTTATGTGAGGCCCATTAAGAAAACTAGGGTTTTGGCTTGGAGTATAAATATTCTTTAGGATTAATGTTAGAAAACTTTTATTGATAATATTTTCCAGCATTGTAGCCGACTTTGGTTGCTTCATCTTAGTTCTTGATTGAACTTTCAATTCTTCAAAGAATTGATCATTCTTTGTTGTGAATTTATACTTCCTTTGCTCGTCTCTAGGTGTAGGCGTTGTGATGGAGTTGGTTTATAGTCTTGTTGCCTTGGAGCAAGTATGCCATTGTGATAAGCTCATTCAAATCTCAACAAAACTTGGGTTAGATTGATCTTGGAGTTGCGAATACCATTAAAATCTTCTAGATTCACATCAGTTGGTATCAAAGCTGATCTAATCACAGGTTATGTGCTTCTTGTTCCAAAAAAGGACAAAACTTGGTGAATGTGTGTGGATTGTCGAGCCATCAATAATATCACTGTAAAGTATCGACATCCCATTCCTAGATTAGATGATATGTTGGATAAATTACATGGTTCTAAATTGTTTTCAAAAATTGATTTAAAAAGTGGTTATCATCAAATAAGGATGAAAGAAGGGGATGAATGGAAAACTACTTTTAAAACTAAATATGATTTGTATAAATGGTTGGTTATGCCTTTTGGACTTACTAATGCACGTAGTACTTTTATGAGATTGATGAATCATGTGTTGCGTGCTTTTATTAGTAAGTTTATAGTCATCTACTTCGATGATATCTTGATTTATAGTAAGGATATTGATGAGCATATGAGTCATTTGAGACAAGTTCTTGATGTGCTTAGAAAAGAGTCCCTATATGCAAATTTGAAAAAGTGTGACTTTTGCATGGATAGGATTGTTTTTCTTGGATATGTGGTGAGTGCAAAAGGTATAGAAATGGATTAGGCTAAGGTTAAGACTATTTAAGAATGTCCTACACAAAATCCATAATAAATGTTAGAAGTTTCATGGTTTGGCTAGTTTTATAGGAGATTTGTCAAAGACTTTAGTACAATAGCCTCTCCATTGACTATAATTATTAAGAAAACCATGGGTTTCAAGTGAAGAGAAGAACAAGAAAATGTTTTTATCTTGTTAAAATCAAAGTTGATTTCGGCACCTTTACTATCTTTACCTGATTTTAATAAAGCTTTTGAAATTGAATGTGATGCTTCAGGAATAGGTATTGGAGCTGTTTTAATGAAATAAAAATGACCCATCACTTATTTCAGTGAGAAACTCAATGGTGCAACTCTTAACTATCTCACTTATGATAAAGAATTACATGCAATCGTGCGAGCTTTGGAGACTTGGTAACTTTATATGTGGCCCCGAGAGTTTGTCATACATATTGATCACCAATCATTGAAACATTTAAAGGGTCAAGGTAAGTGAAGTAGGAGACATGCTAAGTGGGTTGAGTTTATTGAAACTTTTCCATATGTGATTAAATATAAGCAAGGTCAGGAAAATATGGTTGTCGATGCCTTGTCGTGAAGGTATGTTCTTCTTAATACTCTTAATACAAAATTACTAGGATTTGAGTATATTAAATAATTGTATCTTGATGATCATGATTTTGGTGCTATATATGACAAATGCAAGGTTTTGGCCAAAGATAAATATTTTAGGCATGATGGATTTTTGTTTAAGAAAAATAAGTTATGTGTGCCTAATTGTTCGTTACATGAATTGCTTGTGAGGGAAGCACATAGGGGAGGTTTAATGGGGCATTTTAGAATTACTAAAACTTTGGAGGTTTTACATGAGCACTTTAATTGGCCTAATATGAAAAGAGATGTGTAAAGAATGTGTGATAGGTGCACAAAACATGTAGATAAGCTAAATCTAGGGTAATGCCTTGTGGATTATACACACCTTTGCCTATTCCTAAGGAACCTTGAGTTGATATTTCTATGGATTTCATTTTGGGTCTACCAAGGTCTAGGAAAGGGAGAGATTCTATATTTGTTATTGTGGATAGATTTTCTAAGATGGCACATTTCATTGCTTGCCATAAAACAGATGATGCAATAAATATAGCTGACTTATTCTTTAGAGAGGTCATTCGGCTATATGGTCTTCCTAGGAGTATTGTGTCCGATCAAAACCTTAAGGTTTTGAGTTAATTTTGGAAGGTTTTGTGGGGTAAGTTAGGAACTAAACTTTTATATTCTACTACTTGTAATCCACAAACAGATGGCCAAATTGAAGTTGTTAATCAGACTTTAATTCAATTGTTAAGGGCTATCATTTAAAAGAATCTTAAAAATTGCGAAGATTGTTTGTCATTCATTGAATTTGCATATAATCATAGTGTGCATTCTACTATTGATTATTCCCCATTTGAGATTGTTTATAGAGTTAACCCTTTGACACCATTAGATTTGATTCCTTTGCCTATTGATGAAAGGGTTAGTCTTGATGGTAAACAAAAAGCACAGGTAGTGAAAGATCTCCATGCAAAAATTCAGCAACAAATAGAAAAGAAGAATGAACATTATGCAAACAAAGCCAATAAAGGACGGAAATTAGTGAGAATTAAACCAAGAGATTGGTTTTGGATGCATATGAGGAAGGAAAGGTTTCCTAAACAAATAAGATCAAAGTTGATGCCTCGAAGAGATGGTCTTTATCAGATCATAGAAAGGATTAATGATAATGCCTACAAAGTGGATCTACCAGGTGAGTATGGTGTTAGTGCTACAATTAATATTTATGATCTTTCTTCATTTGATGTAGGTGATGATTCGAGGTCAAATCCTTTTGAGTAATGAGGGGATGATGCGATCCAACTATCAAAGGATCTATTAGAGGTTCTAGTTGGCCCAGTTACTAGGTTTAGGGCTAAGAAGTTCAAAGAAACTTTCAATGGACTTCTTCAAGATACATGGGCTAAGGTGGACTTCAAGAAGATTTGTAATAATAAAGATCAAACCTTGATTAATCTAATTCATGTTCAAGAGGGGCTTGTTGATGGATCCAAGACCATTACACAAGGATTGGTAGAAGAAGACTAGATTTGGATAGTTTGATCTTGCATTATTGTTTTAGTCATAACTAGAGCTAGAGATTGACTTTTGATATAATTCTAGCTGTTATGGAAACTAAACTTACATACCTTTCCAACGGTATATGGAACGCCTTCTAATTCATTAAGACGAGAGGGAACCATCCATTTGAAGTTAAGCCTTGCTGCTGCCAAACAGAATGCGAAAACAATGAACTTGTCTTATTTAATTAGTTGGGTTATCAAACATTAATTATTTTGAGAGTAGAAAATTTGTTTGGGTTTTATATTTTTTTATTTTAATTAGTTTAGGCTAGTTTTAGCTTGGGTTAATTATTATTTAAAATAGGTTTATGTGAGGCACATTAGGGAAACTAAGGTTTTGGCTTGAGTATAAATACTCTTAAAGAATAATGTTAGAAAACTTTTTTGACAATATTTTCTAGCATTGTAGCCAACTTTGGTTGCTTCATCTTGGTTCTTGATTGAACTTTCAACACTTCAAAGAATTGACCATTCTTTGTTGTGAATTTATACTTCCTTTGCTCATCTCCAGGTGTAGGTGTTGTGATAGAGTTGGTTTATAGTCTTGTCGCCTTGGAGCAAGTCTTCCATTGTTATAAGCTCATTCAAATCTCAACAAAAATTGGGTTAGATTGATCTTGAAGTTGTGAATACCATTAAAATCCACTAGGATTCGTATCACAATGCTTGTATTCTTGGATAATGAGAGATTAAGAGATTGGTCATGGTTAGTTTGAATTTGATTTTCTTTATCTATCCTTTCTTGAGGACAAGCAAAAGCTAAGTGTGGGGGTATCTAATGCGACCATATTATTTGATAGTTTCATCCATATTTACCTAGTGTTTTGCATATGTTTGTTTATAAAATGCCTTGATATTCTTTGTTTTATATTTTAAAGGTATTTTTGGATGAAAGATGCAAAAAGGAGGTAGTTGGAGCTGATTGACAGATTTGAACTTCATTCGATGTTTTGGGTAGAGCGAAAGCTCTAGAGATCGAAATGAAGTGATTCTAGTGGAATTCAAAAGCTAACATCCATAACTTTATGAAAATATAAGTTAAAAAAAATAAAAGAAGGAATAACATGAAAATCGTAACCTTCAAAGTGAAATCTTGCTATGTATCGGTGTTGACCTTTAGCCATTCCAATTTAAACACCTGGAGCTAGAGAATTCCAAATGATGCAAACCCAATTTTGTTTGATTCAAGACTTAAAAAAATATAAAAAAAATATAAATTCTAGCTCAAAATGATGTCTTATAGATGAAATATGATATTTATAAGGGACAACTAAATTCTGCCAAATTAAGGAAGGGATATTTTGTAAAATAGAAACTATGGTTTTTAAGCATATATAAAGGAGGAGAGGCAACAAGTTTTAGCCAGCAACAAAAAAAAACACAAATCTTCTTCCTTGAAACCCTAAATTATTTTTTCTTCCATCTTTGTAATTAGTTGTTCAACAAACATGCAAGACAAAACTCTTTTGCTTGGTTGCAAGGACACAAAAGCCTTCAGATTTCAATAACTATGAGATCTATTTTACCTTTGTTTTTTAGTTTATATGATGAATATGTTTGCTCTTCTATAATTATTTTTCCTATGATTGTTTTAATTACTAAGAGTGGACTCTAAGTTATTATTGTAGACAATATAATGTTAAGTTTGATATCAAAATTGAAGAAGTGGTGTTTGTACTTGTGAATTAACTAAGTTGATAAATGTGGGGGTCTACGTTATTAATCTTAGGGAGAATATTCAATCAAATCAAACATAGATTATGGACAATTATATTTCTTGATCAATCAATTTATCTAATTTTTAAGGCTGTCATTGAATCAAATTACTAGTGCGGACACTATGGTTGTTTGATGATTAGGGTAAGTTATACGGCAGATCCGTTAACGAACCAATGTTAAGAAGAGATAAATATTCAGAATATAAATTGTTGTTTCATTTCCATGATCAATTTTGATTTCTATAGGTGAATGTTGACTGACAACCAAGGTTTGTTTTACTAATAAATTTTGATATTATATAATTTTTGCTTGGTTTACTTTAGCCTAACCTAGACAACTTCCAAACCCTATCCAACTACATAGAATATAGCTGTAAAATCTGAACTAAAATATCTTTGTGGGATCGACCCCTTACTTACTCTATATTATTTTATGTGATTTATTTTAAATTATGATAATTAATTTATATGTCTACGATATCATAACAAAATATTTTTGTCATTGTATTATAGAAGGCAATGAGAATTGTTCCCGTTCTCCCTGTGACTATTTAGGGTGGCATTACAAATGGGCATACTAATGGGATGTTTTCTTTGGTGTATTATACAAGTTGTTAATTAAAGTTTTGAATATTACAGCAGATTCATCGACGAACACTCACTTAAAGCTTTTACTAACGTGCATCATTTTTGCAGATTTCCTAATAGAATAGCCGATGGAGTGCGAATTCTAACGCACAGGTAATTACCGACAAAATCACCATCGATAGACTATAAAATCTTGAGGGTTTTTTGAAGCGTATTGAAAACTTCCAAGAGACTTCACAAATGGAGTCCCAGACAGAATATTTAAAGATAATGTTATTTAATCATCCATCGGTAATATCGTCCGTAAAACCAAATATAAAAGCTTAACAAGTGCAACAAAGCTTCATTTTCTTCTCTCGGCATAAAAGCTCAAATCTTCTCTCCTATTCTCTTTGGTTTATTCTTCAATTTTGCCACTCAAACATGAAGGCTAGAAGTATAGTAACCGGGGGTAATTTTTGTGAAGTCTTTTATTCTTATTTCTCCTTTTCTTTATGAGTTGTATTAACAATGTAATTTTGTTCTTTATCACACATAGCTCAACTCGAAAATTAAGCACACCATTAATGTAAAAAAATATTATTCTTGTTTTTTTTTATCATTAGTTTTTTTTTGTATCTCTTTTTTGTTCAATTATAAATTTATGAAGTAATGGTTCTGTTGAATTTTAATTGTTATTTGAACATTTTTTCATTGTTTTGTTGACTTTGAGTTATTATTTTCATATTTGTTGTCCAATTTCAATTAAATGTACAAGATTAAATTTCATTTTTTTTTGTTTTCCATTGAATATAATTGGGCTGAATTGTATTTGTTATTGAAATAAGTTTTTCATTACTTTGTTCAATTTGTTGTTAATATTTAATTAACGGTGTAGGATTAATTTTAATTACTATACTGCACGTATTCCATTTAAAATTAATTCCTGTAAATTTTTATCATGTTGGAAATAATTGCCGGTAGAAATTGAATAAAATCAACTGGTTTGTAACATATATGTTCTCTATTTGTAACATGTAAGTTTTTCTTTTTGTTTTTCTTGTCCTGTAAATGTGTGTTCATGACTAGGATAAAACTAATTACAGGCAAGAAGAGCACAAGATCACTACTACTAGTTCTTCTAGCAACAATAATGACAATCAAATTCCATCAAGTGTCGACAAAGAAATGGTGAGGCACATGAATTGACTCGCAACACTGCCTTTTCGATTGTGATGTCGAGTCCCTTTACAACACGGTCCATTCACCAGCAAGTACAAGGTGCAATGGAAGAATGACCTTTCAGTTTAAGTTTTTTTTTCTTTGACAATTATATGTTTAATAATTTCTTAACAAATAATATTTCAGTAAATATGAGGTTCACAAACATTAAGGTTACCTGAATAATAACATCGACATTTAAATCATCAATGGGAATTTTATTGTTTGAATCGAGCTAGGTTTGCAGGCATCCTAAATAGAAATTGCAGGTAAATGCATGATTTTCAATGTTTAAAGTAAGACTTACACTTACCTTACTTTTTTTCTTATCATGTGAAGTCCTTTTCTTTATTCAAATTACTAAAAAATTTACTGCAGCACAAAATTTGAGTGGGATTGCGATGATAGTTTAGGAGACAATGAAATCATGATATTTTTTTTTTCAAGTATTAAAATCTTATCTATCATTTACTTATAGATAATTTACTCATTTGTGATGATTGATACTCAGATAAATTAAATTAAATTAAATCACATTGACTAATATTTTAATATCCCATCAATGTCCAACAATATTTACATTATAAACAAGAATCCAATCAAGAAGAATAAAGAGTATAAATTTTCATGAATTTATTTACATGCAAACATCAAAACTCAATTGGTTGTTAGGAGTTAAATGAAATTTATGTCATGCCAAAGTGATATGTCCTCTCATTGATATACTCTTCTAATAGTCATGTGTTTAGAGCTTATTTATTTAAATCTCTCAAATTTAATCAATGGATATGTTCAACCATAAGCTTGCTCTCCATCAAAGCACACAAATTTCCATCTTTAATCACTAATGCTTAACTTTACAGACCCATTACACATTCCAAATAAACCCATCACAAGGTCTAGATCAAAGGAATTTAAAGAAGCATTAAATGGACTCGTTATGTAAGTTTTAGGTAAGGCTGAACTTGGGAATCCATTGGAGCATCAAGAAGACATTTTAGTACATTTAATCCATATACAAGAAGGACCATTTCAACAATTATATAGACTGTAAAGTTTTGACAACAAGGCTGCCAATCTTTATGAGGAGAAAACACAGCAAAAAAAGGATTTTAAGTTGACTTAGAAAACACATATGCTGGCAAAAAAGAGCATTAAAAGCAACATCATTTTCTTTAAAAAAAAAGGATAAATACAAAGTTGATTTCAAATTCCTATTCTAACTTGGAAACTAAAGGGGTGGTTGTTACTCATTTTAGGCCTCATGTGCTGGAGATGCCATATATCTCTTTTGAAGCAATCGAGGAGTTTACCTCATTGATATTGGATGATTGATAAAAGTAGAGAATAACAATGTTTTTTTCAAACCGTGTCTTTGCTACCTTCTATTTTTCCTATCCTTCTCCTTTGTTGTCGAAATCGTCATGATTCTTTGATTAATTTGGAATCTTCATAATGCTAAATTCATTCTTTTTTTTTATCTAGTTTATAAGGTTAGATAAATCCCTCAAAATTTGCACTGATTTCGTTGTGTTGCAATTCAGTTCTAATACCAAATTTTTGTTCCAACTTAGACTTTGATTCTGACTTAGCTTCATGCAATATCTGACCATTCTAGCTATATTTTATCATTCATGACATGTTAAATAATTTATCTAAACTGTTATTTGTTCCTAGAGCCCACTTTTCTTATGTCAAACTCTTAGTCAAATGGGGATGCTTGATATTATTAGTTTTTGAATCAAATCATGAGATCCTTTTGACCAAGCAGATTGCGAGCATATTCGATTCTTCAAAATGATTTTTTATCACTTTGGATTCTACATGAAAGTTATATTCCTATACGTATAAATGAAATTGGATTTTTGAAATGCTTGATTTCTATATTAGAAGCTCAAAATATTCCTATTTGAATGTGTAGTGTAAAGTAGAGAATCCTGCCACAAAAAGAAATCTGACTAGAGTTTACAGGTCTTATTCAAGAGACCCGATTCAATTTTATGAGGATTTATCGAGATAATAAAAGTCAATTTAAATTTGGTAAAGTTAATTAGTCTTGTTGAAAAAAAGAGGACTCGATTAGAAAACACCACAATAATTTTTGCTACTTGACTATCACGCTAGATTATATTTTGTTTCTTTTCAGAAAACCAATGACACTATTTTTTTACCATGGGTTTAAGGTTGGATAAATCCTTTAGAATTTGCCCAAAAAACTAATTTTATTGTTGTCGTGATTTTGTTCTTCAAAATAATTTTTGACTAAGAAAATTGCGGGCAAATTTTGTTCTTTAAAACAATTTTTCTCACTTTGGATTCATCATGAAAGTTGTATTCTTGTACGTGTAAATGAATTTGGGTTTCTGAATTGACTGATTTCAATAACTCAAGCTTAAGATATTCTCATTTGAATGTCTAGTATAAAAATAAAGAATCACGTCACAATTTAATTAGTATAATATTGTTCATTGTCATTTTAAGAACAATTCCCCCATCTACAAATTCTTTCCTTTTTACTACCGGTTTCCATGATTCTCTAGTTTGATTTTTAAGTTGTGAATCATGTTTTTTTTCTGTCTAAGAATCATTAGAATATCAAAGAAAATTTGTTTTACTATTTAATTTTATTTGATTGTGAGTAACCTGAGATTTACATCCTAGATTAGTGCACTGATTTTTTTCCTAAATAAAGCTATGTATAGGTTATATATATACCTCCCCTGCTGACCTAGTAGAGAGGAAGAAATGAAAGAAAGATAAAGAGGGCAAAAGAATGAAAGAGAGGCAACCTAGACAAGAAAAAGAGCAAGAAAACAATAGGGGAAGAACATTCATTCAACAAGCACATCACACCTTCATCATTGTCTTCATTATCTCAAACAAAAAGAGAAAGATAAAGACAAACACCAACTTTGCTGGTGTTTATCACTGTGTCTAGAACTAGTGATCATCGGTTGTATGCAAGAGCTCCAGCAGCAGCATCTTCGTGTGTCAATTGCCATGTAAATTGGTAAGTTTCATGCATTACTCATCACTTTGCATTTTAATTACATAATAATTATTCATGCTTTTGTGTTTACTAATGAAGTGAATTATAATTAACTCGAATAATAATTAAGGAGGCATGCATGAGGAAGTTAATGTGTGCCCCTTGTTTGCCTAGTCAAGTCACTGGTTTTGATGGTTTTGGATGTTAATAATGGTAGTTGATGTTGGGATCTAATGGTTTAGAGTGGCTTAAGGCTGAAATAATAATGGAAACAAGCTATGTTATGGATGTTTGGTAAACGAGTTGATGCAAGTGACAGTTATGCAAGTGATTTTTAGACTTGAGATCAATAAGTTATCTTATAAGAAAAATATTATGTTTTGATCTTAATTATATGTTTTCTTAATAAGGAGATAAGAAATGGTCATATATTAGGTATAACATGTTTTGATGTCGTGGCCGGACAAATTAATTATCCTAGCTTAAAATACATACATAGTAGTATAAAGAAAGCAGGAGTTTGGTCCAATGAGAAAGGTTTAGTTCAAATTTTCATGCAATTAAGGGGATTGGTTTGTGATTATATAGACTAAGGCAAAATTCAACAATAAAGCAAAATAAAATAAAAGTGAAATTTATCAAAAAATCAAACCGTGGTCATAAATAAATATCCACCCATAGAAATCATAACCGATCCTTGAAATGAAACTTCAGTCTGTATTCTCAATTTTTATCTTTTCTTAATGTAAGTTAGTTAAAAGATCTATTGTAAAAATGACTCAATCCAACAAACAATCATAGTGTCTGCACTAATGATTTAGTTCAATGATAACCTTAAGAACTAAATAAATTGATTAACTTATACAACTTAATTGTCTACAATTCATATTGATTTGTTTGAATGTTCTCCATGAGATTAATAATATAGATCAACTATAATTATTAAGCTTAGTTGGTTCACAGGTTTATATATTACAACTCTAGTTTTGATAGAAAACTTACTAATAGATTGTTTACAATAACAACTTAGAGACTATTCTAGCAATTAAAATAAACAATCATATGAAATATTCAAAGGAAAAAAATATCTTCATTCATCATATAAACTAAAAATAAATGGAAGAATAAACCTCACAGTTCTTGAAATATAAAGGTTTCTATTTTCTTGCAACCAAGAAAAATAGTTTAGTTGTGCATATTTATGGAACAACTACTACAAAAGGTGAAAGAATTCTTGGATTTAGGATTTTAGAAGAGAGTATTAGTGCTTCTCTATTATGATCGCGTCCCTCTCTCTCGTTCTTTCCTTTCTCTCTTTCTTTTTGTAGTCTAGGAAACCTTCCTCCTAACTTTATGAAATAGTTCTCTTTTAAGTAGATAATGTTACATTTAAATACTTCAATAAAAACTTTTCCTAAAAGGAAAAATAGCCTTGGATGAAATCTTTAATCTTTGACTAGAGGAGCTAACTTTCCAAAATGAACACTTGTATGTCAGTTTGGACTCTTTGGGATGTAATTTGGAATTGTTTCTTCACAAAACCTATCTGTTGACATAATTGATGTGTCATTTTAGAAAACTAATGTCTCTCTCATGAGCTATTTTGCTAATGAAATGTTGTTCTTTTATATATCTTTGAGTTAGGAATTCAAAACAATTAAGTTTGCATCAAATGGACTTATATAACTCAAGATGTCAAGTCAAAATAGCTCAAGGTCAACAATGGGAAAATGTAAGATTTAACTATGAAGACTGCGATTTCCATGTTCTTTCTTTTTTTATTTTTCTTGCCATATATTTACAGAAAGGTATGGATATTATATTTCTAATGTCACTAAAATCACTTCATTTCGACCTCTATAGCTCAAGCTATACACAAAACATCAATTGATGATCAAATTGGTCAATTTCCTTCAATTTACTACTTTTTGAGTCTTCGATCCAAAAACACCTTTAAAACATAAAACATAGAATATTAAGACATTGTATATATAAACAATAGAAAAAACACTAGGTAAATGTAGGTAAAACTATTGAATAAAATTATTGTATCATAACACAAACTATATAAAGGTATTTGAGTGATCAAAAAATGATTTATTATAATATATGAATGAGAAAAAAATATTTTACCTGTTCTTGAATTGTATTGATTGTTAAATCCTTGCACAAGGTAGAATGATATTTAAAAAGACTTAAATCTTGTTCAAAGAATCAATAATTACAGTGTTGAGAACAAAAATAATTTAATAGAGAAGACACTTCATGCTTCAATGTCTAACTTGGAATATTCCTAATGAATAAAAAAATAATTACACTAAGAGAGATTTTAGAAGATTTCTCATTAGTGGTTCATGTGAATTATTTTTGAAGTTTGGACAATTAGATGACTTGATATTTATCACAATCCATCGTTGAAAATTTGATCAAACTTAGAGAATAATTGTTCTTTTGATAATCTCTACACAAAATCTAAATGATCTGAGATTGTCTAACAACATCCACTCATAACAAAATTTAAATTATTGTATCTATTGCATTTATATGTTTTGGAAAACCAAATAATAATGAGACTCCATTAAAGCCTAATACAAACTAAGATTTATTCATATCATGTAAAATTTAAGCTAATCTTATGACCTCAGATTATTTATTATATTGAAGACTCCTATACTAATTAGAATTAAGCTTTATAGTTTTGCTATCGCATTCAAACTCTCCATGGTCATTGCATTCAATTGGTTGATGAGGGCTTTTAGTTTCCTTATTGACTGCTTCTTCAAACCTCCTAATTGGTGAGGACAATTCCAACACCATCAATTCCACTATAGTCGATCAATTTTAGCTTCATTCTCTTGTTTTTTTGTCAACAATCATTGTTCTTGTCATATGAAAGTTTATTTTTGAACTTCTTTCTGTTGTAAAAATTACAATAAATATTTTGAAAGATTATCCAACATTGGTTAAATACAAAAGTCTTTTGAGTGCAAAGAGTATATATAGGACCTACTATCCCATGAAAGAGAAAAAAGACTTTTATCAAGTGTTTATATACTACAACTTGAGATGGGGTAGTAACCAACAAAGAAAGTAGAAGTGAGCGCATGCACATAAGGATAAGTTGAAGAAGAGGAAAACCTCTGATTCACACACCCCTTGCACGCGAGGCAACACCTATACTCTCTAAAATATTTTTGTTGTTTAGTTAAAATATTTGAATGACCCTTAAACTGAAAACATTAAATTTATAACCATTGAAAATTATTTCTAACAGTTACAAATTTTAAAGCATTTTTTGTTTTGGTTTTCATAGTTATTATAAACATAAATACTATAACAGCTATAATTTAAATTATTATAATAACTATAATTTAAATTATTATTATAACAACTTTATTTTTAAATTATTATAACAACCATTTTAATTTCATAAATGTGATTGTTACATTATAGTAGCCTATAAATACTATACAATATTTTTCAGACACACATCCGCAAAACAGTTCTTCTTCTTCTTCTTCTTCTCCTTCTCATTTGCTGGACTCTTATTCTTTTCTTAGCTGTTATTGTGTTCTTTGTTTGAAGAAGAATTTATTGAATCCTAAATGATACTTTATTATTAAGAAAATATTCTTAAGGACAATACTAAGCACGTCTCAAGTTTTTATTTGTTTCTGTTCCTTACATTTTCATTATTTTCACAACACTTTCTCAGTATAATTAAGTTTTATAGTTCTTCATGCTTTCAAACTCTTCATAGTCATTTGGTTTCCATTGATCTATCGTGACTCCTAGGCAATCATGGCTGCTCCAACGCAGTGAATTTCACTATATTCGACTGATTTTTTAACTTCTTTTCCATGTTTTATTGTGAGCACTCTTCTATAATTGACATATAAATATACAGAAATATGGTTAATCTAGCCAACAAAACCAGTGTAGTTAATTGGCTTTAGGTTTGTTTTGTTTTATTTACTTATTTTATAAGACGTTATATAACATCAACCTAAAATATGAGTTTAAGTCGTATAAATGATACTTAAAATCATATTGTGACCAAATCTGAACCCTCTCTCTCTCTCTCTCTCTCACACACACACACATACATGTTTTATTTATTTTATTAAAACTATATCGCAACCTGAGCCCGAAAACGCTCTCTCATAAAAAAAAAAAAAATAAACACACACACCAACTATGATTGTGAAGTAATTTTGTGATGGAGAAGAGAAGAAAACAAAGAAAAGGAATCATTAGAGCACGATGCAGTAGCCGTTCTCTGTTGCTTCCATGCTTGTCTATGGTGACATCTGTTCTTGAGAAATGCTCATGCTCTCAAATCAAATTGTCTGCCGGGATATGACTAGACATCCACATCTTCGACAGATAAATGCACCGAGATGATAACGGAAAGGAATTCAGGAATGAAGTCTTCACTCTAATGATCACTGTCTCTTCGTAGTCCCCCAACGGAAAACTTCCAAGGAGTATTTGGGATGTTTCAGGATCAAACCTTGTCAATGGAATGGCAGGCTGAGGTGAGGATTTAGGCATCGTATTGTCGAGGCCCAGTATAACCCCCATCGAATGAATGAAAAGATCCACATTTTGGTAAATATAAACAATAATTCCAATAGCGGATCTTTGGAATCTTCTTTATTCTTGTTAATTAATTTAAGATAGACTGAGATAATAAAATGTTAAATGAGGAGTGGAAGTAACATCATCCCTGATGAAGTTTCAGCTGATAAATGTCACCAGTGACGTCTGATATTTTCTAATCACCGAAAGAAAAAAGCAAAAGAAGAAAAGCGAGAAAGAGAAAGGGAAGGAGCTTGTCTTTTCTGCTTATGCAATAAAAATCAGGCTTCACTTACTAATTTGGTGGGGATGAGTTTACTCAAGTGGAGTGCTCCCTTTCTGATTATTGGTACTTGTCATCCATATGTGAAGCATATGGAGTTTTTATCATCAAGAAATGTCATAAAAATCATGAGTGTGGATTGATTAGCTTCTTTCTCCCAAATAAATTTGCCATTACAGCTGAATCATGAGTGGCATCTTAGTAATCAGAACATTAGCTGGCATTTGCCATCACTTCAATGGTCAAATTGGCTAATGGAAATTAATGCTGCTCCACTATCCAAACTCAGATCCCTTTGATGTGCTTTAAAGTGATTGGAACTCTATAAGAACAACATGAGTAAGCGAAGATGCGACATGAGTTGGATTTTTTCTCTGTACAGTGCTTATACCATGATTATTGTTTTATTGAAATCTCCCTTCTCTAACGACGGTGATCCAACTCTGAAGAGAAGTATGCCAATTGGAAAACTATCTTCCCTACTGCTGTCTTTTTCACTTGTATCAATTTTGATGGAGCACAACACCTAATAGAGAGAATCCATTACATTGTGGGTCAAGGGCATGTTCCCTTCCGAGAAATCCTGGATTCCTGATAAGGTATGTGCATGAAGGGACCACTAGTAACAGTAAAATGTTGTCTTTTTCCAAATTGTTGATGGTAGTGGTGGTGGTGGTGGTGGTGGTGGCCGTGGACATATTTTAAAAGCATTTTGCGTGCAAGGGAAAATTGTTCTTCTTATAACAAGGAAAAGATTCTGCTCAAAGCTGACGGAGAAGTTGTTCCGGATCAGGAATGCGGAAAGCTATATATGTGGTGGAGCTTTCGATGTGGTCCGCCATGGCTCAAGTCTAGTCCTGTCCCTTCCTTTGGGTAGCATGAAGGGACCCCAATAAGAACTTCAACTGAATTATATTGAAGCATGCAGGTGCCCCTAACTCATCTCAAAGAGAGACACCTTGCTTGGATGCTGAAAGTGGACCACAGCTCCCCTCTCTCTCTTGCATACTCACTATACATATGCTGTGGCTTTCAGGATTCCAGCCTCGCGTGCCGATCCACCACATCAATTACTAGTCTTCTGGTTCAAACTAAAATTAGCACCTCCTGTATGATCTGGGACCAGCTTGAAATTCAGCTCAAGTTGAGGAGATAACAGAAGGAAGATGCTATATATGGCGGCATTAATTAATTAATAAGAAGGTTACCATTTAACTGAGTGTTGATATTATTGATAGCAGTGATGCAGAGAAGCTGTATTTAAATGACACAAATCTATCAAGTTTGAAAAACAGAAGCATCAATCTGTACAACACAGATGCATGGTTACTCTTGACATCAGCCTCGATCTATAAAAGATCTCCTTGTACATTAGAATTGCTGTTGGTATATTTCTGCTTTTATGTTTGTTTTGATGACCGCAAGTTGCTAGTGCAAGTATAATGTGATTGGATCTCAGGTGGTGGATTGACAACTTTGTAATCTTAGATAGTGGAAACCATTTGACAATTACTTCTGCTTCTCTAGTCACTAGCGAAGCACAAAAGTTGTTCTATACCTCACACCTAGTGCCTGTTTGGCTAATCCTAAGGCCTGTCTGGCTAATCGGTGGAAATTCTGTTTAGTTAAATTTTTATATTTTAAATGAAATTTATTTAATATTTTTATATTATTTTAATGTGCTGATATTAAAAATAATTTTTAAAAAATAAAAAAATATTATTTTAATATATTTTTTAATAAAAAAACATTTTAAAAAAAAACCACAGCCGCGATGAATCGTCAAATTATTTCTTTCAGTGCTGTCTTTGATTCCTCTAAATTATTAAGATGGTTTACTTCCACCATGATGATGTTTGTTGGTGAGAGACGGGATGGAATCCACAGCAGTGCACAAATGCATCCATCCAAAGTAAAAACATATTTTCTTACTATCAAACTGTAGTTAATCTATTGAAGGATTTTTAGTCACAAACCAATTATTTTATTTTTTATTTATTTTCTGTGTCTTATCACTATATTCTTCTTTTCTTTTAAATAGTTAGAGACAACAATGAGATCACTAGAATAACATTGAAGTCAGAAATAAAAATTATTTGATCAAGGGTTTTTTTTTTTTTTTCTAGATGGTTTTGTTTGTTGTTTGTAGTGTTGTTTAGGGTATTATGGTATTTTTACATAAGCAAATTAATCTTTGTTTTGTATCTATATCTAGACCTTCAATTCAAATTTATATTTATATATATAAATTTAATTCTTATTTTTTTAATCTATTTTCCTTGTCCCTTTTATAAAAGTGTTATTGATATTTAATTTTATCATTAAATTCAAATTTGTGTTGTGTTATTATTTTCACCTTTATTCTTTTTATTTTTTTTATTGGAATTAGTTGTTGTTTTAAAATTTAACCCTCCAGTAAAAAAGAAATGTTTCCTTTTTCTTTTTCTTTTTTTATTTTTTTCGTTAGCTTTTTATAAAAGATTTAGTTCATTTCAATTTAATCCTTCAACTACAATTTGTTATGTATTCTTTAAAAAAAAAAAATGATCCTTATTCTTTTAGTTTATGATTTTTTCTTTATCTCTTTTATTAAAGTTTTATTAGTTTTAAAATTTCATCTTTCAATCCAAGTTTATGGTGTGTTATTTTTTTATTTGGTCCTTTTTTTATTATTTTGTTTTCTTTCTTGGAGTTAATTTTCTTTTAAACTTAACCCTCTAATCAAAACCTTCTAATCTCCCTCTAATTTATTTTAACTCTCACCTATATTCTTTTAATTAAATTTTATTTTAGATTCTTTTATGTTGTTAATTTTTTTCTAGTTTTTCATTGTTAGACAATTAATTTTTTGGGACTATGCTTTAATATTTTTTCCATGTGTGATGCTTTCGATTTAATAACCCAGATCATTATTTAAAAAGTTTACATTGTTTGACATCCTTTCTTTTACTTATTTTTCTATTTAATTTTATAGTTCATAATAAAAAAAATGATTTTTTTTATATCAGGTTATTACTATCTCATGACTTTACTCATGAGTTTCATAGATCATCATTGGTTGGCTCACCTCTTATTACCAAATTTAAATATCTTTTGCACTATCTTAGGTTGACTCAGATCTTTTTTAATTTTTTATCCAATACTATCTTATGATTTTTTTTCCCTTTGTTTTTTAGAAAACAATATTTGTTTAATATAGTTGTTTATTCTTTTTACCATGCGATTAAATTAAACCAACTTATAAAGCTTTAGCTTTTTTTTTTCTTTTAAAAGCATTTGTGATACCTGAATATTAGTTATCTTAACATTATTTTTATATGGGAGAAATACATACTCGTGGCATAACTCTTGATTATGCGTAGTATAGATTTAAAACTTAAATAATATCACAACTATTTCACTGTCAAATGAGTTAGATTTCTTTGTATAAGGAACCAAAAGAAATCAAGCAACAATTAATTTTTTAATAAAACCATTACAAACAAAAAGGGTTTGTATTGAGCAGAAGTTTGCATAAACTAATAACAAAAAAGAAATTTAAGTTGTGAAAAATAGTAAGGAAAATAGTATTTATAATTTTAAATAAAATAGTAAAATAAAAACAATAAACCTATAAAGTAAATTAACAGAAAAATAAAGCATAGATTTAAAAGCAAAATTCCATCTCAATAGTAATCTATGTTATATCTAAAGATAGATTTGTAATTCACCTAGAGTAATGAATCATTTCTTAATCACTTGAGCATCTTTATATAAATAATGTTATACCTAAAGTTTTCCCTTTCATTAACTCAATTAAGATAACATGTAACCAGATTAAAACATAGCATTCTCTATATAAGATAATATAGTAATCTCAAATTTATATATCACCTGCACAATTATCACATGAGTTTTTTCATAGACATAAGTAATCTTACCTTATAAATTCTTATGCTAATCATTTAGTGAACATATCTAATGAAAAACAGCTACATATTAGTTGTAGGTATCCCTTTTATCTCAACATATAAGAACAATTATTTTTTTCACAAAAGAAAAAAATATAATATGTATTAGTCTATATGGTTCTAGTAAATATCTAATATTTAAAAGAGCATTAACTACGAATATTTTAGGAGCAATACTCTGATAAAATAAAAATATCATAATTATTACAACTTGATAATTTTCATTGAAAAATATTTTTGTTTCATGACTTTATTTTTACTTTAGATTTTTAAATTAAATATTATATTTATTAATGTAATATAATATGAAAGCTAAAGATATTTTAAAAATTTCTTAAGTACTTGTTTGGGTCATTGATAAGAACTTGGTTCCTTTGTTTATATAATGGCTTTATTGTTATCACAATATAGGGCAATTCGATAGAACCAACCTGGTTCATTGATTAAGTTCTTGATCTAAACAACCTCTTCATTTCATCAAATATGGTAGTGTAGTCTTATTCAATATAGAATAAGTTGTCTTTTCTTGTTTGGAACTTTTTCAATTCAAACCACTATCATTTAGAATAAAACATATATTGACTCTCTTTTTTAACTGTTTTCCCAACATCCCATTGAAAAAATCTTAATTCAAATAATTTTAATCCTCTACTTTATCTTCTCCATTGATGGATCTTATAGCCGAGTATAGAATAATATTTTCATCGTATATTATTCAATTCACGTCTTAAAACACGTCTTGAAAATAAGGTGTTCCATGGAAAATAAATTAAAATCCAATATTATATTTTGTCATACCTTAAGTCTTGATTGGGACATTTTGCTCTTAATTTCTCTATAGGTAAAATCTTAGACAACCAAAAATCATATTGACTAAAGTAAAGATATATTGTTTCTTAACAACAATATGTCATCTATATATAATATTAGGAAAGAAAAAAACCACTCTTACTAACCTTTTGTAAGCACATGGTATATCCATATTTTTATAACATTAAATTTGTTAATTACACCGTCAAAACTAGATACTCCTTAAAGCTTACATTGTACATTGTTTTTTTATTCGAGTCTTTTTATTGAAGACTCACTTGGATCTTTTGACCCCTTTAACAATTTTAAGGGTCATTTCAACAATTGTAAACATATTAACCAATTCTAGTAATGTTCTTCCACCATGTTCATGAGATAGTTCATATTGAATTGTGAAAATCTCTGGATTATAACAAACCTAATTGTTCTAATTTCTCAATATAGACATTAATTCGAGAACTCCTGCTTATATTTTTGTAGTGTGATAAGATCCCATTTTTTTATCCATCCTTGAGTGACTCAACAAAAAAACTAAATTAGGTAGATATTACGGTTTATTAGTCAAATTTATATGTGACTCATAGATTATTTAAGTGCTAACTCTTTATCGAAAAATATCATATATATTTTGCCTAACTCATTCCTCTAATCTTGTGCTTTCATGCAAAAAAAAATCTCATAATTATAACAACTTTATAATTTTTTTGCAAAGCATTATTATCCCATGAATTTTACATATGAATTTCAAAAAATAATTTAAATTTTAGTAATAATAAATATTTCATGTAACTAACCGATTAACTATATAACATGTTAAACCAAGAAAAAATATCAACTATATCTGGACCGTAATCAATACTTGCCTTGACACTCGTGGTTTACCTACACGGACAATTTCCCCTATAATAATAATAGTAATATATTTTTGCAAAAAAATATATTTATTTTGAGTGTCAATACCAAGAAGATAAACCTAAGTTTGTTAAGTGGGAAATATATGCTATGCCATCAATGGTGCTGAAACAGAAAGCCTGACATGCGGAGAATATTCTTCACTCAGGGGAAAAGTTGCTCAAGTAGCCACTATCTTATCGTTTTGTCCGAGTCCATAAAAGATGATGCAGATCAAATGAACTGTCCAAACCAGAACTACCCCAAGTGTCTGGCTTCCAGTGCTACGCCGATGGAATCGTCAAGTGACATGGAGATGAACCATAAGGACGTGACCAGCAAGTAAATATTTGCATGCTTTGAGATAACATATACAGGATGATGAGCTTTCTGAAAACTGTTCTGGCTACTGCTAATAAGGATTCGCTGAAGCATGCTTGTCTGGTATTGATGCTACACTAGTGATATCAACGATAGAGCAAGCTGCCTTCCCCGTGGCGTTGGAGTTATGGTACGAAATAAAGGTGGTGGCAGTGAAGGAAAATGCACTTTAAAGTATTTATACAAGTACCAAAATAAGATATTCAATAAAGGAAAATAAATAAATAAATAAATCAATTTCTGAAAAAACAAAGTCATGTCCCACGAATATTTTTATTGCCAGCAAACATTTTTCGTGGAATGATGTTGGAGCTTAAGTAGAAATCTCATCATATCTTAGTAAAAGGAGTGAAAAGAGATTGGATCGTGGGATCTAATTATGTGCATGAAAACAAGGGGCGATCTTCGCTTTTCACAAAATGAACATTAAATCACACCATAACATTGTCTTTTTTCATCGTTCAACGTCTGCATTTTGAATTTTGATTCTTCAAGTTTATATCCAAATTTTCAAAAACAGAAGAAGAATAGACTCCGTTTGTTAAGTATGGAGACAATTTTGATCCTACTTAGCAGGTATCAACCCTGGAGTTCGGTGATGTCTTGGAAAGTAGATTGAAGTCTATATAAGAAGATAAATTTTGTAAATTTATTCATTATTATGACGAATTTGAGGAGTTCTTTTTACTGGAAAAAATCTCTGAGAGAGTGTTTTTGGGTAAAGTTCTAATGAATGCATCTTTCAAATGAATGGGGGAAAACAATGATGCGAATAAAGTGTCTTTTCGTAATGAAGTTAATGCATCTTCCACTTAGATTTCTTTCTTGTGTTTCTCAGCTTTTCTTTAACAGTCTCTTATTCCGGCGGATGTTCTAAAGAGGCTTTAGACTCTCACCCACCCTTTCAGCTTGTGGTTGCTTTATCATCTTCCTCACCTCCTATTCCTTGTTCAGGCCTCTTCCTCTTGATTCCTACAATCTCGGCCGTTTCTTATGAAGTCCCGACTTCTTGGTTTCTCATTTGCCAGGCCACTGAAGGACTTCTCACTACGCCATTTCGGGTACCTTTCATTGACTGTAGGGCTTCTACCAACAGCTTTTTGTTTCATCAGGCTTTGTGACATGTAGTCATGCTTAATGCTATCTAACACAATTAGGATTTGTGACATCTAGTCAGCAGGACTAAGTTTCTCCAATGGTCTTTTTAGGGTTCATTTGCCTTGTTTTGTGCTATATAGTAACTCCTTTTCGTATTTTAGCTTTTTGTTGTTCATAATAAATAAACAACTTTTCCATATATTTATTGTTACAAACTATATATATGTAAGAATTTATTATAAGGTCTAATAGCTCCAATTATTTCATGAGTATTACACTTAGGCATTTATTATCATGGTTATTATAAAAGGATGGGCTATTCTTTTCAATATCAAGGGTAATGGCCCATGTTGAGTCCATTTAGCCCAACTACCAAGAAGGAATAGCAAAACACATTTGACATGATTTATAGAGGGGCCTTTTGATTTGGGGTATAGACCCATTGGATTTTGCAAACTTGTTTCAAAGCCCACAAAATGCATGCACACTAGGTTTTAATTGGTTATTTTATATTGTTGAAAAACTAAATGGGGCAACACTTGTATCTTCATAGATTCATAAACATAGATTAATTATATGAGGAGGCATGATGTTTTTAAAATAAAATTACACTAAAAATGTTCAAGAATACATCAAAATACAAGATGAGAGCTAGTATATAAATCTCAACCAAATATTGTTTCTCTTTTAAAAAAAACTAAAAATGGTTTGGAGAATGTAAGACTGAGTTAAAGATAAGTGTTTTAAAAGGCCTATTTTGTCTGTGAAGTCTGTGAAAGATTTAAAAAACCTAAGAGGGAGAAGAATTAAGACTTTATCATAAATTATAGCTCTAAAAAAATCTTTAATAAATAAAAAATTGCCAAAATTATCACCAAAATCTTTGATAATGACAGAACACATAATTAATATCAATATGAATAGATTAAAGAGATAAGGATAGAAATAGACACACTAGTTTTTACAGTAGTTTAAACAATTGCCTACTTCAATTTTTCAAGATTTGTTCAAATATTGATTATCACACATAGTCTATTTAGTGGGGGAGATCGAATCAATCACATAATCTTTTTGTTGGGTTCAAGATTAAATACATTCCTTTCATGATAAAAGGATCAAACATGTCACCTAATCTTTTTTAGGGATACAATCATTTTAAGGATTAGGATTTCAAACCTCTTTTTAACTCTATACCAAAAGATATATCCATGTGGTTCAAATAACATTTATATTTTTATAATTTGATTTGTCTCTCATAGAGAATAAACACACCTTACACAAATGAAGATTATAAATATTAGGATTCAAATTCAAGAGAATATCAAAACTTTTTAGAATGAGAAATAGTAAAGCATCAAAAGTAAGAACACTTAGAAATATTGAGAGATTATATGGAGTGACTTAATACTTGAAATCAAATGTGTATTTATAGGAAATGCCAAAACTCACATGGAAATTTGCTCTTCCAATTGCTCTACAGAAAAGATAAAAAAGGTGTTGCGATATCGCAGTCGCACAAATTAATAACCTTAGCTTAAAACACATAAGATAATATAGAACAAGAAAGGGGTTGATCCCACGAGAAAGGTTTAGTTCAAATTTTCATGTAATTAGGGGTTTGGTTGGTGATTGTCTAGACTAAGGAAGAATTAAGAAATCAAAATCAATCAAGTCAAATTAAACAAAACTAAAATTTATCAAGAAAATAAATCTTGGTCGCAAATAAAAATCCACCTATAAAATTTAGAACCAATTCCTGAAACAAAACTGCAATTTATATTCTGAATTTTTATCTTTTCTTAATGTTAATTAGTTAACAAATATGTTGTAAACTTAACCCTAACCAGCAAACAATAACAATGTCCACATTGATGATTTAGTTCATTGACATTAAAAACTAGATATATTGATTAATCTATACAGTAGAGTTGTCTACAATTAATTTATAATAACAACTACAATTATTGTGACAATTTAACAATCATAATAATAACAATGACAATAATAATCAAAATCATTCAATAGTTGATGCTATTTTTCTTAGAAATTGACTTCTGTAACTTTTTTATGTATAATATTTCATATCCAACATTACATTAACAAACAATAGACAAAGTCACATATAGACAAAAAATGTCAAAAAAATAGGAAAAATTATCTACCAATAAAAAATATAAGAACCAAATACCCTCCATTTCACCAAAGCCAAAAATAATTTTTTAAAAAAGCAAAAAAATGTTAAGTGTCTTATATTGTTTTCATAATGCTATATATCTAAGCAAAACAAATTAGCTTATAAAACTTTTGATTCTTGCTAGAGCAAGAATATTTATAATAATAATAATAATAATAATAATTGTATATGAGATTTTTATATATTCATTTTATTATGGAAAATACATTTAAAATAATGATAATGATTATTTTTAACGATTCTTCTCTTAAAATTTTTTATATATTTTTTAACATAAACACCTTAAAATATACTTATAAAAAATTAGGTAAGTTTTGTTTTTTAAAATTCTCAAATTAATTTAATCTTAGTATTCTGAAAACTTCTAATATAATAATATAAAGAACAAATCTTGGAAACAAAATTGTTTTTTTATAATGATAATGATAGTAGCAACGATTATATTGTCAGTAATGATTAGAATATTAATTATTTACAATAATTGTTCCAATAAAAGCTATAAAAACTATAATAATTTAACATTCATGATAATAATAATAATAATAAAAATAATAATCAAGATAATTTATTAATCGATGTTGTTACTGTGAAAAATAGACTTCCATAACTTTTTTACATATGTAAAATGGATTGTCATAACCCAATTTTATAAAATATGAGTAAAAAAGATTACATGAATAAAAAAGTATGTGAAGCTACATTTATACAAAACAAGTGAAAAAAATTGATCAAATTATCTACAAATAAAAAATATATAAGTCATTTGCCCTGCGCTTCGCCACAAATAAAACCAAATTTTATAACATGTCAAAAAATATTAATGGGTTATTCCCCAAAATCTATCCCAAAAATAAAATAAAAAGGGTTGATGTTGGTAGAAAAATCAATGTGGAAATTTTGGAAGTTTTTGAAAGCTCGATCGTACCTCTTTTATGCCCAATAATGAGAGGAAATGCAAAATAGAGGTAAGAATTAAGCCGAAAATCATAATTATATTTTTTTTATAGGCCAATTTGATTTAATTATGTGCCACTTTAAATTATTGTTATGTTTATAAATTAATTTAAGGTCCAATTGAATGATTTAATTAAGTGTAAGGAATTAATTATATTTTAAATCGGTCAAATTAGTTTTATTAAGGGCTTAATCAATGACAAATCAAGTTCTTAAGTTTAATTCAAACTCAATTAAGTAGATTGAAATTTTCAGAGACCCAATTGAATTTTTCCAAGCCAATTGTTCAAAGTTAGGGGTCAAATTAAAAATAATTGAGAGTTTAATGGTTAATTGAGGGTCAAATTACATAAATCAAAAGCCAAAATAAAAATGTGCGCAAAGCTAGGGTTGCTGTTGAAATTTTGACAGGGATATAATTGGACAAAATTACAAGTTTAAATCTAATTAGGGGTGCAATTAGAACAATTATAAATTGAGGGACCAAACTGCAATTCCACCTCCTCAAAACTGCAGTCCCGCCGCAGTGGACGCCCGACATGCCACCATTGCAAGCACACCCACATGCACACAAGCGCCGATAGCCACACTTTCAGGCATGCTGCCGCCAGAGGAAACCCACCTCCTGCGCTTATAAATACTACATGTAGAAGCCATGCAGAGGGTGGATGGGGGGGGGAATTTATGTAACAGAGGGGAGAAAATTTACAAAACCAGGAGAGACCATCATTAACAAACAGGGATTACAGTCACGAGGGGGGCAAATACACACAAAAAAAAATGAAGGAAATCTTGCAGGGAAAAAGGAATTTTACAGAGAAAAAAAGAAGAGAATTTTGCAGAAAATAAGCACAAAAACATGAGGAAGAAAAAGACATCACACAAAACTACATCACAACCCTTCATCTTCCTCGGTACTGGTCGTCTCTCTCCCTCTCACGGTTAATAGCCCCCCTCTCTCTCCTCCACCAATACATCCACCAGCCTCGGCAACAACAGCCCATGTCTCCCTCAGCAGCTCCAGCAGCACTATCCCTCGGCACCCATGGCGGCAACTGTAAGCAGCAATAGCCAGCCTCCCATCGCAACAACTCTCTCTCTCTCTTACAGTCTTGGTTGACAACTATCTCTCTCTAAAACCAAAAGCAGCCATCTCTCTCTCCCCTCCAGCTCTCTCTCCTTGCTAGCTCGAGCAGCACCAAGCCACCACCTAGACTTCTTCTCCAGCTCTAGGAAGGTGGCAACGAAGCAGTAGAGGCAAACGACAGCCCAGACTAGCCCTTCCGTTACTCCTCCCGCCCATCATAGACCACTATTTTTTACGCCATCACCAGAGGGAGAACCACCTCGACCTCCTCTACCCAGTGGTAGTAACAGATGAGCCTCTCATCATGGTCGGCCGACAAGTTACTTTTCACATAAAAACTATGCGAGTGAATTAATTCACTGCATTGTTCATGTGTGGGCTTAATTATACTTTAAATGGGTCAAGATAATTTTATTAAGGGCCTAATTAGCGAGAAATTAAGTTTCAAAGCCGAATCTGGGTTCAATTGAGAAAATCAGAATTTTCGGTGACGAAACTCTTCGGAATTAATTAAAAGCCCAATTGAAAGATTTAATTAAGCGCAAGGGCTTAATTATACTTAAAATGGGTCGAATTAATCTAATTGAAGGTTTGATTACTGAGAAATTAAATTTGGAAGCCTGATCTGGGTAAAATTGAGACGATCAGAATTTTCGGCAACGAAACTTTTTGGGTGAATTCGGAAGCCAAAATTAAAGATAAAAATATCTTTCTTCCTGGTTTTTCCCATCAAAAAATATTTTTTGTCACAACTTATTTATTTCAAAATTTTCAAAAAAAAAAAAGGGTTGTCGGCAGCATGCTCAACCATGCTGCACCATGCTTCCACCACTCTCACCATACCTGCCACCATAACACACCATCCCATGGTCAACACCTCCATGCCGTGCACCATGCCTTTTACACCTATAAAAAAGAGCAGAAAATACACGGGGGGAGGGGAGAAATAGACAGTAACGGGAGCAGAGGAATATTTTGGCAAGGAAGGACTGTCACTGGGAGCAGGAAGATTTTAAAAAACTAGGAAAATTTGGGCTGAAAAACTGAAAAAACGAGAGGGTCGAAGATTTTTACGTAGAAGAACAGAGGGAGAACAGGGGAAAACTAAAAGAAAAACTGGGAAAATTGCAGAGGGGAGAGTTTACGTAGATATAACAAAAAAATACATAAATTTACGCTGAGAGAGAGCTTTATCTTCCTCATCCTTAGCAACAGCAACCCGCCATCTCCATCACCGGCGAGGCCACTCCGGCAGCACCATCATCTTCCTCAGCTCCGGCGACAGCAGCACCTCCTCACTGACGGCAACAGCGAGCGCCAACGACCATTTCTTTCTTTCTCTGCAGGTGGCTCTCTCTCTCCCCGACGTGGTTTTCTCTCTCTAAAACCAGTCCCCGTCGACGATTGTCTCCTCACCAGCAGCAGCCGTCGACCACCACTCCAGAAGCTCCTCAACAGCGAGCTCAGCCTTCCTTTCTTCTCCGGTGACACAGCAGCACGAGGAGCAGCGAACGGCAGCCACAGACCCGACACTTCCAGCCCTCCTCCCAGCCACCACAGGCCACCATTTTCGACGCCACCACCACAGGGGCAACCACCTCGACCTCCTCTATCCCGTGGCAGTGCTAGTTGACACTCTCGTCATGGTTGGTCGACCAGGCTACTGTTCACGTAGCAACAGTGCAGCGTGTTTTCTGTTTTTCGTTTATATATATATATATATATATATATATATATATATATATATATATAATAAAAAGAAAGAAATAAAATCTTGGGGCTGGGCTGCTCTCAACCAAACGTGGGCTGGGCTGCTCTCGGCCACAGCTGGCCCATTTAGTTGAAACCGAGCCCAACCTTTTTTTTTAATTTAGTTTTTTTAAAAAAAACAAAAAAATGCATTAAAAAAATTTATAAAAAAATGTGTTTGTTTTCGTGCATACGGTCGAATTCCAAGGTTTTTTTTTCATGCATATTTTTCAAAAAACAAAAATATGTTGTATCTTTCTCATATTTTAAACAAAAATTGGATATCGTAACCAGTTTACGATTATCCATTGGCGTTCGGCCAAAATGTCAAAAATAATTTAATAATTATTTTGTTTTATTTTTCGTGGTGTAAATTTACATTTTAAAGTACACTTGTAGATAAAAAGAATTTTTTAACTACGATGTAAAATTACATTGTAAGGTACATTCGTAGAAAAAAAAGAGGTTTTTAACTGCGGTGTAAAATTACATCGTAAAGTACACCCGCGGACAAAATAAAATATTTTTCTTTTTTAAATGCTGTGTAAAAAAGATAAACTTAAGAAAAACAATCAAACAACAATGCAGCTTACCTTAGGTAGGGTGCACTGGGGGTGACGCATCTTCCCCTTGCACAACAAGTCCCCTTACCCAAGACTCTCGCAGACCACTAGGTTCCTAGTAACCTTAATACTAGGTGGCGACTCCTAATAATTATAGTCGTAAATTTTACGGCTATAAAAACAACCCCCCATTTTCACCACGCGCTGTTGTCTCTCAAACCCCGGGGAGATGGCGGGGCGCGAAGCGCGAAAAATCGCCGTCGCGACATAAAGTTTGACAAACCTAAAAAAGACACCAAATTAATTTATTTTTCACCATCCCATTTAAATCTAACACTTTTTTATAATTTCAGTTAAAGGTGCTGCTAGTAGTTAAGTCTTTCACAAACCTATAAAAGCTAGCAAATCCATGAAAACTCCTTACCTCAGCTATAGACTTGGGTGTAGGCCAATCCTGAATGGCCTTGACCCTTTTTTCATTAATCTCAATACCCTATGTAGTTACTACATACCCAAGAAACATAATTTTCTCCATGCAAAAGGTACATTTAATGAAATTAGCATATAGTTTTTCATTGTACAATACACTAAGCACACTTCGCAAATGATAAAGATGTTCATTCAAGTTTTTGCTATAAATTAGGATGTCATCAAAATACATAACCACAAACTTACCAATAAATGCACGCAAAACATGATTCATCAATCTCATAAACGTGATACGTGCATTTGTGCCAAACAGCCTTTAATGTTGATTTCCATTCATCACCTTTTATCCAAATATGATGATACCCATTTTTAAGTTGGTTTTAGAAAAAATACATGCTCCATACAACTCATCCAACATGTCATCGAATTTAGGGATATGATGTCTATACTTTATTGTTATGTTGTTGACAGCATGATAGTCAACACATATCCTCTATGTTATATCATTTTTAGGCACAAGTAACACTAGCATAACACTAGAGCTCATACTCTCACGGATGTACCCCTCATCATCAACTCATCTACCTACCTTTAAAGCTCTTTTGTCTCGTCAGGATTGCTTCTATAGGCTGGATGATTAGGAATCAATGCTCTAGGTACAAGGTCAATGTGATGCTCAATTCTCTTTATTGGTGGTAATCAACTACATGTCTTTAGGGAATACATTATCATACTCCTGTAACAGAGAAACAACCACACTAGGAACAACAAAATCAAGATTGTGAGAGTTTAAATGAGCCTCCTTATACACAAGTAAGATCTTTGACTTGTTAGTGTTTAAATAAGTCTCCTTATACACAAGAAAAATCATTATTATTGAAAAATGCAAATCTCACTTAAGCACCTTTAGCATAAAGAAATTGGTTGTTTCTTTAGTTTTTCCACACTATTATCATAACTCAAGCTTATTTTCGTAACTCTTTGGGTTTTACCACCACTCTTAACTGATTTAATTAATTATTTAGATTTAGTCAAATCTGATGGTCTTCTCTCATCATTTTCCTCACATGATTTTTCAATCTTCCCATCCTCACATTCCCTTTTTAATTTTATTTGATCACCATGCACTTGTCTTGGGGACAGAGGTACAAAAGTGACGGTTTACATCCATTACAATAGTGAACCTATTTCTAAACCCATCATGAATCATCTTCCGATTGAACTACCATGGACGCCCCAATAGTAACTGACTAGCATGTATTGGGACTACATCACTCATAACCTCATCAGAATACTTCCCAATAGAAAACATAATTGATAATTGCTTAATAACATTCACTTTACCACATTCATTCAACCATTGTAATCTATAAAGTCTAAAATGCTTAATGCAAACCACATTCAATTTCTTCACAAGTGTATCACTAGCTATATTAGTACAACTATCACTATCAATTATCATGCTACACAATTTGTTTTGTATGTGACATTAAGTCCCGAATATGCTTTCTTGTTATTGTTCTCCATCATCTTCTTTAATTTGCATATTTAGTGCACACCTCATAACCAAGGCCTCCCCCTTAACAGGATATACAATCTCCTCACCACTACTATCCACCAAAGGTGGTATCTCTTCACTTTTAGATTCAATCTCCCAATTGTCTCTTGTAAGCATAACTCTTTGGTTTGGACACTAAGATACAATGTGCCCTTTCCTTAAACACTTAAAAAATTTAATATCTATGTAATGAGTAGGTTAAGATTCAGATTTACCTTTTCCATCTGTATGAGCATCCTTGTTAGCCTTAGGTGGTTCGGTCCTTGCATGCGTATAAGGCTTTGGTTGGAAAACCCCTTCTCTTTTCAAATTTAGCCTCCATGTTCAGGAAGATGAAGCCAAAATGGTTTGAAAATGTATGTTGCCCCTTATATTTATTTGCCTCTCAACCTTTGTTGCTATATGGACCATGTACTCCACCTCCACATAATGTTGTCATTCTACAACATTCACAATATCTTTATTCATCTTGTCACGACGATGATTTTTTACGCACTTCGCACCCCGTCATCCCCAGTGTTTTGAGGAGACAACAGCGCGCGATGAAAATAGAGTTTGTTTTATAGCCGTAAAAATTACGACTATAATTATTAAGAGTCGCCACCTAGTATTAAGGTCACTAAGAACCTATTGGTCTACAAGATTCTGGATAAGGGAACTTTATTGTGCAAGGGAAAGACGCATCACCCCCAGCGCACCCTACCAGGGTAAGCTCCATTGTTGTTTGATTGTTTTTTTAAGTTTTTTTTTTTTTACATTGCATTTAAAAACACTTTTTTTTATCTACGGGTGTACTTTACAATGTAATTTTACACCGCAGTTAGAAAATCCTTTTGTTATTTACGGATGTATTTTACAATATAAATTTACACCGTAGTTAAAATCTTTTTTTTTATCCATGAATGTATTTTACAATGCAAATTTACATCCAAATAGATAGAAAAAAAATAAATTTAATTATTTTTTATATTTTGACCGAATTCCAATGGATAATTATAAATTGATTACGATATCCATTTTTTTTTGTTTTAAAACATGAGAAAGATGCAAATTATTTTTTTTTTTTATGAAACATATGCTTGGAAAATCTTGGGATTCAACCGTATGCAAGAAAACAACATATTTTTTTAAATGCATTTTAAAAAAAAATAAAATTTAAAAAAAATCACGCTAGGCCTAACCTAGCTAAATGGGCCGACCCAGCTAAAGCTGGCCAAGGGCCGAGCCTGCTGGACCTGGGCCCAGCCCAGCCACCTAGGCTGGGCCGAGAGAGGCCAAAAAACAAAAAAAAATTGTAAAACATGTGAACAATGAATTCACTGCACTGTCACGTGAACAGTGATTTGGTGGTTGACCGACCACGATGAGCGGCTTGCCTGCCACCACCTCTGGGTAGAGGAGGCCGAGCTGGTTGTTTCTGTGGTGGTGGCATAAAAAATGGTGCCCTATGGTGGCCGGAGGAGGCGTTGGAAGAGGCTGACCTGCGTTGTGCCCGTGGCTGCCTACGCTGTCGTTGTTGGTGTTTCTCTCTTTTGCCTCGTTGAAGATCGCTGCTAGTATGGAGGGGAGGTTGAAGGAGATGAAAAGTGTAGAGTTAGTTGGTTGGAGCTGGTTGATCGAAAGGGGGAGAGAGAGTTGCAGCTGCTGGTTTAGAGAGAGAGAGAGAGAACTTGCAGACCGAGAGGGAGAGAGAGAATGTTGTTGGCTAACAAGAGAGAAGGAGCTGTTGCACCTGTGAGGGAAGCTGTTTGTCGATGACGAGGAAGATAAAGATGGTTGTCGTTGGTTGTGCCTGAGGAAAGAGAGAAAAGGTCACCGATGCTGTTAACCATTGGAGGAGAGAGAGAAGGCTCGGCCGGAGATGAGGAAGATGAGGCTCTCTCTTTCTGCGTAAATTTTCCTGTGTTTTTTTCTCTGTTACATAAACTTCCTTGTGTTTTCTAGTTTTGTTACGTAAAATCCTCCTCGTTACGTAGATTTTCTCTTCTTTTTTTCTCCTTTTTTCCTCTGTTCCTCCAAGCAGCGTCCATGGCTACTATTTATAGGAGCTTGGTCTGCCATGGTGGCTGGCTGTTGGAAGCGTGGTGGCCTGCAGGTGGCGTGGTGGTTGTTGGTCAACGTTGCATTGTTGACAGGCGTGGGAAGTGCAGTAAAGGCAGCATGCGGGAATTGTAGTGGCAGCTTTGGGGGAGGCATAGTTGCAGTTTGGTCCCTCAATTTATAATTGTTCTAATTGCACTCTCAATTGGATTTAAATTTATAATTTTGTGCAATTGTGCCCCTGTCCGAATTTCAATATCACCCTTGACTTTGCGCGCCTTTTTTTATTATGGTCACTTACTTCTAGTTTATGCAATTTGACCCTCAATTGACAATTAAACTCTCAATTGTCTTCAATTTGATCCCTAATTATGCCAAATTAGCTTGGAAAAATTCAATTAGGTCTCCAAAAATTCCAATCTTCTTAATTGAGCTCGAATTAAATTCAAGAATTTGATTTTTTTTTCATCAATTAAGCCCTTAATAAAATTAATTTGACCAATTTAAAGCATAATTAAATCATTGCACTTAATTAAATTCTTCAATTGGATCCTAAATTAATTCCCAAACATAATAATACTTTAAATTAGGTCATGATTAAATCAAATTGGCCTATAAAAAATATAATTATGATTTTTGACTTAATTTTTACCTTGAATTTGTATTTTCTCTCATTTTTGGGCACAAAAGAGATATGATTTAGCCCAGAAAATATTCAAAATTTTCACTGTGATTTTTCTACCGATGTCAAACCCCCTTTATTTTATTTTTGTTATTTTTATTTTATTTTGGGGAGTAACCCAAAAGTTGGGTTACGACACATCCCATTAAGAAATCTAGTCATAATAGCTTTCCTATCCTCAATCATATTAACCTAAATCATTATGATCTTTATCCCTTTGAAATACTTATCCATAAACTTAGAACCCTGATTCAAACCCTGCAATTTTAAATACAAATCTTTATAATAATAGTAAGGCATAAATTGCCTTCTCATTTTGATCCCACCAAATTAGTGTGTGCTCCATGAATTCAATGACTACCAATTTCACAATCTTCGCATTCGAATAGTTATGACAATAAAAAATCCAATCCACTTTTTTCTCCCACTCCAAATACTCTGTGGGGTCGTTTTTACCTAGAAAAGAAGGTATTTTCAGTTTGATTCCACCATCTACATCATCATGTCCCCTAAAATTACAAAAGTTTCCTTTTTGGCTGAATTAGCTCCTAATTCTACTCCTAAAATCCCTTCAATTTCTAGGTTGTCGAATACCTTCCCTATGGCATATGGTCTCATCCTCAAAACCACCATCATCAATATCATCAACGTCCTCCTCGAAAGCCTTATAATCAACGCACCTTGACCTTTTGGCCCTACTGTCATTGTTTGATATCGATTCAACCCAAACCTTCATTGCATCATGTGTACTTGTAACCGCTTCATTACAACATTTCTCCACCTATAAAGTCTATCACAAATGTTTTCCCATCTTAAAATTCATCCTCTCTATCATCTTTGCCATGACTTGTATTTGGAACTCAAGCTCACCCTCAGGAGGGGGGGTGTTGTCCTGATCTAACATAATATTACCTGCAAAAAGTGATTAGCAGAAAAATACATATTCTCATGTCACTCGTGTTTCACTCAAACACTATTAATGTCCTCACTTGCTCACACCTCTCATCTCACGGGCTTGCGGTTCTTGTGGAACTAAAACAAATAGCAAATACAACAAACTTCACAGCACAACCCAAATAAGTGTATATGACTCAAGAAACAACAAAAACACAAAAAACTAACCAAACAAAACTTCGATGATAGTCTCGCGAGTAGTAAGTGAATCTATATGAAATATGGACGAAACTAAATACTAAAAACATAACAAAAATCAAGTATGCAAAATGATGAACTGACACCTAAATAGTTAGGTATTTTATAAATATACTGCGAGAAATGAAAACAGCATAAAAAAATGAATTTCAAAGTTAACGAAAAAACTAAAATAAACATACTCATTTATGATAAGTTAAGCCCGAATTTGAAACCTACGATAAATGATGTCCAATTTAGCTACAATTTGAGATGAAGTGCGATTTCAACTCAAACAGACATAATATTGAATTTAAGTAATTTACGATAAGGTTTGATATACTGACGCAAAACATTATGAATCATACCTAATTAAACCTGAAATTTAAAACATAAACAAATGACATCCAATTAACCCTAAAATCAATATTTGGTGCAATTAGAGCCCCAATAATCATAATTTCAAATTTGAGCTAATCTTGAACTGATTTAATCCTATTTTCCCTTGTTTAGTGTTTTGCGGATCTTTGAACGAGTTTTTTTTGTTTTTATATTCTTTTTGTTTTTTTATGCTACTATTATATTTGGGATAGCAACAAAGTAAAATAACACTTCTTTTTTGTTTTTGTTATGTGTTTGCAAATTCAAGGAGAAGAAGAAATTGGACACTTCGAAAATTTTTTGCAGAATCAACAAGAAATGAAAATTGTAGAAGGATATAACCTAATTAATGAAGTCAGGATCTAATACCAAATGATGTGAAACTTTTAAACATGTGGTCAAGCAACCCACATACAAAGATAACTTATAGTGTTAGACACCAACACTATTAGATTCAAACTCCCACCCATTGAATATCAATTGGCCCACTTCGCACCACCAATGAATCATTTACATAATTACACTTGATGTTGGGTTGATCCTCATCATCATCCCTTTTTGGTTGTGTTTCTTGCTAGTTTCGTTAGCAATTCCCATAATCATTTTTTCTTACTTTTCAAAAAAAAAATGAAAGTTACTTATTATTGATTTGATCTTTCTTGTGGAACAGAACTGAATGAAGTGAACTACTAGGAAAAATCTAGGGAGAGAAAAGATGATGAAATCGTCACTCAAGAAAAGAAATTAATCAAAAAAAGAGAAGTAATCGTGACTTAAAAGCAAATGTTCAAGTCTGTATTTTCATTATGTTAACCACAAGTTGAATTTTGATTTGACTGCATTAAATCAGATCAATGGATCGGACAAGACAGTGTGAATGCTGAGATTAAAAGAAGTGGGATATGGATGACTTTGATCTGGTAGCAACACCTCCTATTGTGTATAATTTTTCACTACTCGACTATTATTAGCAACATTAAACAATATAAGAGGCCAAGAGAAAGAGAGGTCCTACTTTTTTTTCTTTTTCTTTTTCTTTTTCTTTTTTTGTTTTTGGTCTCTTAAGAACAGGTACATGAGATGAAAATATGAATAAATAAGATGTATTAAATTTAATTTCACATTCTACTCCCAGTTGGTCATTATTATGATAGAACGTGTTTGGAATTACAATTGAATTATTTTTAAAAGTATTTTTTTACTTAAAAATACATTAAATAATACTCTTTTTATTTTTGAAATTGTATTTTTAATATTAACACATCCAAACGATACAAAATCATTAAAAAAGTAAAAAACTTTTATTGTATTATTTACTTTAAAATGCATCATAATAATATTTGTTTCATCTCTTAAAATTTATTTTTAACATCAGCACGTCAAAAAATCCGAAAAACCAAAAAATCAAGATTTTTCAAAAATATAATTAAAATGTAAAAACAAACTTAACCATAGTTATGAAAACTGTCATAAATATTCACATTTCAAATAACAATATAACCATAACCATAATTATTTGAATAAACAAACAAACAAACAAATAAATAGTCATCATCTATCCATTATCAATTAAATTTTACATTTTTGATAACCATCTCCTAACCATCCAATTTTCAATACCTAAGCCAAATCGAATAAAATAAATTAATCATATAATGACAAATATTATTAATATATAACCATACTATTAACAACTAATAAGTTTTAAAATAACAAAAATTATATTCATGTTTTAAATTAGATATAGTTAGAATTTGCATTCATATGTCCCGAAAAGTATAATATAACTATAACCTAGGTATTTTTTTCAGATTTTATTCATGTTTCAAATTAGATATAGTTAGAATTTGCATTCATGTCCCGAAAAGTATAATACAAATATAACCTAGGTATTTTTTTCAGATTTTATCCAAACCCAGACTAAAACTATTATTTTCCTAACAATATCAAGTGATTCAGATTGAATTGCAGGGATAACTGGTTGATTCTGATAACATTGTCATCCATCATGCCAAAAGAAACTTTAGACGCAAGCCTATCTATATGTTTGAATCCCATGACTTCACGCTTTTTAGTCTCCAGGTTTTTAAAGATGTTGCCTTCTAATCGTGTCTTTGGAGATTGTTATTATGCTGATTGAGTCAATTTATGTTTTTAAAAAAAAAAAAAAAGAAAAAAAAATAGATGGAAATGGATCCATATAGAAAATTTGGTATGAAACAAATAGCAAACATATTACAACAATTTATTAAACAAATCCACCATTGCCATGTTCAGCATGGGTAACTTGTTCAGAAGGCTGAGCATGGTGTACTCTCATCACATTAAACAAAAGCACCGTTTAGGACTACGGCCAAAAGCGCTTTTAGCTGCTTTTGGTCTTTTTTACTCTTTTTTTTAATTTTAAAAACCGACTGTTAGTGTTTTTAGATCATTTTGATGTGCTGATGTCAAAAATAATTTTTAAAAAATAAAAAAAAAATTATTTTGATACATTTCGGCACGAAAAGCACTTTCAAAAGCTACCGCAACCGCCCTCCCAAACAGGCTCTAGGTTCAAAATATTAAACAATTATAATCTCAAAAGCCTACATAAAAAAATAAAAAATAAATAAAAATTACATGTATGATATATGCTATTCCTACAAAATGAAACTACTACATGTAAAGAAACCCTACAACCTAAAATGATTAAGATTTGCGAATAAAATCAATCCAAAGAAGTTACATTTACGATCTACAAGCTTGGTCCCATCGAGGGGTTTTCCAGATGAGAATGTCACCGTTTAAATTTGTTGGCTTCACGTCCACATATCCTTTACTTTTCAATACCTACAAAGTTAGTTACAAATCAAACTTAGCTTTTGCTTCCTCTTTGCCAAAATGCTTAAAGTTTTGACAGTATGAAGATCTTTCTTGATTACATGGATAACCAAATGTCAAAGACTGAAATAGTCGTTAGCTCTCCTCTCCCAGATTATCTAAACATTGATTTAAATCGCTTTTTTGAGTGGTAAGGAGCAAATATCAGTTCTTGAAAATGAAAATCAATTGATCAGTTTACCTACAATAAATTTGCAGCATGATTTTCTCCTCTACAAATATTTAATCCCACAAAACATATTAAACTTAACGTATATGACCAAAAAAAAAATCTGATTTGCACTTGATTGTTAATCTTCTCATTCAAAAAGAAAAGGCCAAACCAGAAATAAATGCTAAAAGAACACAGGATATATTTTACACAAGACCAACAACAAAAGAAGAAGAAAACCTCTAATGAGCGAAATCAGATTGCCTGATAAGCAAGCAGATAAAGGAAACATAAGGGACTCTTTGGATTGTGGTTACGAAAACAAGTCCATTTAGGATTTCATTACTAGAGTCATTGATATTGTTCAACCTATGGTTCAGCCTTAATTCACCCATGATGGGGATTCGGCTAGGAGCTTGGGTTCAAAAGAAAGACCATTGGGCCAATTGAGGGTTTTTCCTTGGATTTTAGCTTGTATTTCTTTCATCCGTGTTGGGTTTCCAATCTGGGATGCATTCGGTCAGATTGGATTTGTTGGTGTTGATGGGTTCAACTCAATTATGGAGGAGATGGTTTCAGTCAAATTTGATTTGGTTTGACACAAGTCAGGCCCAACTATAAAAGGAAATTAGTCAAGCTAATGACGATTTTGGGGGCTGGTTGTTTCCGTGTATTGTTTTGAATATTTTACTTAGTTTTTATGTTGTTTTTTATATATTATTTGAACCATAATATTTTACTTTAGCTTTTTAATTTTAGGTGGGTTTGTTTTCACCTAAATTAAGTGTTCTAGGCATTAGACTTGAGTTAGCTGAAAACCCAAGGTTTGCAACCCTATATGGGTCCATTAGGGTTTAATTATCTTAGGACTTCATAATGTTTTCCTTGCTGAAATTTCAGCAGCCTTCAGATACTAATATTATGTGTTTTGCTTGAAGCAAATGGGTTTTTCCTGTGAGAAGAAAACTTAATTCATCAAGGTATAACTGACATAGTGATGTCAATTCAAGAATTACAATATCTCTTGTTCTTAGTGACAGATTAACTCTGGCTCAAGGTTCTCAAACCTAATTTTCAACTTTCTTGGGTATTTAGAGATTGTTTGATCACGTGGTCAAGAGATCTACATCAGTTGGTTTCAGAATTGGGCTCTGAAATCAGGTTATATCTTTTATTTCTTGTGTTTTTGTATGTGTTTTTCTTAGTCAGTTTTGTTTGTCCTTGCATCTTTGTTTTCAGTCAGAATCCTAAAGGTCAATTTTGATCATATTTATTTTCTTTCTTGCATGATTTCTTTTTTATTTTCATCAGTATTGTTCTTCTTAGAGTAAAAAACAAAAGAATTGCACCAAAAACATTAGTTGAGTTAAACTTGGTTTGATTACATGTGTTTCGCGTCAGCCTATTAAAACATCTCAAAATTGACTAAGATTTCATATTCATGTTAATTGAGGTGGGACTACACCAATTATAAATTTTCAACTCATTTGGGCATCAATTGCTTAGGGTTTCAGATTCAGATCAGAAAAGGATTGTTACTCCTTTTTTCATGACAACATATCAAGTGTTACTGTAATTGCTTTGAAATTGCTGTTCTATTTATTTGAGTTGAAAAAACACTAAATATCAGTTTTTAGATCAATTTGATGTCGTTTAGTCTAGGGTCTAGATTCATTTCAAATCATTGTTTTCATATAGTAAAGTCTATTCATGTTGTGTCATCTCATCTTGATATTATCTTTGAAAACGCCATGAATACAAACTCCTAACATTGAATTTACTTGTAATTGACAGCTTTGAATGAAACCTAGAGAAGAGTAAACACACAAGATAGTGAGTGAGGAAACACGGTTTTCTTTTTTTATACCGCTAACAAAATTTGCAAATTCACGATACCTGAAAAACAAGAAAAACCACTTTAAATGGAGATGAACAGACTACAACTTCAAATTCAAGGTCTGACTCATGGTGGAGAGGTATAATCTGGTGATGGGTAGGTAGTATACATGAAAGATGTAGAGGGTGGAAAAGATTGAGCTGATAGGGAATGCAAATTATGCTAGGATACATGAGGCATGTTATTTTGGTTGTTGACATTGATTTGATGCGATAGGTGATGAGGATGAGGATGTAGTGTCTTGGAGCCATACGAATCAATTGGGCAGCCTAGGAATCATTAGTTACATGGGGTTAGGAGGGCTAGCTAATTTGGCAAAGGAGATGATTTGGACGATTTTAGAACATGTAGATGGGGACCCTAGCAAACTGAAAACTCTTAGTTTCCAAGGTAGAAATGATCTCGATGTGTTAGTTAGGAGTGAAAGGTGGATTGAGTTTTTGATTGCCATGTTTGTTCTGAGGAGAAAAAAAAATAAAGCTTATGGCAATTGAGTTTGTTGATTATGTATGGTGGAATATGGTGGAATCATATTGTAAAGATAAATAGGTTGATATGAAAGCTTTGATGAAGTGATTCGGACTAATGTATTAAAGGATAAAGACTACTATAACTAGGTTTCTTAATGGCTGAATCACGAGGTCACAAATGTTATGGAGTTGCAACACCATGTAGAGTTGGAGGACATGATGCATATAGTCACAAAAATGGTGAGGAAGATTAAAAGAAGAGGGGGGAGCACAAACACCATTCATTCCAAGCACTTCTTCGTTTTGGAAGCCTAATACGAGGAGAGATGGGGTTGCCCAAGTTCAACGTATTCTGGGAGGGGGTTCCAAGACTCCTAAAAAGAAGAAAGACACCTTTATTGATGGTAAAGGTAAAGTTAAGACTCTCACATCTCATAGTCGTGACATTAAATGTTATCATTGTTTCGGTTTTGGTTATATTGCTTCATAGTATCCAAACAAGAAGGTCAGGGTTACAATTGCCAATGGTGAGATTGAGTCTAAAGAGGAGGATAACGTGAAGTTAGAGATTAGAGATGCCAACATTGGTGGATGCTTGGTGATGAATGTAATAAGAATCTTATTGTGAGGGAGGTTTGTGATAAAACAAGCACTTAATTGCATGTGAAGGTTGGGGAGGCTTGGGAGAGCAAAAGGAAAACATTTTTCATTGGAGATGTCACGTGTAGAATAAAGTATATAACTTGATTGACAATAGTAGTTGCATTATTGTAGCTAGCATGAATTTGGTGAATAAGTTGAATTTGTAAGTCACTACACATTTAGTTACTTGTAAACAAATTCTTGTTCACAATGGTTGGCTAATTGTGGGGGTGAAGGTGCATAAACAAATTCTTTTATATTATTTCATTGGAAAATATTATGGTGAAGTGTTATGTGATATAGATGTGTTATGTGATGTAGTTCTCACGTGCTAGTCACTTATTATCAGGTAGGCATTGACAATATGATAATAAAGTTATGCATGATGAATTTTAGAACAAGTTTTTGTTTGTGAAGGTCAAGAAATTTATACTTCTTGTTTCTTTATCTCCTAAGCAAGTTTATGAGGATCAGTAGAAACTTAGAGAGGATCAAAAGATTGAAAATGAGAGTTTGTATTTGAAGGAGAGGAGTATTCAAAACATGTTCTTTGTTGACAGGTTTTGATGATTACACATTGTTTCAGACTTGTAATGATGATGTACTTTTAGTTGATGATTTTCATGTTTTAGATTCGAGATTGAATCCTTCAAAAGAGGGGGAGGATGATACGGTTCAGCATAAAGTTCAGCCTTGGGTTACTCGTGACAGGGATTTGATTCGAAGCTTGGGTTTGAGGCAAAGACCATTTGGCCAAGAAGGGGGGTTTTCCTTGGGTTTTAGTTTATATTCCATTCAACCATGTTGGGTTTTCACCTTAGAATGCATTTGGTCAGATTAGGTTTGTTGGTGTTGATGGGTTAGGAGTTGATTTTTGCTAGGTCTGATTTTGGCATTGATGATGTCATGAGTGTAGGCTACATAGAATCCAAAAGTGGCTAGGAATAATTAAGGTGTAGGGGTCATTTTCCTATAATGATTTGTCAAAAACTCTAGCTAAGATTGGATTCATGATGAGCAGTAACAAGGCTGAATTGAGAGGGATTATTGTGTTTCCATATTGGAAAGATTCCACATCTAACATGGAAACCAAGGGGCAATAGCAAGTGAAAGTAAATTCCTTGATTTAGTTGTCCATTACACGGAAGGATTCCTTTCCTTACAATGAGAATAAGAGGCGACAAGATTTGGAAGACTTTCCTTGTGTTTCTTTCCTTCCTCTTGCATGATTTCCTTATTTCAAAGAGAGATTGTAGAAGGCTTTTAAAAGGAAAGGATTCAGCAACTCTCTTCCCTATTTTTTAGAGCATTAATTCAGTCAAACATGAAAAGAAGATCAAACATTCAAGTCAGCATACTTCAAACATGAAAAGAGATCTAAAAGGAGCAGCAAGCACACGTTATCCTATGCAAGTCAGACCCAACTACGCAAGGGAAATAGTCAAGATAGGATGTCCTATGCAAGTCAGACCCAACTACACAAGGGAAATAGTCAAGATAGGATGATTCTGGAGGATAATTATTTCCTTATATTATTCTGAATTTTTACTTAGTTTTTATATTGTTTTTTAAAGTATTATTTGAACCAAAATATTTCAATTTAGCTTTTTAGGTTTAGTTGGGATTGTTTTGGCCTAAATTAAGTGTTGAGGTCTATTAATATTAGGCTTGTGTTAACTTCAAGCCCAAAGGTTTGGAACCTAACATGGGTCCATTAGGGTTAATTATTTTAGGACTATAATATTTTCCTTCATGCAAATTTCAGTAACTTTCAAATTAATAAAATTATTGTGTTTTGCTTGAAGCAAACATGTTTTTGGATGTGACAGAAGAAAACCTGACTTATCAATATATAACTAATCATGTGGCGACAATTAAAGAATTCTAATACCTTTAGTTCTTAGTTACAGGTTAATGTTGGGTCAAGGTTTTCAAATCTGATTTTCAGCTATTTTAAAGAAATATCATATTCGTTGGAGGTTGTTTGACCACATGATCAAGAGATCCACATCAATCATCAAATAATTTATACAACAAGAATCTTAGATTGATGCTTTGGTGCTAAGTTTTGACATGCCTCTTAGTTCTTAATACAATTGCACAAGAAAAAAAGGCAAAACAGTATTTCCATAAAATTTAGTATCTATTCATTTTAATTAAACAAAAATTTTATCACTGAAAAACAAAAACACTCAATGACACATTACCAACCTATTTTCACACCCATGCCACAACAATGACTATAAGCAACAAGCATGACAAAAGCCAACATCTTTAGGACCAAAGTGCTATGTCTGTAAAAAAAAAATTATCCTACTCAAAAAAATGACAAACAATATAGCCATGAGTAGATCAGAAAAAGCACTAGAGAGCACTAAGGTACATACCAGTATCTCATAGAAGAGCCTGGCACTCTCTTTCTTGGTTCTTCCTTCCAAAAGTCGCAATAAATTTAGTACTTCCTCCTGTCTTCTTTTCTTCTGTATCAAAAAACTTGCATGCAAGCATTTCACTGCCACTCTGTCAAGTAAATTAAATGAAGAATTTTGAAGCAAGAATCAGACATTGACGCTTCAGTTGAATGAGAGTATTGAAAACCTTTATCATACCTGGTTCTTTCTGACCACCCATCTGCGATCAAAATACAAACAAAGATGAGAATCCCATGTGTGGTGATTTGAATGACAAAAAAACAAGTGCACAAAAAATTCACTTCTCATAGTTCTTACAATGCTCCTGATTATCTCCAGATGTATTCATGTCCTGGAGAAAAAAGAAACAATATCATACATCAGTTCAATAAGCTTACACCCAGAAGTATAAGAATATTAGAAGGATAAAAATGTCAGGCATGATATTTTGACATCTTCGTCCGAAACTTTACCATTGTCACTGCCTTACCTCATTCAGCAGATTGAGATCAAATTCTTGGTCCAGGTTACGACAAATTTCTTTCTCAACAGTTTTAGACCTCTGTCTGTCTGCATCATAAATATCAGGTCTCTTTGGGCTCTCGAAAGACCTCAGCAATGTTGTGCACTGAATAGGCGTTTCTGGAGCAAATGCTATTTGTTCTAAAGAGCCACCAGCAGTGGGAGATTCTGCTATATCTATCTTTCCATGATGTTCCAAAGTTTCAGCAAATCTATTAGCAGAAGGAGATCCAGACACATTTGACTTCTCTCGAGTCTCCGCAGTTTCAACTGATCTTCCAACAGTATAAAATTCTGACATGTCCAAAGGTTCCACGGTCTCAACATCAGACACCAACTTTTGTGGGGATTCCGTGATCTCAGCTGATTCTTGAATCAACACATTTTCTTCAGGTTCTACAGTTTCATCTAATCTTCCAATAAGGGGAGATCCTGAAACATTTAACTCTTCCAGATGCTCGGTAGTTTCCACTGACCCTCCAATGTTTTGAGACTCTGAAGCATCAGAATTTATGGAAGGTTCCACAGTTTCAACTGATCCACCAACACTCTTGACTGTTTCTCGAATTTTTAATCTTTTTGTGCGAAAGAGGGATCCAAGCTCCAGTGAAGTACCTGTTCAAAACAAAGTTAAAGAGGACTGCACAAGTACTATGCTACAGAGGAAATGCAATGCTTAACTTACAAGGAATCAGAGACTCCAGGAAACACTTGTCAAGATTGGAAAATCGGCAGGCTTTCCAGACAGCAAAAGCAGTATGAGGAAGCTTTCTTCGTTTGGACACCAAGTCACTTGTGTCTTCTAAGCATTGCTTAATTACGCTGTTAAATTGAACAGAAATGTTATCCACCCTAACATTGATCATTTAACTTTTCAGCAGCTTAATTCCTCATAACACCTCCCACTGCAGTCTTAAAAAGTCAAGTTTTAAGTATGTGATCTTGTCTTTCTATTTGATGGTGTAAAGTTAAACTGAAACTGTAGGACATAAGACTAAAAGTAATATCATTTTTTGTTCAAAAACATATTATATAATCATTTTTGCATGGATTAACAATCACAAATAATCTCAAATGAAAACATGACAAAGAAGCGAGTATGAATGAAAAATGACATACTTGTTTGGAAACACTACCGCATCATCAAAGATACACTTTCTTTTCCTGAGAACACGAGCATGCTCCTTAGCAACCGGTGTAGAAATAACCATAAAATCTGGTGTGTTAGCTCCTGCATGGAGGAGATTTTTTGAATAAACATATTTTTCAAGAACTTAGCCAAAGAAAATATATTATAATTGTGCCCATTTTCACCTAGATCTGCAAACTACCACCCTAACCGTCTTCCCATCTCCCAATCTACTCCACCACAAATAAAAAGGGTAAGCAAAAAAAAGTTGATCTATGTTATAATAGGCATAAAATATGTGATTCAAGACATATAACAATCCAAATATTAATGCTGGTAAGTTATTTAATCCACATATGGTCACAAAATAAATGTTGCAAAAATCTCAACTCTAGAAGATGAGATTAAATAATGTATTAAATTTGTTAGGCAATTCTAGAAAATTATTAGCAATCATTCCCTTCAAACATTTTTTTTATTTCTATTGGAAGAAAAAAAAGAAGAGAAATTGGATCCTGAAAGGTTATGAGAAACATGATCTCAAAACCCTCTTCACCTGAAACATCTTTGAACTTGGATTGAGGAGTGGCATCAAGTTTTACATACAATGGATGATCTTCTGAGACAAGTTGCCACTTTCTTTTTCCCAATGTTGTTGTTTCTAGTAAACTTCTTTTCCCTTCATTGCTCTGATGCTCTTCATTAAATGGTCTAGTATGTTCTGGAGGCTCCTCAACCGCAAGCAATGTATTAACATCCATACATTCCTCTTGAAAAAATCTACTCTCTAGAAGCTTCTGTATGGATACTTCTACATCAAACACATTACCATCATTAAAAACACTTTGTGTATCATTTTCTGATTGTTCCGCACCAGGAACATCTTTTTGTTGCTCCTCAGATTGGTGATATAGCTTAGTAAGCTTTCCAGGTTCTTCCTCTACCCCGCCAAACATTTCAAGGTTCAGAGATGCTTCCTGACAGACACTCTCACCACAAAGCTTCTGCACACTCATTCCTGCATGTGTTTCATCCAAACCTATCTTATATGGAACCTCTGAATCCTCCCCATCAGTTAGATGATCTTCAACCAATGATTTTCTAGTGTTTGTAAGCTCCTCCTCAACCTCAAGAAACATCTCAAGGTCCAGACATTCATGATGAGAGAACATACTGCCTTGAAGCTTCTCCATGCTTGATTGTAGAGTGCTTACGTTACGTAATGTACCTTGCTCCAGAACATCCACTAAATGAGATGAAAAAATACTGTAGCAAAAGTATAAAATGAGTTAATGTTGAAAACATTGAGATATCATAAATGGAATATGAACAGTTGGGGGACAGAAGGTAATAGAAAAGCAGGAAGGCATCTAGAACAACAGAAAAGGAAAACTTTAAATTCAATTTCCATACTCTTCATTCATGCTGTAATCTGCAGACCAAGTATCTCCACAGGAAGCAAATTCCTCGCGGTGATCCTGCAAATATGATATTATTAATATTAAAGGCGCACAAATTTGTAGGAATTTAACAGAGCAGTAAAAGTACAAATCTTATGAAATCTTTTAAGATGGAGTAGTAATGCTGATCAAAAAAAAAAATTACAGCCATTAAAAATCATTAACACAAACAAAAAAAAGCTCCTTGTGAGAATCAAAAGTGGAAGGAATGACCTATAGATGCTAAACGCTCAAAATTCAGATAGAATCTATTAAGATAATTTGATTGTCTAGTAGATACCTGGTTTAGAGAATATTTCCCTACACCCCCAATTTTCCACATGCCATCTGTTGCATTAACAATTAAAAGGATTAACATTTGAAGTAGAGAGAAGTGTATGAATTAACTATACTAAAAAATTCAAAACTTTTGGGATATGTACACAGGGATTCTCACTGATGTTCAGTTATGTAACAAATGAAGTATACAAATTGTTAATTAAACAAGGAAAGTCTAATACCTTTAAGTGTAATTTCTTCATGCGGCATCACATTGCCTCTAAGAGGTAGAAGAAATAGGAATATCAAAAGCTATCGATAGAACAAAGAAATGATTAAGCTCTTCAGCCCACAGATAAACAAACCACATAGCTTACCCACTAGTATCTTCAATAATCTCCAGGTCAAAAGCATCAAGTTCAAATCTTTCTGGTAGAATAATAGAGAAGTAAGGTGCTTGCAAGGTTTCCACAAGTATCCCATCTTTATTACTGAGAACAAAGTCCTTGACGTTAAGAAGAACTTTGTTGCAGTCATCAAACAAATATTCAGCTTTTTTGGAGTATATTCTGACTACACCAAGAAGAAGGTAGGCCAGTACTCTATATGTAACAGCATCAAATACATCTTGCAAAATTTTATCTGTTTAAAAGGACAAAATGGAAAGCCAGGGTCCAGGTTAGACAGAAATAATGACTGCAATCAGAACTTTTGAGACCACCATTCATACAGTAATTGTCATATCTAAAGCCATATTCAAAATATGTTATTTTGGGGTTAGTTTATGAAGAATTTGTTGTTTTGGGACCACATATTTAGGAAGAAACTTGAAACTTAAATGGATGAAAAAAATTCCTCATTATATTCTCTCTTGGGTTAAGGTTTTTTCCATTGTGGCACCTGATATAAAGCACCCTAATTTTATTTTAAAAAAAAAAGAAGAAGCTTGCAGATAGGGTTCTTACCTTTGATCAAATAAATAGAAATTTCAGTAATTTTTGGGTTATGTTGTGTTCCTCATCATTTGGCTCTATGCTAATAGCAGCACACAAACAAGGTGCTTTTACATTAGAATCAATGTCTTATAGATGCTAACTATCCTGCAAGAGATAGCAAAGGATATTCGACAGATCTAATTCTGAACAAAATCTTACTCACTTTAGATTTGACCAATGCTATTTGCATACAAACAGCAAAATATGCAGCTTAAAAAGATTAAAAAAATGGAATCATACGTAAAAGGTAACTTTTAGCTTATATTTACAGCAGCTGATTTTATAGCCTTTTCCATTCAATAAAATTTAAATGTGCTTGGATCTGTTTTTTTCCTTTATCCTACAGATTGCTTTCTTATAATAAGTTCTGAAAAGGGGGGCATGTGAAGCTGAATGCACAAGTTAGACCCCAAATAAATTGATTAAAGCATTAACTCATCCAGGTTTCAACTAAGTGCAGACTATTTCACATTTGGTTGTTCATGAACTCATAGACCTATATATTGAGGTTGATCTATCTATGAAGCGCCTATATATTATGACAGATACTGAAAATAGCTTTAAGCGAGCATACAACTTCATAGTTATACCAATATATAGCGGTCTCCATTTAATTACCAGGGCTGCCTATGGACCCTTATTGCCTAGCCTACTATATCTCCTCTTTAATTATGGTCCACTACACTTGGTTATCAACTAGACCTCAAACCACACACCTTGAGCATGCTTTGGTCATTGAATCCAAACATAAGCTGCCATTTTACCTGAAATATTTAATCATGTAAAGCATAATATTGTGCATGTATGAAAAAATATTAACTCTTCAATCAATTTCATAGACTGCTATCTGCTACAAAGTACAAAATTGTTGGAGTAACTTTACATTATAATTCTCCTAGATGAAAAGTAATGCAAGAGCATAGAACACCGTTTTAACTAGCATAGTCCAGATCCCCTTTCGGTGGAGAAAACTCAGTTTTATATGAAATGTGGAACAATGAAGTCTATTCTTTATCTCTTCGTATGACAACTATCCACAGCTTGACATAGATAAGAGAGTAGCAAAGTCCAGCGGCTAAGATAAACTATTCCATATTAAACATGTTCATTGATATTGTCCAACAGCATCTCCCAAACTCTTATGTCAACTTCTCTTGGCAGTACCAAGCAAGCAAACTTGTGCGGGCTAAACTGGAAGGCAAAAGACAGTTAATTTATTTATTTTTTAACAAATTAAAATGCTGAATTGAAAAATTCATTTTAATTAGCATGATCTACGAATATAGAATTCGTGACTGGAAAAACCTCCTGTAATTTAGAGTCACCGGAAAAACCGAAACGCCAAAAAGAAAGGGATAACCTAGATTGCGAAATGTTAGTTTAATCACCCCGAATAAAAACCATGAGCAAAAAGAAAAGTCGTTAAAAGCCCCTAATTCAGCCATTAGAAACAACACCTTGTCCAAGCAATTCAGCAACATTCTAAAATGAATACATAATTTATGGAATAGAACAATAAATAGAAAAAGAAAAAGAAAAGGTCTCACATAAGCAAAACCAAAAGATCCCACATAAGCAAAACCTTCCCGGTTGTTTTCTCGAGAAACAATCATAATGTAAAATCTTTTACAAAACATAAAGTAAGCCCATTTATTATAATTGTAATTGAGACAGTAGAATACTGAGACGGGAGAGGAAATATAATAAAATAGTAAAATAAATAGGGAGGGTTGCTTACCAACGGAGGAGGAGATATCAGTGGAAGTGACTTGTGCTTTTTTAAGCTTTTTGAAGAAGTACGCAGCAACCCAAATGGAACCTAATGGACCTTTGCTTGACAGAAGGCAGTGTGAGTAAAACATTACTTCCCTTCTCTCTCTCTCTCCACTTGTGATTTTGCCGTTCAAAATACTAATATTATTACACAGAAAGATTGTGGTAAAGAAGAAAAGGAAGGAGAGGAGGAGGAAAGGTACGGTCACTGCAAGAAGAAAGGGAGCCGTCTCCCTTTTGATGTAAAACGGCAAGAAATATCATCTTTATGGATGACACCTATATAATAATAATAATAATAATAATAATAATAAGAGGACAAATTTATATATTTGGAAACATATTATTTTTTGATTTGTTGCGAGCTGAGAATAATTATCTGTATTATTCCTTTTTTTTCCGCAATTCTTTTTTTTAATTATAAATCTTTCATAAGTTGGTTCTGCCTAGATTAACAAGAGGGCTTTTCAAAAATAATAAATTAAATCTTTTTGTATAATTTTTTGTAAATATAGCATTAATTATTTTTTAAAAAATGGAAAAATACTTTTTTTTCTTCATAAATAAAAATACCGAATTTATAAATTAAGTTTACTTCTTTAATTGTTTTTATGATAGTCTACATGATTTTTGGGAAATTTTCAAAAACATTATTGCCTAAAAATAATTATATTTTAAGTATAGATTCTGTTAGTTGATTTATTAACATTATTTGTCATCCTAAAAGAAATTAATGAAGGGAAATTATTGTAGTGATTTCTTTATTATTATTATTTGTATTGTATGGTGTAATTATCAATTAGGAGTATTTGATTGTGCACTACGCTAGGCCTTTTTTAGTATAAAAGATTGATTGATTTTTTACGTGCTGTAATTGGTTATTTTAATATTTAATTAGTAAAATTATAATGTATAAAATCTGTTAGAAATGAGTTTTTTTTTCTTCTAAAATGAACATACTAATAGAAACGGAGAGAAAGTGGTTTGTATATTTTTAATTATGGATAACTTGGATAAATTTATCTATCTATTTTGTTTATGATTTTCCTTTTTTCTCGAGTAATATTATATCTAAAATAATATACATAAAAATAATTTTTTAACAAACATAACCTAAAATTCAAGAATTATTTTTTTCTAAGAAATAGAACCTCAACAAAAAAAAGGACATAGTTAGAATTAAAAACCAAAATTAAGAGCGTATATATATAAACATGCATAAAAATAGAGACTATATATATATATATATATATATAAAAAATAAAGGAATAAAATAAAGGAATTAAAATAAATAATTAAAATTATATGGGTTGAAATGAAAATAAAATATGTAAATAATTTTAACTAAAGGATTAAATTAAAACAATTAAAAGTGTTGCAAGGAAAAAATAATTAATTATTTTATTTCTTGATTTAGTTTCGATCCATTTATTTTTTCAGTAATTTTGATATAACTCCAAATAATTTGTTTGTATTTATGTATCTATACTATTAGTTTTGACTTTTAATTTTTAGTTGAATTTATCTTTCTATTAAGTGTAGTTTTGTTAAAAAAACATAATAAGATCATCTTTAGTAGTGTGAAATGAAAGTAAAACATTTTCTTATGCATATATAGTTAATCTTCAATTATTGATAATTTATTATATTTTTTAAGGATTTAATATTGAACAAATATCAGAATATATAATTATTTTTAAGAAAAAAAACCTTAAAAATAATCTTTCTAATTATTTTAAATGCATTATCTATAGTAAAATGAATATATTACAAAATTAAATAATTGAAAGTCTTGTATATTCATTATTTCGCTCTAATGTATAGCATTATTAAAAAAAATCAAGAACCATTAATATTTTTTTACATATTATAAAATTTGGTTTTATCTGCGGCGAAGCACAGGGCAACTAACTCATATATTTTTTATTTATAGATAATTTGACCAATTTTTTACTTATTTTGTATATGTGTAGCCTCTTATATTTTTTATTCATGTAATATTTGATATGAAATATCATACATAAAAAAGTTCTGGAAGTCTGTTTTTCACAAAAACAACATCAATTAATGAATTATCTTGATTCTTATTCTTATTATTATTATCATGATTTTTAAATTGTTATAATTATTATAGCTATTATTGGAACAATTATTGTAAATAATTAATATTCAGATCATCACTAACAATATTATTATTGCCACTATCATTATCGTTATAAAAAGAAATTCAATTTTTTTCCAAAATTTGTTATTGTATTTGAAGTATTTTAGAATAGTAAGATTAAATTAATTTGACAATTTTAAAAAACAAAACTTACTTAATTTTTTATATATATATATTTTAAGGTGTTAATATTAAAAAAATATCAAAATATATAATTATTTTTTTATAGAAGAATCCTTAAAAATAATCATTATCATTATTTTAAAAGTATTTTCCGTAATAAAATGAATATATAAAAACCTCATATACACTAATAATTATTATTGTAAATATTTTTTCTATAATAAGAACTAAAAGTTTTATAGGCTAATTATTTTGCTTAAATATATAGCATTATGAAAGAAAAAAAAATCTATGATCATTAATATTTTTTTGTATTTTAAAAAATTTGTTTATGGTTACAGTGAAGTGGAGGGCAATTGACTCGTATATTTTTTCATTGTAGATAATTTGCCCTAAGTTTTTGATTTGTTTAATCCACGTGTGACTTAGTATTTTTTTTGTTGATGTAATGTTAGATATGAAATATTATACATAAAAAAGTCGCAAAATCAATCTCTAAGAAAAATAACATCAACTAATGAATGATTTTGATTATTATTTTCATTGTTATTATCATGATTGTTAAATTGTAATAATTATTGTGATTGTCATTATAAATATTATTATAAATAATTTATATTCTAAGTATTATTATTCATAATATCGATAATACCATAATTATTGTTAGCAAAAAGAAATAAATAATTTTTTTTATTTTATAAGATTTATTCCTCATATTATTATATTAAAAGTATTTCAAAACATTTATATTAATTTTTTTTCTTCAAAAAATCCTAGGTCATTTTATATATATTCAGCCGTTAATATTAAAATATATAATTAGTCTCACATATTATTAAAAAAAATTTAAATAATCATTATCAATATTTTGAATGCCCTATCTAAAATAATTAGAAATTTCAACACCTAATAATATTAACAAAAAAAATTAAAAAAAATGACAAAACATAAATAAATATTATTAGATTTTAAAAAATTATTTGACCTTAAGAATAAATAAAAATTAAAAATAAAACAAAAAAGAGAGAAAATAATAAATATCAACTTTTAAACGATCACCAACACAAATTAAAATTTAAACATCGCACAAAAAAAATAAAACCTTAATAACAATGGAAATAATAAAAATTCAAAACAAAAACTACGAGCATGTACATATAAACATGGAAAAAAAATATAAACCATTTATGAAAAATACATATAAAAAAAGAAATTTAAATAAAATCCAAGATTAAAAGTATAAAGGCAAAAATGAAAAACACATATATAATAAATTAAATGTAAAGGATAAAATTAAAACAAATTGAAACTTTGATAATGAAAAAATCAAAGAATTTAATACAAAATCGGAAATTAAAAGAATATGAACCGAAATGAAACTTAAATATATAATCAATTTGAATTGAAGGATACAATTGAAACAAATTAAAACTCTAATACCAAAAATCTTAAGGATTTCAATCCAATTCGAAAATTAAAAGATTGAGGATCGAAATGAAACTACAATATATAATCAATTTTAATTGAAGGGCAAACCCTATATTATAGGAATAAGGACCATACAAAACAATCGAAAGATTAGTGACTATAATGAAAAGAAATAAACAGCGGGGCTTAACGTGTACTAGCGCAGGCAGAAGAGAGAATCGGGGGCAAAAAGTTCAACCGACCATTAACACGTCTTCGGCCATATTAGACCACCACGCGCTACTCCATGAGGAAGACAACATGTCGATAAATAATTCTAAATATTGGTAAGGTATTTTTAAACGTTAGACAACACCTCGTGCACCGTCCGAAACCTGCGTGAGAGCGTAAACGGAAGGTGCATTCAATGATGCGCCAATAGGATCGCGTCAAAATATATATTAAAAGAAAGGTAAATTACTGGGACACCCCTATAATAAACTCTTCAATTATGTCTTATTGGGAGGCATATCAGTATTTCATTATTTTTAAAAAATATGAAATTCTTGTGGCACCCTTCCCTATAGCTGCTTGATTTTGTCTTTTCGAGGGATAGAATGGTTATTTTAAAATATTATTTTAAAATATACTAAAATAATATTTTTTATATTTTAAAAAAATTATTTTTGACATTAACATATTAAAATAATATTAAAAAACTAAAAGAAATTAAAAAAAAGAAAAGAAATAAACAAAAAAAATCAAAAATGATTTTGAAACACGTGGTGTATATTGAATTATTTTTCAAAAATGATTTAAACATGGAAAACATATTGAATATACACCACATGTTTCATAAACCTACATGTGTGTGTGTGTGAGTGTCCTTGTAATTATTACAAAATAGATAGGAGCTCATGTTACGTTGTAAACCTAGTTAGATTTTCTTTAATATATAAAAAGCTCAAATGATGATAATCCAAGTTGACTTTGATTAATTTAATTAACAAGTGACTCAAGATATAAAATTAAGATAACTTTATAAAAAAAATATCACCACATTCAAGGTCCAATAACCTAATATAAAAAAATAAAAATAAAAAAAACTTGGTCAAATTGATTCACTTAAGTAACCCGCCACTAGCTATCTTGGGCATAGGGATATTTGGTGCTGTATACACAAGACTATTCTTTTATCCTTACAAAGAGCTCATACACCGACTCAACTTGAGAGTGCTTTGTAAAAACAACAGGCACTTTGTGAATTTAATAAGCAAGGAAGGTGGATTTTAATTTGGAGTGCATCTAAACAAGGTGCTTATGTTAAAATCCTAGAAGGTTTATTAAAGAATGTATATATATATATATATATATATATATACATTCTTTAATAAACCTTCTAGGATTTTAATAAAACTTCTAGGATATATATATATAGTAAGGCGCTAGATTAAATAAATATCAAAATATATAATTAATATAATTAGTCTCAAATAAATATAAGGAAGAAAACTTATAAATAATCATTAGCATTACTTTGAATTCTTTATTTATAATAATTAGAAATTTCAACACCTAATAATATTAACAAAAAAAAGCAATTAAAAAACAAAAAAAAAAAGACAAACAAAGATAAATATTATTAGATTTAAAAAAAATATTTGATCTAAAGAATAAATAAAAGAGAGAAAATAATAAATAATAATTTTCAAATGATGACCAACACAAATTAAAATTTAAATATTAAATAAAAAAACATTAATAACATATTGAAAAAATAAAAATTGAAAATAAAAACTAAGAGCATATATTTATAAACATGAATAGAAATAGAAACTATGTAAGATATATATATGAAAAAAATAAAGATATTAAAAGTATAAGGGCCAAAATGAAAAAAAATATATAATAAATTTTATTTTAAGGACAAAATTGAAACAAATCTAAACATTGATACCAGAAAAATTAAAAAATCTCACACAAAATCAAAAATTAAAAGAATGAGACTGAAATATATAATCAATTTGCATGGAAGGATAAAATTGAAACAGATCAAAACTTTGATACCAAAATATTCAGGATTTCAAACCAATTTGGAAATTAAAAGACTGAGGATCAAAATGAAACTGTAATATATAATCAATTTCAATTGAAGAACCAACTGAAACAAATCAAAACCTATATGACAGAAATATGGACCATACAAAACAATCAAAAGATCAAGGACTAAAATGAAATAACAACAGCAATGATGACGTGGACTTGCACAGGCAGGAGAGAGAAAAGAGGGAAAATTTAACCAATCATTGACACGTCTTTGATTGCCTTGTAACCACACGTGCCGCACTAGGAGAAAGATAACATGACTAAAAATTATTCTAGACACCGGTTGAGTATTTTTGGATGCTGAAATACACCACATGTGTCGTCCAAAACCTGTGTGAGCACGGAAATGGAAAGCATGTCCAACGATGCGCCAACAATAATTCGATAGAAAATATAATAAAAAATGATAAATTACCACCACACGCCTACACTCAACTCTTAGATTTTATCTTATATAAGGGGTATTTACATATTTGTCTATTTTAAAAAAAAAGTATGCAATGACCCAATTGACCCTATAGTTTATCGTTTCGTTTTGTCTTAAATGGGGTAAGGTTGTATTTAACCATTTTTAAAATATATGTGCAATAACTTTAATGTCCCTGGCAGTTCTTGTGCATATGTGTCTTGTTCATGAGTGTTATGGTTATTTTACTATGCACAGGAAAACAAAAAATCAAAAACACCTTCAGACTTAGGGCTAAAAATGTAGTAAAGGGAGGGACAAAATAATAATTTTACTATTCCATTCCATAATGTCTATGAGTCTAGATGAATAGTGAAAATCATTGTTCATTACTGTGCAACTCCTTGATCTCTTTTAGCTTTCTTAGTAATGGTTGTCAATTTTGTCCTATTCCGTCTAGAATGGGCGGTACATTTTGTTTCAATTCAAAAAATAAAATAAATCAGAGTAAATTTTATCTCGTTTAAAATTTTAACCGGCTTCGAAAATTTCACCCAAATCTTAGTTGAAACATTTTGGTTTTGTTCCGCTTGTTTTGTTGCAGCTAAATAATATTTTTTTAAATAATGAATAGTTTTACAATATTAATTAGATATCTTAATCTAACCGTTAGATTGAGATGAAATTTTATGAGTTTCTTGACATATTTGTATATATTATATTAAAATTTCAAAGCCATTAGAAAATATAACGACCTTGTGAGATTGATAATGACATTCTCATAATATTATACATGTTCATTATTTTGTTTAGAAAAATCTTTTGATTGTGTCTTTTTTTATATTAATTTTTTCTCAATTTAATTATTCAACAACGAGTTTATTATGAATTGAACTTTATAATTTGATTTGATTTACTTTATTTAAGGTTATCATGGTCTTATAAGTTATAACAAATATTACATATTTGAAAAGTTAACCTAGGTTGGTTAATCCGAGTTGATTTATTATGAATTGAACTTTATAATTTGATTTGATTTACTTTATTTAAGGTTATCATGGTCTTATAAGTTATAACAAATATTACATATTTGAAAAGTTAACCTAGGTTGGTTAATCCGAGTTGATTTAATATATCGTTATTTCATTAATTTTTTAAGATGTCAACTTGATTTTTTTAGTTAAACTATATTTTTATTAATTTTTCATGTTATCTTTAAACTCATTAAATCGACTGAATTATATCAGTTCAACTCTATTTTTTACTTATATTAGAAATTTAAATTTCATAATTTTAAATAATTTTATTTTATTTTTGAATTAATTTTTTTAGTATTAACATTTTTAATTTATGCATATATAAACAATATAACCTTAAAATAAAATGCCGAAATACTTCAAAAACTAAAATATAATGTTACAATTAAAAAATCAATTCACCACCCGAAACGAAATTGAGAAATTGGCCAAGACCATTAAATTAAATAATACATACTACTACTAGTCTTCTCCTATCCGTAGAGTTTTGTCGAAGGAGAGCGCGAAACCGAAGATGGCGGCAACCGATCCACAGAGGCAACTCCTAACACTTATTCGTGAGTTTGCTTCAGAGAAATCACAGGGAGGTAAGTGCCTCTACACCTGTTCTTTTCCCCGTTTGGTTCGCGAGAAAATGAAGCGAACAAAAATAAATTTCTCTTATCAAAACCTCGCCTTGGGAACTGTTCGAAAGCGATAAATAACTAGTTTCTGCTACTAAACAGAGGCCGTTTCCCGAGAAAATTCGGGAAAAATAGTTGAAAGCTTATTGATCGAGGAACAAATACTGAATGTTTAATTTTATTAGGTTAATTATTGTTATTTTTTGTTTTCAAATTTGTATCGGGTGTTGTAAATTTTGTAGAGAGAAGAATGATTGGGCTAAAGAAGCGAATACAAGAGCTTGGGTGTGAAGTAGATGTGGCAAATGCAGAGATGGAAGAGGTGAAGTGTATCAAAGAAACTACTGAGCAAGAACTTAAAGGCTACGAACTGCAATTGACTTTAAATGAAGCTTCTATTCAAACCCTTGAGGTTTGTTTTATTTATTTGCTTTACTTCTGTTTGATTGGTTTTTTCTATTGAATTAAGAACGTCGTATATGCTTTTAGGCAAGAATCTCCATTATTCAGGATGAGATATCCTCGGTTGGATCCCAAGTAGAGGGTCTGAAGGTAGTATGATAGCGTGCTGCTCTCTCTCTCTCTCTCTCTCTCTCTCTCTCTCTCTCTCCTTTTGGATAAAGAAAGATGACATGCATTTTTTTGGTCTTTTTTCGGTTTGTGATTCCTGTTCTGAACCTCATTGCATGGGTCATTGTGCTTGGGCGGTATGAAGAATGAAGAAGGAGCTTCACGGTATAGATTGCTGTTTATTTGACATGCCATTCCATAACATCCGAGCATATGATTGTTTGGTAAGCTGTTTTTCTTTTTTGTGCAGAGATGAGTTTATTTGCCAGATGTTTGCTCTTAATGTTAAGATAAGGTTAGTCTCACTTACTAGGACATATGTAGCTTTAACTGGGAATTTGTGTATCCCCTGTGTGATATATAATTGCACTCTTCTTTGATTAACTTCATGATTTTGGAGATGTTTTCTTCATGGAAGATGAAATGCTGTGTGGATGCATATGATTTGTTAATTGATTTGACCTAGTTTCAGAATTTTATAAATATACTGAATTATAGAGTTCATCTACAAGTTCTTCACTGTTTTATGGCAGAAATTTTAGTGGTTTGTGTGAAATTGATTTATGTCACTACCTACAAGTTTTTCTTTCAACTCTTTTGAATCTGAAGTAATGACAAGAAGTTTTTGTTTGTTATAGACATGCTTGAGGTTCTTTTTCTATTTTTTTGCTCTGTATAAATATATAAAGGACTGGCAACATATACACATATAAATCCCCTTTTCATTTGTATATGTCATTAATTTTAACGACTCAACCACATTCCACCTGAATCAGCCGCACACTTTTATGAGCTCTTAGAAGCTTGTGATCTTACCTTCCCAGTAATGTTTGAATTTAAACCAATCCTTCTGCAAGTCCTTGAACTGTTTAATTCCTTAGGCTTGGCCTTGAAGCTTGAGGATATGGTTTGATTCCAAACATTGTCATGGAAAACTTCTTTTTTGTATTTTATCTCACATTCCTTGTTTTAAACAGAAAAGAACAAACGCAAGAAGGCATGAAAACAAAAATCAAGAGCTCATGCATTTCAAGGTTTATCGCCACTGCATTATGTGAGAAAATGGGAATGCAAAGATATGAGTATGTTTAGGAGGCAACATGAATACTAGAATTATTAAATTTGAGAGAAAGAACTATTTTCTCAGAAGAGGAAAAAAAAGTGTTGGTATTTCAGATAAGCTGCAGAGGGGATGTTGTGTGAAGGTAATAGCCAAAAGTTGTAGATTTTTCTTCCTCTCATCTCCTAGCATCTTCGCCCATCTCAAATTGTATGACCTATCATATAGGATATCCTTCATAATACTTTCTGTGTTTCCTTTATAGTTAAATGAACAATAAGAATGTGATATCATAGATTTGAATGAACATTCTGGTAATAGAGTAAATAAGCTAATTTTATAACTTACATGTTAATATAGGAAATTTCAAGAGGAAAAGGGACTCAGCTCTCAGGAAAAGAGCAGCATTGGAACCATGGCAGGTCATGCCACCTGTATGCAACATTCTACTGCTCTAACATTGAACTCTTTTCCATATTCTGTTTTTTCATATATATATTTGTCGATATTAATTCATGGCAATTCTTGACAGTTCTTTTTCCTTTTCCTTTGATTTTTCTTTTTCTTTTTAATAAGCTTTGTGACAGCAATGTGCAGAATTAAGTGTTTTTCTTTTTTCTCAAAAACAAAAACGGTTCTGATTGATCGAGGTAGCTGATCCCTGATTGATTTGATTCAAGTTTGAGAAACTCTTATGAGTATTTTTTTTTTCATGAATGAATCCATTTATCTGGTGTGACCATAAAATAAAATTCAACCTTTGAGTTGCTGATGAGTAACACTGGTTTGTTTGATTTGTAGAATGGGTGTGGTATTTGTTTTGATGCATTTCTGTGGTATTAGGGACAGACTTAGTGGGATCATGATTTTGGATTGTGCTTCCAAGTTGATCATTCATATAATTGTACAGGATTTGAATAGTATTTAACAAACAAACAAAAGAAAGCCAACACTATGTAGGAACATCATAAAAATAGATGAGTTGAAAACCCTAATCTGTAACTTGATTAGCTATTCATAAAGGAAAGGATCAAAACTGAAAAACTAAATTTCAGTGAGTAAACTAAAGTTTGAGTCTTCGCTCCCCTTTTTTATACATCTAGTTGCGACAATAGAAATGTGGGTTTGCTGAAGTCATTGTGAAAGCATATAGTGGCTTTCTAGAACAAGAAGTTTTTTGGATTGTGTGTGGCATGGGATTATATATTTGAGTTTGCTCATCTTCCTCAGCAAAATCATTTGATTTGTCTACATATTCAGCTTCTTCTTTTTTTTTCCTACATCGTGTCTTTTGATTTATAAATGCGATCACGTGCTTAAGTTTCAGAAGGTCCCATTTGAGTACAGAATGTTATTGTAAATTTCAGTCGAGGTTAACAATATACAGATATTAAGAAAATGTAAATGGATGTATCTGCTGCCGCAAATTTCAATCTGTTTCTTACTGTTGGTGCATGAACATGTGATTTGCCTTTGATTAGCTGATGAACTCATGATTGGTTGAGACATTAGCCTTTTAGCAAAACCTATTAGAGCAGATTTTAAAGCATGGCATTTTGTATTTTTAAAGGAAGTGCTGTCCTTGCCCATTTCTTTGGGAGACCTTGCTCTTCATGAGGCTTCAGCTTTACTCTGACTTGTGGCAGCTTTAGAGAGAAAGAAGGGAAGAGAAATTTATCTTTCTAAGAAAATATAGAGACAGATTGATGTGCTTGGGTGTGCTTGGTATGGAGCATAGGGGAGTAATTTGAGTGGACTTCAATGATATCTTCTTTGACACAGTAAATTTCTTAGCATCTTTGCCCATGGAAGCAGGCTTGCTGAACTGCACTATATACCTGTGCTCTGGGAATGTTTGTTTCTTTATTCATTTCCCCCCCTGCTTGGTGATTCTTTTAAATGTTATGCGAATCACTGCAAGCAAGGACGGTACTAGTCTATTAACTGGAAATTGTTTGGTCAAAATATTGAGGAGGCATATTTTTTCTTCTTGGGATACAGGTTATATAGACAACTGTTATATCCAAAGGAAAAAAGGTTAGATAGGTAATTGACAAACTGCAAGGCATTTGCATGCATTATGAACTAGCATCTGACTCCATTTCAACCCCTATTTTCTTTTTCTTTTACCATCAATTTGCAAATGCCTTCTTTAATTGGATAGAATGTCTTTAATTGGATATAGAATATGTTGCTTTGGTTTTATGTTGAGGGATTGTGTCTTTATTTCAGAACCAGACAGACAATCTGTAAAGAAGGTAGATACTGAAGTTGAGTTAAGAGCTCTTGAGGATATTCTTGCTCATGTAGCTTCTCAAACAACTAAAGAGGAACAAGAATACATAGCAGAGGAGAATATTCAAAATCAGGTAAGAAGTTGGTTCAGAGTTCTATAGATGCTCTGTTGTTTATAGAAATATTCAAGAATGCCTCCTCAACATTTTGTCTTCTACCTAACAGTTTGTGAAAGTTTTCCTTGAGAGCAGTTTGGGTTGCCTGTTTCTTTGCAGGTCCAGAAGGAGCATATTGACCTTCAGAGGAAGGTTTCTCTGATGGAGGCAATAGTGAAAGAAACAAAAGCATTGCAGGACTTGACAAGATATCCTTACAAACATTACAATGTGTGGAACTGGCTGTCTGTTCATGATTAATTATACCTTTTCTTGGAGGAGAGAGATGAATGTCCTGGCAGATCATACGATTCAATTGATGGTAAATGATATTGAGAGTATGCCTAGAGATATGAGCAGCGCATAAGAACATCTGATTTCTATATTTTTATTCTTCCAAAAACCACCATTTACAAAAATAGCTCGTTGATGTTTCGGAAGGCTACTTATGAGCAGTTTTTCAAAAATGTTGTGTGATTTTTTTGATGTTTCTAACTCACTGATGTTGAATGGTTGGTCAATTTTATGATCTTAGCCATCAGAAACATTTTTCATGCTGACATCTCTCCCAGTAAAAAGAGGGGAAATCCCAGTAAAAACAAAGGAAAAAAGAACAGCTGAAACTTTTTGTCCACAAATCAAGTAAAAATGGATTGCAACCTTACAGGCACAGCTATATTAAAACATACGATGCATATGTGCAAACTTTCAAGTGTCTTTGACTGGAAACAAGCAGACTTCTGAGTTGGAACAGCATTATGCTTCCCTTGCTGAGCAGTTGCAAAAGAGATGTGTATGCCCCCTTTGTTATGCAGATAATGTTGAGGTCCTGGGTGGCGTTCTTCAGTCAAATGAGGCAAATTGATTGTAAGTACTCTACTTGCTATTGCTGCATCCAATAAATATGAAATATGTACTGAAATTTGGACTGGTTATTAGCATGTGTTACTATTTTGAATTTTTATGGTTACGATCATAGTAGGAAGCTATTGCTCTATGTTCTATCGAAGACACCTGAAGGCCTACCAAGTGGAAAAGTGTTCTTGACTTTTGTTTGCATTTAAATTTTCATGCTAGTCCTTTTCAGTGTGTAACCTGCTATATTTCAATTTCTCAGTCAAAAGGTCGAAAACATTACTCTTTCTCTGTCTCTGATTATCCATTATTACACTCTATTGAAGGAAACAATTATTAATCAACTTTCACTTTCCATTAATTTAACTTAAAATAGCGCTTTGAGAACCCTACAAAGTGAAAATTGTCTTTTCTAAGGAATAAAAGTCAAAATTACTTAAAATGATGCATCTCTAGAAAGCTAGCTTTGGCAACATAACATGCCTAAGCACCAGCAGCATTGCCTAAAATTGCGTCTCCTCTGTTTCTGCTATTGCATTTGCATTTTTTCATGTAGTGATCCTATACCCTTACTAATTATTTGGAAATCAGTGATAGCAAGGTAGATTTGTGCCCTCCTTAGCAATCGATTGTCTCCTGAAATGAAAATTATATTGGTATTAGGATGATTGATATGTGTTCATGATTCATGGCAATGAACTTATTTCATTTTCAAATATAAATTGCACTGCCAGAACTTACCATTTTCCCGGAAGGCATAGGCAGAAAGGTTCCTGTAGGAAAAACCTTTCTCAAACTGGTAACCTTCATGACCTCTACTGGTACAGAAAAGAGTGCAGAAACTGGCCGGTGGTCAGAGAACTTGCTTTCACTTCGAAAATAGGATAATTGCCTCACTCCTTTTCCATACCACAGTATTCTGTCACACCTGTCGACAAATTTAGGTGTTATTTTAGCCGAAGGTAATTTGAATGATGCACAGTGCAAGGTTAGTTCCCTCTAGGCCAGAGGACCCATATTGGCCTTGTGATGGCTAATTACGGTAAATAACTGTTCAGCAAAACTGTGGTTCACTGACGTACCATGCTGGAGTTCTTTGTTTCTCTCCTGATCTGCCTGGCAGACCAGCTGTGTACCGATTGCAATTTGATGAGGAGTATTTGTATGTTGGTGCGAATTCTATGTTTCCTTCTCTCCAACCTTTGAAAACTCCTCCATCCTCCAGTTCCTTTCGGAGCTGATCAAATTCCTGCAATGCTTTCCAATCTTGCTTCTTTATGAATTCCTTGGCCAAAATGTTATCTTGGTAAAGCCGATAGTTGAGATCTCCGAACCAGAATATACGACTGCTTAATATGGCATTGTATTTTATTCAGATGAACCTTGCATTTATACTGACCAGCTTGTACAAATAATCAACAGTTAGGTTCCTTCCCTGCCGTTCGCTTACAGCAATTACTTTGGACCGCTTTCACATCTTATAGATTTTGATATTGGTTTGGATGTAGGAAATTGGATATAACTAAATGCTAGAATTTCAATGAATTTGAACCAGATGCCAGACATTAGATATACGTGAGATGAATTTTTGCTGAAATTGGATTATTATAGTTGGTGGGATCTTGTTGATAAATTGAATCTTGCTTGGTCTGGGATCTGTAATGACTTGGCAGCATGAAAACAAGCGAGTCAATGGAAAACGTTCTCCTATAGTCTGAATGTTGGTTACCACTAAAGAATTAGGTTGCTATTTTTACTTGGATAAAGATATTGTTTGAGGGCCACTTACTCGTGTCCTAAGATGGTGATCGGATGAGCATTATCATCGTCTTCAGAAGAACGGGGGAATGAAGTTCGTCTGAAAATCTCTGAGACCTGGTGATTCCTCCTCACTTCATCTCCTCTCTTCTCGCCAGAAGCCAAGTGAGCAGCAATGAAGCAAAAGCTGGTTCCTTCAATAGACATGCTAACTGAAACTGAACCTTTATTCCCCAAGTAACCCATGATGCCACATGCCACAGAAGAAACTTTAACGTTTGAAATGCAGAACTTTGTGAGAAATTCCATCCTCATCCATACACTTATAAACACTCCAACCATTTTCTTGCTTGCCATGAGCTTGTATTTACTGCCCCCATGTGCCCCCCTTTCATTTTGTGCCTTCGATAGCTCTGGCCCTGCAAATCCAGAACGGCCACTAAAACTTGCTCTCCTTCCTATGTCGGAGAACCTAACAAAATGATAGTTTTCACTTGAGATTGGATTCGACATGGGGGTTGGCCAGGAGCATCCATGCTTATCGTTTAGTGTTTTTCCTATGAGCAAGTTCCAGTTTGTTGCTTCAGTTGGGTCTTCCGCTCCTATCACGTTTCTGGTTTTCAAAGGCACAATCTCCTGAAACCTGGACGTAGTAAGAGAAGCTCCGCTCATATGCATGTATTGAAATCATGGAAATTAACGAGTACTTGAAAAAACCTTCATAGTATTACCTACCCTAGAACATACATATCAGCCGCATCCTTGAGATTTAGCCATTCATTCACATCTACGGCTAAGCTTCCATCAGGAGATCTTCCAGCAACATTCCATGTACCCACAAAGATTCTGACATGCATAACATACACATTTGTCAGATGAAAGCTGAAGCAGGTTTTCTTGGGCACATCTTCTGCCAGAACGTGTATAAAAATATCATGTACCTCAATTCATCGGTTAAAATGCTTGGATCCATCTCCAACGATCTATCGAAGTCGTCATCCAGGCTATCATCCTCACTGTCATCTGCAACAAGGTACAGCAAATGTTATTTAAAAAGAAATTGAAAAATAGGGAGAGGGGGGTATTTGACCTGCAACTTCATTCCCTTGATATACATCGGCTTTCTTGTCCTGTCTCTTAAACCACTCACGAATTCTTCTAGTTTTTGACTTCCGGTTCTCAATGTCCATAGCTCAGGTCATCAAAGGTCAAGGCCATGCCGCGAATACAAAGGGGGGAGTGGATATGCTTTGTGCACCTTTTCGTCGACCCTTCTCTCCATGGCTTGCTAGATTAATAGTGCCAATAAAAAACATAGGTTTCACGATAAAGAAGCATAGTTTTAATCGCCTGTACCGAAGTGACGATATGGAAACAAACTTTGGAACCATTTAAATTTATCTCAACGGACAATCCCAAGAAAGGAGAGCGACGTTGGACAATGTATCATGTGAAAGTCAAGGTTTGGTTTGGGAAACTCTTCTCTTGGTGATGGTGTAATTCAACCACAAAATAATACAGGCCTCACAAGCTTCTATCATTTGAATTCATTATCTGAGCAGTGTTAGGTGGTGGTGTTGTTGGTAACAAATGTCTCGTGGACTTTTACATGACAAGTTTATAACACTTCCTAGTAATTAAAAATTAGTGGGTTATATTTTGGCCAGGGTAGAAAATCATAAGTTATATTTTGGAGTACCAGCAGATAGTAAAAGTTTTTGGATTAAAATTAAAAAATTTAAAATTCAACAAGGATGGTTAAAATAAAGCCTAGCACGACCATTATATCTTGAAAGTTGCAAGTGCATAAAAGTACAGTATATTGTTTGTGGGTGCTTGTTGCAAAACAAAATACATATGGAAGATAGTGTTTATTCGACATGTTGTGGCAGATGACTAGCATGTCACCTAAACCCATTAAGGGGTGTGGCGTGGTGGTAAAGGGTTAGAGATCTACAAAGTAGGTCTCGAGTTCGAGTCAAGATGTGCGCTTCTTGTAAGAGCCTGGAACAGCCGGAGTTTTATTCACTCATCTGGGTCCACAAAATGCATTTTCCAGGGGATGTGGTTCCCTCAAATTCAAAAAAAAAAAAATGACTATCTAGCCATGCTACTTAGCGGGATTGTACCAAAGAAAGAAATTTCACATTAAAACAAAATCACCCTTTTCAAAAACATTAAGATTGTTACATATTGAGTCAGGACACGAAAAAAATAATTGAAAGTTTGAGAAAATAAAAATATAAAATAAATTGAGAAGCTTCACTACTCTATTTATATAAATTGCAGGCAAGTAGTTATGGCCCCATATCATTTAGTATCTACTAGATTATTAGCCCATGTTATGTTGCCTATCAAATCAAAAATAAAATTGATAGGTAAATGAGAAAATAGTTATACAATATTAATTAACCCCAAAAACTAAGTATTTAGTTAGTTTTGATAAATGAGAGGCCTTGAGCTATAATTAACCCACTTTTTTATAAAAAAAAAAGAAGGAAAACAATATGCCAGTGGATAATAAAAAGGTATTGAGGTGGGTCCCATTGTTTTAGATTATGTACTTATATTAAAAATAAAAATAAAAAATATTATTTTAGTATATTTATAAAAATAATATTTTTAAAACCACCTACACATACTACAAAGAATATAAGTTTTGCAGCAAAAATGGAAATGGGTCCAAAAACGAGTGACAGATTCTTGGTTTACGTAGTTCAAGTTATCAAGTAATATCTAAAACCCCCTCTCTGTTTTTGATTTCCAAGCAGTGGAGGAGGAGGAGGAGGAGGAGGAGGACGGGAGAAACATGGCAGAGTCAGAGGTGAAACTACTAAACCGCCCGTTACTCTTTACATGTTCTTCCCTTTCATTAATGCATCGCTGTCTCACTTTTCTTTCCTTGCAGGTAATTGAAGCAGAGATAACATCAGCAAGCCTACAGAGTAAGATTGATGGGCTTGAGGGCAGCTCCGGGAGGCAGAGGGTGTCATAATCGATCTTAGAGATGGGTAGGTGATGAGCTAGAAAATGTAATTAAGGAACAGCCAAGACCAGCGTTCGAATGGAGAAGAAGCTGTGAAGGAAAATGAATCTTCTCGCCAACAGCGGCAACTTCTAATGCAAAGAGTACACCACTGCATCAGAGAAGAAGATCAGCAAGTGAGTGTTTCACCTTTCCACAGCTATTCTTCAAGTAATGCACACTCTGTAAGATTTAGCAGAGTGTGTTTTACTTTGCCTTGAAATTGCTTCTAGTTATAAAATGTATTTAAATGATTTTTTTTATTTTTTAAAAAATATTTTTTATATTAATACATAAAAATATCTAAAAGACTTCAAAAAAATTCATTTAAATTAAAAAAAATTATTTTTTTTAAATATTTTTGAAACATAATACTAAACAAGTCTTTAATTATTTAAATCTTTATCAATAATTAGCACATGTGACATAGACCACATACTGGGTCTATGAGATAATGTTAACCACTTCAAATTTATTTGTGATTGATTAATATTAGAACTGGTTTTCTAATCTCTCCATGAGGGTGTTTGGCTTTCAGGTACAACTGGTGTTTGGTTAAAATTTAAATATATATTTTTTTATTTTAAATAAAATTGTTTTGGTGTTTTTAGATTATTTTGATGTGTTGATATAAAAAATAATTTTTAAAAAATAACAAAAATATCATTTTAATGTATTTCTAAACGAAAAATACTTTTAAAAACAATTGCAACCACATTTTTAAACACCCCTTTATTATGATGGGCCAGTGGAATTACAATTGAAGTGGGACACTTGTCTTCTCTCTACCCATAAATAGATATTTAGATTACTCATCAAAATATCTTAATAAACTTATGTAAGAAGAGAGAGTGTTAAGAGAGAAATTATTGTATTATGAATTCAAGTGTATCATTTAATTTTTGCATTACATAATTGTATTATATTATGATAATTGTGATTTTGGACATGATTGTACTTGTTAATTTAAATAACATCATAAATATCACATATGGTATCAGAGTTTCAGTTTTTAATCTTAAAGTTTTATATACAATTTACTTATACACACACAGAGCAATAAATAACAAAGATTTATTATCATGTTTTTCATGTTTATAATAATAATAATAATAATAAAATAAAAGACGAAGGATACTTAAATTATATATTAATTAAAATATAATTTGAGCTTTTTTTACTGTGTAATTTTTTACTTTTCACCTAGACATGGTTTATTGTTGATTGCTATAATGAAATTACTATTTTACCCTCGAGACCGAAAATATTTAACCCTAAGGACCGAGGGTATTTTAGCATTTTACAGAGGACATGAATGATATTTTAGAATTCTTTGCATAATAAAACTACTAAATTAACCCCCTGAAAATGATAAAAAAAAACACGCTTGGAACTCGAGGTATTTTAGAATCTTTACCCTTTGTTTATTTCATTGATAACGCTGGGTCCAGGGGTATAGGAGTAACTAATCTTTTTTTTTTCCTGAAATACTGCAGGCGTGTCGTACAAATGCTCCAGCAGTGTTTTACTTGCATGCTCCTTTTAGAAGGCGTGTGTGACGAATTAAGGTAGTGGAAATTGGCCTTCCACCATGTCACCAAGTGCACCGTCATGTCCTTTGACTCCAGGCATGATGTGTGGTAGGTGAATCGGGTTGTGTAATTGTTGGTGGATGGCTTTTCCCCCCCGGTATCTCTCTCCTACTGCCGGAAGTGTGGTGCGGTCCTTTATATTTGAGGGTAGTTCATATCTTTTGATTTTGTTTTTCTTATTGATTTCTTCAATGGAAATTTGAATTATGTCATTCAATTGAAATTGATTATATATACTATGTTTCATTTTAGTCCTTACTCCTTTGTTTCTTTTTTTTTTTGTTCATTTAATAATTTTGGTGTGCAAGTTTTAATTTATTCTAATTTTATCCTCTAATTGAAATTGATCATATATGCTACTTTTCATTTCCGTCTTTATTCTTTTAATTTTTTCAACAATTGCATTGTATTGTTTTTTTTAATCCTTTATTATTTTTGGTCTCAAAGTTTGAATTTGTTTCATTTTTATCCTTTAAATGGAATTAATTATATATTTGTTTTTTTATTTATTTTGGCACTTATTCTTTTAATTTTTTATTTGGTATTAATTTCTTTGGTTTTTTGGTCGTTCTTGGATGATGTTTATTTTTCATTCATATTTATGTATTTATGTTTTAATTTTTAATTTTATTTTTTATTGGAGTTTTATTTTTATTCGATTCCATTATAAAATTTTAATTTATGTTGACTACATTGCATTTTATTTTTAAAAATCTCTTTATTATTTTTTTGGTATCAAGATTTTGATTTGTTGCATTTTTATCATTCAATTGAAATTATATATATATATTGACACGTATTCTTTTAATTTTTTATTTAGCATCAATTCCTTTGATTTTTTTTATTTTGTCGCTTATATATGATAATTCCAGTTAAGTATTAAATAACAATATAACAAAATTAAAATAAAAGTGAAATAAACATTTGAAAAAAAAACACCTTAAATAACTTACCATTTAAAGTGATAACATATAAGATTCTTATTAAATATCAAAATATTTGTTTAAAAAAATAAAAAAAACTTACCATCTCAAATTCAGTCTAATTTTGGTCACATCCAAATGAACTACAATTCAAGATGACAAATTTTTATACCTTTGGATATTTATCCCCGTAAAAATCCCATCATTTAATAAGAGAATTAAAAAAAAAGTTTTGTTTAATATGAATCTCATTTTTTTCTATATTGTTTTGCTTGCATTTTTTATTCAATAAATATATATAATTGAAAGAATAAGAAGGTTTTGTAGTAACTCGTATGAAACAAAGTGGCCCTCCCCGGATCCCCATTCCAGAAAGGAAAAGAAATTGCATTTCCAAAACCGACGTCGGATTTCTTGCTTGAAAAAAGGCTCCCACCAACTCTTCGAATTTAAAAATTCACGCAAATCTCTGTCCTTTTTACTGAGACTTCACCTCTGAAATTTGCTTCGAGGAAAAAGGTTTTGCTGCATGGAGGCCAGTTCGAACCGAAGAGGCGGTTCTTTCTACGGAGGCGCTGCTCCTTACAGGTCAAGGTATTTTTTATCTTTAAATTAGGGTCCAAATGCTGGTAGAGAGGGACTCAGCACGAGACCCGTTGCGAGCTCCGATAAGATACAATTTCGGGCTGACCCGATCCATGGGGATTTGGACTAGGCAATTAAGAAATGGAACCTCCTCCTTAATATTGAGAAAGGAGGTCGTAAATGAGGGGAAGATTCAAGAGTGCAGGAGAAGATACAGGGAAGGGAGAATTTAATTAACTTGCTGCACACGTAAAATAAAGTTGAGCTTATAGATCTAACCGAGTTTCTAGGTTGTCGATATCATTTTGGTTGTTATTCCAGTTTTTCTATTAATATAAAACGTTTTGATTTCGGAGTATTTTGGCGTGCCATTTTGATTTTGGAGTATTTCGGCGTGCCGTTTCGAGGTTGTACTGTTCATATATAATTAATTATATATATATATATATATATATATATATATATATATATAAAAATTAAAATAGTAATTTAACAAGCATAATTAAATTTCAAGATAAATTAACTTTAAATTATACAATACAAATACAAAATTAAACAAATATAATATCAAAATTAAAAAAAGCACAAGTTAATCAAAATAAATAAGATTTCAAAACCGGAACAGCACATCGGGAACGGAACCGAGACGTTCCAGTCGGAATTTGGCCGGAATTTCCGGAACAGACCGGAATTAAAACCGAGATGAAAACAACACCGTTTTGTCTCGGTTTTGTTAACAGAACGGAACGTTCCGGCTGTTCCAGGTTGTCAATACCGTTTTGGTTGTCATTCTGGTTTTTTTGTTGGTACAGAACGTTTTGGTTTCGGAGCATTTCGGCGTGCCGTTTCGAGGTTGTACTGTTCATATATATATATATATATATATATATGAAAAATATTAAAATATTAATTTAACAAACATAATTAAAATTCAAGATAAATTAACTTTAAATTATACAATACAAACACAAAATCAAACAAATATAATATCAAAATTAAAAAAAAAAGCACAAGTTAATCAAAATAAAGAAGATTTTAAGGCCGAAACAGCACATCGGGAATGGAACCGAGACGTTCCGGTCGGAATTTGGCCTGAATTTCCGGAACAGACTGGAATTAAAACCGAGATGAAAACAACACCGTTTTGTCTCGATTTTGTTAACAGAACAGAATATTCGGGCTATTCCAGATAGAACGAAACGGAATTGAGAACCCTGCACCGGACCGATTATAGAAGTTATGGAGCTTCTAAACCAATTCCAATCAAATTGAAGACGAGGTCGTGGGTCGGGATAATTAGTCTGGGATAATCAATATAATGGATAGGCATGGAGAGGCGGTCATTATTCCACGTTAAAATGATGCGGTAAATACAGAGAACAGCTACGCCAAAAGCAATGAGAGGTCTGATTAACCTGCTTTGGAGTTTGTAAAACCCATAAATAAACAACATATAATTGGGGCAAAAAAAGAGGTGCAATCCACAAAAGTATGTTTTTAACTTGAATCATGCGGGACTTCCTGGGGTCTGTTACCACTAGGGCTTTCGCTTTTAATAAAAAGAACTGCACGAGATGGGAACATGTCCCCCCCATGCAACCAAAAAGAAGCTCTCATCTTGAATCTCACTCACTTTGTATTGGAGTTGGACTCGGTCTTTGCTTCTCGAACCATTCAACACCAAAGGAGGGAAATATATCAAAAATAATAGTGAAAGAAAAAGCAATGACCAGAGATGCTTCCCCTTTCCTTGTTCTGTAATTCTTTGGATGCCACCAAATCATTACCCCGGATAATATTCCTGTGAATCTAGTTTAGCAACTAAAATGCTAGTTGTCATACACTCTTCCATGAAATACTTGACTCGAACTCAAAATTTATTGAGCAGATCACAAGTTCTGTGCCAAGAAGCCAATTGAATACCTTGTTTTGTAGTCAGCATAAAGATAACCACACCATCTTATCGGATTGTTTACAACCCAACATCTTTTTGGTAAAATGTTCTTAAGACTCGCAGGATCTTAAGATAAACCGGCGACGTTAGTGAAGAGCATGAAATTCGGTGTCTCTGGTCCTTATTACTCATATGAATTTGACAGCAGAGCAAGGAAAAAAGCTCTACTATTTGCATCTTGATTGGGAAAGATTTAGCCTGCAATTATTGCTCACCAGTACACATAACAGTGGCACCATTTAAGGAAAAAATGCTTTGAGAAAGGAGCAAACTTTAGTTAATGGGTACCGCTTTAGTTGGGGAACACAAAGCAACTTTGAAAGGAGAGATCCAATCCAACGAAAAGTTAAAAACTGGCTGAATAGTAAGTAGTCCATAATTCATTCATGTTACAGTCCCAGTAATCATGTACGGCGACTAGAAAACTTTCTTGGATAGTGTTCCATTCTTTTCATGTGTGTGTGTGTGTATATATATATATTTTAAAAAAAGCTCACCTTGTTGCTTTAATTAAAATAAAAATGAGTAAACAGGTAACGCGCATTCGTTTCAAAAGCTCAATCTTCCTTTCTCAAAGTTTGCTGTACGAACGGTTCCAGATATCTGAGATAATACGGTATCCCTCCCAGTCTGATCCAATCGTCACAAGATTCATGATCTTGAATGCTCATTCGAACAAAATTATGGGATAAGTTCCAAAATCTTTAGCACTAATAATTACGGTATTCACTCAACAAGCTCCAAATATATAAACTGCAGGAAATCCAATCATAACATATCTCTGTGCACGCATGACACTCACAGCCCCTGACAACGACAATGTTATAGCTGAATACAAAAGTGATTTTTCCACTAAAATCTAATAGCACTCCATGCAGCCCTAAAACTCAGTGGATGTGATTCTTCCTCGCAAGTTTAATGATTCTTGGTCGCTTCAAACTTAGGATCGACCAGGTGGTTGTCTAGACTGGACTGTTTTCCTGAATAACATAGTTTAAGTAGAAGAAACATCAATTATGAGAGTAAAGAGGAGAATACAGGAGCAGCAAGCCTACAATATGAAAATGTATGTACATGCATAATTTGTTTAGATCGATGTGTGGCAGATGGGATTTATTGTAAACTGGCTGTTATCAGTTAGTTCTCTATTCTCTGTTGTGTCCTTACTTTGTAGAAGGATGAAAGAACTAATTCTTCATTCCCTTGATCAAATGTGATTCTCGTTTATCGAGAGAGAGAGAGAGAGAGAGAGAAGCTATACAATAATATAGTTCCAGCATCCCTCGGATTTTTCATGCAACAAATTATGTAGCACAGAACACATTAGAGACCCGGAATTCCAAAACCTAAGAGCACAGAATCACAATAGCAGATTACAATGTGAGATCACACCCGTCTAAATAATGCAACTCATCTCCTTGCTGTATTAAACTGAGTATATAGGAAGTTACGATGTTCGAATAGAGCAAAAGGTGGCTAAGAGATTTTTGATCGAGATTCTGAAAGAAGCTAATTGTGTTTCATCCACACATCTAAAGTGATCCAGTTCTTCACCCAATGTCTGTTTGTTCCACATAAAAATAAGAGAAAGATTGATATGTAAGGAAGCTTTAGTTGAAGGGTAAAGCCACCATCAGACGTTTCCCAGATAACAAATTAATACCAGCAGTTTGTGCCCCTTTCATACTATTCACAAATCATATTATATTGGGAAAAAAAAAAGAAGAGGATCGATTTTTAACTTTACTCTTACCAGCCTCCTTCCCCTAGAAGAATCAGAAAATGTCTAGGAGTGAGTACTCTAGCATCTGCCTCGTTTATTCTCATGCTACAACATAATACCATTATAATGATTGGATTTGCCATCATCATCCCGTCAATTGAGCTTATGTTCATGCAAGTTCGACTCATCACAAGTTGACTGATCTAAAAACTTTAAGTAGAGAGAAGTATGTACCTGTTGTGAATAGGATCAGGTCCATTGGGCACTCTTCTCTTGCTCACATAATTGAGATCCATATCATGACGAATAAGATGACTCTCTCCTCCAGACAGCTTCAGATGCTTGAAAGTTCCGGCTGATGGAACTCTAATACTTGCCATTAGTGTCGTTGCATGGTTTGGTAGGATACCAACATACATGAACCAAATCACCCCCCAAAATATAACAGCTCCAAACAGGGCCCTCAAAATCCTACCACCCCTCCCCATGTTTTATTCTCTCTGCTCCAGCTACTTTTCAATAAAGAATAATAGCAGGCCATTCAAGATGGAGATGTGAAAAGAACTCAGGAAAAGCATGTTATTTTGAGGAGCGATGAGCACATGGAGCTGTAAGACGGGAAGGCTGAAGAGTGAAGGTGGGAGGAGGCAAAGCTGGGCAATTCGACAGCTTTTTTGGTAGAATGTTAGCTTGGCGGGTAAGAAGTGATTGGTTCAATTAAAAGGTGGAAGATCTGTAAGCAATATATGCCGGGGGTGGGGTGTGTGTGTTACTGTGTGTATGGGAGTGCAAAATAATAAAACAAAGAGTTGGTTAACCTTGGTGCTTTATATAGATGGAGACCATGCGAGCTCTGTTCTTTTCTTTGATTTGTGCGTTTCCATGCAGCGAAAAAGGGGACCTCACTGTACGTTTTTATTAGCGTAAGACCTCATGTCCCTAACAGATGAGAAATTACCATTACTGGTTATCATCCCAGCACTTGAATTGCTTGATCAGACGGTTAGAGTGCGTCCCTCTAACTAAACATACAACAAATCCCACATAAAGAAAAGGAAAAGGCGTCTAATTAGGTACATAGAAACTAACAAGGAAGGAAGTCCATCAAGGATCCTCCCCTCTCAAGAACAGAAAGGAAAAGAAAAAGAAAAAAAGGCAGAAGCAAATGACGACTTTCACCAGGGCTTTGGCATTCTTATCGTACAAGTAAAAAGAAAACTCTCCAGACTTTCACCCAAGAGGAGAGAAAGAGAGGTGGGCTTTCTTATAAAGTCCTTCCTGCTTAAACTGCCCAGCATTTCTTCATAGTTACCACAGAGTGCCATCAACATTAAAAAATATAACAAGACCCATTCGTGACAGAAGCATCTGCTATACCCTTTAGAAAAAGATAAATTTTATCGTACCCTTGACGAGTTTCATTCTCATGCAACGAATATTGAAGATGTTTTAAGCTAGGGAACAACAGGATTCACACATGTGTATATATATATATAGCCAAAACTTTCTTTATTCAGTAGAGCTGAAAATGATGAAACTTGCAAAAGACCAAGACAAGCAACTGCTCAGCATTTGACCCGTCTCACATTCGTCATAACACCCAATAATGAATAGAATGAGAGAGACAGAGAGCATTTCAGATTTCCAATACTAACCATTTCGGTAATTGTCTAAGAAACTCTCATCATTGCAAGAAAAACCCCGAGAATGACACTTGGAGAAGAAGCCTCCTTGGAGCTACAAACAGTACTGGACCACCTCAGAGATTCCACACCATAATAATGATAAAATACAATAATCAATCATCCAGTTGATTATTAATCAACCAGACCAATGTGCTAGACAAAGGAATGAGTACGATGAAAAGAATATTATATTAGCACTTATGGTAGGTATTATGTTGCATCTACTTTCGTCTGCCTGCCTAACATATATACACCCAGACGGACGATGGTCCTTGATGGCTAAACGATTGAATTATAACTAGACTTGTTGAATCAACCCGTCTGGTGGGAGTGATGCCACTGGAACTATTATTTCCCAAAAGAGTGTCATATTGCCAATAAAAAGGGTCATTTTTACTGCATCCAGGGGGACAGCATCAAGAACAATGACTTTCAAAGTCAGGAATGTTTTTTTCTGTGCACAAATGCATTATCTTTCATTCGGGATTTCATTTGAAGAACTGTGGTTCATGGTATTGGTGGGGCGAACCTTTTCAATCACATGCACCACGCACCACAAAAGGTAACACAGCTGATATATTAAATTTGGATGACTGAGTTTTTCTTCTCATCAATAAGTTTCTGCATCACAAAAAGAAAAGAAAAAAGATTTACGGTATGAAAAAGAAAAGAGAGCAGAAATGCCCGAAAGTGTAGGATAAAATAATATAGAGGCAACACAACAACGAGTAATTAGCAACATCACTCTGAGTACAAGTTTCCAAGTTAAGATTGCATTCCGTCACTTGATACTCAATCATTCATCTATTTTACAAGAACAAATTTCCTAGAGAACAAAGCATGAAAGGCTAACTCAGTACCAAGGACAAAGAACCCATTAACCCTCCAGAAAGGAATGACTGCAAACACAACACGTAAATTCGAGGCTGGAAGTCATTTACAATTCTACTTGCTAATAAGAGAGAGAGAGAGCGATTTACAATTCTACACAAGTTGTGCAGCTGCAGCAGTGTCTGGCCAAAGTATCAACTAGGATGCTAAAAACTCTGTGTGATCCTGCAATGGCAAACATGCACTACGTACTGCAATGAAGAGAACCACAACGCAAATTGTGTGACTGCAGCCATGAATACTTTGGCCGACCACACCTCAAAATGAAAGTGCACTGTGGTCTCTCGAGCACAGTTTTATCAAAGCACTGCAGTAAGTTACAGCACATCAATACCACACAGGCACATAAAACCGTTGGATAAAAGGAAAAACTATCAACTCTAGCAATTGCAAGTTCTATCTTGTTCAGGACTTTTTTCTATTTCAGATTTTGATTGAAGGGCTTCCCTAAGAGAGACACTTCTTTACTGCTATATGACGGTCATGGAATGAATGTTAATTACATTTGAGATTACTTATCCAATCTACTGTTATATGATCCCCCACCAACACACCCACCCTCCTACCTAACACATCAGAACACAAGGCTCCCTTGGAAGTCTGAAAAAGAATCCCTGATCCTAATTCCCAATACATAAGAGCAGAGGTTCCCCTTCAAGCAGCTCAGTATCCTCAAGTCACCGAGGGAATCTGAAATTGCAGGGTCTTTCTCTTGGAAGTCTGAAAAAAGTTGTGTCTCAATTAAAATCAATATTTGGAGATACTAGTATCTTCAAGTATTAGTGCAGCATTGAAGAACTGAGACAGTTTACAACTAAAATGATGAAAAAAAAGGAAGTGGGATTCATGACAAGGTTAATGTCTAAGACTAAGGCAAGCATAAATCACGATAGACATCCATGAACAGAATGTCTGAGTACTCGATGCATAAAAATGAATCAAGGGCATATTGCACTAAAAAGCACAATTTAGTGGCCTTCCAAACAAAAACAGAGGAGCAATGCAGTGTAAGTTCAAAGCATGAATCTAGAGAGACGCATTCCAAGCAGGATGGACTGGTATGGCATCAGAGAATTGCTTTATGGAGTCCTTACAGTGGTGAAATATCAGCATGACGGCAGCAGGCTCTCTCTCAAACTCAATAGGAAGCCAAGGAAACACCAAGAAGACTGTTTTTTGAATGATATTAGCGGTCATTGCATTAATTATTGTACTGTTTTTTATGCTCGTGCTCGTACATATTCTATAATTATTGCATTTTTTTTTAATTTTATTTTAGGACAATTCTTACCTTGAAATCCCCAATTAAAACATGTATGATCTTAGCAAGCTTCTTGGTTTAAGGTTGATTTTGAGTCTAGAAAAATTACTTTGAAAAACAATATTTATCGCATTATCAAACATGCTATTGGACCCGATCTAAAAGTTGACATGACTTGAAACTTATGTTGCAGGTTTTGACCAAGTCATCATACATCCTCTTCCATACATATATACATGAAAACATCAATATTTTTCTTGTTATATATATATATATATATATATAAAAGATGATTTATTGGAACAACACTTTTGACAAATCACCCAAGTTTTTTTTAATTTCTTATTAAACCGGACTCGGGTCGATCTATCAGGTTAGATAGGTACATCGGAGCCAAATTGTCCCTTAGTTCATTTTATTTTATTTTATTTTTAATGGTGTATTCATGAGTAAGGGTTATCTTGTATTTCAAAAACCAAGTAGAAGATTGAAAAACATAAGGTGTGATGAACAATATGTTTTTAATATATGATCGGTAAAATAAATTTAAAACTATATTTAAAAATAAATAAATAAAAAATCTGGACACGCTCGCATTGTCTCGTTGATTTGTTTTTCTTTCATAATAAATCCAAACACTGTTAATCGGGCGAACATCTACTGTCCACGTTGCAACACATTAACCGTCAGATTGAATGCCAGAATAAGAGCGCGGTGAATGCTTCTGATTTGTTTTATTTCCCGTTCGATTGATGTGCGGCAAACTACACTTTTATCCTTCCTTATAATAAAACCCTCTGTTGCTTCAGGTTTTCTGTTCTCACTCTCATACTTCTTAAAACGATTCAGTTTCGTCCTTTAATTACTAATGAATTTTCATTTTCCTTTCTGTCATCATCTACTTCCCACCTCACACCTAAGAATCTCATTCAGAATTGAAAGCTGAAACATCTTACAAACAATAATCTGCCATTGTCGATAGCGTTGGTGAATTGAATGAAGGATACGATCGAAAAGAGAGAAACTAGAGAGACAGGAATGAAGCATGGGTGAGGGTATAGAGGCGAAAATTAAGTTTAGCTTTGACCCTTCGTTGATGAGGATCAGTATTATATACAGGGAGGCAGGCAGGCAGGCTGGTAGGGAATTCAAGTATTGTATCCTCGTTTTCTGAAAAATCAGATCGGTGATCACCAGGAAAGGGAAGAGTGATTCTTAGAGGAAAGGGAATGGGAGGGTTTGCATCGAGGCCAGAGAGCTGTGCCTGTTTATTCTCATCATCAAATAAGAAGAAAAATGGGAAGCAAAGAAGAAGAAGAAGAATAACAAGAAGAAGAATAATCTCAAGGCGTGTTTCTTCACTTAAGACTGACAAACTCAATGTTTCTGGTCAACCAGATCGCTCTTACTCGAATCCTGCTTTTCAAGGTTTTATTTCATCCCTTTTCTTTTCTTTTGCTTGGACATGGCAAATCAAGTACAAGCCTTTTCTTCTTATTTTTGAGTTTTTTCTGGTTTTCCTTGGTTGAAAATACAGGAAGCATGGATGGTGCCTGGTCTGATGCTATTTCAGTGCTTGAATCTGAATTTGATGATGAATTTTATAGTGTCTATGATGGTATGTCTTAATGTCTTTTTTATAGTTTGCTTCCTTGTAAATTTATTTACATTGGTGTTTGGTGCGATAAACCCAACAGTAACAACGATAACATGTACTGTAGATGTTGTATCTGTTACCGAACCCGAGAATGCGTCTGTTTCATCGCCGAGAGATTCAAATAATGTGCAATTTAAAGCCAATGATTCTCGGGTTAATGATCAAGTGACTCCCGTGCATGCGAAAGAGGTTTCTAATGTGAGTGTTGGCGGTCAAGATCACAGTGGGATTCTTCCAAATAATTGCTTGCCTTTTCTTGCTTCAACTGTCGCTTCCATTGACAAGAAAAGACCATTGAGTCCAGGCACACCGAGTTCCAAGAGAAAGCCTTCGCGTAAATTTTCTTTTAAATGGAGAGAAGGGAATGTTTCTAATCGGACCTTAGGTGCGCCTTCTTTTCTTATATTTCGTTGTTTTTACAAATATATGGTTTTGAATGTTGATTGTTGTTTAAACTCATTCAGGTCTGGTTTAGCTAATATTGATGAGTATCGGTATCAAAACATGACACTACCTACCTATATAAGATAACTTGGTGTTCTCAAGTTTAAGGATCATTTATATAACCATCATATGAGACATCTCTATTTGGAATTCTCATGTAAGTTAGTTCAGTGTACATGTCTTAGAACAAGCACCTATATATTAGATCTCCCCTATACCATACTTATGAAAACAACTTTCATAAAGAGAAGAACTTAATATGTATGAGTCTTTTCGGCTCTAATAAATATCTAGTTTTTAAGACAGAGTCAACCAAGAATATTTGAGATACGATGTTTTGATGCAATAGTAATCTTACAATTATAGCAACTTTATAATTTTCCTTACAAAACATTTTTTTCATGGATTTTATCTTCACTGTAGATTTATAAATCAAAGATTAGATTCATTAGGGCATATTAAGAAGTGATGAGCAGTCATCTTAAAATCATTTCTCTTAGTAAATATATCTCCACACAATCGGTTGTGACCAAATTGCAAAGTTGGGGTGAAAAAGCCTTCTCTTTTCTTTCTTTTCTAATATATAGATTATCTCATTTTCTTTACATGATACTTTGATGCACTTCCCTTTTTGTCTCTTATATCATCTACTATATGCGGTAGACTTGCATCTCATGCCATCGTCCTCCTTTTATTTCAGTTTCACCCAAGGCACCTGTGCAAAGACCTATTGCTGGCTCCTCAATTCCTTGCTGCCTCACAGATAAGAAGATGACTGGTTGTTGGTCACCCATTGAGCCAAGTACTTTCAAAGTTCGGGGAAGGAACTATTTTAGGTGAGATTATTATTAAGTTTCTGCTCTATTAATAAGCTATTGTGTTTAGTCCAGCACAGAAAGCTGAATCGGTGGCTTTGTTTATCCTTTCCGACCACCTCAATTCAATATGTAATAAATGCTTTGTTTTTTATCATCATCTTTGATCTCCTCAACTCGAGAAATCTTTGATCTGAACTTTTCTTGCTCTCAGAAATTTCACTTACAAGGTGTTTGGGATGCAAGAACCACCCACTATTGGTAGAACTATGAGTTTAAATGTCACACTAGTAGTTAACTACTATTTGAATCTGCTACTGCACTTATGATCAATGGTACTCTGCAGTTACCTTGTCTTAACATTTTAAATATTGGATTCAGTTTGATTTAGTAACAAGCATGGGAAAAAATAGGCTGGCCGTTGTAGATTGCATTAGTTTCTGTAAATGGGATTTGTATGCATGCATGTGTCATATTCATTTCTACCACCTCAAGTAGAGCTCTAAATGCTATATACTGTACAGGGATAAGAAGAAAGATTGTGCTTCAAACTGTGCTGCATTTTATCCTTTTGGTGCGGACATTTTCCTATCTCCGAGGAAAATTCATCACATTGCTAGATTTGTGGAACTTCCTCATATCAACACATCCGATGAAGTTCCTGGTGTTCTTGTCGTAAATGTTCAGGTACTTGTATCTCTCAATTTCTTTATTGCCTGAAATTTACTATTTATAGCTCTCATTACCCCTGGATGGAAAAAATGGGGTCAAGGTATATCACTCTAGTACATTGATTAAGTCCATTTATAGTTTAAAGATGCTGCAAACAAGGTTGGTTTTTGTGCAGTCACAATCCCAATTCCATATTTATGTTAACTAATTGCTGTATTTGATGTCAAGTGTTTTAACCAAGTATCTTCCGTGATGAGATGAATTATTTTGCCTGCAGATACCTTTGTATCCTGCCACAATATTTCAAAGTGAAAATGATGGAGATGGAATGAGCTTGGTCATGTATTTTAAACGGTCTGAAAGTTACTCAAAAGAGCTTCCCCCTCATTTTCAAGAGAATATCAGTGTAAGATGGGAGGCATCTTCAGCTTTGCGCTTTCTAGTGTTTTTATTCCAAGTCTCTCTAAGAAGTCTCTCCATAATGCAACAGCATTGCGTGGTAGCTTAATGAAGGTTTTTGTTTGTCAATCCTCATTGGGGTTATTTATTACTAACAATTCATTAACTGAGTTTTTCCGCATTTTTTTTTCCTTACAGAGGCTGATTAATGATGAAGTGGAGAGGGTTAAAGGGTTCCCTCTAGATACCATTGCACCATTTAGGGAAAGATTAAAAATATTGGGCCGACTACAAAATCTTGAAGATCTTCAATTAAGCGTTACTGAAAAGAAGCTTATGAGTGCCTACAATGAGAAACCTGTGCTCTCACGCCCTCAACATGAATTCTATTTGGTAAGTTTCATATTGCTTATTCTATTCTGCTTTCTTACGTTATATTGTATGATGCTGATCACAAGTGATAGGATATGGACTCTCTCTCTCTCTCCAAAAAATGTACTTTTCTGCTGCACCACTACAACACATATCTAGAGTGCTCCATGTGGTTGGCTTTCAAGGCTTCCTGAGCGTATCAATTCTACCTAACAAATTAGTGTTTATGCAGTGGTCTTATGGATCTATTGTTATCAGATGAACCTCATTTTCTTTCCTTTTTTCCCTGTTCCATCCTAGAACTGGATTTAAAGTTTTCACTAAAGCTAGCTGATTGTACTGGGCTCAGTTTCCTAGTCACCCTTCATCTAAAGAAATGTAGCTAATGTGCCTCCTCTTTTTGATATTATTATATAATGTAATTGATCAGCGAAAAACCTGCTTTAAATTTATGTTCAACTGCAACTTAGGTTGTCACATTACTCTCCTTCCTTTTCGATAGCTCATTAAAAAAATAAATATAAAATCTTGAATAATTAATATTTTAATCGGTTGTGGTGGCGGAATTATATTGAAATGTTGTAGCATTGAAAATTTCATGGCTATGCAACTTAACTATGATTGGTGAAAGCGAATTCTTAACTTGAATTTTATCACAGGGAGAAAACTTCTTTGAGATTGATCTGGATATGCATAGATTTAGCTACATCTCTAGAAAAGGTCTTGAAACATTACAAGACAGGTTGAAGCATTGTGTCTTGGATTTTGGCCTGACAATTCAGGTAAACATATGTATTAGATTCTTGTCAAGGTTAACTTATTTTGCAATTCAACGTGATGTATGGCTTATATTATGTTGACTTTTTTCTGACAGGGCCACAAGCCAGAAGACTTGCCAGAACATTTGTTATGTTGCATACGTCTGAATGAACTTGATCACACTAAGTACCGTCAACTGGGGTGTTGACCAGGCATGTGCTAAACTGAGATGGTGTTTTTTTTATACTGAAGCTTTATTCGGTCAATGAAAGACTTCTGATAACCAAATTTTTTTTATTTTTTTTGTACTCGTTATCTTATTATCTCCATTCAGGATGTGTGCAAGGCGAAATTCAATCTTGTATCCTCCTTTATTGAGTTGAAGCTCTTTCATTGATTTGTATAGATGGTAACTTGAGTGCACAGTCCCGATAAAAATAAAATGCATTGAATACTTTCTTTTCTGCTTCATTTACCTTTTATGATTTGATATTTGGAAACTGACTCTGTTTTCCTGTTAGTGGTGTTACAAGGACGTTCACCATACTTGGTAGGTTCATTCAAGCATTTTGTTTTTATGATCTCTGGAAAACCTCAATACAAATTGAAGTTTCTTCATCAATCCTTGGGTGGTTGACTTTGGTGATGTGCATTCGTCCTTTAGGTTTTGAAGCTGCCAGGGCAGTCACGACTCGAGAAACATAATGAATGCACGAAGGAGAGAGACACTCCATTCCTATCCATCTTCTTCTTTTCCTTCCTGTTCCGCCATCACTGCTGCCTGATTGAATTCACTATTTGGTGAGGAAAACCGCTTCCCGCCACCTGTTGGCCGTATTTCTATTCCCTCCGTTATTTACGTCCTCTAATATTCATTCATTCAACGCCCAATCGCTCGCTCGCTCGCTCGCGCTTGCGGTTGTGTTCCCTGCATTAGCTAATTGCTTGGTGATGTACAGACGATGAGCCAAAAGTATATGGCACGAAAGGAAAAGATGGGAAGAAACGGGAGGAATATATATTCTATCTCGTCAATCAACAAAGAATTTTCATGTCATTGAAGCGGGATAGCTGCATTCTCATTTGATTACAACGCTCCCAAAATGCAATAGAGATTATATTCAAGAGTGAATGATAAAAGAAATTGCAAACTAGGCTGTAGAAGACCCCACACAACACCTCCAAAAGCTTAAAACACCACACCTTTCATCCTTGTGTTTTTCTGTAGAATGGGTAGGGGGGTCGTAGGAACTCCTCCTGGTGCTGGCTTCCTCTCCACGGAATTCCTGGCCTCTACTTTTCTCTTCCATATTGGTATTGCCAAGGCTTATCTCTTGGCTTCTACCGGCTGGCGTGCCGACCAGTTCTCTGCTTCTTGTTGAATTAACTTGAAGATTTTCCCAAACACGGCCGGAGGAGCCTTGTCGTCGAAATGAAACAGATGATCTCTGCAATGCAAAAGCCATGGTGCAATGATTTGTTCTCTCTGTTTTGCTGGGACCCCTTCATTCCTCTCTCTCCTTTTCCTTTTAACTAACATGACAAAATGATGGATTCCATAATGCTACCTCTCCCATAATTTAGATTTTTGTTCGCTTATTTAATGCCTTTGATTTCCATCATGTACGAGATTTTTGAGGAAGTGGGTTTGAAAATAATATTTGATAATATTAGCATTTTTCCAAATTACGAAACCTAAATATAGGGTGACCCCATACAATCCTAGAATTTAGTAGATCAGCCAACTCAACTGTAGATGTTGGCTCCGGAAAATGTTAAGAGAAGATGTCGATATTCACACGATCATGTATTCATAGAAATGTGATCTATAGGCCACACGTCTTCCACCCTTGGACTAACTTGGGTGTTGTCCCTGATCAATGGCCAGGGACACCAAGAAGTCCCCGTCAAATTAAGGTGTGAAAAGGAGGAAAGGCAGAAGAAATGAAGCCCTCTTTTGATGCCTGTTTTAGTTCGACTTTTTTTACCCTTCTTAATCGATTTCCTGATCTGATAAACGATTTCCATATATAACATAATGTATGTTCTTAGTCAGCTTGAAGTGTATAATGATATGGCTTAACACTAGAATTGATGCATGACTTGTTCATAACGATGATTAATGGAAATATGGTCTCTAACTGGAAAATAACCCCCTCTACAGCTCTAGTTTGTAGCTCTGTATTGGATATGATGATAGAATTGACGCTCCATTAACTGAATTAGTAATAATCAAAAGAGGGATCCAAAAGTTGAGGAAACTGTGAATGCAGCTCTCTTTCTTTGTCCAAGATGCCATCGACAAATGAACTTGCAGAAGACGAATAGGCCGCGTGATCAGCAGCGTTGTTGTTTTCTTCAAGTCCATTACCGACAGTTCCATGATCATATGTCGACCTAAATTCGTCATGCCCAGCTGATCGGTTCAAGTACCGATCATCATTGCTTCCAGTACTAGTTATGTTGCAAGAGGATATATCATTCTGTGCCTTTGCCCTAGTTGAAGAGTTGGTCGGTGACAACATCTCATCAAAGTCATTTCGCTCTTCTTGATGATGAAATTCAGTGGAGAAAACAGGGTCGCTGAGGAGAAATTCACTCCACGTAAAGGTGCAAGTGGGTGTGATCAATGGAGCCTGAGATTTTTGGCAGGAATAGGACTGTGTGAAAGTACTAGTAGAAGATGAAGATGATGATGACGGGCAGGAAGAGCTGACCTCATTGAAGAAAAGTGGTGAGTGCTTTGTGCTATGGACTGGAAACTGAGCCAGAAAGTCCCATGAAGTGGGGTGAGTAACAGAAGGATTGTATTCCTGTACTTGCTCATGCATGGTTTTCTTGAAACATGAAGGCTCAGTAGTAGTTAAGATGGAAGACGAGAATCGACGATCAGGTTCGGACATCAAGGTGGTGTTTAAGGATTTATTGAGGTCTCCAGTGTTTGAAATGCCACTGATGTTTCCAAAGTCAGAAAAAATCTGTGAAAAAGGTTTGTGAGTTACAGGATCAATTCCCATCTTCTGAAGCTTTTTCCTGAGCTTAGTGTTCCAATAGTTCTTCACATCATTGTCTGTTCTTCCAGGCAGTCGCTTTGCGATTAGAGACCACCTGGACAAAATAGGCCGAAGTCATAAAACTTCATCTATTAGTATGCAACTTATACCCACCAAAAAGCAAACAAATGAGGGGGAATAATCTGTTATTTCAGGTTTTCAATTGCCCTTTTTTATTTTTGAATTTTAGGAAATAGTAACAAAAAAGTTGATTTTTTGTTTTCAAAAATGAAACCAGCAACCATTGTTGCTACTTGTGAAACTGTGTTTTTTTCCCTTTTTAAGGAATCACATGCTTTGAGTTTGACGACAATGCATATATAAAAGGAGCAAGAAATTTGTAGACTGATCGATTTATCAAATAAAAGTCTGTAGATCGCTCGTTTCATTCAACAAAATCAATCGTAAGGATCGATCTTCCAGATTAATTATCTTCAGGTCGAGGCATTGAGGTGTTAGTTACTATAAGAAGTCACGCAGACTAATTATTTGATTTCTCGATCAATGGATTGCTTTCGCCATTATTACTCAAGGAAATTTGAGTGGGAAAAGAAAAGAAAAACCCACCTGCTACCTATCGCTTCATGCAGCTTAATAATAAGCTCTTCCTCCTCAGGAGCGAATCTGTCATGTTTAAGGTCAGGCCTGAGGTAGTTAGTCCATCTTAGCCTGCAGCTCTTTCCACATCTGTTCAGTCCTGTACATATAATAAACTCATGAAAGAACACATCTGTATAACTTCAAAGCGTAGAAGACAGAAACATGCATGTCGTTCCGAAGATTAAGGAAAGAAATGAACGTGGTTTATGCATACCAGCTTTCTTGGGAACCAGAGTCCAGTTACCAGTGCCATGATTGGAAACATAAGCAAGTATCTTGGCATCTTCCTCGGGCGTCCAGAGGCCCCTCTTGACGTTAGATTTATCACAGCAGGGAGGTCTCCCCATTGTCTGACGTCGCGTGGACAGATCAAGAATATCGAAGAGATGATGATGAGATCGAAGGTAGAGCAGTAGTTATCGAACTAATTAAGAGGCTGCAGATTGTTGAGTGATAGGCTATACCTGGCAATTCTAGAACTTCGGTGCTGTACATTTATAAATAATACCACGAAATAAAACATGGTAAAGAAGAAATTAAAGAGAATTAACGAAATATGCATGCATTTAACAAGAGAAAAAGAGGCGAGATAAGCATGGTGGCTCCCAATGAACAGCAATTGCATGATCAGTTCTCATTTTTAACTGTTTCTTCTTCTTCTTCTTATGCGCATGCCATCACCATATAAGGCATCTCCATTTGTTTTTGGCTCCAATATTAACATTGTAGTTCATGCCCAGCTCGGTTGGGTTGTGCTTCTTTGAGCTCATAATATACGTATGAAGCAGTTCTCTTGTGCTGTGTACTATTATAATATATTATTAGGTCACGCCTGCTTGGCTTGAGAATCATAAATGGATTTTCTAAGCTATATATGGTGTGGGGCAATGCGACTCTTTTTATTGAAATATCTGACTGTGTCTTGCATGTGAGAATATTCTCACGATGACACTACCAGACCTCCCCTCATCATCACCATCTTCAAAGGGTCCCAAGAATATCCATCATACACACTCACTCCCTCGAGCTTTCGCATTTCAGAACCCAATATATATTGATATAGCAATAAAAAAAAAAAAAAACAATTGAAATTGATGCAATATACCCCGCAGTTTGATTGATTGATTTTGATCATTTATTTAATAACCATTTTTATCATTATTCAGTTCTTGATGTTGTTTTCTTGTTCATTTTTAGAGTACTGCCCGTGTAAGAATTGCTAATTGTTTCTCTGTGTTCATCGGCAAAAACATTTTCATTTGTGAATACCGAATGAATTTCAAGTGGGAGTCGAAAAATGAAAAGAAGAAGAAATTCAATCACTCTTAACACTTTTATTAGAATCTCTATTGTAGATTCGATACATTAAGTAAGCAAATCCATCCATTTTTTGTTGTGACCATGTTTATATGTTGATTTTTTATATCTTTATATATATACATAGTTTGTTTTATGTGTCCCCTGCAAACAAACCTTTTTTGTTCATCGCCATCAAGATTGAGCCACACAATCTTAGTGGTTGTACAAGAACAAGTTCAAGCTTGGACGACCCAACTTATTGCTAAGACGGCTCAGCTTAGGATTGAGGTGGTCGACCTAATGTATGGAGTGAATGTCACCGAGCAGTTGCTGACAACCCTCACCGGTACATGTTGTCAACCTCCTCCAACTTATGCCTACTAGATTGAGTATATTTTGAAGTATACTGCTTGAAATATGGTTAGAATTGCTTTTGAAAGCAATTTTTGTTCATAAAAAGATTAAAAATATATTTTGTTCAATTTTTTCTTTTAATACCAGCACATCAAAGTGATTTAAAAACATTAAAAAAATTAATTTAAAATTAAAAAAATCAATTTTTTTCAAAAACATTTTAAAAATGCAATACTAAACACTATGGTGGTGTTCCTTGCCTAACTACCTCTCATTTTCTCCCTGGCAATGGAACCAGCAACCCTCTTCTTCTATTTTTCTCATCGCCAACAACATCCTCTTCACTAGCCACTGTGAGGCCCATACAACTTCAGCCCTCTACTGTGTACTGATTAATTGTTTTGGCCCTCCTCTGGCAGGTTCTTGTTAGGTGGAAATCAATTGCAGGTATGCACACAATTAGCCCTCTTCGATTATGATTTTGCGATGGTATCTAGTTAGATATCTCAATGATAATCACTGTGGAATAGTTCCTAGAATATGGGATTCTTCAAACTTCAAAATCCTAAAAAGATGAATTAAAACTTATAATACACACCAAATTTTGATTCAAAATCTTGTTATTAAAATCTTTTCCTTGCTGTCTTCTAAACGTTTATGAATGTTGTAAAATTTCATCTTCAAAACCCTGCAATTACATGCCATTCTTTAAAAACAATCTCAACCTGACAAATTGACCTACAATCCATCTAACCTGAGACCTAGACCATGTTTCAAAAAAATTTCAGAGGGAGTTGACTTGGTCCAAACCCAGATTAACCCACAACCCATTAACATGGAGAAAACTCAGTTGAAATTTTTAATTTTTTATATATTAAAAAACAATTAACTCAATCAACCTAAATTATAACCCGAGAAATGCTCCGAGCCACCCTAGATTGGTTTTAAAAACTACACTTCATATCACACCTATGCCAAATTAATGCAAGCACAGACTACATCCCTCAACTCAGTCAACATGCCAGGTAAAACATTTGCTTGAATAAACCCAAAGCACCCTGTCCACACAATGAATTTCATAAATTTTAGATTGGAACTTGCATTTTTGACAGTTAGACTGTGAGTGAACGAATGATTGCTCCATAAGGTTTAGTATAGCTCCATAAAGATATGCCGCATGCAGGTACAAAGACATCACGACCCACTGTTATCTACTATGTTTAAGTATGAACCCTTTCATTTTCAAATAACAAAGAACCGAAAAGAAAGAGGCTTCCTAGGATGAGCATACCTTACAGCTCTTCCTACAATTACCATAAGACCCCTCTGAACCCACCATATAAACAGGGTTCTTTTCACACTCACCCGCCTTTGCCCACAAAGGGCAGCTCTCATTTTCATCGATACAATCCCCATTTGCTGCTCGCTTCAGCGATTTCTCAAAGGATCTGACATGAATCCACTTGGTTGCTGACCATTTCTCACCTTCAATAACTGGACAGCTCCCATGCAAGCTGTTTGGGTCAGTTGATGCATCAGGATGAAGACTGAAGAACATCAAGGCATCACCCTTGTGGGGTTTCACTGCATTGATATAATGTAGAGTTTTATGGAATGCCTGGTAACAATAATAATATAATGTAGAATTTTATGGAATGCCTGGTAACAATATGAGGGAAATCGAATGCAGCATATTCACTGAATGACAGCCAAAACAACACTACATGCCAGATGAATAGCATCATAACTAAATTTGTAGAAGGTACTGAAATGATCGTTCACTAGCCTAGCCTGCTTGGTGTATGATTGATTAGATGTGTTAATGTTATTCTGGCATATTTTAAAAGAAGGTTACAAGAAATTTTCCATGGAGCTCTCAAACTTCGGCCAGTGTGGCTTTAAGAAACTACTTTGGAAATCAAGACACACGTTAATAATTAACACCACAAATAGTATTCCAATCATATAATACACTAATGGCAGATGTATCAATAGAAAACTTTCCAAGAGGGAGGGTGTTATCATCGGCATCACATGAATATTCACTGTAGAAAATCCAGACACAAAATGATCATATGATGAGGGGTAAGTGGTTTCCAAGCCAAGTTTTACCCTTACGGAAAACCATTGAGGAGCAAACAGCCTGTTTGTGAGACATGCAATGCTCAACCAAAGAATACGCAGAAATGAACCAGCTTGAGAGTATAGAAAATATCCTATAGTGAGTTTACAGCCATTTCAAGTCATCTGCCAAGATTCTTGGGATTGAATCCATTTCACCTCTAAGATGGGGGAAATCAGGAAAAGTAGAAGACAATCTCAATTGTGCAGTCCAACCATCAACTAAATAAAAGGGAATTGGCTCAGGATGTCCTTATATTTCATAGGTTGCCTCCAATATCTCATTATATGTTTAATTACAACTGTCCCTAAATACAAGCATGTCACCCAGTAGGTCCTGTAGAAATTTCCATTCAAATCAACAGGTTTTGATACTAGATTTGCACATGACCACAAAAATAATAATAATGACAATATTAAAGTTTACAACTAAATCCTAATAAAAAAAAATGAACAACATGATTATTAAAGGATTTGTGATATTTTGGTTGAACCCTAACTAATTATCATAAAATAGTTACCACATCCTATTTTTTTATTCTGAAAATTAAAGCTTACCTATTAACACATCACCCATTGCATAAAATAATAATTATTTTTTGAATATTTCAAATGCCCTTGTGTTTATTTTCAACCATCAATTTTGTCTACATGTTCGTCATTCAATCAATCTAAACTTGTATTATTCAATTTTAGTCATTCAAGACCAATTACAAAAATCTATGAAATCATATATTAGTTATGGGTTAAGTGGCATTAAATTGGATCCATTCACAAAAGGAAGAAAGCTTGCTTTGAGTCCTACACATGCAAGAGGAATGGGTGGCATGTGTGAGACAATGTGTTTTATTTTATTTTTTAAAAACAAACAAACAAATAGAAAGATTAATATTTTGATTTTTTTTCCCATTCCTCCTTTCACATGCGGAACTCAAAGCAAATTTTCTCTCTTCTAATTGGATTAACTTAATGCCATAACCACAGATTTAATGTATTTTAGTGACTGGCTTTAATTATATCAAATTGAATAACACAAGATTAGATTGACTAACTTGAAAAAACATTGGAAAAATTGGCAATTGAAAACAAATATTGGTTTAAGCCAAAGAATTATTTGAAGAGTAATAAATAACTATTTATTTGCAAAAATTTAAAATATATATATTTGACATACTAAAACCATTTAACTCTGAAAAGTTAATAAATATTTTTTTTATTATTTACTTAATATATGCGCGCACACACACACACACACACACACACACACATATATATACAAGGACAAACTAAGATAATTATGCTTTAATAATGGTTCAAAAAATCCAAAGGTGCTAAAGACCACTGCGCCTTTTCTTTTATCAAACTCCTATTATATGTATCTACCTTCTTCCACTAAACTAAAACTGGAGAATATTAGTGTGAATTACTTATATTAGGATTTACATCCACAGGTCAAATAATACAGTAGTCAGGCTCCATCTCAGACATAATACCTGCATAGCCATTTTTTGCACAATCAGACCAGCTATCATCTTTTGATTGAATTGTTTTTCCCTGTACAAGGCACATAATATGTAATTGGTACCAGAGATACAAAAAGACCTGAGCACCTAAGGACATCAGAGAATCATATTCACAACTGTTTACCTCTGCATTCGGAAACACTGTTTCTCCACCCTTTTCAACATTGGACAGATACATCAACACAGTGACAACCCGGTGACCACCCAGCTCTTGATTAGCCTTGTCATGAAAATAATCAAAATGTGGTTCATACTTCTGACCATGCTCATAGTGTAGTACTTGAATGGACTCCCCGTTTTCTGATTACAAAAGGCATGTATAAGAAAGATATTTTTTTCCTGCATTAATTAAAACATCATAAACCAAGACACATGTGAAGAATATACCTGGAGGAAGAAAAGTCCAAGCAGCAATTCTGGCCTCAATATCACCCACAATTTCATCCTTCAATGATGAATGAAAGGACATCGTTTAAGCCTAACAAATTCCAGAAACTAAAAAATACAATCATAACAGAATATCTTTCAAAAATGAGTAGATTTGTGCCAGTAGTGTATCATAATCATATAGCACACCATCCAACATAAACTTTCAATTAATAGATAGTGTTCTTATGGAAAAATAATCTTTTATCCAACTTGCCCTCGGTACCAAAAAATAACTAACTAATAAGCTAAAAATGTATCCCAGACCCCTAACAACTTTTACTAGAAACTGCATTACAATTTTAAAATGTGGTTCGAATATATTTGAAAGTCACTACCAATCAACTTTGGGTCAACCAATTCACTAAGAAGAAGAGAAAGGGAAAACTTTTCTTAGTAATCTCTGGGCATTGGGGAAAACAAATGGCTATAGCAGTATTTAATTATAACTCAGAGCTTCATATTTAGAATAGGTTTGGTAGACTGCAAACAGGAACAGATCTGGCTATGATGGGTTATGATTAACTGCACTTAAAAGATCTCATTGGTAATTTTAAGGAACTGAAATATGTTTGAAATCAAAGTCATTCCATTTCCCATTATCGGATTATGTTTAACTTCACACAGCATTCCAGCTGTGAAAATCAAGCTTGGCAGGAACTTAACCATGTGGATTCTGAGGTGATAGTTTTCTATGCAGTTGGTAGCAAAGAAATATTAAACAAATCCTATTCTCAACATATTTTTTATTGTCCTCAACAATCCTATGCCAAACACCCTCATCTCCTAGTTCCTAAAACACTGTCAAATGCAAGACTTTCACTGCACACCATTGTGCAGTGATCAAACTTTCATTTTCATAAGGATGTCAATGGAGTGTAACATATCATTCATATGAATTATTGATTTCAACATGCTGATAAAATCCTACATGTTAAAGTAGAAATATTTTGTTGATAGCCAGTAGCCATTAAGAGCTAAACAAGCAAACAAGAAAAAATAAAGTCACAGCAACCCTAAAGAAAAACCTTGAAGTTCAATTGGAACAAAGATGACAACAGATTCATTACAATTGCGTCGTATTAAATGGCAGGCAAAAGGGCCCTTATGAGGTTTCTAAATCCATGTTGAGAATAATAGTATATTTGAATCAATTTAAAATATTTAATTTCATTAGTTTTCAAGTTCATCTTCAGGCAATCCTATTTAATACATACTTTATTAATTCAACCATTCTTTATGTATAAATTAAATATATTCTGCACAACAAAATCATATTCCTTAATTTATTGGAATCAATATTCTCATTCACAGCAAACATAATTTTAAATATTCAAGAAAGACCTGGGCTTTTCCGATAAACATGCCAGAGCTGGTTCTCACTTCACTCTCTATGCTCTTCCCGGATTCATTATCAGCCACCATTGATTTCTCGAGTTTATCTCTTGCCTACTCCATTAACAAATCAATAACACAAACATATTATACTATACTATGTTATATTATAAATAACTAAAAAAAATTAAATCACTTTTAGAATCATTCGGCCAATCAAGCAAACCTACAAAATACCAACCAGATTAATAAGATGATCACACTCCTCATCTGATAAAAACCCCTTGTATAAGAAAGCCCTGTTAAGTTTGAAAAAAAAGAAGAACCACAGCAATAATTTAAAATTTAAAATGAAAAAGAAAAGGAGAAGAATTTACTTATAAAAAAAGTGAAGACAGAAACAAAACCTGGGATGCCAAGAAAGTTGAGCGACCCGTGTTGGATCAAACACACCTTCTTTCTGTAATCTAAACATCAAGACAAGAAAATGAAGACATAAATCAAATAAACCACATAAGGAAAGAAAAATTATATATATATATATACATAGTGATACATCAGGGAGAGAAGTACATTTTCTTGTGAGGATGCAATCGAATGGAAGAACAGGAAAAGAGAGGGAAATTAACAAGCATCGAGCAGAAACAGAGCCCCACAAAGTATCGGTATTCCATTTCACAAGATTTTATTTTTATTATGTTAATTGTTGTTTGGTTTTCTCTTATTTTATGTTTGGGGTTTGAGAAATTGAAGTGAAGGAGAAGACTTGTTGGATGGAAGTAGCCGGAGCCTCTCCTTTTCTCATTTAAGAATTCTATTTAATGGGCGCCCACCGGATTTGCTTTCCGTTCGTTGTTTTCTAAAAAGTCAAATTGACCACCAATTTTCCAAACCAGAAAGCAAAGAAAAGTCCTTTTTTATTAATTAAAATGAGAGCAATGCTTTAATAAAACCATGAGTGTGTTTATTTTTTTTGTTTTAAAAATAGTCTTTTAAAAAATATTTTGATTTATTTTAATTAACTTTATATATATTCAGTTTATTTTATATATTAATATCATGAATATTTTTTAAGTAAATATATATTATTTTAATATATTTCTAAAAAAACATTTTGAAAAATAATCACCTTAAAATTTATTTTTAGCCATTGCTGTGAACAACCTAGAATAATAAGTAAAATGAGAAAACTTTATATTTTCTATTCATTTTTTTTTATTTAAGTGTCTCACCTTTAATTTTTCATATTTTAATTGATATATTTTATCTTTTACTATTTATGTGCCCATTGTGGGTTTCGATAAAGATTATGAAAGATAAAATTATATATTTGATAATTGCTTCTTTTTTATTATTTATTTAATATATCATATTTGTTTTTATTAATTGGATAGATAGACCTTTTTCTTTTCTTTTCTATTTGAGTGCTTATTGTTACATTAATATATTAGGTGTTGATGTGTTTGTCATTTCATGACAAAGTGGTATAAAAAAAAACATTAATGTCAATGAAAAAGAAATATCAAATATCAAGATAAAAAAAAAAAGTGAAAGTAAAGATCAAAAAATAAAACCAAAAAATATAATTAAAAAATATAAAGAAAAAAAGTTAAAATAAATAAATTCAAAATTCAAGTCTCAAATGTGTATAGCTTGAAAAAACAATTAAATCTAACTGGATTTCATTAGATTTTGACATTAAATTTTAGTAAAATACAAAATAATCATTTTAAAAAATAATTTAATATACATATGTGACATTGAATTAATCATTCTTTTGAATCGATATCTCTTTATTAAAAGGGGAAAGAACAAGGAACTCTTGTTTTTTATCAACAAAAAATGATAAAATTCAACACCTAATATTTTAGTTACTAGAAACCCTCAAGTCTAGGTAGGGGGATTGATTGTGCATTTGGAGCATGTATCACGCCTAATACATTTTATATAAAACTAAACTATATTATTTGATTGTTTGATATAAACTAAGGTTCTAGTATTTGTCTATCTATGATTTTTAAAAAGTCTTATTTGATAAGGAGATTCTTATTTTATTAAGTTAAAAATTAGTCATTCTAATATATAAAAAAAATCAAATAAAATAAATTGTATTTTTATTTTAATATCATAAATATATTTAATGCATAATTTTATAATTTTGTATATTAAAACAAAACAATTTTTTTTTTTTTGTAATTTTTGAAATGTATGTCAAGTTCTTATGGCTTTATAATATGATTATTAAATCTCAAAATGCATGCACAATAAACAGACTCTTTTTTATGATTTTTTTGGTTTGATAAAATATGCAAATATAATTTTTTTTTTAGGATTTTAGCTATATGAACACAAATAAAAATATAATTTTTAATATGAGTATTTTTTATGTTTTGTAATTTTCTATTTAAATAAAAGAGAGTATATTTAATATTCGATCAATATCTTACACTGTAAATTTATAGTCTAATTATTAAATAAAATTGTAAAAACAAGTGAGGGGGACAAAAATAATTTTACAATGGTAATTGAAGTTTTTTAGAATTCTTAAAAACTCTTAAAAATTATTCTAGGTTATTCCCAAAAATAACAAAAATAAAATAAAAGGGATTGATGTTGGTAGAAAAATCAATGTGAAAATTTTAGATGTTTTTGAAAGTCCGATCGTTTCTTTTTTGTGCCCAAAAATATAGAAAAATACAGATTGAAAGCTAAAAGAATTTATTATTGGATAAATTTATGTATGAGTTAAGTCAAAAGATAAAATTATATATTTATAAGTCGATTTTATTTAATCATCGGTCAATTTTAAGTGTAATCATGTTTGAAAATTAATTTAAAATTCAATTGAAGGATTTAATTAAGTGCAAGGACTTAATTATACTTTAAATTGGTTAAATTACTTTTATTAGAGACTTAACAAATAAAAAATCAAGTTTTTAGCTTAATTAGGGTTTATTTGATAAGATTAGAACTCTCAGAGATCAAATTCATTTTTACCAAGTCAATTGGGTGAAATCAGAGATGAAATCAAAGAAAATTAAGAGTGTAATGGTCAATTGAGGATCAAATTACATGAATCCAAAACCAAGGATCAAAGTGAAATGAGCATGTAAATTCAAGGTTGCTATTTAAAAAAGGAGTTGAATAGTAATTTCCTACTTTATAAATAGAGCTTATCAATAAAAAATATAAAAAAAAAGGAGTGGGGAACAAAAAAAATAACAAAAAGAAAAACCATACCCTAAACCTAGAACCCATCTCTTTCCCTTCTCTATGGGGGGGAGCCACTAACCGTCTTTTTGGGTAGCTGTAACCCCCACAACCTCAATCCTTTATCTCCTAGTCAGAAGCTCGTCTTTGCCTTCATTTAGTGATTGGCTAGCCTCCATCTCTTCTCCTCGCTGGTCAGCCTCCTTATTTCCCCTCACCATCATTGTCGACCAACGTCATCAACCACCTTTCCTCTCCTCTTGGCCGTGTTGGTCAGCACCACCAGATCTCTAACTCTCCTAGTCAAATCTCCCTCTGAGCCACCAGAAGCTATAGCCATAACCCCCTTTAGCTCTCGTTTTCTACTTCTTTGGCAACACAGTTGGCCACTATCACCCACATCCTCGTTTCCTATTCCTTTTTCTCCACTGACGGCCACATCCTAAGGTCACCAGCTAGATCTGACCCCAACATCTTTCCCCTGCCATCCACATAACTTCCACCCCTGTTGGTGATTTCAGCCCTCTAATGGCAGTTCCGACCGCCACCAACCAGCCATCTAGAGAAGAAGAGAAGAATAGTTGTGTGTTGTGTGTTTTGTTTGTGTTTGCAAGTTAATGTGAATGCCACCACCAGCGAGAGAAGGAAGGGAAGAGACAAATCCACTCCCCCTGTCCTGTTGCTCCACCAGCGGTGGTGCGTATGGTGGTGGGTGAGCCAACGCGCTACTAGTGCTCTTATTCTGCCTCCATTATCAATAGTGTTCCCGAGGCATTTTATTTTGTAGTTTTAAATACTTATGTTTTTGTCTAAATTGTTATGTTCAATTATTTTTTTATAAATGTTATGTATTGTGTGAAATGTAAAAAAAATACTAAAAAAAATACTATGTGCGTGTGTTGCATTTTTGAGAAAATATAAAAATTGCATTTCAAAAAGAAAAAAAAGAAAAAAAATGTTGTTTTATGCATACGGTTGAATTTCACAGTATTTCCAAGCATATTTTTTTGTAAAAATATATGTTGTATCTTTTCATATATTTTGAATGAAGATTGGATATCATAATTAGTTTATGATTATCCATTGAAATTTGACCAAAATATCAAAAAATAATAATTATTTTGTTTTAGCTATCATGGTGTAAAACTACATTGTAAAATACCTATACATATAGTAAAAAAAAAAATCTTATGTGGCGTGAAAATTTCCAAACTGTAGAACAGTTAGGTTATCAACTTCCAATGAGGTAGAGAATCTCACGAAGAGAGATCTACCTGAAGTTTTAGAAAAGACCAACGAATAAAAAAAAATCAAACTTGGGAAAACAATCAAACAACAATGCAGCTTACCTTAGATAGAGTGTACTGGGGGTGATGCGTCTTTCCATTCCACAACAAGTCCTCTTATCTAGACTTTCACAGACCCATAGATTCCTAGTGACTTTAATACTAGGTGACGACTTTTAATAATTATAGTTGTAATTTTTACGACTATAAAATTCACCCCTTTCATCGCGCATCGTTCTCTTCCCCTTTGGGATGACGAGACGCGAAGCGTGAAAAATCATCGTGAAAAATCCTCTTATCTAGTCTCTCACAAACCAATAGATTCCTAATGACTTTAATACTAGTTGATGACTTCTGATAATTATAGTTGTAATTTTTACGACTATAAAATATACCCCTTTCATCGCGCACCGTTCTCTTCCTCTCCGGGGATGACAAGACGCGAAACGTGAAAAATTATCGTTGTGACACAAAAAATAAATTATTCTACTAGTAATAATAAATATGGATTATGAAATAAAAGGGTTTATATTTTGAACTAGGTAAAAATGCATGCATGTCATTAAACCAAAATATGTTTCACATTTTATAGTATTTTTTTATAGAAAAGTTTACTATAGCATAAGTAATTGTTTTTGTGAAATCCAATAGGGCTTCAAAAGATACAAGTTAGCAAAGATTTGATAAGGTTTCTTTTAACTTAATTTTGCATAGAAAATTAACATGTCATTATGAAATCAACCCTGTAATCATAAGAATCAACCTTTGTCATCAGGATGTCATGTCCTGTAACTAAGAGATCACACCCTATTATTTGAAAGTACAATTTTATGATGGAGAATCAACCTTATAATTAAGAGAAAAGGCCCAATAATCAAGAAATTAGTCATGCTATCAGGAGAAGTAGCCCTACAATCAAAAGAATTAGGAGTTTACCCTATAATCATGAAATCAACTTGATATCAAGAGAAACAACCTTGCAAATTAACCCTACAATAAAAAAATTAACCCTGCAATTAGGAGAGTCATGAGTATAACCTTATCATTGGCAAGAAGTCAAGTCTTATAATTAGAAAGCTAGCCTTATAATTTAAAGAATCAACCTTGTTATTAAAAACTCAACCTCGTAATTAAGAAAATTAGCCTTTTTACTAATAAGTCAAACCCTATGATTAAGAGATCAAGTCACATTATTATAAAGTCAAGTCCTGCAATTAAGAAGACCAAACCCTACAATTATGAGAATTAACCTTGCAATTAAGAAATTAACCCTATAATATAGAGATTAAGCCTAGTTATTAGAAAATACAACCGTGTAATGGGAAAATCAATCCTATAATAAGGAGAATCATCCATGTAATGGGGAAATCAACTCTGTAATTAAAAGAATCATCTTTGTCATTAGGAAGTCAAACATTACAATTATGAGATCAACATTTACTATTTTAAAGTTACCCTCACAATCAAGAAGATCAAAACTTGTAATTAGAATCAATAACCATATGATTAATAAATCACCCTTGCAATCAAGAAGAATTAAACTTTCCATCATATAAACTTTTCTATCAGGAGAAAAAGGTTTATTACCATAATATGCAAGCCTTATGATCAAAAACTTTAAAACCTTATCATTTGAGTTTAAATCGAGTCTTATTAAAGATATTGTTAGCCAAATACTTATAAGCTTACTACACAAAGCCTATGAAAAAACATTTTTTTTATAAGAATTTGTATCGTAAGCATTATAATGAGAGAAGAATTGTTATAACCCAATTTTAACCTATAATTCCAAAATATTTTTTAAAATAAAAAACAAACAAAAAATCAAAATAATTTTATTTTAATGCATTCCAACCATTTACATGTCTAATTTGTTGATTTTATAATATTTTCTAATGATGATGTCTTCTTAAAAATAAATAAATAAAATATTTTCAATGTATTTATGCTCATTTCATATTTTTCAATGTCTTTTTAAAATTCAATTTTTTTAAAAATGTTTCAATGCATTTCAACCATTAACACATCCATTTCATACCTTTTTTTTTAATTAATTCATATTAGCATTTTTTTTTTTAAAATAGAAAAAAAGAAAGAAAGTAAAAGAATCAAAATAGAGAGCAAAAGGTATATGTGGACTAAAGTGCAAAACAAGAAAAATAAATCACTAATAAAAAAATAATGATTTCTTAGGATATACTTTGGATAAAGGATAAAAAAGAATATTTTATGTAAAGGGATATGAGCATGGTTGTTAAACTTAACAAAACTCTTCAAATCGGGTTGAATCGATTCCCATTAAACTCAGAAAAAAACACTAAAATCGGTATGTATCGTAAAATCAGACCAGATCGGTCGAATTTTATGATCGTAGGCGAAAATCTTCCTAACACCTAGTCTTTAAAGAAAGAGAGAGATAAATTAAAAAATATTTGTGAGGTAAGAAATTATATAAGTGTGGAGAGAGAAAGAATAAATAAAAAGTTATTCTTGTTTTAACCTTTTACCATCAAACTACCTCTCACCAAACATCACCAATTAAGTCTTTAGTCACCACCAAACCAAGTAGTCTCCTCACAATAACAGCTAGCTAAGAGTAGTAAAGGTTGAAATAGAATCACCAAGGAAGAAAAAAAGAGAAAAAAGTTAAAACTTTGAAGGATATGCAATCATAAATAGTGATAGATGAAACCACTAATACTAGAAGGGAAGGGGCATCTTGTGAGCTCATCTATGCATCTTTATCCTTTTTTAATATGTCAAATGATATACCATCATTGTGAATATCAAACATGTGTCGCCATTATCTCTTATTATTTTGGCAGTTTCTAGTTGGTTCCCAGCATTTGAAAGTCAATTTTAAACCCCAAATGAATTCTCAAGTATTTTTCAACATGATTATGATGATATTATTGGTTGTTTGTGATTTTTTTAATTGATTAGATGATGTTGTGAATGGTTGTGAAATATTTAAAGTGTTATAGGCTCGTGCCCGTTGCATGACAAATAAAGTCATGAGGGATTTTTTTTTTGTTTTTTTATGGTGCAATAAGGTTGCTGATCAATACCCTACAATAGGTTTTTAAGAGGACAAGATAATTTTACTAAAGATTGGTATTTTTATTTGGGTGATTTTGTGTGTTAGTTATTTTATTCGTGTTTAATGTGTAAAATTGTTGATTTATAATTGGATGCATAAATTCTATATGAAAATATGCTACTTTTTTATTTAAAAAATTAATCATTGTATTGTAATTTTCAACTAATAAAATAAATGTTAAGATTATTTTCATAGTTGAAAGAGTGGTCCAAAACCCAATGAAATCATATTTTAAAGAATGACATCAAAATTTTTCTATTTGAATGAAATGTTATATTTTTAGCGATTAATGTAAAAAATTCCATTTAAATTCTCACTGAAATGAAATCTTCTATATTTAGAGATTAAAGTATAAAGTTTTCATTAAAAATCCTATTATGATGAAATCTCTTATTTTTATATATTAATGTCAAGTTTTCTATAAGCATGTTTATGTTGTTGAAATCTTTAATTGTAAAGGATTAGCATAATTTTTTTCATTTAAACTCCCATATTAAGAAAATCTCTAATTTTCATGAATTAATGTCAACTTCTTTCATTATAGTCAAAACTTAATGAAATCTTATTTTTCAGGAAATGCTTTCAAACTTTAAGATGGATTTTAGACCTCCTTTTAAAAAATGAGTACCGTAAAAAATTAAATTTAGAAACAAGTTTATATAGTTAATATAGCGCATTGAAAAAAATAAAGAAAATACATAATAAATGTAACAAAAAATCTTAAAGGATATAGTAGGGATGATGTCTACATTTACTTAAGCATAATTAACTCAATATTTGAATCTTTGAAACCAATAATTATTTTAAAATCCGTAGTTTTTTTTTTAATTATTAGGTGATGACCTTTTTTTTTTTTCTTATATTCTTAGAAAAGTCTTGCATTCCACATGACATGATAGTTTTGAACCCAAAGAGTTAAAAAAAAGAAACATACTTTCTTATCTATGAAAATATTCTATTTAAAAGTTATTGACATAAAAATATCTAAGATAATGCACGAGCACATTAATAATATTATTATTGTAGGAAGAAACCATATGACATTAATGATCATTTAAGCAGGGTGAATTTTTGACGAGGGATTGCATGAAACATATTAAATGTATATTTTGATACGATCATGTTAAAATAATTTAAAAAAACAAAATAGTTAAATATGATTGCATGAAACATGCTAAATGTATATTTTGATACGATCATGTTAAAATAATTTTAAAAAATAAAATATTTAAATATGATTCATGAATCATATTTAAATATTTTATTTTTTAAAATTATTTTAACATGATCGTATCAAAATATAGTTAAATATGCATTTAATATGTTTCATGCAATCCCTATAAATATATTTATTTTAAAATATAAATATTTATTTTAAAACTCTCTCTCTCTATATTTATTTTATGTATTTATATATTCAATTAAATATATTTTTATCTTTCTTATATTTATTCTTTATGTTTTGAAACATTAACCAATATCTTAATATTTTTAGGTATTAACTAATGTTTTTTCTCATTCTTTTTTTGATGTAATATTTTTTTTATTATTAGAAGCATGCCCACCTTTATATAAAAAAATTACAGTAAAAAACAATAAACCTCTTCTCAATAACTTAAAAAAATTGAATACAAAATAATAATAATTCATTTGATAAGATTATTTAAAAAATTATAATAAAAAATAATAAAATAAACATTTTATTTTCAACCTTAATCTCGTTATTTTAATTATATTGATAGTAATAACAATTATATTTCAATTATCTAGTTTAATGAAACTATAGACACCAGTTATTTGTTTTTATTTTGTATTATATTAAGTAAATATAAACAGCAGCAAATTTTCACGGAGAAATTGTGGGAAACTGAAAAGCTGGAAGCATCTTTTTCACTGCGATCTCCACTGGTAACCCTAGAACTCCCCTACACATATTACTTGCTAAAATATCGAGAGCTAATTTCTTCTTCATCATCTTTTCCTTTTAGTAATCTGAGAAATTAGTAGCTACAGCCTTTGATTTTACAAAGAGATAGAATTATCCCTGGTTAGGGTTAGGGTTTTTTGTTTTTAGGCGAGAAGAGGGAGCAATAGAAGTTAGGGTTAGGGTTTGTTGTTTTTAGGAATATAAAACTTGATTAATTCAATACTCAATACAGAATCAATTTCTCTTTCAAATTTAATTGTGATTATAAAGAACTCCATTCTCTGTTTGGTTGCAGTTATTCTTATTGCGGCTAATTTATCATGTCTTGGTGCACTATTGAGTCTGACCCAGGTAATAAATTTGATTGCTTTCTACGTAATATTCTTATCATCATCATCTTGCTAGGGTTTTGTGATAGGATTTTGGGCTTATTTAAAATCTTTTCATCAAGTGGTTGCTTGAACGTTTGGGTTAGCCTTTCGAAATACGTTATAGTGGTTGTTTCTGTGTCAGTCTGAGGGTTTTCTCTATTCTGGTATTTTTTTCTACATGATTTCTGTTGCTCACGAATTAATAAAAAGAATTACAATTGTTTTAATTTTCTGTCTTCAGATTGACATATTGCCTGTAAAATATTCCATGCTGCTCTTTGTAATTTAGTTAACTATATGGATGACAATTTTAGCTTGTGGATTATTAGTTGTCAAGGAAGGAGTAGTTTGCAGTTCCCACGCATGAGTATACACTGTAGCTGTACTTTTTAAATGGAAACCTCGTTGCTAAGATTCTTGGCTTGTTATCCAGGTGTTTTCACTGAACTTATACAACAGATGCAAGTAAAAGGTGTACAGGTAACCTATTAAATTTCTTATGCCATTTTTTCATTGCTTTTCTTGTTATGTGAAATTCATCTCCATGCTCGTGCCATCCAGTATTTTTAATTCTCTGGAAATGCAAGTGCTATGCTCCATTTTTTTTCCATCTTTCAAATATTTAGATGTAATTCATATAAGCTATCTCTAGTTTTTAATTTACTTTTTCCTACTTGTGTTACCATGCCAGGCAAGTGTCTCAATTATCTTGCTCTTCTAATCAGCGTGCATCTATTGATTTCTTAAAAACGAAAGCATTCTGAAAGATAAGGGGATAGAGAATTTTTTCATAGGGTCCCTGATGTAGCTGATGAAGGATGAGTTAGAACAGACAAGCATTGTAAATTATTCCCTGTTTCCACATTCAATAATTAGTTGTATTGGCAAGCTAATTTGTGTATGATCTTTTTTTAAAATTCTGCCATTAAGTAATCTTATTTTATCTTGAGAATTATGCTATCATGATTTAAAAATCAATGATGAACAACTTTTTTCATGTCCAGTGCTTAATCCGTATTAGCTCTTTTTTTATGCATATAGCTTTGATTTTTTCCTTTGATATATGCATATGTGGCATTAAATTAGTAACTTCATTAGTTTGGTGCTTATGTGGAAGATTGTGGGAAATGAGTTGCAAGTACCTTGTTCAGGGAAATAAGTTTTAAATGCTCACCTATTAAAAAAAACTCTGCTTTTATTACCATCACCATTTCTACTAAGACCACCGTAACCATGATTATTAGCATCACTACTATTAGTACCCATCACCACTACAACCAACACGTCATGACTGCCAAGAAGCACCAGTAAAAGGTCCTGGTGCTTGTTCATAAGTTTATGGTTTCTGTGGAGCACTATAAAGTTCACTGCTTTATTTTCCTTGGTATTAACATTTCAAGGTTCCATTCTGTTTCCTAACTGTTATACCCAATCCAATGTTATGAATTTAATGTCATTCTGGTTTTGTGTTACCCATTTTGGTTACTTTTCATTCCTGATACCTATTTCATTGAGCTCCCTGAATTGCATAACAAATACTATACACTCTTTGTTGCTAATTTAAATGATTAATTCTGGCTGTTATCAGCTTATCCTATTTTTGGTTACCAAATGAGACCTTAAGGGACTAGAAGTAGTAAGAAACAGGAACCAAAAGTAGTTCATGTTACTATTACTCAAGGCATAATCGCTCTACTTGCTGGTTAGAAATGCAGAGTCTATGAATTGTTCAACGTGTCCATCCCATAACCTCCATTCATCCAGATATGATTTCTTGATGTGTCTTTAACAGGTTGAAGAGTTGTATTCATTGGACCTTGATTCTCTTGACAGCCTGAGGTTAGTTTCTCATTCCATTGGCACAAATGATTTTAGCTCGTTTGCTGGGTTGCTGTTTTGTTGATGTTAAGCTGTGACTTAATTTTCTTGCCCACTCTTTTCCAGACCTGTATATGGTTTGATTTTTCTTTTCAAATGGCGCCCGGAAGAAAAGGATGAGCGTGTTGTAATTACAGATCCAAATCCTAATCTCTTTTTTGCCCGTCAGGTATGTTTAGATGAGATCTGCAGTCAATGGAGGATTTTAAGCTCTGATTTATTTTCTTAAGGTTCCCCCCCTCTTGTAGGTGATCAACAATGCTTGTGCAAGTCAAGCAATTTTGTCTATCCTCATGAACTGTCCAGATATCGACATTGGTCCAGAATTGTCAAAGTTGAAAGAATTCACCATGAATTTTCCGCCTGAGCTCAAAGGTTTGGCTATTAACAACTGTGAAGCTATACGTGTAGCTCATAACAGTTTTGCAAGACCAGAGCCTTTTATTCCTGAGGAGCAGAAGGCTGCCAGCAAAGAAGATGATGTGTACCATTTTATAAGCTACCTGCCAGTTGATGGAGTGTTGTATGAACTTGATGGATTGAAAGAGGGACCCATCAGCCTTGGTCAGTTCACTGGAGGGCTTGGTGATCTGGATTGGTTGCGAATGGTGCAACCAGTGATCCAGGAACGCATTGAAAGGCATTCCAATAGTGAGATAAGATTTAATCTTTTGGCAATAATCAAAAACAGGAAAGAAGTGTACACTGCTGAACTCAAGGATCTCCAAAAGAGGAGGGAGCGAATCTTGCAGCAGCTTGCTGCTTTCCAGGCAGAAAGACTGGTCGACAATAGCAACTATGAAGCTCTGAACAAATCCCTTTCTGAAGTGAATGGTGGGATTGAAAGTGCTACAGAAAAGATTTTGATGGAGGAGGACAAATTCAAGAAGTGGAGAACAGAAAATATCCGCAGGAAGCACAATTATATTCCTTTTCTGTTCAACTTTCTCAAGATTCTTGCTGAAAAGAAGCAGCTGAAGCCCCTTATTGAGAAGGCGAAGCAAAAAGCTGGCGCCTCCAAGTAAAAGTTTTATTTTTTACCCTTATCTTATCCTTGTTAGGCGGACAGGTTTTACATTGGGATCATGTTACAAGGATATTTGAACCATTTCTCGGCTATTCTGATCTCTCTTCCGCCCATGTGAAGCTGGTTTGCGATTTCCAAGACAATTTTTAGGTAAATGAACGTTCACCCCCAGTTTGTCACTGGCAAGTAACATGATATCAAATTACTGTTCAATCTAAAGTCACCTGGGATTGTTTATTTATTTTCTGATAGGTGGATTGTTTATTTATTTTCTGAGGTGGATTGTTTAGTCTTTTTCAAGATACCATTAGCAACTTCTATAGCATGAAACTTTTTCAGTACTAACATTTTTCTACCAAAAATGAATCCAAAAACAAATTTGCAGCTACTTTTCCGCACTGGTTCAGCCAGTTATGAAATCAAAGCAGAAGGTTCTGTTGTTGGCCGTTTAATTTTCGCGTCAGCAAACCAAACCACCATTTTTCTTTGCTGGCCTCATTGGATGAAAGAGGTGATGACTATTTGTATTGATCCATGAAACAGCTAGACGTTTAAGTGAATAATTATGTCGAACTGACTTTGTTGGATACATGAAATTATGAATGAGATGATGGCACTGATAAGCGATTTTGTATCAGAAAAATTACACCAAACCACAACCGTGGGCTCACAATTACCTTCTGTAAGCTTTAAAGAATTCTTAACCATCGACACTTAACAGTGATGTTTGATACAAGGGCCAAAGCAGCATAGGTAAAAGTTATTTGTAGCAATGAAATTTCCCAATAAATATGAATCCTTTGTAGAGAACGAGGGAATATTAGGAAAAAAGACTCGCTACGATTAGCATTTCTTACAGCTCCTCCTACAGTGACCATTATAAATGTGAGAACCCACCATATAAATAGGGTTCTTTTCACACTCGCCAGCCATAGCCCAGAAAGGGCAGCTGTCATTCTCATCAATACAATTCCCCATTTTTGAATGCTTCACGGGTTCGCGGAAGGATCTGACATGGATCCATTTGGTTGCAGACCACTTCTCACCCTCAATAACAGGGCAGCTCGCATGCAGGCTATCTGGGTCAGGAGTCGAGTCAGGATGGAGACTGAAGAACAGCAAGGCATCACCCTTGTTGGGTTTCACTGCAAGTAGCCAGCGCATATAAGCCCAACTTTTCCTATATATTTAATGAAGATCAATTATATATCAAAATACCTGCATGACCATTTTTAGCACAATCAGACCAGCTATCATCCTTTGGCTGAGACCCTTTTGCCTGTGCAACACATGAATTTATCGCTTGAGAACACACACACACACACACATTTATATATATATATTTAGCCGGAGACCCTCCAAATTAATTAAAAACTAGCCCAGTTGTGGTAGCAATTATATTTTATATACACATACCTCTGAAGCGGGAAACACGGTCTCTCCACCCTTTTTAACATCAGACAAGTACATAAGCACAGTGGCAACCCGATGGCCACCTACTTCTTGATTATCCTTGTCCACGAAATAATCTATATGCGCTTCGTATTTTTGACCATGCTCATAGCGTAGTATCTGAATCGGCTCCCCATTTTCTAATTATATCCGGTTAATACCCAACAGAACTAATTTAATGTATAATTTTGAAAACACACACTTTTACTTGAACAAAAACTCATTTAGACAAAAACCAGTGAATTTCTTTGATTAAATTTATATGACGGTGAATAATACGTTGGCAAAGGTGACAAGAAAACTAGGTGTGTTAAGATAATAAAGAGATGAGCACACGAACCTTCTGGAAGGAAAGTCCAGGCGGCAATCCTGGCCTCAATGTCATTAACAATTTCATCCTGAAGAGTTGAAACAGAAGGACGATACAGCTTAACCGGGAAACTATAAAAGGCATCATGTCATGTCACAGAAAACTATAATCCATAGTTGCATTTGATGGTCTAAAACTAATGCATATTAGCCAGAGCAGCAGTTTACACTCTCACCTCAGTTTTGAAAATAAACATGCCGCTACTGGTTCTCTCTTGGCTCTCCATGCTCTCTCCAGTTTCATCGTTGGCAACCATTGATTTCACAAGCTTACCCTTGGCCTATATATATATCAAGAAAGAGAGAAAGGGCTGACCGGACACATATTTTAAATTATAATACTAATTCTCCAAATAAAATTAAGTTGATGCTAACAGACCAGATTAATAAGATGATCACACTCCTCGTCCGATAAAAACCTCGTGTAGACGAAGGCCCTTTATTACAAACGCAAAACAATTAAGCAAGAACCTACTCTGTGTGTCTGTGTGTGTGTGTGTGTGTGTGTGTGTATCCAGTAGAAAAGAAGAAAATCGTACCTGGGTTTCCAAGAGACTTGAGTGGCTCGAGTTGGATCAAACGCCTTTGTAAATGCACCTGTTTTTGACCTAATTATCACCGAAAATGAATCAACAAATGGCCGCCATACATGTGATTAATACTATTCCATATGAAAGCATCAATACATACGTTTCTATGGAAGCATAGGAAAGAGGAGGGAAAACGTCTAGTGGTAGCAAACAAAGAGAAACCATGAGAAAATAACGAGTCGTCATTGTTTTTTTTTGTTTACTCGGAGGTTTAGTTATATTTTTATATTTGTGAATGAGCACCGTGATGATTTTGCTTGGAGTTAATATTAAAATACCAGAAATAATTTATAAAAACTAAAAAAAATTAATTTAAAATAAAAAAATATTTTTAACAGTCGCTTATGCTTGAAAGATCAATCTGCTTTTCCCTGTCAAACTTCAAAGGTCTCGTGAGGGCATCCCCCCTCGTAGGAAAACGCTCATCTTTTCTTCTGGTTACAGGGAACGCACTGTATTAACTGTGCCCATGGGTTTTGGAAGGTTTGGATTTGGTACTGAATCATACAAATAATTACTTAGGATCTGAATATTTGACTTTTTTTGGAAGCAAATCATTAATAAACATGGCGGGAGGTACCACTCGCGGATTCTATGTATGCAAGCAAGCTCGAATTATTTACACCTAAAATATATTTTTCCTTAATATAAGATCAAGAAATAATAAGGATTGGAGAAGACCATTTGAGCATATTATTTAATTGCAAATCTCCATGATACTCAAGTTATTAAGCATATGTTACCACTGGAATTTTTTATTTTCTGGTTTTTAGGTTAAGTTTTTTAAGTAATAATTACAAAAAAAACCTCATATAGTTTAGTTTAATAATGTTTTTATTTTTATTTTCTAGCTATACTTTGATAAATAACACTTTATATCCTCAATCAAATATTTTTTTAAAAGAACAAAAATGAAATTGCATGTATATGAAATACATGAAAAACAACATATCACCGTAACACTCAATTCTCTTTCCAAGAAAACACAATCTCTCTCACCACGGGTTATATGATTTTTTTTTAATTAATTGGTGGGTGAATAATTCATCACTTTGTGACTTTGCTTCACAATCATAGAATGAGTCAATATCAAAGGATCAAAATGTTGTTATGAATGCTTGATTGCAACAAATCAATTATCTTTGTGGTAACTTTTTTAACACCTATAGGTTTTAATTTTTTAAGGTCTAAAGTATCAATAGATCACACTTTCACGGTTCATATTTGTATTGGAAATCAAAATCAAATGAGTTTTCTTTTTGTTCCACACAATATTTTAACAGATATGTGCCTAGCCGAACTCCCCATCTACAATGTCTTTCGCTAAAATAGGCTGTCGAAGCAGTCTTGGGTCCAAAAAGAGAGGTACGCCTCTGATTTATAGGACAAGTAAAATAAAGTTAAAAATAGTGGTATTTGACTTTTACCGAAACTACCACTTATCCTACACCTCTCAATTTATTTTACAAAGTTGGATTAAAGCCAAGCTCAATAGGGTCTTCTTTACTCACTAATTCCCCCAAGGGCCATTTCCTTTGTTGTGGTTCTGCCAGATAGTAGATAGGGACGATGATAATCTCATTAATCTATTTATGTATGCCCCTAATTAGATGATGAGACATTTAACTACCAGAAAAGAGTCATAGTTACTCTTGCCATATATCTGCGCTTAATTGAGTTTTTTCACTTTGACATTCAAAGCACTAGGAAAAAATCACATTAAGTGAGCATTTATAGGGACCATCATAATGCTTTGTTCTAATTAAACAGTCAAATTCCTTTTGTTTGTACAAATTATGAGTTGACTAGTTAATGCTCCAGGAAGACTATTGAAGGGGTCGTTCCTGGTCCGTCCTTTTATCAACACGCGCAGCTTGCTCTCATCGCAAGAGCAAATTGAAGAGTCCACTGACAACTGACGAGTTTGAGATTGGGACCTCTGAGCCCAATCCTTTGAGTGTTACATATCTATTTTTTCGACTTTCCTTGCCTATTTGGTCCATCGATTAGAGTTTGTTCACCTTGGAGATATAATATGATATGAGAACAACCAAGCATGTGAAGCATGTGATTCTCTAGATCTTCAAGGGCTGCCAGGGCGCATCAACACCGCGTGACATGCGATGCTTTCTAGTCGCTAGAATCTATTTCTGAATAAGTCATTTCCAAGGTGATACGGATCAGCTTAGAAATACCAGCAAGGACCCATTACATGTTCAGGGGCTTGATTCACTGTTTTGAAGGTTTCAACCAAGTCAGAGTTGCAAGGACCATTGGAATATCAGGAGGAGACCCTAAAATATCTTGTCCATGTATAGAAAAGGTCTAATATAACCTTACCTGAGTCATGAAGTGAGGACAACAAAGGAGATAAAAAAATCCTACTATAACTTGAAAACAACATGGATGACTACCTTTTTCTTTTGTGTATAAGATTAAAGGGCTGGATGGAAGACTATAAATAAGCTTTGAATGAGCTCTATAATACTTCTCTTTTTCTCATGGCACTTAATGTATTTAATATTATAGGTTTTATTTAATTTTGTTAGCTACAACTCAAGACTTGTTTGAACTTAATTAAATACTTTGTTTTCAGCTAGAATCCAAGACTTGTTTGGTTTAAGTCATGGGCTTTCAATTTAGGATTTTTGGGTCAATTTTGAGTGGACCTGATTTAAAGTCCACTTAAAGGGTCCACTAGGGTTAATTTTTAAGAACTATTTAAACTCATGTAAGCTGAATTTCGGTAGCCATTGATGAATATTACTTTTGAATTTTTTCATTTATATATGTGAGAGTGATTCTTATATTCTTTACTTCTTGAATGAACTAAATTTAACTTATCGAAGATTAACTGGCTTCGTGGTGTTATTCTATTCATTCCAATAGTATTGGTGCCTTGGGATAGGTTTCCATTATGTCACACTCCTATTAGGCCTATTTTGGTTTTTTGGGATCAAATCTCATTCTTGATTGTGGGTTGTGTGAAGGTGGACGGGTTGTTAAATAAAAAAGATAACTCTTCCTGAGACTCCCATAAATATCTCCAACCTCCATAACATTGTTGTTAGCCTTTATATCCCGATTCAGAAATTTTAACCCTTTTCCATTTTAAAGCTCGCGCGTGAATGCATTAAAAATAGGGTGATAAAAATCATTATTTATTTATTTATTTATTTTAATTTTTCTCTCCGAGAAATCAAAATCTCTCTCATCATAGGTGATAAAAAGTTGTTTAATCAATAAGAGAAACCTAAAAATATTTATTAGTAAAAAAATAAACTTTGGAATTTATTTGAAGCCTTTTATTCTTGATAAAAAAATATGAATTAAAGCCCTTTCAATTGAGAAATAATTCTTACAAAAAATTAAAATAAAGAACAAGATTTATGTAATGTCACCCTAAACAACTAGGTTCTCTTAAAAATGTTAACCAAAAAGCTAAATAGTGTGGGAGAACTATTGTTTACCCACACCATTGCACTATGCATTATAATAGCAATCATAATGTATTCTTGTTTTTTTAAATATATTTTTGTATATTTCATCTTTTAATATTGAAGTAATTAAGAATTAAATTTTATAATTTATTTTTTTATTTTACCTTTTTATAGGGTTAAAGTGGTTTGTGAGTTCGTTAGGGTAACCCAAATTGCCCTGGTTGACTGGTTTAGTAGAGTGTATTTATTTTTAATTGAACTTGACTTTGTTATTATTTAGTTTTTTATTATATATTATTTTTAAAAATAGTTTTGAAAAAAAATCATGTTATTAAACTTTGTAGAGTCTATAAAGTTGTTCATAAATTTGACTGGTTGATATGGTTTATGGGTCTAACGAGTTTAAATTTTTTCCTCTCTTGATCTCATATATAGACATTGGGTTCATTGAGAATTTAGTTTCATAATTGATTTTACTTTGCTTTTTTATAAGTTTATCTTAGTCTAAAAAAAATCTAAGTATTGAATTGATATTTGATTGTACAATCATCTATTTTTGTTATAATAGTTACCCACACTATATTTCTTATTCTTTTCCTTTTCTTTGAATTTTTATATCATTTTGTATTCAATTTTTTTATTTGTTTCATCTTTCAATATTCGGGTAGTTGAGAATTGAGTTTAAAAATTTCTTTCTTTCTATTTTTCCTTTTTATAGAGTTAAAGTGGTTTGCGGGTTTGCTAGAGTGATCCAAGTTGCCCTAGTTTACGAGTTTAGTAGTGTTTTATTTTAATATATATATAGTTTAGCTTGACTTTTTTATCATCTATTATTTTTTGTATCAATAAGTAGTTCACAAATATTGAAAATAGAAATCATATCAGGAGAAGATATTTCAATTTTGGAATCAAATAGTTTTGAAAAAAAGCCATGAGAAATTTATAAAATCCACGGACCTGTTTACAAGTTTGGTCGGTTGACAAGGTTTGTGAGTTTGATGAGTTTAAATTTTTTTTCTCTTTATCTCTTTATTTTATGTATATATATTGGACCCTTTGAGAATTCAATTTCATAATTTTTTTTCCTATAAGGTTATCGCGGTTTTAAAAAAGTATTTCAATATTGAGTTGGTATTTGATTTTATGATTGAGTATTTCTATTATCATATAGTTAAATAAAAAATAATTGAAAAAAAAATAATAGTAGTGGAGTTGATAACCCAATTCACAAGTCTAGCATGCTAGTCTAGGTTACTCGATTCACAAGTTTGACTAGATTGAGTATGCTTTTTTTTTGTTTTGTTTATGGTCCTTTATTTTTTTTTATTTCATTCTTCAATATTATATTAGTTAGGAAATAAATTTCATAATTTATCTTTGTTTGTTTTCTTTATAGATTTTTAATTTTGTGTGCATATATTTCTATTATATAATTAAATAAAAAATAAAAAAAGCTATTAAATCCAAAAGAGTCCATAAACCTGATCAAGTAGAGACCAAAATTGATCCAATGTATCATTGTCTTAATATTTGTTTTAAATTTTTATCATCTTAATTGTTTTTATAAAAACTAAGCTATATTTTCCCTAGTCATCTAAGTTATTTTTGGATCCATAAAATCAATTGGTATAAACCGAGTTAACTCCCATACAATTTTTCATAAGCTTGAGTTATACAAAGAATTATGGATAAAATATTTTAATATTGATTCACTTACTAGATTTAATGTCACTGTCAACCAAAATCTCTTTACTTTTAATTTTTTTTTACAATTTTAAAAAATTAATCCACCATAGAATTTCTGATGAGCAGCATTTTTGCTAGCAAAGATTGGGCCATTGAGAGACTTGGTGATTAAGAGTTTGGATCAGGTGAAGATGGGAAAGGGTCTCGCTATAGTGAAAACTACTGATGGTACCATGTATGTGATTCTATTTTCTAGCTCCATGAGCTATGTTAAGATCCAAAATAAGGGTGCAAAGGTTAGGACCATGTCACCTATGGAGAGCCCTCTTGCTTGAGGCATCGCTCATGGGTACAATCCTAAAATTATGCTTGCTTCTTCATGTTTTTTGTAGTTAGCTTCTTCTTTTGTTGTTCTTGATGATGCTATTTTGGATGGAAAATTGTGGTTTGCAATTATTAGTTCCGATAGTAGTGAAATAAAAAGGAAATTACACTCTTTTTTGGGGGTAAATGAACTTCAAATTATATCAAGCACAACACCTTTAGTTATGTTAGGTTTAAAATGTATTTTGCTGATATTATTTTGGGAGGGAGTAGGTAACTAACTAATATTTTAAGTAGTTTTTTATAATGGTTATGCCACACGACATACAAGTTCTGATATTAAGCTCATTACCATGAAGAACATGCTTGTTCTTAGTAACACTAGATTCTCTTGTAAAATGGAAGTTTGTTGGTTAGTTAACCCACTAATGAGGTCTTTCAGCTCACTAAACCTATCTTTGTAATTGGTTCTTGTATTTTCTAGTTGTATGTGTCTAGCAACTTCATCATTTCCTCATGTTTTTGTGCGTGTTCCTTGTTAACAGATTCAATGGAATCTTCAACTCTTATGAACTCTAGAGATTGAGTTTTTGGTGCCATTATTCTCAGATGAAGAGTTATAGAAATTAGAACAAGCTTGATAACAATTGTTCCCACTTGGTTTTCATCCAAGCTGTGTAATGTATTTAAGCAAGCTATAGATTCTGACAAGTGATTTCAATGGACTATCATTTAGGTATTTGGAAGAAGGAGACAGGGAAGAGAGGGAGGGAGAAGATATACTGTTACATATAAGCCAAGAAAACAAGACAAGCTACACTATGCCAACGCATGGAAATAAAACACCAAAACAAAATGCAGAGCTTAGAATTAAATGAAACACAAAGTTTATACACACTGCATATCAGCTACCAACTTTCACTCCTTTTCAAATATCATCTACACAAATTATTTCCCCCCTTATAATTCATTCCAAAGAAATGCTTGCAACAGGAAGCTGCTTCAATTAATTTATGATTTGGACGCAGATTGTCCGTGTAATCTGGGTAAGGTTTATATATTCCACAATTGATCTCTGTGGATTGATAAAAGTGTAGTATGCTGGGACAACTAATTAGACCTTTTTCTTGTTTGTTCAAAAGCTCCAGTCAGATAAACCATTGCCAAGAAGATCTGCTAGAGTAGCCGTATTAAACCAAAGTACTTGGATTGAGGATTGCCATGTAAAGACATGCACAAAGAAGGGGATTGCCACGTGATGACATGCAGGAAGAAGGCTTGCCAAAGACTTTGGTCATATTCACAAAGTGATAGGGTCATGGCCATGAAGTTTATTTGATTTTCAATAATGTGTAACTGGCATGTTGCCAGTAACCGTGAGCTCCTAAGTTCTAGAGATATGATATAAGAATGTGGAGTGGTTGTTATTTGTATTCGTGTATTTAAATCCTTTCAAGCTGATTAATAAACAACTTATTCTCCAACAAAGTAACTCTGTGGTTAATTCTCACCCAAAGCAGAATAATTCTTGCTAACACATTCATACTTTCATAGCCCGATTGGGACCTATCATTGATATTAAAGCCAAGAGAAAAAACAAAGAGAGGATGGAAAGTCTAGAAGCTGGTTTGGGTGGGATACAAAATAGTTTCAGTTGTATGGAGACTGGTGTTACTGACAAGTTACACCATATCAAAGGTGTTATCAGCAAACTCTCGGAAATCCTCATGGCCAAACAAACCTCCTTAGATAACAATGCTTTTGACCCCACATCTAGCTCTCCTAATAGACGATCTTGTTCCATAAGAGAGGAGACACGAGAAACCTCGAAAGGAGGAAGGCCATTGTTTTCTTCTAAATTAGCCAACCTAGAGTTCCCTTGATTTTCTAGATGATAACCCCATGGAATGGTTCTTAAGAGTGGATCATTTCTTTGAATTTCATGACACCATTGAGTTCCAAAAAGTATCTCTAGCTCTGTTACATCAACAAGGTAAGGCAAATCAATGGTGGCAATAATTGCACAGGTCATTTAAAGAGGAGGGAAGGGAGGTGACATAGGACATCTTTCAAGATGAATTATAGGCATGGTTTGGTCGTACTAAATGTGAGGACTTCAATGAAGCATTATCAAAAATAAAATATGAGGGATCTTTGTGGGAGTATAAAAAAGAGTTTGAATGACTAGGCAATCAGGTTTAAGGTTGGCCATACAAAGCTTTGGTTAGGACATTCATGGGCAACCTCAAACCAGAAATAGATGATGACATAAGGATGTTCAAGCTAAAATCATTGAAATAAGACAACAATCTTGCATGAATGAGAGATTAGCAGTTTACCCACCAAAGAAGAACCACACGTTCTGTCAATCGGCCAATTACAAACTACCAGCCATAAATAAAAATTCAAAACAATTTCACCTATGAAAAGGCTATCCTATGATGAAATGTAAAAGAGAAGAGCACATGACCTATGCTTTAATTGTGAGGAAAAATTCACACATGGTCACAAGTGCAGCGACCCCAACTCCTACTGTTAGAAGGCTGTTGTGATTATGTTGATGAAGATAACATCAAGAGTTCAATGGAATTCCAACTTGAAATATCACTTCATGCACTCTCCGAATGGACAACATATAAAACAATGCGGGTTCTGGCAAAAATGGGGCCCTATAAAATGGTGGTTCTCATTGATAGTGGATCAACTTATAAATTTATCAGTGAAAAAATGGCTAATATGTTACAATTACCCATAGTCCCTATAAAATCCTTCAATTTCAAGGTAGCAAATGGTGAACCCTTAAAATGTCAAGGAAGATTTAAAAATGTTCACATTTCACTCAAAAGTATTTTGTTTGTCCTTACATTATATGCCTTACCACTTGTTGGGTTGGATTTGGTCTTAGGAGTGCATGGAGTAATTAGGCACTGTGGTATGTAATTGGAAGCGGTTAACAATGGAATTTCAGTGGTGCAACCAAACTCACATCTTTTAAGGAATGAATGCATCAATTCAACAAAAGCCAATGAAGGATATGGCCAAGAACTTATGACAAGGAGGTTCTATGTTTTCCATTTACTTTCAATCCTCAACTACACCCATGCCATAGAGGGTCAACCTGATATAAAACATTTATTAGAGAAGTTTAAGGATTTGTTCCAGGAGCCAACCCATCTCCCTCCCATCAGAGAAATAGATCATCACATCATATTAAAGGAGGGAACTGAGCCCATTAACATGCGAACCTATAGGTACGCCTATTTTCAAAAAACTAGAATTGAAAAACAAGTTTATGACATGTTAAAATTGGGGCTAATAAAATCTAGCACAGTCCTTTTTCATCTCCTGCTATGTTGGTAAAAAATAAAGATGGTTCATGGAGGTTTTCCATTGATTATAAAGCACTAAATGCCGTGACCATCAATGATCGATTTCCGATTCCTACAGTTGATGACATGCTCGATGAGCTGCATGGAGCCACTCATTTCACCAAATTGGATTTAAGGGCAGGATACCACTAAGTAAGAGTACATCCCACAGATATTCATAAATCTGCTTTCTGTACTCACAATGGTCATTACAAATACTTAGTTATGCCATTTGGTCTTTGTAACGTCCCATTTACATTTAAAGTCATTATGAATTCCATATTTTAGCCGTACCTTCACCAATTTATTCTTGTATTTTTCGATGATATTTTGATTTATAGCCCCAATTGGATCATGCATTTAGAACATGTTAAAACAACTTTTTGAAATATTATGTCAAAACCATTTTTTTGTCAAATTCAACAAATGTGCCTTCAGGTTACAAGAATTGGAATATTTGGGGCACATTGTGACTCCCCAAAAAGTCAAGGTGGATCAAAACAAAGTTTTAACTTTGCTGAACTAGCCCTGTCCTACTAATGTTTTAGATTTACGTGTTTTTTTAGGGCTTACAGTCTATTATTAGAAATTTGTCCGTAATTATGGACTTATTGCCTGACTTCTTAACATTCTCAAGAAAGGCAACTTTGTTTGGCTTATTGCCTGACTTCTTAACATTCTCAAGAAAGGCAACTTTGGTTGGTCAAAGGAAGCTGAAAATGCATTCCAGGAACACAAGGTAGCCATGACTACTACCCTAACACTGGTGATGCCCAATCTCTAGGAATCCTTTACTATTGAATCTTCGATGATGACATTGGAGTATTTTTGAGTCAATAAGGGAAACCTATAGCATTCATGAGTTGAGCCCTAGAAACTACCAAACAATCCATGCAATGCAGACATGAAGACCTTTTTTGTTGGGTTGGAAATTCTACATCCAAATTGATGAGCGCAACCTCAAATATTGATTAGAGCAATGAATAACATAACTAGAATAACAAAAATGGGTGATGAATCTACTAGGATATGATTATGAGATCACCTATAAACTAGGTTGAGATAACAATGCAACTGATGCCTTGTCACGAATAATAGGCAACCCTTGGTTGGATGCATTATTTGTCTCACACACTTTGCTATGGGATTCCATCAAAACAGAAGCACACACTAATCCCTACATGATGAAGATCAAAGACAAAGCAATGACAAACCTAGGTGTTCCTTAGAGTTGGCGTAATGGGCTGGTCTACTACAAGAATTGTGTGGTGGTACCCCCTCTTTCCAACATTATTTCACAACTCCTACATGAATTCCATGATTCTCTTAGTGATGGGCATTCAAGGGTGTTGTGAACCTATAAGAGACTAGCCCTGCAATTCTATTGGCCATCTATGTTCCACATGGTGAAGACTTATGTGGCCTCATATGAAGTATGCCATTGTAATAAAAATGACACTCTATCTATAGCTGGTCTATCACAGCCTCTATCATGTCAAGTTTGGGATGACATTAGCCTAGATTTCATTGAGGGACTTTCTCTTCTAATGGAAAAAGTTCAATTCTAGTTGTTGACAAATTGAGTAAATTGGCACACTTCTTAGCCCTCTCTCACCCATATACAACCAAACTGGTGATTGAAACCTTTATCGCTGGAATAGTCAAGCTTCATGGGATGCCACAATCGATTATCAATGATTAGGATCCAATGTCCATCAATCATTTTTGGAGTGAATTCTTCAAAATGTTAGGCACCAAATTGAAGATGAGCTCTACTTACCATCCACAAACTAATGGATAAACAAAAGTTGTCAATCATTGTATTGAGCAATATCTTCGGTGCTTTGCTTACCAACAACCCCGTAAATGGTATTCTTTCCTTCCATGGGATGAGTATTGATATAATACTACTTATCATGCATCTATAGTTATGACTTCCTTCCAAGTTCTATACAAGAGGTCGCCGCCCATAACACCTCATTATCATGAGGGTTATTGTCCAATATAAGAGGTGGACAAAAACTTGGCTTCTAGAGATGACGTGTTATGAAAATTAAAGAACAATTTGCACTCAACAAATAATTGAAAGAAACAAAAGGCCGATTCTAAACGAAGAGCTATGGAATTTCAAGTCGGTGATATGGTTTTTTTGAAACTACATCCTTACCGGCAACAAACTGTGTTTAAAAGAGCCTATCAAAAGCTTACAAGTAAATTTTATGGACCATTTCCTATAGAGGAAAAAATTGGAAACGTTGCTTATGAACTCAAGCTTCCCAATAATTCTTGTATACACCTAGTTTTTTATGTGCCTCTTCTAGAAAAGCACGCAAGAGACCACATTGTTGTTCGTACAGACTTACTTCTAATGGCAGGTCTTGGTGAAGTTATTATAGGGCTTGAAGTTATATTGGATACTTGTTAGGTAAAACAGAATTCCAATTTTATTAAAGATGAATTATGGGCATGGCTTGGTCCAGTGGAAATGACTTTTTTTTTATAATGATGCTATGTGGGAAAATACTCAAGAATTATAGGACAAATTCCTCAATATAAACCTTGAGGACAAGGTTCCTATAACAGAGGGAAGTATTAAGAAACCATTGCTAAGAAGATCTGTTAGAGTAGCCGTACCAAGATCAAAGTATTTGGACTGAGGATTGCCATATAAAGACATGTAGGGAGAAGGGGATTGCCACGTAAAGACATGTAGGGAGAAGGCTTGCCAAAGACTTGGTCATACCCACAAAGTGATTGGGTCATGGCCATGAAGTTATTATTTGATTTTCAATAATGTGTAACTGGCATGTTTTCAGTAGCCGTTAGCTCTTAAGTTCTAGAGATATGATCTTAGAACGTGGAGTGGTTGTTATTTGTACTCGTGTTTTAAACCCTTTCAAACTAATTAATAAGCAACTTATTCTCCAATAAAGTAGCTCTGTAGTTAATTCTCGCTAAAAACAGAATAATTATTGCACTAACACATTCATACCTTCATAGCGTGATTGGGACCTATCACATTCTAGTTCTTTCTCAAGAATTTGTAAATCTCACTCAAAGTTTTGTACATGTCAAAAGTCATTATTTATACAAGCACAAACTATTCAGGTTTTTATTTATTTATTGAAAAGTCTCTTTTATAGGGATTTAAGAAAGTGGTACAAGGACTATTGTGGATGCTATTAAAATATATTTTTGAAGGAAACATATGATTTTAACCATGAACATCAAAGTCAGAATCCCATGTTTTTTTTTTATTGATTATAGGATGCAATCGCGATCTTGATAGTAATTTTCTTTCATATTGTGCTCTGAAACTTTCAGGAAGCTTCTCTAACTTTTATATGCAAGATTTTCTTTTTAAATATTTGCCAAGGATGTGATGTTATACTATTTTTGTTATCTTATTTAGTCTTAACTTTATAAATTTTTCCAAATAAGGATTTCTATTGATAGGTCAATTTCCTTAATGAACAATTAGCTTAGGGGCTAGAGATTCAAAGTTTAAGAGGGTTGATTTGTGAAAAGGTTTGTAAAACCATCGTGTCTTTGTTTGGTGGTGCAGATCTTATTTATAGAGTAATATTATAGCAATTACATGAAGGTAATTAATATACAAAGTCAACGTATCCTACTATACATGGCTACTGTCTATAATCAAGTAATTGCCTAGAATCATGGGGTTGAGATTTGATAACAAATATGACATGATTTGAGGAGAATTTTGAGGATCCTACTATATCTATAATACCCCCTTGTAAGCCTAGTATCTTAGAATTAGAGATGCGAAGCTTGGAACGGAAGAAAATAAAAGCAGGTTGGCTAAGACTTTTGGTGAATATGTTGGCAATTTGTAAGTGAGTTGGAACGTAATGAATGGTGAGGACTCTGGAGTTCACCATCTCTCTCACAAAATGGTAATCCAAATCAGTATGCTTAGAACGCTTATGGGAGACAGGGTTGACAACAAGAAAAATTGAGCTTTGATTGTCATAGAGCAGGATCGGAGGAGATGGAGAAGAGATATGAAGGTCTTGAAGAAGATGTCACAACCATTTAACCTCTGTGGCAGTATGAGTCAGTGCTCGATATTCAAATTTATAGTTGGATTGAGAAACCATCGGTTGCTTCTTAAAACTCCATGACACTAGAGCAACACCAAAATAAATAGCATAACCAGAAACTGAGCGACGAGTATCTGGATATCCAACCCATTCAGCATCTGAATAAGTAGTGAGTTCTCTAGAATAAGAAGGAGTGAATGATAAGCTGAAATGAAGAGTCCCCTTAACATAACATAGTATCCGTTTGACAACCTGAAAATGAGAAATAGTTGGCTTATGCATGAATTGACTAACAACACTTATAACGTGAGCAATATTAGGACGAGTAATTGTAAGATATTGAAGGGCACCGACATGCGACCGATATAGAGATGGATCATCAAAATCAGGTCCAACCATGGAAAGATGTTGAGCTACGACCATAGAAGTGCCCACAGGTTTGGAGTCAACCAACTGAGCACGCTGTAGAATTTCATAGGCATACTTAGCTTGGCTAAGAAAAAGACCAGTAGATGTACGAAGAGCTTCTAAGCCCAAGAAATAGTTCAAAGAGCCAAGGTCCTTGGTGGAAAATTCATGAGTCAGCTTACTAATAAAGGCATGAAGGAGTGTTGAGTTACTGCTAGTCATGACAATATCATCAACATACAGTAATAAGTATATTAAGTCATAACCCTTTGAGAGCACAAATAAAGATGGGTTAGCAGAACTACAAATGAATCTAGTGGCTAAGAGAAAGGAGCTGAAGCGATGAAACCATACACGAGGAGCTTGCTTGATGACATAGAGAGCATGACAAAGCCAACAGACATGTGTAGAAAATTTGGAATCAACATAACCAGATGGTTGATCCATGTAAAATTCTTCCTGTAAAAGTCCATTAAGAAAAGCATTATTGACATCAAGTTGATAGAGAGGCCAATTATGTGAGACTGCCAAAGCCAAAACAACTTTAACGGTGGAAGCCTTGACAACAGGGCTAAATGAATCAGTGAAGTCACTGCATAGTTGCTACGTATAACCCTTTATGACAAGACGAGCCTTAGACGATCCATAGAATCATCAGATAGATATTTGATGTGAAAAACCTATTTTGAGCCTATAACATTTTGGTGGGGTGATTTAGGCACTAGATCCAAGGTATGATTATGATAAAGGGCCTGAATTTTTGCATCTATGTTAGCAATCCAGGCAGGATGCTTAGTAGTAGACTTGAACCCTTTAGGCTCACGCATGGTGAGAAAAGAGTGGAACAAGCTAAAGTGAGGAACTGTGCACACATGAGAGCGGTGAGAGGTTTGAAAATGCCTGATTTGGAGCGAATCTGCATCAAATGAGTGCCAATCTAGGAAGGATAGCTTAGGTCTATAGCAAAGGATACATCAGTGATAGGATCTTGGTCAGTGGGCACAAGAGGTGAGACGAGCAAAGAATCATGCATCAAAGGAGTAGTGGAGTCAACACTAGGAGCCTGCAAACCTGAAAGAGGGACAACACTAGTAGATGGGTAAGTTAAGCAAGATCCATATGCACGTGATATCGAATTGGGTTGTGTTGGTAGGTCAACCAATGGAATAGAAGTAGGCTCAAGCAATGCACTAACAAGGGAGTTAGGCAGGGACTGAGAGCAAGAGTTGCCTTGAAAGGGATAATGAAATTCATCAAAAATAGTATGCCTGGAAATAAATACATGATTATTAGAATGATGGAGGCAATGAAAACCATGATGGGACATACTATAGCCAAGAAAGACACATGGACAACAGTGAGGACATAATTTGTGGGGAGAATAGTCACGCAAATAAGGAAATACAAGGCAACCAAAAGGATGAAAATTGGAATAAATGGGAGGTTTACTGTATATCAATTGATGTGATTTGGCCAAGAAACACTAGAAGGACCCATTATAATGCGGGCCAGCCCAAAATACTGACAAATATCCATTACATGTATAGGAGGGGTCCAATACAATCTTATTTGGGCCATGAAGTGAGGACAGTAAAGGAGCCAAAAGAATCCTACTACAATATGGAAACATGGGATTAATGAGTTTGATGGAAGACTATAAAATAAAGTCTTATGGGCTTTATTTAATTTTGTTAGCTACAGCGCAAGGCTTGTTTGAGCTTAATTAAGATTTTATTTCAGCTAGAATCCAAGGCTTGTTTGGATTAAGTCATGGGCTTTTTGTTTTCAGCTAGAATCCAAGGCTTGTTTGGATTAAGTCATGGGCTTTTTGTTTTCAGCTAGAATCCAAGGCTTGTTTAGATTAAGTAATGGGTTTTTCAACTTAGGGTTTTGGATCAGTTTTGAGTGAACTTCATTTAAGTCTACATATGGGTTCCATTAGGGTTAGTTTTTAAAAGACTATTTAAACTTATGTTAGCAAAATTTCAGCATCCATGGATGAATTTTACTTCTAAACTTTTTAGTTTTAAATGTGAGTGATTATTACATTTTTTAGTTCTTAAACGAACTAAATTTGACTTATCAAAGATTAAATGACTTCGTGGTGTCATTCTACTCCTTCTAATAGTGCTGGTGCCTTAGGGCAAGTTTTCATTATGTCACACTCCTATCAGATCTATAATGGCTTTTCGAGATCTGATCTCATTCTTGGTTGTAGGTTGCATGACCACGTAATCACGAGGTTTGCATCAGGTGGTATTAGAGCTAGACTCTGAAACAAGGTCATATCATTATGTTATTTTTGTGCTTTTTTTTGTAATCCTTAAAATGTTTTAGTGTTTGTGTCCATCTTCTTATTCTTCGTGTCTGCATCATCTAATAAAAAAAGAGAGGTTATATTTCATCTTTTTACATCTCTTCATTTCAGTATATTAAGAAAAAAAAAAGAGAGATAGAGGTGTTAGTTGAAATTTGAAGAATTATTGAATTTTTACTGTAAAAAAACATAAGTCACGGGAAACATAAGAAAAACACATCAGAATCAATTGAAAATCGATATTCTATCTATTGGAGTTGAGATAACATCATATGTCAAATTGGGGATTATTCTGATATAGTTTATTTAAGGTTTTATTTGGAGATTCATTTATGCCGTAGAAACACTACCTCCCTAAGCAAAACACGATTGAATCAACTGAAACTCAAAGTTTAGTGTATTGGCATTGAATTTGCACCATATATTAAATTTGGGCTAATTTTGATATCATATATGAGAGTTTTCAATTGGAGGTTCATTTTTGTCGCAAATTGATCACACAAGGGGTTGGGTATCTAGAAGTACAAAAATGACCTATACTTTGAGTGTTGTTTTTAGTTTGGTATTCCAATACTAAATATTGAATTTGAGGTCATTTCAAAGTCGTTTGATCTGAGTTTCAATTCTGTTACATAAAAATTGTGTAAGAGGTTATATTCTGCTCAAGTCTCAAAAAGTGATCATTACTGTTTAGTTTTGTTCAATTCTCTTTTTTGTATTCTATTTTGGATTATCTAGGAGTCAAGTAATTGTTTTTTCTAGTAATTTCTTCTATTTTATTTCGTGTTTTTGTATCGTCCACAATTTGTATGAATTTGCATTACTACTCACGAAATTGTAATTGTAGTTTTGTTTGCTTTGTTTTTAGTATTTTTATTGCTTCTTGAGTCTGAAAATCATAATTAGAGTGCACTGCGAAGGCTACTAACTTTGTTTTGTTGATTTTAGTTCTGAAAAAACCAAAAGAAAGCAAGCTGTGAGGTAAAAGGCTTAGTGAGCTTACTAAAGTGAAAAGCCTTGTTTTTTTTTTGTGATACACTTAAGTTGTGAGATAAAAGGCATAGCGAGCTTATTAGAGTGAAAAGCCTTGATTTTTTATGTGTGATACACGAGAGTTGAGAGGATATATTTTTTGCTACTAACCAAACTTTGCAGATTCAAAGGATATTTGAAAACAACGAATCAACGACACAAAACGTTGACATAGCATTCCAATTACAATCCATGGGTCAGCAACTTGAGTTGTTATCTAGGACATACAAAGATATGAAATATGAGGTGAATTCGATAAAGCAACAAAATAGTGGGGATGATCGTAGAGGAAATATGGTTTGTATGGCCGTACAGAATAACAAATATGATTTTGAAGAGTATGTTGATGAAAACATAGATGTGGGTGAAGATGACTATGATTTTTATCTCTTGGCCAAGGAATCAAGTTTGGACCGAGTAGAGCTAGGAGGAATGTGAATTTTTGTGGCATGGAGAATTATGAAGATATGGATGGGGACACCATCAAACTGAAAATTCCTAACTTTCAAGGTAAAAATGATCCCGAGGCTTATTTGGAGTGGGAGAAAAAAGTAGATTGGATTTTTGATTGTCATAACTATTATGAACAAAAAAAAAGTGAAATTGGTGATGGTTAAGTTTATAGATTATGCAATAATTTGGTGGGATCAGATTGTAATCAATAGGAGGAGAAATGGGGAGCGACCCATTCAAACTTGGGTGGAGATGAAAGCCTTAATGAGAAGATGATTTATGCCTAACCACTATTATAGAGACTTATACCTGAAGCTTCAAGGTTTGAATCAAGGCTATAAGACAATAGATGAATATCACAAAGAGATGGAGATAATAATAATTTGGGCCAATATTGTTTAGGATAGAGAAGCCACGATAGCTAGATTTCTTCATGGGTTGAATCAAGACATTGTCAATGTGGTATAACTACAACACTATGTGGAGCTAGAGGACATGGTGCACATGGCTACGAAGGTGGAGAGACAACTTAGGAAGGGACATGTTTAGCCAGGATTTAATTCAGGTTTTTCATCATTTTGGAAGATGAATATGAAGAAAGAGGGTACTATTTAGTCGAGATCCTTTATTCCTTTTAAAACTGAATCATCAATGGCTAAAGTTGATGTTCCTATGGGTGCAAAAGGTAAATCTAAAACTTAGACTAAACATACTAGTGATGTTAAATGTTTCAGGTGTCAAGGGTACGAACATTATATTTTGGAGTGTCCAAACAAGAGAATAATGATGATTAAAGATGATGGTAATATGGAATTGGAAAGTGATAGTTCTGATTGTGAAGGCATGCTACCATTAGAGGATAGTGATGTGGATGAGTTAACATTACCAGTTGCAGAGTCCTTGGTTATAAGACGCACACTTCAGGTTCAAGTCAAGGAAGATGAATCTAATAAACAAAGAGAGAACATCTTCCATATGTACTGTTACATACAAAGCAAAGTGTATGGTTTATTTATTGATAATGGAAGCTATATTAATGTTTGTAGTACCACCCTTGTCAGTAAACTGAATTTGAGTACTATTAAGCATGCTAAACCATATAGATTACAATGGTTGAATGATTGTGGTGAAATGAAAGCGACTAAACATGTTGTGGTTCTATTTTTGATGGGGAAATACGTTGATGAAGTTTTGTGCAACATGGCACCAATGCAAGTAGGTCACATCTTGTTGGGGAGACCATGACAATATGATAGGAAGACAGTTCATGATTGCAATGGTTGAATGATTATGGTGACATGAAAGTGACTAAACATGTTGTGGTTCTATTTTTGATGGGGAAATACGTTGATGAAGTTCTATACAACGTTAAAAATAGGTATAACATTGTAAAAAATGGTAAAATCATTACTCTTGTACCTCTTATATCCAAACAGGTGTATGATGATCAAATAAAGCTAAAACATGAGCATGAGACAATGGGGAGAGAAAATCAAGGTGAGGATCATGGGGAGAGAAGACTATCAAATTCAGCCAGAACCCAAGCCATTACAAACCCATTCAAACACTCATCCAAATGCAAACAAGCCAGACCATTCGACCATAACTCAAAAGCATCCAAATTTGGCCGAGAGTGGAGGCAAGACAAGAGAAGAGAAGAAAGTCAGGAAGAGTGATGAGAATTGTGTGGAAAAACTAAAGAAACAACCTAATTTTTATGCTAGAGAGGCTGAGGTCACATCTATATATTTCACTAACAAGCCAATGATTTTACTTATATACAAGGAGGCTTACTTTAATACTAATGATCTAATCATATTGTGTCTAGTGTTACTATTTTTTTTATTGCATAAGTTTGATGATTTGTTCCTCGATGATATTCCAAGCGAATTACCACCATTGTGGGGGATAGAATATCATATTGATTTCGTACCTTAAGCTTTAATTCCTAACCAATTAGCCTATAGAAGCAATCTCGATGAGACAAAAGAGCTTTAAAGGTAAGTTTATGAACTAATAAATAAGAGATATATTCGTGAGAGTATAAGCTTGTGTGTTATACCTATGCTACTTATGTCTAAGAAGGATGGATGAAACATAGAGGATGTGTGTTGATTGTCGAACCATCAACAACATAATAGTTTTGATTCGAGGTTGAATCCTTTCAAGGAGAGAGGGGATGATGCAATTTGGCCAAGAAACACCAACAAAGACCCATTATAATACAGGCTAGCCCAAAATACCTACAAGTATCCATTACATGTGTAGGAGGGGTCCAATATAATCTTATTTAGGCCATGAAGTGAGGACAATAGAGGACCCAAAAGAATCCTACTACAACAAGGAAACATGAGATTAATGGGCTTGATGGAAGACTATAAAATAAAGCCTCATGGGCTTTATTTAATTTTGTTAGCTACAACCTAAGACTTGTTTGAGCTTAATTAAGACTTTTGTTTTTAGTTAGGATCTAAGGCTTGTTTGGATTAAGTCATGGACTTTCCAACTTAGGGGTTTGGGTCAATTTTGAGTGGACCTCATTTAAGTCCACATAAGAGGTCCATTAGGGTTAGTTTTAAAAGACTATTTAAACTCATTTTAGCAAAATTTAGGCAGCCATTGATGAATTTTACTTTTGAACTTTTTAGTTTTATGTGTGAGAGTGTTTCTTGCATTCTTTAGTTGTTGAACGAACTGAATTTGACTTATCATACCTATTTTGACTTTTCAGAAACAGATCTCATATTGGTTGTGGGTTGTGTGACCACATGATCATGAGATTCACATCATTAGCTCAAAGGGAGACAAACCTTCAAGATTTGGTGTGGGCAACCGATTGACGATGAAAGTAGTTGTGCTAAAGGCATCAACCCAATATCGTGAAGGAACATGTGAATGAAAAAGCATTGCTAAACTTGTTTTCGCTTGGCTCGACCATTTTGGGCTGGTGTATAAGGACAAGACATTTGATGATGAATGCCACAATTTAGAAAACAATCCTGAAATTGATGATTTGTAAATTTAATGCTTCTATCGCCTTGAAATGCTTTGATTTTAAGAGAAAATTGAGTTTCTACAAATTTATGGAATGGAATAAAAATGCAAAAAAAAATTGATTTAAGTTTCAAAGGATAAAGCCATGTAAATCGAGAATGGTCTTCAACAAAAATAGCGTAATATTTATAACCTAAATTGGATGGAATGGGAGATGGACCTTATAAATAATAGTGAATAAGATCCAAAACATGAGATGCCCGTTTGTCATTATGTTGAAGTGGCATTTTATGGCTTTTTGCGAGTTGGCAACTAGAGCAAATAGCAGGAGTAAGCAACAAAGAGGTCGCATATAATTGATGTTTTTTATTTAAAAGAGAAATAATAGAGTGAGACACATGGCCCAAACATGTATGCCAAACATCAAATGAAGCTCGAGGGCAATTATTTTGAAAAATAGAAAAGCAAAAAGTGATGTCCACGTTCAAGCACATAAAGATCATTTTCACGCCGCTCAGTTGCCACCACCTATCTTATGAATAGATTCTATATAACAAAGCGGTCACTAGTAAATATAACAGAGAAAGGAAAATCAGAGGTAAGTTTGCTAATGGAGATCAAATTTTTAGTTAAGTCAGGCACAACTAGAACATCCTTTAAAGTAAGGGAAGGAGTGGGAGAAAGGATACCAATATGAGAAATGGGAAGAGTGGCACTATTACCGACAACAACACAATCCTTACCAGTGTACGTATTAGACATGTCCAACTGAGCAACATCATTAGTCATATGTCCAGTACTGGTATCTGTATACCAATTAGAGGCCTGAGTAAAAGACTCCACAAGGTTGGTAGATTTTAAGGAATGAGAGTAACGGTCATGACAAGAAGTGGAATAATGACCTTCCCCTTGACAAATCTGGCAGCGAATAGGGCGGTTGCGTTGAAAGCAACCATTTTCATTGCTACAACCCCACGAGAGGGACGATTTCCACCATCAGCAAAGACAAACTTATTACTATGGTAGGCAGTAAAAGCAGCAGAAGTGGATCTCGTGGGAGGTAGTTCCAATGATTTAATAAAGTTTTCATAACTCTCTACCATGGGAACAATCTCCGTAAAGGAAGGTAGAGATGGAAAAGATAGTTGTGTAGTAGAAAAGGTGGAGAAGGCATAGCCAAGTCCTCGTAAGTATCAATGTATTTTGTCGAGATCATCTACAGGGCGACCCATTGCAGCAAACTGGTCACAAACAATCTTGGACTCACGAGAATATTCAACAATAGATCGAGAATCTTTCTTCATGTTCTGCCATTCATCTTTGAAACGTAGTTCCTGAGATTTGGAGCGATGACTAAAAGTTGTCTCCAAAGTGGACCAGACTGTATATAAGGAGGTTAAGCCAACAACAACAGACATGGCTTCTTCAATTAATAAAGTAAGATGAAGACTTAGAGTGAGTTGATCGGTCTGCTGCCATTTAGCAAATGCTGGATTGACAATGGCAAAGTCACCAGAACTGATAGTTGCAGAATGAGGTTTAATGGAGCCATCAACATATCCAAAAAGATGTTGGCACTGCAGTACTGGCAGAAGATGTTGGCACTATGCCAAAGAAGGAAATTGGAAGAAGATAACTTGATGGTCAAGAGATGGACCATGGTGTTAAAAGATAGGGTGGAGGATGGAATTTCAGAGGCCATTTAGATCAAGGGAGATGAATCCTTAGAGGAACTCTGATATCATGAAAAGGTTTGTAAAACCACTGTGTCTTTGTCTGGTGGTACAAATCTTATTTATAGAGTAATATTACAACAATTACATTAAGGTAATTAATATACAGAATCAACGTATCCTTCTATACATGGCTACTGTCTATAATCAAGTAATTGCCTAGAATCATGGGGTTGAGATTTAATAACAGATACGACATGATTTGAGGAGAATTTTAGGGATCCTGCAATATTTGTAATAATTTGAAAAACAAAAGAGAGATGCATTTTAGATATGTAAGATCAACTTCAATGTAAAATGCTATTCTGAAAAGTTAAATTGATAAAATAGATTGTTGGATAATGCAAATATAGCTTTTTTGTTTATATGTATTATAATGATAAAAGTCATTTATACTAGCCAAATATATTTTACTATACACCAACCAATAATATAAAACAAATTCTACAAGAACAAACAATATCATAAACCAAATATATACTTTTAAGTGCATGATATAATTTGTTAATAGTAAGGATTACACTTGCTTAAATATTGACAATAAAAACTAAATGTCTGCAAAAATTATTGTGCATCACGACATAAGAGTATTATTTCTTGTAATAAAGTAATTTTTGATTTTTGATTTTTTTAATATTATTTAAAATGCTACCTGAACTATTGACTTGATTTTTTCTTAGCCTAATACGTTTTTATGGATTTAATTATCTAAAACATGATTAGAAAGAAAAGTGATCAATATACTAAACTTAATAAAAAAAAAAAACTATACAATTTATTTTGTTTTTGTTTGGTTAGTATTTAATATTGTAGCAATGATTATTTTTAAAGTGATTTTTATTTGAAAAAAATATTTATTTATTATTTGTTTTAATTTTTTTATTATCACTATATTAAAATAACAAAAAATAATTAAAAAAAAACATTGCCGGACCATGAAAATAAACAAGAATTAAATATTACAAAAGCAGAGAGGGCTAACCAATATATAAAACAAGACAAAAACCTCTTCAAAAGTCTTAAACTCTAAGTTCCTAGTCTCAAACAATATTATATAATTTTTTAAAATTTTGATTTTTTTACATAAATATATAAAAACAACAGCTCAAAAAATAAAATATTATTTTAGCTATTGATATAACTATTATATTGAAATTGTAAAAAGATACATGCAATCACTAAAAATAACCTTGTCTTCTCCCATACCTAGCGGGTTGGAATAGCTCTAATATTACAAGTAGCAGAGAGACGGAAAGAATTGATAAGAATGGACACATAGATGTCGTCGAGTCAAGAGATTTTGTGTTAAATTTGATTTCAATTTGTGTGAATATTGTTTTGTATCACTGAAGTTGATGCTGAGATTGCGGTGGCGGCATCGCAATGCAGGTGATACTTGCAAAGACAAGGCTGTCAGTTTCATTTGTTTTTCTTTGTCAGGCATCATTCTCAGCTTGAGCTGCTACCACTTTGTAAAGCCTCCATTTGATAATCAGTTGCCATAAAAGAAGGGTATGATTAAAGTGAGAATACACTTTGCACAGGAAAAGACTGTTCACTGCCAAAGTAAAAAGCACTTTTTGTTTTAGTTTTGTGTCTTTCACCATATTTTTTTTTTAACAAAACAGAAGAAGCAAGCAAGGACTTCGTATGGAGGAGCTCAACTTGATAGCAACTCGCACGGTTGAAAAAAGCAAATGAAAGGAACTAAAGATCAATGTGACGCGGACACCTCATGACCTCATTGCTAGAAGTATTCACGACTTTTCCACTACCAGTCCAATTCACAGCAGCTCTCCTGCAGCTAAAGTGAGAGTAACTGGGTCCGCGCAGGTATAATGTGCGGGTTTTGAAAGGGCTCTTTGCCCCGCAATTGGGGAGGCCCACCTAGAAAAAACCCCTTGCTGAAGCCTACACAGCAGGATAGGAATGAAACCAGCGTCAAAACTTCGGAGTGGGTTCCGAGACAGAAATTCATATTATGAACCCCGAAAGCTGCTCGCTCGGCTATTGCAGCAACCAGACTAAATAGTCTGATAACAAGGGTTTGATGCAAGGAGACAGTATCACAAGGAGATGAGATTCCAATTAGAAGATGAATACGCAAAAATAAAGTAAACTCGCCACTTCAAGAACAAAATTCATTAGAAAAATTCAAAATCTAAAAAGGGTCCTGATGATCTGTCTGAATCTGTAGCTCTGTTATTATTGGGAGCCAAGGATGAGTTGAATGCGAGGTTCAAAGATAAAAGGTCAACTGGTTTCGGAATTTCTGGAGGGTGAGTACTGCGAATGAGAGCCCAATTTACAGTTTCAAAGAAAGGATGCTGCTTAATCTCTGTAGCACCTCTTTTGAACCCTAATCTCTTTTGCGGGTCCTTCATGAGCAGACCGCGGATTAAATCTTTTGCCGCAAAAGTGACAGAAGATCCTTCAGAAAATTTTAGGGGCTGACCCACCACATTACATAATGTCTCTCGATTTCCACTGCCTTTAAAAGGAGTCCTACCAAGTATCAATTCATACAAGAAGATACCGAACGTCCACCAATCAACAGCACTTCCATGACCGTCCCCTCTTATTATCTCTGGTGCTAAATACTCGTGGGTACCGACAAATGACATGGATCGAGCGGTGGTTGGCTCTGCAACAAGTACAGGAAGTGCCAGGTTCGGCTTTTCAGTTTTATTAACCTTCGCTGTTTTGGGGTTGAAAAAACGAGGTTTAAGGCAGGATGGTTGCAAGCAAGAAGGCTCAACACAAACGGGCAACTTGCAGGCTGGATCAATACATGATGGCTCAATACAGTATGAAGAAATCTTACAGGACGACTCAGTACTGGATTGAACAAGAGTAGGACTCACACGGCATCGTAATGACAAATCAAAGTCTGAAAGCATAATATGTCCATCCTCCCTCACCAACACATTTTCAGGCTTCAAATCTCTATATACTACGCCCATCATGTGCAGGTACTCTAAAGCAAGGAGCACTTCCGAAGCATAAAACCTGCATGTAGATAAATAATTATGAGAGAACAATCCTTTATTACTTCATAATCAACAAAATAAAATTCCGGGGTTATCCTGAAGCGAAAGAACAATGCCGTCGGTTATGATCACGTACAAGAGTCAAACTGATTTTTGAAAATTTACTCCCAAGCCTTTACTCAATCTCGGTGTTCATAGCATTAGCAGAAAACATTAGTGTGATCAATCTTTCACAAACATTCAAAAACCAAACGCATATTTGCTCAAAGATAATGACATCTCCCCTCGTACTTAGCAGCAGTATTACATTAATGACAAAGTCATTAAAACAGATTGAGAGCAAGACAAAGTAGAGCCACAAAACCAAAAGATGTAAGTAAGCACACACTAACCTTGCTGCCTGCTCGCTAAAATGCTTGCCAGGCTGTCGCTGCCTTAGTATATGAAGATCCCCTCCACTGCAAAACTCCATTAACAAACACGAAAACTTATCGGTCTCGAAATGCGAGTAAAGAGTTGGCAAAAATGGATGATCCAACAAACCTAAAATCTCTCTCTCAGTTCGAGCTCTCAACAACTTCTTCCTACCAGCTAACATTTCTTTATCCATTACCTTCATTGCAAACACGCAACCCATCCCTCTCAACTCAGCCAAATATACACTCCCTATATCCCCGACACCAAGTTTCTTCAATAACCTAAAATGACCCAATCCCAACCCCGAATCCCCATCTTTACCTTTAACACACTGTACAGCATCCCATCTAAAGTCATTTCCCTTATGGGGTTTCGAAGGACAGGAGCTCCTGAAGCTAGCATCGTTTGGGTCAAAAATTAAACTAATCTTTTCATTCTCTTTACCTTCACTAGCAGCAGTACCATTGCTCATATTGCTGCTATTACTCACGCTATTATCAGAGCTGGAACTACATAAGCCGATACTAACAGTGCTGTTGGTGAAACTAAGATCCTGAAAGCTGCTAGTATTCATAGACTCAGCCTCAGCATCAGAAGTTTCCATCTTTTGTGATGTATGTTCGTCCATGATTTGAGAGAATGTGGTGGTAAGAAGAGAAAAAAAGGGGCTTGGATTGATGATTAAAAATGGAAGGTCAGTCAAATTGGTGTTGGGGTGTGACCGAGGTGGTCAAAGGGAGCGAGAGCGAGAGAGGGAGACGCGGGCTCAACTTAAACACAGATAGATAGTTAATACAGCAACATTCAAATTTGAATTCTTGTAATGAGAGACCCAATGTTTCTCGCTTCTATCACAACGAGACACCACACTGCTTGTTTTTGTCTCCAAGCTGTAAGATGTCTTGATTGCTGTAACTCACACAGAGAGTCCGTCCCAGTTCACGAGGAAGACAAAAGACTTCCAGATTTTCTATAAACAAAAACACATCTCTCTCTCTCCCTAGATATATATATATATATATATATATATATAGGCGTGCTCTCTCTATATATACATAGGTGACTAACCCGCACCTTATCGGTCTAAACTATATTTTTTCAAGGAAAAAATTAATTATATGAGTTTTGTTTATTGTAATATAAATTTTAAAAAAATATTAGAAAAAATAATAAATATATATAGAATTTTTATAAAATTTAAGTTTATTTTATTAAATGTATGAATTTTATATTGATATAAATTTATTTGTTTAGTAAGTTTTAATAAAATTACCAGCATAAAATTATCATTATTATTAAAAAATAAAAAGATTCGGATACCTTAATTATCAAATTCACTGTATTAGGATTCACTAATTTTATAATCTAATTTAAATTAAACATAATAAATAAAATATAAATTATGAAAATATTTGCAATAATCAAATAAAAAAATATTTAATTTTCTATCTACAAAAGAAAAAATTATCATTAAAAATCCATTCCTACGTTATCATCATCATTATAACATAACAGTTAAAATTATTATCAATATTATTTTTCAAATAATTAAAATTATTAAATTGCCACAAAAATAATCAAAAAAGAAAAATATTTTAAAAAAATAAATAAAAAATAATCACTAAAATTATTATTATTATTGCACAAACAATGAAAATAAGAGAAAACACAAAAAAAAGGGAAAAAAGAAAAAATATTAATTTTAAAATGATCACTAATAAAAATTAAAATATTAGGATTGAACCAAATAAAACCTCAATAAAAAATAAAATAAAAAATTATAAACAAAAGTTAAAAGCATAGATGCATAAACATAGGTAAAAAATAAACATTGTCCAAGAAGGACCGAGAAATTAAAAGGAATTAATATCAAATAAAAAATTCAAAGAATAAGGGCTAAAATAAAAAAAAATAAAATATATAATTAATTTTAATCGAAAGAAAAAATTGAAACAAATAAAAACCATGAGACTGAAATAAATAAAAGTATTTTTAAAAAAAATTGCGGTGTAATTTTGTTGAAAATTAAATGAATAAAAACTGAAATGAAAAGTAGCATATATGAACAATTTCAATTGGAGACAAAATTAAAACTAATGAAAACTCGCACACCAAAAAGATTAAAGGAACAAAAAAACAAATAAAAAATCAAAAGAAAAAGGTCTTAATTGAAATCTAGCATATATAATCCATTTCAATTGAAGGGCACAATTGAACAAAATCAAAATTTCAATTGAAGAAATCAGGAATAAAAATAAAATCAAAAGATTAGGGACTAAAATAAAACAATCACAAACATGAAGGACTTACATGTAATTTCTGGCGACAGGAGAGAGAAAAAGGATAAAGAACTAAAAACCATTAACCGGCAATTCACCAACCACCTTTCACCTATACGCGCCATATCAAGAGGTAGAGGACATGACAACTCATTGGGTGACATGACAGAAGGACAATTTCCACTACCCAAAGACACCATATGTACAATCTAAATAGCGCGTGCGTGTGAAACACTGCTAGCGTATCCTTACAGCGTGCTTGCCGTGTTATATAAAAAGAAATAATTCAAAATAGTAAACTATCTATACACCCCTAGACCCATGGATAATCACAAAAAAAATTGGGGCTGAAAGTATCATACTACCCCCCGCTCAAGCCTATTTTTTTTTGTCTTTTTCTGGTTTTATGTTCATATTTGTATTGTGCACAAATATGTAACAAACCAAAAACAACTCATTGTTCCGTGTCTTTTTGTTAGCAACCAGGGGTAAACTAGTAGTTTAACTATGTAAAAAATTAAAAAATACCATACATGTAACCTAGAAATATCTAAAATGACCCTGGTTCCAAAGATTAAGTTTTTTAGCTCTAGATAAAATGATAATTTTACCGTTGTAATCTATAGTAATTTCTATTGATGTACACAGTGACAAACATTACAGTAAAAATGCAACGGAAATTATATTTTAATTAATATATATACAAACTCTTTTTATTTATTTATTAATAAACTCATATTATCATAACAGGCCTCGGCCAATACCGTTACATAGTTCATGGCACCTCTCACAATTGACAAAGCTACAGTATACATCTACAATTGAGACTCAACACTTCTATTATAATCTTTCATAAAAACTCAAATACCATCAATATCATAAAGTCACATTAAGTTTTGTTTGGCAAATCATAAAACAAATAAAAGAATTTATATTCTAAAAGCACACATTAATTGATTGAATCGCAGAGTTTTACTTATGTTAGGGAATTCCATCATGTAATGTGTGTCATTAGAAAGATCCATAATTAATTTACAGATATTTGATTTTATCTTATTTTTCATAATTAATAAAATAATATTTGATTGTATAAGCAATAAAATACAGATCATTAATTGGTGCAGATGAAACCATATGAATAAATTAACAATTAACCGTAAAATATTTACATGCAGTTATCACATTTTAAGTATGATCTACAAAATATGATTATATCTTCAATATCATCATTATTTATTAGAAAATACCTATTTTTACATTTAGTTAACCAAAGCTAAAATCCTTATGAATAAATAAAGTATTGTTATAAACTATTCATCAAACTTATTTTCTTTTGATTTTTTTTATTTTTGAAAAATAAATTATGAATTAGTTTTTAAAGAGAATTTTGTGGGAAATTATCAAAACTATTCTTAAGAATATTAAAAAAATTACCAAAAACATTTTAAGGTTTGAGAATGGTAAGATATTCTCTCTAACATTTTCAAAATCATATTTTACATGCCAAAGCATATATCACTGATAACATTTTGTATATTAAGTTTGTCATAACGTAATTTTAGATCCTCAAAAAATTCATTTTTTTCTGAGATACTTAGAGATACAAAAATAATAATTATATATTCAAAATCCAAAAGCATTTTCAAGACTCAAATAGCATAAACAAGTCAAAACTCTAGAAATATACTTAAATTAGGATATTGTTGATGAGATAAGTTGAAGAGGGAGGTTTTTTTTTTTTTGATTTGATAAAACCCCACCCCCTAAAAAATATATTTTGTGGTTCTAGGTGAAAGAGTAAAACCTTGGCTATTCCAGACTCTTATAAAAGGGAGTTAATTGCACTAAATTGTAAGTCATATGACTAAATAAGACTAAACTGGATCAAATGGCAAAGGTTGGGAACTCAAGTTTAGGAATAGAGGGCTTAATTGAGGAAAAGATAAGATTAATGTATAATTAAGCCAAAATTAGAAGAAATAATTAAGTACAAATGATTTTAATTTGTTAAATTGACTTTATTAAGGATTTAATTGAAATAAAATTAAGTTTGAACGTTGATTTGACCAATATTTGAAGAACTAATTAAGCATAAGGGCTTAATTAAACTTTTTATGGGTTTGATTGATTAAATTAATGGGAAAATTAAGGTTGATTTGGCCAAAATTATAATATAATTAATTAATCTTAAGGGCTTGATTAAAATTTCAATATATTTAATTGACTTAATGGAACAATTATGTTTGAAAATTGATTTGATCAAAATTGACAGAATTAAATAAGTTTAAAAGTTTAATTGGGTTTCATTGACTAGATTAAAAATCTAATTGAAAACAATAAGTTTTGAGGCTTAATTTGGATTAATTTGCAATAATTGAAAGATAATAAACCAAATCAAAGTCTTGAAACCCTAAATGGTGCAAACAATGCTTGATTAGAAATCATTTGGAAGTTTGATTCTTTTGGATCAAATGGATTCATCACTTCTATCTTCCGACTCACTTGATTTGGGATGCCCAAGCTAAGAAAGCTTCATCTCTGCTATGGAAAACCCTTGTTTCCTTAAAAGATCAACTTGTCCATGATTGTGAGAGTAGCTCCTCTGTTATTGCTATTATGACCTTTTGGTCCGCTAGTATAGGTTCTTTCTCAGCTAATGCTTATGAGCACTTTCGAGTGAAGGGCCACATGATCCACTAGGATAGGGCGGTGTGGGAGCCATGGTCTTTGCTTAAACACTATTTTGTACTATGGATTGCGATGTTAGGTAAGCTCAAAACTAAAGATTGTCTGCACTTTATTCCCACCGACGCTAGCTATGTGTTTTGTAGTCAGGACCAGGAGTCGCATAGTCATTTATTCTTTAATTGTCCCTGAACTTCGAACTTGTGGGGAAACATTGTTCAATGGCTGCATATTCATTGTCGGATGAGGTCCCTTCCTAGTGCTATTCAAGGCCTCTTCCCAAAATGGAAAAAGATGGTTTCTAGAATGAAAAGAGCCTCTCTTTCCATCTCGATTTATCTCATCTGGGAAGAGTGTATGACTGTTTGATTCCTTTTCATCCTCAATGAAGAGAGTTTTTCAGAGATTCCAAGTTTTGTTCTTCACACTTTTTCACTTCCATGAAAAAAGATCACTTCTCCATTAATGTTGGCTAATGTATGGCCGGTCTTAATGGGGTGGTGTTGGTTGCTGGCTGCTTCTCTGCTTGCTTTGCATGATGTGGCTGGTAGTGTTTTGAGCTGTCTTGGCCATTTGTTGTCCTTCTTTGAGTTGGTTGCTAGTGGCTAGTTTGTTGCCGAGAGCTTCCTTGTGTTGCTGTCTTTTGTCTAGGGCGTGAGTTTTTGTTGTTTCTTGAAATAAATATTGTTCTTCTTTTAGTTCTTGCTTTTTGCTTGTATTCTAGCCTGCCAACTTCTTAGTTGGATTGTGGGTGGATAATATGCTTCTTGTTTTGCCTCCCCTTCATCTTGCTCCCCTTGTTTGGCCTCGGGAGTGTGTTCCCTTGTGGTATCTGCTCTTTTTTAGGTTCTTTGACTTTGATATTCGCAACTTGTTTTATTATTTAATCTTTTATATATATTTACATTTGATAAAAATAAATCATTTGGAAGGGTCAATTGATAATGAAATTGCATAAATTGGAAATCAAGGTCGAATTTGTAAAAGGAGCATGAATTGAAGGACTCCAATCAACATTTTCAAGGATGCAATTACATAAAATGAAAAACTTAAAGATAAAAGCATTGTTCTTCCTGATTTTTCCAATTGAAAAACTCTCTTTTGTCACAAACTATTTATTTCAAATTAAAAAAAAATTATCGGCAGCATACTTAGCCATACCAACAGCCATGCTCAGCTATGCCTTGCCCATCCTTACACCATTCATAGACACCATACCTGGACATCAATGCCATACTACAAGTTGCAAATTTGAGCCTATAAAAGGGGAGTAGAATTGATAGAAAACGGGGGGCGAGAAAACACTATCATGAAAAACTAGGGAAAGAGGGGTGAAAACTTGGAGGACAGACGAGAAAATAGGGGGAAATAACACTGACTTCATGGGGAAAAACTGGGGAATAGACAGTTACGAGAAGAGGTGATTAATAGTGGAGAGAAGTTTAAAGAGAGGAAAAAACAAACAAAAAATAAATGAATGAGGAGTTTTGACATAATAGAGGAGAATTTTATAGTTTCAATTTCAAAGGCTGCACAAGGAAGACAAAGACGCAGTAGAAAATTTACAGAACAAAAGTATACACACGTAGCGGCAGCCACCCTTTCTTCCTCTCCAGCTTCGATGACACAATAACCTTCTCTCTCTTTCTCTCTCTCGGTTTAACAACGCTCTCTCTCTCTCTAAAAAACCAATCGGTTGGCAACCCTCTCGCCCTCTAGCTAGCTCCCGACGAACACCAAATACCACCCCCTCATCACCTTCAGCTTCACCTCAGCCCAGGCAACCTCACTGTGACCTCTAGTGTGACTCCGACGAGGCAGCAACAGCCACGACAATTGTAGAGGCTGCACAGACCAGCCACTTCCGACCCTCCTGCTAGCCATATAGGCCTCCATTTTCGACGCAAAGATAAGGAGAACCACCTATATCTCCTCTACCCGACGGTAGTGGCAGGTAAGCCTCTCGTGGTGGTCAGCCGACCACCATTTTACTGTTCACGTAATACGTGAACAGTAGGCAGCTCAAATTCTTGTTTTTTTTCTTCCATTTTTTTTTGCATTTTTTAATTTTAGGTTGGACTGCTTTCGGGCCACCCCAGTTGATGGGCTGGGTTTGACCCAAGCTCTTTGGGCCACCTTAGTTGGGCTAGGCCCATGTGGTTGGGTTTGGCCCAACCTGATTTTTTATTTTTATTTTTTAAAATTATATTTAAAAGAAAAAAACAAAAAAAAAGTGTTATTTTTATGCATACGGTCAAATTCCATGATTTTTCAAGCATATTTCTCATAAAAAAATATATGTTACATTTTTCATATATTTTGAACAAAAATTGGATATCATAACCAGTTTATGATTATCCGTTGGAATTTTGCCAAAATATCAAAAAAATTAAAAGTTATTTTTGTTTTAGCTATCTCGGTGTAAAATTACATTGTAAAATACACTTGCAGATACTAAAAAAAATTTTCTTTTATTACGGTATAAAATTATATTGTGAAGTATACTCGTGGATAAAAAGATTTTTTTTATTACGGTATAAAATTACATTGTAAAGTACATCCGTAGATATATAAAAAAAAAAGTTTTTAATTGCGGTGTAAAATTACATTGTAAAGTACACTCGCATACACAAAAATGTTTTTTTTTTGAAAATGCATTGTAAAAATTTTGAACTTAGAAAAAACAATCAAACAACAATGCAGCGTACCTTAGGTAGGGTGCACTAGGGGTGATGTGTTTTCCCCTTGCACAACAAGCCCCCTTACCCAAGACTCTCGCAGACCAATAGGTTTTCCAGTGACCATAATACTAGGTGGGGACTTCTGATATCTATAATTGTAATTTTACGACTATAAAACAACCACTCTATTTTCACCGTGCGCCGTTTTCTCCTCCAACCCAGGGATGGAGGGGCATGAAGTGTGAAAAAATCACCGTCGCAACAACTAATATAAAAATTTAATGACAATTTAATACATGGTGTAATCTATTTAAATATAAAAATATAAACCAAACCTAAGAAAAATTATAAATTAAATCCATCTGAGTTTTAAGAGCCCCACCTCTTTTTAAACATCATTTATAACAAACATCTAATACAAGCCCAAAACATATAATCTTGCCCCACAATTTAAATTTAAAAATAACTTAAGAATATGAATCCATTGTGAATTTACATAAAATGATGTCTCTTATATATTTATGGGTTAACACATTGGTGTGTGGTACCTGAAAAATATGTTCAATATAAAACCTAGCCATACAGGTCAATCACAACAATTAAAATTTATTAAATAAAACTAATGAGCCAACACACTATTAAATTCAACATATAAATTAACCATACACATCAATCACAACAATAAACTTTATTAAATGAATTTCCCTTAATTGACTACTCCATTCTAAATTTTATTAACTCAAATCCTTCTTTAGACATTAGTACATTTCCTTGGTAAATTTTTTCTGCACCTAAAATTGGGTCTAAATCTCTACTAATCAACCACATTTCCTGATGCGATGTCGTGGTCGCACAAATTAGTTATCCTAGCTTAAAACAAATCAAACAAGATAGTATAGAGAAAGCAAGGGGTCGATTCCACGAGGAAGTTTTAGTTTAGATTTTCGTGCTATATATGCTATGCAATTTGGGGGGTTGGAAGTTGTTTAGGCTAGGCTAAAGAAAATTAAGTGAAAATTATATAAAACTAAAGTTTATCAATAAAATAAATCTTGGTCGCAAGTCAACATCCACTTATAAAAATCAAAATTGATCATGAAAATAAAATATCAATTTATATTCTTAATATGTATCTCTTTTTAATACTAGTTCATTAATGGATTCGCCATATCACTTATCCTAACCAGCAAACAACCACAATGTCCGCACTAGTAATTTGATTCAATGACAGCCTTAAAGACTAGTTAAATTGATTAATCAAGAAACATAATTGTTTGCAATCTATGTTTTATTTAATTGAATATTCTCCCTAATATTAATAATTTAAATCCGCTACAATTATCAACTTAGTTGTTCCACAAGTTCAAATATGATAACTTCGGCTTTGATATCAAACTTAGTAATAGATTGTCTACAATAATAACTTAAAGTCCACTCTTAACAATTAAATAAATAATTATAGGAAAAATAAGCATAAGAGAACAAATATATTTATCATATAAAATGGAAAAAAAGGGTAAAATAGATCTCACAACTCTTGAAATATGAAGGTTTTTGTGTCCTTGCAACCAAACAATTATAGGAAAAATAAGCATAAGAGAACAAATATATTTATCATATAAAATGGAAAAAAAAGGTAAAATAGATCTCACAACTCTTGAAATATGAAGGTTTTTGTGTCCTTACAACCAAACAAAAGAGTTTAGATGGAAGAAAACATGATTAAGGGTTTTGAAGGAAGAAGATTTGTGTTTTCTTTATTACTTGCCGATGTCCTTTGCTGCCTCTACTCCTTTATATATACTTAGAAACTTTAGTTTCTATTTTACAAAATAGTCTTTCTTTAAGTTGGTAGAATTTAGTTGTCCCTTGTAAAAATCATATCTAATTCATAACTTATTGTTTTGAGTTAAAATTTGGATTGTTTATAGGTCTTTGAGTCTTCAATCTAAAAAAATTAGGTTTGTATCAATCAAACTTTTGTAACTTTAGATATTTAAGTTAGAACATCCAAAGGTCGACATTATCAAATTGCAAGATTTTACTTTGAAGACTACAGTTTTCATTCTCTTACTTGTTTTATTTCTTTTTCCTTAGCTTTCCAAATATTTATGGATGTTAGATTTTTAATGCCATTAGAATTACTTCATTTCGATCTCTAGAGTTTCCATTATGCACAAAACATCGAATGAAGGTCAAATATGTTAATCAGCTCCAATTACTTTATTTTTGCATATTTCTTCAAAAAATACCTTCAAAACATAAAATCAAGAATATCAAGGCATTTCATACAAAAAAACATATGCAAAAAACTAGATAAATATGAATGAAACTATCAAATAATATGGTTGTATCACTTCCCATATTGGGTGTTAGTGATACGATCTAGACATGATCAATTTTGTACTTTGATGTAAAGTCTCATATTGTTTAATTATACTCTATTGAGCATATCTCCATATATAATGGTTGAATTGTGATTAAACTTTACTGAATGATTCTAGAGATATGTTTCTAAGTGGGTGTAAACCCCAATAAATAAATGTAGGTGTAAATTATAAACTAAATAGAAAAAAAAAATAAAAGTAGAAGAATTCTCAAACAAATTTAAATAAAGTGAAAATTTAGAAATTTTGGATATACTATTTGGACGACATAGTTGAGAAATCATAATTTTCAACTAAGAAATAATTGGGGTTAGTTTTAAATTAAAGAATAAATTAAAAAATAAATAATATAGGTTGAGGGGTGGAATTAATATAAATATAAAGATTATGATTTAAATTATAAAAAGAGAAGATCTGAGGTAAAAAGAAAACATTTAAAAAAAAAATAGGGGCCTTAATGCAATAAGAGCAATTGAGGGGTATAATACCCCTCTCTTTTCTCTCATGTCCAACAAAATGAAGGGGAGAAAGAGGGAGATTTTGATTTTTTCTTACCCAATTGAAAAAAAAAAAGTGTTGGGTGATTAGGTGTTGTTTAAGGATTAAGGCAACTATGCACCTAAGGGGGGGGATTAGGTGTAAAGACAACAATAAATGCAATTTTTTTAAAAATTAATTACTTTAATGTAAAACAATAACCAACAATATAATTAAGTACTTTTAAAGTAAAGAGATAAGAGAGAGAGATTGCTAACTCGGTTTTTAACGTGGTTCGGCAAGCCTACATCCCTTATGAATCCACACCAAGACTTTTACACCACTTGAAGATATGCCCTCTTCAAGATTTTCCTTTCCCACTTGAAGATGTACCCTCTTCAAGATTTTTCCTGTGATGTTCCTTACAAGGATTGATTTTGTAACACAACAATACACTCTCAATAGTGTGGATATTACAAATTAAGATCTATGATCTCTTTATCTCACTTAATAGCACTTAGAATATTTGAAGGTGATTAAGTGTAGAGAGAATGAGACTTAATACTCTTTGTGTTAGGATATGAAGATTTAAACACAAATTTGAGTATTAATAAAAGTTTTTCTTTTTGCAATTAAGAGGCCTATTTATAAGTTTCAAAGAGAAACTATTTTTGTCAATCATCTCAACGGTCGACGGTTCACAATATTTTGACAAATTATCTTTTCTGAATTTCTTGAACCGATTGATTATTACTTAAACCTATAATCATTAAACCCTTTTAATGCATGCAATGTGAAGTGTGTGAGTTCATTTTAATTTGTGCTATCAAGTTAGAAATTGAGATTTACATAAAGCACTTAAAATAAAAACTTATTCTAAGTCTTCACTTGCTTGCATCTTAGACTTCCTGGAATGATTTCTTCGTGTAATCCATTATGTTTGTTGATGTATTCTTTGTATAATACCTGTTTATAACTTAATCTCATCCAAGCATAGTATTAGTCCATTTTCTTTTTATTGTTATCATCAAAATATATAAAGCATACAAGTATTATATGTCAACAGTAGGAAGAAAAAGAGAGGAGAAGGAGATTGTGATTTTACAAGCTATTAGTATCTTTAATTTTCCTTGGTATGGTGTTTCTTATACGCTTATAAAAGATTTATGACTTAATGGTTAAATTGCATGATTTTCTTTATGAGATTTGGGTTAGGGTTCTTGGAAAAGTTTTGGAGGAAATGTGGAATTGTATATAATTGATGAATGCAACATGAAATAAGGTGAAATGAGATCTAATTGGCAAGACAAATGGAAAGGAAAAGGGGAGCCCCTAGGAAAGGCCATAGCTGACCATTGAGGGCAGTAATTATGAGGGAAAAATTATATCTTTTTCAATATGTTGTGTATGATGTGAATGTTTATGTAGTAAATAATTGAGCAAGAAAAAAAAATAAGGCAAGTCTTGTTTTCCCAAGGCCAAGTTTTGGCCAAAAATGTATATGATGCAGAAGTTAACATTTGGACAGATTCATCTCTTGACTTTCGTAGAGAATCAGAGTGGGAAAACAAGGGAATTATGATTGATTTCCTTCGTAAGAGTTGCAATTATGGAAGTGTAATATCCAAGAAAATTGGTTTCATTTAACTTGAAATTTTATAACTCTAGTTAAAGGTCATTGAACATAACTATACGAAGCAGACTCTATAGAACAAGTTTATCATTTTTGTGATGCATTTGATGAATGTTGGGAGCATAATTGGGTTTTCCTAACTTCATAAGAGTTGTAACCCTGTATGTTATCTTTTCAACAAGATTCATTTTGTACAAAATAGAGTCTTATATTTCCTGTTATAATGAAAAATCTAGGTAGAGGTCAAAATTCAACCTTTATTGGTAGCTTTGAGAGGAAAAAAAAGAGAAACAAGTTATGTTTCAAAATGAGTTTATATAATGATATTTTGATTGAAAAAAGTTATAAAAATAAAACAAAAGAACAACAAATACGAAGGCATATTGGATTGTTTTGGTGTGGTTATTGGGAAGTGTATTGGTGGTTGAAAATAGTTTATGGAAATTTTCTATAATTGCAGAAGGGACCACGAGTGTGGTGCAATAACAGTAACAAAAGACCTTGAATAGAGCATCCATAGTAGGTAAGTGATTCGTTCTATATTTTTTTATTTAATTTTCATAATGAAAATGTGAAGTTTGAAAAAATATGATTTATTAGTAAGAATATTTTAAGGCATGTGTGTCAGGAAAGTTTGAAAATGTCATTAACAAAACATTACGTTGGCTACCCTACATTTAGTGTATGCTAGGATTCTAGATAAGAGAATCATCACGAATGACTGTGATACATTCAATGTATGTTAGGATCTCGGACATGGGAAACACTATGCACAGACTAATATACATCAAGTGCATGTTAGGATCCTGGATAAAGGGATTGTGGTGCAATCCTTAATACATATTCATGTATGTTGAAATTTCATATATATAAAGATGTATGTTAGGGACCCGGAAAGGGGTCTTCTCTGATTTCTGATGTCAGTATGGTGATAAGGGTATTGACAATACGTAAGTGGGGAAGTTGATTTGTATTTCAAATATCTATGTTGATTATTATAATTATGTATGATTGCATACCTTAGGGTTTATAACTTTAATATTATTTTTTTCAAATTTTCTTTATGGAATTATCTTGTATTTCCATTTCAGGTTCATCTTCATGTCAAGAGTAAAACTATTGTTTCTAAGTTTTTTTGTATCCAATAGTATTTCTTATAAATTAAATGTTTGTAAACTGATATGTATGATTACTATTTTTGAAAAAATTAAAATGTAAGAAAATTAACTCATTTTATCGTATTCTATTAAATGGACTGGATTTATATCAACTCTGGTGCAAAATATTGATTGTTGTTAAATATATGGTTTATATATTGTGATTGTGATTGTGATGATGTTTATAGTTTCATAGACCCAATATGATTGGGTCAAGATTGAATTAAATATCTTAAAAACTTAGGATCTGCCGGTACAGGGGAGGCTTTATTAAAATTTCAATAGAAATTTTAGTAAAACCTTATATATATATGTAAAAAAAATTAATTACGACTTCTTTTCTTGACAAATGTGTATTAATAAGATTACTTGTTTGTCTCCTAGAGAAGGGGATGTTATAGTGGAAATGAAATTTCAGATCAATTAGAGATCAAAAAGGCTTTGTGATATAGATCATAATATGCTTTACGAGTTTGTTATTTAATTCCTTTTGGGCAATAAAGAAAGCTTATTTGAAGTATATGTTGGGTCTTATTTGGTTTATATTAATAAGTTTGGGCCACATGAGGTCCAAACTTATCTAGGGTTATTGAAATAACTCTGTTTAGGGAAGCTTTCTTCACTCTCCTTAGTCTATCCTACTTTGTCTCCTTTCGAGTTAATTGGGTTATTGAAATAATTAATAATTCATTTGTACTATGTAAGTTGCATGATTTCTTGTATGAGGCATAAAAAAACCAAAAAATACATGCGAGTCAAGGAGCTTCCAAACTAGAATGACATGGCATTTTGAAAGGAATTCATGCCGCTATACATTTTAGAGGCTATATAGATGAATTACATTGTACACATGATGTTTGAGCATTTTACATTATTCTTGTCTTCTAGTGCATAGAATTAAAACCAATGTTTTCCAACATCTGTTATCAACGTACACCAACAACTTAGGTTTGTAATACAAGAATCTACAACTTTAGTGGACCCTATGGACTTTTTAACACTATGATCTAGAATTTACAAATGGCTTGTAATGTTTTGATTGTTGGAACCCCATTCAAATTAGTTGTTACTATAGAGTTCTGTAAGGCTTTAACATGGAAAGTGATGAGATAATTAGACTTTATGTTGAGATGATCAAACTGAGTTGAATGCTTATGCATATGAAATTATATTGGGATGATCCATGTGCTCCCCAACCTCCCTCCCTCCCTCCTCTAGCGCCGTTTCTATTTTAGATTTATTGTATTTGAATTTTGAATGTAAGAAATCAATTTAATTCAAAATATATTTTGTTATTTATATTATTTTTTAATATATTTTTTTTTCAAAAATATTTTGAAAATATTAGTGATGAAATTCTAGACAAAAAAATCTTTCAGTTTTTGCAGAGTTTGAAAATAATTACTTGAAATGCCACTGTTACAGACAATATCCATGACAGAATGTTATTGATGACATCACTGTTGGAGTTTCTGTCGATAATACGTTTATTATACTGATGAATATATCAATGAAATAAAACGGGTAATTTTTTTCGCGTGCTTTGGCACGGTAAAGCGGGTAATTTTACTGATGAATATATCGATGATACAGAGCTGGTTATGTTTTTTGGCACGCTTTGGCACAGTTAAGCCATCAGTATATTCAATATCAATAGAATCACCAATAGAATAAGAATTACTAACAAGCGATTTTTGTTCATGAGGATACAAATGAGACATTTGACTTACCAAACTGTATTATTTCCTTAAATATTTAATGAACAAAGTTTCCCAATTTCACTAAGCTAAATTCCAATGAGAGAGCTCTGTCCATGGCCAAATTCCTTCTACAAGTTTGAAAAATTGAGGAGAAAGAAGTAATCCAGACCTTATTTATGAGTGGAGAATCATCCTCGCAAATACACGTATTAATGTTTAAACTTTTCTACATGTCTACTTCATACTCTCACTTAGCTAATACTTGCTTTGGTTTGCTTGCAAGGAATGATAATTGATAATAGAAAATCTCAGACATGGTACTTCCTTGTCTCTAAAGTTTGATTTCCATCAATAACTTGGAGTACAATTGAAGAAGCAGGGAGGGCCGGTCCCGTATCATCATCTCCATCCTTGAACTATAAATAGTGTTCCTACAACCTTCTCTCTTCATCAATTGCACTAAAAATGAAGTTGCTAATGAGGAATACTGATGCTTTCTTTCTGTTCTTGGTGTACCATTCATTTTTATCAGGTAATTTACAAGCTTCATTACAATGTTGGCATCGCTGTTTTTTAATATACAGTAATATTGTTTCTTACATACATGGAGTACTAAACATGGTGTAATGAGTTTGTGTAAATGTTGTAGTGAACTTTTCCGTCATGTCGACAATTACAAACATTGTCTCCATATAATAAGAGTCTAACTGCTAGCTATAATACTGCTACTATTGCAGGGCAATCATTAGGACACCAAGTTGCATTTTATATGCACAACAAGTGCCCCTTTCCGATATGGCCGGCGACAGCCCCCAACACAGGTCATCCAGTAATTGCCGACGGTGGATTCTATCTCCCCTCGACTGAAACTCAACGCATCTACGCTCCCTGGGATTGGAAGGGCAGATTTTGGGCTCGAACTGGCTGCAATTTCACCTCCAATCGGCAACCTGCCTGCGAAACTGGCGATTGCGATGGGCGTCTAGCATGTAACGGTCTAATAGGCACTCCTCCAGTTACGCTTGTGCAAATATCAGTTCAAGCAGATCAAAGCAAGCCAAATTTTTATGACGTGAGCTTGGTTGATGGATATAACCTTCCTATTTCGGTAACAACTAAGCAAGCTTCATCTAAATGTACCATCGGAGGGTGCTCAAAAGATGTGAAAAAATCGTGTCCAGAGGAGCTCCAGGTTCTTAACAAACATGGGGACATTGTAGCATGCAAAAGCGCTTGCTTGGCGTTCAATCTTGACTCATTTTGTTGCAGTAATGAATATGGAAGCCCTGAGAAATGCAAGCCAAGCGTGTACTCGAAGATGTTTAAAGATGCATGCCCTTATTATTATAGCTATGCTTTTGATTCGCCTGCACCATTGGTGAACTGTGCGTCGAAGGAGTATGTAATAACCTTCTGCCCTTCGTCATGGGGTGGAGACCACGCTTCGATATAAAACACTGTGTGCATTAAGATTTTTCTCAACCATTTATGTATTGATCCTTTGCTTCAATAATTAAGTAGCGTTATTCGCGCACAGACGGGCGTTCCATATATGCTTGTTTGATCATTTTCTCATCATTTATTACTCGTAATATATAAAACAAAACTTAGAGTATATTTTAGCTTCTTTGGAAGGAGATGGAAAGAAAGGTTAAACCAAAAACTCTCTTAATCAAACTCTAATCCAAGCCGAGTTTAGAATTTCCCCAACCAAGAAGTGAAACCAGTCAACCCAAATAATTTGATGAAAAATAATAATTCAAAACTAGCCTAACTAGAGTCAAAACTCTCATGATAACTATATACATACATATAAAGAAAATCAAAGAAACATTACATTTTAACTATGCATATACTATTTTTTATTGGTTGAATATGCTGATATGGCATTTATTGGAGTTTATGAAGTGGTAATTGACTATTTATATCTTCTGATATTGAATACAATCCACTCAATATTTATTTTTATATGATTGTAACATGATTATTATAACTAATTGAAGAGAGACCCCTCCTCACTCGCCATTAACACAATTTCTTTTTCAATTCATTTCATTTCTAACATTAGATTACATTGAGCTTCATAATGCATTTTGGTATGCTATCTCAATCTCATAACTCAGGTCATGAGTTTTGCTAATTAACCTGGTTGACTTGAATTAACTTACTTTTTCAGTTTTACGCTTCACTATCTTGGTTAATTGGAATTGAAGTTCATAATTATTACGTTTTGCTTATTATAAGATTATCGTAGTCTTATAACTCAAGTATTTTGTAAGTTAAAATGAGTTGTTTGGCTTTTTTTAAAAAAAAAAATGATTTGTTTTCTAGATTTGTCCTTAACTATTGGATTGATTGACAATTGAATTCTATAATTTTTTTTTATTTGCTTTCAATGAGGCTATCATAATCTCATGATCTTGATTTGGTAGGATAATTGAGTTTTTTTATCCTTTTTTAATTGATTTTTTTATGTCATTCTTCAACATTAAGTTAAATTAACAAATGAATTTCAATATGTTTTTTTATTTCATTTTTATGAGGTTACCACGGTCTCATGACTCAAGTCATGAATTTTACATGTTAAAATGGATTTACTTGGGTCAATCAAATATGTTGTTATCTCAATAATGTCCATATTAGTTTTGAACTTGACATGTTGATCGGGTCATATTAGATCAATATCTACACGTTTTAATTATTTTTCTTCTTTAAAACAATTAGAAATGCCAATATTTTTTTTAAGTATTTAAGGAAATAGTGAAATCCCATTGTGAAATCCCTTTATTAAAACTAGATGGGATTTCACTATTCATTCTCTTCAATAAACAACATCTGATTTCTTTTGAATCATTATATTTTGAGCTTTAAAGTTTTAAATTTGTTTCATATTTGTTCATCTATTTTTGTTCATTCTTTGTTTCAGCCTTTTTTTCTTAAGAAATATACATATCAATCCTTATATTTTTTTTAAAAAAATATCATATTCAATATCCATAATTTTATTTTTTATAATTCAATCTTAAACCTTTTTTTTTTTTTTAGTCTATTCTTAGTGTCAATAAGTTCATCTTAGGAAGGGGAAATCGATATGAGTGATTTTGACCCTTAACCATGCTGGTAAAAGTAGATCAAAATATAAATGATTGTTTTCCCAATTTAAGTATTTATTTATAAAATCTATGATAAGTATTATGGGGATGAGAATAGTGTTATCGAAGTTCCTATGTTGTTTTTTTAGGGTGTTTTAAATGGACTATGTTGAAGTTTAGGTTTTGAATTTCTAAAAATTTAGATGCTACTTTTTAGTTCATCAAATATGGCTTTAATCATTTCCTAGACAAGTGATGCGTGGTCCATTTATTATAGTTTTTTTTATTATTATTAAAATGAGGAACAAGCCTATGATTTTTTTTCTGTCATGCCAAGCATACACCTTTCTTTAAGGTTAAGTGTGCATATCCTTTTTTTAGTGGGCTTTTGTTTTATATACTTTATATTTCAAAACAACATTATATTTAAATAACATTATCTATATTTTAAAATCATTCAAATATACCATATTTTTCAAATAACATTACAATTTCTTAGAATTATATTAATACTTACTTTATGTATAATAACTAAACCTAAAAAATACAATTGTTTTTATAAAAAAATACTCATGAATATTTTATGAGAACAAAAATATTTATTGTAATTTTTATTAAATTAAATAAAATAAAATTTAAAAAATCACCCCCATAATATTATGTGTACAGTGTACACTAACTAGTTTTAGTTAATTGGAGATCATGTTAGTGTGTTGAAGAAGAATGAAGTGATAATTGGAGATCATATTATTTCTTTTTTGTTAGGTCATTATTTTTGTTGAAAATAATTTGAGTAAGCTTGTTTGGGAGTATGATTAAGATTGATTTTCAAAGAGCTCTTCGTTAAGAAAAGTACCCGAATGATGTTTTTTTATTTTTTTTAAATTTATTTTTGACATCAACACATCAAAATAATATAAAAACATCAAAAAAAATTAATTTAAAATAAAAAATGAAAATTCAAATTCAATTTTTTGCAAAACCACTTTTGAAACGTAATAGAAAACATTTGAACATTTGAATTTATTTTAGTAGAAAATATAGAGAATGAAGCCAATTATTCTTCGAGTAGTGACTGACATGGAATAAATGTAACATGCTTTTGAGTTTTTTTTTTTAAATAAATAAATAATAATGATAAAAGTTTCACCCTTACCATATCATTCAATGAAATGCTACATTTTCTGTCTTTTTCTCCTAAATATATTTATACATGACTTTACCTATCCAAATTTATTTTCAACCCTTATTCCCTTGTTCTTTATTGGTGGTGGATATTTGTCGAGCTAGAGTCAAACCTTTAATAAGGAGTCATGCAATTTGATGATTTTTTAGTTATATAGATAAAAAAAAAAATTATCATAGTTTAAAACCAACTTATTAGCATCTAATTATTTTCAACCCTTTTCCGAATTGAGACAATCATTCCTCTATTTTTTTTTAAACCTGAACTAGGCTAAGCCCCTAGTCAACCTATAAAGTTAGTCCTAAATTTATAACTTAGGTAATTATAATATTTTTTATTTCAACAATATCTAATTATTTTTAAAAAATATATAAGCTTACAAAAATAAATATTAAGTGTAAAATAATTTTTTTATGTTTTTTTGTCTTGTTCACCATAACCAAATAGTGTACGAAGACAATTACATTGTATCACATCACTAGTAAACATAATTTTGTTATTTTCTCTTTTTATATCTTGCCTTTTCTGTTTCTATTGTTTCTATTTCTTTTGTCCATGATACTAACCAAATACAACCTTAGGGTTTAACCAACTTCCTTACCTTATATTTGATGAACAAAGTTCGATTATTTCCTAGATTTTAAACCTTAGAAAATTGATGTAGTGACTATATTGATCACACACCTCGATATCAACCTATGTCATTAATCATCCATGATGAATAACATTGTTTACCTCCTCCTTGAATCCTTGATAATGATCAGTGGAATAACCCATGACTCCTAGATGAATTTAACATTTTATGAGGTTTCTCGAAACACATGTATGCAATGAAAAATAATATTTTTTTAAGGATTTCTAAGGATATTGTTATACAAATTTAAAGTTTTTAAGTGTTTTACAAAGATTACTCGAAGATAAAATGTTATTTAATCTTTGAATAATTGCTTGAAGACCAGGTTTTCATATGCTACAAGTCATTGATGTGTCTGAAACTTAATTGTAATCAATACAAGCTACTAGAGAAAAATTTTCTAAACCCTTTTAGAGAACTAGAATTGTTATGCCTTGAAGTATTAATTCTTTTCTTTTGTGTTTTTGAAGTGTTTTGTGACTTACAAAGTTTTTCTCTATATAAAAAGAAAAAGGCATGACATCATATTTATCAGCTAATTTAAAAACTCTATAAATGATAAAATATCCATTTCCCCCCAAATAATATTACACATTATTTTAGGATAATTTTAAAAATTTATTCAATCAAGTTTGTACATTATTTTCGTTCTAAAACTGTAATTCCCTATATTAATCATATTGTAGTCCTTAAATTCTAAAACTTATTTACAATGAAGTCACACTTAATTAATTATTCCAATTTAATTTCTTGATCAAAGGTTTTATGAGTAATCAAATAGTTTTTCAAATAAGTTAACCCAAATATAAGTTACAATCCTAAATAAAATATTATTGAATACATTTATTTCTTATCAATTCAACAATTGATTGGTTTATATTTGAAGTAAAAAATGAAATAAAAATAAAAATTATTAGATAAAAAAATCTTTTGACGTGAAAATAAATAAAAAAATAATAAAAAAAAGGAAAAAAGAAAAGGCAAAAACAAAGGAAAAACAAAAGAAATATCAATTTTTAAATGATCATAAAAATAATCTAAAATTTAAGAATATTTTTTTTGAAAAAAATGTAATCTCAACAAAAGATAAAATAATAAAAATCAAAAATCAAAACTAAAGGCACATATATATAAACATGGAAAAAAATAGAGATTATTTAAGAAAAATAAAAAATTAAAAAAATTAAAATAAAAAAATTAAACACTAAGGGCCGAAACAAAAACCAAATATATTATCAATTTTAATCAAATAAGAAAAATTAAAAAAAAAACAAATAAAGCATAACATTTATGTATGTAAAGTTTGATATAATGAAACAAATTAATACATGCTATTATAACAACAGAAACATCGAAGACTTAAAATCTAAAAATATCATTACTATTATATGAAAGGTTTGATATAATGAAATAAATTAACACATCCTATTATAACAACAGAAACATAGAAGCCTTAAGATCTAAAAATATCATTAATATTATTGCTAAAATAAAAAAAATAAAAAATACCTCGAGAAGAAAAATAAAAAACATTAACAAAAGAGAAAACAAGAAAAATAACTAAAATTAAAAAATTTAATCAAAGAAAAAAAAAAGGCAATAACTTTAACAAAAGAGCAAACAAAAAATAAAAATAAAATAAAATTATTAGCTAAAACAAAATCATTTGATGTGAAAAGAAAAAAAAACTAATAAAAATAGAATAAAAAAACATGTATAAGTGAAAGAAAAAAAAGAACATAAAAAGTCACATGTTAGGTTCAAACCGGTGACTTCCATTTGGAATACAAACACTTCATGCACTGAGATACAGATGTTTGTTAGTATCTAATTTTGCAACAATAAATAAATATTAGTTAAACATCGAACTAAACGAACCGAGTTGACCTGAACTGAACTGAAAACTGAGTAATACTATTATAATCCACAGTGATTCTCCTTTCATGCTACAGTAACCGTTTCCTGACCTCTTTTAGTATGTAGTGTAATAGCTTGGTGTGTTTACTCTATAAAATCATATTTGTTCTAAATACCATAGTTATAATGATTTACAATCAATACTATTTGAGAAAAAATAAAATATATTTTATAATTCGTCTAAGATGATGAATTATCTCCTTATTATTCAAATACCTTCATATAATTCATGTATACCCTATATTTTCACATTTGTTATACTTTATTACGACAACATATTGCAGGATCAAAGCATAACATTCTTTATTGAAAATAATTTAATGATTTTAGGTCTATAGATTAGTTATAAAATCATCACGTATGCTTTTCTATAGACATATGTAATCTCTCCATATGAAATTTTCATGCAGGTAAGTTTAATGTGAATGTCATCTAATAAGCATTTACCTAATAGTTTTAGGTATCATTTATACCTTATCTTATAAGAATATTTGTATCCTTTTAAAAAAAATAACATAATATATATTGCAACAGCTTTAATTAATGTCTAACCTTAATAAATCATTGACTAAGAATATATAGGAACAATGCTTTGTTGTAATAAATATATTATGATTATAACAACTTTATAACTTCATTTGCACAACATCGTGATCCCATAAACTGTCTTTACTATAAATTCTTTAATTAAATATTTGATAAAGTTTAAAGATAAATAAAACCTAATTCAAAATTAAATAAGCTTACAAGAACAAAGTCAATGTCATGTGTAACCAATCAATTAGCTACAATGTATATACATTAATAATCTTCCACTAACATTAAAACTAACCACTCATGTATCAAATATCATATCACTTTATTTGATGATAATGATTTTAATAGGAAAATAACTTAGTAAAAGCATCTAAAAGATTCTATATAGTGGATACTCGTTATATCTTTATATATTTCTTTTTTTCTATGATTTTCTAATCAAATTGAATTGTCTAAACATATTCTTATCATTGATGAGACCTTGTTTTCATTGCTTGTGCAATGAATTTATTATTATTATTATTATTATTATTATTTTGTTGTTGTTGTTATCATTGTCGCGTCGTTGTTTTTCATGCTGCCATCCCTGAAGATGGGGGGGGGCATGAATTTTTTTTTCTATGATTATAATTTTCAGAAGTTGTCACCTAGTATTAAGGTTAATAAAAAACCTAATGGTCCGTGAGAGTCTAGGTAAAGAGATTTATTGTTTAAGGGGAAGAAATGTCACCTCTAGTGCACCCTACCTAAGATAAGTTGCATTATTGTTTGATTATTTTTCTAGTTTAGATTTCTATATGTTGGTCTTTCTTAAGGTTTGAAGTAGATCTCTCTTTATGATAGAGTCTCTACTATATTGGGTAAACCTAAACGTTCTAAAGTCCAAATTTTAGTTGTGGATTTGTTGTATTTTTAATATCTAAGGGTGTATTTTACAATGTGGTTTTACACCCCAAATATTAAAATATATAAATAACTAAAGGTTACAACAAAGAGAATCAAAGGGCTCTAAAAAAGGAGAACGTGTTAATCTGGAAAGCCATCTGTATGACTTTAAAGATCTATTCTCCGATATGGATTCATATATGCTTCAATTTAAGTGTTCATATGTTCTTGATAATGCAACTTGAACAATTTCTATATGATGAAATATTAGACTTAACATGCATCAAATCCATTTTTATGTTGAACTATTAAGAAACCAAAATAATTAGCGTTGACCATAATTAACTGGTAGTTTGGCTACCAATATAAAGGAAATAAATTGGTAGTTCATAGGTTGCCAGTGTAATCTATATATATATATCCACCCTAGCTGGCCAAGCCAGCACTAGTGAGGGATTAAACTGACAAGCTTTAGGTTGCTAGCACAAATGCCCATAATTAAGGAGAAGCTATTACAAATTTTTATAATAGCTGATAGGGGCTAAAAGCAATAGCATTTAATGGCGACAACAATAATTCACTAGTCGAGGGTTGTAACCCATAAGGTTATCGCTTCACAAGCCCCTTATCCTGTGAAAAGTTTGATGTGGGCTTAAGCCCAAAGAAAATATTTTTGCAGTGTAGACTTCGACCCGTAGCAAACTTTACCCTATTTCTGGGTTGTTTGATCCAGAACATGTTGGTTTAGGATCCAACCACCAAGATCTATAGTCAAAGGCAATAGTTGACTTTGACTATTGAACATTGACTTTATATATTAAAAAAATATTTTTCAAATATTGGTGTAATGATATATATTTTGCAATGAATTAATTAAAATAACATGTCACCAAAGTGACCTCTCTTGTGGACATTGATTTTGTTTTGAAATATAAATGGTTGTGAATGAAATTTATATGAATATTGATTGACCCAAAGGAATGTCAATATTTAAAGAAATTGCATATGTATCTGTTGTAATCAACATATAATGATTATTTGGTTTTACATGTGAAAATTATCAATGTTTGATTACTACATTCAGATACCACTTACAAATTGATATTTTATCTAAAGATAAACTATAAATGGAGTGCCTAATATATTAAGATAAGATTTACCTTTATCTGAATTACTTTTTCCAATTAAGATAAGTCATATATATGAGCTTCTTTCATTTGTTTTTGTTCTTTTCAGCTATCAATCCTGCTAATATTATTGTTAGTATCAACTCTTTTCTTATGCTTAATGGATCTAACTTCAAGTCCTAGAAAGATAATCTTTTGATAGTTCTTCAAGTTATGGATCTCGACCTTGCATTAAGGACTTATTCTCATCACAAACATTGCTTTTCTTTACATTAGGCTTGACACTGCCTATGAGCTGGACATGATGCATGACAGAAAGAGTTACATGTATGCACTCACATGGCTAAAAAACACAAAGGAGAAGCATGCGATGAAATAGCAACATGATGAATGCAATGTGAAGGCAATTATTGAGTTGTGTACAAGCACACACAAAAAGAAAGGTGTATAGAGTGCAAACTCTAAAAAAATAAAAGAAGGGTGCATAGAGTAGATAATCAAAGGCATAGATAATAGAACAAACAAAGAAAATGCAACCCCAAACACAATCAAACATCTAGATAAAAAAAATAGCATGGATGATTAGACATTTCAACACCAACAACTTCATTTTAAGCATAGACGATGCAAGAGATAGTCTCAAGGTCATTGCCAGCCTATCAATTGCATGAAAAACATCATACAAAATAATTCAAGAAGTATGAATAAAAAGAATCATGCTTCTTGATAATCTCTAATAGATAAAAGGTCGAACAACTTCACCACCTACCATCTTAAAATATAATTATGTCAATAAGTCAAGCACAAACTTATAGTTAACTGGCCATTCACCTCATATTGTTGTTCCACCCTTCCATGTTAGACATTCTTGAACCACAAAACCCCTCATGCTAATCTAAAAAATGAAAAAAAAAATACCTAGTTTTCACACATCGCTAAAAGCCTAAATGAATTAGTAAAAAAAAACAAAGGAAATGAAAACAAGAGGAGATGGCAACCAGAACTTGAAATAAAACGACCATTGTTGTCATCAACATCCTATATAGTGAATAAATCATATGCCAAGTAAAATAAAGAAGCAGAGCTAAAGGTATAAAATGCAAAATCAAAATTAGAAAACTTAGTTGCTCAAGTTCTAGATCATGTATGTGGAAATCCCCATGCTCCTGAACACATGATAGAAATTGAATCTTGAACTCTTAAATTTAGTGTAAAAGGCATTCCATAGGTTAATCATAGTCCATATAAATTCCATGAAAAGCACTTCAAGGTTAAACCATGAAAGTAAAGATCAAACACTAGTCATGCACTAACATTAATAACTGAAATTGTAAACTAAATGAAAACAAGAATGTTAAGAGACACTTAGTTAATTATGTACTAATAGAAAAAGTGATCTCTTAGTTCATATATTTCATTAACCACTACAAATTAAAAAAAAAATAGAGCTTGGACTAAGCTATAAAATAATAGATGGGTCACATATGCTCTATTAGACCAAATATTTAGTTCACTGATAACGACTTAGCAGAGCAACCCTTAGACAATAGCTCATTAGAACAAATGAATAAAAAGAATCATGCTTCTTAAGAATCTCTAATGCATAAAATGACAAACAACTTCATTACTTACCCTCTAGAAATATAATCTTGTCGATAAGACACACACAAACTTATAATTAACTAGTTATTCTCCTTATGCTGTTGTTCCACTCTTTCATATTAGGAATGATTGAACAATAAAACCATTCATGTTAAGCCAAATAATGCAAATACACAACAATGATGAGGACAAGATTATTATACCTATTGTTTTGAATTGCAGGATCATCTCATCTCATCATGAGTTACTGTTTTCTTTCCTGCAAATTCTATTTAGGGAATTAAATGTCAAGAGAGATAAAATTTTAATTTACATTATAGAAGGTGGTTGAAACTAAGATCAACTGTTAATATTTATCATTACATGAAGAGTATAAGAAATTTAATCAGTAATTATTAATCCTTAGTAATAAAAAAATAAAGCAGTACAATGCATGATGTAAGAGTCAGTTTCCACCAATCCAGTGGTAAGTATCCTTAGCAGCTAGATGATTCATCCATGTCCATTTGTTCCAACAAGACGTAAGAGCCAAAAGAATAAAAATGAAATAAACAAGATATTAAGCGAAGGAACAATTTGAAAATGAGTTGCAGATTTAGAGTCTAGAGGAAACCCTAATAATCTATCATTTGAAATTATTAAAAGGCAACCAAAAATATTTCCTTCCACCCTACTTTCCAGATTGTTTTATAGCACATTAGTCATCATACCAACCATGGTTAAAGTGAGCACATGGATTTTGATAGTTATAAGAAATTAAAGGCTTTTCTTGTTATAACATGGGGGAAAAAATTATCAGCATCTTATACATGAAAAAATCATTGTCATAGTTTGTTGACTTTTTTCAAGCTTAAATTTTACACTCGAAAGCTAAAAAGTTTAAACAAAAACCTCAAGGGTACAATTGTTTATCTCAGATGAATTACTAGTTGAAAGCTTCTCATAATGACTCCTTATTTCACATAGAAGTAGCTATTATGTTTGTGAAGAGAGGAGGAACAGAAAAATTTAGCTTATATGTCTCCAGACTAAATGAACCCAATGTAAATTAAAACAAAACAACTATAGGGAATAAACTTTTTTTTTATGAAAAGCATGCGAGGATACTTTATTTTGGATTCCAATGGATAACAATATAGAACAAGAGCATTAAGGTACTAACATAGAAAAATAGGTGATAAAATAGCTACTTGAATGCGACGTGAATAAAGGTTGTTAGCTGCTCATTAGAAGCATTGCTCCTCCTTACCCTGGGCTTGACACCAACTGTGAACTGCATATGATACATGATAAACAGTGTTACATGCATGTAGCCATACACAACTAAAAAACACAGAGAAAACCTACAATGAAATAGCTATATGATGAAGGCAAGGTGAACAGATGCAGTTACTAATTAGTGTATAAGCACACACAGAAAGAAGGGTGCATAAAGTGCAAACTCTAGTAGACAATCGGAGACCTAGATAATAAAATAAACAAAGAAAATATAGTCACAACAATATTCAAGCATCTAAAAAAATACAACATGGATGATTAGATATTTCAACATCATCAACTTCAGTAAACATGGACAATACAAGAGATAGTCTCAAGCTCACTACCAACATATCATATTGCATCAAAACCATCATACAAAATAATTTATAAGGAGCAGTAACCACGGATGATAAGAAATTTCAACACCATCAACTTTGTTTTTAACACAAACAAAGAATAATATTAAATAACATAATTTAAAACTTCTAGCTCACTTCAAATCACACATAGACAAATATTGGTCACATCACCACAATCTAAAATGAAGAACCAAAATCCAAGCCCACTACCAACCAATCATACAAAGCAATTAATAAGGAGCAATAACTTTCACTATTAGAAATTATAGCTTCATTTTCAACATAGAAAAATACAAGAGAGTCTCAAGCTCAGTGCAACCAATCATATTACACCAAGACCATCATACAAAATAGTTCACAAGGAGTAGACACAGATAATTAGAAATTACAACTTTGTTTTCAACACAGACAATGTAAGAGAGTCTTAAGCTCACTGAAATCACTCATATTGCGTCAAGATCATCATGCAAAATATTTCATAAGGAGGAGGAGCCATAAACAATTAGAAATTTCAATAACTTTGTTTTCAACACAAATGATGCAAGAGATAGTCAACATATTCTAAGAGACATTACCATCAATGACTGCTCACATTTGCATAAATGATTTAACAAATTTGATTGACCATCATGCTGATATCATCCTTTCCAATCCAAAGTAATCTCAACAAACCAAGACCCCATACCAGTAAGAAACAGTTTCTATGTGAGTATTTATGAAACCATAATAAAACCATATCAAAATCAATTTATAAATAAAATAAAATAAAGCTATAATCTATATATATACATATAAAAGCATAGATTGAAACAAAAGCTTAGACTTGATATAAGTTTAAACCATAATTTTTCTTCAAAATCAGAGAGCATGTTATAATTTGTCGTAAAAATTCTTGTCTTTTTAAAAAATAATTCTCCCAAGAGTATGTTATAATTTGTAGGAAGACCACTCAGTTACCTAATATGTATGTAATTAAAAGAACTTAGGAGACTGATTTTAGAATAATAAGCAGATGAGGAATAATTAATGATTGTAAAAGTTAGTAGATTTTATTGAGTTAAAACAACACGAGCATATAAGCAATAAGCAATAGCCAACTTTGGTGAAAGTTTAGGCCTGAAATGGAAAAAAAAAATTAAAAAGGTATCAGTAGTGTAGTAGATTGTGCTGAATTAAGAGAAAACACCTGTAAATGAGAAATAACTAACAATGACAAATGCTTATATCTGATATTAGAAGAGCCATTAAAAATAAACCATTGTTGCGTTGAGTAAAAAGAAAACAAAAATAGATGAGAAATATAAAACATTGGTAAAAGCTTACTCATGAAATTGGAATAGCTAGTAAAAAGCATTCACTGCACTACACTAAGTTAAAGAAAAATAGAGTAGATGAAAAAATAGCCAGCATTTGTAAATGCTTGAAACTGAAACTATAAAAACCAATGAAAAGTAATCATTGCATTAATAGATTATGCTGAGTTGAGAATTTCTTGTCCAATTTTAGACCATCTCCTAGGATGCTTGATGAGATATTAGAAAACATGTGATTAAAATTCAGACCTTGCTTATCCAAACAAGTAGAGGATTTGTATGATAAAAAATAGAGTTAAGAAAAAGTTCAGAGTAGTGAAAAGTTTTGAAACTTCACATATGCAAAACATTCAAGATCTTGTACCAAACATGATTTTTTTATTAGCATGAAAAATCATGCCAAAAAGTCATTTATTGGATGTATAAATAAACTCACATTATAGCTCAACTAAAAATAAATAAAAGTATATTATATAGATACATAGTTCCCTATAAATTTGCGAGGATCAAAGGCAAAATATTCAATCAAAACTCATTATTCCTAGCATGACAACCTGAAAAAATAAAGACCTAAATAGTGAGCAAGGACTAGTTAGGCAATACATCAACCACTCCCTAGCTTGCCACTCATTCATATATCCCTTAATAAACATGAAGGATCATGGAAAATAAAGAGAAAGGAGTAGACAAATGTCATATTTTTCTTTTAAGGATTAAATTGTTAAAATAAAATTACATAACAGCTGACACTATTCTTGCAAACATTAGTTCAGAAATATCCACACAAGATGAAAAAAAATGTTGAAAGAAAGAAAGTTAAATGGATATGAACAAGAAGGATATGTCATGAAAATAATAAAAAAGAAAAATGATTCCTCTTTGTAAAGCTTTCCTGAGCTATAATTCCTTGTTGACTTATGACATTCCTTTATGCTTGATGTCATCCTAAAGTCAAAATATTTGTGCTCAAACCCTAAGATGTCTATTAAGCAAGCTCAAAGAACAAAATTAAACTTGTTGACTAGAATGTAAAAGAAAGGTTAATATACACTTGCTTGATCTAAAATTAGAAGGCAAGTTCAGAAACACCTACGATTGAAAACATAATTGTCTAAAATCAAAAGGTAAAATCACGTAACAATCCCTAAAAATGACATAGCAAAGCTACATTAAACATATCATATGGAAAAGGTATGACATCAAAAACAATCCACCAAACGAGTAAAAGCCATTAATTTAGATGAAGAAAAAAAGACAAGCATTAACCTTCTAGGAGAAATTGGTCACAGAAAAACAATAGGCAGTTGATACAAATTTTAAATGCTCTATTGGCATCAACTAATCTCCAAAAACCACAAAGAGAGTTCATAAAGCAAAGGCAACAAGTATTGAAAGAAACAAATAATTCTATCACGAAATAGAGCACAAAAAAAAGTCCCCATCAATTCTACAATCTTCTTAATGCAAGTATTTATTAAACCATATTAATATTAATTTGTAAATTGAATTAAAAAAAAAGTGTATTTTACATCAATGTATATATATATATAAGAACAAACGTGGACAAAATCATAAACTTGATACAAGTTAAAACTATAAATTTTCTTCAAAATGAGAGAGCATTTTATAATTTGTCGTGAAAATTCTCATAAAAAGAGATTATGAAGCAAAGGTTGCTCATGCATTAAATGTATTTAGCAAGCAAGTATTGAAAGAACGAAATACTTCTAGCATGGAATAGAGCAATAAAAAAACATTTCGCAAGAATACTTAACTCTTCACCACCATCAACAAATCCTAACAATTACAAAATAAAAGATCATGTCTTGTGATACCTAAACAAGTTCATAAATTCCTATGAAGACATGAAATTAAATTCAAATGCTAACTAATTAACCGACATAAATAATAGAATACATATAGAAGGAACATTATCTCCCATACAAGTTTCAAAAGTGTCTTATGCATAGATCTTATCGTTAAAAGTCTATGACCTTAAATTAGAAGTTGTGTAGCAAACAAACACTAAGACAAGGGATTCCAAAGCATGATGTAGTTAAGACCATTGCTCAAATTTAAGCAACTTCATGTAATCTTGTTGAAAACATAATCATCTAGATAAATTAAAACAAAATAACCAATTTCATAACAGCTGAATGAAGTTGAAAAGCACATGAAGATAAAAAAGGCAAACCCAATAGCCATATTGATAAGACTAGTTATGAAGCTCGTGAAAGGTAATAATAAACCACATCCAAAGCCTTAAAGACCTAAAATAGTTTTCCTTAAAGTAGTTGAAAGAGTCCTAAAATTCCACACAATTGAACTCAAATGCTACCTAATAAACTAGTATAAACTAAATTAAAATATACAAAAGGAAATTAAAAGAACATATCTCCAACACAAGTTTCAAAACCATCCCTTACACATATCTTAGCATTTAAAATACATGACCATGAAAAAAAACTTAGAATAGCAACCTTATTGTTACCTATTTTCCACAAACTAAATATTACAAGCATTGAAATTGAAGAGTAAATGCATTGAACACCTGTAAGGTACTCCTAACAGTTAGATGATTCATCCATGTCCATCTATTCAAACAAAACATAAAATGAAACATAAAAGAGCTATTAAGTGAAGGAATAGTTTAAAAATGAGTTGGAAATTTATAGTGTATAGTCAAACCCAAGAATAAATTATTTGCAATTATCGAAGGGCAATCAAGAAAAACTTCCTTCCACCCTACTTAGTAGACTACTTTATATAGCATTAATCATCATAGTCTTACATGTTAGTTAAAAACTGAATAATCCGAGAAAAACAAGAAAAATAAAGTATTGATGAAAAATCCTAAATCCAACAGAATAATCAAGGCTAAAGATGCTTTGTTCGTTATTGTAGTCACGTGATCAGCTAAATAACATCTACATGGAGTGAAAATAAAAAGGACATAACCCAAGCAATGTCAAGTTAATAAAATCCTTGAGATCTTGAAAAGCACATACTTTGTTTTCCATTCAAAAACTATAATAAAGGCCTTAGAGCTAAAAATAAATAAAATAAAAAAAAGTCAAACCGTAGTACAGAAATAGAAAATGGAACAAATCAATGTAGATTGTGGCTTCCAAAACATCATGTGATAAAGAAAAATTTTCACATTCATGCTTCTGGAAAGATACATTGGTATCTTGGATGAAGCACTTAAGATTCTAAAGCAAAACACATAAGTAGATAAAAGAAAGAGTAAGGTACTTAATCAAACACTCAATATGGATGGCGGGGCGTGAAGCGTGAAAAAATCACCGTCACGACAATGAGTTGTTTCTTTCTTTCCTACAACTTCTATTTAGGGAATGAAACATCAAGAGAGAAAATTTTAATTTAAAATTGAGTTGCAAATTTAGAGTCTAGAGGCAACCCCAAGAATATATTATTTGCAATCATCAATAGGCAATGAAGAAAATCTTCCTTCCACCGTACTTAGCATATTGCTTTATATGACATGTAAATAACAACAAAAATCAAAAGGTAGAAGAGAACTCTTTTACCTATTATGTAATTAATTATAAGATCCCAAGGGAGTGGTTTATAGAAAAATACAATATGTATGAAGAAAACATGAGCAGATAAGGAATCATTACAGCACTGAGTTAAAAGAAAACACGAGTAGATGAGAAAGAGCTTAGGCCTGAAACTAGAATAACCAATTAAAAAACCCATTGCCTTAGTAGAGTGCACTGAGTTGAAAATGAAAGGATGCAGCCCAAGAAATGCCAAGTTAATTCATTCCTTATGCACCCAAAAATCATAAACTTTGTTTCCATTCAAAGACTAAGGGGTCTAGGGAGCCACAAATAAATGTACCCCAATTAACTAAGGTTGCATGTACTTCATAGTGGGCGCCTTTAAACTAAAGAGATTGCATGTGTTACACCACGGCATCTTTGAATTGGTTAGGTTGCATGTGCTTCATAGTGGACACCTTTGAACAGTTAAGCGAATTTATGTTGTTTAAATAGTTGATCAATTTAATAAAAAAAAAGTAGGATATAGTCATTCAAA